>OV884015.1:65842825-68627825 GCA_930367205.1 Acanthosoma haemorrhoidale | reverse complement strand
ACTCAATGAATAGATAAAAGGATCTATACAAGAGGCTGTTTTACAAAAAATAGCCGGTATCATGGACGCAAGTGGTGAGATTAAATCTTTTTGCCCCACTATCCCTAAAAGTGCTACAATGGCGTATGGGGTCCACGCTGCAAACCACAAGCTAATGACAACGATTACAATAACGGCCAATTTGAATTCCTTCTTTCTCTTTTCTTTCTCTTGGCCTTTCCTCGTAGCGAAGCTGACTACGAGGGCGGCACGGCAGATACCGACGTAGCAGAATATTATTACAAAGAAAGGTATCAACCAGGCAGCAATGAAGAATCCAAAGATAAACAACCTGTTGCTAAAGCTGTCATCAAGGTAATCGAAGCTGCAGCTAGTCAAGAAACCCTCCGGAACGTAAGCTTTGACCCCGTAACCAAAAATAGGCAGTGATGAGAATGTAACCGAATAGATCCAGATAAAAATGATCCAAATTAATGCCCTTATTCGAGTGGTGTGGTAATCTCTGTTCAACGGGTAAGCAATTACGTAATATCTGTCGAGGGCGATCGCCGCCAGCGTCATGATAGAACATGTTCCAGTCATCCCTCCAATAAAACCGTACATTTGGCAACCTAAAACAAAAGATTAACATTTGAAACTATTGAAATAAATGTAAATAATTGTACAGATGAACATTATTATAATGATGTCTTGTTCCATGCCTATGGAAATATTTACATAAAAATTGTGAATCGCTTTGTTTATAATTGTTCTGAATGAACAGTTTGGAGGCCAAAATTCAGTTATTGTTTCAAATAGTTTTACGCAAAACTTTACATTAGCAATAATTTCAGTTTTAAATACACTTAAAAGACATCGGAGCATCGCTATTTCATAGTTAAAACTATTATAAGCCCTTGTAATTCAGGAAATTAAAATGTAGTAATAATGCTTGAATGCATATTGTATTTATTTATGTGCCCTCCCATTAACAGAATTATGGAATACAATTTCTTGTACAGAATGGTTCAAAAGTAACTTAATAATTTGAAAAATGAAAAAACTCTTTTACCAAAAGAAAAAAAATACAATCCAGGAAAACTCGAAAAGCCATTTTGGATTTTTTTTTTTAAAGAGTAATTAACTTCATTAGAAACTATTATTAAAATTATCCACTTAGCCGTGACACACCGTGGCTTTGATCAGGGGGTTCGTTAGGAAGAGAACAATTTTACGGGTCACGAAGTTTTATTGTCTGAGCATGAAGGTCTATAAAAATTTCGTAGAGAATTTCATTAAATATCGTGATTTATTGAGTGGTTGTGTTATCGACTATATTTACCGGTAGGAACAAATATGTTGGACACGCCTTCGTTTCGATAGTGCAGACCCATTTTATAGTATAGCTCGCAATGATGTTAACAGCAAACGAGGTCTTGAAAAAAAAAATGAAGTAACTTTATTGTACTCGGATCTCAACAAATATTGTATATTAATTATTGATGTTTTTCAGAGTAAACGAAATACATTCTGGGAATATATACTCGTATATAGGGAGCGACTGGTATGTTTTTTGTCTGATGGAAATGAAAATTACTGTATTTTCTCTTTAGCCCATAACTATTAAAATCAGTGTGGATTACATACCACAATAGTTAATAATGTAAACACGATATGTATGTCTAACATTTTCTGAAAGTATATAAAAAAACAAATAACCTATACTTCCTAAAGCTGGTCCTTCTTTATAACTGTTATAGATAAATATTGGGGTCTTTGAGAGCAAGATGAAATCGCTTATGGCCAAGTTGAGAACTAGGAGATTCGATGGCGTCCTCAGAGATCTACACCTGAAATATACACTGCAATTAGTAATAAATAATATCAAGTATTTTTATTTAACAGTAACAGAAAAAGTGTGGTGATTAAAATTTGCAATTGTTGTATAAACATTTGGTGATAGTAATGTCGAAATAAATTCTAAGTGGATGTAGTTTTGTTTAGGAGCTTCTATGCGTGCTAGTTGAGTGGTAATTTTTCAGTATAACAATTAAACGATCCAGTAATAAAAAGTTAGACAAGTAAAATTAATTCGCTTACTTCGATATCTGAAGCTGTAGTCTGATCTCCGACCCGTGATAAGCTATGGGTATAAGGATGTTTAGGAAGCAACGAGGTGATTATTAAAGAAGTATTTGACGTTTCTGATGCCTGAAGTCCACTTTAAAATAAACACTAAAGTCTAACTTGTTCTGTGAGCTAGCATGTATTGCTGGAAGGAGGTCTGAAGTCGTTATGAATGAGTAGCCAAGGGAGGAGGGTCTTCTAATGTAAAAAAAATTCGTTCCAAGAGTTCCAGTTGGACTATTGAGAGGGGAATGGCAGATGCAGGCCACATCGCAATGCTGAACTGTACCAAGAGAGGGAAGGGGGGTATAGTTCATAAGAAGTCACTAGTCGAGGTAAGTTTTTCAAAAAAATCAAGCTAATTGTTTTACTGATTACAATTATACTTTATCTTTCAATTTTAAAACAAAATGTAACGATGATAATGTATCAGGTTTCGCTGTAAGAGTAATATTTATTACAATTTGTTTAAAAATGAAAAGATGTAAGCATTAAAACAGTTAGCTTTATATTTTTTAAAAATGGGCCAGACAACTTAAAAAAAAAACAGCTCATATTTACTAATTTATTCTAATAGCACAACAGGGAACTGTGAAATGTCCTCATTAACACTGTTTTTACAAAATCACATTTATTCAAGCAGTAAAACATCCAATCCACGAAATCATCCAAATTTACCATCAGGTTTGTCATCTCCCGTCCGTGGAGGAGTCTGGAAGACCCCACAAGTTACCCCTACATTGACATCACAAACTCATATAGAGGCAATAGGGGCTGAGTATGAGAGCCACTGACGCTCCGGATGTGAAGGAAGAAAACTGGCCAGGTCTTGAATTCCCAAAGACCCATTATGTAGACGAGATCTATAAGCCGTTTCCGCCTTCATATTTGGTTGGGCCAGAGGTGGATGATTACGTACACATATATTTGGATTTGGTCGTTTGAGTATTTTTATGGAATTTTAGAAACTGTGATTTAGGACCATGGCTTTGAAGGGTCTTATTTGTAACATAAAAGGCGTACTGACCATTGTTTTCAGGACTTCGGGTGGGAAGAGCTTGGTGTTCGAGTGTGTTTTGTTTTCTTAATTTTGAGCTCGTTGACCCAGATTTTTATTTACACAATAATAGAATGCTAATGACTCCATATTTATGTATATATATGTAAAGAAAGTAAGCTTTCTTCAATTAAATTAGCAGTGCTTTGTATATCACGCGCGTGCTTCAGGTGGCTACCACTAGGTGGAGCTAGAGACATATGACCAGAAGGTTTTCAGTGTGAAACAATTAAGTAAAGAGCAAACAGTGATAACAATAAACTGTAATTGTTGTTTTATAAGGTGGTTAGGTCTTCTTCTTATAACAATAAGTAATCTGTTTCTCTGTAAAACAAAAGATTATTTTCTTTTAATTGATAATTAGTTTACAACTATTACAAATAAAATCTAAATTCATACCTGTAAAACAAAAGAAACAACAATTACAGTTTATTGTTATCACTGTTTGCACTTTACTTAATTGTTTCACACTGAAAACCTTTTGAAAACCTTCTGGTCATATGTCTCTAGCTCCACCTAGTGCCAGCCACCTGAAGCACGCACGTGATATATAAAGCGCTGCTAATTTAATTGAAGAAAGCTTACTTTCTTTACATATATATATAATATTTCCTTGCGAACAGATTTCAACACCTGCCATAGATTTGCCCTTCCTTTTTATGCCCACAAATTAACTGTTTTAAACACAAAACAATTAAAATAATCACTATCAACCATAAACCTCCCATCAAACCCTCCCTACGACCTGTTGTTTATGACAATCTGTTGTTTATTTTAATAGCAAAGAGATCTTAAGATTCATCTTCACTTTATAATCCAAACAGACAAAGTAGAAGGGAAACCTTTAACCTTAAAAAGTTCTTGAGTCCTTTCATCGAGTACGGCCACCATAGAGAGGTACTTGGCCACACAATGTCCGCAGGGTGCTCTCAAAACCTGTGATCCGGGCGAGAGTGCCCAACCAGTCTCAGTGGGCTCTTACTTTTAGGGACCATTTTATTTTGTCATTGTTCTTTTTTATTTGTAACAAATTGACTCCCGGAAACTCTTCAGACTTCTAAATTAAAAGGAAATTTTTAATCTAACTGACTTCGTTTAGTGTTTTTTTTTTTCGTTCTTTCAAAATTAAAAGTAATAAAGATTGTTCGTTATAATGCGGGTTAATTTAGCCCGTCAATTTCTGACTGCTGAAAAGGGGAAAATAATTTTCAGTCCTGTCGTAGTTCTAAGAAATATCTGGGTAAGTCATTAATTAATTACCGTCGAAAAAAAAATACTTAAAAACGTTTTTACTTCCGCTTTCAAATTCTCCTTACTGTCTTTTTAAATTATTCCATTTCTGCTTTCGATTTCCAATATTCTAAATTTAGATCATTCTTCATTTTGTGACTGCACAGCTGATTTCTAAAATGCCAAATTTAATTATGCTAATTCATTTTACCTGTTTAAATGTGTGTTGATTTGTTTATAACCAGAAAACCTGTGACTACCTGTCTGTCTGTTCTGGCTTCACACGACCCCTGTTCAACACGGAGAAATGAATTTCATATCTAAGTTTCATTTCTTCACGATTTTAAATATTAGATAATAAAAAAAATTAGTATCATCAAGTGACTATTGATCAAGGAAATTCTGTCAATAATGTACAAAACTTTTTCCCAACCTCAATTTCACGTGATATTTTGCATGCGTTTTATTTCATGCCCCAAAATTTCTGAAAATATAAGTGACTTTATGAACAAAATGAAGGGTGATTAATTGCTAATTCGGCTGTCCACCCCCTGCAAGAGATTTCTCTCCTTTGTTCATATCGTGATTGAGACTTTAATCATAAATTTTTCAAAATGAATTTGATTTTCCGAGCTCGAAGGTAAATTATAGTAAGGCCATGCTGTATCTATATGTGTACTCTTTGATTCAATCATGGAATGATTCATGTTATCTTAAATTTTATAGGCATACTCAAAAACACCACGACTGACCCTGTACGTGTTTTGGTTATAATAACAATAAGTATGTGTTATGGGATAAGTTGGTATTATGTTTTTTGATGTCCCCACATGTTCCCTGCTAGTCAAAGAACAGATTTAAGACAGTACCGCAAAAAAGTTGTATTAATATTTCAGATAATTAATTACAATCTTATTCTTAAAAGTGATTTTCATCAAGACAAATAGGTACAAAAACAAAATGAAGTTCTTTAGATAGCAATGTCCTATCAGTTGATGTGCTGATCTAATCTATTTACATTCACTTACTACGATAATGTTTTTACAAACATACTTAAAAAACACTATTTAGTTTACGATTTATAATAAAAAAAACCTTCTAGGTAATAAAATAAAAATGGCAAGGCTACTTGGATCAACTAGTTAATATGTAGTTACTCAAACTTCTTTATTGTGATAATATAACAATCTGCCTGATGATTGTTCTTTCCGGAAGAAAATTAAATTTCTGTTTAATGGGATTCCCTTTTAGGTTAGAATCACTATTGAGGGTTGACCGTCGGAATGAATGATTTTTTTTCTTTTTCTGAAATCCACCCTTTCCTCATTTTAGATTTTAATAAACTGGGATTAATTTAAAATTTTCCATAAATATAAAGATACAACTATAGCTTTCAATCATTACTTTTTTGAAGGCAAAAGTCATTTTTTGTGGGATATCGGATTTTTGTCTATCCTAAAAGGCCTATTGAAAAACGGTAAGAAAAAGACTAAAGTAAATAACTGCAGATTCTCATAAATAAATAAGATTTTATCGATTGACACAAAATTTCACACGTTACTGTCCAAAATAATACTAATACCCATGCATTAACAAGAATTAAGTGAGTGATTTTTTTGTTCTATTATATTATGTAAAGTTTAATAGCTATACATAATAAGTTCAAAATTAAGTAAATTTTTAGGTTCCAGGATTCCAACAAAAATTTTGAAACTGAAACTGAAATTAAAATCGATTTAGCAGTTTTTAATTAAGTGATGTTTGCACGTGCACAACTGTGCACAAGATATGGAAGAAACATGCTTATGTTGTTTATTAGGGCAATACTAAAAAAGGGGGGAGGGGGGGGGAGTGTTAGGGGCTTGCTCCGCCTCAGTCACGGGTCTTGCAGTACCTCCGGGAACGGTTTTATATTCTAAAACACACGCATTTAAGTCGTTAATTGGTTAATTAATGGCTTGAATATGGAGCGGTTCGTTCCCAGTGTAAAATTTCAGTTTAATCTTCTGGACCCCCATGGGACGTACGTACCATGATCGATGAAGACGATGCAATAAGAACAGGTTAATAACAGATAATAATATTGTATTTTTAAAATAAATTATTAAATTTTTCGGGTTAACTTATTACCCTCAAAATTTTCCGAGGCATGGCTTTCCCCTCCTACCTTTATGCTTTCAACCACACTTTTTCAAGTTTTTCGTTTCATCCTTTTTTTGAAATAATTTTATTTACTTATATTATTATATATTTAATACATAAATAGCATAATCTGTACCACTTTTTCCTAAATAACGCAGAAATAATGTGTTAAGGAAGGAATTTTCCTGAGATTGTTCCAACATCACAGCCTAAATAGTACTGCACTAATCTTGCTTAGGATAAATATTTTAATAAATTCAAATCTCCTTTGAGTTAAATTTTTCTTTCAGTGTGGTAGTTGATTTTATTTCTTTTTTAAGTAGACTCTGTACGTTTAGTTTGGAACTTTATCATTAGAAAATGTTATGTAGATTTATTAAATAGCATCTCGTAAAATATGCAGTGGCTAAGAAATATTTCTTTACAATCCAGATGACTATTGTACATTCACTGCATATTTTATAGTTAGTTGATTATCTTTGTATAAACACACTTATGTAGTTTTAGCGTAGTTCAACCTTTATCTATTTTTTCGTATTTGACATGCCATTATTCCAATGTATATTCCATTTGAATATTAACATAAACGAAAAAATGAGGTCATACTGTTGCTCTTGGAATAAATCATGACCTCTATATTTATTTCTTTTCGTGCTATCCTTAATGTAAATCTGACTGTAATTCGTTTTTAAGACTTTTATGAAAAGTAGGACATGAGCGGGAGACAGACAAACTGAAGAAATAAAGTTTGGAGGGCATGTTAAAATAACTGAGAAATAAATCCGGTGCCAACTTTATTTACTTGTTTATGTCCGAGCGAATTAATCTGTTTTAATTAAACTACTTTTAACATTTAACACCCTTAGTTTAGAATAAGAAACTTATCTTATAATTAAGATGGTCTTCTCCTGACCACGGACAGCAACTTTAAGATTTCAAGCTACAGGATACGAATGCCACAAACTTTCTGCCATAGCGCCATCTCATGCTTTTAATAGAATTAATCCTGAAACCTCCCCTTATATACAGTTATTTTTAAACTATTAATTTTTTTTACCACCATTTGGTTCCACATTTAGGTTTGGTTCGCGTATGAGGCATCTCACGACCATGGAACCAACGGGTTTTTATTCACCAAAGGTATGGCCCTGATTTATAAATATGAATAAATTCTTCTATGGCCACGTTTTGTTGCTTATATGGGTCTAAGAAAAAACCCAGGATAAAAATCCTTAGTTTAAAACGTTAACGGTACAGGTTCACCTGACAGGTTTACCACAACTTGTTTGGCCACAACGTTTATGATCAAGGTTCATCATTTAAAGGTTCTGAGTTCATAGTAGCCCACCTGTCTGCCTTAAATAAGGGCATAAGTAAATAAACAAACAAATTGTAATAAAATGATCATGTAGAAAGTGACTTTCTTATTTTTTTTACATAGCCCCTTTAAATTTCCAGATGATTATATACAATTGAAGGGTTTGCTGCAAAAAGGAGGTAGCTCCATCCCATAGCTGTTGGGAGTTAGAAACACTTTCTTGTGTCAAAAAAAAACCTCTTTTATTTGGCACAAAAAGGATGCAGCTCCAATCGTAATATGTAAACACCATAATTGAAAGTAAGCAACAACAATATTTTTACATAACTTAAAATTTGAATTTTTTAAACGTTTTGTTTGGTTTCCCAACAAATGGAAAAATTGGAGCTACCTCCTTTTTGCAGCAAACCCTTCAATTATAGATCCTCAGGCGAATCTATTTACAAATTATTTTTGTATTTCCTGTAGCATCGCTACATTATATACAGGTTTTGTTATTTTATAAAAATTATATAATGAATAAACTAGTATAGTTATACACATTATACGTGACTGGACTAAACTGACTAATAAAGGTGATGGTGCTCACCTTTTTGATCAACCTTAAAACTAACTTACATACTAATAATTAACCTAATTTTTCCCCGGCAGTCTGTTGCCATCGATGCAGGAGGGGTGTTGAGGTCATAGTGATAAACACTGGCTTTGTCAGGTGCTGCAACGAGCCAAAAAACTTAATGTGTCTCCGGTGGATGAACTCACCCACCGACGGCACACCAAGCAACGGGTGCTGGTCAGCGTTCTTCAACCTCTCGAAAGAAGTATGTCGGACCACTTTTCGCATGATCCCATTCTGGAAATGTTGGAGATATTTGGCTGTTTTGTCAGTCAAGTGGGTAAATAGTGGGGCACCGTGCAGCAGTGCTGGCCGGAGGACACATTTATATATCATCAATTTGAGACGAAGTGACAGGTTAGGTGAAGTTAGCAAGTGCGATAGACGGTAAGACCTTTGTCGTACTTTTTCTATTTTATTACTAAAATGAGTAGAGAAATGGAGATGCCTATCCATTTTTATACCCAGATAGTGCATTGAGAAAGCTGATGAGTTCTCTTGCCCTCCTATGCGATACGATTTTGGCAAGGATTTTTTCCCCTTTTGGAGGGAGAAGATTACGCAGTCGGTCTTCCCTGCGTTTACACTGATGTTTAACATGCCCAGTCTGTCACTGATAACGTTACAAACTGACTCGGCCTGTGTGAGACCTCTTTGTGTACTCATGCTGCTGTTGTAAACCGCAATGTCGTCGGCGAAAGCGATTACAGTAGCTTTCTGATAGTTTGTCCGAACAATTTTAGTTGTGTACATGCTGAAAAGAACCGGAGACAGAACCGCACCTTGAGGAACTCCCAAGTCAGTGTTATATATATATTGTAACCTACCTCCTTTTTTACCATTTCTTTTTCTACTTTATTTGATCAATTTACCTTAACTAATTTGGCAGGTCCGTCATGAGATCTTTAATTCAAATTGTTTTATGTCTTTGACATAGGAATTTATCCCGATTGAATCGCCCGATCTCAAGGCTAATGTTGTAGTTATTAATAAATTGAGAAACTAGGAATTGTGAAATATATTCAAATAAAATGGTTATAACAAATAATTATAATTATATAGAGTGCTGACAAAAAGTATTGAAAAAATATTCAATTCCTTTTAAATTAGGATATTTACTACTAATTACAAAAAACATGAAATTTGAGCTCAATTTCTTTTAATGGATCCATAATAAAAACAATATTAATATCAACTAATCGTTGATCTTCCTGTAATCCAATCAACGTTACTTTCTGCTGTTGGTTCTTCTCCTCTCTTCCTGTATGGTACCGCCAATTCGGGAGCTTGCTAAGTCCGCTCTTCTCGGCGGTTGTGCTAAGACTGACCTTTTATCTCATCCCCACTCCTAGGGGCATAAGGGAAGATGCTTACCAGATGTCAGGGTTCCTGGCCATGATATTCTCAAATATCATGAATGTTACAATATATATATAAGTTAAGGTTCGGACATCGTAGGTAGCCAGCCTAATCCTCAAGTCATCGGGATGTAAACATCCCGAATGTATTTAGAGAGGCTTTAAAAGCTTAATAAAAACAGTCTTGTGACAACTCATCATATTGAGGATGCTTCGCTTCACTCTACACACAAGCGCTGCTCTCAGTGACTCAGCGTCTCCTTCGGTGATAAGGTCTTCCGCTCGTTTTCCTTCTATTCGCGTCATCAGCCTGTCACCTCCCTTCAGGAAGTGGTTCAGTTCCCCGGTCTCTCCTGCAAATCTCTCCAGATCGGAGATCGATTTTCTCACATCTTGAGCCGTAATCGCCTGAATTTTCATCCAGGCCATAGTAATGGCATGAGCGGCTGCCATAGTTGTTTGGGGGAGCTGTGGTATATCCGCTGCTGCGTTGAGCACTCCTGGTCTAAGTACTCTCTCCGGCATTCTCGTAAAATAAGATAACAAAAAAAAAGAGAGAAAAAAGAACGAGAGAAAAAAAAACGAGAGACGAAATAAGAGAGAAAAAAAAACGATAGCTTCCCGGGTTTCGGCACCAGTTATTCGCCACCGGGTAAAATGTGATAAAGAGAAGGACAACGGGAACGTAAGACTAACTCCAGTTCTCGAAATAGGCTGTCTTTATTTCTCATTGTAATCCAACATATACGGGATCATGGGATGTTTACGTATATTACGTCCCATGATCGCATTAGTTTACAATACAGAGCTACCTCTGACTTTAACTTTTACATATATATATATATATATATATACTGATGAAACTTGTATCAAACATGTATCGCATATACATATTTGAAAGATAAGTGAGGTCTCATTTTTAAAAAAGTACACAAAACCAGTCCTTCACTATTGTACAGTATATTTTTATAATTAATGGGTACCTAGCCATTTAACAAAGTTATTAAAATTAATATTTTTATTATATGTCATTTGTGTTCATGCCGTTTGTTAATTAGATAATATTTACTAAATCATAAATTATGCTAGTAAATTGCGATCGCTTACTGTTAATTGAAATTGCTTTTTCGAAGAAAGCTAAACGAATGGCGTTCAGAGTATTTAGAGATGTAATTCATATTTAAAAGGAAAACAAATCCCTGAACTAGTAATTAAATGATACAGCAGTGGAATTTCACGTAGAAGCTCCTGTTTCATGTTAGAACTATTAAGTATTCCTGCTGGTTCAATTAAAAATTCCTACAAGACGTAGTTAGAACGCATCTCTGCTAATTATTTTTATTATTAAAACAGCTTTATTATGATAAAATTACAATCTGCCTTATTGGGCAATAAGCAATTGTGATAAATGATCTCATTCATACCATGTATACAATTTTTCATTCACTCGCTCATTCATACAGTATTTACAAACAGCCCAGAGACCTCCCAATCCACATGGTTGTCACCTCCTTCGCATGGGAGAAAGGAAGTGGAGTCTTGGGAAGTCCCCCACGCTCCTCCGTCAGCCACGTCACCGGATACCAGCCACGGAGGCTGACTAACAGACCGAGTCCCACATAAGCTCAGGACATGGGGCCACTACCGTTTTGTTATTATTATTATTATTTGTTCCGGCATTTGTGCACCGCGGCCTCACTGAGACCTATTGTGCGCCGTCCATGTCCCTGTCCTATATATGTGACAGGCCAGATCATATAAATAACTCTGTGCGGGTTGATTGGTAATTCCTGGCTAAGGTGGCCTTTATTTATATAATCTATTAAGATTAAATATAGATTTCATTTAATGAATTGAAGCAGAAGAGATTGGTTAACCAATTTAAAAGGACTATTGCGCTTCCTATGTTATTTTTGATGCGCATAAGCATTAACCACATTTAATCGTACGATTATTATTATTTGTTCCGGCATTTGTGCACCGCGGCCTCAGTGGGACCTATTGTGCGCCGTCCATGTCCCTGTCCTATATATGTGACAGGCCCACGGCCTTTGCAAATCTGAGGATACTGAATGGATCGATAAGTTCACATAGTTTGGGGTCTACAATGCGATCACTACCAAAGTGAAGGTATCGCCTTCTAGCTAAGTTATCACAGTCACATATTATATGACGTGCCGTTTCTCCCTCTTTCTTGCAGAATCTGCAGATTGGTGATCCCACTATCCCCAAATTAAAGAGGTGTTTATTTAACCGACAGTGACCTGTATAGAGTCCTGTCACACTTTTGAGTGTCCACCTGTCCATTGATAGAAGTGCTGAGCTTCTTCTCTTACAGGGTCCATTAAGAAACAGTTTCGAGTGTTCTTGTTTCTTAGTTTCTCTCCAAGAAAGTCTTGCCTTGTCCTCTAAAGCTAATTTTATACGCCTTTTAGCGTAGCTGAGGCTGATACCACATATGGGTTCAGGTGCAAGAGGTGTCTGTTCTGAGCCCACCCTTGCAAGGCCATCTGCCTTCTCATTGCCTGTGATGCCTGTGTGTCCTGGCACCCAGTCGATTCTAACCTTAATGGCTAGCGAGAGTGTGTTTAAGTTGTTTTTACACTCCTCAACCAAATAAGATCTGGTCGTATAGCTTCTCAGGGCGCCAATGGCTGCCTGGCTATCCGTGAAAATTGTGATCAGTCTGTTTCTTACACCCTCCCCAATTAAGGTTTGGGTACAGACATTGATCGCCATCACTTCGGCCTGAAAGACCGAGGTGTGTCTACCTAAAGGAATAGAAATCCCAGATTCTGGTTTATCTTTCCTCCATATGCCGGCCCCTGATCCGTTTTCTGTTAGTGAGCCGTCTGTATAGCAATTAATCCCATTACACAGTTTATGTGGTTTGGTCTTTGTGTTTTCCGCACAGTATAAAACGTCTGTGTGTTTCTTAGCTTGTAGGTCAGAGTGCATTGACAGCACCTCGTCCTCATCAATTCTTCTGAACAAGTTCCCATGTCCCATGTGAGTCATGACTTTGGATCTTGTTCCTGATTTCGCAAGTCTGTAAGCCACGTTCAAGGCTTGCGCTTCTACTTCTATGTGCAGTGGATTCAAGTTCAATAAGACTTCCATTGCAGCAGTAGGAGTTGTACTCATGGCACCAGTGATCATGAGACATGAAAGCCTCTGTAATTTGCCAAGCAAAGTTCTATTTTTACTAATACTACCTCTGTGTATTGGTCTAACTGCTGCGGTATATAGCCAGAATAACATTCTGGGTTGTAGTCCCCAGGTCCTACCCACAGCCCTTTTACATGCATAGAGGCATCGAAGTGCCTTCATAGTAGTATTCCTGATGTGTTTAGACCAGTCCAATTTTCTATCCAGAGTAACCCCTAGATGCTTTACCTCACTACAAATGCTTACCTGTGTCCCCCCTATATAGGGTGGTCTAACTATAGCATTTCTTTTGTTAGTGAAGATACAGAGATTTATCTTCTGGGGATTGATTCCTAAACCATTCTTTTCACACCAATCCCTCAAAAGATCCATCGATGCGGAAAGCAACTCAGAAATGGTTTCTGAGAACTTGCCCCCTATGAGCACAGCAATGTCATCAGCATATCCCTGTGCGTAGAACCCTGCAGAGTTTAGGTTTGTTAACAATGAGTCAACGACCAAACACCACAGTAATGGAGATAACACCCCTCCCTGTGGACATCCTCCCACTGGCTTCATCCACAGTTTGGTTTGTCCCAATTGTGATTGTAAAATCCTATTCTTGTTATAAGTGTTTATCCAGCTAGAGGCTAAGGAACTAATCCCCTTTCTTTCTAAGGCTGATGCCATAGTGTTATAGGGTGTGCGATCAAAGGCACCTTCTATATCAACAAAGATGCCTGCCAATATTTCTTTATGAACTAGGGATCTCTCTATCCTGGAAACCAGGTGGTGGAGAGCAATTTCACAGGATTTTCCTGCCTGGTATGCGAATTGAGCGCTATGGAGCGGTCGTTCTACCAGTATTCCATCCCTAATATGTCTGTCTATGACCTTTTCCAAGGTCTTCATTAAAAATGAAGTCAGACATATTGGTCTGTAAGACTTGGGTTCGTCATAGGACTTTTTCCCAGGTTTTGGTATGTAACACACTTTTGCCATCCTCCAGCTTACTTGAATATAGCTCAGTGCCAAGCTTCCTCTTAACAAGGTAAGTATAAGGGGCCTAATTACTGGTAGGCCTTTTTGTAGCAAGGCTGGGAATATCCCATCAGTACCAGGTGATTTGAAAGGAGCAAAAGAATTAATTGCCCACTCCATTCTTGCAGAATTGACAATTTTATTTGCTTCTGCCCAGTTACCCTTGCAACTAGTGTGTTCACAGTTGGTAGGGTCATTATTAATCGTATCCATCAGTCCGCAGCCAGGAAAATGTGCGCGCGCCAGGGCACCGAGGGTTCCCTCCTCAGAATCCGTATAGCCCCCTCCCACCCTGACGGAGCCCAATACTCCCCTGTCAGACTGCTTGGATAAGATCCTATTTACTCTAAACATGGAAGTTGTATCGTTATGATACAGCAGTGGAATTTCACGTAGAAGCTCGTGTTTCATGTTAGAACTATTAAGTATTCCTGCTGGTTCAATTAAAAAATCCTACAAGACGTAGTTAGAACGCATCTCTGCTAATTATTTTTATTATTAAAACAGCTTTATTATGATAAAATTACAATCTGCCTTATTGGGCAATAAGCAATTGTGATAAATGATCTCATTCATACCATGTATACAATTTTTCATTCACTCGCTCATTCATACAGTATTTACAAACAGCCCAGAGACCTCCCAATCCACATGGTTGTCACCTCCTTCGCATGGGAGAAAGGAAGTGGAGTCTTGGGAAGTCCCCCACGCTCCTCCGTCAGCCACGTCACCGGATACCGACAGACCGAGTCCCACATAAGCTCAGGACATGGGGCCACTACCGTTTTAGTCTCCGAGGAAGATGAGTGGTGGAGTGTAATGACTGTGCTACAGGATTAGGGTGGTTGGATAGGTTACTATGGAATTCATGAACTTGGAAGGGATGAGTTCGAGAATGTAAGGCATATCAAGATCGTTATGAAGGGTTTTGTTGCTAACAATAAATAAATAAATAAGGGGTGTAGCGAGCGCCAAACATATATGTAAATCACCCTATACTCTGGTGCAAATAATGTATTATAATATTATGTAAATCTTTGTAAGCTTCTTGTAATAAACCAGGGTCCATGCGGCAATGGTAGTAGGCCAGGTAAAAAGAGGGGCACCGTCATAAAACGGTACCTGACTAGACCAGGGCAGACATAGGGGCACCTATAGGCTGTCAAATAACCTGGTGGGTGAGACCCTAGCAGCCATAAAAAACACACCCTTTTATCCCAACGGTCGTAAAACTAAAAGGAACTGGTCACCTGGGTATCGTAAGACATACCCCTGTCAGCCAACTCCACCTTTCACTAGGTAGGGGATATTGTATTTAAGACCCGGAGATTAAGGGCTGAGGCCCGCTCTCTCTCTGCCACACCTATGAGTCGTCACCCTGTCTCACAGTCTAGAGACCACCTGACGCCTCGCGCCTACCACACACCGTGCCCCGTTTGAACTCTGAACCCGTCTTATCTTTTATGCAACCTCTGTACCCTTTTCTTTTGAACATAGTGTATTGTCGGGACACATACCTATCATAAATGGAGTCAGATATTAAATGCCGACATGGAACAATGGTCCATGTTATAAACTACAACAATCTGCACTTGTCACCAGGGCTAGAGTGATCAGGCACTCCCCTAGTGACGCCCCCCGACAATTGGTGACTTTGACGTGAACGAGAAAACCGACAATTGAGGAACCCGCCACGAGAAGCCGTCGTGATCTCAGAAGAAACCTTTTCTTACGATGGCCGACCCACCAGCCCCGTCCGACGAAGCATGCTGCGCGACCGTACACGCCATTTCTCGGACGTGCAAACTGCCGGAATTTCATGAAGAAGACCCAAGACTATGGTTCCTGCAGGTCGAAAATATTTTTTTAACGAGCCGGATCTCTTCGTGTAAGGCCAAATCGGAGCATATTTACGCTCAGCTTCCGTTCAGGGTACTAACACAGGTCGCAGACCTAGCGTATTCTCCAAGCGATAGTCCCTACAAAGACTTAAAGGCTCGTCTTATCGAAACATACAGCCAGAGCCACTACAGACGACTGATCCGGTTATTGGAAGAGACACTCCTCGGAGACCAGAAACCTTCACATCTCCTGCGGCAAATGCAAGCACTGGCAAGACCCACGACCTTTGAGGACGTCATTCACACCCTCTGGCTTCGCGCCTTACCGGACAGGGTCCGCGAAATACTGGCATCGCACTACGAGGCGAAATTGTCGAAACTGACGTCGATAGCGGACAAAATCATGGACTTAAGTTCAGCTACCGCAATGCATACAGTCCAGCCCGCATCGAATCCCAAGGCCAGCCTGCCACGCTCCAGCTGTGACTGCCAGACAGCCATCGCACAGCTCACCCAACAAGTAACCGTGCTTGCCAATTCAATGAACAGACGTGAAGAAAACGGGTCCGCTCGGCGATACCAGCGGCCAAAACCAACTACCGAATCTAATCATAAGGGGCTATGCTTCTACCAAGGCAGATTCGGTCAGAAAGCATTTCGATGTCGCAGGCCCTGTAGGTGGGTTGATGACGCTACCACACCGGCGAGGAAACTAAAAGTCCACGGTCAGAACGGTACCCATGGCAGGCCTAACCTTTCGCCGCCTATTCGTGACAGACGTCCGCACTCGGCAGCATTATCTGATAGATACGGGAGCAGCTATCTCCGTACTTCCACCACCCAAAGTAAAAAAGGCTATATCCTCCGACTACCAGCTCCACGCCGCTAACGGCAGCGCCATTCCAAAGTCAACAGGAACCTCGACCTAGGCCTGCAACGGATCTTTAAATGGAACTTCATTATGGCAGAAGTCCAGCAGCCAATCCTAGGTGCCGACTTTCTGGCTCATTATCACCTACTGGTAGATCTTCAGCACCGCCAGCTGATCGATGGCATGACCGGTCGTCGTACCACGGGAAGAACACACGTCGCTACGCTCTCCGTGATATCAAACATACCACCCGGCAACAAATACGCCGGCCTCTTACGGCGCTATCCTCAGCTCACACGACCACAACAACCTATGGGCTCAATTCCGCCGACGAAGGTAGAGCACTACATAGACACTCGTGGACCGCCCGTGTGCAGCAAGGCTCGTCGATTAGCGCCAGCAAAATATCAGGCCGCCAAGGAAGAATTCCGGCGTATGATGGATGAAGGAATTTGTCGGCCCTCCAACAGCCCGTGGGCCAGCCCCCTTCACATTGTCACGAAAAAGGACGGAACAATACGCCCCTGCGGAGACTACCGACAACTGAACAATAAAACCATCCCAGACCGTTATGGTGTGCCCAATATTTCAGACTTTAACAACCAGTTGTTTGGCACTACCATATTTTCAACACTTGATATCAAAAGGGCTTACCATCACATTCCGGTAAACCCTCAGGACATCCTCAAAACGGCTATTATCACACCCTTTGGACTTTTTGAATTTCTCCGAATGACGTTCGACCTTCGCAACGCCGCCCAGTCGTTCCAGAGGTATATGGACAACATTTTTAGAGATCTACAATTTGTGTTCGTATACCTCGATGACATACTAATCGCTTCGGCCAACCAAGAGGAACACCAGCGTCACCTGGAAACAGTCTTCGGTCGTCTGGCTGCTCATAGTCTAACCCTTAACATCGCGAAATGCGTGCTAGGACAGCCCGAGGTCGGATTCCTAGGGTACCATGTCTCACCCCAGGGCATCGTTCCATCGCCAGCTAAAGTACAGGTAATTTTAGATTACCCCCGACCTACTACGATACGAGACCTCAGACGTTTTCTTGGCATGATCAACTTTTATCGCCGGTGCTTACCTAACGCAGCGGCACAATAGAGGGTACTCAACGCCTACCTACAAGGGGCAAGAAAAATGACCGTACCATAATCGACTGGACCGAAGAAGCTGCTAGCGCTTTCGAGGAAACCCGCAGGACTCTGGCAAACGCCGCCCATCTTGCTCATCCATCAACAGACGGGCAGCTCATCCTAGCCGCTGACGCCAGCGACACAGCTATGGGTGCAGCACTACAACAGATGGAGGGAGGCGCTCTAAGGCCCATCGGCTTCTTCAGCCGCGCTTTCAACACTGCTCAGTCGAAATACAGCACCTTCGATAGAGAGCTATTAGCTATCTACGAAGCAGTCAAATATTTTCGACAGCTTCTCGAAGCGCAGGAAGTAATCATTTATACAGACCACAAGCCGCTCACACACGCCATGGCCCAACAAAGTGACACTTCCTGCCCACGACGCATGCGATACCTAAATCACATAGCTCAATTCACGACAGAGATACGCTATTGTAAGGGTGAGGACAACGTCGTGGCGTATGCCCTCTCGCGAATAGAAGCCGTCTGTGTATCTTTGCCATACTGTTCTGGAGCGGCGTTTGGATTGCATTAGGTCTTTGAGATGCTAAGGTAAAGGATTTTCATTGTGAATTTTTGGATGACGGTGGGGTGACGAGGCCTCCCAAGCCGACCACCCATGGACCAGAGTAGTGAAAGAATGCACTGCATCATCTAGGTCTTGGGATGTTTTCAGGGACACTTTGAGGTCAATGGTATCTGTAAGAAGTTGGCGGAAGTAGTCCCGATCAACTGGGCCCATAATAAATGAAGGAGGAGGCAGTTTGTTAATTGGTCTTAGGGAAACGGTTAATATTAAAATGGCTATGATCGGAGGAGGGGTCATCGAGGCGCGTAAGTGAATATTTTAGTGTTTCTAAACTATTGTAGAAGAAAAAGTCAAGGAGATCTGGATTTCGGTTGGGATCTGATAACCAAAAGGTGGCTGAGTCAGGAGAAATAGTGGAGCAATGTTTCCGTGCGAGGGCACACAGCAAAGCATGTCCTCGTGTATTTAGTGCTTCACATTAAAGTCCCCACCCACAAGGAAACGATGCCCAATGGAGTCTAGAAAGGAGATGAATTGGGAGTCAGAAGTGGATTTATTGGGAGGGCAGTACACTGATCCTAGAGTAAGGGTAAAAGTGAAGGTGCTGATTGACACTGCAGTGGACTGAAGGAAATCATGTGCTACCAATGTGATGGGATGCAGTTATGAACAATGACAGCGGTACCTGCATGAGTCCTTCCATCTGGGTGATATGTTCAATAAGTCTGGTACTGCCGTTAATTAAACCGTAAATGGTCGTTTACCCGTAAGTCAGTAATGAGAGCTACGTCGATGTTATTGTCGTGGAGTAGTGCTGTCAGTTCGTTAGTGTTGGTGCGAACACCATTCGCATTGCAAAGGAGAATAGATAAGGAGTCGCAAGGATCCACTTATCTGCTAGTTAAGATAAAATTTTAGAATTCAGCAAGTATTAAGTGGTATTGTGATATATGAAGATCTCTCCAAGAAAACCGGAACAAAATTGATCAGATAAGAGAAATTGTGTAGGTTAACAGAAGTGTTGAAGTTGAACCTATCACTGAATCGTTTGTCAGAATTCACTTTATTGATCTGTATCATATTGTGTTATTCGTAGTGGATATGTTCGCGGAGTTAAGTTTTTTGAGATCCAAGGGGCTGAAGATCCTGGCCCCGTTCAGCCTGTCCAGAATTTCATCGAACCTGGGAATTGGGTACTTCTCGTCCACCGTATTTTCATTAAGTCTCCTGTAATCTACTACCACCCTATACTAATCTGGGACCCCACCTTCCGCGTTCTTTTTTTTTGACACCCCATAAGGGGCTATTATATGGTGACGTGCTATCTTCGATGATCCCCTGTTTCTTTAAGTTGTCCCTAATATGGTGTCTCAGAGCATGTGGGTATCTGCGCTCCTTTACGTAGCTTACTCGGCCCTGCTTGAGTGGAATCTCATGTACTGTTTTTCCTGTGACCTCCAATCTCTCCCCTTCCTTAAAGAAAATGTCCGTATATTCTTTCTTGAGCTCCACTCTCCAATCCTCCACTCGCCTAATCACCCCTACTCGCACCCTACGTCCCTTCCTTGTCTGAGGCACCTATTTCCATTGGTTCGGGCCGGTTCACATTTCTGCGTCGGCTTATATATGGGCACTGTCTTGCTACGTGACCCTCCGTGCCACACTCGAAACACCTAGTGCGTGGGGACTTTGCTACCAGGTGTACTGTCTTCCAACACTCATAACACTTCCTGTCTTCCCTCCTCCTGGGGCGTCCCGCGTTTCCTCGGCTCCTTTCTCCCACTGCTGCTCTCTCTCTTCCACTGTACTCTTACGCTTCTTCCTCCATGTGACCGGTGCGATTTTGAGCCTTCTATATACCACTTTCCTTCAGCCCATTTCTTCCTCACCAGCTGTAATTTCCTCCTCTCTGGCGCTGGTGTCCACCATTTCTTGAGCGCATTCTAGAAACGTGCGCTCTCTAGGTAACGCCTCCTTTCTTCCTGTCTCCTTCACTAGCTGCACCTTCAATATTGTTGACAAAAACGCCATCCTGCCTTCTACTTCTTCCGCACACATTGTCTCCCGCATCTTCTCCGTGATGCCATCGTATTGAGCCAGCAGTGTTCCGGCGTACTGCCCGTTTGTTTGTCGGTGCCTCTTCGTCTCCCGGGACATTTTAAAAATGTCCTATTCTGGGGTCCATCTTCCCCCGCCGAATGCTTTCTTCAGCCGCTCCTTCACTATGGTCCATGAGGTCTCCTCATCAGCCTGGACCATGTTCAGGATACTCCGCTTAACTCTGCACACCAGAGCTGCTCTCAGTGAATCGGCATCTCCTTCAGTTATTAAGTCCTCCGTCCGTTTTCCATCTATCCGCATCATCAGCCGGTCACCCCCCTTAAGGAAATGATTCTGTTCCCCGGTCTCACCTGCGAATCTCTCCAGATCGGAAATGGACTTCCTCATATCCTGAGCCGTGATCGCCTGAATCTTCATCCACGCCAATGAAGTCGCGTGAGCCACTGCCATCGTCAGTTATATAATAGTAATTGTTATGTGAATGTTATGAAATGTGTACTTCAGTTGAGACATATGGTCTACCCTTTCTTTGTCTTTTATCCCCTCCTACAAACCCTTTGCTACCTGCTAGGGCCTTCGACACAACACTTGTGCTTTAGCCTTAGCCTAAGAATGTCCTAGTGCTGTAATTCATTAATATTTGTATATATACCTGTGTATATATAGTTTTTAAAATAAAGTTTTTTAAAATACTCTCCTCAAACAAGATTATTTAACTGTCGTTTAAGGCAACTGCGGTACATCTGCCGCTCCACTTAACACTCCCTCCTGCATGTCCTCGTAAAAAAAACGTATACAAAGAGGAGACGACAAAGAAAAATAATTAGAGAGAAAGAGAAAAAAAAACAATAACTTTCTACCTCACCGTACGAGGTTCCCGGGTTTCCGCACCGGTTAATCGCCAGCGGTTAAGTTAGATAAAAAGATAATAACGAAAGAGGAAAATGCACCGACACACTCTGACTCCAGTAAAAGACTGGTTTATTGTTGATGATAATCCGACATACATAGGATCATGGGTTGTTTACATTCCATGATCGTATTAGTATTCGACATAGTCAGGCCTCTGGCTTTAACTTATATAAATATAAAACTATAAGCTTATAGTCGATATAAAAAGAAATTAGTCGGCTCCATGGGTCAATTGTTTTCGCTTTCTCGCTTGAAACCCAAGGTAGCTATTATTTTTTTAAGTTCTTATGAAAAAAATATGTTATACTCATTCTCATAGGAACAATTGTTGATATATTAATGCGTATTATGTTTATATAAAATGGAAGATTGTTGAAACTATTATTATCCTTTAATTTGTGAAACCAAATTTCATATTTTTGTTTAGTTGTTTATTTCATATATAGCATACACAAAAAACTACTGAAAATGGCTACATTCATTGTCTTCTATGCGTAGGAAAATAATAATTTGTGTTTTAAATTTTATTATTTTTTCAATAAAGTATTTTTATTGTTATTATTACGAAGCGTAATTCCATAAAGCATCTAGTACTGGATATATAGTCGCTCTGTATATAAACTAATTGCCACGGTTGATGAGAGTCCTAGGATTGAATTTGTAGGTGGAGAATTAATTTCCTTTTCGTTTTCAGGTTGGAAAGTACAAGTAGGCGGTTCTCAAGTCCCCTCTCACCACAATTGTCTTGAGCTGGAGTGCCAAGCTTCATAGTACTCTTTTCTTTCCTGCATAAATACCGTCAGTTGAAGTACAATTAAGTTTTAGGATTATCCTGTCAAGTCGTGAAGCTCAGAAATTACCCATACCTAGGAATTATTAGCAAAACGAACCAAGTACTAAATACATCATTAACTTGTTTTTTTAAAAGTAGAACAAGATTTACATACAAAAATTGCACGTCTTAGCGAAATATTTAAAATTCTAGTAATAATCGACACATCTAAGGAACTAGTCTCGTTCCTTTTTTTCCCCCCAATATGTAGATTTTCTCTAAATAATTATTTTTTTTTAATTTATTAGCTACAGGACGTTTACACTCAGTCTCACTGCAACATCCAAGATGTTTGGATCCCAGGGTTGAGCATACTAAGGGACGAGAATTGACCATGTGAGGTCTCCCCCCCGAGCTGGTATGGTGCGTACCCAAATCGAGGACAGCGATGTACTCTTTATTATATTTGTACACGTATTGTAATACATACTAATTTCTATTGGCCATTTATTTCTTATTAGAGTATATTCTTTCGTGTTTGGTGGAAATGAAGGAACGAGGGTAGAGAAAAAAGGTCTGAAATGTGTATTCCAATGGCGGCTGCACATTCTATTGTTGTGTCGAGTTCCTCCAGGATCGAACTAAGCGGTATCAACTTTCCACTTGGCTAAACGATGATGTAGTTAAGTTCGAATACAGCGAATTAAAGCCTTGCTACATGGATTAAACTGCAGTATTTCACCAACTTCCCTGTTCCAGATAACTTGATAAGTTTGGTTCCGGGGTGTTAGAATGGGCCGTGACGTAGGTCGTGGTTCGTTTTTAAATCGGATCGGAGTCGGTCGGTTGGCAGTCTCCTTACCCTGAGCTAGAAAATATAAAGGTTTTAAGCCAGAACAATTTAATAAGGTTTAGTTCCGTTCTTTTGTTCCAATATTGATTTCAAGTCTTATATTCCGAGCGATAAGTTTTAAGAGGGGATTATAATTGTGCTTTTGTCATCATCTGATTTCTTATCGTACCCCCTTGATGAAACATATAGAATATAGTAGAAGGATATTAAAGGTGGCCGTCTTCTATTGGTGATCCCTTTTCAGTTTGCTCTTCAAGATCGAGATGAGATAAGATAATGTGCTCCCTTTTCCTGAGATTGCATTTACACGAAAACTGTAGCGTCCACAATTTCAGAGATCCTTAGATTAAAATAAGCTATAAAGTTCAGGACTTTGTTAACCATTTTTACCACTGTTCTAATTTGAGGACAGGATTTGTTATACTTTTCCCTAGCTATAGTTAGTTATTTATTTTAAAATCTCAATTCTGATTTATATAATTCTAAACTCAACAATTTTTTTTTTTTCAAATAATCCTCCTCGGAGACTCAAACGGCAGTGGCCTCGTAATCTGCTATAAATACGTGACAGTAGGAGTCCTGGCAATGCCCAGTTTCTCCAATCATGTCCAGAGTGTCAGTGGATCTCGCGCTCTTGGTTAGCCAAGACTACGCTTCCTCTTTCGCATGCGAGGGATGTGTCAACCATGTGGATTTGGGAGGTCTCTGGGCTGATTGTAAATACTGTACGAATGAGCAAGTGAATGAAAATTGTAAATATGTTATGAATGAGAACATTTATCACAATTACCTATTGCCCAATAAGGCAGATTGTAATTTTATAATAATAAAGTTTATATATATATATAAACAATCATTATCATTAGTCCAGTTAATATGTTAACTAACGTCTTTGTTAACCATAATTCCTTGCCGAACAGACTTGGTATGCAAGCTTTTTGAATACTAAATTTCAATATTTGACTGTGTATGGGGGCTACAGAAAGCTTATCAATTATACTATCCATTAATATTCATTGTAATTCATCATTGGGTAAAGTTTGGTTCCAGGGTGTTAAAATGGACTGTGATGTAGTGATGTAGGTCGTGGCTCTTCTGTTCGTTTGTTTATCGTTTTAAGCAAAATAAAATTTTCAGTATTTTTGTCATTTACAATATATTTCATATATATTATTAACAATCTCGCAACGGACTTTTTTAAAAAGCTTTTTTTTTATAAAATCATCTTATATGAAAGATATAATAACTGGTATAATGGCAAATAGAGAGGTATGTGTAATAAACAGAGGATTATATAGCAGGAGAAAAGGAGATGACCAGAACGCACCTAACTTGGTACATTCTTCTTCTGCTGGAATTCGGTATTCCAGGCTTGAGATCTGCCATCAAAGAGTACAGGAAACTTGGGTTCTGAGGAAGAGGAATGAGTAGGTTAAATTAAATTGCGGATTTTTGGCTTACATTACTTTTTTTTTTATACATATATACAAGAGATCGATAGTGTTTACAAAAATGTAAACTTTTTCCTGTTAGCCAGTTTAATTCTGTATCGTGAGTTAGAATTTGATTTCCGGCGTTACAGATACGTTTGAATTCTTCAGGTTTAATTATGCTAGGATGTGACAATCTTCTTATACAAAATACAATTAAATCTTCGATTTCTTCGACTTTTTCATTTAATAAGGTTAAAATAGTAAAAAGGCCATGATGGATACATTTTTGGAGTGACACGTCTAAAATATGGTTATCTTCTGTTGATTGGTACAAATATTTTTGTTTTTATTAAATTCTTAGGCTAACTGATGGTTTAAAATTAATCTATTATTTTTGTTATATTCAATATGACACATATTTTGTTTTAGGTTATGTAAAATTGTGTCATACTTTTCCTTTACGCGTCCATATTTCCGGTGATCCTTACCATCGATAAGTCCTCTCTTATCTAAGTCTCTCTGGTTTTTTTTTATTAATTAAGTGATAAAAATCTCGTATCTGTACGCAAGAACGGAGTGTAGAACCTTGTATTTAGGTAGATGTAGTTTTCAGCTGTTTTATATTTACATCTAAGATCCTATTTTCACTAAATTATAAGCTTAAATTTCTAAATCTAAAAGTGAATAATACTTTATTTATTTATACTAATACTATCCATGTTTTGTTGAGTGGAACAGAGGTTAACTTTAAACTTTCAAAGTTGCGACTAGTGTTTGAAGCATCAGCAGCAACAAGATCTTCAAAATCTGGCGTTGTGCTTCCATAGCCATTAGGAACAATTGTTTTGTGTTGAAAGTTTTGTCTGCATGAAAAAGATTCAGTGTTTCTAGTGTAATAATTTCTAGGATAGAAGAGCTTGCTCTGTTCTAGGCTCCTAACGAGTTTTGAGTTTCATGGGTGTAGTCTCGTGTTTCTCAATATTCAGATATTTCAAGAGATTAAAAAAAAAAAAAAATTATCATATTCTTCTCCATTTTCGGTTGTTATGACTTGGGGTTTGAAAATACTTCTAGATAAAACGTTAAAGTTTTAATGGTGTCTACATTGGACTAACTTTACCAGCAAACTATGTAAAAGGAGGTTTTGAAAATGCCTCACTAATAAGGTAAATATAATTATTTTTGATAGGGACTGTATACATAGTTATTTCTAGAAAGAGAAGCCTTTTTTGTGTTGGAGTTGTCTTTTGATGGATGACGGTTATAGTCTTCTAACATAATTTTCCACCTTAGACCATTTTGTGTTTTGCACGTTTTCATATGTTCTAAAGATTTGTGATCGGTGTAAAAAAATAATTTCTTTTACACAAATATGGTTCAAAACGGTTAGAAGCCCATATTTTGGGCTGACATTCTTTATCTATGATGGAAATAATTTTGGTCTGTTTTTATTTAGTGCGCTAGACGCGAAACAAACTGGAAGTCCTATTCTCTCCTTCTTCTTGGCTCATACAGCTCATATCGTGTAATTTCTAGCGTTGTTAAACAGAAATCTGGAATTTTTAATTTCGGGTTACCGCATATTAGGTTTTTAAGTCTCGAATGCTTCCTTATTATAGCTTCCAGGATCTAGTGTGATTCCCTTTTTTAATGATTTTCTCAAAGGGGATGACATTTTAGCATAATTTGGTATCATTTTTGTATAGAATCCGAAGAGTCCTAGAAAACTTTTAATTTATCTTTCAGTTTTAGGCAACTTCGAATCCATTATGGCAGATTAGGTTTACCTTAGTATATTTTGAGATTATGTTTTTTAAGTTTTTGTAGGACAGTCTTTAGGTGTTTTAGGTGGTCTGATACATCTTCAGAACAAATAATTATGTCATCCATACATATTACTTCATTAGGAGTAACCGAAAATATTATGCTCCTGGGTCCATGGGAAATGGAGTGGGTTCACAATCCTAAGGGGGTTCTTAAAAACTCGGTATGTCTGGCCAGTAGAGAATGCTCTTTTAGGGATCGATTCTTTGTCTACCTTTATACTATGAAATCCTGCTGATGGAATTAAATCTTCGATGTTAGGAAGAGGATATTTATCTGGAATAGTCTGTTGATTAAGTTTTTTATAATAGATCACCATTCTTATCTTCTTTTTCCCATACGCGTCCATTTCCTTCGTCACAACCCGGGCGAGTTGTAACGCGAATTACTAGATTGAATTATTTTTTTTTTGTAATAACTTAGTAATCCCTTCTTTAATAATATCTTTAAGTTGGAAAGGGTAAGGGTTGGTAATTTTTTAATACATTGGTTTATAGCTTTTAGATTTTATTTTGTGTTTAAGTAAGTCTGTTGTTCTTCTGGGAGTTCTTCTACTTCTCCTCCTAATAATTCTTGAAGATTTAGTTTAGCTACTGTATTTATTTTTGCTTATCAGGTTAACTTCGTGTTGGTAAATTCCTTCAGGGGTCTCTACATCGTAGCTTTTATAATTAATAAAGATTATTCCTGGCTTAGGAAGCTTACTTTTGTTTAAGCCTTGTTTCAAATACAACATTTCCTTATCCTTTCCATCGTGTCAGTTAAACAAAACTGTGTCATATTTCTCTTATATATATATATATATATATATTCTCTTACAATTCAATCTTCGTTTCCATTATCGATTGTCTCGTTACCAATAAAAAATTCATAATTCAGACTAAATTTATAAATGTAGAATGTTATTTTGTACGGGTATTTCAAGAAGTTAGTGTCGCAATAGATGTAGATTACTTACGTCCATTTTTCTTCTCCATTAGCAGTTTTTATAATAAAATGCTCTCGATCATTTTTAACATCATTCGGCCATCTTTGGATTAATATAGTTTTTTTTTTTAACCGGTGTCAATTAAACATCTCCTGTTAGCGTGGTCATTAATAAAAGAGAGAAGGTGAAAACAATTGTTTTTTAATTCTAGGATTACGTCGGATTGTTGTCTTTCTTGTTTGATCCTGAAAAATGTTCAATTTGGTTCAACCAGTTCCTTAATTCTCGCATCGTTGGTATTTTCTTCGTCTGGTTCTATTTCATACATCGGTTGACGAATTTGATGTGAGTTAATGATTCGCATGGAAACTGTCTTTCTAGTTGTACTGTTGTATGGTTTTTGAACATCATTCCTACAATTTCTTGAATTTAGTTTATTAAAATAAGCTTATTGATCTCTTGGGTGCCATTCATGGTTATATTGAGGTTGTTATATGTTACCTGTGGTTGTTGATGGTCATAATAAGGTCTTTGATAATTAGGGTGGTTATTATACTGTCTCTAATTCTTTATAAATCGTTTGTCGTCATCTTTTTTTTTTTGATAATAGAATGCGAGTCTCTAAAGTTTTTTTAAAATAATTTTATAGCTCTTCTATGCTATTGAATTCAAAATTACTATTTATATAGTCAGTTAGGTGGGCGAGGACTTTGCTGAGTGGTCTCTTCTCGTTAAATTCTCTGAAAGAATTATTTTTACCGCATACTATATTTCTTACTTGTTACAACATTAAAGAATTTAAAAAAAAATTATGCGGACTACCACCAAAGCTAGGAATGTGATCGTAATCATCACTTTTAACTTGAAATTTTGCCATATCTGTTAATAACCTTAAATTTTCAGTTTGTTCTGTGATAATTTCAAGAGCTTGATCAGGCATAAAGATATTTTAAAAACTTTAAAATAATAAAAATTAAAATTTTTACGAGAAAATTATTGTTTAATCTTACTGCGGAGTGGGTGTCTTCTAGATTTACCTGTGAGCAGCGAGTCCAGACGAGACTTCAGTTTGAATACCTCGGAAGAGTGTTGTTCTAGGTGAGATGAATAGAAGAGAGACCTTGTACCTCGGAGAGTGAGCCAAGCTCAAATGAAAACAGATATCTCGAAGAGTGAATGTAGCTGTAATATTTCTTCAGTATGGAGAAGGTGATACAAAGAACCTGGCAACAGAGGATTCTGATGACCTGTTCTTGCGCGCCAATTAACAATCTCACAACAATTAAGACTTTTTTTAAAAATGTTATTAAAAAAATAAAATTACAAGAGATACATAACCACTAGTCTAATGACAATTAGAGAAGAGAGGGATGTGCAATTAAATGAGGATTATATAAAAGTAGAAAGGAGATGACATCTTATTCAGCGGCTTCTAAAAAATGTGACTTTATTGGAGGGATTCTTCATTCATAATATATTTTACCAATGCATAAATAACGTTAAATGCCACTTGAAAAACAGATGTTTTCTTTGAAACTGAAAACGTATCTTACGTTTGATCTAAGGATCAAAGAAAATAGTAAAATAAAAGTTCCCGACGTCGGTATTGTATCATTAAATTATAAAACAGCTTATTTTCTTTCCATCCTTTATTCCAAAAGCGCTTTCGACAGCTCTAAGATTTCATCTTCAGATATCTTCAGTTGGTTATTTAGGATATTTAACACATCTAAAACAATATCACCTTTTTATCTTTTAACCAGGGCTGCTGCATTCACGCTCCTCACTCTACGACTCTGAACTGGACTGGAACGTGGATGTAGCCCTAGTTAAAAGATACTATTAAGTAGATACTATAGGTCTACTCAGCAGCCTATAAGCACCTACCTGGGAAAGCTAAAACGATCAGCAGTGAGTAATTCTGTAGAGCCCCGAAGTTGAAGAACAGCCGTGTTGACGTAGTCTTTTCCCAAAACTTAAATGACACACTGCACGATGACGAAACCGTGCAGAAATTAGTACGTTTCATGAAGTTAGTTGAATGTTACAATAGGGCTTAAAATACTTGAATACTTATCTCCAACGATCTCGAGGCGTAGATGCGACAAATAAATGAATATATTCCTGTTTTTAATGCTTTTACATGTTATTCAGTCAAAATACATTCAAAGTGTTAATAATAATAGTGGGATAAACGACTTAACGAAATCATCCCTACAATAAACACTATCATTTTACTGTCTACGTGTCAGTACTCTTTAATAATAGAGAGATAGGGACAATTCATTACTGTATTACTGTGCTATTCGGTTGCTTAATATTTTCTGTAGAAGTTCGAACCCCACCTGATTAAAGGGCTGGGATTTGGTGGTCTCATCACGATGTGTTAACGTTAAAAAAAAACTACACATTAGCAGCCCTATAATATTCTCTATACTGGGACATGAAAAGAATAAATATATGAGATGGAGTTAGTGGGGCAACAAATCAAGAAGACAATTGGTTGTAAAGTGCCCACATCATATTTGTTATTACCTTAAAAAGTTGTCTTATATCAATTACGAGCTAAACTCTATTTTTCTAATAAACTCCTTGTAAAGTACAATACACAAGTATGATCACTGGGAGTTGCTTTGAACCAAGCATAAGTATTCCTCATCTGAAACATGGCCGATTTGAAATTCCGAGGACGTTAATTAAAGAAAGATAATAGTGGTTTCTTATGGTTTGTGACCTGTTTAATTGATTAAAGTAGGGTATAGAACCAAATCCAATAAACATTTTTTACATGCTTGGAAACTAATTTAACCGAAGAAAACTATTTAAAATATTTGCCGAAAATATTATAGATGTTGTTCTGAAATTTTTAATATCCTCTGGGATTTTGTCGTCCCCTGGAGATTTTCTAAATTTTAATAGGTTTATAATTTTACTCAGTTCTTTATTATACTTGGGTGGTCCCGATGGATTTAGGTATAATTTGCATGATTTAAGAAAATAAGTGAAATTTTTCTCAAAGAGGCAAATAGGTAGATTTAAGAAACATTTTTACACGTAGGCTACAAAAGTAGATTGGAAGAAACAAAAACTAATATTTGGAATTGGCAGGTGACAATTTCAATTTTCAACAGGAGAATGCTCGTATTCACCCAGAGTAGCGGAAAAATGGTTTGAAATAACGATATCGACACTCTTGCTTGGTCTGCAATTTTCCCTGGCCTCAACATAATTAAAAATTCTGCCATTCTGTCATCCTGCCGTTTCTTCTCTATATATACAATTTTTCCCTTCAAATACTGAGTTTTCTCAGGATCAGGAAAGAAGCCTTAGTTCAACCACTAAACAATTGTTATCTATTCCAATTTCCTCCTCACATCCCTTTACTGATATTCTTGTGCTAAATCTTGATCAACATCCTGTCACTCTTCAATCCACTTTTAAAAACCAAGGGATCAAACACCCTTAAACTATTTAATCCCGTTCACCATCTGCTTTCCTAGCCTACACGTCACCCCTTGTATCCTCCCTCATTTCCCCCCACTTTGACTATGGCTGTGTGGTATATGGGGTCTGTTCCTCTAACTCAATAAAAAATATCGCAGTTTTTCAATAAGACGCAGCCTTAAGAAATCAGGGTAGAGCAGCTTTATGGAAACTGCTCCTTCCCTGATAATTTTTAAAATATATACGAGGATTATTCGCCCCAACTACAATTTATTAACTATAAAACACTAAGTATAACACAAATAGAATATAATTATAATTCGTAACGTAATCAAAATTTATTATTATTGTATGGTTTTGTAGTTATAAAACAAGATTATTTCTGATGTGAACTAGTTATTGAATGAAAAATGTCCTTATCGAAAAAAAAATGATCAATTGAACAAATAAACATATCTATTCAGGAATGGAATTTTAAGCATAAGCGTCACGGAACAATCGATTACATACTGAGGTCATGAGTCGTTCGCTAATTAGAACAAAACTAATAACTCGTGTTAAATATATTTTAGCGTAAAGCTCTCTTAAGCTGGCTACTGCCTGTTGATTAATAGAACCGAACTCTCTGTTGAGCACGGAGCGCAAAATCCGGGAAAATTTGCCTACCTAAGACTCGATGATCCGCTAGATGTCGGATTTCCGCTTACTCGTTAGGAGTACAAAGGGTGGCACAGTCAGCGTGTTACCAATCCCTTTTGTGGTTACTAATGGCCTTAAGTGTAGTCACACAGTTGGAATAATGTTTCAAAACGAACTCCATTTCAGATAATAAAGATAAACATCAATAATAAAAAGTGTGGCGAGGGCGAGCCTTCAAATTACAAAAACAATTGTAGGATATGCATTCATTAAACTTAGTCTAATATTATATACCCTGATGAACTAGATATATAAAATGTAGCCTAGTTGCAATTAATATAAGGAGCACTAAGTACAACGTTAGTTCACATAAATTCATAAAATTGTAAATATATTAAAGTAAAGGAGTTTAAAATAATTAAATAAATAGTTTATAAAATAGATTGTGTATTAACATTCAACATGAAAACCAGATTTAGACGTTTAGGCGTTATCTATTGACAGCTAATGATCATAACTAGTCAGTACCGGGTTTTATATGTTTTTTTAATGGTTTTCAGTCGACACCATATCACATTTAAGAGAATATAATATATATACACAGTGATGGTGTATTTATTTTAAATTGGAAGATATGGTATAATTTAGGATTTAAGTGACACCATTGTTCGTTTCCCTTCAATGTTTTTCTTCTGTTGCCAAGGTTGTGTTGGGACTGATCGCTGTTTGGCTTGACAGAAGAGGGCTGTTGAAAATGCTTACCGATAAGAGAAAAGCTTTTGAAGAAAAACAAAGTTTGGTGTCATTTAAAACCTAAGATGTTTTATGTTACCAAGGTAATTCATCTACATTCCTTAAATCCGCGATGTTCAATGCAAAACCTCCCTGTGAAAATTATATTCCCATGCATGTACTTATAGTAAATTATCACGAGAGACATTGTTCACCTTATTTGTGCGAGCTGTACATATTTTTCTGCGCACATAATTGAAATTTGAACGGGGGAAAAAATAACAACAATGATAGTTATCTCTACAAATCGATAAAATTTGAGATTTCTAGCCGTTAGAGCTATAATATTGTGATCAGGTAATTGGCTGTTTGTCGAATGGGGTCAAGTTGGATTCTTGTGGAAGACCTTTAGAGGTTCATTTCATTATAAAGTTGCTTCAAGGAATATTGAATAAGCTGAAACTTTCTAGAAAAACCTATGAATTTTAATGAAAAGCTGATCTGTCCTTCCGTGAGAGTGAAAAATATAACCAATCAGAATGTAAATTACATAGATGAGAACATTGACAAACATCATGCCAAGGGCCACTTCTACAAAGAGCTTATATCAATTTTTTTTTTGTAACGATTTTTAATTTAACGAGAAAAAAAAAACACACCTACTTTCACCAATAATCTTCAAGTATTTAAAAAAAAAATCTTATCCAAAGAAATAAGGAAGTGAGTGAGAATAAATGAAAAATAATGAACCCCCTACAGGGCAATTATAGCTCCAATCGGAACCACGCCAATTATTTCCTACCCTTAAGTTTATCGACACATATATTTAGCGGTTACTCAGATTTTTCTTTACTTTTTCCAATATTCAAATTTACAAGGATGAAATAAAAATTACGATAATTCGGTTAGGATGCAGAAATAAATTTGATTATGAAAACATCTTTGCTATTAGAAGAAATAAAATAACTCCCTGAGGGGTTACTGCGGAGGAAGATAATAAAAAATAATTACTATTTCATTATTATTAAGTCCGTTATCTTATGATAAAATTATACTGCGTTGGCTTAAAATAAAAGAAATAGTCCCTTACTTCTTTTTAGGATTTCCTTTTCTGGTACTCCTTCCCGACTTAAAGGTCATTTAGAAGTTATCTTCCACCTTTGAAAGATTAAAATTAGTACGGTAACCTTTATTAATTCAATTCAAACGCGAACTGTAACAAAAATAAATCTGGCGACTGCTAGAGCTCTAAAGAAATATTCCTTAATTTTTTTCGGAGACTGCTCATTAGGTGATGTTGCTTAAGTCAACCACCAGTATTTCTATTGAAACGAATTAATAGCAAACCTGTTTTGGTTTCGATGCTACGGCGGAAACCTCATGCTCCATAACCCGCATATATTAACATACTTAAATAAGCACTTTTTTTACTAAACATACTAATTGATAGAGTAACAATTAACATACCAGGAGAAATTAATATAGTTTTATTTACGAATACAAAAATTCAAGTAAGGTGTGATGTATTACACAGTTCAGAGTTTCTAGACGGCCGTGGAAACGATTTTATTGACAGTTTTGACTTTTTGTTATGAAAGTTCACTAACAAATAATACATTATATATATATTACGACGTCGACATCTTTAATTTGATAGACAACTGTTGATTGCTGAATGAATAATTCATTTATTTCTCATGAGGATGATTCCAGTTTTACCCATGGAACTAACAGTCAAAATATTAAGGCTCTTTTAAAAAACACTTGTTTAGTTTAAGTTAAAGACATTTTCTAGTTATACTTCGAAAAAAAAATTACATATCGCATAATGAAGACGTCGATAACATTAATTTGATACCTTACTGAAAATTGTAGAAATATAATTTTTTTTGTATATTTAATTAATGATACATTTTATGGAGAATGCCATTTTCTATGTCTTCTTTATACTAAATGCCACCTCATAGAAAAACTGTACGTCTCTTTGAACATGAGACTGCAAAGACGAAGGCAGAGACACACGGATGAAAATATAGATATTGATTGGCAGCCCCGAGATTCAAAACGTGTACCTCATTGCACCGATCTCCGGTCAGCCACTCTTCCAACCTCTGCGACCCCTACATTTATTTAACTAACAATCTCTTTAGATGATCTCGTTTAGGATCTGAAAAACCCATCGTCACGGTGACAATCCTTTAAATTAAAGTCGATTTTAATGCTACTAAAGTACATGGAGTTTTATTGCTGAGTTCTCTTCATAGATTATTTAAAATACTGCACCCTTATAATGTCAAATAGTTCCGATCCAAGCCACTGAGAACTCATTTATATGGTACTTTAATAAGCTCAACGGCTGAGATGTGTTTAACGGTGACTAGACAACGGTTTAAGTAATATCGATCGATATAAGATTAAATTGATTGCCCATGTTTTTTTTTTGTTTTATTGGTGAGAGAGTATGAGGGGATGCCATCGCTAACCCGGTGCTAATTACACAGTATCGTCGGTTTTAATTTCATAAGTTCTAATCTAACAGAAATGGTTTTCTCGACGAGGGATGTAATAAGCCCGTTGCCGTGTTTCTTTTACTGTGTAACAATTTTCAAAGCAATAGATTTTTTAAAATTTTGTATACCTATTTTTTCATTTTACAATGTACATTAAAAACAGGACCTCTTAAAAACGATTTAAATAAAAATGCATTAAATGGACTATGAAGAGGACCAAAAAATGAGTTTTTAAGGTCACAAGTCTATGACCTGATCTGATATGTTTCCTAAGTTCGATCAATTGGTACTCTCATTTAGGAGTTTAAGCCAAAAATGAATTGCACCTAGAGAAAAATGACCGTGTGTTATTTATGTTAGTACAGGATATTTGTAATATATTTATTGTATACCTATCACAGTACTAAATATATTTATATAATATAAAGAAGAAAAATAATACAAAATACGAAAGTTTGTTTACTTATTCATGAGTTGTTAAATTTACATTTATTAGCGGAAGTCTCATTAACATTTATCTATTTTTGTCCTCTAAGTATCTTTAAACTTTTGCTCATTAACAATATAGTATCATTCACCTTACTTGTAACATACCATTGTTTATCATAAATTGACGTTTTTATAATGAATTTTCCTGGCAATGGAAAGTTTCTCCAATCATGTCCTTAGTGTCTGTAGCTCTCGCGCTCTTGGTCAGCCTCCACCACTGGCTAGTATCCAGTGACGTGGCTGACTGAGTAGCGTAGGGGACTTCCCAAGACTCCGCTTCCTCTTTCGCACGCGAGGAAAGTGACAACCATGTCGCTTTTGGGGGGTCCTTGGGCTGTTTGTAAATACTGTATGAATGAAAATTGTAAATAATGGTATGAATGAGAACATTTATTACAAATACTTATTGCCCAATAAGGCAGATAGTAATTTTATCACAAAAAAAGAAGTTTATTTAATGCATTTGTTTACATAATGACATTTCTGTGCCATTATTAATAACTTTGTTGAGTAATTTCAATCCCCTCGCATGAAATTAGTAAAATGCGGTTTTCATATGAATTTCGATTTTCTAACTGCTTTAGTTTTACATTTTAGTTTCACAAACTTGTGAACTCGTATTGAAACCGTACAGATGCCTGTTCTACTTAATTTTATTATTCTTAGAATTCGAACCTATGAACTGTGTATTTCATTTCATAAGGTAATTATCTCGATCGCGGACGAGAAGTTGTTAATGATTTTTGTGATACATATTTCTATTGCATTCCTGTTGTGAGTTGATAATATATAGACAATGTAGCGGTGGGTGAGATTGATGATGTACTCACTAGACAATCTCAGCTGTGCATATATTTTGATTGAAATGGATGGGGGCGTTAGAATAATCAGTAGCAATGGCAGACCGTAGGGTGTAGTGGCAGAATGATTGTTGTGTGGGGTATTAGGAGGAAGACAAACGTGGTGAGCTGTTGATGAAGGCACTTTCCAAATAAAGAAAAGTTTTTGAAGAGAAACAAATCTAAAACGTAAACTTAAAACCACTTCCAATCCAAATACTCATTGTTGATGTATTTAACCCAGGAATGTGTTATTGTACCCATATTTTATGCAACTAAAGTACCCTGTGGTGTAGGTGTACCCCAAAAGAAAATGAAGATGGTTTTTTTTTTAATATAGAAGTGCATTACTTTTTATATAAAAATAAACAGGTCATAGACAAAATAAGTTGCTTCCCACACAAACAGGACATATTTTCTTTTGATTCTCGAAACACTCTATTAGTTGTTGCTGGATCTAGCACAGAAGGCACTTCTTTTTATTGATGGTTCTAGTTTACTAGATGCTTGAATTTTATTATTTATTTTTAGAATACGACATCGCCGAGCCAATGTTCAGATGTTTAATCCGTGCATCATTTGAGGTTTTACCAAGGCCATGTCAAAATTCTACAAAAATAAACGTCTTTATAATTTTTCATAATTTGCTTATTTGATACAGTTGAATTTCTCCAAAGGACCATGTAATTGATTCCAATAATATCTTATAAGTTGTAGAAAAAGGGCAATGGCCATTGTCTGTATTTTCTGTAATATGTGTCCCAACTCAACACCCCCCCCCCCCATTTAATGCTCATTCGGAATATTACAATGTGATAGAAATCGCCTTAAAATAGTGGAAATAACTAAGCGTTTCAGCTACCCTAGGGGGTTCAGTAGTACCCCAAACAATCTATACGTTGGAAACTAGCACACAAATCCAAGGAACCAAGGAGGGATCAAGACTAGCTACCTACAGTCATATGAAACTACCGATATTAGCAAAACCTGCTGTATCACAACCTGTTACCTAGGGAGAAGAGGTTGTACCATGTTTCCCCTCAGGGGCACAGGTGTAATTCGAAAAGCATTTGAGAATAAGGACTCAACTTGATAATACTTCACTATAGACTTAACATACACGTACTTTAGGATTAGTTAGGAGGGTGAGATCTTTGATTTAATTCCATGCGTAGTATCGATAGAAAATATAACTTTTCATTTATAAGTAATTGATAACCGTTTGTTTTCATATGTTGATTTAATTTTAACATGATTATGGCATTAAATGGTACAACAAAGTAAGTATGTAGGAAATAAGAGCGGTCAACCATCGAAGTACTCACCCGAGCTCAACCTTGCTTAACTTGACTTATTGACTTATGCTCTCTAGCCCACCGGCTTCATGTTGTTTGCAGAAACTGAATGCCAAGTTCCAAGTAACTCACGATAATGTTTCTTCTTTATAAGTCTATTACCTTGTTTATTTATTTATTTTTTAAATTTAATTTAGTTTATAATCGACGTATTGCGTGCTATGTTAAGTTGGAGCCTAGGCAGTACAGCCGTGAAATACCTACACTACTAAGGGCACTATTATGCCAGCTGACCAATACTTAGCTGCCAGAATTATAATGCACCCATCCCTTAATAATGATTGGTAATACATGAATTGAATAGAAAAAGTTTAAAAAAATATGTCTGATTCGGATCGATAATTTGGTCCACCTTTCGTTCACCAAAGGTGGTACATCGTGTCAGATAGGTATTAATAATCAATTATATTACAATTAATAATTAAAAACTGTAATCTTACCATTTATTATTGTAGCTATTATGATAAGAAATAATATGAATAATTTTGTGATTGAGAAAAAATCATACAACACGTGAAGAATGAGAAATAATGAGGTTTCAAAAGAAAAGACAAATATCATAAATGAAAAAAATTAGCAACATACAAATTACCAAATTAACATACAAATGTGGGGTAGATTTGATCATTACTCTCGTTTAATAAAGAATATAACAAAGAAAATATTTTCTGTTACATCAAAAAATAATAGGACAAGCTAATGATACAGATTAAGAACATTTGTAACAGTTAATCTGAACTAGTGAGTTTACTAAAACTATGGCATGCTATTTAAAATTGATTGGCAATGGCTATGGTACATTATTAATTAAAACTCACTGTGTCATCAATAACCAATGCTAACAACTGTTGCATGCTCTTGATCAGCTCCATCAAGAAGTCATATCAGAGAGATGTTTTCCTGTCTTCGCGTTCGCCCAAAAGTAGCCTCCACAGAAGTCAGTCAGGGTATTGAGGTGTTCAAGGGATCAGACCCGAATCAAGAGAACCTCCAAACCAGAGCCTCGGAAAACAAGCAGACGCTTTGTCTACCCCGTTTTCTTATAAACAGGAATATCAAGTGGGGAGAAACTTGATTCTCATGGTGGGTAGCTTATCTTTTGATGTCTCGGTTTTAAAAAAGTACTTTTTGTCACATCCTTTGACAAGCAAATATTATTAGTACTATATTAAATTTATTTAACAGGGTAGGCATATGATAGTATATCGAAATTTTAATCGGTGAAACTAAGAAAAAGTCAATTGATCTATCAGTCAACTAGTTGCTTAGAAACCTAAAGGAGGGAAGACAATAGATAGACGGTAACTTGGTGATTGGACCACTTGAAGCTCAATGGATCGACATCGAAAAATATATTAAGAAAGTGGAAATGTATCATTGATACTAGCTAACAAAGTAAGGGGTTAATGTTATTTTGAACGAACGACGGTGTCTTTTTTCCATTATTACCTTCACATTGTCTCATACGTTAGGTCTTTTAGGGTAACTAGTAAACCAGAACTAATAACTAAAATTTACACATTCTGAAAATATACGGGAGCGTTTTTCCGGTGAGCTAGATAGCTGGCGAGTAAATAAGCCAGGTTTATTCGTTGAGTGAGTTCAGTACACAAATTGCCCACCTGGCATTTTTATTGTTTATTTCCGGGGGCTGTACAAATTTTAATTGCCAAAGGTGAAAAAGCCAAAAAGATTAGGCACTAGGAAAATTGCAAAATTATAATGTGTACTAACATGCTCATTCACCAGCGTTAGAAAATAATGTAAAGAATATGTATATCACAAATATGTTTCTCTCTAAAAGCTATATTTGTATTACGTGTATATTTACCAAATTTAGCTGTAAACAATAAACATAGTAGAAAAATATAGAGTTGTATATATTTCAATTCTTTAGTATTTTCTAACAGAACTTGATCTTGTGCAGAGAAACAAACTAGCACCCATATGACAGTACAATGTGGACACAATTAGTATGGAATAGTCGTGATTGTGAGCACCCTAGACATCCTGTGGTCGTTCGACTTGAATCTCGTGCCATATAAAAGCACTATCTATAACCACCGTCTGTCATGTTGGACTGGGATGTCTCCTGGGACCTGTCTGGCTCCTGGGCCCTGGGGTCTTCTCTACCAAGTAATCTCAGGATCTCGTCGCTGGACTGTCCAAACAGCGGCGTTGGCGATGGTCTGGGGGTGTTACGCCATAAAAAAACCGAACCAACAAACCAGTATTAAATTAGGTACTCATAAAAACAAAATCTGTCAGGTGTGTGTACGGGATGAATGAAAAGCGGTTTTTTCATCAAAAGAAAAGTGGAGGAATGTGGCGGTACAGAACGCATAGGGAAAAGAACAAAATATTGAGGAACTAATTACTACATCTTCATGCTTTGTTTTGGTGGCATTTACTGTGTAGAATTTGCATGTGAAATATCATCCTCTATATTAAACTTAAAAACACAATTTTGTTAGTAGTCTTAACTACTTTTGTAACTATACACATTTAAAGAGCCAGAATTTGAAACATATTATTCATCAGGGCGTCGACCTTTACACAGGAAATGAACCTGTTTTCGTTACAGACTTAAATGTTTCCTGAAAATCATATTGGGTAATTTATCTGAATTTTAAATCTTGAATAGTATTTGAGGGGTGTCTTGAAAAGCTTGAAACTTTGAGAGACAGGACCGAATATTTAGCGGTAGTCCTTTAAAATTTCAGACATGTTATTTTACGGCCCCTACAGTTGTAAATACATTCTAACATACTGACAGAATGAAAGCAATGCTTCAAAGTGAAGCCTTGATCTTTTTCCTTGGTAAATAATACACGAATCTCAAATTTAACGTAAAGTCCCATTTGTGCTGTTGATTAAATAACGCCCTGCCGACCACTGACGGTCCTGTGGGTATTAGATTGGACAAACCAAGTACATAATTTATTCTTGTCACTTCTACACACGCTAATGATGAATAATAATTACTAACCAAAGCTCGTTTAGAATCAGAACATTGGATTCTGATTAAAATTCCAGAGAAGTTCAACTTAAGGGCAGAAAAAGTAAACACACAGGTGCTGTGGGATAAGGCCACATCTACTCGTAATCCAGTATGTTCAACAACGTTACAACGTAACTAACTAAAAACTTTACTCATTATAGGTAAGGTACCCGCTCTTCATTGGATGAAATTATAATTTATGGATATACATATATATATAGATATTTTCACACTGTTATAGTCTCATTGAGTCCTCTGTTAAACTAGTTTGGTTCTTTATTACGATAAAATTACTATCTGCCTTATTAGGCAATAAGTAATTGTGATAAATGTTCTCATTGCTACCATATTTACAATTTTCATTCACTCGCTCATTCATACAGTATTTACAAACAGCCCAAGGACCCCCTAAAAGCCACATGGTTGTCACTTCCCTCGTGTGGGAAAGAGGAAGCTGAGTCTTGGGAAGTCCCCAACACTACTCTGTCATTCGCGTCACTTGATACGAGCCAGTAGAGGCTGACCTAGAGCCGCGAGAGCCACAGACACTCAGGACAATTAGACCTATTGACGTCAAAGTTTAGATGACGCTTTCATTTGGTCATAATTCTCAAAAAAATACCGCAAGTTCATTAAAATAAAACCACCAAAAGGCATTAAAACTGTTATTAAAGTGGTGATTGGAAATTTATCTTTACCTATATTTTACGTATAGACATTTAGCTCACTATAAATTAATCATAAAAACTAACTGGATAAAAAATAATGAATATTTTCCTATCTTGTTGATTAGATTATAAAATTAAGAATTTTGACGTCCTAAAATACAAAGGAAATATATATTATTTTTTCGCTTTTAGTCTAGTCGTTAATAAAATCGTTTTGATTATTTATTAGCTATTTATATATAAATCAATAATAAATTTTGAATCCATTCACATATATGTTGTACATGGACCCTGACCGGCAATTAAAAATAAATATACGTGTTTCTGCATTCCTTCTAATGTTATATTTTGCATAGCTTTGACATAGTTATATTTATAAACATTTTCTAATAGCAGGAAAAATAAATGAACACCTACTCAAAATCAAGATAAAATAAACAAATAACTATGTTTATAAATTAAATAAACATATTTACCTAGTCTACAAAATAAAAATTCAATAAAACAGATGTATGTTGTAAATAATGCACCACAAATCCCCAAAAATATGCTCGTACAATTGTTAATAGACGTGTGAAGTAATGCATGTTTAGTTCTTTTGTGAGGAACCAGTGGTTAAGTTCCACGATACACGTGACAAAATGAGTATTTGTGGAACCTTTTGTTGAATAACGGGATAAACAGGAGATTAACTTCTTGATTGAGGGTAAAAAAGGGAAGAGATGCAGGGCGAACTGGGCTCCTGTTATTCTGTTTGCTGTCACTTGAGCATCTAGAAACCTCTCATATAACTAATAATAATCGTCGTAACAACAATAATAATAATAATATCATAATAAATCTAAATTTTAAATAGCAAACATATTAACATTAAATTTCGATCACTGTAAAGCCCGAAGGAAGAGGCCCGACTTTCATCCTGGATGGTATTTAGCAATTAGCCAGTCTGCATGTTATCGGTAATAAAAATGTTTCAATCAATCATATAGTTCATATAGTATTGCATGCAATAGTGCATTTCACAACACCCTGAAATGAACTAGTTATTTTCTACAACGGAAAGTTTGCAAAAAAAAAATTAAACATTAAAAATAACTGGCCCATTTTCATACATTCAGGTTTCTCTCAACTGACTATCAAGACTATGATCGAGAATTTAAAGTTATGACTTTTCCACATGACTTATACAAATTAAAATCGATAACGCAACAAAAATTTGAACCTTTCCAAGTATAGTGGAGAGGTGTCATGACTTAAAGGGTAAGATAGATAATGAACACATAATAATTAAGAACTGTGTAATTAAAATTAACAAACACATATGAAATCCCGAACAGGGTAAAAACCACCTTATCATTGTATCAAAAATGTAACCTAAACGGGAGGTGCCAAGACTGTTGGCAATATCATAACAAGAGGCTAGACTTTTGATTTTATGGCATGAAATACAATTTAGTTTATTTTTGATAAAAGAAATTTCGGTCCTCTAATGGGAAAAAAAGGTGAGAAAACTAATCTATATCCTTGGTTAGACTAATAATATTATTTAGTAACAAATGCTAGAACAGTTTGAGGTGACAGAACTAAAGACCACACTCGAACACCGACAGCTGAAGTGGTTTGGCCACGTGTGCCGCATGGGAGATGACAGAGAACCAAAGAAAGTTCTAGAAGCCCGACCATTTGGGAAAAGACCGAGAAGAAGTCCCAGAATTTCCTACCAGGAGAACATCCAGAGGATTGGAGGGAAAAAAGGCAAAACACTCCAGCAGATGAAGCAGCTATGTAGGGACCGAGAGAGATAGCTCCAGTTTATCGAGGGTCCTCGACGCTGATAACAAGGCACAAGAGGAAGACAAAGAATAAGAAGAAGAAGTAATGAATACTACTATGAAGTACGTGAAGGTTGATAACGTTTGAAGGAAGTGTGCAGAATAATATCCTTGATATATTTTATTTATTAATTGATTGTCACAACTGTTATAAAGTCACGAAAATAGTCCCCAGCTATGACTAATTACCAGAGAAGTACTGACCAAATACTAGGACTTATTTAAATCAATATGACAATTTCCTGGACAGAAACCATTTTATTAATTTTAATTTGTTTCTCATTTTTTATTTGCAACAACGCAACATGTATTTTGAGTGAAGTATTGTTTTTAAAGAAAAAAATATTGATTAGCAAAATTGTCACTTGGTTGTGTTTAGGCCACAGTCATGTATATTTTAATGGTATTTTAGAATCAAACTATTTCGGTTTTTTAGTGTGAAATGTGAAAACTCAATTTTTTATATAATAAAAATGAGCTTTAATCAGTCAAATATCTTCCATTCTGTTCGATAACCTTTTGCCATCTTTCTGGTAACTTCATGATCCCGCGCTCATAGAACTTCTGATCCTTATCAGCAAAAAACACAACCAAGTGCGATTTGAGGTCATCGCTATTACTGTAATTTTTACCATTTAAGAAGTTTTGTAAACTTCGAAATAAATGATAATCCGATGGTGCAAGGTCAGGGCTATATGAGGGATGCGTCATCACTTCCCAACCAAGCTCCAATAGTTTCGTACGTGTTGCTAAACATGTGCGAGGCCTCGCATTGTCTTGGCGGAACCAAAATATCGAACTTATTAACAAGTCCAAGACGTCTTATATGATTTTCAATTGTTGTGTGTGATACATTTAACTGTTTTGAAATCTCCTGCACAGTTATATGACGATTCGATTCAATTATGACTTTCATTTTGTCATCATCAACTTCAGAAGGTCGACCAGAACGTTGATCATCTTTCAGTGAAAAATCTCCTGAACGAAATTTTTTAAACCAATTCTGATATGTGTGTTCTGTTAAAAAACCAACAGCATAAACTTCACACATTCTTTGTGAGCCTCAGCCGGTTTCTTGCCTTTATGAAAAATTAAAATGTGTCGAAAATGCTTATTTTAGCACTCCTATTCTAGCATTGAAACTGACCGTAAACTGACAGTTGTAAACAATATTACACGGAATTTCATTCTGTAGCAACCTAAAGGCGTGGACTACAAAATCTCAAAAGAAAAAAATTCTAACATTGACAAACGAAACAAAGAACGCCAACTACTGGCGCAAACCGAAATCACTTTCTTACCAACCCATTAGAATTGTATATTTTCGAAAGTAGAGTAGGGAGTTAGAAATGTTGCGAAACTGAAGTGGGTGTTTATGACCACGAACAATGCACCCTTTGATACATTGTGGGGAGCAAGTATAAGCCTTTTTTGATGAGGTGAGTAAGCTACCTCAGAGAGGCCATTTTTTAGTTAGATATTTATGGGTCCAATAAAGACACGCAGACTTTGAGGACACGTTTATGTTCTCTTAGTTACAAGTTAGATATCATGTCTCCTCCTTTATCCATAACTTCCTTCTCCTAAATACCTTTTCTATCCATAATTATCAGGAGATAACATTAGATCTTTACATTGCCTAACGTGTTTTATATTTCAACCGATAGTTTCTTATTGAAAAATTACTCCTGAAACTAGTGCGCGTACAGTATAATGCTCAGTTGCATGAAGATTGACTAATGCCGTTGCAACAAGCAATTAATAAATGAAACATAATAAGGATATATTACTCGCACGTTTTTCTAATTATGATAATATTATTGGATATCTTGAGCTATCTTAATTTATCTTTGATCTGCATAATTATTAGTCCATCAGTTGATCTGAAGTTAACACTGAAGGTACTGCCAAAAGTTGTACCAGTTTCCCGAGTAAATTCCAGATTCCGCTATTAATTGTAATAATTATACTTTTTATCGAGATTTTGGCACTTACTCGGCAATATTATCTTACAAATCGTGTTTAAACAAGTTAAGGGTTGTAGTTAAGCCACCATAGGTAGACTCTCACTACCTTCCCGAATCCACCCACCTCTTAGGCATCCCACACCCCATAACCTTCTCATGCTTCCTTCAAATGGGACTCCCCTTAGTGAAAGGCACCCATCAATCCAAAATCATTTTCCCACATCCTATTTTTATAAGTTTGAGAGATATGGGGGGGGGGTGTAGTTAAGCAGGGCTGTCAGAAAAAGGCCAGTATGGGTGTATAGTAGTGACTTTAGTGCCACCTTCTCAGAGGAATCTAAATGCCCACATAGTGAGCTTCCTCATGCCAGAGTGACATAAGAGTTGCTTTTTTCTTATAATTTTTAGCAGTCTCTAACTTTCGGCTCCTTAAAGTATTTTTCAGTTTTGACTAAATTTTAAATTACTTTCGTAGATTCACCGCATACAAATTAACTGAAAATAATTTAAATTATTTGAGTATATAAATTTATTATAAAATCCTTTATTGTGCTAAAATTACAATCTGCCTTACTAGGCAATAAGTAATTAAGATAAATGCTCTCATTCATGCCATATTTACAATTCATCATTCACTCGCTCATTCATACAATATTTACAGACAGCCCAGAGGCCTCCCAAGTCCACATGCGAAGAGAAAGCGGAGTCTTGGGAAATCCCCCACGCTCCTCCGTACACCGCGTCACCGGATACTAGCCAGTGGAGACTGACCAAGAGCGCGAGAGCCACAGACGCTCAGGACATGATTGGAGAAACTGGCCATTGCCATGACTCCCACTGTTACGCGATTATAGCAGGTCACGAGGCCACTGCAGTTTCAGTCTCCGAGGAGGCTTATAGGGATGAGTGGCGCAGTGCAATGACTGTGCTACAGGATTAGGGTGGTTGGAAAGGCTACTGTGGAATTTCATAAACTTGGAAGGGATGAGTTCTAGAATGTAGGGTATATTAAGGTCGTTATGAAGGGTTTTGTTGCTGACATAATAAGGGGCGTTTACTATTGTTCTCAGGACTTTTGATTTAAAGGATTGGATACGCTTGATGTTCGACTATTTTGCTGTCCCCCATAGCTCTATTCCGTATGCCCAGATTGGTTTAAGTATAACTTTGTAGATTAGTAGTTTATTTTCTGTTGAGAGATGGGATGTCCTTTGAAGTAGTCTGTACAGTTGTCCAAAGCGTCTGTTTAGTTCTTGTCTTTTTAGTCTCGTATGTGGGTTCCAGATCAGTCGTTTGTCGAGATGGAAGCCTAATGGAAGCCCCTGTATCCGAGACAGTACGGTATGTCTCGGATACAGGGAGAGGAATAGAATTAAAATAAACTAGTGGACAAGACTTGCGACAAAGGGTGAAGGTAATGTGGGAACATTTTGCTTTATTAACTTTGATCCGCCATTGGTTGCACCAATACTTGATCTCGTCAAGGTGTTTTTGAAGGTTATGGGATGCTATGTCGGGGTCTGGGTGGGATGACAAGACTGCAGTCATCATCTGCAAATGTGGCCAAGAAGGTATTGGGAGTAGAGGGGACATCAGCGGTGTATAGGTTATAGAGGATGGGGCCCAGGACACTGCCCTGTGGAACTCCTGTATTTATGGGATAGTAGTTAGAATATTCTAAACCACAGCGGACTTAGAAGAAGCGGTTTGAAAGGTAGGATTGTAGGATTAGGAAAAGGGTCTGTGGTAAATTTGAGTATAATTGATCTTCTTTGATGTAGGCAATGTGGTTCCATCAATTGACACGTGTTATCTACTGGTCTAACGGCAGAAGTTACTGTTCACGCCTAGTGTTATTGATATTTAGTAGTGCATTGGTTATCCGCTTAGGTTATGTGCCATGTCACCTCTAAGTAAAAGGAAACTAAAAATTAGCAATCAGTGAGATTGATAAGACGGTTTCCTTCAATAAGGCAAACAATTATAAATAAAAAAAAAATTAGTATGGGACTATGTCCCGTTCGAATGAATAATTATAATGAACGTATTGGTATTTAAAATAATAACAATTTTTTTAGAAAGAATATTTATAAAGTATGTAAACAGGTGATGAAAGAAAAAGACTTTGAAAGTAGGAAGTGAAGAAGCATCTCGAGTGGAAATAGAGAGGGAATTCCAGCGGTTTGCGGCGACCTTTTGAACGACTCAGTCTTATGGAAAGGAATATAAAGAACTGAGAGACGAGCTCGGGTACACCCCCCCCCGTATAAACCCACTCGGGAATTGTAGGATGGGTTTTTGAAATTTATGATTTGGAACAGAAATGAGTAAAGGATTGTCTACGGGCCGCCAGGAGGATAAAGCCAATTAAATAGGGAGTACAGTCTGGTGACGTGATAATCTATTCGAGACCCAAAGACAAATCTAACTACACAAATTAATACATTTGTCACGTTCATAAAAAGGGTGTTACCCTAAATAGGTGTTGGAGGGAAGACTTTAAGGATGGCTATCTATCTGTTGCAACAGCACTGGTTCATATTTATGAATATGTAACAGAACAATATTATCGCCCTAGGATTGAGCGTGTATTGACATGGGCCCAGTCCATGGATAGTATAGCAGACAGGCGAGGATGGCGTTCCAGAGGGTCAGACACATTTATTCATTAAGTACTATTTGATTACCGTTTCGAACTACCTGATAAAACATACAAACAAATTGGATTTGATTAAACAAAACTTTTTTAATTTGAGTTCGAAAATAAAAGTACTGAAAATGACTGTTCTGAAATGACTTCTGACCGCATATTTTACAACTTTCAACTAGTACTATTAATAATAAGAGTTGATGTTCTATTCAATTCTCAGAGTAAACCAATAATTATTTTAAATTTGAAAATTTTTTTAACTTTTTCGCAGTCAATCACAATCACAATTGATGCCCACATGACCCTTTATTTAAATTTACCTACATTTCATTCAACCCCTGAACTAGATTATTAGTAATTTATCTTTCAGTTTTTTTTTCTAGAGAACTATTTTAAGCCATTTAACATATTCGCTTATTTAAATAGAGTCTCGAAGGGCATGGGAAACAACTGAGTATTCATTTCATGTTTGCTTAGTTCAAGGTAATTAATATCAGCTCTTCATAGAAGCTAAACACTATTATTGTGATTACGTTTTCAAAGGTTTTGAGAAAGATATTTTATAAATAATTTCCTTATTATAATTATTATTAACATTGCCCTTTAAGGGTAGATTGTATTTTGTTAAATAAAGACTTAAATAATTATTGCTTAAAAAGAAGAAAAGTGGCACGATCGGGACTCTAACCAGGGACTCAATTATTACAAATATTCACAGATTACAATTACAACAGACAAAGTATGTCGAGCAGTAATACGTATTTATTTTGACATGGCCTTTATGTTCCATATATATATAAGCAAGGTTATAATACCAGTGCAAAGAAATAGAACTAAAAGAAATTAATTAAAAAACTCACTTTGTGGTTTATATAACTCGGTTCCTTTCATTTCTCCTAGGCGATATTGAGAAAAAAGATACTGATTATTCCTTGTTGAATATGGTGAGCAGTCTTTCCTATTTCAATCCATTTGATCCACACTAATGCAGTCGTTTTTATTCCCTATACGTGATTGGAAATTATTGTCTCTGAATATTAATTCGTTGTTAATTAATATTTTGCAAGTTGGTTCTTTATTTATGTAAAGTATTTTCAACAACAGTGTTTGGCATTTTGGAAGAAAACTAATAAAATATCATAGACGTATATTTTGAATAGAAATTAATAGTAATTAAAATTAAAAAAATAAAGTATTAGAAATTACTTAAACAAATAAAATACTATTCTTAGAATAATTGAAAAACGACATTTTTTATTTACAGTTTTTGGCGTTATGGATGTCCTGGCTTGTGGAACTGTCTTCTAACTGTGTGGCAGGTTTTGTGAGTATCAGGTATCTCAATTCGCCCACTTATTCGTTTGTTTCAATTTCACCACCATACAATTCAATCATAAGATATTTTCTTGGAATCATAAGGGTGTTTCTGAGTTTTGCAACATAGCCCTTCAAATGTGGGTGCTTTTTTCCAAGGAGAGCACAGTTTCAATTGCTCGTGGGCAAAAAAGGCCGATGTAATGTCATAACCAGTAAATGCATGAATAAAAAGTACATGTTATGTGCAGTATCGGACTTGAATGATTTGGTTGAGTATTATGAACCCGCCACTCCCTGGTTTCTAGAAGAATTTGTTCTCACGTTTGGAGTAATATGTTAGCCCTGTGAGAAGAACAAGAACATCTATGTCCTAACTTAGGTTATAACATTATCAGAAATTGATGCTTGGGAAATAAGATTTTCATCTGCCTGTTTTATTTGCATACTTTATTTTTTTAATTCTCGTGTCAACATCAAAATTAAGCGCATTATCCCCTAGGAATCTTTCTTGTGTATTAAATATTATGGCAACTGAAGTGAATAACCTTCGAACGAGAAATCGTGTGAAAGGATTTACAACAAAAAGTGAAAGGTCTAAGTACAACACAGCTTTACAAGTACAAAATCTATTACTTTTGACTATTAACACTTATTATTATCATGATAAAATACATTATACATACATATATATATATATATTACTTATACAACCTATACCACGTTATTAAATGTAAGTAAAGCCTTATAGATGGTTGAAATCGTAGTTTTGTGAAGTATGGAAAATATGCAGCTTTAAAGTGCAGTATCTCGCTTAATGTTGGGTCCAGGAAAAAACGTTTCAAACAAGCACTGTAGAAAATTTTATTCTTTTCAAATTGACGAGGAACTCATTATCACCACGATAACAGGAAAAAGTTTTTTCTAAAAAACAAAAAAAAAAGTCCAAAATTAAAATCTAAAAAATCAGTTACATTTACAAGTTGAAAACTTAACCTACACCAGGATGATTTCGACGAGGCACTATTAACTCGACAATGGATAGTTTAGTATCACCTTGTCTATTCAACTCTTCCCCAAAGAAGCTCCTCCAACATATGAGTGATAGTATCCTACTATTCAACATATTCTTGAGGAATATCTCAGTACAAATCTGTATTCAACATCCTTGGAGAGTTGAATAAAATTCCAAAACAATAAAACAAAATATAAAGGTGAAAAAAGTAGAAAACCACAAAACAATGAACAAATGTTTTTTTATAAATCTTTATTTTATTAAAATTTTTATAAATATAATAATCTTTTTCGATCCCTACTTACTCCATTTTAAAATCACCAGCCTTCCCGATACATAATTCATACCTAACGGAATTAAATTATTATTCTATTACGGTTCTGTGAACATCAAAGAAATCTTAAGCCGTTTACGGACGATTTGGAACGACCAAATTTGTTAACATCAATAGTTAACATTAATAAGGGAATAGAATGAAACCAGAAATATTACAGAAAAATGTGCTCGCGGAGCCAAAAGGCAGAGGCTGTACTTTCATTCTCTTGCGGGTTGATCCTTCCTCATTGGGTCATTCATTTGTATTTTTCAAATAAATCTATTCAAAATATTTACATAATACACATCACAACATCATTCGTATAGTAATGTTGTTATTTTTAACATCGCTATGGCGTCAATAAAACCTTATATGTGAAATAGCATATAAAACAGGGATCGCAAAACGTCGCGAATAATCTGATGATAACTGTTTTAGTGACTTAAAATAATAATTGTAATTTTAGTTATTATAAATTCGAGATGCTCAAGATCACAGAAAAAAATAATTATTGTTTCATCACGAATTAATTTATTAAAAATTTATTCACTATTCCTGCACGATGCTGGTTTTATTGTTAGCTCATTGAAACACAAAATACCATGCTATAAGTAAGCTATGTGATGATTTAAATATGAGAACACGCTGTGCGAAGACGTTGTAGTTTGAAAACAAACAGGAGTTGCATATTGGTATTTTTTTGTAATCAAATCTTTATTGTGATAAAATTACAATCTACCTTATTGGGTAATAAATAATTGTGATCAATGTTCTCATACATCCAATTCTTCATTCACTTGTTCATGCAAATAGTATTTACAAACAGCCCAGAGACCTTCCAAATCCAAATGAGAAGACGTATAGTTGTCAGTCCCCTCGTTAAAGAGGAAGCGGAGTCTTGGGAAGTTCCCCACGCTCCTACTCCATCAGCCGCGTCACCGGATACGAGCCAGTGGAGGCTGTCCAAGAGTACGATAGCCACAGACGCTCAGGACATGATTGGAGAAGCTGGCCATTGCTAGGAATCCTACTATCATGTATTTATAGGTCACGAGGCCACTGCCACTTAAGTCTCCGAGGAGGATTATAGGGATGTGTGGAGCAGTGTAATCACTGTGCTAGTGGTTTAGGGTGGTTGGATATAATGGAATCTCATGAGCTTGATCTCTTCTTCTCATGAGTAAGGGATGAGTTCGATAATGAAGGATATATTAAGATCGTTATGAAGGGTTTTGTTGCTGACGTAATAAGGGGAATTGACTGTTGTTCTCAGGACTATTGATTGAAAGGATTGAATGGGCTTCTTCGTCGGTTCTGCTGTCCCCCATACCAACTAATTAATTAATTAATGAAACTTATGTTTTATGGAGGTGGCTTTATTTCCTATGCATTTTCCATAATAAAGGAGACCTAGACGCAAAATGCCATTTCTCTAGCTTCAAATGGGGATTTTCATGAAAAGATCAAAGAAACCCAAAAATATAATGGGATCGGGACAATGAACTCCTACAGATCCTGCAGTACGGCTATTTGCATTATGGCTACCTTTGTGTTGAGATTCAGTCACTTTAGCTTATGACAAAGGGATATATGTTAGTCCTTATTAACCGCACAATTACGAAGCCTTATGCACATTTTACACCGTGACCTAGTAATTCTACCCGGTTTCTCTATTGGGAGCCCAAGATACGCTGAACACTTCAGCCATTTTATCCAATCGATAGTTATGTAATATTTATAATCATATCATTAACTAATGATACGTTTATCAATAACATGCTAACAGCTGTATCTCTTAACTTATCAGCTCTATTGTAATTATCAATAACTTATTTTCCTTCCCACGACCTTTTATTAATATCTATAATATTATCATTACCATTATCCTTCTGAATATTCGTCTCCCACGACCTTTCAGGGATATCTGTATTGTTATCATTTCTATTATTATATATATACTCCCCTAGTCTTAAGAACGTTGTAGTTCCTTTCACATAGCTCTGTAAGCCCTCAGCTGTAACCATACTGTACATATTGTGATTTAAATAAAAGTTTTTTCTAAGAAGTCTTGATTAGTAAAGTTATAATTGATGACACACATGAATTTAATTTTCAAAAAACCTTACCACGAAAAGCCAATGTATAATTTCCTTTATTATAAATAATGAAAAAAGTAGTTTCAACTAAATGAACACTGTGGCTAACAACTGTATTTTATTTTCAAATGTCCGCTAGTGGATTCCACGATCTTAGTCAAATTTACAACGCTTATAGTCAAATTATCACGATCTTATTCCAGTTTGGGGAGTTTAAATACAATAATTGACCAATTCTCATTTCATTTCCCATTTTCACTAAAAATAATTAAAGAAATTAAAAGTGTTTTCTGCATTTGCATTCCTGTAGCTAGATTATTTGGACTTATAAATAAAATTAAGGACGTAGAATGGAAATACACAATAATAGAAGTAATCACGTCAATTTGTTAATTCGTTATCAAATGTATGTGAAAAATATATTAGTTTAACAAAGAATACTTTGTATTATTTTTTGAACCAACTGAAACAATGACATCAATTTAATTGAAAACTCATTATTTGTTAAATTACAATTTGGTTATCCAGTATTGACAATTGTGATTTAAGAGCTCATTCATATCTTATACACAAAACTACACAAATAAAACAATTTATAGAGGCTTGGAATGCATTAAATACATGAACTTTAGTTGGCTGATTTCAATAGGATGGTTTGTAGAAGAAGATAAATAGCAAATTAAATAAACTCTCCCGAAATATCAAACCGTGACGATATTTAACTAACTAACTAACATTATCAGATTATTGTAAATTAAGATTTTAATTTGACTGATTCAAGACAAAAGGAAGATTCTCTCAGCACGTGCGAAATAATTCATTTTAATAAAGTTCAACGTTAAACGAATGAAAAGGATGCATAATGAGGCTCAATATGGTGATGTTATTAAAGTATTGTTTCCAGACATAATATGTAACTTCTTGGTGCCAATAAAGGATATGTTATACAAATACATTCAAATGAAAAATAAATTTGACCATTTTCAAAATATGGATTTTCATATCTATATTCTTAATAAATTTCACTAGCTGTTTAAGCACATTAGCATGTTTGTGCCAGGAGTATTTGTCCCCCATCAGTCACTAAATTTTAGTGGGAGATTCAGTAGACCTTCGGACTCTCAGACCTTCTGACAGGAACAGTACTGTCTACTTCATAATAAAAACTATTAAGATTACTATTAATCAAATTATTGACCAATAAGTAATTGCGATCAATGTTCTCATTCATATCATATTTACAATTATTCATTCACACAGTATTTACAAAGAGTCCAGAGATCTTCTAAATTCTCATGGTTGACACCTTCCTCGTATGCGAAAGAGAAAGCGGAGTCTTGGAAAGCCCCCAACGCTCCTCCATACCCGCGTCACCGGGTAGTAAAAATTAGGACTGACCGAAGGTTGACACAGTTTACATGGCCAGAGTTTACATGAACTACCATGATATATTACATACTTTATGGATTAAAGTTGATATTTGAACAGACAGTCATATTTTAAGTTTCCAGTCCACTCTCACTAAAATATTTCTTGTCGTTTGTTTGGAGTATCACAAATATTTTATATGAATCTTGTAGGTAATTTAATCCTCTACGAGATTGGTTATTATAAATTTTGCACTAAAACTATATAAATAGTTATTAAGGTGAAATCACTTTCATATCTAACTTTTTGCGGTGTTTGACATTTTGCAAATAGCCCCGTATCTGAGTAGCTGTATCGAATTTACCAACATGTTACAAATAAAACTTGTAGGAAATTTAGTAACCTTTAAAATTGGCATTGACCACTTCTTGCTTAATGTGTACTGGAAGCGAGTTACTTAGGAAAAACTGAATAAAAAGTGCTTTTTTATACAAAGGGGAGAGTCAAAAACTTGGATTTTTTACGACAGAGTCAATACATAAAATATACCCGAAAATAAAAATTACTCCATGTTTTGCAATCCAAAATATATCTACTGGGCTGCAGAGGGAAAAACACTTCTTGTCGGTAATAGAGTCAGGTAGGGGATGAGATTGATTCGATCTCCGGGGGGGGGGGGGGGTAGTCAAGCAGAGAACAGTTTTAGAGACAAGAGGAGTCAGAGGTTGGCATACAGTATAAAACCATCAGTGATGAGATTCCAGGCAAAACCATAATACAGACTAGTCCGGCAGTCCGCAACAATTAAATGTACAAGTTAATGGTAATTAAGGGAGCTCTGATAAGTTATTTAAATATTTAGTTTTTAAGGATACACGTCTACAAATTAATTTAGTTTATTTCATCTTAATAAATCATTCGTTTAATCGTAAAGTCAATTATGTTTTACCTTCCTTAATTTGTATCACCAAACTGTACCTTTTATTGATGAAACACGAAATTTTCCGGGTGAAATAATCTAATTGGGGCCAGAAATCAAGTTGGATCAATGTTAATCAATTTTATTTTATTTTTAACTTCAACGAGAATACATTACGCTGTGACTTTGATAGATTAATCAAATAAATAAATGGCATCCCGAATTAATTCAATCTATTTTTTATTTTATTTGTTTGACCAAATATAAGGTTCGCGGATAGCAATGCGTAATACAGTATATTATATTTATTCATTTTTAACTCTATATAATTACATATTATATATTTTTATTTATTATAAATAAATTTGCCCAGGTTACCGAACAAAGCAGTATACTATGCCTATGTATGTTATCGGGGGCGCCTGCCAGGGGAAGGTCTCGTAGACCCAGCCACTGCCCGGTGGGCGTCAGTAAGAGATAAATGTATAAACCTTTGGTCTTTGACCTTTGCTGGCGTCCTAGTAGGTGGGTAGCTTAATTCGAATAAGTTTATTGCTCTGACTTCGTAAGATCATAGAAGGCGTGCCCCAAGAATGCACTATGTTTAGAAGAAGAGGTAAAGGTTAGGTTTTATTGGGAGTTTACGTGGTCTTGGAATGTCCATAAATTCGCACTCTGTATCTGAGGGTAGGCGAAAACCTTCCAAATCCAAAAGGCGAGTGTGAACCGGAAAGAGGCAGACTGGATCGCGGGGGGTGCTACTAGGTACATTTGGTAGTGCCCCAAAGACTCTCGTCCACATGAAAGGAATCCCTTCCAACGATGTGCTAGTTTTAGTGAGACGAAGGCAGAGAATCCCACTAGGAAAGTGTGGGGTCTGACAACGCCGGACTAAAACATAGCGAGGTTAGGAAAGAGAGGTGCAGAGGTAGTTGAATAAGAAAGCCATGGTTCGAGTAGAGCAGCAATTACCAGTGCAGAGAGAGAGAGAGAGAGAGAGAGAGAGAGAGAGAGAGAGAGAGAGAGAGAGAGAGAGAGAGAGAGAGAGAGAGAGAGAGAGAGAGAGAGAGAGAGAGAGAGAGAACATTGTTCGCTTCAAGTGACTGGTTTCTGGTGTGATTTCTGAAAAAGCTCAGTATTTCTGTATTATATAGGGAGGTCAGAGACCGAGCTATGCCCGCGCCCCAAGGGAGCTCAGGCCTTGTCGAGATCGTGAACTAGTCCTCACTCTCTATAAGGACGCCGAAGATTTATTGATAAAATATGGAAAGGTAGGTGGGTGTTTTTTAGTCCTAGAAGGGGGTATATTCTATTCATTCTTGGTGAACTAGTTGTCACGTCAATGTTATATATTATTATGTATTACTGAGCAGTTTGTGAAATGTCCTTTGAGCTACTTGGGGTATGTTTTGGGTGGATTGATCTCCACAACGTGGAAACTGGCAACAGAATACACAGGGTTTATGAGGCCTAAAAAAAATACAGTGATCAGGGGAAAAAAAGTTTTTATAAATGTATAAAGAAAGCGACATTTACAAACAAGTGAATCGAACCGGTTTTTACCTACGGGGTTAGTATGGAATAAACATGAGATCTCATTAGGGACATTATAATGAGGGGGTACTTCTTTGTTCGTTAAGAACAAGTGAGTTGAGACACCCTACTTTATCCTCACTACTAGCTAGAACGATTGACCCCCTGATCACCCGAGCCGGTAGCGTAACCTCTAATCAACAAGAATATATTTCATGAGGCAGATAATGTTAATGCTATTTCTATATTTAAACATTTTATTATTAGATGTGCTATTATAGCAATGTGGCATATGTCATCTCAAATAGCCCACGGAAGGCTAGGAAAGATTTGGATGATCTATACGTGATATGTTTTCGCCCACGTGTGTTTGTGTGAGTATCTGTTAGTCCGTTTTTTCTGGCCTTTGACAGTCCCCTACCAGAACTAGTGACTTGACATTGAACTAGTGAACTGACATGGCATGTAAGTTTCAGTTCCTTGGTTAAACAGATGCCCCTTGGTTGTTAAACTATAACCAATCCCAGTGTAAATTATTTACTCGTTAATAAATAAAAATGGGCTTACCATATTGAGTTAGATGTTAAAATAATGATCTCGGTGCCCTGATAATTCTGATGAGATATGTGTTTTTTACTATTAAGTAACCAAGGTCGGTAGCATTGGTAGGAAACATCAAAGTGGCGAAGTTTCACTTTGAAATATATCATTACGTAAGACTAAGATAAACAGCTACTTTGCTTACAGTTTGCTTACCGTAGTTTTGATAGTAAATATTAACAGGAATTTCATTTGAGCAGCTTACCATAGAGATAATAACATCATGGTATCTTGAGTATCATACCTTTATATTACCTTTATCGTTAAGATTTTGGACATGCCTTATTTTAAGTCCATTTTGTATATATTAAGTTTCAATTTATGTTCTTTATTAATTTTCTTTAATTTTTACCTGGTGTATATAGTGCAATCATCTTTCAAATTACTTCTTATTTATAATTTTCTTATTTCTTTGTATATATTTTCTCTGCTAGTTAATGTCGTAAATATTTCTTCTGTAAATGGATTTGCAAGAAAATAGACTGCTTGGACCTTTATAACTTCACCCAGCCCTTCTTTCCAAAATTAACCTGGAATAGCAAGATTTTTTAAAGACCATATAAGGGTATGTAGTTTTTCTCTTTTCCCCCCTAAAATATAAGTTCAGCATCTAAGGTCTCATTTAGACACACTGTCACCTGATGTCACTAAGACAGATCAATTAACTCTCTTGAGGTTCTTTAGTTAGTTAGAAACAAACTTTATTCTGGGGCCGTGTCCCTTACGAATAACAATAAAGTAAAAAAAAAATTCCATTCTGGCAAATAAAAAAAAAATATCACATGACCAAGAGAATCATGGCTTAAAGCCTGGTGCTCAACATAATTGTTATTTTATAGCAATTTAGTTTGTTTTTTTAAATAAAATATTGTTCGTAATTATTACTTCAGTAATTTTACCAGTCCTTTAAATGGTGCTTAAGACGTCGTCAACTTGTTCTTGAAGGTTGAATAGTAGTTTCATTTGATGCTTAAGGCCAATTACTTAACAATTACAATTTTCCTTTCGTATTCAATTGTAAATCACATTAAATATCTCGACGCTCTGATTAAGAATAAGTTATTCTTTTTTGTATTTCAGTGGACTATAATCATAAAAGGTCCACTAAAACTGTGATTCATTGTGTATTCTTAACTCAGTTCACCTATGTTTTTGGTTTTTTTTGAGTTTATATCAACCCTTATGTGCTACAAAACCCATGTAAAGTTAATCTTTTCGTTTTTCCCGCATGCTGTGACTGTGTCGTTTCGGATTCCCTGTAAATTATTCTCCTTGGTAAATCACAGTGTCCTTATTAGTTCATTACTTGGTTATTAACTGATTAAAATACTGTTTCCTACGATTTTGTGCAGGGTATCAGATTAAAGATGGCTACTTGCATGATTATGTTAACTACGTTCAGGTATAGCTTAGTGGACTACCTCATAAAAATTCGAGAACTCAAATTAATCACAATTTAAAAAACTATCTAATAAACAACTGTAGCAGCTGTGATAAAACTTCACGCTCAACTCAAGTATCAGCCAATGGATCATGTTAAATAAACAGCTTTAGAACATTAATGAAAATAATATGGAATTAGGAGATTAATCAAGGGGCAATAACTAACATAAACATCGAAAACCTTGGGAATCCCAGGATACTACACGTTTAACTAACTGGTTTTTTGTTACTACAAAACTCATTATTATTGATCTTACTGAATTGTCTAAGGACCTAATCGTGTTTTTTGTTTTAGAATCACGATAATTACATGGTAATTTAATGGACTATAATTACAAAAAGTTTCAAGCTTGATTTTATATGATTTACTGAGGAATGAAATAGTTTTATAATTGTGATTACTATTTCCTCCATAAAATGCCCTGCATCTTGAGATTGAAGCGGTCATCCCTTAATATTAAACTATTCAATCCATGAAGGAAACTACCCCTTATCGATTCCCTTTATTAATAACATAAGTGAATAACGATACTGCGCAATCTAGGTTACCGCGACGGTTCAGACTTAACACGAACTCTCGGAAACTTCGCTGTAGACTCGACCACCTGAAATAGATATAGCTATTTGTGGATTTTTTATTATATTTTTTGTATTATATATTTTTTACTGTCTGGAGTTATGTTATATCAATTGTTTTATATTTTTAAATACATCCGTTGTGTCGTTCACAAATATAAGATCAGCATCTAAGGTCTCATTTAGACACACTGTCACCTGATGTCACTAAGACAGATCAATTAACTCTCTTGAGGTTCTTTAGTTAGTTAGAAACAAACTTTATTCTGGGGCCGTGTCCCTTACGAATAACAATAAAGTAAAAAAAAAATTCAATTCTGGCAAATAAAAATGAAATATCACATCACCAAGAGAAATAAAAAAGTGAAAATCTCAGATAAGAAATTAAAAAAAAAATTATAAGCTTTCCAGTAAAACAAATCATAGATGGAAAGTTAGTAAAATACAATATTAAATTAACAGAAAACCTTAAAATAAATACATACTAGATAAATTGTTGTCAAAAATATGAAAGGTACCTTCAAAATATCTGGATATATAAAGTAAAACGAATAAAAATAAGAAAATAAAAAACTTAACAGAATAAATAAATAGTTGCAAATGTTTATCTGTAAGGTGAGGAGGTGTTGGAAAAGGAGGGTTTTGAAGAAATTTAGAGGGTTTGAGGATGGTCACAGAGCGTGTACTATTTAGTCAAATGTAGTGCAGGAGTATTTTGTATTCAAATCCAAAGGCTTTGAGTTTGAGGTCAGGTAGGATGTTTTCTGGTAAGACCCTTGGTAAGACCCTCTGAATTCCTAAAGGTTATATATTTTTTTGTTTAGATAATAATCTCGTATATAATTTAATCATACACCATTTAACTACTATACTTCGAGTAATAAATATTCATTATGTTTTTCACTTGTAGTCGTCTTGTAGTCTTGTATCCCATACCTTGAAAATGTTAAAACCGTTATGTTTTAATGAAATGCTTTTTTTCTTTTTTTAATTAATTGAAAAATACGTTTCTATTTTATCATAATTATTTTCTTTCGTTATAACATATTTATTAAGTAAAAAAATATACTTGTTCAATTTCCATCGAGCATGATACTTCTTTAAAAAGGAAAGGAAACCAAAGATTAGGTATTGATAATGTGACTTTTTTTTTTTAATTTAGACGATATACACTTTTTATTTAATGTACTGTCAATATTTTCCTACAAGACATTTGATATGAAATAGAACTGTAAACTTTTGTTTTTCAAGTGTGTCTATCATTAGCGTATTTTATAATATGATTATATTTTAATATAGAATTTGACGAGTAACAAGTATAGCCTTACTATTATTGTAACTAATGTGATTACTCCTGAACTTTAGTTTTCCTTGCAACAAGCTTGTAAATATAGTGACACCTGTGAATTAGTTTTTGCTATGAGCATCATTAAATCGCAAAGGATGAGTTTAGACCTTGATGGGAAATACGAAGGTAGACCTTTGTTCATGTTGCAAATAAATCTAAATCGTTACGGGTTCTCACATTTAATCATTTTATTGTTCCATCAAATGAATGGAGGTAAAAAAAAAATCACAATGCTCTGTACTTTTTTTTTTCTCGCAATTACTTATTTATGACGCTAAAGAACACTAAAAAGACTTTCCAATTGAGTCCTGAAGAAATATCCTTAATGCTAATGGGCGCCCCACTTCTGGTATAATGGGGACTTTAAATTCATTCGTTTGAATGAGCAGTAATCCCTAAAGCATTGGGTTTAGCCCATTGTTTTTGAGTGAAATCCATAAACAAGAATGATTGGGGAGGGGGAGTCATTAGGATCCCCAAAATGACAACTTCGAAATTACGGGTTTTTGGTTCGCATACCTCATAGAGATTGGCTTAAATTTGAAACTGATACGCATAATTCTTCTTTTGTTTGTCTTTTTTAAAATACGACAATCAAGGTCATTCAAATGATGAAATTTCAAATGTATATTTGTAGATGTGATAAATAAACACAAACGCATAAAAACAATGCGTCGTTTGTCAAACTGTTCGTGGTTCGAAATATATTTAAGACGAAATAATATATTTTTTTCTGAACGCATGCAATATACTTGAGACCATAACTTGCATGCCATACTTTAATCTATGATGAAATATGATATGAATACTTTTGTCTTAGCTTAACAAGATTTTTTGTTTTTCAAATTTGATTTAGAGGAAGGAGGTAAAATGAATATTAGGTGATGGGATTCTATGTGATAGAGGAGGTTTGTCATTTGTTTTTAACTAAGCAGATGTTTTATTAGACTAAGTGGAAATACAACATCAAATTTTCTCAGATAATATAAGATGTATGTTGAAAACTGTCAGGTTTTTAATATATGTTAAGGAAGATTTTGTGACAGTTATGATGTCCTAAGAATGCATAAAATTTGACGAAACGTCGACGAAATTATTTTGTCAATTGACTAAATTAGTTCGGGTCTTATCTTCTTTTTTGTTAAAAGAACAAAAAAATTTTTTTAAGAAAGCTTACAGATCGTTTATTTGTAATATTTTTTTTATTATACAGCAGAATCTCGGTGATTCGTAGTAAACTCCTGGTCTCTTGGAGAAATAGCTGTTATTCGTAAATAAAAAACAACGCATATCGGTGCCCTCGGTAGTTAATAATCATTTTCGTACCCAATACCACTTAAACATATTATAATACGTAAGCCTCTGTTAACCATCCCGTTTATTCGAAAACAACCCTTCTCCTGCCTGCTCTCCAATTCTCTTAATCACGTTTCTTTACATTTCTTTCTATTTACATTGCATTCGATATCCTTTATTTTTACTACAGTTCAATGTGATTTTACCACGAGCTCAAAGCGTACCCATAAATCTCTGTCCAGATGAGAAAAAGAAGGAGATTATAAACGCCGTAGCAGATGGCGAGAATCATCGCTGGAGTGCCTTCAAGCAATGCAATGGAACTATGTGGTGGAAGTGTGAGTGTAAGTGACTATGTATTTTTAGAATGGAAAGATAAATTTAGTGAACCGATAGAAAATTACTAACTAAAGAACAAATACAACGTTGAAGAAACAGGGTACATAGATAGAATTTTAATAAAACTGATAACTCCGTTAATTTGTATTTTTACATTTTTTAACCCTAAATTTCGAAGATCAGGATAATTCGTAATAAACTGTCAGTTCCTTGGCATTACGAATTATCGGGATTGTACCGTAGTTCAATAATAGAATAGAAAAATCCCTTACCGGGTTACCCCATACACAAGCCTGACGATAGTGAGGATGTTTTAAAATAATGGACTCCATTTCAATCCACTCTATCTCTAAAAAAGCGGACCGTCATGAATGAAACTTCACCGCTTGCAAGACCCCAGCGCAACGTTTTAAGTTTCACCCCCCCCCAAGACCCAAAGGGATGCATTTTTAAAAACTTCCCTAGAGTTGTTTTTTTCCATTTCTTTCCTGAATGGTTTGCCAGAAATGGTCTCGATGTAAAGCAGGAATTTGTTGCCTTTGCTGCTTGAAAATTTGTTAGTTTATCACCTAAGGTGCGTGAACAGCTTATTTATCAAACGCACCCTAGCGTTAGTTACTTGACGTTAGGGCGTGTGATTATGCCAGTTTTAACTAAATAACAAAACAAAAGCCTTTCACTCTTTGAAGTCAAACAACATATCAATCTCTAAAGAAAGCATCTAGATAGGGCCCCCATCAGTCCTACCAGAATTCAACATACTTAATCATGCACGATTTCAATGACAGCTACCTTAAAATGGATTAAGGCTTTGGTGGAAAATGTTGAATTCAATTCTGCCGCCAATCTATGCAGATAGATATGCTTGTTCTGTATTTTATTTTATGTCTGCTTATTTTTTCTTTTGTGTTGGGAGTATAGTGTGTATATTATCGCAGCTAGATTTGGTGGAGAACAGAGTGGATTTTCGGTTATTTTTTCCCCCGCAAGATGTGTTAAGTGACAATAAAACTTGGTTTTTATATCGGATAGTTTTATTTGTGATTACGTCCAGTATTTTTTTTTATTTGTTTGACTTGCCTTGTTTTCGCATAGTGTAGAGTTTTCTTTGAAACCGAGATGGGAACTCCGCCCACCGGGACTCTGTTTCAAGACGCAGTTAGATTGTTCGATGGAACAGGATTTTCAATTTTTGGAAGTAAGGTTATCCTTAATTTTGGCCAAAAAACGAGGTACCTTATATCCTAGCTGAAGATACTCCTGTGAGTCATACAACACAAATAATAAAACTTTTAAAAGTCAGTTATAATTGCAAGAAATAAAATTGTTTTGAGTCTGGCATAATAATGAGAGAAATCTACTGCCAAATCAATAATGGATACACCTAAACAAACTTTTAAAAAGACAGGCATAAAATTGTTAGTTACAGCTCAAAAGAAGTGGTGAAAACTTGAATTAAAAGTGATTTCATTCAGGAATTTGAAGAAGCTTGCTCGGATGTTAAAATTGCTGGTGGAATGGTTGATAATATATAAGGGCATATAATAAGGAAGTAGTGTGTCAGTTATTGGTTGCGACGCCACAAAAGTACGATAGTTTTGTTGTCGCGCTAGACATAAAGTTCAATAAGGACAAATCAATAGTTTGACGTTTGAGTAAGTAAAGAATAAATTGATAGCAGAAAAAGAACAAGGGATAAGACTCTGAACATTCATAATAGTTCGAACAACCATGAAAGAAAATGGAACAACGGTAAGAAAGATAATTATAGCAATCCAAATTTTCACCAAAGAAAATAGTTCTTTAACGGTCCAAACAACCTCACTAAAAATCGGTTCCGGGCGAGAGAAAAGTGAAAAGGATTTTCCGAATAGTTTCAATTGACGTATGTGGAAAAATTGATTCACCTACATATGATAACAAAAGGCACTTCGTAACGTTTATGGGTCGTCACAGCCATTTTTGTGTCATTTATTTTATTTATTCAAAGTATGAAGTTTTCGAAAAATTTAAGGTTAGTGGAAAATGAATTTGGACAAAAAATTAAAAATTAAAATGAGGTCAGGGAAGTGAATATACATCAGGTGAAGTAAAAGAATGTTACTGGGATAGGGGAATAAATCTTTAATATGCAATAGTGAAAAAACCACTGCAGCAGTTTGGCCGAAAGGTATTAATAGGGCCATAGCTGCTAAAGCCAGATGCATCTTGTTTGAAGGAGATATGGATACGGATATGTGGGGGGGGGAGGACATGCACTCTGCAGTATATTTATATAACCGCACTAAAATCTCTTTCTCTCACTAAAACTCTTTGTAGAAATATAACCCCAACCGAAGTATGGTATGGATGTAAACCAAATGCATACGAAATTACGGTACTTTGAAGTTCAGCTTGTATGTTTTTACCAAAGGAGGATAGAAAAAATAACTAGATTCGCACTCTACAAAGTTATATCACTTAGGATATTGCGATAACGGTTTAGACTTTGGGACGAGAGAAAATGAGAGAAAAATAATTTTAAGTAGGAATGTAGTCTTTGATGAATTTTGAAATAAACAACTGAATCTTAATAATCAGAAGAAACATCAAATAGTAATTTACATGTAATCGAACAAATGCCGACATGCTTAACCAAAGAGATACTAGTCAACAGAACTGGAATTTAAGACCTGAATTCTGAATAATGAAGAACAACTCATAGAAGAAGGCATGAGAAGGATCATTTCATAATCGTTATTGTGATAAAATTACAATCTGTCTTATTGGGGAATAAATAATTGTGATGAATGTTTTCATTCCTGATATATTTACGATTCTTCATTCAATCGCTTAAAGATCTCCTAAATCACATGGTTGTCCACTCCCTCGCATGGGAAAGAGTCCGCCACGTTCCTCCATCAGTCGCGCGACTCCAAATGTCTAGACGATTTTGATTTTGGGAAGACTCATATTGACATTGTCAACATCGTACCTAACACTTACAACGAGGCAACCAAAAACGAGGGGTTGAAACTATGCAGCTGGAGCTCTCTTCTTTCCTTCTTTGTAAATAAATAATGCCTGGGATATAATAGAACCGCCTTACGGTGCCAATGTCATCAATGACAGTATCAGTAATGACAGTAGTATGAATGTTATACTATAGTAATGACAGTATGGTAATATCTTTAAGTAAGCCAGCCAGGTTATTTGTTAGGGGTTTTCAGCAGCCACAACTAGATGAAGAAGATACCTTTGCGCCATTAGCACGATTAACAACTTAACGGGTGCGCTGTTCATCTGAAAGGAATCCACAACTCCTTCAGTTGGATGTGAGATCGGCATTTCTAAAAACTATATAAATAAATAAAAACCCAACCAACAAATCAAGTAGAAACTAAATTATATTTTCTGTCTAAATGTAAATTACTAAATAATAAAATAAAAATAATAAAAAAAAAATAGAGTGAAAATTAGTTAGGTTTTTACGAAATTTGCTTTTTAGTTATCATTTTTACTATTTTTAGTTCATCGTAAAAAAAATGCACTTTTAAATAATAAAAAGCACTATTTTTTTCTCATTATTAGGAGGGGAAGATTTTTGGAGCATGATAGGCGGGCTTTTATTCTAGTATTTCATCTCCATGTTATTCAGCAGTGTTCCCTTCTCTATTCGTAGGTTTCATTTTCATTTCTACCCTCTATATTTGCTTTTAATTAGGATTTTTTTCAAGGTTCACATAATGTTCAGAATTATTATTTTTATTTATATCAATATATATTTATCAATGATCCATGCTATTGAATATTTAATTGATAAGGATATAATGCATTACCGCACCTAAGGCGGTGGAATAAATTATTGTTTGAAAGCTGGATCCTAACAGTTAAGTCATAGAAGGTGCATGCAAAACTTACGGAGATGCCAGGAATTATATAGTTGTTGTTTTTAGGTTTAAGTGATAAAAGTGTTTGTTACTGAAATTTCCTTGCATTTTAAGCTTATTATTGATACTTTCTTTTTTGATCGCATTTATTTGTGTTTGTTTTTTTATTTAATTATTTGTTTTGACGGATTCACAAAGTAGTTGTAAATTAAAAACGTAAATATATCAATTATATGAGGTAGTATATGCAACGCACAACTCCATGAGAATATAGAAATAAAATACTTTCCTGTAGTGTACTGCTAGAAGGTAGATAATACGAAAATACAAATATCATCACTAAGGCGCGTTATTAAAATCTGATAAAACACAATAGAAATAGTTTCAAATACAAAAACTAATAAATATAATTTTTTGCGTGTTTCTCTGGTGCAGCCATGACAGCATAGCCATTTTTATGTACATGATTAATAACAGATTAATTGGTTTTATTATAAAAATAACAAAATCTTTTGGGGAGTAATAAACCAGTTACGAAGTAGGACCCATTTCCAGAAATGGGAAACGTACTGCAAACCCTTTTCACCTAGAATGAATTACTTTAAAAACAAATGAAATCGAAATATTTTAAGAAAATTTGGTGGATTAGTATTTTGAAATATTTTTTATCTGAGGCTTACTTTTATATATTTAAGGATGTAATGTTTACGTGTTTGTGGATAGAAAGAACAGATATTTTTGAACTTTCGTTTTGGTACACTTCAATTGTGGTTTTAAAATATTGTAGTACGGTTCTTTAATGCAGTATTTATTACCTGAATGGTCGATTGGATTTGCGACGATATTTTGGCAATCGGAAAATAAATATTTAGTGTAAAATATCTTTATGGACATGATATCACGCCAGTATTAATCACAGTTAGATCTCGCAGTTGCAGTATATCTTATTCATGTTGATGATTCCTCAAAGTCTGGTGTTGAAAATACAATAATGATAAGTGTCATATTGTTGAATGTTAACACTAAGACTGAAAACAATTTCGTTTTATTGAGAAAAATACATTCACCTCTAACAGGTCAACGAATAATCGTGATAAATGATCTCATTGATAGCATATGTCAAATGGAATATATTTTAGCAATAATAATTGTAACTCGGTGCATTGAAGGTTTTATTATTTGTTTGATTAGTCTATTGTAATTATATTCTAATGTCATTGAGAGAATGTATTGCAGCTGCATATCAATTGTTATTATTAGACAATCAAGTATGTGTGGATCAAATCTTAATTTGAAAAAATTACAATCTGCCTTATTGGGCAATAAGTCATTGTGTACCATGTTCTCATTCATACCATCACAACGCTTTTTTGTTTTAGTTTCGGTGTTTCAACCACAGGAATATTTGGCATTGATCAATAATAAATAATCTACAACAAAATCTGGTGAAGCCTACTGAAGTTAATTAAACAAAAAACCTAGTGGTCCAAGTTTAAAGTTGTACTTTGTAGTCTAGCCTCGTTCGAGAGCCCAGAACTCAGAATCGGGTTTTGTTCAATCAGTGGTGGGTGAAGTTCAATCCTAAGCCACGCCCTTATGTAATTATCTTGTAAGCGTAAGGGTTTTCAGCCAGGTATGCCTCAGTGGGAACAGAGGTTGAGTAATGGCAGCAAAGAAAACAAATAAATAAATCTGAAATAAAATTAAACTGAATTTGTTTATGGGGACAATCAACAGTAATTTTTATTGTCATTTTATCACTCATTTTTCGGGATAGTCGCTGCTATTGCAATTACAACGGAATTCTTCTTAAGTATCAGAATTTATTATTAGTGAGAGTTGTGGATGAAGTGGACATCTGGAGATTTAGTCTGTTAAGAACGGTATGATCTAGAGTTCTGGAGAACAGTCAATATCTTAAATAAAGCGTCTTCCAATAGGGACTGTCGAGTCGTCACGAGGGGGGTGCCTAGTTACTCTAGCCCTGGTGACGAAGTAAGGGTTGATTAAGTTTATGACCTGGACAATCGTTTCATGACGGTCTTACTATCTGACTCCATATTTGATAGTTATGTGCCCCGACAATGCACTATGTTTAGGAGAGGTATAGGGTAGGTAGTGTAGGTAGTTTGTGTGGTCTTGGAATGACCACGAATTCACACTCGGTATCACCTGAGGGTAGGCGAAATCCGTCCGGATCCCAAAGGTGAGTGTGAACCGGAGAGAGGCTGACTGGATCGCCGTGGGGAACACTGCTTGGTAAGTTTGCAAGGCCACGATAACTGTTGTCCACTAAAGAGAGGTCTCTCCCAAGGAGGTTTGGCAGGCCTGGCGGTTTGGACTGCTTAGTATCTGCTACGGGTAGCGGGTGCCCCAGCTCATATAACTAATTGGCTTGCCACTGCGTCTTTATTGTTTACAACATTTACAATGATTTATGGTTTGGTAATGTTATTTACATTTGTTTAAATTAATTTACAATATATATACAATAGAGTATAGGGTGATTTATCTTATGTAGTTAGCGGTTGCTACAGGGACTTTTAAACTTTGACAGTTGATAGCGGTCATATTGGTGATGCAGCATCTGTCGAATTGGCTGTCAATTATTCAGCCTGTTTTGCCAAATCACCAAAGACTGATATAGCGTTCAACAGCACGTCCAAATGATAAAATTGTTTTATCAATATGAGTGTTCTGTTCGGGCAGCGTTCCGCGCACCTCGCCCATCTTACGGTCGCCATAACCGTCCTACCGAGAGGACTATTCGCAGTGTGGTGGATAAATTTTAGTCCACGGGTTCAGTAAACAATCAACCAACACCCGTACGTCAACGAAACACAAGATCTGCCAAAAACATCGCCACTGTTTGTGAGAGTACAGGATAATTCGAGGCAGTCGATTTAGCGTTGCTCACAAGAACTCGGTCTTTTGCAGACCACAACTTGGCGAATTTTGCGTCGTGACTTGGGCCTGCACCCGTACAAAACTCAACTGACCCAGGAGCTGAAGGTAAACGACCATAGACGACGTGTGTTAGCTGAATGGGCCCTGGAGCAGTTGGAAGCTGACCCTAATTTTCATCGGAAAATCATCTTCAGCGGGGAGGCCCATTTCTGGATGAATGGGTACGTCAACAAACAAAATTGTCGTATTTGGGACGATACCAATCCACGTGAGATACCGTCCAATGCATCCCGAAAAAGTCACTGTTTGGTGTGGATTTTGGGCTGGCGGCGTCATCGGTCCATATTTCGTTGAGAACGTTGGCCAGGCCATCACCGTCAACGGCGAGCGCTATAGGTCGATGATTACTAACATCTTTTGGCCTGAACTGGATGATATGGACACCAACGACATGTGGTTTCAACAGGACGGCGCTACGTGCCACACAGCTCATGTCACATTGGAGATTCTGCAAGAGCGATTTGAGGGCATGGTCATCACACGTGGAGGTCATGCGAACTGGCCATTGAGATCGTGCGATTTGACCCCGAGTCATGAAAAATTGGACATTTCGGATGCGCGTACCCAGCGAAGCCGCGGCGGACATTTGCACGATGTTATATTCCATACATAATGGCATTGATAGGCCTTTCATAAGAATAAAAAATTTCAATGAAATCTCACAGACACTTTGTTTTATTTAAATTTAAAAGATAGGAAGCGCTTAATGAAGGACAAGCGTCATATAGGTATGTTGGGATTGATCACCATGTTATGACTGTATCGGACATATTCAATTGGTCAGTCATATATGCTGCAGTAAGGTTTTAGAAACAAACTAAATTTATTTAATAGAAGCAGAGGAGAACTTCTCATATTACTTAACAATTTGATGCCCCCGATATTTACGTTGTTTTTTTCGCATGGTTTCAGCACCAAAAAGAATTGTTTGTTATTAATTCGTAGGTTTTTTTAAAAGGAATACGATGGCAACATTAAAATTAACCTGGCATATCCTAAAGAAAGAAAAAACTGAATGTTAACCTACAAAACTTCACGAGTGTGGATGAGAAGCTCATCACGTTTTGAAATGAAACATTCAGCACTGATTAAACATGAACCAAGGGGGGATTTTTTATGGCATTCCGAAGTATTGATTTTTTTTATTAGTTATCTCTATTGCTTTGAGTGTAAAGCAGGAAAATAGGTATGTCTCTAAGGTTTTGGTAAAAAATTGATAATCAAAGATTATTTAACTAACGATAAATTCAAAAGAAGAAATGTAGGGACATTTATTTGGGGGTATCCTCTCATATCTGCCTAACACTTGGTTAGATTAGGAATAGGGGTTTTGTGTGAAAACCTCACGTGTGTTGCTACTCAAAACGTAACACTCATATTGTCCTATTATGTTTTAATGTCAGTAATTATAATTGTACGTACACTTAATTCTTAGATCGTATCAATTTCAATAATATGAAAATTTTGAGAACAGGAAAAGCATTTTAGTTTTTTGTTTTTGTGTTGGAATTGCCAGCTGCAGTAAAACAAAAGCGCTATTGGGAGAAGCAAAAATCCGACCCAGAACATGACGCAGAATACAGACTGATCCGTAAACAGAGAAATGCCGAGAAAACGAAGACAGACGAAATGACAGCTTGTAAAGCTTGAAAGGAAAGAAGGGAATGCAAAAAGGGATCTAAGGCATATAGGGATCGTGAAAAAAACTAAGTCGTCTTATTTAAGTAACTACTACCCCATCGCACGAAAAGGATATTCCTTATCCAATTTAGCTTTCGGGAAATGTGAAGAGAGGTGGCGTGTTATAGCAGGAAGCAGACAAGCAGCTGTTCGACAAAAAAACGTGGTGCTGAGGGAAATTGATGTTTTTAGATATAAATTACCGAAGTCTGAAACTGAACGTTACTAGTGGCTTAAAACTAAAAAACCTACACATTATTTGCGTTTGATCCCTAAAAGTAAATAATTAAGAGCTAACATGTTTGTTTTCAATGCACCTAATTATTATGTGCACTTTGGAGGTCTCTGGGCTCTCTGTAAATACTGTTTGAATGAAGAACTGTAAATTTGGTATGAAAGAGAACATTGATCACAGTTAATTATTGCCCAATAAAAGGCAAATTGTCATTATATTGTAATAAACATGATGATACAGAAATATAATTATTATGTGATACTCATATAATGTGATTCACTAAGTCATGTTTTTTTTTTAATGTTCCTTTGAAATACCAATTAAGGCGAATGTGTGTTTGTTGTTAAATTTTAAATTTAACCAATAAAAATACAGTATCATGCCACCTAGTGTTTAACACTATGACCCACCAAGTGAATACCCACCCCTCCCGCATCGATGGCGGTGGCCTGTTGGGGAGGGGTTGGATTCGGAGTTGGTGTGTGGGTTAGTTTTAAGTTTAATCAAAAAGGTGATCCCCATCACCTTTATTAGTCAGTTTAGTCCAGTCACGTATAATTTATATCACTATACTTGTTTATTCATTATATAATTTTTATAAAATAACAAAACCTGTATGTATTGTAGCGATGCTACAGGAAATACAAAAATAATTTATAAATACGCCTGAGGATCTATAATTATAAATAATTATCTGTACATTTAAAGGGTCTATGAAAGGAAAAAAAAAACCAATTAAGTTGTATGACCCCTCGGGTAATATAACTATTTTCTTATATTTTATCTATTGTTTTAGTTGTATAACTATTGTTTTCATCTTATATTATTTCATGCATATTATGCTGATATTATATAATACTAGCTTAGTTTTAACTAAGAGATAATATTCTTAATGCTAAATTGCTAATGTTAATCTTGTTTTCTTGCTTTATTTTTTCAACTAATTACTAGACATTCATTATAAGATGGCATTGAAATGTATTCCACGCAATGGATTGTATTGTTGCTATTTATGCATTGTTAACCCTGTTAATAATGCTTTTAACATTAATATAATCTAACCCCATCATCAAAGTTAGGATGCAAATATTTCCTTCATATACCCTTTTAATTATAAATTATGGAAATATACTAGATAACATAATCTATTTACAATAGGTCATTTATATGTCCTGTAGCTTGGTTACATTTTATACTATTTTTAATAATTTTAAAAGAGATTTGTGTTTGTTACAAAAGTATAATGTGCATTGTACATTGATTGTTTAAACATGTTTAAATGTGATGGGGCTCACCTCGTGAATCATAGACTTAAAACTAACTTACATCGATCGACAACATCTTAACTTAATTTTCCCCTACAGTTTGTGGCCATCGATGTGGGAAGGGTGGTTGGATCATAGTATTAAACACTGGGTTTGTTAGACGCTGCAATGAATCAAAATGTGTCTCCGGTGGATGAACGTTCGTTGAGGTCAGCGTTCTTTAACCTCTCGAGGGAGGTATGTCCGACCACTTAAATATCTAACAAGCAATATAAAATTCATTTATTCTAGTAGGTTCTGCGAAGGAAATTGAGAACAAGCCCATCCGTATTTAATATTGATAATTAATATAAAACAATCAGTATATTTCGAGGTGTACAATATATTTTTCAAGTTTCAGATCAATTGATAATTTTTTATGACCGCTTAACTAGAAATTATATATTAACATACAGTCAGGTTGATCTGACTGAAAGTAAAGCCTCTCCCTTCAGGTTCAGTAATAAATACTTAGGAATTTTTCACTTTTGTTCTTAACTGCTATGCCAGTGAGCCATAATGTATAAGTTATTTTTTGAGTAGCTAACGATAACTTGTTAATACTGCATTCATCCACCATCAGTGTCGATGTATCGATTCCATTCATCAAGCTCAAGTTAAAAAAAAAACCTTTTTAAAATAACCCACTACGTAAACTTTACACCACTCATCTCAATGCTTCTAATATTATAAATTCATTTTGTCTTGGGTGATAATCTACAAATTATTTCCTAGGGTTGTCCCTTAAAAATTGACTCCAAAAGTCTTCTCAGCCCCAAAATCATTTAATATAAATTTAACAAAAATTAAATCTGAGTTTCAAATTTCTTATAAATTATCTAACTGAGAATTTATTTATAGAATTAAAAATTCAAGTGAAGTGTGGTAAATCTCAGATTGTTTAGGTTTGTGAAAAGGCTTTTATTGACACATTTAATGATTTTTTGTAATAAAGTCAATTAAAACCCCAAAATATAATTTAAATTTGTTGATACAATATGATAGGAATGTAGTAAAATTTTAATTAATAATTAATGCATAATTTCATCCCCATTTAAAAAAAGTGAGGTTGCAAAATATTGGATTTATTGCAGCAATTATAATGAGATCAGGCAATTATAGTCTTTTTCACTTACATAATTCATAGTATTCATCGAGACGTCAGAATATTTTATTTTATTTCTAAAGATCTAATGTTAAAAATATTTATTTTGTAACTAATTAATTGGTCCTAATGTTGATCGTAGAACCGATTGCCATAGAAAAACATCGGGGAGGTACTTGGAATGATATCAATCTATAACCCGTGACCCCCTGCACTGTGCAGTAGGCTGAACCTAATCACTCCGGTGTGCCAAGAGTGGCAAAGTGAGATAAAAAAATTCATTTCTCTAGCACGCACAGGGGATTCACAAATAACAGACCAGACAGAAATACACGGTGATAACATGAGGGTTTATGAAATTGGAAAAATCTACAGTTAAACAACCTTTGTAGAGGAGAGTCTTTTAAAAGAAAAGAAAGAAAAGCTTTATTATGAAGTACAAGCAAAACACAGGTATGTACAAATATTAAGAGTTACGTTACTACATACTGGGTGGAACGTGTGGGAACAAGTGTCTGGGAACAACTGGGGTCTGGGGCTAAAGCCGAGACAAATATGTACAAGAAAAGGGTAGTTTTGGGAAGTGGGAGGGAGGTCTTGTAGGGATGTGGTCGCTTACTTAAAAAATAACAGGAACAATCAGTGACTTCTATGAAGTCACGAAGCAGGTACACAGTAAAATTAGCTTGCTTATAATTTTGGCATTATATATAATATTATCATTATAATATTCTTAGCATTGTATAACTAAAGATACAAAAAAAAATACGTAATAGAGATTGGATTGTCTTCTTTTTACACATGACAGAATGCGCAATCATATTAAATATTACTCAATAACCCGTGAAAACTATTTCGAGACCGGTAAAATCTAACAATTTGTTTTACGTGTATTATGCCATTGTATTGCTAATGTATATACCATTGTAAGCTGTAACTGCTGTTTTTTTATTATAATAATGTCAAGGTAATGGCATTTTCTGCTGCACTTCTCATTCACTTGTTGTACTTTGCTGAATTCATTTTACTCTCATTTACAAATTTCATTGTAAATTTATTTTTCATTTATTTTGTTGTTTTAACAATTTTTGCTTAGTACCACTTTACACCTCAAAGTGTAAATTGTTGCCCTCAACATTTTCTGACTCCTCCAAGCAAATTATTTCATTGAAAGTGTGATTTTTTATTTGAAAGAATACTATAGCGATAATACTGTTGATTATTTAGTATATCCGACTTTTGTAGTTGCAATCTGAAGAAATAAACAACATGTGTTATATTTATGCATCAAGGAAATTTCTTCTTTAAAATCAATTGATTTTATTTAGATTTTAACACTACACAGAATGTCTGATATTAAATTTTCATTACGCTTCATTTAATTAAAAAAATATATTATAACGTGTGTATGTACATTATATTGAACATGAACAGTCGAAAGAACTAGAACAAAACATATTAAATGTATATTACAGTGTAAAAAAGGTCGATGACTATGAGCGGAAGTTTAATTCAGCAGATATATGGAAGGGGTTGAACCCAATTTTTGCCAAGGGGTTTTAGTTTTAACACTATACTAGAAAAAAGTTAATCTGTTAAGAGCATGTATGAAGCCAAATGTTCAGCTCTAGATAATAATAGCCATTGGAATGCTACAATATATTAGCTATTTATTATTAATTTTATCCTAATCCAACTGACACATTGAGGAGCCTCAAACTGGCCCAGCTCCCTCATTAGACAAAGGGTATTGCATTTTAAGTTCTAAGAGTGAAAACCATTTACTGGAAGGTCTTGAAGCGCGATGGTTGAACATTGAACAATACTAAACTGAACGTTCGATACGGTCGCTAAAGGCTTGTCCAGGCAATGCTCAAAGAGTCTTGGATCTTTCAAAGTGAACATTTTCCACACAAAGGAGCCGGTAGTAACAAATTAATCTTTTGACTTAACAGGCAGTCAAAGAATTTATCTTGTGATGCACATTCTTTTTGCGTTACTTCATCTACCATACCTTTTTCTTTTTCATATATATTCAAGTATATATTGTAACATACCTCCTTCTTTTCCTATTTTTCTTTTCTGGTCTTCGGTATATCCAATGATTCTTCAAAGTCATTGCTTTTTCTTGAAGTGGCCTTACTCTTCAATATTTTCAAAATTACCGATCACTTTGAACGGGAGCACGACCCTCACTCGTGAATTTCTTCTTCTGAACCTTTTCTTCTTCAACGCCCCCTGACTCACCTTTATTGGCCAGAGAAGAAATCATGGGTATTTTAAATTAATCAAATAAAAAATAACAGGTAAGTTTCGAAAAATAAAAAAATCACAACATAATATATTACATGAATGAGAATGTTTTATGCTGTATCGTAAGTCGGATAGACATGATACACGACGCTCAATTTAAAAGTGTCTGATACAACAAACACTCGACAACAGTTCAAGAAAAATAGATCATATGGAATATTTAGTTAGCTTATTTAAACAAACTATAAATGATTTGTAACCTGCAATTATTCTATTTAGTAAATCTGCAAGCATGCCTATACATATTTACTTTTAAGTAACAAGTCTTGACCATTTTCATTTGAAACGTCTCGATGGGTTAACTTGTTTCGTCCTGAATGCATTTCTCATGTAAATAGGTTCAGTCTTGGATAATAATTTTTGAAAATCTTTTGCTTGAATGTCGAAAGGAGCATTTTAGTCATTATGAAATGTTTCTTTTGAAATGTACCATGGAGGATTCAAAATTGTCCTAAACACTTTTTATTGAAATTTATGCATGTGTCGCCCTGTACATTTACTTACAAGTTCTTCTCAGATCTGTGCAAGGCGAGCCTTGTTTTTATAGTGAGTCGCAAGCGTTTATTTAGTGTCATTTTTCTCTGTAAACAACACTATTACAGTACAATCTTGAGAGTTCGACATTCGGTAATCCGACAAGCTCGTGACATCTAAGGGAAGAAGATTTGACCGGTCATGGGGGGGGGGGGGAGGTGCGAGCTGTTTTACCTTCACATGTTCGTCGATTCCGTTAAACAACCCCAGTTTTCTCGTCTATTAAGACAGTGCTGCAATTTTATTTGTTAATTTTTTATAATGAACGTTTCATGTTGTGGGTTTGCTGTTTGTTTTTGTTTAGTGATTGCGTCCACATCGAACAAAAAACGTAAACACACAACAATTATGCTAAATGATAAATGGGCCGCAAGAGCGTGGAAAATGAAACACCTGCAGTTTTAGAGGGTTCTACAGAGTAGGGCGCAGTATATAATCTAGTGAAAAATAAGGTTAAAGTTGAAAAGTTTGTAAAATTTGAACCGTGAAATAGAATTCCTAAACGTTGAAGAAGCTTTAAATGCCTAGTTTCATCATCAAAGAAACAGGAACACTCAATAATCAGTATCAGTATTATTTTGTATTTTAACTATTTTGCATATGATACTAAAAATATTTTTGATGTTTTTCAGTCTAAGGGTCCATCAATTTTTAGGGTTATAAAATTGTAGTATTTGTAAGTTATGGTTATTATATTTTCCTCATATTGAAATATTAATAACAAAAATTTGGCTTTGCATTATTTCGACCTTAATTTCTTATTTTGTATTGTTGAAATGGGGCTATATTGTATTCGGGGATTATCAAGATTTGACTTTGCTATTAAATTAAAATTATAATATATATACCTACAATTTAAAATTGTTTATTACTTGGGTCATCGTAAAAGATGATGAAGGGAACTCATTGCACATACTAAACTGGAAACGTGGTCTCATTGGCAGGCGAAATGATAGGTAGTAAGAGATAATTGAAAATGAAACTTCTTTATTGTGATAAAATTACGATCTGCCTTAGTGGGCAATAAGCAATTGTGATAAAAGTTCTCATTCATAACATATTTACAATTTTCATTTACTCATTCTTATAGTGTTTACAAACAGCCCAGAGACCTCCCAAATCCACATGGTTGTTCTTCATCTCCCCATTTGGTGTCCTAGCTTGCCAAAGAGGAAGAGGAGTCTTGAGAAGTCCCTCACGCTCGCTCCTCCGTCAGCAGCGCCACCGGATACGAGCAAGTAGAGGCTGGCCAAGAGCGCGAGAGTCACAAACGCTCTGAACAAGATTGGTGACACTGGCCATTGCCACTACTTCCAGTAAGAGATAATCGAGTCCGGGAATTGTGATCCTTTGTTAAATTTTGGTACCATATCGATGTTGTTTTGAGGAGGTTGAGTATAGGATCTTATAACTACGGAGCCAATGCTACCATGTACTTCTTCCGGTGTTCCATTTTTAGTTAGACGCTGAATAATCGATATGGCCTGCAAATATGTGCCCTATGTCAAAGTAAATAACGAAATAGCGGGCAGATCCAGCCATTGCTAGCATGCCTCAGTTAACATACAGTGGCGGAGTTGATTAATTAATGGCGTAGAATAATTAAAACACTTTTATTTTTATTTGCGTTCATTTTAATACACCATCTCGCTTAGGTGTATAAAGGAGAAAATCAGTAACAGTAGGGATCCTGTAATATAAAGGCCTTTCATTCAGCGATTCCTATCTTTTAAATTTAAATAAAACAAAGTGTGTGTGAGATATCATCGAAATTTTTTATTAGTTTGAAAGGCCTATCAATCCCATTATGTATGGATTATAACATCGTGCAAATGTCCACCGCGGCTTCGCTGGGTACGCGCATCCGAAATGTCCAACTTTCCATGACTCTGGCGCATAAATCAAGCTGAATTTGACCAATGGCATGGATTATTTTGACTTTGAGGACCGCTGTGATTTGTGGCTCATTCGTATAGACCTACGACTTAAGAAAACCCTACAAGAAAAAGTCTAACGGGGTCAAATCCATGCCCTCAAATCGCTCGTGCCCAAAATCTACATCCAACAGTGACTTTTTCGGGATGCATTGGACGCTCTTGTATCTCATGTGAGTTGGTATCGTCCCAAATACGACAATTTTGTTTGTTGACGTACCCATCCATCCAGAAGAGGGCCTCATCGCTGCAGAGGATTTTCCGATGAAAATTAGTAACAGCTTCCAACTGCTCCAGGGCCCATTCAGCTAACACACGTCGTCTATGGTCGTTTACCTTCAGCTCCTGGGTCAGTTGAATTTTGCACGGGTGCAGGCCCAAGATGCCCCGGATTCTCCTGCACACTCTCACGGACAGCGGCGATGTTTTCGGCAGATCTTGCGTTTCGTCGATGTACGGGTGTTGGTAGATTGTTTACTAAACCAGTGAACTCAAATTTATCCACCACACTGCGAATAGTCCTCTCGGTAGGACGGTTATGGCGACGGTAAATTGGGCAAAGTGCTCGGAACGTTGCCCGAACAAAACAGCCATATTGACAAAACAATTTATCATTTCTACGTGTTGTTGAACGCTATATCAGTCTTTGGTGATTTGTCAAAACAGACTATCAATTGTCAAAGTTCGGAAGTCCCTATTGGAAGACGCTTTATTATCTCCTGTGTTAACTGTTTATTCGTTACTAGTTAAAGTACCAAGCTTTTCACAGGAATTTCAAGGATTACAATTGCAAGTTGCTGAAGTTTAGTGGATAGTATAGTTGCCAAGAGTTCAAGTTAAGATTTACCTAACTTCCTAGACCTTATGCCACCTGGGACGGTCCTCAATTAGCAACCCTTTCTAAGTCGATCCAAATCAAGAGTTTATTAGCAATGCTGAGCATAAATCAAATTATTTATTTTGTTTAAACAGATTATATACAAAACGATAAAATGTTAGCGTAAACACCCTATTAATATATTTATTTTTCTTGGTCGTTTTATTAAACATTGTTAGAATTTATATAATCTGTTATTTGTTTTTCTAGATTTCGCAATCTTAAGTCACTTGTTCTGGAACGAAGATAATTTCTAATTAGTTTTAATTTGGAAAACTTCCGTTCACAACCAGTAAAACTGACGACTATTGTCAAAACATTCTTAACAATATTACTATGTTGGGAACGGAGTTTTCTAGCCTACATTTAGAATAAATGTTAGAAGCTTAAGAGGTCTTTGCCCGTTTTTATAAAGTTTTGCTTGCTCTTGTGGTGCAGGTATAAACATTTCAACGCAAACTTTTACAAAATATCAAAGCATAACGAAGTGAGAACTTTTAGTACGAATACTAGAAGTATTAGAAGGAACCTAGAAATTTTTCATCTATATCTATAAACCAGTCGACCTAAAGAAAAAAACTACTCACGTAATATTTTTAGAAGTAATTGTTTTGTTAATTGTGCCTTCGTGTACTTATTATTATAATTTATTTTTATTCTACAAGTCTGTATTACTTATATCCCGTGTTATCTTTCTTTTTGGGTGTTATTGTTTTTTTCATAAAAAATATTGCTAAATATTCTAAACTGCATAAAAATATCTTATTAATAAAATCCCTTTCATAACCTCCATAGAAATATGCGATTTTCACTATTATATGAAATTCATAGTTTTTTAAAAATTATGGAGGGATGATATTATATTATAAGTTTTACATAATTCTTCAAGATCTGAAAAGCAAAAAAGGTGCCCCATATCAAATACTGATAAGATACCTAGTTATAAATGATCAATAACTTGCATGTCATCAATAACTATGTAGATACAGGTACTAAGTAGGTTAAATTTGTTATTATAATCCATTAGCCATATTTGAAAACTAGACATATCAGTTATAAAAATAATATTAACACAACTTTGTGCTGATAACCCACAGTAACCACTAACTAGAACTAATTTCCAGACTGACCTGATGTCAAAAATTATTTTAATCAATATAACGATTACCGGGCCAGGAGATATTTTAAACGCAATTTTAATTTATTTATCATTTTTTTTTTTGTTTGCTACAACCCAACATGTAAGTAGTAATCGTATGTTTTGAATGGGGTGAAGTGTTGTTTTTAAAGAAAAAAGACATTATCAAAGCTGTTATTTATTGTGAAAGTACCAACGATTTTCCAGGAGGTGTAGATGTTGTCTGCAGGTGGACAGTCCGAAACGTCGCAACAATAAAGTTTTAAAGAAGGATATTCTAGGAATTTTTAAATATTACAAATAATAGATATTTTTCTATCAATTCAATTTTAAATTATCTTTATTTTGAATTATTGCAATTACTTATATATAGAGTAGAAGTACTGTCTCCTATCATATTAGCTTAAGCATTAAATTAGTAATAGTGTTAATTATGCATAAAAAGTTTGGTGTATTTTAATTACAAAAAAGTCATTAAAAGAGGGTGTTGGATTAATTATTAATATATATATAATCCTTTATTGTGCTAAAATTACAATCTGCCTTTTATAAGGCAATAAGTAATTAAGATAAATGCTCTCATTCATACCATATTTACAGTTCATCATTCACTCGCTCATTCATACAATAATTATTAATTATTGGTCTTTTCCTACTGGATAAAGGAAAATTCGAATTTTCTCTATCCTTTGTAAATCGCATTGAAACCGTTACTCGGTGATGCATAACACTTGACTTCAATATTCAGTATTTCTAAAATTCCCAAAAAACTTATCTTCATGAGACTTACTTTCTCAATTCTGCTTTCGAATATTTTTATTTTATGTTATCATTGAGTTCATTGTTTACGGTCAGATATTTTCAATCCTAACTAGCAATTTATATATCAATTGTAGATTTGTTAAGTACGTAATGCGTAGTGGCTCTAATTGTTTTATAATTTTTATTTCATTTAAATTATAATTTTTGTTCTCAAGATACTATGTCCCAGACGATTATCTTCCTGTTCAAATTATTCTATTCTAACTCCTAGCACGAGAGGTGAATTTATTTTAGTAGTTTTTTGTGAAAGTTTCGACATGTGTTCACGATGATTGCAAATAAAAATAATCTTTTCACTGAACTGAGTGACGAGGAAACATATCGCTGAAATGACTGTCATCCCACACACCTAAAGGTCACGTAATATACTTATGTAATTTGTTACGAATCAACCACTTAATATTTGTTTTATTTAGCACCTAAACGGTATGAAATAATAAATAAATGATTTTTACATAGTTACGTAAGTGCCAATATATGTTTTCTTTTGCTGGTAATTATTAATAGTAGTGGGATGCTTACCACAATGCAATTTTAATAAAATAGCATATAAATATCTAAATGTAGTTTAGAATCATATTAATATTGTATAAGGTCAAGAACAGTTAGAACACGGAGATCACTGTGAAGGGTGAGTTTGTAGTGTAGCAGGAATTGTTAACTACAGTTCTGAGAAATGGGAATGAAATGTTTGGTTTCGTTTCATATTCAAAGTCCCCATAGTTCTATTCCTTAAGTCAAGATTTGTTTTAGCAACTGTTTGTATATGTGAAGTTTGTTTTCTAGTGTGAGTTTAGAGATTCTGTTAAGTAGCCTGTAAACTGTCCAAACCGTCTGTTCAATTATTGTCTTGAGCAAGAGAGTTCCAAGATAGGATCTTGTCTAGATGAAGGTATGTATTGCACATTTACTTTGATTAAATAACACATCAAATATTTCATAATAATTAATTGATCTAAATTTAATTTAGGAGACCGTTTCAAAGCCGGCTCATCACTCCAACACCCTTCCATAAAACCATTTTCATGACTATATTTTATACATTGATTAATATTTATAAATAGTAAATTACTAAACAGCTTTCCCGCAGGGCACGATTTAAACCTTCTCCAATATTCACTTGACAGCTGTGCAATATGTGTTTTACGCAAGTCAAAATGGTGTGGATTTCTCGCAGGAGAGTAGGAACATAGGCTTTACATGATTGATTTAAATGACGGGAAGAAAATTCACGTTACTTTAATTAATAATAATTATTATTTTTTACACAACTAAAAAGTAGAAATGCCATATTTTAAGATTTTAAAAAGCGGTTCAGCTCGAGCCAAGAAAAGGGAGGATTAACCTTCAGGATTAAAACACCTTGTTTATTGAGACGTTATTAAATTTTTATTAGCATCGTGAATCACTCAACTTTCCTGGCAACTGATTTTAGCCTTTTTCATCCTCTAGGTTTGTTGTCTAGAGTTTTGAATTAATACTCCTATTTCTGTTGGGATCAAACCATTTTTAAGTGATTGGGATTAAGCAAATTACCATTCACTTCTTTGTGCGGGTAAATGGTATGTATATAGGTTCAACTATAAATTGAAATTTTTTTTATGTTGTTCTAACATTTATAACTACTGGCAGAATTTAATAACGATCAGTGATATCATATTATATGATTTTAAAACTGATGAACGGATGTCAAAATTACTCTAATTAATAACGCAATAAACTTGTTAAGGGGTTAAGGACTTCCCTGGACCAGAAAAAAAAATAAATAAAATTGATCTTTTTTTAGATGAAGTGTTCCTGGTTAGTCCTTCTTTGATGAAATATATTTAGTTGATTGCTTGTCGTTAACGTCTTTATAAATTCCAATTTCCTGTTGAAGGGTATTAATTATATAAGTAGGTGAGAGATTGTCCTGACTGTTGTATATATAGGAATACTATTGTAAAAGCAGTGGACCTCCGTGTCCCCTTTAGTTAATTACAGAGTGACAATCTTTTTGAATAGATTTAATATCTTTACAGCCTCTCTTACCAATATAACACTGACCAATGCTGAGTAAATTATTAAACCAGGAAATAAAATGGTCCCTCCTATGTACAGAATTTTATGGTTAATGATCAGTTAATTATAAAAAAAAATTAACAATGTACTTAAGCTATCGGCTATGATAGGAACAGTAGAAATTAATTGTCAAAATTAGCTCGTTTGGAAAAGCATTCATAAAGTCTCTGAACTATATAGCAAATATTCATTCCTTTCGCTATCCTCCTCCTGGTGTACTGTTTTGTCACTCTTATGGAATTATTTTTTTACCTAAATTTTAGTTTGATAGCAATTTATGAGAAATCTCATCATTGCAACTACCTCCAATTCAAATCAGCTATCAAATATCAAAGATCACAATACATTACCAGTTATTTATCCCCCTCCAATCTTTCTCCTACTCAAACTACTCAACTTCTTCGTACAACTCTGGGAGTGGCAATATGTGCCGAAACTGTTAGAAGACTTGATGAAGTGAAATTAAACCCTCAGAGACCAGCTATCATTGTTGTTGACTCATGTCCATTGTTGACCGGGAAACTTCCTCGAGCTCGTTTGTTATTTGCTCGGGAACACCTTATATTGACTGACAACGAATGGTGCATCATGAATGGTGCATTATGAATGGTTTTCAGATGAGTCAGGGTTCGCTCTTTACTTACACCAGATGGACGGATGAGAGTTCAGTGAAGGTCTGGTGAGCATCATGTCACTGGGAGAGGTTACTTAGGAATCGGTTCCGTCGTAGTATCTGGTTCAGTTTCTTCCCAAAATCTTTATTTATTAACCTCATTATATAAACAAACCAATCACTATTTATTTGGCGAATATAAGAAAATGATTTACATTTGTAGTTTTCGTCCTCAGATTAACTAAGATACCGATTGGAAAATTAATCTTTACAGCCTCTCTTACCAATATAACACTGACCAATGCTGAGTAAATTATTAAACCAGGAAATAAATGGTCCCTCCTATGTAGAGTATTTTATGGTTAGTAATTGTTTCAGTTAATTATGAAAAAAAAAATTAACAATGTACTTAAGGTATCGGCTATGATAGGATCAGCTATTAAATATCAAAGATACATTACCAGTTATTTATCCCCCTCCAATCTTTCTCCTACTGAAACTGCTCAACTTCTTCGTACAACTCATCATAACAAATCATGATTCACAGTTTAGTTAAAATTATTCATCATTAATTAGGAAATATAAATGAAAGGTAATTATCGTAGGAGTAAAATTTAATAAAACAGTTAAATATTCTGGTTTATCGGTCACTCTGTCAGTTGACAATTACATATCTACCTACTGAACTTCAGAGCTGAAGAAGCAATGTTGCATGTTGATTAGGTTTGGTTTATGTATTTTTTTCCAGTCTATTTTCAGGTTCAACTGTTAACTGGGGTTATAATCCGTTTCGTACAGGTAGATTAGTATGATTTATAATTGTGTAGTTTAATACTCGGAGTTAAAGTGCCGTTTTAGGATTGATATTATTGTTTTTCCACTGGCTGCCATCAGTTCGAATAATAACGTTGCTGCTCATCACAGGGAATACAGAAGCTTGGAGTAAGTATACTATTTATTTTTTGGTTATTAATTTATTACTTACTCTACATGTTTTATTTCTCTTTTAGTAAAATGTGCAAAGATTCCTTGATTACTTTAAAAGCTCAAATTGATTGAAAAACAAATTAGGGACGAGTGGCGAACACAGGTCGTGTTGTGCAGGTCTTTTCTTAGTGCCGATTCTGTGGGTAAGGGGATTTCCCCGGGAGTTCGCGACCCATTTTGCCCCAATTAATGGTGACAAGTTTATTTTCATGCAGGATAACGCGAATGATGTGAGTGTAATAACTTTGAGGTGGCCTTGTAGCCCGGATTTAGATCCTGTAGAGCACATGTGAGATGTGCTTCGCGTTCGTGTGTGAGACTTCAGGTCAAACCTCCCTTTAACTTACACGAGTTAAAAACTTCTTTGGTAGAGACGTTGGAGGGTATGAATCAAGATATTGCAGCAAGAAGCATGTCTCAAAGGCTTAAAGTTGAGATTGAAGCCAAACTAGGAATTATCCTGTGTTTTCTTTTATTAATCAGAAAAATTCTTTTTAGTCGTAATCAGAATTTTCTGTAAATCGTTTATAAATAAAATTTTCGAATATTGGTGCTTTCCCCCATATTTATAGCCCCTCACCGAGAACGATTAACATTAATTAAAAAAGAATTGAAATACAAAATAATTTTATAAAGTGCGCCACTTTTTTTGTGTATATAAAGTGTAGCGTAGCTACAGTATATATAAGCAGCAAAACGTGAAATTTTAGTTTACATAGATTCATAGGAGATTCTGGCTATTGTAAATTTAAACAAATAATAACAAAATAAATCAAAATAAGAGAGTTTTGAAAAAAAAATATAAAACTTTCCCTCATGGTTAATAAAAACAAATCAAAAATAGTTCTTAACTTAGTTTCAATACGCAACTTATTGTTGTTATTTCCTTGACTCCGGGCACAATGTAGCTAACTGAGCGTACATTTAACCGTTAATAAACATCATTTAGCTGGGAAATTATTAAAGTGAGTTGCCCTTAGTATGGCTGACCAACCACAACTAGTACCGGTAATAGATTCAGCGAACAAATTAGCACCTATGCTTGATCAATCCCGATGTTTCATTGGTCGGGAAATTTTCCCCATTTGGTGTTCGTGATCTGTCGTAAATTGAAAGTGCCGTTCTATTCGTTAGCAGTCAGTACCAAAGTTTACAAGACTGACCAAGATGGGCAATGCAATCGAATTCGTCACACCTATAACAATAAAATACGTTTAATTAATAATTGACTCATAGATCAGTAGCCACGGCTTTTTTTAAACATATATAAACAATATTTACAATATAAATATATATTTTTAAATATATAAATTTAGATTTTGGATGTATATTATGAAGGAATTATGTAAATAATGAATACAAGAGTTTCTTGAATACTTATCAGATGATTGCGAAAAATCTACATAATGTTTTCGATCAAAGATTCTATTTCTTTTGCATGGTTCAACCATCGACCTCACAGTTGAGGTGATATACTTAAATATTTTTCACGTCTGCTACAGGCAAACTAACTCCGATTTATTTCTTGGCAGATACTATGAGTGATAGTGATATGGTGAGTGACTTAAGGAAAGAACCACCTGGAAGATTTGAAAACTTTTGCCTTTTGTTCCGTTGTTGCGAAGAACTCTTCATACTAATATTATTCTGAATACGTAATCAAGCATCACACATCTGGGACATCACAAATGTGTCCTATTTTAATATCCTCGTTTTTTTCCTCAGGTAAATAATAAATAAAACTGCCTTAGTTATTTTTAATGAAAATTATTATTATTGGTTTTCATAGTATTAGAGCTATGTACAAGTATATTTAACGAGATTTGAAAGATAGGAAAAAAACGAAGTATACCTGTATATATGGTATATATGGTTTACCGCAGTGGCAATTTGTTATTAGAATTTTTTAATGAGTTCACTCCCCTGAAAGGATTTTAATTCAATTAATGTAAATAAGGTTCTTGTTGCTATGAACCCCCTTTCTGACTGTTTTCATCAATTTAAATTTCCCGTAGTTCTGCTTTGCTATTTGCCTTGACCATATGTTCCCATCATAGAACGAAAATTGGAAATAATAAAACGTGTCGTGAATAAAGACGAAAATTTGAAAAATTTTTCCACATAATTGGGAGTTGGTGAACCAACTGTTTGCGACATCGTAAAGAAACAAAATGAGATTTTTGACACATACAAGTTACCACTCAATATTTTTCAATTCCTGTTGCAATTCTTTCAGCCTACTTCCTGTTCTCGATGGGCAGCAATTGTACGTAACCAACTCCCATTCTGTTTCTCATGATCCATGTCGTATGTCAAGCCGCTCACTGTTGCTGTTTGGAGAAATTCGATTGCTATCTATGAAGGTTTCCGATGTTCAAGCGCTCTGATGTACTCACGCTGCTAGATTGGGCCTCAATTATGTTCTAGGTCATCTCTTTACTTCTGTCTTACTTATCTCTTTTGACATACATCTTTTTTTTTTTTCTCTAAACCTCTTCAATTATAATACAATATGTGAAAATATGAACAAAGAATTAACAATTTTCTCCTCTTTCTGCGATGCGCTGATGCATTCGAAGGAGGTTGGGTTACATAACAATCAGATTGAAGTTAAAAAGTCTATAACATATATACATTACTAGGTGATGGGGCTCACCTTCAGCTTCATACCTCTCTGGACTCTTGTTCCTCTCCTTTCATCCGGGAGTAAATGGTTGTCAGGCTCATCTTCTACCACTTTGGTTGGGTTGTCTTGATAGTTGTCATCACTTTTTTGCCTTTTCGGTCTGCTGTTTTCGGTGTCGTCATTTATTTCATTTAAGGTCCATAGCATTCCTTTAATAAGCAACTTGTCATAACTTAAAGTTGCTTTCAAACCAGACTTTTTCCAGAAAGCGAGGGTACAGTGGACAATTGGAGGTAGATCTTCCTTAACCTTTATTAATTAATTTATTAAATCAGCCTTACTTTTACTCTGAATTCCAAATGCCAGTAAGTTTTTCTTTCTGTGTTAATTATTTTATTTGTTAATTAATTAATGTCCTCCTTGTTGCTGGAAATTTCTTGTCTAATTGTGGTGGTTTTCCCTGGAAACTCTAAACACCCTATTTTCGTTTTTACATAGTCCAATGCTTCCAGTTTTGGGATCCTTAAAGGTATTTTATTTAATTTTTCTTCACCTGCCATCATAAAGAAACAAAACCTTCTTATAAATAGCTTCCACGTAGCTTCCCTTTTAAACCCCCTTTCGTGAAATGAAAGGCTTCCGACATGCACGAAAAGTTCGAGCTCCCCACCATCACCGACGTCATCAAAAGAAGACACATCAAGTTCTTCGACTCGATGAATCCCTTTTAAACAGTTGATTTGAAACATTGACAATTCAGTAAAACCTCTCTGATTCCAGTACCACTAGGTGGACTTTCTCGTGGTCCCCAAGGTGTACTCAATATTTTCGGGACCCCAGGCGACCGGACCGGCGAGTTCATGATGTGAATTTTTCCAAAAATGTTACAAAACAAATACTGGCGACTTAAAAGAAGGAATTGGAATCATTTTCAAAGATGTAAAAAACTTGAAATGTTAGATGACCTGATATCAATTTTGTTTAACCAAGAACGGAAAGAGCTCCATTATTAGGGACAATAATTTAGGAGACAGCAATAGCCTTACATAAAAAAATAAATGAGAAGAATTCTGCAGCTGATACGGTGATTCCCTGAGAAGGGTCAGCGATGGAAAAATCGCCTTTGAATTTGACAATTTTCGATTTAGGGTGAAAAGCTTTCATCCGACGTTGATGGGGTAAAGGTATTCATTGATTAGTTTAAACAACTTGCTATTGAAAATAACTTCCTTTCGGCGGAAGTTCATAATCGAAAAAAAACTGCCTAAATTATGAACTTGTTTCCAATAAAACATTGGCACCGAAAAAAAAGTGTATAACATGGAATTGGTCCATATCCGGTCAATCCGACAGTTTAGCCTTTCCCAATAAGGGTCCCAATAAGCCCCCCCCCCTAGAACTGGCGTGATCGAATTAACGAGGTTCTACTGTACTTCGTGAATATCTTTTGCACGGTGACTTAAAAAAAACAACTTAAAATTCGAGAGAAACGGTCAGCCAGTAGAAATGAGGGCGAATTTTGATTATTTTGCACATACTTCCATAATTATTATATATTAAACAAAAACTGTGCAGAGGAGCTTGACGTGATGTTGAATATCTATTTAAAATATCAAGATCATTTTTAGGGTGTCACCAGTCTAAACATGAAAAAATTATGGTTGGAATTGGCGCTAGATTCTCGTTCGCAATGTACACACCTGTGTCCTATTAAATGAAAATAATGAGGATTCCCACACTCCTCACACCACCTTCAAGCAGGTCCTCCTAGTACAAGGATCCGATCACCCTAAATATTTTGTATTTCTCCCTCATCCTAAAATTCTAACTAGAGAGCTTAGGAAAAAAAAAATTCATACCTTAATTGTGAGGTAGCGGCATATGCGGATGATATAGGGGTCTACAGCACCAGCCTCAACCCAGCAAAAGCTCTAAAGGCTGCAGAGGGTGCCAGTCAATTAATCGCCGACAGGTTGTGAGCTGTCCACATTCAAGTGAACCCAGCCTAGACTCAGAGTATCATCTTCTCTTTCCAGCTTGGGAAAATAAAGCGTCCACCCAGCTTCACCATAGACGGGACTCAATGCAAACTTGCCAACAGCATCTGCTACCTAGGCATCAACATGACGTTCGGCACACATTTGCAGAAGAAATTGAAACGAGTACGCAGAACTTACTACTCTCTCCAGCATCTCATCACAAGCCAGGTCATATCCCTTCGACTGAAACTCTTAATAAACAAGAGCGTCCTGAGGTTCCCAGAGCTTCCAGAACAAGATCCTGCGAACGGCACTCTGGCATACCCCTTTTCGTGAAATGAAGGCTTCCGACATGCTCGAAAAGTTCGAGCTCCCCACCATCACCGACGTCACCAAGAGAAGACACATCAAGTTCTCCGACTCGATGAAACACAGTCTAAACCCTCTATTCAAAGACATGAAACCACCACCACTACCAGCAAGATTGCAACTCACAAGATCGAGAAAAGCAGAAGAAATGGTTGACATCACGGTGCTTGGCCCACCAACAACAAGCCTCTAAGGGGCACCCTCACTGATATCAGACTAACTACGAGTGCACTGCATGCCTAGAGAAGACTTTAGGCCCAGCCACCAGTGGACTCTCACCACTGTACCGAAACAACCAACCTCCACCGAGGCTTCCCACGCCCCTTAATCCTCTCACACCACCCTCAAGCAGGTACTCCTAGTATACGGATCCGATTAACCTAAATATTCTATATTTTCCCTCATCCTGAATTTCTAACTAGAGAGCTTAGGGGAAAAAAAAAAAAAAAAAAAAAAAAAAAAAAAACCAGAGGGTTTTAATAAAAAGTTAAGTAGATACTTAAGTATGCGATAGGTAATCAAAACGCATTTCCACTTTTAGAATCATTTTCCGATACTATTACAGATTGGAAAAAGGAACATTTTTGGAAAACAGTAATTTGCCATTTAATAAGTTTGTTATTTTGCTATACTTCTGGACAAAAGAATATATATCTATTAAATTTGGTCAAGAGAAACTAGGATTAGGAACCGATACTATTACAGATTGGAAAAATATGTTTCGAGAAGTTTGCGCAGATCATTTATTAAAAAATTTCAGAAAGGATCGGATGGCCAGGGAAAACAGTGGAGACGAATTGAATTTTTCTCGGTGAATGAATTTAGCATCAGCAAGTTATTTTAGCACTGTCAAACGACACCACCATGCAAAACGAAAAAATGATTGGTGGAGTCAAAACTGCGAGCACGATCTTATTGACAGTTTTAATGGCTTTTTGAAATAATATAACAAAAGTATCGTTATCAGAATCATTACTTAATTTTATAATATTTATGTGTATCAATATGTTTTAAAATTAATCCTATCATATATAGGGTTCAATGCGTTTTATGGGGTTGGCTAAATTTTTCATATTTATCTCTTATCTAATTCCACCAGCAAGTATAATTTAATGTATCTAGATTGGACACAACCGTCACCAAGAACAGAACGGACATACACATAAGTGATAACATAAGGGTTTTTGGTTTCATAAAAAATAAATAAAATGGTTGTTCCAACCCCGCAATTTACAGCTCCTACCTTAATTTGAATTATGAGTGTCCTTGCGTGGAGTCTTTCTTAGGTCAGAACAAAGAGACAGACCTTAGTCCTAATTATTTAACATGTTCCCACATTACCTTCACCCTTTGTCGCAAGTCTTGTCCACTAGTTTATTTTAATTCTATTCCTCTCCCTGTATCCGAGACAGTACGGTATTTAGGCTTCCATCTCGATAAACGACTGACCTGGAACCCACATACGAGACTAAAAAGACAAGAACTAAACAGACGCTTTGGACAACTATACAGACTACTTCAAAGGACATCCCATCTCTCAATAGAAAATAAACTACTAATCTACAAAGCTATACTTAAACCAATCTGAACATACGGAATAGAGCTATGGGGGACAGCAAAAAAGTCGAACATCAAGCGTATCCAATCCTTTCAATCAAAAGTCCTGAGAACAATAGTAAATGCCCCTTATTATGTCAGCAACAAAACCCTTCATAACGACCTTAATATACCCTACATTCTAGAACTCATCCCTTCCAAGTTTACGAAATTCCACAGTAGCCTTTCCAACCACCCTAATCCTGTAGCACAGTCACTGCACTGCGTCACTCATCCCTATAATCCTCCTCGGAGACTGAAACGGCAGTGGCCTCGTGACCTGCTATAATCAAGTGACAGTGGGAGTCCTGGCAATGGCCAGTTTCTCCAATCATGTCCTGAATGAATGAGCGAGTGAATGATGAAATGTAAATATGGTATGAATGATCGTATATCTTAATTACTTATTGCCTAGCAAGGCAGATTGTAATTTTAGCACAATAAAGCAATTATATATTAATTATTTAACCATGTAATATTACTAAATAAAACCTCTTGAGTGTAACTAAGCGCTCCATCTACGTATGGCCAGGGCTGCTGTGCTCAACAAATCAATAAAAAATATTCACTGCAGTTTAACAATATTTATTTCAAGAATATTTTCTAGCAAAAATAGACGAGATGATTGCTTTTAAATAATAAGAATATATCCCGTAATCATAAAATTATATATATATATATATATATATATATATATATATATATATATATATATATATATAAAAGACGTCTTGGCGTAAGACTTTGCGCCCGTCATTCTGTCATCTTTTATAGTGCTTCTCAACTTTAATCATCCTAGATGCACTCAACACCTACATAAAATGCGTCATATTTTTTAAAAAGTTTATGATTTATATGTATACTCCCATCTTGTCACAGGCAACCCAGAGCGACGCCAAAGCAATATATGGTGACTTCCTACAAACCAAGTATTTTGATTATAGTTTGTGATTATAGAGTGGTGATTACTAAGTTTTTACACGTTAATTACAAATTTACACGTTAGGTGGTTTAGGCTAATAAGTTTTATTCCCATGAAAAAATAACAAAACTTTAAAAACTGAAATTCTAACTACTGATTAAAGCAACATGTATTGATTTCATATAAAAATTTCAATAAAGATATCTCTCTATTACGTAAAATAGCTTTTTTCGTCTTACGTTTTATTATTCTGTATAAATCAGCTGCGTAATTAATATTTATTGCAGATTCAACACTTAATCCATCATAATTTATTATGTAAGAATAGGGGTAATTTATTGCTTCTCTGTCTTACGTTTTATCATATAAGAGATGTGAATAAACCAAATTTGACTGGTGAATATTGAAAAAACCGTATCAAAGAACAAACCAAAATTGTATAAAAAATGAAAACGCAAGAAAAGAAAAAGGGATTTTAATAAAACAAAAGCCGTAAAAAGACGAAAATTGATGTTGGGAATTATTACTTTACTGGACACTTTGTACATTCACTTTAAAACAGGTGGGTCCGGCACGGGGTTCGGTGACAAAGGAAGGTTGGGGCGGAGCCCCTGGAATTAAAAAACAAACAAACTTTAGTTAGGGTGGTTAGATAGTCACATTACATATTCACAATAAAAAATATCCTGGGACTGCTGAATATTTTTATCGCCAAGTGATTGCATAATTAATGAGTCTTAGCTGTTTCCATGAGTTGGCATTATTTTCTGGTGGTTGGGTTCAAATGGAATTTAATAAATTTAGGTCAGACATGGGAAGTTCGCCGAGGTATCAATCAGACTGTTATACAAGCAAGGAAAAACCGTGTAGAAGAAAAAAAAAAAAAGAGCTCCTGTAAAAATGGAATACAAAGAAAATTTTTATTCCCCAGCTCAATGGGGAACTCCACGTTTCTTCTGCATTAGTAGTAGAAACAATTATTAAATATATATGAAAATTATAAGATATATTTACCAACAAGATCTTTATATACGGACGACACAGAAATCTATTCAGGGACATCCCGGAGAGGCACAATAGGAAATAGATTGCAAAGACAACAAAAAAATGTAAAAACTTAACACCTATTTCAATATATTGAAAATTAAACTTAACCCACTTAAAACAGAGGCAATAGCATTCCCAAACTGCGATATGGTGCAATATGTGTATCTTATGAAGAATTACTGAATATTGATTAATTGTGAATGTGTAGTTATGTTAATAATTACTCGGCAGGTGTTGTATTATATATTTGGTAAAAGAAAAAAATTGTAAATACAATGGATACAAATGGTTCAAGTGTGCCAAAATTTAAAATATGTTAACAATAAGGAAACTCTTATAAGGGACTGGAGATTTTCATAAGAATATTTAAATTGATTAGCCAACTCATCCTTATTAGGAGATATTCCGTGGGACAAAAGGATTAACTGTCAAATGCTTAAGGCATCTCTTCCTTCCTTTCGCGTATGAATAATATGATGTAATTAAACGGTTTAAGTGAAATTTGTAAAAATGAACCGAAGCCTTCATATGGTTTATTTTTCTTTATATATATAGTTAAGACTGGTAATATATAAAACAATAGGGACTATGTTCCCCCACTTTCACGGATTCTTCACAAGCTGAATAAGAATTCGGTACTTGCTGGCTTGATAAGGATGAGGTGACTGTTTGGACGAATGTGGATGTCACTTACTATTGATGATGGAGCCGACCTGGAGTCTTACTGGAGCTTAGGGGAGAAAATTTGGTGTTAGCTATTGAAAACCACAGTAAGTTTTCAATTAGTAATGTACTTTAGCCGTTGCCAATTTTTTTTTAATAATATGCCATATTTAGAGCCAATCACGTTCGATATTCTAGTTTTTTTTAATATACTTATGGAGATAATAATAAAGTCAAAACCAAGTGTTTAGATATATATATCATAAACTAGTAGTAGTTTTGTTTTGTGTAATAAGAATGTTTTAATTTTTATATTCTCCGATAGTAAACAATAATGATTAAATCTACCACGCATATTTCTAAATGTGTTAATTTTCAAAATGTTTACTTTTTTTTAAATAAAATCTAATTCGTATTGATGTTATACCATTCTGCTAGACCTAATAAGAGCTATAATTAGAGCTTTTAAGAATTAATCGATGATATTGAAACAATGCTGTTTTTATCTGGCTGCCATGATTTCTCTTTCGTGAACAAAAATTATCGATCCCGATCAAAAATTATTTTTCTAAAGTAATATAAATATTTATAAAAGGCTGAATGTTTTATGATGCTAGTGGCTAGGAAGCGGTCAGTTCGCGTCATGCCACTCTTAGGAGCTTAGGTACTTTAACAACTGCATAGCCTAGGCCCCAAATGAATATATCGCGTTCAATAGTGGTATAGCGGTATAGTGGTATAGCGGAATAGTGGTATAGTGGTATAGCGGAATAGTGGTATAGTGGTATAGCGGTATAGTGGTATAGCGGAATAGTGGTATAGTGGTATAGCGGTATAGCGGTATAGCGATATAGTGGTATAGTAGTATAGCGGAATAGTGGTATAGTGGTATAGCGGTATAGCGGTATAGCGGTATAGTGGTATAGCGGAATAGTGGTATAGTGGTATAGCGGTATAGCGGTATAGTAGTATAGCGGAATAGTGGTATAGTGGTATAGCGGTATAGTGGTATAGCGGAATAGTGGTATAGTGGTATAGCGGAATAGTGGTATAGTGGTATAGCGGTATAGTGGTATAGCGGAATAGTGGTATAGTGGTATAGCGGTATAGCGGAATAGTGGTATAGTGGTATAGTGGTATAGTGGTATAGCGGAATAGTGGTATAGTGGTATAGCGGTATAGTGGTATAGCGGAATAGTGGTATAGTGGTATAGCGGTATAGTGGTATAGTGGTATAGCGGAATAGTGGCATAGTAGTAAGAATCCCCGCCGGGGATCTATTGAATGGGATATTTATATTTCATAATATGGCAAGACGTAGACCAATATCAACCCACCATATTTTCTTAAATAATTCCCTACTACCCTGGTCTTATTCCATGCATTTTTGGTCTTATGAGTAATTTTTGACCGTTACCTCACATTTACAAACCTCATAAGCAATAAATATGACAAATCTAAAAACACCTTTAGTAAAATGTCACTATACTGGCACAAAAAATCAAAACTGACTCTTAAAATTTAATTGATACTACATAAAGCAGTAATCACCCTACAATGACAAATACTGCACCGGTTTGGAAAAAGTACTTCAAATAACAGGAGATTGGAATTCACAAAAAACATGAGAATGTGCATAATTAAAAACTACACTCGATACAACAGTATAAACAGCATTCTAACAGACCTACAATTACCCACAGCAGTATGTACACACCCAAAAAGAGAATTTCAACTTTCTTACTTCCTTGTCCGTAAACAAATTAATAAGAGAAATAGGCAATCACGCTAAACATCCACACACAACAATCATGCATTACTGAAAGAACATTGATCAAAATAAATTTCTACTCACTGAATTAACTGCCATTAATATTTTATTGTCATAATATGTTTCAATATTTATTTCTTCTATAGCAGAATCTTGATGATAGATCTCCTTCCTTAAGCGGTTAACACTCTCTGGCTGCTCTTCATTTTGTACGTACATCATGTCAATTATTAAAAAGCATTCACTTATTTATGTAACAGGTATAAATTTAAAAGTAAATTTACGAAAACAAAATTAATATTTCAGCTATTTGTGATTCTTCTATTTGTTGATTTTTATAATTCATGGTTCACCAAATAAAATGAACTGGTTTTAGTCAACAATAATGAGTAATTATAGCACAAGCATTTAACAAGTGTTTAAGAAACTGACTCAGAAACTCCTGACCAAAATCGTCGATTTTATGATATTTATTAGTCCTTAATTTTCTCTGCATAGACTTATTTCCATAAATGGAATTTAACTTACAATGTAAGAATTTTGTTTGCCAAAAAAATCTATTGCTAAAAAATACAAGACAAGTAGTTATTTACTGTGTTTTTTCTTTACAATTACGATTAAAGTTACGAACCAATTTACCATTCAATTTATTTTTTATTATTTGAATAAAAAATTTACAATTTTCAGTCGACTCAAATAGTCCGAATGAATAGAATAGTGTAATGAAAGCAATCCATTTCAGTAGTTGTAATTATGGGTTGATAATTGGTCCATGATTGCATCTCCTTCTATTCAGATTCCACCAAGCAATTCCAACTAGAATGATGCAGTTTTGGAAGAAAGGGTTGCACAAGCCAAACCTGAGAAATCAATATTTCTTCCTCTTTAGGCTTGAAAGTTTTCAAATGTAATCTGTCACTCTTAGAACATGTCTTTTTGGTTTAAATGAGCATTAATAAGGCCAACAATCATTATTTTGCCTCACATCTTTGATTTTGATAATCAAAAGAGATTTGACTAAATAACAAATTTATTAATTTTTGTCTATTTATTGTTCTTTATATGATATTAAATTCGAGAGACCTGGGAACTATTCTAAACCCATGAAAAAACCCCAAAACACGATTACGAACTTAGGCCTCATAAATAGACTAAATTATTAGGTCTGTCAATAAAATGATTTATTTTAAGCTCTACTTTTTGTAATCTAACTTACTAGTTTAATAGTTACTGCATAGCTACTTCAGGGTGGTTAAGTGAATCTATTTTGTGAATAAAGAGAGAGACGATTTCAATCATTAGATACATTAAGTTTCCATGACTGAGTTTAAGCTCAAAGAACTGTCATTGACGCTTATAATTTCCAATCCTGTTGCAAAACCAGGGACAAATAGGCTTACATTTCCTCTAAAAAGAAGTTATGTTTTGACTAGTTTTAAGACGATTTCGCATAGCTAGCAATTGCAAGCGTTCTGGTAAATATTACTAAATTCGGGGTGATTTCATTAAAATATTTATTTTAATTCAAAATACAACTATGGACTCTACTTCTGTGACAAATTTGATGGAGTAGAGGACCGCCTTCAATACTGATATAATAACGTTACAGAAAATACAAGATATTACAAGTTAAAGATAATAGGAGAATGTTATGTTTGCATTGTTGTTATCTCGGTGGGGTGTAAACTACTTTGTAAGCTTTTTTGTTGATCTGTGGCTGGTGTTGGAAAAGGATTGGAAATCCAGCGTCAATGACAGTTCTGTGAGCTAAACTCAGTCACGGAAACTTAATGTTTCTAACAATTTAAATTGTCTCTCCCGGTATTGACAAACTAGGTTCACTTAACCAGAACCCTCCCCCTTACAAAAATAAGGTTCACACAACTGACAATTGGAAAGTCTTAACGGCAAAGGTTTCTGGATTTTTTTTGTTGCTGTTGCTGTAAATTAACAGTGCCACACAGTTTGTAACATCATTGCATGTAATCGCTAGACCCTTTTGTAAATCTTACATTTAACGTGTTAGATTCATTTTAGCTTCGGTTGAAAGATATGTTTTCAATGCATAGATGGTACTCTATTTATTCTGAATTCCTTTAGCTGTCATAGGTGAAGAAGCCTTTGTGAAGTGCCACCAGCATGTCTGAGATGAATCTTTTCACTTCTCTTCATGTTTTCTCCACCTGCTTCTATTCTTCGCACACTGTTAGCTTCCACGACGTTCTTCCTTGTAAATTCCAAGGCTCTCTCCCTTAGTATATGTTTAGCCCACTTACAAATTCTGCCAGCTATCTCTTCTATTGGATGCTGCCTAGTGTCTTTTGTCGCAAGCTTCTGTCCATGATATTGAATCATGTGAAGGAAATATTTAGAAATATACGTTTTTTTTTCTTTACAATGAATAAAGCGGCACATCAGTGGAATCCAATGTCAGTTGGCTTTCGACTTAACTGACTCGCTCAAAAAATATCTAAGCCAAACAAGTATGTGTAACAACACGCCATTCACAATAATACTCTTGAAGAGCGTATTATTTCATAACTTCTTTGTTTTTAGGTCATTTATGTCGAGACTTCAGTTTCCCCCAACATTAAAGACTTTGATTCAATATTAGAATTATTTCCTTTGAGGCAGCAGAAAAACGTCGTCATCAAAGCCCAAGTCCCCCAGTTGGTACTTGAAAACGTTTCACATTACTCTCATGCTACGTTAGGAATTCTAAAAATAAATAAGGCTTATAAGCGTATATTTAATAATAGTGAAATAAGTTAAAAATGGAGAAGGGCTATATCAACAATGCGAATTTAGATGAAACTTTATTTATGCCAAGACAATAGTAATTTTTTTAGTAATAATTGATTTTTTTCTCTACAATATATCCTTACGCATTGATAAATTGAATCACACTAGACGCTGATAAGCACGAGTAAGGACAACGTCTTTTATGTGTTACAAGCACACTACAACAGCTAACGGGCGCTCAGAAATAATCCTGAATTGTTAAAATTAGAAAACGGGGAAATAAGACAATCCGAGTGAGAAACACTCCAAATAATTAAGATCCATGTTAAAAAATTATGAAATATTTAAAAAAAGGGGTATCATAAAAAGATAATTATACATTTTTTTTTTTGTTCCATATCCTCTTGTTTATAAATTTATATATGTACAAAATATAGATTCTATAAACGAATCTATTTACATTTCCTTCATTGTATTTCCTGTAGCTTGGCTACATTTTATACAAATTGTAGTATACAAAATATCATAGTAATCTGCATTATACAAAAGTTGTACATTAATGGACTGAATTCATTAAAAGTGATGGGGCTCAACTTATTTATCACCAACTTAAAACCAACTTACATCAAACAATAGAAACGTAAACTAAATCTTAAGCTAATTGTCCCCAAAAGTCGATGTAGGAAGGGTGATAGGGTCATAGTGTTAAAGACTGGGTTTGTGAGGTACTGCAACAGGTCTGCATGCAGTATGGCTCGGGTGGATGAACTCATCCACCAATCGTACACAAAGCCACGGGTGCAGGTCGGTGTTCTTTAACCTGTAGAGAGAGGTATGTTGGACCACTTTTTCTTCAGGAATTGTAGAAGACTTTTAGCTCTATAGTAAGTCAAGTGTGTATATAGCGGGGCAGCGTACAGAAGAGCTGGCCGGAGGACACATTTATATACCATTAGTTTGATACGCAGCGACAAGCTGGGTGAAGGTAGCTAAGGCCAGTAAGACCTGTCTCGTACTTTTTCTATTTTGTTACTAAAATGAGTAGAGAAATGGAGATGCATATCCATTTTTATACCCAGATAGTACATTGAGAAAGCCAGTGAGTTCTCTTGCCTATAGTATAGTATTTTGGGAAAGGATTTTTCCCCTTTTGGAGGGAGAAGATTACGCAGTCGGTCTTCTCGGCGTGTTGGTGTTTAACCTATCCAGTCTGCCACTGATTACGTTACAAACTGAATATACCTGTGTAAGAGCTCTTTGTGCACTCATGCTGCTGCTGTAATCCACAATGTCGCCGGCGAAAGCGATTACCGTAGCTTTCTTGTGGTTTGTCCCAACAATTTCAGATTTGTACATGCTAACAAGCTCCGGAGACAAAACCGCTCCTTGAGGAACTCCACAAGTCAGAGGGAATGGGTTAGAGAGGCAAGCACCGAGACTCATCCTCACCGTTCTGTCTTTCAAGAAGGAAACGAACATGGTGTATAACTGCTCTGGGAATTCCCAGTCACAAAGCTGTCGGCACACCATCCCGTGGGACACTGAGTCGAAAGTCTGCGTGCAGTCCAAGGAGATCATAGTGGTATCTGCGTACCTGTTGATACCGAAGGTGGCTTCCGTCTGTACCTTCGCAAGCGGATGAGCCTGAAAACCAGTCTGCTCTAATACGTTTACATTTTTTTTTTTTTTTTTTTCTTCATAGCCCCTTCAAATTTACAGATAATTATATATAATTATAGATCCTCTGGCGAATCTAGTTTACATTTTGACTTCCAGATCCAAAATATCGGGAAGAATCTAAGAAAAATATCGGGTATGTATAGAATTTAATGTAGGAATTCAGGAAATCTTATGTTGGCAAAACATTTACAAAACTGTGCGTTAGAAGCAGAGAACGTTTTCGCCACAAATAAAAACCAATTCTGATAAACTATTGGTTATGGGACTAAGTTCCACAAGAGCCAACGTTATTGCGTTAAAGGCAACGCACAGAAATAAAATTAAAAATACTGAAACCACTTCAATTAAGATAAACTCTATTATTATCCGTATTATAGAACAAAAACATATAAATACTAGACAGTGGACTAAACTTCCAAGATAAACCTAGTACTCATAAAAACAATAATACGATAGTATAATGATAACGATAATATGACGGATAGCTACGGCATTGATGCTATATTGTTATTTATTAGTACATTATTTATTTATTATTATACTTCTAAAACCTCAGTCAAATTCGCTTCCTCAATAAAAGCTTGTAAGTAAATAATGCTCTATCATTTAATTAAAAACTCATAATGTGTGGTGTTTTTCCTACAATTTTTCTTCTTTATAGTTTTTCGTTTTCTGTGGAAATCCGTTTTTATGAGAGTTACAAGGTTTTAGAGGTAAGCCATAAATATATATTATTTATTTGACAATAGTTTTATCTTTTAAACGAAAGTATATCACAATTTTTATTCCTCCAGTTATGCCTAATTGTAACATTTTAAATTGTGCTATTAGTTACATACTATTTAAATCATTTGCAGATGAATATGTGACAGTTAAAAGTACTGCAGATATGGTTCAAATCAACGATTCATTTAAATTTCATTAGTCTACGTAGGGCTAAGTTCAGTACGAGACGGTCTACCGATGAGTGCGAATACATCCTAAGTAGAAATGTTTCTGGTTAATTTACGCCGCAATATTACCATCCAGTTACTCAATTGCCTTGGTAGGCCCCGACAACCCCCAGGGTTTGTTTCAAGATGATTAACACTTCGTCTTCCACTTTCCAACTGCTTAAAATACACAGCCACACTCCCACAGCTGTTTTATTATTCTTATTTTTGAGTTTTTCCCCATAAATCTTTTTAATAACAATAATATTGCCCAAACATATAACTCCAGTTATTAATCAGGACGTTTAGATCTTTGATTTCATAACCAAATCATTTAATAGAAAAATAGCATATTTCTACTGCTCCATCATACAGTAATTATCTAATTAATAACAGTTTATTACTTTTAGTGGGATAGCTTTTATTTCATCATCGTCAGGATATTGAATGGAAAACCTTTTAAAATATCTTTCTGAAACTTCGGTGACGGAAAAATATGCGAATACGCTTTTGATAACATTTTTAAAGAATTTACGTATTTAGTAAGTCCTACGACATATTGCATATTATAAAACCAGGCGTAGATATTTTAATTCGATACCTTACACGAAATAATATTTATTTTTGGTACCACCAAGTAATTAATTAGTTTATAACCCTTGGCTAGATTCCATGGACAAAGGTAATCAGATGGAACCTACTCATAAACTTTCATGTTTATTGGTCATACAGGGGACTAAGCCCCACCACAAATTGAGCCCAGCCAACTCCAAACTTAAACATTTTACACCCAAGGCATAGGTCGAAGCACATCACATGATTGTAAAAAGTAGGTAAATTTACATCTGTGCAATTGTAAAATAATTTGTAATAAAAAAACAAATGCAAAATGCAGGAGAGGGGTTGTTAACCTTAACCCACGACCCGTGAAAACTGTGACAGATACAAACCTACCTACGCATGAGTCACAACTGAGTCGATTAGTCTGAGTCGAGTTAAATAATCTTTGTAGAGGAGATTCTTTTAAAAGAAAAGATTTATTATGAAGTACAAGCAAAACACTGGTATAAACATATATTAAGAGTTACGTTACTACATACTAATGGGTGGAATGTGTGGGAACAAGTGGGGTCTGGGGCTCAAGCTAAGGGTAGTTCTGGGAATTGAGATGGAGGTCTTAAGGGATGTGGTTGCTTACTTAAAAATATCAGTGACTTCCATGAAGCCACGAGGCAGGTATACACTACAAGGGGCTTGCTTCTACGTTTAGCATTATATATAATATTAGCATTAAAATATTCTTAGCACTATATAACTGTGGGATGGGTTGAACATGCAAGCACAGCAGTTACATGGGTGAAAAAAAAATAGTTTGTAGTTTCGTGAAAACCAAACAAACCGTAAACATTATGTTAATAATCGATGTAAAATTATTCTAAAAATCATATAAAAATTGCATCAAATTAAATAAGCCTATTGCATGAGGAATGAAGTCAGAGCCTGGGATCAGAAGAAAGTTGAAATTAAACTACCATCTTACCGGGGAAGAAAAACAGGAATGTGATTTTGTCAGAGTACACAGGAGCCGGTCTCATTCTAACAGATGTTACAAATGAGCTTGCCAAGTTTAACGGCGCTCATGTAGCTAACACACATATATATACACGTATGTGTAAAACACGATACATGAAACTCTTGGGGGTTCTAATTATTAATATTTTACAACTTTACCAGAAGTTTCGCATATGCTGTTTCTCACACTTAAAGTTCGATGTAGTTCAGAAACAGCCCAACACAGGAAATGTTTCTTGGTGCTCTTAAGCACAATTCTTTTTTGCGTGGGGGGAGGAGATCTGACACTACTATGACGATCGGAAAAATAAGACTATTGATCCAAAAATTTAAAGATATATTTCAATGTACTTCGAAACTCCTAATGCAGTATTGATTTAGATACAATGACGAAAAGTAAATAGTATTGTCACGTTTAATTTCTAACGTCACTTTTAACTTTAAACTTATCAAGTCACAGCTCTTCTCCCCCTTGATTTTGGACGGCAACGCATAAATAATTTCTAAAATATTCCGAAAAAAATAAAGTTTTGAGAGCCAACAATAAAATTTTATATTTTATAAATTTTACTGTCCCCTCGTGTACAAAAATTTGTATCCATTAGTACTGAAGTTTTATTACCATTTATACACCTTCTTTATTGGGATAAAATTACAGTCTGCCTTATTAAGCAATAAGTAACTCTGATAAATGTTCTCATTCATACCATATTAAAATTTTCATTCACTCACTCATTCATACAGTATTTATAAACAGTCCAGAGACCTCCCAAATCCACATGGTTGTCACCTCCCTCGCATGAAAAAGAGGAAGCGGGGTCTTGGGAAGTCCCACACGCTCCTCCGTCATCCGCGTCACCGGATTCGAGCCAGTGGAGGCTGACGATGAGCGCGAGAGCCACATACGCTCAGGACATGATTGGAGAAACTGGTCATTGCCAGGACTCCCACTGTTACGCATTTATAGCAGGTAACGAGGCCACTGAGGAGGAGTATAGGGATGAGTAGTGCAGTACAATGACTGTGCTAGGGGATTAGGGTGGTTGGATAGGTTACTATGGAATTTCATGAACTTGGAAGGGATGAGTTCAAGAATGAATGATATTAAGATCGTTATTAAGGGTGTTGTACTATCTTCTTCATCACGAATAAATAGAAGCTTCGCTCTTCTCGGTACAGAAAATACCCTCTCTCTCTCTCTCTCTCTCTCTCTCTCTCTCTCTCTCTCTCTCTCTCTCTCTCTCTCTCTCTCTCTCTCTCTCTCTCTCTCTCTCTCTCTCTCTCTCTCCCTCTCTCTATCACTCTCACTCTCTTTCTCTCTCTCTCTCTCTCTCTCTCTCTCTCTCTCTCTCTCTCTCTCTCTCTCTCTCTCTCTCTCTCTCTCTCTCTCTCTCTCTCTCTCTCTCTCTCTCTCTACGATTTATTAATTTTTATTAATTTATTATTTATTAATACAAAAAAATTAACTTAAAAGCTTAAATAGTAAAAACCAAGGACGAGGACAGCCAAAGATCTAGATATAAATAACATGTATCTAGAAATAAAAATAGAAATGCGAAGAATAAAACTATGATAATGTCATAATCCAATTCATGAAGTATTCAACTAAAATAGTGATAGTGTTGAGACCCGAAGAAGGTATTTTCCTTAAATTGATCCTTATTGACCGAGATAAATGCAAACTAACCCTAGATATTTATTCTTTGTGATTTTCGTGCTTTCATATTTTTAAATTTCTGAGCTTATTTACATATAAAAATTAATTATTATTAATAATTATTGTTATTCCTGACTTCACTAAAAGAGTACGATCAAAACGTTTACGTAAATATTTAATAAAATACTATAAAACAATTATTGTCATTGGTCAATATTAATGGTCACGTACCAAAAACTACATTTCATGTAGTCAACTTCAGTTCCTGATCCATTTTTAATTTATCCGATGGTAATTGGCCGTGAAAAAATTTCACAAAAATTCAAGATATTTATAACTGAAAAATGATTGTATTTTACAGAGCACTGGAAATCAAAAGATAATTTTTAATAATACTGGTTTTAGACTAGCCAAAAATCCATTTACTCAAACCTAAAAAAAGGATTACCAATCCAAGCAGTATTGAAGGGTATAATGGTCAATTAGGTAATAATTTACATGTTGGTAGTAATAATGGCCTTTATGGTGAATTGTCAAAAGGAAAGTATTAACGATAAAGTAAGCTTACCGAGAAATTCTAGCAGATTAACTCCTAAGGTAACAGCAACACTTTCGAGAACCTAATTTCCAATGGCAATTTGAGTAGTGCCATCCCTGACTTCTGGGAACCACTAAAACAAACTAACCACAGGGCTCACCTCCCACAGTCAATACCAACTAATAACCATTCTGAGACAATTAGATGCAGCTTTAGTATAGGGAATACAGACTTCCGGAGCAGCTAAGCCTCTTTTAAAGGGTGGCAGTAAGACCCTGTCCTTTCTATCGATGGTCTATTGCCAGTAATATCCTCAACACCATTTAGGGTGGGAGAAAACGTTAGAAACCTAATACAATCACTATTGGTTTGAAAATATGTAAGAAAATCAGTTGAAAACTGTGTGAAATTTAGGAGGGCGTCAAATAGAAGTACACCCAATACCTACTGTTCCTGATCCATGGCACAGCGTTCACTTGGATATCCTAGGAAAATTAACTGGAATAAGCGATAGGCGTGATTATCTTTTTGTCTTTATTGACTCATTAACTTATTGTCTTCTTTCACCCAATCATAAATTAGAAGCTGATAATGCGATCAAAATTTTACGCTTTTCCATTTCATTATTGGCCGCATGACGCTACTTTACATCCTATGATTGCCGAGGATTTTATTCTAAAGCTCAAAGAGAACTTCATTTTATTGTCACGGGTTCCAATAGAGCGAATGGTCCAGTAGAAAGACTTAAGGGAACTTTAAGAGACATGTTGACAGTAGCTGAGATAAATGACAATCGCGCATGGCATGATCGTTTTAAACATTTAATTCGTTTTAAACACTACACCTCATTGTGTAACACCTCTGAAATTAATGTTTGGAAGGGATACTGGACCTCGTGAATTAATTGTAGCTGGAGAACATGTAACTGGTGGATTTAAGAGACGTAAGAGCTCTAGTGGCTCAGAAATTGTTCGTAATGTAGAATATGCAAATAAACAAATTGACAAAGGCAAATCAAAAGTTATCCCCTTCAAAATAGGTGATTTAATTTATCTTGAGCAGGAAGAGGGAAGCCAATGCAAATTAGATCCCATGTTTAAAGGCTGAGTAAAAGTTACTATGTTATTGCCTAGTAACCGATAAGAATTGGGATCTATCAATGACAAGCGCAGGTTTTCCTATGATCATTTGCTAAAGATGGACCTGGCTTGCAAAGCTATGGGATTGGTGGTGTTTGCTGCATGTCTTGCTTTTTGTATGTAGGTTCTTTTCGGCTACCGATGTAATTTGTCGAGGTTTGGTTAGGTAGGAAGTTACTTACGGCTAATTACGGCTAATGCTGTGATTTGGCAAACAATACGGTACACAATTTTGGTAGTCCCTTTTCGTCTACCGATGGAATCTGTGGATATAGTACAATTTCCACTTTTCGGACACCGATGTGACAGTGTAGGTCGAGGCAGACCGAGGTAACAGTGACATATTCATTGATCACTTGACCTTACATTTTGAAAGTTTATAACGGGTTTAGTACCTTTTCCTGGTATGAAAGTTACCTGGTGTAATTTGGTGTTGCTTGTGTATGTCGCCTGAATTGTGCATTGTATGATGCATTTTTACATTGTGAGCTTGCCAGTGTTTACTTTATTTGTGATATCAAAGAACTACCATTGTTTCTATTGGTTAATCAGAAATTGATTTTAAAAAATATTGTGACAGTTTTGGATCTTTAGCAGGCATTAATTATATTTTTATTATTTTATTTTATTACTATTAATATTTCTATATTTCTCCCTCGTATTATATGTTTCTATTATTACGTGATTATTGCGTTTATGAAGGCTGTGTGGACACGGCAGACATGACCAACCAAGAGATGCAAGCGCACATCCCCCTCCCCCAACGGCGTCCTCTAGTGGAAGCACCCTCAATACATCCGTCGGAATGGCCCATCCAAGCCATTTTGCAGTGGTGATTGGTACAGGCAGGTTAAGTGTTAAGGGAGCTCGCTTCCTTGCTCACGGACTAAAGGGTTAATCAGTTTATTAAACAGTTATCTAACTTAAAAGTAATTATTTCCCATAGTTTGTTAATTATTGTAGCGACCGCTAACTACGTAAGATAAATCACCCTATACTCTATTGCATATATATTGTAAGCAAAAGTAAAATGACATGAACTAAATGTATTATAAACAAATATAAATCATTGTGAATGTGTTAAGCAATAAAAGGCGGAAGCCAACTAAGTCACACGAGAAAGGGTCGCCAGCTGGCATTCATAAACAGTCATAAACTTAACAACCCTTTTGGGGGCCTCTCTACCTCCAGGGCTTGTCCCCGGGTCGGGTAAGCAGGCGGCGGTCACGTGCCGCACTACCGATCACGTTCCTCGCCACAGGCGTGCGTGTTAACCGCCGCCAGATTAGACCCTTGCAGCCTACCAGCAGGAAGTAGAGAGGGTACTTAAGGCAGGGCTCCTGGCCCTGTTAGTTAGTCTCTTAGTCTCTCGTGGCCTTTACCCGTGACGCTTGCTTGGTTTCCGCTTGAACTCTGAAAACTTGACTAATTCTTTATGAAAACTTTGTACCTCTTCTCTTGAACATAATGCATTGTTGGGGCACATACCTATCATAAATGGAGTCAGATAGTAACGCCGTCATGGAACGATTGTCCAGGTTATTAACTCGAACAATCCGCACTTGTCACCAGGGCTAGGGTGATCAGGCACCCCCTAATGACGACCCGACAATTATTGATTTGATAACTCTATCAAACTCTCCGCATACTGCATAGCCAATAAAATAAAATAATATAATATTGATTTGATTTGATATTGTCCCAATTACTCCAATTCGCCTTTGGGATCCGGACGGTTTTCACCTACCCTTAGATACCGAGTGTGAATTCGTGGTCATTCCAAGACCACATAAACTACCTATAAACCTACCCTGTACCTCTTCTCATGAACATAGTGCTTTGTCGGGGCACACACACCTTCTAAAGATCTTATGGAGTCAGATCTAAGCGAATTAAGGCTGCCCGTCGACTAGGTCGGCAGCCAGGGTGAAAGACCATAGGTCCACCCGCTCTATCTCTTTCTGGGCGCTCGCCGGACAGGGGGTAAGAGGTTGTAGTGAACCTAGCCCGCTGCGGGCGTCTCCTCCCCACTTTGGGGATACTCAGGTATAAAACTGAGCCCCCAAGTGACTACCCGACATTTATATTTATTTGGCTGAAAATTTAAATCAAATAAAATAGAATGAAAGAAATGATGTATGCTTGCATTAAACTTATAAACTATACAATACTATATATTAATATATATATATTGCGCATAATTACATCGGTGTCTTCATTGAAGAAAGGTTCGGCCGTCTCATCCTCTTCTCCACCGCTTCTTCAACCTGCGTCCTGATCTGCTACTTTCCAAAAATACAGGTTCTCCTCTATTCTTTCTCCATCATTCAGCACTCTTCGCATCGCGACCTCTCTTCTTAGCTTCGCCTAAGGGAGCGGTCTTTGATCTCCATGAAAAAAAGTTTATCTTCATTTAAACAAGTGAGTTTGTGAAGCAATGAAAAGGTGTAAACCTTCGTTTTTATAAGCACTAACTGACCTGTTTTATCCTGTTATGTTTTCCCAAAACCCACCAGTTCCTCCGTGAACAAAGGGTTATTACAAAGGGGATAGCCCGTCAATTCATTTGTAGAACCCCTTATGATGGCCGCCGACAAAGACAAGCAAAGACAAACAGCATAATACACTTACCGACACATATAGATAATTTATATTTCTTAATTTTATATATATATATTTATATTTATATATATTTATTACGTTTTAATCCCAGCCTTAGTCATCAGTATGTTTATGAAATTAATAACTATAAATCTTATTTTACTTTTGATTTATATACCTACTGAGTTATTGATGTATATTGACCATTTTAATGTATTTTTGTCACTTTCAGGAATCAACAAAAAGCAAGCAACTTTTTTCAAATGTGCTAGGTATGCCGGTGGTTTTCCTTTTCTTATATTCACTGGACAACCTTTCAGGAAATGTAGTCCTTTGTTAACTTGGGATCGCCAGGACTGTTCCCTCAGATGTGTAGCCGCAACTTGAGAGCAGAAAGCTAATAATCCTTCGAAGGGCAATTTATAATTGTCGATCTGTTGTCCCGGGCATCGTTTGAGAGACGGTCGGCTTTCTCGTTTCCGGGTATGCCGCAATGCGATAGAGCCACAATTAGTTTACCTTCTCTGTTTTCTAACTGATAAACACTCTACAGTATCGTTTGTACTGCTTGGATTTGCAATTTTGTATATTTAATATTTTCGACAGCTTGAATCAGAAACATTACACGTACATTCCTGCAAAATGCAAACATTTTCTTTTTTACTGCAGATTTTCAGAATGAGCCGAGATAAGCATTCCCTTCTACTTTGAAATAAAGTGGAACTGTGTTAGGGGCAGTTGTATACGCTCTGGAAGGAGTATGAATGCTTTGGCTAGACAGTGAAAAATATTGCTTATTTTTAATTCCAGTGACACCGCTGATGGAGGAGCGTGGGGGACTTTTCAAGACTCCACTTCCTAATTCACATGAGAGGAAGGTGACAACCATATGGATTTGAGAGGTCTCTGGGCTGTTTCTAAATATTGTATGAATGAGCGAGCGAATGAAAATTGTAAATATGGTATGAATGAGAACATTTATCACAATTACTTATTGCCCAACAAGGCAGATTGTAATTTTATCATAATAAAGTTTATATATATATATATAATTAAAACAAGTGCAAAGCTATTGAACTTTTTAAAAATGACTTTATTAATTTACACTACAACAAAGTTTTAATAAAAGATTTAAATGGTTTAAGCAGCTAAATGAACGTACATGTATGAATCACAGAAGGGGATTACTTATCTCTAGGCGAGGAGGCTCATATATAGGATAGCAAAAGGACTGCGGTCAGCATTATGATAAGGAGCCGATAGCGCGCTGAGTCAGCACTTAACTCCTCCCTGGGGAAAATTGGACATTACTCCTGGAATGGGATTGCGAGGAGTAGAAATTTGGTATGGATTTGCCATGGGTAATAATGGTATAAAACAGGTAGGTGTTGTGGAGGTGTTGTAGGAATAGGTTCTTTGGATTTCTTCTGTTTACATTTATAATAGATAATAATTCCTACAGTAAAACTTATTATGATTAAATTAATTATAATACCTCCATGAATAAAAGTAAAATCAAAGGTGTCTACTATTTCTGTAAATTGGGGTATAGTTTGGTTAATAGTTTCAATTTTAAGCGTGAATTTATACATTGGCAAGGGAATTAAATTATAATTATGGGTGTACGTTTTGTTTAATATACAAACTTTTTGTGTAGTGTTAACTAATGCTATGTTAGGTAGGAATATACTTTCGTTATTACAATTGGTTAGTTTAGATTGATTAAAAATAATATAAACTTTTAAATAATCATTAAATCTAATGTTAGTTGAGATTTCTTTATGTGTACATCCCTTTATATTAGAATTTATAATAATATCATTTATACAATTGTTGTTAATAATTTTTACAATAGTAATAGTAATCAAGAATACAATTCCCTGTATAATAATTATTGTTTTTCTTAATAAATAATTTATCTACAATGTCTATTTCCTTAGAAGTTTTATTAACAATGATAGGTGTGGGTACAATAACGTATCCTGTATAGGATTGTTCGTGAATGAGTAACTTCGGAAATCCTTTTTTCTAATAGCTGTATGTGAGTAAGAAACGAGTAGGCTTTTTCTTCTATGTTTACCGTTCTCATATTATATTGGGTCTCTCTAAAGTTTGTGTTTATTCTTCCTATGTCACTATTAAACTTGTCAATGATTGACATGACCTGAGCGTCGGATATTTGCAAATATCGGCAGTTCCTCTTCTGAAGTCGGTTTGTTGAGCCCTTGCCCCACAGTGACGTCCTTTTTGTAGAGTGAAGACTGTCGAGTTTTATTGGATCGTCTATGATCGAAATAAAAATCTCCGTTGTCTAAAATGCCCTCAGGTCCCTGTTCGGGCACCAATTAAAGCATGTGCAAAGCTATTGAACTTTTTAAAAATGACTTTATTAATTTACACTACAACAAAGTTTTAATAAAAGATTTAAATGGTTTAAGCAGCTAAATGAACGTGCATGTATGAATCACAGAAGGGGATTACTTATCTCTAGGCGAGGAGGCTCATATATAGGATAGCAAAAGGACTACGGTCAGCATTATGATAAGGAGGCGATAGCGCGCTGAGTCGGGACTTAACTCCTCCCTGGGGAAAATTAATATATATTATATATTTTTAATAATTGTACAAGAAACTGCGTAAGGTAGATGTTACACTTATGAAACTTTAAATCATCTGGTGGTAACAAGTGCTAAAGCCTCCTCCTGCTCGACAAGTTCTCAACCGTCGTCTTTTTTATCTTTACCTAAAATTATTCTCTTAATCCAAAATCAGCGTAAACCTGATTAAAGTTAGTGTAGAGCGGTCATCAGTTTTTAACGAGTGAGCAACTGAAATGAAAGTGTGTTCCCTATGATTTCACCTGACCCCACCGTGAATGTGAATGATTGGCATCGAAATTTTGGACCGTGAGCTGATCTTTTGTTTCCGTGGCCCAAATTTTTTGGAAACTATATTAGCCATTGAAAATCGTTTTTCAACTATATACAAAAAAATTAATAGATTAAATAGAATGGAAAAGTAATGATGGTCATTAATAAATTATTACTTTAAATTGAAGTAGGAAGGCTACTGATCATCTCGTGTCATTTTCCTCTGACATTGATACTGCTATATATACAAATACAACATTTGTTACAGCCTGATCTCATTACTCATGATATCTGGACTACAGTGAAATTTGGAGAAATCAAAGGTCAACAACGTCGTCAAAGACACTGTAATAATTACAGTTATTGAAGGAGTGGAATAACATTTGATTGAGGATTTACTTACCATGTTTTTTTGGGCTCTTTTACGAAATTTTCAATTGTTACAAAGGATATATTATTATTTGTTTAGGATGACAAAATTTATAATTAAAGGTTTTAAACAGAGAGGAATTATAATAAATCAAGAAGGTCATTCTCGCAAAATACGACTTAAATAGTTGGAGAACATCAATAAAAATTATAACCGGTCCTGAAAGAAAATGAAATATCATTACTACAACAAACCCTCGCCTAGGCACCCTAGGCTCAATCCTTGGTAGACTCTCACTACCTTCCTGACTCCATCCGCCTTTCTAGGCATTCCACACCCCATATCCTTCTCATACATCCTTCAAATAGGGGTCTCCCCTTAGTGAAAGGCACTTTCCAGCCAAAAATAATTTTCCTTATTTTTCCCACATTCCTATTTTTATAAGTTTGAGAGCTTAAAAAAAAAAAAAAAAAAAAAAAAAAAATGCTTTACTTTCGAATAGGCAAAGAGACATCGTAAAAAGGTGAATACGATTATATTCCAAATTACATCCCGGGTCAAATTGGTTGTGTGATGATCAAGGTATAATAATTAGTCAAATGAGGAAATAATTAAACTCGAAACAGGCCGGCTATCGTCCCACTTTTTTATGATTTAAAAGATTCTCATGGAAATGCTCAGAAGTTTTTTAAGATTAAGATTTTTTAAGGAAATTTGTCCTGATGATATATATTGTAACATTCATGATATTTGAGAATATCATGACCAGCCACCCTCCCACTTTGTCCAGCATCAGCCCTTATGCTCTTAGGAGTGGGGATGAGATAAAGTCAGTCTTAGCTAAGAGCCAGAGAGCAAAGCAGAGCAAGCTCCCGTTCCGTTGACGGTCATCAACACAAGCAGAGGAGAAGAAGAAGAAGAAGAAGAAGAAGAAGAAGATTACACGGATATCATCGATTGGGTGATATAGATATTGTTTTTTATTATTATGGATCCAGTAAAAAGAGATTGAGCTCAATTTTCATTTTTTTATATAACTAATTAGTAGTAACTATCCTTGTTCAAAAGGAATTGAATATTTTTTTATATAATTAATGTCAGCACTATTTATAATTATAATTATTTGTTATAACCATTTTACTTGTATATATTTCACAATTCCCAGTTTCTCAATTTATTAATAATTATAACATTAGCCTTGAGATCGGGCGATTCAATCGGGATAATTTCCTATGTCGAAGACATAAAAACAAGTTGAATTAAAGATCTCATGACGGACCTACCAAATTAGTTAAGGTCAATTGATCTAATAAATATAAGAAAAGAAATGGTAGAAAATGAGGTAGGTTTCAATGGGGGCCGCTCCGGGATTAACTTCAAAAATTCTAAAGAAACCAAAGGAATTGTGAGGTATTGCATGTTAGAATAATAACTAGAACTAATCAATAACAAATTATATTTCCTATAATTTTACATTTGTTACACAGACACAAATGACGAACACAAACAGGTCCGGGTCAGAGTCAGGTACTGGGGTTGGGTCAAACCCAGCCTCTAAAGGAGACCCTCCAGCCCCCGACCCCGAACCCACGATAAATCATTCCAAGATGTTACAACTAATCCTTGCCCAGTTAAACAGTCAATTTAACGCACTTAAAGAAAATAATGAAAAATTAAACAGTCAATCAAACGCGCTTAAAGAAAATAATGAAAAATTAAACAGTCAATCAAACGCGCTTAAAGAAAATAATGAAAAATTAAACAGTCAATTTAACGCAATTAAAGAAAATAATAAAGAACAAAAAGAGTTGAGCGGGAAGTTTGATCAATTAAGGGAAGAAATAAAATCGGGAAGATCGGCTAAATTCGAACAAGGTTTCACGGATGTAAACGAAAAATTAGATAGACAATTACGAATTTGTGAGGAGAGAACACTCCAAGGAAATAATAATGTAAATTCAAAATTAAAAGAAGAAATCATTCTATTGAAAAATACAACAGATCATGAAAAAACAAATTTAACAAAGTCACAACTAGTTGATGCTGATTGTCAGACAGATCTTAGCTTATATTCAACTAAGGATAATGAAGAGAAAATGACTTCATTGGAGGATGAACAGAAGATTGCAGATAACAATGATGAGTGTACCTCACGTCAACATGATCTAATAAAACTTGACTATGAGAATAATATGAGTTTGTTGGAAAATAAATTTTCAGAGTTAGAAGATACAGCGAATATTAAGAAAGGAGAAGTGATTTCATTGAAAGATCAAATTAAAGAGCATCAGCAGACAACCAGCGATAACGTGAAAAATTTAAAAATAATTCAAAATAAAGTTTTGGATATGAAGAAATTGGAATCTCAAATTCCAGCTCATCTTGATGAAATTCCCTTTTGCGTGTTTGATTTGAGCAACATTAAAATTAATGAATGGAAGGCATTTAAAAATAATTACAGGGATGTTTTTTGTTCGATACAATATGACTTCAAAAAAAGAAAAAAATTATAGTTTTCTTTTATTATTTTCATTATTAAATGAAAATAATACTGATCGGATGACACATAAACTTTAGAAGTTTATACAAACAAAAACAAAACTATTATTAGAAGTATTGACCCTAGTAAAGTCTATGGAATTATCAGCAAGTGAAGCTTTTGCTTTCATTATCACTTAATCTATAAAACAGATCGTAAATATTCTTTGAATGCTTAAGTCCATTATAATTAATTTTATAGCAAGGAAATAAAATGAGCTTATACAATTTTATACACGACAACGACCTCCCTATCTTTTCGTAACATTTATAATTTTTTTATAAACACTATCTTTTCACTCAGGTAAAATATTCAAATCACACACACACACTCAACAATTTTTCTCTATTGTTACTAATTACCAGTAGAATTGTCTAGTATTTTAATTAAAAACCAATATGTATTACTAATCACACTCAACCGTCTTTTCAACAAATGTTTTCCAAATCGCGTTATGATCCATAAAACAATGTACCTTCGAACTAATCCATACTAATTAGCATAATAATTTAGTTAAGTAAAAAATTAAAACAACTTGTACGCTTTTCAAGCAATTTAAAACCTTGCAAAATTTGAACTATTATTACTATAAACTTTGTAAAATAATAATATCGTCAACGTAAACCATTGCATTAGGAATATTTGATATCATCATTGTCATTGCTCTCTGAAAAGTCGGCGGTCCGTGGTGAAAAACGGGTGTTGAACCGTTATAAACAACCAATTCAACAAACCGAACGCAGCAAAATAATATTGTGGATCCACTTAAAAAAAAAAAAAAAAAAAATTTTCATAAATTTTTTTTTTATTTATAAGGGAAGGCAATTGTAACATTCATGATATTTGAGAATATCATGACCAGCCACCCTCCCACTTTGTCCAGCATCAGCCCTTATGCTCTTAGGAGTGGGGATGAGATAAAGTCAGTCTTAGCTAAGAGCCAGAGAGCAAAGCAGAGCAAGCTCCCGTTCCGTTGACGGTCATCAACACAAGCAGAGGAGAAGAAGAAGAAGAAAAAGAAGAAGAAGAAGATTACACGGATATCATCGATTGGGTGATATAGATATTGTTTTTTATTATTATGGATCCAGTAAAAAGAGATTGAGCTCAATTTTCATTTTTTTATATAACTAATTAGTAGTAACTATCCTTGTTCAAAAGGAATTGAATATTTTTTTATATAATTAATGTCAGCACTATTTATAATTATAATTATTTGTTATAACCATTTTACTTGTATATATTTCACAATTCCCAGTTTCTCAATTTATTAATAATTATAACATTAGCCTTGAGATCGGGCGATTCAATCGGGATAATTTCCTATGTCGAAGACATAAAAACAAGTTGAATTAAAGATCTCATGACGGACCTACCAAATTAGTTAAGGTCAATTGATCTAATAAATATAAGAAAAGAAATGGTAGAAAATGAGGTAGGTTTCAATATATAGTTATAGTGCACCCGTGCTAACATTCTAAGAACTATGAATCACCCCTTTGCTGACTCTTATTTAAACCCCGTGAGAATCAGAGAAGGAGGTCAGTCTATTGTATCTCATTAGCCCGTCACTATGCTAGATTAGATCTGTATATTACCATGTCATTTATGTTTGTTATTCAAAATAAATCTTTTTAAAAAGTCTTGTGTGCTTTGAAGATATTTAACTGGCGCCCGAACGTGGGACTTGGGAGGAATTTTGAAGGTATTTAAAGTAACTTTGCGGAGCTTAGAATCGTGTGTAATACCGAAATCAAGCAGCATAACTACTTCTCTCCGTCTTGAGGAAGATTGCCACTGCGTATACAAGTATAGCAAGCATTCTCCACGACTACAGAGGTATCTTTCAACTTTCTGAAGATTTTCAAATCTTATCACCCGAGTTTCAAAACTATTTGTTGAGACTTCGCAGCACCAAGGAAGAAGATTTTTCCACTGAAGACAACATACTTGATGGTAATTATAAGTAATTATAAGTTTATTGTATGTCAAATTTACAGGATAGATTAAACCAATTAAGACAAGTACATACAACTTTTAATCTAGATAATATTGATCAATTACTATTAGAAAATACAAATTCAGAGATGGCTATGGAAATAAAAGATCATGATTTTAAATTAATTCCGGAATATGATGGTGATCCTTTACAATTAGTAGATTTTATTAGAAATACAAAATTTGTGTATGACTTATATTGTAAAGATAATAACCAATATAAAGATATAAACCATTCAAAATTAGTATTAACTTTATTAACTAAGCTAAAAGGAAAAGCAAAAATTGCAACCTATGATAAGGAATTCACTAGTGTGACAGAAATTTTAACATTCCTTAAACGTAAATATCAAGATACGCGAACGAGAGAGCAATTAATATCAGAAATACTCAATACTAAATCGTACCATAACGAAAACCCACATGATTACTTAGAAAGATTAGGTAAGAAAAGATGCGATTTATATGCTCGCGTGTATGCCGACTCGGAAATAGTGAATAAACAGTCGGAAATGGAAAGATACGACAAACAGATATCACATCACACCGTTCATAATTTACATCCCTCGCTTACTGATTTTATTTATCATATTAAATTCGAGACAATCGAAGATATTGACGAAATCTTAAGAAATAACGCTGCGCACATTGTGCATCGGGTGTACGGTCCGGGTAGTCGAAAAGACAAACACCACCAACCACACCAATCGAATTATAAAGGCAAAAATTTCGATCCAAATTACAAACATAAATATGAAAAACAATTTCAAAAACAACCTCATGAACAAAAACAAGATTATCAACATCAACAAAACCAAAATTATAAAAGTTATCAAAATGCACAACCAAATTATCACAATTACCCAAATAATCAACAAAATTATCAAAAACCTATTCATAATCAATCATGGGATCCAAAATCTCAACATAGATTCTTTAATAAACCTCCATCCGGAAATTGGAGAAATAATCAACAAAAAGTAGATCCACCACAACAAAATGATTCAAATACGGTTTCGATGAGAACTGTTTCTAATCGCGTACATTACGCCGAGGATGAGAGAGATGAACAAATTAGAATATTAACTGAAAGAGTAAAACAACTTGAAACTAATAAAGATAATTTTTTAGACCAAGGTCCGAACAAAGGAGAACCACCGGATCGAATGTAATTAAAATAAGTGACGAAGTTAATTTTTTAAATAATTTACCACAGCTCTTGGATAAAGAAAATAATAAATGGTTAATTGACACAGGAGCAACAAAAAATTATATTTGTCCCCAAGCAATTCCGAAAGATGCTAAAATAAACATAGAAAACTTCGCGATAAAAACCCCTACAGGACGAGCAGAAGGAACACAAAGTGTAAACCTCAACCTGCAAAATCTGATAGGAATTAATCAAGAAGTAAAGTTCTTAGTTTATCCTATTAGTTCACGGTTTGATATTTTACTTGGGTACGAAACAATGAAAATGTTAAAAACTAATATAAATTTAGAAGACATGGAAATAAAAATAATGGGAATAAAATACAAACTTGAAAGAGACGAAATGTTTCATATCGAAGATACTAATGAAATTAAAAATGTTATAAGACACGAACACATAAATTCGGAGATAACGGAAAAACTCACAAAAATATTAAGTGAAAACGGTGAAATATTAAAAACAGAAAATGAAAAATTAAAACCGACTAAATTATTAAAACATAGAATAATAACTACGAATGAAAATCCGATTTATACACGAAATTATAGATATCCGGAACAATTTAAAGAACAGATTAACGAAGAAGTTGGAAAATTATTAAAAAACGGAATAATTAGACCAAGTAAGTCGCCGTATAATTCCCCTTTGTGGATTGTTCCAAAAAAAATGGACGCATCGGGTATAAAAAAAGTTCGCATGGTAATCGATTATAGAAAATTAAATCAGGCTACCATAAAAGATAAATTCCCGTTACCCAATATCGAAGATTTGCTGAATCGATTAAGAGGTGCAAAAATATTTTCGACTATTGATTTAACATCGGGATTTCATCAAATAGAAATGGATGAAGAATCTATTCCAAAAACAGCATTCTCTACTGAAAATGGTCATTACGAATTTGTTCGAATGCCATTCGGAATAAGTAATGGACCGCCGACTTTTCAGAGAGCAATGACAATGATGATATCAAATATTCCTAATGCAATGGTTTACGTTGACGATATTATTATTTATTCAAAAAATGAAAACGAACATTTAAGAGATTTGGAAAAAGTTTTCAAAGCATTAAAAGAACATCAGTTATCAATTCAATTAGATAAAACTGAATTTTTCAAAAAAGAATTAAAATTTCTCGGCTATATTGTAACTGAAGAAGGTTTAAAAACAGATCCGAAAAAGATAGAAACTATAGTAAACTTTCCAGTACCTCATGACGAAAAGTCGACAAGACAGTTCTTAGGTATGACAGGATACTATAGGAAATTCATTAAAGGATATGCAAAAATAACTAAACCTATTTCAGATTCGATTAAAACAAAAATTTATAAAACCGAAGAGATAAAAAGGGCTTGTAAGACATTAATAGATTTAATGGCAAATGCACCAATTTTAAAATACCCCGATTGGAATAAATCATTCATATTAACTACAGATGCTAGTAATAAAGCAATTGGAGCGGTATTGTCCCAAAAAGACGATGATGATATTGAACATCCTGTAGCATTCGCTTCACGAGTACTACAAAATGCGGAAAATAATTATAGCACTATCGAAAAAGAATTATTAGCAGTTGTATGGGCGACTCAACACTTTAAGCCTTACTTATACGGAACTAAATTTTTACTTCAAACCGATCATAAACCACTAACTTGGATATTTTCTATGAAGAACGGTAACACCCGAATCATGAAATGGATTTGGAAGTTGCAGGAGTTCGAATTTGACATAAAACATGTTAATGGTAAAACAAATTATGTAGCAGATGCTTTATCAAGAAATATAAATGAAGTGAACCACACGGAACCAGAGGATATGGATATTGATGATGTAGATATTGATATTGATGTATTTATTGATGACATATTACAAAATCAAGAAGAAGCTGCTGAAAAAACAACAGAATATGAAGCAATTATGGAGGAATTAATAAATATTCCATCTACAGCGGAAAATGCAGAAAATCAATCAGATCTAGAAACTATTCATTCACAAGAATCCAGCAATGAACAAACTTGGATATGTGAACCAGATAAATGTATAAATGTAGAAAAAAATCAAATTATTATCATTAGAGGAAACAAAGAAGACATGAAGTTCTCTAAGCCATTTGGAAACAAGAGAAGATACGAACTCATCATTAACAGGAAAGATGACTTGCAAACTCTACTCTACCAGATCGTAGAACCGGACAAGACTTACGGAATTTTCTGTTCACCGAACATAAAAACTTTAGAAAAAACTTACGATGAATACTTTAAAGAGATTCAAAATATAATAGAAAACGAATTCCCTTCTGTAAGAATAAAACGTTATTTTAACTTTATCAATGACGTAGAAAATGTAAATGAACAACGCGAAACTATTGAAAACTATCATTTAGGAAAAACTAAACATCGTGGAATATTAGAAACTTTTGAAAAATTAAAAAAACAAGTTTATTTCCCCAATATGAAAGACAAAATTACAGAATACATTAATAAATGTGAAATTTGTAAAAAATCAAAGTATGATAGAAAACCTATCAAAACTAAATTTCAACAAACCCCAACACCAGAAAAACCTTTTCGAGAATTAATGATTGACATTTTGAAGTATGAAAGGAAAATAATATTTACTGCTGTTGATACTTTCTCAAAAAGATTGTTCGCACAAGTTATTCCAACACACAATGCAATCAATATTTGTGATTGTTTACAAAATTATTTATCTCATTATCCTACGCCAGTACAGATCTCATTAGATCAAGGCACAGAAATGAAAAACAATTTAGTTAAACAATTTTGTGACCACAATGATATTTTATTACATTATACATCCACTAATCACTCAAATTCTTTGGGATTATTAAATAGAGTTCATTTAACACTAAGCGAATTACTAAGACTTATCTCGCATGAGAGAAAATCTTATTCATTTGAACAAAAATTAAAACTTGCAATTATTGCGTACAATAATACCTTAAATAACAATCTAAAATTAACACCCAATGAAATCACTTTCGGATTTATAAAAGAAAATAACAACAACAAAAATATTAGTATAACAGAACTATACGTACAAAAGTATCATAAAGATTTACAACTTTTGCATGAATTAGCTCACACAAAAATTAATGAAGAAAAGATAAAGCGTACAGAAAAATTAAATAAAAATCGGGAAGATCCACCTGAATTAATAAATCAAGAATTTATCAAAGATACTCAATCGAAGATTAAAAGTAGAGACAAATTCAGAAAAGTAAATGTGTTAATCCAAGGCGCTAGGCAATTAACAACACATGTTGATAACGTTAGGAGACCCAACAAACGTAAAAAGAGGAAACATTTTGTTTCAGATGAAGATTCACTACATGTCAATAATTCTGATACTTCATCTTCAGAAGATTCTGACGATAAAAGTAGTAGATCTCACTAACTCTCCAGGAATTCTCCATTATTCTGTAAATAATATTAGAGTAGTTAATCAATATTATGAAACTTATCATTTTTATAATTTAAGTTTATTAGAAGTAGAAATAATAAATATTGAAGATCATGTTACTAACTTTAGATCACATAAAATGTATCATTTGCTAAAAGATTTAACAAACGAAGTTTTTGAACAATTTCAATTAATGCAACAAAGAGATATTAAAAATCGTCACAGACGAGGCTTGATAAATGGTCTAGGTAATGTTATTAGTTGGATAACAGGTAATATGAATAATGACGACAAGGAATACTACGATAAAATAATTTCAAATGTAGAACAAAATAATTATAAGATTGAACATAACATCGAAAATTCTGTCAATATTAATAAACGTCTGATTGAGGATTACCAGAATGAAATCAAAACAATTAATAAAAATTTCATAATTAATAGACAAAATTTCGAATCGCTAGGACAAAATGAAAAAGCTTATGACTTATATATTCACATCATGCATTTATTAAATAAAATTAAAGATTTAACTTTATCTTTAGAATTTTGTAAGCTTGGCATTGTTCACACCAATTTAATGATTGATGTAATAAAAAATCTACCAAGTAACATAAAACTAATCTCAGATAATACTGAAATTCTATGGACAAATAGTAAAATCTTTTGTTCAACTCATCACAATATAATCCATACTTTTATCAAATTACCAATTCATGATGAATCCTATAAAGGATATTTTGTGATATCAGTACCAAGAATTATAAACCAGACAATTTACGAAATTGATTTAAAAACTGATCTTTACTTACAAAAAGGAGCCACTCTCTATCAAGGAAGTTGTATTTTTATTGACAATTATTACTGTATAAATCTTAATAAAACAGAATCAAAATGTGTTTCATCTATTGTACATAACGGAAATTTAAAAGAATGTAAACTAGTATTAAGTAATCAAAATAATATAAGATATTTAGATCATATTAAGCAATATATCACTGTAAATATTAAAAAAATAACAGATTGTCATAATAACACTGTATTTTTACCAAATGTAGGATTAATTAATATTAGTAAGGAGGATTGCTTTCCAGAATTTAATAAAATTTATACTCATGATTTTAACACTATTTTACAACCATTTTATGAAAATGTAATATTAAATACAACTATGTTAGAAACAAATAATTATAGTATACCAGAATTAGAAATATTGTCCTTTGTAGACAACGCTAATATTTATCATTATTCTTTTGTATTATGTATTATTCTAATCATTGTACTAATTAACATTTTTATTTATAAAAGAAATTGTAAAAAGATCCAAAATTCAAATTTACCTTTAAATAATGTAAAGGTTTCAACAACACCTATTACTATTGATGATCATAAAGTAATTTTAAGTAAATTGTATAAATCAAGTTTTTAAAATGTAAAAATTAAATGTTTGTTTTGACCAGAGTTCAAAACTTAAGGCTGCGGGGAGTTATAGTGCACCCGTGCTAACATTCTAAGAACTATGAATCACCCCTTTGCTGACTCTTATTTAAACCCCGTGAGAATCAGAGAAGGAGGTCAGTCTATTGTATCTCATTAGCCCGTCACTATGCTAGATTAGATCTGTATATTACCATGTCATTTATGTTTGTTATTCAAAATAAATCTTTTTAAAAAGTCTTGTGTGCTTTGAAGATATTTAACTATATATATAAGTTAAGCTCCAGGCAGCATCAGTACTCAACCTTTATCCCCGAACGTCGGGGTGTAAACATCCCGAATGTAAATATACACGGTTATAGTCTTGAAATAAACAGTCTAGTTCTAACTTTCATGCGTGTTGTTTCTCTGTACCTTTTTTCCCTTTATTTTTGAATTCTAAACCCGATAAGCATTAACTTATTTATATATATATATATATATATATATATATATATATATATATATATATATATATATTGTAACATTCATGATATTTGAGAATATCATGGCCAGGAACCTTCACATCTGGTGAGCATCTTCCCTTATGCTCTTAGGAGGGGGGATGAGATAAAGTCAGTCTTAGCTAAGAGCCAGAGAGCAAAGCAGAGCAAGCTCCCGTTCCGTTGACGGTCATCAACACAACCCTAACTAATTAGTAGTAACTATCCTTGTTCAAAAGGAATTGAATATTTTTTTATATAAATTTTGTCAGCACTATATATAATTATAATTATTTGTTATAACCATTTTATTTATATACATATATTTCACAATTCCCAGTTTCTAAATTTAATAATAACTACGACATTAGCCTTGAGATCGGGTGATTCAATCGGGATAATTTCCTATGTCGAAGAAATAAAAACAATTTGAATTAAAGATCTCATGACGGACCTGCCAAATTAGTTAAGGTCAATTGATCAATAAAATAGAAAAAGAAATGGTAAAAAGAGAGGTAGGTTTCAATATATATATCTGTACCTCGGAGGGATACAACACTATGTCCATTTTCATAACTTTACAGGAGAGGAGTTTTAAACTTTTTTTCAACAAAAAGTGTTATTGGCACAGCTATTTATTGAGATGTTACAGAAACAATATTTTACCAGAACATTCTATTTATTGTTATTTACATCATGCAGTTGTTATAAAATGAAAAAAAACCAAAAAAAAAGTCAATATGGAAAAAATGGACATAGTGTTGTATCCTTCCGAGGTACAGATATATATTATATATACAATTGACATATTACAACATATAATGATACATATTATTAATGTGTAAATATATGTATGATTATTAATCAGATTTGCATAGAATAGATATTGTAGTTTTATGTATTAATAATATTAAAATTATCTAAGCGTAGCCCTAAAAGTAGTAAACTAGTTGGTAGATCCGTAGATCAGTTGAGTTGTATCAATGATTCAATCTATCTAATTTTAATTAAACATTTATATGTACATATTTATTAAAATTAATAAAATAACTTTTCATGACTTTGGTATTGTTGCTTATGTAGAAAAAGTTACCTCATTATCCAAACCACTTCACAAGTATTTTAATGAACTCACTTCATTGTTAGTTGAGTAGTTCATTTAAAGGGGACGGTACGAGGTCAGTACCGATTTGATGTTGCCTGGAATTGCCTGGGATGAATGTAGAGATTAGAGGAACCAAATTGGCGTGAATGGTAGAAAGTAGTCAATTATATTAACATTCATTACTACTAATAAGTCATCAACCGTATATAATATAACCGAGTATGATTAGTGTCGGGTCGTCACGAGGGGGGTGCCTAGTTACCCTAGCCCTGGTGACGAAGTGAGGGTTGATTAGGCTTATGACCTGGACAATCGTTTCATGGAGGTCTTACTATCTGACTCCATTTTTGATAGGTATGTTCCCCGACAATCCACTATGTTCAGGAGAAGAGGTATAGGGTAGGTGGTGTTGGTAGTTTATGTGGTCTTGGAATGACCACGAATTCACACTCAGTATCTGAGGGTAGGCAAAATCCGTCGGGACCTCAAAGGCGAGTGTGAATCGGAGAGAGGCAGACTGAATTGCCGTGGGGAACACTGATTGGTAAGTTTGCAGGGCCACAACAACCGTTGTCCACTAGAGAGAGGTATCTCCCTAGGAGGTGCTAGTTTTAGCGAGACGAAGGCAGAGATTCCCACTAGGAAGGTGTGGGGTCTGACAACGCCGGACTAAAATGTAGCGAAGTGAGGTGAGAGATGCAGAGGTTTTTCATAAAGAAAAAGCCATGTTTCAGAGTTAAAGAAGAGCAGCCACGAGCCAAATAGTTCCCAGAAGAATGCTATACAGGCCCAAAACCACCGGTCTTAAATACCCAGCTGGCTTAGTCGGTAGCCAATAAGAATAGTTTTTATAGTGCCCAATGAGGTTTTGAGTATGTGGTTCCCTTTGTTCTCTGACAGAGACGTGAACCGGGAAGGTCTCTCGGCGGTTGGGTCTGGTCTACTACCTCCCCTGACAGCTGGTGCCCCAGCTCATATAACTACTAATTGGCTCTAGCAGCATGTTTTATTGTTTACCATATTTACAATGATTTATATTTTGGTAATGTTATTTACATTTGTTTACAATATATATACTATTGTAAGTTAAAGTCAGAGGTAGCTCTGTATTGTAAACTAATGCGATCATGGGACGTAAACATCCCATGATCCCATGTATGTCGGATTACAAAGAGAAATAAAGACAGTCTATTTCGAGAACAGAAGTTAGTCTTACGTTCCCGTTTTCCTTCTCTTTATCACATTTTACCCGGTGGAGAATAACTTGTATATATATATTGTAAAAAAATATAAATATACTCTATTAAGTATAGGGTGATTTATCTTATGTAGTTAGCGGTCGCTAAAATTAGTATTAAAGAAAAAAAATTTCCTTTCTATAATAGCATCCCACCATTTGATGAAACGAAGTTCTCTGCCGTCATTCATAGATAACGCAATCAGCAGCTAAAAATCATCACGGAAGCATGTTCCGTTAAGGCCTCCAGATGGCGTGTTTCAAATGATAAACAATAACACTTGGAACCTGGCTGAATAGTTGCTACATCTGAAAGAACGGTTGCCTTTCATCAATAATGAAACCACCAGTCGAACACTTAATAGCACGTTAGAGAAGGATTAATTAGAGAAATATCAGTCAATATAGTTAGACGTGAAGCACACTCTAAAGCTAAGAAAGCCCCAAAACTAAGATTAAATTAAAATATTAAGGATTTATAGTCATAATAGGTTTATAGTACGCTCATGTAAAGCGAGCAAATGGGTAAAATCAATAAGGTTTACCATAAATCTGGTAAATAAGATGGTGAAGGGCTGAATTGCAGCTTTTGGACGGCAACCAAGCCCGAAGTGAGGGTCACGTGGGTCCAAAGCATGTTCATGCATGACTCGCGCTCCATGAGGAAGACGCATAGATCACAGGCATGTTTATACACAACTAACGCTTTGCGCGAAGTCCCATATACTTTTCACTCGATGAATCCATGCGGAATTCCCTTATTAAGGTGATTCTGAACACGAACAAATAATATGAAATTTGAAAATCCGGCTGTTCTGGATTCGTGAACAGGGGCTAAGATAAAATATTAATCTAAAAAAAAAAGATCATTTCACAAAAAAAAGGATAGTTATATATTCAACAGTGAAATATAACATGTTTTTTCTTCCATGAAAAATTTTCATAAGAATCCGTATTTTAGAAAATCTCTCGCATTTCACCGGTATGCCAAAAGAATTGACAGCTTAGCTCTTAAAAATGAATTGTTCACCGTGAAACGTTCAAAATGTTCAGCCAACCATAAAATTCGTGGGCAGATTTCGGAAATCAAATTACCAAAAACAATCTTAAATTTAGAGATCTCGGCCATCAAAATCGGATTCTGTATAATTGTCTGGAAATTTGAAGGGGCTATGGAGAAAAAAAAAAAAAAAAAAAAAAAAATCAAAATGGGATCGGCTAATTCGAATTTTATATATCTGAATTAAAATTTTAAAAAAATCTCTCTCCAGCCTAAGTGTCTAAAATTTTCATTTTGTCATATTACAGATTATTTCATATCGTTCAGAAGATTTACAAAATTCAGTTCAAGAAGACTAGTTTCATATCTAATAACTCATAACTTAGTTTAAATTAGGCAGTTCATTCTCTTGACCTGTCTTTGTGAGTATGTTTGTAATTGAAGGGTTTGCTGCAAAAAGGAGGTAGCTCCATCCCATAGCTGTTGGGAGTTAGAAACACTTTCTTGTGTAAAAAAAAAACCTCTTTTATTTGGCACAAAAAGGATGCAGCTCCAATCGTAATATGTAAACACCATAATTGAAAGAAAGCAACAACAATATTTTTACATAACTTAAAATTTGAATTTTTTAAACGTTTTGTTTGGTTTCCCAACAAATGGAAAAATTGGAGCTACCTCCTTTTTGCAGCAAACCCTTCAATTTGTCTTCAATTAAGTATCCTACCGGTTTTCGTAATCTATGGCGTATTATGCTCTAAGCTAATATATAAGCTCTTTTGACATTTTCCACTTATGTAATTCTTGATTACGCTTGTCCATACATATACATGGTTATGGAGGTAAGTCTCAAATCTGCCAGGTTCGTTAGTGGTGTCCCCAGGTTTCCTTAGAGTATAGATATAAATGTTCCATTCGATGATTGGATGTGTGATTGCTCTTTGGGGGAAGTTGTAAAATGTCTATTCACAATATGGTTCAATATATGGCTAGGCACTCCAGAGTGGGGCATGACCCTAAAGCGTCTCAATGACTCAATAACAAGTGGTTTGCCGTTGTTAGTACTCACATTGGGGGGTCCCACGCGCCCCGTCTCTGATATGAATAAAATTTGGCGATGTCAAAGGAAACCTATTTGATTTTTATCCTTTATGTTCTGTTTTGTTTTATTTCAATTTGAATGCTGAAAATTGGACGTTTTTAAATACTTTTTTCTTTAGTCTTAATAGGGATAAAAAAAATCATTTAAGTTTGTTTTTGTACCTTTTCGTGCCCTCACCAACATTTGATCAAACTAAATATAAAAAATGAATGGAATTGTTCGGTATAAAAGGTAATTTCTGAAAACATCTCCTGTTTTACTACCGGGGGGGGGGGATGATGATCGTTTATTGTCTCATCAAACAGCCGTCTCTCTCCAAGTAAGTTCTTTGACAACGGTCACAAAAACCATACAACCGATCCGAAATGAAAAAGGTCCATTTCACATCTTACTACCTCAAAGAAACTTAGTTTTTGGTCAAAATAATATTTGTAGATCTAAGTATATGAAAATAAATTAAACATGAAAAAAATAGACACTGCTTCGCCAACTCTTAAGATTTCGCACGTACTAACTCAGAAACTATGAATGTTTGTACTTATTCTAATCGTTGAGGATTGAAATTGAATACGGAAACACAAAAATAATTTCAATTATATTCCAAAAAATAGCTATGTGAGCCATATTTATATCATTCTGACCCCTGATGAGACATTAGTCAAAATAATCATAAGCACATATTGTTTGTTGGGGTCCTTTCAGAGGACATAGGAAACCGGACATGTGTCAAAATGTATGAGCTATCATATAAAAATAGTTTCATTTAAATCTATGATGGACTTTAAATGTAAAACGTGTGTATTAACCCTTAAACATACTTGGAAATCCTACCTTGAAATCATGAAAATGACCATGGCGTTTCCAGGAAGTCCAATGATGGCCATCAGCAGATAAACCCCCATAAAGATGAGATGCGCGTTCCTGCCTGGGGGTGGGAATGTGAGCCAGTGCCTGTTGATGAGCTTGAGGAAGTCCTGGCTGAAATAGGGCCAGTCGGCTACTGGGTAGCGTGCGACGAAATCCTCGAGGAGAGTGTCAGAGCTGTGGTTGGTGGAGCAGTTGTCGATGAAGTCTACTGGTTGGCAGAGAGAGCCCTTGAAGATCTGGAGGCAGAGCTCTGCGGGGCAGAGGCGGCCCTCTGAGATATTAAGCCTGGAACTGCTGGAGCCTGAGCTGACCCTGACCAGGAGGCAATGCTCGCCGTTGCTGGCGAGCGCAGACCGGGACAGGCTCAACAGCGGCCACATCTGGAGGCGGCTGGCGGATGACTGGCCTCTGCGCCGCCTCCGGCTCTCGGCTCTCCCTCGCTCTATCTTACAGTCTCTGCCACCCTTATATGACTATAACCCCTATAAAGGGTTACTTACATTAACTTATTACACAACCCTTAACTGTTTTATTCTTGCACTTACACTACCTAAATACACGTGCTTTGCTATGGATAACTGTTTAAAAATTATTTATTTGAACTAAGCAATAGTTACATAATAGTTGAATTCGTTTGATATTTACTTCAGAAATTAAATAACTTAATATGCTTAAGAGGTCTTCTTAATTGCAAACAATGTTTTCTTTACCCCCTGACTTCAGAATCTCCATGAAATTTCATCGTTCAATGTTTTGTAAACTGGAAATTAACGAAGCTTGTACTTGGGCCACATTCCTTTACAGTATTAGAATACCCACCATGAATAATTCCAGCTTTTTAGGCCTTATTATTCCTGAGATTTAGTAAACAGCTAGTCCATGTTTTCCAGATTTATAAATTTAGATTAATTCTAAGTATAAAATGCATTAGAAGGAGAAAATCATTTTATTGGCTTTAAAAACAAAAAGTGTAGTTACTTAATTATATTAAACATCATGGCATACATCATTCAAGTTACAATAGTATTTCACTTAGCAGGGTTGGATAAGTTGATAATCATGACAACAACCCTACAAAAATGTTTAGATACTAACCAATGACAAAAAAAATTCTGAAAAAAATACGGTTGAGATCGATAAAATTGGGATGGTGGATTATTCCAAGCAAATTCATTAGAATGGTTTCGATTATCTCGAGCAGAATAAGTTTATAGACTTACGAGAATCCTTAGGATCCCGGTATGAAAAATACCTACTTCAGATACCTAACGAACTGGCTCTTCCGCGCTCTTTATTCCTTTATATTATGCCAGCACAAGGAATCCCCACATTGATCCCATCCATATCAAATCCTAAAAACACACCCTTTCTCAGGCCACCAAGGGGCAAGTTGTTCCGATGTAACCCCCCCCCCCCCTAACCCTGAGCCAATTACCAGACTGAAAAATATCCGTTTCAGACAACAGAAACTAACCTCGGATTTACGTCACACATTGGGGATAATGCAGAATATAGAGGTGTGGAAATAATTACCTTCGTTCAGGTCGTTGCATTGACTTCAACAAATAGTGCTTTATATTTTAGGGGATACTGAATAGGATTCAAACGTTAAATATGCCGTAAATGTACAACAGATGCCCTCGTCACATAAGAGTCTTCTGTCAGTGTATCATGTACGTCTAATCATTCAGGTACTGAAAGGTACACGTCTTGCATAAGTAGCATGGTTATTGCTAAGTACGTATTTCAGAGTATTGAAAGCAGTAAGTTGCTCAACCTACTTACTTGAGCTGTGCGGTCCAATCCGTCTAGTGTCCATCATTTTCAAATTTTGTTAACATAAATGACCACATGGTTCCTGAATTGTTTCCGTCCTGCAATAGCTTTATATGACAAATTATATTTAAGTTTTATAGCCATAATAATTGTGGTCAAATTCATTCCAATCACAACCACACGTTTTCTTTTCGGGACGTACAAACACAATTTGGGTAGAACAATATGTGTTTTCCTGAGAGGAAGCATGGCTCTCATACAATGAAGTCTTAAAAAAAGATGCATCTAGCAAGAAATTGACTTATTTGTATAAAAAAATTACATGTATGCTAGTATCTACACTGCATAGAAAAATTCGACTCAGCTGTAAATAAATGGTATAATCCTTTGCATTCTAATTTCAACTTAGTAGTCGTGCTTCATGGAGCCAACCTCATCAACCTCGTTTTTTCAATTTCTTCTTAATGTTCTTTAGCATTTGTGATTTTTTACTCTGCTATAATATCCTCTTAAGAATTTGTTCATTATTATTATATAGAACGACAACTTTCCCCAATTTACGGATCTTCAAAAAGAGACAAATTTAAAACAAGTTAACTAATTAAAAGCAGCACAAGTTCATTAATCAATTACTTTTCGTTACAAATAGGAATGCAACATTTAGCCAGCTAAGTGTTACCCTATTGATTTACATGGGGAGGTGCATTTAAGAGGTCTGATTACCTCAATATTGCAGACCTCATTGTTTCACCTTGATACGTTAGATGAAGAAATCAGAAGTATTTTATTACTTAATATATTTAGTTTTTTTTATTTGTACTTGAACTGATTCTTTGTCTTTTAGATAAATTACATCTTTTTTATAAATGCAATAAAAAGTTCATTTAATGTTCTCTTCTATTTGATAATAGTGCTCTACTATGAGATGAATTGATTAATTTCTCCTTAGTTGAGGAAGTGTGATAATTTTGTTTCCTTACAAAAGCTCCAAGCATCTTATATCTCAAGTCAATTTCAAACAATTTTTTTCCACGCCTCCTTACTTTTAATAGTTTAATAATGTGGACACGTTTTAAATAATGATAAGTTTATTTGAAACAAATACTGAAAACAAAAATGAACATAATACTAACTAATAATACAAAAATGAACAGAGCACTAAAAGTTTTGATATAACAATACAATAAATTACCAATTAAACTGCCGTTAACGCTTGAAAATTTAATGCGAGCGTTGCTATTATATATTGGCACAAAGTTTATAAATCTTGGGGGGGGGGGAGTGCCACTCATAACTATTTTTCATTGCAACCAGTGCCGAAAAGCCTGTTTTTTATAAATAGTAGAAGCACTTCTATTGCTTTGCTATACAAAGATTCAGTAAAAAATTTAATTATGGTTTTATTTTAAAACTTTTGTTTCAGTAAGCTATCGCATGATAGTTCTATCAATATTTCTTTTTCGATGGTTGTCAGCTCAAATTCATCACATTCATTTTCGATAAATGTATGCTGTATCCGGAAAACCTTTGACAAATCGAGGTCTTGGAAATAATTTGAAAAATGCAGCACTAAATCATCCAAGTGTTCAATAAAAAGATTTATGATTGTTTTAATATTGGCTGTGCCCCAAAAATCTTTTGAAAGTGAAAACATATCCAAGTCACTCTTTTGTAAATTTTATTTCTATAACTTCACCTTTTTGGTAAAAGTCTTTCTGAAGAAGAGGATTCATTTGTGATCCCTGCAACCTCAAACCCTGCAAAAATAAAATTGTATCAATTCATCTAAAAAATATTTCATTAATAGAATTTAAAATAAATAATAATTAAATATAATTATAAAAATATACTGACGTTTTTTTCGAAAATAAATTACGATAAGGAACTATATCACACCCCACCAATACGTTTAAGTTGTCACTTACTAGTGACATTTAAATTTGGGGCTATCGTTTCATGCAACAAGCGATCGTTTTTTGAATTACAGAAACATAGCGTTGGGAACCGTGGCATTTTTTAAAACCTTCCGCTCCGGATAATTTTTTAATAGGAATTAATGCATAAAAATGTGTTCATGCTAATCCCATTTAGGCTTTTCATGAAGAAATGTTCGCTATTTTTTAAACCTTCCGCTCCGGATAATTTTTTAATAGGAATTAATGCATAAAAATGTAGGGAAAATAAACATTGATTCGCTGAATTTGTAATGTAACGTTACGATATGAAGTTTATTTATTTGTAGATATTATGGTATGGACATCAATATTTTATTTTTAATAGTTTTGACACCTCCCCCATGCTAAAACCGCGGTGTTAGATATAAAGTTAGCGGTGATTTGTGCATTCCATTTTTTTTAATTTTATATTGTAATGTAAGAATGGCATTTATCAAAGGCCTTTGTTGTCTGAAAATTATAGTTTAGTTGCTATCAGTTCAGATTTTTAAATAACTATTGTGTTGGTATAGTGAGTGCTCATTGTGTGATCGTTATATGTACATATATTTTAGTTTTTCATGTAATTTTTAATTGTGTTCATGCTAATCCCATTTAGGCTTTTCATGAAGATATGTTCGCTATTGTTTATACAAGTGGCTTATTATCTGGAATGTCCGGTTTTGACTGGTGAATGAATTCATAGAATAAATCCGACTCTAACTGCATAGAACAAATTTTGGGATACGTTAAATCTTCAGCAGCCCATTGAGAATTCTTAATATTACTTGATTTGTTAAATGAAATATTAGAAATAAGTTTATCGTTATTAATGTGGAAGGCAACGTGGATAATAATTGCAGGTGTATAATAGCAGCCGAACCTATAATTTTCAGAATCTGTAAGGCACTAAATAAACTAAAATGGCACATACGTACCATCTTGGAAATTATTTTCAAAAATTTATAACTTACATGAGAATCCACTTATTCTGCCACTACCGTTTTCGACTGGAACATTACGAAGCGTTACCGTCTAAAAAGAAATGGCTTTGCAAGGCCCTTTATCCAAGTAAATTTTTTTCATTTTTTGAGAGAGAGAGAGAGAGAGAGAGAGAGAGAGAGAGAGAGAGAGAGAGAAAGAGAGAGAGAGAGAGAGGGAAAGAGAGAGTATATAACTTAGGAGAAAAGATAAACCTTATCTAATTAAAATTAGGCGACAAATAATATTTTTCTTACAAATCACAATAGTTTTTTTGTTTTTTTTCTAAACCCCTTGAATTTAATACAATATGTGAAAATTAACCAAATCAATAAACAAGAATTGACATTTTTCTCGTCTTTCTGCTACGCCCAGGTGCATTTGAAGGAGGTTAGGTTACATAAATTAGATTGAAGTTAAAAGTTACAACATGAATAATTACAAGATGATGGGGTTCACCTTCAGTTTAAAAAGTGGGAGAAAAATTTACAAACTAAAACCTAAACCTAGAACCTAAGACTAAAGCGTTCCAGCCGCGACAGCGTCCTGCCATCGATGGGGGATGGAGCAGAGGTTATAGTGTTAAACACCGGGTTGGTCAGGGATTGCAGGGAATCGAATAATTGTCTACGTTGGATGAATTCATCCACCGTAGGCAGCTCAAAGATCTCATGAAGCTCACTGTTGCTCCAGTGCTCGAATGAAGTATATCTGACCACTTTCATCAGTATACCATTTTTTAATTGTTGGAGTCGCCGAGCTGCGTATACGTCAGATAACGAAAAAGCGGTGCACCATACAGCAGAGTAGGCCTGAGAACACTCTTGTAAATCAATAGCTTGAGACGCAGTGATAGATTGAGGGAAGTTAATAAATGTGTAAGCCGGTAAGACTTCGTGCGAGTTTGCTTCAACTTCTTCGTGAAATGGTTACTAAAATGGTGGTGTCTGTCTATTTTAATTCCCAAATATACTAGGTTGTTGTTGGCTGATGAATTTTCCTCCGACTTTTTCCCTTTCGGAAAGAGAAAAGTATGCAGTCAGTCTTACCCGCGTTTACAGAGATATTTGGTCTCTCCAATCTCTCACTGATCTGGTTACAGGCTACTTCAGCCTGTCTTAGAGCTACCTTGGCACTCATGCTCCTACTGTACACCACTATGTCATCTGAGAAAGCAGTAACTGTGGTATTTTTGTACCGGGCTCCGACAATTTCAGACGTGTATACGTTAAAGAGTACAGGGGATAAGACGGCTCCTTGGGGTACTCCACAGGTCAATGGCACAGCTTCGAAGAAGCTATCACCCACCCGCACCAGCATCGATCTTTTTTTCAGGAAGCTAGCCAGAAATGAATATAGTTGTTCCGGGCATTCCTGGTCGCAGAGCATTTGACAAAGTGTCCCTTGAGACACCGAGTCAAATGCTTGAGTGCAGCCACAGAAATCATCGCCATGGCTAGGTTTCTATTCATGTTATGGCTAACTTCTAACTGTACCTTCAGAAGGGGATGCTCTGCGCTCATACTGGATTGAAATCGAGTCTGTTCTGGCGAAACGATGTCGTTTCCCGAGCAGTAATTTTTGAGATAATTTAAAAGAATTTTCTCAAAAAATTTTCCCATTTGTGGTAGCAAGCTGATCGGGCGAGTAGTGGGCTGGGTGATTTCCGCTCTTGGCTGGCTTTAGTAATGGAAACAAGATGCCTTGTTTCCATGTTTCAGGAAAGTACCGCAATCTTATACAAGACTTGTATAAGTTTGCTAGTCGTACTATCCCTCTCCTCGGCATTTGTTTGAGCAGGACTATTTGTATCCCGTCGTGTCCTGGTGCTTGGTTTCCCTGACACCAGCGAAGAATCGCCTTGAGCTTCTTCGGTGATACAAACATGTGGTTCTGCAGCATCTACCGGAGGAGGCATGCGGTTTTATCCCGTCCTAGCCGTAATGTCCCCAGCGTAATGGTCGGCCAGTTTTGTTGCCTGTTGCTCACCAGTCAGAACATTGTCGGCTTCGTGAAGACGGACAGTGGCTGTCTTGCCTTTTGTAGTCTTCAACACCTTCCAAAACTTTCTGTGATCTCTGAGTGCTACGAAATCTCTCATGCCACTGCGCTGTTTTCCAGAGTTTCATCAAGCCCTGGATTTGCGTTGTGAGAGAATTCACAACGACCTTAGCTTGTTGATCTCTCGTCCTTTACCATCTATTCTTCCAATTATTGCGCAAGGCAATAAATTTAAGAATATGGTCTGGAGGACGTCGCAGGGACGGTGGCATGGGAGTGAACTGACCTGTGGTCAGACGTAATAAAGTCAATGGCGGTGCAATTAGTGATACGATGGGGTTGTTTTGTCAGTAGTAAGTCAATCATTGAGGTAGCCTGCGGGTTACCTCTATGTTGAAAAGTAAAAGTCTGGGGGTGAACGACCGTAAATGGCGTCTTCAACAGGAGTCTTTGTTTGCTACGGTGTTATACCACTTGTTATGTTTTGTGTTGAGATCTCCTACCACCCAGTGGTTAGACCTCTGCGTACATGCGTGTAGCAAGGCTGAGTACTGCTGTAGAGACGCGTACGGTCTTCTATATAAGGTGGTAAGGTAAATGGGTTTCCCTAAATTTACTGCTTTACTGTCAAGTGGTAAAGCTTGGGATCAGTTGTAGTCAGCGGTGAAGCCACTTCATTCCAATTGATACCAAGCTGTATAGGAATAATAACGCTACCGTAACCGGTGACCCTTTCAATGGCAGTTGAATAACCTCGGATGTGGATCGACTGAGTAGACACCCTCGTGTCTGTCAAAACTACAATATCTGGTCGGTAGAGTGCTATCAACACTTCTACCTCATCTATTTTTGAGGATACCATCGCAGTTGAAATTTAAAATAAGGTGATCTACCATTTTTGTTGATTACCAGATATTATAGCCATGAACATTTGGCTACAGAAGTCGACGAGGGCAGTTACCCATTTCGGGCCACACTCCAGGTCTTGCCACTGGTCGCTTGTTAAGAACGTTAGCGTGGTTAATGGCACGTAGCTTCTTTAGTTTGTTTAGCGTCACATTTATTTTGTTGTGACCAGGACAGGAGATATATCTGTCTTTAGCCCATTAGGGTCCGTCTTTCGGAGTCACCTAATGTCTATTACATCAGGCTCTGCTGCTGTAATGTGTTGTTTAATTTCGTCCATGTCCTCCAGGACATCTAGCCCAAGTATTAGGATTTTTTTATTTTGTGTGCCACCTCTCGGGGCGAAAGAGTGGTACTCTTTTCCTATTTGATTTAACTTCTCCACAATGAGGATCCTTTCTTCCTCCACTTCTGGGTATATAGTGACCCCCTCTTTTGTTTTCCTCAGGGTGAAACGATTTATGTTTGCAGATTCGAGCATCTGAGCTAGTGCTATAGTTGTCTCTCCTGAGACAATAATTGGCGGTGGCTTTTTTACGGTCACTGTGGACATTCAGGCGACTCGCTCGCGAGAGCTTTGTTACCGACCTTAGTCGGGTTTTTCATCTGTGGTCGCTGGACCTTCACCGTGATTTTAGGGTAGGTGAAATCTTCTTCACTTTCCGATTGTTGTGTCGGGGAAGCCGATCGCTTCCTGTAATTGTCTACTTCCATCTCCATCGCAAAATAAAAAGTTCAATACGGTAAAAATTCTTTTTAATGGGGTACTGTCGCCATTAATAGATGCACAATATTCACTGCACTAAAATAGTTTTAAAGTTTACCTTAAAAGGCTTCACCTGAGACACTATAAACAGGCGTAGCGTGGTGATGGCGTCGAGGAAAGATGGCGGCTGGATCAAATCGGGAGATATTGACACAACGGCTGCTAACACAAGACTCTGACTGACATGTTTTTAATCACAATAGTAAAAATCATAGATTTCTTTAATTTTGTTTTCAGCCCATACACTAGGCAAGACCTAACAAACGCGTTGGACAACTGGACTACTTTGAAGGACATCACATCTCTCAGTACCAAATAAATTACTAATCATAACAAGTTATACTTAAGTCAATCTGGACATACGGAATAGAGCTACGAGGACATCAAAAAAGTCGACAGTTATATAATGCCAAGAATATTTTAATGCCAATATTATATATAATGCTAAAAGTAGAAGCAGCCCCTTTCTACTGTATACCTGCTTCGTGACTTCATGGAAGTCACTGGTGTTTCCTGTTATTTTTTAAGCAAGCGACCGCATCCCTCCAAGACCTTCCTCCCTATTCCCAGAACAATCCTTTTCTTATACATATATGTCTCAGCTTTAGCACCTGACCCAATTGTTCCTTGACACTTGTTCCCACACATTCCACCCAGTATGTAATAATTCCACTCTTAATATTTTTATATACCAGTTTTTTGCTTGAACTTCAGAATAAAGCTTTTCTTTCTTTTCTTTTAAAATACTCTCCTCTACAAAGATTATTTAACTCACCATTAAGCGGATCCAATCCATTCAATCTAAAGTCCTGAAAACAATAGTACATGCCCCTTATTACGTCAACAACAAAACCCTTAATAGCGATCTTAATATAGCCTACATTCTTAAATTATCCGTTCCGAGTTCATGAAATTCCATAGTAACCTATCCAACCACCCTAATTCCCTAGGACAGTCATTACACTGCGCCACTCTTCCCTATAATCCTCCTCGGAGAATAAAATGGCAGTGGCCTTGTGACCTGTTATAAATACGTGACAGAGGGTGTCCTGGCAATGGCCAGTATCTCCAATCATGTCATGAGCGTCTGTGGGCCTCGCGCTCCAGTTCAGCCTCCACTGGCTCACATCCAGTGACGCGGGTGACGGAGGAGTGTAGGGTGACTTCCCAAGACTCCACTTCCTCTTCGCATGGGAGGGAAGTGACAACCCTCTGTCTCTGAGCTGTTTGTAAATACTGTATGAATGAACGAGTGAATAAAAGTTGTAAATATAGTATTAATAAGAACATTTATGACAATTACTTATTGCTCAATAAGGCAGATTGTAATTTTATCACAATAAAGAAGTTTCTATAATTTAAAAAAACAACAAAAAAGTTCCCGTACATTTAAACCTTAAATACCAAAGCATTTAATTTCTTAAAATTTTGGTATTCAAAATGTTGCAACAATCATTATTATAGCTAACTACCAAATATTTCAATGATACCTTGAGTTTGAATATCGTCTGGACTCATGTAAGAATAAACCTGATATTGTAGTGAGCAATCTGCGGGGAAATTGTTGCCATGGAAGTGGGATGAAAATAAGAACAGCTACTTGATTGATGACGTAGTTATCATACTTTGATTCAATTTGTTATTTAAAACTAGACAGTACATATAAAATCAAGTTGGAGTACTTTACTACACATTATGTGTTTTCATTAGTTATGTCACATATATATTATCTTATCTTAACAAACGGTATGTTTATCAGTAACATCCTGAGGACTATGTCTCATAACTTATAATAATCAGCCCTATTATAATTATCTGATATTATCCTATTAGTAACTTATCTTATCTGATCCTATTAGTAAATTATCTTCCCTTTTTTCTATTCTAAATAATTGGCTCCCACGACCTTTTCTGTCTGGCCCTTAGACATAAAACAGTTGGTTGTTCAGGGCTCGCAGTCGCCAGTGAGCTCTTAGCCTGTAACCATATATAATTGAACATATGTGTTTTATACCAAATAAAGTTTAAGAATATTGCTAATGCAAAATAATGCTAATAATTATATAATGCTAATATTATATATAATGCTAAAAGTAGAAGCAAGCCTAGTCTATACCTGCATCGTGAGTTCATGGAAGTCACTGATGTTTCCTGTTATTTTTTAAGTAAGCGATCGCATCCCTAAACCTTCCTCCCTATTCCCAGAACTACCCTCAGCTTTAGTCCCAGACCACACTGGTTCCCAGTCACTTTTTCCCTCATATTCCACCCAGAATGTAGTAGTGTATCTTAATATTTGTATATAACAGAGTTTTGCTTAATAACTTCATAATAAAGCTTCTCTTTCTTTTCTTTTAAAAGACTCTCCTCTACAAAGATTATTTAACTGGCACCCCGAACAGGTACCTGGCAGTATACTCAGTAAATTCACGGTAGTCCACTATAGTCCAATAGCGTTAGAAGGCCGATGCAAATACCTCTGGAAAGATACCCCACAGGACAGGAATTCGCCGATATTGGGTACTGATCTATTTCAATAGATTTTCACCAGGTAATACCCTAAAGAAATTTGTTATATATCTAACGAAGTTGAAGGAAGAAAAAAGCTTGTTTACACTGAAGACATCATTCACTTGGGACCTGCGAACTTCAAGTCAGAAGAGAAGACGGTTCGTTATCAAGCTAAGAAAATCCGAAGAAATATTCTCACCATCTGTGAGTAATTCCTGAATTATAAGATTGGTTAGATAACAGGATCTGGGATTGTTTGACTACCACTCTGACGGACAGGCTAAGAAGGCTCGAGGAAGTATTAACAGAGCTGGGACTGTTCACTTGAAGGTGCGTTCCAACGCTTTATGCTGGTTAAACAGATACAATAAATTTAACAAAGACCTCACGGAAGACTTCGTCAACAGCAATAAAAAAGTCTTTAAGGTATTATTTTTGCATACAGTGTAATTTTATATATATATTTATTTTTTTTATGACAAGAACAGGTGTTGTGGCCACCTCTTCATTAAAAATAATTATAAGACACCCTCTTCTCGATCAGATTATATCTATCACTGTCTTCATTATGTTTAATAAAGGTTATGGCGTCAGTGAGAGTGGGAGGAGGATCTGAAGTAGTGGGGGAGACAGTCGTAGGTGGGGAGTTAGCCCCACCCTACTGGCTGGCCTCCTATATAAGCCTTGGCCTAAGAACAAATTAGCATAACTAATCGGACCTTCACTTGGAACACTACTCTCTCCTCTCTCTCTGCACTGGCGCCTGCTTCTCTACTCAAAACCGTGGACTTCTCATTCAACTACCTCTGCATCTCTCTTTCCTAACCTCGCTATGTTGTAGTCCGGCGTCGTCAGACCCCACACCTTCCTAGTGGGAATCTCTGCCTTCGTCTCGCTAAAACTAGCACCTCCTTGGGAGAGACCTCTCCCTCGCGGACAACGGTTGCCGTGGCCCTGCAAATTTTACTAGCAGTTCCTGCTGCGGCAATCCAGTCTGCCTCTCTCCGATTCACACTCGCCTTTGAGATCCGGACGGTTTTCGCCTACCCTCAGATACCGAGTGTGAATTCGTGGTCATTCCAAGACTACATAAACTACCTATAAACCTACCCTGTACCTTTTCTCCTGAACATAGTGATTTGTCGGGGCACATACCTATCAAAAATGGAGTCAGATAGTAAAGCCGGCATGAAACGATTGTCCAGGTTATAAACTCAAACAATCGTCACTTGTCACCAGGGCTAGGGTAACCAGGCACCCCCCTCGTGACGACCCGACAGCTAATAATATATTTCTTGTAATAACTAAATACTTAGCAATCTTCCCAACACCTATTCAAATAGCAATGTATTAAGGTCGCGAATATAATGATAATCTTATCCGGAATCATTTGGAAAGTCTCGGTATAGAATGTCACTATACAGTATCAAATAATTCTAACTCCTTAGGAATACTAAATCGAGCCTATTGCACTTTGATCGAGCTAGTAAGAGTAATAAAAGAAGATAATCCAAAAAACAGACCTAAAACGAATTTAAACCTCGCGATAATGACCTTTAATGAAAAACTTAATAAACATTTGAAATTAACACCTAACGAGATAACTTTTGGAAAAATAAAAGACCCTGTAAAAGAAGAAAAAATAATCAAAGAACAGTTAGTACAAAAATATCATGAAAGATTAAAAATAGTACAGAAAAAGCCAAACACGTTATTGAAAGAGAAAAATAAATTAGGACAAACAAATTAAATAAAAATCGTGAAGACTCACCAGACATAGAGGAATGTTGAAATTCGTACTAGGACAAAAAATGAAAACAGATATACACCTTTTTGACAATTTCTTGACAAAAATAAGACTATAATAGTACACACTAACAATATTAGAAGACCAAGAAAGAAAAATAAGAAAATCTGCTTCTGTTAATGATGATGGCCGAATGTAAATTGATATGGACGCTCTTAGTAGTGACTCCGTCGGTTCTTTCATATCAGATAACTGGCGTAACACTCAAACAGACTTAAAACCAAATTATTATAGTAGCAATGATATTGAAATAGTATGGTTAACAAGTAAAATACATATTACATACATAAAATACATATACCTGTACCATCATTACAAGAAAACACTTATGCAACAACTATTATTCCTAATAAACTTATATTATTTTATGCTAACCAAACTTATTTAAGAAATTGTACATTTATTAAAAATGATTATTTTTGTAATCAAGTAACCTCTTATAACAATGCATGTATAACTAAAGCCATTAGAAATAATATAGATTCATGCATAACTGTTAATTGAAGAAACAAAGAACCCTTTATAAAATATGTATAAAGTTGTATAAAATATGCATAGTTGTGAACGTTCATGGAAAAGCCCAAAGCCCTTGTTGCCAAATGGCCTATGTGAAACCCAAAATGTGAACCTGTCTGGTAGGCAGTCCTACCATGTCCATGTGTACTCATATTAAGGACATAAGGACTGATTTGAGGATGAGGGTAAAAACCACGTTGCCTGTCAATATTTCAGACATCAATAATTTATAATAAGAAGGGGATATGAAAAAAAAATTACTTATCGACAAAAGCCCACTGAACTATATGAATAAATTTTCATAGCAATTCGCGTAGCAAACTTGCGACAACTTGGTTGCTGGCAAACATCACCATAATTCAAAGCGATGTCCAGCTGCAGAAAAGGAAGTGAATGGGATGAATACCCGAGCTGGTACCTGCTAAATGAACCAAGTTGTTAATTGAGAGTGTCTGGTGAAGCTATTCTGAAAGACTTCATTGAGTGGTAGGGGACGAATCAGTGAAGAGCTTCAGTAGCGAATCACAGTTCAGTAGCACCTGGGTGTATCGCTTCATCGAGTCAGAATTAATTCATTGGTTCAAAACTATTCTTCATTAGTGAATAGCACATAACGTTTCTGAGGTAACACAGGAGGAAACAACCCAAACTTTGATGTTTTTCAATGTACAAACTTTACCTACTAACTATTGACTTACAAGTTAAATCGCACTTGTATCTTACTTATTCTTAAATACTCCCCGAACTATAATTTAAGTTATGAACTGAACTTATCTTTGGAACACAAGAAAGACAAGCAGCTGCCAAAATAACACGTAACTACGAGAAAACAGACTAAAATCACGAATTAATTTGAGTGAGGGGACTGAAAAGATATTTCATATTACTTACATTGCAATCGAAAATCCTTAGAAATTTAATGAAACTGTAGCCAGTATTTTTGCAAATGCTTTATTTATTTTTTTCCTTAACCCCTTTAATGTGAAAATATTACAAAATCAAACAAAATAATTTCTCCTCTTTCTGCTATGCGCAGATGCATGATGCTCGCTAGATAATGCAGTGGTGTTTTCATTGCTTCGGTGAGGTGGCTGTTTCCGAGGATCGGGGCTGTTAGATGTTTCATATCGCTTATATGCTTTCAAATAGTAATAATATCACGATGGGGTTCTTTTGATTTCGTTCTTCTTGACATTACCTACAATAACTAAGGATTTCATAAAACTTATAACAGAAATTTTTTATTGCTTTGTCAAGGTAAATGGAGCCAGAGCAAGGTCGAGGTAGATATTTTATATCTGTTATACCCTTTCCACCAGTAATAAAGTATGAGTTTCTTTTATTGTGCACTTCTAGACTTTGTCTACAAACCCTGAAAAAGTTATGAATTTGATGCCAGTAGTTTCGGAACTACAGGATTATATATAGACAGGAATATATAGCAGTTTTCAGTGCTCCCGCGTAAGGTAAGTGAAGCTATAGAGCTTGTGCCTATGTAGATATTTCGTATTGCTTGTATCTAGAGACCGGATACAAGTAAACAATTGCGTTTAGCGTCTTTAAAACAATTTATTCATCTGTTTCATGAACTAAGGAAACTTGAGGAAGAACTTCATTTTGCACAAAATTTCACTTTTTGAGCTAAATTGCACGAACCCCTTGTTTACTGCACAAAATCGCCCCAATGCCATCTAATTAAATTTGTTTTAATTATAAAACAAACAACGAAAAATATCAACTAAATTTATTTTCCGTATACAGGCTTTATACAGGTTTTATAAATGATACTTATACTAAATAGCTATGCATTCATTTTCTTTGATTTAATTTGAAATTTAAACCGTAGAGAAATGATAATATTAAAGTCAAGATAGTAAATCAGAATATATTGTAATTATCAGTATTGCACTGTTGGGTAAACATGGTGAGACATACCATGGGCCTACCTATTCCTAGAAACAACCTTATGCTTCTTATGTTATTTTATGGCTAATCAGTTCACAGACTAAGGAGTTCTATGTTTAAAATACTATAACTCGCGCGTGTATTATCTATTTTTTTTTCAATCCCTTCATTAACTATACACAGAGTGAGTTACAGATTCTCAAAGGAATCTTGAGGGCACATCGTGACTATTATATTTACTGTAGCGTAGCCCTCTCTCAATGATGATTTGTACTCCATTCACTGTCAGTTGTCCATCTTAATTCGGAACATTTCCGGACAAGTTCCGGAAAGAAACATCGTAGGAAATAAAGTTTCAAACATTTCTCGGCAGAAATCCATAGGGAAAGATATATATGAATATATTTTCTGACATTCATCCTTGATCCCGCCATAGTAAATGGGAATGTCATCACTTTCAGAAGTGTCTCACTCTGACCAGACAAGTGTAAAAGAAGTATTGGATTTTAGGTGTATTGATTATTCTTCATTTCTAGTTCTGATTGCATGAGTCTTTCTCAGAACCAAATGGGGGACAATACCGTACCAAGTGCTGCGTATTAATATTAACTTTTTTATTTATTTTGATTTTAATGAAACGATTTAACTTTAATCTCTGAAATATGGTCGCATAAAAAAAATGTTAACATAAGACCTCATCTGATCGAAATATGTAATGAAATTATAAATCAGATATGAAAAAAAAATTGAAAATTAAACAAAAGATACAAATCTTGGTTATTCACACTTTCAATGCCAAATGATAAACAGGTGGTGCATCGAGCACTTAAAATGAACACATCAAACTAAGCCCTGTTAAAATTTATATTGAGTTCATTGAAATTTCATTCCAAAAGAATGATACAACAAAAGTTGCATTACGACTGTGAAAAAAAATTTTAACGGCTTATATCCCCTAGTTGTATTTCATTTGAATGGCAAAAGATTTTACATATTAAATCATGAAGCATCGATTAAACGGAACAAACCATCATTTCTCTAAATAAAACTTGCGTAGCCATTAAGACGTGAAAATGATTTTGATGACTTTCTGTAATTATCATGCACTGAAATTCTAACAAATGCTACATATTATTAATCAAGACATGGGGATGTTTAATTTCAACTACTACTCTAGAATCTAAAGAAACTACCACACAAAATACTGTGCCACGCGCGTGTTGAGTTAAAGTTGCAAATATGACTTCAATGACAGAGAGATAATGACTGTTTGTAACTCAATTTAAAAAGACATAAATGACATACTCTTATCCAGGACATCTAGATCTTCAATTCAATACATACTTATAAATGCAATAGGTTTCTAAAAAGAAATAATATGTTAATTTTTGGAACAAGTAGAATCCATTTGCTTCATTGGCCGCTGTATGAAGTTCATGTGATTCATGGAGGTTCCAAATATTATTGAATAGACTTGAAAAATACAGCTGATAACTATAAAACAATATTATAAGTCATTAATCAATCAATTACCTTTGGTTCCACATAGTAGAATTATATTTATTACTAAGTGATGAATTAATGACACTTTATCACGTTTTATGAAGATCAGTATTTTCGTATCATTACTATCTCAAACATCCTCCGTGAGAAATTTCATGACTCGATGTCAAACAACTGTGCTAGTCGAACTCGCAATGACTAGATCAGGCAGATAGAAAGACAGACACAAGGATAAAAACATAACTGTTCGAGAAAAACAAAAAGGATGCACTAAAAATTACCCGCTTGCAATAAGTTACTTAAATTGCATCTAAACTTTTTTTTTGTTATTAAAATTTTATAAATTGTGTTAGCCTTAACAAGCCCCAGCAAATGTAAATTTTCTAGTGAATTTAGCATTTATTACTTGAAAATACACGAGAATTCATCGTGTAGTAAGGAGGTTTGATTGAGCCATTGAAAAAATACACTCAAGAAAGTTACAAAGTGAATATTTTCTATAATGAACTATTGTTCAATTTTCTATAATAACCTATTGTCTTTTAAAGCTTCAATGTTCAATAATAAATAAAAAAAATCCCTCCATGTGACTACAATGATTTATTGATTTAAGTGCCCCCTAGTCTTCTTGTTTAGATTATAAAACTAGGTAGAACCTTATTTTTGAAAACGCAGAGTCATTATATAAATTTTAATTATGGAACTAGATGAAGCTTATTTTAATTTATGTATATATATTGTATGGTCACACGGAAAAACAAGGCGAATGTTGGAAGCAGAACTTTTATTTCATTTCCAGCTTCATTCACCAACACTCCTAACACAAAATCAAATTATACGTTAGAAAAACTAGGTAAACCGATGGCTTAAAAAAGCAAGATTCATTTAAATACAAATGTATGGTCCAATTCGCAATGAATTTTCCAAAAAGAGATGATATGTTAAGTTTTGGAACAAGTAGAATCCATTTGCTTCATTGGCTGCTTTATGAAGCTCATGTGATACATGCAGGTTTCAATTAATATTGAAAATACTTGAAAAATACAGCTGATAATTATCAAACAATATTATGAGTCATTAATCAATCAATTACCTCTGGTTCCACAAACTTGGGCGGGCCCCCTTCAAACCACACAACCACCCAAAAAGGCGTCGTGGGTTGGCCACCTCTGATCTACAGTTACCAAGGGTACCTGGTCAGAAGCCTTGGCCCTTTGTGAACACTACTGTTATCATGTTATCGGAGTGCCAGTAACTACAGATAGACAAGACAAAGACAAGGCTGTATAGAAATTTACCAAAGCAACAAGCTGTGTACCCTCCGTCAGTTAGATAGGGTGAAAGTTAGATTTGAGCGTTTTATTTAAGATAACTTTCATAGATCAGAAACGTCTAATCCGCATTTAATACTCACTCCTTCCTAAGCATTTTTTCCATTGATTACCACAGGCTGGAGTTAATACCAAAGACACGGAGGAGGTAAGCGAATTAATTTTTCAATGTCTCACCGTTGGTGGGTTGCATTGCAAAGTTAACTCCTAAAGTAACACATATTGAAACCTACCTCATTTTTCACCATTTCCCTTTCTACTTTATTTGATCAATTTACCTTAACTAATTTGGCAGGTCCGTCATGAGATCTTTGATTCAAATTGTTTTATGTCTTTGACAGAGGAATTTATCCCAATTGAATCGCCCGATCTCAAGGCTAATGTTGTAGTTATTAATAAATTGAGAAACTAGGAATTGTGAAATATATTCAAATAAAATGATTATAACAAATAATTATAATTAACATAGATTATTGACAAAAGTATAAAAAAATATTCAATTCCTTTTAAATTAGGATAATTAATACTAATTACAAACATGAATTTGAGCTCAATTTCTTTTAATGGATCCATAATAAAAACAATATTAAAATATCACCCAATCGATGATCTTCCTGTAATCCAATCAACGTTACTTTCTGCTGTTGGTTCTTCTCCTCTCTTCCTGTATGGTAACCGCCAATTCGGGAGCTTGCTAAGTCCGTTCTTCTCGACGGTTGTGCTAAGACTGCTCTTTTATCTCATCCCCACTCCTAGGAGCATAAGGGAAAATGCTTACCAGATGTGAGGATTCCTGGTCTATATTCTCAAATATCATGAATGTTACAATATAAAGGGAAATTAATGAATCAATTATTAATAAAACAGTTAATATTTTACTATCATATTTATTAGTGCATAAAATTCATGATCTTATCGTCTTGTTTATTTTTTGCACCTTCCATAGTATCGTTTACTTCTTTTCCTCGCACTCTGCATAATTCACACGTTCTTTAATCCTATCTTGTAAATAAAGGCTGAAATGGAACCTTTTCCATGGAAAAGGATCGTAGAAAATCAATATTATAACCTACTACGCCGACAATTGACAGAGTAAAAATGACTTTACACCGTTATAACTGGTTCTGGAAGCGATAGTCCTCTTATTCTGTCTGTTCTATTGTAGTGCCTTCCTCTATTATTGAAAAATCAAAGGGCTGCCTGAAAGAGAAATGCCTGATACAACAAAATTTCTTCTTCCTCAAATCTCCTCTATAAAATGTTACCTTTTTCATTTATTTCAAATCTTTCAACAATTACACAGCTTTGGCGTCTTATTTTTATCCACGACTGTTAATTTATTTTTATTTTTTTCAAAAAACGCTTTCAACAGCTCTAAGCTGTCATCCACAGTTTTCTAAAATAAAGAGTCAATAAAATAATGAATAACATAATAATATATAAATGATAATGAATAAAATAAAATAAATAGAATAAAATAATGAATGATAATAATAATGAATAAAATGATGAAAATCTTACCTCAGCATATGGAGAGACACACTAAAGTATATTATTATACGCAACAACAGTCATTAAGTAAAATATATATCCTAACTAATAGTGATGAATTGTACTTAGTTTGAAACTGTCATTCTATTCGACTAAAATTAAAATTTCCAATAAAAATTTATTTAAATTCAAAATACGCCACAATTCTAATAAAGATAAGATTTGATAAAAACTATCAAATATCCATTAAGCCCACTAAAAATTATTTTAAAACTGTCATCACCTTGTCAAAAAATTATTAAAACACAACTTCATGGCTACTTACCTAACTGTTTATGTGGAATATTTAAAGTAATAGTATATCTTTTTACTTTAAACTATGACCTCTACATCCACGCTCCTCACTCTACGAGACTGGCTACGTCCAGGAGGTATGGAGGGGGTGGGTTTCTTAGCATACATGTGTTTCCTATTTCTTCCTTTTTATTATATTATTCTACATTAGGGAATCTAATTTTATTTCAATGGTTGCCAGGCTATTAATTGATATTTTATTTTTTGTATGATGTAGCAATGGAACTTAATGTGGTGCATCATGATGTCCTGTGGAATTGGCTGGTTTTATGTTTCAGACTAAGTACAATTCATCACTGTTAGTAAGAATATGTATTTTACTTAATGACTGTGGCTATTGTTTGCGTATAATAATATACTTTAGTTTCTCTCTCCATATGCGGAGGTAAGATTTTCATCATCTGACTCTTTATTTTAGAAAACTGTGGATGACAGCTTGGAGCTGCTAAAAGCGCTTTTTGAAAAAAATAAAAATAAATTAACAGTCGTGTAAAGGCACAAATGTAATTTAATTGTTGAAAGATTTGAAATAAATGGAAAAGGTAACATTTTATAGAAAAGATATGAGGAATTTAGTAACATAAATACAAGCTGTGTTATTTTATTGTAACCTTCCACAGTCCTTCATTAAGAATGTTGCATTTAACTTTCAACGCTTATTATTTTCAGGTCATTTTCAATTTCAAACTATTCGAAAGGTCATTTCGAGATGATAAACATTTATATATTCATATGACTTATATTATGTTACAGACCAAGAGTAGGTTAATTTACATCCGTGCATACGTTCGTAATTTGTATCTTAATAAACAAATTTGTAGCCGTTCGAAATAAATTAATTAAATATTTAACTTTAGACACTATTCACATTTTAGAGTTTTTTTGTTTTTTTTTTCACATACAAATACCATTCTTATTTTCACCTTGCGCTTGTTCGACTTTTCTGATCAGTCCTTGGTGCAACAAACATGAACTTGTTCATAAAAAAATACGACCAATTCCATGAAACAACAATGACAATGAAATGTGTACGTAAATATGTGTATCTTAATACTTTTAACTGTTTGTAATTGTTACATTGTAATGAGCTAACTTGGTACGTAATCAAGTAAAATATTGATTCTTTTATGGTCACCCATGTGAAAGATAATTGTTTTTGTAGTATAACAGATATTTAATTGTTTATTAGTAATAATTGTTCGACAAATAAATTCCAATATACACACAAGTGTAAGCATTTAAGAAAGATTGATAGAAATCTGTTTGTATCATGTACGTAGTATGTAACGTAAGTCAATGTAAAAAAAAAAAAACTGTCAATAATTACCGAGTGTAGGGCAATTTGGGGGAGCTCTGTAGCAACCGCTAACTATATATGTAAATTACCCTACACTCTGGTTCAAAATGTATTATAATATAATGTAAATCTTGTAAGCTTCTTTGGAATAAATCAGGGTCGTGGCACGTAGTAGGAACAGGCAGACATACGAACACCGACAGACGGTAATAAATCATAGAGAGGTCGGAAGTCGTAGACAAGCAACTCAAAGGGTACGGCTATAAACCTACACGAATTAGCCACCTGACTGCCATAAACACACCCTTTTTTATCCCAACGGCCATATAACAAAGTGGTCACCACGTATCATAAAACATGCCCCTGTCAGCAACTGCACCTCTCGCGAGGGAGGGGAGATGATATAAAAAGGTCAGGAAATAAGGAGAAAACCCTACTCTCTCTCCCTGCTGTCCTATGAGTCGTCACGCTGTCTGACAAGTATTCACCTGCCCTTATTACTAGCCACCTGCCGCCTCAGTCTGCTACGCTGCCGTGCCCCGTTTGAACTCTGAACCGGTATTATCATTTATGCTACCTCTCTACCTTTTTCTTTTGAACATAGTGTCTTGTCGGGACACATTCCTATCAATAAATAGAGTCAGATATTAAAATGCCGACATGGAACAATGGTCCATGTTATAAACTACATCGATCCGCACTTGTCACCAGGGCTAGAGTGATCAGGCACTCCCCTAGTGACGCCCCCGACAGTTATTAATTCGTGTTTGCAACTTTTTAATAACTCTTATTTATTTGGTGCATCCACCCTTGACTTTAACTTTTTCTGTTCTGTTGAGTTCTGATTTATTTCTTAACCCGCAGACGAGTCACTGTTACGCACATCCAGGTGGAGGAGTTTTTTTTATCTTGACTAGAAACCAAAGCCAAAAACATCCACTTAAGAGAAATTTACCTTACGGTAAATTCAATACTGAAGAAGCAAAACCCGTTGGTGTAAACAGTGAAGAACAACGGTTACACATTGAAGATTGAAGGGAGGAGTGTTCATGGGCGATTTTTCTCTTTATTGAACTGGATCTCGTTAGCAGGCGAATTTACGCTGGTGTGATCAACGCTTTGACAAGACTTGCCTTTGACGCTTGAAAATAAATCGAGGATTTGAAACTTTGTGATCAGTGTAGTAAATTTTAATTCATTTATACATCTCAATGATAAGTGTAAACAAAAAGTTGTAACCAGTGAAATTTTCACCCCTTCTTGCATAATCAGGCATAATCTTATATAATTGTACTTTATTCACCCTTGAACAGTCGCGTGGTAGACATGTGTCAACCACTAACTCTAATTTTCAATTAATTTGGTAAAAGGTAAGATGGGGGGTGCCACCTTCCCCCTTATTGGGACTTATCTCACTTCAGTTCACCCTTATTTGAGGCAACCAAGCTTACCCTTATTTGATAGACTCGTGCCCACTGCTAACACCAGCTCCCCGCGCAGTATGTCTAGAAGATAAGTTTTTTAGATCCTTTTTTTATTGGTAAATTGGCATATGCGAGTGTTGTTGTAAGAGGTTTACTTTGTACTGTTAATAACTCATAACTAGTTTAGCATTAAAGATTGAGCTATTGCATTGATAGATTGGAATTGCATTCTTCTAGGTGGATGAGTAACCATGTAACCAAGAGGACAACGGGGTACCAGAAAACTAAGTAATACCTGTGGACGAGAAACATAGAGAACAACGAAATCGGAGCGAAAAGTATGGGTAGTAGGCAGCAACCATTTATATACGGTTTCAAAAAGAACAACATACCCTGAAAATTATTTATTACTCGTGAATATTCATTGAGCCCACTTTCCACCTCACTATCAACAAACAACTCACATTAAGGATTATCCAGCAATTTGTACCTTGACTGGTGCCGGTTCTATCTGATGAGCACTACAAGCTACCACTGCCAACTTCTCTAGCCCTAAGCGCTCAACCTAAGTCACTCACGTTTTCACTGCTTAAAAATCTCAAGATGTAGTTTAACAAGGCCTTTATTTTTGACTTTATTTTCCTCATGAGCATCTTAGGGTACCTTCCGAGTAGAGTGACAGAAGAAGAGGAAATGTGGCTGTAGCGACCGCTAACTACATAAGTTAAATCACCCTATACTCTAGTGCATATATATTGTAAGCAAAAGTAAAATAACATGAACTAAATGTATTATAATTAAATGTAAATCGTTGTAAAAGTGTTAAGCAATAAAAGGCGGAAGCCAAACAGTCATAAACGAGAAAGGGTTGCCAGGTGGCAGTCATAAACAGTCATAAACATGAAAGGGTCACCAGCTGGCAGTCATAAACAGTCCTTTAGGGGGCGAGGGGTCGGGTAATTAATCGTGGGTACAGAACCACAGGTGTCCACACCCCCCAACCCGGATTAGACCCTCGCAGCCTCCCGGCAGGAAGTAGAGACGATATTTAAGCCAGGGCTCCTGGCCCTGGAAATCAGTCTCTTAGACTCCTCACCAGTCTCCTCTCAGTCTCCTTGCAGACTCTCTGGCGACCTGTACCCGTGACGCTTGCTTGGTTTCCGCTCGAACTCTTAAAACTTGCGTTATTCTTTACGAAACCTCTGTACATCTTCTCTTGAACATAGTGCATTGTCGGGGCACATACCTATCATAAATGGAGTCAGATAGTAACGCCGTCAAGGAACGATTGCCCAGGTTATTAACTCGAATAATCCGCACTTGTCACCAGGGCTAGGTAATCAGGCACCCCCTAGTGACGACCCGACAGTGGCAAATGTCTAAAGTTACATATTCAATTAATTTAGACTAATTCATCTCAAATAGCTACAAATGTTTTTATTAACCAATTAAACACCAAATTAATTTTTTGTTCAACTTTTTTATGTTATTTATAATTTCTTATCGGAATAACCTAAAAGAATGTAAAAATATGATTTTTTAAATTTTTATGAATTGGATAAATTTCCTGATCTATAAATAGATCAGTGGTATAGAAGCGGATATTCTCCAAGGCATTCAAGATAGTTTAAAATTTCTGTTTTTACTTAAAACAGTTCAATATAACATTTTTTAAAAATTAATTACATATAATTCTACAATATTACGATATACGAGCTCGTATACATTCAGTGAAAACTTAAAAATTAAAAACTTAAAAATGTATACATTCATGAAAAAATTACATCGGCACGTGTATTAGAAGATCATTAAAATGATACGGAACGTTTTTTTTACATTTTTAAAAAAAATCTAGAAGTGTTACATCACATTTACTGCAGTTAGTGAGAGGCTTTCATTAGCATTCTTCTGCCTGGCATCATCTTTGATGATGTCTTCTTTCAATGTAATGGCCCTTTTCGTCGAATCTCAACGACGAAGGTGTCGATAGTTAAATAATCTTTGTAGAGGAGAGTATTTTAAAAGAAAAGAAAGAATAGGTTTATTATGAAGTACAAGCAAAACACTGGTATATACAAATATTAAGAGTTATGACACTACATACTACTGGGTCGGGGAGGTGTTTAGAGACTAGTGTCTGGGAGACAAGTGTGTGAACTAAAGCTGAGACATATTCATATGTGAATATGAGAAGGGTTGTTTCAGGAATTGCGGTCGCTTACTTAAAAAATGACAAGAAACACCAGTGACTTCCATGAAGTCCAGGGGTAGGTGTACACTAGAAGGGGCTTTTAGCCTTATATATATAATATTAGGATTAAAATATTCTTAGCATTATATAACTGATGTCACTTGAGAGTTTTCTATAATAAAATATTTATATATATTATAAATAGTTTATATGATAAACTATTTCAGAAGAAAAAAGTTTAATTAAAATTATCACAGGAGAACAATTGTTTGATTCTTTTATTATATTTATTTCTTTAGGCAGAAAAAGGGTAACAACTTTGATTAGTCCATTTAGGTTGATGAAACATAATCATGCATTTCCGGTTTCGTTTGGTGGGCTTCATTTCTAATTACTTCATCGTACTCCAAATTTTCAAAATGTAATTCCATGTTACCTGGATTTTCTTTGGGATGAATGTCGTGTATTGATCGATGCCTTCAGCGCCATATACATCGTCAACTGGAGGAAGAACAACACTATCAACTTCTACTGATCTCAATCCTTTTTCTGTGTCAAATAAACGTAATGCCTCGTGCACTTCTTCGACAGTCCTATAAAGCACTTTACTCAGTTTGTCAAAATGTTGCTGATAACATTTTTGAGGACAATTAAAATAGCCTACACATTGTGGGTCTGGAAATAAAACTGAAGGCTAGGGGCATTAGACATGAATAAACACGAAAAGTTAGGGAGGGGAATGAACATGTTCGAACATGAATTTCAAGACTGCTTCCTTTCATATTGTACCACTGATCTATTTATAGATCATGAACTTTTTCCAACTTTTTGTCCACTAATATTAGAAACCCGTAATTTTAGCATTACATGGTGTTAAATATTAATATAATCCACAATAATATTTAAAATGAAAAATAAGTAATTTTTTAAGTACGACGGGGGCGGTAGACTCTCACTACCTTCCTGATTCCACCCGCCTCCTTTAGGCATTCCACACCCTATATCCTTCTCATAGATCCTTCAAATGGGGGACTCCCCTTAGTGAAAGGCACGCATTAGCCCAAAATAATTTTCCTTTATTTTTCCCACATCCTATTTTTATAAGTTTGAGAGCTAAGAAAAAAAAAAAAAAGTACGACGGGATGCAAACTGTTATGCTGAAACAGCTGCCGAGGAGAGGGTCCAACTCATAAGCCTGTATAATATGTTTAGGTTGCGATACTACCCGACAGTATGGAAACATGATATCTGCTGCGGAACCCGGAGAGGGGATCGCCTAGCCCACTACTGTCCGATCAGTCACCTCCTTCACATGGGGGAGATTCTGGGAAAGATTGTACTGAACTACTAAAAGAGTTCTGTTTGGGAAATTCCATCATTCGCTGCGAACAAACAGGCTTTCAGGTTTATCTGAATACATAACATCCACTTGTGAAGGTACAGACGGAAGCCACCCTCGGTTTCAACAGGTAGGCAGCAACTGCTATGATCTCAATGGACTGCACGCAGGCTTTCGACTCGGTGTTCCACGGGATGGTGTACCGACAGTTTTGCGACTGGGAATGCCCAGAGAAGTTAGACGCTATGTTGGTTTCCTTCATGAAAGACAGAACAGTGAGGGTGAGGATGGGTGATTGCCTTTCTAACCCATTCCCTCTTACTTGTGGAGTTCCTCAAGGAGCGGTTTATTCTCCGGTTCTTTTTAATACGTACATGTCTGACATTGTAGAGAAAAACTACAAGGAAGTTACTGTAATCGCTTTCGCCGGCGACACTGTGGCTTACATCAGTTGAATGCAATGCAAAAAGAGCTCTTAAACAGGCCAAGTCAGTTTGTAATGCAATCAGTGAAAGACTGGGTAGGCTAAACATTAGTGTGAACGCCGGAAAGACCCACTCCGTAATCTTCTTCCTCTAAAAGGGGAAAAAAGCCTAGCCAAAATCCTATGCCATAGCAGCGTAAGAGAACTCACACATTTTTATATCTGGGTATAAAAATGGATAGGCATCTCCAATTCTCTATCCATTTTAGAAACAAAATTGAAAACGTACCCACTACACATATCCTACCGGCTGTTGTTGTTGTACCAGCACTTGTTAACTTCACCCGACTTATCATTGCATTTCAAACTGATGATACATAAATGTGTCGTCCGGCCAGCTCTGCTGTACGATGTCCCGCTATATATTCACTTAACTGACATTACAGCTGAAACTCACCAATTATTTCAGAACGGTATCATGAGAAAAGTCATACCTTTCTCCAGAGGTAAAAGAACGCCGACCTGCACCCGTTCCTTGATATACCGTCAGTAGGTGAGTTCATCCACCAGAGACACGTCAAGGTTTTTGATTCGTTGCAGCACCTGACAAAACCACTGTTTAAGACTCCACCCCCGTTCCCGTATCGGTGGTAACATGCTGCCGGGAAGATTAGGTTGAGTTAGTTAGATGTAGGTTAGTAATAGCAAAACGCATTCTTAAGGTGAGTCCCATCACTTTCTATATTCACACGCCTTGTATTGTGTACATGAGCCTACCATAGAAAAATTCTTTAAATGTCACACATTATGTAAAATGAAGCTAGGCCACAGTAAATATAAAAAGCACAATGTGGATTTATGTAAAGATTGCATATTGTGGAATCTGTAAATCCAACCTGTATATATTAAATGAAGGGTTGTAAAAATACTAAGGTACCCTCACAAAATTTAATGAACGAATTACGAGTAATTTATCTGAATCACCCCATGTCATCAGCCACCTTCCCCATTATCATTCCTTCGGTACCTTGTAACATTTTTAGTTTAGAATTTATTACAAACCGATAAGCAAATTTTCTTTGCTGACACGCCAGCCCAGTATCAAACCCTAATTTTGATTATTTACCATGAGGAGTATTTCTAAGTTAATTATATATGGGAGTATCATCTATTATTTATACATCTTTAGAATTCCATCTACTTCCAATTATTTCAGCACTTCCAAGTACAGTACTCTTTAGATTAATTGTGGCAATATCTGCCATCCATCCACAAGTTATCATAAATAACATAAAATATATTTTTTAGGCAAGGAACGTGTTTTACAAAATAAATGCAGATAACAGTCTGAGACTGATTGTTTAGAAATAGTTTATTTTAATACATTTTCATTGCGTTTTATTCGTTTAATATATCCCCCAGAAAACTTATAGAAATATACAGCTTATAAATAAAATTTAATGCGCACGGAAATAACACCACCCTATTGGTTGGGTAGCTCCCATGCGACCGTGCGTGTTACAACGTGAGACGCGACCACTCCGGAGTTAATGCGATGTAGCAGCAAAGCACGACGTAATATACCTAGGAAAATCTCTGTTATAATGAAAGTGCATTGATCAATGTTCTTTCATCGATAGTAAATCAGATGCCCTATTGCCAGTCCAGTCAATTTAATATCAAAAGGGGTGTTACCTTGCATTAACTCGAGTAGTTTTGATATTTTTTATATGTTTCTGCCATAATGACGAATCTAGTCATTGATCTTGAAGACACTGTTCATTCAACCTAAGTGGTTATAATAAATAGAACATCTTCTGTATCTTCACAGCTTCATTGATTTCTGCCCGAAAGTTTTTGACGGAACCATCCCGCCATTCTCAAGGGTTCAAGGTTAACTACAGGTAGTTTGATAGTGACCCCGCAAGTGGTAAAGTTACCATCAGCTCGAACCCTAATTATAAATAATTGTATTATTAAATTAAATAAAAGCAAAATTAACATACGTTTACAACATAAAATAATTTAGTCTAAGTTCAGACCATCGTGAAAACTAAACAGTTAATTTTTACTCGATTACTTAACATAAATTTATATATTACTTTAACTATATGAAAATAAAATATTATGCCGAAATAAGAAAAAAAGTGGAGCTCTACCGAAAATTGATAACTCGTTCAAGAGGAAAAGACACGGGCAGACACTTGTCTAATTACTTATGAATTATGATTATATCTTTGAGTGTCATTGAAAAAATAAAAATGGGAAAATAATCAAACCTACTTACTTGGCCTATATTACATTATTTATCATTTCAGATTGCCACTTCAAGATAAAAATGTGCTAAAAATTGGGTCAGGGTAAAGAATTTTTCGTGAAATGTTTATTACAAGGCTCGAAAAGATGTAACAAGACTATTATTATCTATGATTAAGATTATCCAGCATGTACTTGCTTATGCTGGAGTAAGAGATAAGAGGCTTGCTTATCAAAAAGATAAGGGGGGAGAACTGTACAATAGCAGTCATCGAATCCAAAGAAAATAATGAATACAGTAGTTCCAGGGTGTATCTATAAATTGTTATGCCTATTTTTTTTGTTGCGTTTTCTTGTTTTTAGTAGTAATGATTGTTGTATATATTATTGTCGAGCACGGATATGTGAGTCCCCAAGGTGGGGCGGAGACGCCCGCCACGGGCTAGGGTCACTACAACCTCTAGCCGCCTTCCGGCGAGCGCCCAAAATGAGATGAGCCGGGCGGACCTGTGGTCTTTCACACTGGCTGCCGGCCTAGTCGGTGGGCAGCCTAGCCTAATTCGTTTTGATCTGACTCCATAAGATCTTTAGAAGGTGTGCCCCGACAAAGCACTAGGTCCAGGAGAAGAGGAACCAGGTATGTTTATAGGTAGATTATGTGGTCTTGGAATGACCACGAATTCACACTCGGTGTCTAAGGGTAGGCAAAAACCGTCCGGATCCCAAAGGCGAGTGTGAACCGGAGAGAAGCAGACTGGATTGCTGTGGGAGACGCTACTGGTAAGTTTGTAGGGCCACGGCAACCGTCGTCCGCGAGGAAGAGGTCTCTCCCAAGGAGGTGCTAGTTTTAGCGAGACGAAGGGAGAGATTCCCACTAGGAAGGTGTGGGGTCTGACAACTTCGGACTAAAACTTAGCGAGGTTAGGAGAGAGAGATGCAGAGGTAGTTGAATGTGAAGACCATGGTTTTGAGTAGAGCAGCAAGCGCCAGTGCAGAGAGAGAGGAGAGAGTAGTGTTCCAAGTGACGGTCCGGTTCGTTATGCTAATTCGTTCTAAGACCGATGCCTATATATGACACCCAGCCGTGGTGGGGATGGGTCCCCACCTGCGGCTGTTTACCCCACTAGCTCCTCCCCCCCACTCTCACTGACGTCATAACCTTTATTAACAAAATATATGGAACATAGAGAGGTATAATATGATCCAAGAAGAGGGGAACTTTTAATTATTCGTAATTAAGAGGTGGCCACAACAATTATTATTTTGTGTATCTTCTTGTTTTTAAAGGGATATTACTTTTTGAAGCATGCGCATTATTTCAATACAAAGTGAGATAAAGTGTAACACCTCATGTGTAATAAATAAATCTACCCCCAGATTACTTTGTGTATATATAAAATAATTGATACAGTATTTCTAGGACGTATTTAGAAATTGCTGTGTCTACTATATTTCTTCTTTTCTGTTGTGTGTTCTTGTTTTTAGTTTCATAGATTGTTGTAAATATTATAAATTTTTTGATGATAAGGATAGACCTCATATAGCCTCATACACCTCAGCATAGAGTTAGTATAGATAATGTAAAATTCATTTATCTTAATAATTAAATTTTTCCATTTTTGGGCCCAGGTAGTTTGGCATGATGACCTACCCCGACGTGTAAATTTAATATAAATAAGTATGAATATATTAATAGATAGAGATTTATATGCAGGCCAGGGGCAAACTGTCATAAACAGAGGAAGTATACTCGTAATAAACCTTTTTGGGCGGGCCATTCAGTAGAAAAAATCCCTTTTATATTTCCTTACACTTCAAGTATCCATTAAATTAAAAACTCTCATTCGCCGACCTTAGCAACAGAAACCAAAGGGAGCACTTATAAGGTTCAAGTGATCATCAATAAACGCTTTTGTAGAGAAAATTTTACTTTTGCACGTTTTAGTGGGTGATGGAATAAAAATAAACATTACCGTCGTGACTCAGCTTTACAGTAAACAATTACCTGATTTCCACAAAAAAAAGAACGAGTTCCCTGTGGTCATCGATATAACAGCGGAAATTAGGGGAAATAAATTGAACTTGACAAAATTTACCCCTTTATAACTGACTTACGTCACTTAAACTTTTAAGCTTTCTCGAGTTTTTTCATAGTATGTATTTAAGGTTTACCCCAAGTTCTTGGACACATTATTGGCTATAATAAATTCAACATTTTTTAGAAATGAAGATTTAGGAGATGAAAATTAAAGTTTTTGAAAAAGTAATATTCAGTGAAGAAGATGACAGAATGAAGTATTTTTGGTCTATATTGTGTGGTTTTGTTTTCAAAATAATCTAATAAGTTTATTAGGGATCTTACGCCTTCGACCCAAACGCAGACATCTCTCAATATTTTTTCTTTTAAGTCTGTAAGTGGAAAAATCAAGTCAGTGAAGCATCACGCAATGAAGGGTATCGATACAGCTGCGTCCAAAAAATCCATTGATGCTGCAACCGAGGCAGAAGAAAGACCGAAGGAGGTTGTCGACGTTGATGGTAGACGGGGCGTAAGGCTGTTTGTTACCTTGTCTTGAGTTTTCAAAACAGGCTAGTTCACTTCTTTATTAAAGAAGATACTCAATTATCCTCACGAGGCTGAGTGAACCCCGTCCAGACCCATCCCTCAAAAATGAAATCGTTTAGAGGGAAGCCTAGATGTTCCCAGAATAATTATAATTTTCATTTCATTACTAATAATTTATTGTTCATTTTAAGTATTATAAAGGAGAAAAATATAACACTAAAAAAAATTATCTTTGTTTAGGCGGGTTTTCAAACTTCTATTTTTTATTTCTTGGGCTCGTACATCCATGGGTCCTGAATTTGTCGGATTTTCTTCAACCACCAAGCATCAATCACAAGATAGTATTAACATTTGACACTCAATTACGAATTACAAGTAATTATTGATTACATTTTAATTAGTAATTCAAAAAATCAGTAAGGACGTTTGTAAGGTTGCTTACTTGGAAACACGGAGTAGGTAGGTGGGTGGGGTGGATCTTGAGTCTACAAAGGAGGTAGAGTAAGAGGAAATCATGCTTACCACAGTAGTTAGTAGTTAGTGACATAAAGGAGGCATATGAAGATGAAGAAAAAAATAAAAGTACCTCTAAGATAAATCTGCCCTCAACGAGGCGAATTGCATTTCATATTTAAAGCCAGAAAGCAGCCACGAAATAGGTTGTCACCAACAAATCACAGAAGGTTAGGATTGTAGGTAAAGAAGTGTAAGTTTGTGCTAATCCTATAGTGATGCAAAATTTCCCCACATAAGCGATAAAAAAATAACCTAATAACGAGTTTTTTTCGTGACTATTCTTGTCATAAAACGGAACAGATAAAACGATTACGAAAAAGTTATTTCTTGCAAATATTTTTCCAAAAACGACATAACCCGTTGGCACTTGCATTATTGGATCATCCCTACCCGTTTTTTTTTTTAAATAATTGCAATGGTTCGTCATTATGTTTACGTTTTTTTTTTGTTTTTTTTACATTGATTATAATAATTATTAACTAAACTATATGAGCTTGATGCCTATAAAAAAAATATCACTAGGTAGTCTAGAAATCTCTCAGTTGGCAGATCGTTCTCATTTTATATCTTTGATTTCATAGAACAGATTATTTACTTAGTTAAGTGCAAACATTTTCCGGAAATAAGACCCGTTTTCGGGGTCAACAAGCTCCTAGACTTTAAGGATCGTTATATACTATCATTAAGCCTCGCTGTCAATATTAAACTCCGGTCTGATTCAGACAATAGACAAATATAAATTAAATATTACAATTATGGCCGCAATTTTTAGTGGAAAAGATTGTTTCCTATATTGTCCTAAAACTTTAAACAATGAATTGCTATAAAATATTCTAAATACTAAATACATAAGCAAATGCTTTATAATAAATAAACTTACACAAAAATAACCTTTAAAATATGAGGCTGATCTAAACACAATACTCCACCCTTCCTGGTTCTACGAAATGTGGATATATATGAATGATTATTTATTATTTATTTTATTCTTGAACTTATTTAAGTAGTTACCAACTTTGTTTTTGATGCCATTATACTTTTAGATTGTAGTTGAAGAATAACCGTGTCTCTAAATCTTAACAGCAAAGATAATTTATTCTATGTTGGAAAAGGTTGATACACATCTTGACATTATTTCATTGATGAACCATAGATTGAGCCCAAATATAATACAACAGATAACACATACAAACAACAAAAAGCATAAACAGGCTACTCATCTGTGGCACTATTATTGAAAATAACCCACCTCCCAACAAATCCCTTTTTCAAAAGTTACGATTTTGTTTCTCTTACAGTATTTTTTTGGAAGATACCAAAAATTTTCGTAAGGAGACTCCGAAGTCTACTGAGTCTGGGGGAGTGCCATGCCCTCCATTATTCTTCGCATTTAGTTAAAAATGAATTCCTGAGCACTGTATCAAATACTATGCGTTGGTTTCATTTCAATAAACTTATAAAAAAATCTGAAATCATTAATAATAGCTATCTAATAAATGAGCACTCAGCAAAAGGAATGCTGCTATTTAGTCGTTAATTTAAGTTTTGTTAGAAAATTTTCGTCATTATATAAGTTTTGATGGGATATTCATTTGTGCTAAGATCGTAGAAAACTCTGAGAGATCCACTTTACTCTCCGAAGATCATTAAGCATTCCAGAGAGATCTATTGCATAATAGTAATAAGACTAAGTAGTGGATAGAGAATCTGATTCAAGAAAGAGCAACGTGACATAACAAAGGCTAAATGGGGGGAGGGGGGATGTACGCAATTTATATCCAATTCATTGTCTTTTCGGTTGTGTAACGCAAATGAAATAGTAACTTATATCAATTAATTTCCATCTTGGTGTGTCCCAGATGAACTTCATCAATGAATATGTGTTTCTTGGGTGTCATTAAATATTATTGCTTATAAACAGGTATGGAGTGGACGATTTTCGTCAGGTTGTCTGTCTGTTTTATAATCCATCTTACATATTGTAGCGACCACTAACTACATAAGATAAATACCCTCTACTCTATTGTACACAATGTAAATTAGTTAATTAAACAAGTGTAAATAATATTACCAAACCACAAAGTCATATCAGTGTAAAAATTGTAAACAATATATGACGTAGCTGCAGACAAGCTCACAGGCATCCCGTAGAGTCCCTGAGCTAGCAGGTACCTCCTGCAGGCCAAGTGGCCAAAATAAAACCCCTGCTCATTGCCTGCTTTGGGCTAAAGAAACCCGCTGGTTTTTGCCGATGATTCGTTCAAACTACGGCTCACCTTTGGACTGGTAATTACATCCGCACTGGTGTTTCAAAATATTGCCTTATAATTCATGAAACCTTCTACACTTCTACATCCTAACCTTGCTATGTCTTAGTCCGGCCTTGTCATACCCCACACCTTCCTAGTGGGATTCTCTGCCTCACTAAAACTATCCTTGGAAGGGATCTATTCCACCCATACGACGGTCTCTGTGGCCCTACAAACATACCTAGCAGCGTCTACCCCAGGGATCCAGTTTGCTTCTTTCCGGTTCACGTTTGCCTTTAGGGTCCGGATGGTTTTCGCCTACCCTCAGATACCGAGTGTGAACTCGTGATCATTCCAAGATCACATATACTACCTACAATACCTACCCTATACTTCTTCTCCTGAACATAGTGCACTGTTGGGGCACTTACATATCACATATCCAGGTCATAGACTATTCAACTCTCTCTCCGTCACCAGAACTAGGGCAACTAGGCCCCCTCGTGACAACGCGACAATATATTCGAGGAATGCCTCTATTATAAATCTATTTTAAATAATCTGAAAATTCTAATGAAAATGCCAGCAGCATTAACAAATGACAAACCGACAATAAATAGCACCACAAATTTTCTCTCCGAAACTACTCCAGTGAGTGTAGTTTGATTGAGATGGTCAGAGGGCATTCTGGGGCCCTTGCCTCGTGATCTGGTCTCACAGAGCATGTTCGCTAAGCACTTGGACTTTTTCCAAGAAAATCCAAACAGTGGTGGATTGTACTAATGTATCTATGTTAGGTGGTTTATATGGTTTTTATCTACATCCTCCGATCATTCCTCGGGCCCTATAAAACACAAGCTGTAACCATCGCCTGACATGTGGGACTGGGGTGCCTCCTGGGCCCCATACGGTTCTGGAAGGTTGAACTCGGTACTCGACCCTGTACTACCTCATACTCGCATCCCTGGAATCACCAAATAAAATACCAACAACTGCGTTTATTGCCAGGGGGTTTTCTACCAAAATAAACTCAAAAAAAAAACGAATAACCCAAGTATACTCGACTGTTCTTTTGTCTTTCTGTCTATGTCAACATTGGGGATGTAAAAATTATTCAACTGATATAAAATCCTAAATTTTAAAGGTTAATTAATCAGCAAATGGCACTTTGGCAAAAATATAGCAAAAATTTAAAGTTTTAGGGACCAATCATATTTTATGTAATTTGATCCAATTCAAATCTGGCCTTTCCACTATAGTTGATTGTTTTTGACTCCTATTTCTCGTATCAGAATATACAGATGTAGCATATAACTCCATGCTCATTTGGTGAGCTATTGCTGCTGCTTAAAGATGCCTGGAGAATTTTTCACTGAGAATAGAAATTCCACGAACTTCATTTATTCCATATCTCCACAAACATTGACTTCAGTGTAAAAATTCCGTTATTATTATGGTCATTTTGAAGTAATTTAATATTGCATGTGGCAATATTTGCGTTAAACCTAACAAAAGACTGACGAAATTCACCGGAATAACCCCTCCCATAAACAAGACGGGGAAAACTCTAGGCCTGTTTACCATTTATTACAGGAAGGGTAAAGTACAATTTACAACACTTTTCAGCATATTTGTTTGTATTTTGGGAATAATTTATAAATTTAGTGGAATATTATAGGATGTTCATGGCCTTATTTAATTACGAATCAGTCAAGCCGTGGTTTGGCAAGGCTTTGGCACCAATGAATTGGAGTCGACACTTCACTTTGGATAGCTAATTTAATTCGTACTCCAAACTTAATGATGAACATTACACATTAATGGACTGAATTAATTAAAAGTGATGAGGCTCACCTTAGTTATCATAGACTTAAAACTAACTTACATCTAACAATAAAAACTTAAACTAAATCTTAACCAAATTTTCCCCAACAATCTGTTGCCATCGATGTGGGAAGGATGATGGGGTCATAGGATCATATGGAAAGCAACAGTCGCCTGAACCAGGAAAATGAAATGTGACGAAAAAAAGCTATCTTCAGAGAAACGGTTCGTTGTCTAATTATCGTTTGTTGGAGATACTGCGAGGGGAATGAATACCTCATAAGACGGGGGAATTTCCTCGGTATAATGTATGTCAAGTTAAGCTTAGATGCTCCTCTGATTGAAAAAGACAGTAAACGCTTGAGATAAACAATTTGTAAGACTAATTGCTACGCTACTGCTCCTAACAACTTGGAGAAGTTATGAAGACCCCTGCTTGTCAGTGATCAGTTTTCAGGCTTGGGTGAAAGTAGCTAGTCTTAACAGTGAGTAGTGTCCTTTAAGCTGAGTGAACTGTACAGCATCGTTCAGAGATAACTTCACACCTGATAAACTTCGCGGAAAAAACTGAAAGTGTTTGGGCCGCTAGAGAAGTTCATGCCAGTACGTTCAATGCCTTTAAATAAAAAAATGAGATATGGATAAAACAAGCCAAAATTTTATCAACTTTTTCTTGGAAGTATTCTCTAGGGGTGTAAATGTTATCTATCTATCCACTCAATTCCAGTAATGGTAGGCATATATATAAGAAGGAAAAATCAACAAATCCGAGAAAACAGAAGACAACTCAAAGGAAAAAAAATTAGAAACATAAGTCAAAGGTTGATTTCTTATTCCACTACATAGCCATACTGAATTTCAGTTATTATGTTTGTCAAAAATCAAGTATGCAAACCGTCGAAAACGGGGTGACTATTGCACATAGGGTGAAATTGTCAAAATTTAAATTTAGCACTAACATTTAAAGGTCTGAAATATTTCTTTATTGTATGTTAGCATACACATTTAAAGAAAGAACATTATTTTTAAAAAAATGTTACTTAATTTTCCTATCTAAAAGTATTTAACCAGTTTCGTTGTGATTGCACAACTTCTGTTGCCACAGTTATCTAATAAGGGATCCGGTTTTGCTGTCAATCTGCCCGGTAATTAACCAACTGCCTGTGGAGCTGTAGGTAAGTCAATATTTATAGTAAAACGACTCAGTTAATTATAAAACAATATTTTTGATAACCTTTCAAAATCATTATTGTAACTAGGGTGTTAATTGCCAGGATAGTTTCCTGAGTGAGAGGCAAGTTATGACTCAAGCGAAGTCCCTGTATCGTTTGTGAGGGAGGAAAAATGGGCAAATTCATATTCCCCGATGAAATGGAAAAAACATGTTTTAGTTTTTAACAAGATTTAAGTTTTTCTTAGCAGGTTTATAGTTTTTATACCATATCTTTTCTGCTGTTAAAAAATATTTACATATTTTTAATCACTTTTTAATATTTTAAATGTAGAAGAGGACTCATCTGATTTTTTTTCTTGCGTAAATTTTTAAGATATAAAATAGTAAAAATAATACTGCGTTTTGTAGTTCAAACCCCCTAACTCGAAGGTTAGTTACAGATTGTATGCAATATATTTCAAATATTTTTAAATAAGCTTTTTAAAAAATATATTTTGTATCTATGAATATCGATTGTCAAAGGACTTATTGAAATTAACGTATATTCTAAAAAAAAAACACGATACACGATAGAGAAAAGTATTTATGGCGTGAAAATGCATTTGTTTCACTTAATTACAATCCCATTTTGCCTAATAAACATATGCCAGACAATCGTAAATCCTCCATAAAGCAGTCCCATTACAAGTCTAGTGTTCTTTATTATCCTCGGGTAAAAAAAGATATACGTTTAAACATGGAAAATTAAATGCTTGTCGTCAATCATTCTTAAAGTAGGGATTACATGGCGGGAATATTCTAGATCCTAAGTGAATTTTTCATTCATACCCATTTTATATCAGAATCGGTTTGACACGATTTCAATGGCAGTTTTAATGACGGTGCCGCAATATTGTCCACTTGAGCACGGCACATTATTAAATATGGCAACCAGTTTTTTAATTTAATCCCTTAATCAGTATAAAAAGAAAAAAAAACAATTTTTTAATACCAATTAAATAATTCATGGTCTTCCATTTCCATGTTCATTAAATGAAACTGGTTAACAAACTATTATTCCTCTTCATAAAATTTAGGTTGAGTTAAAGTTTATAACCTTAATAGTTTAAGTATGTAACAAACTGTATATAAGGACTTCGAGACCATTAATTTGATATTACTCGATCTGATAGGAAGATATTAGAATGTTGATAGCTAATATTTGTCATGATGTTTAGTAATGAAATGTTTATTTCCATGTACGATTTCATTTTACAGGTCAGGTAGGAGACTCAATGATTAGAAAAGACAGCCGCAGAGGTGGAAAAGTAGTGGTTCGAGGTTAAAAAAATATACATATTCTGGATATTAATGGGGAAATATTTCAATAAATTAAATACCTCTAACTCATGATACGAAGGTTCTGGGCTCAAATTTCTGGTAGGAAAGTGATTTTATCCATTTCTATGAATAGTTGGGTGAGTATTCGCCTTTAAGCCACAAATGTGTATATAAGGGCGTAAAAAAATTAACAAAACTCCTGAAATTTCCCTTTTTTTTTTTTTTTTTTTTTTTAAGGGTATGTCAACTACAAGGGTCATTGACGTCCACATATGATAATTTTTTTTTTAATTTTGGTTTTACGATTTCCTAATTATGTTACCTTTCATTTTACTTTACAACAAAAGAAATTTAGGAACATTTTGGGGTTTTACTGTTGTGATTATATATATATATATTATGGACCCGAGTGAGAACAAGGCCAACCGAGAGCATAGGCGGCACCACAGGCCCACCTTACTTGTAGACAGGAAACCAGGACTGTTCGGTGAATGAGGGTAGAAACCATGATGCCTGTCATTATCTCAGTCATCAGCACAGCCACTGATGTTAACATATGTGAATGTTACTGGAAAATCCCCTGAAGTCCTTGCAGCCATGCATTCTATGTGAGACCTGAAGTGTCCCCCAAAGTCCCGAATAACGGGCTCCCGGAAGCCAAGGACATCTACACTCAAGCACTCTCCCGGGTTCGCCTCGGTTGAATACTGTTCATTTATACTCCTTTTCTAGAAAAGCAGAAAGTTTTTTTCAAAGAAAGAAATTTTATATTAGTAAAAGAAACTTACTATATACTTTATAAATAGAAATAATGGAAAAGAAAAAAGTTAGTATATGTCTGCAAAAAGGGAAAAGAAAAGTAAAAAAGCGAGATAAAAATAACAACAAATAACGAGGTAAATTGGCAAGGGCCTCAGAAAGAAAACAGGATATACCATATGCTCTCCACTCGCAGGGCATTCGAACAAAATATGCTTGATGCTTGACTGTAAGCTCAGATCCACGGCAATCAGGTAGGGGTTTCGTAAGCCATTAAGTAGCTATGAGTCAGTCTGGTGTGACCAACCCTTAGAGGAGCCAACACGACTTCCTGTCTTCTGTTGAACCTGTAGGGTGTATTCCAGGCTCCAGCCCAAATGCTTGATGATTATTTCTTCGGAAATTTGACAAGAATAAATTAAATTTGGGTTTTTCTTTTATAAACCTACAGCGAAACGACCGGTTTAAACATTGCGGTGATTATCTAGAATCTTTTTTATTTCCAATACTCGTAATCATCAACATCTATGATTGTTTTTTTAAAAGAGCGTGAAAAAGTTTTTTTTCAATTTTTTATATACTCTCAATAATACGCAACTGAAAATAACCAGGCATGTACCCTAAACTACCGGTTATTAAAGAATTAAGAAAGTAAAGGCTCTATTTATAGCATGATAACAAAAATGTATTCATGTTGATATACTCAAAGGAAGTTCCTTATTATTATCTGAGTCTCAGTTCTTTTGATGCCTTTGTTTCCATTTTCAAAGAATAATTAATCCCTACACTTTTTTTCATGATAGCCTGAGAGAGGAGGGATTGTGGTCAGACGGTGTAAAAGGATTACTTAATTTTTGCAGCCATCTTATAACCGTGTTTTCAATATTAAAAGTTTAAAAATAAACTTATGTATTTTATTAAAAGAAGTAGTGATGAAGTGGAACAGAAGTTTTTGTCACTAAGAAGATTTATTATTTGTCACTGAATATTTTCAACTCACTGATCAGTCATCTTTATGAGATGGAACGAGTTGATGGTGATTCTTCGTCAAGAACCTCGCAAGATACCTGTAGATCAAGGACCCTTGAAGATATATGTCCTACTCACAAGGGGAGACTACGGTCAAGGATCACCGATTTCAATAAATCTTGTTTTGGTGATAGGTCGAATAATATTTGGCATGTGACTGAGCGTGCTTGACATTGGACCCTAGGAGCCGAACCAACTCCATTTTTTTAATCGTCTTTTTTTCGCCTGTAAAATATCGTTATCATACGTAACCCGATTTGTTTGTTTTTTTTTGTGTGGAATACGATAGTTCTGAGGAGTTGGGAGGATTTGGTCTTTTCCATCCAAATGTAAATGTTAACATTTATGGATTGAGCTGACGTAGATGATTTAGGTGGTTTAAATGGGTTTAATCCACATCCTCCGATCATACACCGTGTCCTATAAAACAGTACCTATAACCACCGCCTGACATGTGGGACTGGGGTGCCTCCTGGGCCCCGGGCGGTTCTAGGAGGCTGGACTCGGTGGTACTTAGGCCAGATTGTGTTAAATGAGCATAGCTTATTGAAAAGTAACAAATGCCACTAAAGGATACGCAGCAAGTAAAGTAAGTTAAACAACGTTTCTAAGAAAAACAAGTTCGTTTTCGTTTTAAACGCCATCAAATACCTAAAAATACAAATTTTGTATCTCTCAAAAAATGATATTTTTTTTGGCTAGATTCATAAGCTTATAACCTTTTAAGTATAATTGAAATTGTTACTTTAGTGTCAATATTTCCACTTAAACCTTCGTAAATCGTCGCACACAGCACACGACATTTTTAGGCACCACAAACAACCCGTCCTGAGCAGTTAAGGATGACTGATAGTATGTAGTAGTAGGATGATGTATGATAGGATGTTATTGAAATGTTATCCATGACTGGACCCATCAGGAGAAATGATTAAGAATTATATCATACATAGTTATTGGGGACAAGAAACAAAAAAAAAAACTACCTGTCAAGAGCAAACACAAGATAAACAAGATCTGGGTCAGATTTTCCTATATTTGGAGGTCGTTCCAAAGAGGTAAATGAGTGTATATCGGTAGTTGTTCTGCGATAACTTGCCCGTACATCACCAGATCGTCAGATAACGTAGATCATTGATACGTTTCAGCGTGAAATTTGACGGAAATTCGGGGTTTTAAAGAAATAAATTTCTCAGGGTTTATAGGAAATAAACGCTGAAAAGTGGAGGGGGTGCCCTTGAAACATGTTATCAGAAATAATTTCAGTTTTCGTCAGCAGAGCGCAGGCTGTGAAAATGTTGAAATTAATCCATGTGATATCGTTATTACCATTGAAACCTGTTGTCAGGTCCACTACCCTGCTGTCCAGTAAAGTAGACACTTGTTTAGCCGCTAATATAAAGAAAATGAGTTACAAAAACGTCGAACGAGGCACTACCAATACCCTTGCATACCGAATATTCTTCAGTAAGTGTATTAATACTTCTGTGATTATAATTAATCAATGACTATGGTTTTTTTAGTAGACGATTAATCTATTAGGTACTATGTAAAACTGAGTATGGGTGCTTGTAAAATGTATAGATTGTATTGGAAAATGGGTTATTGAAAATACAGTGGCTATTGACTCATTTTTTATCATTATTTTTGAATAAACAATAAGCATTTTATCATTTATGGCTTTTTGCTTGGGTTATTAATCTTGGTTTACTTATTTTCTTTTTAGAAAATTCTGAAGGAACTCCAATTTCTCCTTTCCATGACATTCCGTTATTTGCCGATGAATCTTCTCAATATGTTAATATGGTGGTTGAAATCCCGAGGTGGACCAATCCTAAAATGGAGGTAAAAATATTTAAGGGTTATTCAATATTTCATTATTTATCTGATGCAATATCTACTAGTACTTTCCCCCCATCTGTATATATTAAGAACTATTATACATCAATTTATTTTTATTTTCCTTTCTCGATAAGAGATTTGAAACCTCTTCAACTTTTAGTTTCTACAGAAAGTTGTAAATCTGTACTTGTATATTTTATTACTTTATTATCAATGTTCCTAACCTCATATCTGTTATGCCATCTACTTCATCCTACTTGAAAGCATGGTGATAATAAGGCCGATTGAACTAAGAACCCTTGTTATGGGTGAAATATTTAATACTTTTACTGATTAAAGTGCAAGTTAATTTATTAGCATCATGTGAGATCAATTTTTTTTATCTTCTAAAGTTTTCTATGTTTGAATTTATATTTAATCATATATGTTTTGAAACATGCATGCTAAAATTAATTATAATTAGAAAACATGAAAGTTTTGAATAAACTTTTAGAATTAAAGTTCTAGTTTTAATGCTAGTTTTACAGTTATCGAAAACTTTCAAGTAATAGGAGACTTGGGATCTGATATCTCACAAGAAATATTAATAACAAAATTAACTTCAATTTCTTCACTTACTTCCCTGGGTACTGGAAGTTTAGGTTCTTATCTTTGATTGTCGAAATAAATATCTTTAATGATCTTGGTGCATTCCTCATTTGATATTAATAGTTACTTTTGTTTTATTCAGATTAGAAATGGCTTTTGATTCTGACAGTGGCAACTTGTACACTTTTGTAGATCTGATGGCTTCAAATAACATGTCGCTGTTTCATTTCTTCAAATTTCAATTCAAAAAGCTTATTGAAGGCTTTTCTAAGTGTGCATATCCTCTGGTTTCGCTATTATGATACTTTGGTAATAATATCATACTTCAATGTCCATAATGTAACATACTTGGGCTGTAAAGATGATTGAACTAGAATTGAACCAATACTCATGTTGTGTTTAGGATCTCGATGTGTACTACTTGTAGAGATTGAAGTACAAAACCTTTCTTTGTTTGTGGCTAAAAAATGTACAAATTTAGGGTTGAGTCATTTTGTGATAAGAATGAAAAATCTTGTAGAAGATCAGAAGTAAGCTGAATGGTAATTATTCAGATTCGTTTTGTAGCCTTATGTAAATACTAGTTAGCTATTAAGTGTAACTGCATTTTGAAAACAGTAATTATGATTATCTTTCAAAAATATTGCAATTGTTTCTCTTTCTGCCTTTATTATTTCTGTTGTGGTTCCATCTATCCCTTGGGACATTGTTTCTTTGAATTAAATGATGAAATCCATGGCGCAGCATGTTATGAAGACATAAGGACAAATAAGGTTGTTGCCGAAGTTGGCAGGTGTTACTGAGGAGCTAACATGGTTGTTATTACACTATCTGTGATTCTATTTCTAGGGAGTTTCTTTCCTTAGCACCAGTAATCGTATGGATGACATATTTAAACCTTATATCGTCTTCTTTCTTGAAATGTAATAAGAATGTCTTAAACGATTACAGGTAGAACTTGGGACATAATACAATATAGAACTTATTATGATGTTAAGATTCTTTTTGTTATCATCATTGTTGTAATAGTTTGAAAATTATCAAGTTTCATTAAATATAAAGTTTTTAAATATTATGCATCCCGGTTATATAGCATTTTCCTCTTTTGTAATGATATATAATAACATGGTGTTTGTTTCCAGATTTCACGTACCGAACCTTTGAATCCAATTAAGCAAGATACAAAGAAGGGAAAACTGCGATTTGTTGCGAATAGCTTTCCTCACCATGGTTACATTTGGAATTATGGTGCCATTCCTCAGGTATAATAATACGATTACATTTTAGTTTACTGTGGTGTACATGATATGGTTATAGCAATCAATGCAGTTACTATATATATTATAATCAGGCTATTTGGTCAAGGTGACAAAAACTGCCTCGTGTTTTGCATAAAAACAACAGCTGTTATATATAATTTCTCGTGGTATATAATCAACATGATCTATACAATTATATTTATCACATTGACTGACTGTCATTAATTAATTATCTATTAGTATTATCATATCCAGCGGGTCATGGTCAATGTAATTGAAGTTACTTTAAGTAATAAACCCCTATCTAGAATGAAACAAATCATTTAGTATCACAAATTTTAATATTGCTATTAATTGTATTGTAAGAAAAACTGTACTTGCCTCCAAAAAAAGTGAACCATTCTGTATGTTATGTGTTTAACCCAAAAATTTACTTAACTATGCTAGTGATTGATTGAGAAACTGACAAATTAAATCAATTTCATAGCCGACAGTTTCTTAACCCTTTTGCTGTATTATTTTTTCTCAGTTAAAAAAAATTATCCACACTGTCAGCAGATATGGTCTACAATTATTATCACTGGTTTTTTTATCATTTCATTTATCAATACTATTATTAATTTCAAGGTCAAATTTATAATTATAGGTATGGATAGTCATTTCGATATTGAAAAAAACATAGTCGATGTTTGATCAAATGTTCAATCTAAATATGTGGCCGGAGGATGTTAGCCGATTGATTATTTAGGTGTAGCCTATGTACAGGGATCGTTGGCTATGTACAGGTTGCCTATTTTAAGTCTGTTTTATGTTGCTGAGTTTAATCTGTGCATTGGACGCTATGAAATAAAATCTGCTTTATCAGGTGTGAATTGAATCCACTAACTTCCAATCTTAGGGACTACTTGTTCTCCAGCATGCTTGTCATCAATAGCCCATGGTAGAGAGCATTCTAACTCATTGGGTTGTTGATATAGATTGTGTCCATTTTAATCAACTAAACTTAATATATATCTACTGCTAAGTACCACTTATTATTTCATGTTTATTCATCTGACTAATATAAACTCTATTTTCTCCTTCTAGACTTGGGAAAACCCTGAAGTCAAAGATGAGCACACTGGCTTTAATGGTGATAATGACCCGATTGACATTCTAGAAATTGGATCAAGGGTGTGTAAACTTTATTTTTTATATTTATAAAGACTCCTTTAAAGATGAACTCATCTCATTTTTAATTAAATTAATTTAATTTTAATCAATTGAATACATTTTTGAATATATGTACCTCAACTAGAATTCACTCTGAATTCAGTCTGAGTAACAACATATGCAAAAAAATACACTTCAACCTGAGAACACTCAAGTTACTTTTATTTCTTTGACTTGTTCTTTATTATGTAACATATTTGTTATTCATGGAGGAATTAAGTTGCAGATTAAAGTTTATTTTTTTCATTATTTCAAATTGCTGGGTACTGACAGGGCCTGTGTATTAAACCACTTCTAAACGTTTGAACATTTTTACTTAATTAGCCATAGACAATTTATTTGCATTATTAACTTGGCAATTATCAAACATTACATGTCTGTAATTTATTATCTATAACTGTTAACAAAAGAAATATTTCATTTTTTGCTCAGTCATTTGATTTTATTAGCAAATATATGTTAGAAAACTTAGTTCAGTTATTAATAATTATCAATAATATTGGGATCTATACCACAATCCTTATTGCTTAATTTAATTATGTTTTAGATAGCCAAGAGAGGTGAAGTACTTCAAGTGAAGGTCTTAGGTGTTGTTGGCTTAATCGATGAAGGTAAATTTTATTTATTATGTGATATGCAATTCATTCAATACAGAAATAATTATATTTGTTTTTAATCCATTTCAAACTTTTAACCTTTAAAAATAATTTGTCGAAATGTTCTATATGTATAAATGAAAAATAAATGTTCTAAATACTATTATTACACAATGTGTTTGGGATATTCTGCTTGTCTGTATGTTTTCTGTTGCAAATCAGTATAGAAAGAATGATAAAAAATTCTAACTAAAATGAAGTATCATTTTTCAGGAGAAACAGACTGGAAAATTGTTGGAATCAGCCGGACCGACCCCGTTGCAGAATCGATGAATGGTGAGTAATATTCTGTCTGTATGTATTTATGTAATAAAGTATCTTCTTTAATCTACTTCATATAATGGTGTACTCATTTGAATAAAAATATAACTTGTACTGTAAATATTTAACGTGATATTAAAATTCATGGATTTTTTAATATCTCATATAATTTGTTTAACAGAGTATTAAAATACAATGACAATTTGATCCCATTATAGAATGGTTTAAGCTTACAATCATTTGAAAAATTCTCTCTTCGGATACCTCAATTCTCGCATTTTATGCATACTTAAAATTATTACATAAAACAACAACTGTAACTGCCAGGGAAAAAAAACCTTTTTCTTAGGTCAAGCAATCAAGCATTCTCAATCGCTGTAAACATTCTTCCAGTTCTATTCTATCTGATTTCCACAGTTAAAATGCTGTCTGTGTTGTTTCGCCAAACATGACCTTAGTTTTTCAATGACAATCTAGTTTTCAAAATTCACTTTTCTTAATAGAGGATAGTTATTTTTATGATATTTACTTTATTTTGTATTTTATCCTACCCAAAAACTGATTTCACTGTAATCTGTGATGTTGACTTTAATAGGTAAAAATGTTTGATGTAGCATCCGATGGTGTAAGTATATCCATCTGTTGACAGATGTGTGAACTCGCTTCTACAGATCTAAGTGCATACCAAAGTGATCTTATTCTTAAATTATAATTGCCATTTTATAATAAATAATATCCCCCATTTTAGATTTAAAATTTATCATGCATATGTAAAATATTATTACAAACCGTGTTTTATTTTTAATAGTATGCACTAAATCCATATAGATCCAGGCTTGATAGCCAGCTTTCACATTAAAATTTCTTTCTGAACAGGATTTGTTTAGTCTAGTCTAGAGCTTGATTCAACCTAATGAGGAAAACTGAGTAGTTACTTTAATAAAAAAGTAGTGAACAGTTTATCAGAAAATCCAAATAAAGGTTTAATAATATCCTACTACCTCTCCTAGTGTCATCTTCTAACTACAGCCACAACCTCAGTTGGCTTCATCTCTTGAGATGTTGCGCCATGGATTTAATTAGTCTATATTAGAAATTAATCTCACTACTTTGAATAAATTATGTTCTATTGTTATTTCTATTCTTATTTAGATTTGATTTGAGTATTTTTCATTTAGATATAACAGATGTCGACAAATATTTCCCTGGACTTCTGAAAGCAACAACAGAATGGCTGCGAATATATAAAATTCCAGATGGAAAACCTGAAAATCAGTTCGCATTTAATGCTGAATTTAAAGACAAAGCATTTGCTAACAAAGTCATTTCGGAAACTCATGAACACTGGAAAACTTTGATGTGTAGAGAAGAAGATGTTGACATTACTAGGTGAGATAGAACAATTTCAATGAAAATCATTTAATTGTATGCATAAGTTGTATAAGTGTAGTGTATTAGTTTACTTGAAGCGTTTAGTTTCAAAACCAGCTTGATGCTTTTTCAGAAATCTTTCAGGAGAGACAAAAAACAAACAACTCTAAGTGGGGTTTGATAGGATGATGCACTTTTAAAGTCAGTCAGTCGGATGGAGCTTCATTTTCATCAGACTCGCTCAAGGATGTTATAGAATCAGCCTAATACTTGAGAAAAAAAAAAATCGAGCTGTTTTTGATACTAAACGCACACCTCACTTGTAATCGTAGTTCAATTTACTTTTATATGTTTCATACTTTATGAACAGTAAAAAGGTGTTTTTTGTTTGTTTTTTAGGACAAACACTTGTGTTGTTAACAGTAAGGATCAAATAAGCCCAGATGAGGCTGAAGAAATCATTAAAAAAACACCACCTTTTGCCCAAGGATCTCCTGAAGATGATTCCGGTATAAAAAAATGTTTTATCAATGCTGCTTAATTAGTTTTCTAGCAATTTGTTTACTAACCACATTCTATTTACTTAACATTTTATCTAGGAAATGGTCGAAATGACTGTTTTTAACCTCTTAACTACAAACATTAAGTGTTATGTGGGGAGCTATTTCTCACTTCTGAGAAAACAAATTTCCACACCATTTCAAATGGGCTCAAAAATCGTCCCCTTATTTTTCACTTAATGGAGAAAAAAATATTGGATGCCAAAGGAAACAATAACTTAAGAAAAATAGAAGGAACTTGGGATATAATGATTTTTTTTTTATATCCCCTTGTTACAAAATTAATATATGGTACAAAATATAGATCTACAAACAAATCTATTTACAATTTACAAATTCTGTTTTCTACCAATAGTGATCTGCATTGTACAAAAGTATAATGATGTACATTATACATTAATGGACTGAACTTATTAAAAGTGATAGGGCTTATCTTATTTGTCATAGACAAAACTAACTTACATCTAACAATGAATTTATGATAAGAATTAAAAGCTTTATAATAAACTGGGAAATCGATCACTTAAGAAGAAACAGAACTATTAAAATATTGAACTAGAAAATTTTAAATCAATCCTGCTGAAACAAATAAATAAATTTATAAAAACTATTTGTTCTTATTAAAAAATAAATAAAAATTTAAACGTCACTTGTTTTTCTTGTATATACATTGAATATTGAATTTAATATCTGAAATCAAACCTTAAATATAGATTCTAATCAAGATTTTAATCCAAAATTAATTTTAAAAAATTGAAATGGTTAAATTAAAATTAATTTCCTTGCAGTTTTATCAACAAAAAAATATTTTTCTTGTTATTCGATACAAAAATGGAACGAAATTATCGCTAAACAAATTTATTCTGTGATAGGTATACACAGGTGGTCTGAAAAGTTTCCGACCTCAACATGAAGATGATAATAAAATAAATAAAAGCTTTGTTAGGTCGGAAACTTTTCAGACCACCCTCGTAGTAAATATCAGTTGACAGCAAACATGAAAAAAATAAAGTCTTTAATGCAAGAATGTTTCTTGAAGGGCTTTCATTGGCTACTAATAGCCAATGTTGAATAGTAACACCTACTACTATAACAGTAAATAAGAAGGATTAATGTGGGTAAACAATAGGAGAATAAGTAAAATCTAGTTGTGATGCCTTCCCAATCTAATCATTTCCACTAAGTGTTGTGTTCAATTAGGTGCAAATATCTGTACTTGTTCGAAAGCCTCCGTAAAACATACTTCAACCAAACTATATCACTACTTTCTATATTACATCTTATGTGGTAATTGCTTATATTTGAAAACTTTATTCTGTAATTATTTGTTTCAGTGGGTAAATGGCATTTTCTACATTTGGTTTGAGCGGAAACACTGAGGTTAAGTAAGAAAATTTCATAATGGCGCTGAAGCGAGAACTCTTGAAATTGTAATTTTATTTAGTATGACAACAAAAATTAAGAAAAAATGTGGTTAATTTTCACCATTTCTTGTAAAGCATATTTTTTTTTTTTTTAATTCCTGTTTTTATATTGTTATTTATTTTTTACTTGATATTGTATTTCATTTTTGTAACAAATCAGTGATTATAAATTGAAAGATTTCTACTTTATGTTGGTTATTCCTACTTAAAAGTTTACTGATCGATTTTGTTCAAAAAGGTTTTGATAGGAACTCATGACACAATGAAAAATGACATATTCCATTATCATATGGAAATTTAAAAAAAAAACAACTTGTTTACTTGCTGACCTGGTTGGGAGAGGTTTTACTTTACTGGTACTAGACAATAGTCTTTAATCTGTATGCTCTATGGTATAAAATCTTGATGGATTTCATTTATAAACAGTGTACATTTTGTCTAGATATAATACCAGAAAGAATGAGAAAACAAATCAAACATGAAAAAAAATAGGATTAGTCAAGTCATAGCTCTGAAATTATTAAAACCTAATTTTCCCTATGATCACAAACACATTATGGACAATTACACCCAAAAAAAAATTCATGGGTTTATCGTTCAGTGTTTTTTTTTTATATATTAGTCAGTTTTTATTTTTGTCCTGCAATTCCAGTCATTTAAATCTTGTTCGCAACTTTATATCAACCCAAGTTTTACTAAGAGAGTAGATATTTTGCATATTAGGTACATTTAATGGCCTGAAGGTGCTAAAAATATAAATTGTGACTAACAATATCATAATTAATAAATTATTCTGTAATTAAAAAAATACCTATCATATTGAATGTGCTGTCAAATTAAAGATCTTGTTGCCCTGATTAATAATATGTAATTTATATTTTTAAACTGTAATTACCCAAAGTTATTAGAATCTTGTTTTTTAGAGGCATGAAAATATTCTGATGCTTGAAAATATAGTTCTGTTTGATGCTTAAATTAAAAGTAATTTGTGAAAAATAACTGTCATGAATCAACAGTTACTGTGAATGAAAAAAATTTTTTTTTATAAAAAGTACAAAATCAGATTATATGACAATAATAATATATAATAATAATACAATAATATAACAAAATAAAACAATAATAATAGAATTATTCTTTAAAAAACTGCTATGGCCATGGTGACAAATTCCCATCAAGTGACCAATCAATGAGGCATGTTAGAGAAACTTTTTTTAATGGATAAATTAATAAAACTTAAGAAATAAAGCAAGTGGTAGCAATTAGAAAGATCATCAAAACCGTTAACTGCATGATCCTGCACATTTAACTGAATTTTTAATTGTAGAAAAGGAAATTATCACTGACCAAAATGGATTAACAGATAAAAATACAGTAATTTTAAAACCCATGTAAGCCACACTGAGGCCCCCTGTGGGCTGTGCTCCTTTTTCAATTTGCATTATTTTCTTTCAATTTTTTTTTTAAATACAATTTATTTAAGAATTAATATAAAGAACTAATTGGTAAACATTAAATAAGATAACATTTTATGTAATGAGAAAAATAAGAGGTGATACCACTGAACCTCAGATCAACAAGTTTATATAATATTATTTACTAGGTGGACCAGGAAGGTGAACCAAATGGTCTACTTTTGATCTACTGTCCAACTTTTGATTCACTCTGTATTACAAATAAGAGTTTTAGACTTATTTTTTTTTAATTGTTATATTACGAAGCTTTTTATTCCAATATTTACTTTTATTAATGGTCCTATTTTTATCAGAGCTGCATAGTCTCTTCAAGGTTTATAGTATGCTACATTTATGCTGGGGGGTTTTTATTTGGAAACCACAACCAGTTGAGATTTTTAATTGTACGGAGCTTATATTAGCAACTAATAGTGAACCATTTTTGTGTAAGTACTTCTTTGAGATAAGAAGGATCCCGTTGGAACAAATTTATCACTTGCAATTACTGCAGACCCTATTTTGTTACTGAGCTTTCTATTTACAAGGTTTGTGTGTTCAATGATAGAAGCAATAAAAAGTCAAAAGAAAAGGTATATTCTACAGAACCGGCTACATGAAAAGAAAGGCAATCCACATATCTGGTAACTGACTAATTAACAAAAACTACTTATGTTACATGTCAGCTATTTCAGAAGGAGAACACATTAAAGGCATTAACACAAAAATATATTAAAGAAACTAAAGTTTGAGGCTCCAACATTAGTACGTTTTTAACTTTGTTCAGGCAATAGTAGTGACCAAGGTGGATGACAAAATAAATAAAGTGCTTTTTAGAAGATGGATGGTGTAAAATACCCCATAATATTTTCTTCATAGTACGATTTGGTTCATATACACCTGCTTTATATATTAAATCGTTTTTATGAAATTATAAATATAATCTTCATGGGGAGTGTCGAGTCAGAGAAAATATAATGAGAATAAAAGGAAGTGAAAAAAAATTGAATGCTAAATAAAAAATATGTTTAATGCTGAAATCCTTTACATTTAAAATAAACACAATAATAAATTATTGATTCAACATATAATAAATAAACAGCAGAAAAAAACAAAAGTTATAGCAATTTACAAGTAAACATTATCTTTACAAAGAATTTAGAGTCATTGATATTGTTTTATGACAATATTAACAGTCTGTTAAACTGGCGCTTGCTTAGGCCCTCTTTGGTTAAATAGATCAGGATAAAAGAAAACAAGTCACTGCCTACTATTTTAAGCAGTTATTTCTTAGAAATCTGTGTAGGCAGGAGCGGACTGATTGAATGTCACTGGCCTGTAGAAAGACATGCTTTTTTGCCAGCCTCGGGGAGCGGTATTGTAGTTGTTCAAGCCAGAATAACTAAGGTGTGATACTTGAGATGTAGAAGTATATGCTTGGGGTTCATAAGTGGGTTCTGGCGCTTTGTAAGAATTTTCTTCACCTAGAATAGTAAAAATGACTAATCAAATATACACATTCAAATTTTAGAAGGTAATGTTTAAGGTCATAATCAACTGCTTCAAACATTAAATAAACTGTCATGCAAGAACTAAAGCTAGTTTATAGGTTTATACGTTAATTTTCTAAATTTCATTAAAATCCATTTATGAAAATGGTAAAAATTAATGATGATGAAATCATAACTTTTATTAACACGGAAATAAACCAATTTTTGGATTTCTTAGCATTTATTAGAACTCTTCAAATCTTTCTATTGAATAGTGATTTGGTTAGACCATAATATTATTCATTTTAAACTTGGTATTTTTCTACTTAATAGTTTTTGTGCTGAGTTAAGTGAAAGGCTAATTTTGATGAAAAATTGAGCTATTTCACCTTGGATTCATTTATAATGTTATGCTATATCAGACCTCAAATAATTAACAAAATTAATTAGCAATTTATTTTTTGCCTTATTTTTGTTACCTTGGACGGCTAGTGTTTTCAATTGAGTAGAAATAAAAACTAAATTGATATTGTAACTTATAATATTTTATCTAACCATAATATATATATAAAAAAAAATTTAATTTTAGTCTACATCACAGTTTCGGTTGAAAACATGCTAAATTAAAAAAATATAATTAATTGATATTAATAACGTTGAGTATAAAAACAATTACAAGGTTTTTGTAATCTCATGCTTAAATAACTTGTGGATAATTTTAACAAGTAATACTAAGGTTTTTATTCCAGGATTATAATTATGCTCCTACATATATTTTTATCTCATGGTCTTAATATTTTTTTTATTCAATCTGATCTTGTAATGTACTTCTTCAAAATATTTCTGATGCCTTTATATATCTGATGATAATAACTTTCTGTGATATTGTTCATCTATCAGTTAAAACCCTGATATATCAATAAGAAATTAACCATCTGTTAAAAAATGTACATCTTATTAACGGATTTGCTGGGCTGAGGCTCATGTTTTTGTTGGTTATTTTTGTTTTATGATTACTTTCAAATAATTTGAAAAAATTCTATAGGAAAATAAATATATAACAATGAGAACACTTGTCAAATCGAAAATGGACAACGCTCATAAAACAGTTTTTTAGAAATGTGTTAAAATAAAAATAGACGATTTGTCTCTTAGCCTTGGTTACAATTTAGATTGAGAAATTCATTACATCTAAAACAGAAATACAATTTCAGTCCTGCAGCTTGGATGATATGCTGTACTTGCAATCCATAACCCATATCTGTCTAAAGACTGTTGATCAATAATTCCTATACTGAGTTTTATTAGTTTTTATAAGCCTTTCAACTGCTGTCATTTTTAATAAGATAATATAGAACAAATTCTTAACAACACACACCAGTACAGTCAAATGAGCTAAAATCTTAAAGTAGTTAATATTTTTATCTACCTATTTAAAGTATTGTTTTTTCATGTTAAATACATTTAAATATTTTATCCAATTTTATATTACATTTTTATGTCTTTAAGTAGTTATGCTTGGTTCTGTTACAATTGTTAGGATGGATAGAAAATGACAGCAAAGTCTGATGAAAGTTCTATGCATGTAAAATAATGAAGCTCAGTGTAAGAAGAAACTTGTTTATTATTGATTAATCAAAAACCCAACCCACAACTAGATATATAGCAGCTAGATATGTAAGAAAGGTCTTAATACTAGTTATGTTTGTGTCATTTTACAGGAATGGTAACTCAAAAACAATAGGTATCTTTCAGGCTGTCAAATTTCTAATTGGTATGTGTGCCTGCTTAAAAACTACTATCAGAAATATTTAACATAACTACGTTTAATTGATAATAATTTTCAACATGCAGAAAAATTTTATAAGTAACCACTAATATAATGCACATCCAACATATCTCAAGAGTACATTCTCTTTATTCTTTTGATTTTCAAACAAACAAACAAAAAATCATAAAACCTAGGAAATAATGCAAGTTTGTTGACAGTCAATGATAGGAATATATAATTCATGAACAAACAGTAACCACGAGTGCTGTAAACAAGGATTTGTTTTAGTTAGTTATAAAACAAATGAGGAACAAATAAAAAAAAAAAAATGCATGTTTTTGAAATAACTCACTCCTTAATATTAAATTGTTATGATGTTCATTGGTGTGTGGCATATTACTTAAAAATTGGGTTGTTTGTTCTGAAGCATAGGCCTTTGAAGTGAATACCTGTTTCTCTTCTATTCTGTTTATCTTTTGTCTTGTTGTTTCTTTGGACTGAGAAGTTTTATTTGAACATAACTGTTTCATTTCCTCTTTATATTTTTGCATTTGTTGATCATAAATTTCTTTTTTATGTTTTTGAATTTCATAATGCTGTTCGATTCGTTTAATTTTTTCTTCATCCATATTATCAATTGTATCTTTTACAGTATCTTTCAAAAATGTTTCTGTATTCGTTTCTGAAGTATACAAACTTTTTGAAATGTCTTCTTCCCTCAAGAATTCCTGTGTTTGTTCTATTTTAATACCTTCATGTCCATATTCTCTTTTCTGTTCGTGTTGTCCTTCTTTGTATAAAAATTTGTTGGGTGAAACAGCATCAGGTATTTTATCTTGCATCTGCTTGTATTTCATGTGTGGCCGTGTACTTAACTCAAAAGTGTTTATTAAACTCTTTACAGGGATTTTTTCATATGGTCTATCTGAGCCATCTGATTCATTTATCGAAAGATGGATGTCACCAAGTGCATTTCCAAAAAGTGCCTTTGCTCCTGGCACCAATGAACCAGGTTTCCTAAAAGATTTCCTCTCTACTTGAGGAGTAAGCTCTTCAGCCTTTTTCACTGTACTGAAGTCAACACCAGAAAATAATGGTACAGCACCCGCTAATTGTGCTCCAGTCTTCTTCGCTTGAGGCTTGTGTACTTTTTCGTATTCCAGGCTTAATTCATTAAATTCTCTTTCACATAAGTCCTCGACTTCTTCATCAGCTGATAAAGTTTCTTGCTCTGTGTGAAAATGGCTGTGGAACTTGCTCTCTTCTTTCTGGGCTATTTTACTTTCTTGAAATTTTCTTCCTACAGTCTTGTCATGACTGACTATGGGCATTAAATTTTCAAATTGATTACCCTCGTCAGTATGAATAGAATTGGAAGCCAATGACACTTGTTCATAAGGTGCTATTTCAGACGTCTGGTGCGGTTTTGAATCCCCAACCATATTAGTCTGAAATACTCCTGGTATTTCACTATCACTCACCCTATCATTATTGTTTGAACGCCTCAAACAGCTGTCTGATAAGGTACTATCGGGAAATCTTTCCATTTCATTTGAAATTAAATTTTCATATGTTTCCTCTGACTTTAATTCAGTAGAAGTTTCTATTTCCTCATTTATTAGAAACTTTACTTTTTTCCCAGTTGTATGGGAAACGTATTTAACTTCACTCTCATCAACTGTTTTGTCACTTTCTATTTCACCCAAGGTCAGGATATTATTAGTCTGTATAATTGCATGCTCCTCCTTTTTATTATTATTCACCGTCATTGTTTTAGAGACAATCGGCTCATAAATGAGGAATTCATCTGGTCTTCTAGTTTTTGGTTCATGAAGTATTGATTCTTCAAAAACCTCATGACCTGAGAGCTGAGTAGCTATCTGAGGTATGTTTTCAACTATTACTGGTTCTGTACTAATTGTGTTAGTGTCAGGATGATAGGCCAAACTCACTGGAGACCCTGGTGACCCAGCAAAGATTTTTTCCAGCTTCACAGAACCTATATAAAGTTAATATTACTAACAAATGAAAGAAGTAATTAGTCCTGAACAAAATCATACTGGTATAAGTTTCCCGAGCGATAGTGTCACTTCAAATATGCTTGTCTCAATTTATAAGGTGTTCTTACCCGACAATATATGCAGGAAGGTACAATTAATATCAGCCTTAAATAAAGTATCACATTGGAGAAAGGCCACGACCCTTGCAAATTGAGACCTATGCTTTTGAGGAGACATTCTAGCAGAGAAAACCTATATTTTTTGCAAAAATTTAACTTAGTATTTTCAGGTCTACAAAGTTTTTACGACTACTAGAAACTAAATATTTTATATTTATGATTATCCTGAGAATTGTTAAGGATATTTTTAGATAAAAAAATATAAGAACATAGCTAAAACAAAACCAAATATATGAAATGAAGTAATGTTAGTAGCCAATGTATAGCTGATCTAATAGCGCTAGTCTGATTGTTTTTAAGATAAGCACCAAGGACAAAACGTTAACATTGAGATATTGAAACATTGGAAGATGATAATTAAAAATGTTCTGTAGTATGGTGGTGACTGTTGGGTACTCAGTGAGAAAGATGGACAACAGTCGCTGACATAGAAGCAAAATATTTTAAGAAAACTGATTTGTTGTGTCAACTGGTTTGGATTTGTTTAGCGACAAAATAAAACTTCTGTTGGAGTTTATTAATAATTATTACGCAAAGAAAAAATATACTGTCAGGATCAGTGACTATGTCTGGGGCCTTTCCCATATCCGATTGATTGGGTGCTCTACCAACTGAGCAAGTCCTATATGAGTGAGAACCTTGCCAATATGAACTCTCTTTGGCTTTTATTGAGAAAGGTTTAATAAGGAAGGTGGTTGGATCCTAAGAGTATGTTTTCTTTGGCTAATAATTATTAATAATAGTGGAATCCATACGACAAAGAAAAGTGACAGTTTAGACTGCTGGTTGTGAGTATTTTATTTCTCTGCAAGGACATGGCATTATAGAATGCACCTCTCCAAAATGTAGTTGAGACTCAAACAATGGCTTCTTGAAATGATGATATTGTGTTTGAAATTGGGTGTTGTATTTGAGACATTATTGATGTTTATTGAAACAGTTATTAATTACTTAGGTACAAATACTAAAAGTTGTATGTTAGAGCAGCTTGTGGATTTATAGATTGATAAAATAAAAAGTCTTGTCCCTCTTCACAGTCCTTTATGGACATATTGTTTTTGACTTATCAGTCTTACATGCTAAAGTAAGCAAAAATATGATTATTCTTAAATATATGATTTTTCTTTGGCCAGTAAAAAGCCATCGAATTCAGCCATTTTTCTGATTGAAATTAAACTGGTAACTAATAGAAGTGGTGACTAATAAAAATCAAGGTGGGTGCAATTATAGGAACTTATATTGGAATGTTATCTTTGCATCAATAATAATGATTTACACATATTCAAATCATATAAGAGTTCAGTTTTCAAAAATCACAGTTTTTATTTTTTAACTTTTGTAGATTATTTTCAACTATTTAACAATCTAATAAATTTAAAAAGCTGGCAATGGCTATATAAATCAATCATCTGTATCAAGTATCTGTTTCAATTTATATTGGTGCTTACCAAATATTCGTACATTTTTTCTCTGAAGATGACTGACTGTTCGATCTGTTAAAAAAATTGTGGGGTATTGAAAGATAAATTGTGTTGTGTTGTCCAACCTGAGGGATAACATGTTGGATCCTCTACGTTTGTTACGAGAGTTGATTAAGAATGTTGAATATGAACATGTACATTGTGTATAAAAAGTAAAATAAACGTGTGTTATTAGTTCAATAAATGTTTCATTGTTCCGAAATCCTTTAAAAATTATGCCAATAAAACATTTTGCAGAGAGGCAAGACTTTTAGTGAATAACAATGACTATAACTATTGTATTTTTTTTTTTCGCATCCTTGAATTTCCTATACTACTGCTACTGCATTGGTATTGGGCCTTATAGACCCCTACTCGCTCTCACTATTTCCCTTCATTGGTTCCTGTTAAGTGCTGTTTACTGAAATTTCCCAACATTCTGAACTTTATATTGTTTATCTTTATATCTTTTTATTGTTGTATTACTGCGTAGCCTCCAATCAAATTTGTGTACTTTGTTTTAGTATTGCTGTTATTAACTGCTCCCACAACATTTTTTAAATAACAGTTGTTGAGCAGACAGACTGGAAGATCCATAGGAAGTAATGTGATTAAGAACTGTTATTAAATAGGTTCAGTAAAGGTTCTTTTTGAATCAGTTTTTAGATTTCGTTGATATGATTAAAGAGTATTGTTTGAATACATATGTGTTGGTAATAATACAGATACTTACTGAAACTTTTGCAAGCTGGTTGAGGGTTCCAAGCTCTTGGATTTTTTGGCTTATACAGATCTTCCTTAACTGGAGGTGACGGAGGGGGTGGAGTTGCAAGATACTTTAGGGTGGTTGGGGTTGGTGCCATCTGTACTCCGCGGGGGGACTGTCTTACTTCCTGAAAAGCTGATTCCACACTTCCTTCTAGAGCTGCCTCCCAGGGAGACTTGATCAATTTGAGCCTCGGCTGGGAAAATTTTTCCTGTAATATTTATTTTTACCATCAGAAATTGAGAATCAATTTAGAGGCTCTTCAACAATACAATGACAATCATTTCATAAAGTATTACAACACTAATTTCTGTAAAGGAAAATTTCTAATTATTTCTTGCAATGGAATCCCATAGAAATAGAGATAGCAAATACATTTTTTATGATTAAAGTGTGGTCAATAATTTTAATGCTGAAACTCATTAGTTTGCTCTTAGTGATCTCTTCAGTCCCTCCATTTTATAGTTTGGTTTTACAATTGAATTGGCACAAAAGTATTTTTTTTTTTAAATTAAGTGGTATTTGTATGTGCTGGAAATTATTGCGTTAATGATTCTTCCAAAACCCTCAATGCAACCCTCAAGATCCTGGAAACTTCAACCCCCCCCCCACCCCCAACCCCTCCCTGAAGGACAATCCATATTTCACGTCCAACAATTGAGAGAGAACAAAGTAAGGACAGCCTGACATCTAGAAGACCAGTGTCAATTCATTTCTTATCAGGGTACACCACTTAGCTATGCTGAGGTTCTCAAGAGAGCATCAGACTGTTGAAGAATAGAATCTGTTCACTGATGGGGCATTGTTACACTGTAAAGTCTGGTGTGGAGAAGGCAAACAGAGAGATACCACCATACGATTCTTATACGTGTTGCAATGCTTTTAACGATGAGTGTAGTTGATTTTATACAAAATATTTCTAATTTCTAATTATTCCCCAAAGAATAAAGATAGTGCCAGGGCCGGGATTTTCTTAGCTTTGGCCCAGTTGCTCTTCCATCTGAGTTATCTTGAATCAACAATGAGCCAAGCCAATGTCAAATTTCTGTTGCTGTGCTCTCATTAAAACTTAAAAAAAATCAACAGAGACTAATCCTTTAGAGGAAATCACAGTGTAGCATTTGGTTTTAAATTTTCTGAGAATTAGTTGCCCTTTGCCACATTAATTCTATATTTTTTTCTAAGGTTGTTTGACAAGAGGTAGCTCATATGGAAGAGCATCTGACCATTGATTATTAATCACTGGGTTTGAACCCTACTCTGTCTCTATGTATTTTCTTTTCTATATAATAATTAATTATTAGCTGTAGATTACTTACCATTAATAGTAATGATTAATTTCTCATAAAGTACTGTACAGCATTTAATTCTAATGTAAAATGGCCAAGAACAAGTTTTGATGCAATAATAATGTGACAATTAAATAGACTATTTCTGTTTAAATTTATGCTAACTAATTAATGCCAAATAGATGAGTATGAATTTTAACTAAAAGAAACTTCTTCAAAATTAATCATTGTCTAACAATATAAACAATCTAAATGTTTATTCAAACCTGAATTTGGTTCATTTTTTGAACATTTTCTGCTCTTTGAGTTGATCCTTGAAGATAAGATGGCGGTGGCAGCTTACTCAGAGGATGTTGCACCATTGTGGTCTCAGGGGTCTTCACATTGTTCTCATCTATTATCCAATTTTCGGACCTCTTACGCCGCTTTGCGAATAGTTCTGCACCTAAACATAATATAATGTGATTTATACAATAAACAAATAATAGGAAACATTTCATTTGACTTTTGTCATTTTTATAATACCTTTTCCTTTAGGTGCATTGAGATCTCGAACCAAATCAAAACATACATCAGGATTCATTGGAGTGTTAGGGTCTACAGCAAATCCTTGTTTTCTGAACATTGAAAAATCCTGGACTTGACCTCTAGGGTTCATTACCAATTTTAATGGCGGTTTTAAATCCTAAAAAAATATGCAAATAATGTACAGTAAATGTAATTTTAAAATATATTCAAAGGAAATAATTGTTATTTGCAAACTGGATTCTCATATTTTAATTATTGTATCAAACTTTTTACTCTGCAAAGTTTTCTACATAGTTAAACCTTTATTATGTCTTTGGAAATACACTGTCATATGTATTAATCAAACTGTTGATCACAACAATGTTCTTGAATTGTAACAGGTCTATTAGCCTCTGCTATGAATTAAAGTCTATTTACATATTAATAAATAATGTATTTAAAATACTCTATTGTTTTAATAAATACAATTTATATAGGATAATCCATTTATGTATGTAGTCTAAAATTACGCACAGGACAGTATTTTTTGCATTAATGTAGATGGTTTGGGCATTGAATTACTCTTAGGACTAGACTAAAAAATACATTTAGTCAGTTCTAAATGTTCTTTTAAAAAATCAATTACATGATACATGTATGATAATTATTTTAAGCATACCTTTTTTAGTGAAGGTTTAATATTTTCAATTTCTGATCCTTGTGTGTGTCCTTCTCCTGAAAACATATGAAATCATTAAAATAATTCCAGAATATTTACAATAAAAAAATTTTATGATATTTTTTAACTTAAATTTGTTTTATCCATGAAACTGTCTTTAAAATCCTACTGTACATAAACATTTATTGGTTAGAATAACTGCATATTACCCACTGCGTATTATTCTATACCTTGTTATAGTGTTATTGTTACTGTTGTTTCACAAGGTTATTTTTATTTGAATTAATTTTTTCTTATATATAACTAGGAGCGAGTGAATAATACTTTTTTTTTTTTTTTACAGCATAGTCATTAGAGTGAATTTAGCTATATTAATATACTAAGGGTACAATTACTTTGTTCAAATTGTCTATGTTTTTTTTTGTTCCTTCTTTATTTATTTTTGTTTAGTTTGATAAATTTTATTTAATTATCATTCATAATTATGTTCCTAATGTAAAATAAAAGTTAAATTTCAATGATGAATGTCAGGAGGCATACATTTATTATTATTACTCGCACTAATTCTTAACAGTAAGTAGGTACTGGGTTCAAATCCTTTGGAGTAAAGTGAACTTCTTTTTCAACCACAAATAGAAGTGGGAGGTATTGACAGCCTTTCTTTCAGCCATAAATGAGAGTATGTATGGGCAAATATAAATAAAAAACAAATCTAGTATGTAATTTTTCATTAAACTGTTGTAACTACTAGGAACCATTTTGAAAATCACAAGAAGGCAATGCAAAGGGAGATATCCCATATTTTAAGGTTGTGTGTTTCTCTTATGGAGATCCCATAACTTGACAATTATAATAATTTATGCTTTTAATTATTACTAGTTAATCCAAGGATTACTAGACTCATCATTTTTTCCATTATTAACCATTAACCATTGGGGAAAGAAATATAAACAAAGTAACAATCTCAAAAGTTGAGGATAAATATCAAGAGTGAGAAGTGAGATACCTAAACAATTATTTCATTATAATAAAAAATACTTAATTGTGTTTATTAAACCACACTGGTTACTGAAAACTTTATTCTCCGCAATTAAAAATAAATATATATTCATGAAATATAGAACAAAAATATTTTGAAAAAACTGCTTGAATGAGTGAATTCTATTGCTGAATCTCAATTTATTTTTTTTGGAATATTTAAAAAAAAAGTTTTGAGTTAGTCTATGTTGTTCTTTAGCCATGATGAAATAATCATTAGATTAAATATTAAATACTTTCTGAGCTGTAATTTGAGAAAACTTTTTTCAGGGATTTTTTGCATACTTCCCGTTATCGAATTTCACCAAAAACATTGTCTCCATAATCCGAGGTGTAGTGGACTATACCTTTAAAATTCTAGATTGATCTGACCTTTTTCACGACCACTAACTTAGCCACAGCAAATTACAATTAACGACTTACAATGTAATTATAATTAATACAAATTACGAATTCCTTTCAAATTAATTTTAATCAAGTAATTATTGTACATTCTGGATGTCAAACTAAAATTTAATATAAGTTAATAACAGGTAATGGTCGGTAATTTGTAATTCAATTATAATTCGCCCAACTCGAGACCGTAGCTTTGTAATATTTGTATATTAATTACATGTTTATTTGAAACCACATAATGTTTTTCTGTATAAAAATTTATGATGGGTGGAATTAATGTTTCCTACCAGACAATCGTTGTAATATCGTAGATAATGGAATGGAAGGCCGGCTTTAAAATAGTACGTACTTGAGCTCCTTGACGTCATATGGTAGGATTTGATAAATGGTGCATTCCTTTGCAGTCATGTGGCATGACAAGATAAATCACAGCAGGGAAATGTTTTTAAACAAAATTTAAATTTCATTCACTTCAGTGCCGCACAAAAAACAATTCATTTTAAACTTTGATATTATTTCACTTCTATGTGCCCATTTTGGTCAGGACATTTAAGCTAATCGTGGTCATACAAAACAATGAGAAGTTTAGTTCACTTAAAAGGTGTAACAGTTTCATGATAAAGAGTTCTTGAGTTAAAAGCCCGGCCGACAGCCATTTTCGTTTCACTTAAGATCCATAAATTAGAAGAATGATACTTCACCGTCACACTAAGACCTTTCATTTGCGAAATAAAGTTTAGGTACGTTAAAAAGCAAACTTTATTGATAACATAAATCCGAAAATACGTTACAATAGATAAATGAGCTGCTTTAATTTGGGATATTATTAGAAATTTGACGATGGTCGCGAATGGTACCATTATCAGGATTCGAAAATATGACTTGATAGGTTAAAATTAAAAAAAAAAATTCTAAAAATCTAAATTCCTAAAAAACACGCAATTTACGAAAAGGTGTGTTAAATACTAATGCTGAAAAACATTGATCTCAACTAAAATATAACTTATTCCAGTTTAAAATTTCACAAAATATTGGTGAATTTTTCAATTGAGCCGATATTTAAAATAGATTTATGTGCTTGAAAGGTCCTTAAAGGAAAGGTCCTTCAATGCCCAAAAACACTATTAACTAATTATTTTTCAAATTTATCCTAGGCAAATCTCTTCATCTCTGTACTGATTCTGGCCAAGGATTCAGGCGGCCTAACGAAAGTAATGTTCTGGGATATTTTTTTGAGATTATTTGTTTTGAACTTATAAAAAAAAATTCTAGAAATATTTTTCTCACTTTTTATTTTGACCTCTCAAGATTTGATGTTTGACACCTGATTATGAGTATATATTTGATAGACGTAGAGTATCCTATAAGACCTTCCTGGAGAATTTATTAGGTGTCATCTGTGAAAAAAAACTCTGCTTGTGTCTGTTTCTAAATAAAATGAAATAGGTTTCATACATTTATTAATATCTTAAATACAAATCCACATTAACACTGTAAATACGATTTTCTTGATGATTTTAAACCGCTGATTACCAAAAGTCCAAACATTGACGTAGGCTGTAAATGTATAGACAGACAGTGAAATTTTCTTTCTTTTGAAGTTTCGTTAATTATAAGTGGAAATATTCCAACCTTCCTGGCCTAAACGAGAACACATAAGGGCATGATAAATAAAAATAACATAGTGCTTAATATTTACCTTCGTGTACCCACTTGACTGATCTTTTTTTTCTATTAACGTACATAGACTGCCCCTTGCTCTCCCTGTTGCTTATGTCACTCAGAGAATGAGAGATCCTCCGTGCGAGATCGACCTGTTCCTCCATTGTTGGGTGGTCGGAACCATAGAAACTTGAGGATGCATAGACTTTTCCTGAAACGTAGTCAGAAATTAAGTTGAGGGTTCAATCGCAGTAGACGGATGAAGCTAAGGACGATATTGTCTAGTTGGTACATACGGCTCCTTGACGGTGTGATCTCCCCTGAATCGGACGCTGGTGTGAACAATTTCTCAAGATCGATAGGCCTACTGTGGAGTCCATCTTCGGCATTAAGTTTGTGTCCACTCGCCTCCTATAAAATAATTAAAACATCCATATTTTTAACCAGACAAGGCTAATTCTGAAGGATAAAAGTAAAAAAACAGCAAATTTTCCCAAGGTGTCCTATTATTTCCAGTTTTAAAAACTTTCTTTAGGGAACAAACTTGTATTTATATTTTAAATTTAATGCTCTGATCATTTCTCCATAATTAAATATACATTAAAAGCTGTAACATAAAAAAAAATTCAAATATATCTAAAAATATAAAAGGAAATGAGTATTGAATGTTGGTCCATCCGATTTCAATAGATTTTCTTTTCTGGTTTCAGTTGTTTACTATTGATTTTTATTTGATAAAATGACATTCAGTGATCGAGAAGGTTTAGAAAATAAAATGAAGTATTTTTGTCAAAAATAACGAGTCCCTCACACATCTAACATAAACCTAGTTCAAAATTTATTTGTGAATATTGAATTGTTATATATGTAACTCGCTATATAATATATTGTTGTGATATTTTATTGTTATGATTTTTGATAGTGTTTTTATTTATAAACTCAAAATTAGCGGGCATAAATGAACGGCATCGCGATTCATAAATGTTTAAACACTGTTCGTTGCATTTTCTCTACCATAATTATTAATATTTATAATAAAAATAATATCATAACTAATATAAACATTTATTATATAAACTTCAAAATTAAGCAAAGTATAAATATCCGAAACAACTGGCATTAAATAACCAGTTGAAAGATCAGTGAGGCAGCGGAGAGAGGCAGATATAGATGAACCGGCAAAGGACAAAAAAAGCACTCGACTGACTGTGTAATTTTCTCTTTTCAAAAGAGAAAAAGCTCGCTCCCTACTAGTTACATAGTAGGAACGGAGAAAAATTCACCAGCCAACAACCTAGTATATCTGGGAATTAAAATGGACAGACACCTCCATTTTAGTAACCATGTTGCGAAGAAGTTGAAGCATACACGCATGAAGTCTTACCGGCTTACGCACTTATTAACTTCCCCCAATCTATCACTGCGTCTCAAACTATTGATCTACAAGAGCATACTCAGGCCTACTCTGCTGTATGGTGCACCGCTATTTCGTTATCTGACGTATACGACAGCTAAGAAACTCCAACAATTCCAAAACGGTATACTGATGAAAGTAGTCAGAGGTACTTCATTCGAGCAGCGAAGAAACAGTGAGCTGCATAAGATATTTGAGCTGCCTACGGTGGATGAATTCATCCAGCGTAGACATATCAAATTTTTCGACTCATTACAATATCTAATAAACCCGGTGTTTAACACTATAACCCCCGCTCCGTTCCCCCAACGGTGGCAGGACGCTGTCGCGGCTGGAACACTCTAGTCCTAGGTTCTAGGTAGAGATTTAGTTTGTTTTGTTTAGTTTTGTTTTGTTTAGTTTGTTTTGTTTTGTTCCTAGTGTTTAGTGTTGGTGTCGGTGACAAATAGAAGGTGAGCCTCATCACCTAGTGTTGTATAAGAACAATGAACTATTAACGACAATAAAAATTTATTATATTTAGGCACTCCGCCAAATGCATGTAAATGCAGAAAGAGGAGAAATATGTAATCCAAATATTTTGTTATTTTTCTTATTTGTAAATTGTATTGTTTTGTTGAGGTTTTGAAATAAAAAAAAAAAATAAAAAAAAAACACTCTTTCATCAGGAACAGGCCGAGGAGGGACTCCAGCTCCAGCCCAGGTAGCGACCTACGTTACGGCCCCGTAGTGCACGAGGACCGTCCAGCCCTTTTCACTTTTACCCACGAGAACAAAGGACGCTCAAGTAAGACGATTCGGATCACGCAAATGAAGGCGACCATCGAAGATATCAACACAAAGAACACTGGCCAGTATAATACGTAAATTTAGTTTTAATAGTATTCTTTTATTACGTACGTAGTTTATTTGTTTATCAATTTTTATATATTCAATCTGTGTAAATAAAACCATTATTTCTTTTGCCAGAAGTTTCCTAAAATTTTATTAACAGAACCTTGAGATAACGTTAAAGTTAAATATAAAGTTTTAAATTATATGAAAAAATATATAATTAAAATATATAGAAATAATAAATATTTGAATATTATACTTTGTAGCAATGTAGAATAAAGATAATTTAAATAACAACTACTTGATATTTTGTGCAAACAAATTAGTTTTAAGGGTGTATATTGTTCGGACAAAACAGAAAAGCGAGCGGTTCAGGTAGCGTGAAGGGGCTTGGGAAGTACTAGATAGGGCACAGAATAAATAAACACTCTTCTTTACACGGGATCGTAACACAGGTAAGTTCTTGGAGTAGGCGAGGAAAAGACATAGGGAGAGATCAGTTTTTGAGGAAGAAAAAGATAGATAGGAGAGAAGCTCGAGGGAAACTTTGACGAGGTACTGATAAGGCTAGACTTGATGGCTTGGTTCAATAGAGATCGTAAGTAAGAGACAATCTATATTAATATTTAGTTTATAAGTATCATGTAATCATATCTATCAGTTCATTAATCCCATTTAATGTCCGTAAAAAAAAAAAAATTTCCCTAATTCTTTCTACAGTGTCGTGTACCCTGAAACTCTGATTAACAATATGTAACATTTGTTGCTAATGTGCTGCATACATGATAAAATGGCATGTCTGTCACGAAGATGGAGTGTTCGCCAGTGATACCTCTCGTATGTTGTTGAAGCTACGTTTAAAGATATATTATTGTAATACATTTAGAAGATCTCCAACATTTCCAGAATGGGAATATGCGAAAAGTGTTCCGAAATACCTTTCTCGAGACGTTAAAGAACGCTGACCTGCACCCGTTGCTTGGTGTGCCGTCGGTAGTTGAGTTTATCCGCCAGAGACACATTAAGTTTTTTGACTCGTTGCAGCACCTAAGCAACCCACTGTTTAACATTATGACCCCACCACCCCTCCCACATCGATGGCAACAGACTGTCGGGGAAAAATTAGGTTAAGAATTAGTATGTAAGTTAGTTTTAAGTTTGATCAAAAAGGTGAGTCCCATCACCTTTATTAGCCAGTTTAGTCCAGTCACGTATAATGTGTATCATTATACTTGTTTATTCATTATATAATTTTTATAAAATAACAAAACCAGTATATAATGTAGCGATGCTACAGGAAATACAAAAATTATTTGTAAATAGATTCTATATTGAATATATTATCTGTAAATTTAAAGGGGCTAAGGGAAAAAAGAGAAGATATCCATTCCAATGTCTCCTCAGTCATTGTTTAATGTTACGACTCGACTCAGGTTTAGACAATTGTATCAGTGGGTTTGGGTGTCCGTACAGTTTGTCGTGAATGTTTCTGTATAATGCTCTGATGCAGTCTTGAACGTGAGGAAGTTTTAGATCAGTGTTAAGGGCATGATTTCGTTCGTAAAATGGTGCACCTATGATAAATCTTAGAGCTTATGATTGAAAAAAGTTTACTTTCGATGTTAGCCTTCTTAAGGCATCAGTAAATTTAGACTCCATTTGTCCAAATTGGCTCCAGTGAATGTTTCTATGTTAATTGACTGTAGGGCAACAGAAGTTTTGAACTTTATTCCAGTAAATTCTTCAATAGTTTTAGTCAGTAACTGAGTGTTTTAAGTCTGCGGTTTTCAAGACAGTCACTATCAAGCTTAAGTACTAAGTACTGAGCGTTGCAAGTATGCGTCGAAGGTTGTCGTCATAATTTATGGGAGGACATTGCTGATGTCGAAGGGTGAACGTTACATGAAAGGATTAAGTAATATATATTTTCCTAATATACTGCTGAAGATCTCGAAGGACATATTAATCATTACTTAACTCTTGTATTATTAATTACAAAAATCAATAACTGTTTAAAATCGCAGCTGTAACTAATTCCTTAATTTCGTAATGCTCTTGCCTTTTGTTCGTTTACATGTTGTATATAGGTGATTATTTATATAAAAATAATACAATTTATTTACGTATGTACCTTTTTGTACAGGGAAGATGTGGCATAGGTGACCGAAGCTGTGTAGAAGCGGACCGGGGCTGCGCTGACCATGGGCACCATCTGGTCCTCTCTGATCCCTCCGCTCTCAATCAGGCTAAATATACTGCAAGTATTCTCCACCATCGGTCCACTTGTCTTCTCATTGGCTGCCCGGCGATTAGCTTCCTTATAATCCCTTCTTCGTCTACAGTTCTCTGCCAATTTTTTCTCTTCTTTTGTTCGAAAGATTTTTCACCCCTTGTTTCAGCACATTGTGATCGCCAAAATTAAAATTAAATCTATGGCCCAACACTTCATGAAGAGTTATCGCCGATCGAGGCTGTCACTGTTGTTTGGCGATGAGGAGTTGCTACTGAGCTCTTTAATCTCTCAAACTTGATTTTGATTATTTTCTTTGCTACTTATTTATTTATGTAACTAATTTGTCTTCCCGAGGCTGATCGAACCCCGACCAGACCTAACTCCCTCAAAAAAATCTTTGGCCAGAATACAACTTGTACAGCCAAGGATCAGAGCCCTCAACACTTTTTTTATTTAATGTAGAATTTATCCTATCGTATTTGTGATAATCACAGGTTCTGCCACAAGGTGGCGTGAGACGCTATTTTCACCATAAGTTTCCAAAATACTCAATAAGGTTCATACTGAAAAAACATCGGAATACGATATGTTGACCTACTACTTGACTTCCAAAAAGCATACGATAGGGTCACCTGGAGAGCAGCTGTTCGCGACCAATTGCATAAGGGAATCCTTCCCAAATCAGACTGATCAAGCATATAAGAATATCCTGATAATCAAGAGGAAGGCACTGTGTGTTATCCACCTTCTAGGAGAGTCCTCATAAAGGCATGAAGACATGAAGGCCTCAAGCAGTGTGACAGAAGTACAGGGATGAAGCCTAGTTCAACATTATTCAACAAGTATGTCCGAATCCTTTGGAATGGAGGTGATCTGTATATTTTTATATTTGCAGCTTCTTAATCAGAAATGATGATTAATCATAAGACACAAGTGAATGCGCATAGGTCCAATAGTTGTCAGATATCAAGAAGCGCCAATTTAACTAGCCGAATTCACCTTTGAAAGAGGTAAATAAAAACAATGAGACTGTGGATACTATTTTGGCCCACTAACAAGTAAGGTTAAATAATATATTTTTTGAAACTAGTTAAAGAAGCACAGATATGAATAGTGGTCGACTTAAGCTAAACACGCATAAACGAATGTGGATCATCAACCAAGCACTGACAAGGTGTCAATAGCCAAATAAATTATCCATCATCAGTACATGATGTGTGAATCCGAGGAAATTTAAGTCTTTAATAACCGATGGAAAACCACTTGGTAGCAGGTGGAGAGAACACCGTCTTTAATTAATATTTCAATGTATTCCCTATAATATCTGACCTTAAAATGATCCATTATATTTTTAAAATGATATTAGATAAAAACTTATATTTAGGGGGTTGATTTCTGGTCAGGGTAGAGTAACAGTAAGTATGATACGAAAATAAGAGAAGATTTCATGGAAGTAACTCGACGTATCAACTGCGCTTCCGTCAAAACAAGATTTTCTCACATACAGTCAACTCTCGGCAACTTCAATGGAATGGGAATTACTTCGATTTATACATGGTTCGAGTTAAATAGCTTGAGTTTTTCAAATCCGGTTTGTTTGAGATACTCTGTAACAGTCTTGTAAGAATTATCTCCTGCAATCCTACGAATTAGTTCCTGACATAGGAAGAATAAGACAGTAGTTCTTCAGAAAACATTTTTGGTTGATGAGGGTAATGTTAGGTGATGAAGTTACGTCGGGCGACCTCGATTACCTGTGTGTTACGCGTTGTCAGCATAACTTTATTATTTTCAGTTATTCACAATTCTGTCATGGTCCGCTCCGAATACCACTCGAAGGGCGTAATATACCAATCGTTCCCAAATGAGACCATAAGATCAATTTATCTTTCATGTGGAACTGCTAATGGATTGATGTTGGCAGGCTATAACTGAGCATTCAATAAGATATATATATAAAATATATATAAGATAAATATAAAACGCGAAAACATAGATAAATATTAGGCCGATTGCCAACAAAGAACTTAAATGAGGCATGGACATGGTCATACGTTCGATTGGGTCCCATCCAACGGTTTTGTCTTCATTAGTTTGAAAAGTAATGGACTATAAGGAAGTAGTTTGCTCAAACATACCAGCCATTCACTCGCAGATCCATGGGGATCAACGGCCTATCTAGATTTCATTCTTTTTAGCTCACAAATATACCATTTAAATATGTTAACATATTTTTGTCATTTTAAAGGATAATTAATTTGATAACTCAAATAGGACAATCAATTTAAATTCGAATTCAACCCATTTGTTCCAATTTACATAATCTTGAGCTAATACGCAAAGCATCTGGTCTAAAACAAAACAAAGACTAACATTATCGCTTTTGGTCATGAATAAAATCTTTATTGAAGTACACATAGATTTTAATTTAATAAAAAATATAACTAAAAGAACCTCACAAAAAATTTTGAAATTTAATTTTACTTGAGCTTTGTTAGGGACTTAGGTGGTGTCCAATGTGATGCCGCATCATTAATATACTCTGTCAATTAAAAATATGTTTTATAGGAAAATGGAAAATGCTGTAAACAATTATAGCACAAATATGTCAAGTGATGGATTTTAAGAGGCAGCGAAATTATTTTATTGTCACCCTTAATGGGATTTTTAAAGAATAGTCCACTTAAGATGCATCATTTACCACAAAAAAAATAAACAAAAACCGATGGTGTAACATACCTCATGAAAAGGTTAGGCGATGGTCATGGCGCCGACCGAGATATCGAGTGGTTAGCACTAGGCGTTACCTCTCAACCTCAAATTCGGGTTTCGTAATCGGAACCCCTACTTTTTATTTAATTAGCTACTCATTCATCATCACGAGGCTGAGTGAACCAGACCCACCCTACAAAGAAAACGCCCAGGGTGGACCAGGGGTCGATCCCGGGTCTCTGCAGTTAGGTGCTAGCATCCCAGTCACTAGACTTTGGGACAGTTCTGATCTAATTTGATACCATACGCAATATGATAGAAAAATATTTATTTTTATATAAGTAATTAATAAATAATTGATCTTTCGTTATTTTTCATAAGGTTTCTCCTATTTTTAACATCTCTGAGGGATCAAGTAAAGCTTTCATCGGATATACCATTCCTCTAAATGGAACGGGGGTTAAAAAAAAAAAATCTCTTTAGGCCTGTCGCATATTGTATGTTTAATTTGATACCATACTCAATATAATGGAAAATCAAATATTTTTTACTTCTTAGTGTCTTCGGTTTATCAAACAAACCTACTATGCAGAATATCATCCCTTTACGTGATGGCGTTGTGAAACATGTCGACACGATTATCATGATATTTTAATAACTTTTGTAATCAACTATAAACTATGTTCGTAGTTTAACAAGACAAAATAAAATATACTTTCTCAATGAGGACGACGAGATCTTTGATTTGGCAATGGACTCAAAATGATATCTGTTTTTTTTTAGTTGACGTTAATTTACGAATTTAAACATGTTCACAACGCCTAAATGCCTAGTTTTATAACAGAATATAACAGACGGCCAGGGAAAAAAACCAGATTAATTGCCGGGAAATTGGGGAAGAACTCCTTATCCGCTATAGGGAAACGGAGAGGGTTACTTTATTTTATTTATTTGTTACCTCTAATTATTATTACTGAAACTTCTTTATTGTGATAAAATTACAATCTGCCTTATTGGGCAATAAGTAATTGTGATAAATGTTCTCATTCATAACATATTTACAATTTTTATTCACTCAGTCCAGAATTTACAAACAGCCCAGAGACCTCCCAAATCCACATGGTTGTCACCTCTCTAGCATGCGAAAGAGGAAGCAGAGTCGTGGGAAGTACCCCATGCTCCTCCATTTTTTTTTTTTCTAAACCCCTTTAATTAAACATTTTTAACAATTTACAATTTGGAAATTACAAATTTTCAAATTAACAATTCTCCTCATTCTGCTAGGTGCTGATACATTCGAATGAGGTTGGGTTACATAACAATACAGGTTGTCGTTAAAATTACAATGCAATGAATATAATGCTAGGTGGTGGGGCTCACCTTAGGAGCGTTCAGTGGTAGAATGCTCCTCCATAACCGGGTTACTGGATACGAGACAGTGGAGGCTGACCAAGAGTACGAGAGCCATAGACGCTCAGGACATCATTGGAGAAACTGGCCATTACCATCACTGTCACGTATTTATACTCGGCTACCTCAAATTAATGTTAGAACAATATATGTAAACCTTATCTTTGTTCACTGTAAATGTTGAAAAAAAGGAGTTATACGGTTCCTCCACTAACTCCTTCATATTTGTCAACTAACACTGATCAAGAGATAAAACATACAAAAAACATAAATAAGTAGAAGTTAATGACAATCCCTAACAATTACAATAATGAAAATAAATGAATTATCACAAGGGCCTGTTCCCCTTTATTGGTTACTTAGACTTGACCTTATATACTGATTATTTTTGTATAATACTACAAAATCTTTATTGAGGCAAAATTACAATCTACCTTATTGGGCTTATTCAGTAAAGAAGCATAGGTTTATTACAGCTAGGAGATTACAAATTCACGAGCTGATCAAGTAATCTTGTCTCAATTTGATGAAAATTATTTATAGAATCTATTTATTCAGAAATAATTTAAAATATTCCTTTTCAAATATGTTCTAGTAGGTCTAGCAGAGGCCTACGATCTAGATCGTGCATGCCGAAACAATAACACTTTAAATAGGTCAGACTGCTAGGAGATTCATGGTAGGCGCTGACACGCCCAACAGTCGTATTTTTAGAGCCAAAGTTTTACTGAATTGTTTTGTGTTTTTTTTTCGAACTTCGTAATAGCCAAATTACGAGATGTCTTGACGGTATGGATGCAGAGCGTTGATAATAGCTTGATTAACAATACAAATGTTTTTTGTTAATTATTTCTCAAAACCGCGTTTATTCCTCAAACAATCAAGACGTATCAGTATTCCGAAAAAATCTTGGACAAATTTAAAAATAAAAAAGTCTTTCAGTTAAAAATACTCATTTGTCAGTTTGCCTTCTTTGATGATATACCAAATTTTTTAAACTTCAGTAGTAGTAATACTAGTGCCAAAAGTAATTTTCTTTTAAGAAAAAAAACACGTTTTGACTAATTGGTTAGTAAGGTGGTGAATTTTAATTAGAACCCTAATTTGCTAGTTAGTGGAAATTTAAATGTCAAAACAGAAAATTAAAAGATGAAAGTAACATAAATAAATGATCTTTGATGATATAAATGATCAGCTTCTTAAATGATAGTATTTAATCGGTTTTTTGACAAGTTGTCATTATTAATTAATAATAATGACTTTATTAATTGAGATGTTAGAATTATGTTACTGCTAATTACGAGCAAGACCCTTGAGGAAACCCTGTATGGAACGTGGATCCCGTGGTAGGGGGGGGGGCAGAGGATATGGAAGATGTTCAAGGGTAGTATCGATATTTATGTAATATGTATAATCATATCATTAACAAATGATACGTTTATCAATAACATGCTAACAGCTGCATCTCTTAACTTATCAGCTCTATTGTAATTATCAATAACTTATTTTCCTTCCCATGACCTTTTAATAATATCTATAATATTATCATTACCATTATCCTTCTGAATATTTGTCTCCCACGACCTTTCAGGGATATCTGTATTGTTATCATTTCTATTATTATATATATACTACCCTAGTCTTAAGAACGTTGTAGTTCCTTTCACGTAGCTCTGTAAGCCCTCAGCTGTAACCATACTGTACATATTGTGATTTATAAGAAATAAAAGTTTTTTCTAAGAAGTCTTGATTAGCAAAGTTATAATTGATGATATGATTTTTGGCCAAAATTGTTTCGTAGAAAGTACTTAGTAAGCAGTCACACTGTCCTGGTGAATAGTGAAACCATTTTTTCAATGTTGCGTCTGATTCTTTCTGATTGGTTCTCTCAGCTTTTTAAAAAAAAATTCCTTATAAAAATTTTGATTAACCATTGTGCCTTTGGGAGTCCATTCTTCCAAAATCACACCCTCGATATTTTCATTGTTTTGACTTCTTTTTCTTGTCTTGATTTGGTTTCATTATTAGAACCATGTCTATTGATTTTTCTGCATTGACTGCCTTATGGTTTCAGGATCGTACTGGAATATTAAAGTCTAGTCATAAGTGATTGCGATTACTTTATGATCTACCTTTACTTTATCATTTACTTGAGAACGAAATTCTGCATGTTAAGATACTCACGCCAAGTTTTCCATGCATTGATTCAGCAATTACTGTGACAATTTGACTAATTTTTTAAGGGGATTCTTCATTTTCAATATTTTCATGTCTCTTGCTGAATCGTTTGAGCCTCTCAAACACACGCACACAGTCAATTCACAGTATGCGCTTGAAAACGTCCTTTTGGTGTTTTGTGATATTTTGCATTTCAAAATAAAATGTTCAACTTTTATCAAAAATTAGCAATTTCGATCTTTTCAAGGCTACTACTCTTGAAATTATAATTGCTTTCTTTGCCCCAGGTTGAATAAAAGTCTCGTTATTTTTTTGACGTGCCTTATACATTCCTTTTTATTTGTTAACAATTTTAATGATCGAGATGGCTCATAGCATGGTTTATAGACTGAGATGATTTTAGAGTGTCAAGTAAAGTGGATTTGGCTAATGAGCCTTTTCCTCCCAAAAAAAATATTAAGACATTAAAACTCCATTGCACTACTTATAATAATTTGTATTGACTGTATGTTATAATTTCCAGTATTCCCAGTACTGATTCTATTTTTTTTGTTCCATATACCCTTGATACAAATTTATATATGTGCAAAATATAGATTCTACAAACGAATCTATTTACAATTGCTTCAGTGTATTTCCCGTAGATTGGCTACATTTTATACAAATTCTAGTATAATGATGTACATTATACATTAATGGGCTCAATTAATAAAAAGTGATGGGGCTCAGCAGTACTAATTCCATATAATTATACATTTAATAACCTGTACGGCTTTGGAAGCCGCGTATTAAACTAGTCTAAATTTTTTGAACGTATAAAACCTGTAAATTTAAGTTTAGTATCCGCTTACAAACAGACGTGGGTGTTGTTGGGAGGCCTTGGCAGTATTTTTGTGGACGCAAGCCAAATGTCTACAATTGTGCTCGCCCTCGAGCCGATAATTTTAATATCAAAGCGGAACTTACCTTGGGTTTCAGAGTGGCATTGCGTTCGAATTTATTTTTCACTGGGGGAGATTAAAATTTCGAGCACTGGACATTTCCTACCAAAAGATCTGATTTTTTTTTTTTAACAACAAAATTTAAGTACTTTACTGTGTACGTGATACTTAGTTTTAGTCCGCAGTGCCTCTTTGAACTGTGAAAATAACTGAAATGGCTAGCTGAAAGTAACAAGTGATAGTTAAAGTTTCAACTTTCGAGAAATGCTTTTGAAAAGTTTAACTGTGATCGTTTTTTTTTGTTTTTTTTAACAGTTAAACATTTTTTTCACCGTAAATTATAACCTGAATGCAGTATTTTATTGTATTGTTTCACACCACAATAAGATTTTTACCGCTCAGTAATCACTAATTTGTATTTTTTCATATCTCCTTGTTATAACATTATACAACTTGAATATAGATGAAATTATTTTCAATAGGTCATTATATGTCCTGTAGTTTGGCTACATTTTATATAATTTTTAATATGTTAAAATTGTGATTATTTAAACCCTATGTATATTATGCTTTGTCTTTTTAGCAGTTAAGCCGTGATTGGGTTAGGAAATTAAACGTGTCCAGGATGTTAGCGATAAAATATAATTGTTCAGCGGTTAATTATCAGTTAAAATGGTTATTTCACAATTTTATTACACAATAAACATGATAAACATTTATATTGGTGTTATCAAATTAGGATTGTTAATTATTTGTCCTTATAAATTATTATAAATTATTATTAACACATATTTTGCGTTCACTTGGAATTATAGTTTAAACTATATCAAACAAAATCGTTCTTTTTTGTCTGTATTTTACAAATAGGTATAAATATAGTGAAGATCAATTATGAATAAGCTTCCATAGTTTAAGTTAGTTTTCCTAGTTGTCTTCAAATAACTAATTGCTTATGCTATAGTACTGCCACATTAAATTTAGGATCCTAGTAAATTTTTAAGTTACGAGCGTAAACCTGAGCGTAAACCTTGGCCAAATCAAACCATAAATGGAGATTGACGGGGGAGTAAAGAAGCTAAAACGAATGAAGGGGTAAAATTGACGCTTTCAACCCCCAGTTCCAATACTCCCATGTCTCCCATGGGCTAAAAGGGTTTCTGTTTTTCGGGCCTATTTCTAAATTAATCAATTTATTTATTATTAAAACCGAAGAAATCTTGAGTGACGTAAATGCCATATCTGAGCAAGCACCGGCAAAGCTAAATCAACATTTTAGTGTTGTGAGGGTAGGGTATTTCGTGGCGCCTTTGATGTCACATGTATTCTAATCATTGCTTAAATGCTACTGTATTGATTGAATTTCAATAAAAAAGAAATAAATGAAATAAAAAAGAAATAAATGAAATAAAAGTATAATAAGTTAAAAAAAATAAATAATAATAATGCAAGACTTACGGCCAAAGAAATAAGTTGGATACAGTATTCGATAACAAAACAAAAATTTTACAAGTTTACATACCAGTCTTTTAATACATCCAGCCTAGTTATTTAAAACTCTTGAGATTTACAAAAATGAAATGTATCTGTAGAAATGTATACATTTACATGATAAGAAATTTGGAATATAAACGCCACTGGCTAATTATCAATAATATCCATAATTCACTTTTAGGAATTTCCAAAGTGATCAACGTTAAATTTAGTTACCATACTACTGACACTAATTGCTTTGGGCCACGTTTATGGTAAATGGGACTTATATTAATTTATCTACTAAACATTATCAAGGTATCGGTAAAAATAATTATCTAGGGTGCAAAACGGATTTTTAGCTATATAACTAGTGATTCAACTAATTTATAATTAGTACTAACTTATAATAATCTGCCCTAAAAGGGCCGCAGATATTTGCGACAAAATATCATATTTACAATTACTCTCAATTTTACATTTTCTCTCTCTCTCTCTCTGTCATTAAAACCGTATTTACAAAATAGATTATTAACACAATATAGGCATGCACACATATGCCAAGGATCTCCTGATTCGCACTCAGAATTGACACGTTCCCGGTTGTGAAGGAGGAGGCAAGGATAAGCTAGATCCCCCGCACTACTCCTACAGCCACAGTTGAGGGACGATGAGAGTAGGGGAGCCGCGGACACTCAGAATGAGAGGAGAAAACTGACCAGTGCCACAACACTGTAACTAAACAGTTATATCACGTGTCCCCTCCCAATATTATATTGCAAGAAAGCGGCATTATTTCAATGATCAACGGTATGCATATCATCTTGAGCAGATTTAGACTGTACAATATGTCAAACGTTTACTGAACAACTGATGTGTCATAGATGTTGAACCCTAAAAGTGGTAGAATTAAATACACAATACTGTATACCTTTTAGAAAATGTAGGGAAAAAACATTAAATTAAGTTGGCTTGGGAAAATTGATTTTACAAGAATACACTATAATACTTTTATGCACTGAAGACTCGGGGCAGAGTGACTAAATGGCAAACTCAAAAAAAAGAAGAGCATGGATGAGAACAATAAAATACCGTCATCAACATTCAATCTAGAGCTATGATTAGATTGGTTTAGCTTTTTTTTTGATTGGTTAATTTTATCGATTTTTAACGTTTATACAATCATTTTTAGTTTTACAAAATTTTAACTAAGGTGAACATTTAGTGAAAGGGTCATAGCTTTGAAAAATAGGCACGAATGACATGATAGCAGAGGAAATTAATCTTCTCCCATACTGAAACTTCATTTCAAGATTTATAAATTTAATTCAAAACTACAGCGGAATCTTGAAATTTCATCATGAAACAGTCATTGTATTTTGGTGGCCGTGAATTATTATAAATAAAGTTTGCAGCGCTCTGATCTTTGAAAATACCTATATATATTATTTCGACTGTGTAAACATAGAAAAATAAATCTCTTCTTTTATGTATCGAATCTGCCGCAGCTTTAAATAAATATTTTTCTAATTTATTTTTAGCGAAACATTATTTTGTATTATAGATACAAATAGTTGCCTGTTTACAGTGTTTTTGTACCACTAGGGATGTTGCTATTTATTTTTACAGTAAAGTAGTTTAGTATTTGTTATAATTTTCCCATCCTAGCGCATAGAGAATTGTATTGTCTGTCAAAAGTACCAGTGCTATTATGATTTATATATTCTTTATTGTGCAATAATTACAATCTGCCTTTTATAAGGCAATAATAATACAGATAAATGATCTCATTCATACCATATTTACAGTCATCATTCACTCGCTCATTCATACAATAGGACATGATTGGAGAAACTGGCCATTGCCAGGACTCCCACTGTCACGCGATTATAGCAGATCACGAGGCCACTGCCGTTTCAGTCTCCGAGGAGGATTATAGGGATGAGTGGCGCAGTGCAAAGACTGTGCTACAGGATTAGGAAAGGTGGAAAAGTTGGAAAGGCTACTGTGGAATTTCATAAACTTGGAAGGGATGAGTTCTAGAATATAGGGTATATTAAGGTCGTTATGAAGGGTTTTGTTGCTGACATAATAAGGGGCATTTACTATTGTTCTCAGGACTTTGGATTGAAAGGATTGGATACGCTTGATGTTCGACGTTTTTGCTGTCCCCCATAGCTCTATTCCGTATGTCCAGATTGGTTTAAGTATAACTTTGTAGATTATTAGTTTATTTTCTATTGAGAGATGGGATGCCCTTTGAAGTAGTCTGTACAGTTGTTCAAAGCGTCTGTTTAGTTCTTGTCTTTTTAGTCTCGTATGTGGGTTCCAGGTCAGTCGTTTGTAGTGCTATGATTAAAAATATTGGAACAAATCTTTACCCAACCATTACCAGCATCCCAAAGGAGTCGCGTCATTTCATAATATTTTTCAATAACGTTTTCAGTAACATAAAAACGCAGCATCTGTTGGCTCATTTATTATTAAACTTGCTCAAGCAGCTAGCCCTCAGTGAGGTCTAAGAATGGCAAGGGGCATTTGCCAAAAAATGATTAATCGACTTGTTAAGGTTTCCGACAGGAGTCTATTAAACTAGTTATGTCCCATCCTTGACAGCCATTTTATCTCGATTTCATTACTGTATGTAACAAACGAAGTTCACAATTTTTTGCGAATTTTTACTTACTTTAAATATTCTTATAACCTATTGTCTTATATCGATGACTGATGATTTTTTCTTGTTTTAGTTTATTGTTGAAAAATACTTTATGTTGTGAACATCTACTGTTATAAGATCGTAACCGTTTAATCTGTAAAGTTTAATCTGTGAAACGAAACAATTGTAAAGATCTCTTTTTTTTTCTTGACAAAATTGAATATTTGCTAATTAATGAATTTTACCGGTATTTTTTATGCTATTGAGTTATCAAATGATGATTTCAATATTGGCTAGAGTTTGTCTCCATATCAAAGCAGGGAACTAATAATTGCGGAAGGTGTTTTTGAAAACTCCAACTCAGTCATCCAACTTTTATCATCGGATTCGTTTTCTTCTGAACTTATTTCGACTGCACTCAAATCATCTCTGGAAAAAAAACGCCAACCTCCTTTTTTTGGGACGAATCGGAGTTTTACACGTGTTATATTTATTTTAAGAGAGCTCTATGCAATGGCTACAGTTTTTGACTTCAAAATGAGCTGTACAAACACTTTTGTCAAATATTGAAGCATTTTTTATTTCATTTTTAAGTAGAAACACTGGTTTTTCGTAAGATCAATGCAGAAAAGTGAAAATTACCGGTTTCATACCCTCTCATTTATTATGTCATCTATTAATCAGTTCTAATAGTAGAATGCTACACCATAAAATTTGATTTAAGCTAAGTAAATATTTTTCAAAATAGTTGAAAAAAATAATAAATGGTATTTTGTTTGTAGAAGTTTAAAAATGATTTCAATTTGTATTTATCGAAACAGTCGATTCCAAAGAGAATAAAAACTTTGATAGGTAACAGCAATTATAATTCAAAATGTTTGAAAAACTTTTAAATGAATAAAGTCTAATGGAAGTATTCTTAAACCTTGTTTACACCACCCTCTATCGAGCGTTCATTGCCAACTGGTAGTATGCCAAAATGGGACATTGTTTCCTGGAGTTGGAGATTACTTGGATTAAATAACCATCAGAGTCCAATTATAATTTTGAAAAAAACTAACAGTAATTATTCAATTAGTCAATAAAAATAAATAAATAAATAAATAAATTAAAAATAAAAATATGTCATATCCCTTGTGATTGTATCGAAATCATATGTCAATAAGGCCCATATCCCCAGACAATGTTGACCCTACGAAAGGTTGGGCAAAGATTACTTGCGAATGGCTTACTTGAGCTTTCAGAATTACAAAATATAAAGTGGTAATAACACATAAGATGGCGTTAGGACTTCCGTTCTGAATGAAGCGGTTCCGCACTGTAGAAAATTCGGAAGTGTGGTGAATTCAATAATTATAATATTAATAACAGTATTGAGCTAAGCGTACAGAATGCATCCACGGTGGTTTGAGCTGAGCGACATGGCCGGAGTTACCTAACCTCTGAGCCGTAAAATTGAAGCCATGTTTGCTGGAAAATTGTTTACTCAACATAGTCACAGAACGTGAAAACAGAATTATCACCAAGACTTGAAGGAGATAAGGCAATAAAGTATTGCAAAAAAGATGATCTCAGAAAGCACTTTCGAAGCCAACGATTTTTAATTAACTATGAACAGGCGATGAGGAGTGCATCTTAATAGTAAATACGCTTATTACAATCATGTGTGAATTTAATATTAAGAAAATTTAGAAGACAAATACAAAATTTGTCATATATAAAAAAAAAAATAGTGTTCACAGCATAAAAGGTTGAATGGCTAAAGTGATATTGGTATCCAGTTGGTTCCTAAATTAAAAAGAAAATGATCCAATGAATGGGAACAATATGTGGACTTTTTAAAAACTTATAAACGAATATGGCTTGCTCTCTTCAACACACCGTTTATGTCAGACATGAACAGTTTTAGAATCTTTGGAGATAAGTGTTGTATAATGATTGAGCTCAGAGTAACTTTATTTTAACCGTTACTTACAAAAGTTATTGCCTGATTTTGCTGCCGGAAGTTTTTTTACATCAACTATAAACTTTATTGTATTTAGTTTAATATATACAAAAACGAAATAAAGGAGGTAAGAAGTGAATAACCAACATTAGGAGATACTTACAGGAGTACGCATGAGTTTCACAAACCCTTTGAGAAAATACTGCTCGAATTTTGTATCAATGTTAATTTTTTAAACCATTTTGGTCGCTGAAAATAGCCTCTCCAACAAACATAAAAAATTGTAAAATTTTGACCAGAAGAGAACTATTAGAATTGATATTCATACTGTGGTAGAATTAGTTTTTCAAAAGCTTCAAGTCTCTCTCTCTCTCTATATATATATGTATTTATTGATATGACGACATCAATCAGGCTACTAAGGTATCCTCAGGACTGCAATATACCCGAGTAAGTGAAACATGGCATAACAATAAAAAATAAATGATATTTTGGGAGAGACGTCAAGCTGTACTTTTTCAGTTTATGAAAAACTGATTCTAACACAATATAAATACCAATATACAAGTGTCTCTGTTTGAATGTTACTGAATAATATTAAATTATTTTACATTAAATACTGAATTAGTGTTGTTGGCTCCCAATTTTTTTTTTCTAATTCCTTTGAAATCATAATTAAAATATTATTTATAAATTTATTTTTCTATATAAAACAACTTTATTATGATGAAATTACAATCTGCCTTAATACTTAATAGGCAATAAACAATTGAGATAAATGTTCTCATTCATACCATATTTACAATTCATCATTCACTCGCACATTCATAAAATATTTACAAACAGCCCAGGGGCCCCCCAAAGTTCACATGGTTGTTGCCTTCCTCGCATGCAAAAGAGGAAGGGGAGTCTTGGGAAGTCCCCCACGCTCCTCTGCCAGCCACGTCACCGAATACGAGCCAATGGAGCCCGACGAAGAGCGCGAGAGCCACATACGCTCAGGACATGATTGGAGAAACTGGCCATTGTCAGGACTCCCACTGTCACTTATTTATACCAGGTCACGAGGCAACTGCCGTTTTAGTCTCCGAGGAGGATTATAGGGATGAGTGGTGCAGTGGAATGACTGTGCTAGAGAATTAGTGTGGTTGGATAGGTTACTATGGAATTTCATGAGCTTGGAAGGGATGGAAGGATTTTCATTACCTCTCTAATGTTTTCTTACCACGAGTAGAAAAAATGTTACATTAAATCTTGACCAACCTCAGTGGTGTCCATTGATAAATCTGAAAAGTTTAACGTTTAATCTATTTGCCATTCTTTCTGTTGTTTTTGTTAAACCATAGGCTAATAAGATTCTCTCTAGATGTTGTACTATTTACCTTCACCCTGACAGACCTTTTTCCAACTTACGTATCCGTGAACACATTAATAAAAAATATAGGCGAAAAGCGTTAAATCCATCGGTAATTACACTACGAGTTAATAAAACAAATACATTGCACATATGTGTACGGTCTTCGTGCCCAAGCCATGTATTATTTTACTCCTGCTTCTGAGCAAAACAAACTTTAAAAAAAATATTAATCCTTTAAATTTCAGATACTTGCATCATTTTACGATAACTATTACATTCACCGAAAGACAATGAATGAAAGTAGAGTCTCTCCTTACGGGTTTGCAAATTAAGTTAGTTTTCACCGACAGTATGCGTGCAATATACATTGATTCAAACATTTGATTGGGAGTTGTCTTGTCCCTCCTGTGACTTGTTGCACTGTTCTTGACTGAGTTATTGAGTCGGAAGCTAATTATACTCTAGAAAAACACCCAGCGGTGAGTCACCGATATAAAAACCACAGATTCGTTGCGCTGCATAGTGATGAGCTGGGCTTTCAATCCATCCTTCAGTCCTTCGGGTCGGCCAACTTATCGTAGACGTAAGTAATGCGACACCGCATGGCTAAACGTTTGGCTAGAGGGAGTAATGTAAACGCCCAGTACCCAATTATTTTAGAAGTTTGGCTCACCGCTGGATCCGCCAATTCTCTCAGGAACGTTTGTCAGCCGTCGAAGTTTCTCTGTTCCAGCCAAATTTACGAGCTAAAGCGAGAATAAGATTGATGCTGTAACTAGAAACCGCCCTGTGGTATTATTAGTATTTTCGTCATCGACGTTTAGTAGTGAGTAAAAGAGTTTTTTGGGTTGATGAAAGAGAGTTTTTTATTAAATTTGTGTGCAACTTTTAGACATGCGTAGGCCTGTTGGCCCTAATAACAAGAGCAAAATGAAGGTGTCGAATATGATTGCTAGTACTTAGTAACCGAGGATAGATAAAAATTCAGCGTGGATAGCTAATGAATTGGTATTGTGGTTTAACTTATCAATTTGAGCCACAAAGATATATACACAGTAGCTTGCATAGGGGGAGGGGTGATATCGGTGGTCCTCCCCGGGTGGCACAAACTTGGTTTTTTATTTTTTTTTGGCTTATTTGTATAAAAATAAATAATATAATTATGTTGTGATCAACAGAATCAATTATTATAATAAGTATGAAATTTAACAAAAATGCTTGTTGATCCCGGTGGCCCAAAAGGACGTTGGAATTTTTATTATTAATCAGTGAAAGTGAAAGAAAAAAAACATACAACATAAATTTTGGATTGGCGATGACCACAAAAGATACGTCAGATAAAGAGGCCATCTGCCAGCTGCAACATCTGCAAGATTGCACTTCATCAGCAAAGCTTATCAAGTCTCAGCTTCCTATATATCATTCCTCTTTTCCTCTCACGTCCACTTACTTTCTGTACCGTTACTAGGCCCGTTACTCTGACATTTATTATCAATTATAGTTTATGTTTGTAAAGTTTAAATAAATCTTTTTAAAAACTCCCTCTGGTCTTATCAAGATTTAACTGTCGTCTGGTGGTAAAATTGATATTCCGTGATACTTTTCAAAAAAAAAAAAAAAACAGCTAACAGATGATATAACTTTTGACAATGTCATTCAAAACTAATCTAATAAAATCTTTTATTATTACGTGTTCGCAATATTTTTAAACATTTTTATGTATTTATGTTCAGTACTTGTTAATAGCGACTCTTGATTGACTTAGAAAGGGTGATAGTAGGGGATCGCCCCCAGGCACAGCGTTAAGTACGCCACTGTATTTAGACAAAGCATGAAACAAGTAAACGTAAGAAATCTTGACTAGAAAAAAAATATGTCAATACAAATATAGTTTGCTAGTTTTGTTATATGATATATATAACATTCTTGTAATTCAAATCTATCAACCGTCCCATACTAATATCAATTCATCACTGCACTTATATCTATCCCATTTTGTTTTGTATTATTTTGTACTCAGTTTTTGTTACTGGGTATTACCAGTCATGTTTAACACCTATATTCATTTCTTGTTACGAGGACCTAATGCAGACATACGTTGTGTGTCAAAACGTTGTCTATAAATACCTAAGTAAGGTTTAGAAATTAGTAAAGCATTACTAATGTGATGGTACTATGGTTCAAGCGTCTAAGAGTAAAGGGTACCAATCAGGTATATGAAAGAGGCCAACATTCACAAAACCCAGTGCAGTGACCAAGTAATAAGATCGACTCCAATTATGTTTATAAATAAATTTTGTCAATGGTTAGAAGAAAAGTATTTTGAGAACTTTTGGCACATATTTCAAAATTGAAATGAGTTTTTCCCAGATTGCACTAAAAAACCTAACGGTTTTGATTATATAAATCACTTGCCAGAATCAGTAGTGGTCTAAGTTCAAGCGTACATTTACAATATCAGGAAGTATTTAAGGGGAGACTGGATACAAAACTAAGTATAGATGGATTACATCAATTCTTAACATTTCTATAAAATTTTTAATATTTATAAAAACAAATTAAAAACCGGTATATATGAGCGCATGGGTTTAAAGTATCTTAAAAAGCATTTGATAAAACAGGGAGGCAGTTTCAACCAAAAGATGCTTCATTTCATTTGTTCGTTTTCGATTGTTTTTTTCATACGGAACAATGTGTTTCAACTGTGAGACACAGATTATCTCAAAGTTATATAGAAGAAAAGTCAACTTCATTAGACGAAAAGTGATGCCAAAAGACGAACGATAAGATTCAGATGCAACAAAAGAGCCAAACTTTGTGACAATCATTCGCGAGACAAAGCTCGGGAGCACCAAAAAGCTAGTTCAAAAAGGGTGCACAGAGTGATGCAGGTCTACTAGCGTACAGAATGCATCCACGGTGGTTGGAGCTGAGCGACATGGCCGGAGTTACCCAACCTCTGAGCCATAAATTGAAAAATTGAAGCCATGTTTGCATTCGACTCAACATAGCCACAGAACGTGAAAACAGAATTATCACCAAAACTTGAAGGAGATAGGGCAATAAAGTATTGCAATAAAGATGACCTCAGAAAGCACTTTCGAAGCCTTAAATTAAACATAAACAGGCGACGAGGAGTGCATCTTAAAAGTAAATACGCTTATTACAATCATGTGTGAATTTACTTTTATTAAGAAAATTTAGAAGACAAATACAAAATGTTTCATATTTAAAAAAAAAAAAATAGTGTTCACAGCATAAAAGGTTGAATGGCTAAAGTGATATTGGTATCCAGTTGGTTCATAAATTAAAAAGAAAATAATCCAATGAATGGGAACAATATGTGGACTTTAAGGATTTAAAAACTTATAAACGAATAAGGCTTGCCCTCTTCGACACACCGTTTATGTCAGACATGAACAGTTTTAGAATCTTTGGAGATAAGTGTTGTATAATGATTGAGCTCAGAGTAACTTTATTTTAACCGTTACTTACAAAAGTTATTACCTGATTTTGCTGCCGGAAGTTTTTTTACATCAACTATAAACTTTATTATATTTAGTTTAATATATACAAAAACGAAATAAAGGAGGTAATTTACTTTTATTAAGAAAATTTGGAACACAAATTCAAAATGTTTCATATAAAACATATTGCTCTGAGTTGAACATGACAGATAAAATTGGTTCTTGTTGTTTAGAGGAGCCTATGATTCTCTAACTCGATATTGAAGATTAACATAGTCTTATTTTGTATTAAAACAGTCTCCAATATTGTTATTAATTTTTTTTAACTAATTAGGAGGACATTTGACGGAAAAGATAAGATAAATCAATTGTGAGCTTCACAGGACCTTTACGAGCCTTAATAGTTAAGAAAAGCTTATGAAAACATCTTCAGAGCAAGAGTATGTTAATTCATGGAAATGATTGTTAGTATAATATGCTAGGTTAATTCGACAGGAAACTAGTAAAAGGATAAAATCTATTACACTATCATGGTCACTGAAAATAAGTGCATAAACATAAAAAGTAAATAGATAATACTTTGATAAACTGAAATAGACTGTAAGAGCCGAAAATACGATTTTTATTGTTGGCTGCCAAAACTATATTTTTGCTTTTTACATTTTGCTTTCTTGAGGGCTTTGGCAGATCCATTATAATTTGAAAACGCCAGAATCTCCAATCGAAAATAGCCAAATAGCCGTGACTTCAGAAATCTTGAGAGTCAGATCGAAGCAAGTGAGATAATAGATCAGTAATAGTTTTCGACCTCTTTCAAGTATGGTTTTCGTTCATACACACACTGTTAGGCTTCTTTCACGCTATAAGTTTCGACCTCACGGGTAGGAGTACATGTTTTTTAGATAGGTAGTGCACACATATTTCTGGTGGCGTTCCGGCGACGTATGTAATCTTTTTTTGTGAGTCTTGATCAGTCAATGGATGTACACAGCGAATGCGTACTAGCATCAGTTCACTGTCATGAGTGTACTGAAGTACTACGGCCCCGTAGCTCCGTCCAAGTACTTTTGTAGGTGTACAAATAATAGATTTCAAAAAAACATAGACGATATTTTATTGTATAATTGGATGCTGCTTCAAGACTGAACATGATTACAAAAAGGGCCGTAAGAAGATGGTAACTTGCTGCAACGTACCGGAGGTATACGAGTGTACTCGTGTGTGCACTACCAATCTGAAAAGCATGTACCCATAACCATGTGTAGTATGAAAGGAGCCTTAGTATTGCTAGGATTCCCTCATACATGTTTGAAAGTAGAACCGCTACCTTCGTGATCGGTAACTACCCATCGCGAATAATTTCCGATTTAAAACAAGTTACATAAGGTTATCGGCGAAGAAAATTTGGTTTATATGACTAACTTTCAGTAGACAAATTCGTATGGTTTTATGGCACAATTTCAAGGTCGTTAAAATTATTAAACTGCGTGTAATGTGTGATTAGATATAAAACTAGGCCCAAGTATAAATGTTGGGGTTATTTTTAGTTTCAATTTTTGGAAGTGCTCACTTTTGAACATTATTCCATATAATTAGCCTTGTGAAAAGCAAGGATTTCCAAATTTCATATCTAAGCGCCACGCTACAATTCTATTTTATCGACGAGAGCAAAGTTGAGAAAACAAAGTAAAACGGCTGAATATCGACGTCTAAAGAGTACCTGAAAATTGTAAATGTATCAGAATAGAATTATCCTTTAAATAGGGCAAAGACATACTGCCGTAAGACCAAAAATTGTTGTATATTTGTTTTTCTTAAAGCACTATGAATCTTGCCTGTTTGTTTGCGTGAATACCTATTCTGGGTCATAACTTTATTTTATGAAAAGATTTATTTCTTAACAATGTTATGATACTTTTATTTTTTTATTTGGATTATTTTGTTTAATGATTTCCATTTACTGTTAGATAAATCCTATAAAAAATTTAATTAATGATAGTAAATGTACTACTATAAAATGTAGGCATACACAGTCATTCAAACAATGTATCACTAAACCAAATAATACATTAAGTGTAATTGAACCAAAATAAAATTCCAGTCATGATGAGCCCTTGAAAATCTTCAAAAATGAAATCAAGGTCTTGGCTTATTAGATACGAAAAAGTCAAGTCAATATCACCCCAAAAGCAATTACTGAGACTCTCTTTAGCTTGCGAAGATTTAATTCTACACTGCACTTATATTGCGGTGTAAAAGGACTAATGTACAACATTTGCTGGGAGCTATAATGTGGTTTGGGCTCAGTGTGTTTCACAACAAAAAGGTATATTTAGAAAAGGAGCCTGACAGTTGAGCAAGGTTATAGACATCCCTCAATCTAAAATCTACTGTAAAAGAACGTACCATCATCATCAAGTCACTAGGACGAAATATCCTGAGTCGATATCAACTTATTTACTGTTCTGCATGGCATCCAGACCCGACAGCTGGTTGAGGACAGTCCACTGAACTGTAATCCAAGTAGACAGAGAGGGTATAGAAATAGCAAGTGTGAAGACTGCTCCATTGGCATGAAGGGTAATTAAAAACGACAGTGTGAGAGTATATATAGAGCATTGGGTCTATTATTCATAGGCAGGACTGCCAAGTCCATTGGCAACGTCACGGCTGGAGAAGGTTAGCATTTGTCAACGGTGCCGACTACCTACGGCTACTTAGAGGACAGAGCGCACCTTTAGGTTACATCTCTTGGACTATTTGCACTTACCAGAGCTCTCCCCCAGATCTTCTGGGACAGGTCTGTGAGGAACTTGGTCTTGCTCGGGTTCCTGGTGTCACTGGGCTTGAACCCTCTGCTGATGACCACTTCACTTCGACTCCGCTGGAGGCTGTTGCAAGTCTGGAGCCAGCCTTGGCTGATGGTGGTTGAGCTCTTGCTCGGCGCCAAGAAAGACATCTCTTACCCGGGGCCCCCTCAGGGGATCACTGCCGCGGGAATTGGCCCCCGACCAAGATCCTGTTCGGGAATAGATTGGCGTCCCCCCTCCCACTCCTGTCCGCCTATTGTTCTTGCTAATCACCGGTGTTAGGACAGCTGGAGCGTCCGTCCTCGGTGGATATGACAGTCGCTCACTTTTCACCTCAGTAAGCCTAGTAGGATTAAAGGAGAAAAAACAGAAGTTGAAAAAAAACTTAAAAAAAAAACCCTCAACACCAACTCTCCACATAAATTAGTAGTTTGTTTACAAAATATTTAGGTCAGCTCCCTTTCTTATTTATTTATTTTTTTGCCTCCTACTAGCTGCTACATTCATTCAACATTTAGAACAATGTAACACATTTGAATTTTTATGTTATCAATAATTTTTTATTGAACCACATGTTATTAAGAAGACTGAAGAACTTGCTCACAATGATATCCCAGTAAAGATAAGACAAACTATACAATTAGCAATGAACTTGCTTGGGCTGAACCATCTCTTTAGCAGTACCTTGATCACATTGATAAAGGTGGGATTACGTGAAACCCTAATCCACCCATTCCCCCTCCACAGTTCATATGGAATAATGTGTTGTTTCAACTGTGAGACATAGATTACCTCAAAGTAACAAAGGAAAAAATTCTACTTCATTAGATGATAAGAGATGGCAAAAGGCTAACCATAAGATTCATATGCTGACAAAAGAGCCAAACTTCATGACAATCATCCACGTTCTCAGTGTTTACAGGAACCAATGACTCTCTAACTCAATATTATCTCTTTGATAAATAACATAGTCTTATTTATTATTAATACAGTCTCCAATATTGTTATTCATTTTTTTTAAAAATTGGGAGGGCAGCTGGTTGAAAAGATAAATCAATTGTGAGCTTCACAAGACCTTTACGAGCCTTTATGGTTAAGAAAAGCTCATGAAAACATCTACAGAGCAAGAATTGGTTAATTCTTGGAATCGGTTGTTAATATAATATACTAAGTTAAGTCCACAGAAAACTAGTAAAAGGATAAAATCTATTACATCCTCTATTAAGTTCTATGCAGTTGTCTCCATGAGCTTACATCCAAGGCTAACAATGGGGTAAAGCAAGCTTGTAGTGCATGACCATCACTTTTTGAAATGTTTGTAGAATAGACAATGAAGAAGTAAGATCATAAATAGGGGCAAATGGATATATCTTTTGACAATGGTTAAAGATGTACCTTGCTAACTATTAAGATGTTTTTGCTCGGAAAAAATAGGACTTTAAACAAAAGAGGAATACTATTGGAATGTCTTAGTATGAACATAAAAAAAGAACATTCTATTCACCCATTAGAATTAAAGTGTCTTAGAAAAGAAGGATCAGAATCTAATAATAAATGAATCCCTGTAGCTCCGATAAATGTGTTTGTACAAAGCTGTCTCTGATACAAGAAAGCAACTACAGCATTTCACTTGGTCCTCTGAAATAGTTCAGTCTGACTCATTATTCCTGGCATAATGCAGAATATCATTTAGGGCTCAGAAATATGTACAATGAATAACAAATTAAATAAGATGGTCATTGTTGTAGAGATGGATTTCTGGCTGCAATAAATTCAGAGGGCACTGCTAGACAAATAAAAAAAAAAAAAAAGGAGACTTGCATCACTAAAAGTTTGACAGAGGAAGCTTATGGATATGTGATATGTGTCAATGACTAGGGAACATAAGGATGGAAGAAATCAGCTGATGTATCAGGGTTGGTTTACCAATAGAAAGAAAAACACAAGGAGAAGGAAAGGAAAGACAACATCGTGGATCAGATGGAGGGATACAGACTGAGAGAAAAAGTATATGTTGATAGCAACCGGTGGAAATAAGGTCTTTAGAATCCTGGTTAAGGCAAGTCTTAAATAATAAGAATAACAAATACTTAAGATTTACTTATTTATTTATACATAGAAATTGATAAAAGCTGTAAAAAAGAACCAAAAATAATACTATCATTGCCTCAATTCAGTATTATGCATTGCGACACCATTCCAATATAAATATCAACAATTTATCTTTCAGCATATATTATCGATTGTTGTGTACTGAAATAAGAAAAAAAAAATGTTAATTTCTGATTAATTGGAAATAAGAAACGATTTTCAAGTATAATATAAAACTTTTAAATGAAGACGAATAAGAGAAGCTTGAAAAAAAACAGGACAAGGCTCAATAAAAGAGGATGCAATGAACCACCAATTACTATAGAACAAAAAATTTTACTTAGATGGGCATTGATTTTATGGAACATAACTTCAATGTATCTGGAGGAAAAGTACATTGACATTATTGGTTATTAGAGAGAAGAGCTGATAAAGGAATTGTTTTGACTTGTAGTGCAGCAGAACAGAAAAGCTGGAAATACAATACTAACCACCACTCCAAGGGTTCTCTGAGGAAAAAAAACTACAAGGATTTTTCTTTTCAAAATGGAAATTAGGAATACCCCAATTTATAAATTCTATATCACAATGAATAAACCAACTTCATTATTCAATCAATAAATTGAAAAAGTCATTTGCGTGTTTATAATAAGAACAAAATCTATGTCAAAAATAACTCTAAATTTGACCTGGGTATTTGCATTCCAGTAAATATAATCTTCATTAGGAGTTTGAAGTTGCATGCCTACAAGTGTGAAGACGACAAAGAGTGTACACCTTTTTGCATTCTAAACAGCAGGAGCAGGATACTCCCAGAGCTGGCCTATTTGGCTCTGTTGTATGTTGAGGATACACTTTGAATAATAATGTCCCTAGCCCGGAACTCTGTGACCATCCTATTTAGTTATAACCTTAATTGAAACAATAGGGAGACATGAAATGTCCATTTAACTAAGTCTTAAGATAAAATCAAAATATGTAAAATAAATATATTCAAATATGTCACTAGGAACAATGCCAGATTTAGCAGCACCAGCTGTGTAGTATTACCTTTAATTTATTTCTTAATTTCTAGATACTTTTTAGTATTTTATCTATAGTTACAATTATTAGTTTCTTATACATTATTAGGATACTTGTGTAGTAAACGGGTTACATGGTATTGACGAACAGAACTTTTATAGTCAACAGTAGGTATGGGATGAGGCATTTTGAGCCGATTGTTCTATGCTTTGGCACTGGACAGATAATTCCAAAAAAAATTCATGAATTCTTCACAACGTCACCTAAAAATGTATGAGTATAACTGCAGGGACAGAGATAAATATTACACTGAGATACAGCTGGATTTGCTATATTAAACCAATGAAAGCAGATAGCAAAAAATACTTCTGGAATGTGTAACCTTTTTTTTTTTTTCATATACATAATAGCCTACATGAAAAATTCATGACAGGGGCATGAAATGTAAATGTTTGATTGTTTTTGAGCAAGGTTGACCACACTCAAGGTATGAGAAAAGGGATCTTATGGACTATTCAAAATGGGATGAAATGTGAAAGATCATGGCTAAAAATACTTTAGAAAATAAATTGTCCCCATTATTTCCAACATTAGTTACAAACTTTAAAATTGTTTTCTCAAAAAGAGGATTTTCTTCAGACTTCATGTAGCAATTGTTTTATCATTTCATTCAATAATAATTTCATTTAAAAATCTAAAACCATTTGATTGGTATATTTTTAGTTTACATGTAATAGCCATAATACAAATAAAAATTGACTATTTAATTAAATCAATAATGGTTTTATATTTTATTTAAAATAAAGCTACAGCTTAAGAGTTTGATTGTAGTATAAATAAACTTATCCTTGTTAATGCTATGTTCAACTGCAGAAAAGGTCAAGTGTATTGAATGTCAATCCACTGCCTTGAGGAATAGCTGATCTCAACATATTAACAAAGTTAGCATGAAAATATGCTTAAATATAATACGATATGTATAGTCATTTTAATTTTTTTTTTAATAGGTTTTTCAACCTATCAAAATAGTTTACTATAGCTAACTAACAATAATGCTCTAGAGAAATACATTTTTTTTTTTTTTTTGTAGGCTTCTAGGCCCTTAGATGCTCTCATTTAGTGGAGGAAGTATAGCCGATAGTTTACGAAACTTCAAGTGAAAGAAAAATTTACTGTCTATCATTGGATTTTAATCAGACTCTTGATGTCCTATTTTTATTTAACATTTCGTAATCATGACATTGCTTTATATAGGTCACTTTGTCACATATATATTTAGGACAATATAGTAATAATAAATATAATTTTAACTTAAAAAAAAAAGAATTTAAAAAGGAAAACTTACTGTGTTTAATGTCTCCGAGTCATCACCGTTGATGGAAGAATTAGCTTCAGCAAGGGACTGATTTAACTCGTTGGCAATCTAAAAAAAAAAATGTTTATACAGGGTTTTATCATTAGTTATTTCTATCAGCTTGTTTGAGGAGAAATCTTATTCAGCAACAAAATATACTGTTTATTAACTTCATTCCTTTATTTACCATAAATAAAGAATTTAAGTAAATTGTCAATATAACTGGCTTGCATCTTATTAAATGTCAAATGAGAAAAGGTAATTACTATCAAAGAAAAGTATAGCATGTGCCTCAATCAGTGTGTTACTGTGTTATTATTTTAACAATTTTTTTTCAATGTTTACTGATTACGATGACAATGCATGAATGAGATGTTGATTTTTTAAATGTGGAACTGAAAAATAATAAATAATGTCTCTCATTAGTATCATTTCTTGAGCATTTTATGTTAATCAACTCTTTGTTTTTCAATTCATATCACTCTCTCTAGTTAAAAAATATATCATGTAATAATCAATGTATCTACTGCCATGATTTTTTGTTTATAATACTAAACTATTGCAAACTATTAAACTATTATTGAACCTAAACTACTTTTTTTTTAAAGTACATATAATACAGAACAGAATTCTTTTAGGCAACTTTTCTATTGGAGACATATACCTATGTATCAGGTCATTTTACTTACTAGATAAGGTGTCGACAATGGGTGTAGTACTGATAAGATCTGAGAGTGAATTAGATTACCTTTAGGCTCTGCCAAAGATGCGCGAGGTTGGCTGGTAAGGAATGTGGTCGCTTGCCAACATCTCTGCTTAGGAGACTGAGAAGAGAAGCAGCATTTGAGTCCTGCTGGAACAAATCAAAATGTTAACAAACTTTTTTTAAGTTTTTGATTTTACTTTAATACCTAAAATGCTAGTTTATATACTCTACATGGCATAAAAATATTTGATTTTTTTCATCACCTGATTGATTTTAATAATTAAATATTTCAAATAAGTTTTTTGCCAATCAATAATTAAAATGTAATATTTATTTCTGGCCCTTTATTAATTTTTATTTTTGAATTTAGTTACTACAAATCATGGTATGGACATTATTCTATTTCAAAATCTTATATAGTTATATGAAATAAAACCAGAAACTGTTTTATAAATGAAAATAGGATTTAATTCCAATTAAAAATTGGCAATGATTTATTTAATGTAAAAATAAATTACTCTTTTCATCACTATTAACAAAGGCAATTATGTTATGAGAAACTACAAACCTGAAGTTCTTCTAAAGAGGTTGTTGAAGTTTGTCGGTCTATTTTAAGAAATCTTTCTTTGTGAGCTTGACTTTTACATTCTTCAAGAACATTCTGAAAATCCTTAATTAATTATCATCAGTAATCAATTAATAAAACTATATTTATCAGAAGGGACACCATGCAAATAGAGATTTTACTACCTCAACAAGTTCTTCTTGATGTCCTGACAAAGGAAGCTCTTCTTCCTGTTTAGTTTTACATTCCTCCTTTTCTTGAAGCAGAGAATGCTCTTCTCTTCCAGTTATACTTTCTTCAATTTCAGAAATAATTTCTTGGAGAGCCGATTTAAGGTTGTCTTGCTGTATTTCTCCTGAATCTTTTGTTTCATCTGTGATTTCAGAGTCTATAGTATCTAAAGGCTGTCAATGAGATTAATAAATAAAGTGCCAGTAATTGTAAAAAAAAGCAATCTTTTTTTTAGATTAATATAAGATACCAAAGTACTAAACTCTCTCAAAAGCACCTCTCGTGAATCCCTTAAAAAATTATTTTGTTATTTCCACTCCTGTTATAAAATGGTAAAAACACTTAAATTCTGTTCTTAAGTATGTAATATAAAAAATTAACAGCTAAGTCTGCAAGAAAAATGATCAATTCATGTGTTTTAAAAAATCTATGCGAAGAAAATTCTCTTATGCATTTGCTGATTCCTCGGAATTTCTGTATTTCTAATCCTACCAATTCAATTAACAAGTAGAATCTTATCCAAAAGTCTACCTTGATAGTTTTGATCATTGCTGGTTATCAATCTCTGAAGCACATACCATTATTTTTTCCATAACTTTCTTGAAAATGTGATTTTTTTTTCCTATGAAAGTTTGTTTTACTATATAACTTGACTGTTGTTTGCAATTCATGCTTGCCTTTCTATTAGAACATTTGCAAGCTGCATTTTTTTTTAGCATCAATCTGCAGTATTTACATTTTGTTACCATACTGAATTCTCAACTTTTTCTTGTTAAAATTCATCACCTATTTATTCCCTTGACCTCAAAAACTTCAAAACATGTTAACAAATTTTTTTCTAAGTACTGTAAAATAATAATAAAAGTTAAAATAGTTTTAAAAATCCCTGTAGTGAGACCGAAATCAAGAAAATGAATTTATAAATGCGTGCATCAATGAGCCCTGGGTTTGGCAACAACACACAGAACAAAAAAACAAACAAAAATAAAAGTCATAAGGTCAATTCCTGTGACTAAGCTCAGTTTTTGTTCCAAAAAACTTTCTTTTTTTGCCAGTTTAAGACTCTTTGCATTCAGTTTTTGTTTACATTGACCTTAAGAGATCTTAAGAACCTTAACAATGTCCAAACTATAAAAATAAATCAGATCAGGTCATGTGGACAAAGAGGAAATTTTGTAGTAAAAAATTTCATTTATTGCTTTGTGTCTAGTTATTACTACTTTGTATAATACTGAACTCATAACCTGGGAACGATTCTAGACCCTTAACCATACCCAAAGCGTATTTGCAGGCCTATCTGGGGTAAAATTGTTTCCATTGTTTCTATTTGGTTGGTACCCATAGTGGATGGATATATTTAAATAAATACTCTTTGGTCTCTCCACAATTTGGTTTATTATACAACAACGTTTTTGACAGTTCTAAGCTGTCATACTCCCTTACCAATTAATGATCTACAATTTAAAAAACATAAAAATTAATTCAGAAAAAAGAACATCAAAAAAAGTTGTTATTGGTACTGACTTTACTCTACAACTCTTGTCTTAAGTAGTACTTATTTTAAACAATGGATGTTAACAAATTTAAATTTTATTAATGATTATACTGGGGATTTATTTTATTTTTTTTGTATTTTTCTATAGGCCTAGAAACAACTGCATTTTCAATATTTTGGTTCACTATGATCTATTTTAATCTGGTTGTAATACCACCATTTGAGTCTGACATGCCGTACTTCACTCTTGATATCAAAATGACAATTCATAGTCAGTTATCATCTTTCCTCAACACCCATTTTGTGTACCATCAAGCAAAAGCTCCCTGATTCCACCACTTACACCAAATCTTGTCTATCTGACCTCTATCTTCCATCCCTCAGATTGTTTTTCTTTGGCTGATCATTGATAGTTCAAGCATTAAACCTCAATAATTCCACCCCCAAACTATTCACCAACTTTTTTCTCTTCCTGCCATTTCAATTTCTTCCTCAACTGATGATAGGAGTAATTTCAGATAATAGTATTCTTCGACTTTGTTTAATTGTATAATCAAATGTGATAGTATTTACATTAAGACAATCTTTTGTATTTTATGTTATCCTTTTCTATCATTATTTTAATTATTTAGGTTCAATAGATAGATCATTTGTATTTCATTATTGCTTTTCTCAGGGTATTGTAATCCTAAAATAAAGTCAATTTTTTTATCCATTGATTTAATGTACCAGATCTTCAATATTGTTCATTGGTTTAGAATTGGTGTGAGACAGCATTCATGCTCTTACTGATATAAATGTTCGAGTCAAGGTGATTCAGTTAATGAAGAACAGGGGGTGGGGGGGGGTGTTCGGTACTAATTATTACAAATGTTTCTTCTCAGGAGATGAGAGAGGCAATTTGGTGCACGTATCTTCATTAACCCTGCTCTTGAATGTGCTATAAAAAGTAACCAGAGCTGTGCAAACTTCTTTTATAATTAATTGTAATTAAATCAAGTACTTATGAAGCATGATTCTAAATTTAAATACCTGCTATTTCAAATAAATACTATGGTTTTGTTGTTGGATGGAATCTTCTGAGAATAATAAAACATTAAACAAAAAGATCATTTTAGGACTTCATTGAAATCCTATTTGTATAATATTTGAGTGAAACGTGCAATTGTCATATATTTGACGATTAAGTGGTTATAGGTGAATTAGGAATTTCCCGTAAGTTATTATCTTAACCTTACACTTTTATTCAGTTTTAATAAAAATAACTCTGCCAATTGTTTTGAGAATTTGCTCCAAACATAAGTTTCATTTAAAAAAAAAACTTCTCAGTAAGTGTAAAAATAACTGAAACAAATTTCCAGGATGACTATACCTGGCCATTATTTTAGTTTAAGTACCACTAGAAGATTTCATATTGTGAATCAGGTACAGATATCTTCTTTGACAGGGATACTGTTACTGGCCATAATTTCCATTAAATATGACTTTATATGATAGTGGTATAACTCAAGGACATTTTTTTTGTAGTTTCATTACCATCAAAAGAGCTCAGATCGCGAATTTAGTGCAAATATCTCCATTGATGATGCTACTTTCGATAATAATAATGATAATTTCCATGTGCTTCGTTTGATTTAATTCAAATTCATTTTTTGTTCAAATACTTTTATCTAGTATCTAAGGATTGATATTTGGTACTTAATAAAGCTCTCTTGATAACCAGGTAACAGAAATAGAGTTCAATAGAAATAGGCACTTGTTTTATGCCTCTGAAGTAACTTTCCTGACCTTAGAGGCTACTGCACCAATAATAAAATCAAACATAAGTGCAAGGTGTTAGAGAAAAAAAAAACTACTAATGAAGCCACAGGTGTTCAACTTGCACTCCATACATTTACATAGGTATTGAAATCGAAGTACATGGAGTCTCAAGTGAACTGAGACGGTAGAGTTTCTATTGAAACTAAAATTAAAATCCTGGCTGCTTGTCTAAGTTGCTTTGACGTTTGGCTACAACTTTCAAGAGGCTTAGGATAAAAGATTACTTTAAATAATAAGTTTAACTGGTCAACCTTTGCCTATGGTTCAGAAAAAAGAAACCATATTTAATCCAAAAAAAAAAAATCTCCAAATATTTGAAATATAATAATTCATCAGATTTTTACTGATTTACTACCATCCTTGAGCAAAAGAACGAGGTGTGAGGTTTAGGAACTATTTATGAAATCCAGGCACTGCCAGAATACAAAAAAAGGGGAAGGCTCGCCCAGGAGTGTGGTCATGTGGCCCGCAAGAATGAAACATCAATCACAATAAAATGTTTGTAGTGTTTATTGTTTGCAACAAAAGTTGATTGACACAGACTGTTATGGTCTGACTGTGGCAGAATACTCAAAGAACCTTGGAATCACAAACAATATGTCAGCCGCTAAGAGGGGTCCTGGGTATTGGAGAAAACCAAGACTAATTCATGGAGCGTAGAGCCAAGTTAAGTAATTAAACTTTAAATTTATGATGACTGAAAATTAATAATGTGAGGTACATTTGGTGGTACAATTCCAAAAAAATCCCATACCTTAGTTTATAAATTGGAGGGGTTACATTTTTTGAATGCATATAAAGTGTGAGTATGCGTATAAAAACAGTAAAAATTGTTGATATAAAAATAATCCAATATGTAACTACTTCACTTATGCTTAAATATTTCCTTAGACTTGGTGGATTGAAGCTACGACCGTAATGACTTTTCTTAAATTATATTTTTGTTTCTGTTTCTATAATAGTTCAACTCATTTATAGTTGCTGATAGATATTCCTTGTGCCAATCAGATTTATCTTCATTTCAGCTCAGATAAAAATGTGAATATCCATTTTTTTCTCTTATAATTCTGATTATAATTCATAATAATAATTCTGACTAAAATCAACTTAGCTCTTACAATTGCATTTGTTAATTCCAATAAAAGCATATAAAAACTAAAAGTAAGGTCAAGGAAAAACAAGCTTCAAAATGTTTTAGTATATTAGTTAAAAGTTGAAAAAAAAAAAAAAGAAAGAAATCATTTTTATAAATAGGAATGCTGTTCAAAAACAGTTTGAAGCTTAGTTTAAAACTATATAAATAAAAAAACCAGGATCACTTGCTGACGGTATTTATTTTCATGTGATTGAAGTACATGCAAGAGTTGGAACATTCCTATGTATAAAAATGTTCGAACACTCCAAATTTTGAGTAAGTATGACACTCATAAATTATTTTTAAATGAAGCATCTCAAAACAATTTTAATTGTGTAACATTTGTTGTTTTGTTGCACAAATAATTGTATTACACCAATGATAGGTAGTATTACATTTTTTTTTAATTGAGTTTACCAGTAAAATAATTACTATAAATTATATAATATCTTACATAAAATACTCTAAAAAAAATGACAACACTATTTTAAGAGCTAATTCAATGATTATAATGGTCAATTATTTTGGTCCTTTCTTATAGTTATTTTTTTTAACATTACCAATTATTTATATTAGTTGCTATCCTAAGCCTGTGCTATATCATGTTTAAATTATATGGAATAGTAGGTACTAACTTTAAAGATTAATCAAATTATCAAATGTAATGCAAATAATATTACAATTGTTTTGCAAAGCTAAAAATAAAATAATTATTCTATAGTTACTTAAAAATTTATCTGGAAAATTTTTTTCAAATAAATTGCTTATAAAATAAATACAAATGATATGCATAATAAAAGAAAGACAGTTACATATAATATTAAAAATAACATATTATTGTCTTTTAAGTTTAAATTCTAAGGATTTTATTTATTGAATACTTAAAAAGGTTTGGAGAAAAAAAATCTAAGTAGACCTCTGTGTAATTTATCAAATGGAATTAAATTTAACTTAAAGTATTTATCAATTTGGAGTTTAAAAGTTTTTAATCAAACTTTTTCATCTAATAATAAATTAAATCGCTTGACACAGGAAGCGTTCAAGACATGCATGTACATAAATTAGCTGTCAGATAAAGTAAAAGAAAGCAAAAAAAATCAATTCATTCGATAGAAAGGGTAGATGAAGAAGTTGATGAATATGATTGGCTTGAAGAAGACTGTTTGACGACACTACTTGACACACGAGTAGTTGAGACTTCACTCACCGACTGCGAAACCATCTTCGAGACTTCCTCGGATTCCAAGCTCGAAGACTTCTGGATTACATGAGAACTTCCAATATCTTTCTCAAACTGAAATTTTATTTAAACAAACAATTAAATAGAAGTTAAATAAAATTGTATTTAACAAAAATAATTTTTATTTTATTTTAGAAATAATTCTGTGAAATTTGTTCACAATATAATTTGCTGGATAATATTGTGTATTACAAATATATAGGTACTGGCTGTGGATCGACTTTTTTTTACTTAACAACGTAATGAATCAAACCCTGTGTATTCATACATAAATCTTTCTATTAGAGCTCAAACACTTTTGACTGTGCTACACAGTCGTTATCAAGAGCTACATGTCAAAACTGAATAAATTTCATCAACTAAATATTTGCTCAAATTATTTCTGTGGCTTTCCAACAGTTATTCCATTAGCCTTAACAGTAGCCATATCTTTTGATCTTACTTTGAACAATAGATTGACTTTGAACAGCACCACATAATAACATTATAAGTCTGTCAAAAGCGCTTGTGGTTTTAATATAATGGTATTTTGTATAAAGTAAATTACACATATTAGAAATAGATTGATTTGAAGAAAGCAACTTTCTGTTGAAATAATATGAAAAAATACTGGCCTTCCAAACAAACATTTACATTTATATTAAGATACTATAAAAATATCTTAAACAAAATCACTACAACTGTATAGAAGTACGTTGGGTATAAACAAAAATTTGCATTTTTGTAGAGTTACCAACAATTAATAGTCCCCATAAGAAAAAAAAAACAAACCTTTAAAATTATTTAGCCAACAAACAGACAATTTTACCATATTTATTGAAATTACAATTTCATTCATTTAGATGAATTGTATTCTCTTTATCAGAACAAATGAAAAGAAAAAAAGTGGTCTATTAGTGGGTGAATAATAAAATGAAAAATGTGCAACAATTAAAGGCTAAAATGAGATAAATAAGTATTGTATATGCCTGTAAAAGTTAAAGGACTAGAAGGGTCTAGATTTGAATAATGAAGTTGAAGGAAATTATCAGGTATCAATGGACATGGCTCCATAAATTTGTAGCAACCTTTTTTCAGATAATGACAATTAATTTGAATAGACAAATTATGGATTCAACACAGCCAATACTGGCCTTACAGAGGAAAATTGAAATTTCCATTAATATATCATTGTTTCATGATCGATTTTCTAGTCAGGTCTTCAGGGTATGCATTATTTTAATCAGATCAGTATTCAGTCACTCTAAGTAAACCTCCCTCCTATCTTCTTTTAAACTGGCACTGTGGGTCTATAAGACATGTAATAGACCAAGATCTAAGGACATTACAACACCAATAAAACTGTTTAAATCATTTTTGGAATATGTAGAAATTTCCGCAAATCACAATTTTCGTTGATTTCTATTAAAATATATGAAATGAAAAAAGTTTTAATTATTTCTCTGACGTCCATTTCGTCGGCGAATGTTATCTCTTTCACTGGACCACGGCAGAACCTTCTTGAACTACTACAGAACATTGGGAATTACTTCAACATCCATTAATCCGTTAATATTTATTTATAACAGTTATCAGATGTAGCAAAAATCGGTGAAGAAAATTGGGCCCTATGTTCAGAGTTGCCAAATTTAAGGCCCATACTAATTCTACACTTTGGTCTATAAGGATGTTGTAAGTGAAGAAACAATATCAAAGTGCTCTCTGAGTTACTTAATTACTTATTAAATGGTCGCTTTTGATTAAAAATAATTAATTTTATTTGTTAAATTATCCTTTTCAGTGAAAATCATCATTTTCAACAAATACAAATAATTTCATGACTATTTCTATAACAATCTGTACAAAATAGGCTCGATCGGCATTAGTCACGCTAACTCCGTTGGCTCTTAAAACTTTCATAGTAATTTTGAATTTCTTTTCTCATTTATGTCTTGTTAATAACAGGACAAGAATATAAAGTTTGAATATTCAGTAGTCTCTGAGCTGTGACTAAAGAAATCATATTGGAGAAAGGATGGTCGAAAGACGATAGTCACCCTGTACCTGTTTGAAAATAAAGCCACATTTATGCGCGAATTTTTGATGAAATGTAAAAAAAACAAAAACCTTGTCCTCTATACTTATTTACAAAATATAATTGGAGATGGAGTCCTGCGTCACGAAAACTTTGGATCTAAATATAAACATAGGAAGACACCTTGAAACTAATTATTATGGCCAAAATAGTGTGCCATTTTGAACTTAGCTTTGGCCGATAGAGTTATTTAAAAAACAAATTGAAAGATTCGATTTCGCTGGAAGAAGAGTTTAGTTTAAAGACTTCCCTCAACTTGGCAAAATGTCAGCTAGACTGTTATTCCTGATAACTTTATTTTTGTACTAGGCTCGCTTAATCTTTAGCCTCTCTTATTGTTTAAATATCATGCAGATATTGAATTTTTCATGGTTTATTCTCTTATTGAAACATTGTATTACTTAAATTTATTTTCGTGATTGGCTTAAGTTAATTGATGTTGTGTAGCTCTTTTATTAATTATTCTCATTTGGTTTTGGCATATAGAGAGTAGACATGTCAGAAGAGTACAAAAAAAACGGGGAACACCAAGATGTAGAAAGCTAAAAGAAACATTTTAAGCCTGATACAATGAGAGGATTGTTGGTACTGTATATACCACTCGATATGATTTTTAAAGCTGCTTACAAATCCATAGAAAACTACCGCAGTTTCATAATTGTAATCAGCTGCAGTCATGTGTTATTCACTTTTTTTTTTTAATTATAACTCATATAAGCAAAAAAAAACAAAAAAAAAAACGGATGTACTGAACTTAGTCGTATTTATAAAATTTTGGGGTTTGACAATAATATTTTAGTACCTATGTATTATCAGGGGCCAAGAAAATATAAACAAAAGAAAGAAAATCATTAGTACAGTAAACTCAAGTGTTTGCAGCACAAAGACGTGGCTCTGCACGTAAAAAGGTTATTCTGTCCATTTGTTGAGAGTAGGTTTTTTCTATACAGAAGAAATATGGGTAACCACCATCTTTAGTACGTTTAGATTGCGACATGTGGAAAACGCAAATCTAAGATGTACAACAAACATACCACATTCTTTATAAATTAGAAGCAAAAATGATTAGCTGGTCTTTTTGGCCATGTTACGGAGAAGTCTGGCCAAAAAGACATTTTCAGCATATCCCATTGGCAATGAAGAAAAGGACGAGCAAAGAGATGGGTGGGCACTCTGAAAAAAAAAAACGATATCAGCTTGAAGATTGCCAAGAAATGGGTTTATGTGGGATGTAAGACATAATAAAAATCGTTAAAAAAAGAAAAGAATCAGTTATCAAACGATTACTATGAATATTTTCTCAAATTAATCTTAGATGTTCCTAAAAGTCAAAATTTAAGGACACGCCCGAAAGAAAAAGTAACTAGTATATAAAATGATTTTTGGTGGTCACTATATGTAATAATAGATTGGATTGGATCGGTTTATTTCGGTGAAAAAAAAACAAAACCTTCAGGTCTTCTACGCCTTTGTTTATATTTTTAAACTCATTTAGAGGGGGGGGGGGGGGTGGCAACAATGCGAGCCCGAGAGAGTACAAGGACTAGATCAGAAAGCAGAGCCTAGGCACCCCTGTCCCACATGGCAGGCGGTGGTTGTAGGTAGTGTTTTACAGGACACGAAGTATGATCAGAGGATGCAGATAAAACAATACAAACTACCTTACTTAGATAGATCTACAACCCACCAATGTTGGGAAACTCCAAATCCTTCCAGTATCTCGCTGCTAACAAGCTCTAAGATAACAGATTAAGAACGCTCATGAAGGCCGAGTATATCCACGAACTTTTTATTCCTCACTGACAATCTCTTTTATCAGCCTGTACTAGAGCTGGCTGATATTAATTCATTTGTGAATAAAAAAACAAAATAATTGTGGGAAGACACAATAGGGCGCTATTTACTATTACTTTTTACTAATCTAAACCAGCAACTTATTAAACCATCATTTTTTTTTTACTGTAGTGGTTAGCGTAACTATTTCTCGATATGAAGGATCTGATTTCAAATGCCTTGATTGAAAGTGAATTAATTTCATACCCATACACAGAAGTGGGCAGTACCCAATAAAATAGTTCGCCTTGGGCTCTAAATGGGAGTAGACAAGAGCGTTAATAATTAAACAAAAACATTACATTAGCGTAAAAGAGCTTATTTCAAGCATTAGTAAGATCGATAGATAATAGAGTCAAGTCTATTATCATACTCGGCCTTCATGTGGACGCTATCTTATCTGTTGTGATTAATTCAGGACATTTTCTCTTCGACAACTTCGAAACGTAATCTCGCCACATTCAGCCGTAGTTACACGCCGATGTAAACACCTCTTTAAAGCATGTGGGTGATGAGGGGAAACAATCAATTATAGTAGTTATTGCATGTCACTTTGAAAGTAAATTACCATAATCCATTAATACGTTTTGTGTTCTTAAATAACGTCCTAATTGGTCTTCCCACGGAATAATAACTATAGCGTGACCTCTTGAACTATTACCTGTTGTGGCCCAGTAACCTCGTGACTAATTGACATCCAATGGCAGATATATATAATACTATCCAAAGCGACCGAATTCTAGTCATTTCAAAACAGAGCTATATGAGTATAAATTTTAACTTTATTTTGATTACAATTTAATTGAATATATAATATTATCCACTGATACTTTGCACTTTTAAAAAAATCTCTCTCAATGGAAATCAACGGTAACAATAGTATATCCACGAACTTTTTATTCCTCACTGACAATCTCTTTTATCAGCCTGTACTAGAGCTGGCTGATATTAATTCATTTGTGAATAAAAAAACAAAATAATTGTGGGAAGACACAATAGGGCGCTATTTACCATTACTATTTACTAATCTAAACCAGCAACTTATTAAACCATCATTTTTTTTGTTATTTGATTTATCTTGTATTGCACATCGTAAAGAATCTATCCAGAATCCAGTGGAGCCAGTACCTGTGATGAGGATGAAGACACGGAAGACGAAACTTCTTTGATGACGTTTCCGTTATCTTCCAGCTTTGAGATTTCCATTTTTCTTCTGCAAGCAGTAAAATAACAAATTACCAATCGACATGGAAAAAATAAATTTACATTTTAGTAGCCACACCATTTTTGTTTTTATTATTTGATTATTTTATTGATGTTGAAAGTGGAGAACCAATATCCATAAATACTTATGGGACTTCTTGTAACATTCTTAAAAACTCATTACATAAATGATTACAAAAAAACAGCTCGGTATTTTTTAGCGAAAATACTTTAGTTTATTTGTTAAACCGTCTTGGTCACTGAAAATTTTGTAAGAAATAAACAAAATTCCTCTTCAAATGAACTAAACCAACTTTATATTTTGGGAATTTTTTTTGCCTATCAGTCATTAATGTGCCCTTAACTATGGAAAAAAAGCAGAACTTTAAATCTTATCTCCTGATCTGGAATTTGAGTAAAAAAAGGAAAGATAGCGAAATTCGACTTTTTTCACAATTTTTTTTTCCTGATTTCCCATAATTGTAATTTGAACGAAATCCAATCAGCAGTCTAGAAGTTTAGGATGGATTCAATCATTTTTGGATTACATCTTTATAAATGAAAACGTTGAACATACAGACAAGTAGACGAAAGAAGATCGCCCTTTATCTTAATGAAAGAAGATCCTCGCTACGAGCACTGTTCACACATGCCAACAGATGTTTTAATGCCTGAGTATTTGGAGATGATTTCATATGAATTTGATGTCCTCAATTCATATATGACATTTGTTTTTGCCTAAGAGAGAGTTAAATCGATGGATCAAATAATAAAAAAACTAAACACTGAATTTTTATTATTATACTATACAAATATAATTAAACATGAAGATAGAGGAAAAAGTCATCGATGAAATCAACTAGTCACTGAATACTTCACATCGGATGTTTCTTTTTCGTGCCGTTCTTGAATGCATTTTGGAATAGTCCCTTTTTAAGCTCCAGCAGTAATCTGCCATGATGTGTGTATACCATCTTCCTTTCTTAGCGGGCCCCCAGTTTTCACCTTGGTCCTCACTGGTTTGCAGGAAAACGGTCTAAGTGGCTGGGTAAATCTTAATACTGATGTTACACACAAGGGATTTAAAACTGTTAAGCATCTCGTTTACCAGTTCAACATAGTTTTCAGTTTTGCGTTTGCTCATAAAATTTCAAACAAATGCAAAAAATGAAGTCCAGGCCTTTCGCTAAGCCTCAATAATCGAATTTACGAAGGCAGGATCCTTAATGAGCTGTCTTATTTGTGGGCCGTCAAATATTCCTGCTTTAATATATTCCGTACTCAGCTGAGGCATTTTTCCCTAAATATGCAAAGCATGATCCGTTCTTATCAAGAGCCTTTACAAAACGCTTCATAAGGCTTATTGCTTCATATTCATAATGCTTCGTATCAGTGGAGGAAACATGCTTTTTCGCGTTCAACTAATTGATTGTTAATGACATTATTTTTCCCAACATTATTTTGTCTCTGCTATCCCAGAGATACATGAAACAAGGATATTTGGTATGTCCGTATTGCTGCCCAAGGAGAACGTTTACCATTTTTAAGTCCACACAAATCACCCATTGATGTTCGTGATCTTTATCTTCTCCAAGACCAAAGCTATGGTGTTATATTCTTCTTTCATTTTCGTTGAGTCATCAATTGGCACTGAACATATTTATTCCCATTGTGTAGAAGGATACATTTCAAACTTCGCTTTGAGCTGTCAATAAATAGGCGATAATCATCTGGAAAATAGTCAGGAAGACCTATTTTTCCAGGAGTCCTCTACTTTCGTGACCAAATACATGATTGTCTTCTTGAGAGAAAGAGGTTAGCAGACCCCTTTCTCTTGTTCGGTAGATGGTAATTTTAGTCCCTTGTTCCAGGAAATGTTTTTCCTTCAACCTCGAAGTAAGTGATTCGGAAGATTCTTTAGACAGGTTGGGAACTCTGGGGAGGTCATTGAACTCATCCTGGTTGAAACTGACAAAAGGGCAAATATACAGGAACCAATCCTAGTATTTGTGATTTATAACTACACAAAATGGAGTGCACATTTCGTGTAGAACAGCACGATAAAAAAAACAAAAAAACTCTCATCTGAAAAAGTAGAGCAGATGGAGAAAAAACTGATTTCATATTTAGATCCAGAGCCCCAAATATAGCTAAATCAGTTCTAAAACCCTAACTATCAAAAGTATAGTTTTCAGCTTTGCGTTTGCCCAGAAAATTTCTGATTACTGCAACAAATGAAGTCCAGGCTTTTCGCTCAGCCTCATTAATCGAATTTACATAGGCAAGATCCTTAATGAGTTGTCTTATTTGTGGGCCGTCAAATATTCCTGCTTTATTTTTTTCCGTACTCAGCTGAGGCATTTTCCCCTAAATATGCAAAGCATGATCCGTTCTTATCAAGAGCCTTTACAAAACGCTTCATAAGGCTTATTGCTTCATATTCATAATGCTTCGTGTCAGTGGAGGAAACATGCTTTTTTGCGTTCAACTAATTGGTTGTTAATGACATTATTTTTCCCAACATTATTTTGTCTCTGCTATCCCAGAGATACATGAAACAAGAATATTTGGTATGTCCATATTGCTGCCCAAGGAGAACGTTTACCATTTTTAAGTCCACACAAATCACCCATTGATGTTCGTGATATTTATCTTCTCCAAGACCAAAGCTATGGTGTTATATTCTTCTTTCATTTTCGTTGAGTCATCAATTGGCACTGAACATATTTATTCCCATTGTGTAGAAGGATACATTTCAAACTTCGCTTTGAGCTGTCAATAAATAGGCGATAATCATCTGGAAAATAGTCAGGAAGACCTATTTTTCCAGGAGTCCTCTACTTTCGTGACCAAATACATGATTGTCTTCTTGAGAGAAAGAGGTTAGCAGACCCCTTTCTCTTGTTCGGTAGATGGTAATTTTAGTCCCTTGTTCCAGGAAATGTTTTTCCTTCAACCTCGAAGTAAGTGATTCGGAAGATTCTTTAGACAGGTTGGGAACTCTGGGGAGGTCATTGAACTCATCCTGGTTGAAACTGACAAAAGGGCAAATATACAGGAACCAATCCTAGTATTTGTGATTTATAACTACACAAAATGGAGTGCACATTTCGTGTAGAACAGCACGATAAAAAAAACAAAAAAACTCTCATCTGAAAAAGTAGAGCAGATGGAGAAAAAACTGATTTCATATTTAGATCCAGAGCCCCAAATATAGCTAAATCAGTTCTAAAACCCTAACTATCAAAAGTATAGTTTTCAGCTTTGCGTTTGCCCAGAAAATTTCTGATTACTGCAACAAATGAAGTCCAGGCTTTTCGCTCAGCCTCATTAATCGAATTTACATAGGCAAGATCCTTAATGAGTTGTCTTATTTGTGGGCCGTCAAATATTCCTGCTTTATTTTTTTCCGTACTCAGCTGAGGCATTTTCCCCTAAATATGCAAAGCATGATCCGTTCTTATCAAGAGCCTTTACAAAACGCTTCATAAGGCTTATTGCTTCATATTCATAATGCTTCGTGTCAGTGGAGGAAACATGCTTTTTTGCGTTCAACTAATTGGTTGTTAATGACATTATTTTTCCCAACATTATTTTGTCTCTGCTATCCCAGAGATACATGAAACAAGAATATTTGGTATGTCCATATTGCTGCCCAAGGAGAACGTTTACCATTTTTAAGTCCACACAAATCACCCATTGATGTTCGTGATATTTATCTTCTCCAAGACCAAAGCTATGGTGTTATATTCTTCTTTCATTTTCGTTGAGTCATCAATTAGCACTGAACATATTTATTCCCATTGTGTAGAATTTTTCCAGGAGTCCTCTACTTTCGTGACCAAATACATGATTGTCTTCTTGAGAGAAAGAGGTTAGCAGACGCCTTTCTCTTGTTCGGTAGATGGTAATTTTAGTCCCTTGTTCCAGCAAATGTTTTTCCTTCAACCTCGAAGTAAGTGATTCGGAAGATTCTTTAGACAGGTTGGGAACTCTGGGGAGGTCATTGAACTCATCCTGGTTGAAACTGACAAAAGGGCAAATATACAGGAACCAATCCTAGTATTTGTGATTTATAACTACACAAAATGGAGTGCACATTTCGTGTAGAACAGCACGATAAAAAAAACAAAAAAACTCTCATCTGAAAAAGTAGAGCAGATGGAGAAAAAACTGATTTCATATTTAGATCCAGAGCCCCAAATATAGCTAAATCAGTTCTAAAACCCTAACTATCAAAAGTATAGTTTTCAGCTTTGCGTTTGCCCAGAAAATTTCTGATTACTGCAACAAATGAAGTCCAGGCTTTTCGCTCAGCCTCATTAATCGAATTTACATAGGCAAGATCCTTAATGAGTTGTCTTATTTGTGGGCCGTCAAATATTCCTGCTTTATTTTTTTCCGTACTCAGCTGAGGCATTTTCCCCTAAATATGCAAAGCATGATCCGTTCTTATCAAGAGCCTTTACAAAACGCTTCATAAGGCTTATTGCTTCATATTCATAATGCTTCGTGTCAGTGGAGGAAACATGCTTTTTTGCGTTCAACTAATTGGTTGTTAATGACATTATTTTTCCCAACATTATTTTGTCTCTGCTATCCCAGAGATACATGAAACAAGAATATTTGGTATGTCCATATTGCTGCCCAAGGAGAACGTTTACCATTTTTAAGTCCACACAAATCACCCATTGATGTTCGTGATATTTATCTTCTCCAAGACCAAAGCTATGGTGTTATATTCTTCTTTCATTTTCGTTGAGTCATCAATTAGCACTGAACATATTTATTCCCATTGTGTAGAATTTTTCCAGGAGTCCTCTACTTTCGTGACCAAATACATGATTGTCTTCTTGAGAGAAAGAGGTTAGCAGACGCCTTTCTCTTGTTCGGTAGATGGTAATTTTAGTCCCTTGTTCCAGCAAATGTTTTTCCTTCAACCTCGAAGTAAGTGATTCGGAAGATTCTTTAGACAGGTTGGGAACTCTGGGGAGGTCATTGAACTCATCCTGGTTGAAACTGACAAAAGGGCAAATATACAGGAACCAATCCTAGTATTTGTGAGTTATAACTACACAAAATGGAGTGCACATTTCGTGTAGAACAGCACGATAAAAAAAAACAAAAAACTCTGATCTAAAAAAAAGTAGAGCAGATGGAGAAAAAAACTGATTTCATATTTAGATCCAGAGCCCCAAATATAGCTAAATCAGTTCTAAAACCCTAACTATCAAAAGTATAGTTTTCAGCTTTGCGTTTGCCCAGAAAATTTCTGATTACTGCAACAAATGAAGTCCAGGCTTTTCGCTCAGCCTCATTAATCGAATTTACATAGGCAAGATCCTTAATGAGTTGTATTATTTGTGGGCCGTCAAATATTCCTGCTTGAATGTTTTCTTGTCGGCCTGTGTAATAAACAGTTTTGTCTTTTAATGATTAGCTCCTTACACAAAACATAGGTAACTATTGTTGGTTTGATAATAATTTCTTCTTTTTTTTCGAGAAAGGCAATGTTTCTCGAGAAGGGATTCATTTGGCACTAAGAGGACTAGTGAAGAAAGTAGAATCGATCTTATTTCTACATGAGTATACATAGGACCAGGGACAACGTGAAACAAATATATGGACATAGTAAACAGAAAAGAACATCTGGCTAAACATCGCCCCATTAGTTCCAACTGGGTTTGCTCCCCACAAAAGAAAAACGACGTCAACAAGTAATATTTACCCATCTTCCAATAGAAGTTTTTTGATAAGAACTTTTAGTTTAATGAAATATATATTTGTGGCCATGATGATATTTTTTAAAAGGGGCATTCGATCATTTGTTCTAGCTAGCTAAGGAAATCCCCTAAAAATGATAACAAACAATCCCTAAAAACATTTTTTTTTTCTTCATAGCCCCTTTAAATTTACAGATAATTATATACAATTATAGATCCTCAGGCGACATCTTCAAATGATTAAACATGAGAACTTTAAAAACCTATATTAGTGGTAAGCCACCGGGAATGTGGAAATTTTCTTTCAAACAGGTACAGGGCAATGGTTTTCTTCTATGGTAGCCCAAACTACATACATATTACAAAATACGTACATATTTCCACAGTTTATTTACTTTTTTCATGCTGTATTTCAGTTCAATTTATTACAAAAACATGTATCAGTACAAAATTAAAAAAAAAAAAAAAGTTGAATCAACTTGTATTTATCAATTTAGTATAAGGTACGGGGGGAGTGTATCCAAACAAACACCACGAAATTTGGAATTGGAATAATTTAAAGCATAACTAATTTAATAAAGCATTTTCTCCAAATATAAGCTACGGTCACTTATTGCACTTACCTGATTAATTACTGGCAGATATGTTCTAATAAAGCACTACTAACAAGTTAAATTGGTTTAAACTATTAACATTGGATTTTAGAGATGTAAAATGATCACAGACCTCTGGTTGCAATGTATTAAGAATATATTTTTTTTAAGTGAAACGTTTCTAGGTACAGTTAGGTACGAGATAGTCCAATCAACTGCCGACCGTCGTAAGATAGTTTTGGTGTGTGGGGGGGGGCAGAGGCCACGCCCCCACCTTCAAGTCTTGTGTCTACTTGTTGGAGTGGAAACCTCTCAACTCGAATCAGTCAATTTACAAATTTGTAAAATTACAAAAATGTCATTCTAATTACATATAAAATCAAAATTGACACCAAAAATAATTTAATACTACATAATTACATACATTAATACTACATAGTAGTATTCTGCACCGGTTTTGAGTTACACTTTTACTTCAAATTACAGTAAATTGGAAGTCAGTATGCGAATAATTAGCAGCTACCCTTCATACACCAAGTTGTAAAAAAATGTGGTTTAATTTACCACCTTCCAAAGATTATTTCGCGTAGTTTGACGGCTTGTTCATGTGTCCTATCTTTTATAGTTATTCTATAAGTTTTTTTTAACATAATTGTAACAAAATATTAATTTCTCTAATTGCATTAATTCACAACGGTAAATGTAGGCCGGATATGAGGGGGTCGACGGTATCCCACATGAATTGAAGTTGTTTTTACTTTGATTAATTTTTCATTAAAAGTTTTGAAACTACTTCTTATTGGACAATAAATGTTATTCTCTTTAGCCACATAAGTTTCACTTCAGAAGATTCTTCTGTTGGTTTTTTTATCCGTTTATATCACATTATAATGTTTACAAAGGCACAAAAAACATAGCCATCTCTATATTATAGCCATGTCTGTGTTGGGTATCATACATAGTTTATTAACGAAATCGACGTATTGATTAACGATTTGTAATTTTTATTTTTTTTAACCTGTATCTGCAAAATGAAATATATGAAAACTGTCGCGTTCACTCAACTTGAACTCAACCATTTTTTTTTTATTTTTTTTTTTTAAAGGAATGATATTTTTTATGGAAGTTTCAATTGATAAATCGATGATGCTAAAAATAAAACCAGCCTCGAGATAAATAATGAAGGACCATTAAATTAATTAATAATTTCTTTGTTAACAATATTTATTAAGATAAAATTACAATCTGCCTGAGTGGGCTATAAGTAATTGTGTATTTTTTTTTTGTTAACAATTTTTATTAAGCTAAAATTACAATTTTACTTACTTAATTACTTAATAGTAAAAAGTAAATATTTGTCAGTGGTATCTTTAATTTCCCCCGAAAAATTAAAGATATGGACGTCCTAATTATATAATATACAACGTATGCGTCATCAATGGTGCACGCGTAATTATTTTGCAATTCAACCTCCATATATTGATATACTGACAGCATTTTATGAAAATAAAATTGTTGTTAACACAACTTGTTTTTTTTTTAAACGTAATTACATAAGTAACTTCAAATTTAATCACACCGGTCAGGTTCAAATTTTCTTTAAGGAAATAGATTATTTTTTATTTATAAATGTTAGTTGTAGTATTATTGATTATTATTAGCCTAATCCATGTGTAGTTTAAGCCCAAAGCCTCCAATTTATCAGGATAGGTGCTCTGAGTTACCCTTGTATCAACACTAGCCTAGACAATTCAATCTCTGTTCCAATACTGTGATAGTCCCTTTTGCCGGACTTCACCCTCCGTTGTTGCGAAGTTTGGGGATGTTGCTACAGTATAGCTGAAGATATTTGATATTGACTTGGCTTCATACAGGGATAGCCCAGATGTAGAGAATCTGCAATAATGAATATGAAACCAATGGACGCAAACACCCGGAAACAGTCGGGAGTCGTAGTCCAAGACGTGAATATATTTATCTGACCCCGCGACCTCCTCTCCTACTTCCCAAACAGACCTGTTGAAATATTTATATTTAAAAGCACCGTATAACTTCTTTATCAGTTGATGTTAGTTCATCAACAATCCAAAGACACCAATATATTGTAAGCAATAGATATTAATATTTAGTGTATACGTTTGTAATCATTCATCATTTTATTCATTCTATTTTATTTTAGTTTTTTTTTTGTAATTACAACATATATCTTATTGAAAATTCTATTTTGCTAACTAAATTCCTTCCATTGATCAACACGAGATTTAACTTTGAATTACAATTAATTGGAACAATATCAAATCAAATCAATATCAATCAATTTTATTTTAGTATAACTATTACGCCAATGCAGCAGCACGCTCAAAGTTTCAAGCTTAATTAAATAACAAAAATTAATGTTTCGTCTTGAGTATAGAGGTGTGTAGGTCTCCAGATAAGGTAGGTAAAAAGATATATGTGTCGATAGATAGGTACATTTTATTTACATTTTCATACACTACACGTATTCTTTATTTTTATATGTATCCAAAATATGTTTGCCCCAAGGCAAGTAATAGCGAATCGATAAAAAAACCAAAAAAACCTCTTCTTCACCGTTTGTACGTTTGAGTAAAATGTATTTTAACTTGACTAAATCAAATACTTAAAAAAAGAAAGTGAGGGCATTCATAGTTTTAAGGTGTGGAAAAGCACTTATCCTAAGTTAAATAATCTTTATAGAGGAGATTCTTTTAAAAGAAAAGCTTTATTATGAAGTAAAAGCAAAACACTGGTATATACAAATATTAAGAGTTATGTAACTACATTCTAGTTGGGATGTTTAGGTAAGAGTGTCTGGGAAACAAGTGGGGACTGGGGCTAAAGCTGAGACATATGTGTATAAGAGAAGGGTGGTTCCAGGGATAGGGAGGGATGCGGTCGCCTACTTAAAAAATAACAGGAAACACCAGTGACTCCCATGAAGTCACGAGGCAGGTATACATTTGAAGGGGCTTGCTTCTAATTTTAGCAATATATATAATATTAGGATTACAATATTCTTAGCATTATATAACTCTAGATTGAATTAACAGTTTAATTTTAACCTGAGAAATCACCAATGTTTGGAAGCCCTAATGTGTTTGTTCCGAAAATAAACCTATATTTCAGAGCCTAGCTACGGCATCCAACCAGATATGAGAAGTTGTCATTAGTTAGGTTTCAAAGCTAACTAAATCTGACAAAACCTAAACGGTTACTCTCTTCAACTTCAACTTGTCCCCTAGCTCTACCAAACGTATAGCAAAATGAATCCTATAGCATATAGTTTAGTATCCAATAAGGATGCACCTAAAGACCTACAAATAGAAGGAATGTAGAAAACATAATTTAATGCTTAGCATATTAGTGATAGTGATGTCATCCAGGCGTCATGTAAAATATCTGCGCAGGAGCCAGCCTACATGAGGCGCCGCCTTAGCGAACGGAAATACGGGGGCGAGCGTCCCTCAGCACCGTCTGGCCTGATTTCATTTGTCAAGTATTTTAATTAGCTTCCGGAGGTAGCTCTACTGCTAACCACTGAGTGCATGAATATATACGTATATGAGAGAGATTGAGTGTATAAGAAGAACCAGAAACAAGAAAACCACAACCATACATTACTAACTCTTTAAGAATTTTGTGAACATGGTTTTGGTAAATAAAAGTGAGCTATTTGCGGTACTTAACGGACCAATTATTAATTATTTAGTGACTTAGGATACATATATTTCATTCCATCAGCGTCTCTCCTAAAGCAAGAAGGGCCTTGTTTTCAAGGCAACAGATTCGTTATGTTGTTTTCTTTTCCTTACGTTGCATGTCTGATTTCAGAGGGTGAATGGCATGGACAGTTTAGTAATGTCTTTTCACAGCAGCTTCTATCCCACAATAAATTTAAAAATAACCTAGATTTATGTAGGTCACATAGATAGTGGAATAAATAAACTATATTTTTTACCATGATACATTGTGTTTATATAATAATTATATTTAGTTTTAAGGTAAAAAAATTGGGGAGAAGAGAGAGAGAGAGAGAGAGAGAGAGAGAGAGAGAGAGAGAGAGAGAGAGAGAGAGAGAGAGAGAGAGAGAGAGCATTCTTCTTTTGGTAGAAAATTATTATATATTCTCTCTAGGCTACTTGGCCATCTAAACATAAATATGAATTTTTTGCAGATAATGGCTAGGAAAAATGGTTTTGAACAAATTTTGAACTTAAAAAAGCTTTTATAGATTTAACTACTTATAGAATTTTTACTAGCCCCCTAATTGGGAACACTTAGTATTAACATAGGTCGTTAATGCGTTGACTTGTGTTCATCGAATTTAATCTTCCAAAATTCGCCTATGGATTTATAAGAATTGTATAACTCAATACTATGTTACAAAGTATGCACAATTTATTTTCACCTCTTTTAAGTCTATCTCTTCCATCTTCTAATCATCTAACGCTACTGTCAAATCCAATCTAAATTAAAAAATATTTTTCTACCGTTTTTTCTTGATCATTGTAGGAAATGAGAAAAGGCATCATGATGCCCCATATACAATTGCCTTATTTTACCCTACGAATGATAAAAAATTAACCAACAGCCTGGAAAACATAGAAATTAAATTAGATTACCTTCCATCGAACAATATTGATAGAAAAGAGGAAATAGTGGATACACGATTGCTAAGTATCCCACCCCCTCCATACCACCTAAATAAAGCCAGTTGTAAAGTGAAGTTACTACAATTAACAAATGTTGTTTAACCGTTTTGTTTCAGACTAAGAATTTTCCATTTTTTAAATTCTGTGTATCTATGTAGCTATAGGATTGATGTATTGTTGTGTTTTTTTATTTATTTAACGAAATGGCTATAGTAAAATTCATAAAATGGATGGACCATTTCTGACTTATTATAAATTTGATGGGGCAGTTGAGCAGTTTTAAATTGTTATGTATTTCACTTATTGATTTTTATTTATTATTGGTTTAAATGATTGAGTTTGCTTGCTCCGTTTGCGCAATCGATGTTTTTATCATAACACCTTTTTATTTTAGCAACTGAAGATGACGCCTTAAGAGCTTGCCAAAAACGTTATTGTTAAATAAAGAGTACTTCATTTTTGGGCCTGATTGAAGATTGAGCAGCACAATCAAATACTTTGTCAGATAATAAACATATTGTCGTTTTTTTGTTTTTTTCTGGGTTAAGTGGATCCTTGTACTAGGAGTACCTGCTTGAAGGTGGTGTGAGGGAATTAGGGAGTGTGGGAAGCCTCAGTAGAGGTTGATTGTTGCAGTACAGTGGTGAGAGTCCACTGGTGGCTGGGCCTAGAGTCCCTCTAGGTATTTAGTGCAGTCTTATTTAGTCGGATAGCAATGTTGGGTCCCCGTTGGAGGCTTGTTGTTGGTGGGCCAAGCGCCGTGATGTCCACCATTTGGTCTGCTTTACCAGATCTTGGGAGTTGCCATCTTGCCGGTAGCGGTGGTGGTGCCATGTCTCGGAATAGACGGTTTTGGCTATGTTTCATCGAGTCAAAGAACTTGATGTGTCTTCTTTGGATGGTTTCGGTGATGGTGGGGACTTCGAACTTTCCGTGGATGTCGGGAGCCTTCATATCACGAAAAGGGGTATGCCATAGTGCCGTGCGCAGGATTTTGTTCTGGAAGCTCTGGAGTCGAGTTATTGTGCTAGTGTGTTGGAATCTAGGAATCGAAAGAGTGGTGTCCCAAACAGTAGAGCTGGCGTCAGGACGCTCTTATATATTAACAGTTTCAGCCGAAGGCATATAGTTGGGCTTGTGATGAGATGCTGGAGAGAGTAGTAAGTCCTACATACTCTTTTCAACTTCTTCAGCAGGTGTGTGTATAACGTCATGTGTCTACCTAGGTTGATGCCGAGGTAGCATATGCTGTTGGAAAGTTTGCATTCAGTCCCGTCTATGGTGAAGCTGGGTGGACGCTTCCGTTTTCCATGCTGGAAGGAGAAGACGATCCCTTGAGTTTTAGCCGGGTTCACCTGAATATGGACAGCTCGTAGCCTGTCGGTGATTAACTGACTGGCACCCTCTGCGGCCTTTAGAGCTTTCGCTGGGTTGAGGCTGGTGTTGTAGACCCCTATATTGTCCGCATATGCCGCTACCTCACAATTGGAGTATGATGCTCCTACCATGTGCGCGGTGTAGATGTTGAAGTGTGAGATGTGATTATTGTCGTGATACAATACCTTCGTTTTATTTAGATATGTAGTAACTGTTTTATCGAGAAAAAACAGCACACAGCCAGTGTTTCGAATGAAATTCCCAAACTTCATTTGCCTTGGTAATTGAACTAGGGCATCCTCTTAACGTGACTGAGCGATCTAAACCTGAACCTGCCACTCTAAATAAAAGTGAAGATTGTGTCATCCTGTAACAGATCCGTTAACTGACTGAAATAAGCTGGCCCAATAAATTCTTCTTATTGCCCTTCTCACTTTCTTGGACTAAGTCCAATTTTGTAGTAGGATGTAATGTTTTGCACATTGTAGCGCCTACCCGGGTAGATTTTATTGATTAGCCCGTCTTTAAAAGCTTCTGCAATCCACCTAGATTGATTTAGATAATTTAAGTAATGGGAAAATTTAATCTTCTACTAGCCGAGTTTATTTCAATTTTTATTCAACAATATTATAAAAATAATTTCAAAAGTTCTAAGAGCTCAAATAAAGCGGCACGGCGTCCAAAGCAAATTCTTTCGAAATGTTATCGTGAGTTTGTCTTTGACAAACATAGCCTTAAGGACGTGAAACCAGTTCTTTATTTTTCATTGGCAGTGTGGTTACTATCAGAAAAATAAATTATTTACCACTGTTGACCGGCATTTAACTCATTCTTCAGATAATCCGTACATTCAAGGATTAGTTATCTCGCATGGCTGTTTTTTTTTTTTTAACCAATATTAAACTACCTATGCATATTTCTTCTGCGGATCTCTGAAATTTTGGCTTACTTTCGAAACTTAAACTAGAAAAAGGCAGTTCAACTGCATACTTCCCAAGATAATACAAAAATTTTAAAGCATAAGGCCGACAATAAAAATATAACGCTGGCCTAGCAATTAACATTTAGGTCTTTCCTAGAAAAGCTTGATTTTAAAATAGAGGTGTTTTGAGTGACCATATTTGTGAAAATGCTCGACAATAAAACAAACCAGACATAAAATAAGTACCCAATCAAAAACGGAACTAGTGAAATTAATTATTTATACCGTAATACCTTAGCACTTCCTTGTATATCTTTGTAGTTCCGTGGTCTGGTTCTCCACCGTGAATCTAAGTTCTTCCTTTCAACTTACAGTATCTTTCCATTCGGCCCACGATCTCATTTCCCTATCCTTCAATCTAGATGTCACTCTTCCCTCCCCGAGGAATATCACCTACCGCGATTCTCTGACGTTCGAGATCCTAAACCTGATCTAAAGACTAATCAATGGGGCCATTCCATTCATCATATAATTACTTTACATCTAATAATCCATTGCCCGATATCTTTACCGCCAATCTCCTCACCATCCTTAAGAAGCATGTGCATTTTAAGACGTTCCCAGTCCACCGTGCATCTACTTTGCCATTACTTTTCTGTGCCTATGTTAACGACCTCCATAATTCTATACATTCCTGCTCATTCCAAGTTTATATGCCGGCGACACGCATATTTACCTTCCCTTTTCTCCGAATCAGCTTCAATCCACCTCCCCATTGATTCAGGAAGACCTCTGTCCTTAATCGTCGATTGAATGCGGATAAATACATGGCAATCATCACTGGTTCACATCCCCTCCTCAAAACTCTAAATGATATTTCCCCTTTTGAAGAGTGAATGCTACCACCGCTCGTAGCTATTACTTCCGATCCAAGGGATCCAACCTCTTCTTCAGTACCATCATGACTAAAACGCCACCTTACCTTCTAGGTGAACTCCATTTACAGTATGAAACCCAAACGTGACCTTGGAATAAAATTAGGCTCAAAGTAGATTTCTATTTTATTTATTTAACTTTTAATAGCATATCTTTTAGGTTCGCTAATTATTTTTGATGTTTTAGTGTAAATCGTTTAGTTTTGTTTGTTGTAGAACCCCGAAAACGACAGTTATACTGCCGAAAATGTTAGTGGTGAAACAAAAATCGTACTTCTTCAGCTCATACTTGATTGTCCAACTTCATTATTTTATTGAAGAGCATATTAGTTCTTTATTGTCCATTTCAAACTAACATTTTTTTTGTTTGTTTTAGAACATGTCAATCAACAAGGGTCATTGTCTGATTATAAACGATCATTTTCTTGATTTTTGTCATACTAAAGGAATTTTTTTATTATTTTACAGCGCTTGGAAACAAGTTGGTTAACGTGCTTTGGGTTTTTTATACTATTTAACACAGTAACTATATTTCTTATGGATCCGAGCGAGTACGATAGTGAGAACAAAGTCCACCTCCCTGGAGGGCAGGACTCTTATTCTCATTTTAAGGAAGTGAGGAGTGGCACAAATATTGGAAACTCGTTGCTTCCATTGCATGCGTAAGTACCATTGTCTATGCTAAATACGAAAAGTACATGTCATATAATATGTATAGGCCTAGTACTCGTATTAATATATCTTATATAGTACTGTTACCCTATTGCCTAAGCAAAGATGTTCAATTATAATTTATTGATTTTTAGTTATATAGAAATAAGCATATCCTCTTTGATTAGCCCATGATCGATACATTCAATGGATACTGAACAGTGTAATCGACGTGAGTGGTATCGAGTCATCCCTTGCTGTGACACGAAGTAACGGCGGTAACCCTAGAACGTGGCTCACCAAGGCTCCACTTCGCACGAGCGAGAGAATCCTCCAGCATCCCGCCTCATTACCATCTATGAGTTAATCGTCCTTCGCCCGTTGTCACATTAGAGGTAGATTAATGACTTCGGCTATGGTCATGCTTCGATTATCCGACCGATGTCGAAGAGAATTATCTTCTATCCCAGACCGCAATGGATTCTTTGAATGTACTAGATGGGTGATCTTTTCGAATCAGATAATGTCACTAACTCACAAACGAAGAATTTATCATTTTTCGACCACCGGCAGGTACTTCTTGCTACACTATCGATTTAGAGATCCTGCTTTCGACTAACAGGCATTTTGAAAAAAGGGGTATAAGGCCTACTTAAAAAATTCAAGTCAATTGCGATCAATCACTCAATTAACAGTACACCTGGGTAGTCCACTAAAGTTCTAACTCATAAAAAGTGTTATTAGTTATGGCGCAAAAATCTTTAAAGTGATATTCTACCTAACCCGATACGAAAATATTTAGTATTTAACAACTACTTAGTTCTTTAATTACCCGCTCTCATTGTTTTGTTTTAGTTTCTTTGGTGCATCAAGAAAAACTCTCATTCAATTAAACTCCTTTTATCTAAATTTAAATTCTTAAATATGGTTTGAATGAGTACATTCATCACACTCACTTATTTCCTTATAAGGCAGATTGTAATTTCATCACAATAACGAAGTTTCAAATTATATAAATTGTTATTATGCATAATTAAGAAAGAGATCCATTCTTAAAATATTAGTGATTCCTGAATCCGTATTTGAATTGTTTGACATTTAAACATTAAAATATTATAAAATGGAACAGTAGATACATAAAAAAAATACCTTCGATAAGTTTTAAATGAAAAACAAATAGATATTTGTGGCTTGTGCGAAACCTGGTTACATACAATTTTTAAGCTTACTTAGGCACAATTAGACATTTATATTAACCTTAAGGGCACTATAAGTTTTAGTTATTTTTTTTTGCTGTGGTATTGCTACACATGAATAAATAGGTGAAAATTTTATTTTTAAGTATTAAGTTTATTTTAGTTTTAGTTTAGAGGTCTCTGGATTGATGAATTGAGTACATGTACATAAAATGTAACAATGATAGAAAACAAATATTTAATATTTTAAAGATGGAGGTGATAAATTTAGTTTTTTGAGTAGCCGGTGACACCTCGGTATCAAATTTGCTAACAAGAAGGCATGGACGCTCATCACTTAGCACTCCAAAATATATTCCTTTACGTGCGTGGCCAATAATTGACTCATGCCATATACATGTGCATGCTTTTTTTTTTTTGAGGTTTGACAAACAATGCTCAAGAAAAATTTATTTCATCAAGAGATATTTCATGATCTTTACTTCGTAGAAGGTTCGTGGAATTGGGCATACGAAACAATCAAACCCCAAGAACCAGATTCAGGCACGTAGGTGGTCTTGTCATGGCAATACCTTCATCTAGTGACCCCTAGATCAGAATTGTACTATTGCACAATCCTTTAGACCAGTGTGGTTTGCGGTCCAATTTTAGGTCACGAAATGATAGGAACCTTGCTCTTAAAAGTCCGTCTAAATGCCACAGTTTAGTTGCAAAAGTATTTGAGAGAGTAACCTCCGCTGTTTTGCCAAACAAACGTTTTTGAAAACTTTTCTAAGCGCATTTGGGTCACCGTATCACTGCAAATAAATAGCGGCAACGGTAATTCTGGTTGTTAAGAAGGACTTGTTTGAATTGAAGGTTTATATTTTTAAAAGAAACTAGCCCAATTCTCAGATCTACAATTTAATACAGATTTAAATAGTCATCGGAGCCATTACTATTAATGAATAAGTTTTAATTTTTTATTGAAGATTGATTAGTTATTAATGTGATTGTGCAAGTTCTTATCCAGTCTGTACTGAGGTCATTCATGATATGTAGGTACTCCCAAATCTTGATAAGCTTATCATATTTTTGTTAAGAGGGTTCTTTACGGGTGTGGCGATAAGATTTTTTCGGTTTATTGATATTGACAAAATGAATTATTCATTTTATTTCCCGATGACGTGCCGGTGTCAATAACCTTAACGTAACCAATTTATAATTACAAATTGTTTTACTCAATACAGTCATAATTAAAAATAAATACAATCATAACGAATGATACTTAAGACTACCTCATTATCTACAAACTCTACTCGAGCAGAACACTTTTATTCTGTAATTAACTGTGATGAAACGAAACTTTTTGAAATAGTTTATAATTTTTTTTTCCACAAATATTTCTCTACTAATCAGAACAAACAAAAGCAAGCATACTTTAATGGCTGATTTCATGTGCTAAATAAAAATAAATTATTGACAAAGGACTTATGTACAAGAGTGGCCTTTAGGACCGGTCTTGCAAACAGGTGGAACGCAATGAGGAGTCTGCAATGAGGCGTGCCTTAAAGGGCCAGTGTAACTTCGGAACGAGTTGAGTGAGGTTCGCTTTGTGTCCCCGGCGTTATCGTTTTATGGATCTTGGTGAAATTGAAGACACTTTATAGTTACACGACCCTGTGGTAGGTCAGATAATTGAGTAGCAAGAGAGGGCGTTGCGAAATGAACATGTTTTATCGTTTCATCACGGATGAGTCAGTGATACTTTTAATACATAAGAAAACACTAACTCCTCCTTTACATTACTGGCAATCCTTTGTGATTAAAAAGCACAATTCGTTTTTTATTTAAACTTATGAAACCTATATTGTGAACGCAGGAGTGAAAATTTCAAACCTGTAATAAATGCAGAATTCCCTCCATATACACGCCATGCTTCATCTTTAAAAACCTTTAGAGATCGACTATTTTAAACCTTTTCTCCCAATCAAGTCAGACGCTAACTAATCTTAGAACATTATTTATTATCATTTTTTCTTTGATTATCATATTATTGCTCCACCATCGTAAATATTTGAATACAGAGAGTGTAATAATTCCTTTTAATTTTACAACTATTCGTAATCAAATACATTCATTAGTAATTATTATTGATTGGAAAAGGTTTCTTGTAGCTTTCTTTTTTGCAATTTATCATTTATTTTTTGTAGGCCAGAAATGATGTTTTATTCCACTGTGACAAATGTTATTCATAAAGTTTATTTCTATTATGACAGCAAAATTCTATTGATGCTGTATGAAAGAACCAGGAATCAGACAAGGCAACATATTAAGGAACAATGTGTAATAGAAATTAAGATAGTAAAAAATTACTAACAATTAGTTGTAACGCGATGTTAAACGTACAAAATATTGTTCTACATCTAAAAGCAGTGTAGCTCAGATTTAAACAAGTGGGTTGTTTTAACTTTATTAAAATGAAATAAATGCAAAAATTGAATAATAAATATTGTGACGTTTTATTTATGTATGGATTAATAAATTAATAATGATTTAAATGTTCGTTTCTAACTGCCCTTCTTCAACTGATGTTTTTGTTTTGTTATATAGCCTACAATTCATCTTACAAAAAAATATTTTAATCGTAACAAATTTTCAAAACCTAATTTATTATGTGCGTTCAGTTCAAAATAGAAGCTATATTACACATCTGTCTCGTCTGCATAGTTCTCCGTTTGACAAGAAACATAAAATTGCACTTGAAGGACTGACCCAAGGAGAAATACCACCAGCCGATTTAGAAACATTAAATAATTATTAGTTATTAAGTTAATCCAAGTCAAAATCAGCTCTTATTACATGAATATGGTTACGAAATTAAAAATATTCTCATGTTCTGATTAAGAAATTGCAATAAGAAAAACATTATGACTGATAGTCATATTTATTTAGGACGTGTTCGCAATTTTTTCGCAATCGTCTGACATGGGACGAGATTTCAACTTAATGTTCCAACAAAAAATAATTAATATTCTATTAAAAGTAATCGAGTGATATAAGTTTAATCGATTACTTATCAAACGTTAAAATTTTTCTACAGAAAAAAAAAAGGAAATCTTATATACTAAACACAAATTTTTAGGGTTGATCAGGTATTTTCAAAACCAGAAACCCTTGGATTCGCCCCTGTGCCTGTTCTGGTGTTATGAATCCCCAGTTTATCATTGAGACATAAAATTTAACATGTTAGTATTATTTGATGTTCCGAAGACATGAAAAATCCTGCCATCTCCAAATAGTGCCAGTATCAGTGTCAAAATATTCCTAAGAGTACAATATCAAATAACAGATATCATCAAAGTAATTTTTGTTTTGCTTGTTTATAATATCAATAAAAACAAAGTCATTTAAACTGTCACTAAGATATTTGGAGCTTTAATTCGACTAATGGTTTTTTGTAATGCTTATTTTCCGTAGTGGTTCCATTTGATGCCCAAACAATTCTAAAAAATATTAGATTACAGATTAAATTGATTTTTGGAGAAACGTTGACCAATGCAAAAACAAAAATTTGATGAGACTGTAAGGCCTTCATTTATTGAAAAGTTTGTGTTTTTCATTTAGTGTTATTTCGAAATAAGGTTTTCTCTTTGTAGAGTGTTGGCCCGTTGAAGTATTAAGAACCCTTATTTGTATGTTATGCATCACACTTAATTTTTCTTATGTGATGTTTTCCTTGTACAAATGTAACTGGCTGGTGATTTAACTAATTCATTGAGCCAATGGAACTTCCTTCTAGTTTAATTTATGTCACAGTGTTTATTATTATACAGTTGATAATACATGGGGTGCCACTGTCTTAGAAGAAAGGAATTCGCTTGGGTCAGCACACGCTTGCCAAGTGGGATTTTTTGGTGGGGGCAGGCCAAACCCCCGGGACGAGCGAGCGTCCGAGAAAATCGTATATACACCATGTTTTAAATTAAAATAGTAGAACTCGCCCAAGAAATTGCGATCTCATACCCCAACATATGAAAACATACCGTGCTAAAATGAGGTATGCGATGAGAAATTCATAATAAATTAAAAATAAATTCATTAAAAAAAATAAATCAGAGATATAAAGTAATATTATTAAAAAAAATTTTTAAATACCATTTTTATTACTCAGCCAACAAAAATATTAAAAAAACAGAAAAGATATCAAAATTAAATATTATTTGAATAGGTTGGAAGCGAAGTTTTTAGAAAAATCATCAGGAATTTAAGATAGTTTTTAGTACGAACAGGATATTAATTCTGTTCATCCATGAGGTAGAATAGCTTTGGGGCTCGTTTTAGTATGACTTGAGTGTTTTACAAAAATGTATTTAATGACAACCCCCTCTGCTTCTAGTCACTTCATTATTATTATTTAGATTCCTCAAGTATGAGTTTACTAAATAAAGTGTTATAAGAAAAAATAAATCGACTACGTTGATTATGGTAATGAATACTTTTGAAAATATTCCGATAATTTTTCAAATTAGCCTGCGAATAATTCTAATTCGTAATAGATTTATCTGAATTTAAAAATATAATATATATATATATATATATATATATATATATATATATATATATATATATATATATATGAAATTTATAACAAAAAGGACTCACGTGACGAGAGGACAGGCGCGGTGAGGAGATTCTGCGAAATGCAGCCAGGATGAGCGGCGAGCGTGGCGAGTCCTCCCGAAGGTTACCGAACATTCCCGAACAGAGATATTTCAAGAGGCATATACCCAGACGACTCCCCTCTTCCCGCCCCACCCCGGGAGACAATAAGATATTCATCATAATACCGGGAATCTGAAACGGGTTGGCTGTCAAAAGCAGTGCCTATGCCTGAACGTGACGCAATTCCCATGCATTTAGAAAATAATTAGGAACATTTTCCTTATTCACGATTGCTTATCAACTTGCAGCATTCTTTGTGCGCGTATCCTTCCAAAGAAACCTGAGAAAAATCTTTAGGAAAGACAGACTTTAGGAAATCTCCGAACCCTCACATATATACTTTTTGTAAGCAGATTAAATGAATGTAGGGGAGGATTCACCCCTGTAAGACAATCAGAATTGAACCCGATTTTTTTTTCATTTTACCGTATTTTTAGCATCAATTTTGGCTTGAGAGAGAGGTGCAAGTACAATGCGGATAGTATCCTGATTTTTCGAAGGATTGGGCTATGTAATGGGTATACCCTATCGGAAGCAGACCCTGATATTTTCAAAAACGGTCGAGTCACAAGATCATAAAACCCTCGTTTCAGTGAAGACCGGGGGGGGGGGGGTATGAAAGACAGCGTGTCAAAAACACAGTAGCGGAGACCGCCTTGATGCTCAGTTTGCTAAAAGGGATAATATGAGTTTGTAAAACCTTGCGATTTGGGCTATCGTAGTCTCTTTTCTCTACTTGAACTGTTCTCGACTCAACTTCCCGATAGAGTATAAATACACGTGTATCAAGTGAAACGACCCTCTATGTTATGTATAACAGACGCTTTGGACAACTGTACAGACTACTTCAAAGAACATCCCATCTCTCAATAGAAAATAAACTACTAATCTACAAAGTTATACTTAAACCAATCTGGACATACGGAATAGAGCTATGGGGGACAGCAAAAAAGTCGAACATCAAGCGTATCCAATCCTTTCAATCAAAAGTCCTGAGAACAATAGTAAATGCCCCTTATTATGTCAGCAACAAAACCCTTCATAACGACCTTAATATACCCTACATTCTAGAACTCATCCCTTCCAAGTTTATGAATACCACAGTAGCCTTTCCAACCACCCTAATCCTGTAGCACAGTCATTGCACTGCGCCACTCATCCCTATAATCCTCCTCGGAGACTGAAACGGCATTGGCCTCGTGACCTGCTACAAACGCGTGACAGCGGTGGTCCTGGCAATGGCCAGTCACTCCAATCATGTCCTGAGCGTCTGTGGCTCTCGCGCTCTTGGTCAGCCTCCACTGGCTAGTATCCGGTGACGCGGCTGACGGAGAAGCGTGGGGGACTTCCCAAGATTCCGCTTTCTCTTCGCATGTGGATTTGGGAGGTCTCTGGGCTGTCTGTAAATATTGTATGAATGAGGAATTGTAAATATGGTATGAATGAGAGCGTTTATCTTAATTATTTATTGCCTTATAAAAGGCAGATTGTAATTATAGCCCAATAAAAGATCTAATCAATCAATCATGTTATGTATAGTAGAGCAATACAGAAAATTACTAATGAAAGTATTACATATGGATCATTGGTAAGCACCATGATTTTTACCCGGTCCTCCCCTGTATCCTTACTCAGAATATATGCCTTGTCTTCCAGACAAATATTGTGGGCTGTGCACAACGTTCCTGCATACTACGGGTTTCCATAGTGCTAGGTATAGGATAAAAATAAGATATATTAGGCAGTGCACACCTTACTTCTATCCTCAGTTCCTCTCACATAAGGGTCTGATGCAGACAAATACATAAGTTGAAACGTCGTCCATAAATTTTTTTTAAATCTATTTTTCTTGCATCAACCTAAGCCAATATTCCAACAAATGCATCCAGTATAACTAGGTTATAATTATAATTTTAAAAAATATTCAGGACGTGCTCTACTAGACCAGGCGAATTGGCAGGCAAAAGCAACGTTGGCAAGACCGTGAGGTGTACATGACACATCTAGCGGAAGATGAAATATTCAACATAGAATGGGTTGTTGAACCTGAGAAGTAAGCAATATCCTCATACCGTTTTTTTTTTTTAATTCCCGAGAAAAAACAGTTTTGCTATCCGGCAAATTTTAACCTTTTAAGAATTCTCAAGTCACATTACAGTAGCTATTTTAGATTGGAAGTTTTGGTCTGTTTCCCTTGTAATGGTTAAGGTCAATTAAAGGAATATTAAACCTAGAAAATATATTTTGTTGTGTTATCAGTAAGCGAGGGGGTTTGTAGCGACCGCTAACTACATAAGTTAAATCACCCTATACTCTATTGCATATATATTGTAAGCGAAATTAAAATAACATGAACTGAATGTATTGTAAATCATTGTAAAGTGTTTAGCAATAAAACGCGGAAGCCAAACAGTCACAAACGGAAAGAGTCGCCAGCTGGCAGTCATAAACCTGAAAGAGCCAGCAGCTGGCAGTCATAAACAGTCAGGTACCCACCGGCCTAAGAGCCCGGTGTCATGCCACGAGTCATAAACAAACCATAAACATGAAAGGGCCAGCAGCTTGCAGTCATAAACAGTCAGGTACCCACCGGTCTAAGAGCAAGGTGGGCAAGGGTACCACCTGGCAGCCATAAACAGTCATAAACTTAGCGACCCTTTTAGACCCTCGCCGCCTCCCGGCAGGAAGGGGAAACGATATTTAACCCAGGGCTTATGGCCCTGAAAAACAGTCTCTCAGTCTCCTCATCAGCCTCTGAGTCTCTCACGGCCTTTACTCGGTGACACCTTACGCCAGGGCCCCTAGCCCTGGAAGTCAGTCTCTTAGACTCCTCGCCAGTCTCCTGGCAGACTCTCTGGCGACCTGTACCCGTGACGCTGCTTCGTTTTCGCTCGAACTCTGAAAACTTGGCTTATTCTTTATGAGACCTCTGTACATCTTCTCTTGAACATAGTGCATTGTCGGGGCACATACCTATCATAAAATGGAGTCAGATAGTAACGCCGTCCTGGAACTATTTTCCAGGTTATTAACTCGAACAATCCGCACTTGTCGCCAGGGCTAAGGTGATCAGGCACCTTCCTAGTGACGACCCAACACGGTTTAACAAATAAAAGTGAGTATTTTTGTAAAAAAAAATAATTTTTCAGTGGTTTTATTTATAATCTGTAACAAGTTTTAAGAAACACGCCCGGGCCATCATCTGAAATCTGTTCTTATACACCGTTTGATTAATTCAACAATATTTTAGTCGCAAATTCAAATAAACTTATTTTCCAGAGTATTAATAATTTAAAAGAAATATTTACTTAGGTATTTTTATATTTTGGTGCAGTTCAAGCTTCAGTCTCTACAAACCATTATTTTCATTGACAATACATCATCTACAGTCAACGTTTCCCATATTCAGGGATCATTAAAACTACAATTTACAATTTAAGAATAAGACATATAAAAAATTTATGTTTCAAAGTAACATAATGCAAGAAATATATTTAAAAGTAGCATACTACAAGACTTTTTTTGTATGCACCGAATTGGTAACTTTACTGTAAAAACAAATTAAAATGTAAAAGATGGTACATTGGTTGAATACAAATGAACATTATGAAAACAGAAACCATTTTATGAATCTCTTACTCACTTACTTCGGTAACATGAAAAGAACTGTAGCCGATGTATTGTCCATAAAAACAATATTTTGGAGAGACTCAAGCTTGAACTACCCACAATATAAAACAGTCATGTTATATAAAAAAAAAAAATGTCAGTTTATGTTCATAAAATTAAAAACACTATTCAATAGGTAGATCGAAATTTGCCCAATAGGAACCTATTTACATAGTTGACGCCAATGTATAAAGAAGCGGTCACGGAAATTAATCCAGATCATTTCTTTAGAAAAATAGAATGATTTTGTTATATATTATCGTTCCCAAGCCTTCACGGTTAATTTTTCCAGGGACACGAAAAATAATTCAATTCAACACGTCACTATACGTAAAAGCCGCTTTATTAATTCCTCTAAACTCTATTAGCTTGTGTGCTGTGTTTAAAGATGCATTAAAAAAATATGGGTAGAAATTCTGACGCCTAAGCTTAGGCATATAGCATACATTATTTATAATTTTTATTTAGCGGAAATGGTTTCTAGTAGCTCAATTATTTCATTTGTCTTAACTTGATGTATTATTCTGTTGTACCAAGTTTATTTTTTCTCTGGCAGAAAAATGTTATGATAGTTAAATAATCTTTGTAGAGGAGAGTCTTTTAAAAGAAAAGAAAGAAAAGCTCTATTATGTACAAGCAAAACACTAGTGTATACAAACATTAAAAGTTACTACATACTGGGTGGAACGTCTAGGGACGAGTGTGGTCTGGGGCTAAAGCTGAGACATATATGTATAATAAAAGGATAGTTCTGGGAAGTAGGGAGTAAGGGAAGTGCGGGAGGAAAAAGGGGTGCGGTTGCTTACTTAAAAATAACAGGAACCATATGTGACTTCCATGAAGTCACGAGGCAGGTGTGCAGTTCTGCTCAGGCGCCTTCTACTTGTTCTTAGCAAGATTATAAATATTATATATATAAAGCAACCATTATAAAACTGATGATATATGAAGGTACCAGGAATATGAAAACGCAACCTATGAAGAAATAATCTATTATAGAAGTTAAGGAAATAAACTCTTTAAAGAAATTAAGAATACATAATTGCAGGTGATGCGACGTTAATACATAAAATGCGCATCAGTCCACTATCCGTAATTTATTACCTTGGTGGGCTGTCTACATGTAAAAAATATGGGTTAAAATTCTGAAGGCAAAGCTATAAAACTATAAATAAATATTTCTCGCTTCTTTTGAGCTGTTAAAACTGTAACGAAAACGTATTCATTTTTATCATTGTAATAAATGTAAATATTTACAGAGCTATTTAGTTTTTGCCAATGTTCAGGTTGAAAATCAAGGGCCATCCATCGATCATTTCCTGTCAACAAGAAACAACCTCACCTTATTCTCAAATTTGGCAATTCATTACTAAGGCCTGGTTTTTATGTAATATTATTTATATGAAGTATTGTGTATTCACTTTGATTAAGACGAAAATAACGGCAATGTGAGAAAATAATAAATCCTGTTTAACTTACCTGTAAGATGTCTCGAGTGGCAGTTCAGAAACGATTTGGTCTTTTTCAAGTATGTTTTCATGTATTACGATCTAACTAAAAATAGTAAAGAAAAAATTAGTTCAAATATAAAATTAACGTTTTCAACGTTTTAACGTTCGTTCTAATGTTTGATCTGCAAGGCGTCGTGGTTATGACTTGGGCACAAAACTATCGTCGAAACTACTCGTGCACTATAAATTAGTACAATCACACACAAGCTTACCAAAACTTTACTATCTGCTAAAAAAAACTCATTTCCAGTCAATTAAACATTATATTTTAGACAATTAGACCCACGTACACTTCCCCTGTTTGCATGCCCACGTCTGAAACACTGATCAACAAAACCTCCGAAATAAACTCCTCTGCGATTTGCGGGCGTCAATGATCCTTGTTGTTGACAAGCCAAATAACAAACAAAACAAAAAAAAAGTCCTATCACTAAATTGCCTTGGCCCATAAGAGACTCCAAGGTTCGTCAGAGTTAGACGTCTCATTAATCAAGGATTTTGTCAAGCAGCTGGCATGAACAATCAAGCAAATGCCTCACGGGCTGATTACTTGGGCCTAGCGAAGCCCACACAGTGTTGACGTATCAAACTCCTGCCAAAAGACAGGCTACCAGTTCCATTTTGACACCTACAGGTCACTTGCCTGCTCTCGAAATGGATAATTATTGAGTCACTTACTATTAAAGACAATCCTGAAAGTGATATGAGGGCTCAAAACGTAAATAACCAGTTTTAGTGATTAAATGATCAAAAAAAGAATTTTCAAGGGGTGGTCCATTTGCAGAGGTCACAGATGTTTGCATTCCAGCACATTCGGAATGTGCCCAACCTTCATACTTGTAGCAATGGATCCACACCATCTCTGGATCTAACATCTGAAAAGTGTCCATCGCAGAAAATGCATGTTGTATTGTTGTCACCAGGTTTAACGCCCACAGGAACCATCAACTCGTCATCTATATGAGGGTTCGTATGGTCTTTTTTCTTTTACAAAAAGCATTAATAATTATTAAGAATAATGGAATCAAAACCACAATTGAAAATAACATTGATGATAATTATTCGAATAACATTTCCATGTGAATATGTTTTCACATCACTGTCATATATATTGTGATGAGATCTTAGCACCAAACTAAATTTATCTAATAGAACAGTTTGAGTTATGGAGTGAAACTGTTCGTGAGAGGTATAATTTTTTTGGGCTCTATGTGAAGCCCAACCTCCTTTATGTGATCTCTTTTAGGCTGAATTAACTCAGAGCCACGCGGGAATTATTTACGTATTTACGAAAATATAAATAAAATAAAAATATGTTCATGATTGATGTAACAAAATGTTATTAATATACAGGATTGCTTAGTCTCTGATCCACGGCTTTACTAGCAGATGTTTAGGAATAATTGGGACTTGCTGTGCAAGATATGATAAAAAGGGTCTTATCATATCTCATTATGTTTCAAGCGGCCCTGGAGCATAGATGTAGTTCTGCAGACATTTGTCCTCAGTTTTCTGCCACCATATTAAAGTTACCGGAAGTTTAAAGTGACTTCTATAACAAACATTCATCAACAGCAGCTGAAATATGTATTGGATATTATTGGATTCGTGCCAAAAGAACAGTGACCGGCTTCAAGAAACTGGGCAAGGTGAGGATAACATTTAGCAAAAAGCATTCTACAATACAAATTGAAGTCAGGACTTATTCTAGTCTGTTACTGTCTGAATGAATGATTGTGCTTAGAGTATTGTCAAATAACAACAACAAATCGGTCTGGTACTGATCAAAGGGCTGACATGAAGCAGGATGATCCGAATCAGATATAAACCATTCTCTTACCACTTCTGGTCTATAAACTGACGTCATTCATTTGATTAGGGTGACTCATACTAACGATTAATCTGGTTGCTGTCGCTATATCCCTAAAGAACTGGCAAAATGTATAAAATAAGGTAATTTCTCTGTTGTTCTATAAATAATAGTGGCCCTATCGAATTAAATTGAACTGACACCAAAATATTAAACAAATAAAATACATAAGAGAATAGAAGTTAGTAACGGTCGCAAACAATTTTAACGGGCAGTAGAAAAGTAAAGCCTGAATTCTTACAGGGAGAAAATGTATATTGCATGGATAGATGGAATAATATTAACGATACTTTTTTCTTAATCTTTGCTTTATGGATAATAATTAAGAATTATTAAATTGAAGGGAGATAAGGGACACCGTTAAATCTTTTTTTTTTTTTTCCAATTCCCTTAAAAATGATAAAACTATTATTTACTATAGATTCTCAGGCGAATCTAACATATCACATTTCATATGTCCTATACCATAAGTACATTCTATACAAGGTCTGAATTCGGTATAAAAGTTATGTAATCAATACAATGATACACAATGTACTTGGCTTCATTGACCAGACCCTACAAGGCGATGGTGTTAAATCTGCTTTGATATATTGGGCGTGACGGGAATATTGTGTGAATGGAGTTCCACGAGCGTGGATAAGAAACATTTAAAGAAGGCAGATCTGTGGGAAGGGAGATACAAGTTAGTTTAGGGCATTACAAGGTTTGGCAGCTGATCCAAATTAGAAAAGGCTGTAAAAGTAAGGAACGTTTGATAACGTGGACTAGAGTTCCAAGGACGTATTTTAGACGAATAAAGAGGTTCAGCCATCCCCACCTGATTTAGTATAATTCATGAACGTTTTATGACGGATCTACTAGAGAGTGCTGCGTTCGGCGAATGAGGACTGTTTATTCAAGTTTTGGAATACTTCCTCGCATATCGATGAACTAATCGGTCTGATATACAACTGTTTTCTTATACACAAAACTGTAAGGCATTATTAAAATGATGTATCTTTTCTAAGGATAGATTTATCCGTTTATATATTTACCTGACTTACCCACAAACGCCACGCTGTTACGCTCTAGTTGAATATTTAGAAATTACAGGGACTGCATCTAACTATCCAACTATGACCGATTCGATTTCTTTATCAAATCTTGAGCGTATTGCATTCGCGGGAATTTAACCTCAAATAATTTCCTCTATTCTGCAGAAATTCTGAGCTTTTGAACACAGTCGGAATCAAACATTTGAAGTGAACCCTACTCTCTCCCTTTCTGCACCTCTCATGGCCATTCCAAGTAATCTACCTAAAATCTAACCTGTACCTCTTCTCATGAACACAGTGTTCTGCCAGGGCACATATATCTCAGAAATGGAGTCAGATAGTTCAATAATAGGACCCCTCACCAAACAATGATCCAGGTCATAGACCATTCAACTCTCTCTCTGCCACCGGGCTAGGTCAACTAGACCCCCTTGTGATGACCTGATAAACCCAATATCTTCCCTTGCAATCTTACTAGCATACCAATCTAGCATTTTCCAACTTTTTCGCTCATATGGGCACACTAAAAGTAAGATACATTACAATAAACAATCTATCTTTGGCCTCTTTGGTCACATCCTAAGTTATGCATTGAATATTTAGTAGAATGTGCCATTGGTTTTCCTTACACAATTCAAAAGCTCCTCCCCTATCAATAGTCATCTGATTAGAAAGCTTACAGCCCGATTCAATACCCACTTCAAAAATATCTACACACTTTGTGCAATTGCAATGATTTAATAACCAACCTATCTGTGATAGTTTTCACTAGTTCCTTCTTTAGTATTTCTTTCCTTTTTACCTGTATTTACTTATATTGTGCCCCTCATTCAATGTTTTCATTATTATACATCAAACTGCATGTTTGCTTCTATCAAAGGACAACAAAATACTTCCTCATTATTACTATGTAATTACAAGAATTAAAAATAAAGATGATTTGGAAAGTGATTGAATAGAAAGGAATTAAGGTAAGGCCTAACACCTGGCTCCTTTTCATTGTATAACTTTTTACCATATCCAATTTTTGCTGGCCTTAGATAGTCCTGAAAATGCAGTACAAGGAGCCCATCATATCCAATATATATATTTATAAATAAATAAATGACAAGGGGCTTAGGGAAAAAATAAATGAAAGTAAAATAACTCAGGATGGTGAGACCTATCTCCTTCAAATTGTATTATATAAATTAAACAGTTTTATAACTTCATATGCTGCATCAAATTGAGCATAGCTACAGAAAATATAGAAGAATAAGATACAATTTTAGTTGAGTCAGTCCCTTACCAATTCTAAGCAGTGTAAATCAAAATATATCTTGGTTTTGAGTTAATATAAAATAAAACATAAATCAATCTTTCCAGTGTGAACATTTGCTCATTTTCCTATACACCCTAACTAACATAACACACTCATTGGAGATGGTGTAGAAAAATTTAAACATTTTGTCGTTGGAATGTCAGTTATAGATGGGTTGTATTGTGAATGTAAAGACTTTTGGTTGCCCACAGTATTTTTAATCACAGTACTGGTACTTTTAACCGTTTGTACTGTTTATCTTCTAAGACTTTAGGTCCCCTCATTATTACCATTAAATTTAAGGATCCTGAAGAAGGAATTTGATTCATCATTTTATATTATACTTGCTGCCATTCATTTGTTTAGCACCTAAAGATGATGGTAAAGTGTGAATATATATTTTTACTTACGGTATAAAAAAAACAAGTAACGTACTGTATATTACTCTTTTATTTCGTGTAAAAGTTAAAGGGTCCAAAGTATTAAAAGAAAAAAAAAATCATTCTCCATAAACAATTGCGCATTATACATAAACAAAACTTCAACATGATTAATGAGGCCTATAAAATTCTAAATAGATTTTTAGGTTAATAATTGTCCTTCCTTCAATTACTAAAGTCAATTGATTTCAAAATAGATCAGGAAATGAAAATTCAATGTCTCTTTAATATAGCTGAATATTTGTCAGTTAATATTACTTGCAAACTTCAAAGAAATATTTAAAGTAAATTTAGTTAGCTCATGATTACTCCTCAAACATTTCATTTGCTTATTTACAGCCTATTTAGGACTAAATGGTGGGATATCTTATCATCAACAACTCACTTCTATTTGCGGAAGTAAAATTAGTTTACTTTCAATCTAGACATTTGAACTCAGAACCTACAAACATTTATAAATAATTCAAACCAGTACATAATTTAAAAGATAAAAAAAATATTGAATTACAATCATTTTCAGATTTAGTAATTTAGTACTTTCTATTAGACACTTCACATTACTATGGTCTGGACAGAGATGGTAAGCCTGAAAGTGTAACTATGTTTAGTTAGACCATTTATGCTTATTTCTTAGATAGGCATATATGATTTAAGATATTAGCTGGATATTAGCCAGCAACACTAATCTGTAAGCTTGGGAATTATCATGAAGGATAAAGCCGTTCCTTCATATTTGTTTTTCCAAAATGAGTCATTCAAATCAAGTGTAATGCATCAAACAATGAATAATTTCAGTACAGCTGGGAAAATAACTTTATTGGCTGCTTTATTTACTTTTTGTAATAATAACCCACCAAAATCCCAAAACATATAGCATATTATAAATCAGGTCTTTGGGATCTTTTATGTGGCACCCTACTCAATGTGATAAGGAAATATTTTTTTTTTTATATTAATTAATTTTCATGTGGTAGCTTTAATTTTTTAGTATCATTTAGCAAATTGGAACCTCTATACAAAATCGCATGCTTCTAACTCAAAATCGAGTTTAGTATAAATTATAAACAAGATTTATACGACTTAATTATAGTTTAAAAAAATAAATTATTTATTAATAGTTAGGATGTCATGAAATTGAGTAATATGATTGGAAAATATTTGTTTTTTATTACCAAATGCTTAGTTAATTAACAACATTTATTCAGATTTTATAGAATGGGCAGAATTTTTCATGTTGTTGGCTAAATAAACCTCTACATGAAATTTCATGTTCCTAGGTCTGACAGGAAACTCAAAATGACTCGAACAGGCAGAATAACTATATACGAAAATATATTCTTTAATATGTATTATCACAACTGAGTGAGCTAAACCAGTCTGAGTGAGGGGTGAGTTATATCTATATATATACTATTTTACATCATACCTGTTAAATTGAAACACAACAAACTCACTCTATATATAGTTTGACAAATAAGCAAAATGTGTGATAATAACCCCAAACCATAGTATCAGTGTGAAATAAAAAAAATTATCAAAGGTAGAAGACTTTAACCACACCAATCTATTGACACAAAACCATGCCAACTTAAAAAAATTTCATCCTGACGCAAATTGATTATTTTATATCCAACAAGAATAGAACCTTATTATTTATTTTATTCCAGGTCACTTAGCTGAGTTTAAATCCAGTAATAATTTCTATAGGATAGGGAATATCCTCTAACAGTAGAAGAATTTTTCTCGAAAATAACTGGAGGACAATATCTAAGATCAATACTTAGTTGTGTGGAAAATAAGACTGAAGGTGAATTGCTGAAAGAACATATTCCATGACACGGAGGGAAATAGTTTTAAATGAAACGGCTATAAGAGCCTCTGGGATCCTTTTTGGATCCTGAGACAAATGTAACATTAACTGACAAGAGACCACGAAGAAGGCCAAAAACCAGATTAGCTTTAATTCACTATAGCTCACCAAAGTGGGATGAGTACGACTGTCCATCATAGATAAAGGTAGAGAAGCATCTGTTTGCCTATCAAAATAAACAAATTTATATATTTTTAATTGTGATTAGATTGAAAATTAATCTTTTCTTTCTTCCTTTCAATAAATACTTCCATTCTCGGGAATCCCTTTTTTCAAAAGTAGATTATTCAATGTATGTTTTAAATAAAAATGTCAAAATGAACTTATTGTAAAACTTTTTTTAGTTTGAAGTTTTAGGCTAGTTTTCTTTATTTTTATAAAACATTTCCTATCAAAATATAGTTTATTTGTTTGTTTTTTTGCATGGATTAAATATTTACTAATTTTTGATCCTTCTTCTTCTTAGAAGAAATATAGTCCAGTAAAATGGTACATTTTATCTTGGAATCAAATAAGGTAGTTCTGATTTTTGTAATAGATTGCATGTAATAGTTTTCGGTCTTGACAAACCTAGGTTGAAATTAGTTTTTCTGCCGCCCTTGCATACAACTGAAACCGTGGGTCATTGAGGTTCTGGGTTTTATAGTTGCCTCCATACAGTGAAAGAAAGAAGATCTCTCCTAACTTATCTGGAGTAACCAATACAATGGTTGATTCGTCAAAGAACGTTCTGAGTTCTTTGAGTTTTTTTAAGCAGCATCAGATGGATATCCATAGAAAACTATGTCTACATTTGAGCTGTGATGATTTTTCAAATATTGGGTACATTTGGTAGCTATCATCTCCAAAAGAAGCACTCCGGGGCTGCACATCTTTGTGAAGAAGATGTCTACTGTCTACAACCACATTTGCAGTCTTCCCCTGGATCTCATCCCGGCTTGTAGGAGTGAAGGCTGCGTAGAATGAAGACTTAGTGCTCTTCCTCATTCCCTCTTCTGTGAATAGGGACATTGGAAAACGTGATAATTTGTAATGAGAAAAATTCGTTCATTAGACTGTTTTAGAATGCATAGTCTGTGAAGCAGTCTGAGCGGGTTCACAGGCACACATCTATGTAAATACATTCAGGAATGTTCATACAAATATATCTACCTTGTATATATCCATTCTACTACAGTATATGAAATGATTAGGTGATATGATAAAGTCTGTTTTTCTGTAATTAATATATGAAATCAATAAAACGTTACCAACCCTACTTCTAAAATTTGATACATACTTACCTCGTCAACTTTAAACAGCTGTATCTCAAAAAGCATTGGGTCAAAAGAGACAAATTTGGTTTTAGTTTGTTTTGCCTAAAAAGAGGTTTTCCGTGTCAAAATCAGAGAAGACCTCTAAAATTTGCTTTTTTTTGGAAAGCCTGTAATAGGTTTATAGAAATCAATTTGGTCTTATTTTGTTGCAAATTTAATTTAATTTAAAAGAGTACACTTTTAAAGGAAAAGTAGACCTTGGGGATCAAAATTGGGACAAAAACTGAAAAAAACACGAAAATTTTGTGATTTTTCAAATATATAACAATAATCTGGGGGTTTTTCGAGGTCAAAAACTTGGATTTATTATTAGCCATCCATCAACAAATCAGAACTACCTTATTTGATGCAATGTATCCCCCGTTTTAAGATGATTTTACTGGACTAATATAGCTTCTTGCTGGGAATGATTTAATATGGTAGTTTCAATGCCAATGAAAAGAAAGAAAACCTCACTATTAAAGTTGTTGCTTTATTGGGGCATATAAACGACCATGTTAAATTAAACATATGGTCTTCGCATGAACTTCTTTCATGAAGCCTGCCTGGAGTTGTTGAAACACAAATAATGAAATGTTGCCATAATTGCAAACTTATATAAATTAATTGGTTATATTTCCTTGGGTTAAATATTGAAACCTTGATTTAAAGATTAAGTTAATGTTGTAATAAAATTATAATTTACATTTCATAGCTTTTAGTTTTACTTTAAAAACACAAATTAATTAGTGGTTATGTATGGTCACTTGATTTTGGTAGTAGAAAACTCATATTAATTTACATTTCTGCTACTTTGAAACAGTATGTTATTTTGAGGACAATTTCTAACATTTTGCAATAATTAGCCAACTTGCAATAAATATGAATTTCTCTTAACACACATTTATAATAGTCGATGTGTAAGTATGTAAGTTCCTTATAAATTGATAAATTGTTCTTCCGCAGTACTCTGTATAAAATTAGGCGGCTGTCCAAAAGAATTTTGGATTGGTTCCATAACAATTTATTTCTTGTATTTAATTAAAACTAGAATCTATATTTGAATTATGATGATGTACTATAGTCTCTTTTGTACCTATTATCCAGTTCTTACAGAAATAACTGTTCGCTTTTTTATAGAGATTTGTAAAGAAAAAAAAATTAAAATAAGATAATTAAATGTAAAATTGATTCAATTGAGGTTATGAATAGGTTCTATAATATGAAATGTTGCGTTTCCATTTGCATATCTTTCATGGTAATGCAACATTTTAAGCAACACGTGATCAATCTTTAGAGAAATTGAAAATAAAAAACATTTATTACTGGAAACATTATATTACTTCTTTCATTACAAAACTGCTTAATATTTCTCAGGTCAAAATGAAATTGCCTCTTAAACTTAACCAATAGAATAATTTCAGATCTTTTGGTTGTCATCAAGATTTATTGATGGCAAGGTGCTGGATTGGGGTGAGTATATTACGAAATAAAACTCCTACTTCTCCTTGGCTTTATTATTATTATGTTATAAAGCTTTGGAGAGACATTTGTTTTATTTTATGTTGTTATCAAGAATGACAAACAAAAATATTCCCAAGAAAATACTTTGGATTTGGTATGAGCTCAAGAAGAGAGGGTGGCTGAAACTTAGATAAGAGGATATAGTGGTTGTGATATTTATGTGGTTTTGAGAAAACTCCGGTAAGTAACTAATAGGCCTGGTTAACCTTCAAAAACATCCTTCTTTTTCCAACCACCTTTTGATAACAACTGCTAACTGGGTCATGGTGATCATCACGAGCTCCATTGACATCTTCATTTTTTTTTGTTTTATGAAAGTAGACTTTATTTGGAATAGACTCCTCTCTAATTGTAACTTTTCAATTAGAATATCAATAATAACTACCCCCAGTCTTCAGATAACCCAAAATATCTATTGATACACGTATAATATAATGTTTAAATTATCACATTTTTTGAAAGGTCAAGGAACAAGATTATGGTATTCAAATTTTAATTAACTAATAAAAACATGTAAAAGTCAATCAACAGAACCATCGCATTCATATGTAATTTTTTTTTTCTTACTAATTTAACTTTGTTGTAGGCTTGAGTAGTCAAGCTCTTAGAGGAGCAGGGACAAAAAATTGAAAAATCTTGAGCATGAAATGAAAATTCAGAGATTGTCATTGATTGCTCCTTCATACTAGCCATTATGCTGCTTGTTAGTGAGGTATGAAAAGAGGCTGGTACTGGAAATTTAGCCTCATGTTGATTTGGTTGAGACATAGGCTGAAGACTGTCAAGTGAAGAAGGTTGATTGGCTGGTCTCGCTCCTGTCTAGGTCTCAGAGACTACGAGTTTCTTTGGTAGCAAGCTCCATCAGCACTATGTAGGAATTTGAGTTTGGGTATTGCTCCATGATAGTAGCTGGAGTCTAGTCTCGGGGAACCTTGCACCACATGACATGTTCTCCAACGTCAAAAACTTGTTTAAGGATTTTACCTTGATCTCCAGATGTTTTTTGTTGAGCTTGCCATTTTGTTGTTTCTGCACTAACAAGTTCAAGGTCTATCAACATTAGGCGAAGACTAATGACAGTCCAAGGAAGTAGGGAATTAATTTTTTTTCCCATTAATGTTTCAGCAGGGTAGCCTATATTCCCACGAGGTTCAAAAGAGCTCTAGATAAACATTTGAATTTTCCTTAAACTGGCAAAGCAGAATCCAGCAGAGTTGCTTACTTCAGTATTGACCACAGGGAGTTGAGAAGGTCAAGTATTTAGAGGATCTTTCTGTGACTGGAATCTGCCAGAAACCACGGACACAGTCCAACTTCGTAAATCTCCTAGCCCCATGGAGCTCTGCAGCTACTCCATCAATCATCTGAAGGGGATATTGACGACATTCCACATTTTATTCAGGTGTGTGAGCTCAATACATATTCTAGGTTTTTTATTTTTATATGCCACTATCATTGGTGGAACATCCGGACCAAGTTCGCCCATAAGAACAATTATTTTGTTTTCAGCGGTTTTATCTTGAAACTCTTGATCATTAAGTTAAATAATCTTTGTAGAGGAGAGTCTTTTAAAAGGAAACAAAGAAAAGCTTTATTATGGATTACAAGCAAAACACTGGTATATACAAATATTAAGATTTGCATTACTACATACTGGGTGGAAGGTCTAGGGACGAGTGTGGTCTGGGGCTGAAGCTGATACATATATGTATAATAAAAGGATAGTTCTGGGAAGTAGGGAGTAAGGGAAGTAATGAGGGGTGCCGTTGCTTACTTAAAAATAACAGGAACCATATGTGATTTCCATGAAGTCATGAGGCAGGCATACAGTTCTACTCAACACCCTTCTACTTGTTCTTAACATTATCTTAGTGCTATAAAACTTATTCTGTTTTTAATTCCTGAACTCCTGGGCAGGATGGTGATATTAAGAAATAACATGTTTTATAGACAATACATTAGTTTCTAAAAATTTTTCTCAATTTGGTTATAAATAATTTCCTTAGTGTCTAATTTAATAATAGAGGAGAAGGGTAAGTGTATAGGTAAGGTACTATTGCTTACGATGAATACGTATGATAAATTAAAAGTTAAATATACATTTATAAAATTGTAATACTGAATGAAAAGAGTAGGAGTTACCTAGATAATTGCTCATCCTATAACTCCCTGTTTCAATGTTTCGTTCTCTTGTTCTAGTGAGCGGGGTTCGTCTTCTAAGTGATGCACTTCGTTATTTCTAACAGTTCGCATTGACACGGTGTTTTGTGAATTTGGATTGAAGGGTTGTGATGGGAATTTGTTGAGGTCTTTGAAAATTAAGTCGTTGTTGATTATTTCTTAAGTTCTGACGGGGTTCATAACGTTGCTAATAGTTATTGCTATGTTGAAAGTTATTATTTTGTTGAAAATTATGTCTATAATCGTTTAGGTACTGCCGGGATTGAAATTGTTGCCCATTATAGTAATTTCTCCTATAATTAATTGTTTCTTCTTAAGTTTTGTCTAGCGGTATTCTTGTTGACTGTTAGTGTTTCCTTGAGGATACATGTCGTCCATTATAATCCTACAGTTATTATACAAAACGTTTTTCATTTGTATCAGGTCGTTAATAATAAGATGATTGAGTGCGTCCTTAAGTATTGACGGTAAATTTCTGAGAACGTGGTATACAATTAGTACCTTTTGTGATAATATTTCTTGTTATTTATTACAGATAGAGGTGCCAATTATAATACGGTTATGAATTAGAATTTGATGTGGGATAATTCTGTTAATAAAGTCAATTGGGTGTTCGTTTCTGTACATATAAGAATCTGAGAGAATTCATGTTGTAGGTATGATGTGGTCCGACTGTCCTTAAAGTGATTTACTAAATTTAATTTTACCTGTGATTGATAGGAAGTCTTCATACATGCATAATTGTTGCGCGTCCCCAGTGAGTCTAGCAAGAGCTATTTGTGTGAGCCTTTGTTCGTTACGTACTCTGTTAGTGATTGTTTCGTTACATACTGCCGAATATATTTTTTCTAGTGGTTTAATGAATGTTATTAAATTAGTCGGATCACCATTATAGTGTGGAAGGTGTCCATAGTCTTCTTTAGTCATATGATAGTCTTTAAGAGCCATTTCTGATTCGTTAATTTGTCTGTTTCTATCTGAAATATCTCTTATACCTGTTCTTGTCATAAAAAAATATATATATATATATAAAATTACACTGTATGCAAAAATAGCACCTTAAAGTCTTTATTGCTGTTGACTAAGTCTTCCATGTGGTCTATATTAAATGTATTGTTTCTCTATAACCTGCATAAAGCGTTGAAACGCACCTTCAAGTGAACAGTCCCAGCTTTGTTAATATTGCCTCGAGCCTTCTTAGTCTGTCCGTCAGAGTGGCAGCCAAACAGATCCAAACCAATCCCAGATCCTGTTATCTAAGCAACCTTATAATTCAGGAATTACTCACAGGTGCAGAGAATATTTCTTTGGATCTTCTCGGCTTGATGACAAACCGTCTTCTCTTCTGACTTGAAGTTCGCAGGTCCCAAGTGAATGATGTCTTCATTGAAGTCCAGCTTTCTTCCTTCCTTCAACTTCCTCAGACATATAACACATTTCTTTAGGCTGCTTTTATGACGGTCATTGGTTCGTAAGCTTTTTCCATCTATGATGCATTTAAATTAAGTGACGTTGAAAATAAAAAGATTTCAAAGCAATCAAAGAGCTCATCTAAAATAGTATCTTTTATATGTTTTAACCAGGACTGCTACATCCACGCTCCTAACTCTACCAGGGTCGGATTACCGACTGGAATTATCCAGTGTTTGTTTAAAATATTCGAAGCGATATCTGACGATTTAGATGTCAACTTACGTCCTCCTCAATCATTGAAGATAGTGGAAAACCAACAAAATTGAACAGCAGCTTGGCATCAACTGTGGCGATCCTTTGAGTGGCCTGCAGAAGCTACTAATTTGCCTAGTAAAAACCTGATAAACAGGTGGCTTCTTTTATGACGGTCATTGGCTCGTAAGCTCTTTATATCTATGATACGTTTAAATTAAGTGACATTGAAAAGAAAGATTTAAAAGCAATCAAAGAACTCTTTAATACATATTTTACCCCTAAAGTAAGCACAACATACGAAAGACTACTGTTTAATAGGTTGTCTCAAGACAGAAACTAACTTAAAAAAACTGTTATCTATTGTAATTAAACAAACTAATAAATGTGCTTATGGTCAACTGAGAGATAAATTAATATGTGACAAAATAGTTGTGGGAATATTAGACGATGAAGTACGCAAAATATTGCTTTCAGAAGACGATCTTGGGTACGATAGAGCAGTCAATATATGGAAGGTATCTGAGTTGGCAAATAAACACCTCATCGAAATGAATCACCGATCGTTCGCTCGAAAAATACAAGAAATTTATTTAAAAACAGGATGAAAAGTATAAAGCAAAAAGTTTCCAATGCGGTACAATACATGTCCTTCGGTCTGACCAGACTATAAAAAACAGTGTGTGAAATGTCAACCCTGGAACCACTTTGCAAATATTTATGAAGCCAAGAAAGTTGATGGAGTAACGAAGGGAATTGAAGCTCCTGTTGATGACTTAACGGGCTTATACGTAGCGTCGGTTTAGCAAGTAAACCCATCTAAGGAAGAATGGTTTGAAACTCTCATCTTTCTAGTTTATATTAAACAAATATTTAAATTAGATTGTGGTTCTCAGGCATACTACATCAACAAGGACAAGGTCAACAGATATCTTATTCAGACAAATTAAGTCATTGATCTCTTACAGCAGAGCCACTATTGGGTGAAGCAAAAGTCACAATAGAATTAAAAAATGGTGAAAAAGCAACGCTGACTTTTTTGAATGTTCCTGAAGGACATCAATGTCTCCTGGGTAAACAAACTTGTGAGAGGTTAGGTCTCATCAAACGGGTAGAAACCATTTCTCGTGGTAAGGATATCTTCAGCGTTGACATCATAGAAAATCTAACAGTTTTATAATGCTAAGATAATGTTAAGAACAAGTAGAAGGGGGTTGAGCAGAACTGTATACTTGCCTCGTGACTTCATGGAAGTCACTGATGGTTCTTGTTATTTTTAAGTAAGCAACCGCACCCCTCATTACTTCCCTTACTCCCTACATCCCAGAACTATCCTTTTCTTATATATATATGTCTCAGCTTTTAGCCCCAGACCCTACTTGTTCCCACACTGTTTCCTAGACCTTCCACCCAGGATGTAGTAACGTAACTCTTAATATTTGTCTATACCAGTGTCTTGCTTGTACTTCATAATAAAGCTTTTCTTTCCTTTCTTTTAAAAGATTCTCCTCCACAAAGATTATTTAACTGGCGCCCCGATCAGGCACCTGGCAGTATACTCAGTAAACTCACAGCAGTCCACCATCTAGAGATCCCTCATTTGGGAACGGACAGTAAGACTACTCCAATAGCGTTAAAAGGCCGATGCAAATACCTCTGGAAAGATACCCCACAGAACAGGAATTCACCGATATTGGGTACTGATCTATTTCAATAGATTTTTACCAGGTCACTGAATCCCCAGAGATCACTGAAGATGACAGTTTAGAGTTGTCGAAAGCGATTCTTTAATAAAGAAGAAATTATCAGTTGTGGAAAGCTGTTTCATAAATAGACTAATTTTTGAAATTAGTCCACCATTTTGCAACTTATCACTGAAGGGGTTGCGGAATTCTGTGAAAGCTTCGGTGTGTGTAGGCCATGTATATGATTATTAAGTTTTTCTTATTCTTTTTTTGGTCTCAAATTAGGGACGATCTAGTACACTGTTTCTTCAACGGGGACGGTACCGTACACAGGTGGGCGTTGAAGAGGTCTAAGGGGGCGATTTTGGTCAAAGGCAACAACTAATACTAAATGCCTTGTAAGCAAGATCAGTATTGGTACATTACAGTATTGTTGTACTGCTACTAGTACATGAACGAGTCGCGGCATGCGCAGTGAACCACAGTGTGCGTGTCTGTTCCGACTCGATCATAAAGCTTATATTCGTGTGTAGTATATCGAATTCTTGCATTTGACAGTTTCATTAAACATTACTATGAAAAAGTGAGGATTTTTATCGATACGAGATTGATTTGATGCAGAGTAAGTATTAACTTAGGCTCTTAAATATTTTACAAAAAGATCAGGGTGCGCTGGATATAGTCCAGATTTGGTACTGAGACCTTTCTCGAACGTACAGACAGCAGAATTATTACTGAACGGAGTTAGTTGGTTTTTTTTTTTCAAAAGGTAGCGGTATGGCAGAAAAGGTAGGGCACCTATGATCTAGTCTGTTTCCTAAACTTGAACATATGACCCGTGTTGCAAGGAGCCGTATCCTGTATGTATTAGCTGGTTCTATATACCCCGAGGTTGAATTGATTTTTTTTTTTTTAATTTCAAAACCCCTTTATTGATAAAAGTTTTACAATTTACAAATTCTCGATTTACAGTTTTCTCCTCTTACTGCATATCTGCGTATACATTCGAAGGAGGAGTTGAATTGAGCCGGTTCGAGCCTACGAAGAAGGCACACAATGCTGAGATCCGATTGGCCACGGCCGACCCCCTCCCCCCACGCACCACCGCTATCAGTCAAAGGTTGACAGTAACCGACTTGCCGTTGCCGCGTGTGTTGGTTGTTCCAGCATTAGGAGCACCCGTTCTATAAAACTACGTGCTTAAGGTAAATGGGTCACTTCATATCCAATTAAATATCAATGCCATGGAAACTTGTTCCAAGCTCGATTCTAGGCTGTGGTTGTATTTCATTTTAAATTATTATTCCTTTGACAGCTCGTAAAAAAGAGCGGCTCGCTGAAGTGGAGGAGTCAATTTTAACATTGGTATTGAAATGATGGCTTAAGAAGTTGTTTTTAGGTTAATTCATTTTATAAGACTCTGAATCAAAGGTGCTCACTGACAAACTGTAAAATTTTAACGAGTATATTTACAATTGTTTATTATGCAAATAAGTTAATTTTATTATGTAACTAGCCCTCTTGTAAGACAATTTTCAGGAGTGAATTTTATATTCATAGTTGGAATTTTTTTTTAAAGAATTGTCATAATTTGATCAAATATGGCTTTACAGTCCCTCCAATATTTGTTTTTACACAGGTCAACGTTCCACCTATTTAGACATATCTAGGACTATGCGTGTAATATTTGACATTTCGAAACCATCACTTATCATTCTCATTCTCCCAGCATCATATGCCGATTTATATTCCTAATATAATTGTATATAACTTCTTAATACTATTATATATAAAACATTATATTTTAGAAACCGTGATGAGAAAAGACATTTCCATCAACAATGAAATCAAGTAATATTTGTTCATCGATAGATTTGTTTAAATCGTTGAAATATTATCCTTATTTTATGTTATGTTAGCACGTAAAATTCAATATTACATACAATGAAAAAATACATAATTATTATTATTCATAACGCTTGTAGGGGATAGTTGCACCAATTTGTTTTCCATTGTTAACGTGACTGTGCTGACACATTAATTATGTTTAATTAAGGAATCTTATTCGAATTACAATGAACTTCCGATTATTCGGGGGCGGATGTTGCAGTTTCTCTATCGGTGTAGTGTGAGAGAACTATGATTGTTTGTTTTTGGGGGAATTTTTTGAGCGTAAGCCCTCTGGTCATCAATCATTGTATATATATACAAACTCATTTTGAGGACCCTACCGACGGAAGCCCGAGATAGTACGAAACGAGAGCAGAGCCGGCCGGGGCCCAGGAGGCACCCCAGTCCCACATGTCAGCCGGTGGTTAATTATATTGTTTTGTAGGGCACGAGGTTTGATTTGGAGAATGTAGATAAAAACCATCTAATCAGCTAACTTAAATACATCAGTACAATCCACCAATGGTTACATTTTCAAAGTGAGAACTATGGTGGGAGTTACTCGCATCAAGGGTTCATCAGCATTTATTTAGATCTATAAAAAAAACTATTCCAAGAAAAAAACTTAACGACAGTTTGACTAAACGTTGGTCGAGTCCAATATATTTAACACTTATGTATCTCTGGATACTTCCTCTTGATTAGTACTTCCTACAAAAATGCTTTACTTATATTTTCATTGATTATATTGGAACATCTTAATAGAGAGTGCCACTTAAAATCAATCTACATGCCGTCATCATCATCAAAGTTTGAAGTTTTATAACAAAATAAATAAGGACTACAGGTCATGGTAAATTTTGGTTTGAGTTTATACTTTTTTTTTTCTTTTTTTTTTTTTTTTCGCCCTTCCTGAGGCTGAGCCTCAAACGGGCTTTTTGAGTTTATACTGGCTAGGTTGTTCAAGCTAGAACTAACTATGGCAGATGATGGTGTTTCTCTTCTTAAGATCTTTAATTTGTTGTGGTTGCTTTCCCAATTCTAAAAGTTTTGCACTCCGAGCTCTAGAATGATTTTTTCTATAGTGCTTGCTGTCTTGTCCTGAAAGAAATGTACCGGAGTTAATAAAGCAAAACACCAACGTTGTACAATGGACAGCGAAATGAAATGAGTCCCTCGAAGATATTGCCTTATCTATGGTCGACGACATTGCGTTTTACAGCAGCAGCAGGAGTGCACAAAGAACTCTTACACGTGCAGAGTCAGTTTGAAAAGTAATCAGTGACAGACTTGCTTGGTTAAACATGAGTATGGAGGCCGGGAAGACCGACTGCGTAACCTTCTCCCTCCGAATAGGGGAAAAAAACCCTTGCCAAAATCCTATACTATAGGAGGGCAAGAGAACTCACCGGTTTTCTAAATGTACTATCCGGGCATAAAAATGGATATGTATCTCCATTTCTCTACCCATTTTAGCAAAAAAATAGAAAAAGTACGACACAAGTCTTACCGGCTTTACCACTTGATAACTTCACCCAGTTTGTTGCTGCGTCTCAAACTGATGATCCTCCTATTAATGAGCTCTGCTGTACGGTGCCCCGCATACTCACTTGACACAGCTAAAGGTCTCCAACAATTTCATAATGGGATCATGATAAATGTGGTCAGACATACCTCTTTCGAGAGGTAAAACAACGCCGACCTGCACCCGTTGCTTGGCGTGCCGCCCGTGGGTAAGTTCATCCACCGGAGACACACCACGTTTTTACATACATCGATGGAAATTTTTTGACTCGTAGCAGCACCTGACCCAGTGTTTCCCACCACCCTTCCCACATCGATGGCAACAGACTTTTGGGGAAAATTAGGTTTAGATTTTGTTGTTAGATGTAAGTTAGTTGCTAGTAAAAGTCTATGATTCATAAGGTGAGTTCCATCTCTTTTTAACATGTTTAGACAATGAGTGTATAATGCACATTATACTTTCTTAAGAATAACAAATCACAATGTAAAATTATTAAAAATTGTATAAAATGTAGCCAAGCTACAGGACATTGTAAATATAATCATTTATGTAGAATCTATACTGATTTTTTCCCATAATTTATAATAACAAGGAAATACGGGTAAAAAAGAAAAAAATGTCTTATCTTTGGCCCGTTAAATTAAAAATTGGCACTAATAAGTAAAATTAACGAATTTCTATGAGTGCAAATTTAATTTTGGCATTGCTGCTTCGAGAGCCGACGGCAATAATTTACGAGTCCGAAGAGAGAGATTGGAGGAATAGTCTTTATATACTGTATAAACTAGGAATATACTGTCCCCTCGGTAGACTCTCACTACCTTCCTGATTCCACCCGCCTCCTTTAGGCATTCCACACCCTATATCCTTCTCATACATCCTTCAAATGGGGGACTCCCCTTAGTGAAAGGCACTCATTAGCCCAAAATAATTTTCCTTTATTTTTCCCACATCCTATTTTATAAGTTTGAGAGCTAAGAAAAAAAAAAAAAAAAAAATACTGTCTGACTGTATACATGTTTAATAGATCGAAATATTGAACTTATTTACTTGACATACTTATATGAAACACACCATATACTATGACATAGCATGAGATAATTCCTATGAAATAGAAGAAATTGTTTGTTCATTTGTAGGTCCATCAATAACAACTGTCTCGTTCGCTATATAAATGCCCATCCTGACTCTGGTAGGGTACATAAGGGACAGGAACTTCATACAACGAACTGAAATAATTATACGGTACCTGGTTGCTTTGCTGAGAGCCAAAAACTGGCATCGATCAATCGAAGCCATACTTTCACCCATCCTTCAATCCAGCTGCTTCATATTTACTGCCTAATTAACTTTTCTTGAGGGTAATTATCGGTCAGTATTGACACATAAATATGCAGCCTTAATCAATATATTATTGTCGATTGGTCCTTGGGCCATCTTAGTTTTTCTTCATTATGAAATGCAGTTTAGATGCTGCACAAGGATATATATTACACTTATGTATCCATTTCAATAAATAAATTTTGGTGTTAAGAAAACATAAGTTGCATTTGTTAGACATGTAAACCCAACGTTTTAGTAAAACGAGCAAAAAAAGAAAACTTAGGTATGTAAATATTTTAGAAAAAAAGTTTGAAGTTACTCAAAATAATTCTTTTTGTCTTGTTTTAAATTTTAGTCCTGGTGATGCCAGAATGTGTGAAACTTCTACTAAGCATTGTATATAAATAAAAAGAATTATTTTGAGAGACTCCTTGCTTTTTTTTCCTAAATAACTATACACAAGTGTCTCTGTTTGACTATACCGAAAAATAATATTATTATATTTTAGGTTTTACAAAACACCAATCTTTGTGTCTTTAAGTTTATTCAATTAGCAAGCGAATTCGACATCCCACGTCTGTCATCCTCAGGCGCTATACAGCGATCAGCCCACAACTACAAACTTAGGAGAACTCGCACTTAAAGAAAAGCTTTTGAAGGAAAACGAACTTTGGTCTGAAGAGAACACTGGTGTTATTTAAAACCTATATTAAACCATTTCATCTAATCTAACATCTGATATTTTGTAAATCATTTTATACAACATTTTTATAATAACGTTACTTTTTATATTATGTTTTTATACGAGAAAACTAATATCAAATATTGTAGATTAAGAGCTATTTGTTAATACATTTCTCAAAATGTATACTAGTTTTCAAAATTCATTTCTGTAGTAGTAGAATGTGCTCTTTTAAATCTTTAAATTTAAAAAATATACATAGTGTCATTGACCATAATATTTTTGAGACTATTTTTCTGCTATTTTGCTGCTACTCACTTGAAATCAGCTCGACAGGACCATTGTGTTGTGACCTAATCCTCTGTTTTATCCCGATTACTTTTGTATTGCCCCATTTTAATTTGTAGATCATTTTTACAACCAGAACGAGAACCCCTGCTGCACTACCGAGGTGCTTCTTATGTAACCAATGCCTTTTGAATCACAAAACCTCACTGACTTGCCCACTCTAACCGTGGTTGAATCACTTGCATCTATTCATTTACAAATCAGTGAAAGAAATTTTATTGTTCCGTCACGATCATAAATCATTGTGAATGAAGTGCTGACTAAGTATACAACTTGCAGCAATGGGAAATTATACCTGAGAAAAGATATTTCAATTGACTAGGACTGTGCTCAGAACCATAACACTTTATCGAGAAAAAAGTTTAGACTAGTTTCTTATGATTTGAAATAGATAGTTAGATAGAAAAAAAAATGTATTCCGCGACAACGTTCCCTATGAATAACAATTAAGTACAGATAACAGATTCATCTCCGGCAAACAAACGAACTGTTACATTATAAAGTAAAATAAACTGTGTACCTCTATAAAAGAAAAAGAAAGATTGGCAACTTCAGTAAATAAAGTCATAGATGGATTGACATATAAAAAAAAAATATTAAGAAGTCTGTAAAATAGAATACAACATCAAATGAAAACCTTTAAATTGACATATCACAAAATAACATACAAGCTAAATATACAATAATAAAAACCAAGGCAAGACGGTCCAACCTCTGGATATGATGAAATAAAAATAAAAATTCAAGCAATAAAAGTGTGAAATAAAAATCTATATCGTCCCCAAAAACAGCAAGAGACAGTCTGGATGGTGAGGAGGTATTGGTCGGTGTATAAAGGTGAGAGAGAAGGGATCTTGTGTTCAAGGAGTAGACTGAGAATTTGAACAGTAGATTATTGTATGTATGTTTAAGGAGGGTGTAGCGACCGCTAACTACATAAGTTAAATCACCCTATACTCTGGTGCATATATAATGTAAATCATTGTACAAGTTTTAAGCAATAAACCATGCGCGGGACCGGCAGTCGTAAACAAGTCAAAAGTAAGAGGGTCGACAGCCGTCAGCAATAAACAGACCCTTTTAGACCAAGGGTCGCCACCCGGCGGTCATAAACCTGAAAAGGTTGGCCACCTGGCCGCCATAAACAGACCCTTTTTAGACCTGCGACACCTTCCGGCAGGATGGGGAAACGGTATTTAATCCCGGGGCTTCTGGCCCTAAACGCTACTCTCTCCTCATCGCCTCTGAGTCTGTCACCCTGTCTTTTAGTCTCCTTGCAGCCCCTCTGACGACTTGTACCTGTGACGCTGCTGGGCCCCCGCTCGAACTCTAAAAACTGGCCTTATTCTTTATGAAACCTCTGTACCTCTTCTCTTGAACATAGTGCATTGTCAGGGCACATACCTATCATAAATGGAGTCAGATATGTTATTAACTCGAACAACCCGCACTTGTCACCAGGGACAGGTGATCAGGCACCTTCTAGTGACAACCCGACAGAGGTTGATGAGAATCGATGGTTATCAAAAAGAAATGGGCTGAGGAAATACTGTGCACACCTGGAGGTAGAATCAGGATTCGACTGATATACATAAAAACAAACTATGGCCAGGAAATTATGGTTATGCTATAGGTTCGTCCTAAGGAAAGGGGGAAAAAAAGGTTACACTATCGGGATCCCTCAATTTTAATTTTATAAGATTTTAATCTTTAATCATGAATCCTGGAAATGAGAGCTCTTAAATCTTTTTTATCTATTATTATATACGAATATAATGAAAGATTTTTTTTTATGTTTTGTATCATTTCCTGATATTGCATAGTTAACTTCAAAGTTTTCACAATTATATGCTACCATTGAGTTGATCCGGTCATTGTATCATTGACACGATATTGATTGCCTAAATAGATTGCATGGATCTCATGCCTTTGCATAATCATTCACATGTCTGCTACTCTACCGATAGATTAAATTTCATTGCATGTATTTTAATATGTTTTAGTATCGGAAAACCATTGGTTAGAAGCAACAAATTTAATTATATGCTAGAAATTGAGCCAGATACAAGTGGACAGGGACATTTTCGAGATTATTTCTCCATTCTAAACCTATAATTGCTTTTTATATTTTTTTCACTTCTTGATCGTTAGCTATTGCGTGTTAGCAATGTTCTTTTTTTTTCGTAATTAGCTTGAGGAGGGGCATAAATAAATGATTGCTGCCAATTTCAATAAATTATACAAATAGCCTACCGAATAATGTCTAGCTATTAATATATATCTTTCTGAAAAGTTATCTACCTGACGAGGAATTTTAATCTGGTGTTCTTTCTTCTGCAAATAACTTAAAATTGATGTTTTACACTATTATACAGACAAGTGGTTAGTATAACTTCACGATGTGTAGGTTATGGGTTCACATGCTCCTGGTGCACTGCTATAACTTATGTCCCTTTCCACCCTTGACAAGAGTACATGAGTATAAAATAGCAGTGGATAAGTAAGCGATAGATTACAAGAAAATGATAGTTTGAAATTATGCTTTATTGGATTTCTATGTCTCGTTTAGACTCTTTTCATGCCGTAACACATGTAACGACTCTTGCATCGAAGCGCAACAAGTGCATGCCCAACCTGTTCTCACGATTCTCAAATTCAACGTATCATGGCACCCATTGGTGCTAACGTTGTATACTGCACCCATAGAAAGTTCTGCAGTAATCCTGGGACAATATTAAAAACAGAAACGTACATCTATGGTGGTATTATTGAAGAATGCTGTCGAGCCGTGCGCATTTACTGCCGAACATGAACAAGTCGTAGGGAAGGATAGCTGGCCGAAGAAAGAAAATAACAGTTAAGTTGTTGGCATTACATTGACAATAGTTGTTAAGAATTTTTTTTTACTTTACACAAATTAAAACTTGTCAAAGATACTAATTATCATTAATTACTCGCCGTCTTAGATAGATATGCACGCATTTTTAAGTTTAAATGCCCGTATTTTCCGAAAATTAAGGATTAGATAATTATAGCTAGCCAAAAAAACAAAACATTTAATCGTATATCCATGCGAAAAAACAAACATATTCTGCCCAGGAGACCCCCCCCCCCCCGCCACTCCGAAGGCAATTTCCTCTGCAAGCTGGAGGAAAGGCCGGAGGCGAGACTAGAGAGAGAGACAGGGCAAGAGAGCCAAAGACGCTCAGGAGATAGGTGGGGGATGACGGCCAGTGGTGATCTCATGACAGATCACGAAGACATGAATGTTTTTGTCAACGAGGGTGTTTGTAAAGATTGTTACTGGATAACGAGTTTACAAGACGATTTGGATGAGTGGATAGGTTTTTTTTGAATTTGGAAAATCTTGAGGGTATCAGATATAAGTTCATATTATATCTTATACTGGTATAATATCAAGGACAGTTTGCACATGAAGATCACTGAGAAAGGATGAGTTTGTAATAGAAAGGGTGCATTGACTACAGTTCCGAGACCTTTTTGGATTCGTTTGATATTCGGAGGTTTTACTGTCCCCATAATTTTATTCCGCAAGTCCAAATTCGTTTTAGGAACTGTCCTTGTGAGTTTGTTTTTTACTGTTGGCTCAAAGTTTCTATTAAGCAGTCTGTATAGCTGTTCAAACCAATGTTGCATATATTATTAATTAACGTTTTCTAAGTTGGAACCTGGAACAATAATATTTTATCTACAGTTACTGTTAAAATGTCAATAGCTTATAGGTTGTTCAGGAAGTAGATTTGAAATGTTATTATCTTCAAGCAAAGTGCCTCTAATATTAGAACTGTTACGAAACTTCTTAAATGAAAAGGAAGAGCAGATGTTGGGCAAGCCAGATGATTTCTATCCAGGCACATGTTCTCTCAGGAATCTGTTTTCCGGTTCCATTGGTAAATTATCCAAAGTGTCGTACAAGCTAAATCATCTCAAACAATTAATGATTTTTTTTAATTTAGAGTTTTGCGTTTTGGTGTGCCCGTACCATGACAGAAACTATTAATAAGGCAGATAAATAAAACCAAAAAATAAAAGATTAGAATATTTTTTTCCGATTACTTGTATTGATATAAAAGTCTGGAATTATTTATCGATGCTACGTGCTAGCTCCTTCAGATAGCCACTGTTAAAATTAGAATAAAGTAGACTCGCGTTAAATGAAAACGGAATACTATGTTTCATTTACGTTTTATAAAATACTAATAATATATTAGGTACGCTCAGAATTAAAAACTAATACTATGAGTGATTATTTTGCGTATTAGATGCAACAAATAATAGTAGGCCAATTAATGTATTCATATCATTTTTCATTTTACAATCTCACTAATAATCAAATTCAAACCTCTGAAATTCTCCTGCCTCCTTTTCCATCATAATGGGATAAACAATTAAACAGTTTTTAAGACACCTACCAGTTCTTAATTTTGTTCAGTTACTAACACTTTATTCATTCACTGACCATGGTCTCTTCAGTGAAGGTTCAAGATTATTTATTATTATTTATCACAGTTTTTTGCGTATATATATGCATCATTTTTTCGTATATTTCTTTGTCGAATCGGGCATCCAAATAAGCCAGCAGTCATTAATTCGACTTAGAGATACGGCTGATTATCACAGAACAGGAGATAAACATATCAACGACAAAAATTATAACTAGGTCACATCTGTTACACTACAAATTTTTCCACTGGCCTAGTTTTTGGTTTGTATTTTTTTTAGGGTCTCATAAACATCAAAATAGATGCCCCTTATCGATATCAGTATTGATTTTTTACTATTTCAAAATTAAAGATAATTCTTGACCTCAAAAATTGTTATGATCTTCTCGGCAATGTTTAGATTTTTTGATTTTTTTTTTGAGGTATCATTTAATTTTGGCTATTAATTAATTACTTGGTAATAAAAAAATAAATAGTTTTCTAGAATATTGAGTAGTTAAAGATCTCGACTTCCTTGTCAATGATATATTTATTAGTTGTGACATTAGATACAGCTGTAATCACAAAAATCAATTAAAACTCTCACTGCAATCGTGACATTTAAATCAATTTCACCTCAACCAGTATTTGACATAGATCCAAGATAAAATGCTTGATATAACCCTATGAGAAATTAAGTAACTGTATGAATGATAATTAAGATTAGTCCTACCATTTTTTCCATTTAATCAATCTTTTTAATCAATTATAAAAGAAATTGTGTTTATTTAAATATATAAACTGAAGTTCTTTTTAAGTTTCTTAAAGAAGAAACTTCTTTATTGTGACAATAAGTAATTGTCATAAATGTTCTTATTCATACCATATTTACAATTTTCATTCACTCGCTCATTCATACAGTATTTACAAACAGTCCAGAGACCTTGCAAATCTATATGAGGATATACATTAAAAATGTTAACCACAAAGGAGCAATATCAGTTCTTAACCCTTTTAAAAACTAGAATTGTAAATGGGTAAATCTCTACATTAAATATCCTATATAACTAGCTTCGAATGTATTAAATACGGGATTTCTGTTTGCTATCAATACTTTTTTGGGGGAATATTTTTGAACTTCGTATTTTTAACTGTAAATCATCAATAGCTTCTTAGCTGGGACTTGAGGAATCGAAAATTTCGTATTTCGTTTCGGTAATCGGGAGCAGTACACGACGTGTGACTCAGGACAAGCGATGGTGTCACGATGTCCTTAGCTAAGTGAAGCGGAGAGAATCCATGAATGAAAGGTCTCTTTATGAAGGTCTCTAAGACCATTCTTGTCGGTAACTGCCAAGGAGAGTAATGTTGACTTGTACATCGCTAATGAGCAGCTGAAAGGAATACACTGTATGCACTCGTGGCTGAAGAAAACCAGCAAGGCATGCCCCAACCACAATGATTCTTTTTGAGTTGAAATCTCCAGAGAATATGATTTCACTAGATGTTATGATCTATAACGATATGAAATGAACATGAGAAAATGTTCCTGAAGACTTTTCGATAGTTCTTTCCAAGAACGAAAAGTAGTTATTTAACAGCCAAACTGCAACTAAATGAATATATTGTAAATACTCAGGAAAAACCCTCCATACGCTTTCATAAACTAAACATGATCCCCCGAAATTTTCTTAAGCTAGAATGCTTTTCCGGCGTACTAAAAATATTTCTTCTCCAAATCTTTTAAATATGTTTTTCATCTATATGTCTTTCTAAATGGTTACCTTTTGGTGTAATATTGATTCAGCATTTTATAGTTCTTAATTAACTTTGCAAAACGGATGCCATAATGAACACAATGGAATAGAATAATGAATGAACATGAATGATAGGTGCTATCATTTACGAATGTCGTTTTATTCTTTGGATTGGAGCAAATTTTATTGTTTATTATTTCAATTGGTTTGTAAGTACTTTGACTTTTAGTCCTGAGGATGCCTAAATTGATGAAACGTAGACTGTTCCTGTTATATCAGTAAAAAAAGTATTTAAAATGATTTGAACCTTTTTTTTGTAATAAATTTTCACAAAGCATAAATACTATAATAGTAATTAATTTAATATCAGAATATCATTCATTACTATAGCATACAACAGAAGGCAAAAATTCAAGTCTTCAATAGGTTTTTTTAAATCACTCATAGGTTTTTGGTACTCGGAATTACGGGGGTTAGCAATATAATGATTCAAAAGCTTTTCTTTTGTTGTTTTTTTGGGTTAGAAAGTTATTTAATTTCCCGCAAATACTCACATTCATACATAATCCATATATAAACAAAAATAAAAAAGCCCTGGTACTCATTGAAACATTAAAAATACACCACCGCTACTAAAGTTTAAATGTCGTTGACCTTCCTGACAATAAGCTAGCAATAGTGAGTTAATTAGAAGCAATGTTTTCTAGATCATGGCCCTCCAAAACTTTGCCATTTGACTGTATATAGTCGGAAGCCTAAAACGGCTGGAGACGAATTACATTTAACTTCTAAATGTAGAAACAGAACCAAACACTCTAATAATTTAATGAAATATAAACATTTAAATTATCAGCAGAACCATTACCTTGGTGATCCTGACCTAAATTTGAATAAAGTAAGGTGATTGCTCAAGGTTACATCGGAACTTCTGTACCAGAATTATAAAGGATAATTTCAAAAGGTAATCAATTATGCTAACTATGTATCAAACATACAAATGAGAACACATTACATTTCATTGCAAAATACGCGATTTTGAGTAATTTCGTAAAAAAATTTCGTAGAGGCTTTTTTGGAAAATATTCACTTAATAAGCAGAAAGTACTAAATACTTATAAGTATACCTCAATGCTTGTAACTGGTAAGCTATTGCAGATTTTTTCAAAATAGCCTGGGTATATAGATATAACTCATAAAGAAATTAAATTTTAATTATGATTGAGCAATTGTAAGGCAGGATAGTTTTTTTGTCATTTTTATATGAATGTTATATCGGTGTTTAGTTACAGTCAAGTTGTGTGAGTTGATAAATGTGTATGTTTGCGTACTACTATGCATGTTTTGTATGAAAAACATAATACTGTGGGCGCATCATGATTAGTTCGGTATTCTATTATGTATGATCTACAGAATTAACTATTAGTATCATTATTTTGAGATTTACTTAGTGCCCATAGTTCTGGGATATTTATTTATATTTCTATGAACAGAAATATTGTACAATACAGCGGGAATTCTCTACAAAAAGGTATGTATCTATTCAACTGTCAAGACCATTAATTATAGGAGAACTACAATATCATGGGTACAGCTCAAATTAACTTGACCCCATTATAATGATTTGAGCATTAAATTATATAATAATGACCTTAATTTCGTGATTTTCTAACTGAGCAATGATTATTTTGTTCGTTTTTATAATAACATCACAGATAAAATACCCTCCGTTACAGTGCTTACTTCATCGAGCCACGTCATCGCTAAATAATGATAGTGATTTTAATTACAAAGAAGTCATAATGCACTAACGTTTCATGGTTGACGCAAACAGTAGACTCTTACAATAACTAGCCATGTTTCTAAGGCGTAAATTTGGCACCGAATGAGGCTAAATAACTTACACTATCATGCTAATTGTTCAGGAAGCGCATATAAAATAAGATTACTTGTATGGCCATTAATATATGGGGATATTATAAGTGTTTTTTAATGTACAGATTTTTTTTTTTTGTTGGTGAATCCAAAACTTCTTAACACTAGCAAATTCTTGACGTAGGCTATTTTACCCCAATGTGATTACCCCTAAATTTTTTCTTTTTTTTTTAAGCATTGGCATATTAGTATCTAATTTCATTCAATAATGTCAAGGAAGCCGATTTATTGCTGCAATTAAGGATTTTATTAATAAAGATACGGTAATAAGTTATTGTTTGTTTTAAATTAGAGTTTTACACTTCGTGTACTGCCATTTGGAACAGGGAAGGTAGGCTAAAATAACTGCTAAAAGATTTGAATCCAGAACTTTCCTATCATAAAATTCTTAGCGTGACTACTACAATCTAGATGAGGGTTTCAGTGTTATATTTTTAAATGAATTCAATTATGACTCAAATGTTTTTTGTTTTGTTATTTAAATTTCAAAACCCCTTTATTGATCAAAATTTTTACAATTTGCAAATTTTCAAATATTTCTCCGAAATTTTACATATTTTTCATCTTACTGCATACGCAGATGCATTCGAAGGTGGGTAGAATTAGCAGGGGATGATAGCTCACCTTCAGATTGATCAGATGGTTGAACTTTTTTATTAAAAAAAAAAGTATTTTGGATTATTTACCGGCAAGTCGTTTAACGAACAGAATTTTCACTATTTCATGCCATTGATATTATATTAATTGCATTTTTAATTTATATGGAACGATAAGAAACGTACGCATCGTACACATTAACGTACGGTTTTAAATACTTTTTTCTCAAAAAGTTATCATTCAGCAATAAATTTTTTATCATGGACGTGTAGTTAGTAATATTGTCTGAGAACGAGAAGGCACGGCTATCCATCTTATGAATCATTGTGTATCTTGCTAATAATAGATGAAACAATGGAGGGCTTCTGTAATTTCGATCGATACACGTTGGGTACGTTATTATATATTAAAATTTAGATTTTAGGACTCTTATTGAGTGAAATTTACTATACTGGAGTTTTTGTGACTTATACAAATTCTGATTAATGAATATTACGCAGAAATCTTCGGACCAATTCTGTAAACAAATGCCGACATTTTATTAATGTTCCAATACCATTTGTACTATGAAATTTCGCAGGTTGGGAGAAGTGTAGGCTCTTTTGATTAAATCAAAATTTTTAAGATCTTAAAATAGTGAAAGAAAGTCTTTAAAAAGTTAGGTTACTTAAAAATTGATGTGTCATTCAACAATACGTTTATTGCAGAATACAGAATGTAAAATCTTCATTTTTTTCCCCAATCTTTTGACTAACCGAACGGGTAGAAACAGCAACTAACTACAAGTAAATACTTGAAAACATTTAACTGCGACCAATTAAATGGAATGAAAAAATAACATTTTATTATAAGACTAAGCCCACTAAGAATAACTGTGTAATATGTAAACTAATATAGGGCCACTATGTAACCTAATATGTGTGGGGACTGCGTTACCTGATATGTGTGGGCACTATGTAAACTAGTATGGCTGAAGGATTTGATAAACCTAGGATTTCAGATAATTATATTTTTAATGAATAAATTATAATTGAATACTGAAAAGTTAAAATAGACGCATAAATTTATACAAGTACAGTGAAGAAAATCACTGAAAATAAACAAAACCAAAAATATAAATTATAAAATAATAATCAAAATACTAACTTTAACTATTTATTACTAAAATGTTCCTAAATTGTTAATAATAATTTTTTTTTTTGGATTTTTTCTTATTATCTACAACGTAGGTTCTCACTCTCTTCGGAAAAAAAATACTCAACACCCTATTTTAAGAAAAAAACGACTCCCGTTCTTCAAATCTAACCCATAGTGTTCCAGCTTTTTGAGTCATAGCTTTTATGACTTTTTCAGAACTTTTATATTGAAAAATAAGGGCAGATTTATTAAACTGTTTTATTAATATTGGTGTATTTTTTTATTTTTTCAAGTTTGATTTTATATATATATATATATATATATATATAATATATATTATTTATAAAATATCATTGTCGAGATGGTTGAACTTGGTGTAATAACAACATTTTTCGATATTTTGTGCAATATTTGTCTTCAACGATCTTAAATCATCGTGTTTAACTGTTGACAATCCCTTCCTTTTCTTTGTTAGTGAATTTGACTATGCTGAAAACTCTTTTGGCTAAATATGATGTAAACCTTTTTTTAAACAGGCCGTACATTCGGATATAATACTGGAATTTGCCAATGGAGCCAAATTTATTAATAACCATTTTTTGATTTTAAATTAATTTTGAAATAATATATGAAATAAATTAATTAACTCTTGATTTGTTGAAAATTCTATCCCCTATAGCAATGATAATTTTGATTTTTGTAGATTCGAGAATGATTTTAGTACCCGATCTGGAATGACCATGTTGGGGAAACCCTGAAATCTTTTCGTAAAATCTTCTTCACGTGCTTTAAGTTAAAATTCTCTCGTAAAGAACTTAAACTTAAAGAAACAATCTCGTATGGATGAAAAGCCTCCTGTATTCATGATAATGTTTAATGAGTCCTGGCAATGACCAGGTTCTCCAATCATGTCCTGAGCGTTTGTGGCTCTCGCGCTCTTGGTCAGCCTCCACTGGCTCGTATCCGATGGAGGAGCGTGGAGGACTTCCCAACACTCAGTTTCCTCATTCGCATGCTATGGAGGTGACAGCCATGTGGAATTTGGAGGTCTCTGGGCAGTTTGTGAATGAGCGAGTGAATGAAGATTTGTAAATATAGTATTAATGAGAAAACTGAACACAATTCCTTTTTGCTCAATAAGGCAGGTTGTAATTTGATCACAATAAGCATTTTGAAAATCTAGAAAATATTATTCGCCAGTTGGAACTGTTTGGAACAGTCTCGCGATTATTGCCAATTGTTGGTGGTGGTTAGTACTCGCCCTCTTCTAAATTTGCCTTAGACCAAAAAAGCACGGTCAGATCTAATCAACGCACACCAATGGTCTGCAACACCCCCGTTGGGGGCCACTGATCTACTTGGTTACACATCATAAAAAAAAATAAATGATGTTTTTAGGTTTCGCTAGTACAAATGTAGTTTGGTTGAAGCGTTTCCAGCCTTCAAAGAGATCTTTAGATATTGAAACACACTAAAGCTTAAGTTGCTAAATTATGTGGCATTGATCTGAGGAGGCCATGTATAAAACTGAAACATACTAATTTCAAATTGGCGTGCTCGCATGAGCATTCTTTAGCGACGCAATCGTCCTCTGAGTCTATTACTAGGTCACAGTGTCTCAGTGTGGCAGCGAGGCCGCATAGATTATGAATTACAATGCCTCCGACACCAGATAGGAATCCTCAATTGACTGATCTATGAGGGCCTAGTTTTTTTCAAATACAAGCTATACGAATTACGTCCCTGTCATCGCAAAATATTTGATCAGAAAACAGCTTTAGTTGTAAAGCAATGCAAATGATTCACTTTTTCACATGAATTATGCATTTTTTTTTAATTGGACGTACAATTGAAAGGGTAAATTACAAAATACAGCAGACCAAATTATTCGGTAAAACGGAGTTTACAAGTTTCAAGTTTGGGAGCAAACAAAAAACAATATTAATTTTGCAGGTAAAATAGTGTTTGCTAGGGCCTGTTTTAGAACACCCATTCAGTCATTCATTGGTGGTCGCAACAATCCATGAATAATCCGAGATTTTGCTAAAAACTTACTCCACTCACAATTTACTGGTTTATGTTTATACAAGTAAAGTTTTATGACATCAAATCTCGCTTGAGATGGTTGAATTTCGTTGGGCTCGGCAGTAACAGGCAACACTGTGAAAAATACTTTTAAGCGAAAATGCCAGTTGTGTCGACAATGTCGAGTCTATTAGCTGGTCCCCTTCACTCCGTAGTTTGGCTAGGCAACTTCCTGATCATTCGGTCAATCATGATAAAACCAAATAAATAAAAAATAAAATAACTCACTAGAGAACAATTCATAACATCTTCAACCAGTAGTAAAAAAAAATCGTTTAAAATTGGTAAATACGTGAGGGTACATAGGACTGTGTTTTAACAACTGACTGTGTGCAACAGGACGATGGCAAAAGCTGTTGTTGTTTTCTATTGGATAATGGCGTTGTCCTGAATAGTGAGAATTAATCAGTAAATTTTTGTAAATGGGATGCAGACATGAGTGTGGGTGTCTATGACCTCTATACTAACTAGCAGCGAAACCTCAATTTATCTATTTCTTCATTGGTGAGTCAGCAGGGTTCATTATGCATTTACATTCTTGTTAGTTTTAGCAGCCCGGCCTTCATAAATTAACTTTATATATTAATAAATGTCAATACTCTCAATTCTCAAGTGTGTTGAGGGCCATCGGAAGAACTTTTTTTGTGATCGCAGCCGAAAACACTTCCATTATTCTTCATGTTAAAACTCAGAAACAAGTCATAATTTTCTAAATCAATATCCAAACTTCGTTACATATCTGACCTGAAACATTGATTATGCGACGGTTTAGTACTGAAACCAATAAACATGTTATATAATATTTATGTAAGGTAGGAGAGGCTGTGTTAACCGAGGGCTTGTTGATTTTATAGTTATCATGAAGTAGGAACAAAGTCATTGATTTATGACCAATAAGAAAAGACCTTCTTAGACTTTTAGCAAGTTGATATAATTTTTTATTGTTGTTTGTTTTGAGTATTTGTCTAATAAGTACATAACATTTTTATTATTGACTATATATAGGCAGTGCTCCAGCAGGAGACCAAAACAAATTGAATAATTAATCACTTCGAAGTCAAGTACTAGTCATGAAATTGATTTGAGAGCAACATCAGCTCTGTCGGCACAGTTCGAAGCCAGCCACTTCAGTCCGTTTTCAGATCAAGGACTTACAAGTGGTTATAATAGTTTGTTTTTTTTACTTGCATGCATACAAATGTACAACACACATACGAGAATAAATATATTGATTCAAATAGAATAAAAATGATAATAATTCTGATGGAGTTGGTCAAACGAATTCATTCACTGAATGCAATGTCCGTCAATGATATATTGGAATTTTGTGTGAGTGAAGCTTTAATTATATCAATTAAAGGTACAGCTGCCTGACTTCCCAAAGCTGACCTAATTGCAGCTTCTTTCCCCTTTGCCTGTTTATACAATGATGTCGTTCTACGAAAACATTATTAGATAAATATTAGTAGTTAAAGCGAAAATATGTAACGAAAATGTTTGATGTTGGAATAGGAAGAATGTTTTGTGGAAGGACTTTTGTATGTTGAATTTGGATCACCGCCTATTTTACCACTTCCGGAGATGTTTGTTGAGCATTGGATGTCATTTGCAAAGGTCTCAATTAGTGCGTTTTACGTGGGAATTACCGAATTAAAGAAATAAACAATAACTCGTGTGGGGAACAGCTTTTCCCACAAAAATCAAAAATCTTTTATTGATACGTAATCGGTAACCAAGTCATTGAAAAATCAGCAAATTACTTTGTCTCACATAAAATCAAGCCAGGCTGACTTTTGGAAAATATCATTGGAAACATGTCAGTGCAATATTTTATGACCTTCCATACATACGAATTATTATTCTTTTCCATAACCATATTGCGTTTGAAGGACCTTGAACATGCTTCTATTTTCGAGATTAGATAATCATCCCGGTGATCTCGATCGTGTCGTAATTGGATATGCTATGGTTTATTAGACGTCGCACATAAACCAAGTAGTATTGTTTGCTTCCTGAAATCCTTGAGAATATGTAACCTCATGATCTCACGTCATGGTATATATTGTGGAAACATATAAAGGCAATAATTTTTTATTGTTTAAATTTGTTACGGGACTCCTAATCTATCCGGTGACGGGGACTCGACAATAAATAAATCAGTTTCATTCGCGGTACAAACCGCATTTCTCGTGGTTGGCCTCATTGGTTATTTCGCCTAGCGTGACTAATATTTCCGGGACCACCACACCCATTGATATGGCATTGTCTGAACAAATATAAATAAATATGTTACATAGAGTATTAGGTTAATGAAATAGAACGAACATCTTTCAGTAATGGGGATTACTGTTTGTGCAGCAGATCAAATTCACTGAGGACTTAGCTGCCAGCAGTTACTGCCAACCGCTACCACGGACAGTTCCAACGATAACGTTAGCAGATGAATTCATGTTCATGCTGCAACATGTGCAACCATGTTGCGCCTCCTACCCGCAATAGCTGCAGGGCGGATCATTTGCACAGCCTGCTTCAAATCCTCCATGCTATCCTGGATCTGCGCCCTCCAATAGTCCAGGGATACCCATATTCATTCAGCTTGACATATATGGAATTCTAAGGGTTCCTGCTTAGGGTGAGCTGACCGTTTAGGCGTCCCACGCCTCGTGAGTCCAATCCACAGAGTGTGCGTTTTACCTATTTGGTTGTTCATTTATCTTTCGTCGTACAGGAGATAGAAGTTCATCTGGAACACATAATTGCATTTAATTTAGAAAGTTAGCTAACTAAGGGTAAGGCCGGTTTCAATTGGTGCATGCCCCTTGGCACTCTTAAATGAAGTGGCATAGCTATACCAATTTTATTACCTTATTCGATCAGGTTTATTATGTTAGCTTTAAAAGTAACACTCCTAATTTTCCAGGACTAAGTAAGCTCTTGTTCAGCCTCCAGTGGATTCTATCCGGTGACGCGGCAGATGGAGGAGCTTGGGGGACTACCCAAGACTCCACTTCCTCTTTCGCATGCGAGGGGGGTGACAATCATGTTGATTTGGGTGAGGTCTCTGGGCTGTTTGTAAATACTGTATGAATGAGCGAGAGGATGAATGTGAAAGAGGAAGCGGAGTCTTGGGAAGTCTCCCAAGCCCCTCCATTAGCCGCGTCACCGGATCCGATCGAGTGGAGGCTGAACAAGAGCTCGAGTGCCACACACACACAGGACATGAATGAAAAATTGTATATATGGCATTTCTTATGAATAAGAACAGTGAACACAAGTACTTTATTGACCAATAAGGCAGATTGTAATTTTACCAAAATAAAGATTTGTAGAATAAAAATTTATAAAATTAAATTGAACCATTATTCAGTTACGAGGGACGGAGACACTGCTGAGATATATATTTACATAACATTTCTGAAGCACATCTCCAAAGGTTATATAGGAAGAGGCACCATCCCATTGAAAGGCCAGGATTTGACCTAAGTCGAACACATTTCCTATATTTGAGAAACGAAAGTAATGCATTTTTATACAAGCGATCTCCCGGTTGATTCGAGTCAGAAAAGGTTAATTAGTTACAAGTGAATGATCGTTATAATATCAGGAAAATCCTTTTCTCAAGTTTTCATCTTTTACAATACTAAAGATAATTTCACTGTTAATAGTATGATAAATATTATAAAAATGCTTGCCACAAAGGAAAACGATTTTCAACTCTACATTATACAGTACTGTCAAACTCTGCTATAGTACATATGTCTATTGATGTAGAAACCTATATGGTGTAACTTGGGAAGGAAATGTGGTGGTACACTCCCTCCTCGAAATTCTGGGGAAAAAAAATTAGTGGCAATCGACTCGTGCCTGTTTGTCAGTTCACGGATTACATGCGTAAAAACGATCTGAAATTTTAAGGCCATTTCAATATTTTTTACAAAGTGGTGATTAATCAATTTAATGTGAAGGAAGTGTCTCGTACTACTTCTCGATGATAACTTCTTGGCTTCCTGTACCTCAGAAGCTATTAAGGGTTTGAAGTTTGTTTTTTTTTCGACTATGGTTAATGGCGCACTATGCATAAAGCAATATTAAATATTTTTCAGAGCCAACGGCGTTAAAGCTGTTTGTTAACCGTCCGATCCAGTTTAATTTACATTTTTTTATTTGATTTTTAAATTACCTAGATAGTTTAAAGAATAAAATAGTTTGATTTAATACCAAACATACAATTTATCTCCAGATTAATGAATCACAATTTTAGCCAGTAAAATAAATACATATTACATATGTACAATACATATTCTTCTATCTAGTCTTCCTCTTCAACGGATTTAGTATCGCAATTTAAATAAATAAATAAGGTAATAAATTCCCATAATACAAGGGTCACTGTCCTGCCGGGGGGGGGGTGCAGTACCGTAATCAATAAACTTTCCTTAGAATAAACATATTTTTTGAGCAGATTGGTATATTGTTCCTTATTTTAGTTTAAGTTGGCTGAAATAGGGATCCAATGTTTACCGAGTTTTTGGCACGGACAAGTGAGGAACAGGGAGAGGGGGAGGGGAGGTTTTGACTACGCCGGATAAAAAGGAAAACATTTCGGGGTCAAGATCCGACTACTCAAAGCTGGGACATCCTCTGCACAAATGAGGGCCATTAGGCAGGGTGTAGATTGCCGTGGGTTGGAGCTCATGGCACTTAACTCCTGCGGGGGGGGGGTCGTTAGCTTTGAATGTCGTTTGAGCAGCTCTTCATGGAAACTCAATGCTTTTGCTCATCGATTTCATTGTATGAGTTCAAGTATCGGTATTAACTGTTTGACAGAATAATCGACGAGTCCGAACGGAGGCTTTACTTTCAAATAGGTTTGGAGCAATAGTTGTTCGTCTGTCTGTATGTTAGATGGATTGCTCCTTAAACGTTGCAGTATATCGTAAATGATAAACATAAATCAGCTTCAATGATATTCCATTGCAAATGGGAAATAAAACAAATAACAAAGGGAGATTTGAAAAAATATTCCTTCAAATCGATTACATCTTTTCTATGAGTTCTAACATAAAATATAAAAATATTCCAATGGGTCAAGACCCTAAAGAGAGACAACGCTAGTTCGAAATAACACATACGATGTTTTATTGTACTGTATTATGTTACAAACACAATTTTTTCACAATAACGCTATACAGTCTCTCTAAATTATTACTTTAGTTTTAGCATTTGTCAACGTTTCAGCTATTCAGGACTGTGCTTGATATAATATTTTTCAACAACAATCATTGTGTCATTTACCGAATCGGTACACTTTCAATATGTATTTTTTTTTTTTACAAGACATCCTTTCACCATGAAATCAAGTAATAAATTAAAGGAGGTTGTACAGCTTTTCATATAGTGTTATTTCGTTGAGTATAAACATAGAGTGAAAGAGTGACAAATTGATACATAAATTTTAAAGTGATGATGAGAAGACAAATTACCTTCATGACCCTACATGACTCCTATAATTGTTTAATTATTGTCAGGTTTGAGACAAAATCTGTTTAATGGTTTATAAAAAGTAAGTCGTGAACGCTTCATTCAATTCAAGTTTACCGTCAGTTTCAGGACATATTTTGACACAACCACTCCGTTCAGTAACTTTCAAAAATATTAAAAATCCCAAATTCTACTCTGCTCAGATCCAGAATCCAGAACAAATACAATGAACCTTTGTGATTACATAAAATTGTTTTTATTCTTTAGGCTTATAGGCACTTTTTATGCTTATAAAAATCGTCATTTAGTTGTAGATTATTTTGTTTTTATTTTCCAACATACAGTTAAATAAGTGGATATTTTAATACTAAGCATTAATTATTTTAGTTTTAGTTTAGAGGTGCTCTAGCAATGCTAGAAAATGAACCCATGAACTTAAAATATATAATATATAAATATTAAATATATTAAAGTATATAAATACTTAAACAGGTGTCATCCAATATGTTATGGTCAATATAGCACCGATTCTAATCAAATAACTTAATTACATAAAATTTAATAAATTATATCAACGATAAAAAATATGAATTTATTAATTTATTTGTATTAGGGACAATTCAAAACACTAAGGTCATTTAAATCCTAATTAATTATATGATGAATGATTATTTAAATATTCGCAAACTTAACTTAAGAGTCTTTTTAAAATTCAAATATTCTCTTCAGCAGAGGGCCGTCCCCGTGAAACTCAATGTCTATTGGAAGTCCGTGATGTTCTCTTTGCCATTGGTGATGTCCAAGAGATTCAGTTCAACGGAAGCTTCTTTCTCTCCGCAGTAGCGGCACCTCGGTGGATGGATCTGAGACATCAGTTGTTCATGGCGGTGGCGAGTGAGGCATATCCTTAGGCCAGTCCAAAATACTTCCGCTCTTCTGGAAAGGTTTTAATTCTTCCATCGTCGGGTGGGGGGGGGGCGGTGGATCTATTTGTTTCAGTTTGTTGTAACTTAGACTATTCGTCCATGTCTGATGGCCACCATGGTTCCAGCCACAATGGTGTGGGTTAGAAGCACTACTCCACACCATTGCGTCGTGGCATTCGGCAGGAAGCACTGGAACACATTCGTTCACTGCTCATTTGGCCATGATGTCATCCAGACCGCTAGAGATTCCTGAGTGCCATAAAAAGGCAACCATATTTTACACTGTTCTCAATGTGTAAGTTAATCTCATTGATGAATTTAAGCCGAGTTAATTTCACATTCATTTTAGTGTGGAGTTTTTGCGCATGCGCTACATCCTGAAACACCTCTCAACTTCGCTCGTCCTTCAAACACTTTATTCTACAGTTTTTAGGCCACAGTACATCAAAAAATTTTGTTCTACCAGGCAACTTACGTGAGCTGGTCACGAGGAAGCCCTCAACACGTAAGTGAATAGCTTATTACATTTGTGCAGAACAAAAGTGAAGTGAAATCAGAGGAGAGGTCGGCCATTAGACATTAGCACCATTCGGATCGTTCACTAACGTCGTGCAATTGTTTCTGAGCCAGTCGGTCTTGTGGCTCAGAGCCAAGACCCGTGACTCGCCACTGGAGGTTGTGAGCTTGATTCCCACCGGCGCCACGTACTTTTTTTCCTACAAACTAAAAACCTTTGTTATGATAAAATGAAATTTTATCAACAAGTGATCTCTCAAAATAAAAAAAAAAGATCGAGATCACTAGGTCCAACCCCGACAACGTCGCCTGTAAAGCGTAAACCAAGACGATCAACCAGGAATGTACAAATACCTCTTCTGCGGCTAGTTCCATGGAAGAGATACCTCCACAGGCCAGCACATCCAATAATGATCCCGCCATAGAGTCACCTTTCTTCACGCCAAACACCTTTGAGGCGTTGAAAAATATCCCAGCAGAAGAAATGGAAGTCAACAAAACTCCAACACAGCCCCAGCCGCCTCCTATATTTGTACGCAATATTAGCAACTTTAAATTACTATGCTCACAAATGAGCAAAATTGTTGGTACCGGCAAATATACGTGCCTAAATCGCTCTCGGGACACGAAAATATCTCCGGACACTCCCGATACTTATCGGGCAATTATCAAATATTTGGACGAAACCAATGCTGACTTTCACACCTATCAGCTGAAACAAGAACGCTCGCTCCGAGTAGTAATTAGAAACTTGCACCCGACCACACCAGCTGACGAAATCGAAGATGAACTCTTGGATTCAAAGTTCGTCAAATAACGAACGTGTTACGCGAGGATAAACAACAAGAGGGATCAATAAAAACGGCGTTACCACTGTTCTTCGTCGATCTCGAGCGAACACCTGGAGTAGAGAAGATTTATGAACTAACACACCTGTACTATACAAGGGTACAGGTTGAAAAACCGTTCCCCAAACGAGACATCGTCCAGTGCCATAATTGTCAGGCATATGGGCACACGAAATCTTACTGCCACCACCCTCCCAGATGTGTAAAGTGTAGTGGGCAGCACAGAAGCGATTTGTGCAAAAAGCCCCTACAATCTCCTGCGGTATGCGTACTTTGCAAGCAAGGCCATCCGGCCAACTACAAGGGCTGCGAGGCTTACAGAACGCTGAAGTCGAGGACCGATAAACGCCGTCAGCCAGAAGTGGAAAAACTTGCAGCAAGAAGCGGCCCAGCCAGAAACTTGAGGACTACTGTCTCTTTCGCCGATGCCGTTCGCAACAGAGAGCAGTCACAGGCACCACCCACCCCCTGTACACAAGATCACCTTTCCCAGCACTCCGTTCATCCCGTCAACCCACAAACTCTATCCCATCCTCAGCCACACATCTCGTACATTCCTCCACCTTCAAGTTCTTCGGATCTCACTAGCCTTTTAACCTCATTTCTTACAGAGTTCAGAACCCTAATTACTCCTCTCATTTCCCTACTTACAAATCTGGTCTCCTGCCTTATCCCCGTTAAACAAAATCCATAAGTGGATCCTTCCGACTCCTTATCCATTCTCCTTTGGAATGCGAATGGTGTTCGCACCCACACTAACGAACTGACAGCACTACTCCACGACAAAAACATCGACGTAGCTCTCATTACTGAAACAAGACTTACTAGCAAACGATCATTTACGATTCGACAGTACCATACTTACCGAACTGATCACCCAGATGGAAGAGCTCATGCAGGTACCGCTGTCATTGTTCATAATTCCATTTCTCATCACATAGTTCCTTTGGTAGCACATGATTTCCTTCAGCCCACTGCAGTGTCAATCAGCACCTTCCCTTTCCCCCTTACTCTAGCATCAGTGTACTGCCCTCCCAATAAATCCATTTCCGATTCCCAATTCATCTCCTTTCTAGACTCCATAGGACATTGTTTCCTTGTGGGTGGGGACTTTAATGCAAAGCACCAACACTGGGGGTCAAGATCCACGAATACACGCGGACGTGCTTTGCTGTCTGCACTCACACGGAAACATTGCTCCACGATCTCACCTGACACAGCCACCTATTGGCCATCAGATCCCAACCGAAATCCAGATCTCCTAGACTTCTTCTTCTACAATAGTTTAGGAACACTAAACTATTCACTCAAGCGCCTCGATGACCTCTCCTCCGATCATAGCCCTTTATTATTAACCATTTCCCTAAAACCAATTCACAAACTATCTCCTCCTTCATTTATTAGGGGCCCAGTCGATTGGGACCACTTCCGTCAGCTTCTTACAGAGTCCGTAAACCTCAAATTATCCCTGAAAACATCCCAAGACCTGGACGATGCAGTGCATTCTTTCACTACTCTGGTCCAGAGGTCGGCTTGGGAGGCATCGTCACCCCATCGTCACCCAAAAATTCATAATCATAATAGTTTACCTCAGCATCTCAAAGATCTAATCCTATCCAAACGCCGCTCCAGAACAGTGTGGCAAAGATCCCGGCATCCTGCCGATCGCCGCTCGTACAATCAGTACTGCCGATTGGTAAAGCGGCGATTGGCATCCTTCCGTTCCGATTCTTTCAATTCCTACCTCTCCTCTCTGTCTACCAGGGATAACTCCTTGTGGAATGTAACCAAAAAAATCCTAAAGTATCAACCTGTTTCACATCCGCTCCGTCGTGATGATGGGTCCTGGGCGGCTTCGGATGGGGATAGGTCGGAGGAATTTGCTCTGCATCTTACCCATACTTTCACACCTAACCTTTCTCATCAAAGCCATACTCACAGCACAACTGTGGAAGATTTCCTCACTTCACCTATTCCTCTCTCTCTTCCACCAAAAGCCGTTAATCCCTCTGAGGTCAAATACCTTTTGAAAAACTTACCTTACCGAAAATCCCCTGGATATGATCTCCTTACTCCTCAAATTCTCAAACAACTTCCTCCTAAAGCCATAATCTTCCTAACCTATATATATAATTGCATTATTCGAACTACGCACTTCCCACTCCTCTGGAAACATTCCATTATTGTCCTATTCGCCAAACCCGGTAAACCACCCAATGACGCCTCATCTTACCGTCCAATAAGCCTACTCCCTATCCTCTCAAAAATATTTGAGAAACTTCTACTAAAACGTCTACTTCCAATTATTGAATCCAAAAACCTTTTTCCTACACACCAATTTGGTTTCCGCCAACGGCATTCCACTGCTCAACAAGGCCTTCGCGTTGTTGATCACATCTCCTCAGCCCTTGAAACCAAACAGTATTGCACTGCTGCCTTTCTTGATATAGCTCAAGCTTTTGACAGGGTTTGGCACGCAGGTTTACTCTACAAGCTCAAAAGATATTTACCACAGACCCTTTTCCTAATCCTACAGTCCTACCTTTCAAACCGCTTCTTCCAAGTCCGCTGTGGTTTAGAATATTCAAACTACTATCCTATAAATGCAGGAGTTCCACAGGGCAGTGTCCTGGGCCCCATCCTCTACAACCTATACACCGCTGATGTCCCCTCTACTCCCAATACCTTCTTGGCCACATTTGCAGATGACACTGCAGTCTTGTCATCTAACCCAGACCCCGACATAGCATCCCATAACCTTCAAAAACACCTTGACGAGATCGATTATTGGTGCAACCAATGGCGGATCAAAGTTAATGAAGCAAAATGTTCCCACATTACCTTCACCCTTTGTCGCAAGTCTTGTCCACTAGTTTATTTTAATTCTATTCCTCTCCCTGTATCCGAGACAGTACGGTATTTAGGCTTCCATCTCGATAAACGACTGACCTGGAACCCACATACGAGACTAAAAAGACAAGAACTAAACAGACGCTTTGGACAACTATACAGACTACTTCAAAGGACATCCCATCTCTCAATAGAAAATAAACTACTAATCTACAAAGTTATACTTAAACCAATCTGGACATACGGAATAGAGCTATGGGGGACAGCAAAAAAGTCGAACATCAAGCGTATCCAATCCTTTCAATCAAAAGTCCTGAGAACAATAGTAAATGCCCCTTATTATGTCAGCAACAAAACCCTTCATAACGACCTTAATATACCCTACATTCTAGAACTCATCCCTTCCAAGTTTACGAAATTCCACAGTAGCCTTTCCAACCACCCTAATCCTGTAGCACAGTCACTGCACTGCGTCACTCATCCCTATAATCCTCCTCGGAGACTGAAACGGCAGTGGCCTCGTGACCTGCTATAATCAAGTGACAGTGGGAGTCCTGGCAATGGCCAGTTTCTCCAATCATGTCCTGAATGAATGAGCGAGTGAATGATGAAATGTAAATATGGTATGAATGATCGTATATCTTAATTACTTATTGCCTAGCAAGGCAGATTGTAATTTTAGCACAATAAAGGAATTATATATAATTTAGTGTGGAGGCCGAATCGGAACAAATAGCATAGATTTTAAAATGTACAAGCGGCGTCTCAATTATTGTTGGATAAATTAGATTAAGATTGGCTTGAAAAATAAGATTAAGAGGGAAACGTCAAAGCCACTGACTGTTGATATAAACTGAATTGTCTGTGTTACTTCTTGACTTGAGGGTCGGCAGCTACAGGTGTCCTCAATCGAACCGAGATCGGTGCCCTTCTGTTCCCCTAGAACGCGATCGGAGGGCGCTGCGGTCCCTTGCCTAGGACCAGTCGATACCGCCGCAGGCTCAGAGCGAGCTTCGCTTCTGGAGGGAACACACCGCGGGCTGGCCAAGGAAGTACGTATCGGTTTGAACCGTTCACGCTGTACGTAACGTCAGAGTCATGACCGGTAACGATGAGTCATAGCATTGATTGACCCATTTTCAATGTTTAAGCTCGCATTACTATCATTAAATCTCTTGTAAAATAATCAGCCCATGATCTGACGTTTACGTTTGCTATATTATGGGCCGAAACTATCAGCTTTTGCTAGCAAGGTTCTAGCTGCTAACTCTCTCAGCCAAAGCATTGTTCTTCTGCGTTTAAAGCCAAGATGCTTAATTTTATGTTAAGACACTGCTACCACTGGAAGTAAACTATTTCATTTGACGAGCAAGCTTCAGAGCGATGAAATATTATTGGTGTACATTCTGAAAATTTTTTTTTTTGCTTATGCTTTATAACGCAGCCTCGCATTCTCTTATTCGCCTCAGTATTTATTTTGTATTTAGATTTATACACCAACTGTGAGAAAAATATATTGTTCCAGATGTTTAAGTCATATCAACGTTCACCATCACAAACTTTTAACCCAGAATTTCTTTTTAAAAACTGTGTACTTTCACTATTAATAATTCAGTAGTTGGATATTCTACCTACATGCTAAGTAATTTACAATTAGTTTAATAAGCCTAGAAAATCGATAATTTGGATATTATTTACTTTTCGGTTGGATAAAAAACTAATTAATTAGAAATCTCTTGTTTTTTAAGAGTATTTAAGCGTTATGAGAATTTAGACAATTTAGTACAAAAGGTCTGGCTTAAAGTGTAAATACAAATTTACGAAGCTTCAAATGACTTGGACGAGACTTGGAGCGATGACGCTTCGTATCATGAAGATACAATAACTCTTATTTTATTTTATTTTTAATTTTTGTTTTGTTTTGTTTCATATCCCCTTGTTACAAAATGTAGATCTTACAAACGAATCTATTTACAATTCCTTCATTATATTTCCTGTAGCTTGGCTAGATTTTATACAAATTCTATTTTTTACTAATAGTGATCAGCATTGTACAAAAGTATAATGATGTTCACTATACATTAAACAAATTGTAATTTAATTAGTTATCAAGTATTTCAAATATGTAAAATGATGAATTTAATGGGATTTGATTATGTTGGGAGCGTATATATATAAATACCTTTTTATTATTACTAAATAATGTATTTTTTTATATACGATTACTATTTTCAATAATTATTATATAAACCCGTTAAAGAAATAACGTTGCAACTATCGAATTCATAAATTTTTAAGATAGGCGTTCTACCCACCTTTAGGTTTAGAAACTAAAAAAAATAGCATTTATTTGACACACTTAAAAATTATAATTTTTTTCTTATTGGTTCCGGAAAACATTTATTTCATTAAATCAAGCAACCAGAATAGTTGTGCATACTATTGAATTAAAAAATCAAATAAATCAATTTTCAATTGTAATTCACGTTCAGCTGTCATACTCAGATTTACTGCCAAGAAAAGAAAGTTTATTTCATTAAAAAATATAACTTAATTTAATTTTATCAATAACTAAGTTTTTATTATAATATAATAGTATGTACCGTCAAACAGTATTATTGCCCTATTCGATTATTACCCTATTTGCCTAACAATACTAACCCCATGGGCACTAATTAACCCATTTGACGGTATATTACAGAAACTAATTATATTATATAGTCAGATTCCAGATGGGCCTCTAATTGAAATTATTACATCCTTTAACTTTCTAATTAAGATCCAAGAACATTATGTATGTCTAAAACTTAACATCACATTTTCAAAACATTTCTTTTAACTATTACCAGAGAAAATGTCGCAAATTTTAAAATGAAAATTCCGTTTCCTAAAAACGTAATCTGCTAAATAGAATTGGGGGTTCACTAACCCGAATGCTGCCAGCAGCCAGAAACTAGGGGGTAGTGAAGTCGATAGTTCACTCAGAGACAGTTACAAATGTTCTTTCTAATTTATATAGCTCGGGGAAGTATTTAATTGTGCATGGTATTATTTATTTAATTCAATGGAAAGCGATGCGTTACAATAAATAGTAAGAATGAGAGACTTATAGATGTGAGCTGGGAAACTAATGTTTTGTAATAAATAATGATTCCATTAATTTTTTTCACGGGACTGAGATTTCAAAAAACCATTGAATATAAAAGAACTGCTTGGTATATCTGATCAGAACTACTTCATTTTATTGCACTACGACTGCACTACATGGCTAGAGAAGACTCTAGGCCCAGCCACCAGTAGACTCTCACCACTGTACCGTAACAATCAACCTCCACCGAGGATTCCCACACTCCTTACTCCTCTCACACCACCTTCAAGCAGGTCCTCCTAGTACAAGGATCCGATCACCCTAAATATTTTATATTTCTCCCTCATCCTAAAATTCTAACTAGAGAGCTTAGGAAAAAAAAAAAAAAAAAAAAAAAAAAAATTGCACCCAGCCACCTAGTGGACTCTCACCATTGTACCGCAACAATCAACCTCTACCGAGGCTTCCCACCTTCAAGCAGGTGCTCCTGGTACAAGGATCCACTCAACCCAAATATTCCTTTATTTTTCCCTCACCCTTAATCTTATAATTAGAGAGCTAAGAAAACAAATAAAAAATTTATTGCATTAGGATCCGTTCACAAAAAATAAATAATAGCTGAGGGAAAAATATGGCATTGATGTAAACCGTCTTTCAACAAATAAAATAAATTTGATTTATTTTATTTTAAATAGCAACAGTACTTACCTAAAATATATTTAAATCGTAGGAACGGCATTCCATTCGATCAAAACGTCTTTTATTTGGACCAATTCACCTAAAACAAAAGAAAATAGAACAAAAATACCAATAAACTATAGGCCTTAGTACATCCTAAGTTTGAGCCTCTGCTGGTTGATTGGCCTATTTATAAAAAAAAAATGCCCCATAAGAATATTTCAGGTGATAGATAAAAGTCACATGCCTTCTTTAGCGATAAATATGGGAAGTGAAAACCGAAATTACTGGACGTAGCTTAAATTATTCTAGCTGCAATTATTGGCCTGGCTTGTTGAAGTATTCAACTTGATACCAATGACCCCAAACAGGAAAAACCAAGTCACTCAGATATTCTGTGATCAATAACTTTGCGTGACTTCTATGAAAGAGAACCAATGTTTTTTTATAGTCTATTAGAAGTAATTTTTAAACGATAACGGATATTTAGTAAATCAAGATGTTATTATTTTGAGTAACATATTGCATGAACATTAAATCCATAGTACAGTATCTACGGTCATTGGATAAAGTCTGCTGAGGTTTTGTCTTGATACCATAATAAACTACCATTGTCAAAATCAGAAATCGGACTACGTATTAGTAGCCTTACACGCTAACCACTTTGATATACACGTGTGACATATACATCTTACTTAAAACGTTCTATTCTAAAGAGCTAACACTCCAAAAAGAGATAACTGTATTTTAAAATTTACACTATGCAAAAAATAAATTTTTCAAAAAATGCTTTAGAATCTCCCAAAAATCTTTTATATATTTTTACATGACCAGTCGACGGTTCACCTCTTCAGGCATCATCAGCACTATTAGTGCTATAATGTTTTTAAATCGTTGTTCCACTCTTTCATTATTGCATACCGAATTGTGTAAATCCAATATTGCTTGTTGGATGGAGAATAGAAATACCTAATTTATGGCAAAGTGAAACTTTTTTTTAATATATATTCTGAGATTTTATCAATTCGGTATGCAATAGATACCCGTAGGTATGGAACAAAAAAAATTTGTTGGTGCCTACGATTTTAGAACTGATTTTTTCTATATTTGGGGCGCTGAATCTAAATATGAAATCAGTTTTTCTCTATCTGCTCTACTTATTCAGATCTGAATTTTTTTTTTTTTTTTAACGTGCAGGTCTACATTTTGTACCGTTCTAAATCACATATGCAAGGACAAGGAATGGTTTCTGGATATTTTTCCTATTGTCAGTCTGCTGTCTAGTTAGTTCCAAGAAAATCCACGAGATCGAGTAAGCATCCAGTAACTTCAACGGTAAGTGACCTTCAATGCTTCAACTAGAGTTGAGGTTAGTTTGTGAGTTCTCGTCGTACAGGGTATCTACAGGGTCCTCGAATTTAGGATTGATTTGTTATAAAGTTAAACTAAAACGTACTGTGTTGTATTTTTATTCTTTAATAACTGAATTAATAAATGAAGTTGTAACTCATTCTGATGTGTTTTGTTAATTATTTGGAGACGCTCAGGACATCAAATCCTCTAAGAACATCACTTTCAAGTACGCCCATCTCCACATAACTGTCCTTGGAGATCAAGATAGATAATATGTTCTCGCACTGGTCAGGACAGTTTCCTCCCCTTAAGCTCTGAGAGTCTGCGGCGCTCTTTTCAGCCTCCGCTGCTATGTAGTGGTGACGAGGCTGCAGGAGTAGCGTAGGAGACTTCCCCAATCCTTACCTCCGCTTCCCTAGGCAGTATTGTGTATTTAGTGATACGATTGTAAATGAAGTGGACCTCCGGGGGCGGGGATGGGCCTTTGCTCTTTGGGTGACTGCTTTGGTCTAGTGGGTCGGGGATTGTTGTGGACATGGGTGTCCATACCAAGGCTCTTCCATGTGTAGAATAAGTATCTGTAAATATCAAGTGTACCCGTTTGTTAATTACAGTGTGACAATCATGTTGAATGCATTTACTATTTTTACCGCCTCTCTTCCCAATATAACAGACAGGAAGGTGACAATATTCTGGGTGAATTGGGGGACCTCTGAGTGATGGATCCACCTGAGGATCTATAATTGTATATTATTATATTATAATTGTCTGTAAGTTTAAAGGGGCTATGAAGAAAAAAAAAAAAAAAAAAAACCTCTGAGTGAGATCAGTAGACTCTCACTACCTTCCCGAACCCACCCGCCTCCTTTAGGCATCCCACACCCCATATCCTTCTCATACATCCTTCAAATAGGACTCCCCTTAGTGAAAAGCACCCATCAATCCAAAATAATTTTCCTTTTATTTTTCCCACATCCTATTTTTTATAATTTTGAGAGCTATGGGAAAAAAAAAAAAAACCTCTGAGCTACGTTTATAGATCTATATTGTAAACAAGTTGAGAATCAGAGACTAATAATAAATTTGTAAATGTGGTATGAATCCGATATTTTGTCAATATTATCCATCACCCTTGTAGGGCAGATTGTAACATTCTTTGAATTCTAAGAATTAAAATCTGAAATTTACAAAGAAAGAAGGCCACTTTCTATCACTACATACCCGAAGAAGACTAATCTGTTGCATTACCACAGTAAGCATTGTATACAGATCAGACTAGCTAACCTATAATTTTCTACGAAGTAACTACGGTTGATCTATCGTTGAGTTCAACAGCCATTAGCAATTTTCACTAATCGTCAACGGACGATACCTGGTGACATTACCATTTGTTTACAGTAATGATCCCATTTACACTAGTAATCAGGGCAAATTGGTATCTGTCAGAAAGATGTTTAAGTATTTTAGACCTTTTTTATTTTCTTTGATTTTTTCAAAACTTTGAATGTGTTTTTGTGCTAGAATTTTTTTAGATTTGCAATTTCATAAACTACAATAACACTCTAAAGAAAGTATGTACATCATGAGAAATTTTTATTGAGGTATTAGTCTCGTGTGCGTGCGCGCGCGCGTGTGTGTGTGTTGGGAAGAAGTGTTATTCGTGGCATGGTAGCTCAGCTGGCCGAGCCTTCGACTAAACATTGGGGAGGTCCCAAGTTCGAGTCCTGTTCTTTCAAGTTAATTTTCTTTGACTGTTAATTATTAATAAGTATATGCATCATGTTTATATTTTGTATGTTGCGGTTAAAAACTGCCTTGATGAGATGCGAATCAATCTTATATTATAACTCAAACACCCGTTTGGGTTAGAAACGTGGTAGTAAAAAATATCAAATATATTAATGTAAATATATCCAAAATGGTACCACAATGAGATTAACACAGCAATCGTATTTAGCTGATTTATTTGGGGATTTCACAAAAGTTGTTTATCTGACAATTTATAACTAACACCGTCTTAGAATTTCCATTTTGTCTCATATTATCTTCATAACTCTAGCCACAGTTTTGAGGAAAAAATAAATCTAACGTACTTTTATATAAAATAATTTAATTAATGTTTGTTAACACAAGTAGAATCTCGGCGAGATCCCATTTTAAAATGTTCACTATATATTTACCCTTAAAACTACTGCTGGTCTTTAGCCGCCAAGCGCTATTCTTCAGCCCGAGCCCTTGAGAATGACGGCATAGTCCGTAGAAAGCGTTCGGATAGAAATGAATAATGTTGTGAAGGAACAGAAGGTGTTTTATTTTTTCACAATACTCAGTAGGCTATTCACAAGTTGTTTAATATAGGCCTCGAGATCCCCAGAGAAGCCGCCCAATCTGTAAGATGTATGGTCTCTCAAGAAGGCTGCAGTAGTTGATATTGCCTGATGATAGCTAAAATGGGGCAGGTGGGCTGAGGTGCGTGTTACAGGCGAGGCGAGCGTTTCCCCCTTAGGCCTCTCCCAAACGGAATCAATTGTCCAGAAATGGGGCCACGGTCGAAGCTAAATTTTAACATAAGCCGTAAAATTGATCCGCAATTAGTTTTGCAACCTCTGCTTTTTCGGACTACTGATCCGGAGGCACTTTTCGACAGATTACAGATTTCCCTTTCTCAAATATTACATGTCCGTTTCTCTTGGTTGGCCTGGTCTATTACTCGATTTGAATTTAACGAGCTCGCCGACTAAAAGAGAGTAAAAAAAATTGCCTGCAATGCTGGTATTTGGAGCAGTCGGCCTCGTGTAGGTGTTTAATAGCCGAGATGAAGTAAAGGGTTCATTGGATCCAACGTCAGGTGATAACTGGTTCGAAGAGATCGAGAAATCGCGTTTATATTCAAATGAGAGTAACATTTTGAATTTGATTGCCGTATGCAACGCATACCATTCACTTTCAATGTCGGTTTGAATTAATATGAACAGTTTGTGGGTAGAAAAATAAAATCGTCACTTGAATTTGACCAGCCATTCACTAATTGTAGTCAAAGTCACATGTCAAAAACACTTCATTTTATTCAAGTCACTAAAATATAAATGTAAATTGATAAAATAATGAGAGAGAAAAAACCTATATCATTTTTTTTTTTATTAAACAGCTTTATTATGATAACATTACAATCTGGCTTATTGGGCAATAAGTAATTGTGATAATGATCTCATTGGTACCATATTTACAAATGTTCATCACACGCTCATTCATACAGTATTTACATACAGCCCAAAGACCTCCCAAATCCACATGGTTGCCACCTCCATCGCATACGAGAGAGGAAGCGGAGTCTTGGAAAGTCTCCCACGCTCCTCCGTCAGCCGCGTCCCCGAATACGAGCCAGCGGAGGCTGACCACATACGCTCAGGACATGATTGGAGAAACTGGCCATTGCCAGGACTCTCACTTTTACGCATTTATTGCAGGTCACGGGGCCACTGCAGTTTTAGTCTCCGAGGAGGATTATAGGGTTGAGTGGCGCAGTCCAATGACTGTGCTAGGGGATTAGGGTGGTTGGATAGGTTACTAATGGATTTTTATGAACTTGGAAGGAATGAGTTCGAGAATGTAAGGTATATTAAGATCGTTATGAAGTGTTTTGTTGTTGACATAATAAGGGGCATTTACTATTGTTCTCAGGACTTTTGATTGAAAGGATTGGATACGCTTGATGTTCTACTTTTTTGCTGTCCGCCATAGCTCCATTCCGTATGTCCAGATTGGATTAAGTATAACTTTGTAAATTAGTAATTTGTTTTCTATTGAGAGATGGGATGTCCTTTGATGTAGTCAGTACAGTTGTCCAAAGCGTGGTATCCAAAGTATGTGGGTTCCAGGTCAGTCGTTTGTCAAGATGGAAGCCTTAGTACCGTACTAACTCGGATACAGGGAGAGGAATGGAATTAAAAGAAACTAGTGGGCAAGAATTGCTGCAGAAGGTGAAGGTAATGTGGGAACATTTTGCTTCATTAACTTTAATCCGCCATTGGTTGCACCAATGTTCGATCTCATCAAGGTGTTTTTGAAGGTTATGTGGTCTGCGTCGGGGTCTGAGTGGGATGACAAGACTGCGGTGTCATCTGCAAATGTGGCCAAGAATGTATTGGGGTAGAGGGGACATCGGCGGTGTACAGGTTATAAAGGATGGGACCCAGGACATTGTCCTGTGGAACTCCTGCTTTTATGGGATAGTAATTAGAATATTCTAAGCCACAGTGGGCATGGAAGAAGCGGTTTGAAAGGTAGGACTGTAGGATTAGGAAAAGGGTCTGTGGTAAATATCTTTTGAGCTTGTATAGCAAACCTACGTGCCAGACCCTGTCAAAAGCTTGAGCTATGTCCAGAAAGGCAGCAGTGCAGTCTGTTTGGTTTCAAGGGCTGAGGATATGTGATCAACAACGCGAAGGCCTTGTTGAGCAGTGGAATGTCGTAGACGGAAACCAAACTGGTGTGTAGGAAAAAGGTTTTTGGATCCTATATCATTAGATAAATTTATCAGTAGTGAACTTAAGAAGGGGGGGGGGGGGTGTGAGGGTGGTCCTCCCCGGGCGGTAAACAATTTGGGCAGAATTTTTAACGTATTTCTGTCTAAATTACATAAAAATAAATAATATAATAATGTTTTAACCAAAAGATGCAGTGATTGCAATAATTCTGCATCTTTTGGTTAAAACATTATTATATTATTTATTTTTATGTAATTTAGACAATTACAATTACCCCGTCGCACCGTTTGAACATTTTGTTTAAACAAAATAAATACATTTATTTATGTTAAGTAGTTGTTAACAACCATTGTAGATAGTGATTTACTTTAAAAGGGCAGCAAATCGTGGAACACCTCTGCTGGCAAGACAGCTCCTAGGTACGCCACTGAAAATAATATCTCGGGAATTCCTTTTTCTTAGCTTTATTTAATGTCACCTAAGCTTAAGAGAAAAAACATTAAATCTTGATTATCTTTTGAGGCGATAATTGATGAATTTATGATGTTAGCACAATGGGGCTGCCTTTTTTTCATACTTCTCCTTATTGTATTTTAACCAAAAACTAATCAGCATTTTTCATCGTGTGGAGTGTGCTGATTGATTGAGAATGATTGGATAATTTTTATGGTTGATCTTGGAACATACATACAGCAGATAAAATACCAAAGTAGACACTGTTATTCTGGCAATGAGGTCAATTTGAAATATAGGTCAAATCCAGAAGAAAAAAAAAACATTCCAATTTCAAATAGTGATTTTGCCTTACGGTGAAGCAAGCTCACTGTTTGATTGACATGGCACTATTTGTGTGTCATCATCTCCGAAGTTCCGGACATGAGAATATGGAGAGAAAGTTCTCTTCAACAGTTCTGTCGTTGCGTCTATGTGTCTTGTATACAAATCATACGTCGATAGTACTTAAACTATACGCAATGTTCCCAATCCATTTGTGTCATTTTGATCACAGTAGGGCTTAAGAATGTCATTTTCGAACACGTACGGATAAGTAATCACTTATGGATTCTGGAAATGCATTATCGCAATAGCTTAAACCTTTGTTTGAATTCAAATATTCTAAGATAATTGCTTTGTTATAAAACAAAGTTTAATATAATTGTGAATGGGATATCCAATTAATGATCGTAGCGTTCCGTACTCAGAAGTACGTTATAATTAATATATGACAAGTGCTGACAGTAGCATGTCTGGAGTAGAGAGGCGGTCCAGCTACGGCGGCATTTTTTTAAAATTTTTAACGAAATTATAAAAAAATAAATAATATGATGTTTATTGTATAATAAGTGTACAATTTAACCAAAATGCCTGGTATTCACGGAGACCCGACTCGTGGACATTTACGCATTAAGTACGCTTAATCTCCTAAAGTTACTAGGGTGTTGGTACTTAATAACTAATTACAAATAGGTTTATTACAAGTAGTATAATAAAAATAAAGTACATAAAATTGTCCTCGTAACCACAACAAAACCCATAATTGTGTGATGCTTCACTTACTTATATTTCGTTTTGATTACGTTGCTCCCTCAACCATAACTCATTTTTTTTATCAATCAGAATCATATTGTTATCTTAAGTTCATGGTATGGTGTTGATTGGTTGTCCTTAAAGAAAATAACTACGGATATTTCCCTTCTGAGTTCTCATTATACTTTTATAGTGCACCTATTCACATCTTACGCATTTAACCCAACCACGCAACTATACTTAGAAAGTGACATCGTCCCTATATTCAAAATTAGATGAATCATTAATGCAGCTAGTATAGTTTTCGTTCCCCAAATATTGCACTTTTGGGAATATCTAAAACTTTGAACTTGCACAAGTTATTCGCGGAATTAGGCAATAATACTCGGACATGACCTTTGCGAGTGCAGCCAAGAAACAATCTAAAATAATTGTGCTCCCCTATTACGTCGGTACGTGGTACTGGTAAAACTCAGTGGTTGACCTCCTTTCCCGAAATTGTTGGCTGATTTGTATAGCAACATCTTTCACTTCCGCTGCGGATAAAGCTAAGAAAAACTAAAGCCAGCCGTCTCAGCGATTCTTGTAAGTGAGATGCGATGTTAACTAGGAAGAAGAATCTAGATAATTACTAATGGGGATTGAAGCTTTAAGCTGGCAGAATCAAGGAATCAATTATGGCCCATGAGGTGAAGTAGTTCATAACGATTTATTCATTTGTGTCGTTCTGAAAGGAAATAGCCTATGGAGAGGTTGAGAGAAGATGTGCAGTTTTTGAAACAACTATTATTCCGTCCAGGGTTTATCCATTTTTTACCAATGATCACTTATAGAGAGATGGCTTCTATCATCATGGCTTCTATCTTCATGGCTTCACTCATATAACAGACTTCCTTTTCCTTTATCAAGAGAGGTTGTATGAAACCGAAATTCGAAATTTGAGTTGTCGAACAGGATAGATAGATAAATAATAAAATTTCCTTGGGTCATAGCTGAGTCCAAAACACTGAGCCTAAGGCACCAAAAATGGATTTGACCATCTCACCTAACCAAGCATGATTGTGTATCGTGGTGGCCCTTCATGATTAACTTTAACTAAAAAAAGTAGTCAATACCTTTCTCTGGTGAACTCAATTAAAACTAAGAATACTATATTCATTGTTTTTGTTAAAATATTTTCCCTGGTATTTCGATATATTTAACTGTTGACTTAATGTTTTATTTATTGAGTTTATTTATCTGTTAATATTCCTGCCATGGTTTATTTGTTTTGTTTGTTTATTTTTTGAAACACCCAAAAAAAATTAATACAACAATCAACACATTATATGGAACTAAGTTACAAGGTTTTCTTTTTATGACAATGATATGCTAAATTTAACTTCTTGTTCCGTTATGATTGTTGTAATTGATACACACGGTCATTTATTTTCTGATTTTTATCCTCTATGGTTTTGATAACCATATCATATTTCATCAAAGTCCTTCTTTTTACTATGAATAAAATAATCAGTTGCTAGGTGCACCGGTTCATGATCTGTCTCTTAACAAATATGTAGTAAGGGGCCATTGTTTATATTTCATGTTGTCAACAATCAATAAAACATTATAGTAAAATAATAATAAATATTATTGAAAGTTTTTTTTTTTCAACCAATAACTTAACATATAACAAATAAAAAAAGGATTTATTAGTACTTAACAATAATTGTTAGAAAAATATGAGAAATCATTCACATTATAAGAAGAAACTATCAGTGCAACAAATGAGTTGAATATTATGTTGGGGGAACCAGCTTGGGTTGATGAAAACCTAACTACTCGTTTTCATCAACTCATGCATTATAATACTTTCCATAAGACGAGTTGTGGTTTGTCTCTTTATTATTAATGATAAATAAATTAGCATCAAGAGACTATCATATTAGAACTACTTAAATATTGGAACTAAGTGTTCTCCCACTAATTGTATAACAAACACAAGGTGGCCATCCAGCCAAAAGAGAGGCTGGAATACATTTAATAGAGAGGCATTTGATATCATATCTTCTTTATTGCTTCTTTATAGGGGAGAGAAGATGTAGAATAATGGATGATAGTAGATGGTGTAGGAAATCAAGGGGTAATGATATTGATTAATGTGGAAAATATGATTAGAGGATTTTACTGATCTAGTTTAAACCATTAATAAATAATATTAGCTAATGAATTTTTAAATTTTTATATTAAGCAGATGGAAAAATATAAAAGAAAATTTATCTTTATTATATTAAGTTTTGGGTTTCTAAAATATAATATTAGTTATATAAGTTATAATATAGTAATATTATAATAGTAGTAGTCTAAAATATAAATAGTGTTTAATGATAAGTAGTCTTCCACAATCTAACATCGAAATGTCAAAACATCATTGAATTTTGAGGTGATTTTTGTTTCCTAACTAGTAACAATAATGTGCTCTATTGAAGAAGTGGTCAATGGCATATATTACAACACAAGAACAAACTAAAAAAATATTTAAAGTTCAGGGAAACTTTTATCATTTTTTTCTAAGTAATGAACTGGTCAATATATATACTGCAGTAGGAACTCCTTATGGACACAAATAGATTACCTGTATCCAGCTTAAGTTCAAAAACAGTAAATGTGCAGAGACTGTTGAGTAGATCTTAAGACCATATTTATCAAAACAAAGTTGTGGAATCAATTTTTGTCAGCATGATGAAACGTGTATTATGTTTATGAATATGCATTATGTATTCTAGTTCTAGCTAGCATGTTGGTCTAGTTAGCATGCTGATTGCAGAGACCTGGGTTTGAATGGTGGCTCTCCCTATGATTTGTTCTTTGAAGGACAGGTCTGATCAGAGCTAACTAAGGCTGGTGAGGATAAATGAGTTGATATCTGAATAAAAAAAGTCAATCCAATAAAAAAAAAACGAATTTAAGGTTGAAAGGTAATGCCGACTGTGCTAATTGCACTAGCACCTCAGCGCCCTCTACCATCTATGGGGAAACCCTTCATCACACCAGAGGTAGGCCCAACACCTCTTCATGAGGTGTAAAGCCATGGATTTTATTCAAAAATATGTTTTCTTCTGAACCCTAAGTTTTTCTTGTGATAAATTATGAGTTTTTATGATATAATTCAATTCTAATTCTACATTCCCATTGTATGTCCCATTGCCCCAATATCCCCAGTCAATTCCTTCAAGCAATGTCCTCTTCACCAATTAAACATCTAGGCAATCCTAAAATCGGTGTAATTGCTGAAATTATATGCTGAATTGTATATGTTAGTAGGAATGCTTTGAAGTAATCTGTTGCCACCTGTTCTATGTAAAATACTATATAATATTAAATTATACATATAATATATTATATATCATATTTGTATAATGACTCATTGGGGTAGATGTGCTGAAAAATAAGGTCAAAACATAGTATGAGTACATTTATTGATGCCTAGCATTCAGTGAACAATCATTGATTAAAAATATTATGATTTTTATAGTTGCAAACAAGTCCAATATAATACCAATATGGTAACTGAAGTATAAGCTGTGTGATTTATTTAATCTAACTAATCATCATAGTATTCAAGAGAAAAAATATGTATTATATATATCACAATTAGGGGACAGATTATTTGCACTAGAAAATGTTAAAAATATACTAACATGGCAACTCCAAGAGGTTCAAACAAACTTATCATACCTTGTCCAGGGCAGTATGTTCACTGAATTTTTGGATTACAGATATTAATAAAATAGTTATGAAATGAACACTCTCTAATCCTTCAACAGTAAAGTCAACATTCATTCACATATCACATTCATTTCAAACAGATCAGAGAGTTCCCCAGTTACTCTCAACCAAGTCATAAACTTCTACATTAAATATCCGAGGGACTTTAGACAGAAGACTCAATTGGCCAAATCAAGCCATAACCAAATGATAAAATCTTAACAGACCGACTTTTAACCACAATACAAATTTTATTATATTTATGCACTCCTCCAAATGCATGTAAATGCAGAAAGAGAAGAAATCTGTAATCCAATTATTTTATTATTTTTGTACATTGTATTATTTTGTTTTGAGGTTTTGAAATAAAAAAAAAAATAACAGACTATACTACTAACAGGACTGCTAGCTGTTACCATGATCTTACAAATTATTGTTATTGGGATTTGATTAAGGACTTAACACTGTATAGGGGATACAAAGGACTTGGTTTAAAAAAAACAAGACACAAATAACAAAATTTTTAATCATAACACCAACACCTATATTTTAATACCAAATAATTAATTAAGTAATTAATAACATTTAATCATTTTTAATGAAGATGAGAATGTTTTTCTTGTTTCTCATTGTTACATGAAACCTCCATGTAGAACTAAAGGTCTCTTGCTTGAGCAGGATCGAAGTAAACATAAAAGTGTAAATGGGGTTTTTGTTTTGAAAATCCTACAAAACCCTAAAAACCGATGAATAGTTATAATTATTCATGTCATAAATTGTTCATTTTTCAAAAGAACCACTCATGAAAATTATCAAATGTAATTCTATTGTCAGTATAATATTTTTAAGTGCAAATAATAATAATCATTAAAATATATTACAATTTCTATTTATGAAATAATAGATGAAGAAAGTGAAAAAAATATTTATGGACATAGCTACAGTGTGTATGTTTCTTTAATAATATTTATTAAATAATGATAACACCACTCAGTATTTTTGATAAATAGAATAAAACATTGTGAGGCGATCCTGCATTAACTAATAATTATAAATTGGTTAGAAGTAAGTCAGAGGTTGCCTCCTACTGTCAGTGTTGGGGAAATTAAATTAAACTGAATATTGCCAATCACAATAAGTAATGTGCAAATGCGTAAAAATTCTCCCAAAATTATACATACAACGCATGCACCCTATACCTTTGGTCCAAAAACTGCTGAAAAACAACAATAAAAAGAAGATTCGACAAAATTCAACAAATTACGAACAGCATAATTAGTAAATTTAGGTTTCTGAAAACTTATCCTTCTCTGAAATCTGGCAAGGCAACATGAAAACTATTCGAAATACTTTGATTTCCTGGCCAGGAAATACATTAAATGATGATGTAGAGTTTTTTAATCTTTTTTAATATCTGTTACTAGTACAGGGATGCAGACATTTTTTTTGAAAATATACTGCCAACAATTCGCAAAAAATGGCCAAGAGGATCAAGACATTACCCCCTATTAATTCAACAGGATAACACATATCATCCTGTTTGGTAAATATTAATCCAAGTTTATATACTTACACGACCTTTGTACATTTGTGTTTAAAATTTTACAAATTCAAACAATTTATGGAAAAATAGATACCAAACAGGATTTAGTAAAATTGGGCCCTTTAACTAAGTAACGCATAAAGTAAATTATTGAATGATAATAATGTTTTTTAAACAAAACATTAAACAACTTACAATAACAAGTGACATGTGTAATAATAATTTTCAGAAAAAAAAAGGGTAGTGCATAAAATTGATCAAATTTCAATTAATTAACTAGCAGAAAAAAAAAATCAATATTAAAACTTTTAGGTATCAGTTTAAAACTAAAATTTTCTCTGGCGTTTAAGTAGTTGTTAAATTGAACAACAGAGAGTGCTGTATTCTCAACTCAGACCAAATTAGTATAGTTATTCTGAGTTAACATGTAAATCGTTATTGCATTGGTATTAATAATTAGTGTTTCATCATCATTTTATCTTCATAAAATATATCTAAAAAAAACACCACAACTCCATAGGCCAGAGCACTCCGTAGTGTTTTCAATTTATATTTATATGCTTACAGATGAATTTGAATTACTAGCATAACGATACTTGTTAAAAACTGTTGCAATAAAATACTGTGGGTGAAGAAAAAATTATTATTTTATAAACATTAAATCAATGTATTTGTTTAGTTTTATATTTATTTATTCCAAAGTAAAAATTTCATCTGTTTTTGATGCATTATTTAAGCTCACAACTTAATTGAATAAAATAAATACTTGTGGTCACTCAGGGAACTCACATATATTGTTATAAAAATAGTTAAATACTTATTTAGTAGTAAGGAAATATTAAATGTGAAATGGGGATTTGAATCCATAAATGTGAAATGGTTGTTTGATGTGGTCACTTAATGATAAGCTCTCTATGCAAGTAATAAACTAGCATACTAATAAATAAAAAAAAAAAGATTTTTCTGTTTGAAACAAAACATATCTGTAATTTCATTAGTAAATTTATTCACATATTTTTTTTACAATTTATTGGCATAGCGCAGAAAATATGGGTAATCATAACTAGAAACACCCAATTTATTTACAGAACTGAAATAAAATTCACAGTCTGTTTGGGGATTTGAATCCATAAGGAACAATTGCCTGAGAGCCATAGCTGTAAGTAGGCCTCTACATTCCAGGCTAAGCCATTTTGAAGAACCAATTCAAGAATCAGAACAGGATGAAAAAATATTATTAAAAAAAAAAACAGCTCCAACTGACAGTGACTTACCAGATAAGAGCGAGGCTGTCAGAACAGTAAGAATAATGGCATCTACCGTTAAAACGATAAACTTAAATGAGAGATTGTAGTTTCTTACTTTCATCAGCAATTGTATAGAAATTTCCTCAATTGAGGTTAGAAATTTTATTTTGTTAATGAAGAATTTATTTTTTTGTTGCTATTATGAGTACTACATATTTTCACCCTAAAAGTGATTGTTCTTATTGATTGAGAGAATCAACACCTTTTATACCTCTCAACAGTTGTATAGGTTCCAATCCTGCCAGTATAATTTTTCTTTGCCCATTAATTTTTAACAGTAATGAATCTAAACATTTTAAATTGAATCCTATATATTATGCCAGCCTTTATCTCTCAATCATAGTAGATTATCCTTAGATAGGAGCCAAGAGTCCTCAACCAATTGTATCTAAGATACCAATCTACAATATCGGTCAAGTGGCAGGCAGTGCCTCTAAGTAATATAATGATATGCTTAGAACAGTAATATTATAAGATAATATTCTTTACAAAGTGTAACTGAAATTGGCCTAAAAAATTGTTTTTAAAACTTTGGAATAAAAGGCTTAAAATCAAATTTTCTAGAAAAAGAAATTGAGATTTTTAGCTGTTACCCTAAATCAAAAAATGTTATTATTAAAGAAAATATCTAAAATGGTGGTATGTCTAGTAAGATTAATTGTGCTGATTTGCAACCTACAGTTTGTAGTATATAGAAATTATTCAATTGCTTGTAAATTAACAATACTTTTCAATCAATACAAGTAATTTTTTCCATTAAATTGAAGGTATCAATTCCAAGAAGTAGTATAGAATGGGTCATTAGGAGGTGGTAGTAGTGACCTACATAACTACCAACTACACCTTCTCTCTTTATTAATCACATGTCTTCATTTTATATTTACCTATAATGGGATGTTTTTTTTTTTTGCTTTTTCAACCTCTAGATAAATCATTGCATATGTCTGGATCATATTATGCAGCAGTTGAGTAAGTTTGAGAACTGTGCAACAATTGAAATTGAGTGTTGGATTACATTTAGTTAGGGTGAAAATATTTGTTTATGAATTAAAAAAATTCTCATTTATTAAGACGTCAATGGATATGGAGTTATAGCTCAGTAGTAATTTAGAATTCAGCAAATCCAACTCCTTAAAAGTTTGTCAGATTCAAAATCCTACTTTAGCATTCGTATTAACAGATTTAAAAGATATTCAACAAATTTCTTATAAGAAACAATTTAATTAGAAATGAGACAATATTTTTTTTCTTGCTGTGTGTTGTTTGTTAAGAAGTCAAGAAAGGAATCAGTGAAAAGATCGAGGATAAACACTTGAAGTAACGCACTCATGAAGAGGAAATAAAGAAAAATGATTAAGCAAATTTTGCTAAACAGTAATTCTATGGCGAAAGTTAATTTTAGGTTAAAGTTTTGCTGAAATATTTTGAAAATAAGTTACTTTCATCATTGACTTCAACTTCCAGAAAAATTTGTAGTAAATTTTCTTTGTTTAAATTTAATATTTTTAGAATTGAAGTCTACTTTAATATTATTTACATGAAGAATAACTATATTTAATCAAATGAATCAATTTAAAAAACCCAAATGTGTATTTGAGAGGATTAAAGTGGCACAACATGTATTCCATAAATGGCATTCCAATAAATAATTTCTTACATGCATCGTTATAACAATTTAAAAAAAAGAATAAATCAATGTAATGCATTACTAAGCCAGAATAAAACATTTGAATTTAAAATACAAGTTATGTAAGTAAGGAAACTTCCAGCTCCAGCTAGACTACAGAAATTGAAAATAAAAAGAAAGACAAAATTAAGAAAATTTATAGTGTAATAATTGGAATAGATAAATAATTCCCAAGCAAGCAAGAGTCAGTCTGGGTGGTAAGATGGTATGGGAATAGGAGGGCAAAGCAAGCCAGGTATTAGAAAGAAGAGAATTCCAGAGATTGGAGGAGCTAACAAAAAGTAACAGGCAAAGAACACGCTGCGGTTTTGTGGGAAGTAGGATAAAAGTAATCAGTGAGTAAAGATAAAGGTAAAGGCAGGATATATTGTTCCAGGAGTAAATTGAGTACTTGAACTGTAAGATATAGTGTATAAAAGAAGGGTAATTGTAATAATAAGTTTTAATGGTGATGTGAATTTATTTTGGGTTTTGGATTTCATGTTTAAAAAAGGTATGGAGCATGGTAATATTTCCCATATGAAAGAAGAGAATAGCCACCGTAGCTTGACATAGAAATGAGAAACACAGTAGCATTGTAGAGTTGAATGAAACACATAAACATAAATTGAATGAAACACTTCACATTTCACCTCAGAAGACACCATACACCACTCAACCTTTGAATTGAATGCTCAGTCAAAGTGAGGATCTTTCATAACCAGCGCTAGTCCATTATTGACCTTTGCTTCCCTATTACATTGCCTTTCTATCTGATCTCACTCATGCCACAATGATTTTTCACATTTTTTCATGATAAAGTTTTATCAGAAATTCTTCTTCTTCTCCACAATCTCTATCTCTTTTCCTTTTACATAATGTAGTATGCCCTTATCCTGCCATTTCTATAACCATTAGACTGCCGATTGTCGAAGCTACTTAATGTAGGTAAGTAATTTGCCAAGTGCTAGAGCCCAGGGGGCCAGGCTAATTCGATGTCGTTTGTTTAGATGGCGTAGTAGTAATTTTCCGATAATCCGTCAGTAAGAAGAGGAACCATACTTTGGATTGCCACGTTCCAAGGTGATGATTTATAGATATCTTCCACAGTTTGGGGAAATAGGTTTAGTATGTCAGAGTATCGAATTGTATATGTTTGTCAAGTACGTTACAGTTTTCTTAGATGTCTGTATAAGAATTTCAGTAGAATTGATATCCAAGAGCTGTCTGTGTCATCAGTCTGAAAATTTCGTGCCTCAATTCTTTTGGAGAAAACTCTCTAGGAGGAAGTGATATTTATAGTGAAGTCAAGAAAGAGACAGTCAGTATGTCGGTTGTCACTAATACCATCGAATCCTTGAAAGATCGTACTCAAATGTTCTGAAAACCTTTCTACCCTTTAGCCATTTAATAGTCCGATAGTTGGTGAAGTGAATATTGGTATCAGTTATAAGTCTTATGGTCGCCGTTTTATATATATATCCAATATCTGTCAGTTTTTGGTCTGTAAAGTTCATTTTTAAATGACCGTGAAAGTCTAATTAATATTGGTTTTAATTAACAGTCTGTCTGTTCACTTTCTCAGATCATTCATGTCTTGTGACTTTTCCTCTTACCATCAAAATATTCTACATTGACTTCAAATTCTATCCAAGTCGTCTTTCTGCAAATGATCTGGATGCTTCTGTAGATGATAGTTCTTGTATTCATTATCCTTGAATCCCTTCTCTAGATTGATGATGAAAATGAATGTTTGGTTATGATATCAATAATAATAATAATAATAATTTAGAACGACGCACTAACCACCGAGTTTTCTTATAAACCAAGTCGAGAATTTACATTATAGATGCTAGGTGAAACTCAAAATGGCAAATAGTTCATGATGGGCTGGACATAACGAGAATACAATTTTCTCAAAGCCAGTCGTGAATCCTAATAATTTTCTTTCTTTTCCTGAAAAAAAACAACCTGTCTTCACCAATGTAGTAAGAATTACTTGTTAATATTTCTTAAGTCGTAAATAAATTACTATCATATATTCTTAAATGTACCGACCTTTATAAACTTCCCGTATAAAGAGGCATGTTTATCGCATATTGATGTTTAAAAATACGCCTTTAGTGAAATTTTTAGAAGTTACAATATAAGTGAAAACTTTATCCAAAAAACACTTCATGTAAATTAATTAGCTCATAGCAGAACAGACGATATGATAAACCAGACTACAAAGAAGTTATGTTTTCCCTTGAAGCGAAGCAATTCCGCTAATAATAGTCGCCGGGCCATGGAGCAGGTTAAATTGCTTTGGCGGCCTCCAGCCGACCCGTGGCGCTTCGATGTTTTCGCAACCACGCGGCCGTGCCCGTGTAATACCGCTATTAGTATGTTAATTTCTACTGAATCAAAATTTTTCCCACAGGGCCTTGACCTGCTGAATGTGGGGCAATGTCTTTTCTTTAGTTCCTAGGAGAATAACCGATTTCTTCTGAGATCGCAAGACTCGCTGAAATTCATTTTCTAAATCTAGCGGGGGTCAATTGCATAAAACCACAATTCACACAATAATAAACGTTTACGTGATTTGAGAATGTAAAAACGATCAGATCGATATATTGAAACCTACCTCATTTTTTACCATCTCTCTTTTTACTTTACTTGATCAATTTAACTTAACTAACTTGGCAGGTCCGTCATGAGATCTTTAATTCAAATTGTTTTATGTCTTTGACATAGGAATTTATTCCGATTGAATCGCCCGATCTCAAGGCTAATGTTGTGGCTATTAATAAATTGAGAAAGTAGGAATTGTGAAATATATTCAAATAAAATGGTTATGACAAATAATTATAATTAACATAGAGTATTGACAAAATGTATGAAAAAAATATTCAAATCCTTTTAAATTATGATAGCTACTACTGATTACAAAACATGAATTTGAGCTCAATTTTTTGAATGGATCCAAAATAATAAACAATATTCATAACACCAACCTACAACTTATCCACCCATCTGTCTAAACACACCATGGTATTCAATAACGTTCAACTGCTTTTCTTCTCTTTTCTTCCTGTAATCCAACCAACGTTACTTTCTACTATTGGTTCTTCAGTAGTATGGTAACCGCCAATTTGGGAGCTTGCCACTGCGTTCTTCTCGAAGGCTTGGCTAAGACTGCCTGGTTTATCTCATCCCCACTCCTAGGAGTATAAGGGAAAATGACCCTTACCATATGTGAGGGTTCATGATCTTTATTCTCAAATATCATGAATGTTACAATATATGTATGTACAGCTTTATTATTAAATCATCCAATATCGTTTACCCTTGTTTCAACATTCTTTGAAAACCTAAACGCTTGTAAATCATACTTTTACTTATATACTACGTGCCCTAACATTATTTATCAATAAATTGTAGAATCAGGATCAATGGCACATCATAAATTCATGAGATTATATAATGAAGTTCCTCTATTGTGGTATGGATGACATTTATGAAGTTGTGCTTCCATACATCAACTACATAGTCTGCCCATAAATCAGTCACACACAAATTCTAGAAATGGTGCTTAGTATTTTGTGGCACTGCAGTCTGAAATGGGCTCTGGTCTGCCTAAAAGTTCTCTCTTCTTGACGCTCTGATTCACCATCCTCGGGCATTCGGTATGGAAAGGTTTCTTATAACGTTATCTCTATCTTGGGTTCTCCTTCTTCTTTCTTATCTCCCTTTTTACATCCCGAATTCCTCCATTTTATTTAATAGGACTCAACAATCGTAGTTTTGGAGTCTTGACGAGCTATGAAATTGCAATTAAGCTTATGTCTTTATGCTCTTTAGAACGCGTTTGATTCCTCCTTAAGTTCCCAATTTTTAGATTTTAAACTTATCCATCAACCTCTCCTACCCGATGGAGTCCAGGACTGACAAAAGCTTCACAACTCTCTTCTATCACCTGCCTTCTCTTTTCCGTTGTGCCATGTCAGACCAATCTCCGTCAGTGAAAACGAACTTTAAACGGTCATGTTATATTTCCGCCACCTTTATGTCGATGGCTTTCTTCACTTGCCTTTGGTATTTTTCCTGTCTCATTCCTGGTATACGAGGTTTGATCAAAAAGCAACGAGAATTTTATAATCACTGTTTTTTCGATTTCAATGGCGTAGTACATCATAAGTTCCTGCCAGAAGGTCGTACGGTCAATAAAGTATATTACTTGGAAGTAATACGCCGTTTACGTGAAGCGATCCGACAAAAACAACCGTAATTGTCGCAAAACAATATGTGAAAATTGCATGACAATCACGCTCCCACTCACCACTCACTGATTGTTAGTAATTTTTTAGTAAAAAAAAACATTATCGTGTTACCTCAGCCACCGTATGCGACGGACTTCTTTTTGTTCCCGAAGTTGAAAAAAACATTGAAAGGACGACGTTTTCATTCTTTATTGATTAGATAAAGGAAAAATCGCTGAAGGAGCTAAGAGCTATATCGAGAAGTGAGTTTGAAAAGTACTTCGAAGATTGGAAAAAGCGCTGGCAAAAGTGTATTATATCTGAGGGGGATTACCTTAAAGGAGACAAAATTGCTATCGATGAATAAATAAAAAAAATTAAGATAGAAAAAAATTCTAGTTAATTCATCAAACCTCGTAAACCCAAACCCCTCAACTGGGAGTTTTTTTTCTGTCCAGGGCAATTTAGGTTGTCCCATACGCGTCGTTTCGCGAACTGTTCTCTGAAGATATTGCATTTCTTCTGCACGTTTTTCTGCCTCTTGGTAAAAGCCTACTAATCAGCCACCTAAGAGAGGATAGGGGCAAACACCGATTTAAATAGACCATTTTTCTTTTGTCAGATGGAGATTTTTCCAATTAATTTGTATTGAAATAATCAGACTTCGTCCGACTGAAACCTTTCCAATTAAAAGACACCGTCAAATTTAGAACGCTTTACCTTATCTTACTTTCTTCCAGCCTGATACCTGCCCTGAATGCTAATTTTACACGGTGGCTCTCAACGAAATTTCCCCTTTATATAGATTAGACATAATAATAACTAATTCAAGGCATTCGGGTCAGTTAAAATTAGGTTAATGTTCCAGCACGATCACTTCTTAGTAATAGATTAAAATGCTTATAATTTAAATGGTTCAGTCGATTTGACATTTCAAAATTATACTCGACAATCCCTCGAAATATACTGTTTTGGTACAATACAATAAAGAGGAATTAACCTAATTAATTTATTAAGAAATTTACCACTTTATTATTATAAATTGTCTATTCCAAAGAAACCAACTTTATTTATTTACCGAACACGTTCTGGCGTATATTTTTTTACTGCTCGTGGAAGCCTTCAAACAACATGTCCGTTTAGAATTTTAGAGCAGCTGGAAAATAAACCAATGAAATGTTCAACACATTTTTTCCGGGACATTCTTCATTCTGCTAATATTTGTTTTTCAAGTAATGTTAAATATTTGATCTCAAATCCAAGGATCAGTCGAAAAAATAATGTGAGGCTTTCAGAGGAGAAGAGGTGAATACCCAAGGAACTATGGAAAGGGCAAATTCTTCTGCATGATGCGGCAAGGGAGATAACTATCTTGAACTTATGATTTAAAAACAATACTCTACATACCAATACATAAATCACCATAGTGGATCCAATCAATTTGTATACACATGAGCATAATCTTAACTAACACTCTATAATAAACACATATATATAAGACAAGTATAAACAAAGCTGCCTTCTCAATAATAATTTCCCCAAGCCCCTATCATGTGGCAAATCAAAGAACAGTAGTTCTCTCCCTTTCCGTAACATGAAAGAAAAAATTATTCTTTTCGTAGTTCCTTAGCACACTACGTTGGATTATATCTTACAAATATTTGACAAACTAGAGCATATTATTAGCTCTATATTAATCACGAATATAAAATGATATAGAAAGTTTTGTAACAATGTAATTATTTACCATTAAGGTTATAAAAAAACAAAAAAAACTATTCCTTCATGTTTTATTCCCGGAGCCGAAATTGGGCAAATAGAGTACTGTTACTTCTGTCTACGAAATAGTTTTACGATTAAAAATATACAACCAATTTGAATTTTGTAGAGAAATTCAATGGGTATGGAATGCAATACATTGTGATTACAAACCAAAGGTTCTAGGGCTTTGTTTTTGGTGAAATCATCCTAAGGTTTGCAAGGGTAGCTTGAGAGATTTGATATTGTCTAGGCCACGCACTCAATATGGATAAAGATAACCAAAAGGAAATTCCCGGATTCAACATGTGGTCCCATCTTCTTTCTTTTTTAACAGTCATTTTTTACTTTGTATTTATGATATACCTACCTGCTAGGATTACGTAATTAATGACATTGTTTGCTTTTTACAAATTAATTCTTGTAGCGACCGATAACTACATAAGATAAATCACCCAATACTCTATTGTATATATATTGTAAATTAATTTAAACAAATGTAAATAACATTACCAAACCTTAATCATTGTTGTCGGGTCGTCACGAGGGGGGTGCCTGGTTACCCTAGCCCTGGTGACAAGTGAGGGTTGTTTGAGTTTATAACCTGGACAATAGTTTCATGACGGCTTTACTATCTGACTCCATTTTTTTATAGGTATGTGCCCCGACAGTGCACTATGTTCAGGAGAAGAGGTACAGGGTAGGTTATAGGTAGTTTATGTGGTCTTGGAATGACCACGAATTCACACTCGGTATCTGAGGGTAGGCGAAAACCGTCCGCATCTCAAAGGCGAGTATGAACCGGAGAGAGGCAGACTGAATTGTCACGGGAGACACTGCTTGGTAACTTTGCAGGGCCGCGACAACCGTTGTCCACTAGGGAGAGGTCTCTCCCAAGGAGGTGCTAGATTTAGCGAGACGAAGGCAGAGATTCCCACTTGGAAGGCGTGGGACCTGAGATGCCGGGCTAAAACATAGCGAGGTTAGGAGAGAAGAGATGTAGAGGTTTTTCATAAAGAAGCAGCCAGGTTTTCAGAGTTTCAAGCAGGGTAGCCACGAGCCAGTGAGTAGTTGCCAGGAGAGAATGATTTACAGGGGCTAGGCGCTAGGCTTAAATACCCAGCCAGCCTTGTCCTTAGCCAACCATGATTAAGATTGGTGTAACCAATGATATGCGGTTTCTTTGTCCTCTGGGAGAGGCTGGCAGGGTTCTTGGGCCTCTGGGGTCAGCCCCTCATCTGCGAAGCAAAAATGCAGCTGCGGGCCAATTAGTTATATGAGCTAGGGCATCAGCTACCAGTAGCAGGTACTAAGCGACCCAAACCGCCGAGAGGCCTGAAGACCCATACCCGGGTCAGGTATCAGGGACGCTAAGGCCACAACTGCCAGAGGACAAAGGCCACCATAATACTCAACTGGCATTTGGTACAATAAGCTGATTGGCTACTGACGAAGCCAGCTGGGTATTTAAGACCGGTGGTTTGGGGCCTGTATATCATTCTCCTGACAACTGGCTGACTGGCTCGTGGCTGCTCCGATGTAAAACTCTGAAATTTGGCCTCATTATGAAAACCTCTGCATCTCTCTCTCCTCACCTCGCTACGTTTTAGTCCGCCGTTGTCAGACCCCACACCTTCCTAGTGGGAATCTCCGCCTTCGTCTCGCTAAATCTAGCACCTCCTTGGGAGATACCTCTCCCTAGTGGACAACGGTTGTCGTGGCCCTGAAAACTCACCAAGCAGTGTTCCCCAGGGCGATTCAGTCTGCCTCTCTCCGGTTCACACTCGCCTTTGGGATCCGGACGGATTTCGCCTACCCTCAGATACCGAGTGTGAATTCGTGGTCATTCCAAGAACACACAAACTACCTACACTACCTACCCTATACCTCTTCTCCTGAACATGGTGCATTGTCGGGACACATACCTATCAAAAATGGAGTCAGATAGTAAGACCGTTATGAAACGATTGTCCAGGTCATAAACTTAATCAACCCTCACTTCGTCACCTGGGCTAGGGTAACTAGGCACCCCCCTCGTGACGACCCGACAATTCTCTTACGATAATTTTCTTTAAGCGCTAATAACAAAAGTTGAGGGAGAGAGAGATGGAGAGAGCAAAGAGTAAAAGATAACAAAATTATGTACAATCTATAGTTGAAATCATTGAAAATAGTCAATAAGTCTCCAAATCCCAGATATTTAAGCTGTTTGTTGTGTCGAAACCCCGCAGCTTCAATTTATATCTTTTGAATATCGTTTATCCCCCTTTCAATCTGATAAAGTGAGTGCTGATCCGTATCTTAGGAACGATGATAAAATCGATTCTTCAGAGACTCTTTATTGAGAAGGTTTTATGGGTCCATTTCAAGAGAAAATAGCAAGATAGCTCAAACCTCAATTTCAGTTATCAGATACTTCGAATCTTCGTTCTCCATTGGTTTGTTAACTGAGGTCAGTGGTCTGTTTTGCAGGACATCGATATTCTAGTGAAAGTTGAAGTCAGGTTAACCATTTTATTAAAGCGTTTTATTTTAAACACGATGTCAATTATAACTATAATATATGATAGTTATCTATAAAACTGAATGTATCGATTCACAAGCGGCCATTCTCAATATGTTTCCGGTAATCCTACAGCCAAATATTTTCAGACACAAATAAGGGTTTCGATAATGTTAGTGATTACTCTCACTATTGATATAGGTCACGTATCTCGTTTCTCAAGACATAAGATTGAACAAAATTCCAAATCTAAGGCTTGCCTTTTTGTGATTTCCAAATCACAAAAAATAACATAAAACAAATAGCAGACAATTGTCTTATTCCATATTCAAATACTTATTCTTATTCATTATATCTCCGTCTTTTTTTAATTATGAATTGAAATTACCATATTCTAATTAAGCCTGCTCTGATGTAAAGTAATTTTAACAAGTCACAATGAAATTCCAAAATTAATATTTATCTAATATTAAATGATTGACGATACTAAATAAAAACAAATGTAGACAGTAACTGGTTGTACATCAGCTGTATTACTAGGCCTGTTAAGTTGATTTGGCAGCTGTCCAACAGCAAATGGTGGGTGGTCGGCAAGGTTCATCGTTCCAAGAATTGTTTCGTTTATGGGATGTTAATTCCGCAAATAACTTTTGTACCAATCACTGAGTATATTATATTATCCCTTATTTGTATTACAAATATATATATTAAGGCAGGTTTGCATACATTGACATATATTAAGCGTCTTTGATGGGGAAATAAGTATGCGTAATAAATTATAAAACCTTGAAAGGTCAAAGATTAGCTGATAGTTCTTGTAGCGGTGAAAACCACCTGCCGGAGGAAAATACTGCGAACAACAACACACTGATTGGTCAAATTTGCATATCTTTCCTCCCTCGATTATTATTTGAAGAGTGTTTCTGTTCGGATCTTTCTTTGATACCGTGTCCAATGTAGCCTGGCTGGTTTAAAACTACTCGTTATCGATTAGAACCTGATCTGTAAGTCGATAGCTGTTTGCTTAGAAATGTTCATCTATATAACCGCTTAAGGCTAACTAATCTCCTAAGCCAATAAACTACATTCGGACGAGGTGGGTGACCCACCGATCTGGAGAGTTTTATGATGGACTAGAAAACTCTTTATATCATAACTAACTCATGAAATAATATCTTCGGTCCGGTATCCTCAGCACCCAAAACAAATCTCCATCACAAGTTAAAGGTTGGCTGGTGAACCTGTTGTTACCTATGTCTAGTCCATCTGAAGAAAATGAATTATTTTACTATATTTGTCAGTACACGCAAGTCATTTCGAGCGATGACATAGGATTTTGGATATAAAACTCTTAGCCAGGAAAAATCTACTGAAGTTAAAAACGAACCTTTCACAAAGTAAGTAACCTGCTTCGACTTCAAGAAAATTCGGATGAGTTCACGGTCAGAAGAGTATATTTAATTAAATTCTTGCCTCTTTACAAAAATAGGGGCAAATTACAGGATGGTTTGCAAAGGCAGGGAAATCTTGGTGATATGACAAAGTCCGTACTCTGCAACGATCCAGACCTTTGAATATATTCATTTTATTTATTTCCTGAAAAATGACTTCTTAAGACCAAGTACGCGAGAGGACATGATTGGAGAAACTGGCCATTGCCACCGTTTTTTTTTTTGTTTTTTTTCAAAACCTCAAAAAGTAATACAATGAACAAAATAAATAATAAAATAATTGAAATACAAATTTCTCCTCTTCCTCTTGTTTTGTCAGTAGTAAGTCAATCGTCGAGGTAGCTTGTGGGTTACCTGTCGAAAAGTAGAAGTCTGGGGGTGAACGGCGTTCTCAACAGGAGTCTCCCAGCCTTGTTTGTTACGGTGTTATACCACATGGTATGTTTTGCGTTGAGATGTCCTACCACCCAGTGGTTAAATATCTGCGCACATGCGTGTAGCAAGGCTGAGTACTGCTGTAGAGACGCGTACGATCTTTTGTATAGGGCGGTAAGGTAAATGGGTCTCCCCAAATTTACCTTAACTGTCAAGTGGTGTAGCTTGGGATCAGTTATAGCCAGTGGTGGAGCTATTGCCACCACTGCCACTGTCACGTATTTATAGCAGGTCACGAACCCACTGCCACTTTAGTCTCTGAGATGGATTATGGGGATGTGTGGCTCATGGTAATAGCTTTGCTAGGGTATTAGGGTGGTTGGATAGGTTTCGACGGAATTTCATAATCTCGGAAGGGATTACGACTTCTGACGATAATTACCATCAGAGAGGTTTGTCGTTCTCTTCGGCTCCAGCTTTAGCACAGTCTACACCCTCAGGCTTGTCTCTTTTCTTGAAACAACTGTGTGTCCCATTTTCAGCGGGTATCAAGTTAATCTTCAACAGTAGCCCTGAGCCAACTCAAACCGTCCCATCGTTAACTTGAGGCTAAACCTTACTGCCGAGGGCACCTTCACTAACTTGTAGGGATTCCCTTGCTCTTTACTATGATCAAGGGATGAAAAATGTTGAAGTGGCTCTAAACTCTGGTGGTCTGACTAGTATCTGGCAGGTGTGCTCAGATACTAGTTAGACCATTCTGTGTTTCCGTCTTTTGGTCCTGATTTAGTAACATGCCTAACTATCCGGGGAAGACTACAATCTTCAACACCCTCACCTTCGCTTCTGACACAACACAGAAAGGCCGTTTAAATTGCTGGGGTATCAATAAGGAGACTTTTGCAGCGTTTTTCAGCCTCCCCGCCACTAACTTGATGCCTATTTCTTGAAGTCACAACTTTTTGATCAAGTCGGACTGGCCACGTAGACATTTCTAGGGAAGCTACTGATCCATGGATCAACAAGTGCTACCTTAGACTGAAGGGTTCTTCTAACTAGAGGCATATCACATACACCTATTTTTCATATCACCCACTCAAAGATGTGCGGAATCAAATAAAAACACACTTGATTTTTCTTTTCTCCCTCAAGGCTACGTTGACTTCTAGTCGATCCACATTGATGGGCACATCCTTTGCCAGTAATCAGGACAGCCAGTAAAAACCGCAAGACCTCGCGCCAAGAGGGCTTAGTGCTTGGGTTCGAGCACTTGCTAATGAGCCTATCGTCGGACTGACTATAAACAGGGGCCTCGAGCCGATAATGACTGCCCCTGACCAGCGCAAATCGTTCCCCGAAGCCGATTATATTCCAATCTTATTCTTGTTATTTACATCTTACATCGAAGGGTAACTCAGCCTATCACATGACCAAGTCGTTTACAATTCCTCCACCTTCTTTGTGCTTCTCATAAGTAAATAAGGTTAATCTAATTTATTATGGTTAATCTAAGTTAAACAAGCAAATGGTTACATGTTATGTTTATTTTGAGTTGATTTGATTTTAATTGAACAAATAACACTAGTTGGATGAAGGGTCGTTTTGTTATCACCGACAATGCACTTATTGACTAAAATTCTTTACAGCAATTATGAACTATATCACTTTTTTTTTTCTCCAAATCCCCTTAAAAAAATAACAAAACTTTTATTTACTATAGATTCTTAGGCGAATCTATTTGCATATTACATTTTGTATGTCCTGTACTATCGGTACACTCAATACAAGGTTTGAATCGGTATAGAAGTTATATAATCAATACAAGTACAATGATACACAATGTATTTGGATTCATTGACAAGACTCTACAAGGTGATGGGGCTCACCTTTTTGATCACAACAAAAGAAAACTTAAACTAACTTACATACTAATTGTTAACCTAAATTTCCCCCGACAGTCTGTTGCCATCGATTCGGGAGGGGTGGTGGGGTTATAGTGTTAAACACTGGATTTGTGAGGTGCTGCAACGCGTCGAAAAACTTTATGTGTCTCCGGCGGATAAACCCATCCACCGACGGCACATCAAGCAACTTGTGCAGGTCGGCGTTCTTTAACCTCTCGAGAGAGGTATGTCGGACCACTTTTCGCATGATCCCATTCTGGAAGCGTTGGAGACTTGTGGCTGTAGCGTCAGTTAAGTGGTTAAATAGCGGGGCACCGTACAGCAGAGCTGGCTGGAGGATACATTTATAGATCATCCGTTTGAGACGCAGCGACAGATTGGGTGAAGCAAGTGCAAGCCGGTAAGACCTCTGTCGTACTGTTTTTAGTTTATTACTAAAATGAGTAGAGAAATGGAGATGCCTATCCATTTTTATACCCAGATAGTAGAATGAGAAAACTGGTGAGTTCTCTTGTCCTCGTATACTATATGATTTCGGCAAAGCTTTTTTGCCCTTTTGGTCAGAGAAGATTACGCAGTCGGTCTTCCCGGCGTTCACACTAATGTTCAACTTGCCCACCCTGCCATTGATTACGTCGCAAACTGACTCAGCCTGTGTGAGTGCTCTTTGTGCATTCATGATGTTGCTGCAAACCGCAATGTCGTCGGCAAAAGCTATTACCGTCGCTTTCTTATTATTTGTCCCAACGATTTCAGATGTTTACATGCTGAAAAGAACCGGAGAAAAAACTGCTCCTTGAGGAACTCCACAAGTCAGAGGGAATGGGTCAGAAAGGCAATCACCCACCCTTACCCTCCACCGATCTGTCCTTCAAGAAGGAAACCAACATCGTGTATAGCTGCTCTGGGCATTCCCAGTCACAAAGCTGTCGGCACAGCATCCCGTGGGACACTGAGTAGAGCCTGTTTTTTTTTTGTAAATACTTGTATACAAAAGAAATAAAGAAAGTTTTACGAGAAGGAAGAATATTGAAAGGATCTGTTAGATTGGATTTGTTCCGGCAGTAAAACCCTAAGGTCATTAAAACCGTTGTTTTCATATTTAAATTCGTTAGGGAAGCTCAACGATACGAGCCCGAAATAGAATAAGGACAAGAGCAGAGCCAAGGCTCACGGAGCCGGCGGGAGCCTAGAAGGCACCCCAGTCCCACATGTCAGGTGGTGACTATAGTGCTTTATATAAGAAATTTTAATTGTCTTATCAGTCCTCCTATCATTTATTATTATTAATAGTTAACAAAAATAGGGAGGGGGTTAGCTGTGACATGATATCCCTATATATGTATATATCTCTCTTCCTGCCCAATTCTTATCCCGAGGTAAAGAAAACAATGAACTAATTTACTTGGGCTATTTTCTTTACTTGATAGGAAGGAGACTCGAATTATAATAACAATATCTTTATTAGTTTGGACCATCTCCCTAAAGAACAAACATTTATTTAACATAAATTGCGCCCTATGACAGTTTCCATGTAAAATTTTCAAAGCTTAGAAAAAAAGTATGAAGTTAAATAAGAAAAGGTACAATGTACAAACAAAACATGTATACATACACATATTGTTCAAGAATTCAAAATATTAATTGAAATATATCGCACCCACCCTGGAAAAGTTTGACAACTCAAAAAAGTAGAATCGTGAGTAAAATTATTTGAAGTTTTGCATTCCGTTCTTTTCACTACTGCCCCCCTAATTGTCCGAGGTAAAAATTTTCCTAGGTGTTAATTGTACCCAAGGAAAAATTTTTGAACTAAACTTGTCAATATTTTCTCTGATTAAAATAAAAAATTGTCAATCTAACTTTGAACTCTTGTCATTTTTGAGTTATCACACTATTTCTGGATAAGTCCGATATATAGAAACAATATGAAGAGAATAAAACAAGAACTTGCTTGGAAATAGAAATATAATACCTACACAAATGTACCGAAACACACACAATCACAATTGGGTATTTGCCTAGAAAAATATTTAAATATCTACATACCTTTCAAATTACAATCAAAAAAAAAATTTGACGTTTTAAAAAAAATTTAAAGGGGCTTTTTTTAATTTTTTAAAATTTAAAGTTTACAAAGATTTGATTTTGATTTATGTAGAATATTTTCCTTCTAATAGTTAACTGTAATTTTTAATTATAAAGATATTTAGCTATCGTATGTCAGTGTAGAATACATAGCAAGCATAAATAACCCCGATTTTCTTATAGACATTACGTGACAATATTCTCCGTTGGTCTGTTGGCTGATTACTAATTTTCGTGACTTTAAACCAGGAAGGAACAATTCCTAGATATTATCTGCTAACCTACTTCTGCTTTGCGTTCAGTCTTAATTCATTTGGTCTCCACAATTATTATGGTTTCCGCAAAGATTACTGTTTTCTAAATATAACCGTTTTAGATATGTTATTTAGACGTACGTTTTTTGTATTTATTAACAAGGAATTAATTAAATAATAACACTCTATCGTGTTTTATGGAGGTGGCTACATTTTTCATACATTTCAAATGACTTCCCAATAACAAATCAGGACCTGGGAATTACATGTCTCAAGCTTAAACAGGGGACTAACAAATACTGAAAAGAAAAATGCACTGGTTTCTGGTTTTGAAAAAAAACAAAACCAACCAAAACCCTAAAAAAGAAGAAATATTGTTGTTTCGCGCGCTCTTGGTCGATCCACGTCCAAATGGAGTAAACTATTAAAAGTGTTCTGCTTCAAAGTTAAGTATTATTTAAAAAAAATAATTTTTCACTAACCACAGCCAAAAAATGTTGAATATTTGGGACTAAATAATACCAAATAGTCGAGTTATTCAGTCAATTTAAAGAGGAATTTCTAGAGTACTGATGGGGGAAAAGAGTTAACTTGCAGTGAGCATTGCTGAAAGGTTATGTGCTGGGACACGAACTTCCTTTTGTAATAGGATCTGGAGCCAACCTTCCAAAGCACACTCAAACATGAACCTTTCGACTGTCATGCTCGATTCACCTGTACTCGTGGAAATTCAGGTTATTCTTGTCGGGGGAAAAAAAAGGTAGCCTCACCAGTGCAGCATTGGAATATGGGCACCACAGGCGACGAAATAACCCATGGTCCAGTCAACTTTATAGTGAGCAAGACCCATGAGAGAACCCCGTCAGGGACACGAATCCCCGTAACAGGGAAAACAAAAAGTTATACTTGTCACAGCTTCCTTTTGGCGCTTGCATTTATTTTGTTTTCTATAGTGTAGCAAACCTGTTGCAAACCTGGAACTCATCTACCCCCATCCATCCGTCTATATAAAGTACCTACTTCTAAAATATATTCAAAGAAAAGCAATTAAAATACTAGCGACCATTAAAAATACACGAGTGGAAATAAAATTTCAATAGATATGAGGATACACACATATGCTACAAATCTAATATAGATATATAAGTAAATGAGTTCTAAAGGATCATTTTGTAGTTTTGAATAAGTTGGCCAGTAAAAAATTAAAAAAAAGGAAAGGGTCCTCGAAAATCACGATTTCACGGACATCCTATCGAACGAAGCTTGAGAATCTCAACGGGAAGCCACCAAAGCAGGCATGAAAGTATAGAAAAGACTAAGGAACATAGAATTAACTGCAAGAAAGGGGATGATAGGATGATCCTAGGAAGGTGGGAATGGATAACAAATGGTTAGTTGTGGCGGAGTACATGAGAAGAACACATAAAAGTGCAGTTAACTAAAACGAAATATGGCTGAATAGAGCTTTGATTCTATGAAAAAAAATTTAAACACTATCAGTTATATAATTTACAAAATGACCACTTACTGTATGAATCGATGATTGGACTGGCCAAGACAGGTGAATAATTTTTCTCCTCCTGAAAATGCACCTATTGTTTGAACACTACAATAAGAGTATGAAGTGAGAATCCTCTAGCATGCTACCCCCTCTAAAGACGGAAGAACTACATCACCAACCAAGGCATAAGTCCTAGCCTTCAGTTAAGGACGAATAGTGGCCACCCCTCTGCCCAAGAGAGAGAGGTAGAGATAAATTTTACTGAAGGCATGAAAAAAAAAAACACCGAAATAGGAGTCAGGGACATGTTTCAGTATTTCTCTCGCTCTCTCTATAAATTTATTTTTATTTAAATTGAACTGTAACTAAGAAAATATAGGTGGCTATCCTGTCAGGAGCCTCCCACAATTTATGGACTGTCAGATGAAAGAAAAATGAAAATTATATTTATATCCTGAAGTGGTTATTTTAGCTAAAAAATGTAGACATGTATGCCCTCGTTAAAGTGCAGAAATAAATGCAGATAAATATCACATATTTTTCCCCCTAACGCACGACTTAAAAGAACCAAACATACGGTTTGGATAGAAATGCAGACCACTTAACAGAAACTCTAACCTCACACTTGAAAACAAAAGTCATATATGCGAACATCTGTCAAAACCAATTTGGACTTATAGAACAGAAGTATGGGGGACTTCAAACGACTCCAAACGTTCCAATCCAAGGTCCTTAAAACTGTTTTCAACTCTACATTACAAACTAATCGTTTCACAGTGTGTGACTTCGCTTGTCAATATTCATGTTTACGATCCTTCCGGTTACCTAAGACGGCTTTGCGATCTACTGTAAATAGAAAATCATGTCATGGGATCATAGCACTGGCCATCGTTATACAGCCTACTTAACCGAAACGCTAACCTCACACTAGAAAATATACTTCACATATGCAATACTTGGACTTGAGGGCTAGAAATAGGGGGAGGGACAGCCAAACCTTGGAATATAAAACAAAAATCTAAATCTTCCGATCCAAAGTCCTTAGAACTGTTGTCAATGCTACCTTCTACATTACTGACTCATCCCTTCACAAAGATCTCCATGTACCAACTGTCCTTGACCTTATACCCTTCAGATTTTCCTAATTCCATGAACACCAACCACTGTCCTTGACCTTATACCCTTCAGATTTTCCTAATTCCATGAACACCAACCACTCATCCAAATCCTCTTCTCAACTCCTTATCCAGTAACACTTATCTTACAATACCCCTTTGTCGCCATAAGTGGATTCACGACCTATTGTAAATAGATACGGCGAAACGGTCGGAGATCAAGGGGGTGCTCAGCTACTTCCGGCCCTTCCACCGGACTGCTAAGGGAATTACCTCGGGTTAGGGTTGGGGGCTTCCTGGTTCAGAATTTTTATGGATATATTGTACGAATGTTGGTATGAATGGAAATTTTAGATAAGCATAAATTAATTTTTACATCCCAATCGAGAAAATTGTCATTTTTAGAATATGGTACGTATAATCTAATTAAATTTTTTTCAGTCTTGTCATTCATAACGAACGTTATAAAATCCTTCGAAGTCAAACCTCTTGTAAAAATAATAAAATGGATAAACGGTAGATGATTAAGGGAAAATAAACAAATCGAGTTTACAATTGCAAATCCAATTCCGTGAGACGGAGACATTCTATTTCCCTTCCCCTCATTTAATATACCTGTGGCTTTTCTTTTGCATTTTCATCGCCTCTTTTACTTAAAAGCCACTTCACAGGACCGATCATGTTGAAATTCTGTGCACAATCCAGCTCCGGCGACTCATCTGCTTAGTGATTTACTAAATCCAATCGGGATATTACGAATTTTTACATCTCCAAAGATTAGGATAAGATTTAATAGAACGTTTTTTTTAAAGAGTAATTTTAAACATGTACAAAAATTCAAGTCTTTAATACTCCTCATTCTACCCTCCTAATGGGACCATGGTGGCTGGCAAAGAGGGCCTTTTTACAATATCCGTACAAAATCTGAATATAAACTAAGAAACTTTGGGTATAGCAGATGACAAAAAGCATGGATTCAAACGAATCTCACGCTGCTTAGGAATTTCGACAAAATTCTTAATTACTGGACCCCACTTATTTTATCCTTTATCGTATATATTCCGATATCTGCACCGTGTTAGATGAAGAATCTGCTACACTTTCCCTTTATCCCTTTACCAAAATAATGAAAAAGTTTCATATAAACATAGATTTGGACTCACTTCGTTAGCGAGTTACGCCTGGCAAAATATTTCACCCAGACCCCCCCTCCCATGAAATGATGTGCTGAAATTCTTATGACGTTAATCAAGGAAAGATACTGGTGGTTTCTTGTGGTGTTTGATCTGTAAAATCGTATAAAACAGATCCTTGAATCGTATATGCAGTTGTTTTTTAGAAATCTGATGTAAGAAGTCAAAAAAAAAATGGATACAAAATCCATTTTAATTTATGTTGACGTACAATAACTTTGTTAAAAGCATAGGAAACACACTACATTTTTAAACAGAACTCGGTTTTTTTAACCACTCTTTCTTTGCTTTTCCCTTTAGATTTCTAAACAAATACTGAAACCTGTTATATACCATTTAACTGGTCAAAAACCATAACAAACCGCCAACATCTCTCCTTACTTAGAAGACCGACAAATAGGAATTATTAAAACATTACTGCAGTCTAATTATTGTATAGAATCAATTATTAATTGTATTTACTTTCAAATTTTTTATGCAAATTAATCACTTTATTATATTTATGGATTATTATTTCTTACCACCTACAGGTATAATAAACTAATAACAAAATAACATATCAAATATTGTTTGATTGAGCGCACCAGCCATTTCAATTTGGTTTCCTCAACATGGGATTTACAGAGTTAGTACGCCATTTAGAACAGTTCATGAAATGATATTCTGCAGAAAGGGGATTGAAAGCTTTGAGATGAAGAAAACTTAGCTTAACAGCCTTACCTTAGCCTTCTCATCGACGCCTCTCCTTTCATCTGTTTCTGGTAATTTCGATTCTGCATCTACTGACCCTCATCCATACTAAATCTTGTTCCACAACCTTCCTCTATTTTTACTCCTCCCGGCAACGGGTACATGCTCACTTACACAGGTTACAAGGCCCTTCCGTCCTTTTACTAGTTCAATATAGTTATCAGCTTTTCGTTTACTCAGAAAATTTCCGACAACTAACAAAGTCCAGGCTTTTAGGCACTTAGTATAATCTATGAATTTGCGAAGGCAGGATTCTTAATGAGTTGTCTTATTTGCAAGCCGTCAAATATTCCTGCTTTAGTTTTTTCCGTACTCAACTGAGGCATTTTTTCACCAATATATCCAAACCATGAACCGTTCTTATCAAGAGTCTTTACCAACTGCTTCATAAGGCCCAGCTTTATATACAGGGAAGATGATTTTCTCTTGTTCAACTAAGGGGTAAAAAAACATTCTTTTTCCAAACGTCCATGTTTTATCTTTTAGACCACTCTTTTCTAACCCTTTGTTTTGTTTTGTCTTTGCTATCAAAGAGACACAACAAGTACGAATATTCGGTGTGACCACTTGGCTGTCCAAGGAGAAAGTTTACCATTTTTAAGTCCAATCATCCATTGGTGTTCATGATACTTTATCTTTTATAGAACCAAAGCTATGGTGTTATATTCGTTAAGTGAACAATTGGTATTGAACCATATTTATTCCTATTTTGTAGAAGGAAACGTTACAAACTTCGCTTTAAGCTGTCAATAAATAGGCGCCGATCATCTAGAAAATACTCCGGAAGATATATTTTTTCCAGTTGTCCTCTAATTTCGTGACAAAATAGAAGATTGTCTGCTCGAGGGAAGAAGGGAGAAGAAAAATACAGGAAGCAATCCGTCTACATGTGATTTAGAACTGTACAAAATGGAGTTAGAACTGCACATTTCGTGTTAAAAAAAAACTCTGTTTGAAAAAAGGAGAGCCGATAGAAAAAACTGATAGCCATCAAAAAAAAGTTTGTTTTTCTTGTAAGCCTCTGGGTTTTTTTTTGTAGTACAATAGCATTCGTTTAAACGCTTAGCATATCTCTTTCTTGTGACCAAATGGAGACAAACATAATATCAAAAAGTTGTCTACTAATTAATTTGATGAAAATCTAAAATGTGTTTCTTTTTCCATCTAAGCCAGTATTGAAAGGGGCAATTTCCTCACTTTTAGATTAAATCTCTGAGCTATGCATGAGGCCATAAAAAGTCTTCGCATCAGATTACTTTATTGGTCTCTGGCCCTTGGACTTGTTTGAGTCATATCTATGCGACAAAACTCCTTTCTTTATGTTTTATTTTTTTTGTTTAGGCGTGCTATTTGGGCAATCCATTTGACGCACCGATTAAGGTAAAATAATACCAACCACTTAAAAAATCCTATTCACTTCTTGATTAAAACGTAAAAATTCTTATTGAGTAAGTTATCAATTTCAAAGCTCATGACGTCCTGGTTAATAAATAATACGTATGACGAGCATAGCCCGGATTTTCATACACTTGCAGATCAAATTTATGCGTGTTTTTTTTTAAACAGTATGGATTAGTGTACTTAGAAGCAATTAAGCTAAAATTTGTTCCACTTAGTTTATAAATGTATATATTGCATGATTACATGTGCTTAAAAACTTTCATTTGAGAAATTAGAATTGAATTGTACAGCATTATTAATTAGGATGTAAGATTTCATTCATACCCGTGTACGAGTCACATTCATTAAATATGGACGTTTATATTCCCGGGACCCATCCCCTCCATGGGCAAGTTAGTGTACCAGTGGAACACTTCCTCTCCGACGTCATCCAGAGAGAGCGCAAGAGAGCCACAGACACTCAGGGGATGGGTGGTGATAATGGACAGTTCCAGTTTCTCATGTCATACTTTTCTATTTACAATAGATTGCAAGCCTTTCTTAGGTGACCAGACGGGTCGTAAGTACGAATATTACTAAGAAGTTGACAAGAGAATTCACATGAGCGGAAAGGTTTTCATGGAATTTGGAAACTCTTGAGGACATAAAGTCAAGGACAGATGATACATGGAGATCGCTGTGAATAGATTTGTTTGTAAAGTAGAAAGGAGAGTTGACTACAGTTTTAAGGACTTTGGTTTCGTTTGATGTTCCCCATAGTCCCAAAGTTGGTTTTAACAAATTTTTGCATATATGAAGTTTGTTTTCTAGAGTCAGGTTAGAGTTTCTGTTAAGTGTTCTGAATTACTGTCCAAACTGTCTGTATAATTCTTTTAATTAGTACGTTAGGGCGGAAAACAACAAAAAGATGTGTTATTTATTTTCATGTATTTCTGCACTTTATCGAGGGCAGTGCAGGTTTGCATGTCTAGATTTTTGGGCTAAAATAACCATTTCTGGATGTGAATATAATTTTTCTTTCTTTTTCTTTCACCTGATGCTCCATAGATTACGGGAGGCTCCTGATACGATAGCTACACATCTTTTCTAAGTTACAGTTTAATTTAAATAAAAATAAATTTATAGAGAGAGCGAGAGAAATACTGAAACATGTCCCTGACTCCTATTTCGTGCCTTCATTAAAATTTATACTCTATCTCTCTCTCTCTCTCTTGGGCAGAGGGGTGGCCACTTTTCGTCCTTAGCTGAAGGCTAGGACTTATGTTTTGGTCGGTGATGTAGATCTTTAGAGAGGCACCACGCTAGAGGATTCTTATTTCATATCTTCATTCCATGGATTATTTCATATCCCAAACAGTGGGTGCATTCTCAGGAGGAGAAAAATTATTGTCTTGGCCAATCCAATCATCGATTCATACTGTAAATGGTAGTTTTGTAAATTATATAACTGATAGTGTTTAAATGTTTTGTTCATAGAATCAATGCACCAATACAGCATATTATCATCGATGTGAATAGACTAGTTTGTATTGTAGAATGTAACGTTGACAGTTTTAAGGACAGAAACGTTAGGATTCGTTTCATTTTAGAATGTTAGTCCGCAAATCCTAAATTGGTTTATGTCAGTTGGTTTTTTAGAGTGATTTGATCGTTCTGATAACAAATTCTTTGTAATAAATAAAAAATTAAAATGCAACCCTTTTAGATGATATCCCAGATTACAAATGTAGGTATCACATTGATGGAAAAAAAAATGATCTGACCTTGTTGGAGACATAACGATTGAACTTGGTGTTTTTTTAAATGCCTTTTTCCAAATAAAAATGTACCATGCGAATTGAAGGTGTGCTCAAAGAGTTATGTATGATTGATTGCAGAGAGAGAGAGAAAGAGAGATGCCTACCGAGGATGACGGAGCGGGGAGGGGGGAGCTGTACGCCGGCAGTGTGTTCAGTCCGCCGGGGACCGTGGCCCTAGCCGACATCCTAATGGGCAACAGCGGCCCAGCACGCCCTTCAGACCTTCAGCACCTCCGAAGGGAGATCAAGAGGAGGGATCTGGAAATTGTAAGGCTTCAGACAGAGATACATAAGCTCAAGGTGAGTCGCTCAAAGTATTGCCCTAAAAAAATTATATGTGGCCAACAATAAAAATAAAGTATGAATCATCCTAAGGGCCTACTCGTCCTTAGAAACTTGTTTTCTGTAGTTGAGTGATTGCTTTAAAATGAAAGCAGTTCCTCCAAGGACCACTAACCTCGTTATTATTTTTTACCAGTTAAATCCATTATAGTTAAAATATACTATTTAATATTTTATTAATTAAAAGTTCGTAGCACCTTTATGGACGAAGTCCTAATAACCCTCCACTATAAATCAGGCCCTTTCACAGACCAAATAACATAATTTAAATGTGAGTAATAAACATATATTTTACATTCAATGAAATATTGTATTTCCTAAATTGAAACTGCTTGTATATTGAGTTGTTGTTTTTTTTTGGTGTGTAGATGTTGCCAAAAGATAGACTGTTAACAGTCCAAAATGTTGGAACAAGCAATTACGTATTAAAATTTAATAACCGAAGGTCTTTGATGTATTTAATTAATAGTTGGCGCTGAGATATAGCGTGGCTAGCACCTCTCAAACTTAAATTCTGTTTTCTCAACCGGATTTGCTACTTCTTTATTCAAGTATGTCCTCGTTTATCCTCACGAGGCTGGCTCAACCCTCACCAGACTCATCCCGCCAAGAAAATTCTTAGGCTAGGCCGAGATCGGACCTGTGTCTCCTCAGAACTTGACTAACCATAACGCCACAAGTTTCGTTTTGGAAAAAAAATGGGCTTTTTTCTGGTTATTTTCTTTTTTATATACTTCACATTAAGCAATACACATGCCTCCGGTGTTGTTGAATATACTTTTAATTCAGATTGATTGAATCATTTATACGATCGCTACGACTGAACATACAGACAAACGAAAGATCTGTGTCCCGTACTCGAATGAAAGTACAGTATTTCCTTTCGATCTTGACAACAATAGCCCTAGACAATTCTTAACAAATTTTATACGAGGCGAATCCAAAACTAATAATTTTAATTACATAAACAAAACAATAGACTTAGAAGGTGGTGAAACCGATCGAGAGATACTTGTTTACACTTCAGCCTGTCAGGCTTTTGAATTCAGGGAGTCCGGCCGATAGACATACAAATACGTTGTTTCAACGTAATTACTAAATGATCCAGGATCACCATTTCAGTTTTCACGATCCAGGTAACTTTTTTCAGTGTCAACAATTTTTGCAGCCTTTATTAAAAATTAATATTTTAATTAATATTAATAAAATAATATTTTTTAATTTATATAAAATAAATAACGGAGGAAGAAAGAGAAATAACATGGAGGGATACTAACGGAGTTTCAAGTGAGCCCCTTATATTGTTATTGTGATTTTTTGAGATTTAGAGTGGGGCATATTTTACCAATTTCATTTTATTTATTAATCATTCTGTTTTACTAAAAATCACTTTTTTATCAAATAAAAAAAACTAAAACATTGATGAAAAAGTCTACTGAAATCGACTCAACTACATTAAATATGTGATTTCAAATCTTAAGCTCCTAAAACCTAATTTTTATTATTCAGTACAATCTGTGCGGGATCGTTGACGCTGCCACCACTCGGGGTTTTCAACCACGCTCTGCTACTACTCGGGATGTCTTCATGAAAAATGTAGTAGAATGACTATTTCTATATCATTCGCATTCCCACAATACGTATGAATTTCTTTTTACTGCACTATATTCAATGTGTCTCCCCCTTAAGGGGATAATCAGTAGCCAAAATCTTAAAGAGCTTGTTAGCAGTGACTTGAGAAAACACAAAAGTCATAGAGAGATGAGCCGTAAAAGTCCGAAATTTTCACTCCCTATTATTGTATATTAACCATGATAATCCCAGAATTGGTTCATTTTTCTTTTTCTGCTTTTTTTGCTGATTTAAACTTATCAATGACTGGAAAATAGAAGAAAATATTTTTGACCAAATATCATATAAATAACAATCCTTACTAATTGTTTCAACGAAAGTATGTAATTTTGTTGGGTCAAGAATAAGGACAGGGTCACACTTTTTGTCACAACGTTATTGAGTCTTTATTATGGCCTAAGAGATACCAATAGATTCAAGGACTAGCTACGCATACAAAATCTCATTGTCAGTTCGTAGATCTAATGCGTATTTCGTACGCACTATTGCAATTAGATTTATTATCTTCTCAAGTTGTGCAACATAACACCGTAGTAAGTAGGGAATAGTTGGAATCATTACAAAGACCACATTGATCACTAATATACCAATGAGCCGCAAAGAATTTAACCATAGCTTCAATATCGAAAATAATTTTTAAAAAATGACCGTTCTTTATAGTTTTTCAGTCCTTCAAAAACATTAATTGACGTTCAATTTCGTCCAATAGTGGTTAGTAAATGCCCCTTATTATGTCAGCAACAAAACCCTTCATAACGACCTTAATATACCCTACATTCTAGAACTCATCCCTTCCAAGTTTATGAAATTCCACAGTAGCCTTTCCAACCACCCTAATCCTGTAGCACAGTCTTTGCACTGCGCCACTCATCCCTATAATCCTCCTCGGAGACTGAAACGGCAGTGGCCTCGTGACCTGCTATAATTGCGTGACAGTGGGAGGCCTGGCAATGGCCAGTTTCTCCAATCATGTCCTATTGTATGAATGAGCGAGTGAATGATGACTGTAAATATGGTATGAATGAGATCATTTATCTGTATTATTATTGCCTTATAAAAGGCAGATTTTAATTATTGCACAATAAAGATTGTTGAGTATTGAGTGGTTTTCATGCAAATATTTCACAAGCACTTCCAGCAGCTTTTAATGCCATACTCAAGCGCTACAAAAAAACATGATGAATACTTTCTCAAAATTATATACGTACATGTTATTTTGAAAAAGACTTTGTTCTTCCCACAGACTTAGTAGTACTTGGAACAATTTGCGGTATCAATTTTTTTTTTTGGCTAATAATTATTGTGACAGCAGATATTTTGATACAAGCAAGGAGATGTACGTGCATACACTTCCGATCACTGGTTTTTGATTTTTTGTCCTAAAACTTGGTCGGTGACAAGACAGAAGGTCATTATAATTCGTGATACTAAATCTATATTTTCTTTGTTTAATTGAAATTTTGGCTTATATTCTGCATTTTCCGTAAAAAATTGTTGTTCTTCCCTGTCATGTAATTTATTGTAAGACTCTCTCAACCATTAACTACCTTGTCATCTAAATATTTATGTTGGTACAATGGCTTAAAACAAGCAGGATTTTGAGCTTTTCAATTATCAGAGTTTAGAATCCTACTGAGTTACTGCTCCATGTCAACTTAAGCCCCTTTCCCCAGTTGTAGTTAACTTAATGTTGCATCTCACATTGAGTTAGTCGAGCCAAACCACGGGCACCTCTAAATCACATTGACCTAAAAACTTGGACGATTCCAATTCCTTTTCTTGAAACGAGAAGAGGCGTTTTCATTTTACTGTTTAGCTTATTTTGCCATTTGCGTTTTTAATTTCTTTGAATCTAACAGCGAGTTCCTGGGAGCTAAAATTTTCTACCATTTACTGATGGCTTTCTGGTTTTGTTGGGGTTTTTTCAGAGCCTTTGTTAGAATCGTTGACTATTTACGTTTTTACTGCTGTGCATATTATTTCAGGTCATTGAAAGTCTCATCTATCTAGCTAGATAATTAATATGTTACATGGAGTTTTCATTTGACTTGTCAACACCATAAGTGCTCTCAACTTAATGAAACTTATTTATATCGGTTATAAAAAGATTGAGTAGGCTATCAATTTAGAAAAAATCAACGACAGATAATCAGATAATAATAAGTAATTCGTGTTTTTTTTTATCTATAATTTTAAAAAATCGTTAAAACTATCTACAAATCAAGCCATTTTTATCCTAGTGTAAATTCATATGATAGTAACAGCCATGATGCTGCTAATATAATAATTAACACCAATTAATATTTTCCATTAACCGGAAAAACATTGTTGCATATAAGGTAAAAAAAAAAATAGAGAATTCATTGAAATCCGATTTCAAGCCATCTTGGCAAAGTACTGTGAAATTAATAACTAATAATAATAAACTTATTTTATGCTTACGAACTACTAAATAAAAATTATTCTTTTAGTTGCAAGTTTTTTTTTAGTTTTCCTGCATAAAAGAAGTGAATATTTAATGTTGAGACTGCCAGTTCCAGATGGGCCCAGAAATAATCATTATGTCTATATTTTATAATTTAGTGTAATCTGGCGTTTCGTTATTAATTAGTGACCGTCATGTGAGTTGATTGAGAACTTTGATTCCCATCTGCTCTGTGGAAGAAATATTTTAGTTATTAATTGTATTTTAGTTTTAACTTGAGGCGCATATATATATTAATATATTTATACATACATATATATTTATTTATAAACATATAAGTATATATTATAAACCTATAAACTGGAAAGTTAATTTCATGATATTTTACTTGCTATTCGACTTCTAATTAACTGACGTCCTCCAAGAGATTTATACTGGTTTAGCTTGTTTATTTTTTCATAACTTCAGTTATTTAGAAGTCGAATATCAAGTAAAATGTCATGAAATTAACTCTCCAGATTATTGTAATAAAGTGTTAAAGGGTCGGAGAGTTGCACAGTACATTCATAAATTCATAAAAGGCTAAACTTGTAAGCGTTCCTCATTTTTTCGTCATTTTTTTTTTTTATCTGGCTTAAAAGATAGGGCCACGTGAGGTATTTAATTACCAGTAGTAGTTAAAAGCGTGGTTAGGAAGCGTACAATTTTCACGTCATGACACATTTAAAAACTTAACACGAAGTCACTGACCCACTATCTACAGAAAGCCGGTGGCATGTCTGAAATTATCGAGCGCGTGTACATTAATATACCTGGAGATATAAATAGCTTTGGACAGGTGATCGCATTCACAGTTTGATGAATTTTGGAAGTTTAATGAAATTAAACTGGAGACACATTTGAACGAAAAAACTGACGTGACCTTCTCATCAAAGCTCTCACTGTTGTAACGATAGTATTAAGTTGTAAGTGTTAGTATTAACTGAATTAATAAGAGGCTAATTATTAGAATGAAATCAGAAAGTAAGTTTCAGTTGGAAATATAAAAGTCAGAGCGAGAGTGCTCCGAACAGTATTTTATATGACCAGCATAAACCTAGACAATATAACTGAAATATTCTAATATATTAAAAAATAAATCAGCTCCGTATATAAATGAACTAACAAATTAAATAAATCCGTGGTAGACATCCCTTGAGATGGGACAAGGCCTGCTTACGTTTACACCGCCTGTCTCTCCACAGCTGTATTGATTTCTATCCGAAAAATTTTCGACGTACTGTGTCATTCTCGAGGGTTTGAGCTGATGATGGTAGCTATAGCACTTGCCAAGTCCGCCCGAACCTCGTTTGATATAACCACCTCGAACCATTTAAAATGACAGCAAGGTTCTTCGAAAACGTTATAAATCAATAAAACTGTGGAAGAGACAGAAGGTGATTTATTTCTTAATATACACAACATGTGTTTACAAAAATTAAATACAACTAATAATATATTTTGCCTTTGACATAACTATTAATGATTGTTGTTTGAAAAAAAAAAAAAACATCTATGACGCATGAAATAAGTAACATAATTTTTTATATATCGTCTGAAAACAATCATTCCCGATCGCAAGTAGTGATTAATAAAAATAAATTACTGCAGTTTAAAAGCATAGGCCAACCTGAACTTTATTAAATTACATAATACGATGGCAACCCGTTATAATTACTAATAAGCTCATCTTCTATCCATGTCAGGTTCTCTTTTTAAAAACTGGAGGAGGTTCATGTCCTTTTGGAATTTGAAAATTCAAAAATATGTTGCGTTGTTTTTATTAGAATGTTTCTAAATTATCGCCTTTAAGCGATATTAAAAATAAATATATCATAAAATATAACTCTTGACATTTTGCAAAAGTCATTTATCCTATTTGTATTTGTTTTTATTGCAATAAAAAACATCAATGATTCCTTAACATAAACTGGCTAAAGTTAGTTAACTACTCATAATTACTATTTCTACCTAATTTATTTATTTTTTTTAGTTCCAGAAAGCCTTTGATTTTTTTTTTTTCAAAACCCCTTTATTTATCAACATTTTTACAATTTACAAATTTCTCCTCTTGGTGCATACGCAGATATATATATTTTTTTTCTTTCATAGCCCCTTTAAATTTACAGATAATTATATACAATTATAGATCCTCAGGCGAATCTAATTACAAATTATTTTTGTATTTCCTGTAGCATCGCTACATTATACACAGTATTATTTTTAAAGTCCACTGAAGGCTGAGCTTTTTTTTTTTCTTCATAGCCCCTTTAAATTTCCAGATAATTATCTATAAGTATAGATCCTCAGGTGAATCTATTTACAAATTATTTTGTATTTCCTGTAGCATTACTACATTATATACAGGTTTTGTTATTTTATAGAAATTATATAATGAATAAACAAGTACAATGAAATGCACTATACGTGACTGGACTAAACTGACTAATAAAGGTGATGGGGCTCACCTTTTTGAACAACCTTAAAACTAACTTACATACTAATTCTTATCCTAATTTTTACCCGACAGTCTATTGCCATCGATGCGGGAGGGGTGGTGGGGGCATAGTGTTAAAAAAACAGCCCGGATAAAAGGCTTTCTTTTGATACTTGTTTTGTTTTTTTTAATCTGCGAGAAAGGATGGTCTCACATTTCTCAATTTAAATTCGAGTATAAAGTTTAAATCTTTCTGTTCACTCAATTTATTTTCAACCTAAGATGCATCCTGTAAGATGCAGGCTAGTCTACCGAAAATTGACTGACATATTTTGGAATTCATCTTGAAAATTTATGCTTTAATTAAATAGTCATCCAATGCCACTCACCTTTCGCCTAACGATTAAGGTTTTTTTATGTTACTTCTAATGTTTGTAGAATAGTTGGTTTCCTCACCCAGGATAACTTTTCACAGTCATGTTATCTACATTCTCGGTTAAATTATGTAGTAGCATGTAAAATATATTCATCCATACCTAAATTGGAACTATTTGAACCTGGTCAAGAATTCAGTTTTGTTTTCTATCTTTGACATCCTTTCTCAATTCATCGTTTTTATTAGCTCACCGTCTGCAAAAGGTAATCTGTCCAACGAGGTATTCTTGATGGCCATTTGAACGACTTTTGTAATGCTACTAGTGCTTCAATTCCTGTTATAATCACGTCTCGCATATTTTACCATTTCACTCAATGAATGCGAATATACATATTATGTCGGCTCAAGAATTAATTTATTGATTCAATGACGGAATCATTACAAACGAGTGGCTTAGCACAATAGATGACATACAATAGGATTGTTGTTATTAATGAATATCTTAAAGACCTGATAAGAAAATGTCTTCATTAGCAAGAGGAAACAAACGGTTCAAACAACAATTTACTTTTAGTGTATTAAGATGCACAACAAATGAGTCGAGTGGAAAAGGAAAGATTGATTTCCAATCACTAGTACATACATTTTTAAAATATTAATTAATCCTTTTTTCCTTAGTATAACGTTATTTATTTAAGGAAATCATTTCGTGTAAGGAAAGCTTGCAAACAGGAAAGATCGATGAAAAGGAAAGATCGATTTCCAATCACTAGTACATACATTTTTAAAATATTAATTAATCCTTTTTTCCTTAGTATAACGTTATTTATTTAAGGAAATCATTTCGTGTTAGGAAAGCTTGCAAACAGGAAAGATCGATGAAAAGGAAAAATCGATTTCCAATCACTAGTACATACATTTTTAAAATATTAATTTATTCCTTTTTTCCTTAGTATAACGTTATTTATTTAAGGAAATCATTTCGTCTAAGGAAAGCTAGCAAACAAATCAATTCAACAAATACCCGTCTTATTAACAAACGAAACTTATTTAAAAATTGAATCGTTGTACTGTAAACAAGTTGTTCAAACTTTAAGATATTTGAATAGACACAATCCCATTTATTTATTCAGAGAGCCTTCGCTCTCCTGGTCTCAAGAGAGAGCATCGCACACACGACTACGTTATACATGACTCCCAGAATCGCCTTCACAACAGGGCTTTACATTTTTATGTTTTTGAATGTTTCGGAACACCATTGCACTTTTTTTTTACTGATACAACTTTGGTGTGAATTAAATGATATTTTGTTAGATGTCAGGTGTACGTATAAAACAATTAAAGCAAGCCGTAAATGAATAGTCTGGTTGAGATCCTGAGCCCGATCCAATTGTATCAATTTAATTTATTTCATTTCTACGATGATGCGATACTTAGTTAAATTATAACATATGCATACTTAAGTGAGAGACTTAGATGGCATATGTTTGGGTAATAAGCACCATATGGATAACATTTTTCGTGGCCCTTTGTAGTTGTATATATTTGCCAAGGCGTAATTTGATCTAAACCTCAAGTGCTTAGAAAACAAGCAGACAAAAGGTCAAACCGCTCTAGGTCAAGGGTCGCTCGGTCATCTGAAGTGCTGTAATTGTTCATTGTCATAACTAGAGAGCAGATGCAATTTACCACCTGGGGGGAGGGAGGAGAAGTAGATTTTGGAACAGAAGATTGGGCGGGCAAAAAGGTCAGAGAAAAAGGATTTTTCTAATGTCACTGTGTAAAAAATACAATTTATTTTTGTTTTTGCATTGGTCCACGTTTCGCCTATTCAGCCATCCTCAGGGCTATGCATGGCATAATGTTTTTCCCACTCATCATTCTTTTACCAACATATACCGAATTGCACTCCCTATATGTATAAATATATTTTTTTTACAAATGATGATGAAAAAGAAAATTTTCATCTACTACGAAATCAAGTAATACCGTCTTGGAGCTTATTTTGTAATGTTATGTAATATTTTTCATAGGATTTATATTCATAGTTTTATACTGTATCCTACATTTTTTATTGCAATTAAAAACCTAGAGAACCTAGGTGTAGCGACCGCTAACTACATAAGTTAAATCACCCTATACTCTGGTGCATATATATTGTAAGCAAAAGTAAAATAACAGGAACTAAACGTATTGTAAATCATTGTAAAGTGCTAAGCAATAAAACTCGGAAGCAAAACAAGTCATAAACCCAGGGGGCCAGGGGTACCACCTGGCATGCCATAAACAATCGTAAACTTAGCAACCCTTTTAGTGCATCTCTATCGGTCACGTGCCTCAGCGCACGGGGCCAGGGGTACCACCTGGCATGCCATAAACAGTCCTTTAGGGGTCGAGGGGTCACGTAATTGGTCAGCGGTCGCATGTTCTCACGCCGGCCAAGGCCCTTCCACCCCCCCCCCCCCAAGGAGGAACGATATTTAAACCAGGGCGTTTGGCCCTGTAAGTCTAGTCTAGTCTCCTCATCAGCCTCTGAGTCTCTTCATCCACTATTACTCGGTGACGCTTTACGCCAGTGGAAGTCAGTCTCTTAGACTCCCCGTCAGTCTCTTAGTCTCCTCGCCCGTCTCTCGGCAGACTCTCTGGTGACCTGTACCTATGCTTGTTTCGCTTCCGCTCGAACTCTGAAAAAACTTGCCTTATTCTTTATGAAACCTCTGTACCTCTTCTCTTGAACATAGTGCATTGTCGGGGCGCATACCTATCAGAAATGGAGTCAGATATTAACGCCGACATAGAACAATGGTACATGTTATAAACTACAACAATCCGCACTTGTCACCAGGGCTAGGGGGCCATTCCCCTAGTGGCAACCCGACACTAGGTTATAGTTCTCCATAGGTTGTGGTTGTGGACTGAGGATGGCAGACGTGGGCTGTTGAAAGCGCTTTCCAATTAATAAAAGGCTTAAGAAGAGAAACAAACTTTGCTGTTATTTAAAAACTAAACTATTTTTTATATATTTTAGGTCTCATAAACCTATAGGATCACCACCGGAGTGACATCCGATGATACACTCTTTTTTTTATCGCCGTAGCCTGATGAAAATCCCCCATTTGTTGTACCCGTTCGCGTACCTCCTTCGTGATATGAAGATTTTGGTTTCAATCCACTAAATGGACTTCTGTTTACTGAATTTATATCGTTTCACGAGTAGAATTGAGTCCCTCCCGATTGAAGATTGGATAACCCGCCATACTGCCCTAAATTGAAGTACATAAGGGCGTAAACACTATCGGTTTATTCAATCAATCATAGTAGCACGCATACACATAACTTCATTCATCGATCTACAGCCATTCCTACTTCTCTCCGACTAAAAGCAGCAGTAACAGTTTGCAAACTAGGCCTTCTTCTCCCTGAGTAAACTTAATAATGACCTATGCCGCGAAAGCGATGAGCACACGGGGATGGGCAAACAGTTGTTTGCGATTCCAGACTTCCAAACTTGTCATGATTATCGGGTTTGAAACTTTTTCGAGTCACTCCACACCCCTATACCATATGAAAATAACTTATTCGCAATTAATACCAGTTTATAAATGGTTTTATGAACTTATCCTTTTTTTTTTTAAACAATAATTATTGATTGACAACTACCGTCACAACCACCGGATGTGGTCTAAATCAAAAGCAAAGGACGTCCTGTGATACTTTCCACATATTGTTGTTGCTAAGCTTGAGGATATTTTATTGATATAAAAAAATAACTTTTTTTTCTGTAAGATACCCAAAAAAAAAACCCAACTTTGGTCCTATGCGTTAGAAGATTCGCCTTCTCTACGATTAGGATTTATTTTTACAACATATGATTTTAGTTAATGTAATATTCCGAGATGGGGGGTTGAACACATCAACGGAGATTTATTATACTCTCTTTATTGAGCTATAATTACAATCTGCCTTTTATAAGGCAATAAATAATTGAGATAAACTCTCTCATTCATACCATATTTACAATTCATCATTCACTCGCTCATTCATACAATATTTACAGACAGCCTAGAGAACTCCCAAATCCACATGCGAAGAGAAAGCGGAGTCTTGGGAAGTCCCCCCCGCTTCTCCGTCAGTCGCGTCACCGGATACTAGCCAGTGGAGGCTGACCAAGAGTGCGAGAGCCACAGACGCTCAGGACATGATTGGAGTAACTGGCCATTGCCAGGACCCCCCCTGTCACGCGCTTATAGCAGGTCACTAGGCCACTGCCGTTTCAGCCACATCAACGGAATACAAATTTAAAATTACTGCCGGATTATGGAATGGTATAAAACAAACAAAGCAAGTTCTAAAGTGAGGATCGTGGATGTTGCAGCTTTAGTATAGATAAAAATACACTATGTTTTGGATGAGTATATCCTACATAACCAATTGGGTGGGTAGCCACAAGATTGACATATAGCTGTGTTTTGAGTAGGTTTTTATAATTTTATGACAACTTGTTAAAAAATTTTAAATATTTTGGATGGTTTTAAGGTTACTTGATAGTTTTAATTTTGTTCTTTGAATTTTAAGAATTTTTAATTGTAGGAGAATAGAAAGACAATTTCAAAATAAGTAACCATTGTTACGTATAATAATAGTAATTTATGCGCGATGAAAGTTTTTAACGTTTGACTTTTTGTTTTATTGTAGACATAACTGAAGATGACAGCTTAGAGCTTTCGAAAGCACTATTACATTAAAGAAAATGTTATAAGTTGTGGAAATACAATAAAACTATTTCATAAAAATAGAAATATAAAGCCATTTGCTATTCGCCATAAATTTCTTAAAATATTATTCATGTTCATTAAGCAAATACTTGTTGTTTTCAGGAAGAAAAATTTTATTTCAGGATTTATTTGTATTAGGGGAGTTTTAAACTGAGCGACCATTAAAATATTAAACATGTTTACTTTACTTAATTAAACAGTTTTTGATTTAACTTAGCCTAAGTATGGTTGACGGTGGCATCTACTCAGCCAGCTGTGGCTTCTCTTAATTTATCTTTAAAGCGCTTTCCACAAGGCGTTATAAAATGGTTTTATTTATAATTCTTCGTTCTTACGAAGTTAAGAAAGTTTATTTTAGTCAAACCGTTACTACGGTAATCTTTTAGAAGTCAAGATCTGCCCAAAAAGTTAAGATACAGCAATCAATAATTAATTTCATTATCGCTCAACGAGTTTCAATGATTTTTATGTTATTGTAGCTCAGTAAAATATCAACATATGTTTTTAAACAGAGCGCAAAATAAATTTGGTACCCTGTTCGCTATGAAAGGAAAATATTTATTTGGTATCACCACGTAACCAATTAATGACTCTTTATCATCTTCAAGTGGTTACTTTTGGTGGACCAGGAGGTTGTGAAAAAGGTAAGAACACAATTCTAATGACGTTTCGTATCTACAATCCATCAAATGATACATAGTCGTCATTTTTATAACCCACTCTGTATGATCTCAAGCCTTAGTGGTAAAGTGGTGGTAAAGGGGGTAGAGATCAAGCTTAATGGATATAAGTGTTAAAACTTATGTTTTATACTGCTTTATGATATCGCCAAGATGGTTAATCTATTTACGAGGGCGTTAAACTCGGTACGATCAATTGTGAGGGACAATTGACAACCAGTCATCTCTAGTAATGGAGAGGATTTGAAGATTTGACTTTGGTCTTACCTCCGATGTAAATTTTTCTTTAATTAATAAATGCTGCAGTGGTATCGTGGCCTGCTACGAGTATAAATACGTGACAGCGTGAATCCTGGCGACGCACACTGGTTCCTAACGACGGAAAACGGGACAAAAGTCCATTTTTGACACTTTCGTGGCCATAAAATGGTATTATAATTCAGTTAGAGAGGTACCTAAGGTATTCAGAACCGATGATTTCTAAGCTCTGGTCGTTATATTGTAAGCTCATCTACTTGAAGAAAGAGTAAGGGGTTAAGAATAAACGAGAAAATCGCGAGGAAAAGCCAAGTTTTGTAATGACGGGTAAAAGATATTTCATGCTTATTTTAAAATTGTCTTTCAGTGGCTTTCTTTTACAGGGCAAAAAATGAAGCTAGCACGTTATTCATACTCGGGAAAATGTAACGATAACGTGTGCTTAGATCGTGATACGCTATCAAAAGAAGAAGCCCTTGCTCTGTTTGTCGAAACAACAAAGTAACATTATAATAATCACGAACTCTCTGGATTTATGTACGAAGACGGAATTGAAAACTGATGTTTACCAACTTTACTACTTTACTCATCATGTTGTTTTTTCAAATATAGCCGTTAATCGGGGTAATAGTTTTATTGTGAGGACCTACCTATGCTTATGTGCTGTGTACCTACATCTATTTATTTACCAATACATTTTTTCACACTAAAAACAATGATGACTATGTGGAAAACTTACCTAATATTTTCTTGGTTGTTGAATAAGTCGCGTAAACTAACACCATTGCATTCAGCGTAAAAAAAAACTTTGAAAATCATGGGTCACACTTGATTTTTGTGAAAGTTTTTTGTGCGTCTATTTTCGGACTATTTTTGCGCTATTTTTAGAAAATTTATCACCGGTTTTCCATCAAGGACAATCTATACCTTCATTAAAAATGTGAAAAAAAAATTTTTGTATCTTTGGGACTGATGGGATGATGTGAAAGACCATGTCGCCAAGCAATATTTCACACATCAGCACAGGTCACTGATTTTTACACAGGTGTTGTGAATGTTCACGGAGAAAAAAAATTTCAACAACAGCATATCAATAATAAATTATTGCCATCGATGGGTAAAAGGTTGAACGCTTACTAAACAAATTATTTAAACTAAGACAGACTGAATCTCGACAGTCATTAGTGGGGATTCAATTTCCTCTTAAAGCCAAACTATGACTTGATCTCACAGATCTCACGTTTCTGGCTAATTAAGGATTATGTAAATTCGACCAAAGGCAGGCAGCGAGACGTCATGGCAGCCAGTTTCTCTTTCAGGTTGAATTTATATGAACGTTTTTAATCAGGCAGAAACAATGTCCTTGCTGTAGGCATTACCATAAGTATCTGCTTAGCTCCGGGAAGTCTGAAACTAGAGATAGCTGTTGTTTAGTTGTCTTCTGATAGTGACAAAAGATTGGAATTTACTGGCATCGCAATCAAACACCGTCACGACTACTTCCTCTAGGTTGGATAGCTACAATCTTATCTCCCATACATTCATTTCATAGGTTATACTATCACTAGGCGGTGTATGATTGTACCAGGATAATCCGCTGGTTCTTTTCTGAAACACTACTCGTATTCTGCATGCAAGCGGTAACAAGTTGAACTAAAAAAATAGCGGCCTAATCGGTTTTCGAAAAAGTATTCTTTTATTTGATTATTGTATGTTGTTTTTTTCAGTATATTCGTTAACAATCAAGAGAGAGATAGAGCACGTGAGGGGAGAGGACGATAACAATTGAAATATTATATTAAGAAAATTATGTGAACTTCAGTTGTCTTCTGAAAGACTATTGTTGATAGTCTTTATCTTCCCTAATAGTACAATAATACAATCTATAGTTGAAATCATTGAAAATAGTCGATAAGTCTCCAAATCCCAGCTCTATGAGCTGTTTGTTGTGTCGAAACCCTGCAGCGTCTCTTTATATCTTTTGAATACCGTTTATCCCCCTTTCAATCTTATAGAGTGAGTGCTGATCCGTATCTTGGGAACATTGATGAAATCGATTCTTCAGAGACTCTTTATTGAGAAGGTTTTATGGGTCCATTTCAAGAGAAAATAGCAAGATAGCTCAAACCTCAATTTCACTTATCAGATACTTCGAATCTTCGTTCTCCATTGGTGTGTTAACTGAGGTCAGCGGTCTGTTTTGCAGGACATTGATATTCTAGTGAAAGTTGAAGTCGGCTTAACTGATCAATAATTGTGAAGATAGAGTTCCATTTTATCAAAGCGCTATATTTTAAAGACGATGGCACTTATAACATCTATAAAACTGAGTGTATAGATTTACAAGTAGCCATACTCAATATGCAAGAGAGATACTGGGTAGAGAGGTTTTTAATTTTAATGCAAAATACAAGATACAGCTCAAAACTGTTCATGTAAATCATACAATCCTATGAGAAATATAGCATAACCTTACAAAATAAGCTCCAGATGCTCTTATAAAATAAGCTCAAGATGGTATTACTTGATTTGGTAATCTGGATTTGTAGAAAAAAAAATGTATACATATTGAGAGTACAGTTGGATATTTGATGTTAGAAGAATCAGAATGATGAGTGAGAAAAATATTATGTCATACATAGTCCAAGGATAGAGGATAGCTGAATACGTTGACGATAGGCGAAACGTTGACCAATGCAAAAACAAAAATTTTAATTTTAGAGAGAACTTAAAACTATTTTTTTTAAGTGTTATTTGCGTGTTATTGACTATAGTCAATGATTTCAACTATAGACTGTATTATTGTACTATTAGGGAAGATAAAGGCTATCGACAATAGTCTTTCAGAAGGCAGCTAAAGTTCACATAATTTTATTATCTTTCACCCTCATCCTCCCCCCTCGCGTGCAAACAATCTCTTGATTGTTAACGAATATACTAAAAAAACAAAAGCGTAATATAATAAATAATAAAATAATCAAATAAAAAGAATAATTTTTCGAAAACCGATTAGGCCGGTATTTTCTTTTGTTCAACTTGTTACCGCTTGCCTGCATAATACGAGTAGTGTTTCATAAAAGTGTCATTTGAAGTGACAAATGATGATTGATTGACAATAACAATTGATATGCAGGGGGTGGGAGTGAGAGAGAGAGACACATATAACAAAATTATGTGACTTCAGTAGTCTTCTGAAAGACTATTGTTGATAGACTTTATCTTCCATAGTAAAATAATACAATCTATAGTTTAAATCATTGAAGGTATCCAATAAATCTCCAAATCCCAGCGAGAGAAAGAGCGCGTTTTTTCTCCGACTTCCGTGACAGTCCAATCTTCTGTTTCGAAATCTTCCTTCCTGAAGGAACAAGAAAAGGATTATCGTATCATTTTATTACAATTAGTAATTCAAGATGAATTGCAAATGGGAACGAGAATGTATACATTATGTATCCAACCTTTTTATTTTTATTTCCAGAAAATGTTCCGACATTGCTATTAATAGAGCATTACTCAGCACCTTATCGGCTTATCAAGTTTACACCTTATGTCGAGCTACGTTATATTTAGCTTAACTTTATATTTAGCAGCGTTTATATGTTTGGTGAATATATTTTTAGAAATGGCGTGTTTGGAAAAATCGTCATGCATGGTAAAACGTGACGACTTCCTAGAATGACAATAGACGCGTGCGTCATCAGACACCATCCGTGTACATACAGCAGAACGCACCTCTTTGACAAAGCCGACTAAAAGCTGGACCAGAGATGTCGCATATAGCGAAGAATGCTCCAGGATTGTATAAGTCATATTCTTATTGTATTTTTGCGGTATGTACATAAGATAATTTTCCTCATAAATGTTTTGTCGTGATCCCTTGTTTTATAAGCATGAAGCCTATGTGAAATAATTGATTATATGATGATTAATTAACTTGTAATGACTTGATATTTAACATTTTTTTTACTGCGTGGGGGGGGGGAGGGGTTGTTGATATTTTGTGAAATGAATGGCTGGCTGAAAAAACGCGCTATGTTAATTTCACCAAGCTATCAAGCTTTCTTCTTTTCTTCCAGAACTGAACAGGTGCTTTTGAAGCATTCCCGACTCAATTTAAGGATATTATTAAAACAATTGTTTTGGGGAAATCGTTGACGTTGCACCTACCTCGTTATTGGAAGGAAAAAAAAACCCAAAATAATTGACATACCGCGTTCTTCTAGCCAGCCAATCAAATGAGTTTGCTTAGACATTGCATATTTTCGTAAAATAGGAAATATGTAAAATATTACGGTTTACATAATATTTTGTGTCAGTTAGGATATGAATTTCTTAGTAGTGGATAGATCATGAAGTAAATCAGATGCCCCCCAATCTATTTGTATCTATGAGCGCATCGCAGAATATCAGTCAAGCGGTGGTCCCCATTTATTTTTTAAGGTAAATTTATTGTTGGCCATAGTTGATGATACTTATTATATAGAGAAAAGAATTCCAAAAATATAATTTTAACATAAAAATTAAAGTTCATCTTATTACTTAAAACAAAAAACTATTTAATAGTATGTACAAAACTTTACGTGCTATAAAAATACAACTATCAAGGTCAATGCGACCTTTTTCACTGCATCTCATTGGCCGTTGCTTTACAATTGAGAGAGTACAATAATGTTCTTACTCGTAAGCTGCCATCAAAATTAGTTCAGTCAGTTTAAAACTTTGATTTTATGATATTCATTTGTTACAACGCACTCATATTCACACAAGTATGTAAATCTAAAAAACGATGCTTTTTCCAAGAACAGAAGATACAGGTTTAGTGCTATGTCGTATTAAAAAAAATGTAACATTTTATTACATACTTACCGTTTCCGCGGTCTCACTATGGTGGGCCCACATGAAACGTTCTCCTTGTGGGCTGGGGAACCCTGATTTAGGCATTCGCCTTACACTACAATTTATGAGAGCCATAAGCTCCCATAAATAAAAAATAAAACTACGGAAACATCCTACATTCCTTCCAACATTTTTCAAAACTGTACAACATAGTAAACTTTGGGCTTAGAGTCCGTACTAACAGTACTAGATTTGAAAGTTGAAGGAATTTTTTCTCAGCTCGTTAAAGAAATTATTTATACACATGGAGAATGGGCCAATTCTCCCTAAAGCGTTTAAAAATTCACATCGGTCTTGATAATGCCTGAATTGCCCAAAAGTCAAAAAATTGTAAAAACAAAAAAAATTAAATTTTTGAGAGAATCTGAAGCCCTGCTGTGTTGTTTTTGTTCAGTTGTTATTTCGAAATACAAGGGTCTTTTTTTTAGAGTGTTGACTCGTTAGAAGATTAATAGTTTATTTTAAGCATTGTTACTTTCCGCGGTATTTTTTATAACGCGGTAATTAATTTGTATTTTTTATATTTGTTATATTTCCTAGATTGTTTTCTTAGATTATGTCTTAAGGTCAGTTTGTTTACGTAAAAATATAATAATGCCAGTGATTCTTGTATCAACATACTTGGAATTTATGTCCATTTCACCGGCAATAAATACTTTAATAGAAGATCTTTATTAGAAAATTACAATTGGCTCATGCCGAGTTATTAATTGAGGTGTAAGAATACTAAATACTTTAAAACTTTCTCGAGGAAATGAAACCGCTGTTTATTTAAGTAAGTCGGCGTAAAATAAGATGTACAGTAATATGCTTAACCATGGCCCCATTACGATGTACACTGTTCATTAATGCATTAGTTTAACGAACTAAATGTTAGCTAAGCGTGTTTAATGTCAACAATAGCAGATCAATATTGCTTACTACCAATCAAACCTTCATTACTTGATGTGAGTAAATGAGGATGGTCAGATAATGTATACACTTTGAATAGTGCTAAACACAAATAGAAACATAAAATTTCTAATAATTTTATATATAATCTAATAACATAAAATTATAAGTATTTTTCCAAAGTATACATCCAAAGATCAAAGAATCAGTTACCTTGCTATTTTTTCTTATGAGATATATCTTAGGAGGTATATTTTATACGTACAAATAAATTTAAGAACTTAAAAAGTGCAGAGGGAAGATTGAGCGTTGTCCAAGCTCGGGTAAAAACGAAATAAAAATATTCTATTGAAATGATCTTTTTAACAAATAATAATTGATAAAACCACTTTATTATGATAAAATTATAATCTGCCTCATTGGGCAATAAGTAATTGTTATAAATGTTTTCATTCATCCCATATTTACAATTTTCATTCACTCGCTCATTCATTCAGTATTTACAAACAGTCCAGAGACCACCCAAATCCATATGGTTGTCACCTCACTCGCATGCGAAAAAGGAAGTGGAGTCATGGGAAGTAACCCACGCTCCTCCGTAAGCCGCGTCACCGGATACGAGCCAGTAGAGGCTGACGAAGAGCGCGGGAGCCACATACGCTCAGGACATGATTGGAGAAACTGGTCATTGCCAGGACTCCCACTGTTACGCACCTATACCAGGTCATGAGCCCACTGCCGTTTTAATCTCCGAGGAGGATTATAGGGATGAGTTCAAAAAATACAAACAATTAATATATTGATGTAAAGGAACCTGTTTTAGAACTTATTATATACACAGTTTATATTGTCGGTATTCAAAACATTATTTATTATGAAATAAAGACTGTATGAAAAAACACAGTTTTCACCGGAAAGGCTTTTTAAATTTTTATTTTTACAAGTTATCTATGTTTCACCAATTTAGCCATCCTCAGAACTTCTTATGATGTAAAATTTGTTACCACTAATCTTCTAATGCTATGCGCTGAACTGAAAACATTCCCAACGTTTTTTTGTTGTTTTTTTTGCATAGCCTCAAACTTATAAAGAATAGGATGTGGGAAAAATAAAAGGGAAATTCCCAACGAGTATAAACAATTTCTTATACGGTACGAGATGAGAAAAGACCATCCGATTTGAAATCAAGACTTATGTAATTCTTTAAGACATCCCCGGGACGATAATAATTGATTTCGATGAGAATGGAAGTGTCTTTTCTCAGCTCGTTCTGTAAAAAAAAATGTTCAAACGGGAATTTGACCAGTTCGGTGTTTGGCGTTAGAATAGTGTATACGATTATTGATGAAAATTTTTTACATCATTCTGATGATGCTTTAAAAGGCGATAAGTGGAAAAATTGTAAAAACACAAATAAAAATTTGATGGGGCTTACAAACCTTTCTGTCAAAATTTGTGTTTTTTCATACAGTTGAGATCTTGATGTCTCTATTATATTGTTGTCTCACTGGAATATTTTGATTTTTCGGAATATCTTGAAGTTTTTTTGGCGTCTTTGATGTTTGCTTGAGATCAGGGTAGAAAACAGAACTTTTGATTTTAAATAGCTTCTAATCTGGAACGTGATAAATTTTAAAAGTTTCTGAATCAGGGAAGAAATTTATCTGTAGTTACTTTTATTGTATTATTCAAAAAACTTATCAGCATTTTTCGAGTTGTGAAGTATCCCTTTCTAAGCTGAATGAACTTATTAATTACTTTTATGACCGCTGTAGTAGAATATGCAGACAGATAAAAAATACGGAAAACCATTACCAGTATGAAAGTATAGCCTCCCCCTTCGGTGTCAGCAATAAACACAGGACTAATAACTTACTGTTGGCTAAATTAATACAGTTTTTATCAGTCTTCGGATCCAGGCTATCCTAGGAAAATACAATGTCTATCAGTGGTTGGGGCTTCATTGTCCTTTTTGCTATCTGGGGACCTGCTCAGTATATTAGCACGTGTAACGAAATTACGGGGCCACATGTTGTTTTTAACAGGATCACATCGGGTCAATAAGCTATACCTAAATAAAGCCCAATAACTCAGTTCCGTCACTTCAAGTTAAGTTTAATGAATTTTTTATAGTTTATACTCTCACTCTCTCTCTCTCTCTCTCTCTCTCTCTCTCTCTCTCTCTCTCTCTCTCTCTCTTTCTCTCTAGAGAAAATCTGTCCGAAATTATAACTTTGATTCCATAGCGATTTACTGGTAAGTTAAGATAACAGAAAAATTAATGAAAAATCTTTAAAAGAACTCAAATTAGTAATATAATAACGAAAAAACATTTTTGTTGGCTGTCAAAACATTTTTTTTTTTAGCTATTTTTGCAAACTAAATTATTTTCGCCTTACCGACTTTAACATGTTTTTAACATCAGATGAAAACACATATCTAATGTTAAATAACTAATGTTTTCAAAATGGGCCTTACTTTTTTTAATTTTAACTTGTTATTCTGCATTGTATTTTTTAGATTCCATTACATATCCCAGTTATTCCATGATAACCAAAAACTGAAAACAATATTTTTTATATAATAAAGAAATGGTAAAGCTATTGATCTAGGCATAAACTAGTTTATGTACAGGCTAGATGTCCAGGATCGATACTATAAAAACAGAATAAAACATGTTCCGGTTGGAAGGAGTTATAGGCCCCGTGAGGCTCTGTAAATTAATGTAATATGGCTTAGCTAAAATATTGAAAATCTGTCAGACGGAATATATGGTTTGTTTTCTGTATACGTAGTCATATTAAGATCCGAATATATGAATTATGTTTTTTCCAGTTTATCTAATGTGGCCTGGCCTTACTCAGGTGGTTCCTCTTCTGTAGCTGGCACAGATAAAATTAGCATCACTTAGGCATGCCATCTTTCCTGCAGCTCTCTGAAGTTACAACAAGTCATTAAAACTGTCATTAAACACTTGTTTACCATTTTGACTTAACCCAACAAAGTGTTTTACTCAGAGGGATAACATTTACATGTTAGTTTCATTTAATGGTTCAAAGAGGGCTAAAAATTAAATCAGTCCCAAGGTAAATTACAGTGTTCCTTAGTTTCATAATTAACTAATTAAAAAATCTATTATATTGATCAATTAAAGGTATATTGCTCTGATGATTGATATTTTTACACATGTACCTTTTAATTACACTTACAATACATTAACATCGAGTTTACCAGTTTAACTCATTCCATGTTTTAGTGTCATCAGTTTATCAGTCACTGTGTATTGAAAGAAAGAAAATATTCCCTGCATATCGTTTATTATATCAAATTCTCGATCTCGATGTGCTGATAAGTAATACCTATAATATGTTAGGTGTTATGTGGATTATAATTACAAAATATGTTGTTGTTTTTTCTATAAAACATCCGTGGCCATGATGACTAATTTCAGTTTACAATACTATTCCATAGGGTGTCGGGCACGCCCACCGGGGGAGGTCTCGTCGACATAGCCACTGTCTGGTGGGCGTCAGAAAGATATAAACATGTGTTATTTGACCTTTGCTGGTGGCCTAGTCGGCGGGGAGCTTAATTCATATTTTTTTATTGATCTGACTCTATCAGTTCTTAGAAAGAGTGGCCCCACAGTGCACTATGTTCAGGACAAGAGCAGATTATGCACTATGTTAAGGAGGGTAGGTATTATAGATATTTTATGTTGTCTTGGAATGACCACGAGTTCACACTCGGTATCTCAGGGTAGGCGAAAACCATCCAGAACCCAAAGCCGAGTTTGAACCAGAAAGAGCAGACAGGGCCAGTGTGGGTAACGCTACTAGGTAAATATTGTAGGGCCCCAAAATCCGTCGTCTGCATGGAAGCTTTCTCTTCCATAGATATCCTAGTTTAGCGACCAAAAGCCAGAAATATCGACTGGGCAGTATGAGGAGGCTGAGAGCGCCGAAACTATAGTTAGCAGGTTAGGTAGAGAAGTGCAGAGGTGATTAAATAAGACAGCCGTGGTTCGAGTAAAGCATCAAGCTCCACTACAGAGGGAGAGAGGGAAAAAGGCTAACAAAGGAAAAAGGGAGAGGGGGAGGGAGAGGGGGAGGGAGAGGGGGGGGAGAGAGGGAGAGGGAGAGAGAGAGAGAGAGAGAGAGAGAGAGAGATAGAGAGAGAGAGAGAGAGAGAGAGAGAGAGAGAGAGAGAGAGAGAGAGAGAGAGAGAGAGAGAGAGAGAGAGAGAGAGAGAGAGAGAGAGAGAGAGAGAGAGAGAGAGAGAGAGAGAGAGACCTATTCCCTTCAAGTATCTAATTTGGACTGAATCAAACACGGAATTTCCCGCTCTATATAGATATCCTCGTGCAGCCAATGAGAGACCGGCTTAAGCCGACCTTGAGGAAGACCGTTATTCTGGCCAATCATGGTCGACTACGCCAGCACCCAGTGTGAGCGCTCATAGTGTCGGGATTGTGAAGTAGTCCCAGCTCTCTAAAATGACGCCACATTTTTATTTATATAAAAATAAGGAAAAGTAGGCGGGTGTTTTCTGGTCCCTGAATGAGGGTAACTTCTATTTGTTCCTGGTGAAGTTGGCTCAACAGGGTGTAGTAGAAAGACTGTTTTTAAGGTAGTTTATAATATTGTGTCCTTGATTGTGTAATATAGCACACTCACCTTCTGTAAATAATAATTACAAAAGAGTATTATATTCGTATTGACTTCTTTAACTCGACTAATGTTTGATTAGAGGCACGAGAGTTTGTACTGTAGTTACATTTAATGCAGTCATGACGAAAAACAAATGAAGAATCACATGTATCATTTACTTAGTAAATAATGAAATGGATTTTTTCCATAATTTTAAGTTGGGTATCGAATTAAAGATCTTGACGTCAAAAATGTGTAATTGATGTTCCCTATTTTAAATTATAAATTTAAAACTGTGTCTAAATTTTTGTTAGCATTTTAAATTTAACATAGTTTGAATTTTTTATTCAAAGGCGTTTGATGTCTCAATAATTGAAAGTGCATTTGCACTCTTTTTCAACTCCGGTTTCATATGATAATATGCATGAAAGTTATTACTTTGTCTCTAAAGATACTGAAACTAAATCTAACCTTATTGAAATAATTAATAATCATTAATTTCCTTTCACAATGTTTGTGATTTGTTTAGTAATTTGAGTTTTACATTTTGAAATTATGGCTGGATTTATTAAATCAGGTTAGTACTCTTCGCTGCCGCAAACTACTTAATTATAGAATATATCACACACGTTCCATAACTGTTTTGCTTTTTCCGAGTGGCTCAGAGTTTCAGGTATTCTAAATTTAAATTACTTTCGCAAATGGACAAACATAAAGTATATGATATATGAATCTTGTTATGAATATAAATTATACGTAAGTATGTATGAGTGAATTCTTACATCCCCATTAATAATTCTGCACAAGTGAAATGTATTTATTCAAATAAAGTTCGTTAAATATTAAATAAATAAAGATCGTTGTGTATAGAATAGTATTACTATGCCACTTGCAGGTCGTTGAAAATAAGGTAAATGAATGTTCTGGATATGTCATCAACTTCGAAATGTATCACTTAAGAGGGGCAATAAGGACAGGAGAATGGAGAGGGTAAGTAAGTAGAAGGGGTGACAGATGTTCCGAGGAACCACCTGATGGAAGACGAGACAGCAAGAAAAGCATCAGCCATCTCACTGGCAATATTCTCCCACCATTCCTTCAGGCATTTTCTAATATCCCTTTTATGTTTAATACAGACAAATTTGTATACAATTTGTATAAAGACTCTCTTAAACTTGTACATAATAAAAATAAAATTTCATCGGAAAGGAAACAGAGATGCTGAACAAATAAAAGGTATATGAAAACTCTTTTTGAAATAAGCTTTTGCAAAACGTACAATAACGCAGTCACTTTTTTTATGCGATTAATTTATTTTAGAAATTCTCATATACCTGGTTCGGGATTTATTTTACAATATCATCCGCATACAATGATACGAGCGTTTTAAGTATCTAATGAAGCAGATTTTTTTTCAGTCAATTAGTGCATATAACCTTAATGTGGATTTTTATAATTACCTGAACAGGCAGGAGGAATTCGAACGCCGGTGATAGCTGACCCCCCCACAGGCTTACAAGGCACGACCAATGTCAATCTACCAACACTCTTCATTGCCTTAGAATAGGAGACGATATAAATTTTCACTTTTTTTAAAACTAAATTTTATTGTCCAATTCAATAATTTAATTTATAAGGCAACTATATTCTTTTGATCAATAATAGAATTAATTCCATATGACCACCCTTCCCGCATCAACGGCAACAGACTGTAGGCGAAAATTAGGTTAAGATTTTGTTTGTTAGATATAAGTTAGTTTTAAGTTTTGTGATTCAAAAGGTGAGCCCCATCAGTTTTTAAACATGTATAGACAATGGAATGTATAATGTACACTATACTTTTGTAACAATCGCAAATCGCAGTGTGGAATTTTTAGAAATTGTATAAAATGTAGCCAATCTACAAAACATAGATTGACATATTGTAAATAGATTCATCTATGTTGGGTCGTCACGAGGGGGGTGCCTGGTTACCCTAGCCCTGGCGACAAGAGAAGGTTATTTGAGTTTATAACCTGGACAATCGTTTCATGACGGCTTTACTATCTGACTCCATTTTTTGATAGGTATGTGCCCCGACAGTGCACTATGTTCAGGAGAAGAGAGGCACAGGGTAGGTTTATAGGTAGTTTATGTGGTCTTGGAATGACCAGGAATTCACACCCGGTATCTAAGGGTAGGCGAAAACCGTCCGGATCCCAAAGGCGAGTGTGAACCGGAGAGAGGCATACTGGATTGCCTCAGGATTGCTGCTAGGAAAATTTGTAGGGCCGCGGCAACCGTCGTCCGCGAGGGAGAGGTCTCTCCCAAGGAGGTGCTAGTTTTAGCGAGACGAAGGCAGAGATTCCCACTAGGAAGGTGTGGGGTCTGACGACGCCGGACTAAAACATAGCGAGGTTAGGACTGAAGAGATGCAGAGGTTTTTCATAAAGAAGCAGTCAGGCTTTCAGAGTTCAAGCGCGGTAGCCACGTAGTTGCCAGGAGAGAATGATGTACGGGGGCTAGACCCCGGCTTAAATACCAATCTAGCCTTGCTCTTAGCCAATCACCATTAAGATTGGTGTAACCAATGATGTGTGGTTTCTTTGTCAGGGTTTTAGCCGAGGGTCTGGGGCCTCATCTGGCCTCATTCCTGGGACTGACAGCTGGTGCCCCATCTCATGTAACTACTTGGCACCCCGCATTTTTTATTGCTTAACACATTTACAATGATTTATATTTGTTCATGTTATTTACATTTGTCTACAATATATTTTGTTCATGTTATTTACATTTTTTTACAATATATATACAATAGAGTATAGGGTGATTTATCTTATGTAGTTAGTGGTCGCTACAATCTATATTGAATTCCATAATTTTTAATAACAAGAGGATATGAAGGGAAAAACAATAATTCTATGTAATGTTAGTTTTTATGTGTTTTTTTAAATAATTTATATAATATATAATTATAACTATATACTACTATACTATATACTATTATAACTATATTTTTGAATTGTTTATAATAATATCACAACATGACATATGGAACACAACTGTATTGCCTATTTAGATACTTGAGAATGATGGTATAGCCACCATAATATTAAAAAATAAATTGTGGGCAGCCAGAGAGAGTGTATGGGTCATTCTCCTAGGAATGGTGAATCCTTATCCCCATACTTTTATTGCTGTTCTAGCAATGGAATATGTGAGAACTTTTTTTATTGACGAAAAATTGATTAACAATTGAGGAAAAAAAAAACAATTTTTCGTTACCTTGCTCTGTCCTAAAGCACGTGATAACTTTATGGTTTCAATATTTTGAAGGCTGATAAGATGAAGATTGCGAAATTATTTAATCTAGAGTTTTAAAGATATCTTAAAACGGTAGACAGTGTATTAAAAGGGTACCCAAGAATTTTGTTTCATACTGTGCCAGTGGTGCTTGGGGCTGTGATTGCACCACTAGTCCTTGTTAGCTCTGAGGATTTGGACTTTTCCATGTTTATAGGTTATTGTAAACATTAGTAGAATGTACCAATATATTGTAAATAAGTTAGGTTTTTATCCACATGATCATCATCATCATCATGATCAATCAAGCCTTGTATCCTGCATGCAATACCATCTAACGTTTGGTACTCTGGCCGCTGCTCTCGTGGACATATCAGACGCATATCGTCCGCATCTCGGTCAAAGGACTTCTCGGATTATTTAAAATAAGCGATAAATAACTGGCGTTGATGACCCGAGCGCCCTAAAATAAGACAGAACAAACAAAAAAATTAAATAAATGATGAACAAAATAATGAAATAATATCGAGAAATACTGTAAATTACATTTTATATATTTTATTGCCTTAACGTTTTAATTTTATAATATATAATTTCTTCTGTGATGGGATGATTATATTTTGGCCAGCTGTAAAAAATATGTTTTCGCTAAGTGCAGAATTATATAATATTGTGGAACTATATACTATTAAAATTCATTAAATTTCTCAGGTATTTTCGCATAAAAATAATGATATCCGTAGAAAATGTTTTTTGTTTGTTAAACAGCAATCTGGGAACAATGGAAGACAGAAAAGAAGGGGGGGGAGAAAGAGGAGAGTTTTGAATAATTCATAACTTGCTTACTCACTGGTCGTAAATCCATCAGGTAACCTCAATTTTTTTTTCACTACCAAAAAACTACTTTTTTTGTACTCTGCCTTAATTATCTGGGTCCTTACATATTAATAAAATTATTTTAAACCCATTATTTTATGTTTCCAATCAGAAAAACTCTATTCTATGAAATATTGTTTTATCGCTTAAAACTACTTTTCGAAAAAATTGAAATTAGCTAAAAACCTATTAGAATTCGCCTCAACTAGTGATTTATATCATTCAGGATAATCTTTTAACTTATCTTTGAATTTATTTTTATGTTACTGTCTTTCATTTGTTCTTATATTCGCTGTTAGAGAAAAAGATAAACGGGAAAAACTGATCGTGTTCAATTGTTTCTCATATTTTCCACGGTTTTTTATAAATCATGAACCAGCCAATTCCAGGGGGCTGTGTAATACACTTTTGAAATTTCTTACCGATTCGATTCCGATGATTCGGTTCAGACTCCCACATCATACATCATATCTCTTTGTTACAAAATGATTACAGAATTCAATATAGATTCTACAAATGAATCTATTTACAATAGGTCATTATATTTCCTGTAGCTTGGCTACATTTTATACAATGTCTGGTTATCCTGCATTGCGATTTGTGGTGGTACAAAAGTCTAATGATATTACACATTAATTTATTGAACATCTTTAAAAGTAATGGGGCTCACCTTATTTATCGTAGACTTAGAACTAACAATACAAACTCAAACTAAATCTTAACCTAATTTTTCCCGAGTCTGTTGCCATCGATGGTTGTGCGGTCATAGTGTCCTACTCATCAACAAACACTCACTGGGTTTGTTAGATGCTGCAACGGGTGCAGGGCGGCGTTCTTTTTTAACCCTTCGAGAGAGGTATCTCAGGCCACTTTTCTCTTGATCCCATTCTGAAATTGCTAGGGACTTTTAGCTGTATTGTCAGCCAATTGAGTATACAGTGTTGCACCGTACAGTAGAGCTGGCCGGAGGGCACATTTGTATATCATCAGTTTGAGTCAAAGCGACAAGATGTTTAATATATGTATCTATTGTTTTTATTTTGTATCATTGTTGTAAGACGTAATTCTTCGGGTATTTCAGTAGGTTTAGTGTAATGTTTCTGCTAACTTTAATTAACTTAAGCAACAGTTTTGGATGACTTCGAAGTTTTCAGTAATTTGAATTACTCATTAATCTTCAAACCGGGAATGTGTAACAGATTATTGTTCAGGTTCACTGTTTAGTTCACAATAAGAGTGTATATTTTTGTTGACACCAGTGGTGTCACTATAATTTTTCTTTAGCCAATAATTATTAAAACAGTGGGACTATATAACACAACTAGCACTGCAGGCGCTAGCATCATTTACTGTTGATTAGCAGGTTAATGTATATAACTGAAAATCATGTTTAAAAAAAAAACTGGGAGATTGTTAAACTATTTAAAACAATTAGAGATTTTCCGGTCATAGGATATATTATTAGACTATCTACTAGAAGTGAAAGAAATGTTCAAAACGTCACATCTTTACAATGATTAACTCTTGCAGTATTTGCTAATTTGAAATTATCGTCACTAGTAGAGCCTGTGAGGAGATCGTAAATGACGGCTCATCACTCTGTTCTCATCAGTCAATCACTCGGAATTGATGATCGGAAGTGAAAAATGGTCTGTTGATGGCTATTTGATACGAAAGCATCATTCATTCATTACCAACAGGGGAAAGCAGAAAGCAACAGGATCTATCCTAGTCTATATTAAAGTAGAGGTTTGTCTTCATTTTTTTCATCACTAAACATAGAACTTAAGCACTAATATAATTTTATTGACTTTAAATTGAAGGTTTCTACCAAGGTTGAGGATCGATAATCCATGTTTTCAAAACATCGATGTTTCTCCCCGACATGTAATTAAATATTTACAGTATTTTTTTCCATTAATGTTCAGAAATGAAGAATTGATATACTGAGTTGGACATTGATAACATATTGACAGAATATTAATTTCAACAAAACATCGATTTGTAGGTTGCAATTGCAGTGTCAGTCTGTGAGTTGGGTACCGTGTGTACCGCAAGGATTATTGTCTTAGGCGTAAGTAAAGTTTTAACAAAACATGATTAAATACATTTTAATAACAATTTTATAAATAGTTGATTTTTATTTAATGACATAAATTTAACCAGCAACTCTCTTGTTCGGTAGTTCACAAAGTGTAGATGACCAGTTTTTCTGTAAGCCTATGTTTCATCACTAAACCAAAAATAAGGAGAAATGAAAAAAAAAAACCTTCTAATTTCCCAAAACATCGATAGTTTTCACAGAAATATTTAAGTTTATTTATGATTTTTGCCTAATTTTCTGAAACCATCCCTTTTTTCTATTATTCCTCCATGTATTCCGTCAAAATTTATCGATGCTTACAGAATTCAGATATCGTTGTTTCATCGATGGTTACAGTTGATTTTAGCATCGATATTTTTTACCTACTGTCTACCAATTCATTTTTAACCCCATATAATTTATTTTTTTCAATTGAAAGGCAGAAGTTGATTCTGTCCACATAGGCCAATATGTTGTAGAATACAACTTTAAAATAAACGGAAGACAATGTCCACATGACTACAATGAAGTAAAACCTCTATCTTTGTCCTATACCAAAAACTTAAACCTAAATTAAAAGTTCAAATATTATTTTTTAAACTATTAATACTTTTATATAATATATAATGTACTATCGTAGTTTGAGTGATAAGCTTCAAGTTCCACTTATTAATCTTTTTATTGTCATAAAATCTTCTATAGTTGTCGTTTTGCCTACTCGGGCATCGTCATGACTACAATTTATTACAAGATATCGAAAATTATATGTTTAGACACAAAAATAATGTAATACAAAAAATACAATGCAATGAGATATAATTTATCAAATTAAAAATTGTAAAAACAATAAACATTGTATAACAACAAACTCGTGGAAGATATATATTTCAGTTTGTGCAGGTACATTTTTTGGTACACCGTATCGACAACTCTCCTCTAACACAATTGAACATTTATAAGAAAGTAAATCAATTGAATAAAAAGGAACTTTATTAAAACAACTATTTTATAAATCTGAGGTATATAACCCTACATAGATAAGTCAGAATGGAAATTTGCATATTTGTGATTAAACAGCCAACTTCTGTGTGGGATAAACTTGGGAAGAAATATTAAACTCGATCGACCTAATTCAAAATAAAACGACTGATAATACTACAATAGTAAAAGTTCAAAGTTCGGAGTGAAGGTACGGAAGCGTTTGTAGGCGCAGTAATATACCATTCCGCACGTCACGTGAGCAATGAGGAAATCTTACTGATTTGAGAACCGTTTCCTCCAATAAGGTTTTAATAATAATAGTAATTTTATTTAGGATGGAGAGAGAGGTGAACAGAAATAGGCTCAATTATAATCTGAGAAACATTGAATACTTACATTTTTCATTAAAAATTCATCAATTTAGAAGTACATATTAGGTGGGACCTAATATGTATACTACTAGACATTTTTGGGTTTCGTTGGATTTGTCAAAACTAGAAATGTTTTCCCACGTGTTTCTATGGGTCTTTCGAGTCTTTGAGAGTTCAAGGATGAAATTTTCATTTCCATAAAACTTGATGAAATGTGACTAATGAATTAATTACTTGATGACATTAGACATTATAGGTGCCGTAATATGCTTTCCGATAATAATAGTTTTGATTAAGGTATCAAATTAAACATATCGACGCCCTGATCAACAAAATGCAATTTGTTTCGTTTTTTAAATCACGATCACAAATAGTAATTACAACAGTCGAACATCGTGTTCGCAGCTTTAGCTCAACCAACCATTTTTCAGAGGTACGACATTCATACAAAATATCCAGGTAGTGCTATGTCAATGTTTTTAAAAATAAAAGTGACAATATGAAAAATTCGTAGTAAAAGTATATTCCTATGAGAGTGACTATATTGTATGGAGTTGAATATATTAATAATATGTAATATATATTTGGGCTTTAGTGCACTATAGATGTAGATACAGTATGGATACAAAAAAAAAAAAAATTGGGTTTGCAGTCATGACGTAACCCTTAATTGTGCCTATCACAGTTGATTTGATTTTTTTAATATTCCAAAGATTTACAAACCGGTTTTGATAGACGGGATAAAACTGTGCGTTACAGCAAACCATCTAGCATCAAACGAATTAAAACATTCGAATCGAAAAATCCTCAGAACTATAGTCAACTATCCATTTTACATCACAAATCCATCCCTCTCAGTGATCTCCATGTATCAACAAGCCTTGAGTTTATAACCTCAAGATAAACGAATCCACACATCTAAATCCTGTAGTCAACTCCTCTTCATGCAGTAACACTCCATACAATCTTGTCATGATAAGTATACTCTGGGGTCCTAGCACTGGATACCATCCCTAGTCATGTCCTGAGCGTCGGTGGCTCTCTTGCCTTCTTTCTGAAAACATTATATCGAACCTTCGGGGGTATGGGGGTAAGAGTAAGAACTGTTCATATTGAATAAGTATAATTGTGTATAAGGTATGTATGAGCGCTCAAATAACGATTACTGATGCTGGATAAGCAAATTGTATTTTTTAGAAATAAAGAGCTTACATATATATTTATTTTAGAAATAAATATTCCAATATTTTAATCATTATCGAATACGATTTTATCACCACTTCCTATCGTTTTTTCTAGTTACGGATAACAACTAGCGGTTCAAACACTTAGAAGACATTTCGGCTGCGAATCTCCAGATGGAGGCTTTGGCAAATGCACGTATCTAAACCGGTTTCCGGCCGACCGGCAATAGGGAGTTGATGGAAGAGATCGTTAAACAATGTTATGCTCGTAATTTGCAAGTCTTTGGACAGCCAGGCCATGATTCCAGCTTTTAAAAAAATGAAACGGTCTTCGAGACGGCTAATAAAAAAATATTATTGCAATAATTCATCGAACTAGAGCCGTTTAGAACTTAATACTTCTTTTGGGTCCATTTATATTTACGATTTGTATATTTTTTCCATGGTAACCTTAATATTTTACCCAACAATTATAAATATTAATTTTCTGCTACAACTTTCAACTGTTCATCTGTCATCTTCAGTCTCCAATAATTTGTCTCTCGTGCCATTAATTATTTAATCCTCAAATTTAGGTTTTTAGGTCATCAATTTACATCAAGGGTGGGCCATTAAGCGGTTGATTTGCCTTTGACTTAACTTAAATTGATGGTAATAACATAATCAATATTCTAAGAGTAAATTTGACATAATGACATTATAGTTAGTCAAACCCTGACTACCTCAATCAAGTAATTTAAGTCTGTACGAATTTTAAAAATGTATGCTTAACAGCTTTGTGACCATAACAATCTTGTCCAATTTGCTGTTTTGTCGTTAAACATTGATATTTTTTTTATAACAGTACCACATCAGTAATCCGATTAATAACTCGTCAGGATAATTTACTTATTAGTTACTTTTAATACATTTGCACATGTTTGGACAAATCCTAATATGAGGAGTTGACATCCATAAATTGATCGAAGTTGAGTTTATGAGTATATTGTAATGTTGCTCTACTCAAGTTATGAATACAAAAAATAAACAGTAAATTCCTCATTCCCAACGGATTTCTGGTTGTGAAGTGAGCTTAAGCAATTGAAACAGCGGGATTTGCCTAGAATAACCAATTATTACCATCAAGCAAATGCGTTTTATCCATTGTCATTCACGCACCATGAGACCTATTAATTCATTAATGTCTATTCATGATGGCGTTAGTGAGTCTAAGGTGGCCATTCAGCATCGGGGCGGCCGATTTAGTTGAAGTTTATTTAAGGAATTAAAGATTCAACAGAAAACCTTCACTCACGTCTCGGGTCGAGTCTCGCAAGCGATTGCCCAAATAAAAAAAGGCCTCTCGGCATGGTGGGCAACTCTCTTCTACTTAATGATCTCCCGAATACATTCGGCCGTCCCTAATCCCTTGTTTGAAACGATAAGTAAGCATTTTATAGCCCGTTTCCATCAATTAAGAGGAAACGGTAAGATAAGGCTGAAAGGTTTTTGGGGCCACTTGCCGTTGACAGCTCCCGGCTTTCACAAATATTTATTAACTTTTCGAAAATTCTCACCCCTCGACAGGCTTGCATACGCTTTATGAATCACTGCCATAACTATCCATTCATCTGTGTAACACTGAATTCGCTAGCCTAAGATATCGTCGGGTTATATCGGGCTATATCGTCGGGTTATTTGGTCCTGATGCCAAATATTAAATTTCGTAGTAGAGTTGATTCAGAAAGCATTTACAACAATCAGTAAGTTTCATAGAATATTTACAAATTTTAACTGTCACTTGTCGAAATACCATAATATACAGTAGAAATATTATATTTTATACAGTGTAATAATTAGGAAACACTTGGTGGTCTACGCTTCGCCTAATTCAGGCCTCACTCCTGAGTATGATGAAAATTGTTTTGAATCTTTCAAATTATTCTAAAAAATCATACACCGAATCGGTACTTTCCCAATATGTACCTAGAGAAGTTTTACATCCTTGCCTAACACAGTATTACTAATTATCAAATTGTAGATAAGTTTTTCTTTTTTATTCTAAGCCCGTTTCTGTAAAATAAAGTGTTTTGATACATATTGGGAAATTATCATACAGTATCTGGATTTTTAGAGTAAAATAAAAGATATGAGAAAAAAAAATCATCATTCTTGAGTGTGCTTGAATTAGGCATACTGAAAAAAATTAAAGGCTTTAAAGCCATCCTGTGAAAAAATTGTCTTTTTTTCATAAAGATATTTCCAAAATTAATTGTCTTTGACCGAACCCACGCAAAGACTAGAAGCAATGTCCCAATCTATATTTTTTCGTTGTCTAATAATTGTTGATAATAATGGGATCTATACCACAACGAAAATTCCCTATATACAAATATTACGCATCGATGGCAAAAAATGGTGTATTTTTTTATAATATGGTGTATTCTATAGTTAATGTGGGCATGTAAATTTAAGGGCCCCGACATTTTAAAACGTCAATTCATGGAACGGAATGGGACAAAAAGATAAAAATCGCCGGAAAATATAATGTGATTGTCCAGGGACACTGAAGAACAAGAATTGCCGTTCAGATATGTTGGAATTTTTAAACAATCATTTTAAAAACATGAATGTATCCACTTTTATGTATTTTATTTTAACTGCCCTGAGGTGACGGAGGTTACGCGCGCATGTTCAGCCATGAATGTATTGCTCCCATCACGTTTACAGCAAACAACTACTTCGACTCTCTTCCGCACTAATACAATGAAAATGATTTTTATAAATAGTATAGTGACAAAATAAATATCAATTCATTTAATCTAATTCTTTGATTTTATTGTCTGATCACGTAGCTTTACTTTAGTATGTATTTGTGTATATTTCATTTTATTTTGATTTTTAGCGGGTTTTTTTTTTGGGGGGGGGCTTTATCGTGAACCATTTAAGTAAATTTAAAGTTATTGATAATTAACAGCGAAAGAAAATATTATTCGAAAGATCAGGTACCTCTCCAATATCTAGTCGGATGCTCTACCAACCGAGATACCCTGCCATGAGTGACAACCTTCCTCATATGAATTCTGTTCGGCGAAACTTTCTCAAATACTGTACGCAATGTTCATGAGACATGTCACATGAGAAATATTGACGGAGACACGGTTTGAACCCGAAGTTAATTTCTCGAGGGCCAGTATGTGAATGTTAAGACATTGTATGAAAATATCAGAAATGTGCCATTTTTAAATGAAAAATATATAAAAATGTTTCTCATCTATATTTAAAATTGTGTTATGATTTTAAATGGTGTCAACCAATTGTAATCTAATTCGTTTGTAAATAATAATAATTATAAATATAAATGACTTGGCTGACGGAGGAGCGTGGAAGACTTCCCAAGACTCCGCTTCCTCTTTCGCATACGAGGGAGATGGACTACCATGTGTATTTGGGAGGTCTCTGAGCTGTTTGTAAATATTGTATGAATGAGCGAGTCAATGAAAATTGTAAATATGGTATGAATGAAAACATTTATCACAATTACTTATTAGCCAATGATGCAGATTGTAATTTTATCATATTAAGAGAAAAAAAAAGCTTTTTAACGTTTCTCCATTATACCTTCAACGTCTAAAAAAGATTTGTTAGTAAAATTACATTTTATAATGCTTAAATCATGCAATAATTCATTTGACCTTAAAAAACAATGTTACACATACCATAAGTCCAGAAACTGTAAGTCTCTAAGGCAATGCTGGCATTGTAGTCATAAATTTGTGACAGGCATGTAAGGGATCTGAAAAAAATACTGTGAAGGCAAAAATCCATCATAAATTATTGCTGTACCAAAAATGTTTAGTTCCATCTAGTCTTGAGGGAGGCTGGAGGGAAAATAAGTGTAACCCTTAACCAATGCTAAAAAGTATATATAATAATCAAAGCATAAATAAAAGAGATCCCTCACTATTGTTCATATGTGAGTTCTAAATTTTAGCTGTGGAGTCAATTTAAAAAAAAAAAAAAACACCTGTTAATTGTGTCAGTTCAAATCTAATTTATTATTTTTAAAAAATATTGTTAATTCTCCCAAACCGAAAAAAATTTTTACAAAAATGAAATTTTTCTCTCAGTCCTCTGATATTTTTAGTGGTTTAGTTTTTGGTATAGTTTAGTTATTTAGTTTTAACATTTACAGTGTAATAAAGATTATTTGTGATTTACTTGATTACTTTAACGTTTTAAAGTTGTGAGAATCTCCCCTTAAAAAATAACCGGTTACTTAATGAAAACAGAAGCATTTAACTATTTATGATGATGAGTAAAGGAAGAGCTAGTAGGGCATCACATAAATAATATCAATTTCCCTGATGGATATCATTATCTCAATTGAAGCCTTATCATCCAAGAGCAAATTATTCAAATGAAAAGTACAATGCTAGCAGATCAATGGCGCGTCTCAGGGTTGATTGAAATGTCAACAACAAGAAATAATCCTTATAGCTTTTATCGTATTATATAGGTTATATGTTTGCCAGATTCTCACTTTACATATGACGCTATGTTTCACAGAATCAAACTCCCGCTGTTATTAACACCGTGAAGAAACTTGGGTTTTACCTTCCGTTTATTATGAAGGTTAATAATTCTGTACCCGGGGAGATCTTAATCGAGATGATTAATAAGAGGCAATTTTTAATGGCTTTCTGGAACGTCAGGGACTTTTACTGGCTGGGAGCAGCAATATCGCTAATTAAACAACTGATGATATATCACGTTGATGTACTACCAATATCCAGGAGGCTTTCATTGGGTGGATGTAGAAGTTGTCATCGAGAAGGATACAATTGTCATTGCCAGTAGCACACCTAACAGGACTATTGTTACAGAGTTTGTGCGGATGGTCCTTGGGCAATATCAGCTACTGTTTACTCCTGTGAGTAAATAACGTCCAATTTCGCCTTCCCGCAAGTTTTTATTTCTATTTTTCTATTTCACGACGTTTTCAGCACCCTATAATGCTGACATTATCATCTTCAGTTATCTAAAATAAAAATCTTATCTGCGCTTATGAAGAGACAAACTAAATTATATCATTATTATTCAAAATGCCTTTCTATTCTTCTTAAATTAAAAATTCTTAAAATTTTACCAAAAAATTGTTTTATTCAAAATAAGCCACATATGTAATAAATAATTTACATTTAAAAAAAAATTAAAAACTATCAAATTACCATTAAAACACATCAAAAATCATTAAAAACTTTCTAAAAACACAACAACATATCAATCTCATGGCTACCCACCTGATTGATTTTGTAAAATATTTAAAACACTATCTGCTACATCCACGATCTTTTTCGCACCACGACTGGCTTTATTCAGGAGGTATGGAGGGGCTGGGTTTCTTAGCATAAGTGTGTTTCCTGTTTCTTCCTTTTTATTTATATCATCCGACATTAGGGAATCTAATTTTTTTAAATATTTTCCAGGCTATTAATTAAGATTTTATCGTTTGTATTATGTAGCAATGCAACTTTATGTGGTGCATGATGACGTCCTTCTTCCTGTAGGTGTTGGTAGAGTTTTGGTTTCAAATGTTCTTCGCGTCTAATTGATAATTTTCTATTTGTTCAAAGTGTTGTGGACAAAAAAGCTGTGTTATTTTAAACCGTGATAGTATGGCCTGGTTTAGAGGTAGGTAGATATTGCGACGAACCAGAGAGTGCAAGTATTGACCACAGTCAATACCAAAGACCAAAGAGAACAGTTCAAGCAATAGCGATTTCATCCATTTATTTTCTGTTCCTTTCGTTCAGGCCTCTACGGAAGTAAAATAGGACATAAAGAAGGATGACATTCTTGACATGAACCTAGAAAAGATCCTAGCTTACAACACCACAGTAACAGTTGGGCATTCCAATGGAAATGTTGGAATAGAGGATTCGTACTACTCTGGTGTCACACAACGAAAATGGTGTGAGGTCTGTTTACCATGTTCAGTGGATTGTGTTAAGCACTATGTAACCTCACAAGGATCCATAAAGTTACACGGACATCGCCCAACAGTGAAACAATCAAATTGATCGTGGGACGGGAAAAAAAGTAATATCCTGGATGTCAAATTCTTACAAACAGCGTACGAAAAATTTTAATATTATCTGATAGTAAGAGAAAACATATACCAAACATTTATTCTTTTTTTTAAAGAGATACAAGGTTTTAAGAAGCATTTAAAACTAAAGCATCTCACGCAATGGATATAATTTGAAGTTGGGGACTTGCAATAATTTCAGAGATGATGTTAAGGGTCCCGTCCGTACATGACCGGGAAGATAAAATTAGCAAAGTGAGGTTTTTCACTGGATGCAAGAAAATATGGGAGCAAACTATACCTATAATATTACTGAGATGGGAATATAGAGGTTGCTAGTGAAACGTAAGAGAAATAATCAGAGAGTGGAAGTATTCACACAGTAAATGCCAAAGAGCAAAGAGAACAGCTCAAGGCAATAGCAATTTCATCCTACACCGACGAAGTAAAGTGATTCTCCAAAAAGATCGGCAGGGAGAAAACCAATACGTTCCAAATTCATAAAGAAATATAACGTCGCGGCAGTCGAAAGTTAGCACGAAAGTAACACTGATCATCACACTGACGACTCTTAGAAATGTCTAAAAAACCTGATGTAGTTCGATTACCGGTAGAGCTATTTATGCCAGGAGAACGTAATAAAACTTCCTGCCGGATTGTATAATGGTTTAATTATAAAACAGTTTTATTGTCTTCCCACTACTTATAATGTCTTCTTTAATGTAAAATAGCGCTTTCTACAGATCTAAGATATCATCTTCAGTTATTTCTAATTGGTCATGTGGAATATATAACTCATTTAAAACAATATTTCTTCCAAGTCTGCTGTGGTTTAGAATATTCTAACTACTATCCCATTAAAGCAGGAGTTCCACAGGGCAGCGTCCTTGGTCCCTCCTCTATAATCTATACACCGCTGATGTCCCCTCTACCACCAATACCTTCTTGGCAACATTCGCAGACGACACTGCAGCCCTGTCAACCCACCCAGACCCTGATATAGCATCCGAAAACCTTCAAAAACACCTTGACGAGATCGAGTATTGGTGCAACCAATGGCGAATCAAAGTCAATGAAGGAAAATGTTCCCACATAACCTTTACCCTCTGCCACAAGTCCTGTCCACCAGTCTTTTTAAATTCAATTCCTCTCCCTGTGTCTGAGACAGTACGGTATTTAGACTTCCATCTCGACAAAAGACTGACATGGAACCCACACACGAGGCTAAAAAGACAAGAACTAAACAGACGCTTTGGACAACTGTACAGACTACTTCGAAGGACATCCCACCTCTCAATAGAAAACAAATTACTTATTTACAAGGTTATACTTAAGCCAATCTGGACATACGGAATAGAGCTATGGGGGACATCAAAAAAGTCGAACATCAAGCGCATCCAATCCTTTCAATCAAAAGTCCTAAGAACAATAGTAAATGCCCCTTATTACGTCAGCAACAAAACCCTTCACAATGATCTGAATATATCCTATATTCTTGAACTCATCCCTTCCAAGTTCATAAAATTCCATAGTGACCTATCCAACCACCCTAATTCCCTAGCACAGTCATTGCACTGCACCACTCATCCCTATAATCCTCTTCGGAGATTAAAACAGCAGTGGCCTCGTGCCTGCTATAACTAAGTGATAGTGGGAGTTCTGGCAATGGCCAGTTTCTCTAATCATGTCCTGAGCGTATGTAGCCTCGCGCTCATGGTCAGCCTCCACTGGCTCTTATCTAGTGACGCGGCTGAAGTAGGAGCGTGGGGGACTCCTCAAGACTCCACTTCCTCCTTCGCATACGAGGGAGGTGACAACCTTGTGGACTTGGGGGGCCTCTGGGCTGTTTGTAAATATTGTATGAATGAGCGACTGAATGATGAACTGCAAACATGGGATGAATGATAACATTTATCTCAATTACTCATTGCCTAATAAAAGGCAGATTGTTATTTTATCTTAATAAAATTGATTGAAGAATGAAAGCAATAGTATATTTTTTTATCTATTTAATCAGGGCTGCTACATCCACGCTCCTCACTTTACGACTTTTTATCAAATAGGCAGTGTCGTAATGTGAGGAGCGCTGTTGTAGCATCCCTGAATATATAGAAAATATACTATTGTTTTAGATGAGTTATAATAAACAACATAACCAATCGGAAATAACTGAAGATGATATCTTAGATCTGTAGAAAGCGCTATTTTACATAAAGAAGACATTATAAGCAGTGGGAAGACAATAAAACTGTTTCATAATTAAACCATTCTACAATCCGGCAGGAAGTTTTATTATTACGTTCTCCTGGCATAAATAGCTCTACCGGTAATCGAACTATACCAGGTTTTTTAGACATTTCTAAGAGTCCTCAGTGTAATGATCAATGTTACTTCCAGGGCTGGGCCGGAAATATCAACATTACAGCATCAGTTATCGGAAAGATTTCCTCAGGTACAATAAAACTGTTTTATATGAACAAATTTAGGATATTTAGAAGAAGAAAGTAATAATGATGATTGAAATTTTTTCTCTTGTGGGGAGACCCGAAGCGTTAAAGAAGAATCAAATAACAACCAGTCCCATAAAGGTGCTCTTCGTATGTTTACTAAAGAGGTTGGAGGCGATAATCGAATTTAGATAAGGAAGATGTACTCTACACCACATGTTCATTATACTATAAATATTTCGAAAAAATCTGGGAAAGGAAGTAGGATGTCCAGGTCCTTTTTTTTTTAATATATAGTAGTCCATGGCGCAGTGTAAGGTGAATGGTTCAGCGTTAAAAACTTTTAGAATTCTACTAATCTAACTTACTCCTCTTGTTTTTTTATCTTTGAAAGTTAACAATCATTATTTATCATTTCTGGATTTGAAAAGCATTTATTACTTGCTGTATCTCTACTGTAATATTATCTAGTTATAATCGTGTATGTTATATGTATGTTGAAAGGTAGGTCACCTTTCTGTGGACCTAGTTTTTCAAGTATGTTGTAGTACAAATTATAGATTCATATAGACGAATAGGACATTAAAGTTAAAAATAAATGCGCTGTCAAATCTCACTGTATACGAATTGGAAACATTATTTAAACCTTTCAATTATAATTATTATTTATTCAACTTTTATTTCCTATATTAGTATTTTAATTATAAAACACTTGAAAATTGTGGTTTAGTGTGAAGTAGTACATTTACTGACTTAATCAAACACATGTTTTTATTATTATTTATTGTAATTAGAAAATATACTGTACTCTTTTAAGCTAGAGAGTATTTTCTCGAACGATTACACTGTCCAGTAGTTATGAAATGGATGCTGGCCGGTGACGAAATTCGTAGCCGTCTCGAGTCCTCGACCCTCCCTTATTTATTCAGGTCGGACATTTGCACGTACGATGGGCATATCTCACCACGGACTCACTGGTGGCTCCTCGAATGACAATAGCAAGATTGAATTGAGTTTCATGAACCCGGAACATTAACATTCTATTACAATGCGATTAAAATTATCTTCGTGGCTCGCACAGCTATCCGACCCAACAGATCTAGACATTTGTAATCCTTCGTGGTCACTGGAAATATTTCGAGTTGAATAAACATAAGATGCTGGCCATAACGGGTCGACTATAAATACGTTAGAATTTTAGAACCGATAAAATTATTATTGATGGTATGGTGTTGACGTGGAGTGTGTACGTTAAGGAATTAAACACGGACGGCAATGACAGTCGAAAAAGTTCGGGCAGAAATCAGCTGTGGAGAGAGAGAGAAGGTGTTTTATTTCTTGATCAAATTATTATTATTATGAGGAATAACGACCATGGAATAATTGATACCAGAAATAGAGTGTATTCTTAGTATGTAGTAATTAAATTAGCGTGGTTGGTGCTATTAACCATTATATCCGCTCCTTCTGTATTCAAGTACCCATTTTCCCTTACCAGGCATAGTGCACCGCTTACCCCCTCTCTCAAAATATCATAATAAAAAATATAAACATTTAGGGGTTGTTGGCAACGATGGAACCACATTTATCTATCAATCTGTTTATCTATCTCTGTTTTGTTAGAGGGCAAGATGTAAAAGAATCGAGAAAAGATCTAAAAGTATATATGTATTTTAATAAAAAAATTCATATTACGCCATAACATTGACTGAATAGCTCGTGGAAAATTAATTTAGGAGTCATTATGGGTCCCCAATGACAGCTCCCTGAGAGTTTCAGTGTGAGAGTTTACCCAAACATGATTCATATTGGAAAGATCGTCCACTTGAGCAGGCTAGCTCAGTTGGTAAAGCCCCCGACCTAGATATTGGAGACCAGTAACGGGTTTGAGTCCCGATGCTGTCAGTACAATTTTTCTTTGGCCGCTAATTATAAAGAATTGTTTTAAGGTTTGAATTAGACCAGTTCAAGCACCTTCTATATTTTTTATTCAAATCGAGCACTTTCATCATTCCAAGTCTGTCATCTTGCTTTTATTTTCTTATTGGTTTAACCTGTTTTTTTGAACTCTCTATCGTTCGGAATGAGATAATTAAATTTTTTTTTTGTTATTTGTCCACACATTTATTAAATTTCCTTTACAAACATTTCTTTCTCGTTGAGAAAGTTTTTTTCAGCTAGGTCTTACACGTATTCTTCTAAATTTAACATGGGCTGCTAAAAATTTGCGGAAACTATTTTGACTTCGTTTCGTAGTTAGTGCTCTCTTATTTTAAATTAATCAATCATAAAGTCGAGTTCATTTTTTTTGTTTAAGAAAAAGTTAACCCACATATACGAACATTTTATAAATTTCGGTTTTACATCAGCGGTTTTTAATTATTTAAAATGTTATTATTATTTTAAAGAGCTTGGAAAGAAACAGCGACTATAAATCTTATGGCTCAGAGTGAGCACAAAGTGAGAACAAAGCCCCAGGCAGCCTCGAGGCCGCTCGGGGCATTAAATCATTAGTTTGCTACCCTAAAATTTCCTTAGTACGTACTTAGCTTCTTGTGTTAGATCTAGTCAACATTTAATAGCAGTTTGTGGTAATATAAAGATATTTAATTCGCGTGGGATCATGATGCTTTGTAATTCGTAATTTATTATTAATCCATTACTGTTATATTTTACAAATCAGCACTAATGTTAACTGACTTTCTGAGCGGTCCCACCATCCTAAAAAAGTTATAATTATCTTCTACCTAAATGAATTTAAATCATTAGACAATTACTAATCATTTTTGAGATGTATGAAAACAGTGTAGTAGTCATTTGTTGCTCGTGGGTGCTCTCATAGCGACCCTGTTCCGAATTCAAGAACGAATTAACTTCCAGTAAAATGTTTGTGTGATCAATCGGAAATTTCCTCATGAAATTGAAATAGGCCCCTACGGTATCTGTCCAATTGTACTAAACAGTATTTTACTTCTTTAAATGTTCATATCTCAAACTAGAAACACTGGGGTTTATTAGAAATCGTGATTTTCATGGCGATTGCATAGAAAATGGCTGAGGGCTGGTATTCAGCAATCGCAAGGGGAAAAGTTTTTCACTGATCAATGCAATAACTGAAAAAAAGTTTATAGTTACGAACGTCAGAGTTTCAAGAGTGCTCTAATGTAGACCACACCCCTCTTGATTAAATTAAACGAGATCGATATAAAATAAACTCATTTCTGAAATTTCCTTTTCGTCGATTAACAATGTTAGAAAATAACATAAATTTTTATTCAAGTAATATTGGATTCGTTGCCCCCTGGCAGTTTTGTCAATAACCGCTTAAACGAAAATATTGTGTATAAAATAAGAAGGAAAATATTTCAGGTGTCAACAATTAAAATAAACCATGTGCCCCCCGGATCAGTCAGTAACTTTGCTATTTTTTAAAAATAATTATTAGATAGTCTAAATTTTTATTAATTGAATCATGAACTGAATTGAATATTTGTTTAGCTATTCACGAATGAAATAAAATACATAGAAAGATAGTGTTATTTATTCAAGACTTCAAATCTTAAAAACTTATTCAGTTAATATGAAAAACTCGATTTTCTAAACTTTTTAGATCATCAAAAATCGTCTTTTTAACAATTTTTCTTGTATATATTGTTTAATATTTTATTATTATTATTTATGAAATTAGGTTTTTTTTGTCTGTAATTGTCTTTTAAATATGTAGATTTATGTGTATCGTTCTGCATTTAGCCAAGTACAACATAAACGTCCAATGATGATGTCCTATCAATAAAAAAACATATACTAGGGACTATAACTTTTTTTTTTCTACCATAACGTAAGTACCAATAGTATTGAGTATTGAAAAATAACGTTTTTTTTAGTCTTTTTAATAACTATGAAAAATTTTAGATATTTGAAATACTGACAAAAACACCTATAACATTGGCTTGAAACGTATTAAATGTGCAGGTATAGAAACATTATTTTTCTAATAACTTGGAAATTATTATTGCTTTATCATCGAAGAGTCCTTCAATACAGAATATTAACTGAATCTAGCGAAAGTGGCCTAACTTTTTTAGCTTAATTTTTTGTCATACTTATTGCATTTTAACTAAAAACTAATCTGAGTATTTTGAAGTATTGTGGAATAAACCATTAACATTTTAGATCGATAGGAATTTTACATTTTTTTGTCGTACAACTAACGATCTCACAACAATAAAAACTTTAAGCAAAGGCACATTTAAATAACGACAAACTTTAAATATAGGCAAACACACTTTAAACATAAAAACAACTCACGATAATGGCATAATTTATAGTAAAGACTGGTTAATACAGGAGGGTTGTCCACCCCCCCCCCCTATTCATTTATATAATACAAATAAAATGAAAATTCTATTAAAAAGTATGTAATGGATAAAACGGGCTCTTTGTGCTGGATACGAACTGCATTTTAAGGAGGTCTTACAAGCGAACAAAATGGGATTACGGTTAAAAAAATTATACGATATAATGACGTAACTAAATACCAGCTTACAAATTAATTCTGACCTGGATTTTGTCCTCTCTCCGCCTGCTGTCATTAATGAGGGGAAGTTGGAGAGGATATCGTGTTTAACATGGAATCCTCAAGCTCACTGCTCTGCAAAGTTTACTTAGGCCGGCCGGATTTATGTAGCCTGGCATAGGGGTTAGGGTTCAAAGCGGCTTGTTTGCTTCTAAGAAAGTATTCGGAAGTTCTGAGTGCAGGCTTCTGCTCGAATGTTAGTAAGATACTTTCTTGGGGGGTCTTAGGTAAATACCTAAGCCTTTCTGTCATATCTCTGTAAGGGTAGCTGTCGGGTCATCTGTTACCCAATGCTTACTTCTTTGCTTTGACCGACCTTTGTTGGGATAAACCGCTTGATTATACAACATAGAAGGAAATACGATTTCTCACATACCTGAATAAAAATAGCCTAATGAATGAGTATTAGATCATATATATGCAATGGTGGGTAAGTGATTTTATATGACCTGAGTTTATGTGCTATGCCTTTAATCCGTATACCTTTGGTTATATACCCCATTCATCTTTGGGGAAGAATAAGTCGTGGTACCCAATACGAACCGGAGTACGGTCACAATCGTCCCAGTCCCACCTCAATTGCAATTCCCACTGTGCTCCAAATCTGGGTCGATTCTCGCCTGAGATCGAGGAACGCCCATGCGTCGGCAACTAATAGGCTCTCTGTAATTATGTTCTGGCTCAGATAAAATCCGGCGAGGCAATCTCCAGCAGAACCAGTTTGTTTGTTTTGACCCTCTCTCGTTGGCGAACGTAACAGCAAATTGCTAGTAGTAGATCATAATAGGTCAACCGGTCAAATTTTATTTCTTCATTTTCAATTATGCCTCCTGGCTTGCTGGCATTTGGAAGTAAGTCTGTAACGCTGTGTTAAAAGAGGAAAAAAAATAGTTATCAATAAACAATAATTAAACTGCTGACATTTAATATTCCGTTTTACGTTTCCAGTGAAACCCATTTGTATGGTAATCTTTTTGATTGATCTCATTATTCGTGATTTATTCTAGCCTTGATTGATTTATGGTTCAATTGGTAAATTTTGATTGAAAGTGATCTGGAAAATTTGAATGTGATCCTTTTGTTAGTTTTAAATACTTTCTATTCCAGTCCTAATTATTTTATGACTGCACCGCTCGTTTGTAACTAACAAACACATTTTTATCACCGCTAATTCTACCACTCTGTTTTTCTACTTATATTTTTTGCTATATCATGGGGTTATTTCATGTTACTGAACCCATGCATAGTAACACACATTTCTAGACGTCACTACTTACACGTAAATAATAATGGTTTCAACACAAGGAATTAAAAGCGAAATATACGTGGTTTTCAAGTATTAATTTGCTTATCACTTCTCTTATGTGGTTGCAGCTGCATATAGAGATATAAATATGTACACATAAATATTTAACGCTTCTGTCAGTAGGGCTCCGTGGAAACGGGTATCACTCAATTTATTTAGCGTGTGTTTGAATTGTATGAGTGAATAGTTTTCCTTTAGTTAAGTTTTTAGTGTTATCAATACTTGTAATAAATGTCGAAGCAAAGAATTCACTGTTAATTCACTTGAGCATTCAGCTTTGGTTGTATGAATAGCGTATTTTATTTGGTTTTATCGTAGCGTGCTGGATAACTTTGAAAACTTTGAATGGGCTTGTGAAATACCGTTGGTTATTAAACTTTCACTAAACGTGTAAACCTTTTTGTGCATAAGCTTAATCAATAAAGCAATACAGTATACAGGGTCCGTAAAAGCTTCTAAACCAGTGAAGATTGACACGAACACTGTTTAGAACTTAACGAAAGACTCTTTGTATACTGCTACATCAACGTTTTACTCGTCACCTACACTGATTCCTAATTGCAGCTATTTTTGTAAATTTAGTAGCATAGAAAAAACAGCCTCATTATTTTACAAGCTACCTTGTTTTAAACCTCTCGTTCCCTCCTAAAACTAGGTACTAATTCAATGCTAATGAGTACTAGTAGGTTTAGTACATTTTGACATTATCAGCCAAACGAAACTGCCTATGAATCTGTTCAATGCGGATTCAAGATCATTCCACTGCAACCTCAGAACAAACACAAAATAAGCAAAAAGTTTTGAATAATCCCCCACCGTATAATTTTTAGAGCTAGTAAAAAAATGGTAACGGATAATGAACTTCGTTGTTATTCCGCAAAATTAAATCTGAGAGCCAGAACAAGAAATTCGCACGGGTTCCTTGAGTTTTTTTAGTGGCAGAAAACCTTAAGTTTCAAGAAAGTTTTAAGTTTCCACCTGTGTGTCTGGAGGGGCCGATACTGAAATAGAAAGATCGATTGTTTTATCACTCGATTTCACCATCGATAGTTGCTTGAACTATCGATAGTTCCCTCTTCGCGCGGATTTCATTCCTAGGATTGTTCACAGAAGCCTTTTCACATACGAAATTCATTCTTTTAACTGAACCATAATGTTCCACGTTCGCTCCTATCCAATGTCAAAAATCGGCTAATGAAAATACTCGCAGTAGTTGCCAATAAAGTTTGTTTTATAGTTTTTTTTTATTTCATTATTCCAGTAAGTGAATATACTTATGTTTTCTACTGATGGCCAAAGAAGACGTTTGTATTAATACAATGACAATAGTGAATAAATTTAAGAAATGAAATTGAATAAAATATAACCAAATCAAAAGTTAAAGTTGTATAAATTATGTATCAAACATAACCTAATATATTGATTTGAAACATAGGGACAAATCTCCAGTCAAGAATTGGTTCTCAATGCGCTTTCAGCAAAAAAGGTTTTTCTAAAAGTGTTTTCAACTAAATATTTTTTTTTTTCAAATGGAATTAAATTCTACAATATTTGCTTTAAATGCTTCTTTTTATCTCACAAAACATATTGACTAATAATTATAAATTATTTATTAATTAAATTAATACTAATGATAAAGTTAGTAATAAATTATTTATTAATAACATCGTCTGAAATCTTTCACATTTGTCTCCTTATTACTAATATCTTGGTAAAATATTTTTTTTCTCTTTGAAATGGAGTTATAAACAATTGATGGTATGGTTCTCCATCGATACTATAGGGATATCGATAGAGTTCAACCGTGTGTCTGGTCTTTCTGATCATGTGAGACATGAAAGTCCCGTTTGATATTGGGAATTTATGAAAAATATATATTTGACTTTGCGAACCGTCAATGTTACTTGGTATTAAAAATATATATACTTTTCACGGGGTAGGAAATTATTTTTTATATTTAATGGGTACGAAATAACTTCTTTTGTTTTCTTTAATTACAAAACGCCATAAACATCGTGTTCGATCGATAATAAAATCCGCCTCATACAAAATATTGCAGCAACATTAATAGATATTTTTGTAATTGAAAAATAAATATTTCAGTATTATACTGAGCTAAGTATCAATTAAAATAACTTTGAACCCTGTTTGATAGTATTTATCCCAACATCGAACTGACTACAGTGTTGGGAATTTTTACAGCCAAGTTTTCTAAAACGAGGGACGATATTTCGGATGGAAGTTTTTAACGATTCCCATAATGTGCTGAAAATAAGAGCAGTTTTCCTGCCATATTGAGTAGGGTATTAAATTAATGATCTTGACCTCATCTGATCTGATTTGTCGTCAATAGCAAATCGTTCACGGCGCTATGATATGATTTTTATTTTTTTACATTTAATCATTGACGTTGAGATTAAAAGGAAAAAAATTGCATGTGTTCAAAAATTCGTAGGAGTCTCTTGAACATAAACATTGGTAAAACTATGTCGCTAATTAAAGTCACAAACTCAGAGTACAGATATTAATGTACAACTCGGTTGAATACCCTTAACAGACATTTTTGAATATGCAATAGATTTATTTTGACCTGAGATCAAACCCCTTGAACAATTCATTTTTTTTTATTGAAAGTCGAAGAATGCTGATGACAATCATGAAGTGGTATAACATAAAGAAGGAACTTAAAGGAAATTGGTTTTTAATGCCATTACCGTTCCTTATTCCAGCTGTAATTGCCATCGCAGTTGGATCTCCTTTGAATATTGAAGAAGTACTTCATGGTGGTCTTGATATTGGGCTTATTTTCTCAATAGTAGGCACTGTATGGTGTTGTGTATTTAAAGTAAGATTAGGTTACTAAAACATACTAAAAATAACACTAAAACAAAATATTTTTTTGCGGCATAGGAGTGAATTTGAATACATTAATGTACTAAGGTACGTATAGTTAGTTACTTTGTTCAAATTTAGAGGACTTGCATGAGGATTATGCGCTGTATAACAAGCACAAGAGATAAATAATGTTCTGGATTTTTCCAGCTATATTCGAGATTCGTACTAAGCTGTTTGGAATGACCCTATTATTTTTTTCTTAACATATATTTTTATTTAGTTTGATTAATTTTATTTAACCGTCATTCATAATTCTGTTCCTATTTTAAAATAAAAGTTTTTATATATTATAATAAATAAATAAGATATTTCGAACTTTCCAACCTATATTTGTTTTTACTAAAACTTGCTACGCGTATTGAAACACACAATCTTTCTCCTCATCAAGTTCTAAATAAACAAATAATAATTTTAGTTTAAATAATTCCCCACCCAAAACAACGGTACTTCTTTTATTACAAGAGTACGTATAAACTGGAGTCAAATCAGCAAATGTGATATTTTTCTCGGTTCTAGAAGTCTGGAGTTATCCAGATGCGACTATGAAACCCAACGCTGCAAAATCACGCCCTGTATAACGAGCAGCAGGGATAAATAATGTTCTGGAGTTTTCAATATTTTCCAGCCAAATTTGAGCTTCACGAACGTAAGCTGTTTGGAATGAAATAGATGGCACCCAAAACCATGTCACGTGTTCAATTTTAATTAAACTTCATATCATTATAAATACTATCTCGCTGGACTTTTTTTTATTTGTGTACACCTTTTCCGGAGGGGAGGGAGTAAAGCATGTTAATAAAACATTAAATAAAAGTTAAATATTTAATTTAAATACTTTTTTTTGGTCGTCAAAATTCAACTAATAAATGAACGTTACCGATAAATATAAATCCACTTTGATCGATTTTTATAGTTGAATATTTGTGGCTTATTTTAAATTGCTTGTGTTTATTAATCTACTGAAAGTGACAAATTACGAAAGGGAATAATATTTTCCCTACTATAATTTAGTTATTTATTATTTAATATCCCTAATGGATTCTTTTTTATCATCGGTGGAACAAGGTCACTTGAAACACACCTTCTACGATTATCATTTTTTTTTTTTCTTAGAACCATTACTGAATTCAGATTAAGTATTGCGAAATCTGTTTTTAAAATTCAGAAGAGCTATTTTTCAGGTATGAGTTTCACTGCCTAATTGTTGTTAATTAATATTCACACTAATTACCTCTTCTGTCAGGGTCTACTTTCGCAACTTTTAGCACTTAAACCAAATTACGTAATTGTTGAGTCCGAAGGGAAACGTACACATTGGAACAGATAGATAGAATCGTGTTCCAGAATGTTTGTCTTGCAACAACGGACTTACAAATAAAGTAGCAGAATCGCCGGAAGTGGCTTGGGATAGTTTCTTGTTTTTGTGTTGTTGATTTTTTACACGTTTCTCATGGTGACTCTTCTGCGGATTGAATTATATATGAAACTCTAGCAAGAATACATTTCTGAGTATTCCTAGTCATTAGATTAATAACAATTATGGTTGAACTGTTTTAATCTGAAGTTTTGAAGAGGTGACTTCAGAGAGAATTGTTTTATAAACAGTGACTCTTGGTATGGTTTTGCAAGTAGAGGACTTCTCAACATTTTCTTAACATAAAAAAAATAAATAAAAATAGTGTTATGTATTTTAGTATGGTCTATTACGATTTATGGTCTCAAAAAAAAGTTTTGGAAAAATATTTTTGGGTATTATTGTGCTTTATCTTTTATTTTGACAGTAGTTGTCATTAGATCGAATAGGTTCAGTTGATATTTGAAAATCGTACCTATACCTTAACTCACCCGACCCTCATCCCTTCAATAAATAGCCTAAATGAATGAGTCATAACATTATAAGCATATGTGGTATAATTGAAACCTCATATTGGATAAAATGTCCATTCAACCATTTCTCTGGAGACAACCAGCATCATATGGGTACAATAGCCCTCCACAAAATTCGTACCTGGAATTTCTCACTAAACCTGTCGGCCACCACAATTCCTGAATGCTCCACTTGAAAAGGGATTCGCATCCTAATCAGATACCAGTACCGAGCAGAAGTTGAAATCCCAGCAACAATTCAGAAACAGGCAGAAAAACATCCCGACAAGAGTATCAAAACATATATACATATCTTTCATCGTGCAAATGTCCGTCATGACATTGCTGGGTGGCGCGCATCCGAAATGTCCAATTTTCCATGACTCTGGCGCATAAATCAGGCTGTATTTGACCAGTGGCATGGGTTATGTTGGCTTTGAGGACCGCTGTGATTTGTGGTTTATTCGCATAGACTTAAGAAAATCCCACAAGAAAAAGTCTAACAGGGTCAAATCGCACGATCTCGGTGGCCAGTTCACATCACCTCCACTTGAGGTGACTATGCCCCCAAATCGCTCGTGCAGAATGTCCAATGTGACCTGAGATGTGTGGCACGTAGCGCCGCCCTGTTAAAACCACATGTCGTTGGTGTCCATATCATCCAATTCAGGCCAAAAGAAGTTGGTAATCATCGACCTATAGTGCTCGCCGTTGACGGTGATGGCCTGGCCAACGTCATTCTCAAAGAAATATGGACCGATGACGCCGCCAGCCCAAAATTCACACCCAACAGTGGCTTTTTCGGGATGCATTCGATGCTCTTCGATCTATTGTGGATCGGTATCGTCACAAATTCGACAATTTTGTTTGTTGACGTACCCATTCATCCAGAAATGGGCCTCATCGCTGAAGATTTTTTGATGAAAATTAGGGTCAGTTTCCTACTGCTCCAGGGGCCATTCAGCGAACACACGTCGTTGTGGTCTACGAAAGACCGAGTTCTTGTGATCGACGCGAAATCGACTGCCTCGGATTCTCCTGCACATTCTCGCGGACAGCGGCGATGTTTTTGGCAGATCTTGTGTTTCGTTGACGTACGAGTGTGGGTTGATTGTTTACTAAACGAGTGGACTCAAATTTATCCACACTGCGAAAAGTCCTCTCGGTAGGGCGGTTATGGCGACCTTAAAAAGGGCGAACAGAACACCCATATTTTATCATTTGCACGTGTTGTTGAACGCTATATCCATCCATGGTGATTTGGCAAAATAGATTGAATAAATTACAGCCAATTTGACAGATGCAGCTTCAACAATATGGCCGCTATCAACTGTCAAAGTTCGAAAGTCCCTCTTGGAAGACGCTTATATATATGTGTCTTGGATTTTTGACTTTACAAAATTTACCACCTCCAATTTTTATTTTTATTAATTTATAATTCCAAACACGTGACCTCCCCTTTAACCAATGAGAGTGACCCAAGTGGCGTAAAAGAGGGAAAGGTTAGTTCACGCCTATCCATGAGTGAAGGTCGTACTCCCGTTTATAGTGATCGGTTATTTTAAAATTATTAAAGAACAATCATACTACGAAATAAATAAAATTTCCACTATTAACATAGTGGTGGGGGCCGCTTCAAGAAATAGACTGTGGCTGAAGAATCATTGGGCTACCGACGACAAGAAGAAAAATAGGAATCGAGATTTGTTACAGGATAAAGGAATATAGATTGACATCTGCGATTTGTGCCACTGATTCAATGGTTTCATCCCTCATATATATAAGACATGACATAAGAACCCTCATGTTTTCAACCCTTCTTCTGCTTTCGTGTCAGTTCAGGTCTTTGTGAGCCCCCCATCCGACAAATAGAGATGAGGGGAGAGTTTACATGGAGGTCTCATTTAATGACATTGCACCCACAAAATTTTCTGAAACAACAAACCAAATCTTTTCTATGATTTTGAGATGGTGTCAAATTAGAGATAATTCGTCCCTAATTATTTTTACAGGTGCGGTCTGAAAAGATTTGCGAGTCGTTATACTGTTGCAAGATCATTCGGAACTAATCTTTTACTTCCAGTGGTTCGATGTTAATGTCGCCCACACTTGAACAATGCAAGTGTACAATTATTCAAATTGGCTCTGAGGTAACGACAGGCAAAGCAGAGGCATTTCAAGGCGCTTTGATCCGGACCGTGAAATATATTCAGCACAATTTAATAACTAAAGCCTCCAAGAAGAAATTTCTCTGCCGCTTTACCGATTTCAACAGAATAAATCAGTGCCAGGGCGTATTTCGGAACCCTTTGTTTTAAATATATGTGTGGTAACACGTTGTTTTTTTTTTTGTTTCTTCAATAAATGATTAACCGTTCTTTAAATAAATTTATCAATAATTATTACTTGCGTCATGATATTCACTCCCGTGCACGCGATTATTCAAAGAGAAAAAACACTGTCACACCAGGAATCGAATCCTCAACCTTTCCGTTCAGAATCCCTTCTAGCTAAGCCATCACGTGTCACCACCCAACAACCCGACTATTCTCTGTTTTATCCGTTAGATTAATTGAAATTTAGACGTGATTTCTTTATGAATACATCTATAATCTATTGTCATATTGACCGTTTTAAGTGTTCAGTTTCTAACCAATAACCAATATCAAAAAGTATGCAATGAATCGATTCAATTAAAATTTGTTTTTTGGGTCAGTACTAAAAACTCACCGATTACGTCTATTTCCGCTAAGGCTTATAATATTACTGATCATTTGGGGCTAAATTTGTCCAACAAATCTTCAAATTTATTGAAGCATCAAGAACGGGAAATTAGTTCAAGAGTCCATAGCGGCGAATAAGAAATTAGGGAGAAACACCAAGCTCCAGGACTTTAAGGGAGCTTATATGCTCATTGTTGTTTACGATACGGAAAACATAGAGCTTCTGGAAAAAGCATTAAAGTGTTTCGGTGGCTAAGATGGAATTTCTCTCGAGTGACTGGCAAAACAAGAATCCCTTCTTGGGATTCGGTCCCCCGAATGTGAAACAATTGCGGAGCAATTAAACACAGGGAAGGGCAGCCTTGTACGAATTCAACTCAAGTGTGGAGAGGATCTAGAGAAATACATGGAAACAAGACCAGCGGGAGCTGGTCGAGAAAGACCACGGGTTAAATTTACAACTCTGGACAGAGGATTTGCAATGATATTTCTCAGATGAGAGTCCTTACCAAGGATAAAAAAAGATGAAAATCCTGGGCTCACGAAAAAAAATCTAGCTCCTAAAAGGTACAAAGAGGATGATAAAGAAATGAGAACGAGGAATTTATTATAACAGGGCTGGGTGAATGAATATGGATGAAGTTGCCACCACTTTCGACATAATAATATTTAATCTGAACAAAAGTTTCCCATTTAGAAATAAATTATATCGTGTTTCGTCACCCCGAAAGTCTGTTAATGTATTCATAACACTCAATTCCCTTTTAGTGGAATTGTTTAGTTTACATGTAGCAGAATGTCCTAAATCAAACGATAGGAAATTTCAGCATACTCCTTGTTTTTTTTATTGGCTAGCTCAACAAAAACCTTGATTTTGATAACGTTAATTAAATCGCCATCTTTATGGGCTACGACAAATAAATTAAATTTTTCATAATAAATTACGGGCATCCATCATAATGGTTTGTTCAACAACCGTTCTTTCGGAAGGAAAGTATTGTTGATATTAAAATAGCATATGAAGCATAGCAAGGGAAAATCAGTATATTTCCATTTTGTCAAAACCACAAAATGGTAGCCCAATATCGTAGCTCCAAGACCGAAGAATTGAACAGAATAGTGAATGTGAAAAGAATAGTGTGTACTGTTTAGGAGAAAAAAACCTAATTTTTAAACAGAAATGGATAAATGGTCAGGGGGGAATTATAATTGCCGGGAGTTTTGGGGAAAAGCAGTCAAGCTACTCCTTATTTAGTGTAGGTAAACAAGCCCCTCTCCTTTATTTCATATGTGGTTTACGAATCAGTTTTATATTTTTACCTCGAATAAATGTTTAAACAATACTGGTGTATCTTATTCTCTTTGTCTTGAAATATTTTGAAAAAAGGAGTTATACTGTCATTCCTCTGACCCTTCATATTAAATCCTTAATCGCCTTTCTAACAATATACTGAAAGTACATTACTGTAAATGTTCCAAGAGTGGTCAAACTGACAGGTAAAGAAACACCTAATCCTAGCTGCCTCGTCCATCTTGAACAACAGTCTTGAGACAAGAGAAAACATTTCCTTTCGTACAATAGCGAAGATTGATGACTCATCCGCAAGAACTCTACTGTTTCTGTTTAAAAAACTTTTTTTTGTTTGAATTCCTTTAGTTTAAATTACATCATTTTAAAATAGCTTTCACAACTCGTAGATTCAACTTAGTTTCATAGAGAATTATCATTTTTGGGGGTTAATATTTTTTAATTTAAAGTTTATTTTATCTAAATAAGAAAATGGTTAGGTGATTTCAAATTATAGTTGCAATTATAAAGGTTTTTACAAAATTTTAAATTGTGTTTTCGTTTAACATTATTTTAAGACCTAAAAAGTATTTCTTGAAAGTACTGCATCATGATGCATTAATAGTTTCAGGGCCATGTGGTAGGAACTACACTTTTTACTTCCCGATTTCTATTTAGGTTCTCAACAATAATTATTTAGAGAAGAACATAATTCTGTTCTCAACCAATATATTTTCACCAGTGTCTGTCAGTTGGTTCTGATCTTGGTGTGTTCACTGTTCAAACTGGATGATAAGATTTTTATATTATGTTTCATTTATTGATGGCAAGACTTGAAAAATAAAACCACCTCCATGAAGCATGATTAAATTTCATTAAATAATTGATCTGTACATTTAAAAATTAATTAAAACAATCATTAACATTGGGTTTTCAATTTAACTCGACTTAAGTAATTTTTAGAGTATTTTGTATGTTAGTTCCATTTTCCAAATAAATGCGACCCCATCAATCAATTACTTTGTACTTAAAAAATAAATATTTTCCAGCCAATCTTCGTATGGTATCAAATTAAAATATTTCGAAGTCTTCATTACTTCATTGGACTTAAGTACACTACAATTTCAAGAAAGTCTTTAAAATTTTCGGGAGATTGGTAACAACAGAAAAACTTCTCTCAAGAGATACATTCACTAAAGAACCAAATATGTTTTTAAACTTTCTGTTGTATTTAGAGTTTTCAAACAACTCAAGTACTACAATATATTTTGTGTACCCAAAAAAGAAAATAACTTCTGAAGTATAAATTAAACTCACGATTACCACAATGATCTTAATTTAAATTGTAAATATTTTTCATACAATGTATATAGTCTTGTATAACTTATAAACTTTTTTGTTTAACTAGTAAACATTTTTATTTAATCAGACAATGATATTTTTTTCTGTCAGCACGGTTGTTGGCTCCCACGCATGGTATCTACACATAGAAACTTACATTTCCCCGCATTTGACCTCTAAACAATAGATTGAGTGAAGGAGCACATTAAATTAAAAGGTAAATTGGAATTTCAGCAGTTTGTATAATCCTTTTTGGAAAATTTTAATTTATTATTCCTTAGCTAAATAAATGATCCTTACAACCTTCGCTCTTGATACAATATTGCATCATGTAGCAGTGTCACAAGACTCATGGAGGCACGCTTAATTTCATATTATCAGCTAATAAATAAAACAATAGGATTGCCAAAGCTAATTAAACAAACGGGCGTTAATTATTTGGGTTAACGGGGCAGATAATTAGTATTGAAGAATCGGCTGCAATGTAACTGTTTAAGATTCGGATGAATAGGCAGGCGCAGGTAGGAGCTGTTATGTGAGAAACAATGCGGGCTGGTTGTAACGGCAGGAGCGGATACTGGTATCTTACGGCCATGAACCACTTCTTCCCCTATCGTCCTCAACGTGTTATCTTGCCGATCCGTAACAGTAACTGCTAATTGTCACCGTTAAACCTAAACCACTACCAAGAACGTAACATAATGCAGGTCCTGCCGTTACCGAAGACAAAACCAAAGTACGGTATAGAACAATTTTTGATCGTGTGGTGCCGCTGTGTAGTCATTATTTTAAGAAATAAAAAGGGCGTTCTGCCTCTCCACAGATTTATTGATTTATACCCGAACAGACTCAAGGGTTCGATCTGTAGCATTCGTGAGAAACATAAACAATTTGGTGCACGTTCAAGGAAACTGTATTTGAAACTTGTTAAATACGGTTACAACAACTAAAACTTAATTACTTAATTAAACGATACACCAACACAAATAAATATATGCATACAACCAATAAACCAGTCACAAATAAATATAATAAAATATAAATTGTAGAAACTATAAAAATATAATATTTATTGCTATATTAAGTTATATTCCGTTATTATATTTTCTACAATTTATATTTTATAATATTTATTTGTGATTGGTCTGTTGATTTTATCTATGATAATTAGTGTAAAGTTTCATGAGTAGGATTTAATTGCTATAACCATTTTTTAACATGTTTCAAAATGAGCGTCCTTGAACGTGTACTAAATTGTTTATGTATATCACGAATGTTACTGCTCAGACCCTTGAGAATGACGGCATAGCCCGTCGAAAACGTTTGGGTTGAAACCAGTAGACACCAGGGTAGAAAACACCAGACAGAAGGTGTTTTATTTCTCAAAATGAAATCATTATTTCTTACTTTGGTGCTCTTAAATTGAGCTGTGCAAAAAATTTAAATGTGGGAAAATGACCTCAGAATGTGATATTGAGATAATTTGACGCACGTTTTACAAAGACACTCCGGGGACTCACCGATTCAGTTCGCAAACCCAATGCACAGCACCTTAACCCTCCGACCTCTCTTTTTTTGTTATTTGATTTGGTTCAGTATGAATGTTCATAATTTCCTTAAAATATAGCACCTCAGTGGAGTAAACGATATTTAGAAACTTATTCATACACAAATAAAGACCCTCTGATGCGTGTATGTAGGAGAAACTAACATTAAAATAAGCAAGATAAACGAAAATTAACGCTATAACTAACAACAAAAGACCAATCCTAAACATAAAACAAATTAAATAAATTTATACGGGAAACATCTGGTGAGCACGGATGAAGCTAAAATGAAAAGTATTAATAGAACTATTCTTCCTTCAATGACTGCAGACAACCGTAATCACGCAATATGTAAAAAGGTTATGAGGATTTTGACTTATAAGGGTTTTGTTACTTTACGCTTCTGCTATACATGAATCTTCGTAATAACGAATTCTTCATTCGCACTACAGGCATAATCAAAAAAAACTGAGATCGCCTCAACATATTAGAATCGCCTCAAACTTCGAGGAGTAGAACCACCGGCCGGTCACTCACTAAAAAGTAATTGCTGGAATCGGTCTGACAGAACATTCAAATGACGTCTTAACAATTAAATAACAAGGCGTTTACAAATAAGGGAACACGATTGCGTACCGGAAGGACTCGGCACTTCACACAGAGGCCAACCTAATGGGCTCGGACACCGGCCTCATTAAACAACAGACTCATTTACTTCATGGCGTGTACAAATATAAAGCGACCCCGACTGTGTAAATGGCCTAGCACTCGAAACCTGCCTAATATGAGCTCTGTCACCGACCACATCAAAAAGATAACCGACTATTACGAGTCGGCCAGTTAATCTGGGACCCTGGTCGGAAGTAACTGTTGGAAACCTGGAAATGGTTTAATCTGGCCATTTGACGTCAAATAGTATCCTAAGTTTTCCCCGTTCCAAGTGGTAAGCCAAGGCGGGGAGGGAAACCACTAAACTTTCCAATTTTTTTCAGTTTCTACCCTATAACTTTTAAAGGGCGCAGCCTAGTAAAAACTTTAATCTATTATAAATTAAAGAACGTTAAATTTTGCATAAAATAAGTACCTCAAAAAATTAATTAGATTTGACCGAAGAGTGGAAATTGGAGGTCGTAAAATGATTTTCTTTACAAAATCCTATATAGTCATTGTCAATCGATTTTAACTTGAAAACGGCTATTCTAAATGAAAAAAACCCAGCAAATGAAAGTTGTAGAGCATTGAATTCTGCATTTATTGGTCGCCTAATTGTTTTAGTTTCATCGAGCTAAAAAGCATAGAAATCTCAGTCATACGCTCCCAAGACGCCAAAAACGACGAGTTTGAACTCAACAACTGCATAACTTGACCTAGAAAATAGTTACCTCCTTTAAAAATTTAATCTGAATGTTGTTTATCATCGAATATCTCAATGAAGTCTAAACATAGGATTGAATGAAATGTCGAATTAATCTGAGTTAACATTTATTGAAATAATAAATCTCATAAGCTTGATGGCAACTAATGATTTCGCTCCCTATGATTCCAGTGTACTCGTATATTGACATGATGGTTTCTCCCACAGGAAAGGGTCATATGTCGAAAAACAGTCCACGAACTTCCGCACACCTGAGTCGTCACTTCGAATCCTAGACGGGTGTCCCCCCCCCCCCCCGGGTGGGCATCTACATGTTACTCTGAGGTGGCAAAAATGACGCAACAAACTTGTTTAATTTTTCACAGATACTTCCATAATGGTAGGCATAGACGATACCCATTTAACAAAAACACTATCAGCAATACCATGTCCTACACTCATATCTCTTTTAGCTTCCATGGACCTTCATGTCTGACCAAAGCTTAACTGATCTTCTTACTGCGGAAAATCCTTTTGTCAAGAAACGGCTGTACTCTTCAGCAATCAGTCTTGATTTCAGGTCCAGACATGTCTGGCAAGTACAGTTGGCAGGACTGTACGTAAAGGATATGGCCACTGGAATGAAAGTAAGAGAACCTTTGTTGTACACTTAGCAGATGGTCATGCCAGTCATCACTCCTTTAGCGTGCGTAAATAGTTTTGATATACGAAAATATTGTGCCCAATATTTGGCAGTTGGGCCATTCTGTTCCAGTTCAAGGAGCTTGTCTGAGAACTTGTTAAGCTAATTTCCTATGATAGGCGATTAAGTATTAGATATGCGTGGCCTGTAAACATCTTTTCGGTCGACGCAGCAGCATATTCGACACTGAACAAATCCTGTGTTGTGGTACCTATTAATTAAAAATAATTATGTCACCCTCTTCTCGATCAGATCATATCTATCACTGTTTCCATATGTTTAATAACGCTTATGACGTCAGTCGGAGGAGGGGAGAAGATGGTGGGGAGAACAGCCGCTGGTGGGGATGACTCCCCACCACGACTAGCCGTCTATATAAGAAACGCCCCATAGAAAGAAACAAACTATAACCCGAGCCCCCTGACGGGAACTGATCGATCCACACCGAGCCGAGAGATTGAGGCCGATCTACCGGCCAACTCAACCGAAGCAAAATCACCCCTTCTACCTGCCCAGGGTAGGCCGATCTTCCGGCCGATAGGCCGACTCAGTGCAGCCCCCTGCAGGAGGCGGGGCCAGGTGTGACCTGGCAGACTACAAACCAATGCCTAGTACCCCTAGGCTCCACCATAGGTAGACTCACTACCTTCCCGAATCCACCCGCCTCCTTTAGGCATCCCACACCCCATAACATTCTCATACTTCCTTCAAATGGGACTCCCCTTAGTGAAAGGCACCCATCAATCCAAAATAATTTTCCTTTTATTTTTCCCACATCCTATTTTTTAATAAGTTTGAGATTTATAAAAAAAAAACCAAAAAAAAACCGGCACCTTGGACAGTTCTCTCTCTCTCTGCACTGGCGCTTGCCGCTCTACTCAAAACCATGGTCTTCTCATTCAACTACCTCTGCATCTCTCTCTCCTAACCTCGCTATGTTTTAGTCCGGCGTTGTCAGTCATCACTTACCAAACATCCACAGAAAATCAGTGGACATGATTGTGACAGAGTTAGTGGAATTGTGTAGGTCAATGTCAAAAATTTGTATTTTTGTCAGCCCATGAATTTAGTTTTTTTGAGAAAATGCGATATTTTTGCCTTTCCGGAAAAGCCTGTGCATTTGGTATATTTTTTAGCTTGGTAATTCTCGTCTTTGAACAAACGGAATAGTAAGGCGTTGAACATTGAATCCCTACAATGGTATGGAAGATGTTTGATCCATCAATCGTATCCACATTGACATTGTCATTAAAACAAATAGGCTGAATGAGTCAGTCAGCTTGTTTTTTTGAGGATGGTAAATGCATGCTGCCTCAAACACCCTGCCATCATGGTAGGTGCAACTGAACCCTAAGGTTGAGTGAAGGTCTAGGAAATATTTATAACCATACTTTTTGAGAAGCATTGCCCCATGTCCAATCTGAAGAGGCAATATAAAGGATGTTGGTCTTCTAGCACATACCACTGCATGTAAAATAGCCATAACTTTCATCTTATTCGGTATTTCTACTCTGTTTGGGTGTCATAATATTCTACAGGAGAAATTTGAGGGATAGATGGACGTCATATTCAAATTCCTCCTACAAGCTGTGCAATTTCGTTCGTCGTGTGGATTTTTCCTTGTGAACTCATGCCATTTCTGCGTCAAAATTTGGTTTCCTGTTTTCCGGAAACAGTTGATAAGGTTTTTATTGTTTTGTGTGCGCACAATTATATCGTCTCCGTATTTTTTTTATACCTGAGCGTTGAGCGCCTTATAACTTGGGACTTCCCATTTGAAATGCTTTAGAGTTTTAGAATACGTAAATTGGCACTGATCTTCATTTTCTGCGATATAATTTCAAACGGTCAAATGAAAGCAAGTGCTATCGCCATCAGTTTCTGGGCGGTGACTGGGTCGTGAAGACAGCAATCCGGCAATGTAACTCTTGATACAAGATTTGTGGTTGCTTATCTCCCCTGCCACAAAGTCTATCTATCTATTTTTGGTCGCAGTGATGAGGAAATTCTTGAAAGACAAATTTTCAACATAATTGACCGATCGCATACGCTTTTTTTTTTTTTTTTTTGCTGTTTTTTCAGAAATTCTTTGGCTGTATTCTTACTAAACTAACTACTTACTAAAGGTTAGACTAGAAGCCACATTTAATTAATTGGAAGGAATTAGCATTGTAAGTTTCCGGAAAATCGAGCTGTGTTCTGGTCTGAAAACTGACAGCAACTAAAGATTCAAGATTGTAGGAAGAAAAGGTATGCTCTTATTGTTAGAAGGGCCATGTGGCGTTTCGCCTTGCGATTATTGAAAGACTTCCCTTTCATCAATTAAATCACTTTAAACTGATCAACGATGAACTATTTATAGTAACATTTTATGAGATTTTTTTTTTCTTATTGTCCTTATATGTTCTAATATCAATATTTTCTTACTTGATAACTATATACCAACATCCAAGTGTCCGAGGCGTGCTCTGGTGTTGCACTTATCAACCACGAAAGGGTGACGAGGAGTCGAACTAGAATTTTATTAATAATTTCCCCTAAAACACTTAAAAATCACCTTCATTGAATGGATCTATAACTATATGCAAATTTTCAGTACTGAAAGCTACAGACTCCATACTGAATGTCCGACAGATGCTAACAGAGAATATTAGAATAATTACGTAAACCAGAATATTTTGTGCTTATTGTCCTCAAAACTAGCAATGCCCACAGTATTCTTTGCCTGACAACTAGCTTCTCCAATATCTGTGTATTATTGAAACTTATGGTGGAGTTTTTTTCCAAAGAAAAGGGTCAGCTTTACAAATAAAAAATATTGGTCGAGTTATTGGGCTCTTGTCAGTCCATATTGGGTTTCATTTGTTCATATTTGCAATTTAAACGACCCTTACAAACCATTATTATGGTCGATAACGACCATCAGCAACCTACTTATCGTTTGGATCCTATAGTATTCATACATTGCGCAAATTAGGAGCATCTTTGGTTTACTATTGGTTTTGGTCCGAATATATTTTGAAGTCATATATTTTAGACTTTTTTTTTAAATATACAAAGTAACACCCTTCACAAAAAAAAATAGTTTCTATTGAACAAGTGATTTGGCTGGAGTTTGACCTCAATCCACTGTGCTTAGGTTAAGAGGTCACGCTAGTTATATTGACACACCAGAATGCTCGAAGTTGTGTAGTGTCCTGCCCATTTGGTGACAGAACACGCAACTCTTTCGTGTTCCGTATAGAGCCAATGATACTTTAAAATATAATTACTAGAAAATGTTCAAATTTTAATGAATCAACATAAGTACAGGTATAAAATGTGCTAAATATATTGACAACGTGCATGCGACTACCGTTAATGTATCCTATTAATGTTTCTCTTCCCTTGAATGGACCTGGAGATAATGTTTTTCCAGTCGGGTTAAGAGATACAGTATCAATTATTCCAGAGCACATGATTATCGATCGTCAACAAAAGTCTAAGCTGAAGGTTGAAGTCGGAGTTTTACTGAACCCGCATTTCTACATTCAGCTGAGCTCCACCTATGTCCAGATTATTCTGAATTGTACTGTCTTACCTCATTTTTAAACAGCATTTTGTGATAATTTGATGCTGGGAGTGGTTCGTAGATTTTACTAATAACAACAAATTGTTCCGCCGTCTTCATCTGTTTGATACGATGATTTACAAAAGAAATGTTAACCGAATGCAATATTTCCAATCATATCATTAACAACCTAAGACTAAAATTAGCGTAAAATTAGGGATGTACTATATATTCCATGCTATGTAGAAATTCTTGGATTCTATCTAATAAAGGCTTTGTGGATTTGTTTTTATTAATGCAGTAATATGAATTAGACTAGTTCAATATATGATATTAAATGAACATGGAAATCGTATTGTAGTATAATATATCCTAGTAAGATTGATAATGAGGTTTAAAAAAAATCTCACTTTTTCCTTCAAGGTCATGAAAAGTGCAATGGTAACTCGCTTAGTGGCCACTTTTTTAACTTCCAGTTCTACTATTCATCAGGACAAACATTTCAAAAAGCTATAAATTAAATATAATATATAAATGAACGAGAGCTAGCGATAGAGTAAAGTGGCCTTTGACGATTATGGAAATGAATATAAGGGGAAGGTTGCCTCTGAAGAATAGTCTAAAGTAATTAGCCATAGTGAAGCTCAAACTATTATTATCAAGTTCATGATTCAAGATGCAAGGTGACGCATACGCTCTATTGTCACGTCTACGCCCCTGGTTTACAACATCAAGGAAACATTTCAAATCTTAAGTAGCTACATGATATGATATCGTACATAATATGTGGTCATGTACATGGGATAATTAAGAACTACCTTGTTAAGTAGGACTGTGTAACGAGTTTTTTTTACCTCTCTCTTGGTGCAACAGTTAAAAATTATGACTTATTTGCAACGCATGCCCACTTCATGTGCGCAAATTTTTGATTTAAGGATTTTGGCTATAAATAGGTGGTATCTGGGGGTATGAGAGAGGGGGTGTTCTATATGTATGTTCTCTTACCTGTTACAACAACGATCCAGTTACTGAAGGATAATCGAGATCCCAGTGTATGTACATTTTAAAGGGCACTGCTTCAAGTGGGCCAGAGTGTAGCGTCCCCGTAATCCCCAAATAATTGGGGATCAGTGTCCAGGATATCCTATCTCCTTTTTTCCAATAATCTGATAACAACAGGAAAGGAGCTGGGATGGTTGAGCTGCATGATTATTTTGAGTGCCTATACACTAAAGTCACCATTCACACTCCAGCTAGAAAAGGTTGGTAACCTGCAGATAGCCTACATTTGCTGTGCTAACTTAGGATTCCGAAGGCTCTAAAATCTAACGTTTCCTTTGTTAGAATCAGATGTGGCCTAACCCTTCGTGCCTTCAATTAAATTAGTAAAAGGGCCAATTCCCTCAAAAGCAAGAAAAAGTTAAATCTACGATTAAGATAATACATAACTCGTTGATAACATGGGAAATCTTAAAAAATGAATGTGTGCCCATGGAACTTCCAACCTCCTCAAACGGGAGAAATCATTGACTATCCGTCGCTATATGATGTTCAAGACGTACGGAATAGGAAGGGGAAATTATCAAAACCATCTCCTGCCAGCCTGGGTAGCCCGCCCACTTGTTGAGTGGTTTTGAACTTCCACGCCCAGCTTAATTTATCAGCTCTAAATACAGAGTAGAATATTTTATACCTGGTTTCTAATAGAATAATTAAACACTATCCAAAAACTAGGGCATTAAATTACAATACTACTTGATCCAATGAAGAATTGCCACACCATTTTTTTTTATTGTATAGTGATTTTTTTTTATGGGTTGTATCAATATTCTTATAATATTTTAATGATACCTCTAATATTTTTCAATATAGCAAATTTCGTAGTGTAACAAGTACACCGGGAATACTAGGAAAAAAACCTGATGTGTTCTTGATTCTACTTAGTCAGTTTGGTAAATTTGTATTTTTTTTTTTTTTTACAGAATATGATTCTAACTATTATTAACAGATTTTAGTGAAATTATTATTGTTGGTTTTAGAAATAAGGGTCCAAACATTAATTTCTTTGAACAGGCAGGTCACTGCAAAATGTTAAGTGCTACTCCATTTCATCTACCTTTTACCATCCCAGCAGGTTATAATAAATAAATTTTAAATTTATTTTAATTTATTCTTCATTCATTGGGTCTGGCTGGCTTCCAGTTTGAGATAATTCCAAGTTTAAATTCATTAAATTAAGATTTGAATTATTTCATTTTTATCTTTACTTAATAAAAAAAGGAACTGTTGCTTGTAATTGGGGTGCTCTCCCTCCCTCATCCATGATCCACCCACCCCTTTCCAATACTTTGAATATTAAAATCCAGTAGATTTAAACAAAATCCATAAGCAAACTGAAAGAATCCAATTTTGTAATAAAATAAAAAAAAGAGGACAACCCATTTGAAAAAAAAATAATTTGGCCTATATTATATGCAGGTAAATGGTGTTAATACTAATGTGTATGAAAAAGTATGACTGATCACTGCCCAATTTCTTTTTGTAACTCGCATTCCTGAGAAAAAAATACGAGTCGCATATTTTGAAAATATCCTGTCTACATTTAAATATCGCTCACCTGCAAGTAAAGGGACACAAATCAAATAAATTCCACAAATAGGTCGGATTTAAATGTGTCTCATTACAGGGATAGTATAGTCCTGTGTTGTAAGTGTAACCGGAAGATCAGCCACTTCAGAAAATACATGAAAATGTATAGAGAATAATATTTTGATAAAGTGTACATTGAACAAGATGGAGCAAGTTACGGAATTTGAGTTGAGACAGTATGTATTTTGACAGTTGTATTCTGACAGTCACTAAGCTGGATATCATATCTTCAACAAAAGAACATGACAACCTTTTTGTCAGGTATAACACCATAAAACATTAGCAATGTAGAGAAATAACTATAATATTGCCCCCATACAGAACAGTTATAAACAAATAACCAATATTTTAAGTTCATTTAAAATGTGGAGCAGTATTTATTTTTACTAGAATAAGAAGTTAAAAAAAAAAAAAAGATACCAGCCTACTTTTTCTTTTTAAATGAAGCATTTCGGAAATCCTTGAGATAATTAGTGATTTTGTTTTTATATTGAATGATTATTTTCCATTTCAAAAATTGTTTTAAGGAAAAGTGTGAAGAAGCTACATAACATTTAAAGAAGAAGAAGCTACATAAGTAACATTTAATTAATTTGCTTAGAGTAATATGTGATTTTTACACAGTACCAAATTTTTGCCGAACAACAAAATATTTTTATTCAACAAAGTACTTTATCTTAATTCAGCACTTTTGAGAACTCTATGTCATCTTCAGGTTACAGAACACCGCAAAGTTAGCAATAGTATCACATATCAACTTTGACTTATCACATAAAATTTATCTTCAATAAATATTTAAAATACACCAAAAACAGTGAATTGCTCAAATATAAAAAAATTTATAGACTAAATTTAAACTAAAAGTAAAAATAATAAGAAAATTAATAAATTGCAATAAAAAGACTCTCCAAACTACAGTGATAATGCTTTAGTGATAATAAATACACTAAAATTACTGACACTTTACATTATTCTTTAAATAATTGTATAATTATTAATATTAAAGCATATAATAATTGTTAAACTAATAAATCAAATTTATATGCTAGTCACCTCAACAATAAATGTACCTTTTCCAGCCTGAAGATGACAACGTACTGTTTCTTCTAGATGAGGAAGATGAGATGTGTTTGCTCTTTTAATTTTAATGATAAAAATCAAAGTCATACCAATATTAAAATAAAATTTATTTATTGTAGAGTGTATTACAACAGACTGGAAGATTAAAGAATGATGAAGTGCTTGGAAGTCTGCATACTGCCCCTGGGATGGCCGGGCAGGGGCACAGCAACAAAAAGCAGGGGGTATCTGGTGAGAGCTCTTCAAACATTCTCAATGCTGGAACAATACAAATTACCAAACATGAAAAAGATTTCAGGTATGTCAATGTACAATAATTTTATCTAGTTATTAATAGAAGGTATTAGATTGTAATAAATTTGTGATAGCCATTAAAAAGTGGATAATTCGAGTTATTTTAGAAATTAGTTAAACATACCGACAGGTCTCTTTTATTGTGGTTTATGTCGTGTAAAATTGGTAAAGTATGGTTCCAGGCACGAAATAGAATTCCAAATGTGAAGTTTAAGATAGCTTAATTTTGTTTGTTTGATTTCAGTAACTTGATTTGTCCAATTCTTAATTCAATGATCTATGCTTATCTACTTTTTCATGACCTTCACTGAAATAATATTGAAGAATTACATTGACAAGCAGTGTTAATTTTCCACAAAGAAGAGTATGTATGTATAGACCATTTTTTTATCGTAAGACAATCGCTGAAAAATAAATATGGCTTTTAATGCTGAGCTTTACTTAGTTTTCATGGAATTTAATACAGCTTATGATACTGTTTCATTAAATCAATTATGGGAGGCTCTGCATGGGATCCCAGATAAAGTAAGTAAGTAAATATTTAATCCTTGTAATAAAAAGCCAATAAGTTGAATGCCAAATATTTTTCAAAAACAGGTGAAAAGTGTTAAACAAAGGTTTAAAATGAGTCAGCTAACCTCCCGGCCCCATTTTTACATAACATATTCATTGAAGAGCATATCCATTTATAAAAAATAAATTGCTTGGGTATACGGTTATAGGCAATGGGGCATCTAATACAAAATGCATCGCCATCAATTCAGATGTTGATTATCAGGTGTGGTTTGAAGATAGAATGCAACTATGGATTTAAATACTTCAGGGTGTAGTTTCCAGATAGTGCTTGAACACAGACATAAGGAAACAGAAAATTGTGCAATTTTCTGTGGGAGCCACAATTATTTACATTAATGTACAGAAGGTATCCAAGCACCCATGATTTTTTATGATAATCTTTACATAGAAAATTCAGGTTTCTACACAGTTCAAGTGAAAAAAAGATGTATTATTGAATTGACTATTGAAATCATTTTTTTTTTATCACAAAAACAACATGCATAAGACATTTGCAGTGATTTCTGGCGTTTGAATACTTTTTACTTTAAGTTCACTGTATAAAATACTAACTAATATGTTGTCTCAACTCTTTTTATTTGCTGATTGAACTAGAAATTATTTAATACTTAAAACATGATTTGAAATGATAATACTCTTTTCTGAACTCACCTTTTATGAGAATTTTCAAATAAACTTTATATGAAACTATTGAGAATCTTAAAATTACAATTTTTGACTTTTAGAGCTAAGCAACTTATAAAAACAGCATTGCTTGAGAACGATTTCCTAAGAAACATAGAGCCTGGACAAATGCGAGAGATCATCGATTGCATGTACCCTAGAGTGTGTGTCAAGGGCAGCTTCTTAATAAAAGAAGGAGAGGCAGGTAAATAATTATAATGTTTACTTTATTAGCATTTTTTAAGAATAATTAAATAGTATAGCTGGAGATATTTGAGCGTAAATTATTTTTTAGGGAGTCATCTGTATGTATCAGCTTGTGGAGAATTTGAAGTTATGAAAAATGGTGAAGCACTCGGTAAGATGGGCCCAGGAAGGGCATTTGGAGAGCTGGCCATCCTTTACAACTGTACAAGAACTGCATCAATCAAAGGTATATTATTTATTGCAACTAAAATTTGTCTTTGGATCAAACCACCAATTTGTGAGTGATTGCTGTATCATAATGAAAATTTGTTGTGTGGAAACTTGGCTCAAACTAATCATTGAACAAAGTTCAATTATGATTGAAATTGACTACTTAGTTATGTTTAAAGCATTAATGAAATCTATGTTTTCAAATAATATATTTTTTAAATTCGTTTAACTTTGTAGAGTAAGAAAGATTTGTTTCACTTCATACTATTATAAAAAAAAACTCTTTTTATATCACTATACTGCAAATTCAGATAATGATTGCTTCAAATTACTTGTTTTATTTATGCATAAAAGTTTCAAATTCCTGGAGTTCAAATCAAATCTTTGCCAAATATGAAAATATTTATTGTACTTTTATGAGATCTATTTTACTTGATTTATTTGTTTGGGAAATGAGAAATATGTTCAATTTTTGAGTTTTGAAAAAAATAAGGATTGTTTCATCTTTGTGTTGATCTCAGAACACAATTTCATTTTTAAGATTCAAGCTTATTATTAGCCTTTTACCAACCCCTATCAGGTAGCCTGGGGTAATGGGAAACACCTAATCAAGTTTTGGTAAGTTGCTAAAAAAAATGCTAAATGCTAACAATATAAACTGTAGAGAATACTTTTCCTGGCTTCCATCATGTCTCTGCAGGGCTGCTTACTTTTAAAACAAATGTTTTGGTTTCTGACACACAAATCACTTACAGTAGTAGAGAATTACAGTGTTCATGGTGTAAATTTACCATCTATTTTTGAAGAATTTTATTGAGATAAGGTTTTAAATGTAAAAAATATTTCCAACATTCCTTCAAGAAGGAAGGGTTTTTATTTATAAGTAGCAATGTATGACTTCATATTTTGTAAATACATTTTGAAGTGTAAAATACTTTTCACTATGTAGTGTTCATATAAATACTTTTCTTCTATGATAGTAATTTCTAATAGTATCTATACTAAATTTACACAAAAATTAAATTTTTATGTATATTATTTTTAGTACTGGAAACTGGTGAAGTTTGGGTGCTTGATAGGAGAGTTTTCCAGAATATTATGCAAAGTTCTGGTTTACAGCGGAGGGAAGAAAGTATTTTGTTTCTACGCAGTGTTCCTTTACTTCAAAGGCTTAATGAAGATCTTCTAAGCAAAATTGCTGATTCATTGCAATTGGTATTAAATTTAACATTTTCATTGCATATTTTATCTGATAACATTAGCATTTCAAATTAACTATGTGGTGTTTTTCTAAAAACTATACACACATTTTATATAAGCTAAAAAAAAAAAAAAAAGTACTTTCTTTATAGACTCTCATTTGAGTAATCAAAAAAATGAAAGTTACTTGAGTTATTTGAAGTTTTAGTCATGCCAAGAAAAAATAAAAGCATGACCGAAAATCTTTATGACTTTATGTTTTAGTCTTAGTACTTAGGTAAGTGAGCTATCCAGGATTTCATATGTGGACATATCTGTTGCTTAGTAGGCATAATAATAAAGTAGGAAAACAAAATGCATGAGAAAGTCAATACAAAAATACAACATTATACTATTTTGTTTACATATACTTAATGATAAGATAATTAGGGAGAAAATGCACAGTTAAATATAAAGAAGCCCTGATATTAATATCCCCATCATTAGAAGTTTTCTACATTCTTATTTTATTTTCTAAAACTAAAATATGCATGAAAAGAAGTTTTGGATAGTTTTTAATTACTTTTTTAATTGCTGAAGTCTGAAAGTAATATTGTTACTAGAAACTGGTTAAATAATAGTTTTGAATATTTTATTAAATAACATTAATAAATACAGTTGATTTTTCCAAAATAAAAATTTCTTTTGTAGAAAACATATTGTATAATCAATATTTTAAGATTTGGACTAGAACTACATTTAAGTATAGTAATTATAGCTACTTTCTTAATAATATATGCTTGGGAATTGGGAATAATAAAATTGTATTTTACAAAGCAATAATTAATAATAAATAATTTTTCAACAAAATTTCATATTTTTTTTAGGAATTCTTTCCAGGAGGGCATTACATTGTGCGCCAAGGATCACCAGGAGATACTTTTTACATCTTAAGTGGAGGAAACGTCAAAGTAACAAAAAAAATAACAGGTATATACTTATACCTGTGATGTTATAATAAACATACAATGCGATTTTCATTAAGTACTATTAAAATTAATTGTTTACATTTAATTATAATGTTTAAGGATTTGTATATTAGAGTAATAAATCTTTGTGTTCAATCTCCAACTATTGAATAAGTAATCTCATATCTTACCTCACTGAATTTTTGTTGATTCAAAAGTTTCCACTAATCTTTTAAGACTAATTAATTATGATAAAGATTTTTCAATTTAGTAATATGAGATAGTCTATTACTTAAGTAATGATGTTAGATAAATAATATGCTTGAAGTTATCCAAGTTAAACACTTGAATTTGGCATTATATAATAAATTGGGGAATTAAATGATTGAATTTAAATTATTAATTCATACCTTCATAAAATTACAGATGGTACTGAGGAGGAAGTAAGAAAATTATCACGAGGTGACTATTTTGGAGAGCAAGCTCTATTAAAAGAAGATTCTAGGACTGCTAACGTGATAGCACTTTCACCTGGAGTGGAATGTTTAACCCTTGACAGAGAGTTAGTTACTTTTGATGTTATTGTTAAATTATTAATGCATTGATTTATTTAAACAAACAAACATTCAATGCTAAAATGTGCTTGTAGATCATTCTTATTGCTGATTGGGGATCTTAGCGAATTGCAAGACAAGGACTACGGTGATAAAAACAAGGTTTCTAGGCCACCAAGTAGGGATAGTTTTACAGATAGTGATACAGGCAAGTATATCCCACATTACTAACTATTAAAATATTTGGTTTTTTACTTAAAAAAAAAAAAAGTAATTTTCATTTTTAGAAAGAGAAGAACTTGATCTTGAGGACCTGGATATAGTTTCTACCTTAGGTGTGGGTGGCTTCGGGCGAGTGGAACTTGTGAAATCAAAACAAGGATCTATCTATGCATTAAAATGCATGAAGAAATGTCATATAGTTCAAACTCATCAAATAACCCATGTGTTCAGTGAAAGAGACATCCTGTTTTCCGTCCGAACTCCGTTTGTTTGCAGGTAATTCTAATCAACAGGATTTCTTAAACAAATAAATATAATTTATTTTCTTCAAACCTGTAAATTATCATTATTTCTTCATGTTTATTTCTCATTTCCGAAAAACAAAGAAATATAACGCTGACTGCACATATATTGCAAAAGAGAGTCATGCGAATGTAGTTAATGCATCCATCATGTGTTTAAAAATATATCTTCTATACGTACACAGTTTCATAAATGAACCATACATTGACACTAGTTTGCACCATATTAAAAACTTTAAAAGCTACCTAACATAAACGTGAAGAAATTTAGATTGAAGTTTATTCAAATATTGAGTTTAAGCACTTTCGATCAAGGAAGTTACTCCGTTTCTACTTAGAGAATCTTAACAACTCCGGTTACCTGTGAATTACAATATGGTGTGTAAAATAAATGCTTACTACCAACTAAAGGTTCAACCCTCAGCTCCCCCAATGATTTTTTCTTTGGAAAATAGGTCTGGTCAGGAATGAATTAACCTCCAGGGGATAAATAATCAGCTACTTGAATAAAAAAGTAGCAAATCTGATTATTAATACAGAATTTTAGGTTAAGAGGTTACTTACTGCCTAATGGTAACTAAACATAAGCACCTCAGTGCCATGTACTAATTTTGATGACAACCTTCGACCGGCCTTCATGGGGTGTTGCGCCATGGATTTGTTCTTTATTTGTATGAAATAAAAACAAAATTTATTGCAATGATGACTGTAAACTAAAGTAATTTATGAATTTACTTAAATAAATTTTACTTTTCTTAGGTTATTTCAAACATTTAAGGACAACAAGTACGTTTATCTTCTGATGGAAGCCTGTTTAGGAGGTGAGGTATGGAGCCTGCTAAGGGATAGGGCATTTTTTGATGACTCGACTGCATGTTTTATTACTGCCTGCGTCATAGAAGCCTTGGAATATCTGCATAGAAGAAATATCATCTACCGAGATCTAAAGCCTGAAAATTTGATGCTTGACAATTCAGGATTTGTTAAAATGGTAATCGGTCACAATTCTTGCTATTTAATCCTATTAATGACATACAAAAGCAGCATTATTTGAAATGTTTTATGTTATCTTTACTGATTTTGTTGTTTAATTAATTTAGGTTGACTTTGGCTTTGCAAAAAAGTTACCATCATGCAGTGCTAAAACATGGACATTTTGTGGAACTCCTGAGTATGTAGCTCCAGAAGTGATCCTCAACAGAGGCCATGACAAAGCTGTCGATTATTGGGCTCTGGGAATCCTAATGTTTGAACTTTTAACGGGAACGTATGTATTTTTGTAATGAAAGTTTAACTTGTTGGAAATAAACATTCTTCAAATGTTTTTACTGAGTTATTTTTTAGAAAATTATTACTTGTCAAAATGTTTTATTATTGCAGATTTATTTTAACACAAAGCATTATTTGTATTTATATATGGTTTCATACCTTTACTTTAATGTATTTTCATATAGCAAATAATTGCTTCCATGGCCAAGTGGTAAGCATTCCTGGCTAATTAAATTAAACAGAAGGTGGTCATGTGATTCTGAGCACTAGTTACAGCCAGATTCCTGTGTGGTTGCTTCACCTGGAATGATGGTGGCTCAAATAAAATCTGCCATCGTCTCTAGCTAGACAAAAGTGGCAATATTTATTGCTCCATTTCAACAGCTTGCCATTTCAACTGAGATACAGGAGGTGTCAGATAAAGGTGCTAAATCAACATAAACAAACCAGATATAATAATTGATGAAATTACAAACACGAGTTCTCAAGGGTTAAACCAATGATTTGATTTTCATACATTTTAATAAGATGTAATGAACAATATTACAATTCCAAAAACTACTTCAAAAAGTTTCTAATTTGTGAATTCCATATTTCAGGCCACCATTTTCCTCTAATGATCCGATGAAAATTTACAATTTAATTTTAAAAGGCATTGATACAGTTGACTTCCCGAGGAATATTTCGAAAACAGCTCATAATCTAATTAAAAAGTTATGCAGAGAAATGCCTGGTGAAAGATTAGGATGCCACCATGGAGGGATATTGGACATTAAAAAGCACAAGTAAGTGAAAATAATTTGTTGAATGCATAAATTAATTTTTTTATTTGACTACCTCCATATTTTCATTAGCCCTAGATAATATACCTCAACCCATGACAGGTTGTCAAAGTCCCAGATAGTGTAATTAACTCTGTACTGGAAGCCTTTTTACCTCTGGACAACCAGCTCGTGTTGTCCTCAAAAAGGAGAGTTGATATAGGTATATAGTTCAGGACATATGGGGGAGGGTAGGGACGTGAATCCTCCTTAATATAGAAAGTGAGGTAATCAAGGGCTCAGGTAGGCAGGATAAGTCCTGAAGGTTATACCGGATCAGTATATATACTGCAAATGAATAAATAAATTCATAAAAATCATCTAGTGATTCATCATTTTTGTTTAGTATCGTAACAAAGAATTTGAAATAATGAGGTAATTAAGTGTGTTTTTTTTCATCTTATCTTATCAACGATATCAATCGAATATATAGTTATCTGCATATCTCTTATCCTGTTTCAGTTGGGAGGGAAATTTTTGGCTAATCGAAGAAACAAACCATTTTTCTCCTTCCATCTATCTTTCAGTAGTTCTTAAGAAATTTTTTTTTTTCAAGAGAATAAATACATTGTCACTTCTTTAGGACAATAGGGAAAAGAGACAGCGAAATCTCCTAAAAAATTAATCAGGAACAGGCAAAAGACTGGAGGAAGTAGTTCAGCAGGAAATAGGAATAGCGGAATAAATAATTTCCAAGATAAGGCTTTCCAAAGGAAAAATACTAACCTAATTATTGCTTGGAAATTGTCATTTTTTAATTTGTACAACATATAATGTTTTTTATTCCATCTAAATATGACTTGCCAATGTTCTCTAGTCTGATGGTAGATAACTAACGATTCTGTCTTTCATATGGTACTGAAAATTGGTTAAAAATATTTCCTAGATCACATGATTTATAAGTTATCCTTTTAGTGATTAGAAGTTTAATTAGAATAAAAGTATTGATCATAGAAATAGTAAAATTCACTATTTTTATATTTGCATTAATGTTTTCTTACAGATGGTTTCAAGGATTTGATTGGAACGGACTATCTGCAAGAACAATAACACCACCGATTATACCAAAGGTAAAATATCAGATATAATAGAACATAAAGTTTGTAAGTAAATATAACTCCTTCTTGAAACAAAAATTGTATCTTGTACCAGATTTTATTTAATGAAGAATTAGAATATTGCTTGAAAAATGATTTATTTATTTTTCAGTTAAGCAGCCCAACAGATACATCACATTTTGATAAATTTCCAAAAGAAACCGATTTCCCCCCAGATGAGTTATCAAATTGGGATCAGGACTTCTGATGATTAGCATTGGCTTTTTAGTTACAAAAATCACTATGACGACCTAGGGCTTCCACTAACGTCATATTATTGTGATATGTAAATAATACATATATACTTTACATGTAATATATTTTTTGTACGTATGTAATATACAATAAACAACTAAAATTATTTATAGTATTGTTTTATTACTTAATTAGTTCTATTCCTAAGGCAGCAAGCTCAGATAAGCCACTGCAAGCCAAATTTGTGTGTGTACACCGAAAAACATCTCTGAACACACAAATCTGAGGTATGTGGAAAAGAGATTATTGAGACCAAAAGGTTTTCAGTTAAGTCTAGAAAGAATAACGCATGAGAGGGGAAGTATATGAGATATAACTCATACTGAATAATCAAACTAAACTATGGAAGCATCGCTAAGTTTATCTTACTAATGATATTACTCAGTTGGTTTCTAGTACTTTTTATACATTCCCTTTTTTCAATTTACACCTGTATATAAAATCAAATTAGATAATATTAATTTTTTTTGTCCATAATGTGGTCAGAGATACTAATACACTTTTAATAAAATATCATGCATCTCATCCTAATTTGTTTATTTTGTTTTCAATAAATCAATAGAAGTAAATAGAGCAATAAATTTTTGTTTCCTCACTTTAGTAAACCCAAGGATGAGCTCCATTACTTGTCATCTTTTAGCTAGTAGTTCTCAACTTCAGCTAAAGATGCAACAGCGATTATTTTGATTTATTTCGTTTCCAGAATAGGATCTGGGCCATGGAAGTAGTGAAGCTTCGGGTTTCTCTGCTGATGTCAAATAAGAAATTTGACTGCATTATTTTAACTATTTATCATTTTTTCCACTGACCATTAGAACCCTTATCGTAATTATATGGGAATCATGTTGCTACACTGATCATATCTTTATTTTGATAGTTAGGCCATCAGCTCAAAAAAATAATGAATGGGCTGGAGAAAGAAGTTGTTTTTGCTGCACCTGATATTTTGTACAGCAACACCTTTTAGCCAAAATGCCATTTTACTGAGACTTAACCTTATTATGAAATTGATTATTTTAGATTTATGGTACAAAAGAGATTCTACATCCTCGGATGATTTCATTTTTGAATCTTGACAATCATAATTCACGTTGATTTTATCTGATAACTCCGTTATTATAAAATCAGGCATGATATACCAGTCCATAATCTTGAAAAGGGATAAGAAAGGAAAAGGTGAAAGGTCATCAGAAAAATGTAAATATTCAGTTTACATTCATATATTATATATATTAAATATATTTATTTCCTTTGCTTATTATTGAGGCAGATTAATTAAAAATGAATTTAGTTTATAAATTACGAGTTCAAGCTGCTAGCTGACTAGGGCCTAATAGTCACATTTACAAAAATTACAATTTACATACACATATATAATACACTGGTTTCACTGTTTAATTAATCATAAATACTTAAATTTTAACAGTTGCATCTTAATTCATATCAACATATTTGCAGTGTAAAATAAATTTATTATATATATATATTTATAATTTTTAATTTGATTGAATAATATACTCATAATTACTGAATTAATGAAATCACATGTACAGTTTCTGTCGACAAACTGAAATACTAAAAAAAGTCTTATCACTTAATAATATTTAGTTTATGGATATGACAAATGCAGGAACATTAGTGTAAGTTAGTTTGGAAATATAATTCATTTAAATAACCATTACGGTACAAAAAAAAACAATAAAACCATCCCCATTGTAAAACCATATTGAAATTTTAAAAAGTTTTGAAAAAGCCTTGAGTGATATAAGTCGATAAGTAATATAGATAAAGTGGAAAAAAAAATCAGTAAGACAATAATAAAGATGGATTGATATTAAAACAAAATTTTGAATGTAATATAACAAGGCTATATCTTAGAGCATTAAATTAGCTTTGGTAGTTAGGATATCCAAGATTTAGCTAAAAATTATAAAATTCATGACAAAGATGCTTAAATCTATGCTGTGACCTGATGCTCAATAACATGTCACTATCTTTGGTATATTATTTACAAGTGATATTCTACAAGATGATATACCAATGAGCTATGAAGAGTCCACAAAGGCTATGTACAATTATAAATGTTTCTAAAACATAGAATAATAATAAATTAGGAACCAAGTTCATAATAATTATATAATTTACTATTACATTTAATATATGACAAGTATATGTTACGCATGAACATAACGCTTATCGATAATACAAATAGTACTATAATACAATACAAATAATAGGGTATAGATCTATATATCCCTTAATGTACAAAATAACAGGTAAAGAGGGGTACTTAGATTACAAACAAGGCTGAGGCGTTCATTGTTTAATATTAGAAAGTATCTACAAAGATTAATATACAAAAGGAGGATTAATGCACTAAAGTCTTGGAGGGCTGCGGGGTGGAAGAGGCGCGATTCTCCCACTTGCGTCTTTAAAATCAATCCAACAAGAACATCGTGGAATGTTACAACTCAGACCGACACTTATTTTTTCAATAGTCCTTATATATAAAAAACATTTTGAGGACATGGTAGAGTTTTATAAAATACACAAGAGTTCTCTACTCATATGATCTCTACTCAGGCCCAAACTTTTTGCTACGGTGGCTCTGTGTTTACCCTCACATTGTACACTGCTAGCCTTATATTGTCTCCTGTGCCTCTTTCCTGAAATCAAAACATAATAATTAATATAATACAATGATAATGGACTCAATTTATCACCATAATATTATTTTATAATAAATTGAAATGTTATTAATCAACTAGTTGATTTAAGGACCATTTTTTTCCATTATTTAAATCATTTTTTTTAATGAATATAAACAAAACGTAAAATGCGAAGAAGCTCAGAGGCACTTATGGGACTCCTCAAGAGGTTCTTAATAACTTATTAATGATTTTGACCAATATACTTCATTTTTTGTTTAATTATTGTGGTAACAGAAAATTGTGTCTAATCAAATATAGAAGAAGCTAATGAATGGTGTGGAGTTGACACAGTCTGGGATTTCAAATGATGAAGAAACAATCCTAAAGGTTTTAACAGAGAGAGAGAGATGAAACTCATCAAGATGATGAAGATCAAAGATGACATTAAGAACAACCTAAAGACCAATCAAACTAATCACAAGGATGCATACATCCTATCATTAGTAATCCAGTGGTATGCACTTCCAACTTATAAAAATTATCCACACTAATATTTCCAAGGAAACTAATATAAAATATTTTTGTTCGCATATATGTTTGCTGTTGGAAAAATTTAGAATCTTTTTGTGGCTGTTTTAATTTATAATGTATAATTAGTTTGCATCTCCCTGGTCTCAAAACAAAGGTTTTACTGAAATTAAATCATATTTCATCGATATATTGACTCATCCCATAAAAAAAAATTCTTAAGCCTTAAGCTAACTGGGAATTCTGTGCCCTCACTCTACTAATAACCAGATCAATTAAACGCTAGGCCACATCAACATTATTTAATTTGTAGCGGTTTAAACATAAACAAAATGTGTTACCGAAGAGAGATGGTGAACTGGGTATGGAAGCCCTTCTCTTTGCACCACACCTCGTTTTTCTAGGTCCTCCCTCATATCACCAGCCCTGTAAAAGGCATTTAATTTTTAATTAAATAGTCGCTCTTATTTTAGTTAATTTATTTAAATCTATGTTTAGATCGAAATACAGTATAGGTAACAAATATATTTTAATGGGCTATTCAACTTTTTACAAAGAAACACAAAAGGAAAGGATAAGGACAATTTTTGAACTGCATTTATCTTAATTAGTTTAATTTAGGAAGTATTGCACTGAAAAAAGGAAATGATCAGTGAACCATCAGTTAAGGAACATAAACTAAGTAGCTTTAAAGTTAATTATTACATTAATAAATCGTGACAGTAACTAATTATATAAAAACATAAACAAAGAGTTTCCACTGTATTGCTAGTAATAATTGTACAAGGGAGACAATCTGAGCATGACTGTTAGCTACAGAAAACCCGAGTTCCATTCTTGTAGTTACTAAGATTTTTCCTGAGGGGTCTAGAGTTAGTTAACTCTGTCTCAAGAGTGAAAATTAATAGCTACTTAAATAAAGAAGTAGCAATCAACAATGAATAAATGGTCGCGAGGAACTTACCCTAGATCTAGAGGTTAACTTCTCTAATACAGGCCACTTGGTTGCCAAACCTAAATAGCATAGTGATTTCTGTGGTTGGAGCAGTGGACAGATATTTATTTCAACATTCTCAATATTTCTGATAAGTAAAGGAAATTTTCTAGTCAACGGTGTAAAACAAGCAGAGGAGAGGTAATGAATCTTTTGAATGGGGAATGAATTGTTAATGTTGTAACATAACTATTTGACAATAGATTAAAAATTTTCTGTAAATAAAATATAGCGCACAATAAAATTAGAAGTAAAATAGTGTATATGACAAAGTTTTGAGAATAGACAGAGCAAAGTTGATATGGCTTTGAAAATTTCAAGGGTGGTTCTAAGCTAGACAACCAAGATATTTGCCATCTTAGTCTTTTTATTAATTTAACATGTTAGTGATGCCTAAATTTAACAACAATAAAGGAAATTATGTACTTATAGAGATTCTACAAAAATAAAATTTGGTTACTTATTCTAGCTCCCACATACGATACATGCAAAATATATAAATAATAAATACTTACACTGTAAGGCTCTGTTTGTTTTTTCGCTGTACCCGTACATAAACAAACATGCATATAACGACAACAAGGAAGACAGCTACCGTGGCCCCTGACGCTATACTAGCTGTCTCGAGCATCACCCGCCGTCGAGAGGCTGCAAAAAAAATTAAAAATGTTTTAGATTGATTTGCAAGTCAACAGTGATTTATCATTATTATTATAAGATGGTATTCCATTTTAGAAAGTCTTTTTTAAATTGTATTCATTGGTAATTTATAACAATATCGGCTGTAAAACTGCTTTGAAAGAAACCTAAAGTTGCAATTAAGAAGTAAATAAATAAATGATACAAAAATATTTTAAACTCTGGTAATATGATTAATTTGTAATGAAAAAAAGTGATGGGAGTCATCTCTCAGAAAAAGTGAGTTGAGCTTTATTACAGCTCTGGTAATTGAAAGAAAGTTGGCAACACATAAAAAATGTGGGTTTATAACTCTTGTAAATTTCTAGAAAGTATGGGATGAATACTCATTTTTAAATTAATGAGAGCAGTATACTTACATAAATATGTTCCTTCTAAATCTTTGAATTCGCACCTTTCTCCCATGTAACCGTCTGCACATCTGAAAGTTACAAAAAAATATTTGATTAATATTTGAATTATATTAACAGTTTCAAATGTGACAGTGAAGACCATCACGGGTGAGAATTTAACTTAAATGAAAACAATATGAGGGGATGAAAAAAGTAATTACATTCTATTGAGAGTGGCTATTGTAGAAACGCAATGAACATTCTATATATGAAACAGTAGTTAAGACAGACCACATTGGATTTGAACGTACTAACCACATACAATCACTTCCTACACCCTCAAGTTAACGTTCCATTGACCACAGGCATTATAAAGGTGAGTTTATAAATGAATCGATATGAGTAGTGACCAAAACATATCTGTATAAACGTTAATACATCTCAGAAAGAATTCCATCCACAAAATGGTATCAGCTTACAGTGCCAAGAAAAGCCCGCTAGTTTCAAGAGACCTTTGTAATGTCAAAAGTAGGTGTAAAGCAAAGATTAAAGATAAAAACATGCTTACATATTTATGTAATTTAAATTTATTATTACGTGAACAATCTGTTTAAACACAAAGAATAAATTTTTTTTTTTATTTATATAGCTTCAGTAATTGTTAATAACCAATCTTCATTTTTATTGATTTTATTAGTCCTTAAAAATCAGTAAGAAGAATGTAAGTTATAAACTTTCCAGATTCTCCCTTGGGGAAATTTTAATCTTCACTTTGGCACTGGTGTTTTCTAGTTCGATTTTTAGCAAATCAGAAGCGTGAATCGACAACAAACTGTTCCAGGAGGTAAGGCAGCGTACTCGATGAAAAGACAGGTTGGGTTATCATCATATGGCGAATATACGGGCTATTTAAAGGGTTCAGGGACCTTGGGTGACTGTTATCTAAACGACACCCTGGAGATACGCGCCTTACGTCACCGCGGCTCCAGGGCCGTAAAATTTTGATGGGCCTCGCCCCCACGTGGCGCTTGGAGTCACTTTTGCTCCATCCCATCAGCCTGAGCAATTGTCTCAATCATCTTGCACCGTCTCATCTCCCTGCCAGCTCTGAGTAGTCGAAGGGCATCGCAGGATACATCAACAATATACTACAGGCCTAACATGGTTTCAGAGCTAAGTTGGGCAGACCAATAAAGTTGATAACGGGACCAAAATGTAGAATTGTAGAGGCTGGCAGGAGGTATGAGCAGCTCTTGAAATTTGAATCATGCGCTTTAGCAACTTCACTATCAACTTGAATAGTCTGCCTGCGTAAGTGGAATGATGCTGGAGGCGGAAGAAGACAAGTAGTCGTGTCAATTTTGGTCCATATCAAGACCTTATATAATAAGTTTTCCACATTTTTGTCGAATGATAGCGATACAAAAATCCTGCTTACTTGCGGCCAAAAATACTTGTTTATAATTTTATTACCGTAACTCTAAAACTAAAGTCAAGTCACTAGTTATAACATTAACAAAACAAAGTTCAGCACGTACTATTACTTGTTCGTTACTGTCTTCAATGTAACCAGAAACAGCAACAGAACTCTTAAACATAAATCTGATTTTTAAATAATACATAATAATACTGTGCTGTGATTGGGAAAAGCTTACAAGTTAGTGGAGGAACCGATCTTAAAATCTAGTTCGAATATTTTTACGTCATACTTTCCATCGTTACACCTATAACAAAAAATGTTCCTTTGGAATACATATGTATTTATTACATGTACATATGTATACATATTTCAGATTAATCGGATAATTTTTGCGACTTACTATCGCAGTGGACAGAAGAAGCAAGATCGTTTAAGTTAAGCGTAAAATCGTATAATAATTCTATGCAGCAACATTGAAATCTTTACACATAGGCGAACGAGGGTTACTCAACCAATTCGTTGCGTTCTCCTCATCGTATTGCATCTTTACACAGTCTGATATGGGAAATGATTTTTTAATCACAGTGGAGCTATGTAATGTTTAAGACCTAAAACTCTTTTGTCTCGGCCTGGTGTGGTATCCATGATAAATAACCTCAGGTAATAACTTTGAATTTTCTGCTGTCATATCTTCAAAAAGGCATATTTTTATCAAAAATGTTAGCCTTGTTAAGAGTTAATGTTGTTGCCATAATCCTTTATATTATCAAATACATTATTTTAACGAACACTGCCATTCCCCAGTACCAAATAGCAGAATAAATTTCTATTGATCGAGGTTAGTTGTCCTTGTAGACTGAAAAAACAGATCCGCTTCGATTTCGTTTTCGTTTTTCTTTGTCTAATAGAACTAAAATTGAACCGCACGACCAGCTGCAAAGCGCAATAATGATTTAACTGGCGTTCAATATCAAGACATACAATGAGGTAGAATATATATATATGTGTCAAGTGTAAGCGAATAGGCATCGATTCTGTTGATTAAAACATTATAATATTATTTATTTTTATACAATTTAGACAAAAATATAAAACAAATGCTCCCCAACCAAATATATGAGTTGGGCGGACCCCCCCCCCCTAGGTACACTACAGGTTCATCGTCATCATTGTACCTATAATGAAATCTAAAACGTTATAATGGGGTTAGAGTTACCTTGCAGTTTTTTTTCAATTTTTACCTAGTGCTTTTTTTTTTTCCCTCCCCCAGTCTAACTTGTAACAGTACATTGCTGATTGGCGCCCAGTTAAAGGGTAGAAGTACCAGTTTGGTTTCTTTGAAAAATAAATCGCAGCAGTGATTCGTAATTTTTTTAGCACCGGGAAAGCTTCGTTCTATTATTTTGCGATTACTGGTGTTATTATTTTCTTTCTTCCTAGAGATTACTTGAAAGTTGTTCCAGCACGATTGGGAAATTGTCCTGTAAAAAAAAATTAGCTTTCTTTACAATCACCGTGTGTACCTGTCCATTGGGAGGGAATCAATGAGAACTTTGAATTGTCTGTTCACTCAGACCTCTAGGTGCCGGTATGGAGTCACGGGTGCTTTTCACCGGATTTTTTCCCATAGTGGAGGTGTGAATGCGACCTTTCCCCTGCATCGTAGGTAGGACCTGTGCGTACGTGTGTTCCCACACCCTGGCAGGATTACCGCCTGCACCCCCTGTCACCCGGGTAGAGGTGTTCCTTAATGTTTCCCCGAACTTGGTACCGATCGCCGGACCTGTGTGGGCCTGTCTTCGCAAACGTATTCCGACTCACGTACGGCGCTTTGTCATCTGGTCATTGTCACCGGATACTTTATTAAACCCACAATGCAATCAATACATAGTATTGTTACTTTTGGGCGGAAAAGACTCATTAGCCAAAATCACTTGACTTGCCACTTCACCACAGGTTTCACTATAAACAAGATGCTAGTTGGATTAGAGGAGCTAGCGAGGCCATTTTCGCCTTGGGCATCGCACGTGATACCGGGTTAGATAGTATAGAGCATTTGCATACGGATTAGGATGGCCAGGGAAGTGGGAATGGAAGTTCTGATAGCGGGAGGTCTTGAATGAATGGGATGTTGAGATCTGGTCATATAAGGGTTCGATTGTTGATTTATAATGGATTATTGGCTATCTTGTGGAGGATTTTGGATTGCAGGGACTGGAAGAAAGGATATTGGAGGGCTTGGCACTCCCCCAGACTTCTATTTCGTAGGATCGGGTAGATTGTAGTATCGTTTTATAGATCAGTACCTATTGTTAATTTAAAACGATTGTCAAAGAGGCGAAGAAGAACAGTCTGTTCATTTCTTTTCGTTTGGACGTGATGTGGAGGCCCCACCTGAGCTTGTCTAGCAAAAGTCCTAGTTAGGTGGTAATTATACTTTTAAAAGATAAAACCTATTTACCTATCTATTTATACATATAATAAATCAAGATTCAAAATAGCTGAATACCAACCTAGCATAAAATTAAATTCTGAGTTGTTATTTTTACACAAAAAGTGAAAATACTTCTGCCTATAAGTATACCGCGGTCGAAGCAAGGATCCTCTAGGTTTAAATTAGTTTAAGGTCCAGTTTGCATTGTATAGTATTTTACCTTAATTCGGTTTCCCTTAAATTGCTGCTTTGGCGGAGGACCTCATGACAAGGAGCCCATTGTCACCCTTATGAACTTTGTTTATATTTTTATACTATAAAACCCGAATGGAAAACTACATACTACCTTAAGCTTAAGCTTTTAAAGATAAGTGGTGATGTCTACTTACTCGCAGTAGGGTATCCAGCTCTCGCCGATCTTCGCGGTGAAGCAGGTGGCGCCGTTGAGACAGTAGTAAGCGTTGTGTTCCGGCGGGCAAGCGTACGTGTGGAATGTGACGTTCGGCCGGGATGTCGACGGGACCGGAGGTGGCCGCGGCTTCGGCGTCGACCTGCTCGAGCATCCCTCTGCAACAACAACAAAACAACAATCAGAAACAGCAGCGACACAACAATATTTACGTAACCGGACCGCCAGAACTTGTTGCAACCTTCTCTGGCACAATTACCATTAGCAAGTATCTTAAAGGTCTCAGGGCTATACAAAAAATATACACACATATATAAATGTTCTGTACAAATAAATTGTGTACGTGCTATAATTAGCTGCAACAGACATAATCATGCTGTGAAAGGTTTCCCAGTAAAAAAACAAAGTTAGATGTTTGTTGTGAAATCTATCACACCCAATGATCACTTGTGAAACAATTGTACATATTCTAACCTATATGTGTGAGATATCCCAAGGTTCTTTTAGTAGAGTTTTAGTACAAATTCAACCTACTAAAGGTTGCTAAATAGCACACAACCAACAATTACTACCAAACTACTTCTGGAAGGTTACATAACCGCTAGTAACACTAAAATCTATCTCACCTAACACATTATTTAGACTAATTGTAATTTGAAAACTGTATTTACTGATGTACATTCTTCACTGGCGATTTGCAGATCTACCATGAATGTCTCTAATGAAATAACGTAACGGGTTTTGTACCATTAAGGGCAGGAAGCCGAGAATATCTGTTTCTTAACTCATAATTTTGCACCCTTCTCTAAGATTCCACTAACTCCCCAATCATTCTAACGAACATGCTATAATATATTTAATATAATATGACAGTACTAAATAGTTACTTACTAAGAGTTCACTACGCTACAATAAAGATTTATTATACAGTAAATTAAACATGTGTTAGTGAACTCCTATTTAAACTTTAGTATGGTTCTAGAAGGCCATCTATTTCATTATAAAATAAGTTTGAGTTATAGAAAAAATATATAAATTTTGAAATATGCATATGTTTTTGTTTCGAGTTTCATATGTCTTAATGGTAGTGTGAATGGCTGCCTGTATTGGCAATCGACTATTTCTGTCCTAGTTAGGGTATATTAAGGCGCAGCTCATTATAATATATAATTATATACGAAAACAGTAGAAAATAAACATTTGCTTAGTGCATACATAATAATTATTTTAATATCAGAATAGGGTGGGTTATCCTTAAGCCAAGAACATCGCACATTATATTTATCGATGTAAGCGTTGATCTCAATAAAATGATTTCGATTTACGCTATAGATAGAATTCCCTTTCCTCCTTAATAGAAGAATAGGATAAATAAATAGCCTGGCAACTCAGTATCGTAGAAGTAACGCTTGTTTGTTTGCACGAGATAAACTCAGGAACTGTTTTAAAAATTGATACGTTCCTTAGAGTGTACGTTAGCATATAGCCAATGTTTCATCGCGGGGTTTGGTAGAGTGCTTTAATTAAACTTAAAGATAGGCATAATACAGATACTCTTACTTCATTGAGTGAAGCCGCGGGCAGAAAGGCAGTTACATTATAATGGCAATTCATATTTCGCGAATCAATAAAGATTAGCTCAACTCTACGCACAATTATGCGAACATCACCCAATGAACAACAAGAGATGTAGTGTGGTGGGTACCGTGGGCAGATGAAGGAAGTCGGCGGGCTGCTAACTAAAGACCACAAGGAAGAAGTACAATTTTCGAAGGGATCAAATTAAATATAGGTGGAGTGATTATGAAGGTTGCCGACATATGGGCTTCGGACGAGGCACCGTATGCCACCACGGCCGGAGGCCCGCAACTCAACTTTCGACAAAAACTTCCCCTCACCTGCCCGGTTCAGTCGTTGCCGAAGCGGGAATTGGACACGCTCGTACAAACAACGGCAGAACTGCTACGCCTTTTTAGAAATTCATTAGCTCTGTTTTGTTTCCTGATGGCAGTTTTTTTCCATATACCCTACCCATGGCAAGATTCGGGGGCTCCGGGTTGTTGTGGAAGAGGAAATGCTGACAAATTGAAAACCTTTTAGAGCGGGGGATGAGATGAGGGGGGTGGAGGAGTGCAGGAGGCGTGCGGTGGGGTAAGACGAGACGCGACAGATGCGCGCCCTCCTACAATTTTCTAGGCTGCTGCCACAAATTGTGTTCCAGCCCGCACGTGTCCCCCTCCGACCGGGCCAATAATAAACACGTAAGCTGTTTCCAGGGATGCTCTTCCGTAAAGGCAAAAAAGTAGGATACGGAGCCACAGGGGAATCGTAGAAGCGACTGATTGATGGCTTTGTTTGAAGCGTAACATGGGCGGCGTATGTTTCACGTCGACACTGGACCATTGATTCAAAGCTAACACACAAGCACTTAAAAAATATTAGAGAGAGCGACTGGTGGAGAGCAAGATCAAGATCGCGATCGGAACAAGGAAAAGAAAGCTGTATGGTCGAGCACCTGCGAACAATGTGGGGAACCATTTCGGTGGCTTATCTAAGCCAACATTAGTAACAGTAAATCAAGCCACTTCGATCAATCCTTGAAAATATGGCATAGTAATGTCGCCTCGAGATTGCACTTTTTTTGTTGACAGCTCTTCATTTAAAAGCACTTAAACGTTTACTACCAGTCTAACAACACAAAAAGTAGACAAAAACGGTAAATAATTTTGCGGAGTCCCTATTCGACCTGAACAAATGCAAACTTATATTTAAGTTCAACTTGACATCTAATCAATAAATCATATATCAATCAAAGTCTTTGAAATGCCAACAACTTAGGACGTGTAAATATAAGTTCAAAAATAATTTAAGTAGACAGTTCAGCGATGTGATATAATTTAAGGTAACCCCCCCTTTATAACTGGAAGAGAGCGGCCAAGCTAAAACAGTTTATCGCCCTGAAAAGGTGTATATTTGCCACGTGCTTAATTAGAGGGAACAAAAAAAAATAAGAGGTCTCCTTTATAGGCTGCTGTCGGAGCTTTCTGGAGCAAAAAAAAAACAACAAACCCACAGCCTTCCAGACGTCAGGCACCCCCGCTGCCAAAACACCTGGGTTTTTAAAACTTCGTCCGACAACTGGCTGGAGTCAAGTGGCAGTAGCGCGTGTTTTCATCATCAATCATCCACCACTTACCTCCTGGATCCATCCAATAGTTTAAAATAGGACCATCGAGCCCAAATCGGCCTTCCTTCAAACATTCCAACAATGGGGTCATAAAAGCCAAAATTACGTATAGAGAAAAACCTGGGAAAAATAAGTCTAATAATGATATACACGGAGTTCATTTGACAGAAAAGCGATGCCATGCATCCACAGGGCACCAAAACACCATTAGTTTATTATTTAAATTTAGGAATAAACTCATTTTCAATCCCGCTATTATAATCATTTATTTCTAAAGAGAGTATCTTTTTTTTCTAAGGCTAATAAGTTATTAATAAATTTAAATTATAGAGTAGTTTTGAAGCTTATTATGAGTTCTGTCTTGCTTGATCACATTTGATGCAGAATTGAACTGATTTCAAAGAGTTTTTATTCCTCAAGAGGCGTCTCGTTTCTTTTTCCGAAGTTAACAGATGAAGAATTAACATAATACTACTTAAAAATAATTAACAATGGAAAGAATTTTTATTAATTTTGTTTTAATGTATTTCTTCTACGATTTCAGGGAGCTAGTAAAGTATTTTTTGTGTAGACTTTCCACTTAGTATCCGTCCATAGTGCGCGTGTAAACAAACAGGTCTCGATTAATGAGCATATGTCATTTCTACTGGTTTAATATCAGTCATTGAACATTCCTAAAAAAAAAAATATTATTTCATTATGTTTTGCAATCAAATCTTAATGTTATTTTCCAAAGTATTAATACTTATAGTTTCCGTCACGAAATTAGAAGCTTGATACCCTCAATACACGGCAAGCCCTGTTGCCGCTCTGTGTACTACTTCTCCATATGATCCCTTTACTTCGATAGTATCAATCATTAAGCAATAAGCAAACAAGTGATTAGTCCCCCGCCTCCCATGAAGCAGCAACGCGCCAAGTAGCCACTTCATCCCAAGGGTCTAATTTCATGATAAAAACAATGTTTTGGAGACACTGAAGCTTAAACAAACCAAAATACAAATATGCTTAAATCTAAGTGAGTTAAATGAGTTAATGAATTAAATTCAATTAATAATTTGTAAAATCTGATCACCGACATCAAATATGTATCTCTCACGTGGTACATAGTAGAGACATTCTGAATTAATTAAATTCCTTCCTAACCTAAATGGGAGAATTTTATGAAAGCCAAATAGGTTTGATGTTGCAAAAGAGGAGAGAGCCTTCAGACCTGAGAGCTATCCCCAAGGAAGAGGAACATCCTTTTGCAGGCTGCTTGGCTGTTTGTACCTAAGATTTTTTTTTTGCACTTAGTCCTAGATCGGCGGTGATTGCCGGGTGGGCCCCCGAGTGCCGGCTTCCTCAAAGATATGAGATAGGGCACTATGGATTACGTTTCACTGGCACGCGCGCCCCCACACGCAGCTGATGACTACTTATGCGCTTTCTTCTTTCCACAGCAAATATCCTTTCGGCCACAGAACGGGTACAAAAATCCCCATCACATTCATGAGGATTTTTTTAACCTAAAATTTGAAAGCATATGCTGCACTAACAGCCCAAACTATGGATGTTATTAACAAAGCCATACACGATATTTAAGTGCGTACAAACAAAATTGAAAAGACTGGACCTTCACTAGTTAAGATGCCTTTACTACTATTCTTTTTTGCCTAATTTCGTTTTAAATGAATGGTTTGATTTGAATGGAATTCGAATAATAGTAATGAGGTTGAAACCCAGTTCGTTCCGGCCGTGAGGTTTTCCTCTGACCTCGCATTTGCAGTTGGCAGACATAAAATAGAAAGAGAAAAAATCTATTCAATGGGGATATGCAGGAAGCCGTAATCCAGCTTTTAGCGAATCAATGCCACGTTATATATAAAAATAATCAACTTATATAACGTATAAATCTTTTCCTGTCGGACTTATCGAAAGCCGGTTTGATGTCTATGCCACAGCTACAATATTCCAATTAATAATGGCTTCTCGATATTGACTTACATAGAGACATTGCTTTAAGCGTGCAAGAAGCATGTAGTTCCACTGCCGAAATAATCAGATGCCTCTTTCAACGAGTGATAGGTGAGAAGACCGTAGCCTCATCTGAGTAGTACCATCAATTAACGGGAAGCGGTTAGAGGGCAAGCCTGGTGGCTAGTGTCTAGGTGGGTCTAAAGTTAGAGGGACGGAGTAAATATTTGTGAGGACTAACTAGGCGGACCTCCTAGGTCGCCGGCGGGTCCACTGCTACCTGTAATCAGGACTACCTCATTAGTCCCCTGTCTCCTTCATCCCTCCCGTTCTCTCTCTTTATAGGACTCCCTGATAAATACCTCGCGACAGCTTTACCACAAGATCCTCCCCATGACAACAATATGAGTAAGGAAATTATTTCCAAGCCCGAAGGGAGAGGATCTACTTCGGTAATGTAATCCTCAATCGACCGTCATACAGGCTCCTTGAAATGATGACAAGATGGATGTCTTTGCAGCTTTCTTGAAGATACCTCAAGATGGGTGACCGGTGACCAACGGCGGAGCAGTTAGGGGCATGGACACAGCACTGATAGGTGCTGCGACCCGAGCGCCTTGTAATCAGCCTGTTTGCAAAAGAGCCGCCCGCTAAGTGAAAGGTGGAAGGTGGAGAGGAGACGACGTGGCGGTGGGAAGCCGAGGTGGGCGGCATAATGGCTCTATCCCTAGCCCGGTAATCTCCTTTGTCCCGTCCTCAATCAGTCCTGTGGGAACCTCAACGGTCATTAGCAATACCCACAGTCCGGGGGCATTTTTTATCAGAGTCGGCACGACCGCTCCTTATTTGTACTCGGTCAATCGGTCTGATCGGTCAGAGGACGGCCAAAGAGAGCGAGTGTCAGAAAAATGGTTATTTCTTGCAACGGCTTAAATGACCTGCTTTAACTGGAAACAAAATGGCACTGGACCAATCTCTTGATGTTCTTAAGCCAGCATACAGATCCTACTTCCACTAAAGTTCATCCCGTCTAGGACTAATTCAAAGAATGGTAGGAAGAAAGTTAAATGATGTTTCACAACAATGCCAATACCATTTTACGTTAACTTGACTACCAGAACACAAAATTATGATTCCCTAGTCAGTCTTAGGTATCAACGGCAACAGTCTAGATATTTTTGCATCTGAGTGGGTTTACCATTTCTGTCAATGGGTCTGTCAGACCAGTCTACGGACAGGAAAAGATAACGAGTGTCGGAATTATGGTCCTTTTCAATTTTCGGATTGAATGACCAAATTTGACTGGAGCTGGATTAATGAATGAAAAACTTCAAAAAAGTTGCTAAGATACTTCACATTTCTTAATCCAGTATGTCATGTAATTAACCATAAAAATCTATACCTCAATAGATTCCTTATAAAAAATATCGTGCAATCGTTAATTATATCGGTAAACCCTTTTCGGACCTTTTACCTCCACCTTTTAAAGTGACATTGATACATCGTTCTTATTAATACGCCTTTTTACAGCAAGTGACATATCCAAATATATTGATTTATCGTGTTGTTCGCACGAAAAAACACAATATCACCAGCGAAGACGTGGAGGAGACAAGGGCGAACAACAGTTACAATTGTAGATAAAACAGAAGGGGAGTGCCGTTCAATTGCCGGACCTATATGAAGGTATGATGATTTATCGTTTGGGTGGCTTGGCCGCCGACGAGATGAAGAATGCTTTAACGACTGCGAGAGCGGTGGGTGTGTGATGGATCCAGCCAGCCCTCAGGTAGCCACCATATCATATCAATTAGCTTGTCAGTCCCCTGTTGGTCATTTGTCAACTGCTCTCTGAATCTTTGGGACGTACACCACCGCTGTATACTCCTCAACTGCGATGATTTTATTCAAAATACAAACTGATTTGGCTAGTAGTCAACTTCACTCGAACATATTTATTGAAATGTTTACATGAAATCAAAATACGGTATTTTAACACGTGCTAATAGTTTTGAACGTCTTTTTTGTTACGTTATCGAGGGAAAAGGCTAATTAGCCAAACCCACTTAACTTCTCATCGAATCAATCATCACTCTATAATAGGCAAAATCCTAGTTGGTTTGGAGGTCACGAGACCACCTCCACGTCGCTCTGAGATCCCGGGCATGAGATGAGAGAGCAGATCATTAGCACGTGGATTAGGATGGCCAGGGATACGGGATTGGAAGTTTTGGTAGTGGGAGGCAGCTACTAGTTCTTGAATGAATGCTACGTTGAAATCAGCGTGAACGGTGCGGTTGTTAATAAAGAAGGGAGCAATGACTATCTCAACTTAAGGAAAAAACCAACTCGTTAGCGCCTCATGATATGAACGAATAGCACACAATGCTGGAAAATAAATGAGGCTGGCATTATATGGCCAGGGGTAGACCAGACCCACAATGACAGTTACTGGCCAGATATAAATAAATGTCGGAGGTCAGGTCGGCGTCCTCAGTAGAGACAGAACAAAAAGAAACTCCACAACAGGAGGTGACAACACACTTGTCAGTCCGTGCGGCACCCCCCCCCCACCTTACAGCGTTAAAGCTCTCTTCCAGGAATATCTCCAGAACCTCCCATGGAATCCCATTCATGAATTCAGAATGTAAGGCGCTGGAATGTCTCTTGGTAACCCCCAACCACCTACTACCGATGAGTGTACTATGATCGTCTACCAGATAGTTTGTACAGCACATCCAACAACATTAAAAAAAGTCATTATACTATTCATTAAAACCCGTGAAAATAATACATTTTCAATTTAACCATAACCTCATTACCCATAACAGGATACAGAAACGTACATAAATTAACTAGATCAGTTTTTCATTGAGTTTAATTATAACTGGAGGTAATATGGTCATAAGGTTTATAAAAACTTTTATGTTAAATGTTTATATGTTTGAAATTTAACAAAACTGCTAGCCCAAACAGTATGAAGCTCTGACCCATTTAGACATGCTATCGAAGAAATTCCTGTAACAGCTTCAAACTTATTTTTAACAAAAATAAACGTTTTCGTGAAACGTTCAATAATTGTTAATGAATCCTTAATGACTAGCAATAATGTCAACTCATTAACTTCCAGGTATCTCGACTCGATAAATGCCATTTTTTATCCACAAACCACCCCACTGTCTTGATCCCATACAATACTTACAAAGTTCCCATACCTTACAACAAATTTTCAGTTTCAAAAAGAGCATGTACTACAAAATTTCAGTCATGTTTACTAGCAAAGGTGTCAAACAACACAGGTTCAGTCTGTAAAAGGAGCGGCGCTCGTACCAAGAAAAGCTGTAAGCCAAAACATCATTCCGACACTAATTTGAGACAGGTTTAGAGAGATTAACTGCTTCAAAAAGGCTCAGAGCTTAGGTAGGACGTGGGAGGGGACAAGATCCCAAGGATGCCTGCCAGATCTTTACAATACTTCATAAGTGAGTCCACTCGCTTGCAGTTTAACAACTTGCATATCTTTAATAGCATCAGTTTTTTTGTCATATTCTGCCTACGGTACAATATATTAAGGCATAATCTCAGTCACAATCATTTGATCTTGACGAAGTTCAGAATGAAAAATACAGGCTAACTTCACCTCTAGCAGTAGCACTATGTTTTGTTTTGAACTTACCTAGTTTCTATAATAATCATTAGTGTCAAGAAGAGCACGTACAATGAAATTTAAGTTCACACTTCAACCGAAAAAAGGGGTCAAGCTTTCCTCCATGAGGATAAAAAAAGGTCCCCATATGGACGACGATCGTATTAAGAAAGGCTTAGGCCAAAACATCCCCGACACGTTTAAGGAGATTACCCGTTTCAAAGGCTCCAAGACCAGGTAGAAGGAAGGTAGCAGCAGAAAAGTTCCCATGGATCAGACATCCTTGACAACTCATCTTATATGGGTAAATTTCCGGCACAGAAAAAAACAATTTAAAATCATAATTAAAGAAAATAAGACTCATAGAGGAGACTAAGATGTAAGCCACTCTACTTTAAATTTTCCGAGAATCAGTATAACTTTTATGGCAATACATAATTTGAAATTTGATATATGATCGTCCACAATTTATAAGTAATAAGAACCCGTATGCCAGTGTCTTTTTTTCTTCAGCTAATAACCACTTGCGTTTGTAGTATAAATATTAGATAGTTGACACCTGCTGAAAAACTACTCAGAAATTTATTAATACGAACAGTTCGCCCACATGGCTCCTTGTTTAACATATAATAAATTGAGGGAAGGTTTTGAACAATTTAAAACGAGATTGAATTGATGGATATGATGAATTGTAGGGTCAGATCCGGAGACGAGACTGGAAGTAGGGTAGCGACAAAGGAACGGTGCAGATGGGTATTGTACCCTGGACACATATGGTCCAGGTAGTGTGGGACAACCTGCACCCCTTCCACCTGGCCTGGACGTCTTAGTCCCCCGCTCGTCTCTCAACCCCGTGACGACAATGGGCGCTTTTTTATTTTTTATCGATCTGATATAGGTAAGAAATATGTAGATTTCAACAGTTACAGAACGATACGAGGTCAGCGCGAGCAGCATTGAACACTATTCTGAAATATTAAGCAACTGGCAATCAGGGCGAAAGGTAAGGACTCCCAGTTCGTTCATTAAACAAAAACTTTCCGAATAAAAATATATTTTATTCTTAATGTTCAATAACATACAGAGACAGCCTGGCAAATGCAGGCGGTACACTAACTTAAGATAAGAAACAACGCTTCTTATTTTTTTGTTCACTGAAATCAATGCGCATCATCAATATGTGAGAAAGGCAGATCTGACTTCTGCAGCCAAACATAACAAAGTATTATCTGTTATAAACCAATTCAGCAAAACACAATATGTACGCAAAGTAACTGTGAGTTAAGACATGTATACGTACCAATCAAAATCTTCATCTCTCAAGAATAAGATGCCATTCCTGAAATGGATTAAATTGGTCTTAAGTAAAGGGAGGATGAAGTTTAAAGGTTTTAGCAATTCATCATCAAGTTGTTTTTAAGTGCTTTCTATATATAGCTACTAACCATAAGCTTCTGTAGCATTTTTTGCAAAAAGTAATGTAAATCACTCCAAGCAGTTTTGTTGGTTAGTGACAGAGAAATATTTGTGAAATTTCTTCTGTGTAATATATATAAACTGGTATCCTTACGCATTCCGAACCAATTCGGTCTTCGAAGAAACCATTCCTAACTTGCGTAACACGCAAGTAAACAAACAAGATTCGGAATACCGTTGAAACACACCTATAAATACCTCGAAAATGGCACACAAAAAAAAAACACCCGAGTGCTCGACTAAATCGAATTTCGACTAGGTTAGCCAGGGCGATAAACGAGATGAATAAATCCAGTTAAAGAGGGCTGAAGGGGCGAGGAGGAGGAGGAGGAAGCGGGAAGAAGAAGTAGGCAAATAGTATAATGGAGGGAAGAGGGGACAGCTGGCAAATTATAGGATTAGGGGTGAGGGTAGGTCCCCGGCATATGGATCCTACACCTTGGCAAATAGGATCTCCGGCCACAGCTCTTTACATAGGGCATCTTACTGGGGTCGAGCCTGCAGTTGGAGAGGAAAAAATAGACCATACAGCCATCCTAAATAATACGTTCAATTCAATATTCTACCATCAGTTATGGCGGAAAAAGTTACTAATTGTTCCATAGTTATGTAGAGTCACCATTTAAACGATTTTCTTCTTTTTTTTCATAGCTTTTGAGGCTCTCCAAAAATATTTTAATTATTTTTACATAACGAGTCGACGATTCGCCTTCAACTTCAACATTATGAATGATATTATTTTTTTTCAACAGCATTGTTCTACTGTACCTAACCAAACAAGCTACTTCTCCAAGATATATAAAAACGTTTTGAAAACACTCTGCCTGGCAGTTAAAATTTCAGGTAGGATTGAGTCATTTTTATTATTGAAAATAGAGCTCTCGCTTCGGGCAAAGCAAAAATCATTTCAATCAGGTCACTAAATTCCGCTGAGTCTCCTGAACCGGTTATGCAAAACGTACTAACTGTATCAGCGTAAATATTCTCTATTTATTCCTTAGTTCATAAACTAAATAGTTAAATGTAATATACATAAGTAAGTTTGTACAAACCTAAACTTAAAAATCCAGGTTTGTTTGTTTTACAATTAAACTACCACATCAGGAAAATATTTCAAAATAATTTTTTTTTGTAATTAACTCTATAGAATTTAAAATAATCATGGAACTATGAGCGAGTTCAGATTGGGTCAATAATAAATTAATATTCAAAGCTTTCGTTCCGTTAAACAATGTTATCTCGAAACACGAATGGGCTCACATCAGGAGCAACATGTACGAGAGGATACGAATATGTAGGACAAAATGGGTCCCAACTGGGGTTCAGTCGATAGCAGAAATTGTAGGATGCAGCGACTTCGACCGCAAGATCTATACACACTTTTGATAATAAACAAAAAGAAAAAAAGAAAAGAAATAACTCACTCAAAAAGGCTTCCATCATTTTGCAAACGGAGTCTAGGGGATATCGGGACCGAACCTCACACCAGGTGCCCCGAGCGGCGACTACGCAGCAGTACCGACAAATGCAAACTGGGAGGAAAGGTAAAAAAAAAAAAAAGAATCCTCTATAGGCGGACTTGTTCATTCATGTCCAAGGTTCTTTCAGTACACCCACCACTCTTTATTATGCGCGACCGATCGTAATGCATATTATAGCGTCTATCCGGCTGATATTCTAATGTAACCGGCAAATGAATAACTGTACTCCCATGGCGTTAAGGGTACGCCATTCCTTTTTTTTTTTATACGCTATAACCAAAAATTAAGTAATTGACTATGACGGATAATATAAAACAACTTTTTTTAACTTTATTTATTGATTCACAACCAGGAAAATGTGATAAGAATATGATAAAATGGCCAGTCTGTCATGACGGCAGAGGACATCCAGCGTTATCTACCCTATATTGTTAAAGCTAAGTTTGAGGTTATCTTATTGTTATTAATTTTAAATATTTCAATTCCAGCATTTCCTCAGTCTTCGATTAATATTACTAGATAAGTCAGGTAGTGTAGAATGTCCTTGTATTGTGTGAAAGTTTCGGTATAATATCCTGCATATGTAGGTCAATGTGAAGGGCATATATTCGCATTTAAAATGGTTCACCTGTGATATCTCTTAGAATACTTCGTTGAGAAATCTGTATAGGTGTAATTTAGGTGTCATTGCCCCTCTTAGCACCTTAGCAGCAAATTTGGGCTCCATGAGACCAAACAGGTTTTAATAGAAGTTTTTATGTTGAGTTTCTGGGACAACTTTTGAGCGATGATCCAGTAAACGCTTTAGGAGTTCTGTGAATTTGAATTAATTCTTCTGCCAATAAAATAAATACGTTTTGTACCAGAAATATACCCGTCATCCTAGATAGATTTAGTTAAAGTTTCGGATGATGATTTTCATGGTGCAGCATCAATCTAGCCCAAGTAAAAGCATTTTTCTATTGTTTATATAGAAACTTTACTTTACTTTCAGATAAAAATGATTACACCAAGTTCAACCCGACAGACGGTTACGTCCGTTATTACGTGCATTCGCTTTCTGTCGTCATCCCTTTGCGAATACTACCAAATTCATCTCAGCATTTTGCTTTGTTTTTGGTTATTTAACTGGACAGGGCCTGCAATATCTGTCCTAAAATCATTTCCGCAAAATTTTCCTAGCTCAATAAGTAAATAATCGCAAATTTAGAAAAAAAACCGAACCACTACTGAGTTCAGACCTGTTTAAGTAATATTTCTGCTCAAGACGCTAAATCTGGCAGCCCAATCACAATTCATCCTTTCTGCCCTTGGTAAAAATGCATAAAGACACTGACACCCAGACAAATTACTGGATTCCAAGACGAGGCCGAGGCGATACCGGAGAGAGTGGAGGAAGTGAAACTTGATGGAATGAGATGCGGTCATCCGAATGGTATTTAGAGAAATCAGGTCACTACCATAGGTATCCGCAACAAGGTCGAATCAAACCTTCCAAACAACCCTTCCCTCCAAAAGAATTGATCATTTTTGCACCTGTCCGAACTGAATTCACAAACGGCAAGCCTTTTGGCCCATGGATTGAGAGCAATCGAACCGTTTTTTTCAGCCTTCCGTGGTTTTCACATGTTCATTCTGAGCCCAAAGGCACAGGAAATCGTTAATCGTATTTCTGTCTCTCCATACGTATGAAAAGGATTTTCTAAAAAACTTAAGGCCGCAAAGAGACTCGTTTAACGGCGATAGTAAAAATATAAAAATAATCCGTCTGATTTGTGAAAGGTACATTCCTCTACTCACAAAACACAAGTGTATTTTCTATTTGAGTGTGACTCAACTAACTAAAAACTACTAAAAACTAAAAAGACGAGTAACTTTATCTTTTTTATGATTTTTTATGCTCCGAAGATATTAAAAATTTAAAGTTCTGATTTACCACTCAGTTAAGGGACAGATTAATGAGGATAACGGATAATGAATTTCAAGGAAATAGAAAACACCCTTCCGCAACAACCTGTTTTTATTACATTTTTTTTTAAAGGCGATTAATAACCAGCAATAAAGTAACCGAGATGGTTCAGCAAATGAAATGAAGTATTATTAGTCAAAAAGTTTAAAAATCGTTTCATTAAGAATATCTGCATTCATATTCTAGTCAAGTATGATATATTCGGTACTAAATTTTCACTTTCTACGTAGTTCTTCGTATATACATACCGTACATATATATATATTTAAATGTAATTTAATTCATAGCATTTATAAGATACGAATGTATTAGATCTTTATTTATTGAAAAATGACAAGGAAGCTGATGAGCGGACCTAAAACGGAGTTGGGAGCTTCAACGGTGCCTCTAATTGGAATTTTCTTCATCAATTCAATGATGACGGAATGTATTGGAATCTATTCTCGTTGCGGTCGAAGTGAAGTTTTCTTAAGGCAATTACCACTAGGAAACTTCAACTGTTTCATCGCCCCGTTTTTTTTAAATGTTTCATTTGAACGAAAAAATAAAATAAAGAAACGCTCCCCATTGTCGGAGTGAGAGAGGGCTGGCAAAGGTGTGAACACGTACTGTTCAAACAGCCCATTGTTCTTTCTTTTCATAAATTAATCTAAAAAGTGCTGTTAACCTTAATTCAGCATCAAGGGTGCGGTTTTCCCTGCCATTGTTCAAGGCGCTCTACCGTTAATGCCACCTCCGTCTTAATTTGTCGCCATTTAGAAGATAGCTATCTCCGGGGCCATTTTGTTTTTTGTTTCTTCAGCCGAGCAAATTCTCTTCGCTCAGAGAAAAAATGTCCAACATAAATGGAGTCTTCCACAAAAAGAATTGTAAAATGTTTAAACGTTTTAGAAATCCACGAGAAACTCAGACTTGTGACATTAGACGATGTGGCCATCATGTTCCCATAACAGCAGATCAAATTTATTCAATATTTCTAGAATTATTCCACCTTCTGAATCTCTTAGCTAGAACACACTGCTACCTGAAAACTCCTCAGACATTGAAGCAGAATTTGATTTGAGATCTCTTTTGATCATTGAGTCATTTAAGAGTTGTGGTACTGATTTGTTTACCACCTCATAGTCTGCGGCTCTCAGTCACTACATCCACTACGCATCAAAAATATGGCTGCCGAGTGGCGTGCAATATCTCACCGATCTTTGCCTTCTTCGCCATTATCGAAGAGGTGACAATCCTAGAGGGATTCCAAGGATAAGTACATATGTTTAAATTGTTTGTATTTATATTAAAATACAGTGTGCACGAGACCGTGTGGTTATCCACGCAGTGCGAATGAGAAATCATATTGTCTCAAATTATATGAAAATATTGTTGCGTATATTATTTTTTTAACCCAAAACAGTTTATTTCCTTTATCATTTAGATTATGATAATTCTAATAAATGATTACTAGTTCAAAGTCACTAAACGAATCGTTAAATGTTTGATAAACTTGACTGACAACCATCAAATTCATTCAGAAATCGCCTCGTTCTGGCATGGAAGGAATTTTCGTGAGTATATAATTAGGGCGGGTAATCAAGATATGTGTCAGACAATTAAGAACTTAACGGGAAGACCTGGAGAAATTCCCTAAATTCAAGCACGCAGTTCACAGGGGTTCGTTAAATTTTTACGTTTCCTTAGTGATCCTTGTTAATATTTCCCAGAACATTTTTTTTTTTTTATACTAGATAAGATACAGTTATTCAACTACTCAGAAGTAGGGCTAATAATGTCAAGTTATTAAGTCAACAAATGAAAAATATTATATGGGTATTTTCATTAATCCTCCTCAGTCACTGGAAGTTATTTACATAAAACATGAATATTGCTTGCCATTTTTTAAAATTTAAGTGATTGACTTGAAATCGTTAAACCTCTTGATTTTCAGGTGTTACTTGTTTTTTTTCTCTGCATCTTGACCAACATGTCACGTAGAGTAATCTTATTTTTGTGAAATATGTACTTTCTATCTCTGATCAAAGTTTTACTAATATAAAGAACTTATCTTAGACAACCTGCACACACATCTCACATCAAACCATCTTTCATTCCACCGTGCGTCAGGAGCCACCTTTACTTCAAAGCAATATAACCATTTAACCGTTGCGGGTGAACTAGTCCGTCCCAATGAGGCCAATGGGATTTCTATTACAGGAGCGAATTATTTGTTTTTTATGAAGTTTCCTTCACCCATGTGGGCTTTCCTTTCGTTACAGCTGGATCGTGTAATTGGTGTGGGCACTTGATTAAAGCGGGAAGGCCTGCTTTGGCGTAACTAAGAGGGCATCCACGGTCACTTGAGCGACCCCCCAGATTTTCTTCCTACCGTCCTCATGCTGTGGTGCCTGGCGCACAACAGTAAAAGTAACAAATACAAAAAATAACTAAGAAAATATATGAGCAAAAAGTAAAATTAAAACATTCTTTCTAGACTAGGTTAGAATATTTGTTAACAAATAAGTATTTAAATATGAACAAATTATGGTGAGTAGAAATAATACTTTAAACACATATGGAATTTGTTTAGAGAGATGTAACACTGAAAAGCATACCTACAACTTTTTATCAAAACAAGAAAGGACAAAGAAATGCCTCTGTTCTTTTATGGCATTTCAACCACAAGGGTCATTGATTCGCGCATACCTAAACCATTTTCTTGATTTTGGTTTTCCAACAGAAATTTTTAAAACTATTTTAAATTTGATTAACATTTTACAGTGCTTGGAAAGAGATTAGTAACAGGCTGCGCCCCAGTCCCATCTGCCTGCTGTATCAAAAGAAGCTTTAAATATGTTAATTTCACATTCAAAACATTTCTCCAATAGTCGGAAAGAAAGCAAGTTATCATGATGATACGTGCCACCAATAGACAGGAATATATTATAACCAATACTACAGTTACTAAATAAATAACTTCCGATTATCATTATCAACATCGTCAACTCAAGAACATGTTTCAAACGTTATAATTCGACGAGTATAACAAGCGTGACAAGCCATTTCCTACAGTAGAAAATTACACCCTTACTTCACAGCCTCTGAAGAGAATAAGACGTAATAAAGCAACAATGCTTCTAGGCGTTAATGCAACATCCTTCAAAACGAAATCAAGTTGCATGGAACGTTGCGAAACGGTCACTTTAATGCAGCGGTTTTAAAAGCTATGCTTATGACCACTCCGGACCTACAACCCAAAAGATGACAACTTTACTCTCATATATTAGCAGAATAGAAATAAAAATAGCCTTGCCTAATAATTACTAGTAGCGGTGATTTAGTTTTTTTGTCTTGGGCATGCGAACCACAAAGGTCATTCAATGTTAATGTGTTTTGAGGTTTATATGCTATTAAACACAGAAACTATATAACACGATAGCGAGAACAAAGCCCCAGGCACACCTGAGGCCGACCGGGGCACATGCGGCTCCCCAGTCCCTCCTGCCTGCTAGACATGTATTCACATGAAGACTGATTAGATTAGGACTGAGTAGACCATGTTCCTTACCAATATTTCACACATCAGCACAGTCGATTGGTACTGAGATAATTGCAATTGTTTACGGAAAAGCCTAAACCCCTCCCCAAGTACTCTTGAGGCAAAACGTACTCTCTGTGAACTGAAGCACCACCCTCCTAAGCCATTTATCATTCTTATTTCTTATTATGAATTGTAGAAACTCCTTTGAAAGAATGTCAATTTAACGTCTGATTTTACAAGAGGTTATACGGCAACAACTATTTGCAATGCCTAATGATTCGCGGGGGTGGTTCCATTGGCAGATTGATGATCATGATCCTGACAGGAAGTCACCAGGTTGTTATCAAAATCTATTTTCTTTGGCTAATAAAAACAGCGCATTAGGAAGCAGAATATTGTATCGTTAATTCATGTAATTGTAACTGCAGATGCAAAAAACTACAACGCGCTGAGTTGATATATGGCTTTTCCCACAGGCCCCGATAACAGCTAGCAACAGACCGGTACTACAATGCCTGTTGACCAAGCGGAGATCTCTCACAGCTGTCCGGTGACGAAACAGCTCGTTCTTTAAGCACTTGCCATGGATGCAACGACACTGGCGCTAGTTTGTACGCTAGACAAAGGACATCACTACATCACCAATCTATCATGAGATACAAAATCTGGACACGTATTCTTAAGCAACTCGGTCAAGGTAAAAACAATTTGCAATAGATTCTTTTGGTGACTCTGGTGATCTAAGGTGAGGGTAGTTTGAGATAGCAAACTATTGTAATGTCTCTAAGTGCATGGGAGTTGGTACTATTGTTTCTTTATTTCATAGATCCCTGTTTCAAAATAAAGAAAAAAATATGAATTTTCGGGTGTTTGTTAAACTTGACTTGTTATCTCTTACCCTTATTTGCAGTATTCTTGACCAAACTCACTACTTTTTTTATCCAAGCAACTATTTATCTCTACAAGTAAGGGTCTACCTGGTCCAGCAAACCCGTACACAACACCCTGAACTCAACATCTCATTCATCCCGCAATCAGAACTTCCATTCCAACCTTCCTGATCCGAGCACTCACGTTCTATTTTCTCATCTCATCCCCGGCAATCCAGAGCAACGCCCAAGGCGGACGTGGCCTGGTGCCCTCCTCCGAACCAACTAGCATTTTGATCTTATGAACTCAGTGGGGTAGTAAAGTAGTTTTGGTTACATAACCACCCCCCCCCCCCCAACGATCAACACTAATAAAATAGAGTCATGAATACAGCTTTTTGCATCCCTCAACTGCACCTAATAAACTATTTTTTGCTGATTTTTTTTTTATTTCTAGAAAAAGAAGGAGTCTAAACAGTAAAAGTTAATTTTGAATTATACGGAATACGTCCTATCGAATTGAGTTTATAATCTGAATAACCAAGGGAATAGTTTTTTTTTTTTTTAGTAGTAAATTATAAGGATATTTCGTCAGTAAAAACCTTAAGTTCTTGGCCTCCCTCATTTAAAAATACGTACAATATAAATATTGCTGATATAAAAACATCATTTTATGTAGTCAAAGGAAAGATTTATCCATGGTTTTAATCTGTTTATTGATTTAGTATTTAAATGGGAGGGGGGGGGGTTATGTATAAAAATACATAGTTTATTTTAATTCAGTTAGCAAGTACTTTTACTAAACTTTATTGAACGTTTTTTAATGTGAAAGAAATAATAAATGTAATGTAAAAGCTGCCTAAAGCGCTTGTAAATAAGAAATAAAAAACTAGTGGGCAGATGAAAATAAGACGTTGGCTACTTCTATCGCCACAGCCAGTAATTAAAACATAAAAATGTCGTATGTCGTATGTACATAAATAGTTAATAAAACAATATGTTCATAAAAAAATGTATACAACGTCAATTTGCTGCTTCGAAAACAAACAATGGAATGAGTCTAAAGCAATTAGAGTAGTACAAAAGCTTAGGAGACAGTTGAAATGAAACGTCACCGAGAAGGACAGAGCAGGTAGGAAAGAGGTAGCCGATTCCGCAAGGGTAGCTGCAAATGGTCGCCTAATGACTGGCTACCGTAGCGACCAAAGTGATTTCATCCTCCACTTAGCCCCCGTATTCGGTCGCTATTCTTTCTATAATCGGTGTTTTCGGTCTGACCGTCCGCACAGGGCACCGTCCACAGCGACCTCCGATGGGACCTAACCGACCGAATATTTTTTACAGTCGAACTTTGGTACAATCACAACAAGTAAACAATTTGTTTTCCTTTAAAAACATTTCACATCAAATACTTACTACTTACATAATACACTGTTTCAATTAAAAAAAAAAAATTTTCAAAAAAGAGAAATAAATTAACTTCATTAAAATACGTCTTGGCCAGGAAATAGGTCCCTCGCCAAATAACTTCCAATTGAAAAAAATCTCGAAAATATCTCTTGGAGAATAATTATAAGTTTTAATTAATCTTATAACCGGTGACGCACGCGGCTGATGGAGGAGCGAGGGGTACTTCCCAAGACTCCGCTTCCCCTTTCTGGGGGAGTGTGGGTTTGTAAATATTGTATGACTGTGCGAGTGAATAAAAATCGTATGAATGATAACATTTATCACAATTACTTATTTCCCAATAAGGCAGATAGCAATTTTATAAACAATAAAAAAGTGACAGTATAAATAATCTCAAATTTCAGCTGTACGAAATCAGGAAGCCTTTGTACTGCCTAAAAATGACTATATTATGATATACGCTCCATTGAAGGTTGCAAAAAGTTTTTTTTTTTTTAATTAAGCATAATATCCTTAATTTTTTGAAAAAAAATAATTAGGAGTAAGGATGGCCTACTAAAAAATGACGGGACCGCAATGATACCACCCCTTTTCAACACCTACAATATATGCTAAGTGCGTAACGCAAAAAAATCGTGTAACGAGGCATAAAAATGCAACCATATGTTCGAAATCATTATGTTATGGTAATCGGCGCAGTAACAGTAATATACTGGACACCAGTAAATTTAAGAAACAGTGACAGTTTCTCTTTAACTAACTAGAAAGGTACAAATAAATAAGTGACCATAGGGGAGGTGCACGGACCCACGAAGCCAAAGAGATATTTTTTCATCGCAACGTTCTACTAATGCCAGGACCATTTGGGTTTGAAGGGGTCGTGGGAGAGCATACGCTCCACCTTTTTTTTTTATTATTATTTTCTTTTTCATTTTTTTTTTCTTTCTTGTCTCCGGACCTGGGCCACCTTAAGCAAGAAATTAATTTCAGGGACCAATTAGAATAATGGAGACCACACGTTAGATACTGACTAGTGTGATGGGAAAGAACTTCACGGAGACAAAAAAATGTATATAAACGTGACAATAACGTGTTTCAAATTCTAACAGTCTAACAATATTGTAGTGTCAGGATTGATGAATAAATTCTGCTGACGATAATGATCCTCACAATCGATATGTATACTTTTTTTGAGTATATTCGTTTGGCTCTCCGTTGATTTTAATAAATTTACGATTTTACATACTTACTTAAGAAATAAAAGAATCAATGATCAAAGTAGTTTTCAAATCAATTTCATAAGGCCCTATAAAAAAAAAAAAAAAAGAGGCTTGTCAAACTTTTGCATTATTATATTTATAAAATGCAACGTGACAAATGCAAGGTTAGGTTGTTGAACCTACTTACGGAACATTTTAACGTTTTGCACAAAATAAGTAGAGTCGTTTCAGACACGTAAAAAAAACTACAATTCATAAACAGGGACTTCGAAAGCGATAAAATTCTTATATTAATGGTTTATGTATGATAAAAACTCTTAACGGAATAGTCAAAAGTCTCGAATGTTGAATTGAGATATTTTCGCTGTGAAGAAAGCCATGACACGTCAAATGCCGCGCCACGGCGAGCCCACATTTTTATCAACAGAATCCCTATAAAAAAAAATATTACAAAAACAGGAATAGCCGCCTGGAATACGAAATGCCACCTACCTGGAGCTGGAAGGACAAGTGACAAATTGTTAGGACTCTGTTTTGGTGTCAGGGACTTGAAATACTGCCCTTGCCCTCGCAAAGGGAACCGTCCGTGCCTGGGCCAAGGGCGAAGTCAAACAAAGCCCCGGCACATAAATAAAACTTAATAATGTTGAGTTATCTGGCTTCGGACTTCCATGATGTTGCCAATTCTTAGATGCCTTAAATCTTTGAAGGGTCAGGAAATCATGGAAAGGTTTAGGTAAGGAGTCATGAAAATAAAATCTAGGTGCTTAAGTACAAAACAAAATAACAAAAAAGGAATAGTTAGACTCGGCGTGTACCGTTAAGGTGTGCAGATGTATGAATGGGATCTTGAGCTGGAGTAAGTACTTAAGATGGAGGAAGGTGTTTCCGGTGATTTATCTCATGGACTGCTTCCAAAAGTGCCGCGCCGACATCCGCCCTGGGGATGAATACTAACGACAGCGATAGTGAAAGTAATTTTACCGTCTATCCTTTCAATATATCCTCTCTGAGGTACTCCTAAACGCCCGCCGTTAACGTTTGCGATTCTGGCCGCGAACTGTTTAGAAGCGATGAATAGAGTTCAGATAATATTCAACGATTAACAGGTTGTCGGGGACAATGGATGTGCTCCCAATGCACTCAACCCCGACACGATTGAGCAGTCACTCAGACAATAAAGAATTATCGCGGCGAGTTAATTTATTTCTTATGCCGCAGCAGTTACATTAGTGGCGCTTTGTTATTGTTACGAACGGAATAATAACAATGCCGATGGCACAGTTCAATGTTAGAAAATGTACCACCATGTATTAAAATACCTGTGCAATCTTTTTATTACCCTGCTATTGATTTTATGCTAGCAAGATTAAAATCATAACCATTTAAGAGAAAAAAACTTGGAGAAGACAGGGTTTAGGACAATCCCTACTTCACGTCGGACAATTATGAATATTATAAAAATAATCATAAAACTGTAGAAGTTGGTAATAAACGGTGAATTGCCCATCAGCGAATGTAACCAACTGACTAAACTTTAACTTACTATTCCTACTATTAAGAAAATATTCCTACTAACATGCCAGTCAGCTGAATAGTCCGTAAGAACGAAAGCAATACTTTTTTCAAAGTAGTATATACGAAGGAGGAAAAAATAATTCTGCAACTAGAACTATAGAAATTCTGCAAGGTCAAATAATTGCGTTGCGTCGTAGGTAGTGAGCTTCGTAGGAACCGAGACCAAAAAGATCATGATTGCCTTATTTCACATATATTTACTAGTAATAGGATCAATGTAAATATAACATTGATTTACTTCATCTAATGTAGGAGAACCTCAGTGGGAAGTAATTTTCCCTGGATCCATAGAAGCCTTTTGTAAATTAGGACAAGCTATAGATCTTTGTAAAATAGTTCTCATATGATATATAGAAGTATTTAGGTTTAATCTAAAAGTAGGCAGTTTTTGGGGTCAAAAAAATTGCATTATTGTCATGTACGGGAAAATAAGCCTGTTCGTCCTCCGATATGAGGTACAAGTCATAAAAATAGCAAGATGGCGGATAAGAAGCCCTTTCAGAACAAGAGCGGCCATATGGAGGTCTCATATTAATCAACAGTTTAGTATAACTTCCTGTCTCTTACGTCCGGTCAACTGAGACGTCCGTTCTCCTTTGTATTTTTTTTTAAAATATTTTTTGTATAGTTTTTTACTTCCTGTAATAATTATGGCAGGGGTTTGTTGATTAAATCGTCACTCGCAGTAATGAGAGAAAAAAAAAAAAAAAATTTGTACTGATTTTAATGCATAGAAAATTTTTATTTTTAAAAATCCCTGTAAATATTCCCTAATTCAAATAGAGTTCCAACTTTTTTTCCGATCTTTTCTTCGCCCATTCAGAGTAACAATTATAATTAGGTATAAATTGGGATTGTGTAATTAATTGAAATGACATCGTGAAATGCAACAGTTATAAATTAAAATTTCGCAATCCAGCAGTTCACATTAGTTGAACTGTACGAGGCGGTAATAGGTATGTAAAACGAAGGGTATGCTCCCTGTCTGTACCGGAGGAGCGGGTTTTCGCAGTTTTCTGTCTGGACCAGGATGATCGTGTTGACGCAAATGGTACATAATTAGTCAGGAACAAAGTTTCTTTTCTTAACTACACGTGGTTCCAGTCCTCCAGTACCAGTTACAACGAGCTACCCACTTTTTTTCTCCTTTTATTTGAAAAAGAGTTATAAAAATACAGCAAGTTCTACAGTAAGTGATTGTGGGCCTCTTCACTTCAGACCTCGCAGAGCTATTCGGGCTCCGAGGACGTGGGGAGGCTTTCCTATGAATTATGTAAACATCAGTGTGGACTGTGCTGATGTATGAAGTATTCTATGGCCATATGGTTTTCAACCGTCATCCTCAAATCAGTTCTCGTGTCCTTAAAATGAGAATACACGTCCTACCTGCCAAACGGGTAGGACTGGGGAGCCGGAATGTCGGCATCTTATAGCATAAATACCTCATGACACGTTAACGAAACTCTTTCCAAGCGCTGAATAATATATAATAATAAAACTTAAATAATTAAAACATCAATTATGCAAAACCAAAAAAAAAATTGGTAATAGATATGAGGGCATCATTGAACCTTGTGGATCGACATGCCCTAAAACAAACAAACAGAAGATCCAGCCCCAAAACTCTCCAACGGTCTAGTTACCTTCCTTTTCCCTTTTAAATTATTTTACGAACTCCTTTAAAAGCCCATTTAATCTAAGATCGGGCGACCAATTATAAACTAATGGACATGATTGACCACGCGGTTAGTAGCCCTTGCGGAAATATCAATTAATAAATAATAATAAGTCCGGTAAGACTTTTAGGGCGTTAATTGCCCTAAAGGAAAAAAATGGGGTAATCAGCTTTCTCTTGGCTACTCCCTTCCTGGCGAATGAGCCGTAACTGTATGCAAAACTGTGGGAAAACACCTTCCTCAAGGTTCACCTACACAGCAATTAGCATAAGAAAAGAATACTTCACCATTACACAAGTATTGTGAGCGATGTTTGATTTTTTTAAATTTTTTGTCAATAGAGAAGAGAGCATAAAAGCATTTAAGGTGCGGCTGTCGAATTTCTATTAAACGACTGAAACAAAAAAAAAAAAACAAGAGAAGAAAGCTCTTGTTAGCGAGAATAAAAAAAACGTAAAATTTTATGAAAACGCTTTAAATATATTAAAAGTTACATCACACGATCCACGCTGTCACGTCGAGTTACCTTAAAAATATGGAGAGAGACAAAAAATGCGATTAAAGTATGTCTGAATCATTAAAACATTCCGTGATCCACGGAAAAAACATTAAAACTACCAGCTGATACCGTTAAGAATTTTTACTCGTGAACTAACTAGGAAGTTTTGGTGAAAGCTATTCGCAGTTAAAAAAAAAATTATCGATTACTCTCAACAGGTGGTTCTTGTGACATGTGCTGCAACCCAGTGGTTTGTGATAGCGTATTGTATTCATACTCAGGTATAGTAATATAATTATTTTTAAAATTGCATAAGTTAATGAATCACGATTTAATTTGGCGTTTCATTCCCAATTACAAACCATATTACAATATAAACTCGACAAACAATATTTGATAATAAATAATCTAGGAATACAAAAGCTTACCTAAATGCTTTTTACGTGTTTAGATTAAAATTAAAAACTAAAATTACCCCTTAACAGCACCCTTCATGTCAGTTAAGTTAGGAGTTGCCACCAAATTGACCGATACTTATTAACCAAGATATTTCTGTATGACAACAAATGACAGATGATAGATTACTTTGCTGTAATTAGCATAAATGAAAAAAGTTGATATTCTGACAAATGGCTGCAAGATCAGGAGAGAAACATTTATTGTACATACAAGGTACACGGGCGGTGCTAGGGGTGCGATTAGCATAGGCGGAATGCAGCATGTTTTCAGCTGTGCTAGTAGCCTCATTAGACCACCAGGCTTTCTGACGATGCTTTCTTATCGACATTAGGATATCTGCCAGCAGTTTAAACCCAAAGCTTTGTTTACACTTCAACTCATCATTTAACTACAATATAATTGTGATATGCCTGATTGCGAACTTTGTCTAATTCGCGATTACGTAATTGAATTACAATCTCAATTAATGAAATGTAATCGGGGATATCACATCATTTCACTGCACTTGTAATTCGAATATAATACGTCCAACTCAATTCATGGGTTAGAATCAAATGCTGAAAATACTGCAGTCAATTAATTGAAAATTGGCAAGTTTTTAAATTCAGTATTAACCGTTAACACAGCCCCGGTCCCAAATCCCTACAATAACTAAGTGGTTTTATCACTCAGCTGCAGGTTAGGTATTCCGACCATAAAATAAAATTCATTTTATTATTCAAATTCCGTAGAACACTGGCAACTTTAATCCTTGTAATTCATTATTGTTCTATAGCGGATAGTTGCTAATAATTTCACAATTAAATTGCATCGGTCCTAAAAATTTCCCTTCTGCCTCATGCTGAATTTAATTATTAAAAGGGATATTGGAAATTAGCAAATAAAGTATTGTAAGCGAATAAAGCGATTTTATTCATTATTCATTTAATAATATTAATTCATTTATTCTTAAAAACAGAAGAAATTAAAGGATTTAGTGAACAGCATCTTCGGTTTATGGATGGACCAGTTTCAAAGGGTAGGAATAGTTACTGTGGGAACGTTCCCATTACTCACGGTAACGGCTCAGAAGAGCTCGAGTGTTATTTTTTTTTTTTGGGGCTAATTTAAAAAAAAGAAAGAGAACAATGCGGTGCGTGTTGACGCCGATAATTGCGACAGCCACCGCATTCAGGATCATTACCGACCTGAAACTAAAGGTCGCTAGGGCCGGTGACCTCAACATATGAATATAAATTGGCACCAAGATCCGAGTGGAAACCAGTCAACCCCGACGAATAGGAAGCTTCTCATCCTCTGTCGTGGCGAACCGCCGGGCCATACGTGTGGATTAGCAATGGGCTTATGACACACCCGCTATGTACAGAGTCACACCTACACTTGTCATGTATGAACAAGTTACATACGCATTATCTGACCATTTACATTGTCTTATCTAGAATTATTGAAAATAAATAGTGCACTCATTATCTTTTCCTCAAGACAAAAAAAAAATCAGTTAAGTATGGTGTATCGTCTACAGTCAAGGATTTTGTTTGATGGGAAAATTTACACGCTAGGAGGTAATTCGCAATGATATCTGCTCTTACTGTTATTGGGATATCAAAAGGAAATATAGAGGAGAATTTCATGTCCATAAGTCAAACATGCGCTGCACCTAAACTGGTATTTTTTAATTGTTTTTCACATACTTCCGATTATTATGTATCAGCCAAAATATTTAGGTCATTTTGAATATACCTTTACTAGTAAGTATCCACGCTGGTTATTATTTAAACTATTTTTTATTCAATTTTGTTACATATCACTAAAGCATTCATACTAAAAATGCCTTAAAAAGTATTAAAATAGCAATTTCTAATATTGGTACTCAAAATTTTTTAAAGTTCTTTTAGCGTTGCCGTATTTAAATTGTTCTTAAATATAATTTTTAAATCTTAAATATTTTCTAGTTGGGACTTGAGAAAGTTTACTTTTTGTTTCATAATACTCAAATCAGTATTCTAACCAAAACCGCTAATTGGCTGCTCTGAGGTTTGCCAAAACAATCAAAACATCATTTATTACCATAAGTACATACTTTATAATGAGCAACCATCAATTAAACTTACATGTCCACTGAACGGAGTTTCTCGACCTAACGAAGACTGGTCGAAACATGCCATTGATAAGACCGGAGGTAGTCGGGTCCCAAACGATACAGCTGCTAGGAAGAGAGAGATATCGGCTGCGACGATCGGAACTGCCGTAAAAAAGAAGACACGGGGGATACGGGGTCAAGGCCTGGGGGCCGACGGTAAAGGGGCCAGGTATGAATGGGCTGGAGAGCTGGTATTTTTACCGAGAGCGACCGTATGAATGAACGGAGACATGGCCGGACCCCCTTCCACAGCGGCTCACTATATATAGCCACGGTCCAGCCAGCGGCGAGGCGCCGCCCCTCGCCTCAGTGGCGCATCTGTCTCAGCGCCCGGGGGTAATCCTCTTTCGCGAACGAGTCAAAGAACCGGCGGCAAGACGACTCGTGACCGTCTCGATTCAGACGTTTGACATATCACGCAAATGAAGGATTCCGAAGACCAAAACGATTTTAATCATTTAATGTACTTCCATTATTCATTTGATGTAGTCCACTAAACTACAAATATCATTCAGGACATCGACTATTCCTATTCTTACACCCAGCATGAGAGAAAAATATTTATTTTTTTATTACTAATTGAGTTATTCATGACCTTAAATTATTTTTCTTGGGATTATTTTTATTTTCACCATCATCGGGGAATGAAAATATGAAGCCTAAACAAAACAGTAAAATTGTAATGGCTTTTTGTAATTACAGTTTAAAAAAAAACACGAATACGTATTGTTAATCAAGACGTTAATATCTTTTATTGATACGCTAGTAAAAATTATAGAAGTATTTATGTTTTTATTATGAACTAATTAAAGCCAAGTGGCTTAATAAGAAATAGGGCATCCATATAAAATTTTATTTCTTATGTTTCTAGGTTGAATAGAGGACTCACTATGACCAAAACACAGAGATGAAAACATGACGGGAATGGTTTTGAAAGAAACAACAACAAACCCCTGGTTAAAAGTCAAAACTTTGGAAGCTTTCGTATGTTGTGAAAATTTTAATAACCGAGAAAGCAAAAAAATATTTTATAATCTAACTGATTGGCTCGTAATATTCTAAAGCAAGTATCTTGCGGCGATTGGAGAGCAGACAGAAAAGAGTAAAAATTTAGGGGGGAAAACTGAAAAAATAGTAGCCAATACACTTTAGGACGAAGTTCTGCAAACGGGCGACATTGGAACGGGTCCAGCGTTTGACTTGCCTCGGAGAAAGTTACGAATCTACGCATTAAGTATTTGGACGAAAGCCAAGCACCGACCATAAGCCTGGTAAAGCCCATTTTCGATTTTCCTCACTAGACTCAGAGGACCCCGTTCCAGCAGCTTTCCATCAGACGAATTCCTAAGGGGAGCTGAAAATAGAACCCGTTATATCCTCCACAGGCGCACTAATTAATCACTTGATTGCTTGGGCCATCCAGAATGTTCTTAAAGGACATCTTGAGGGGAGAAGTTACAAACAATTCGGGGTTTTCGGGAAACCCTTCGGGGGGAAAAGGATTTTCCAATACAATGAAATTTTTAAAGCATGATGTGTTTGTTTACTGCCTCCGCACTCTTGCCGCAGCGTTGACAGATGAGCCATTAAGAAGGGGGAAGAAAGACATGATATACGAGAATTTTGTTTTCCGCGAGAGGAATGAATGGCCTACGTGAAGGTCTAAATCCCACCAATTCTTCGTTTCCCCTTAAACCAAAAGTAGGTTTTTTGTATGAAAGTGTTTATGAAGCACACTCGTAAACCCTCCCGCTATTTTACTAACTAAATATAATCAGCATATATTTAATGTGTTCGACCTTTGAAATATCAGATCGATTGACCGATTCTTACGACCGGTAAAATTAAGTCCGTAGAATCCGGACAGTTAAACCGATGGATCTTCCGGGTTTTTCCCCCCAGGCTCACCAAGAAACACGTTACAGAGCAAGGAGGAAAAATATTTCCCAAAGAAACGGCCGGGGTTAGTAAGATTCGGTACGGGGCAGAGACCAGTGTCGGCAATGTTTGTACTCTAACGTAAAAACCACCGGGAGGATGAGAGCCGCAGAAAACATTAGGTATGGTCAATCTCCCAGTCCAGCGCATTTTTACAATCCTTTTGAACTTGGTCAACGACGCCGCATTTTCACCGGCGGTATACACTAAAGTCTCGGTAATCCGATCGGCTGTTCACCAGTCAGCTCATCCAGTAGCTCTCACACTAGCAAAAACATGCAATAACTAAAATACCAGCGTAAAAAAAGGTTATTGATCAACCGCACTGGAACATATTAAATACAAGATTACTGTTCTAGAATGTAAATATTTTCTCGATTATCGGTGAGATTCTTTTTGCTTTTCCGTCTCGTGTTCTAAACCGTCAGAATTTTTATTCTTAATTAACAATTGAGCTGTTACTTTAGAAATCTCATAAAATAAGCAAAATGTTTTTCACGTTTATTTTTTTTTCCATACTTTATATCATTGTAATTTAACCTAATATGTTACATTTATGAATCATTTTTATGACTGCTAACGTAAAAAGACACACGAAAGACTATCGTCTGGAATGAAAGTAAAGCAAGGTATACTACAATAGGTATATTGCACCAAGCGTCCAAAGCTGCCTATATTATAAATATTTCAAAATTTATACAAAAATGTAAAAAAATCGATTAACCATTGGTTTAGAATATTGCTAACAGAGAATAATTACCCAAACATAAGACTAAGGGCATAATTTATCATGAAGAAATGTTTTTCACGTTTAATTTTTTTTCCATACTTTATATCATTGTAATTTAACCTAATATGTTACATTTATGAATCATTTTTATGACTGCTAACGTAAAAAGACACACGACAGACTATCGTCTGGAATGAAAGTAAAGCAAGGTATACTACAATAGGTATATTGCACCAAGTGTCCAAAGCTGCTTATATTATAGATATTTCAAAATCAATAACATCAAAATTTATACAAAAATGTAATAAAATCGTTTAACCATTGGTTTAGAATATTGCTAACAGAGAATAATTGCCCAAACATAAGACTTAGGGCATAATTTATCATGAAGAAATGTTTTTCTATATAATTTTTATCGTTGGGTTCTTTTTTTTATATTTTTCATTAACAAAATTTATATACAATTCAATGAAGAGTTTATCCCTAATCAAGGGCGATGATGTTAGTTTTCTTTTCGTCTTTTAAACTGGATGCATTGCAAATTAGCATAGCATTTTTTTTTTTTTTTTATTATTATTATTTCGTAAAGATTGGAAATAGATTTATTTGATAGTAGAGCCTCACACGGTAACTCTTTGTGACTCATTTCATAAACAATACAGAAGATTATGCTTAACTACAACTAATATGCAATTGCACCGCTTACCTCCCTAAGCTTCTTCTAACCCCCCCCCCCTTCCATGTGTGTAATGATATTGTTCTAGGAGGTGTTTAATGACGGTATAGCCTTAGCCGGTGGCTGTGAACGGTAATTACTGTGAAGGAACGTCTCCACGCTTTCTTGCCATGGAAGAAAGAGAGGAGACAAAACAAGAAGCTTGGGACTCTCAACCGCACACTGGTTCTCAGGGTTAAACGTTCCGACGACTGTCACTAAATCATTGGAAACGGCAGCTCAATGCGTGTTTCTTGACTACATTTAGAAAGATAAGTTTTCAATAGTATTTTTTTTTTTCCAGATTCCGTCTTCACTAATATCACAGTGACAGACACATGCAGAAAAATTCAAGAAAAAACAATAACATTGTCAAAACTAGTAAAATTCAACATAAGGAAATTCCAAAATCAAATACACATTTGACCTATGGACTCCCAAAGTAAATAAACACATATCGTGCTTATGAATGTTTACCGATAGAACTCTCGGGACTTACTAACCTTTAATGGAAAAAGTGGCTGACCAAAAACCTAAATGCTAATATTTAACATGAATATCATGCTTATTTTTCTTTTAAAACCGTCATTAATCTGGATGTTACTTTGCAATTAAAAAAATTCTATCCTGACTAGTATGACAAACATAATACTTGTTAGGATTTTAGCTGATTCAATTTTTTTTGGTTAATTCGTCTCAGCAGTGGGCATAGGTGCGAGAAAGCCGGTTTTAAACTGCAGCCGGGTTCAATCCCCAAACAAGCAATAGATTTTTTACTGTTGAAGTACCATCAGAAATTATCCGACTATCCGAATCCTCTAGCAAGATCATTTACAAGTATCACCCATCACTAAAACTCTCTCTAGAGATTGAAGCGGAAGTAGCCCCGTGATCATTCGTAAATATTTAGTTACTGGTAGTTCTGGCACTGGAAAGTTTTCTTCCCTCAGGTTTTCAGCGTCTGCGGCTTCCTTCATCCCCCACTTTATCTACCCAAATCATCGCCTACTTCTCCTTAGCCGGGAAGGCGACTACTGCGGGAAGCCTGCGGGGTTCTCTGGACTATACTCGTATGTGTGTATGTGTATCTTTTGACATTCTAGTGCAGATCATAATTTTCTTCAAATTATCATTTATTAATATCTTAGAACTTTATTGTGCAATAATTACAATCTGCCTTTTATAAGGCAATAATAATACAGATAAATGATCTCATTCATACCATATTTACAGTCATCATTCACTCGCTCATTCATACAATAGGACATGATTGGAGAAACTGGCCATTGCCAGGACTCCCACTGTCACGCGATTATAGCAGGTCACGAGGCCACTGCCGTTTGAGTCTCCGAGGAGGATTATAGGGATGAGTGGCGCAGTGCAATGACTGTGCTACAGGATTAGGGTGGTTGGAAAGGCTACTGTGGAATTTCATAAACTTGGAAGGGATGAGTTCTAGAATGTAGGGTATATTAAGGTCGTTATGAAGGATTTTGTTGCTGACATAATAAGGGGCATTTACTATTGTTCTCAGGACTTGGGATTGAAAGGATTGGATACGCATGATGTTTGACTTTTTTGCTGTCCCCCATAGCTCTATTCCGTATGTCCAGATTGGTTTAAGTATAACTTTGTAGATTAGTAGTTTATTTTCTATTGAGAGATGGGATGTCCTTTGAAGTAGTCTGTACAGTTGTCCAAAGCGTCTGTTTAGTTCTTGTCTTTTTAGTCTCGTATGTGGGTTCCAGGTCAGTCGTTTGTCGAGATGGAAGCCTAAGTACCGTACTTATCATTTATTATTGAAAAAATAACCCGAAAATCCTTTTTACCTCCCCTAATGGAATGTATATAAATTTGTATTTTTAGTTAAGTTCCAGAAATAATATTCAACATACATTATGCCTCCAGTAATTAGTTTATTCAATAGAATGAAGAATAAACATTGAGATACGCCGAGTAGTTTGCTCGGGTTTTCTTACTGTACTCCAGTCTTCATCGCGTGCTACCGAAGCCTCAAGCTTATCTGGGTTTCCATTATGAGAGTCTCAGGCTCACACGACCTTTTCTATTTCCTCGACGGCACGTTAGGTCTTACCGAGGGGGGCCACTTCCAACAAATCATAGGAATAATCAACTGTCACGCAATCGTTCTCGGCGATGTGACGTACACGCATCCTCACGGAATCCGGTAATAAACGATTACAATTAGTTTAATGAATTTAAATGCAGGTCCCATGGGATGTTTTTAACAGACCAGATCAGTCTGTCATTTGTCACATAGCAAACAATCGTGAAGTTCGTTACCTCAGCACAAAGTTTTAATATCTAAGAAAATAAAAGCCATAAAAGGTTTTTTCTTTGACAATGCGGAAAAAGTACCGAAGGTTTTAATGACAGTATTTTTGTAATTATAGTCCACAAAACTCCCACAGCACATCGCATCGGAAGCATTATTCATCATAGAGATCTGTAATATAAAACTTAGCCCAGGATTTGGTTTTAATTATTAGATAATTGATTAATTATTCGGGAAATTATTTTCGACGATCATCGGATGGGGCACAACTAAGAAAAATATGGGATTAGTTTATGATCCGTACAAGATTTGATGATTTTATATTATAGCTTAAACATTTTTTTAAATAATAAAAATCCCTATCCGGTACTGGTTGTTGGCTTGGTGACTTGCAACTGAGGAGACCCAGGATCGATCGCCATATCCAATAAGGGTTTTTTCATTGTGAGGATGGTTCTAGTCAGGATTAAAGCAGTCTTGCGAGTATTTTATATGAGCAGTTATTCGAATAAAGGAATTGCCAGCCCAGTCTAGAAAATCATAATTAAGGTTGATAGGTGAGTTGGTGCGCACTACACTAAAACTCACCGCCACCTACAGACTATAGCCACAGTTTTCAATCGGTGATAATTTTACCATGGGCTTTTGTAATCTTAAATGCAATCGTTTCTGGGTTTGAAAATAACAACGAATCCATTAAAACGCGGTGAAATAACGAAAAAGTTAACTAGAGTTTTTGATGGAGTGATCATGACGGCTGTGAACGTTGAATGAGCAGCCAGACCGAGACGGTGGTATACAGGTTGCAGCGATCAGCTGGCACGACAGGAAACGGAAGACAGGAAGTGGGAACCCTGCTCTACTGTTGTGTGCGAGTATGTGTGCGGGTGCAGGTACCCACTTATCTACCAGGCCCTACGGTTTTTACACCAAAATAAAAAAAATCTCAATACACATGAAGAGGAAGTGGCACTCAACGAGCCACCCACCTTTACAACCGCTATTCACGCGTTGGTGTACTTTTTTTGAATTTAGGAAAACCAAGTTTACCTGCAGTAAAAAGCTGGAACCTGAAATTTTCTGTTTTATGCCTTCAAAGACGAGGACCAAGTAAAGACCACAAACGAGGTAGAAGGCAACAATGAAAAATTTAAGTATTTCCACCTCACCGAACCCGTCACTGAAGGTTAACACGCTATTAAGGTTAAAAGCTGACCAACTGTCGAGGTATGTATCTAGCGAAATATTGAAGAAGAAATTGCAACGGAAGACGAAACTAACTAAGGGTACGTTCCGAGTTCAGTCTTTCAACAAATACCTGATTCATGACGAACGTCACGAGAACGAACATTGACGCAAAATTTCATTCAGCAAACACGAGAGGTGCTGATAGTAAAATGTATCTTGGGCGATAAGAACCGTTTTGGAGGATTTCTAAAATACTTGCTTCATGACGAATTGTTTCTTAAGGGGATTTGTCACTTAGATACGTTTTTTCAGATCAACTATGAACAGTAATAGACCATAGTGCGTATCAGTGCCTAACATATTAAACAGAACAAACCACAGTTACAATAGTAGAATAACAAATAGAAAGGTTTGTATAAGCTATTTTAACAATAGTCTCGATATGTATTTCAATCCGTCTCTCACCGTTTGATAAATAATTTCTATTTTGCAATTAATTAAAATTTATTCGATCTCCCTGGTAGAAGGATAATTACTAAAGGAAATGGGGTTGCACAATTGCCTGTAGAGGTGGCCCTTATCTCCACAGGACCGTAACACCACTGAAGTCGTAAAATTCATGTTAAGGTTTTTAAGCCAGGCATGTACCCATTACTAAAACATGCCTATCATAACTTAACAATAATTCAGGGGTTGAGAAATATAGTGGCGTAAGTCAGCAAAATCGAAAAAGTGAATTACGCAGTCATTTTGCATTACAAAAACATACTCTGTTTAAATTCATAGTAAATTAAACCGTAGTTCCTTTCAATTCCTCTAGATTGGATGATTTTTACAATGTTACCATTCACCATAGGAAAATAGTGGTGTAAGACATGCACCCTTCAAAAATAGTGAAACGTAGATTAGCTTCATTTCAATAAAACAATGGGAGAGATAAACAAAACTTGAGTTTTTTAAGGACACAAATGTGAAAGTGTTTTCAACACTCACTTACACCACTATATTTATCAACCCCCCAATTATGAGTTTAGTTTCAATTTAGATATTAATAACATAAGTAAAATTTCTCGAAATTTGTCAAAGAATTTAGTTTTAAACTATATTCACAAAGTTACACGATCTACGTGAGCGTAGAGAATGAAATGTGTCATGTAATATATATTTCAATATATTCTAGGTAAAATGAAAAATTTCAAGCTTGGTAAATTTAATTTCTTTCTTTACATTCCAAAAGACAAATATGTATGTAAAATTTGTCCTTAAATTGAAAAAAAATTGGAAATAAATGGATTTTCTATTTTCTAAACTATGGTTTCTAATTGAATTTGCAGTTAAGAGCCGATAATTTTAGGAATAATTCCTGTACTAATGTGCAACAAGCAATCAAAGGTGAATGATGTCTAGGAAACAATAGGGCAAATGAATCAAGAATTTAGCATTCACAGTTTAAGTAAGAAGATTCCAGAGGGATTAAGGAAAAATTCCAGGGTAAAAGTGAAAGGGTTATGGTTTGGCTAGAGGCGCCATTTCCCAAATCACAAGTGGCTTTTTCGACTTGGAATTGAAAAGAGACACTTATTGACAATTGCAGAGACTCAAGCTTTAATGATTGTATTTTTTTTGTTACATATTACGTTTATTATTTGATCACTTATTACTGCTATCTTACCTTTAATAGAAATAATACTACATATATTAACTAATCTAATTTTTTTGTTGGTTTATGTGCTATTAGTATTTAATATTTTTTATTGTATCTATATTTCCAAGTATTATATAGTCAAAAGTAGCTTCTGTAATGCTCATATGAGTGGTAGGTATGCTGTGCAGTTAGAAACTCATTTTATTTAAGCAACTACAGTTGTGATTTATAATAATAAAGTGCTTTTTACTTTGCTCTTCCTGAATTATAAAATGAAAAGCTTGGATGGAGAAGGTTTTGTGCAATGATGAGCTTAATCGGTCAAAACTATGGTAGAAGCCAGAAATGGCTTTGACTTGAGATCGAGAATCTCCGGGACAATAGGAGCCTCAAGATTCAAACATAAAGAGGGCATGCACATTTTTGAAAGATGATCTCGGGAAAAATGACGAGGTGGAAGGTGTCAATGATGACCAAGCCATCAAAGAGAGACCGAAGGTGTCTGAGTGCCAGAAGGAGCGAGGCCGCTATATCGGGTGCGTCTGGATGTGTGGGTGGACGTCCTTGCCGGGAATAGGCACGGCGCACACACTGAACCCTTAGCCCTCTCGTCGGTTACTGAACCCGGCCTGAAGGTACTACTGGGCTCAGGTCATACCTGGTGACTGATAACGGGTCCCGCTGATTACCTAACAATGAATCGTCTGATCGCCGTTCCACTCCAGAACGGTCAGAGAAGGGTCACCACTAGGCAGGAATAAGGAACAGCGGCTGGTAGACAACAGTTACATGTTTAATAGAATTTATTTTCCAAAGATTCATTAGGATGTTAAGGATATAATGTTTATAGATTGATGCATACCTAGAATTTTTTTTTTCTTCTTCATTTGGGGGTCATAAGATGATCGCTGGTAAGAACTGTTAATTACAATCTGTTTATTGTATTAGAAATTCGAAGAAGGTTTTGGGTTTAGAATTCCCACCCCTAAGTTCGCCGAATAGGGTATAAGGTTTTTAAGGAAAAGCATTAAAATTGAATTAAATGAGAAATCTTTTCACAGATAAAATTTTTAGTCATTTTGTACATTGATTTCTCAAAATACAAATAATATGTTGGTGGGTATAAAAAACATATATTTTCATAAATATAACACCCTGACGCTCCCTTGTGCAGATAGGTGCCATTTAAATCAAGGAAGGGTGTTTTAATCGTCCGTCGAACCACACCTGACTTACCGGGGTAACTATTAAATTTATTACCCGCATCGGGGAAAATATCTTATAACCCATCAGACCACTGTACCAAACGAGAGTCTTAATTATTTTAACTAATAAACATATAATTGATTAAATTGTTGGAATGATACTCAACAACAACCATTAGCACAAAATAACACCCCAATAAACCACAATAGCATACAATTAGATGTGGCCAGTATCTGACTTAATCAGACTTAAAGTTACAAATAATGTTAATAGTTGATATAGCGCAATTTCAGCAGCTTACAGATAATATGGCAATATACAGCTTGATATAGTTATGTATAAATGTACATAATAATTCAAAATAAGCATTGTCTTCCAATAAATAAATAACAAAATTTGTTACATTTTTGTGTTGGTAAAAGCGAGTTTTTTTTATTAAATGAAAGAGTGGCATGCGTTATTGAGGATGCGCTTACATAAGACATTCTGAAACGCTTCCAAACTGACGAAATGTATCCGCGAAAACTCTCTCTCCCCCCCCCCTAACCACACTTCTTACTTCACGGAGGATAACTCCACAGAACAATACGCATGACTCCAGCGAAAATATGAGGGACAGCCATGGAATCGTTCGCGTTTATAATGAATAAAAGTTTAACATAAAAAAACAACAACAGTCAAATAGAAGAGATCTGTTACACAACTGAACTAGGGCTACGTTCGAACACGATTTAATTATCTTTTCCAACTATGGTAAAGATTTCAGGACATATGATCATCAATCATGACATTTAAAATTTGAAACAATGCTTAATTCATGAAAATATTTATTTTTTACTTTTCAATCATGTATTTAACGACCCTTTTTAAGGAGAAATTAACACTCAAAATTAAATTTCCAAAACTAGCGAGCATCTTTGAAAGTATTCCCCATTAAGGATTTATTTGAAGAACAATTAGTAGTTATAAAAAAATATCGCATTTTTTTTGCATTGTGATTTTGAAGTGAATGAATTTTTTTTATGAATTTTTATGGCCACTATCGTACAACATGAAAATATGCTCGTAACATGAATGAAAGGATTGATTTTCGGGATCGACTATAGATAAAAACAAAAAAAAAAAAGGAAAGAGAGAGAGAGAGAGAGAGAGAGAGAGAGAGAGAGAGAGAGAGAGAGAGAGAGAGAGAGAGAGAGAGAGAGAGAGAGAGAGAGAGAGAGAAGGGAGGGAGGGGGACTGAACAAGCTCAGCGAGACTTTTAAAAAGTCATCTATTGCTAATTATGACAAATCGATCAAGTATTTTTGCACAGACACCGGGCAGGGATGACTTTTTAAACTTCTTTTTTTAAATGCAGTCTCTGCCTGCCCCCTAGAGGCGAGCCAACTTCTTAACCCCAGCCAGTTGAATGAACCTAGCGGAAAGTGAGGAGTTCAGCGGAGAGTAAAGTAAGGCTCCACGAATCAAGTTCATTGCCTAAGTTCCAGTCTCCCCAAGTCCGCCTGTGGGACTTAGCCTGAGTCACCCGACACATCGATCCTATCAATCTTGTGGATACGTGCTCTATCTATCACAGGGGAGAACAAATTGTTTGCCGACTTGGAACACACAACCCAAATCTAACACCGATTATCAGTTTAAGCCACATTTCGTAGACAATTTTATAACGATTTCAGCAATTCACAACTTGGCTAGGAAAATAATGCAAGCCAATCAGTGCAGTACATCACTTTCCAAAATAAAATTAGTATTTTGTTTAGTAAACCTTAAGACATTTCAGGGTTGTAATCACTCTAGATAACAGTTGTTGCCTGCGTAATTTTTCACGAATTGGTTATGTTCTAGACTAGATAAGATTTAAAATTAAAAAAAAAATTCATCCATTGACATATGAAGGAGGTTTTCATGTTTGTTTGTTTTTATCACCTTATTAGTATCTCAGCAATTATGTTGCAATGCAGTGAAGGGAGAAAGTTGCTGCTATAATCTCTGAGAGATTTGGTTATTCATCAGTGGTATAAATACTAATAACGCGAGATCATATATAATGGTTGACTTGCAATCATAATTTTTCTTACGGCCTACCTGAAGGCGACACATCGTGGTACTCTCTGATTATAGGAAAAATACTTTAAATAAAAAACTTCCTGCAAAATTTTAATGATATTTGTCATAGCTTCAATGAAAGGCCGGTCTTAAGTTGAATTTTCAAGAAGGACAATGATTTAATCTATTTATTTCTCGTCTTCACATGAACGTTACCACTACAAAAAACAAATATTTGCCCAATGTCTATATTTGGCTTTAATTTAAATATTTTATAGCTTTGACTTGCGAGAACTTAAAAGTTAGCGGAACGGTATTTAGTTTCTGAATTTGTTTGTCATAAATCAGTTGAAGCGTTCGTTGGATGATCGGCTAGGGTTGATGAAAAATTGATGTTAAGTTTTTATCATGCTTATTTACGGGTAGGGTTTGCATAATATAGGCATCTGGAACCTGTGTGAGGAGGATGGTGTGGACTACGAACTTTTCATAATTCCTGGTATAGTATTTTAACCAAAACATAACCGGCACATCTCGAGAATTTCGAGAAAAAAGAGCCTTCGGGTTCGGTAGAGGAAATATGATCCCCCCCCCGCTCTATGCTAGCGACGTGATCTCCCCCCCTTTATAAAAAAAAAACGTCAACGACTACAATCTAATAGCCAACATACAGTTGTACGCAACCTTAAAAGAGATGTGCTGTCCTAAGACCAATTCAAGAAGAAGGTCTGTAGAAAACGTTTATGGGAGTTATTCTGTTACAGGTCGCTTGGAAACAAAGGGATAAAAACGGGCAGACGATAAACGCAGACTCGACAGTATCTGAGGATTGTGTTACTCCTGGAATATAATAGGGAGAAATGTCCGGGAAAGGGCAGCTATTTGTCCATTCTCTCAGCCCCTCTTATGCAAGAGTACCCTGGAGCTAATGAACCGACGCCATACCTCCTGTCCACTAATAATAGACTCCCTACCAGTCGTCAGCTCTCGGGGAACCTGTTTCAAATTAGAGCAAGGTGTCTAGCAAGCTTAGCCCTGGGCCAGGAGTACTTAAAAGATGGACGTTCAGGCGCTCCTAAGAACAAGAAACGCATGCAGTACCACAAAAGCCATTACACTGAAGATGGATAATAGCCCAGCCTATAGGGAGAGGCCATATTTTCATTATGCCCTCGTACGATATCGTACCCTAAAAATTATGTTTCGTCCTGTGTGTATAGATAACTTTTGAGATCTCGGAAGACCATCTGAAATGTTAAACCATCCCAGTTACTGAAAATGTCCTCATTAATATACATGATATTATTTTCGTTTTTCCTTCTTTAATGTGTCTTCTGAGATGTCAAAAGTATAGATTTCAAAATAATCGAGCAGTTTTTGGGGTCCAGGAAACCCTTATGCGACTCTCTGAATTGAGGTATTTGTAAATAGGGGGTAAACGTATAGAAAACGTAGGAAATATGCCCAACACTATTAAAACCTAGTAAGCGTCATTATTAGTTGGTACTAAAAAAATGTTTCTATAATTTAAGATAAGATACAATATGTGTTGTAAATATGTGCTTATTTGGTTTTTCAATCTATAATTAATTACAAGAAGACATTAAAACTATCGTTGAAAATACTATATTTCTTTAAGAGGTATGATATTTTACTTGGTAATTCCATTGTACCCTGATAATGCTAAAAATAAAACCGACCCAAAGACATAAATCGCAGAGACTTTAAATAAATTAATCAGCACCAAGGTAAATTTTTTTTTTTATTGTATTGAGCAGGTTATTAAGTTAAAGACATTGACGTCTTGATCAATGATATGACTTATTTATTGATGCCTATAATTGCGTAAAATCATTAAAACTGTCATAAAAATAGTCATTTAGTTTGGATAATATCTTAATTTATGTCCTCAAGATGCTAAAAATAAAAACACCCTTTTGAAAAATAATGAAGGGTCATTTATCAATCGATCAATGACAAGTAATTAGTCTCGACATCCTGAGTATTATGTCCTAGGGCTTTAGTGGACTTTGATTGAAAAAATAGTCACTAGAAGTGTCAACCATGAAAAAACTCTTAATTGTGTGAGTAGATGGATCACATTTGACTTAAATGTTTTTCGAAATAATTTTTTAAACTAAACTCTGATATCTCTCGTATGTCTTAATTTTGTATAAACATGTTTCCAAAATACTACTAATTTATAACTGATGTAAAATTATTTATTTTAAAAATATATATTTTACACATAAATTGATTTTTACTTGTTTGCCAATGTCCTTCCTATTTTTCACCTTACATCACCCATTCTCAGGGGATCATTAATTTCAATAACAATAGCAATGATGATATGAATTCTACAGATATATACAGATCACACAACTGTATAACAAAACTAGGGACTATGTGGGAGAATTTATTTAACCACTGGTAATGGAAAACGTGATAATTGTTATTATACATAGGCGAATGAAATAAGTTGATATAAAAATCTATAAATAGCGATTTGGGTTTCCTAAAATCTTCTGAGCAAGTTTTGAGTGGATATATTTGATAGATAGTGATATTTTTATTATCTGACTACATCCCTAAAGGACAACCGCTTATTTAACATAAACTGGGATATTTTACAGTAACACTCCCCATTTTACAGTGTGCAGATAAATAAAATATATGAAATAAGGAAAGATACAAAATAAAGAATTTATGTATAAAAAAGAAAGAAAGAGACATATTCTTTAAGAATTAAAAATAAAAACTGAACTAAATGTAAACAAAAACAATATGAAGGAAATAAAACAAGAATGTAGAAAAATAAAAATGGCATATATACGCAAATATTTCATGTTATAAAATTATAATTACTCATTTGTTTGTGTTAGCAAATAACTAAATAATTTTGATTTAAACATATTTAACAGAGGAGCGTTTCGAGGGAATAGAACTCCCCCGTCTAGAAGGATAATGAAATTATGACATTATTCACTAGTACTGTAGTTAGAGAATATGGATAAAATATAAGATGGTTGTTGTGTGAGTTAGAGTTTGTAGAAAATGTTACTTACATAGAAAATGAAGCATATCCTATAATTAGGTACAACAGTAAAACATGAAGTATAAATACTAAATTCGCTAGCGTACTTGATGGAATGTTTTAGGTTTTGTTTTTGTTTTTTTAGTTTTTGGTGGCGACAGTTGAGGAATAAGGCGAGCGCCTAGCCTGGTCTCTGCACCAGTTACTTGTGAAACAGAGCGGCACAAGATCCATCAGGCCACGACCAAAAGGCGAATGGAAATTTATACATATTCTCAAACTCCTTGCAATTCTTCCTTCATCACATCCTGCCGTACTCCCCACAAACGCGGGCCGGGGTGCAAGCTCTCCCATTATCGCAGGGAGTGCAACGAAGATTTCGAGATATCACTTTCCGGTAGATGGAATCTATTCAGGATGAAACATTAGGATGCAAGTAAACGCAGGCATGAAAAGTGAATAATGGTGTATTAAACGCATTCATAAAATTCATTTATTCAGTTTTATTCGAAAATGAGTGGAAAAACATTATTTTTTTCAAAGGCCACACCTCGTGAATTTGCATTCAGACGTCCTCAAAGCGGCTCTGAATCCAAAAATTTCTCTGAAAAAGATTTGAATGTCGGTTTCACAAACGCTCAATTAAAATCAGGGTTTAACTTTATGTAGCTGGTTCAGGTCTTAATCGGGGCGAAATGTAATCTTCTACATAGCTTGTGAATGGTTTTGCTTACGACATTGGACATTGTAGTTTATGAGCTATTAAAGACAAACTGTTAAAATAAACTTTTTTTGACGTTTATTGCACTAAGCCACACATGATAAATTACTAATTAAAAATATATCTTATTCCCTATATTACTAAGTTTGGTATTAGATACCGCCGTGACATTTACATTGCAATGAACATAACTTGGATTTAAGTATTATTGCTAACATACAGACAGCTTCCTAAGATTATGAGTGTCCCACGGCGAAGTTTTTGGCAAGGTCGACGGCCAAGGTTGTCCACCTACTACACCCACGTGCGGGCCTAGTTCGGGCAACGCAGTTCCATCTCGCACCGTCTCAAATCGAAGGCCGAGTCATTGACACAAAGCAATGACTCAATAGTACCCACTGTAAGTAGGGAGTCAAAGTATTGAAACAACCCTACTATCCTCCTACCCAATTAAAAATCGGTTCAACATTAATTTATTTTCAAAGTAACCAGAAATTATTTTGAGTGTTCTGATAAACGACGCACTTACGAATTTGTAATAAATAAATATAGGCACTTTCACAAGTCTTGTCTGTTTGTTGACATTGAAAGTCCATTTGAATCTACTTTCCATAAATTAAGTATAATGGGAATATAAAATTAATAGGAATTCATCTTTTTCATTGAGACTACAGAAGAAAAAAAATAGAAATTCATCAGATAAAAAACAAGAATATTTATACAAATATATATAACCATAAAAAATAAATTAGATCTCATAATGGTTTAAATTTAACGCTTTGGTTTAATAAAACTGCTTTATTCACAGAGTCATTGCGGATAACAAGGCCACGTGAAGGTTCCAGTGAACACTTCAGATAAGTGATACAGTGAAAAATTTCTCTCAAACAATCACCATTATCTAACTGAATCGTGTCATTTATGACAACACCCAGACCCCATTGCATGCTACGGGAAAGATCTGAAACGCAATTTGCAATAGAATCATTTTAGTCTATAAATGGCCCCTTCTATTGAGCAATGCTATATTAAAATAGAAAAAAAAAAAAAAGTTTCCAAAAGGAGCCGTCGATTAAGTGATAAAGATATCTAAACCCAACGCCCTTGTCGGTAAAATGAGGTTTCCTGCTGATCGGAGCAAAATTCACTCACCAGACTGGATTAATAAAGTAAATTAAAGTGCAACCTACGCAATGAAGAAATCTACTGAATTTCCAAGAAAATTCGTTCTTATCATCAAAGGCGATTTGCCCGCCCCTACTTACGCAATGATTCTACAGAGAGGCATTGAGAAAGAAAGAGATCATCAGTAAATAATACTAATTAATTACTATGGCCGGAGTCACGGCAATTAGAGCGATCAACAGGCTTTCGGCTTACTTACAAGCCCGGAGCGTAACAGGCGTGTTTTCCTAATGACTCTTGAAAACACCGCTGCGAAGAAAACATTACTGAGATCCCTCTTCAAAATTTATACCATAACATATATCCTGAAGAGGTAGGACTGAGGTTGGAGCCGTAGTTTGTAGGTGGCACTGAGGAGCTTGTGAAATCATCACTAGACCAGTTCCTCTCAGCCTTAATTTCTGTTTCAAAAAAAGAATCGTTACTTCTAGATTCAAGCAGCTTCTCATTTTTTCCTCAAGTGTCTGAGTAAACCCAGACAAGATCCCCTCTCAAAGAAAATTTCTTTGAAGTCAGGTTCACGCTAAATTATTTAGTCCAGTGGCAAGTGATTTAGTACCATGACAATGGACTGCTGAAGAAGGCTTGTCTAATATGTAGCAAATACATACTCATCATATTGAATCGAACCTAGCATATCCTTGTACTATACTATTCACTAAGTCATTTTACCCGGCCGGGTTTAGTCACTAAATAACTCGCCACTAGTCTTAAGTACTGGCATAGTACGGACCATCCTAGATACCGATAACAGAACTCGGGTATTAAAAAAAGTCAGTATGCCAAACCACCAGGCTAAGGGGACTACTTTCCAGCTTTGCATGAATCTATTTGATCTAAGATTTCTAAAGTCGTATCGTGACTTAGCGCTTTCATAGAACAGAATATAACTTAAAGTTAATTTTTCAATATATTTAGAACGATTGCAGCGGTTCGATAAAAAACGAACATGAAAAAATATATGGGTTAATGAACTAATATCCTAAATAATTGCTTACTCATATGTAGATGTTAGTGTGAAACCGTTGAGCTAGTTAAGTTCAAAAACGCAGGATAATCAGACCGTTCAGATTGAAAATCTCGAGCCGCCAGGAATTTTTTGCTAAAGGTTAAGGCTAATTGCAGAACCCTCCGGGAAGGAAATCTCATTAATAGCATAAATAACGATAGCTATCTACGCTAACAATGAATATATAACACAAGGGAGCGAGCGAAATTTTTTCTTGACGGTGTAAAAATTTTTCTGCTTATTAATTCCATCTTTCCCCTTCCGAACCTGCAGAGAGATAGCCATCAGACAATAGAATAATTCATAACTCTCATAGGGTTAATATATGTGAGGGCGCAGAGCTGGTGAGATTTACTAATCATTTAGTCTGGAGCCTACTTAATAATGTCAACGCAATAGTAGAGATCAAAGGGACACATTTAGAGCTAGGACAAGGCCTTTGCGTTGCCGGAAACTGTCACATGCGAATACTAAATCAGCCGAATTCGCTTTTTAATGAATGTAGCGAAACAGAAAAATATCAAAAAAAAAAACTATAAAATTGGGAGGGAGGGGGTAAAATATATACATCCACGTAACAACAAAATAATAATATATTAAAATTTTCATCTGAGGGGTATCTTGGAAGGCGACGATAGCCCAAATGCGTTATAACTATCAAAATAATGAGGGGTTTGTCGACCTGGATCTGATTTTATTCTGTTTTAGGAAATCCATTCTGTGATGGTTGAGCAGAGTGTCAAATCTAATTCTCCAGTTCCTGATTAATAATATGGGTTTTGACTACATCTGAAACACCTTACCTCAAGTAATATTGGTGATATACGCTAATTTGTCTCTATGAAGCGGGTTTTCTACTTTGACATCGATTGAGCAATTGAAGCATTCTGTATCCGCTCATTTTAAAGATTTCTTTCTTCCTCCTAGCGTCAGGGTCATCGATCTAAACGCCTGGCTCGTGTGGTATATCCTGGTGATCGCCTGGACGACAGGCGGAGGTATGCGGAGTGCAGCGGAGGCAGTGCACCTTCCGGCGAACTACCGATATAGCGGGGTGGGGACGGCGGCAGCGTCTAGACTAGTCGCCCTGCCAAAACCCTCAGGCCCGTCGACGCCTCACCTGTGAGCCTCTTTAGCTGTTTAGCGTGTCACTGCCGGCCCGAGCGTCTGGGGATATACGATATATAACTTGTCAGCCTAGAGTCATATATCTACAGAAAGTCTAAATCGAACCTATAGAAAGAATGGAAGTAATATCTAGTCGGCATTTGACTAGGTCGCCACCCCCCCCCTTCAACAAAAACTTAACCACATATATGACAAGGACTACCTTCATATCTCATACATTTTTCTTCTATGGTTTACTACTCACATCATATATATTTTTTTGTATTATTAATCGTTAATTGGTAATGGTTCTATTCCCATTGCACCGGAATATGCGCACCACAGGCTAAGTAACCCCATGAGCTCGCTTCACGGGCTTGTGGGGTAAGCCTGTTTGACGCTCAGCCTCAGGAAGGGCCAAAAAAAAAGTATATGGTTCTACTGGTTTAAAAAAATAAAATATTTTTTCCATTTTTTTTCTTGAACCAGTATATTTTAATATCTAGTCAGAGATGTTTTACATGGATTCTTAAAATGTCCGAAACATAATTAAGAATCATTCAATAGCCGACTAATAAAAAAACTTTTTCAATTCTCTAATTTGATCTACAGAAGAATTTCCTATTGTTAGAAAAACACGGAAAAAACAGGCTGTGATCCATGGTGTTCTTGACCTGATTTTGGAATGTTGGAACTATATTAATAGTTGTACTATCTCCATGCATGTATAACACCAAGGTATAGCTTATATATACTTTGTCATATTAATTTATACAGAACATAAATGTTACAAAAATTGAATTAGAGTGAATAATAGTAACAAATAGGTACGAATGGCATGCGGGAAAAAAAAACATTCAGCGATCCCTGCTTAAAGTAAAGATTATGTTGATGGCAGTTCATTTAAATTAATAAATCCCTTCTCCAGTTCCTCCAGAATAGTCGTGGAGTCTGGTTTAGTCTTGTGTGTCAGTTTACTCGTATGTATGTAGTATGTGAGGATTCGGGTTTCCGTATAGTTTTTGATAGTTGTAAATTGGTATGAATGAGATCATTTATCACAATTACTTATAGCCCAATCAGGCAGATTGTCATTTTATCACAATAAAGTTGTTGAAGTTTAGGAAGTCTTGACGTAGGGATGTGTTCGTGGGTAATCCGTAGGTCTGTGTGCAGAGTCGTGCGATAAGTAAAAGTAGTTTCGATAGAAATCTTTGTGTTTCAGTCGCTAGGTTTCATCTTTTGGTTGTCCCATAAACCTGTGAGGCACACACCCATATGCCCAAATGGTTTAGTTTAGACTTAGTGTAAGTCTCAGTGTATGTGCTTGAGGTAGCCGCCAGTTTAGAATGCGGTTTAAAAATTTTAGCCTTTGGTTCAAAGTTTTCAGTCTTTTTAATCGAGTGTGTTGGTTTCTAGTTTGTTGTTTATCTAGAGTTAGCCCGAAAACTCTCTCTTTTTTTAGTTTCAGCCTCCTGAGGTAAAAGACGAGTATCTAATAGGGGACATGTATATGTATACATACATCACAACAGTGTGAAAGAGTTTGGGATCACATTAAGTTCCTACCTAACTCACGACACGAAAGCTGTTAAGTCAATTAGATGTTCCTGTCAAATCTTATATTTTGGGCAATCGGGTATAATTTTATGTAATATAAATTAAAGGTTTTCAATAGTATCCCCCACCTTGATCACTGCATGGATGAAATTAAATCTTAATGTCCACGATGTTTGTAAGTAATCTATGCTATAATATTATATATAGTATATAAGGGATTTGAAAATATGGCTAATCCTAACGCTGACATCGGTTATCGGTAAGTGGCAACTGAAATGAGATACGTGGCCTGCGGTTTACTGGCGGTAGGGCTTCAGGAGCTATCCGGGCTCCCTATATATACTTCAGTAGTCACGCTAGTACTGCGTACCATCCGTACCATTAATCGACTATTGAGCCCTTCCCCCATGATAGAAGCCCTTCCTGGCCTCATTCTGATTATACTGAGTTTTTTCGGCAGATGGAATAATGTCCTCGCCCTTTCCAGGTTTTTTGCATGAATTATTGCAAGCTGTTATATGAACTGTTCTAATAGAAACAGCTTTTAACAGCAGAACATGACATAACCAGAAGGAAATAAGTGACAAGGCACTCAAATGTAAGAAAATATGTCAAAAGACTAAGATGACAGTATATGTATGTTGGTTGCAGAAATACTAAAAAGAGTTATGAGTTAGCATTTATAGTAATGAACATTATTCATTCTAAATTTGGTGAAGAGACAAAGTTAATAATAAAATGTTTGCCATGCGTAATTTTTTACGTTAAAGAGAAAGGACTTACAAAGAGTCCATGGAAGACACAATAAATATTAATGTGTAGCGTTTGAAGAAAAGAAAGATATGGACTATGTAAAATGGAAAGAATGGCGAAAGGTTATTGCCAAAAAAGCTCTATAAAACAGTATAAAAGCTGAGGTTTCCAACTTTTGGATATAGCATTTTCAAATCAATACTCTTACATGAATAAATGTCATTAAGAAAGTACGATAAACCATCGCGTAACTTCAACACACCGACAAGGGGTTGAATACATTGGCTACCGAAATTATCTCAGTTTCGACTGTCTTGAGCAAGTTGGATGACTCCACCGTTGGACTCTACCAAATGGGAGGGTTAATGTACTTTACAGACTATCTTTGAAGTATAGGATGATTACACAACTGGGGAGCTTACAAATAAGTAACTTCTGATCGGTCAATTTTTTTAATTATTCAAAAACTTTATCATGATAAAATAACAATCTGCCTTGTTCAGTCAATTAGATATGAAGTCCTGTGCAGTCAACTCCTAACTTCCACGATGTTAGTATGATATTTTACAACCTACGCAAGTTACAACCTAAATAACGTCCAATTTTGTCTTCCGATTATTTCTACTCACAAGCGCTTTCAACAGCCTATACTGACATTATCATGTGCTGAGAATGTAACTAATGATTTCGGTGTCTGACTTGCTATTCAACTTGATTGACTGTTCCGTTAATGAGTAAGTTAGAGTGCTCCTCCATTGGCCACTACCAAACGGGTGTGTTGATCTCTTTGCAATTAAATACACTATATACATAAATTGTGCTTATATGTTATTATTAATCAATAAACAATGAATTAGTTCTACTATTATATAATATCTTGTACTTACCAACAAGTGGTATGAGAAAGTGAAGGGCCAGAAGCGAGACGATCGGGAGCAAGGAGACCCGCATAGTCCCCAGCCTCATGTGGCCACCACGTCTCCTACCTGTGAACAGACATCACAGTTAGTTACTGCGAACTGGAAGGAAACTTATTGTAGCTGCTGTTCCCACAGGACATTTCACATTGTCCCATATGGCACTGGCCGTACCCCATATACGGCTGAGTTCAACATAATCGATATTAGCTAAGTTCAACTGTAGGTCACACTACTGCAATATGTCAAGGGACAAGTAGCAACTTTCCGAGATGAATAACATTTCCCCGTTACATTCAATTACCTCGATTAATTTGTCTGGCTTAGTGATTGTATTGATACATGCCTTATGCCACATTTTCCTCCTGTATCTCCTGTATCCTGGAAGGTGCCAGCAAAGAATAAAAGTAAGAAAATAATACATAATAAATAAATTGTTCCCACACTAGCAAACGTCTGGATTGCAATAAAGTATTAGAATAGGAGGGTTTTGATGTTTCTTAAGGGTGAAGCATGGTGGACATTAGGAGGGAGAGAGGTCCAGAGAGCGGCGGAGCGAGCGAGTAAGGAGCTATGCTGTGGGAAGGATTTAGAGAAACGGGATCTTGTGTTCCAGGAGAAGACTGATGATTTGAACAGTACAATATTGTACCTGTAAGGAGGGTTATGACAAGTCATGCTTTGGAAAAGAAATGAACCTAGGCAATATTGTGCACGGAAAGAGGGAAAGAGCTTCATAAAATAACAAACAAAGCTCGTAGAAATATATCTAGAACACTTCTCTCATAGAAGAACATAATTGTCAAAAATTATCAGCCAAATATTAGTAACTAAAGCCGGATTTAACATAGCCATCCCATGCCGAACCAACTGCCGTGTCATCTTATCTATTTAGCAGGTCCCATGTACTCTCTGGAAGGTATCAGGATGTCTTTTATTCAATTATAAGCTTTTTCTCTATCTTATTTCTATGGATAATAATCAATAAAACGGTGGCATTACATAACACAACTGACAAACAGTTGTTAACACAATATGTCAAAATTACAAGTTTATTCACATAGACGTGTTTAACTCTTATATAAAGTTTGAATTGTTAACTAAACTTTTTTTATAGCAGCTATAGACTTGTTATATTTAGAAGAATTAATTATAGTATTATTTATATTTTAACCAATCAAGTAAATTACGTTGTGCCATTATGTTTCGTCTTACAGAAATAAAACATTTTAAAAAATGAAGAGTGGCAGATTTAAGAAACATCTCACTAAGTTGCCTCTAACGATATTAATACTTCAGTGCTTTCAAAACTTATTTATAAGATACGGGGACTTCGGCAGTTGAGAAGATATCTCAGGGTTTTAAGAGTGAATGAACAATTTGGCCAAAGAAAAAATTTAAATATAGAAAGAGATGAAAACAACCACCATAGCCAATGGGAAAATCATAGGACCATTTCAGAATATTCCTTTAGTAAAAATACTAGGGGGGGATAAGTTAATCATGCAGAAGCGCTGATATTTCAGCAACGACTTATGAGCTCATAACGGTGGGGGGGGGGGGGGGGAATTAAGAACTAACATTTTACTCACCAACAGTGGTTTAACAGTTATTATGACGTCTTTGTCATAAAAAACATACATATTAAAAAAATATACTAAAAAAAGATGAGAGATTCATGACAGATGAGATAAAAATCACCGTACCTGCCACGTAGGTCCGTGCTTGGAAACGGTAAAGACCTCCTTGTCAAGCGGTTCGGCCGTCAATCATATCATAGTCGAGCCACACACCGGGAAACAAATGGGAACAGTAAGGAAGCATGGGTCAAATCTTCAAAACATATTTTCGAAAATGAAACAGAATTTTACTAGTTAATTCCTATTTAGTCCTGTTTTTTTGGAGCCAAAAGTAGACCAATCCTTTTAATTTCACCACATCAGAACCAATGCCTCGATAAATTTCTAAATACTGTAACTTTGACCTGTGGTGAACTACATAAACTTTGAACTTCAAGAGGTGAGCTAACTCAAAAGAAAGAAATTTTTTTTTTTTTTTTTGAATGGGGAACCGACCAGAGTCGCTCTTCGGAATAAGACTGATGACAACTAATATATAATGGTCTATGAACTCCGCATAACCAATTATACAAATATGTATATGTATTCTGTCACAGACCAGTTGAATTAATATGCAAGAAATTATAATTTTCACTTTGATTTATGTAATATTTATCCAAATGGAAATTCAAAAGAATGGTAGTTGTTGCTGTAAATTAAAAGGCACACAGTAACGTCAGCATTTTTTTTTTTTCAAGTCATTAAGAAAATTATCCTCTTTCGAAGCGAAAATTCCAAAACTCACACTTGAAACACTTTTTCAATTTATGTCAATTTTTAAAAAAAAAAATTAATAATAAAATTACACATTATTATTGTAGAGAACAAACTCTGTTCAAACAGAAAACTAGAGATGTAAAATGATTTGTTTAAATTCATTAATAAATCACGATTTAAACGTTAAACGAACGGCAACTTAACTCAGGAATACAAATTCAACATTTAATCGGAAATCTATCTACGATGAAAAGTTATGATTTCAATAAATGAGAAAATATAATCATTACGGCGGGCTTCAACCCATCGTAATTTCAGATTGCACCTAAGACTGCGAAAGTCCTTTCATTCCGCAGATAACGAAAAACTGAACTACTACCTACAACGGGTCACAACAATCCGAATAACTTATAATGATTGATTTATGTCCTCAAGCACCTCACCATTTTTTCAATCACTTAAAATACAAGTTTAGATACAGAAATATCCAAACCGCTACAGTTTCTCCAAATTGTCTATGTTTTTTATTACACATCGTCTACGTTTCGCCTAATTCAGGCATCCTCTGTGTATGAAGTAAAAATTTTTATCACTTATCTTTTATATTATTCTAAGGCCATATACAGAATTGGTACATTCCAGCAATGGTACATTAACAATCCAAAATGTGTAAACAGATTTTCTTTTATACAGCAATACTAACAACAATTTTTTAATATATTCCTTTATTTTTTTTTTTCATCCAGATCCTCTGAGAAAATCTTCGCAAAGAGGTAAAAGTAGTATTAACTGTAATAACCTGAGTTAACACTATCTAAAAACACTTAATCTTCTGAGATAGTATTATAGAAAGTACAGAAAATATTAAGGGCAGTTAAATTCTATGTTAAATGTAGACTTGATTTTTTTTTTATCGATTTTTTCAACGGTAGTTGTTGCAAACTATTTCTGAGGAAAATTAAATGGGAGTGCCAATTGAATCTTTACTTTTCTCCCCTGGCTATTTCACTGGTCTAATTATTTATAAATGCACATAGAACTTTAAAACTGTAAAAACAGATAGGACTTTTCAAATAAACCACTTTAGGCTAAAGGAGTTGGAAACACGTTACAGCCCAATAATGCAGAGAAATCGCAGGAAATTACTAGGAGCCGGGATTACAGGTTAGGAGATCAAAGCACAGAGGCACAAGGTATGCACACCTGTTGCTGTGATCCATTAGTCGTGATTACGGCACGCGAATATTGCCTGAGCCGAAGGCGATCCAGTTACGTAAGTGGGTCACAGCCTAAGTGCAACTCTGTACGAGCACGCAAACCCGATGTCGGAGGGAAATAAGTTTCGGGGCCAGTTAAATATTAACCAAGGGCAAATATTGTCGATATCTCTAGCCGGCTTTTGGGTCAGGTAAGAAAAGTTCATAAAAGTTTAATGGAGGGCTCTTTGTTGCATATATCTATCCATGGTGACAAGTAATGATAAATTTTCAAAAATCTCTTATATATGTATGATACAAATCAAATTCATCGATAGAAATTTTGTCCTCTTCAAAGTAATTCTCCTCAGATGTAATATACTTGTGCCAGTGCTTTTTCCTATCTTCTGAGCACTTCTCAATATAGCTGTTAGTTCCTTCAGCTATCACTGTTTCAAGCTATCCCTCGTCCTTTCAAGGTTTTTTTAAAATTCGGGAACAAAAAGAAGTCGCAGAAAGCCATGCCCGGCGAATACGGTGACTGAGGTAGCACAACAGTGTGGTTTTTTGCTAAAAAATTACGAACAATCAGTGAGGTGTGAGAGGGAACGTTATAGTGATGCAATTTCCACAATTCAGGTCGTTTCCGTCAGATCGCTTCACGTAAACTGCGCATTACTTCCAAGTAATATACATTATTGACTGTACGACCTTCTGACAGGAACTCATGATGCACTAGGCCATTGACATCGAAAAAAACATATAGAATAAAATGAAATAAAAGTCTAGTTACTTTTTAATCAAACCTCGTATATTGGTAATGTAAAACTGAAAAAAAGGTCACATCAATTGTGGCAGATCGTAGATAGAATTTGATAGCTTTTGCTGTGAAATATTTTGCATGAAGGACTTGTTTTATAAAGGAGCAGACTTAAGATGTCTTGCATAATATGAGCTTCGATATAAAGCCAAGAATTGAGATTTTTCTCGATTAGGTTAGGCACTTCCGTGAAAAATTATACCGGGGTTATTATTATACGGGGTGTTAGGTTCCCAACTAGGCTGGAGTGCATTGGTAGGTCAGATGCATTTGAAAATTTCGTAGTTACACCACTTCAAAGTACGCAAGTACTCAAGACGCCGTAATTTCCCACACTTTGCCATTCACAAAGATTGGAAAGGAAACTGAAAAGGAAATCGGCTACCCTGAGAAAGAAAACCACAAAACAATCCGTTGCTCTATCCCGAGGGGGTTTCGTCAAAGGCAGTAATTTGCTTCAACTAACTGTCCAATGTACTTTCTTATGATAACTCAATTAGAAAAAATGGAGCCATATTGTAACGGTAGGGACAGAGAAAAAGTATATTCCATAGAGAAAAATATATTTTCCGTCCATTATACTTTACTAGTAAAAACGACAAGTTTATAATAAATAGACGGTCGAAAAAAGAGGGACAAACTTAGATAACCGTTGTAATGTGGACTACACATAATCTGCCAAATTAGAATATTGAGCATTGGTATGCGCGGATGAAAATAATCGTTATGGTATAGATTAGGGGTCCACGGGCCAAAAGCGCAACCGGACCACCACCAATCAGGCACGCCTTAGTTTATTTAGATTACAATTTAAATCATACAAAATAATAATCAAATAATGAAACGGAATCCGCATCATAATGAAGGAAAATCCGCCGCTCCCCACAAGATGGCACAGTACTGCGATAGCTGTTTCGGCCTTTGGCACTTTTAGAGCAGTCAATGTGCCCCCTTTGCTAAAAGGATTGCATACCACTGGTATAGAGTCACAAGAACATATCATTAACTGCCTAATGCAGCTGTTGGTTAACATGAAGAATTTATCATTCATGCCTGATCTCGTGCTACCTAACAATATTTAAATGACCATTTTTTGAAATGCTGCCATAACCTACATTTGATTTTTTTTTCCGCTTTCAATCTAATACATATATTATTTATAACGAAGGTTCCATAGCCCGTTATGGTTGCGGTCTATTTGCTTAGAACAATATATTCGCCTGAATTAATAATCCGCATTAATGCCCGGGTGCACTATGCTTCACGGGGTTTTGGCTAGGGCGTTTGGCCGCCTTGCTTTCACTTGCGAACAATAACGAATTTCAGGTAGTTGAACCAGCTGTGCACGTTTCCTGGTTGAATGAAATAATATCTCAAAAATAAACGTGTGGATATGTTCCAACGAGAATAAACCGTGAATCAACGCGATTATTCTAATTATAGTTGAAGATAATAATCTTCAGACAAGAGCACAGGTCTTATTTGCTGGATTACGAAGATTTTATTTGTTCTATTAACTGACTGTTAAAGATGCCAATCTGAGATTAACATTTCCGTATGTGTTAGAACTGTTTTATTTTCCTCAGTTTCATCACCTATTATTCTATAGATGTTGCCAGGGCTCACAAGACCACAATCCTTTTTCTGGACTTCTTCAATTTTTTATCTTTGTGCATCTTCTAAATTCTATGTTTATCATTAATAAAGCCAATCTGGACATACGGAATAGAGCTATGGACGACAGAAAAGTCGTAAAAAGCGTATACAATCCTTTCAATCAAGTCCTGAGAACAATAGTTAATGGCCCTTATTACGTCAGCAACAAAACCCTTCATAAAGATCTTAATATACCCTATATTCTTGAACTCATCCCTGTCAAGTACAAGAAATACCATCGAGACCTATCCCCACTGTCCACCTATCCCCTAATCCCCTAGGACAGTCATTCCACCACACATCCCTATAATCCTCCTTGCAGACAAAAGTGTGGTCTCGTGACTGCTATAAATACTTGACCGTGGGAGTCCTGGCAATGGCGAGTTTCTCCAATCTTGTTCTGAGCGTCTGTGGCTTTGTCAGCCTCCACTTGCTCGTATCCATTGATGCGACAAATGGAGGAGAACCCCCCCATGCATCCTAACACTATGGGTTCTCTTAAATATACATATTATTTAATTTTCAATTAGATTTTCTGCTTTAATACATTCTTTTAGCCACGATTTAAATTCATAACCCTGCCTACACGTTTATTTTACTCCTTAATATTTAAAAACCAATCAACAGATAACTAAAGTTTCAAAATAGTACGTTTTAATTGTTCGAAGTTTTTTTTCAAGTCAAATACCATCACCCAAAAGTTATTTTCAATTGTTAGGGCGAGTAAAATAGTAATTTGTATAGTCTCTACATTACCAGGAAGTTATCTTGGAAATAAGATCTGGTATCTGACACGATTGTCTGCTGTTTAAGTTGCCAATATCCAAACCACAACTTATTTTTTCAAGAGTTGGTGTTCCTCATGGAAAACTATTGAGTCCGTCTTTAGCATATTGTCCCAGATTTTCTGTTCAAACTATTTAAATTATATTCAACTGTTGTTATGTGTTATGTTGTTTTGTTATGTACGATGACACCTTACTTCATGCTTAGTTGTGGCGAAATTACTGATAAATCTATCGGCAGCATACGACATCAACATTGATTAATTAGTCAATTTGAAGAATGAAAACTATTCACCAGTTGTGCAGGATATAGGCCCGTCGGCTGAGTGCGAATCATCACCGCATGAGATCGGTATAAGACCGGTACAGTCCCTAGAAATGTCCAATTAAAATATCCCTGACTAATTGTCTGCCCTATAGGTAATTAGCGGCGAAGGGAAGGGTCGTTAGTAACGCCTGTTGCCTCGTCGGCGCTAACGGGACGTATGCCTACCTGCTTCGAGATCGCCGGTTTATTTATTGTCTGCGCATACATGGCCTACAACCACTCGCTATACCTGTTTGCATAGGTCAGATGAGTATAGGCTGGGACAGTGAAAACAAATTTCCCGTCTAGTGATAAGTAAACTGCAATGGGCAGGCGAGAACATAAGAGCCTCAGTATCTTTGCCAAACAAAGAATTTGTTTTTTCTCTCTAGAATATCACGACAGAAAGCTTCCGCATCAAAAACTGCATAAGGTTAATCATCATCAACAATTGATCTGGCGTCAAATGAGATAAAATGCAGCTATATAGGTATGATAAGTTGACCGATTTCGAAGTGTGATTGTTACGCTTAATATGTAGGTTTAGTCATTAGTCCCATCCTATCTAGTAGCAACCTGTCATCACTTTAGCTTGGTTGCTTTTGAAAATATACGTACTAATCTCTTCATTAGTGAAGCCTTCCTCCAGCAAATTCTTCATCAATCCTTCAATTTCCTCAACATTCTGTCCATGATTTCTGCTTCGTTGAAAATATGATGACATTCCCTTTCATTCTTATGACATGTCCCCTTTGCAACTGTATTAAGGAAGTTTTTGATTGTGGTAGAAGTAGATTTTGTTATCCACTTAAAGAAGCGTTTCCTGGCGTAGTAACAGAGGTGTAAACTAGCAGAAGTACTCACTCCAAAGACTTTATCCAAATAGAACTTAAATTGAATTTTCCCTTGTTGCTTTCGGTAGTAGCACAAGACAAAAGCGTCGAAAGAATAGGTTTTCGCAGGTAAGTCCAAGATTTATTATAAACATTAGGATTGGTCTTACATTGTTTTTTCCTGTTATCTAGACTGGATTGGCCACTTCTTTGTTAGAACGGCAGATATTCCTCAGTCAAGCTGAGTGGACCCCCGTCCAACCTGAGACAGGGTAGTGGCGGACCTCATTCGGACAGCGGAAGGATATCGAAGTCACCCAGGACGGCACCGGGTCCTAGTAATGAAGGAGGCAAGCCATTGAACCTGTGATAGAGGCACCGGTACACTCTGGGCAGAGGGCAAGTGTACACTGCTACTACACACACACTAATTACAATACTACGCTAGCACCCGCCCACATCGGTACCATTCCTCATTCCCAGGGCTAAACGCTGGACGGCACCTCTCCCTTTTTTTGATGGGTCCCTCCCCCTCTTCCTCGATTCCGGGGCTAAATTACAGCAGTTTGTTCCACCTAGCTTCTTTTATAATCGTCCGCTCTTGGTTGTTTATGGGTTCTATTTTTTATTTATATCCTAGTGCGTCATTCATAATTATTGCTATTCATGTGAAGGGAATGAAACGACTTCCTACATCATTCCTGACCGCTTCAGGTAATTACACTCTCTAATATTTTTCTTTTATAGAGAAAAAAAGAAAGAAAATTGGGAATATCCCAGGAATAGATACGGCACGAACTATTAGTTTTGAAATTATTTAATTAGACCTACAGACATTAAATAGAGGTTTCATTTCACCTAAGAATAATACTGATAAGGTACAGGTACTAAAGTATTGACGATGTGATTAGGAAGACGTTTGATGCGGCTTTATAGCATTATATATCACTTTAAAAGCCGTTTTGATGAATGATCTACATAATTCAATGCTATCCTCATCGGCTAGTTAATGTTGGTTTTCAAAACTTTATTCTTGAAAATAATTTTGAGTTTCCATCTTTGAAATGTCTTCACCCATGAGGGAAAATCGGAACTTAAATAGTTTGAGACATGTGAGTCCAGAACCAACATTAAAAGTAAAGAGATTTAGATATTTTGTTTAAATTTTTCTATATCCTGTATCCTTTACTGTATACTAACCGAAAACTAATACCTAACAACTCCGTTCCTTAATAGAAGTAGGGGCTCTTCCTCCAAGACAAAATTAACAAAACATACAAAAAATTAAATTCAGCTATGATATATTATTCTTGAAACTCTGTGTCTCTTGAATTGGTTAGTAAGTTTAGGGTAAACATTCAACTCAAGACATTCGCAAAGTAAGCAACCCCCTACAGAAACTCATCGCCCTGAAAGGCAGTAAGCTGCCCCTCCCAATGGACCAATCCATCTATCCATCCCTGAGAAAAACAGGATATCTACTTCCCGGATAGGGAGAAGGATTTTATGAATAATGAATGCTAGAAAGGGAGTGGGGATTTATTGGCCGAGGGTAGGATGGAGGTCGCAGGACTGACCCTAGCCGCTCCCTATTAATTATGCACAATACAGCCCCGACATGCACGAGCTACTCCTTGACTTACAAACACCGGAGCACTCCACACAGCACCTGGACCATTCACGCTTTAAACAGGCCGACCCAGACAGGGAGAAGACAAGAGGACCGGTGGCGGAGTTGTCAAAGTGTTTGGACTGCCCTTCGCGTCAAACGGAACAAGATGATTGTAATCAAAATTGCTTGAGATTTATCAGCAGATTCATCATTCATGAATTATCTCTACTTTTATTCAGGTAAGGTTTGTCTACAAAAATACATCAGGGCAGGCTGACTAGTTATCGGGTTAGAAGTATGCAAGCATGCATGTCGTACATGCAAAGATTCAAGCCCGTTTTCAACCAATTCAGAAGATATGATTTTTTCCCCCTATGAATTGTACTATGAAGCCGGTTCAAAACGGTTTTATATGTCAATATTTTAGCTTTTTAAAACTTTTTTTTATTAAAAAAAAAATACAATTTTTGGTGAGCTGCAATAGTTAAAACATCAATGTTATTGAACTATATCCTCTGCAGCCACTACTTGGGCGATGGAGTAAGAAGAGATACAGTTGAACAGGGGTCGGAACCCTGAGCGGCATGGCAAGGGCGGTGTAACAGGCAGTTATAGCACGGGAGGACCGTTAGCGCCCGCTGTCTCTTCAGTCCCTAGGCCGTCAGAGTACATTTTCTCCACCACCATGGCTGTATAATTCACAAATATATTTCTCCTGCCGTATATGCATAAGCAGCTTACCAATAAACTCAAAATCCTGAAAAAATAGAGCAAGGTGCAAGAAAGCAAACAAAAAAAATACTGAAGGTGATTATTTTCATTCTGTCTTGAGGACTGTCAAAAAGTCAAAAAAAACGCCTCTCAATTAGATAGATATATACAAAGAAAAATTAATTCTGGCTAAAAAATAAATAAATATAACATACCAAGACAATTTATAATTTATAAAACAAACAATTTATAACCCTCATTTACGTACTCCAGTATATAAATAAATTCATAGATGAACCGTTAATAAAATAGAAGACAATACTATTTAGAAAAGAAATAAATTAAAAGAAACCCCTGAAAATAATACATACTAGTTGAATGCTTTTTTTTTTTTTTTTACAGGTACATATGACTGTGTTCAATATGCCCGAATAGGATTCAATAAGTAATTGTATTTCTTGCACCTTTTCTGTTATTGATACTTTTCAGCGCCTGTTATGAAAATGGAACAGCAGTTTGAGGCGGTTATTAAGTGAGGTATAAGGCCCGCGTGAGGGTTCTATTTAAATCGTTTGACGATTGTCCTGATTTTAATGAATCAGTTAATTTTGTTTTTAAAGGCTAATCATTTCATCGCTAAAAATAATTTATAATACAAAATCCTCATGATAATAATGTATTTAGACCCTTAGACAATGCTACATAATCTAAACATGGCTTTAAACTTCTTAAAATAGCTGTGACTTCAGAAATTTTAATAGTCGGAGTGAACGTAGGGGGAGGGGGGCCTGTAGTCGTAGTATCGATAGTTAATAATTGCCATTTCAAAAAAAACATATTATTTTACAAGGGAATTTGGGATTAGTAAACAAATATGACAGGTACCAGAAGATGTTATCAATAAATAATTTATTACTAAATGTATTAATTTTAAAATAATTTGTCAGTATTTATAAGTAAGATAAAAATAAGAAATTAAAGCAAAAATATTGTGGAATTTAATTCAAATTACAAAACAAAAAGCATTTTACTAAAAACACTTCAGAAAAAATTGTCGCGTTAATCAAAACGAAGTCTTAATATTGTGAGACTACAGAAATAACAATTTTAACTTGTAAGTTAACCAATTAAATTATACAAAAGGTTTAACTTGAAAGTTTAAATAAGAAAAATGAGTTTCAAGCAAGCAGGTATCTAGTAATAATTATTAATAAAAATTGATTGAAAAATGAACTATCTACCTACTATTTTCTCTTATGCACAATAAAACAAGCATTTCTTTCAACCCTAGACTCAGATCCCTTGTTTTTGAGTAATGATTGTTCCTGCACTGGAGGACACAACGGGAGGGGGCCGAATTTTTCTCGCATTTCTTCTCAAATTAAAAAAAATCATTTTCATTAGAGAATATTATTTCTTCCAAATATCGTCGAATGATCACTGTTGCCTTTACTGATTCAGTTCATTGTAAATTTCCCAAATTTTTTATCCGATTAATCCCCAAAATATCTTCAGTTTTGTTCCCCTTACACTGCAGTAGCAAATCGATCTTCTTGATTTGGCTTGTCAAGTAATTTCCCCTGTGACATCTCATCAGATGACGAAGATTTGACATGTGTTCGTACTAGTTTTTAATATATACCTCACGACGTACACATATCATTCAAATCCCCCGTGAAAAAATTCCACGCATCTGATTTGGGAGGTATGGTTTTTTTTTAAGTAGCGTGTTTGAACAAAACGCATTACAACCTACGAAACTACGTCTCTTGCCAATGTGGTTTAATTACAACAGTGGATTTTATACGTGAAAAGTCAACCCAGGAATTAAACCAGCGCTTAAAGGGAACTATTGCTAGTTCAAGCGATTATCGGTAGATAAAAACTATCCCCCCTAGAAGAAGGATAGGTTGTGATCGATTTTTTTTTTTTAATTTGAATTTTTCTTTACTTAAACAATTCTTCTCATTATCTTGACTAAAACAAATATAGCATGATCCGCAATGTTGCTAAATACACTATATATCAGATTGATATAGGATGATTTTTACATAGAGGAGAAAGGACGAATACCTGTTTCTACGCTTCTCTCTTCGGTTTGATTTAGTGAACCTAGATCTTTTAAATTACTGATAATTTAGTTTCCTTTCAGAACAAATTAAAAGATACACGACAGTAAAAAGGGAATTCAAATTTCACATTCCTTTGGTGACATTCCTGACAACGGCTTAAAATTTTGTCTACCATTAATCCCATGAAGTAATTTAATATACAAACGGAAAAATCAATAAAGAAACAGTCGATTGCATCAATAACACCTTGAAAGTTTCTAGAAGTAGAAGATAATACGAAATCCATAACAACATCGATCGTGTCTTATCGGTGAGCCTCTTACAAACTAGGATATCTCAGTTCAAGATGTAGAAACAAAGGCGTTACCATAAGTCAACAGTCTTTGTTCTGGCTCAGACAGCTGGTTTATTTTTAAAATATCGACTTCCGAAAAAAGAATGGGTTCTCTATCGAGGATGACCTATTCGGCCACGAAAATCTCGAAGAGCAATAATAATTAAGAAAAAATATTGTCTAAAGTGCCATTACCGTTTATAAATAAAAAATAAAATAAATTAATTGGTTAGACAAAATTTAATATAGAATTAAAAAGTTTCAATCCCTAATGATTTTTAGCAAAATCCATAAAAGTAACATTCAAGGATTTGTTAATGATAGCTAAACAGAACAATGGCAATTAACGCGTAATAATGGAACATCCATATTGAACTAAAAGGCCAAGAAAAATACGGCATAAAAAGCAACAAATCGAACAAATGATTATTTATAAAATAATAAGATGAAATCAACCTTGAGCTGGCGAGTAGTATTGACGCAACCTACTCCTGTAATTTACAATTATACATAGGAAACATGTGTACGTCAATAGAGATTCATGTTTAGCAATAACATACCTGAACACAAGGAGGAATAAAATATACTATTATCATGTGATAAATACATTTCTAAGGTGGATAGTGACAAAGTTACACATATGACGAGGTTATTTCCAGTAAAAGCATCAGAAAATAGGAACATAATACAAAACGTCAAACAATCAAATACGAATTTCAGTATACAAACGTAATGATGTAATATTACAGACTGATATATCAATTTCTATATTTCAACTTCACAGAGATAAACAATTTAACACGCTTGCTACTTGGAAACTGTTAAAACTATGTTAATGATGCATGCGATATTCAAAAAAGGAATGATGGCATTACAAATGTTCCAACTAACGTCAATGAGACGATTTAGAGTCAATTGTGTCTATGTTACTTCAGATTACAGAAGTCAATGCATTGATAGGGGCAGTCGAGGGAGGATACACACAGATCTTTGCTCCAGTGATTTTTTGTTATTAAAATGTATATTACGTTAAAAACGAAATCTCTTGAAAGTCGTCTCAGTCATAAAAAAAAAAGTGACAATGGAACCAATGGCGGAAAAAATCATTGTCCAACTATCCATTCTCCTCACGTCACATCTCTTTATCCGCTACTTAGCATGGCAGTATGCTCGAGCCGATCGCTCACGACCCATTCCAATTATGTTGACATGTATAGCGTACCCACGGCCGCTTTGAGCACCACCGAAAGTTATGGGATCTGGATCCGGAGCGATATCAAAAGGGTTTGTTGACGGCATTAACAATGGCACCCCTCAAGACTAGGAAGAAATAAAGGCAGTGGTACAATGGTCCGCCGCAGGGCCAAGGCTAACCAAACCTCTTGAGGGCCGACCCCTTCGTTCGGAACTGGTTGCAGGCTCACTGCCACTTAGGGGGAGTCATCTCGTCTGCGACCGCTTGTTGCGCGGTTAATTCATAAATATGTTCCCTATCGGCTATCCCAATCATTGAGCCACGGAGGAAGCAAAGAGTAGCTCTTGAAAATTAGGATATGCGCATTGGTAATCACTAGTCGATGCGCATGTATCTCGCTTATGCTTCAAGCAGAAGGTACGTTCCACAATAGCCCAATAACTCATCCCCTTTCAAAAGCATAACAGCTTTTAATGATCACCCTTAAAAAAATGTAAATAGCTATTCAAAATTATATGTAAGTTACTTAATCCAAAACCCGTTCAATTATTTTTCAGATGCACCTTAATGGGTTACATTTTCACCTAAATATTAGCTATGGATGGAGCAGATGTCTGATCATTTTTTTCAATGGCATTTCACCTATGGATTACTCAGAGGTGGACTGTAAACCATTTTTACATATTTGAGCGCCAATAGGGGTTAAGGGCTGCTCCCCGTAGTACGACGAATCCATATTAATATTTGATACTAATAGCATTGTGTTTATTATCATTCAACTTTATAACAGCGATGTCAATAGCACAAACTAACATCCCCAAGACCGGTATTTAGTGAGTTGTCGAACGCTGTCATTCCTTCCATCGACAGTATCCTCATATTACACATTATTTTAGCGCAAATTTCAGTATTTCTTATGCCCACTGTCTTTCTTTCACTTTTAGCTCTCTAATATCGTGGTGACTTTTAGTATACTTGAAATGGGGAAACTCCACAGTGCTGAAAAGGAATCCAGTAACTTTCTACTCCGATAAGAAGAAAGCTCCTTTGTTTCACAGCCAACTTGCCTATGGCATACTTTTTTTTTTTAAGTACTTCGTACATGAGGCTTTACTTGCTCCGTGAAAATATCTGTTAGCAATTACATATTACCAATTATGTCATCTATGCCCGTGGCATGAAACCTATGGCTCTCCATAGACTGTAAGATAAGATGAATGCGAGAGAAAATAGCCACTGAGCAATAGTGTCGAAACGTCCAATCAAGGGTTTTGGTTCTATCCAGTCACTTATGACACATGCTGACTTTAATCAGCAGTGAAATTGTCTTTAAGGTTTAAACAAGGAATTTCCGCCAACGTCAGACCGGATTATTACGTAGACCAATTGTGGAAGGGAAGGCTAGTGACTGGATTGGCTCATTGGACCAGTTATCTTGGAGCGAGAATCACGAAGGGGGGGGGGGCTAACTTTCACAAATCGAAAACGAGATGTAATCATCAATGGCTCGTAGAAGCTAGCGGTCTAATTGTGACAAGTGATATTATCTCGTTAACTACCTATGGTTAGCTCACTTACACGTATCTGTTTGTCTTCTGAGTTGTGAGCCTAATTTACTGTAATTGAGGGTTGTTTTCTAAAGCCGCCCTCTAGCTAGGTTGAAGCTTATATCGATTTGCTATGCCCTAGATGGATCTTCGTCGGGCAAACGAAAAAGTTTTATAAAAGATGAAATGCGGATATGATTACATACGATTCTTGCTAAATCGTTAAACTGGTTATGTTCAAATCACTGAATCATAAGGCTTGATCTAGCCATAGTTGTATAGTTACTTGCATAAGTCACAGTTTTCAGTATATCATAAAATGACGATGATTCAGATCTTTTTAGCTCCCACAACTATCATAGTTTAATTCTAGAAGTGGTGTCATATTTTGGATGGGTAAAAGACGGGAAAGGAGACTTGCCGCCCGACGTGTGTCACACTTTTCACAGGAACAGTATAGCTACAAAGACTGAAATAAGGTTTATTTTTGGACGGGAGGGATTCCCTTGTGAATTGGTCGCCTATCGCTCCAACTTTCAGCGGTGCTTTGGAGCGCCAGTTGCGACACTCCCAGTAATGTGTCATTACCTCCATAAGCGGGACGTGAGTCATTTTTCCTTAGCCAAAGGAAATATCATTTTAAGACATAATTTTTAACTTCAGAAAATACGCTAACACACTGGAAGATTTAAAAAAACAACGAAGTTTTGGGAGACGGATCGAGATCAAAGGAGGCAGGGATCTCTCAGATAGAATGGACAGATAAAGAATGGCTACTAAAGCAAGAGTAGAGAAAGTGGAAGGTATGGTGGTGGAGGCAGGAAACGTCCCCGTAGTAATTTAGGGAGCTCTGTGGATTAATGGGATTCAAACCCGGAACATGGGATATGAACCATTTAAACACTGTTGTTTTCTACAGATTTTTTATCCCTTTTAAAGCCAAGAAGAACAGTTGAAATCATGATGAGTCCTGGTGGTACCAAATTTATGGAGGGGTAATACCCAAATTTACGCAGCGACAGGTAAGTGACAAAAACAACATATTTGAACTAAAGATTTCATGAACCATCACATGGCGAGAGCACCGCAGGGGTCGTTAACATACTAAACAATCAAAGGCAAAACGAACCAATGCTATTTGTGATTCCATGCAAATCTCTATTAAATAATTTCAAATAACAATAATATATAACAGGAGGGAAATTGATTAAAATGTGAGCAAAATACAACATTATATAATACTACAATTGCTAGAGATAAAAACTGAAATACATTACATTGGTTTGGGTAACTAGCATGCATTACTTGTTTTGTTGATCATAAATATTCATATTAAATCGGTATTACCTTAGTAAATTATTAATATTACAACATGATTTCTAATAAGTTGTGTATATTCTAAATAAATAGTGAAATCTAAGTTTATCATATGAAGTATGTTTTGCGCGGATTTCAATTCCGCAGACACACATGAATGAACGTCATGGTTCATGGGAGATAAGCTGATAGTCAAAAGAAAGGAAACTTCCTCATTGATGTAAGCCGCGCGGTTTTATTCTCTTTTATAGTAATACAAACATACCAGGATTAATATGGTTAAAATACCTTACGTCTATAAGTCTATGTTTATATTTTTCATATAATACGAACCAAATCAGTATATTTTTGCGCATTTAATGTTTGCACTATACAGCGACAATACAACATGTACGGAGTCAAGGGTGGCAGACGTCATTTGGTCCGTGAATAAAGATTTACATGTATATATATATAAGGGGTGTTATGATTTGACAAACTTCAATACATAGTTTATTTACAGTATATTGAAATGTGATAATTAATATAAAATTGGAAGAATTTACTATTACTATTCGATCTGACAACTGTCATGCTCACTGCATAAAATTAATACTGCAGTGATGCACACAATATTGTGTTTTAAATTATCTATTTATTATCTGTTATTTAAATTATTTAAAGATGTATCCATGTACCGGAGAATGTTGCTAGAGTAATAATAATATGTTTAAGAGATCACTCACCGGAAAATCTTGCTAAAAATCTGTAGAAACTGTTCATAAGTCCTTCAATGTAAGTCCTACCGACACGCATGACTGCGCTGAGTCTCATCGGGCCAGCCGAGCGGTCGGATTTATGTATCACTACCGAAATAATATAAATAAAAAAAACAATAACTACGTCACCTCCAGAGCGCACATTTTTTTTTACTTATCACTTATCACAGGGGGGCGGACGGGGCGAGAGGATGACGAAAGTTCAAATAACAGATTGATGACATGATCCGTAGAACGCGTTCCTACTTCACATATCGACACTAGTTACTCCGAACGGTGCCACGCATCTACACTGGGTATGGCCAAGTGGCGACTGGTGCCGGCCTGGGATCGGGGTGGGGGGAGCCGAGCAGGACCGAGCCAACCCGAGCACTGGCGGAATCGGCCGAACTACGACGGACTCTCGGGGTAGGAAAGCCGAACAGGATCGAGCCCAACTGAGGGTCAACGGAAACAGCCGAGTGCCAACACTCAAAGCCCCCCCCCCCCACACGGATATCACTTCGTCCAAATATGAAAATGCCCGCGGGACGTGTACCGTAACCTAACTTAATGCACTCTCTGACCATCATAACAATTGTCCCACCATGGATAATATATAATTTTTGATCCTCTGATTATTTTCATTGAAATCGCCTCAAACACTATTTTTCAATGAGTAACTATTTTCTGTAGTCAATAAATGGATATGAAATCTCACTATTTTTTTCAAAATCAAATCAATAAATTATTTTTCCGACCAAAACATTTTTACATAAATTATAGTCATAATGATAATCATTGTAGAGGGATGCTAAAAGATTTTATTTATATTCCAGAGATATTTACTTTAAACCATTCAAATTTGTTATAGCTCTGTGATCTCTTATCTTTAATTAGATCTTGATATATATTTTTGTTCATGATGATAACCGACTATTATTTTAGCTATTTTGTACTACACTATGATTTTCATTTCATATTTTAGAACTCGAAAATCGCACAGCTGCTGAAAAAGTTTATAATAAATACATACGATTTATGGGTAGATATAAAAAAGTGAATTTTCCTTTCAAACTTGTGTACACACGGTTCGGTAGACTTTGCGTGCCATTTGGACAAATGGATATTATTGATTTTGAGTGCATTGATTGTGCAAAATGTGTTAATTGTGATCAAACCCATAATTTTAAGGAGTATTGTCAAATTAAATAATCCCACATCTTTTTGAGAAGTAGCTAAAGTCAAGAAGAACTACTATAAAAATGTCATTAAATAGTTGAAAAGTCTATAATTTTGAGTAGGGTATCAAGTTGATATGGATTTAAAAAAAATAATTACATAAGATCTCTCAAAAAACTAAGTTTTTTTCTAGAGGCATAGTTTGTATGTTTATTTTGATAACCTTGAAAATTATTAAATTAATTAGTACTAAGAAAATAGATATTTTGCTGTCATGTAATTACGTACTAACTAATTGAAACTCTCTAAAAGTGTATTTAACGTTTTTTTTTAACTCTAAATTCGTTTACAGGGTTGAAAGTTGATGAGAATGTTTTACTAGATAAAAGTAACCCTATGAAAAACAACGAACAGGTAACATCAAACAAAGCACTTGTAATTATAAAATTAACATTTTCCTATTATATTAAGTATGATTTCAATTTAAATATCTCCTTAAGTTCTGATGTGCTTTAGTGTTGTAACTTTAGTGGCCTTTCATTACAAACATTCCTTAAAACTTTAACAAAATCGATTTCGTAACATTAACAAAGCCTTTAAATGTGTAATGCATCCCCCTTTTTTTTTCTTTCTTTTTTTTTTTTTTTTCCTCCACTAAATTCATATTTATATGCACAACTTTGGTTATAGGTTCTATGTAATCATTACCTGAGTAGCTGAGGGTACCAGGTAAACGAAACGTACAAAAAAAAGGTGTTTCTGGTAGTTATGCCGTGACACTAGTATAAAAGACAAGAGGAGAATGTTTGTTTTCATTTTTTTGATCTTGGTTTTAATATTTGTCCAAGTAGATATAAAAAATCAAAAATAAATAAATAATAAATATAATGTGTAAATAATGTACCGTGTGGACCAATGCAAATGCAGGAAATACTCAAACTGTTTGCGGCATATTGAAATAAAAGGCATCCCTGTAAGTTTACCATAGAAACGGTAATAATAAAAATTTGGCTTTTCATGGGTATAAATTATGAATAATGAAAGAAAATGAAAATCCCATTGATGAGGGTAACCTACAAGTAACTAGTTATATTGATCTCAATTAGTGCTTAATTTCAAAAGTCCTTAAATAGAAATATTTGTTAAATACGTTATAAAATATTTCGTTGGGGTTGGGGGAGAAACAAAGTGTGTATTAAGAAATGGCGTTCAAATTCAATTCAAACAAATTGAAACCAACAGTGAACTGCACAAAAAGAGAAGGTTAAAATAATCATAAAATGTAAAAAAGGATCATTTTATTGAAATTAAATAAATAACGTGATAATTCATTTATAATCGTTAAAAATGTCCTTCTAAATTTAGCCTAGTTTCGCTCTGGAGAATATTTTGTAAAACAATGATTCAGAACAAACTAACGATCCAACCCCTTTGTTTTACATTAAATTCACATTTTCACTCTAGTTTGGTTAGTTCTACGAAATCGTTACCTGAATACCTGAGGGGATCAGGTAAACAAAACAAACAACTGGGGTCACGTACAGACGCACCTGTTGGTTACGCTATGACATGCTCCTCAGAACTTTAGTCAACGCTTCCTTTTACATTAGAAACTCATCCCTTCAAAGTCATCTCCATGTGCCGATTGCCCTTGACCATATACCTTAAAGATTTTCCAAATTCCACAAAAACCTACCCACCCACTAATATTCCGTGTCAATCCAGTAACACATCCATGGTGACAATCCTCCTCGTCACCTGAAACGACTTTGGGTTCTCGATCTATTGCAAATAGTAATGTTAAAATAAATCACGGGATATTGGCACTAGCCATCGTCTCTGCTCATGACCTGAGCGTGTGTGGCTCTCTTGGTTACTCTTTATCTTCGCGTCATAGTGAATCGCGCGGAGAGGGGACGGGCGGTGCTCCACTGCTTCTGCCTCTTCCATCTCCTTGAGGAAGGGGGCATATGTATGTATTTATTGTATGAATGTTTATCTTAGATATTAGTATAAATGAATTCTTATATCCCAATAATAAAGTTGTCCTGAGCGTATGAGGCTCTCGCGCCCTTCATCGGCCTCCACTGGCTAGTATCAGGTGACGCTGGTGATGTAGGAACGTGGGGGACTTACACTTCCTCTTTTGCATGCGAAGGAAGTGACAACCATGTGGATTTGGATGGCCTCTGGGCTGTTTGTAAATACTGTATAGATGAGCGAGTGAATGCAGATTGTACATATGGTATGAATGAAAACAATTATCACAATTACTTAATGCCCAATGAGGCAGATTGTAATTTTATCATAATAAAGTTGTTTTTATCATTTAAAAAAAAAAATAATAAACCAAAATTTTAAATAAAGTTCTTATATAAAGAAAATATTTAGAGCCTTTTCTTAGATGTAAAATAGCATATCATGGATACCCTCACACAAGGGTTAAATTATAAATGAATTAGGGATCAAATTAACCAAACTCATTAATACCAAGTTCACTAATGCCATGTTTAATAAGTTTTAGCGCACTAATTAAATTCGGCTTAGGGTTGAAAAGCAAAATCACCCTAAACCTATATCCATCTCTCCCGAGTTAGAGCTAAGCCATTGAGGATAATGCCTCAAGTAACCTAGAATAACTTTTCTAGTCTGAAACAGTCATTGTTACAAAAATTTCATGATCCGCTTTCTGCTAACTAGGTAGAAGTGGCATGAGATATGAAATTCAATATCATGTCTTACGTACCGCCAAACCGATGAGTGGATAAGGAACTGGAAATCGCTAGGAAAATTACATCGTGCTTGTACAACACTATTGGAAAGGGTCACAACCTTTGGGTAAACACCCTTTTTTGAACTAAATGGAGTTGATTAATGTTCTTGTAGTTCAATCCTAAAAGACAAATATTCTTAAATAACTTGAGTATTTTCTCAGACGTAGTTCTTCTAAAATAAATCAAAGCCAACATTAGAAGATAAAATTCGCACATTATATTTAAAAATTATACTAAAACGAATATGGACTTTTTGGACCTGAACTTTGAAGGTCAGCAAAACAGTCCAGTATCAAGCGTATCCACTACAAATATAAGTTCTAAGAACACCGGTAAACGCAACATTTTAGGCCTCTAATAGAATCCTTGCTTATACGAGTAAAGGTATTAAAATTCTCTCTACAACCGTTAAATATCATCAATAATTATATACTGACAAAATCTCTAGACAAGATCGCATCACCTACCCCTCTAATCCTCCATGGAGATTGAAGTGGTAAAGGTCTCGAGATATCCTCAGTCAGATTTCTATTCTCTTGTTCTGAGCGTCGGCGGCTTTCCCGCTCTACAACAACCCCACACTCTGCCTCTGCGTAGGTGTAATATTTTCTTGGTTCATACCTTTTCCAAACCATTCATTTTCATCACCCTCACTACATAAACATCTCTTGCAGTTCAAATCTTCAACTAGCTCCTAGACACGAGATCCCGTCTTTTTGATCTTTGTACTCCATTTCTCACATAACGACAGTATTCAAGCATTCCTTTCTCGGTCGCAATACCACTCTCTGGAATTCTCTCCCTCCTAATTCGAGACGCAGTAGTAACGCTGATGATATCTCCGATGTCTATCATATTTCACCTGGCCGGTGAGCTTAATCCTGCAGGTGAATTCGGGGGACTCCAAGAATATTAATTTAAGACTCTGTGTATGTAGTAGTCATAGGGGAGTGAATGACAGTGGGGACATACTGTGAATGAGATCACTTTTCATTATTGTGACATTTTCAGCTATTAAAATTGGACGTATTCACATACTAGTAACATTTGATGTAAATTGGTCTAGCTGAATCTCCTACTTACTTTGACCTGAATAGGTAGAAGAAAATAATGTATCCAAGATTCCGAAAATAAGTCCGGCAAACGACTAAGTATACTTCAGCGGTGATTAAAAACAGTTTTAATAACATACCAAAAGTATTTATATTAAATAATTTATAGCAGGTATGTTTACAAGGGGGCCGGGTCTCACCGCTGCGGGTGGTAGAACTGAAATAGAATTGACGAATAGTAGTAGGAAGAGGTGGATAAGGTAAAAGAGGTGGACTTGCCTCTATTTGGTTACGCCATATGTACACCTCCGCGGCTCACTGTGCAACGCCTAGGTAACGCCACTGCGTCATCGGTAAACATCCCAACGGCAGGATACAACATACAACTGGGCTGAAATAGCCAATTCATGGCGAAAATAACACCGCTGTTTTACCAACGGTATTGTTAGAATAGCGAATCACCGACAGCAAACAAGACATAAAAAGTTCAGAGGAACTTCACTTAGAAGGATAAATTGAGCCGTGTAGCAGTGCAAGGTGACTCCTGTACTCATGGTGGACCAGGGTCCAAATCCGGACAAATGGGGAGTCAATTTATGCAAACATAAAATTGTACATTTACAGAATAATAAAAAATCTTATGCTAATATGGAATACATTTTTTCTTGTAAGATACTTATTTTAAATAAATACAATTTGCTTGTAAAGCATTATTAATTGGGATGTAAGAATTCATTTATGCGTATGTTAAATTCCCTTTTTTTTTTTCTTAGCCCCTATTTGATCATTTTTTTTAAATATGGCTCCTAGTACTGCATCGATGTATTTTAAGTAGTTATTATTTATATTAGGTTTATATCTTGTTTTCTGGCATCTATTGTTAAAAAATTATGCAGTGAAAGAGGGACCAGGTTTGGATGGGGCTCACCTTCGGACTACATAAAGGACTTAAAACTAATCTTACCAAGTAACTTAGTCTTAAAGCGTCACCGCCTCGACTGCCTTCTACCGTCGATGGGGAAATGGAGAGGGGGCGAAACGAAGATTTGATAAGTCTACGGCGAATGAATTCACCCACCGTAGGCAACTCAAAATCTTGTTGAAGCTTACTTTAAGCTAACTTCCTCGCAAAATAGCCAGTAAAACGGAGGTTTTGGTCCATTTTTATGTCCAAATATAAAAGGCTGTTTGCTAGAGAGTTCTGTTGCGTTCCTACAGTTTATGCAGTGGCTTCTTCCCCTTCTGAAAGGAGAAAATTACACAGGCAGTTTTACCTGTGTTTACAGTAATGTTAAGTTTCCCCAATTTATCGCTGAAACGGATACAAGATGTTTCTGCTGTCGAAGAGCCCTCTTGGCGCTCATGCTGCTACTGTACTCATTCTAACCAACGTCCATACAATAAATGCACATTATGACCAGGAGCCCCTTCCCCCACTCCCAAGGCTACACTATACCAGCTAGCTGGTGGAAGTAGCGGAACTAGGGAGCTAGGGAGGCCCCCCTCACCATCTCCGAGCGATTTAGAGAGAAGGCAAGAAAGCGTCAGACGCTTTATATATGAGTGGGGATGTTAGCCAGTGGCAGGACCCTATGATATAAATTTTTATTTACAATAGATCGCGAGGCCACCAACATATCCCCTAAGCCCTTATTTTTCGGTAATTCATCGATGTTATGAAGAAATGGATTCTAGCAATGTTTACATTTATCAATAATTTGTGTGGTTTTAAAATATCTAGAATATAGCCAGTTTTGGAAAATTCATGTAATTTATACTGATACCTTATTTTGGATTGTTTGGAGTTTTCAGATATTGCTATGACTTGCAAAGGTTCAACCTAATAATTCTTTGCGATTTTAGTTTATGCTATTGTTCCGCACTGAGCACACAGATTTCTAACATGTATGGTTACGATAACTCTCAACAAAATAGAAATAGAAGGAAATTGGGCTTCATTTTGTCAGAAAGAAGTAGCAGTAACCTAACAAACAATAAAACTATCTGATGCTACCAACGATAGCAGAAAGAAAACCACCGAAACATATTAACTGGCTGAGTCACACAAGAAAGAGTGGGAGGACGTCGGTGGGAAGAAGTGTGGGCACAGCCCCCTCTATCCCAAACAGAGAAAACAAAACATAATTAATAGGATGCCATTCCAGACTCTTATTATAATATTGGGCACAGCGCCTTTCAGCCGATCAAAAGGAGAGATTATAATTGCCGAGGCCCTAGGAAGCGACTCAACTTTTATTCGAGGTATCATCTTTCCCCTGTCTGTATGTTTTGGGACAGTTGTGAAAAGAATTCAGTCCATTTGAAATTTTTAAATCAAATATTTATTGCGATAAAATTACAATCTGCCTTATAATAAGACAATAAGTTGTGTTCAATGTTCTCATTCATTGCTTGGTTACAATACTTCTCACCCGCTCATTCAGTGTTTACAAACAGTCATGAGACCTCCAAAATCCACATGGTTATCACCCCTCTCGAGTGCGAAGCGGAAGCGGAGTCTTGGGAATTCCCCCACGCTCCTCCATCAGCTACAACACCGGATACGAACCAGTGGAGGCTGGCCAAGAGCGCGAGAGCCACAGACGCTCAGGACATGATTACAGAAAATGGCCATTGCTAGGATTCCCACTGTCACGTACTTATAGCAGGTCACGAGGCCACTGTGATCGCTTTAGACTCCGAGTAGGATTATAGGGATGTGTGGTGCAGTGTAATAACTCCTATCACGGTCTTGGAACCTGGACGTGATGAGTTTAAGAATGTAGGGTATATTAAAATCGTTGTGAAGGGTTTTGTCGCTGGCGTGATTGCTTGACTATTATTCTCAATTGAAATTCTAACGAAATATTCCACAATACTTCGAAATGGTCTAATTACAGTTTTTATGTATTAAATCCTGGATGTGGATCAATCAGTAAATGATAATTTTTGTCTACCCGGAAAAAAAAATTGATTAGAGCCCGAAAGCTTTCGATTGGTGCAACACAATCATTACCTTGAGCGCTATATAACACACAAACAACATATTTCAACATAGACATCACCCCCTTATCAGCAGCTAATTACAATCATTAAATAAGTTTTCAATTATTACTTTCACTTCCCGTATATTTTAGGTACTCTATATATATATATTTTAAAAATTACATTATTGTCGTTTTAAAAAACAACAAGTCTATAGGAACTCAGATAAGCTAGTTTTAATACTCACTCTGAGTTCATAGGGGAAGCATAAAAGTAACGTTAAAATAACCTACTTTGATAGAAAGGTATTCCGTTTTAGAGAGAATTCGCTGGCCGTGCAAATGTTTATAGAGAAAATGTGTAGTAGGGGGGCAAGCAAAGAGAGGGAAAGAAAATATACCTTATTGAGACATGAAAGGCATTTGCTTCCTGAAAACTATTTAGGGTTAACTGCTGTTTTTTTTTAAAACCCTCAAGCGCCTTGTTTATCATCTGATGCAACAGGATAGCTGATAAATAAACAACTTATTTTTATACTGAGTTAATTCAATTGGTCATTATCAATCTGATAGAGCTCGTTGGTAACTTTTTTATGCCTCCATCAGGCCTAGAAAACAACAACAGTTAACATGTAATTAAAATAGAATGGAAAGGAGGAAAATAGGAACAAGACTATTAACAATTAACAGTTTTTTTCAGTTTTCAGATTCATGGTTTCAGCGTCTACCTTAAGTCTTTAAAATCTAGATGAATACCTCTGCTTCTGTATGGAATACACTTTAACATCATCAAAATAGCTTTCATCTACTAAGAAATGAACTTCTCCTATATTTACAAGGAAAATACAAATAAAAATTAACAATAATTTAAGTAATATTGTAAATTTCTCTGGTGCTTTCGAATCCGTCGACTCCGCGTTATTACTAGAAAAGACAGTACGTGGACCATAGGTCACAGGATGGATGACTTGAGATAGACTTTTCGCTAACATCTGATTAGGCATTGAAAAGAATTCGTTTTCAGAAAGCAATACGCATTTGTTTCAAAATAATATAAACAGTCGCCATCATAAAATGAGACGTTTGGGATGAAGGGGCTACTTGGCGTTGTGTTGCCACATACGGCGGGCGGGGGACTAATCACTACTTTGCTTATTGCTTAATTATTGACATTATCTAAGTAAAGGGATCACGTGGATAGAGAAGAAGTAGAGCGCTTGTAGAGAACTTGTCATGTATTGTGGGTCTCAAGCTTCTAATTTCCTGACAACTATAGGTACTGTGTTCAAGGCCAACCTTTCAAAAACCATTCTCCGCCAACTCACTTTCGTTCCTCAGAAAAACTGATTTGGTGGTTGTCTGCAAAGAAAATATAAAGATGACTGACAATAGATCCCGGAGCTTTTACGGTATTTAATCATGCTTCCTCTAGTGTGCGGTTCCAGCAAGAGTCATGCTCCAAAAACTCCAACGCTTTGCAGGCAGTTTAATATTTAGAATAGGCCCCACTAAAACTTTGTTAATGTCATGAAAGGAAGGGCGTCCTACTTCGTGAAGTAGGAGTCGCGTGTCATTTAGTATTGTTCAAATATACACTCAACCACTTGATCTTGTCCACATTTCTCTGCGTCCTCAGGCGAAACTAGTTGAAGACATCGCCATGTCGAGAGGTATACACGATAAAGAAATCTTGAAGGCTCTCGGCCAATAAAAATGATCACTGTTAAGAAAAAGAAACACATTTATCTTTCAGTTCAGGGAATTTTATATAGCGGAATTCCTGACGACAGTTTCTTGCTTAAATTGTGATGACGCCCGGTGTCGATTGTAGCTTCTACCTCGCTGTTGCGGGTAACCTCAGTAAACGGAAGGTAAAGCGTGGTTACACACCAGCTTGTTAGTCCTCATAAATAAATACCATGGCTCCAATGTCTTCCGGCGAAGAGTTATTTTGAGGATGAAGCGGAGTATGCTGCCAACCAGGACATCAACGAAGAAAAGATCTGTAACCGGCGTCTATCTCTCAGTTGAACTGCTGCTTGTTGGGTTTGATATCCTGCGCAGATTGGTTTCAAATTGGTGCAGATTATTACTTTACTATTAAAAATATTATTAAAAAAATGTGCATCTATAGGCCAAATACCGTTCTGTAATAAGCTTCCCTTACATTTTTCGAACGCAACTGCGACATAGACCGTGGTTCCAATTAAACAACTCACCATTCCAGCTGTGTAAAGTGGCATAGCAATGAAATCTGTTGGTTTCTGTACAAGCTTAATTACCTTAGCTTCGTTATAGTCTGGGTATCTTAAATGTATTCACTATCACGCTTCACCTAGTGGCCTTTTCACAACAATGATAAATGCTCCATACTAGAACAAAATATAAAATAGTAATATGGCTAGGACTCATGCGTAGCCCTTCAGTTTAAAATATCTCGAGAGTTAGATTCAATTTGATGGCTAGATTTGTATAAAATATTGAACGCATACCGACTGATCTATTAATAATCATTAGTTGTGGTTTGTAATCCAACCCGTGTTTGGTATTTATGCGTACATGGTTGTACATGTTTAATAATTATTAATTCCCAGTATAGAAGGTCATATTTCCTCAAAACTCTTAAAGTAAAATCAGAAATTATCTGACCATTCCAATCAACCAGCAAGATCGCTTTCAAAACTCACCCAACCCTACAAACATCCTTGGAGATTGAAGCGAAAGAGGGCTTGGGATGTAAACATTTAGTCACTGGGAGTACTGGCACTGGTCAGTTTACTTCCCTCGTGTCCTGACCGTTGAGTTCTCGTGCTCGCAGTGACAGGTTTAGATTGTGCGATCTCCCAAACCGTCGCCAACTCGTCCAGGTGCCGGTGACAATACTGCTTGCGAATTGGGGATCCCTGTTTTATGTATAGATGCCTATATTGTATGAATGTAAATTGTAAATACAGAACGAATAAATATACGAGTATGCATGTACGAGTAAATATTGTATGAATGCGATTAACTATTGCCCTTTTAGGGCAGATTGTGATTTTCTACAAATAAAGATATCTTATTATTATTTTTTTTAATCAAATTGGATGTTGGGATCACTATGAGCATTGGCCATTCATATACAGTTTACTAAAAAATTGATTTGTTATTTTTTTATTGTTCTCATTCACAATAATTACAATTGTTCTCATTCATACTGTATTTACAAACAGCCAAGAGACCCAGAAATCCCCATGGTTGTCACTCCCTTCGCATGCGAAGGCCTGCGACTGCGGAAGCGGAGTCTTGGTCCCCACGCTCTTCCATTAACTGCATCAACGACACGAGCCAGTGGAGGCTGGCCAAGAGCCATAGACGCTCTGGACATGATTGGAGAATCTGTACATTGCCAGGACCTCCCAGTGTCACTTATTTATAGCAGGTCACGAGACCAATGGCGCTTTAGTCTCTGAGGAGGATTATAGGGGTGTGTGGCGCAGTTTAATGACTGTGGGGATTAGGGTGGTGGATAGGTTTCGATGGAATTTCATGAACATGAAAGAGATGAGCTCAAGAATGTAGGATATATTAAGATCGTTCATTAAGAGTCAAGAAAATATAAAATCAAAAGTTTAGCTAAAGAGGTCATTTTTTTTTTGTCACGGAAAGACCACGCGAATATCATTACTTTTCATTTGTTTATTATTAATTATTAAAACACAGATATTGTAAACCACGACTAATGGTTATTAATTAAATTAAAGCTAAAGCAGCCTGAACACTTTGCACATAGTCACTATAAACTGACCGTAAAAGGCTGCACCTTCCGTCCGAGAGTCCTAGAGTATGAGAGTGCTCTCCGGTGCAAGCAATTATTCAGCGCAGAAACTGAATGCGCTGCTTTCTAATCGGACCCCGAGCAGAACAGCGATAGTCGCTAATGTTACTACATACCTCCACCATAATTAGTATTGTTTACATGGCGAATTTAAAATTAAAAATTCAAGTTTCAAATCACCAAACAATTATTTTTCTTACTTTCATTTTGAATAATGAATCGTTTGCCATGATTGATATCGGGAAATATGGGAGGGGGATTAACTAAGGTCGGATTTCCTATCGGTATAAACGTTCTCTATTCTTAAAGTAAAATCAGAAATTATCTGACCATTCAAATCAACCAGCAAGATCGCTTTCAAAAATTACCCAACCCTACTAAAATCCTTGGAGATTGAAGCGAAAGAGGGCTTGGGATCTTATGTAAATATTTAGTCACTGGGAGTTTGATTTACAATTAAATTCAATTAATTATAATAATTATAAAACGTTATAACATAACGTGATTTAATGTGTTATTTTTAATTGATTTTTTTTTGTCTAAAATGATACATCTAGTAAATAATTAAGTTTAAGCTGAGGGAATTCCAATTAAACTAAAAAGAGGAATATTTGTCGGTAACATAATGTCTAATTGCACCAGGTGTTGGGTCATCCTTTGGGGCAGGCGGTTGGACAGCTAAATTTGTTTTAATGCTCCAACTTGACACTAAAAAGAGAGCATTTCGAAATAACGTAATATGAAAAAAACAAATTTTTTTCAAAAGAATGCTTTAGAGGCTATCTAAATTTTTATTTTTGTTTTTGCAATGGAAAACGTTGAGCCCATCAAGAAATCTAAGGACTATGCACGATATAATATTTTTAACACTAATCATTTTAATTTTTCGAACATCATACCCCAAATTGGTACGCTTCGGCTGAGGTTGAACCTAGTTTTTTATTTATAAATTTTTTTTGTAAACGATTTAGGTATATGATGCTAGAAAAATGTAAAAAAAAAAATAAATTTAAGAAATTTATGCTTTTATATGATTTAATGTGTTATTTTTAATTGATTTTTTTTTGTCTAAAACTTGACACATCTGGTAAATAATTAAGCTTAAGCCAAGGGAATTCCAATTAAACTAAAAAGAGGAATATTTGTCGGTAACATAATGTCTAATTGCACCAGGTGTTGTGTCATCCTTTGGGGCAGGCGGTTGGACAGCTAAATTTGTTTTAATGCTCCAACTTGACACTAAAAAGAGAGCATTTCGAAATAACGTAATATGAAAAAAACAAATTTTTTTCAAAAGAATGCTTTAGAGGCTATCTAAATTTTTATTTTTGTTTTTGCAATGGAAAACGTTGAGCCCATCAAGAAATCTAAGGACTATGCACGATATAATATTTTTAACACTAATCATTTTAATTTTTCGAACATCATACCCCAAATTGGTACGCTTCGGCTGAGGTTGAACCTAGTTTTTTATTTATAAATTTTTTTTGTAAACGATTTAGGTATATGATGCTAGAAAAATGTAAAAAAAAAAATAAATTTAAGAAATTTATGCTTTTATATGATTTAATGTGTTATTTTTAATTGATTTTTTTTTGTCTAAAATGATACATCTAGTAAATAATTAAGTTTAAGCTGAGGGAATTCCAATTAAACTAAAAAGAGGAATATTTGTCGGTAACATAATGTCTAATTGCACCAGGTGTTGGGTCATCCTTTGGGGCAGGCGGTTGGACAGCTAAATTTGTTTTAATGCTCCAACTTGACACTAAAAAGAGAGCATTTCGAAATAACGTAATATGAAAAAAACAAATTTTTTTCAAAAGAATGCTTTAGAGGCTATCTAAATTTTTATTTTTGTTTTTGCAATGGAAAACGTTGAGCCCATCAAGAATTCTAAGGACTATGCACGATATAATATTTTTAACACAAATCATTTTAATTTTTCGAACATCATACCCCAAATTGGTACGCTCCGGCTGAGGTTGAACCTAGTTTTTTATTTATAACTTTTTTTTGTAAACGATTTAGGTATATGATGCTAGAAAAATGTAAAAAAAAAAAATAAATTTAAGAAATTTATGCTTTTATATGATTTAATGTGTTATTTTTAATTGATTTTTTTTTGTCTAAAACTTGACACATCTGGTAAATAATAAAGCTTAAGCCAAGGGAATTCCAATTAAACTAAAAAGAGGAATATTTCTCGGTAACGTAATGTCTAATTGCACCAGATGTTGGGTCATCCTTTTCCCACAATTCGGTTTTCCCAACTGCCCCGATCGGGCCCTGTGGGGGAGGCGGTTGGACTCCTGACCAATGAAGTCTATAGATTTACTATTTTCTGTTTAAGACAAAACATTAGTCTAATTTTCTTTAAAAACCACGAGATTCACGAATGAATACAACTGCATCTGAACAAATGCGTTTAAATTTTCAAATGTCATTAAGCAAAAAAAAACTGGTGGAACGCTTTTTCGAATCTCCGACTGTGGAATTTTTCAGAAGGTTACTGTTACCTTACAAAACAACTTTATTAACAACAATAAAATTAACTGTTAATAATAAATATTTTCAACGATTAATAATTTCAAATTAAAAACTTAATTATTAGTTGACAAAATAAAAGTCAAATTTAATAATTTAATCTTAGGCAATGTTACGTCATAACCTGATGTGTATGTCTGTAACAGGTATATGAGATATGTGTAGTTATATAAATCGTATTAGATGGACTTGATACGAAAAGGTGATATAAGAGGTTTAAGACACTTGAATTAGATATCTCGTTCACAAAGCTAAGGCAATATCTTAATGATTATGATGAATTAAATATGAATATGTATGCTCCATTGTTTTTTAAAGAATATTTTCATATAACTGTGCCGGTGGTTGTAATAGTATAACTGTAATGGATCTCCCCTAAACAAAATACAGGTCTTTAGATCATACCATAATAATTTATTTAATTTTCGCTACATTTGCAGCCCGATGGTCAGAGGTACGTTTCTGGCGTAGGTTAAGTTGGACATCAACATTGCATAAGATTAGTATGTACCTTAATTGTTATTGGTTTTTTAGTAATATGCTTTAGTATCCTTTGAAAATGCTATCGCGATCCTGTAGCCAGCAGAAAACGCGTCCCCTCAATCGTCTTTATTTTAGTTATCATATATTCCTGTTACTTGCGCGCAAAATCCAGGTTTCCTTTCTTGTCTTCTCCCAATTCGCCTATGCGGTCTGAGTAATAATCTCTGAGGATCTCGAGGTTCGGATAAATGAATGTTTCCTTAGAATTATACTCGGGATCTCAAGGGACAGTCGCATTTCGCAGCAGTACCCGAGTTGTGGTGGCTGTACCCTTCTGTCCGTCGCCAATACTTCCTTGAAACCCTCCTTCTCCAGTACTATCGCGACTGAAAAGCCTCAGCTATCAAATCCCGCAATAATAGATCCCACACTTCCAACTTGTATTTCCCTTTTCATAAATCTGATCCCTTCAATCGTTCTTTTATCGTCTGTGCCACAAACCTTTGGAACACAATTCCCATAGATATTCGCCGTTCATTAACTCACCCAATCTTTAAATCTAAGCTTTACCAGTTCCTGCCATTCATAATTCGTCTTTATTATCCCGCTTATATATTTTTCATTGGTTTCACTTTCTATTTTCATACATCCCAGCAGCTCGTGAAATGTTACGCCCCTTGTAATAATTCCTATATTTTCTTTACTTTTTCGCCTCTACCCATTTATACTTTTGCTTCAATCTTTTGCTATTGGTTCATTTTAATCATCTTATAGACCCTTTATTATTTGTAAGCTTATCGCATTAGTAACGTCATATGTATTATTTATTTTTATCAGCTATTCATAACTATTTTGTTCCTTGTTGTTATTGTTAGGGAACAATGTCCAAAAACAAAGATTTTTTTTTCATTTCCATTATTAGAAAATGGTATGAATGAAAACATTTAACACAATTACTTACTGCCCAATGAGGCAGATTCTAATTTTATCATAATAAAGTTGTTTGATCATTTATTTGGAGCAGAGTTTATAACTATACGATTTATAATTGAAGGTGGTCCACATCCCAAGTCGTTCCAAGAAATGGTTTCACCTTATAAATAAATACAAAGATAGCGCCCCAAAAAAACGTGAAACGTAAGTCGGTCACTCTACGGACCTATTGAACTACGGACAATCAAATGGTTATCTTGAATGGCATTTATGGGGAAAGCACTTTTAAAGCCAAATAAAGACGGAATGCCAAGAATGCCATTGCTCCTCGAGGACCTACCTGGTCCTCATCGTGCGGACGCATAATTAGGTGGTAACATCAATAGCCCCAAAAACCTTCACACACTTGCCGCTCATAAACCAACTACAAACGGACTTCACCTTACTAACATCGCACCCAACATTCCAGCCATTGTTTTCTTCTTCTTTTTGGAGTTGAAGAGGGGCTATTGTAGTAAGTTGACCAGTAAAAGCGCGATGGAGTTTCCCCCTTTTGACATACCGTGAGAATTATAACAACAGAAAATAGTTGTTACCTTTAGTCAATCAACTCTAAACTAAAAATATAAATATTCCAACGATCGGACACTCTAAAGAGAGACCCCTGAATTCCGAAATAACAACTGTATTAAAAACACAAATTATTTCACATGAAGTCAGTTACAGTACCACAAATGTTTATTTTTGTTTTTACAATTTTTCTACGTTTCACTTATTTAGGCATACTCAGGAGTGTGTTTGATATAAAATTTTCCAACACCGTTATTTTTGATATAGTAGTACTAGTTGTCTTTTAGTTTGTGTCTAATTCTAACATTCTTGAATGATTGATATATGTGTGAAGTACCAGCAATGAACAAGCCTGAAAAAAAATTAGTAGAATTCTGGTGAAAAAGGACTAGAACGTGACTTCCCTTCAGAAACAAGGATTTTGAGAATTTCCTTTTCGGCACCGCAAATGCCAGTACATAATAGAGCTCCGGGGCGCTGGGTTTGTTAAAGTTCGCACGGACCGGAACGGTTGAAGCTCCATTCCCGCCTGGGAGGGCAACCCTATTGAGTCAACTGCCCATTCTCTCTCTTGATAGAAAAATGTGTAACAAACCTACAGCAAGCCCACACTAAGTCAGATATATAAAACACGTCCTTCGGAAACCAGTTGACATTGAGCAGGGATATAGTGTGAATTTTTTCCGGGTTTGGCTAATATTTTTATATTACGTGTTATTAATCAGGAGGTGGATATCTTTTAGACGATACCTTGCTGGCTTATGGAGATTGCTGATATGAATAGTGACACTCTAGCTGCGATTTCACACCCATCAGCATAAAGGATGAGAAGGGTTGAAAAATACAATTTCCAAAATGACCAAAATTAGTTTCAAATCCGAAGTTTTCAGAGTCGCTAAGACGATCGCAGATGGTCCCGATGACATTTAAGCCCAAGTTTAGTCCCACAGAGCTCTGTAATTTTTTAGAATCGAGTAGAAGTTCTAATTCTAGAAGATTGTGGACTCAACGCCGGTACAACCATTCGAAAGATTGGAGAAATAAAAAGAGCTCTGTGGGATCATTTAGAATCTCCGTCGACTGCCAAAACGTTACAACTTTAGCACGAGAAGGTGGTGGGTAGTGTAACTGAAGCGACTATCAGGACAGAAAGCGACTAACAGGAAACGGAGAGGTGGAAACATTTCTTAGCCCACAGACATGACTCTGTCCAGCGGATCTCCTTTTTTACTTCAAGAGAATGGACAACGCCGGGTAAGGATCGTTTGTTGGCACGAGATAAACTCAGAATGTCAACTTATATACAAGATACGAATTCATCAAGGTAATTCTTTTAGGAGTCGGTTACTTAAACCAGAAATAGACGTAATAAAAATAGTCTTACAGCATCAAGATATCTACCCTAGCCAACCCGTGATAATAAATATAAGAACCATTAGCAGTTAATTGAAGGAAGGTAGAATGGTAGTGAGTAACTGGGAAACAAAAGAGTGAATAAAAAAAAAAAAATGCAGTAAGTAGATAATGGAAACTATTTGAGGCACCAATGGCCCAGGAAAGAAGTTTAATCGATGCCTTGTAAGTAATAAAATTAGAAGATATTCCAAAGAAAAAATATACTGTATATATATATGTAATAGTTGATATTCGAGAAAGAATAATACAGAAAATTACTCGGTATTTTTTCTTTAAAATATCTTCTAATTTTATGACTTACAAGGCGTTGCTTTATATATAATAACATATTTATACTATCATATTTATATATAATACACTAATGTACTATGATAAAACTTTAAGTTAGAAACTTCTATATTGTGATAAAATTACAATCTGCCTTATTGGGCAGGGGATGTTATCATTCACACCATAGTTACAATTTTCATTCATACAGTATTTTCTATCAGCCCAGAGACCTCCCATATCCACATGGTTGTCACCTCCCTCGCGAGTTTTTACGCAATAAAAACAACATAAAACTTCATTATATCACATTAAAGATCACGATTACTTTTTCTTATGTGAGATCCAAATAACCTTCCATTTTATCAACATGAAACACTTTTGTGAGAGGAAAAATGACACAGCGTTGAATCATTACTTTGCAACTAATTGAAAGAACTATTGCCTACCCGGAGTTTTTTATTGTTTTTAATATTTATATTATATTATTATTAATATTATTATATATTTTTAATATTTATAATATTGTCTTAAACTATCATCTTCAGGTGCTTAGCAGAGAGGCTATCCCAATGCCTGTCTCCCTGCGACTACAATAAAATAAAACCGTGACCAATTTCAACTAATTATCAAGGTAAATACTCCAAAGAAATCATTACTATATTATTAAACAGATTTATTTTTTTAACCAATGAAACCAAACAGGGAGTATGACAGAATAGTCTGGCTATATCTGAATTGGCATCCGACTAATTCCCTATTGTTAAATTGTTAAGGGTGTCCCAGAATTAATGCAAGATTTGATTTAAATAAAAAACGCAGTTTTTAGTATTGTTGTTGTTATTTTTTTTATTAAATTATAAAGTAAATAGGATAGGGTTATTTATGGAATAACACATCGGGCAAATGGCCTCCACGACTATGCTGGCACATACGCACTCTTTTTTCGAAATTTTCCATGACCATTTGGCATAAATGTGGTTGAATTTCGCTGATGCGGTGTTGAATTTCCTCTTTTAATGCACGGGTGGATGTGGGCTTGTTGACATACACCTTTGACTTCCAATAACCTCATAAAAAGAAATCTAAAGGTGCTAAATCACACGAGCTAGGGGGCCAATTCTGATCACCGAAACGAGAGAGAGTACACGACCTGGAAATGTCTCATGCAGTATTTGAATTGTTTCATGAGCTGTATAGCATGTGGCACCAACTTGTTGAAACCACATATTGGCCACATCAATATCATCCAATTTTGGCACAAAGAACTGTGTTATCATGTCGCGATATCGAGCACCAGTAACAGTCACTGCTTGACCAGCCTCATTTTCAAAAAAATATGGTCGAATGATGCCTCCAACCCAAAATCCACACCAAACAGTGACACGTTGTGGATGCATTTGTTTTTCGACAATCACATGTGGGTTCTCCGAACCCCAAATGCGACAATTTTGTCGATTAACAAAGCCATCAAGATGAAAAATCCACTTGTTGATGTTCAATAATCCATTCGCTGTGTATGGTTATCAGGCTTCAATTGTTGTGTGTTAACTGAATTTTGTAAGCATAGAGACCCAGATTTAGTGAGTATTTAGTGAGTATACGCTGTAGAGAGCTTCTTGAAATTTGCAATTCTTGTCTACGACGCCGAATTGACGTTCCTGGATTTTGGAACAACACTCTCACGCACTGCTTCGATATTGACATTTGAACGGCTTGTTTTTGGACGACCAGTGTGTTTAGTGTCTCCAACTGATCCAGTCTCCCTAAATTTTTCAATTAATCTCTTCACAGTTGATGACGTGAAAACACTATTCCGACCATATTTTGTATGGAATTTTTGAACTGCGGCCGCCAAATTTTCATTTTTTTTTTAGATAATGTTCAACAATAAAGACACGTTGTTCTATCGTGTAGCGCTCCATTTTTATTAACCCTAAACTGTCAGCTGTCAAATTGTTTTTTTTAGGGTTGCCACCACTTTACTGAACAAATGGCGGCAAATTCAAATCTTTCGTTAATTCTGGGACACCCTTTATTAACGTAAAGTTAATTAATTATATTAATTTGTACAGTAGTATAATCGAATCTTTACATCCAAATTAATTATTACCAGATTGAAATTGTCTAATGAAGATCTGCTATTCTAAAAAAAATTATATTAAGAATATATTTATTCGAACTTTAGCATAAGGCTGTCGGTATTTTATGGTAAGTGATTATATAGCTATGTATTGACGAGAAGACCACGGATAGCGAAGTTCAGCCTCCCCCCTCTCTCTCTCTCTCTTCGTGATCGACAATTAGACTAGGTGTAGGGCGACAAGTGGATAAAGGCTCCTTTCACAATAACAAATGATCACCAGTCGCTTCCATGGAACGAACCTAGCGACACTATTAGGCGGTCCTTTGGACGGACAAACCCACCCGCATACGATTTGTCATCGGTCTCTGTGAACGATGAAATGAAGATGAAAGAGCGATGAAACATCCTCGGGGAATTTCCCCCTTCTGCCGGGGAGGTCGGTTTAAGTTTAAAACCGTGACGAATCCTAGCGTGGGAACAACCTAAATCCGCGGAGAAAAACCATAGATCAGTACTATTCCACCGAGAGAGCTAATCAAGGCAGTTAAACTTCTTTAATACTAAAAGAACTACTTCGTGATTCGAAAGACCAGGGTTCGAAACGTACGAAAGTAAACTCGTTGATCCACGGATCGGTAGCCTTAACATTTGTTTTAATGATAGATTACGAGCTGAAATGAATTTATTTTTTAATATACTTACGAAATACTTGAAAAAGGTTACCAGCTTAGGGCGATGCAGAAGATTTGTTATAATTTCATAACATATATTAATGGACAACTTTTCAACATACAGAAAAATTCATTAATAAATTTGATAATATATTCAAAATTAAAAAACTTCAGAGTTCATTGGAGAATAAGCTACTCAAGTCTTATTTTTTTAAAACTACCCTATTTTATCAGGGACAAATTTTTGCTGACAGCCCTCGGATATAAAAATTCCTTTTAAAAAGTTTAAACCTTTGTAATATTATGACGGTAAAATGTCTAGCTCTGCATAAACAATGATGCCCTAAAAATCAGGTATTTATATGTAGTTATTGATTTCTAATTATTAATTAAGTATTATTGGATTTTTTTTTATTATGTTACCGTTCTTCTAAAAAGGAGTAAGTAAATGTATTAATCTTGTTCTTAATTGTAGTCCAGGTGATAATATGGTATAAATGTAATAACCTTATAGAAAAAAAATATACCAAATAATAATATATGGATAATAAATTCATAACTATGAAATAAGAAATTTTACATCATAAAAAGAGAAGAAAAAAAATCGTCAATGTAAAATAAGGTGTAAACCTCTGTAACAAATAATAATGTGATGATAAAAATAACATTATTTATCAAATAAAGAGGTAGACAAATCAATTTATCCAAATCAATATATAGTAAAAAATAGTAGACAATCAGGTAAAAATAAAAATGCAAAAATAAAAGTATGAAAATATGATATAATGATGATAAATATAATGAATAAAATATTGCCAATGAACTTTCTGGATGGATGGCGAGAAGGTGCTGGAATAGGAGGGTTTTGGAGGTTCGCACGGATGAAGAATGACATATATTAGGAGGTAAGGAATTTCAAAAGGGATTGGAACAAGGAGCGAAGGATCGTAAGTTGACGTTTCGTGGACAGCAGTATAAACGTCAGATAGACAGGATCTTGTGTTCCGGGAGTAGACTGAGAATTTGAATTGTAGGGTATTTTTATGTATAAGGAGGGTGATGAGAATTGATTCATTATATTGGAGGAGATTCCAAGCTTTATTTCTAACGTAACATAAATATTATCAAGTACCTCAACGGAGTACTATTTTACTCGTAAAAATTAGACTAAGATGTGCTGTGACGGCTTAGCCTAGCCGGAGAGAATACGGCGCTGGCGGCAAGGGCCGGTACAGTTCAATGGTGACCCTTACGTAAGCAGCGGTGAAATTTACGTAAACTGTGGAAGAGAGAGGCGATGCCACGGCTGGCTGCACCCTCAGGGAAGAACAATTGAACCGTCGTTAGTTAACGCTCTTCACTACCCAACAGCATTTCCTCTATTCATTTCACACGATGGCTAAAGCACCTATTTGAAAGTCCTCACAAGGGAAATTGAGGCGTTAACCAGAGCAATGAGCCAATCCCCCCTAGTCATGAAGGATAGAGCACCACAACAGGTTAATGTCTAAGGTTAACAACGAATGATCAGAAGAATGCACTCGCTATCGGATTCTGGATGTCTTCATAACCAGTAAACGTTCGGCATTGTATGGATTCACCAATATGACCAATCCTCTTTCGGAGGATCTTTCCAGATTTCAAGGGTCCTCAAGGGGCACACGTTCTGTTTTTAATTTATAAGCGCACTACGCTGCCCTTTGAAAATAGTACGGATCAATGGACACAATAACGCAATTGCGTGGATGGTGGATTACAGCCCAAAGTTGAATATCAGGTATTATACTTCAAAAGAGACTGACATGGAAACCGAACACGAAAATGAAATCACAACCGAACTACAGAAACTATAGAATTATTTACTGGACCACCAACGTTTAAAACTTCTACTTACTAACAAGTCTTCTTCTGACCAATTTTGACATATGGACCCTATATTTCGGATTAGAAACTTATACAGACACTTTCACGGCAAATTACACGGACACCCCAACCCACTGGGGACAGGTTGTGGAGACGTTGGAATAGAGATCATCTAAATTAATAACAATATGTTAGCTTCGACAATATAGGAGAGGTGTCAGTTGTTGTGACGCTGGTCACTGTCGCGAAACAATCAAAGTTCATCCAGCTCATATTAAGTCGGAACATGACCCATTTTTTTTTTTCTTTCATAGCCCCTTTAAATTTACAGATAATTATAGATCCTCAGGCGAATCTATTAACAATTTATTTTTGTATCTCCTGTAGAATCGCTACATTATATACAGGTTTTATTTTATAAAAATTATATAATGAATAAACAAGTATAATGATATACATTATACGTGACTGGACTAAACTGACTAATAAAGGTGATGGGGCTCACCTTTTTGATCAACCTTAAAACTAACTTACATACTAATTCTTAACCTATTTTTTCCCCGACAGTCTGTTGCCATCGATGCGGGAGGGGTGGTGGGGTCATAGTGTTAAACACTGTGTTAGGTGCTGACAGAGTCATGACCCATCTGAGTCTTTTGTCTTATTTAAGGGTATATTTCGCCTCATGTAGATCTATGAGAGGGAGCATCTTTGGTTTTGGAAAGGTTTGATCGATAAATTTGAAGTCCTTGGATAAAGAATGATGACACCGCACATACGTATGAAAATCTGAAGTCAGTTGTCTGATTTTGACGAATCTCTCTTGGTATCTGTATGCTACTGGTTTGCAAGATAACTCCTTCAATATTAAAATACGGTTTCCTATGATATAGGCGTTAAAACATTGGCTTTTAAATTTTTTATTTCTGATTAAGTTTGTGTAAGTTGGTAGTTATGAGAGATGAATTATTGTGCAACCGGTTCCATTATTGTTTATAATTATTGGTTGTTATATATGCGCAGTACTTGATTCAGAGTAATTTTTTTTTATAGTTTATAATACAGTTATGAATTTCAAATATTGCAGAAACTTTCCAATGAAGGCATGATAATGTAACGCTTTATCATTCAAAGGTTTCTTAAATCATCCGTTTGACGAGACAATTTTTATGTTTAAAGATTAATATGTTATTAGGATTGTAACTTGGTCAATTTCTGTCCGGAAGATGACTAAAACCTTGCCATGGACGTTAATTCATAAATAAATAAAAGTAAGAGGAACTATAGCCCTTATTGGATTTAAATTAATCAATGCTTTACAATTAACAACTTGTTTTTATTTTTCTTCTGTTTATTTTACATCTATTGTAAAAATATTAGTTTATTTTAATTATAAAATTTTAAAAATAGCGTGAATAATTTATTTACTATATAAAAAAGAAGTTTTTTTAAGGTGCATAAGCGCTGGATAACAAACTTATCATTATTTATATTTTAATTAAGCTAATTAACATGGACCAATATTTTTTAATTCGAAGAAATATATCACATTTAACACTAAATACGCTAAAAATTAAAAGTCATCATAAGCATATGATTACGATTCCATTAATCTTCAATTAATAAAATAACATACCTATTTACAAAGTAAGTAAATTAACTTAGATGTCACAAATTGGTTATGTATCGATTAGTTCAATAGAACGCGATCGGAATGTAACATGCAGAACACAGAGAAATGAACAATGCATCATAAGCCATAAAATTGATTGCAGCATAATCAAAGCGAATATTAATTATTACTGATAACGAATGTGTACCATCACCAAAATACCAATTTAATAAGAGATGAAATAAAACATCAAGTTAAGTGGGTTTCACACACTTAGTGGGTAGCGAAAGCGATTTAATGACAGTTTTAATGATAACTTCTAATTATAGTCGCAGTATAGTAGCATATAAAAATTTACTTAGTGCTTCAAGTGCAATTTTAGTTCATATAGATCCATGCTAGATTCTAAATGATGTAAATTCAAACAAATATATCAAGATGAAGGGGGTTTGGAAAATGGTACCTTAGATTCCATCTCAACAAAAGTTCTTAAAACGATAGTAAACCCACCAATTCCCCATTCTATTCTGCCAATAAAACCCACCGTACTCATCTATACCCGAACCCATTCCCTCTATTTTTTTTTAAATTCCATGCTAAATTACTATAAAACGCCCCAATCTCGAGGAAACATCATTACTATCAAGTACCACCTCTCCCATTCCTACAATCCTTTTCAAAGATTGAAGTAGAAATAGCCTCGAGATATCCTGAAACTTGGTTGTTGGGAGTCCTGAACAATGGCCAAGAAGCTGCTTTCATGTATTTGGCTCTTGTCTTCTCTCCAAGTCTGCACTGCTATTATAAAGGAATAATGTGGTTTCAGGATCAGCGTGGGTGAATCTCACTGAGCCATGGTTCTTATCCTGTCGGAGAGGTAACAACCCTCCGGAAACGTTCCTGGACTTCGTATATATCTGCACTGTAAGTACGAATACTGTAAATATTGTTTGAAAGTCAGAGTCATTATGATACCGTTTATCACAATTATTTATTGCCCTATTAGACCAAAATGGTGGGTGGATTTCACTGGGTTAAGTAGGGTGTCATTTGAATGACTTTATGTTTGACTTCATCTGTTTAGTAATCACTGCTTTAATTGGTCGAAGACTACGGCACTTGTTCGTCTGTGACTAGCACGGATATCTTCCCCTCCGACTAGACTTAAACCACTAACTGCTGCGATGGTACGACCACCGTGAGATCAGCCCTGGACCTGGAGATCACCGGACCGTATAAACCTGCCTGTCTCTCTACAAGCAGCACTACCTCGCTGGATGGAGGCTATTTATAGTGGAAGGTCGTATCTAGCGACGTTAACAGAAATTACATAACGATTTGCCGTTTTTTAGAGAGCCAGTAGTGAGAGCCGTACTTAGATTCAGGAAGGGGCGGTGATCATAAAAGTACGTTTACACAAATGATTCAATGGATTTGAAATCAACAGGTCAATAACTACAAATAAACGTAGTAATGTAAGTAATGCAATAAACTTCATATAATGTTAGAAATTTGATTGAAAATATTGATTTTAATAAATAATTTTATACTACATCAATTTGTCAACATTTTTCGAACACAATTAATCCAATATCCATCTAAAGTATTAATATTTAAAAAGAGGCAAACACATATTTGTAGTTTCGGTTGTTAAAGCTTATTTTCTCCCCTTAAGATTAAAGCTTTATAAAACAGCTTCTTTTAAATAATTTTCATTTATATTTAACGAGTTCACCATCTTACACCTTTTAATTTGTTTTTACATTAAACTTACCGATACAATTCGGTATACACAAAAATATGTTAAAAATGTTGTTATGGACAACTACTTTTTCGGGTTTTTTGTTATACTCTTTTAATTATTTGTTTATTTTTTCAATCTTTGTATTTAGTAAATTAAATCTCATTGCATTCCGATTTTTAAAATCTATTCTTTATAATATGCTGTATAATGTTAATTTGACTATAACATTGATGATTATACCAGTTTTTCTTCGTGACCAACTCGATGGAATGAGTACGACACAAGCTGCTGGATTCAAAAAGGGAAAAAAAGCGATTATTGGTAAGGGATAAAGAAAGCAATTGAGGCACCTGTTGTTTCGGTTGATGGTTGACACCTGTCTCTTAAGTTCACGGTTCAATCACGGCCACACCTGCCAAACTGCTACCATAAGGCAACTACCACGTGGCTCATGCTCCATGACAGTTGGCATACCTGGAACCACCCCCTCTACTTGGAAGTTGTAAATTTCATTGTAATGGGTACGCACTTACAGCAACCAAAAATTTCCATCTACTTTCTGGGTTCAATAATGGATATACATCTCCATTTATCTGCCTCCCTTAGGAAAAAAAATAAAATAATAATAAGTAACACTCAAGATTTGCCGGCTTTCTCACTTTCTTCACCCAACTTGTCACGACGTCTCAAACTGATGACATATAAATGTGTCGTCCTTCGGCCAGCTCTTTTATACGATGCTCCGCTATGTACTCTCCTGGCAGTCAACACCTGAAAGTCACCCACAATTTCACAGCGCTTGAGGAAAGTGGTCAGACATACCTTTCTTGAGAGGCTAAAGAAGGCCGACTTGCACCCTTTGCTCGGCTTACCATCAAGTTTTTTTTGATGCAGCACCTTACAAGCCCAGTGTGAACCACAATCCATCCCACATCGATGGCAACCAATTGTCCGGGATACTGACAGTTTACATAGTTTTCAGCTAAATCACAAGTTTTAGTTTGTATAATCATCCTGAGAGTGAGCCCAATCACGTTCAGTTAACTTTGTTAAAAGGGTAGGAATCACATTAAATTTTCTGTGAAAATTGATGCAAATACGATCAATATCTCCTCCTTAATTCTGTGGTGCTAGGGTAAAACCTATTTATCTCCAATTAACGTCATAGAAATTTCAGTACGACCTCATTTCATATATGGGGAGCTAAAATCTATATTTGGCAGCCATAACTTGCTATCAAAACAATCCAATCCAGACCTTCTTTATACGAACTTTTTTGTAGTATTTTGATTTATGACAGGGTCCTCCTGAAACACCTGTAAATAACGAACAATGATCATAGACCGTTATGTTTCTAGATCAGCTAGAACAGTTAGAAACTGTGTCCAGCATTTGATTACTAAAAGACTGTTAAAATACATCACCTATCCAACCACCCTTCCCCTAGCGCAGTCACTACACTGCGCCACACATCCCTATAATCCTTCTCGGAGACTAAAGCGGCAGTGCCTTCGTGATCTGCTGTAAATACGTGAATCTGGGAGTCCTGAAAAATACTTGTAATTATACTCCACTAAAGTTTTAGCACATATTGAATTTTATTAGTCAAACTTCAATATATTCAATTAGGTACCCTATTTAATATGTCAGGAAAATCTTAATGTTGTAATTACGAAACTAGTTGTTTAATGACCCTTCATTATTTTTCATGCGAGTTTTATTATAAGTATCATAAAATAGAATTAACATGCAAAATAAAGCCTTAAAAACGGTTGGCGGAGAAAACGCGATGTAATGAAATTTTTACTTCAAATGTACTATACAATACTCAAAATCATAAACGAACATAAATTTGTTGAATATTGATACTTAATTAATGATTCCTAGTCATGATATATGGGGTTGAAGACATTTGTTATGTCATAATATTAAGTGAGGCGAATTTCATACCCCTAGAGCAAACACGCGACTTCTCACAACGGGCTATCGAAACATAGGAGCAAAATTAAAAACGCAAGGATTTCTGGTTTTGAAGACAACCAACTAAACCCTAAAAACGACTGCTTGCATCAGGTAAAAAGTTGCCGTTAAATGGCAATTGGAAACCTGGGCTGAAAGGCTGAATGGTCGTTCGGAAGTCCGGGCCTTGAAAAGGTCAGCCTGGTCTTTAATTGACGGCAGGTTGATGACTCTGTTCGAATATTAATTAGGCTTGTGGAATGACAGATAAGGCAACTCCTGTGTTTGGACTTCAAAACGGTTTCGTGCGTTTAAATTAACAAGGTAACAAACTTTTTATCGAGATAATGAATTTAAAAACGGAAAATTCAGCCACACCAGCCAATAAAGTAGCGGACATAATAACCAAAGAAATTGAAATGAAGTACTTAAACTAAAATGTGCAACAAATATTAATTGTACGCCATAATACCGTGAATGAAATTCTTACCTTAAAATTATATATTTTCCAGCAGGACTTGACTATAACAACGTATGATTTTAAAACAGAATGTCATTGACAAAAAATAAATAACATCAAAGAATAAAAAAAATCATATACATATATGAAACATACATGATAAATATTGCAGATACTTTACTTAATTATCCTAATGATAACTGATTGTGTTAAATGGCAGATAAGAAACTATGAAATTTAATGTTCAATAATCTTTTATAAAAGGTTGTCTAGAAGTAAAGTATAAGTCGGTTTCTTTGTAGGGTAGGGTATAAATCATACTTATAAGTACTTAATTACTATTGCTTAAGCATGCAATAAAGGGACGTAAACGTAAATGAAATTCTCATCAGGAGAGAAAATTAATAAGAAACTAAGCTCATATTTTTCCCAAAAAAGGGTGGTAGCATGTATACGACACGCTCATCTTCCCTTAAATAAGAGTATGGTTAGTCAATAACAAATACTCTTCAATATTTTTAACAAGGCTAGAAAAATTATAACGGAATCGCAACACTTAAAAAAAAAATAGTTTGTTCACTGGAGCGTACACGTAAAAATGTGATAATATATTTTGTGTCAAATACATTTCTTTAATTCACTTTAATTTTAAATTAACCAAACCCTGATCACTCGAAGCCTCGAATGTATCGTACAAAAATTATTGCATTTCATGTTTTGCTTTAATTTATACATGATATCATTAATTATTTAAAATGTAGGTTAATTATACCCATAGAAAGAAAGAATATTCTCTACCCATACGTTTGGTTATAACTCTAAACAATCCTCGGGTTTTATGAATATTGCAATAAGATACTTTTTCTTTACAATATAACAGGAGAAGAATTGAACATTTTTCTCAGATTATGTCTTGTACAATTTATAAATTATTAGCTAGAATACTCTATAAAGAGCAACGGTATATTTTGGAATATCTTTTAATTGCAGAGATCTCTCTTCAATATTTTTCTTTCCATTGAAACTGATACGGTCAATCAGTTGTCGTCTGTATCACTGGCAGTCTGTAATCTGAAAGTAGGGTAAATGTTAATGAAAGCTATCTGAAATTTCGAACGTATATTAATTTACAGTTGCCGTTAAAATGGCCTGAGTCAAACAGTCCATCACCCGATACTTGCTACAGACCGATTCACACCAACAGGCAAGTCAAGGAAAAATTCAAAATCACTGTATACGTAATCCAATGAGAGCATTATCACTGCAGATTTCAGGGCAAGATCAAGCTGCGACCGATTAACAACGGCTTAAATCCGGAGGACCCCTGAACTTGATTCGACCGAGCCATTAGTGTAAACGGTGGCAGTAGATTCAATTCAACATGGACTACGAACGTTCACAGAGCTCGTTTTGAATTTCAGTGAATTTACTGATAAATAAATTGCGATTCACTTATTAACACTACACAACGGATATAAATCACTACAAACCCGAGTTTTAAGCATCTGATGCACTCATAACCGTCGTTGCTTTTTTTATCTTGACCCTACATCATCCTCTTCATCCAAATTCAGCGCAATGGAGCTGCATTGTTCATTAACGAATGACAAAACTAAGTCATCTATGACTCGATATGACCTGACAGAGAATCCGAAATCCTGGATCGTGAGCTGATCTTTCCTGACCTTACCTTGATTGATACATTAAACCTCTGGAACCTTCGTCCAGGTCTTTTAAATTCCATAATAATGGAAAGGAAATTTCAGCCATTCTCCGACTTTTCCTCAATAAGATAACTGCTTACAATTATCACGAATATAACATAAATGAAAATGTTGAGACGGTTAATCGTCAGATCTTCATGTGAACAAGCAGCCTGATCAAACTGTTATTTTTCAATTGATTAACGCAATATTATTCCAAAAGATATTATATTATATTACGGTTGTGATGTCTTTACAGAAAGGGTGCTTGCCTATGTATTACTATTAGGATTGAAATACTAAATAAAGATTGGTGGTTGCCGCCAAGATGTTACTAGTTCACTTAGTCACCTTAATTCACTAGACGGAGCTGGCTGGACCTGCGCCAACAGCTGATTAGTCTGAGTGTACTCTCCAGTAATAGAACAGTAATATTTACAAGTATTTCCTGAATCGTCGTTCCGATTCATAGATCTTTAGTCATCCATACCACAGGTATTGCAGTAGTGTGCTAACGGAAGTCGCATCATTTAGAGCAGTGTTTCCCAAAGGGTGCGGTACCGTACCCCCGATTAATACGCATCACCGAATGCGTGTTTTAAAAAATCTTAATATTTAATAAACTAAACGAGTACTAGCAGTGTGTGTTTATATTGATGGCTCGATCAACAATGCTTATGTACACTTCCTCAATGGCGTATATATGCTTATTAAACATGACTACGAATACATGAGATTTTTTTTTCACAAGAATTCGTTTTGAAGTTCATACACGCCAAGTGTTAACCTAAACCTGAACAAGTAAAGTCCTTTTTATCAAACGTGTGTATTCTAGATTGAGTACCGGAACCATTCTTGAACCTACAGAAACAACACCATTATCAATGAACGGGAGTTGAGATTTTATTCTGAATAGGGGGCGGTGAGCAATTTATTTTTCCAAACAGGGTCTGTATACCAGAAAAGGTTAGGGAGCTATGATGCAGACAGTCAGTGTTTTAGTGTAAGCAAAAAACCGAACAAATCTTCAAGCTGAGTCGCTTCAGGATAAAAAAAACTCAAGTGATGCATCATACAATTAGACACTTCGCTACGGATGCGAAAAACTATTTCATGCCAGTTTTAATGACTTTTTGTAACCATGGTCCGCTAAATTCCAGACACATGATAAATATTACTAATCAGGACGACAAGATCTTAAGATCCTTTTTAATGTAATAGGAAAAAGAAGATCTTTGCCTTTTATTAAGTTAATTTCAAAAGATGGCTAACATTTTATTGTAAATGATTAGATGACCGTCATGATTACCGTCAGTGGCCGATATGATTAGAAGCTAATGTTCTTTTCCATGTGTCTGTCTGTATGATCTGGTCTTATTTAGTCTCCTGTTCAAGACAATATTTTACAAGGAAGCCCCATTTGATACTGGGAAGTCATGAAAAATATAACCATTCCAAAAATTATATTATTTGGAGATGAACATTATATCCTGATTAACAATACGTCATTTTTACTGTAACAATTTAGTAGCAAGAAAAATAACTGAGGGTTATTAGTCAGGATTATAAATTACTTTGAAATCAAAAAATATATATTTACGATTAATAATATGCAAAAACTATTAGGACTTATTGCAAAATTCATTTAAACTATTGTATTGTAAAAATTGTATAAACTTTTTTTTCAGTTTCATGTAGAGAAATTTTATACTACATGAAACATTTACTTGGTTGTCCGAAGATGTTAAAAACAAATATTATCAATATTAATAAGTGATTAAAGCGTTATTAATTAATAAATTACCTTGTATTTAAAAATTAAATATTTTACTGTCATTGAGTGCCAAATATAAAATTTTTACCGTGGCTTTAGTGGACTATAAATACGTGTTGACTTTGTTTAACGGTTTTCATTTAATGTTGTATTGTATTATACTAACTTTTAATATTGTTTTTTTTTTTTTTTTTAACGTCAATATCTTTATATAGCTTCTATAGTTTAATTTACTGAAAGCATTTAAACAATTCTTTATTTTACTATTTTTTTTGTCTTATAGAGGTTTACACGTTATTTTACAAAGTTATTTTTCTTTATGATGTAATAGGTATTTTTTGTTCTGGTCAAAAATTAATTAGTCAGCGGTTGGTCCCGGAGTAATAAATTTTTTTTTCTATTCGATTCAGATATGAAAAAGTAATCGGAAGTGTCGCTAAAAAAGTTTTCACAGCGATAATCAAACTCTTTAATGGGTAAAGCATTTCATTCGATTTTAATTTTACTTTTCTGCTGTTTTTTGTTAGTAGTAAGTAGACTAGGGTTATTTTTCGACTTTCTTCTATTCTGTATTATGATATATTCATATTACTATGACTTTTATTTTGATCCGTGTGTTATTAATTTTTGTTTTTTGTTTTTATGATTATAACAAAATCATATCTACAGATAATTAAAGCTAAGTTTAATCGGATAGAAGGTTGGCTGGTGTAGGCCGCTACATTCTTCACCCTTGTCACCAGCCGGAAATACAGAGACACAGTTTCCGGCCCAGCACCTCCCGTTAGGTCACCACCGTCTCCGCACCATTAGTATTCCACTGGTCACCATTTTATTACAGCATTGTCGAGGGCCTCCTGACTGCCTTTGTCTCGAATCGACTCTCAAGTGAGCAGCAGCTCAGTAATTTCCCGGATAGGTGTGCTCGATGATGGGGAAGTATCACTATATGTCGTAACACGAAATTAGAGGTAAACAATAATATGTAAAGCAAGACAGAATATCTATGGATGTATCATAAAAGTATCTAATACAAATTTGCCAGCATGACTTCTTACTGCACTTTACGAAAATATTTTATGGCTGCCAACTCGACATTACACAGTTGACTTTCACTCATTTTTGTTCATAAGATAACTTATGCTTTTAAAATATTTCATTCTGATTTCAATACGTTTTGGTATTTTTATATATATTTTTTTAATTCCAAATATTAACAAGTTTGTTTGTGATGAAATTATATATTATATTGTATTAATTATATATAGTAAATAACCAAGATGGGAAATAAAATGAACTATTTTGGTCAAAAATGGCAAGAGCATTTTTTCATAAGAATTTAATAATATAATAATAATAAAAACCTTTATTGCGATAAAATTGCAATCTGAAATTCAACAATAGGAAATTGTGATCAATCTCATTCACACCATATTTACAGTTCTTCATTCACTCGTCCATTCATACAGTTTTTATAAACAGCCCAGAGAGATCTCACAAATCCGCATAGTTGTCACCTGTATTGATCATCGAGGAAGCGGAGTCTTGGGAAGTCCCCCACGCTCCTCCATCAACCAAGTCATCGAATAGGAGAGAATAACTGAACTTCAATTAACTGGAGTGACCCTCAACATTATTACTCTTTTCGGACTTTATTTTGTGTATATATATGTATATTAAATCATACAATTTATTTTTTAATCGACGTAAACATTTTTTTAGCCGGTGAAATCAACTATTTACTACTGTACTTATAATATTTTTCTCAGCGACAACTAACTTCTTAATTGTGTATGTTGTGCGGTGTACAATAATAATAACATTATTATTTAGAGTTTAATTAATGACCGTAAAGAGTTAAATGGATTTGATGACCTCATAGTCTACAGTGAACTAAATTATACCAGAGGTTTTATGGATATAGTTATATGTTGTAGTTACTCAGGTACTTACACTCTTTGGAAGACAGTCCAACCATCAATTATTTAGGACTCTCCCTGCTCACTAGCATACAATAAACCAATAAACCCGCACACAGCTATATGTACTCATGATCAGGAAAAACTAAACGACGAGTTACTCTGCAAGGTATTCCTGATATCAACCTTTGCATATGCGTACATCATATCAACTCAATAGTATGACATTGGACGTCATACTGTCTAGTCCTAATGGGATGATTGTAAGAAGATGGTTAAGAAGTTTCAATCAGGATGTAAACCACGATGGAATAGAAATTATTTTATTTATTACACAGGATTTCTATGAAGTGAGAAATTAAAACAATTGAATATCGTTTATGAAAATCTTCCTTGAGAGAACGAGACAGATTATTATTATTTATTACAATTTACTACAATGCCATCTATATTCTGTGTGGTGCGTCACTAATAAATGACTCGATTATTTTTCTTTGATATTTGTCAGAAGTCACAATAATCCGAAGTTATCGGCATAGTAAGGACATCAACGCATATTATATTCACTAGTAATATTTTATATATGGTCTTGTAGCTGGTGGCTATGAGCTGTACAGCGGAATGTCAGGTGTCAGGCGGGCTACAGACAGCAGGTGTCGAACCACGCTCCATAGAGCACGCCCCAGTCATCCTCGGCTCCTCTTTCACCTCAAGGGCCCTCGATCCCATGAAATCGAGGTATGGCCAACAGCATCTGCCTCCCCCCCCCCCCGTAAACGCCTAAATACTCAAGCCGTCTATTAATTGAAATAATAATGCGCCCCTCCGTTCTGTGGAAGCGTTGATAAATGATCATGATGGGTGGGATCCGTAAACCCATTAGCTCCAGAACGAATGACATCTATCAAACGGATAGTGCAAAAAAAAAAAAGTTAAGGACTTATGAACACTGTGTGATCGAAAGGCATTATCTTACGACTTCACTGATAAGTATTTTTTTTATTGAAGTCAGAAATTGCAACAAAAGATGAAAGACTATTACAACATGGACTATATTGACTAACTAAATTGTATTTTTGGAAATATACATAAATAAAATAAATGGAACGTCATAAACTAGACAGAGAGATACGGTAACTCTGCATTACTCTCTTAAATACTCAAAACAATGTTTTAAAAATGTAATTTTTTTGAAGTACCACCCAATTAATGGTTTCGATGATCTTACTAACAACTTCCCCTTAATTGATCAAATTTTCGTTTTAATTAGCTATTAATATAATTAATTATCATATCCAAGAGCATCTGTAACAAGCTCCAATGATTCATACTTACAAAAATGTTTTATATAACTAAACTGTTTCAAAATCTGTCATTAATCTCGTATTATGTAGTATATGCTATGTAATTATAGTCAATCATATAATTCATATTATCAGGGCGTCGTGATCTTTAATTTTTCTTGTCTATTTAGTAAGATAGGGAAATTTATTAATTTTTTATTGAACTATTTTCTTTTTTTATCCAACTATATTAAAGTTATGTTAGAGGAATACGGTAAAATAACACAAACAATCGCGTTACCATGTTTGCGAGAGGTGGTACGGTTGTTGGACCATGTCTCTCTACGATAATTTTAAAATGTGCTGGTTCACTCACATGTTCACCTTAATTAAATACATTGTTTATTTAATATAGTAAAAATACGTTCGGCTCTAACACGGTTTAATTTACCATCTTTGTGCTAGAGAGCACTTAGTCACCAAGAGGTGCTTACCAACATAGAGCGCTATTATTTGATTAGAGAGACTTTATTATTTTTCAATGGATCGGTTTTATTTGTAGCATCATTTGGGCATCAGTAGGACTACCGTGCTAAATACCCTGCCTCCATGTCGAAAGCGTATTGAGTAAAGCGAACACCATTTAAATACTTAGAAATCGAAAATTTTTTTGTTTCTCTTGTGTTATTTCCAAATTTATGTGACAATATATGGATGATATAAATGGTTATCATATTTTACTCCAACCAAATCGAAATCATGCCTCTTGGTGTGCATGGCCCACCAGTATTTTTTGCGTATCCCTTCTACTTGCAGGATTTGGTTCGGGGATGTCTGTCACTACCAACCATCACAAAACGAGGAAACCAGATACTACGGAGAAACGAGAGACTAAGGCCACGCTTCATTTTCTTCATTTGTATTCCGTATTTGATTTTTGTTTCTCTAGATGTATGACCTCTTTTCCAAGACTCTGCTTGAGTCACCAACTCAGTGAGTGAAACAGAAAAAGTTAGCAAATGAATCACCTGACCACGAAGCATAGTAAAACTTCCGCAAGTCATCACTATTATACGATCCAACTGCTCGGATGAAAATAATTTCAAGATCAAAGCTATTATATTTTCCACAGAATCAAGTAAGAAAGGAAAACGCAGCAAAGGCAATATTTTTCTATCTGAAATAAATTTAGTATCTCACTACAGTATGTTTAGTAAAAAAAAAAAAAAATCGTGAATGGTATTTCGTCGTATTATAATTTTGTATAAAATAGATTATAAAACAAAAATAACGAACAATGATCATAGACCGTTACGTTTCTAAATCAGCTAGAACAGTTAGAACCTGTGTCCAGCATTTGATTACTAAAAGACTGTTAAAATACATCACCTATCCAACCACTCTTCCCCTAGCGCAGTCATTACACTGCGCCAACACCTCCCTATAACCTTCTCGGAGACTAAAGCGGCAGTGCCTTCGTGACCTGCTGTAAATACGTGAAACTGGGAGTCCTGGCAATGGCCAGTTTCTGCAATCAAGTCTTGAGCATCTGTGGATCTCACTCTCTTGGTCAGCTGGCTCTTATCCGGTGACACGTCTGATGGAGGAGCGTTGGGGACTTTCCAAGACTCCGCTTCCTTTTTCGCATGCAAGGGGTGTGACAACAATATGGATTTGGGAGGTCTCTGGGCTGTTGTAAATACTGTATGTGAATGAGTGAATGAAGAATTGTAAATATGGTATGAATGAGAACATTGAGCACAATTAAATTTGGGTAATAAGGAAGATTGTAATTTTATCATAATAAAGGTTCGATTTGAAGTTTCACAATAAAAAAATAAATAAATACATCAATATTTTAATAAACTTTATATGAATGGCCAATGCTCATTTTTTTTAACCCAACCCTTCACGGTGATCCCAACATCCAATTTATACAATAACTAGTCACCTCCCGCTGTAAGAACATCCATTCTCCCCTCTTTAGCCATCCTAATCCGTATGGTAATACTCCAACCTCATCCCCGTCACACACAGTGCGACCCTAAGTAACTAGAATTTTTTTTTTTTAATGAGCTTCAAGAATCGATGATTATTAATGTGACAAGTTAAGTGGTTTTGGCTTATGAGCCCTATCCCCCAAAAAAGGTTCCAAGCACTGCATGAAACACTACGTATTGATTTAAATTTTAACATTTCAATAAAGATATATAAATAAACAGAAAAAACATTATATGAGTTTTCCAGTCCAAAACATCTTCCAGTGCTTACACCTTAAAGCTTTTGTATACTTCTCAAAAAACAATACCAAATATGAAATATGAATGTGAATACCAAATAGCTTTTTCATAATAATTTAAAAAGTATTCAATATAATCAAGAGTAACGAATTTGAAAATTTCAACTTGTTTTTGTTTTCCTACTGTTTTTTTTATTGCTACTGATTTGCCTCCTAAACTTAAATTCTCAACTTAAATAGCTTAGGTTTCGTTTGCATGCCGCTTTATGCCATTGATTACTGTATATGTAATAAATCGTGGGTTTACTGCAAAGATTAACAAAAATAAATTCAAAAGTCAAAAATAAAGTAAAATGAGTTAAAGCTCTCCAAGTGATTTATGAAGGCCAGCTTTAACTATAAAAAAGAAATGTCCAAGTCGAGATGTAAATTTGAAATATGCAGAACAAATTTAATTCTAAAAATGTTTTTTACTAATTGGAATTTTAAAATGCGATATTACACAAATTACGTTTTTTTACTTGGTGACACTAATCTGAAGAGGGAAGTCTTGAAGGGGACACTAATCTGAAGAGGAAAGTCTTGAAGGGGACACTAATCTGAAGAGGAAAGTCTTGAAGGGGACACTAATCTGAAGAGTTATCTTCGAAACTTCGGATTAAAATATTTCTTTTTTGCGCAAGCGCTATTATCAACAAGCGCCTTTCTATTTCGTTCTTCCTTTAAACACCGTATACTATCGTTTACAGGCCGTACTTCAGTTATAAAATTGTCTCAGCAGGCAACTTACGTGAGCTGGCCACGAGGGAGCCTTCAAGAAGTGAGTAAATCACTTGTTATATTTGTGTAGGAGTATAATAAGTGATATCGGACCAAGAAGTCGGCCATATTGGACGGCCCTGCCACTTGCCTTTGCCGTATCAGTGATAAGATCAAGAGCTAGTTGTGGTGAGCCAGACGGATCAGGTAGCTGAAAGCCAAGACCGGCGACTAGCCCCTGGAAGTCGTGAGTTCAAATCCCAGCGGCGCTAATTTTTTACGAGTATTAACAATAAACTTAATTTAAATATTAATAAGTATCGTAATATGATAAAATGCGATTTTATCAGCAGTTAATGTCACAAAATAAAAAAAAAAAGATCAAGGTCCCTGGGACCAACTCCGACACCATCGCTTGTAAGGCGAAAACCTAGACGTTCAAATAGGAACGTACAAATGACCTCCTCTGCTGCTAGTTCCATGGAAGAGATACCGCCACAGGCCAGCACGTCCAAAAAAGAAACCGCCATAGAGTCGCCTTTCTTCACGCCTAACACCTTTCAGGCGTTGAAAAATATTCAAGCAGATGAAATGGAAGTCAACAAAACTGCCACACAGCCCAAGCCGCCTGCTATATTTGTACGTATATCACTAACTTTAAATTACCATGCACTCAATTGAATAAAATTGTAGGTTCAGGCAAATAAATACACGTGCCTCAATCGGTCCCGGGACACAAAAGTTTCTGCGGACACTCCCGACACATACCGAGCAATAATAAAATACTTGGAAGAAACTAAAGCCGATTTCCATACCTACCAACTAAAGCAGGAACGATCGCTCTGAGCAGTGATCAAAAATTTGCACCCAACCACATCAGCTGACAAAATAGAGGACGAACTCTCAGCTCTCGGATTCAAAGTTCGCCAAATAACAAACGTGTTACGCGAGGATAGGCAACAAGATGAATCAATAAAAACGGCGTTACCATTGTTCTTTATCGATCTCGAGTATTACACAAGAGTACAGGTTGAAAAACCGTATCCAAAACACGATATCGTCCAGTGCCATAACTGTCAGGCATATGGGCACGCAAAATCTTACTGCCACCACCCTCCCAGGTGTGTAACGTGCAGTGGTCAGCTCAAAAGCGAATTGGGCAAAAAGCCCCTGAAATCGCCTGCGGTATGCTTACTTTGCAAGTAAGGCCATCCGGCCAACCACAAGGGTTGCGAGGCTTACATAACACTGAAGACGAGTACCGAACAATGCCGTCAGCCAGAGGTGGAAAAACTAGCAACAAGAAGCGGCCCAGCCAGAAATTTGAGGCCTTCTGTCTCTTTCGCCGATGCCGTTCGCAACAGAGAGCAGCCACAGGTACCGCCTGTCCCTGTCCGCAAGATCACCTTTCACAGCATTCCGTTCATCGCGTCAACCCTGAAACTCAATCCCATCCTCAACCACACATCTCGCATATTCCTCCACCCTCAAGTTCCTCGGATCTCACCAGCCTTTTAACCTCATTCCTTACAGAGTTTAGAACCCTAATTACCCCTCTCATTTCCCTTCTTACAAATCATGTCTCCTACGTTATCCCTATTAAACAAAATCCATAAGTGGACCCTTCCGACTCCTTATCCTTTGGAATGATCTCTTGAGTTGGTATACCTCAGATCTCCTTTGGAATGAGAATGGTGTTCGAACCAACACTAACGAACTGACAGTACTACTCCACGACAAGAACATCGACGTAGCTCTCATTACTGAAACAAGACTTACGAGTAAACGACCACGAGTTCGGCAGTACCATACTTATCGAACTGATCACCCAGATGGAAGAGCTCATGGAGGTACCGCTGTCATTGTTTATAAATCCATTTCTCATCACATAGTTCCTTTGGTAGCACATGATTTCCTTCAGTCCACTGCAGTGTCAATCAGCACCGTCCCTTTACCCCTTACTCTAGCATCAGTGTACTGCCCTCCCAATAAATCCATTTCCAATTCCGACTCCTTTCTAGACTCCATCGGACATTGTTTCATTACGGACTTTAATGCTAAGCACCAACACTGCGTGGGTCAAGATCCACAAATACACGAGGACGTGCTTTGCTGTCTGCACTTACACGGAAACATTGCTCCACGATCTCTCCTGACACAGCCACCTATTGGCCATCAGATTCCAACCAAAATCCAGATCTCCTTGACTTCTTCTTCTACCAAGGAGAAATTTAGGAACACTAAACTATTCACTCACGCGCTTCGATGATCTCTCCTCCGATTATAGCCCTTAATTATTAACCATTTCCCTAAGATCAATTCACAAACTGAATTGAAACCCCTCCTTCATATATTAGGGGCCCAGTCGATTGGGACCACTTCCGTCAGCTTCTTACAGGTTCTGTAGGCACTGTAAGTGTCCCAAAAAACATCCCAAGACCTAGACGATGCAGTGCATTATTTCACTACTCTGGTCCAGAGGCCAGCTTGGGAGGCATTATCGCCCCACCGTCATCCGACTCACAATCAAAATCGTTTACCTCAGTATCTCAAAGACCTAATCCAATCCAAACGCCATTCAAGAACAGTGTGGCAAAGATCCCGAAATCCTGCTGATCGCCGCTCATACAATCAGTACTGCAGATTAGTAAAGCGGCAATTGGCGTCCTTCCGTTCCGATTCTTTCGATTCCCACTTCTCCTCTCTGTCTACCAGGGATAACTCCCTGTGGAATGTAACTAAAAAAATCCTAAAGTATCATCCTGTTTCACACCCACTCCGTCGTGATGATGAGTCCTGGGCGGCTTCGGATGGGGGAAGGTCGGAGGAATTTTCTCTGCATCTTTCTCATCAAAACCATACTCATAGCACAACTGGTGAAGATTTCCTCACCTCACCTATACCTCTCTCACTTCCACCAAAAGCCGTTAACCCCTCTGAGGTCAAATACCTTCTGAAAAACTTACCTTACCGAAAGTCCCCTGGATATGATCTTCTTACTGCTCAAATTCTCAAATAACTTCCTCCAAAAGCCATCATCTTCCTAACCTACATCTATAATTGCATTACCCGAACGACGCACTTTCCTCTCCTCTGGAAACATTCCATTATTGTCCTATTCGCCAAACCCGGCAAACCACCCAATGACGCCTCATCTTACCGTCCAATCAGCCTACTCCCTATCCTCTCAAAAATATTAGAGAAACTCCTTTTAAAACTTCTACTTCCAATTGTTGAATCTAAAAACCTTTTTCCTACACACCAGTTTGGGCTCCGTCAACAACATTCCACTACTCAACAAGGCCTTCGCGTTGTTGATCACATTTCCTCAGCCCTTGAATCCAAACAGTATTGCACTGCTGCTTTTCTGGACATAGCTCAAGCTTTTGACAGGGTTTGGCACGCAAGTTTGCTTTACAAGCTCAAAACATACTTACCACAGACCCTTTTCCTAATCCTACAGTCCTACCTTTCAAACCGCTTCTTCCAAGTCCGCTGCGGTTTAGAATATTACTACTATCCCATAAAAGCAGGAGTTCCACAGGGCAGTGTCCTGGGTCCCATCCTCTATAACCTATACACCGCTGATGCCCCCTCTACCCCCAATACCTTCTTGGCACCATTTGCAGACACTGCAGTATTGTCATCCCACTCAGACCCCGATATAGCATCCCATAACCTTCAAAAACACCTTGATGAGATCGAGTATTGGTGCAGCCAATGGCGGATCAAAGTTGATAAATCAAAACCCTTCACCCTCTGTCGCAAGTCTTGTCTACTAGTTTATTTTAATTCCATTCCTCTCCCTGTATCTGAGACAGTACGGTACTTAGGTATCCATCTCGACAAATGACTGACCTGGAACCCACATACGAGGCTAAACAGACGCTTTGTATAACTGTACAGACTACTTCAAAGGATATCCCATCTCTCAATAGAAAATAAATTACTAATCTACAAAGTTATACTTAAGCCAATCTGGACATACGGATAGCTCTATTCCGTCAATCAAAAGTCCTGAGAACAACAGTAAATGCCCCTAATTACGTCAGCAACAAAACCCTTCATAACGATCTTAATATACCCTACATTCTTGAACTCATCCCTTCCAAATTCGTGAAATTCCATAGTAACATGTCCAACCACCCTAATCCCGTTGCACAGTCATAGCACTGCTCCACTCATCCCAATAATCTTCCTCGGAGACTGAAACGGCAGTGGCCTCGTGACCTGCTATTATATAAATGCGTGACAGTGGGAGTCCTGGCAATGGCCAGTTTCTCCAATCATGTCCTGAGCGTATGTGGCTCTCCCACTCTTCGTCAGCCTCCATTGGCTCGTATCCGGTGACTTGGCTGACGGAGGAGCGTGGGAGACTTCCCAAGACTCCGCTTCCTCTTTCGCATGCGAGGGAGGTAACAACCATGTGGACATGGGAGCTGTTTGTAAATATTGTATGAATGTGCGAGTGAATGATGAATTGTAAATATGGTATGAATGAGAACATTTATCTGAATTACTTATTGTCTATTAAGTATTAAGGCAGATTGCAATTTTATCATAATAAAGTTGTTTAAAAATAAAAAATAAATATATCAACAACTACAACAAGGAAGATTAAAAAAAACATCTATCGTTGGAATTGGCCAGTAATTCTGTTACACACCTAGAATAAAACGGAAATGGCAAGTCTATTGATACATGCATAAACTATTACTTATATAACTATAAGTAAGCAAACAATAAAATATAATTTTTTATAACTGAGCTAGTATTCACATTAATGCTCACAGAGAAAATTATCATCCTCTCTTCACACTTTCTACTTGACTAATTAACTTCCGGAAGAAAGTTTACATCAGCGAGATTATGACAATTCGATAACAGAACCCCATGTGGATCAGATATTAAAGAAGAGTTTTTTTTAGAACTCATAATTGTTTGATACCACGTCCCTAATTCATTTTTTTCTTGCTAGCATATCATTTTATTGTTTATACTGTAATATTTAATGTCATGAGCTCATTTGTGTAGAATTCTAAAACATTTGTTTTATGTTGTTTTTTTGTAGAAATCAATAATGGTAGCTGCCAAAAGCCCTCGTGAATAAAGCTCAAGACAGAATAAAATGTTAAATATATTCTAAAAATTCCAAAGTTCCGATCCAGCGAAAGTATGACCAATTTGGAAATTTTAGAAGGTTCTCACTTCTTTGAAAATTGTAAATCATTTTTGCCTCTCTGTTGCTGCCACATTCCGTGACTTGGACACACTTAAATGGTTATTGTGCAGTTAGCGCATGTTACCCGAGTGTCTATGGTCCCCTAACGTTCTCAGCGCCTGCGTGGTAACTCCATCAGACCTAGCAACAAGACAAGCAGGCTAACTAGAAACAAATAAGGTTTGAGAACTCTCGTCCAGCTTCTGCTCATCACCATTCTTATCACCTCATGGTCATATGTTTCGGTATCACGTATTACCTGAGTGTGTGTAATCCTCTAACGTTTTCAACACCTGCGAGGTAACTCCGCCCGGCATAGCAACAAGGCAAGCTCTCAAGCATTCTAGGTAGAAACGAAGTAAGTGTGTGGACTTTCGTCTAGCTTCATTTTTGAAGGCCCCCACTGCGGTCACATTTCCTAAGCCAATTGACGCTTTCATGGGACCCCCAGAATTTCTAACAAACGCATACAAAATTAAAAGTACTCCAATATGCCAAGAAACTCAGACAACGAAAAATGAAAATTTGAATTGAAGCAGTCATATTATTGTTGTCCTAAATTTTTTTAAGCTACAAAAGCATAAGCAGACGACAAAACAACACAAGTAGCTCGTAACTCGAAGCAATAGCGGGGGTAGAACATTTACACCTACACTTCAGTTCCTCAAGTTCCCTAGGAGATCCTATCTGTCAGAAATATGATTCTGCGCTCAAACATACCAATATACTGAGTCAGTAAATCATGATCTTATCCAAACACTCGAAAAAGGAACTTTAAATATCAGTACTACGAATACTGACATTCAGAAAATATGGCAAACCCAGTTTTTAGTAACGTTTAATCATACTAATGTTAAATGTTACAATTAATGTCATGTTTGCTTGGATTTTAGAGTCTGGTTTCAACCGATTACTTGTATGCCTGTCAGTTCTCATATCTATGAGTACCCTGTTCAAGCTAGAGACATGAAATGTTACATTGATACATATCTGAAGACATGAAACATTTAGACATTTCCATAAAATTGTCAAAAATTAATTAATTACTTGATAACAAAACTATATCCTATAATATTGAGTAGGTTATCAAATTACTGTGCTTAAAGTCCTGATTAATCATACCAACATAAGAGCACAAGAATTTACATAATTAACATGTGATAACAAGGTTTGATGGCTATATTTTTTTTCTTTATTGAATTTTATGTACTAGGGCTCAATTCAAATAGTTTTCATACACCAGAATACCTCTACACTTTTTTATATTCAGGAAAACAACAAACAAAAAAACAAATAATGGTGAAAGCTTTGACCTGAACTTCCACACAGATTCAGTAAAAGGTATTACAAACCCTGTACATATTGATCTCATGTCATAGCATTTCGATAATCGATATATGTATATGATGGATGTCGTGATAGCACCTTTATTAATAAAACATGGTCCGGCTTAGGATTTGTTTTCAGATAAAACAAATAAACAATCATTATGTACGCAATACTAAACTAGCCCAACACCGCCATTTGAATAATTTAATAGCAACAGGTACTAAGAATAAATAACAGCACCGTAAGATGTCAAAAAGTTATTATGGATAGTGCCAAATATTTTACTTACTAAAATACAATAAACAGTCAATAGTAACAGCGATAAAATGAAATTGTCTAAACCCCTGAGATGTTAGTGACTAGCCATGAATTAAATTGTTGAGGTACGGGCTCATCCCGATGGCGGAAGAAGGCTGCTATTTAAAAATAAAACAGGGGTGAGGGGTGACCTGGTGACTTCCGGGACACATCTTTCTGGTGCAGTGGTCCTATCACAACAGATCTTCCAGGTGTGTGTGTGCCTGAGCTCGGGACTAGCGCACATTGCGTCAGCTCGCTCCGAAACTGTTGCAGCACCACAATCGTATACTAATAACGCATTAATAATAATTATTACTAACGGTATATGGGCTCAGGCTTCAAATACTGAAATAGCTATCCACAATAATTTACTCCACCACCCCATCTACAAAATGTCAAAAGGCTTCTTACAGAACGGCTAAACAGCACAACCTCAGGTAAGACAGAACGTGATACACACGTGGGGATACATTATAGCGTCATTGTTTCAGCTGTGCGTAATGAACTGTGAATAAATGTGAACGCAATGAATTGTGGAAAATACACATTTTGGAAATTTGATATTTCATTCACCCATCTTGTGCAATGCCACTATTTTAATCATTTTTGAGCAAAGAAAGAAGATAGTGCCTCGGATTTGAACCCAAAACTTTCCGTTCTCTTGTAAGGATTTTTTATCTGGCCCTCAGCCGAACGCAAGTCTAGCCAGTAAGCATATCATCCTCAAGAGGATTTCGCTCTAGCGTGGTTTTCAAGAACGTTGATAAAAAGATTTGACAGTCTTCAGTAGTGTGGGATTGCTAATCACTAAAGGTTAATTATTAAATAGGTGACTACGTAGTAAAAATTACTACAAAGTAACATAGCCTTGTAAAAACAAAATGTTAAGATAAGAATGTAGTTGCAATCACAGCTGTGTAACCTACCTAACTTTGTTTGTTTGCTGTTTTATGTGTTACTAACATACAGTGCTCTCTTTCTACAGTTTTTTAAGGCAAATCGCAGGAATGATATAACTATGATTTTCGAAAATGTTATTTGTAAGAACAACTTAGATTTTGTTAATTCTATTAAAAAATGGTTCGTTAAATATTAGTAAAAATGGGGTTACATCCAAAACAAATTGTGCACAAACATGTAAACCTTCGGTGGTATCCGTTACCTAGGTAACGAATCGTAGCACATCCCATTAGAAATGGGACATCTCTACCAAACAAGTAGCAAAATACGGAATCTATCTTCAGGAACGGCTCGATCCTACGCACTTGAATCTTGCAGCTAAGTTATCAACAGTTGCGCTTCTCTACCGCTTTCAGTGGCACTATAGAACCTGCAGGTGAGGACCTAAAAGTGCATCAACTTGAGCAAAGCCTTTTTATCTTAAACTTGTTACAAACAGGCAATCAACACATGCTACAACACAGTTAGCAAACTACAACCACGCTACAATACTAAGCTTAACACTTGATGATAGGGGAAAAGAAACAAAAAAAACTTACTGTCAAAAACATAAATAAACGCCGGAGCACTACATTTTCACTTTCGAGGAGTGGTGACTTGCATTATGAAGAGTTTGCATTCGTAGCACTAACACTACACACTGAAATTTGAAAAATATTCAACTAATTATTTCTAAAATACTAAACAAAAAATAGAAAAATAAAAGCTTGAACTACAAGAAAATAATTTACAGGGGGGAGGGAGTCACATGATAATTATTTTTTATTAGATTACTATTACAATATTTTCAAAACTTAACATATGTGCAACGTGATTTTCATTTTTAATTGATTCTTTGTGCCACGAAACCACATTAACAACTATGAGCTATTGCCTTCTAATTGTGGCTGCCGATTTTAGTCTACAATAATATACGGAATCCAACAGAACCCCTTCATAGAAAAGCGATTTAAAGAGTGACGGTAAGTACTTTTCAATAGTTGAACTGAATTTGTGTTTCTATTAAGCAAATTGATTAAAAATTAATTTTTCTTTCCCAACATCATTCTTCCACGCAAACTGTACACACTGCGCCACTTTATGGAGGAGTCAATTACTACTTAAGTATTTTTGTGCGGGCTAATCATTAGACAGACCTTCTCCTACCAACTCCTCCCTTTGGTTGGGCCTTGAACCTCACACTTGCGATTTCTGCTAACAACGGCGATGAAACAGTTGCGAATAGACCATTCATTGCACAACGCAATAAGGATAACGAGCGCAATAGAAAAATCCCTCAGCAACAGTAATTGAACCGTACAAGGTACGGTGAAGACGACCCTGAAGCAGTTTTGAAAGTGTCACCTTTTATCTAACGAATGCCTAGACGGGAGACATGTTTTTATAAATCCACAATCTACAATCAAGGAAAAAAATCAAACCCCACTATAACTAATACATGAAGTAAATTTGACATTTGATAATACACGGAAATTTACCTATAGCGTTTCAGGTAGTTTTCAGAATGACTTTTATTGCTTGGTCGGTAGAAAGGGGGAGGTTATGTCATGTAAGTTTCGAACACATAATTTCCAGGTTGAGATTTTTCATTTGTGTTATTTTGCGGGAAACCATTTTCAAAATCCTATTCACAGCCGGCATTTTTTTTTTTTTTTTTTTTTTACACGTGACACTTGATTCTTTTAATGTTAGAGACTATCTGGCCATAACATATGGTAATTTGTCAAAATATCAAACTCAATCAAACATAAAATACTAGAGTAACAATTGAAGGGTTTGCTGCAAAAAGGAGGTAGCTCCATCCCATAGCTGTTGGGAGTTAGAAACACTTTCTTGTGTCAAAAAAAAACCTCTTTTATTTGGCACAAAAAGGATGTTCAACATCCAAAACAGTACCCCTATAATGTTGAACAACCTTCAACAAGCATACACCAACCACCTACCACTCAAGGCTGCAAAATATAAAGATGTGATGGACCTTGCCCAAAAATACGTCGCACAAAATGATATGTGGTTCTACAATCGACTACAGCCAGACAATGCGCCTGATGACCCAGATGTTACAGAAGGAGAATGTGACGATTGAATTGATGTTATTTTCTGTTTGTAAAACCAATAATTTTGCTGTACTTTATTTTCAGTTTTCTTTGAATAAAAAATACATAATAATAGTACATTATATTTATTTTTACACCTTTTTCCGAGACATAACATATTCCTCCATTCCTCATATTCCATTCTTTTGGGCAACAAAGAGGTAGCTCCAAGAATCATCCACGAACCACCAACATTTGGATGATATTTTTTGAATGAAAATACTGTTCTAATATATAAACACCATAATTGAAAGTAAGCAACAACAATATTTTTACATAACTTAAAATTTAAATTTTTTAAACGTTTTTTTTGGTTTCCCAAAAACTGGAAAAATTGGAGCTACCTCCTTTTTGCAGCAAACCCTTCAATTACAATTATTTATTTATGAAATTACATTTTTTGCTATTGGTAATGTTCTGACTGCAAAATAATTGAAAATGCATAATTATGATCTCGCTCTTTAAGCGGATAAGGAATTTTCTATTAGTAGGTTAAAATAAAGTGAAAAATGAAAACTGTGGTGTATCTAAGTAATTTGGAATGCGACTTGGTATTAATCTTTACAGATTAATTGAATTGGTATTAATCTGTTGCATATAAGCCAAAGAAGTAGTTGTAATATTTATTTAGTTATTGAATTTTTCTCTACGTATTTTGCCCAAGGTGGGACTAAGCTATTAGGCTTCGTTTGGTGACGCAGTTCGGTTTAGGAAATGAAATATGCCTTAATAAAATTGAACCAAACAATAAGCGCTCTTTTGATGATATAATAAAATTAAATTGGATCTAAATTTAAAAGCTACATATAGACCGAATATTAGTGGGCAGATGAACCGTAAGCGATAAAGAGGGGAAGTCAAGCGAATGGGAAGATGTTTAGTCTTAAGGGGATTGGGCAGATGTGACTGAAAAGTTATAGCACGCGACCGTCCTCCTTAAATGGGGGAAGCCAACCCAAACATTTCTACTATATCCATTACAGTTGCTGGACTAGACACACAAACATAACACAACACAATAATTACATCGTTTAAAGGAGGTTACTCAACTTTATAACCTGAGTACATTGATTGGATCAAGTACCAATAATGTTGGACGGAGAGGAACACCACTAAATATAGACTATCCGAGACCAGCAGCATCTTCACGGCGTAATTCTAAGTGGTCCAAAGAGCCTTCAAAATTGCAGAAAGGAGTTGATAAAAAAAAGATTCGCTATGCACGATAAACAGCCTACAAAATCGATGGACAAAAGATCCCATAATCCAAGATCTATACAAAATCAGCAAAACCATCTTAACCTACAGCCTAGACTCACGAGCTAAACTCTATATTTCAACACAGTTAACATCATGGTCCAACTTAACACAACTAGTGATATTTTTTGGAGTAAGATTTTGGGATATGGAAGTGTCATTCGAAGCCCCAAAGAAGCTATTCCACTAGGCCAATGACAAATAATGAAGGCCCTTTAATAAATTATCAATCGTACTATCAAGTACTATAAAACTTTCTTCAGATATGTATCATGCACTACTTTATTGTCTACTATTACAAATTAGTACAGTCATAAACGTTGAGTTCGAAACTTTATCATAATTCTACTTGTTTCATACAAGGTTTGTTCCAACAAGAGTCCAAACTATTATCTAACTGGGGAGTGCATGCGCAGTACAGATGTACCGTTCCAACTCGCCCAAAACGAGAACTCCAACTGTCCAACATCTGTTCCATACCACTCAAAACCTTGTTTGGAAACGGTTAATGATTGTCAAAACGATCCGAGGATTGGAGTAAAGATTTAGAATCAGAGACATGCGCAGTCACTCTCCCCTCTTTTCCCGCTTGCCGTAATAACGAAAATTATAAATTTATAAACATTCAAGTGAGAACACGCCTTATAACAAAGAACGGAAATATCGTTAGAATTAATTAATAAAGAGTTATGTAACTCTTCACTACTTTAATTAAAAATCATTTATCGTAAAATGAATAGACGTTAACTTTTATTTTGTCTATTGATAATTGGAGTGTTCACTTTAAAATTAATAATCAATGAAAATATTTATTAGTAGAGGTTAATTTTAATAATTATAATTTTTTTTTTTCGGGTCATAAACAAGTAAGTTTTTTGGTAAGGTAACACTACCATCTGAAAGACTCAACAGTCAGGGATTGGAAAAAGCGTACCAACATAATCTAAATCCGTGGTCAAGCACCGTTCAGTAAATAATCGGGGACCTGTTTGAAACTATTACGTGACTCTGTGTAGCAACAAACCTTTATTTAAATATTTTGCCCATATGGTTTACTTGATGGCCTAAGGATGGTAAAAATAAGCAAACCTATGAACAATAATGAAGGCTCATAGGTATATGAAATGATTAATAATACTTAATACATATTGGAACTTATAACTTACAAGTAAACCCTTAATTATGACATCCACCACACTTGACATGAATTGTTTTGTTTTTTTTCTTAGAGTTTTTCAAAATAATATGTGGCCTCAGGAGAGAAACAGAATAGAAGTTAGTTTATTAAAAATTTTGTTTGTTCTTTAATTGCTGCATGAGTGTTGTCATGGTGCACCTTTGATACTGAATCAGAGAAAATTCTATCAAAAATTCATATTTTGTAACTAAGCGTTATAACAAAATACTACTTCCATTCTAAAAAATAAAATAAAATTTCTGAGCCAGATCGGCAAAACATTTTAAGTCTCATACCGGACTCAAAAAAACGAAGAAAAAAAAATGGACTAATATTTATGCGTGTATTTTATTCCGTCAGATTTCCATACATAGCCGCCTTATCATCACAATGAATAGCCCAAGGATTTCAAATTCATCAATCAAACATTTCCTACACCAAAGACATACCATAAGCTATCGAGCAAAACCAGCCCACATGAGGAGAAGCAGACCAAATTAATAGGTAATGCCTGGCTTCAAGAAATTTCTTATGGGTACGCTACCTACGACAGGGCATAAAAGAGAACAGAGGGATAATAATCTTGAATCATTGTATACTGGTCTATGTTATCATCCTGGTAAATTATCCTTCTAATCCCTTAGTAATTTATTATTGATTCTTCATTATTATTCTTGGAGTTGTTTTCATTTTCAGCAATAACTAAGACTGCCTGCAAAATTTCAAGGCCCTACGTCATAACACGAGTTGAGTTAAAGTTAAGAACAAGTTTTTACCGACTGTTTACTTTTTGTAAACACGGTCCGATAAAGTCTCAACACGTGTCAGACATTATTGATCAGGACGTCTTGATCGTTAATTTGATGCCCTACTAAGACTGTTATTTTAATGGTGTTGCTATTATTTGTATCATCATCCAGACCACAAATAAAATTAGAATTCGAAATACCATACCTCTAAAAAGCACTGGTTGAATTTAAGTAGCCAACGAGATGTTAAAGACAGTCGTCATGACTTTTTGAAATTACAGTAGTAAAAATCACTAGTAACATATTTTTAATCAGGACGTCACGATCTTTAATAAGATAACCTTTCAACAACATGCTGGTATTTGTTGTAATGAAATCTATAAAAAAAATTGCCATTTTTTCAAATGTTTACTAATATTGAATCATCTCTTAAACGTTATCATAGAGTCAATAGTACAGCTATTTCCTTGTAGAAAGAAATATGAAGGTTTCTTCTCGTCTTAAAATTCTCGACATTTTCATGTCTTATATGGTAGATAAACATTATTCAATCATCAATCATTCAAACTGATTAGGATGAAGGTAAGCAAGAGTAAAATCTTCGTGTAATTGCGAGGGAGTGTTTAGTATCGAAAGACACGATTAGAATCTGTCTGTGCGCTATGAAAATGATCAGTACACTGGTCCCACAAGCATCAAAGCAATCCACTGATCGCAAGGGTAGAAACTTGTGAAAACCTTTAAAACCCACGTCTATTATGAGATCTTTCTCAAAGGTAACATGCGGCAAAAAGTGGGCTTCTGGCTAAGTCCTGATAGTCGTGGGCTAGATCATAAAGAGGCTGCTTGAAAATAGAATTGGCGCAATGCTTGTTTTGGAACAACGAAGAAGTTGTCTATGACGAGTTTGTTGCTGATTGATGTTCTATTAACTCAGAAAGAAGCTTCATTTTCGCAGCTTTGTTTAACTTTAACTAGGGATAGTGGGTAAAAGTAAAATCTTTAAGTAATAAAAAAAACAGCGAGGCTACTGAACCTTGGGACAACTAATTCTTCCCTTTCATTTTTTTGTTATTAGTAATTCGAAATAGTTGCACATGGTAACTTACCTATGCTATCAATCAGAACTAACTAGACTTAAGTAAAAGCTTTTTTGCTGTTAACATCTTTCTGGCCTACATAAGAAACCCGGGTATTGGGGATGACGAGGCTGTTTTAGGCTTACTAACGGGACAGAGACATATTGGATGTCTCTGCTGGGGATTAGTGATGTCCTTCCCTCTCCGTTTCCACAAATTAGTTAACCTTTTTAGTCATTTCTCTAAAAGTGTCTCTGACATACGAAGGGGTGTCTTTGCTTGGTCCTTACTTGGGTTGTTTTATTGTGCGTGTATCATCTTAATGTTCATTGTTCATCTAGCATGAAGAAACCTCACAATGAGGGTTCTACCTTCGAACAGGAATCCGGTAGGCGTTTTATGTGCGTAAGACGATACCTGACGGAAAGATGTTGTGGGAAAGGAACATTTCCCAACACCTCGGGACACGCTGATAACCTGATGGTTAGAATACAAAAAAAAAAACTGGAAGTATTAAAATAATATTAAATATTTGCATATTTACAAAAAAACGTTAGGCCACCTTACGATTAATTTAATTTAATGACCTTACGATGAATTACAGTTAAAATAAAATAAGCAATATCCTTCACTGTCGAAGGGCAATGGGTTAATACTGCTTCCAAAGTCTGAACAACCTGTCCCAACACAGTTTTACTTGATTTCATAGCGGATGGTGTCATTGCTCATCGCGATTAATAATAAAAACATTTTTTATACAATCTGAGTTTATAACTGATAATATATAGTTACTTTTTTTAAGTTACTAAATTCAGGATGAGTGTACCAATTAGGCATATGATGTTAGGTGGATACAGGTAAAAAATATTATATTATATCGTTGGATTGTTACATATTGTATTCATTATTTTTTTTTATACATCAAATAAAAAATAATAAATAATCATATAAAAAAATAGAAATTATTTATATTTTTGAAACGTATAATGTGTTATATTTTAGACCTGAGTTACCAGTCTGGGCGTTGACCAATGCAAAAACAAACATAAACATTCGGAGAGGGTATTAAGTCTTTATTTTTGAAGCACTAGTATTTTTTAAGTAGTGTCATTTCGAAATACAGGTGCCTCTTTTAGTGTTAGACTCGCTGAAATATTACTGAATTTTAAACTTACTTAAACCAAAGCTTAAAAACAATTCAAGATTTCATATTTTATCAAGTAGATATTGACATTAGAGACGGCAATCAAATAATAATTTCGGAACCGCAATAAAGATATTGCATCTATGTCAAACCGATTTTATGTTATGTTGAAATTTGTGTTATAAATATATCAGTTTTTTATAGATTATTTTTAAAGGCGATTATTTGAAGTTACTGGAGGTTCACTTAACAAATAAAATTAAGCATTATATTACTAGTTTTATTTTTTGTAATGCATACATAAAAAAACTCAATTTAGTTCTTGAATCATGTTACAAAATTTAATTCACATAATTCGAATCGATAATAATACGAACTTTTGCACCTACTACTGGAGGGAAGAGCTTCTGTATTTAGAGTATTGGAGGGTTGAGCAGTAATGTGCCCCATTGTGTAAGAGGGGCTCACTTGGTGGTCGCCATGGCAGCCAAAAAACCTCCTGAGACTAAGAGCGCTTGCTGGTGTTTATAGTGCGGTTTAGCGTCGGTTTTGGTTTTTTCCTTTATTGGCTCGGTGTACCGGTCCCTTTTGTACGGCCCTCGCCTAATGGGCTAATTTCACAAAGCGACTCCTTTCCTCGCAGCATCTGTTCCACCGTCGGGGCAATTTCAGCTAATCCTCTCTTCACTCTCAACCGGTGGCCAACTTTTCAACAATTTTACACCGAATACTTTGCCATTTTGCCGTTATTAGCGCATAACCTAAACTATGCTTTATATCGTTGTTTTTTTTAAATAAATCAGTGGGAATTGGAGAAAAAAAATTTAGTTCTTTATTCGCGTAACAAAATCTTCCTAAAAAAAACTTTGATATCAATGCGTCGACACGTTTATTTTATTTTAAAATGAGTTTTTGACAAGTATCCGACAATTTCGGAACGGTATCATGAGAAAAGTGGTTAGAGATACCTCTCTTCAGAGGTTAAAGAACGCCTTACCTGAACCCGTGGCTTTGTCCAACAGAGACACAACAAGTTTTTTGACTCTTTACAGCACCTGACCAAACCAGCGTTTAACTCTGACCCGCCCCACCCCAGTTCCAGAAACGATGGCAACAAGCTGTCCGGGATAACTAGGTTAAGTTAGTATATTTAGATTAAGTTTAGTATTAGCACAGTTCATTCGTAAGGTGAGCCCTATTACTTTTTCTGTTCACACACCTTGTATTCTGTACACCACCCTTACCACAGCAAAATTCTTTTAAATTCACAAATTACATAGAATGTACTTGTACCTGCTTGTAACTACGCTACGGTAAATATAATACACTGTCGGGTCGTCACGAGGGGGGTGCCTGGTTACCCTACCCCTGGTGACAGGTGAGGGTTGTTTGAGTTTATAACCTGGAAAATCGTTTCATGACGGCTTTACTATCTGACTCCATTTTTTTGGTATGTGCCCTAACAATGCATTATGCTCAGGAGAAGAGGTATAGGGTAGTTTGTGTGGTCTTGGAATGACCACGAGTTCACACTCGGTATCTGAGGGTAGGCGAAACCCGTCCGGATCCCAAAGGCGAGTGTGAACCGGAGAGAGGCGGAATGAATTGTCACGGGAGACACTGCTTGGTAAGTTTGCAGGGCCGCGACGACCTTTGTCCACTAGGGTCTCTCCCATGGAGGTGCTACATTTAGCGAGACGAAGGCAGAGATTCCGACTAGGAAGGTGTGGGGTCTGACAACGCCGGACTAAAACATAGCGAGGTTAGGAGAGAAGAGATGCAGAGGTTTTTCATAAGGAAGAAGACCAAATTCTTGAATACTGTCGCATCTGCAAGTCGAGTAGCTTCGCTAGGAGGAGAATGAATTACAGCCCGAGATCTGGCCCTATTTATAGTTAGTGGTGGCTCGTTAGGCCCAACCATCTCCCTCGTTATTATATCCAATAAGGTCCCAGTATACGGTAGGGCTTTGTGTAGGCAGCCGAAGGGCTGACCCGGCAGGGTCGTTTCTATCTGATGTGGGGTAGCGGTTACCCACCCGGCTAGCAGCTGTGACCTCTTTATTGTTTACTCATTTACAATGACTTATTTATGTTATTTACATTTGTTTAAATTAATTTACAATATATATACAATAAAGTATAGGGTGATTTATTTTATGTAGTTAGCGGTCGCTACATACACAATGTGCATTTATGTAAACATTTCTTAATGTGATATCTGTAAATCAATATTTATATTTTAAATAAAGGGTTTTGGAAAAAAATAATTTTAAAATCATGTAAAATTTAAGTTTTAAAAATAGCTGTTTTTACTGTATGAATGAGCGAGTGAATGCAGATTGTAAATATGGTATGAACGAGAACATATATTACAATTACTTATTGCCTAATAAGGCAGATTGTAATTTTAGCACAATAAAGATGTATATATTTATTAAGGGGAAAAAAAAGAAAAACTGTTTTGAAACGTCCATTCATCCCCGAATTTAATGCGGAAATGGCGATTACACTGATCCTGGGTTCAACTAGTTTTAAAACACAAGTAAGGACCTTCCAATAGCCCAAATGACATTTAAACAATAAAAAAAGAGAAAGTAATTTAAGAGGGGCGTAATTATTATTACAGTTGGGGTAGGTACTAAGCATAAGAGCTTCCTTCCGGTACGGTACGTATGGTAATTAAGATAGAGAAAGGTGCTCGGAGGAAGTAGCGGCCACGTGCGAGCTCTAATCTGTATCATGTTGCCCCACGGTCGGAAACATGGGCTATTAAAGGACAGCTTTCTTCACACCTTTCAGAAGTCAGACAGAGGAGGGATGGGTATTGCTTAGTAATTCATTATTATTTATATGTGGCGTTGATGCGACAGATCTCTCCCCCACCAATATTTAAAATATATAAATAAGAAATGCAAAAATGATATAATTATTGGCCTAAAAAAGTTATATATTGACAGAGCCTAAGGCCTAATTATGGTTATAGGCTCGGTATACCTTCAGCCTCCCTAGCCTAGTCAATTTCTGATATTAACTGAAATTATATCCTTTATAACTGTAACTTCTAATGCATGTACCCACACTAGAATAAAGTAATAATTTAAAATATTTAATAACCCACTTAATATTAATAAGTACTAGATTTATAATTATTACTGTTAACAACTTAATTATGATGAAATTACAATCTGCCTTTACTTAATAGGCAATAAATAATTGAGGTAAGTGTTTTCATTCATACCATATTTACAATTCATCATTCGCTCGCACATTCATACAATATTTACAAACAGCCCAGGGGCCCCCCAAGTCTATACGGTTGTTGCCTCCCTCGCAAGCGAAAGAGGAAGCGGAGTCTTAGGAAGTCCCCCACGCTCCCCCACCAGCCACGTCACCAGATACGAGCCAGTGGATGCTGACGAAGAGCGCGAGAGCCACATACGCTCAGGACATGATTGGAGAAACTGGCCATTGCCAGGACTCCCACTGTTGCGCATTTATAGTGGGTCACGAGGCCACTGCCGTTTCAGTCTCCGAGGAGGATTATAGGGATGAGTGAAGCAGTGCAATGACTGTGCTAGATATTATTAGGGTGGTTAGATAGGTTACTATGGAATTTCATGAATTTGGAAGGGATGAGTTCAAGAATGTATGGTATATTAAGATCATTATGAAGGGTTTTGTTGGTGACGTAATAGGGGGCATTTACTATTGTTCTCAGGACTTTTGATTGAAAGGATTGGATGCGCTTGATGTTCGACTTTTTTGCTGTCCCCCATAGCTCTATTCCGTATGTCCAGATTGGCTTAAGTATAACTTTGTAAATAAGTAGTTTATTTTCTATTGAGAGATGGGATGTCCTTCGAAGTAGTCTGTACAGTAGTCCAAAGCGTCTGTTTCGTTCTTGTCTTTTTAGTTTCGTATGTGGGTTCCAGGTAAGTCGTTTGCCGAGATGGAAGCCTAAGTACCGTACTGTCTCAGACACGGGGAGAAGAATCGAATTGAAAAAGACTAGTGGACAGGACTTGCGGCAGAGGGTAAAGGTTATGTGGGTATAAATATTAGCCAAAAAAAAAAAGTCATTGACAGGCGCTGTCAATATTTGTTTTCTATGACTAATCATGAAGCCCTACTCGGTTTGATAACACAACCAGTAATTCTTAATGAAAATAAATGGATTGCATAATATGAGCATTATTAGTTTGTGTGTTAGTGCAGGATCAATTTAAAAATCACGTGACTTATAATAAATAAGTATAGAAGTGAAATTCTTCTACAAGAAAAAATAGTTATATCCCTTCTGCAATTTAGGCCCAAAACTTACTCTCAGTAAAGTTTAGATGCAGCTTTTATTCTATAGAGATAATTAGTACTATTGTTTTCAGCAAGATTATATATTAATGACAAAACAAAGAATAAAATTGGTTTATTATTAGGTACATTCAGGTATCCCCTCCAGGTAAATAAATAATGAATGTTCACGCGATTTTTTTATATTGCGTGGCGTAAGGTGCATGCTACTTGAAATCGAATTCCTGAAACAAGGAAAGTACTTGTCCACAATATATGCGATTGCAAAATATTTATCTTATTGGTTTTATAAAAATGACAATTCTGACATTAATTAGGTTGCAAGAATAATTAGTCTTTGATAATGTAGGCATAAGAAGCCGAAAGCGATCATACATATAAATACATCTATTGCGGAAATGCAAAACGAGGTGTCCATCAATTCAACAATTTTTTTACATAAACGGTAATTTAAAATTTTAAGGCCTAAAATTATTCTAAAATTACAGTATAAAATTCATCGAAGTCGGTATATTTAATTTCATAATTTCGTACTCGGCATGATTAGAGATTTTTTTTTTATAGTTAAATTAATATGCTTGTTAAAAATAATTGACACTGGTTCCCTGTCACTATTTTTCATCCAACAAACCAGTTATTGAAATTCACACCAGTGGATTCACTTACCTCAGCTAATAATTATTGATAAGGGTTTCTGGTGTATTTGTAACCATTGTAAATAACTGAGATGTGAAGATGCAATGCAATTTTACTCATTTTGTTACTTCCAGTTCAATTTACAACAAAATTCATGTACCATAACGAAGTATTCGACAATGTACCATAACGATGTATTTGAAAACAGTCTACTGTCCTTGGGATATAATTGAAAAATACAATTTAGTTCATAATCCATGCAAAATGACGGAGAAGCGCCCACTCCACTTCCTCTATCGCTTGGGACGGAGGTGACAACTATGTGGATTTGGGAGATCTCTGGGCTCTTTGTAAATACTGCATGAATTAAGCGACTGAATGGAAATTGTAAATATGGTACGAATGAGAACATTTTTCACAATTCTTATTGCCCAATAAAGCAGATTGTAATTTTATCGCAATAAAAAAGTTTCAATCACTAAACAAAATCCAAGTAAAAAATTTAAGTCGGTAAATATTTTTAAAAATAAAAATAAAACGGCGATGCTATTGATCCATTGATCTACTAATAATATAAACTACATCAATACATACCGAAACTGTCCAGCGGTTAAGTATTTTCGGTAAGCCCAGCCCTGTTACAAAATCTAAACTGCTGTCATTGAAGCAGATAATTAGCCTAGACCGTGTTCCTCTTCACTACTTCCACGTTTTCCAGGCAACCTTTCTTCAAGAACTTCTCAACTACGACTCACCATTTAGGCTGTAATGATAGCTACATACAATTCAGTTTAAGCTACAATGGAACCTCTTATATAATAGCCGAGGATAAGTATTGAAAAGATTGTCATTCTTAAATTTGGCGTATAGTTTAAATTTCGGAGAGCCATGTTATGAAGAGAGAGCCATGTTATGAAGAGAGAGCCATGTTATATTAAAACTAGTATAGGTCACCGTATTTCGCCTGCCTAAATGTTCTGGAAATTTAGGTTATATTCCGCAACTTCCTGGTGAAAGAAACAGAAATAATCAAAATTTTATTCTTATCGATCAAAATGATAAACAATTCAAAGTCACTCTGGGTTGCCAGGGATAAGTTGGGAGTATAGGGTATTGGCACCCGGCATAGGATGGCCAGGGAGCTCTTGAGATCCTGAATGAACGAGATGTTGAGATCAGTGTGAAGGGTACGGTTGTTGACATGAAAGGGAGGATTGGCTATCTTGAGGAGGATTCTATGGACCAGGGATTCGATGTGAAGAATATTGAAGGGCTTGGCACTTACCCGACCATGTAGGTTATAGTATAGAGTATAAATAAGTCTCAGTTCACTATTGTTATATTTTAACATGAGTGGAAGAAAAAGTTTAAATCTTCTGCATCAACTTTAATTTATTAAATGGATTAACGGAATGCCCAAATCGTTCAATCTTCTCCCTGCTAGAACCACCCATAAGGAATACTAACCATTTTTCAGCAATACCCTTCTACCCCAGATTCTCCAAGTAATTATCTACCATATACTGTTCATACGTTGGAGGAATATGAAACAAACTTGAATAATGTGGGTCTTATAAGTGATACTACCTACTAAAAGTATAAATAATTATGAAATAGTGTCTATGTATATATAATACAGGCGATAAGAATTCTCAAATTAAAGAACAGCAATTGAATAAGTACAATAAAACGCGAAAAATGCCAATCCCGCATCTTAACTAACACGCTGTAACTTTTAATGTGTCAATCCACCTCACATAATAACAAGTCCTTATTAGGTTAAGCAATATTTTATTTCATGTTATGGGTTTTCCAAATGGTTAAAAACGGCAGCGTATAATGAATTTTAAAGATTATCCAACGCAGAGGACGTTTAGTTCTGAGGACTTAAGGGGGGGTGGGGGGAGGTTGATGAACATTCACTGTAAAGCACAACTATGTAAAGCATCACTGGACTGTGCTGATGTGCGAAATATTGGTAGGCAATAATAGCTCCTCTGGTCCTTAAAATAAGAATGCAACTCCTGCCTACCAGGCAGGTGGGATCGGGGTGCCGCATGCACCCGGGTCAGCCTCAGCAGTCCTGAGACTTTTTATCATGGTCACTGGAACCCATAAAATGTATAGTAACTTTAATAGTATTGATACACCAAAACACGATAGCAAATTCCTTTCCAAGTGCTGCAAAATAAATGTATAAATAAGTGCAAAATCAAAAGCAAGAAAATGATTGTATGCGTGTGGGCATCAATAATATCCCTTGTTGTTGGCATGACCCAAAATAAATATAGATATTTTGGCAGGTTTATTGTTTCAATATTATAACTATTTACAGTTTTTGTTTATTGACGGAAAAGGCGACTTTTAGTGACAACCGTTTTAACAAGTTATTAAGTAAAGTATTTTCTGTAAAAAATAACTAGTCTATTTTTTAATAATTGTTTTAAGCTTCTAAGATACTGAGGTTTCTTGTTCTAAGAAAGCCTTACAGAGAAAAAGATGCTACTAATCCTTGGATCAACTAGTGTTATTTGACTTTTTTGTAGTAGAACTGCAAGATTAGCAGATGAAAATACTTTATAGAGAAGCTGCGGACACCGGACACACGACACCACTCCCTAAGCAGTTGGCAAACAGAGATAAGACAAGAGAGTGGACACATGTGACCTACGGGCACATGCCGTAATCCGAGACGCCGACTGCAAGAGGCAGAGGGACTGCGAAGAGGAGGAGGAGGAGAAGAAGGAAAAGAAGGGAGACGGGGGTGGAGGACAGTTGGTACGGATGTTGCTAAAGATAGAGAGGAAGGCAGCTGGAGGCACGCGCCCCCCGCAGGTGTGCACCCACATGTCCTCCAGGCCTCTACCTGACCAATCACCGCCTCCGCCAACACTTGATACTCCTCATTCATGGCCCGGCCTCCTGTCTGCCGGCACCTCCGCTGGCTAATGGCGTAACGTCAGGGGACCTGCAGTGCGCCGGGCCAACCTTGTCTACATCATCAAACTGGTAATGGCTGCGTTAGTACGGTGAAGATTTTTTAGCTACTGAGCCTGTAGAAGAACAAAGTCTATGGAAATTATCTAATTCTTGGTTCATAGAAACCAAGAAAGATTCCAATTGGGGTCTCCTAGATACGTTTAGCTTTTTGAACCATGATTATACCTACAATGGCGCTAATTGCATCAATAGTGGTACAAGAAATGGCGACATATATCTTGAACAGCGGGAGCGGACAGCTTAGTAACCCTGTTAAGAAGATCTCTGCAACCTAACCTTAGCATTCAGAAGGACCTCCATCCAATCACCTCAAACTATTGCTCTAGTACTCCACAACGTTATCCTCATATGGCAGTCTTGCTCTGCCAAGTCTCCATCTTCCTCCGGTAATTCCAAAGAGCAACCACCTGTTTTCTTGCATCCTTTTTCCGTAACCTCGATCAGTACTACTATAACTGCTAACCATTCTAGAAGCTCCTGGTTTTTCCTTTTTTCTCTTCGACCTTCGATGTACAAAAGTTCACTCGATGTAACTTTGTTTTCCACACAAAGAGTATTTTTCGATTTTCTTGGTTTAAGGGATCTCCTATGTATGTGGCAATTAGCCTAGTAACAGGTTTGAAAATGAAGTAGCTTTTATACCTGGTATACGCTTTCATATCTCTGAATGCCGATACAGAAACTTGAATGAATTAAATTAATTAACATTTTGTGTAATATAATATTTTTTTTTAAACCCAAAAATTCTATAAATGCAATGTACAATATAAGTAAATAAATATAATTACATCGTCCTTGTACTGTGGTTGAATCGCTGTTGAAGGAGCTAGTGATTGAGTCTAGATCGGTTGATATTAAGAAGCACGCAAAATATATCAGGGAGATGGCGTTCCATCAACGATCACCAGTTGCCATCGACGGAGGAATGGTACAGAAGCCAGATGGTTCATGGAGTCAAAGAACTTGAATGAAGTCAATGAAGTCCTTCACCGAAGACATCTCAGCACACTTATTTTTCTGGACTAAACGGATAACTTATAAGTACACCATACCGGAATCGTTTGATTCTTCCAACTGAGCTTTTTTTGAAACGGAAATATAACGAATTTCAACTAGAAAATATATTGGATAATGCAAAATACGAGAAGATAATGTATGCAAAGATAAGCGATAGAAATTATGGATAGATTGAAGTCAACCAAGAAATACGGAAGGCTCGTCCACTTCACACTATCAGATAAAAGTAGTAATTGTGTTAAGTCCTACAATCACTCTTTTTACCACAGAAAGGTGTATATAGTCCAATTTTATACTTGTTTAGGGCTAGTCATTAAAAATTTTATTAAAATCGTTTTCGCTACCGAAACAGTACCCTTTTAGTGATGCATCACAATTGACTTGTTTTGTTTTGTTCAGAAATCGAGTAGGAAAAGAGGCTGAATATTGAAACTCGTATCAACATAAAAAAATACATATGTAGCTGATGTTTGTGGATTTATAATATTTAGAGTGTTATAAGTTCAAAGTGGGTACTTTTCTCAACATGCTTTATGTATCCATCCTCGTTCGTACAATAAAAAGGATACAACAAAAGTTACAAAGGATAACAAAAATAACCAAGAATGAATTCTAATAGTGTTCTAATGCAACGAGGTTTTGATTCCCTTAAATCTTTTTCACAATATTAAAGTTTTAATGCAGTATGGTCGACATTTATTCTTTTAAGTGGGGTCAGATTCTTCTTACGAAGCATCGGTAGACGATGCAACATATGTTTTTACTATTAATTAAGGTTTTACAAACATTCATGGAAACACGCTTACTCTCTACAATTTTAATAACTTTCATATCATATATTCGTAGGAATATGAGGCTAGTTTGAAGGATATGATTTCTTACCTATCTTTTTTTTTTATTGAAAAATCTGTATTGCTTTGATGTTAGGCTTCTTAGTGTTCCCAACTTTGGACTCCCATGTTTGTGAAAATAAAAGAACTATTCGATACTGGGATAGCTTTTATACTTGACAGATAAGAGGATATTCAAGACGTTTCATATTTATTAGGTACGTTTCATATTAGCTACGTTGTTAAGGGTGGTAGAAATTTCACGATTTGCCAGCATAATATCGTGCCTAATTGCTTTAATAGATTAGTAGCGAGAAAAAAATTAAAGTCAATAGTTTGCAATTATACAATAAGTTTTGAATGTTTGTCTAGTTAGTCCTTTAATATTTTTGGTCTGCGATTCCGGTGTTCATTTCCATCTGCTGTTTCTAGATCTAGGTTCAAGTTCTAAGCAAACCATGCCGATTTGTGTCAAAGGGCAGTTGTCAAAATTTAGGGAAAGGTCAACCAATCAATCAATAACGCAAAAGAGTGATGTCGTGAGGAAGGATTCTAAACTATCATTTTCAAAGCATACCCAATATTAAGTCGAGTCAAGTAATATTCAAGTTGAAGATTTCAAAGGCTACCCTGAATCCCGATTTCAACAAGTTACATTGCTACCGGTAAGGTAGTAACCATCGAAAGGCGAAGTGCCTGAAGATAAGAACCACTACCACAACAAAATCAGTGCCAAGGCAGGCGAAGTAACTCCAACCGGGAGCGCACACAACACTTGCGTGATAAGGAAGGAGGAAGGAGGCCGGGTGGGCGGATGTCTACCAGATAGAGGTGCTGCTACAGCTGCACCCTCTGTCAATAGCCAGCCAAGGCACCATTATCCTTGTTTCTCAGCTCTCTGGCTGCGGGGAATTCATTAAGCAGAGATCGCTTAGGAGGATTTAGCCAGCCAATATAACACACCCCTTGTATTGTCTGGGAGCTTAGCTCGAGTGAAGCTCCCCTAGCACGTGCCGGAGCTTAGGCCTAGCACCCCATCTTATCATACCAATACCTACCTCTATCATTGCTTTAATGGTATCATGAATCTCTTCAGTGAATAATCATAAACAGTAAGAGTTCATTAAAAAGACACCTTCCTCCGAGTCTTTTGAATGTCTGATACCTAAGGGGATCATGAAAGTTAGATAATTTTTCAGTTCCTGAAATTAAAGTATATGAAGAAGATAAAGGAATTTTAACGTATTTGCACAGAATGAACACGCAGATCAACTGTCAGTAAAAGTCCAATGAATGAAAAGTTCTGATTTTTCTCTAGATAATTTGTGTTATTTTCGTAATGTTGTAAAACTTAATAACATCAAATTCAAATTCAGCCTCAACCCTTGCAGACTTACTAATGCAGTTTATATTTTACCTAATGCAATATAATCCTTCCATTTAAAGCCCTACCTACTCACGTAACACAAGCTCTCGTCTATTTAGCATGAGTCGCTATCCCACTGATTTTCATTCTTTTCATACTTTTTTTTCTTCATCAAGTTCTAAACGTTTGTATCATCATCCCTTCCCCTCAATACAAACCACCAATGATTTAACTCCAAACATTAAGTCCATTCTTTCAAAATATTCCAACCCCAGTAGAAATTGTTGTACACAATTTTCGCAATTATATGTTATTCAGATATTTAATGTTTATTTCATCCTCTTCAAATTGTCTTATGTTATTACCATTAACTTTTGTTATCAATTATATTTTCTTGGCTATACATCTTTTCACATTTATGTATCTTTTTATTTTTACCTTTTTTTAGGGTGATGAGCCCGGATTAACGATATTTTTACAATTCACAATTTGTGAATTGAACATGCTGTCAATTTGGACCAAGGGGATCCATTATGTTGGGCTGAAGCACGCCTACCAATACAGCCATGACAGGCCTTATAAGAGATCAAATATAGCCCCTTAGGAGTCGTATTAGGAATATGAATGAGATGACGTAACCAAGGGATAATCTCCTATTCCAAGGGAAAAAGAAGAGCCAATATGATACAACCCATCCAATATGCAGAAGGTTATCCCTGATCACAATGTGATTCAGAAGGATCATCTTGTTTTCCACACCAAATGAAGTGTTCTTGAGTATAACATATCCATAATAGAGTACAGAGTTTTTCTCCAAAAAACAATGAGAGTTATCAATGTAAAATTATCTTACTTAATTAAACTATTATATAATTAAACCTAGAGAACTAATAAAGTGACTGTGGCGTAAATGAACCCAGAATCTTACGCTTTGTCACATATATGGTTGCAATTCCCAAACACGATTTAATGACAGTTTTAATGTATACTTGCAATAGTCCGTTAAAGTTTCAATATATCGTTCCTACTAAGTCAAACTATTGAAGCCTTTCTCCTGCTTTGGGCGCGATATGCGTGGTGACAAATCGTCGAATTTGAAACCCCTTTATAAAAAATGAGAAATGGTTTCGAATATAAACCTCTTTCAATATTTTACTCTGGAAAAGTATCGAATACTTGACGTTATTCGTTGTTGTTTTTTTAATCCTATAAAAAAACTAGTCATTTTCATATTCGATAGTTTGACATATCTGGCACGATATGACACACATTATTAATTAGGCCGTTGAGATATTTAATTGACCGTGCTCAGTACGATTTTAATTAAGAAGTAGTTCATTACTACTGTGCTTTACTCAGCCTCATGGGATTGGTATGATATGGTATGCTGTTTTATATTCACAGGAACATCAGTAGCTCCATTACTACTGTGCAACATATAATAGGTCTAAAAAAAAAAACATCAATTATAAAGTTGCGAACACGATCCCAATGACTTTTTTTTAGTTTAAAAAAAAACAATTTTTATATTGTTATTATGAACGCCGAGATTTTTAATTTTATGCTACCCTCAAAGTTATGGGAGCACTAGCTGAATACCCATGCTTCACTGCGAAGTAATCTTTAAGATCAGTACCGAAATTACAATGTCAAAAGAGCTTGCACGTGAAAAGGTTACACATAACTTATTCCTTAAATCAATACCAGCCGCTCTTTAGGACTGTTCTTTTGTTTCGTACTTGGCGGCATACTTCAAATCGTTTGAATTGAAAGTGTTAGTCGGAGAAAATCTAAAGAATCCGGGACATGAAAACTGTTTATCCGGCATCTGTAGTGATTTCTTAGATTTTAAAATATCTGTCAATCAACATTGTACTTGGTATTTTCTCACCCCAAGCATTCTCCAGGGAGCGGTCATGATGAGTGTCATCAGTAGGATGAACCACACTTCCTTAAGGTTAAAACAGGTGGTTACTCGATATTCGTGAATTCGGAGTTACGAATGATAGCACTCAACTTTGTGCTATTGTAGTGTATTTTAGATCCTGTTCTGACTACCAATGGTCCTTCTCTACCTATTTTCTCCATCTAATTTAATAATTCATCTAAATGTACCTCACGTAAGACGGAACGCAACCTCACTCTAAAAGAAGTATTCTTGCAAAAGCATTTCGCTACGCTCAAAAATGCTAATATAGTACTTTCGGAAGATTCTGCACATTACCTGAGTTATAGAACTCGTTGATCATTCCCAAGATGGACATTACTATCGTTACTGTTATACGTTTCTGTCATTACTATCGTTGTAACCGGACATCGTTCTAACAAAACAAAATTTCTGCAAATGAAATACGAAACCGTTCAAAAACATTATGGAAACGTTACATCCAAAATATCCGCTTTATTCACCATAATTGTAAACTGTATTTTCTATGTCTTTATCAAACATCATAACATCACACCCATACTATATCTATGTTTATTTTGCAGGTTTTTATCTTTCTCTCCTTTTCATAACGCTCTGTAAACAGCCTGTGTATCTCAAAGTACACATGGCTTTCAGAGGATTCTTAGTCAGAAAGGAAGGGTAGTCAGAAATTATAAGACTGCTGTTTTCTTCTTTTCAAAATTAATTTGTATGGATTGTAAAATGCATAGACATTTAATAAATTGATAGATTTACAAATGGGTTTTTAGATAATGGGGCCGAAAGGAATCGATGTCCTAACTGTAAAACTTTCCTGTCTCCGCTATGACATAACGGAAATAAAGACAGGAAAACAGTTGTTTACCTGTTTAGTATAATAGTGAAAATGTAATAGTTCATGTCTCTTTATGTCTGCGACGTGAAGAACTGAACAGACAGAAATGCAGGTAAACGGCTGAAATTGCAAAGAGGCAACATATCTAGTTTGAAACAACCACCTGTTTTGAAGTTATTTTTTCCCAATTACTAAAGTAACTGAACATGAAAGTTGGAATTTCGAGAGCAGAATATAAAATTTAAGAAGAGTCAGGTAGGAGGATTGATGATCCTGAGAAAAAGGAAACTGGAAAATTGGCGGTTACCGAGCCGCAGTAGGCGGGAGGATATGACATCAGCCCAATGACAACTGCCGTCCGAGCCACGCCACGCCGTCCGGCTTACGGAACCGTCTGCATTCGGGGGACAGATATAGCCCTGTTTCCTCTACACAAATTATAATTGTCACCGCACTAAACAGTAGTTTTTTTTTTGGTGGGGGAAGGTCACCTAGCCCAAAGAGAGAATGCATTCATTGAGGTAAGATGGTCTTCCGTCAGTGTGTATTATAAATTTATGGTTTACGATAGCAGTCATAAAAATTATGTTACAGATATGAAATTTTAATAGGAATAAGGATGAACTGTCAAATCAGCTGATCCACGAATTGACTAGTTAAACTTCAAGAGTTTGTGAACTTAATGGTCAAGAGTGATTCATTTACAGAAAGGGATTCCAACAATATGGGAATAACCATTAACCAACAGTGACTAATCCTCTTAAATAGATACACAAATAGACGCACACCCCGAAGGGTGAGTAATTATTTAAAAACAGTCAAAACGAATCTTCTATATCATTCCTACAAATATGTATTGGAGGCGGTCTTGTCTATGTCTGTATATGTGTGTGTAATAATAATAATATTCCTATTATTCTGAGACTATGTCCCTTAAATATTAAATTTAAACAACATAAAGTGCAATCTATGACACTATCCATCACTGGTAATATTTACAAAGTGCAGAGAAATAAAATGTATAAAAAAAAAAACATAAAAAAAGAAAAGATAATATAATAAAATTATATAAGCAAAGAATAGGTACATAATCTTCAAGAATTAAAAGTAAACACTGCGATCAATATAAACAAAAAAAAAAAAAAGAAAATAACACAAGAACTTTACTATCAAAATAAAATATATATTCGATTACACACCCATTCGGTCATATACAGGAATTAGGTAATCACATTTATATATATATATAAATTATTATATTAGATTACCTAATTCCTGTATATGACCGAATGGGTGTGTAATCGAATATATATATATAATGTAAATAGCTTTACACATAAAAAAAAAGTAGCCTAAAAAGTTATATACTACTGCATAATAATAATTTCCACTATATAATTAGAATGTTATAAAAATCAACAGTCTTTCATTAGTTAGCACTCTATGAAACTACTCATTTGTTAGCGATAGCATATATCTAAATAATCTTGATTTGAACGCATTTAATGAATGAGCGAGGAAGATATTATGACAAAAGAATAGTGTAATATTGTAGTTCTATGGGGGGGGGGGGGAAGATCCACAGCTCCATTCCCATAGGATGGATTGTCAGAAGCAGGAATATGGACAAGAGGTATGAAGGTTGTTAGGTATGGAAGGGTCTGAAGAGGAAGGTACCAAGGAAGTATTTGTGACGATGGTACAGAGCAAGGCATATCGACTGAATCCCTAAAGCCCTAAAACAAAATGTGACATGGTTAAAAGTACTGCCTTATGAGAGACCCCTTGGACACAATCATTTAATTTAGTTCAATTAAATGTATTAACTATAAATATATATTACAAAGATACTATAGATAAAAAACGAAGCAAATCTGAGTAAAAGCGGGCACTGGATATCTATAAGGGAGGTAGACGTCGGGAGCAGACAGGTACAATTTGCCCCCGACAAATTGATGGCCCCGCAATTAACGAACCTTCAGCATTTACTACCACGCCCACTTCAATTTAAAAAACTTTTAATAGCTATCGAGTAGACTATTCCAAAAACTCTAAATTGCTTAACGCGTGGTTTTCATACCAAGCCCCCCACTTACCCAGTCCTGTTGTACCTATTCCCCACCTACATAAATATAAAAAAGTAATTTTCTCTCCGGATTCACTTGATAAAATAACTTGCAGCATTACATGTTAAAATCCATCCTAGCACAGTTCGAAATACAGGAATGAAGGCTCAATTCAATTTTGACACTCTAATATTGTATAAGGTTTCAGTCACGGGTTTAGTTTTAGCCGGTGTAGAAAATAACAGTTTGAAGGAGGAATTGAGGATAACTGTATTAGACAGTTGTGTCTAAGAATAATGGTGGATCGGTGTTTCGCCAAGTGAGGGAGATGGGAAGAAAAAAAAAGCAGGTATATAACCTGGACATCGCAATATGTTCATATTTTCTGGGAAGTAGCGAGCATTGTTGAGCAGTGGAGCAGAGGTTAGAGCGAAAGATGAGAAGTATGAAGAGCAACAATCGGATGGGCGTGCTGAGACAAGCTTCCTGTAGATTGTCCCGGGGATGGATGGAAGCATCTGCCGCATCTATGCAACCCTTCCCTAAAGGTGTTTGAACAGCCAAAACACCTTGACTCGTGTTTGTAAACCCTTGACGCAATATGTCTCTAGTTAACCCAGGTCACCAAATGTCTGCTTGGACCCTGAAGGCAGCGAGCCTAGACCGCCCAAGGTGCAAGCAGGTATCGGGTAAACACAAGCTGCGTTGCTGTGCACGCTTATGGCTCCGATCAATTAACATGATCAAAGAATATTGATCGGAGACCAAAAGTTTACTTACAAATTATTAATAAGATGCGCTGAATGCAACATTGATTTTTTTTAAGACTAGAAAAAAGTGGTGACCTGATAATTACCTGCATAAGTGTATTCAATTTAAATAAACAAACATAACTAATAAAAATTATTTTTACATTATTTTCAGTTATGGCCTGTGATGCCACTAGAATAAATTATAATTGTATTCGAAAAACCAGTCAGCACTACAACGATAATAAGTTGTAATAGCGTCAAGAAGCGATATGGCACGATGGTAAGGGCACCTGAACAGAAATCAAGACTGTGTCCCTAATTGTTCTCTGTAACCAAAAATTATTATGATTATAAACTAATAAAGAATTGAGAGGAGATAAATACAGTCCCAGAGGTCACACATTTCTTGTGTGAGACACGTCTAGTCGGCCAGTTCCAACCTCCTACATCTTCACACATTGCCATCCCCATCGGCTCAGTGGTGGATGTTGTGTTTGCAGGTGCAAGGGTACCTCATAAACCCTTTTAACGTTATTATGCTCGCTTCTACTTCCAGTAAGTAATCTTATTTTATCCTTATTTCACCTCTCACACAAAGGAGTGTCAAACGTGATGACCGTCGCCTTAAGCAGTTTCCGTGCGTCAGTCAGCAAATGACTATTGGACTCTGGACTTAATATTTTAAACTAGGACAATTAATATACATTTTTGCCTCACATCCTCCATTTGTTAGCTCTAAGATTAATGTTTATTTTCTCATCAATAATACTTTGAAGATCTTCTTTTTTTGTCTAAGCCAATTAGTTTTAAGATTAACATTTGTATTAATTAAATTGCTGTCAAACTTAACATTGTTAATCATTTACATCCGGTTGCAACCGGGGAATATGTTACAGACGTACGGAGAATTGAGCTTTCAGATTTGAAAGACCTCACTGCCGTCACAATAAATTTTTGGTAAATTTTCTGGTTATAAACTTTTTCTCATATTTAATTATTAATTAAATATGAAAAGCACATGAAAAATGACTAGCAAGATCGGTACAACCCCTATACTATTCCTAGTCGGGAGCCCAACCAGCTGAGCTATCCTGCTTCGACCATCCCAATATTGAGAAGGTACCGGGGGGTTCTAGTCTCGATCTTCCGATCGGACCAATACCACAATACAATTTTCTCATTTATGCCAGTATACCTATTAGCATCAATAGCTAACTATCAGGTTGCACGAAAGCACTTTTTTTTTTCATTTCATTTCATATTTCGTGAAAGTGGGTATGTCATTAAGTGGTGAAAGAGTTTACAATGTAAGTGAAAGAAGTCGTTTTCGTGATGTAAAGGATATTGAGAAGGATGAGTAGTTTGTCATTGGTGATGAAGATGAAGCATCCACTGTTTTCCTCAATACCTCCCCTCCGAGTGACAAGATTCGAACGTCACTCTTTCTGAATTTGATCAGTACTTTCCCATTACTGAGGCCCACCTTCAGTACTTCCAATATTTGAATTATCATATAGTTTTAAATAATAAATAATTAATTAAATTTAATGCAATGGTACTCCTTAAATTAAACATTTTTTTTTTAACTTATCAGAATTAATAATACATACGAATTAATACTATGTAAATTACAAAGCCACTATTTTTCCACCTTTTAACTAGTCTATGCAAAAAGACATGACACTGAAATTATCTCAAGCAGAATATTTACTATTCATCACAGTTAGATTTCTGAACTGACTTAAGATTATCTTTAAATTAGAAAAAATATATTATCTTGTCTATAAGTATGCAGTTATGTTTTAAATTTGGAATAAATACCTAAGTACGTCAAAGTAAGCTGAAAATGTATTTGTAATCCATAAAAGAGAAAAACGTACCTTAGAGGCGTGGTGTGTCGCGAACATTTCGAGGAGCTGTGTAGACCACACTTAACTACCTGAAAATAAACATTATAATGGGTGGTGAAATAGTGAAACATACTTATAATAAATAACAGTGGCATTACAATATGATCAAAAATTTAAAGAAAAACACATTAAATACTACCAAGACTATCTTAAAACTAAATTGTGCAATTTCCACTAAGTAGTGGATTATCTTTCCATATTTGAAACCATGCAATACCTACTTCTTTTATCACGGAACTGTGTCATTCCAAGGTGAGGAGGGTATGGGAGTTTCAGATTTCCGGAGGGATGAATTTTTTTTAAATAATGAAATTCTATTTTTTCTGACCACAAATATTTTATTTTGCACCACATCACAATCAATAATCAATTTAGTATTCTCAGTGGCCATAATTTAATAAACAATAGATTTCACACATATTTTTCGGAATACAGTAGAACCTCGCTAGCCCGACTCTCCCTGTAATCCGACCAACTCGTGGTCATCCATGTATTAATATACGGAATACCGTGCGACCGTACCGGCGAGTTCAAGTTATTGAACTTCTCCGAAGATATAACAAAGACTGTCTACGTAAAAGGAAGGAACTGTAATCGTTTTCAATGACCGTCAATTAGCACGAAAGAAAAAAAAATTGAAAACCAAAACTGGAAATATTATATGACGCTATATGGAACGCGAAATAGGGACTACATCATAAGGCCGATAGTTCACGAGAAATCGATAGCCTTACATGCAAAAATAATTGTGCAGAATTCTTAGGTTGATACGTACACTTCCTCAGAAGGGTGGCTTCAGCGGTGGAAAAATCACCATGGATTTCGACTGTTTTGGATTTTAGGGCAAAAAGCTCATCTGTCGTTCCTGGGGCAGAAGTGTTCATCGACAAGTTTAAACAACTTGATATAGGAAATAACTTGCTTCCGGAGCAAGATCATACCAACGACAAAACCTACCTAAATTATAAACTGCCAATAAGTTTTTACAAATAGAATCTTTATTGTGATAAAATTACAATCTGCCTTATTGGTAATAAGCAAATAGCAAAAATTGGACCTCGACGGGATCCAGTAGGTCGGGTCGGAACCGCTAAAAGGTTGGATTTACAGAAGATGGAATAAATATTTGTTTTACTTATTTTTTTCATTTATTGGAAGTCTTTATTACATTGCTTTATAGCATAATGTGCAATTGAATTAAACAACATAGTATATAACATAAGCCCCACTGAAAGAGCTCCTAGAAACTCGTCAGATAAAGTGGTTCGGCCATGTTATCAGGATGGACGACCACAGAGATCCTCTAAAGACCATGGAATATACCCCAGATGGCAGAAGACCTAGAGGTCTCCCTAGGATGTACTATCTCAGCTACATGAACGACTCTGTAAGGCGAGGGGGAAGGACCTCAAATGGGCGAGAAACCTAGCTGGAAATAGGGAAGAATGGAATTCCTGGCTGGATGCTCCTCTACCCTGAGAGGCACTAAAGAGGGAAGCTAATGAAGAAGAAGAAGTATATAACATAAACAACAACATGGTCTTGAGTAGATTGGAGTAAGATAAGGAACTGTTCAAGTTTATATTTAAAACGATTGGGAGGTTGACATGGTCTAAAACAGACAAAATTGGGAGAGTTGATTAACGACGAATACCGATGGTAACAGAGTTCCAAAGGTTTGCGACACGGATAAGAAAAGAACGGTCAAAGCAAGCATATTTGTGAGAACGGCAATAAAGCTACGAAGAGTGGGATCTAGTATTGCGGAATTTGATCGCTGATTTGAATTGGTGACAGATATAAAATCAATCGGATCAAAATGGGGGAAGGCAATAATAATAGGAAACAACAATAGACACATCATAATAATTATATATTATGAGGCAGAATCATAAACTTAATAATATTTATTTGTATTTCCACTAAAACTCCGTGAAAAACTAGGCAAGTCAATGGTTCGAAATTGGGGAGGACTCACGTTAATGAAAATTGGACGAATTTAATTATTGAATTTACAAAAATGTATAACATTATAGCTTTTGGAAAAAGCAAAACTCATTTTGCTTCATTTTCCCGATTTATGAAGAACAGTTCCTCTAATAACATTTATTATTAGCGTTAATTATTAAGATTCCGGAGGATACGTGTTATTAAAAATTCAATTGCTAAAAGTGAGATGATAAATTCATAAAATTGTACAGATACAATACTTGACACAATCCAAGTTAATACAACAATAGTTCATAGAAGAAATAAATATGTTGCATTTCATCCTTTTTTTTTTTTTAATCGTAAACGTAATAGAAAAATTACATTTGGAACGCTTACAATTCTAGTAAAATAGTCTCATAAAATTTAACGACGAATATCGATGGTAACAGAGTTCCAAAGGTTTGCGACACGGATAAGAAAAGAGCGGTCAAAGCAAGCATATTTGTGAGAACGGAAATAGAGCTCCGAAGAGTGGGATCTAGTATTGCGGAATTCGCTGATTTGAATTAGTGACGGATAGAAGCCATCTTAAGTCAGAGCAGTGCTGCGAAATTCAACAGTCTTTAGGGATCCCGGTTATTAATCTAAGGAAACAATTTATCAGCCACTAACCAGGCGACCATACTCCACATGCTGAATAAAAGATTTTGTAAAATTTGTTCTGAGCAGGGTGCAATCTGCGGTAGTGGGTTTTGCATCATGGATGTTTAGATTATTTGGTTTCATAATTTGAATACCTAGCACGAAACATCATTAAAAGGGTAAATCCACCCTCCAGGGGTCTGACAATCTAGATGCTGTGGAGCTAGCTCGGTTGGCGCTATGCTGTATGATGCCACTCACCTTAATTTTTGTTACTTCTTTATTTCGGTGGCTACTCATTTATTACTAGGATTGTCAATTCGGATTTATAGACTGCATTTGTGTTAAGACTTTTTATTATCTGTTGCCTACATATATTCGTTCTGCGATAGTTTTAATTAATAATTACGATTTTTATATCCCTTTTTTATGTTTGGAAGAAGTTTGATTTGATTATCACAACACACGGTACAAGGGGAAAAGGTGAATCCAGTTTGAAGTCAATTTTTGTGTTGTTGCGAACACGATTATTGCACTATTTGGATTCTGATGTTGTTTATTGTCAGGATCGGTGAGAATGAGGTTGAGTAGGATATTCGGACGAGTGTCAGGAAATTTAGTGAAAAGAGGTAATGATCTACAATGTTAGATGTAGAGATGGAGCCTCACGTACTCCTAGTTAACTTACAGTTATGGATTGAATCTAATTTTAATTTTGGTCGAATCTAATAATAAATACCACTGCTTAAGCTAAGTCAGATGTTGCCTTTAAAGAAAATTAGTTGAGACATTTTTTTTTTACTTGATTACATCACCTGTAATAAGTACCTAGCGCTAACAGCATGGCGGCCGGCAGGTTCTTATTCACTCACTACTTATTTGGCTAATAATAAACATTTCTTAGATAGCTGGCTTGACATGCCTACGGTATTCATCGTGCTGTTGATAGACTATCTTTGCAGTTCGACTCTAGAAGTTAGTGAGGTCCTCGGAACACTTTTCTTCTGTTTCCTTAAAATCAAAGAAAAGAACAGCTTGGACTATGATTCATCCGTTGACGAGTTGGATCTCACAACACAGACTAAGTTAAGCTGCAATAATAATAGAGATGCGAAATATTGTAAAAGAAGTGGTTGACAGTTCTCCATAAGATATGATAATATATGAATTAGTGCGGAAAACAATCTCATCAAGTCAAAAGAAAAAAAAGTCCCTTCTAGCATTAATTAATGGATCTAAAACTTCCAACAATGAGTCAATCATATAAAAAAAATTAAAGACTATCTGATATCTTACATCTAACGACCCAAGTCGTTCTCCCGACAAAACCTTCAACTCATATTTAATAATAGAATGTTTCGACTATCATAGCTTTGAGGAATTATGTCCAGCTAATTGCATTGTTCCACCAACTGTGCGGCATATCGTTTTTTTTTTGTCACCGTTAGATTCTACCTGCATAGCTGGATGAATGGTCACCACTTTCTACACTGAAAAGCCATATTCGGTATTTGAGTGGGATGGGGTCTTTACATTTTGAGAGGAACGTGCTTAATGTGTGACGAGTGACATTGAAGCAGGAGTTCTTCAGGATAATACCTATTACCCTGTGACAGGTAGTCACTGTAGGGTAATGTACAGATGGTACATCTATTGTTAAAATTTTCGGCATTCGGGCTATAGCCTTAAACTGTACAGAGCTACGTGCTTACATCGTGACGAAACAAACTACTTAAGAACAATACCTGAAATGACAAAAATATAAACAAATGGATAAATAGAACAGATGTTCAATATACCAACAACCTGTCGACAATAATCAGTCATAGCTACGGCCTAATGTTTCACATTCATCCCGCCACACTTAAAGCACGTACCTTCAAATATACAAAGAGGAAATGAAGGAAGTGGAAACATCAACGGGAGTCGGAAAGAGTTTCTTAAATACTTTGCATTTTTAAATGAAAATACTTAATTTTATTTGCTTAGTCATATCGGCCACTAAACTAAAAACAGTTCATAAGTTCTCACAACATTATTTAATAGAATATCCTTTGATTTATTTTTCCCTTACCGTCTCTAAGATTATTCCTAAATTAAAAGTCGCATGTAATTCAATGAAGACTTCTTTCATAGCCAAGAACGGAAATGTTCTTCTTCTGTTTTAAGCTAGATGCACTGCATACAACTATTTTTCACTAAACGATATGGGAAATAAATTAATTGTATACCTCTCTAATGTGTATTTAATCGTTTGGAACATTCAGCACTTGAACTCTGTAATGCTTCTTACCTGACAGTTGAAAAGTCTTAAAGGATACCTAAATAGGCCCGATTTTTTTAAAATTTATAATACTCTCCGTTGTGGTATTTAAACCAGAAACTAATCAGTATAGTTCAAGGTGTTATAAAATATCCTTTAGAAATTCAAATCTGTTGAATTATTTTTAGAAACAGCAGTACCGAGTTGAACAACGAAACAGAAATTACGATCACTAAAAGTATCTGAATCATAGCAGAGTCTGTCCCTTCGGGCTCGACAACTAATGTTAAAATCTGTTGTAATAGCGTACCAACAAGTGAATATGAACGTATGAAAGCACATGCAAATATTTTCTCACTCCAATTCACTGAGGATCGCTGTGGACATGAAAAAAGGAAAGGGATGTTTGTGATAGTGCGAGTGGAAAGCTCGAGAGCCGAGTGAATGAGCTAATTAGAAATGTATGTGGCATATGTATACGCCCTTGAGGCAAGGCTGTGCAACAGAAGGCCACTATGCCATTCATGCTATCCCATCAATGAATGGGAATCCCTATCTCGCCCGATCATGCTTCCTCGCAGTGGAATCAGGTGGTGTGGCGCTGCATGGTGCACAATTGATCACGGAAGAAGGCCACGTTCCACAGTTGACAATACACGTTTCAATTGTTCAGACCCGGTGAAGTACAGGCGGGTTCGAGTCCCTGGGAAGAAATTTTATTACGCCTCTTAACAACGAAAAAATAATGTGGGTAACCAGAAGATAGCCAATATGTCGCCAAGCATAAAAATGAACCACACCAGTTTCCCTTGTACGAGTATACCCCAAATGACAGGATACAATAAGCGTTGTATTTTTAAGAAGAAATAAATGAAATTATCAAGACGTTTGAAAATCTTTACGTTAAATATAGAATTGAGAAACAACTTAGTAATAAAAAAATCAATTCAAGCGTGATGCTCCCAACTAACGGTTTTGTTACGGTTTATTGGCAGTTTTAATGACTCTTATAGAAACATTTTTGTATATATTATAGTACTAACTAATTAATTAATCAGGTTTTATAGAGATGGCTATTTAGCTGTCTTTTTATTGATTAATTAAAATTAAAACGTATTTGAATATGTTTTCCATGTAAATTTTTCATAGCTCTAGCAGGGGGCTCGCAAACACTAGAACATAGAAGCGAATATACAAGGATTTTTGTTTTTCCTCAAAACCAGAAATATATATAGCCTTAAAAACGCAAGTAGTTGTTTCAATGATTAGTAACTTCGCAATTTAGTTTTCATTATTTAACGGATAAAGTTCTTGGGATATAAATTTTAACTAAAGAAGTTAACAATTTCATGAAGTTTGTTAATTGACAAATAACAGAATAACGCTTTTACTCAAGAATTTGTTACACTATTGAAGTTTTGATTGTGTCTGTTTTTTTTCCGAAACATCGAAAAATAAATGAAAAATTTTTTTGAGACACAAACAAGACTTTTTTTTTCAAGAAACCTTAAAATATTTTTCATTGAAAATTAAAAAAATAATCCTTTAGGCCGAACGAGATTGTCACCTCTGAAAATAGGACACCTCCCTTTGGAGTCGGCAATAAAACTAGAAGAAAAAACAATTTCGTTGAAATATTCAGTTGGGATGTCCTCTGCCATGCCTCCTATTATTTTCCAAAATACTAATTAAATATTAATAAAAATCATACTCTTACTATATTCTTAGTGAATTCCACGTAAACTACAGTCATCATGTGGGAGAACTTCTGGTTCTTTTCGTACAAAATAAAATAATTTTATTTTCTTGGTACCCGCAGAATAATTTTTGTCAAATAATTCCAGCGGCAAAAATCACCAAAATTGTAACGGGAAACACTCATCTTAATTGCATCTGAATTTTTTTTAGACAGCTCGTACAGTAGGTTTGAGACGAAGGGCCCTCATTTTTCACTTTTTTGTGGGCGAAAGGCGAAGCTCTATTTTCAAGTAGGGGCCAATTACAGCGGTCTCAGTCCGTCTGAAGTTTTAAAGGCAAATTAAAAAAGCACCCTGTTTGGCCCTGAATATGTTTTGTACGAGATACAATAAAGGGAAGTAAAGCAAACAATTAAACATAAAAAAAAGTTCTTTGAGGCTACCCTATTCTCTCTGAATTTTAAGCTTTTTCAAGTCAAAGCACTGATCTTATTTTGATTTTAAGTTCGGGCTTTTTATTCATGGCAAACAAGGCATTAAGGCGAAAACGAATTCAGCTGAATTCCCAAATAAAACTTTTGAGGCGAATTCCTCCATATTCAAACCATTTCATTTCTTTTTATAAATACCGAGTAATGTTTTACAAAAATTTAATAAGCCTTTAAAAACTGAGTCGGACAGCGACTTCAGCCCGCAATCGAAAAAGTTTCTTCAATGCTAGTTCTTAGTTTCGTTTTTATAAATTTTAAAACGATGCAATTTAGTCTATAATTGATGCAAAAAAAAAAGTAAATGTAATGGGATGAATGGCAGAGAAACTAACTAATAACTTTTGATTTAATCTTCGTTGTCTTAACTATGGCACAAAGTGCGGAAACGAAAAGCGGAATGTACTTTGAAAACACCATGGATCATTTACATGTACAACCAAGGAGTAGCAAACGTCCCCGTACCAAGTTCGAAGTGAAGAATCTTCCTCCGGGCTCGGCAATTACACCATGTTATCAACCTCGGAAGAATGTGCGCCATTAAAGAACGGTACTAAAACAAAACGTGGGAAAGAGGGGCGTTAAAGAGAACGATTGACAAGACTACCTTGATCCTGATTTTTTGTTGACCGCCAAGCCCGGGTTAACTACCTCACAGTTCCAGCTGACTGCTTTATTCTCTAACTACTATTTTATAGACAGTCAAGCAAATCATCGCCACAGTCGGGTCGCCACCTACGCTTTAACTTCCACTCCGGTAGAAGGTAACTGTTTCATCTAAGAACACTTTTCTTCATTTGAATGGTATTTTTTTCTCTATTCTTGAACTAAGTCCAGAAACTGTGGGATCACACTCATCATTGGAACAAGGATCATTGGTAACACTTTACGCCGACGAAAATCTCATTAGTTGCCAAGACTACACTCCCATAAACGCAATCCAAAAACAAAAGCTAGCCGATTAGTTTACTTTCATAAAGGGGAACTGCAACTAACACTAAACGTACAGAAACTCAAATATTCACACTTAATAACTTCTTTATTGAGAAAAAAATACAATCTGCCTTATTGGGCAATATCATTCATACCATATTTACAATATTCGTTCACTCGCTCATTCATACAGTATTCACAAACAGTCCAGAGAACTCCCAAATCAAACGTGGTTGTCACCTCGCTCGCATGCAAAAGACACTCTTAATAAAATACTAGGTCATTACCCTAATCGAAATTGCCTGAAAAATGATGTCATGGAACTCTTTTGACAAAGGCGTTTAATATTATATGTATATACAAAACAATTAAATCATTTTGATATTGAGTGCATACACCAAATATAATTTTAAGTAATTAATAATATATTATACGTATACCTGGCTTTTGACCGGGTTTGGCATCTCGGATTGCCCTTCAAACTAAAATCTACCCTCCCACACACATATTCCCTTATTTTTCGCTCCTATTTATCAAACCGCTATTTTAAGTCCGATGTGGATCTGAATACTCAAACCACTTCCCAGTCATAGCTGGAGTTCCCCAAGGTGGTGCGTGTTCGTGGTCCCCCTTTTCAATACCATCTATACCGCTGACATTCCTACCACTGCAGGTTCTTTTCTTGCCACCTTTGCTGATGACACAGCAGCCCTTTCATCTCATCATGACCCCGACAAAGCAACCTATATCCTACTAATTCACCTCTCCGAAATTAAGCATTGGTGCAACCAATGGAAGATAAATGTCAAGGAAGGAACATGTACCAACATCACATTTACCTACGACGCGGATCCTGCCCACCAGAACTCGTCAAAGATACTTCTCTCTCATATCAGACACAGACCGATACCTAGCATTCCTCCTTGACAAAAGATTAACCTGGAATCCTCAAACGAGACTTAAAAGACAGGAACTCAATGGAAGGTTAAGGCCCCGCCAACAAATCCCACCTTACAATTGACACCAAATCCCCTTAAAGATTACAATAAAGCCCTGAAACATCAAGCGCATTCAGTCTAAAGTCTTAATGCACCTTTTCATGTCACGAATAAACCCATCCATAATGACATTCTACTCTACCAACATCACATTTTCGCAAGGTTCACACCTGGGAATCAACTATATTTATGAATTAATATTTGTTTTTAAATCGTGTTATATGTTCCTTAAGTATCAATAATCGTTATGTATGAAGTAAGTAGTGAAATCTACCAAAGCATTCTGACGTACATACAATCCAGTATCAAGTGTGCGGGGACATCTAACAACCATGTTGGCCAACCGATCCAACGAACGATTAAAGAGTGCAATCGTTTATTAATTAAGTGAAGACAAGTCATCATATCGTTCAGAAGACGGTTACAAATGCATTGGCATAATACTCAAAAGATAAAATGCACCGGAACTGCGTGAATTGAGTTTCACCTCTCAACCTGAGAGCACAAGATTTTATCACGTCACCACTCAAGATGTAATTTATACGCTCAATAGAAAAGGTTTTTCGACACCTTTGAGCGTATTTCTGATACTGCATATAATAATATGCATTATCGATGAAATGATTTAGAAATCCAGGTAGGATTTTAGTATTAGCATGAAGTCCCATTAAGTAAGTAGTAAACTTCGTAAAATGACACTTCTCTGTATTTCAGTGAACAATTACGAAATGGTGAAACAGGGATTACCGATACCAGGTAGAAAGTTTAACAATAAAAAAAAATCGGTTTATTGGTATAATGGGATATGCCACTTGATCAATCATGCCATAAAACGAAAATTTAACTACTATAATTTTTGTAACTCAGATCCTGTCAATAACTTACAACTCATGAGAAAATAAATTTGTTATTGTTTCTAAGTGCAGGAATATGAAATAAGTTTCACACAGAAATTGATAAAGTTATTAAGGAAAGCAATTTCCCTTAATTATGTAGATTGAAAATCAAACATTCCAAAACATGTAAAAAATCTTATCACTATAATCAACACATACTAACAGACAATATCACAGCAATATGTCATGCAATATAGCACATTGACTTTACTATACACTAATTAATTAAAAAATTATGTCTATTCTTTGAAAAAAATCAAACGACCGTTCAAACGTTTTCCTGTGAAGTAAATTCTGACTAACGATAATTAGTACAAGTAAATTCACAAGTGACATACTTAAATGTCATATAGATGCGTCAAAATTGAATGATAATAAAGAGAGAAGCTGTGAATGAAAACAAAGGTAGGAAACACTCAAAAGAATGTTTTAATGCAAAAAATAAAGAAATAAAACCTGAGTCACAACTTGGTTAAATATACTTGGTAAACACTTTTTAATTGATTCATATATTCAGGTAGGGATTTCCAATTCAATTTAGTAGAATTTTACATTGTATGACACCTGCTCCTATAGTAATCAACAAGTGTGAATATTGAAACATAAGATAATGAATTGTGATAACAGTGTAAATGAATAATTTAATAAACAAATCTATAAAATTGAAACATGGAGTAAGTAAAACTTACCAAACACTACAACGAAAATTAAAAAACGAAATATCAGTATCCACGAGCAGTTTAAGTGGGACAAAAACGTCGAAACAACTACAAGTTGAAAGTAACAACATAACCTGGTCACAAATTGAAACACAAGGTACGGCCGCCATGTTGACATAACGGATTAACCACTGATAAGCACCTGATAGGTGATAGCAGTGTATTTTTTTAGATTTTTTTTTTATTTAACCTAGTTATATAGTGAATGGCTTTCATTTAGAGTGATAAATAACATTACTAAATCTACTTTACAAATAGATCGTATTAGTCAAATATTTTCATATGCACCTCTTTATGCTTTATTTAATTTTAGGATTATATAAGTACTACAACTAATTAGTTCAAGTAAAAAAATTAAAAAAAAAAAAGTTTCTCTCTTAACTTTTACACCTTTTCTAGGCTGATAAATATATTTTACTAATGAAAAATACTTATAATACAGTTCTTTTTTACTGAGTGAGTAGTATGTTACTTTGAAAAAATATATTTTAAATTTATTAGAAAAATATTTTATGTATAATATTCAATTTTCTAGTAAGAATAAAACCGAACTGAGCCAGATTAACATTCAAGAAAATTAACTTCAAATTGTTATATTTTGATAAAATAAAGCGATCCTAGTGATTACAGTTATAAATAATTGATGTCAATGTGCATGGTTTTTCTTATAATGTACAGTTTAAATATTTAGCATCTTATTGCTGTGATATTTTATATATTCTATTTTTAAACATGAAAAAATTGTACAATAAACATAAACGTAATAAACTCTTAAACCTGTATTTTCAAAATGTCGTTCTTATATAGACTGTTAAGATGAGAAACCCACCACAATAATTTTGTTTTTTAATTATGAGCTCATTTTTATTATACGCAATGTATGTAAATATTCATTGCTCATTTGGGTCTTCATGCCAACCTACTTGCAAAATGTAAAGCATAACAACTGATGTACAAGGCATTCGGAGCAGTCGTGGTTTTCCATATTGACTTTTATCTATAATCTCAAACAAACTGGAATATCCCAGTTAAACTGATTGACCCAACATCCCAAAAAATCAGATAATAATTATAATTATATTATTAAAGCTAAACATGTAAAAAAAACAACACTTTATTTCAGTATTCTTTTTGTTGTTACTTGACTAAAATATTCATGAGTCATTTAATTTTACCATGTTTTATCTTCTCATTTCACAGCCTTTGCATAACAATTTAACCTAATCTTATTGCCTATTCACTAGCGAGGAAAAAATCTGATTAAATTGAGATGGAAACTAACAAAAAAAAAATGAAATATTACAAAAAAAATATTGATGAATTTTAAATCTTGATAGTCAACAAAGATTTAGCAGAGATAGTACAGCCGGATATGCCAGATAGAAATCCGGAACTAGTCTTTAGATGGATCTTCTTGTACTGGGTGTTCTGGTGCACCCTGGGTGATAAGTTCTCCGTTATCCTACAAGAAGCAGCCCATCAGGGTACCTAAATTTTGAATGGATCACACTTCTTTATTTTAGGTTAGAGACTTTCTTCAGTTTTTTCCCATTGAAATTAATTTTATAATATAGTTGAAGTTTCATATTGGCCCAATCTTCAAGACATCTACCATTTAATTTAAGACATTACTTGCTATTGTTATAACATGTTTCATGGAAGTCCCAGTCGTTTGTCAGAGCCAGGTAAAAATGAGCAATTTACAAATTCTGTTCTTTGTTGACAAGCCAGGAATTATAGGCTTTTTAATGCAAACAATAATACAAATTTCGATAGCCATTCAGACAAAAAAATCATAACACCCAATAGCCCAAATGCCTTTCTTTTATGTAGATGAACAGGACACAGAAGGTTACCATTGCATTTATATGATAATTGAACTGGTCACGTAATAATAGAAAAAAAATATCCATAAAACATGTTTCCCAGGCAAAGAATGAAACATCATTAATTCTACAATCCAACTGGCTACAGTTCCTCACAGGCAAGTGGTTTGCATGCCAGACTCAACAGCCAAGACCCAGCTTTTCTTATAAGGATATTGTCGGGTTGTCACGAGGTAGGCCTAGTTACCCTAGCCCTAGTATTACATTGTCTAGGGCCTAGTATATTTACTTTTTATTACCCATTAATATTCAAAATATAGTTAAATATAAAGTGATCAAACAATTAATTTTCTATCTGAAGTACCTGCACTGAAGCAATTTATTTAATTGGAATTCGTTTGTACAGAAATACATCTATAATTGGAAAATTACAGCAACCTATAAATATATACATGGGTCATTCTCCTAGATTGAGTAAATCCTTGTCCCCTCGAATATATGAGAAATTTTTTTAGGAATAAAGGTTAGATAAGTTGAGAAATTGTCAGCAACTAAAAATTCCACCATTATGAAGATTTGAATTGCTCATTACCTCACTCAGTGATAACCCACATTTTGAAAATTTTTATTAAATACCACAGATAATGTTTGGTTTTAGTATTTTAAGGGATGATAAGGATAGGTTAGATGATTCCAAAATTGTTTAATCTAGAATTTTAAAGATATTTTAAAATGGCGTCATATTAAAATCATGTCCCATAGTTTTGTTTCATTCCCTCACCAGGTAGTAATTTGATTTCTAGGGGGAACTTAAATGAGGACTAAAATTAGGCCAAAGGTATTGCTACTTCCAATATGTATGTATGCCTGACCCTATTAAGTGAGGTCTAGAGTCATCACCCATCTTCAATTGTTTTGAGATGGCTCTGTAGTTTTATTATTGTTCATTTCCTCACTCTAATTAAACAAGGTAAGTAAATTAATTTTACCCTCACTTCTCCTTTCCCATGAATCTCTTCTCTTTCCTATCGAGGTAACCTACTTCATCAATATGTGGCCATTAAAATGTTGAAAACTTCTTCTGCACCAGTCTGTGGTTACTGTGATTTTTCTGAAAATTGTGTTACAAAGTACCTTATAAAGACAATTTTTTTCAGATTAATTTTAATTTTTTATTTATTGTTCTTGTTTTATTAAAAGTACTACAATGATTGATAACTTAATATTCCATGTGTTAGCTACATTCAATTATCATTCCCTCGCCCTTTTTTAATCCCTCACATATCCATAATATGGAAGATATTTGTTTTAAAATTTGCTCTAACATGGAGAACATGAGGAAGGTAAGTTCAAAAAAACAAACAAACTTAAGTTAACTATTTCTTAACATATTCATCTCTTTTTAAATATTATTTGAATTAGTATCATTGAAAATTTAGAAAGTTAATCACAGATGTATTTGTCTTATCGATTGTTACCACACTCAGCCTCCATTTCAGACAGAATTTTCTAAGCGAAGGCATTTTATGGCAAATCTTATTTGTAATGAACCATACACAACTTCAAAAATGAAAATCCGGGTGCAATGACCCTAGTGGTTGTCCTAAACAAAAAAATAAAATAAAATGAAGATAACATTTAAATTTACAAGAAATGTGTGAAATAAAAGAATAAAGAGGATGCAAGTCCTGTCTACCAAATAGGAAATTAGATCCCTTCATAAGCTAGGGCTTGCAAATCCCTCATGATGCCTGATATATATATTCCTTGTGAAAAATAGGTTGAAACTGTAAAAATCAGGTAAAGGGTATCCTGTTTATGCAAACATGAATATCCTAATAGAAAGAATTTCAGGACAAAGAATATTACATTCATATACTGAAAATGATTTTAAGTTAACTTAGTGGTTATTGCTTATTTTTGAAAAAATATCGTCCCAAACCCAAATCTATTTATACATGTATATTTTCCTATAAAATAAGTTTTTAAAATTGACACTATTTTCAAATTCATTGTATGACATCTCTAGAAGTCATTCAGTGAGTCTCAGCCTGTTGTACTGTGATATTCAATGATCCTGAATATGACTTGAACACAGGCAAAAGCTTTAGCTTTTGACCATTAAAGAGCTTGTGGAGAGATAATTTACAAATGGGTCACATTTCATTCCTGGAAAACTTTAAATGTGTTAATGCAAAAAAGTCTGAGCAACATAAAAAGACCGTATTAATCAAAATTAAATAAATACGCTATCCACCAAAACATTTGAACCCAGGACATTCTTATCAAACAAATTGTTTAGTTTTATTATCATTCATAAGAATTATGTGTAAGACAGGGGTGTAGAACAGGTTTATGGTACCTCTCTATCAAGTGGAAGTGCCTTTACTTTGGTCAATGGCTTTCCTCCATCTAAAATCTATCAGTATAGGATCCTTTGCCAGGTACTCCACTATCCAATTTGTAAATTAAAGAACATTGCTATAAGGCTTTTATTCTTCAGATTTGCAGGTGCTTGTTGGTTTCTAAAATACCAGTGGTGGCCGTGGCCGTATACCCCTTAAGTGGAGAGGTTGCCTCATTGGACTCCCTGACATCCCCCTCCCCTCAAGGACTACTTCCTAGTCAAGGTAAGGGAAGGTTGAAGAACACTGATATAAAAAGACAAACACAAATTAAGACTGCATACATTACCACATAGAAATAAATGAAAGGGTATTCACTACACATTTGTTATACAAAAGACTCTACCAAATGGTAAACTGACAACAAGGTTAACAACACTTAGCTAAATCTCACCTGGATTATGCATTTAATTATTTCAGAACAGTGGAATAGCTAGGGATGACCTGTGATGAGAATTGGCTTAGCATCCAGAGTGTAATTGGTTTTATTTTAGTGTATGGGCTTTGTTTTGGAGCAAGAGGAATATTACCGAAGAAAGCAACCTGTTTTTTCAAGGATCTAGGCACAGTGAAGGAGCTGCCAGGATAAGTAATAATGGAATTATTTTGGAATAATCCACTATCATTTGCAATATTCACCAAGCAAACTTAATTTAACACTGTAAAAGTAATCACCTTATTTTATCAACAATTTACTTTCTCTTATGTAACTTGTGTGATCTGTAAATATTTGTGAGTAATTTTAAACTTATTCAATCCGGCTAGGAGAAACTCACAAGAGAGAAATCTTTGCTGAACTGTAGCATATCCAAATAAAATATTAATATTAAGCCTCTACACATTACCAGCTTATGGAACCAGGTGACTTAAAAATATGAAGCAAACTCACCGTTACAGAAATTACAAAATTTGAGGACACTATTTATACTTAAATCACTAGAAATTTTTCTGTTCAACCTAATGTATTTAATTTTATAGATTGTCTGACACAAGTTATTTATAATTACTGTTGTGTTCTTATTAAATATGAGCAATCATGCTTGCCTCCAATAATTTTGTTTTAAACAGCAGCCACCTTTACGAACTTTTCTCACTTCAGGATTTTCAGCCATAGTGATGCCACCTTTTCTTAGGCTGATTGAAACAGGTTAGTTGGTGAAACAAAAGAAAATGGTTGCTCAATCAGCATAGTACCTTCTTATAATACATGATTTCTACGGCTTCAAACTTTTATTGTATTTTAATATTAGTGTTTGATGAGATGTCCAAAAACTTTGTGCAACTGCAAAGTCAACCCAACCTGGTGAGGTAGGAAATACATGTAATAATCGATAATAGAAATTATTTGCACTCAGCTCAAATGCACACAGGGGGCATAAAGAATATTAAAACCATACTTATTTTAATTTTGGATGGTGGTGGGGCCTTACTTTAAAGGTTAAAGTAAAAAGCCAATTTTTTCAGGTGTCATACCTATAGTTACAACATAAATTATTTATTTATATATTTATTATAACGGAATAGAGCTATGGGGGACAGCAAAAAAGTCGAACATTAAGCACATCCAATCCTTTCAATCAAAAGTCCTAAGAACAATAGTAAATGCCCCTTATTACGTCAGCAACAAAACCCTTCACAATGATCTGAATATACCCTATATTCTTGAACTCATCCCTTCCAAGTTCATAAAATTCCATGGTAACCTATCCAACCACCCTAATTCCCTAGCACAGTCATTGCACTTCACCACTCATCCCTATAATCCTCCTCGGAGACTTAAACGCCAGTGGCCTCGTGACCTGCTATAAATAAGTGACAGTGGGAGTCCTGGCAATGGCCAGTTTCTCTAATCATGTCCTGAGCGACTGTGGCTCTCGCGCTCTTGGTCAGCCTCCGCTGGCTCTTATCCAGTGACGGGGCTGACGTAGGGGTGTGGGGGACTCCCCAGGATTCCGCTTCCTCCTTCGCATGCGAGGGAGGTGACAACCATGTGGACTTGGGGGGCATCTGGGCTGTTTGTAAATATTGTATGAATGAGCGAGTGAATGATGAATTGTAAATATGGTATGAATGATGACACTTATCTCAATTACTCATTGCCTAATAAAAGGCAGATTGTAATTTTATCTTAATAAATTGTTGTTGACTGATAAAGATTTATTCTCAAACACATGGAAGCATCTACATTTGAAAATAGCTGAGTGAGCTGCCGAAAGCACTTTTGCATGAATAAATTTATGTTGTGACTGTGAGTATGTGGCACCTGGAAATGTTTTTTATTTTATCCTGATGATAGCAATTAAATGCAAAGTTGGAAATTAATATTCACTATGCACAATCATGAAAAGAAATGCTTTGGAATAATTAAGCATAGAATTATTTATCTCAATGAGGATAATATACTTTGATATGATTAAATAAAATAAAAAATACTTCTATTTGTGTGTGAAAAACACAATTGTAATTTAAAAATTAATTTTGAAATTAAGCTATTAAATCAATTAAACCTAAAAATAAATAAAAAAATATAATTCCTATTGCTGAGTTGGAAAATCGCTAATCTTCTATTTCATTCTCCACAGCTATTTTAGTGTGCTTCACACAATGCTTGATGTCCACTTCATAAACAAGTAACTTTTTTCAGTTTACAGACCTCAAAAAATTGTAAAGCACTATGCAAAATTGTAAAGCAAATGGTAAAAAACTTTGTTGAATCTTATACATTTTTAATTTATTTAGTTGTGTATTGCAAGTAAGAAAAATCTCAGAAAAGTGGAGAAGATGGCTTATAAAAACGGTAGAGCTAAATAATTACAAAAAAATTGCTCTGCTTAATATCACAAGCAAACTTTTTACGGATCTCTTTTAGAACAGATTCTCTGACTAGATAGCAATTAACTAAATATTGCTAAAGGAACAAATTTGCTTTAGGCTAGTGGATGTGCAGAATAAGTATTTTGTCTTCCTTCAAATAAAAACATTCATCTTAGAAATTATCTTCGGTACAGGAATATCATGTTTGTATAACTTAAAAGTGCATTTGACATAGTCACGAAATTCACTTTTGTAGAAACTAAATAAATGCATGTACCTAAAAGTATTATTAGAAGAATCATAAATTTCTTGGATAACTAAAGTTTAACCTTTTAATTCAGCTAAATACTAGCTCCATTTCTTCCCATTTATTTGATGTTAAGAAGTTCACCATCAGAGATTATTATTGGATATTTTGGAGAGAGTAGTTAGGTCCAGGGGAAACAGTTGTGTTTCGAGATGGAGAGAGATTTCTGCAATTCATAAAAAGTTGTTTTATTCTAGATTGTTTACACAAGCCCTTAGAACTTGCTTCCTGAAATAGCTGTTTTTTATCAAAATTAAACAATAAATTGATTGTTCAATTTGACGGTGTTAAATAATAAATTATTATGGCCAATAACTTCTTTTGTGATAAATTATGTCAACCTACAAAATTAGCAATTATCAATACATTGTAACATTCATGATATTTGAGCATATCATGGCCAGGAACCTTCACAGATGTGACCAGATGGTAAGCATCTTCCCTTAGTCTCTTAGGAGTGGGGATGAGATAAACGGGCAGTCTTAGCACGACCGCCGAGAAGAGCGGATTCTTAGGAAGCTCCCGAACTGGCGGTACCATACAGGAAGAGAGGAGAAGAACCAACAGCTGACAGTAATGTTGATTGGATTATACAGAGATCATCGATTGGGTGATATTAATATTGTTTTTATTATGGATCCATTAAAAGAAATTGAGCTCAAATTTCATGTTTTATGTAATTAGTAGTAACTATCCTTGTTCAAAAAGAATTGAATATTTTTATATACTTTTTGTCAGCACTATATATAATTATAATTATTTGTTATAACCATTTTATTTGGAATATATTTCACAATTCCTAGTTTCTCAATTTATTATTAACTACTACATTAGCCTTGAGATCGGGCGATTCAATCGGGATAAATTCCTATGTCAAAGATATAAAACAATTTGAATTAAAGATCTCATGACGGACCTGCCAAATTAGTTAAGGTAAATTGATCAAATAAATGGTAAAAAATGAGGTAAGTTTCAATATATATATATATATATATTATTCTAATATTTGATATTTATTAATAATATTTTAGTTATATATTTTTTCATATAATTTAATAAACTTTATATTTATAACTTTAACGTTATCTCAGGGTTCTGTTAATAATTATATAGGAAACTTCTGGCAAAAGGAATATTGGTTTTATTTAAACACATTGAATATATAAAAAATTGATATACAAAAAATAAATGCGTACGTAATAAAAGTATAATATTAAATCTAACTTTACGCAATTATACTGGCCAGTGTTTCTCTGTGTTCTTCTCTTCGGTGGTAATCTTCATTTGCTTGTTCTGAATCGTCTTCCTTTGTTGTCGCATCTGGTGAAAGTGAAAGTCAGACCTCGTGCACTACGAGGCCGGTAGCGTGGGTTGGTGGCTACCTTGGTCCTCCTCTGTCTGCTTCTGATGAACGAATGTCTGTTTTTGTCCTCATGCCGGTTTCTCTGTACCTACCACTGCCTTCTTGACTCTTGATCTCTTTGGTTGTTCAGATATTTAAACTTTTCTTAATTTACGTAGTTTATAAAATAAATGTTTATATTAATTATGATATTATTTTTATTACAAATATTAATAATTAATATGACGACAATAAAACACGTTCATACTTTCATAAACATGAACCACGGATCGTTATTACGTTATTCAATGCTCGCTAATTCCGAGTTTATTTAAACAAACACCATTAAAAATCATCATTTTAAAATATCACAACAATATATCTGTACCTCGGAGGGATACAACACTATGTCCATTTTCATAACTTTACAGGAGAGGAGTTTTAAACTTTTTTTCAACATTGGCACAGCTATTTATTGAGATGTTGAAACAATATTTTACCAGAACATTCTATTTATTGTTATTTACATCTCAATAAATAGCTGTGCCAATAACACTTTTTGTTGAAAAAAAGTTTAAAACTCCTCTCCTGTAAAGTTATGAAAATGGACATAGTGTTGTATCCCTCCGAGGTACAGATATATTGTTGTGATATTTGAATTGTGAGATTTGAATTTGAAAAAATTAGCGGACATAGAAGGGTGGCAAACAACCAGTGTATAACTAAAGAGGAGGTTTTGAAAAGGAAGAGGGCATTAGTTTTGGTTCAGCTGAAAGGAGGAATGTTAGCGTTCTTTCATTGGTGAGCTCATGAGGTAAAGATAGTGAAAATTGTAGAAGAATGGACAATTTTTATTTAATAGTGATTTGTAATGTAGGAGAACATTAGTAGGAAGAATAATTTTATCCAGAGAAGAAGGATTGAAGAGATAGAATTGTATATTACTGATCGCGTGGCATACCAAGTTAAAGTGAAGAAGCAAGAATAATTAGTATTTAAAACTAGTAAATCTGGTCATTCGTGAGCGAATAATATTAAGGTAAAACTGAAATTTTTAGTGAATTGTATTTTTTCACAGACGTGCTTATATAATAAATTAATGAAAAGTTTTGTAAAATCTAATTTTCCTTTTGCCAGAGATTCTTTTTATATTAACAAGGACCTATAAACCTCAGATTAAATTTTAATTAATCAAATTAAATAAAAACATAACAATATGTACACATTTAGTATTTATACTTTAAACAATAATTTAGTGAATCTGTTGTATGAAGAAACTTTTTCATATTTATAAATCTAATATGAATACCATCGTAATATTTGTATTACTTTATTTCAGGACTCTACAACCATGTTGCTCAGTAATGTTCTTTATATCTACTATAAGATGTAGATTAGGTTTCAATATACAGTAATAAGTGATTGTAATTTAATGAACCAACATAAAATTGTTGTTATATAGAATCTATGTTATTGTTTTATCAGGCAGTATACTTTTTAATTTTATTTGATTTAACCACATTTCTTATAAAATTGTATTCATTGCTTAAATAAGGCAAAATCCATGAAACAAGATATACTGGTAATGAAATTAAGTTATTATTATGTTCTTAATAATTTATAGATTGCATTTTTTCAATAAAATATGATTTTTATGTTTGTTTCCTTTTATTATTAAATATTATTAAGTGAATTTTAGAACATTATGGTACTAAAATAGGGCATAGTAAATTACAGTATACAAGCATAATGGGGTAAAGACTGGAAGACAAAACTAGTTGTGATGGCTACACTCATAAGCTATGATGGACCATATTCATCATACTTTGAATTCCTGTATGTCCTCCTGAACATTAAGCCCCCCATTAGGAGGTATTTCTTGTTTTTCTCCCACCTCGCAGGGCATATGTGTGGAGAGAGATGTCATATGGCAAGCCCTGTTGCTGCTCTAAGCATTACTTCTCTTCTATCCACGTAAACCCTTTACTTTGACATTGTCAATCACTAAGCAATAAGCAAATTAGTGATTATTCTCCCGATCTCCGTATGTGGCAGCAAGTGGCCCCTTCATCCCAAGTGCCTAATTTCATGATGGGGAATGTACCTGTCACCTTTTTCATTTCATTTTTGCCTTGTGTTCGTGCTGGGATTGGAATATTTCACCTTTAAGGTAAATAGCATATAAATTTTAATTTCTTAAAGTAAAGTTTGGACTGGAATACGAGTAGCTCACAGTTAATCCCCTCGACTCAAACAAAAACATTTACGTTTTCACTCAACATCATGACCCCTCTCTTCATAGACAATTTATTAAAAATAAAAATGGCTCTAAGCTCAATTTGGAGATCGAACGCCACTACAGAAGACAAAATAATCATGCATTGTTAATTCTTCAGAGGTAGTGCTCCAATTGAAAAGTCGGCGAGATTAAAAAAAAACCTGGATTGTGTAGCGTCCAAGCAGAGTGGTCTTTACTTTGAGCACCCGGCCAAACCGTTGTCCTTCGAATGGAGGACAAATTATCTTCCATACTCACGGTGATGGGAACCCTGGCCACTAATATGACGGATATAAAGGGAACATTAACCAAGCAGGATGGCCTTGCCTTTGAAAATTAGGAGTGGCTGAAGGGGATGGAGGAGCAGGCTGAGCGCAGCAGTCACTGATTGAAATCCGAAGGTGACCAATTTAAGGTCACGCCTGAACCGAGTGGAACGGGACTCCTCAGCTAGTCACTGGAGATCAGAGGGGTGGAGAGTCACCTGCGTGAGTGAATAGTACCGGGACAGCGTCGGTGTAAAGCTCACCGCTGGCGACTTCGACACTGTCAAGGGGGGGGGGGCAACCATGGTCCACTGGTTGGATCTTGAAGCCCTGGATTGGACTAACATTTACTTCCGCTTCAAAATTTACTCCAGGGTACATATCCTCACTGCCAAGTTCCTTCCAAGGAGATCGGGAACTTGCAAAGAAGTCGTGAGGCTGCCCGAAGATGCTTCAGACCCAAAGGGTTGTAGATGAGTATCACGTGTTCAGGATACTCTACAACTTGACCCAGGCGACCTTATAGGTTTTAGTTGATACTGACCATTGAACCTTAAATGTAACAAACTTTTGGAAAATTTAATTTTTACGTGAAGTGAAGAAATACCAACCTTCTCATTGTTACCCATTCTAAGTAGTGGCCGGCGTCGGGGTGGGCGTAAGTCAGATGAGCAGGCATGACACCTCAAATTAAAGCAGTGCAAGAAAGAATATGTCACGTTCACAAGATTAATAGTTTTTCCATCGATCATAGTCATGTGAAGTTGATGACTTATGACAAACACATCGATGTATGTTGGACCTAGCAAAGCGATTTCCGATTACCTCCGGATTCTTCGCAGAACTTGAACCTTAGAGGCCTGCAAAAATATCTCCTCGAAATCACTCGATAACCAACAGTAGTTTTGTTTAAGAAACTTATTTTCAAAACTATTAGTTTTGACACCAGTGATGAGATAAAAGAGGAATCGATGAAGGAGCTAAGAGCTCCTATAGCTAAGAGCTATATCGAAAAATGAGTTTGAAAAGTGCTTCGAAGATTGGAAAAAGCGCTGGTAGATGTGTATTGTATCTGAGGAGGATTACTTTGAAGGGGGCCAAATGTTTATTTATAAATAATTAAATCGTTATAAATATTAATGTACAGTAATTATTAATGACCACTCAGGAATTTTGATTAATTTAGAAAGGGTGTCAATTAAGGACCGGTCCAGATGGCATAAAATCTAGCTACGCCACTGGCAGGATCTTAAAATAAAATCTGATAGGTTTAATAAAAGACGCTAAATTAAGACTGCAGTATCTCATGTACGAACAAAGGATGATCTATTTAGCTAGATAGGCCCATGTTAGAACTATATGAGGGGGGCAAGAGCTTCCTGATCACGTTATTGTCCCTGAATTAGTGAAAATTGCTGCCTTGCGAGACCAAGACCAGCTCGAGCACAACGTAGTGAGCTCTCAATCTGTTAGGAACGAGGATTACACTTGAGGTCCACGCACTTGTCAATTATGTCAGTGACTGCGGGGAAATGCATTATCAACTGTAACCAATTATAAGACTAACCCTCCTCTCGTTTGGTCTGCTGTCATTTGGAGTCTTAGGTAAGATATTATATGTGTATGGAGGCTATTTCTGATTTTAGAGGTTTGTTTTCCTTTCAAAACGCTAAGCGTTCCGTTCTTGGGCCTGCTTGATGACTTGATGACCATACGGCGTGGAAAAAAAAAAAAAGAAATTTTAAGCGCTTACTTGACTATTGAAAAAACATTTTATTAACTTGACAAGTATTTTACTAAATCTGTGGTCTTCGTGTTCTGATTAGCTAGTGCAACTAGTGCTTTTGCTACACTTTCTAAGCCAATCAAAAACAAGATTAGTTACTAACAATTACTGGACATAAATAAATTAAAAAAATTCATTTCTTTAATTTGGATAGACATACTGCTTTATCCTACTTATTCAAAGCTAGGCGTTTGCCTTTTTTTTTTTTCTCCAAATTAATTTCGTATAAAAAATTTTTGTTTGTCCTTACATAATGAATATATTATTGTTCTGATCTTCCTTATACTAGTACGTTAAAGTAATATCAATGTCACCTGCTTAAAATGATCCGTAACTCTACTGGCATTGTCCTCTTCTTCCAAGCAGTCATTCTTTCTCCTGGACTTCTCTCCGAGGGAGTGATGGATCTGAAAATGAGGTTGTGACTGGTTTCGTTATTACTTTCTTATTACCTTTCAGGGCCCAAGTCATTGACGAGGTTAGGTAGATATAGGCCCTCTTTATAATTTATTAAACACAATTGTAAAGACAATTCACATTGGCCTGAAAAAACAATTTAACTGCACGTGACTAAATATTGGTGCTTACAAATAATCCCAGCCACTGTACGATATGAGAAGGACCACATAAGCCTGTGTTTTGCTAAGTTCATTGAAATGAGCATTGGCGAATGCCTGGCTCTGTTTTAATTTCGATCGAAGCCAGACAATTCAACACAGCCATTGTTCTTAAAAAAAAAATTAGTGCCGCGATTTGTGTTTTTTCTTTCTTTCTGTAATATATTTCGATTCGAGTAAAATATATATAATTATCTGAAAAATTTGATTTATGCCCTAACAAATATATGTTAAAAAATTTTACTTTGATTGATTCATAAATGAAAGTTATTATGGTTTCGCTTCGGAGCTGGTTGGAACTTCTTCACATAAGTGTTGAGAGTCTGGAAGAACTATTTCCATATGCTCCTTTTTGCAACAAGAGTTCATTTAACTTCCGTATCCACATTAAAAAGCTCTAATTTTTTAGTACGTTATTCAAATTTTCAAGTATTGATAGCATGGACACTACGTTCTGGGTGGAATAAAGAAATAATAAACAAAAGTAAGTAGTAAGTCACTTCCACACTTTTTGTTGTAATTGCTATACACAGGTTCTGGGTCACTTTTCCCACTCTTGAACTTCCAATATTTTTCAAAAATAAATACAGAGGGGCCCAAAAAAATGTATTCACTGGTTAACAGTCCATAACTTGCAAACTAATAGAAAACTAATAGCTGTCTCATTTTTGGTGAAAATGTAGCTTAAAGTCCAACTTAAAGATATCACTGTAGGTGTTCGAAATGGTCACCATTAACATTCACACACAAACGATGCCGCAGAACTGCAGCACGAACTACTGACTGCAACGTGTTCAGTTGGATATTTGCACATGAATGTACGATGGATTCTCGAAGTTCATCCAATGTGCGTGGCTTTTGTCGATAAACGACGTCCTTTAGTGTTCCCCACAGGTAAAAGTCCAGAGGAGTTAAGTCTGGGGAACGTGGTGGATACTCTGCAGCACCTCTACGGTCTATCCATCTTCCTGGTAGTTTTTCGTCGAGATAAGCCCTAACACGATTGTGGTAGTGGGCTGGGGCACCATCTTGTTGAAAGTAAAATCTTCCTATAACACAGCCTTCGGCTTCAAATTTGTCTCGAATGCGACGAATTGTTAAACGTGTCGGTGGCTCTGTTTGATACACATTTCGCCATTGCCGTTGAACCTCATTAATGTTTTCGTACTTAAAATACCACTTTAAAACAGACTTCCTTTCATCAAATGTAAGCCTTACGCCAGCCATGTTTACTCGAGTAACAAGGAACAACTAACAATATAACACTAACTATCTGGCGACTGTCATCTGACAAAAAAAAAACAACGCAATACAACGCTTGTATGGCGATTGCCGGAACTACAAACTATTACACTACCAAAAATGAGACAACTCCGTCAATTAGTTTGCAAGTTATGGACTTTTAAACAGTGGATACATTTTTTTGGACCCCTCTGTATATTAACACGCTTACATTTTATCATTTTTATCATTTTGAAATAAAATGTTTTATTTATGTTCGTTAATTATTAATAACCCCTCTTGATTTTGATTGACTTAGAAAGAGTGGCAAATTAAGGACCACCCCGGTAACCAAAGCTTTAAGTATACAACTAATTTTAATGCTAAACGGTAAGTTTTCCGACCATTTGCAAATGCAACAGGTGAGTTTTTGTCGATACGTACCAATGACCAATAACATGTCTTCATCTGTGGACAAAGCCCTTATAAATTGAGGTGAATTGATGTAACATTCTTATTAATCTTCGGACAAATGCCAGAAACGATCAAAGATTAAGGCTCCTACTGGCGGTGGAAGATTTGCCAGTGCTCAAAAATGTTCTGGACCAATAGTGAAGTGTTCCTGAACAGACTTTTCGTTTTATCTGGTCCCTCGCCTGATATCTAGACTAAGGCCATTGCGATCAGCCCTTAATAAAGACCCCCCCAGTCAATCAGTTTATTATTAGTGAAAAATCAATTTATTCGGTAAGCTTTTAATGTTTGCATTCCATCATCCCCACCCTTTACCCATTTTCTTGTATTTAATGGGATTTATTCATAAAATATTCATCCTAGTTAATTTATTCTGTTAAATAAATAATCCAGTTGTCCAGTTGAAATTCACATTTATCCCATCAGAGGTGCTTATCCCGACAGGATACGCAGGGTTTCATGCAAAGTGGTGCGAAAGGCTCTGGTCGCTAAGTTTGTGTCTAAGTTTGACATGCAATCTGTAATTTATGTTACTTAATATATATATTTATTTTTTGTAGGTTTCACGATGTCGATTTACATTGACTGGATAGATTATGTCGTGTTCGCTGGATTGCTCGTCCTCTCAGCAGGGATCGGTGTATATTTTGCTTTCTTTGCAAAGAAAAAACAAAACACAACTGCAGAATACTTATTAGGTGGAAAAACTATGGGGATATTTCCGATCTCAATGTCACTGATTGCAAGGTAAGGAATGCAAGGACGTGATTTAATTTCAGATGTTGTACATTAATAAAATACCTTGGCAACTTTTTAAAATAACTATTAAATAATTGATATGTTTTTACTGTTTTAACAACATTAACTAAAACCCTTGAATTTTTAATAGCCTTCGTGAGTGAAAGAAGTAAATCTCCAAAAACCAAGATGTAATCTTATAAAAAACACCAAAGAAAAACTGAGCTCTCACGTCAGATTATAAATAAATAAAATAATTAAGCACCACATACTTGCTAAATACAAAATTAATATATATATCTGCTTAATAAATAACACAGAACAACAGGTGTTTTGGTCCCGGAGGATTTGGAGGTAATTTTATATGAATTTGATGCCCTGAATTCAAATATGGCATTAGGTTTTGCCTAGGAGCTCAGATTTCTAAGATATAACATTTTAGTGAAATATGCCATACAATATTTTAAGTTAAATCCATGGATCAAATAAAAATACTAAACAAGGAATTTTTATTATTATATTATACAAATATTTTTATGTACAAAGATAGCAGAATAAAGCGATCCAAGAAACCAACTAGTCACTGAACACTTCGGAAGCTTCTTTTTCATGACATTCTTGAATGCATTTTGGAACAGTCCTTTTTTAAATACTAGCAGTAGTCTGGCATCATGTGCGTATTCCATTTTCTTTGGTAGCGGGCCTCCATAGTTTTAATATCCTGGTGAAATCTTTCACCTTGATCTCAATGTCCCCTAAATTTTCAGGAAAACAGTGTAAATGTCTGTGTAGATAATGCACCTTAATAATCAAGTAACACCCAAGGGATTTGAAACTGTTAAAAAAATCTGATCTAAAAAAGTAGAGTAGATGGAGAAAAAATGATTTCATATTTAGATTCAGCGCCCCAAATGTAGCTGAAAGAAAATCTAAAATCCTAGGCGCCAAAAAAAATTTATTTTTCTGGCCTGTTTAATAGAATTTCTTAAAAGGTTAGTTAGGCTCATCACGATAGAAAATAAAAAACAGCTGATCGCGACATCTGCTCAATATACCTCACTCAGTGATTGATTGCATTTCGACAGATCTTCCATTGGATTAACCATAGGTAACTGCTGACCGAGTTGTTCGTGAACGTCAGCATAACCTACCTGCAGGAACTTCAATTGACCACGCTTCGCGAGCGTGTTACAAATAAATGACATTTAACGTACTAGAAGTAGTAGCTGAAACTAATGGCTATACGAAAAGGGTAAAAATCAGATCTGTTTACTCTCCTAAGTAAGTAGATTCACTTAAAAACAAATCTAATCCAGAGCTTCAATGGTTTATTCGTTCACGTGTGAATTGTCTTTGCAGTACACAAATATTTTCTGCTTCTCTTATTAATAACACAAAACAGATCAGGGTAAAACCATGGTACAAAAAACGAAATATCGTTATCTGCCTTTTGTCTGGGTGTTCAACAACAGCAGTAGTAAACGTGTTTTAAACCATCTTTCTAAAGATATCCATAAACATAAAGTTTTGAAAGACAACAGTAAAATTGATTGTTTAATACGTTCCAAACCAGTTTGAATGTTTTTTATACAAATATATTAGTTATTTACAGTTTATTTATTTATTAAATATCGGAATTTTCATGACCGAGAGACTCCAACAAATAAAATTAGTTATTTTTGATCAAAAATAGCAAATAGTTTTTTTCAAAAATTGCAAATTTTTTAGAAGCACCACAGATTTTCTGGTACGAACTTCGATAATGCTCCTTCACTTATTACATTTTAATTTCGTTTATATATTGCAACGATTGTCCTTTGAGAATGTTGTTTATGATAAAGTTGATGTCTGAATTTCGGGAATTTTATTCTTTTAAACTCCAGCAGTAAGTAATCTTTCGTAGCAGCTGGCCTTCATAGTTTTAATATCTTGGTGAGATATTTCTCCTTGTTTCTCACTGGTGTCCCCTAAAATCTCAGGAAAACGCTGTAAGAGACTGTGTAAATAGTGCATCTTAAAACCCATGTTACACCCAAGGGATTTGAAACTGTTCTGCCTATTGTCTGTTTAGTCTGCAACCGCGGTAGTAAACGTGTTTCAATCACTCTTACTAAAGATATCCACAAACATAAAGTTTTGAAAGGCAACAATATAATTGATTATTTAATACGTTCAAAACCAGTCAGAATTGTTTTTTTTTATACAAATATTTTAACTATTTACATTTTTTTTATTTATTTATTTATACCTGAATTTTCATGACCGAGAGGCCTCAACACATAAAACCACAAACACAAGGATCTTAAGCTTCCTTAAGGAACTTTAAGCTGGTGTTCCAAATGTTGAACACATTATCTGATAAATTTAGCTCATTAGAAACAATTTTGAATGAAGGAAGGATTGAAAACTGCTATCAGTTCCAAAAAAAAAAAATGAATGAGGTGTTCACATCATTCAACAAGTTAGAAAAATTATTCAAAAGAATAGCAATATGTGGAAATAATGATAACCTGAAGTGAAACATTTCTGAAATTAATGATACAAATACGCTTCATGATAAATAAGTGTTGGCTGGTACACAGGCTGTAAATAATAACAATATATATATATATATTGTAACCTACCTCTTTTTTTACCATTTCTTTTTTCTACTTTATTGATCAATTTACCTTAACTAATTTGGCAGGTCCGTCATGAGATCTTTAATTCAAATTGTTTTTATGTCTTCGACATAGGAAATTATCCCGATTGAATCGCCCGATCTCAAGGCTAATGTTGTAGTTATTAATAAATTGAGAACTGGGAATTGTGAAATATATACAAATAAAATGGTTATAACAAATAATTATAATTATATAGAGTGCTGATAAAAATTATATAAAAATATTCAATTCCTTTTGAACAAGGATAGTTACTACTAATAGAGTGGTGACAAAAGCATATAAAAAAATATTCAATTCCTTTTGAACAAGGATAGTTACTACTAATTACAGAAAACATGAAATTTGAGCTCAATTTCTTTTAATGGATCCATAATGAAAACAATATTAATATCACCCAATCGATGATCTTCCTTTTAACCAATCAACGTTACTTCGGCTGTTGGTTCTTCTCCTCTCTTCCTGTTGGTGACCGCCAAATCGGGAGCTTGCTAAGAGTCCGCTTTTCTAGGCGGTTGGGCTAAGACTGACCGTTTATCTCATCCCCACTCCTAGGAACATAAGGGAAGATGCTTACCATCTGGTCACATCTGTGACGGTTCCTGGCCATGATATTCTCAAATATCATGAAACTTACAATTGCCTTCCCTTATAAATAAAAAAAATTTATGAAATGTTTTTTGTTTTTTGTGGATCCACAAATATTTCGTTGCTGCGTTTGATTTGTTGAATTGGTTGTTTATAAAGGGTGTTGAAATTTTACAAAGTTTATACTAATAATTGTTCAAATTTGGCAAGGTTTTAAATTGCTTGAAGAGCGTACAAGTTGTTTGTAAAAATTTTTTACTTAATTAAATTTTTATGGTAATAATATGGATTAGTTCGAAGGTACATTGTTTTATAAAAAAAAAAAAAAAACGCGACTTGAAAAACATTTGTTGAAAAGACGGTTGAGTGTGATTAGTAATACATATTGGTTTTTTAATTAAAATACTAGACAATTCTACTGGTAATTAGTAACAATAGAGAAAAATTGTTGTGTTTGTGTGTGTGGGTGATTTGAATATTTTACCTGAGTGAAAAGATAGGGACGTCGTTGTCGCGTATAAATAATATTAAATCAATCAATTAACTGGACTTAAGCATTCAAGGAATATTTACGATTTAGATTAAGTGATAATGAAATCAAAAGCTTCACTTGCCGGTAATTCCATAGACTTTACTAGGGTCAATATTTCTAATAATAGTTTTGTTTTTGTTTGTATAAACTTTCTAAAGTTTATGTGTCATCCAATCAGTATTATTTTCATTTAATAATGAAAATAATAAAAGAAAACGATACTTTTTTTTTTTCTTTTTTAGTCATATGGTATAGCAGAAAAAAAGTCCCTGTAATTATTTTTAACTTCCTTCCATTCATTAATTTTAGTGTTGTTCAAATGAAACACGGAAAGAGAAATTTCATCAAGATGAGTTGGAATTTGAGATTCCAATTTCTTCATATCCAAAACTTTATTTTGAATTATCTTTAATTTTCTCACCTTATCGCTTGTTGTCTGCTGATGGTCTGTAATTTGATTTTGAAATGAAATTACTTCTCCTTTCTTAATATTCGCTTGTGTTTTTTTTTTCATTAATGAAAGGTTTCCGTCGCTTGGATATGAGCGTTTAAATGATTCAAATATCTCATTTGCAATGGGATCTACCTCCAAGGTGGTTGACGTTGAAGTTGGTTTCACGTTGGTTTGCCATAGGTTCATTAGGGTTGCGGCTTAAAAAATCTGCAATGGCGTTTTCCTTTCCCTTGATATGTTCAATGACGTAGTCATATTGTTGTAGGTAGATTCGCCAACGTTGCAACCGGGGTGTTTGTCCTTTTAAATTTCTATGCAATGATGATAGTACTTTGTGATCGCTTCGTATGATGAAAGGTTTGTTCAGTAAGTATACTTGGAATTTCTTTGTGGACCAAATAATAGCTAAGAGTTCCTTTTCCGTGGTGGTATACCTGAATTCGGGACCTTGCAATACGCGGCTTGCCAATTGGATGACTCTCTTGTTTCCATCGTGAATTTGGAATAATTGGGCACCAAAAGCGTATTCACTAGCGTCAGTTTCGAGATAAAATGTTTTAGAAAAATCAGGATGATATAGTGTGAGATTTTCTGAGAACAGCTGTTTGATTGTGTTGAACGTAGTAGTGTCGTCATCGGTCCATGTCCATTTACCCTGTTGTTTTAGTAGTCTGTTTAATTGTCCGTAGTAGTGTGAGTACTGTTGTGAAAATTTTTGGTAATAGCTAGTCAATCCTATAAATGATTTAAGTTGTTTTCTGTTTTTAGGGGTAGGATAGTCGTGGATTAGTTTAACCTTGTTCGGTTGGGGTTTGATCCCTTGGGGGGTTAAAACATTGCCCACGTAGTCAATATTGTCATTGAAGAAGTGCGATTTGTCGAAATTAATTGTCACGTTGAATTCTCTTAGTTTCTTAAATAGTCGTGCTAGTAAGTGGATGTGTTGTTTTACGTCCTTTGTCATTACAATAATGTCGTCCACATATATTTGTACGTAAGGTTGGAATTCGTCTAAGATAGGGGTTAATGCTCTGCTCAAGGCGGCCGAACTTATTTTTAGTCCAAATGGGACCTTTCTATATTGATAAGTTCTTCCGTTAAATATGAACGCGGTATATTTCCGAGAATTTTTATCGAGCTCTACTTGGTAAAAGCTTTTCGTCAAATCAATGGTCAAAAAAATTCTTACGTCGTGACATGATGATAGTATTACGTCAATGTTGTTCGTCTGCTCGTAATCAGATTTAATTCTTGAATTTAAATATCGTCCATCTGTACATAATCTTAAGGAACCGTCTTTTTTATAAACGCAAACTAGAGGTGAAATATATTGACTCCTGGTTGGTTCAATTATATTCCCTTCGGTCAATCTTTTGATCTCTTCTTCTACTGCCTTCATCCGATGGAAAGGGATGGGATAGTTTTTGTAGAAAAAAGAAAGATCGTTTTCGATTTCTAGTTGGTATTGAAATCCTTTTATAGTTCCAGGGACGTCACTGAACATTTCCTTAGATTCAGTGATAATTGATTCGAAGTTGTTTGAGATTTCAGGGTGTTTTTCCTTATCCGTTGGAATTCTTGGTAATATCGCTTATTAATGTCATCGTTTGATTCAGTTTGTATTTCGTTGACCTTGGATAGTGTTAAAAGTTCGATGTCACGTTGCCTCGTTGAAACAAAGCTTACTCGGAATTTATTATCGTTCGACAAAATGACCATTTGTCCTTTCCGGATATCGATTTTGGCGTTTAATTCGCTCAGAGAGTTCATCCCTATGATTAACTGTTGTTTTAGATCTTGCACAACATATAATGAGATGTCATATTCGTAATCCGCGAATAACTTTACCGGAATTATGATTTGTCGATTAATCTTTTTTGATTTCTTGCTAATCGCTGTGATAATTCTTATGCCTTGTACGGGCAATTCACTGATTTTTTTAGGGTTAAGGTCTTTTTTTATGTTCAAATATAACTCTTCGTTTATGCAACTTATTTCCGAGCCAGTATCAATTAGTGCTTTGATCTGTTGTTGATTAATTTGTATGATAATCTCGGGGCATTGTAGATTGTCCATTGTCGTTTTTGGAGTTAAAAAATTGTCATGTGTGAGAAGCTCAGTAAATTCTTCGGTTAATGATGCTATTGTGTAAGTCTCGTCATATTGTTCTCCTTTGTTCTCTGTGGTTGTAATTGTTTTTATTGGTTTTCTGTCGATTTTTATTGTTGTTACTGCGGGTCCGACGTCCCGCAAACTTCGCCGTTTTTTGATTCAAATTCATTCGTTTCTTCCTCTTCACTTTCCGGGTGGTCCGTGTCGAATATCTCGTCCAATCGGTCTTGGAATACCTCCATGGTTCTAACAAAGTGTTCCCTCTTTTTATTGCCCATTCTAGGAGGATTTTGCGGATCTTGTTGTCGAGATGGTTTCCGGTTTTGATTCCCGTACATCTGTTTCGGATAGTTGAAATAATTTCCTTGGTTGTAATTTTGATTGTATCTGGGGTTTTGGCCGTAATTTATTCGGTTGTACCCTGAATTATTATTATCCCTATTGTAACTGTTCGGAGGAGGATAATATGTTGTTGGTTTATCCTTTGATTCACTGGTATTTTGTCGTTGGGATTCTGGAGGCATTCGTTTGTTTTCTGGTCTATATGAATTGAAATTTTTATTTTTGTTACTCTCTCGCCTAATCTCGGAACGAATGAAATCCTCTCCTAAATTCATTAATAGTGATAAAAATGATAAAATCGTAGCGATTCCTTGAATTTTGACGCTTAGTTCGACCGTTGGCCCAAAGTGATAGCATAGGCGGTCGCCTAAATAACTTTCATCGTAAGGTCGGATGCATTCTTGGGCACGAGCAACTAGTTTTGCAAAATACGTAGTTGGATTCAAGTGTTGAAAATCCGCGTACCTTTTCGAGTCTAACTCCCTAGCTACGAGGGTGTCATAGCTGTTGCCGTGGAATTGTTTATTAAATGTTTCTATAAAATTCTGAAAATTATCTATAAAAGGTTTTTGTGTAATGAACCAATCGAGGGCAAAACCTTTCAAGTGTTGCGAGACAAAAGTATGAATATCTCGGTATTTGCCGTATAGATAAAATAAGCTTGAGTTAAATTTTTTATAAAACTTTGTGGTAAGTCGTTATTAAAATTTTCGAAATAAAATTTGTCATCAAAGTCCCTTTTTATATCTTGGGTAACTGACTGATCTTGAGAGGGTTCCACGTATTCCGACATGGGCGGATGTCTTTGAAGAGTTCCTTCGAAACGGGGTGGGGCCTGCTTATCCGGTCCTTTCGGTTGAATTTGCTTCCCAACTGTTTTTATGCCGTCTTCGATTTTCCTGGGAATCAATGAAATTTCCTGTTGCATTGACATTATTTTGCTATCGAAATCGGTACGAAAATAATTATATTGGCTATTGATCCTCTCGACTTCTCGGTCTAATTTATCGTTGAGGTTCGAATTTGATGTTTGGACTTCAAGAATTTCCTGGTCCCTTTTATTGATTTCTTCATTTAATTTTGAATTTAAATTATCATTTCCTTGGAGTATTCTCTCCTCACAAATTTGTAATTGTCTATCTAATTTATCGTTTACATCCGTGTAACATTGTTCGAATTTAGCCGATATTTCCGATTTTAGTTCTTCCCTCAATTGATCAAACTTCCCGCTCAACTCTTTTTGTTCTTTATTATTTTCTTTAAGTGCGTTTGATTGACTGTTTAATTGGGCAAGGACCTGTTGCAACATCTGTGTTGCCGTAAGGGTATCGTTAATATTTGTTTGTTTTGTTTCGGCACCCTCAGGTGGCTTTAGGGGCCGGTTTTTATTGCCCTGTTCTCCCGACCTTAGCGTATATTTTAGTTCCTTTGTATTCCCTTTTTCTACTGGGTAGCTTGGTCTGGTTCGCTCTCTGGCTGTTAGGCTAAGACTGGCCCTTTATCTCACCCCCACTCCTAAGAGCACCAGGGACGATGCTGACCAGATGGAAGGGTTGCAGGACATGATATTCTCAAATATCATTAATGTTACAATATATATATATTTGGATATATTATATGTTCTGTTGTTATAAGGTTTCATTATATAGTAACGCAAAAAAGTTCCACAAATTATTCATCACTTCAAATTAAAAAAACCCCGAGAAACACCCAATTTTTAAATGTAAATATGTAAAGTTGGCTATATTGCTCAATCCATAAGTGTTTTTATTCATTCTATAGCTGTCACATTCTGGATTTAAAGGACGTGTGAATTTAATTCTTTTGTACAGAATACAATCATGTTCCCAGAAAGTATCTTACCAATTAAATTACATTAACCTCAACTAGGAAGATGGCCGACCATATTTGTTTGCAAGTTGTTAAAAGATCAGAGGACGATTTCGTGATCAACTGTATTTTGTTTCTAATGATAAGAAAATGTGATATCTTTTACTGGAAGAATTTAAGGAATTGAAGCATCATAACTTATGATATGAATACGTTTATAAATAAACGTAGTAAATAAACGAGTTTAGAACAATAGTTCTAAAGATTGGTGAAAATATTCTTAATGAATATTTTGATGAGCCGCTGAATGTCTGTTTCCGAGAATTTCCATTGTAAGAATTTGTTCCAATCTCTCGAGCTATTGAAACCAGAAATAGTGAGTTGGACGACTTACTTAGAGAATGAGAAAAACAATTAAAACTTAATTCAACTAAAGACAAATAAAAACTACAAAACATTGAAAAAAAAATATTTTAGAGACATTTGAAAAGAGACAGTATGGTTCTACAGCATGTTTAAGTAAATTTGAAGACGAATGCCATGGATTCCAGATAAATTAAGATAATGATAAAATTCGAGTTTTACGTTTTTTTCTAATTGGACCGGCAAGGGACTGTTATTAATAGTAAATTAATCTGAAGAAGGTATGTCTAGAAGCTACCTGGGGGGACCTTTGGAAAGACTCATTTTTAAATGTTTTTATAGTTAAAACCACCCTTTAACTTATTATTGTTTAAAAGACATTTAACAACAAATATTTGGGTGGCTCTTTGATTGATTATGTGCTTTGAAATGGAACCCAAATGTACTGATGACTAAATGCACTACCGACAGGAGCACAAGACGAACTTGATTACTGTCGATACATTATTTGCAGAACTGCGAAAATTGGAAGATGCTTTTACTAAAATAAGAATGATAAACCAACAAGTCCGAAATTGAAGTGGAATTTGATGAGACAAAATAGTGTACTAAATTTACCGATTCAATAAACACTTACGTTCTCAAAAATGACAACTTCTGCCATGATCTGTTACTTGGTATGGACGCTATAAAAAAGTTCAAGCTAATCCCAAGTATATATTTACAAATTTATCAGTGCAAGAATAAAATGAAACTAATAGATCTACAGAAAGACCGATCCAATTGTGATCATAAATCTACTTTTTAACGGTCAAATGTTGATCAGATACAGACACAAGATGATGCCTAGAATCATAATGAAGTAAATTTTAATGAAAATTTAAATATAAACAATTTAGAAGCATCATTACAACATATTGAAGATGACAATAGAAGACTAGCTATTTTACAGCTGATTAACAAATGTGGGCACATATTTGCCAAAGATAAATTCAATATTGGCAAAGTGCGAACAAAAGGAGCAGAAATTACTTTGAGACGAATATGTCACCTCTCACCCATATAAATGTTCAATTCCGGACGATGGAGAAATAAGGACTCAAAGGCATTATTACAAGCTGGAATTATTAAGGAATCAGACTCTCCATTCGCTTCCCTTGTTACCCTTGCGTAGAAGAAAGATGGTGGAAGGAAATCCCGTTTATGTATCGACTTCAGAAAATTAAACAAATAGGTAGTCTCAGAATGTTATCCATTCCCAACAATTCAGGATGTGCATTTTGCGATGTGGCTTGTGGAAAGAAAAAGAAGCTTCATCTCTTCTTCCGCACGAAGCGTCTTCAAGGGTGGAGGTTGGCTACATTGCTTAACCCATTTGTGTGTTTTTGTATTTGTTCGTTCTGTAACTGCCACTTACTAGATTTAAAGGATTTCTAAGTTAATTATTTTGTACAGAATAAAATCACGTTCCCAGAAAGAATCTTACAATTATATAGAAAGGCATCCTGGATATTTTCGATCAAAAGAAAGGCCATTTTATTTGTTAAAATACTCGTTCACTGTAAATAAATATTTCAGAAAGAAAAATTCATGGTTTAAAGCAGAAATATTAACCAAAAATCTATAAACATTGTTGAAAATAATAGATTTTTATATTCAGTTCTCAAAACTTTATTGTGTATTTGTTGTAAGTATATCTCTATACACGAAAGTTAAGGAGTAGTTTTGGAATATTCAATTAAATGACTAAACATTAGACGTAGTTTGTTTTCCTTGTGTGACGATGTGACTTAATCTCCTACCTGCGGTAATCATTGTATAGAAGGGTGTTTAAGAAGTAAGTAGGTAACTATTTAATGAGGAAAAAACGCTTTGAACGTCTGAAAACCACCCTGAAATAAATTCCACAACTATAAACCCGTGTTGCTTCGGTGGATTTCTGAATAACTCTAGCTTAGAAAGACCTACGCAGCCGATGGGAGAAGGTTTCCTAGTAAAAAAACAAACAAAAAAAACGTTAAATAATTGCTCTGGATACGTATACTCTGGCTACCTGCCAATGTCTTACAACACTCTGTGCAGGTGATTTTAACCGAAAACTTGGTACCTTAAAATCAATCTAATTCTAACAAATAAATTTAGTTTGATCCTAAAAATATCCTTACTAATGTATGACTGTGGCCTAAACAATTTATTTAAATTGTTCTTAAACATGGGAAAAGGTTATAACCATTTATGGGTTAGGAATTTGAGAGATAATTGTTAAAATAACCTTGACGAATTATACATCTCCGTGTATTTTCCCATGAGAAATCTCGACATTGAAACGTTTTGTACATGCTCCACTCTTGTTCAATTTAGTCTCATTTTTGTTCGCTTCTTTTGACCCCCAAGGATTTCTCTGCATCTATATCTATGATGATTTTTCACAACATTCCTGGAGGACGCGCAGTTAATGCAGTTGAAAGACCAGCAGCTATTGCCAAATACTACCAGTATTGCAGGTGATGTGGCCTAGTGATTGGTTTGACTCTGCTTAGGATCATATTACGAAGCACAATTAAAATCAATGGGCTCCATATCTGTCTAAAGCTTTAATTCTTTAATATTTTGGAGGGAATTCTTTTCTCCGTGTTCCAACTCTATGTAAGCTGTACGTAAACTGTATGCCTTTCTTGAGACCCATACTATTTTACACCTAGCGCTCTGGTAATTCTCGTGTAGAGCATTCGGAGAAATAATGCTTCTTAATCGTTGAGTTCCATCATTTTCTATACTAGTTTTTGTTTTAGACTGGACATAGTTCCGAATTAGCTGGAAAGATATATTGTTTTTACTTGCTGTACTGTCTCCTAGCCTCTTATAACTAATTATAGTTTTGTTGTAGTAACAGATTGACGGTTTGGTCAGTTATAAAACTCATAATCATATTTCCGAAACCTGTAAACCCGAAATATGTAATAGTATAGTCCAGCGGTTAACAGTGAAGTGAATAGGATTCATAAATGACGAGAAATCTAGAATTATTAACTGCGGTAAACGTCGGTGGCAGTTGTGAGAAGTAGCGTTGTGACTAAGTAGGATGTTGGAGGCTCACTCATTCATGACAGTTTTTAACGACCTTAACAGCCTGAAATGGATGGACGGTGTTGTGCCCTAAGTAATTGCCCTTTCGTAATAACCTGGAGTCAGGGAAGTAGCAAGTAAATGAAGAAACACAGTGGTGATAGCTACGCTGTTATTTATTCCCATCCCTCTCAACCCAGGAACCCTCTCAAGATCAGTCATTTACGCAAGATATAAAAAGGGACTTTGGATATATATATAAGTTATTCGCCACCGGGTAGAATGTGATAAAGAGAAGGAAAACGGGAACGTAAGACTAACTTCAGTTCTCGAAATAGACTGTCTTTATTTCTCTTTGTAATCCGACATATGCGGGATCATGGGATGTTAACGTCCCATGATCGCATTAGTTTACAATACAGAGCTACCTCTGACTTTAACTTATATATTGTAACATTCATGATATTTGAGAATATCATGAACCAGCGACCCTTCCATCTGGTCAACATCGGCCCTTGTGTTCTTAGGAGTGGGGATGAGATGAAGGGCCAGTCTTAGCCTAACAGCCAGAGAGCGAACCAGAGCAAGCTCCCGATTTGGTGGTAACCAACAGAAGAAGAGGAGAAGAAGAAAAAGAAGAAGAAGAGATCAACAGTAACGTTGATTGGATTATACGGAGATCATCGATTGGGTGATATTGATATTGTGTTTTTTTTATTATGGATCCATTAAAAGAGATTGAGCTCAATTTTCATGTTTTTTGTTTATAATTAGTAGTAACTATCCTTGTTCAAAAGGAATTGAATATTTTTTATATAATTAATGTCAGCACTCTATATAATTATAATTATTGTTATAACCATTTTATTTGTATATATTTCACAATTCCCAGTTTCTCAATTTATTAATAACTATAACATTAGCCTTGAGATCGGGCGATTCAATCGGGATAATTTCCTATGTCGAAGACATAAAAACAAGTTGAATTAAAGATCTCGTGACGGACCTGCCAAATTAGTTAAGGTAAATTGATCAATAAAGTAGAAAAAAGAAATGGTAAAAAAAGAGGTAGGTTACAATGGGGGCCGCTCCGGGATTAACTTAAAAAAAAAATTCTAAAGAACCAAAGGAATTGTGAGGTATTGCATGTTAGAATAATAAATAGAACTAACCACTTACAGTTTATATTTTTTCTCATAATTTTACATTCGTTACACAAACACGAACAAAAATATGTCCGGGTCAGATTCAGGTATACAACCCACGCTTGGGTCAAAAGCAGCCTCTAAAGGAGACTACCCCCCAGCCCCCGAACCCATGATAAATCATTCCAAGATGTTACAATTAATCCTTGCCCAATTAAACAGTCAATTTAACGCAATTAAAGAAAATAATAAAGAACAAAAAGGGTTGAGCGGGAAGTTTGATCAATTAAGGGAAGAAATAAAATAGGGAAGATCGGCTAAATTCGAACAAGGTTACACGGATGTAAACGATAAATTAGATAGACAATTACGAATTTGTGAGGAGAGAACACTCCAAGGAAATAATAATGTAAATTGAAAATTAAAAGAAGAAATCATTCTATTGAAAAATACGTCAGATTATGAAAAAACAAATTTAACAAAGTCACAACTAGTTGATGTTGATTGTCAGACAGATCTTAGCTTATATTCAATTAAGGATAATGAAGAGAAAATGACTTCATTGGAATATGAACAGAAGAGTGCAGATAATGATGAGTGTACCTCACGTCAACATGATCTAATAAAGCTTGACTATGAGAATAATATGAGTTTGTTGGAAAATAAATTTTCAGAGTTAGAAGATACAGCGAATATTAAGAAAGAAGAAGTGATTTCATTGAAAGATCAAATTACAGAGCATCAGCAGACAACCAGCGATAACGTGAAAAAATTAAAAATAATTCAAAATAAAGTTTTGGATATGAAGAAATTGGAATCTCAAATTCCAACTCATCTTGATGAAACTTCTCTTTGCGTGTTTTATTTGAACAATACTAAAATTAATGAATGGAAGAAAGTTAAAAATAATTACAGGGACGTTTTTTCTGCTATACCATATGATTACAAAAAAAGGAAAAAAAATTATAGTTTTCTTTTATTATTTTCAGTATTAAATGAAAATAGTACTGATCGGATGACACATAAAGTTTAGAAAGTTTATACAAACAAAAACAAAACTATTATTAGAAATGTTGACCCTAGTAAAGTTTATGGAAATATCGGCAAGCGAAGCTTTCTGATTCCATTATCACTTAATCTATCTTTTCACTCAGGTAAAATATTCAAATCACCCACACACACACACACAACAATTTTTCTCTATTGTTACTAATTACCAGTAGAATTGTCTAGTATTTAAATTAAAAACCAATATGTATTACTAATCACACTCAACCGTCTTTTCAACAAATGTTTTCCAAATCGCGTTATGTTCCATAAAACAATGTACCTTCGAACTAATCCATACTAATTAGCATAATAATTTAGTTAAGTAAAAAATTAAAACAACTTGTACGCTCTTCAAGCAATTTAAAACCTTGCAAAATTTGAACTATTATTATTATAAACTTTGTAAAATTTCAACACCCATTATAAACAACCAATTCAACAAATCGAACGCAGCAACAAAATATTGGGGATCCCTTAAATATTTATAAGGGAAGGCAATTGTAACATTCCTGATATTTGAAAATATCATGTCCTGCAACCCTTCCATCTGGTCAGCATCGTCCCTGGTGCTCTTAGGAGTGGGGATGAGATAAAGGGCCAGTCTTAGCCTTGCAGCCAGAGAGCGAACCAGAGCAAGCTCCCGATTTGGCGGTAACCAACAGAAGAAGAGGAGAAGAAGAAGGAGGAGAGATCAACAGTAACGTTGATTGGATTATACGGAGATCATCGATTGGGTGATATTGATATTGTTTTTTTTTATTATGGATCCATTAAAAGAGATTGAGCTCAATTTTCATGTTTTTTTATTGTAATTAGTAGTAACTATCCTTGTTCAAAAGGAATTGAATATTTTTTATATAATTAATGTCAGCACTCTATATAATTATAATTATTTGTTATAACCATTTTATTTGTATATATTTCACAATTCCCAGTTTCTCAATTTATTAATAACTATAACATTAGCCTTGAGATCGGGCGATTCAATCGGGATAATTTCCTATGTCGAAGACATAAAAACAATTTGAATTAAAGATCTCATGACGGACCTACCAAATTAGTTAAGGTAAATTGATCAAATAAATTAGGAAAAGAAATGGTAAAAAATGAGGTAGGTTTCAATATATATATAGAAATAGAAAATGTAGTTGTAGGTTTCTTTTGTGTCTGTTTTCTTTTATATAAATAATCGGATATTTTAGTTTCAGGAATTAATTTCAGTTTTAATTTAGAGCCACTCTGGCGACTGACAACTATATGTAATGAGCCCATATAACATGCGATTTTTTTTTAATTTATACTTTCTCTTTTGAGATTTGCTTTTATAATCATTCTGATCTGTCGAAATATCCATTTTATGTACGAACCGCTCCTCTCTAAATGCCCACAGAAACAACAGAAACTTGCTAGAATTGGTAACGTGTCCCCTTTCAACGAGCACTGTCTGTGCATGAGACAGTCTTTCTCCTATAAAACGTATTTTACACTATATCGTAATAGAACTCACAATTGATACAAAACAATTATAGTTAGGAATATAATATGAAAAGCTGTTAAATTTAACCTTGATATAATAAAAACCCTGATCATTAGTCAGAATTATCTCGTTTAATGTTACTGAATATTTATTATTACTTTATTTTAACACGATTAGTAATAACTGTAATTATCGCCTTCACTGAAGCCTGAAAACTATTAATTTTTTCCAGTTATATTTCTGGAATATCCATTCTTGGCCTCCCTGCAGAAATGTACGTATACGGTACTCAATATTGGCTCATTGTAATTCCTGAAATTTTCGTAAGCATTACAATGGGTTTCGTGTACATTCCAGTGTTCTACAAGCTACAGATCACTTCTTCGTACGAGGTAATAAAATAATGATCATACATTTAGCATGTAATTATATTCGTGATGTCTTATTATTGTATGTATGTATACGACTAAGATATATTAATAGAAAAAAACATATAATTAATGACACATTTCATTTTTTTAAATTATAAAATTAATGTATTAGCCCTGAAACTATTTATTGTTATTACTATACGGTTAAAAAGGCAAATATTTTTAAATTAATAAATGTGTTTTTATTTTTTTTGTCAGTACATTCATAAAGTTGTGACTGATTTAATGTAAACGGATCGCCATAGTACACGAATAAAATTTGAATTTTCCCCCCAAAAAATTCCCCATTGATAGATATTATCAAACTAATAGTTAAAGAACAAATTTAAAAGAAAATTTTACTAATTAATATTCAAATAATTTTATTTTTTCCAGTACTTGAAACTAAGATTTGACCAGAAGGTGAGAACTCTAGGTTCCTGTCTATTCATTATAAAAATGGTAAGTTCATTTCAGTTTCCTGCTTATCCCTTTTATCCTGGTAAAACTATCACTCATAGGAAGGTATGAATGAAGAGATATGCCTATTGGTTGTCCTGTGTACTTATTGGTACATTTTTCTTACACTCAAATTCTTTTAATTCTTGGGCAGATTGGGGGTTCTAAAGATCTAGTGTTTTGTTAATTTCCATCTTACCCTCTCTATACGTTAGCCATAAGTGTTAACAATCCACTGAAATGTAGACTCTTAAGTTGAATGGCCGGTATTATATTCCATAATAAACACACACCAAACTCAGGAACATATTTTTATTTGTTTAAATAAGATTTTTCAATATTAAACAGTTATTCCAAAAATGGTATTCATTTAATTACTCGGAACGACTATTACGATGACGTAGTATTTATTTTTAATTATATCGTCTCATTTCACAAGTGCTCTGCGATCTTCCTTTTTTTTATAAAACGATTTTTCAATTCTCATTAAGCCTAATTTAATTTTTAGTAAATATTCAGATTTCATATTATTGGATATGATGTAACAGTACTTATTGATTTTGGTTTATTAAAAAAATTACACGGCTCAAGTAACGCTTTATCAAGACAGATTAGTTCTATTGCAAGGAAATTTAAAATACCAGCTTCTTTTACATACTGTGTTTATTTTCTTCCTATTAAATTGGTAGAGTCCCCTAACTCCCTTACAAGTCCATTAGTACTAATAGTAGTCTTCTTCTATCTCAATTTCAATTGCTGTTTTGGTTTCGCCCAGACAAGACACAAACAGAGGTTTTGTGTATGTTAAAAATATTCAAAAAGCGTTGTTATTTTTCTATTGCCGAAAAAATTGAAAATAATTGAACGTTTCTAAACCAGTGTTTCTAATAAGATTCTCTGTAGGGTGCTGGACAATAGCCAATCAAAACTGTCAACCATATGGAAGGACCAAATACAAAATATTTTGGAAAGTATGTCACATCAAGATGAGACAGATGGTTCTGGTCAATTTACTGTCCGATAATTCAAGGAAAAGCAACTTTCCTTGGACCTGTTTTTGCTAGAGACACATCGTTTTTGGAAGAATCAGCGAGCGAACCGGCTGGAGTTTCCCAAAGTCAGCTAGAGCATTTTTTGCCACTATAGTTTGCGTCTTCCCTAGACTCCGCTTTCTCTTCGCATGTGGATTTGGGAGGTCTCTGGGCTGTCTGTAAATATTGTACGAATGAGCGAGTGAATGATGAAGTGTAAATATGGTATGAATGAGAGCATTTACCTTAATTACTTATTGCCTTATAAAAGGCAGATTGTAATTATAGCACAATAAAGGAATATAAATCGGAAAAAAATAAATAAAAAAATAGTTTGCGTGAAATTATTAGATTCTAACATTTATAACGGTCATCAGCCCGAACTGTATAATCGCCTTACTCGGACCAAACCTTGCTCGTCAAGAGGGGAGCCTTGGAGGGGTGGTAAGTCAAAAGAACGGCTTACAATCCTCTTAGAATCCAATTTGAAATATAAGAATATAAATATAGAAGAAAACACTTCTTGTCATTGCAAAATCTAAAACCCTGACATGCTTTTAAAATGTTAAAGTTTGCCAGTCGACTACACAAGCAATAAAAAAAGTATGGATGACATTTTTTATCGGTTGAGAGAATGGGATAAACAACTGGCAAAGAAAAAACGACACATCCTGTTGACTGTACACAACTCCCTGTCTCATCCTGTGCAAAACCTTCCATTTATAAGACTTTTTTTTTCACTCCGAAATGTCCAAGGGATAAAACTTAGAAAGCAATTGGTACTCAAAATCATTAATAGGTAATTACACTAAAGTTTCAGTATTGAGTCCCATTTTATGATTATTGAATGATTTAAGATACGTGGAAAGACGTCTTAGCGAGAACAATAAAAAACTGTTTTCATCACGCTCGGATCCTTGAATCGGTAAACGGCGGAGGATGAAAATAAACTATTGTCGATAGTATGGACTCAATGTACTTCAATATTCCTGAAGAAAAAAGTGACAAGTGATGAAGATATTGTCCAGTCTATTCTACTAATAAACTAGGCCGAAAATGTGAAAGCTAACAACAATGCTGAACAATTGTGTTTAAAGTCCCATCAATTTTAGAAGTGTTTTTTTCTATTGAACATATGTGCAATTTAACATGCTGTACTTAAACAGGCAAATACATACACCAGAAGTATTTATGGCTTTAAAAATTGTTGAGAGCTTTGTTAAAAAATCTTATTCTTACAACTTAAAACAAACCACTATAACATTTGGAAACATCAGCAAATTAATCATAATTATGTATGTAATAAAACGCAAATTATATTTTTTACAGTAATTTGTAATGCAAAACTTAAATAGGTTTTTTTTAATACGTTACAACGAAGTTCGGGTATAACGATCTGAGCACCTAGGTCCCTTGAAGGTCGTTATAAGCGAATCACACTGTACATTATAAATAAAAATATGCCTAATAACGACATTTTGCAATTATACTCCACTATCATCTATCATTAATCAGGAAGTTTTTTTATCTGATACTCAACACAATATTTAAAATGTAATTAATTATTTTCATTTACTTTTATGGGGTCACTTTCATTATAGCTACTTCGGGGCATCAAATTTGTTCCCTCTAAATGCAACAAGGATTGCGAAAAGGTTGCGCGATTGCAATAACTTAAGAAAATGAGCTTCATCTTGGCCGATTGAAAAACAAGAGTATTCATTTTGATAGTTGAATTTAGACAAGTTGTGTCATATTTCTTCATTAAGGAGGAACATGTCCTCAATTAACCAGATCTTTAGTATAGCGGTCTCTTGAAGAAAAGAATAGGAGTATATTGCCGACTCATCAATTATTCGTCGATAAGAAAAGAGTGATGTGACAACATCGACAGACGATCTCGTTTCAAGTCATTGGGGGGAGGAATAAAATACCTAGAAAACCGACTAGTCTTACATTACTGACTATGACCATATTCAAAAAGATAATCGGTGTACAATCCAAACGCTCAAAATTGTTTTAATGAAGAAAGATACAATGGTTTAGAATGTCACTTATTTAATTAGGCCCTTGATAAAGAGTCAAGAGACAGAATAATCAGTGACTAATGGTGCCCAAGTCCATGAAATAATTCAGTTGTTTCCATTTTCTAAATGAGACTAAAGCGCCAGTGGTCTCGTGACCTGCTATAAATACGCGACAGTGGAAGTCCTGGCAATGGCCAGTTTCTCCAATCACCTCCTGAGCGCCTGTGGCTCTCGCGCTCTTGGTCAGCCTCCGCTGGCTTGTATCCAGTAACGCGGCTGAAGGAGGAGCGTGGGGGACTTCCCAAGACTCCGCTTCTACTTTCGAATGGGAGGGAGTCGGGATTCGGGAGGTATCTGGGCTGTTTGTAAATATTCTATTAATGAGCGAGTGAATGATGAATTGTAAATATGGTATGAATGAGAACATTTATCAAAATAAAGAAGCTTTTTTTTTTTTAATTTTAGAAATGTTAGGGCCATTCACTTGCGACCGCATTTGGGCCCCTTTCGTGATTCCTACAAATAACAACGCCAACGTGATATAGAAGGATTCGGTAGACTCTCACTACCTTCCTGATTCCACCCGCCTCCTTTAGGCATACCCCACCCTATATCCTTCTCATACATCCTTCTAATGACTCCCCTTAGTGAAAGGCACTCATTAGCCCAAAATAATTTTCCCACATCCTATTTTATAAGTTTGAGAGCTAAGAAAAAAAAAAAAAAAAAAGAAAAAAAAAATATATATATATATATCTGTACCTCGGAGGGATACAACACTATGTCCATTTTCATAACTTTACAGGAGAGGAGTTTTAAACTTTTTTTCAACAAAAAGTGTTATTGGCACAGCTATTATTTATTGAGATGTTGAAACAATATTTTACCAGAACATTCTATTTATTGTTATTTACATCATGCAGTTGTTATAAAATGAAAAAAAAACCTTTTTTTCTGTAATAAAGTCAATATGGAAAAAAATGGACATATTGTTGTATCCCTCCGAGGTACAGATATATAGAAGGATATCATCACAGGGAAAAAGAATGATACAAAGTGATTAGCCAATCTGTTCCATTCAGCCAACAACCTATCCTAGCCTCTTTTAAACTGAACTAATCTCAATCAGTGAAATTCCGGTTCATGAAGATTCGGCACATAATTTAAGGAGTGACAGATAGCATTCACATAGGTGAGATCTAAGTCAATCCAAATCAATTTGAATATATCTGAGTCAATACGGAACTTTAATTTTTGAATAGTCTATGTGATTTGCCGATACGAGATGCCATGGGACAAGATGATGTCATCACGACATGTCATGGGACAATAGTTCGATAATAAAAGAGTCGCCCACTCTATAGTCTATTAATAACTTTTAACCTACAGTTTTGAGATGATAACCAAAATAGTTCAAGGTGAAAGGGGCGAGGAAGCTCAAAAACTAAACATGTAACAAATTATCTAGAGTTAAATAATCTTTGTTGAGGAGAGTATTTTAAAAGAAATGAAAGAAAAGCTTTATTATGAAGTACAAGCAAAACACTGGTATATACAAATATTAAGAGTTATATTACTACATACTGTTGGGTCGGGTTAGGGCTGCCATCCGTCCGGGTTTTCCCGGATTTGTCCTAGTTTTGAAGACGTCCGGGGAGCGTCCGGGCGGGGTTTAAATTGTAGTCCGGGTGCAACCCGGACTATAATAAAAGTCCGGGTTTTCGATCAGATCCGTTCCCATAATTTATGTAAATAAAAACTATGGATTAGGTATTTCACCGCACGCGCTGCCGACGCTATTTTACTACGCGAGCGGCGAGCGGGGGTGGGGCGCGCTTGACCGACGCATGGCGTGATCTGGCGAATGGCGAGCGCGAGCGATCTATTTAGCTGCGTAGCAAAATATTAGATGTGTAGACGTGTGTGGCGATTCTTAGTATATAGGAAATCACCCTATACGCTATTGCAGATATATTATAGACAAGGTAAATAACATGAACAAAAGTAAATTATTATATATCTTTTAGCAATAAAGAAAACGCAATAAAGAATTACCAAAACATTAAAAGCATCATTATTTGACATAAATAAACACAAATTAAAGACTGATTTAATTTAGTAATTAGATTCAATAGAGAACTACAGTATTTGTTTCAGTGTTTATTTATTTGGGTACATTAAGTGTTACCAAAAAGTTCAAATTAATAATGTAGTAATTTAAGTTTAAAATTTGAAGACATTTTAATGTTATTACTTTAAAAGTTGCCAAATAATTAAGAAGTATAGTTTTATTTGATTTAAATATTGATTTAATTTAGTTACATAGATCTATGGATGAAAACGACAAATTGTGTTTTCTTTCTTGAAATATAAAGCAAAATGTAAGGCTGTTAAAATTGTTCCTTAGTATAAGTTATTATAAATTTCTGAATTTGATTTAAGATTTAAGTTGTTTTAAAACTAAATATTGTAAATTGTATGGAAAAATAAAAAGTTAAACAAGTTTTCATTTAATTTTATTAACTGAGTAACTAATATTGGGTTTGTTTATTTTTTATTTAATACCTAAGCTAAGAAGGTTAAAAAATAAAGCAAAATTAATAACTTGTCGTCACAAGAACGATTAAACACACTATTTCATGCAACAAAAGAGGCTTCAAATCAAAGTTTTCTTCTATCCAGTACGGAGTAAAATATATTTTAATCAAGATGTAAGTGAATGAAAAAAAGTTTTGAAATGTCCGGGGTGATAGCTCCAAAATCCGGGGAACTTACGCTTCCGGTCCGGGGAGCAGGTTTTAGAGATGGCAGCCCTAGGTCGGGTGTTTCGGGACTAGTGTCTGGGAAACAACTGTGAACTAGTGGGGCAGGAACTAAAGCTGAGACATATGTGAATATAAGAAGGGTTGTTTCAGGAATTGGGAGGGATGCGGTCGCTTACTTAAAAAAATAACAAGAACCACCAGTGACTTCCATGAAGTCCAGGGGTAGGTATACACTAGAAGGGGCTTTTAGCCGTATATATAATATTAGGATTACAATATTCTTATCATTATATAACTTAGGATTCTTGCCGCTGTTAGGATCCCCCAACTGCCCCAATTTTTCTGTCATGTTTACCAATGCAACAATTAACCATTTTTTTTATTCCCATTCACACAAATTCATAATAAAATGCACATCTTAATCTATTTGCAATATTCGAATGATTTATGATGAACAGGTTTTTCAAAACACAACTTAACTGTCATTAATGATTGAACTAAATTATAAGACCTTTCCAAAAATATATGCACCTTACAATTCATCATAAAATGTCACTAAGACTACCTACAGATTAAAATGCAAACTTCTATCATCAAGGACTCTGCCTGTCTGTTGGAATTCTATTTTTTTTTTTTTGGTTTTTTTCAATGAAAAACTTAACTAATACCGACACGCACACCTTTACTAAATTATATGTTAGAATTTGTGATAATAATGACCTTTCAAACTATGTTTAAACTCAAAAAAACAGAAAACTAATAGTATATGATTATAAACTGACTACTGTATGTTTATGACATTACATTAATTAATAATTACAAATTACATGAATTAATTTTTCAGATGCTTTACATTCCTATTGTAGTTTATGTTCCGGCCCTGGCGTTCAGTCAAGGTAATAATTCTAAATTGTTGAAATGATGCAAGGATAAATTTTTTTTTCTGACCATTTATATGTTCCTTATAGTTTTATTTGTTTTCCAGTTACTGGGATCAACCTGCATTGGGTAACACCAATCGTGTGTGCAGTTTGCATTTTCTATTCGAGCATGGTAAATAATTTTATATTCTTTTTGATTAATTATTTATTTATTACAATTATTACAAATCAATTATCTGTAAAAGTTGTATAGACTTCATGCTCTTTTATTTTTTTAATATCAAATATAGTTTCCAATAAGTTCAGAAAAAATGTTATCGTTAGGATTGACCAGAGTTAGAAATTTAGTTTATTTAAGATATTTATTTAAGATATTTATTGAACAATCTGTCAAAATAAATATTTATGATAAACTAGGTATTAATTAAAGTGATTTGAACATGGGGCAACTTGAACTTCGCCAAGGGACTCTTTCTAGCTGAGCGATCCTGTATCGTACAACAGCCGTGTGACTGACTATCTAATATCTTTTGTATTGTGTATACTCGTACAAAAACTACAATATTTTTTTAAGGAGACTTTAAATTTTCTAAGAATTTTTTATTAATGTACTATTTAACACATATCGGTTATATATAAACAATTGTTAGTTTTTGTCTGCAAGAATGAGTTATATGTCTACGTTGGATGAATTCATCCTCCTTAGGCAGCTCAAAGATCTCGTGAGGCTCACTGTTGCTCCGCTGCTCGAATGAAGTACCTCTGACCACTTTCATTGGTATACCGTTTTGGAATTGTTGGAGTTTCTTAGCTGTTGCATACGTCAGATAACGAAAAAGCGGTGCACCGTACATCAGAGTAGGCCTTAGTATGCTCTTGTAGATCAGTAGCTTGAGACGCAGTGATAGATTGGGGGAAGTCAATAAGTGCGTAAGCCGGTAAGACTTCGTGCGTGTTTGCTTCAACTTCTTCGTAAAATGGTTACTAAAATGGAGGTGTCTGTCCATTTTAATTCCCAGATATACTAGGTTGTTGGCTGGTGAATTTTCCTCCGTTCCTACTATGTAACTAGTAGGTAGTGGGCTTTTTCCCTTTTGGAAAGAGAAAATTACGCAGTCAGTCTTACCCGCGTATACAGAGATATTGAGTCTCCCCAATCTCTCACTGATCTGGTTACAGGCTACTTCAGCATGTCTTAGAACTACCTTGGCACTCAAGCTGCTACTGTACACCGCTATGTCATTTGCAAAGGCAGTAACTGTGGTGTTTTTATATCGGGCTCCGACAATTTCAGACGTGTATACGTTGAATAGTACACGGGAAAAGACGGCTCCTTGAGGTACTCCACAGGTCAGTGCCACAGCTTCGGAGATGCTGTCACCCACCCGCACCTACAACGATCTGTTGTTCAGGTAGCTAGCCAGAATTGTTTCCATGTGTCAGGAAAGTACCACAATCTCATACAAGAGTTGTATAAGTTTGCTAGTTGTACTATCCCTCTCCTCTGCATTTGTTTGAGCAGCACTGTTTGTATCCCGTCCTGCCCTGGTGCTCAGTTTTCCTGACACCGGCGAAGGATCGCCTTGAACTGCTTCGATACAAACATGTGGTTCTGTTCAGCATCTACCGGAGGAGGCCTACCACATCCCGTCCTAGTTGTAATGTCCCTAGCGTAGTGGTCGGCCAGTTTCGTTGCCTGTTGCTCAGCAGAACATTGTCGCCTTCGTGAAGACGGACAGTGGCTTTCTTGCCTTTTGTAGTCTTCAACAGCTTCCAAAACTTTCTGTGATCTCCGTGAGTGCTACGAAGTCTCTCATGCCACTGCGCTGTTTTCCAGAGTTTCATCAAGCCCCGGATCTGCGTTGTGAGAGAATTCACAACGACCTTGGCTTGCTGATCTCTCGTCCTGTACCATCTATTCTTCCAATTATGACACAAGGCAATAATTTTAAGAATGTGGTCTGGAGGTTGGCGCAGAGACGGTGGCATGGGAGTGAACTTCGGGATCGCAGTGTTTGGTGCGTCCATGATCGCATCAGTTATGAAAGTTAGTTGAAGATCTACTACTTCTTTCGTGTTGAGAATTGGGACCGTATGCAGGTTATGGTAAATGACCGATACAGTGCCGACTGGGGACGGTAGTCGTATCTCATGGGGGGAGGGGTCACCTCTTTACCATCCACTGCGTACAGTACTGGCCTGTGATCAGACGTAATAAAGTCAAGGGCGGTGCAACTAGTGATACGGTGGAGTTGTTTTGTCAGTAGTAAGTCAATCGTCGAGGTAGCCTGCGGGTTACCTCTTTGTCGAAAAGTGAAAGTCTGGGGGTGAACGACCGTATACGGCGTTCTCAACAGGAGTCTCCCAGCCATGTTTGGTGTGGTGTTATACCACATCGTGTGTCTCGCATTGAGATCTCCCACCACCCAGTGGTTAGATCTCTGCGAACATGCGTGTAGCAAGGCTGAGTACTCCTGGAGAGATGCGTACGGTCTCCTGTATAGAGCGGCAAGGTAAATGGGTCTCCCCAAATTTACCTTAACTGTTATGTGGTGAAGCTTGGGATCAGTTGTAGTCAGTGGGGAAGCCACTTTCTTCCAATTGATACCAAGGCGTATAGCAATGAGAACGCCTCCGTAACCGTTAACCCTTTCAATGGCAGTTGAATCACCTTTAACGTGGATTGATTGTGTAGATACCCTAGTGTCTGTCAAAACTACAATATCTGGTCGGTAGAGCGCTAACAGCACTTCTACCTTATCTATTTTGGCGTGTGTGGCCGAACTCTTGACATCTGGACCATTGAGGGGCACCTCTATGTTCCTTGAACGTCACTACAGGAACTATGACGTGGTTAATTGCTCTAATCTTTTTCATGGTATTTAATGTGACGCTGGCATTAGCTGTAACCAGCACTGGCACAATTTCCTGTTTGCGACCAGTTATTGCACATGACGTCCGGTATGTTTTCTTTTATTACGTCTGAAATTTCCTTGATGTCCTCCTGGACATCAAGTCCGAGAATCAAGTACTTTTTTATTCCTTTTGTCGCCTCTCGGGGCAAATGAATGGTACTCCTTTTCCAATATTCCAATTCCAATATTTTAACTCGTTCTTCTTCTGTCTTAGTGTAAATTGCGACGCCACCCTTCGTCTTCCTGAGGGCGAAACTATTTATATTTGCTCTTTTGAGCTGCTGCGTTAAATCGGTTGTTGTCTCTCCCGAGACAACAATTGGCGGTGGCTTCGTTGTCACTGGAGCTGCGGGGTTTGGACTCGCTCGCGAGAGCCTGAAATTTATTCCCGGTCTTCGTGGGGTTTCTAGCCTTTGTTGGTCGCTGGACCTTAACCGTAATTTTGGGGTATTCGAAACCCTCGTCTTTGCTGTCCGTGGTGGCTGCCAAGGAAGCCGGTCGCTTTCTGGAAGCGTCCACTTCCATCTCCATTCTTCCAAAAATACGGTAAAATATTTGAATGGGGTACCATCCCCATGCACAATTCACCAACACAAAAACCGTTAATGTAAAGGAATGTTACCTGGTGCCACCCTTCAGTAGCAAGATGGCGCCAGAACAGATGGTGGCAGAAACAAATGGCAGCAGACGACGTGAACACTTCGGCTGCTAGCACTCGACTGTTCAGCAATCATGATGGCAAAATCGGACTTATAAGGTGCACTATTTACATACCCGCTCTTAGACCGTGTCAGGTAGAAGGGGGAGGCCCGTCGCAGCCTAGGGTCTCCTCGACCAGCCCGCCACCCGGTGGGCGTCAAGAAAGAGATAAAATGGGCCAACCTGGGGTCAATGGCCTTTGGCCTGGCGGCCTAGGCGGCGGGCAGCTTTATTCTAATTGATCTGAGTCCATAAGATCTTAGAAGGTGTGACTCGACAGTGCACTATTTTCAGGAGAAGAGGTACAGGGTAGGTATTATAGGTATTTTACGTGGTCTTTGAATGACCACGAATTTACACAAGAGTAGGCGAAAACCTTCCGGATCCCAAAGGAGAGAGGTGACTGGATCGCGGGGGGAAACGCTACTAGATACAATTTGTAGGGCCCCAGAGACCGTCGTCTACATGGAAGAGATGTGCTAGTTTCAGCGAGACGAAGGCAGATAATCCCACTAGGAATTATCCCATTTCCCACTCAATTGAGACCCGTTAGTGCATAGGCTTTCGTTGATCAAATAAATAACTTACGCGATGCATTCAGTATTTACATTCTCTTGTTGTTGTCATTTGACGTCAATGCTTGTCGGATATTACTTGAATTAGTGCGGTGTTGTAAAGTTATATGTTAGAAACCAATAAATCTTCAACTATGTACATATTAACATCATAAATAAACCGAACACACCCTGCTTAAAACCACCCCTAAATGAAAACGAAATCGAAAAGAAATTATGACTAATTTTTTATAACAGTTTGATAACGATTAATAAATGAACACAATTGTAATCCTCTTAAACCTGAACATATATATTATGTATTAATTATCACGTCATGTCGAGATCTTTAATTTTATATATTAGTCAATTTGATCGGCAAATATCTACATATTTATCAGTAATTATTTTTTTGAGGATGGCATTATTTTTATCATCGGGTTATCAATGGAACTGCCACGCAATAGTATTATGCCTGAAAAATACTGGTTCACTTAGTTTGATGGCAGTTTTAATGAATTGTTGTAATGATTAAAAACGAAAATACAAATTATATATTGTTGATCTTGTGGACTTCGATGTCTTTAGTTTGATACTCTTATCAAAAACAAAGGAGAATATATTTTTTTATAACAACTTATTAATTAATTAAAGTCACATAGCTTATGGAGATGAAGGGGTTCTGAAGAAACCAAGGAACCATAAAAGTAAATAATAAATAAAAATATAAACCGTAATTAAAAAAACAAGGTTTTGAAGAAAATATTATCTCTAAAGAAATAAACTTGGAATTATAAGTAAATGTATATATGTTCTCAAATCTAATTGAAAAAAAAGGAATTACTGGGGGATTTACGGAAGTAAACAATTAATATTAATAAAAATGACCTATATTTTTGCAACTAATATCATTGCATGCAATATTATATTTAGCTTACTATAAGCCACCCTTCTTCGTAAAGGTATTTGTAGAATCATAATATCTTTCATATTTAATCTTTTCTTATTAAGTTCTGTAGTGAATAGTTTATGGGTCTAGTTAATACAACTATTTTATAAGTATTTTTCTACTACATTCCTACATTCTCACAATTCAGTTTTTAGTTAAATTCCTTTATTGTGCAATAATTACAATCTGCCTTTTATAAGGCAATAAGTAATTAAGATATATGCTCTCATTCATACAATATTTACAGTTCATCATTCACTCGCTCATTCATACAATATTTACAGAGAGCCAAGAGACCCCCCAAATCCACCGCGAAGAGAAAGCGGAGTCTTGGAAAGTCCCCTTCGCTCCTCCGTCAGCCGCGTCACCGGATACTAGCCAGTGGAGGCTGACTCACAATTCAATTGATATTTGTTTAAAACAACCCAAAGGTGTAACTTGTCCGCACTGTTATCCCGTATCTATAGTATGTTTGCACAGTTGCTGAAATTTTTCCATCATACCCTGTGACGTTGATACAAAACATCATTTAACGCATCACTAGTTGTTAGATTAATCCCTTTCAAGAAGGATGGCAGTCCCTAAACACTTTTGCATCAGTCCACAAACACAATTTATTTGAACATAATTTAGCAGGTGCTGGCACAATATAGCAACATAAAATGTTTTGACAATATACCTGATTAATAGAGTGGTACTGTCTTTAACAACTGCGTAAACACTTATGTCATTAAACAATACAAGTTTTCTTCATTCCCTTTAACAAAAAGCATGCAGGCGAGATCTCATTATCATTATGTTTGTCAGTGCATTAAATAAAATAAAAAAAATATATAGTAAAACGTTTCCCTTAATTACGCTCTCTCAAAGTCTTTGGGAATCTCAGAACATTGGTGTACCCCATCACCAGTAGATTCGAGAAGTTTTTACTTTAGCCACATTTAGTTTTTGTCTGTTTGCCGCTTGTCTATACTAAATTAGTAGTTGTCCAGTGGTTTTGTGGTGAATTTGAATTCTTGTTAATTGGAATGAGAGATATCAAACGACTGCCTCGTGTGAGCCTAACCTAACTGTTAATTTAAAACATTTTTTCTTCACGTTTGATCTCTGTCCCCTAGGATTCATAATTAAATTAATTTTTATGAATCTATTAATCCCCAGTTGTGCAATTTTAATTTCTGATGAATGCTTGATTGCTTATTGTCGTCTACTCAGGTATCAAGTATTATCTGTAAAATTCATTGATTATTTTAGTATTTTTAATGGCAACTTTGTCGTAAGGAATAATATTAAAAACTGCGTATTTCTAATGTATAAATTATTTATTGAAATTATTACATACAATCAAAATATTTTAAGTAATACGCAATACTTCAGTTTTTAACGTCCAGTTACTATTTTTGGGTGAAAGGGCTCATTAGCCAAAACCACTTAACTTGACACTTTAAAGATCGCCACTCTATGAAACCCACTTTAAACAAAATGCGAGTTGCGGAAGTCACGAGACTACCGGCCTTAGGCGTCCCTCTGGGTTGCCGGGGATGAGATGGGAGTACAGAGTATTGACGTACAGATTAGGATGCCCAAGGAGGCAGGAATGGAAGTTCTGGTATTGGCTATCTGGAGGTTTCTGGCTTGCATGGACTGGATGCGAAGAATATTGGGAATTTGTCTTACTATTGTCTAGTTGTGCTATTGATCACTCTTTGTTTTAATAATTATTAGTGAATGAAAAAAATATCTTAATATCTTAGTATTCTCTCTCGGACTGTGACACCTAGCTGGGCGTCGTAACAGTGCACATTAAGAACAAATTTACAAATAAAAAAAAATGATAACTACGACTTAATTAACAATGCACACCAGTTTATAAGGCAAATAGAAAATTAGCTAGCAAATAATTATTCTTTGTTAATGAACAACCAAATGACTAACAAACTACAAGGTTGACATTAAAAATATTTGTATATTTTAATTAACATATGTCATTAATTGGTTTGCGATGAAAGAAGTTGGGAAAGCCATGTGATTGGATTTTAAAATAGCAAGCCGGTGTCAGTGCTCAGGAAAGTTTTTTATTAAATTTATTGCACCAGTTGGTTGGACAAGGGATATTGAAAATAGTGAGGTTGTAAAGGGGGGGGGGAGGGTACGTAATAAGAGCAGAGATGGAGTCTGAAAGTTATCTGATGACTTCTCCTAATCTATTTCTGCACCTCAAGCTTATGATTTATAATAGCGTACTCAGGCCGGCTCTGCTGTTCGGTGCACCTCTTTTCACTCATCTGACTAAAGCGACTCCAACAATTTCAAAACGGGATACTCATGAAAGTGGTCCGACATACTCCATCTAGCAGTGGAAGAACAGTGAGCTCCACGAAGATTTTGAGCTGAATGAATCAAATTCTTAGATTCGCTGCAATACATGACCAACCCCGTGTTTAACACGATTTCCCCCTCTCCGTTTCCCCATCGGTAGTAGAAGGCAGTCGAAGCAGGAATGCTCTAGGTTTAAGTTAGTGTATAAGATTAGTTTTAGGATAGTTTTAAGTCACTTGTGTAGTCCGAAGGTGAGCCCCATCACATAACCCCATTTTCGCTGTATAATTTTTATTTACCTTAATCAGACTAGTAATTCTATCAGAAACTGCTTACAATGCAGTTCAAGGAGCTAATCACAGGTCAATTGTTATTAGTATATAAATTAAAATTTTAAACAATATTAATATTATAGGGAGGTAGGGGGCTGAAAGCTCACGGCTAGGAAGACGCAAAAATATACCTGATATTTCATCTGGTCATGGCAGGTAGTGGTAAAGCTACCTATATCACCATTATTCTCCCCTCCCTTAATAAATAAAGCCTATTTTTGAATATCACATTATATGTCTAATAAACTTTTAAAGGTTAATATATCAATTGAAAACAGGGAGTTTTACTATTTACTGTACAGAAATCATTAATGAAGAGCTGTTTTACCAGACTGCAACCGAGCTATTTCCACTGTGACCATCATAGGGAAAAATTCAGGCGGCGTCCTTTATTGCCACTCCCCCCTCGGCATTGAATTTTATTGGCTACTGTCGGGGGCGCCACTAGGGGAGTGCCTAATCACTCTATTCCTGGGGACAAGTGTGCATTGTTGTAGTTTATAACATGGACCAGGTTCCATGTTGGCGTTAATATCTGACTCCATTTTATTGATAGGGATGTGTCCCGACAATACACTGTGTTCAGGATGAGGTTCAGAGGTTTCATAAAGAATAAGACCACTTTTCAGAGTACGGGCGGGAGATCGGCAGCGTAATAGTACAAGTCGTCAGAGGGTCTGCTAGAGGCTGTGAGACAGGGTGCCGGCGCAGAGGTGTGGCAGAGAAAGTGTAGACCAGTGGAAGACTGAGTGACTTACTCCCAGGGCCCCGGGGCCCTGGCGTATCACGACCGATTGATAGCGGCTGTCTAGATGAGGAGACTGGGAAAGAGTGCGTCTACAGGGCGAAACTTCCTGATTTAAATATAATTTCCCCTTCCTAGTGGAAGGCGGAGTCGGCTGAAAGGGGGTATGTTTTATGATGCCCAGGTGGCCAATCCCCCTTAAGTTTATGACTGTTGGTCTAAAAGGGTGTGTTTTATAGCTGCTAGGGACTCACCTACTTAGGTTTTATGGCCGCCGGAAGGTGACCTTAGGTCTACCGTGTTGGTTTTATTAGAGGCAGGTGGCTTACCCTATCAGGTTTTATTGCTGGACCTTCGACCTTCTGTTACTTGTTTCACGACTACCGGCCTCTCCATGATTTATTACTAGAAAACAATGTTTTACATCTAATTACAATACATTAGTTGCACCAGAGTATAGGGTAATTTACATATATGGTTGGCGCTCGCTACAGCTATTTATTATACACTTGTTAATTGTTAAAACACACACGGGGCTGATGAATACGTGCGGCAAATATCCCTATCGCCCAGCGCATGTTTTTCATACTGAATTTACATGTCATCCTTTATCATCATAGTGGTTAGTGATGACATATGATGCATATAGAAATGTATGAAGTGGTGAGAGGGGTGGGGGTCAACTGATTCGATTACTTTTTAGTAATGATTGATGCGCTTATATCTATGATTTCCTTCTTGAAAAAAAGGAGGAGGTGGTCATGGATTGTGCCAAGGCTAAAACTTAATTGATTATTGTATTGTCAGCAAGAATATACAGAATGTGAATGGTTCATTGAAAATGAGGAAATCCATAGTTAAATAATCTTTGTCTTTTAAAAGAAAAGAAAGAAAAGGTTTATTATGAAGTACAAGCAAATCACTGATATATACAAATATTAATAGCTACGTTACTACATACTAGGTGAAATGACTGGGGACGAGTGTGGTCTGGTTTTTTTTTGGGGTTTTTTTCTGAACCATTTAGGTAATTATTTTTAAAATGATTCTTTAAACTGACTAAAATTTTACAAATTTGGATTTATCCTTGTACTGCATTGCGTACATTTTAAGCAGTTATTGCCTTAAAAACTTACAATATTTATGTGGTTAAAATTATATAAAGTGAAAAGGGTTAGGTGATGGGGCTCACCTTCGGGTTAGAATAAGGGAAAACTAAAAACTAAACTTGTAAACTATATTGTTCCTGCCTCGACTGCTTGCTGCCATCGATGGGGGAACGGGGTGGGAGTAATCGTGTTGAACACGGGGTTTGTCATGTGTTGTAGGGAGTCAAAGAATTTGATATCTCTACGGCGACTGAACTCATCCACCGTAGGCAGCTCAAAGGTTGTATGCTGGGGAGTTATGCTGCGTTCCTACAGTGCATGTAGTAGGCAATGGACTTTCCCCCTTTAGGAATGAGAAAATTACACAGTTACTCTTACCCGCGTTTACAGAGATATTGAGTGTCCCAAATTTCTCACTTATCTGATTACAGGCTATTTCGGCCTGTTTTAAGGTTTAAACTGGCTGGTCATCGCAGGTAGTGGTAAAGCTTTGATATCTCCATTATTCTCCCCTCCCTTAATAAATAAAGCCTGTTTTCGAATATCACATTATATGTTTAATAAAGGTTAATATATAAATTGAAAATAGGGAGTTTTACTATTTACTGTACAGAAATCATTAATGAAGAGTAGTTTTACCAGACTGCAACCGAGCTATTTCCACTGTGACCATCATAGGGAAAAATTCAGGCGGCATCCTTTATTGCCACTCCCCCCTTGACATTGAATTTTATTGGCTACATATCTATTATACACTTGTTAATTGTTAAAACACACACGGGGCTGATGAATACGTGCGGTAAATATCCCTATCGCCCAGCACGTGTTTGTCATACTAAATGTACATGTCATCCTTAATAGAAACTCGATGATAGTATCGGATATATTCCTGCCCAGAACGGTGAGACCACCATCGCAACCTAACTATCAGTAATAATAGGAGAAACCTATTGATAAACCTCTTTTATGCAATTATTTCAGAAGATGTCCAAAAAAGGTAGAAATTATGGATCAATCCACGATACGAAAATAAGTGTTATTGAAGCTAAAGGGTTATGATTTGTATTCCGTTGTGTTTAGTGTTGACGCAGTTAAATGTATTGTAGTGACATATTTAGAACCAAACTAAATTCGTATAATCCTCCTTTAATACTCACCTCCTTGCTTTCCAAGCATCCTTTCTAAACAAATAATTACTACTGGTAGGAGATTAAGCTAGATTGTCACACGAGATAATGTTACATTCTCTAACTTTTCGATTGATTTCATTCTCAAATTGTCACCTCAAACTAGCACGTACACACATTGTAAGAATGAATGGAATAGCTTTTCAGTATGCCACCCGGCTAGAACATTAATGAGGTGTAAGTGGGGGGGGGCAATCTGAAAATATTTAGTGATCTAATGACTACATCTCGATATAACTCAGGGCTCATTAATCCATGATAATTAAGTCACTTAAGACCTCAATGGTTACCTAGTAGTAATAAATATTACTACCTGTTTTTCGTATAAATTACAAGATTTATGAAACCCACATTGTTAGAGAAGCATTTAAAATTACTGAAACGTGCAAGGGCGAAGAAGATTAAGAGAAGAAGAAGAAGAGCTAGGCATCTAAAATAAATGTGAAATAATAATTTTACCTTGCCAATTAAAGAAAAGCCCATGAAAAGAAACGAGCATTGGCGTTGATTGAAACCTAAATTATACCATTTCTTCTAATGTAATGGGCTCGCGTGAAAATGTACATAATATAATCAGCTTCTTACAGATTCCGTAAACCTCAAATTATCCCTGAAAACATCCCAAGACCTAGACGATGCAGTGCATTCTTTCACTACTCTGGTCCAGAGGTCGGCTTGGGAGGCATCGTCACCCCATCGTCACACAAAAATCCAGAATCATAATCGTTTACCTCAGCATCTCAAAGATCTAATCCAATCCAAACGCCGCTCCAGAACAGTGTGGCAAAGATCCCGGCATCCTATTGATCGTCGCACGTACAATCAGTACTGCCGATTGGTAAAGCGGCGATTGGCATCCTTCCGTTCCGATTCTTTCAATTCCTACCTCTCCTCTCTGTCCACCAGGGATAACTCCTTGTGGAACGTAACCAAAAAAATCCTAAAGTATCAACCTGTTTCACACCCACTCCGTCGTGATGATGGGTCCTGGGCGGCTTCGGATAGGGATAGGTCGGAGGAATTTGCTCTGCATCTTACCCATACTTTCACACCTCACCTTTCTCATCAAAGCCATACTCACAGCACAACTGTGGAAGATTTCCTCACTTCACCTATTCCTCTCTCTCTTCCACCAAAAGCCGTTAACCCCTCTGAGGTTAAATACCTTCTGAAAAACTTACCTTACCGAAAATCTCCTGGATATGATCTCCTTACTCCTCAAATTCTCAAACAACTTCCTCCTAAAGCCATAATCTTCCTAACCTACATATATAATTGCATAATCCGAACGACGCACTTTCCTCTCCTCTGGAAACATTCCATTATTGTCCTATTCGCCAAACCCGGTAAACCACCTAATGACGCCTCATCTTATCGTCCAATTAGCCTACTCCCTATCCTCTCAAAAATATTTGAGAAACTCCTACTAAAACGTCTACTTCCTATTGTTGAATCCAAAAACCTTTTTCCCACACACCAGTTTGGTTTCCGCCAACGACATTCCACTGCTCAACAAGGCCTTCGCGTTGTTGATCACATCTCCTCAGCCCTTGAAACCAAACAGTATTGCACTGCTGCCTTTCTCGATATAGCTCAAGCTTTTGACAGGGTTTGGCACGCAGGTTTGCTCTACAAGCTCAAAAGATATTTACCACAGACCCTTTTCCTAATCCTACAGTCCTACCTTTCAAACCGCTTCTTCCAAGTCCGCTGTGGTTTAGAATACTCTAACTACTATCCCATAAGTGCAGGAGTTCCACAGGGCAGTGTCCTGGGCCCCATCCTCTATAACCTATACACCGCTGATGTCCCCTCTACTCCCAATACCTTCTTGGCCACATTTGCAGATGACACTGCAGTCTTATCATCCCACCCAGACCCCGACATAGCATCCCATAACCTTAAAAAACACCTTGACGAGATCGAGTATTGGTGCAATCAATGGCAGATCAAAGTTAATGAAGCAAAATGCTCCCACATTACCTTCACCCTTTGTCGCAAGTCTTGTCCACTAGTTTATTTTAATTCTATTCCTCTCCCTGTATCCGAGACAGTACGGTACTTAGGCTTCCATCTTGACAAACGACTGACCTGGAACCCACATACGAGACTAAAAAGACAAGAACTAAACAGACGCTTTGGATAACTGTACAGACTACTTCAAAGAACATCCCATCTCTCAATAGAAAATAAACTACTAATCTACAAAGTTATACTTAAACCAATCTGGACATACGGAATAGAGCTATGCGGGACATCAAAAAAGTCGAACATCAAGCGTATCCAATCCTTTCAATCAAAAGTCCTGAGAACAATAGTAAAGCCCCTTATTATGTCAGCAACAAAACCCTTCATAACGACGTTAACATACCCTACATTCTAGAACTCATCCCTTCCAAGTTTACGAAATTCCACAGTAGCCTTTCCAACCACCCTAATCCTGTAGCACAGTCAATGCACTGCGCCACTCATCCCTATAATCCTCCTCGGAGACTGAAACGGCAGTGCCCTCGTGACCTGCTATAAACGCGTGACAGTGGGAGTCCTGGCAATGGCCAGTCTCTCCAATCATGTCCTGAGCGTCTGTGGCTCTCGCGCTCTTGGTCAGCCTCCACTGGCTAGTATCCAGTGACGCGGCTGACGGAGGAGCGTGGGGGACTTCCCAGGACTCCGCTTTCTCTTTGCGGTGGATTTGGGGGGTCTCTGGGCTGTCTGTAAATATTGTATGAATGAGCGAGAGAATGATGAACTGTAAATATTGTATGAATGAGCGAGTGAATGATGAACTGTAAATATTGTATGAATGAGAGCATATATCTTAATTACTTATTGCCTTATAAAAGGCAGATTGTAATAATTGCACAATAAAGGAATTAATATAATATAATATAATCCAATATATCAACAGGACACATAAAAATATTAAATTTACAATGGAAATAGAAGAAGAATGGCGCATAAACTTTCTGGATTTAACCATTGGTAGGAGCAACAAAAGGAATAATTATGATATTTTAGGAAACCTTCCACTACCGACATGCATTACCTCACTACAGCCACAAAATATCCGTGTTTAATTTTCTGTTAAATAGACATTAGAAGAAAATCGTGGAAGGTAATTAAAAGAAATATAGTAGGTATTTAATAAAACATAAAGGCGAGTCTCTCAGAAGCTATTTGAGATTTAATATTCCATGTTTAAAGACCAATTAAAAATGGTAAAACCAAAATAAATTCGTTATTAATAAATAAAAGTCGGGTATTAATTTTCAGGTTGATTTCAATAGCTTTTTTGATTAATAAAAGGCAATTTTATATTACCAATATGGTTCACTAAATAAAATGAAACTTTTTTTTCCAAAACCCGAGTAGTTTACGTTGATTGAATTGGTTTTTTAAGAAACTTTTAAGAAAGCGCGAATTCCCTTAAATATCTTTCAACATTGTTTCTTTACCCCTTATATACTCGTTTCTTATAATATAATAAAAAGTAATACAATTTAATTCATATTGACGTCACATTTTAAAACATTTTTAAATGATTATTAAATAATGAGAAAAAGTTGGGCTACAGACTATTGGATCAATTAACTTATGAAAGAAATCAAGAAAATATATTATGCATTAAAATCAATTATACTTGAGATTGTTATGCACAAACATTAGGATGGTAGCAGTAGTTCATCACAAAACTTCTTAACAGAAAAGTATTTTTGTTCGGAACAATAATTTTTATAGAATCAAAAACGTAATGTGAAGAACATTATGAAGAACAACTGAACAATGTTAAGGGGTGGCCCTTATTTTTTAACATTCTAAAGTTTAGTTCCCACCCCCTTATTTTTCTGCCTAAAAAAATGATATAAGAAATAAAAAAATGGTATTTGAAAAAATTACTTTTCAGGTGAGAATTTCAATGATTCGGGGCCACCTTGCAGTTGTCCGATTGAGCTATAATGATGCATATATTGTTTTTTTAGATGATAGGATAATAGGATGAGAACTAAACTTTTAGAAAGTTGAAAAATTGAGGCCATTCTAATTCTAATTATTTATTTCTCAAATTCTGTCTGTTGCAGGGTGGACTTAAGGCGGTGGTGTGGACAGACACGGTCCAAATGATGATGATGCTGGCAGCGATGGGGATCGTGATTGGAGTCGGCATTTTCAACGTGGGCAGCTTCTCGGAAGTGATCAAGAGAAACATGGACTCCGGAAGGATCGAATTTGATGTGTGAGATAATGATTGCTGTTCCCTTGAGTCAGGCGGGACACTAGATCACATCAGACATTGCCAAGCAACTCCACAAGGACGTGTAAATGGGCTGTCTTCCAGCTTCCTGTAAAAATACTAATGGGTCCACACTATACTGATCAGTAGCCCCGCCGATCCCGTTTAAACGGCAATGGGCTAAATTATACTACGAACGACTCTCCGTCCGTGAATCCTGTGGGACCACAGAATATTTCCAAATATCGGGGTTCGATTTACCTAAAGGATAAAAAAAAAAACATCGAATTACTAAGAATTTATATTTTTCGTTAAATGAAATGATGATAGGGGATTATAATATTTATTTAAGGAATGTATATATACATAGTTACGATAATGCATATTTCTGGTACACGTGGGTTAGTTAGTACAAAATCATTTATATCTCAGAGAACACCCGCGTAAGCTTCTACTTAGTTCCCGGAAAACCTTTAGCATTGACATTAGAATGTGGGGAATCCCAAATACTGCTGTCAAAAACTACATAGACTGAAGTGGGAACTGAGCGAGGTCTTTCCGAAGTAGGTCCGGGAATCGATGACTTAGATGGTTAGCCAAGGCGAGTAAGTAAAAGTGACTTTAAGATAATCTGGTTTAACCTATACTATTGCTCCTCATGAAGACTCCACTCTTATTAAAAAGGACATGCTTTTACTTAACAACGGTGATATGGTAATTATTACGCTCCAACCAGGTTCCTACTCAAAGCAGACCTTATGAGAAGGGCAATGGTGTACAAAGTATGCGCGCATACCATAATTACAATAAATATTCATATATATTCAGTATAATAAATGCGTAGCCAAGGGATTCCTCAATTCCCCTGAATTATTGTCACATTCCCAGGAGGCAAAGATTTCGGAGGTCCGCCTTTCTTCTTACTTTTAACTTTAGCTTCCCTCAATCAACCGGTGATTACTTCAATGCTGGATGATTGATTCATTCCTACAACCATCGTCGTGACATGTATAGATAGATGGATAACAAAAAACCTTCCTTTGGAATATCCTTTGTTTTGTTTTTTTCTAGAGCTGAAATCTACTTTACTTGGATGCATGGACCATAGTGTTTTAAAAACTAGTCAAATATTGTATTTGAATATCACTATTATTAATAATTATCAACCAAAAAAAATTCAAATTTAGAAGGTCGTCCACAATTAGTTGATAGATACCCAACTAGATATTGAACAAGTCGCGTTCATTAGCTATTAATTATCAATAATTGTTTCTACCATGATTTGGTAATGTTTGACGTATTCTGTGTTGTAATGGTTATGTATATATGTAATGACGGTAATGATTGTACGTATGGTAATGATTAAATCGATTTGTAGACCAAAGAAACATTTTCTTTATCGAATTGTTCTTTCAACCGAAATTTCTGTTGCAGATTCGATCCTGATCCTCGAATTAGGCACAGCGTCTGGGGAATAGTATTCGGTAATTACTTCTACTGGCTGGCTTCATGTTCCGTGAACCAAATGATGGTGCAGCGATGTCTTGCCATGCCTACCAAAGCCAAGGCGAACATGTAAGTAACTCATTTAAAACTGTCAATAACTTATATGCGTGTCTTTACCAGGAATTAAATGCAAGGTGTCGATATAATTTTCCACTTTGGTGTCATTGGTAAAGTTGAGACTATCTTACTCCAGTATTATTTTTTCAGTAGCTTCCTCGTATTTATTGTGGAATAAAATTAATTATAATAGATCTAATTTAAACCATATCTTAGACATTATTAGCAATAGAGAAAATATGAATTGACTGATTGGATCACGAACCCGGTACACTTCCTGATCATTCTTTACCGTCTTTATGTATCGACCACGAGCCAATGGAGTACACTTGGAAATGTCACCAGCTCAACTTAATAAAATAAATATTAAGTTGCCATATTCAATTGCTAAAATCAAAATCCATATGATAAATCATTGATTGTGCATATGAAGACAAATAAAATCAATCATTTAAAGCAACAATAAATAAAAATAAATAAAACCTTAAAAAAAAAAATTAAAAGAGCTGAACTGCACCAAGTCAGAAATGGTCCTTCCATTTTATATATTATATTAAAAAAATCCAATAGATAAATACAAAATAAATAATGCTACTCAGCCAATGGATGGTATAAAACACTTATAACATTTAAAATTGTTTTATGAAGCAAAACTGTTAAAAGATGTTAGTTATTATACTGACTTCACTCAACGACTGGCTTTATTTAGGAGGTATGGTGGGTGTCATAGCATTCGTGTATTCACTATTCCTTCTTTTCCTATTATTATTATTACTATTACTGATATTCCCCGATCTTAGGGAGTCTAATTTATTTTCAATGCTTTCCAAGCTGTTGATTAATCATCTACCATTTGTATGGTGTAGCAAGGCAACTTCTGTGGCGCATCATGATACCCTTCCTCCTTCAAATGCTGGTAGAACCACCGTGTTTTTTGTTTAAAATGTTCCTTGTATCTAATTGATAATTTTCTATTTGTTCTAACAATATTAGATTATTGCATTCCCCACACTCTGTTCTATTCACACCCGATCGATTTTTAAACCGAATTGGGTCTTTAGTGTGGGGAATTAGGTTCCGTTTAGAGACTTTACTCTTAAATGCTATTAGCAATTCCGCTTTTTTCAAAATATTCCTTAACTTGCCGGAAATTTGGGATTTCGAACCATTTTTTTTTAAATCCTAGTTATTTTTAACCTTTTTCGTCAGTCATCTTTACTATATTTTTCTTGTAATTCTTGAAACCGTTGACTATTGCTGTATATTGTATATGGCAGAACTGTGTATTACAACAGACGTTGTCTACTCCAATGCTGACAATGGATGGATGGGATGCTACTCCAATGGGACAATGGCCCTATTGTGAAGTAGTTTTGTGGTCCGATACAGCGGTCATCTTTCTGTCCTGTATATCTTGAATTCATGTTTGTTCCCAATTCTGCTCCCTGTCATATCCAGATTTATTTATTTATTTATCCTTTTCTATTTCTGTCGTAAATTTTATATCCTTCTTTATTCTGTTTAAATACTTAGACATATCTTATCCAAAATTTAATTTTGTATTGTATGAATTTTCGTTTTTATAGTTCCACTCATAACAGGCCCAAAGGCCTACCAGTTAGTACCCCCCCCCCCCCATTGCTAACTGTTTAGTAAAAGTGAAGAGATAGTTATTGAATTTATATCAGGTATATAGGCACGTTTTCACTAATGTCGATATTTCCATCCTGACTCCTGAGTTACATTTCTTGCGTTGCATGTATTTTACCAAAAAGTGCTACACCGCCACCGAGATGCACAAACATAAACATGAGCCATTGTTGTAAAACATTCCATTAACGTGTTACGTGGTAATCTAACATTCCTAAACAAACTTAAGAATTGGTGCTCCACGATCACCTGGAGGCTTCAATAGTAGAAACAATTAATATTATTTCCATAGGGATCAACAGCCATATTTATGGACAATAACTTCAATGCTCGATAACGTGTATTGTCCTTATTTTTACTGTTTTTTAAAACTTTCTTCAATTTTCCGATGTTTCAGTGAATACGAATAAATTTGTTTGCTTCATTTATTTTCATTAATATATATTGTATTTAATTTAAACAAATTGTCTATGACTTGATGTAGTACGATGTATATTATGGCAACCCGATATAATTGATCAGCGCTACCTTTGTTTTATTACTATCTACTGATTAATCCAACTCCTTATCTATCTAATTCTACACGTCGCCTATGGTGGTGGTGGTCTCATGATCTGTTGTAAATAGATAAGTATGTCAAGGGCAGCACCCCTTGGACCACCACTCTTGTCCGGAGCGTCTGTGGTTCTCTTTCACCATTTCTGGTCTTCGCTCAATTGGGTAACTGTCGGAGAGACCGTTTCTCTTCCAGCTTCACTGAGGGAGTCCTAGGGGCATGGGGGCTCATTTTGTATGTTCATATTGTATGAATGTTTGTATGAGTGTCAACTGTACATATTGAGTGAGTGGAATTGTGAAATGAATTAGCTCCTAAATCACAGTTATTAATGATGGATAAGCGAATTGTAATATTACAAATTAGGAATTTCCAAAAAAAAATAATAATTTTTAAGTTGTTTTATTATTAATTCTTTACCCAAAATTATCTATAAATAAATAAATCCATAGTTACGATATTCACTACTTCCTCGTTCAAAACGATAATTCTCATTGACGAGGCTGAGTGAGTCCCGATTGGACCCATCCTCCTAAAGCGAATCTGGGATTGAACGTTGGTCCCTGCAGTGTGAAGTCACTACAATAACCACAAGGCTAGTGGATTGGCCAACAATAAATTGTATATAATTACAATGTGTTATTGCCATGCCCGGTAATCTTTATTTACATGTGCAAAAAGAGCTTGTTTAGTTCTTCAGTATTAAGCATGGTTATCAGAATTGTAGTCTTCTCTTAGTTAATTTTTTGAATTATATTGATTATGAGACGAGATCATCAATTTTAGAAATATTTAAATCAGCAGTTGTGAAAAAATTTGCCAATCATTATAATTCCTGAAAATGACCCGTGTACATGAATGATCTAATGACAAAACACGTCTTTAATTACTCTTATCATTGTTCAACAGGACGATTGTGAATTTGACGATTGGGATATGCGTCCTAGTAGCGATGTGTTGCTTCACTGGTTTAGTCGTCTTTGCTTACTACTTCAATTGCGACCCTCTTTTAAGTAAGGTAAAAGAAGTACAATTTAGGAGGACATTAAATTTACTATCAGATAAAATTTTAAAATGATTACAAATTTTTCATTTATAGAAAATCACCAAATCAGACCAGATATTGCCATACTTCGTAATGGAAATCGGTTCGACTGTTCCAGGTCTTCCGGGACTCTTCGTCTCTGGAGTATTCAGTGCGGCTTTGAGGTAAGTTAAAGGTTGTTCACACTGTAAGTAACATGAAACTCATGTCACATTCCAAATCAGCTTTCTATGTGTTTACGGATAGCGATGTTGGTATGTGACGGAAGAGCAATGTTTCCAAAAAACAACTGGCCAAAATTCGAAACAGTGAAATTTCTTCGAAAGTATTTTATTTATTGTATATTATTTTATTACAACTTTATTAAGATGAAATTACAATCTGCCTTAATACTTAATAGGCAATAAATAATTGAGATAAATGTTTTCATTCATACCATATTTACAATTCATCATTCACTCGCACATTCATACAATATTTACAAACAGCCCAGGGGCCCCCCAAGTCCACGTAGTTGTTGCCTCCCTCGCATGCGAAAGAGGAAGCGGAGTCTTGGGAAGTCCCCCACGCTCCCCCACCAGCCACACCACCGAATACGAGCGAGGCCGACGAAGAGCGTGAGAGCCACATACCCTCAGGACATGATTGGAGAAACTGGCCATTGCCAGGACTCCCACTGTTGCGCATTTATAGGAGGTCACGAGTGCCGTTTCAGTCTCCGAGGAGGATTATAGGGATGAGTGGAGCAGTGCAATGACTGTGCTACGGGATTAGGGTGGTTGGATAGGTTACTGTGGAATTTCGTGAATTTGGAAGGGATGAGTTCAAGAATGTAGGGTATATTAAGATCATTATGAAGGGTTTTGTTGCTGACGTAATAGGGGACATTTACTATTGTTCTCAGGACTTTTGATTGAAAGGATTGGATGCGCTTGATGTTCGACTTTTTTGCTGTCCCCCATAGCTCTATTACGTATGTCCAGATTGGCTTAAGTATAACTGTGTAAATAAGTAGTTTATTTTCTATTGAGAGATGGGGTGTCCTTCGAAGTAGTTTGTACATTTATCCAAAGCGTCTGTTCTTCTTTGTATTAGTTCTTGTCTTTGTAGCCTCGTGTGTGGGTGCCATGTCAGTCTTTTGTTGAGATGGACGCCTCAGACACGTGTCTCAGACACGAGGAGAGGAATCGAATTGTAAACCGTAAAAGTCGGACAGGACTTGCGGCAGAGGGTAAAGGTTATGTGGGAACATTTTGCTTCATTGACCTTGATTCGCCATTGGTTGCACCAATAATCGATCTCATCAAGGTGTTTTTGAAGGTTTTGGGATGCTATATCAGGGTCTGAGTGGGAAGACAAGACTGCAGTGTCATCTGCAAATGTTACCAAGAAGGTATTGAGGGTAGAGGGGACATCAGCGGTGTATAGGTTATAGAGGATGGGACCCAGGACGCTGCCCTGTGGAACTCCTGCTTTTATGGGATAGTAGTTAGAATATTCTAAACCACAGCGGACTTGGAAGAAGCGGTTTGAAAGGTAGGACTTTAGGATTAGGAAAAGTAATTAAAATTACTTAAATCATTTAGGAAAAAGGTGTTTCAGATAAACAGACCATTGTTGTGTAGGGAGAGGTTAGATGAACAGCTGGGGAAGGAATTTTTTATCAGATAATTCTATAAAAATGTTTTGGGGAACTCTAAGAAACAAAACACTACGTGGCCCCATTAAAAATACAATAAATAATATTTTGTCTTAATAGCTGCCGGCCCTTCACGTGATAATCCTTCTATTTCGTTATTCTGAATATTAAATGTTTGTATAATATATCTGAATGGTTTCAGTACAATGTCGACCGGCCTCAACTCCTTGACCGGAGTGATATTTCAAGACCTGATAAGGCCCCTCCTGAAGAAAGACCTTCCGGAGTCCACTTCAAGCTTTATCATGAAGGTGATCGCTGCCGGGATCGGTGTCGTTTGCGTCGGCATGGTCTTCCTGGTGGAGAAGCTTGGGGCACTCATACAGGTTTCACATTTATCTTCATTAGGTTAAATAAATAACAGTGAATACACCATTTCTTTTAAATAAGAGAATTATATTATTTGTGTTGGTACAACTTTGTAGTACTATGTGTAGTGCGGTTTCGGTGGATAATTTTGTGAAGGCAGTACTTCAACCTGCTGGACCACGTGTGGAAAACCCTTCTGATTTTAAGAGAATTTCATTTTATGTTACACTGTCTACTTACAAATGACCAGATGAGCAGAACACTGCTAAACAAATACTAAAATAGAATTAATACTTTTTGTTTTACATCTTTATTGAAATGAATACATGCTAACAATACATATAAAGTATTTTAAGCAGTGCTTCAGTTTTAACGTATTGTTAATTTTTGGATGGTAGAGGGAAAGGCTCATTAGCCAAAACCTCTTGTCACCTTATCACACAGAGCTCACTGCAAGCAAAATGCTAGTTGATCAGAGGAGGTCGTGAGGCAACTATCGCCTTGGCGAAGCTCTGGGCTGTTGGAGATGAGATAGGAGTATAGAGCATAAGCGTACGGATTAGGAGAAGGGAAATTGAAGTACTTGTAGTGGGAAACTAGATTTCGGACGAATGGGATGTTGAGATCAACCAGAAGAGCTCGATTGTTGATTGGCTGTTGATGGGAAAATTGAGGGCTATAATTAATGTTTAAAACTAAAATATCCATGTCTAATTATTCCTATGGAATAGTTGCAGTTTCTGTCTTTTGTCGAAGAACAAGGCCCTTTTTTTATTACCCTATTTAAATTATTACTGGTGATTTTAGGTTTCACGATAAAACTGTATGCTTAAGTTCCTGCGTGTAATGTTTCAGGCTGGAAAAAGTTTAGGTGGAATCACAGCAGGCCCACTCCTTGGTATGTTCTCACTCGGTATGTTCTTCCCTTGGGCTAATTCTCAGGTTATTATTTTTTTTTTAATAAGTGTAAAACACTATCTAATTCAAAGCCACTTCAGTGTCTCAAGTGATGCTCTGCTGTGACAGGGAGCACTGGTTGGTGGCCTAAGTGGCGTGCTGGTGACCGGTAGCCTCAGCATCTTCTCCCAGGTGGCCATCGCCAAGGGGCAGATCAGGTACCAAACAAAGCCATTCTCCATCGAAGGCTGTGACCCGCCAACTAACCTCACCATATCCTACCCGTCTAGTAGCAGGTAACATACATTCACTTTTTGGTATTTGTGATTGTCATCTTTATATTATTGTACTTACTTACCTAGTCCTCGGCGCAACTGGGCCTCCTTGAGTATTATCTTCCACTCCACTTTATACGCTGCAATCATCAACCATCGCCTTCCTCCCAAATGTAGTAGATCTGCTTCTACATCGCCCATCCCATGTAACCTGCTCATTTTCTGATGCGTTCAGGTGAATTTCAGGTCATCCTCCAAGGAGTCCTTTGACATTATTTCCAAATGACCAAACAACTTAATTTGGTCAATGATATATTAGGTTCCGCAAAAAGAGTGTAGAGCTTCCTATAGGTTCTATTTTCCCCTAATAAAATGCTATTGGCCCACACATCCTTCTTTCCCTTCCAGTTGAATAATTCTATTTCAATTTCCTTAGTAACCACCCATCCTTGTAGCATGGGGGATCTCCTAAATCCATGCCTCCTTCTCCTATAGCCTGGAAGGATATTCTAATGGAAGAAATACTACTGCGGGCGAATTGGGGGATCCTTGGACTTTGTATAAATGCCTACATTGTACGGGCGTGTTTTTAAATGGTATGAATGCGTTGTTTTATCACAATTATCTATTGCCTTTCAAGGGGAGATAATAATTTTATTGCAGTTTATAATAAATTAACATAGTTATGCACACATATGGTCTAGTTCGCAAATTCTAATAAGTAGACATGGATAAGGATCCATAAGCCAAATCTTTTCTTGTGAAACCATAAACAGCGAAACACTGATTCGACAATCATTGATGTACTAACCATCTCTTGGTATGATATACACTAATAATTGTTTATTAATTCCTTATTAGTGACGATGTGCTATGGATTTTGCAAATTTCCTACATGTGGTACACATTCATCGGTGTTGTGACTGTACTAACTGTAGGGATGGCTGTTAGCTACGTAACTGGTTTTCGCAGTCCCAACGAAATATCCAAGAACCTATTGACTCCTGTTATATATAGATACTTACCAGAAAAAAAGGTAAATGTACCTAGTTAAATCTGCTAATATCTAGTTATCCAGTGTTAATTAAATTCCACTGGTATAGTGCATTGTGTTCATAGTATTTTATTTTATTTTGCATAATACTAAACCAAGAAAAGAAATTTAATAATAAATTTGTTTATTTTTTTCTAGAAGGAGAAACATTGCTTGAACAATGTCATACTCGTAGATGGGCCGTCCGAACCTCAAACTAATTTAAAAAATTCATAAATTATTATGATGCGTTGAAATTACGGAAGATGAAAAAGATCACCGAGAAAACTTCCACTGGCATTTGTCAATGAGCCATTTTTTGTCGAAGCATTTTTGGCCTTGAATACGGATATTGTTTTGTATTATTTAATAAAATGTTTTATTTTGTTATTTATTTGTTTAGATTTGCCAATAATTTCCTTAGGAGGTAGTTCGTCAAAACCTCGAATCGCTTTTCACCTCGACGGTCAATAAACGGCCTTTTTTAATGTGGTGACAAAGTGGTTTTCTAATAAAAGATTTATTGGAAGTCTTGAAAAATGATAAATTTAGAGAATTTAAGGAAACCAAGTCAGTCTTGATCCAACTTCAAGGAGATCCCAGAAAGCGGGTTACAAGCCAGAATATGTTTCTCAAGGCCGATTAGAAGACGTTAACGAACGTTACTGACAAACTTTTTACTACTTAGTTCATTCAAGGATCCAAGAAGTAACCATTTTTTTCATTATTTGGTTTATATTTCCCACGAAAATTTGTTCACGACAGTCATGAATAAAATTGTGTCGTCTTTTTTTTTTAAAATATGCTAACGGATTTTTTTTTTTATTTCAAAACCTCAACAAAACAATACAATGTAAAAAAAAAAGAAAAATAACAAAATATTTGGATTACATGTTTCTCCTCTTTCTGCATTTACATGCCTAAATATAATAAATTTTTATTGTCGTTAATAGTTCATCGTTCTTATACAACACTAGGTGATGATGCTCACCTTCTATTTGTCACCGACACCAAACACTAAACACTAGGAACAAAACAAACTAAACAAAACAAACTAAATCTCTACCTAGAACCTAGGACTAGAGTGTTCCAGCCGCAACAGCGTCCTGCCATCGATGGGGGAACGGAGCGGGGGTTATAGTGTTAAACACCGGGTTTGTTAAATATTGTAATGAGTCGAAAAATTTTATATGTCTACGCTGGATGAATTCATCCACCGTAGGCAGCTCAAATATCTCATGCAGCTCACTGTTTCTTCGCAGCTCGAATGAAGTACCTCTGACCACTTTCATCAGTATACCGTTTTGAAATTGTTGGAGTTTCTTAGCTGTCGTATACGTCAGATAACGAAATAGCGGTGCACCATACAGCAGAGTAGGCCTGAGTATGCTCTTGTAAATCAGTAGCTTGAGACGCAGTGATAGATTGGGGGAAGTCAATAAGTGCGTAAGCCGGTAAGACTTCATGCGTGTATGCTTCAACTTTTTCGCAAAATGGTTACTAAAATGGAGGTTGCTAATGGTTTTTTTTTTTTTTTTTTTTTTTTTTTTTTTTTTTTTTTTTTTTTTTTTTTTTTTTTTTTCCCAAAGCTCTCAAACTTATAAAATAGGAATGTGGGAAAAATAAGGAAAATTATTTTTGGCTGGGAAGTGCCTTTCACTAAGGGGAGACCCCTATTTAAAGGATGTATGGTAAAACCAATAGGATGGTTTAGGATAAAGCAGTGCCTCATTTGTTTACCACCTTAACCAAGTACCAGGTATCATTTTTATGTTATCAGGACTAGCCTGTATTGCATATCCATGGAGCTAGATACTTAGGGATGCGGAAGAATGGATACGATATTAAAAAAACTGAACAAACAGATCAGCCCAATAACAGGCACCAAATAAACAAAAATTGCTAGCATTCTTTAATGCAGCAATCAGTAGAATGTAGAGAGAGATGCAGGTTCCAAACAAGATCAACTGGAAACATTGCACCCTGTCCCCTTTAGGGAGTAGATGGGGAACTTCTTGAAAAAAGATTCAAACCAAAGTTATCGACTATAGTAAATATAATAGGCTCATAAAATGGATTTGGCATTGAAAGAAAAAGTAATACAATATTTAATAACAAATATAAGTTTATTTATAAGTTTTGGAAAGGCGATAAAACTGTTTAATAATATAATATTTGTTATTAAATGAAGTTTAGCAAAATGTTAATCATCTGAAATACAACTCCAGGCCATGCTCAAAATGGGCACATAAAGGCTACATCAGATTAAATTTAAAACTGTTGTCCTAACTAGTGAAAAAAAAAAAAGTAATTTCTCTGGGTAATAAATTTCTAAATTTAATTTTATAAGCATTTATCATTTACCTGGAACTGACTTTAAGTAATCATGAGTAAAATAAACATTATAAATCACAAAGTAAACACTTTCCTTTTTTTTCAAAATCACCCAAATATTGTGAAAATAGGCTAACATGTCAAACGTTCAAGAACAATAAAAATTATTTTCTCTTATAGACAAGCTCTATATTTTCTTCTCTGACACATCCTGGGAAGAAGCGGAGCTTGTTGACATTGAAGTTTCCCCAATGGTAATAGGTTCCCCACCACATTTATATTCTATATAAAACTATGGTGGTGGTAACAATGTTCCAGTTGGCTTGTGATGGTCGCAGATGACTGAAGGTAGGCAAACAACAATTAATTAATTTTACGATATTATGTAGAACATTACAGACCTAATAAGTATAAATTGTTTTCTCTATTTTCTTATTATATATCAAATATTATCAGTGATTATTTTAGTTATGTGGTAACCATAATTACATCAAAATCTTTCTTTTGGTATTTGTGTTTTTTTTTACAAGATTATTAATGTTATCAAATTTAGAATCCTTTGATTATTTTTCAGAGTCTAATATTGATGATTACATATAATATAGATTCTTATTTTAATGTTGCTATAAAACGGTATATTAATTTTTTTTATTAATACTCTACAGTTTATACCTACGCCTTAAGTTCATAAATTGAATTACAATTTAATATTGTATTACATTATGTTTATTTCAGGAACTAAATAATCAAAATGGAGGCAAATTCAACAAGGAATTACTTGAGAGGAATAATATTCTTGTTGATGTATTCATGTAAGTACATACTATTTCATTTAAAACCCCAAGTAATTTGGAAATCAACATTTCACAGTAATTTCACTGATGCAGTTCGAATTGAAACATTCTTTTTTGTTTGTGAATAGTAGTTAACTCATAACATTAATAATATTAATAAAATATAATTGTTAATTATTAAAAATTATTTTATTGTTAGTTTTTCACTCTTGAATTAATATAATAATAGTTTTTAATTAATAAAATCAAAAATACCTTTAAATAAATAATGATTATTATTATATTTTATAGTATACTGTGTTTGTGGCAAATGTAGAATCACACATTCACATAATATTCACAATATAATGTATAATGTATTTCACATAATATCACATTCACACTAGTTTACAGGCAGTTGTAAACTCAATTTCCATAATTAAGAAACAATTGGATCCTATATTTTAATATATATAAATAATAAAGCCTGATTTAATTTTTTTTTCATTATGAATATAGTTCATTTAATATATTTTTGGGTACTATAATAATAACACAACTATAAAAAAAAAAGCTTCTAAAAGCCATGATAAAGTTGGAAAAACAATTGGGGAGTCATTTACTAAAAAAATGAAGTAGATTTTTTTTTAGACTGTCAATTATAGTTTATGATGTTTATTATGATTTTTCATTGCATACTTAAAAAATTATCAATCATGAAAAATTAAAAATATTAATAATCTTTAATATAAAACTGTTTTTTTATGAAGTAAATTGAAACAGCAGTATCTGTACTATGACTGCACTCTAGTAACATTTTGCTTTCTTGAACTATGTACATTACTTGGCATGAGTTCACATTTCCTTCTCCAATAATAATCAGTCCATTCATTCTTATATATTTTTAAAGCTACTTATCGGCGGTAGTAACAGTTGTTGAGCCATGGTGGTAGAGAAAGAGTAGGATGATCTATGAGCTTGACAACGGGTACCATTATTGATCTATCTGACACCATTTCTGACAGGAGTGTGTGCCCCGACAGTGCTGTCCTGAATACAGTGAAGAAGAGGCAGGTTAGGTTACGTGGTCTTGTAATGCTATGAGTTTGTAATTGAAATTTAAGGGTAGGTGAAAGCCGTCCCCAAAGGGGAATGTGAACCGGAAAGAAAACAGACTGAACAGCTGGGGGAGTCTGAGACATGGAGTAACTTGGAAGGTGTGGTGCCCCAGAAGCTACCGGCCAATGATATGCTAGTTTAGAGGGGCACAAGCAAGGCAATTCCACTGGAAAAAGTGTGGAGCCTGACAGCGCTTGATTAAATCTAGCTAATTAGGAATAGAGAAGTGTAGAGGTTAAATGAAAAGGTAGTAGTTAAGAACTGATGCAGCTGCATACCAGTCTCGAGAAGCTCCACTTAACTGAACTGAATCATCAGCTCTGATACAGGTGTATAAATATCCAGTGAGGAATCAGTATAAATAATCAAGAGGACTTTTATTCAGGCTCTGGCTGTGCTGGCAATTCCATCAGCAGCTGGGCACTGGTTTGCAGCTCGCTACTCATTATAACTGTTATTTACAGTTTCGTTGGTTACAAACATATTTATATTGATAATCTGTTCATATTTAACAGAGTACAGGGTAAATTAATTTTGTCAATGGTAAAAAGGTTGGCATAACACTGCTGAATCTTTTGTATTATTACAATCAAACAGTATTTTAATGTTGGTAGGTGCCTCGTTTTAGAATTCTATCAAATCTATGAGGTACAAACCCGCCCTTCCTCCTGAAGAATTAATTTTTGGGGAAATAGGGTTTAGAAACCAGCTCTCTGGAGTGAGCAGTCACCGTGCTAAACACTAGGCTGAAGGGATGGAGTTAGTTTTTAATTTAAAAAAATAAATTCAAAAGTTATAATATTTATTTAAAAAATCTCCAAGAAAACTTTTTTTTCTAGTCCTCAAATTTCTGATTATTTAGTTTATTATGCTTAAAAAATAATTAATGCATACAATATATAAATTAATTATTATTATTTATCTCATATTTACAGATTGTTTAGCATTTGGATCATATCTTAGAGAAATAGCTTCAGTGCCTTTAAAAGTTGGTTCAGGTGTAACAGGTAAGACAATTTTTAACTGTTATATATTTTAAAATAATTTATTAGAGAACATCTAACATGTTATAAGTATGGCCATCTTTGCATGTGTATTTTAATATAAGCACATAACTCAAATTTCTGTTAAAGCAAGGCATAAATCACCAAAATGATTTAACCTAGCGCCTTATTTCTCTCTAAAGGCAGGTTAACGTGATCAATCCCCTTAATCAACCAGAGTGAACTATGTAAACAGTTCAATGAAATTGAGCAACGTAAGTGATAAGTAGAAGAGTTGTTGGATTGTTAAAACAGCTCACTGGCTTAAATGATCCAAAAATCAACTAAATTTTCCTGTATAAACACAGCATTCCTCCATATTGAGAAAGTTCTTCTCTTTCACCTTTTACTCTTTCTACTAAACGAAAATTTTCAGTTTATCTTAAAAATAGTTTTTAAATAGTGAGCAAACTGGGTACACATATTTAGTTCAACCAGTTGGTACATTTTAATTGAACCTTATTGTTCCCTGTTTTTCTATACTCTATAAACCCACCTCAAGCCTATTTGTACCATAATATTTTATCTCCTGATTAAGCTTCAATCATTTTGAAAACAAATTGAATTTCACAGGGTTATTGAATTTTTAACCTGAAAGAGAAATATCAAGTTAAACGGACTTTTTATTAGAGCGTCAATTATAAAACTTCTAAAAATTGGATTTTGTAACTCTGTCAGTTGGGAGGTTCATTTATAAGCAGAGTTGTGAACCCAGCATGTATTTTTCATTATGTGAATATTTATTATGTCTATAAATAAGCTCACAATAATCCGGTGTATTTCCAGGACTAAATAGGCTTATCTAGGGTAGGGCTGCCATCTCTAAAACCTGCTCCCCGGACCGGAAGCGTAAGTTCCCCGGATTTTGGAGCTATCACCCCGGACATTTCAAAACGTATTCCCGTCTCGTGTTACTCGCTTCTGCGTTTTCTTTATTGCTAAAAGATTTATAATAATTTACTTTTGTTCATGTTATTTACCTTGCCTATAATATATCTGCAATAGCGTATAGGGTGATTTCCTATATACTAAGAATCGCCACACACGTCTACACATCTAATATTTTGCTACGCAGCTAAATAGATCGCTCGCGCTCGCCATTCGCCAGATCACGACATGCGTCGGTCAAGCGCGCCCCACCCCCGCTCGCCGCTCGCTTAGTAAAATAGCGTCGGCAGCGTGTGCGGTGAAATACCTAATCCATAGTTTTTATTTACATAAATTATGGGAACGGATCTGATCGAAAACCCGGACTTTTATCATAGTCCGGGTTGCACCCGGACTACAATTTAAACCCCGCCCGGACGCTCCCCGGACGTCTTCAAAACTAGGACAAATCCGGGGAAACCCGGACGGATGGTAGCCCTAATCTAGGGTCCATTATCTAGGGGGTTATATAGGGGTATAAGCTGCAAATACTTGAAATCATTTGCATAATTTTAGGGTGTGTGGTAATTCTAGTCTGACCTACAGACCTAAGAATTCAACCTTTCTCCTCAACTTCCATTTTACTCAACTCTTAATTGATCATTACAGCCCATCCCTTCATATATTGCTGAGTTTTTACTCTTGAACTCGTTATTACAAATGAAACGAATTGTCTGTAAGCGGCCTCAAGGCATGAGTAATTTTATTATTTTGCAAATTGTATTATGTATTTTTGATGCAAGAGAAGGTGGGATTAATAATAACAGCAATACCACTATAAAACTAATTACTGAATATGGAGGAAATTTGAAGTTTATTTATCTAAAGAATGCCGAATAGATTATGTAAGTGGTTGTTGACTTTGCTTTTAGTTGAATACATCTTCCTGCGTCGTTGATCACGGGGCGTAATGGTGTAGAGTTGAGCCCCGAAATGGGCAAATTCAGAGTAAATTTACGGAAGATTTTAACCTCGCCTTGGAGCCACTTAATGTGGCGATAGGGGAGGGAGGGTAGAATTCCACTAAATATCAAAATGATTCTTTTTACGTCACCAGTCTTTTTCGGAGAAATTCTCAAAAGATGGCTTAGCCATAGCTAACAATTAGAGGTAGGGATGTAGCGTGCATACAAGGTTGAGTATGATTCACCTCGTAAAAAATTGTCCAATGAAAAATCATGGAAGAAAGATAGGTACACAATACCAAGTTAGTAGTTAACGGTATTAGTAGTCGATAGTTGGATACAACATCGTTGGAAAATTATCGACAGTATCGATAGTTTATATGTCCTATTTCAAAGAAAAACACATTATTTTACAAGGAATTAAGAGATAAGTAAAAAATGAAGATGTTACTAATAATTAATTTCTTACTAACTTTATTATTGATACTATAAATTATTTATTAATTAAGCAATTAATAATTTTTATAATTATTTGTCAGTATTTTTATGTAAGATAGAAAGGAGCTGCTACGTTCGGAGGATGTGGGTTATTTTAATATATATATACGGATACTGGCTTGCGTTCTGACGCACTTATCTATCTGATACACAAGTGTATCTGAATACATAAAACTCCAAGGCAATATATGAAGAATGTATCTTTTCTAAGAATACATATACCCGTTTATATATTTGCCTGACTTGCCCAAAAACGCCAAGCTGTTACGCTCTAGTGGAATAATCGTCTCGATGTCGTTTTAGTCGAGTGGCGAAAAAGCGGTGCACCGTACAGCATAGCAGGCCTGAGTACACTCTTATATATCATTAGGTTAAAGCGTAATGACTTTCCTCTCCTCTGGAAACACTCCATTATTGTCCAATTCGCCAAACCCGCAAAACCACCCAACGACGCCTCATCTTGCCGTCCAATTAGCCTACTCCCTATCCTCTCAAAAATATTTGAGAAACTCCTCTTAAAAGGTCTACTTCCAATTGTCTAATCCAAAAACCTTTTTCCTATACATCAGTTTGGCTTCCGTCAACAACATTCCACTACTCAACAAGGCCTTCGCGTTGTTGATCACATTTCCTCAGCCCTTGAATCCAAACAGTATTGCACTGCTGCAGTTTTTGGACATAGCTCAAGCTTTTGACAGGGTTTGGCACGCAGGTTTGCTTTAGAAGCTCAAAACATATTTACCACAGACCCTTTTCCTAATCCTAAAGTCCTACCTTTCAAACCGCTTTTTCCAAGTCCGCAGTGGTTTAGAATATTCTAACTACTATCCCATAAAAGCAGGAGTTCCACAAGGCAGCGTCCTGGGTCCCATCCTCTATAACCTATACACCGCTGATGTCCCCTCTACCCCCAATACCTTCTTGGCAACATTTGCAGATGACACTGCAGTCTTGTCATCCTACTCAGACCCTGATATAGCATCCCAAAACCTTCAAAAACACCTTGATGAGATCGAGTATTGGTGTAACCAATGGCGAATCAAGGTCAATGAAGCAAAATGTTCCCATATAACCTTTACCCTCTGCCGCAAGTCCTGTCCGCTAGTCTTTTTCAATTCGATTCCTCTCCCCGTGTCTGTGACAGTAAGGTATTTAGGCTTCCATCTCAACAAAAGACTGACATGGAACCCACACACGAGGCTAAAAAGACAAGAACTAAACAGACGCCCCATCTCTCAATAGAAAATAAACTACTTATTTACAAAGTTATACTTAAGCCAATCTGGACATACGGAATAGAGCTATGGGGGGCAGCAAAAAAGTCGAACATCAAGCGCATCCAATCCTTTCAATCAAACGTCCTGAGAACAATAGTAAATGCCCCCTATTACGTCACCAACAAAACCCTTCATAATTATCTTAATATACCCTACATTCTTGAACTCATCCCTTCCAAATTCATGAAATTCCATAGTAACCTATCCAACCACCCTAATCCCGTAGCACAGTCATTGCACTGCTCCACTCATCCCTATAATCCTCCTCGGAGACTGAAACGGCAGTGGCCTCGTGACCTACTATAAATGCGCAACAGTAGGAGTCCTGGCAATGGCCAGTTTCTCCAATCATGTCCTGAGCGTATGTGGCTCTCGCGCTCTTCGTCAGCCTCCACTGGCTCGTTTCCGGTGACGTGGCTGGTGGGGGACTTCCCAAGACTCCGCTTCCTCTTTCGCTTGCGAGGGAGGCAACAACCGTGTGGACTTGGGGGGCCCCTGGGCTGTTTGTAAATATTGTATGAATGTGCGAGCGAATGATGAATTGTAATTATGGTATGAATGAAAACACTTATCTCAATTATTTATTGCCTATTAAGTAAAGGCAGATTGTAATTTCATCATAATAAAGTTGTTAACATGTAAAAAGGCGTAATGATAGATTGGGTGATGTTAAGAAATGGGCAAAATGGCCGCTAAAACGGAGGTGACAATCCATTTTAAAACCCAGATATACGAGGCTGTTTGCTGGGGAGTTTTTCTGCGTTCCTACAGTATATGTAGTAGGCAGTGGACGTTTTCCCTTTTGGAATGAGAAAATCACGCAGTCAGTCTTACCCACGTTTACAGAGATATTGAGTTTCCCCAATTTCTCACTTACAGAATCTATCACCCACCCTCACCCGCAGCGATCGATTTCTCAGGAAGCTAGTCAGAATCGAATAGAGCTGCTCCGGGCTCTCCCGGTGCTAAGCATTCGGCACAGAGTCCCGTGGGACACCGAGTCGAACGCCTGCGTGCAGTCTAGCGACATCTTAGCCGTGGCTACGTTTAGATTTAAATTTTGAGTTGCTTCTGTCTGTAATTTTATAAGGGGATGTTCTGTACTCAGACTGGATTAAAATCCTGTTCTGGCGGAATGATGTCGTTTCCGCACAGTAAAATTTGAGATAATTCAATACAATTTTCTCCAGAATTTTTCCCATTTGAGGTAATAAACTGATCGGGCGATAGTGGGCTGGGTGGTCTCCGCTCTTGGCTGGTTTTAGTAATGGAAATAAGATGGCTTGTTTCCATTTGTCGGGAAAGTACCGCAATCTTATGCACGAATTGTACAAGTTGGCAAGTTGCATTATTCCTCTCCTCGGCATTTGTTTCAACAATGCTGTAACGTTTCGATTTAAATTTTGAGTTGCTTCTGTCTGTAATTTTATAAGGGGATGTTCTGTACTCGGACTGGATTAAAATCCTGTTCTGGCGGAATGATGTCGTTTCCGCACAGTAAAATTTGAGATAATTCAATACAATTTTCTCCAGAATTTTTCCCATTTGAGGTAATAAACTGATCGGGCGATAGTGGGCTGGGTGGTCTCCGCTCTTGGCTGGTTTTAGTAATGGAAATAAGATGGCTTGTTTCCATTTGTCGGGAAAGTACCGCAATCTTATGCACGAATTGTACAAGTTGGCAAGTTGCATTATTCCTCTCCTCGGCATTTGTTTCAACAATGCTGTAACGTTTCGATTTAAATTTTGAGTTGCTTCTGTCTTTAATTTCATAAGGGGATGTTCTGTACTCAGACTGGATTGAAATCCTGTTCTGGCAGAATGATGTCATTTTCCGCACAGTAAACTTTGAGATAATTCAATACAATTTTCTCCAGAATTTTCCCCATTTGAGGTAATAAACTAATCGGGTGGTAGTGGGCTGGGTTAATATTCCTAAATAAGATGGCTTCTTTCCAATTTTTGGGAAAGTACCACAATCTTATGCACGAATTGCACAAGTTTGCACTATTCCTCTCCTCGGCATTAGTTTCAACAAAACCGTCTGTAACCCGTCGTGCCCTGGTGCTCGGTTTCCCTGATACCGGCGAAAAATCGCCTTGAGCTGCTTCGGAGACACAAAAATGTGGGTTTGATCTGTTTCTCGTGGAGGAGGTGGTTGGTAGTCACCAGTCCTAGCCATGTTATCCCTATCGTAATGTTCGGCTAGTTTGTTTGCTTGTTGCTTCGCGGTCAAAAGAGTATCGCCTTCGTGAAGGCGGACGGCAGATGTTTTGCCTTTGGTAGTTTACAACACCTTCCAAAATTTTCTGTGATCGACGTGAGTGCTACTGAGACGCTCATGCCACTGTGCTGTCTTCCAGAGTTTCATCAAGCTTCAGATTCGCGTTGAGAAAGAATTCACAACTACCTTCGCTTGAGGATCTCTAGTCCTGTACCGTTTGTTCTTCCAATTGTTGCGCAAGGCAATAAGTTTCAGAATATGGCCCTTAGGTGGTCGCAGGGTCGGTGGCATGGGGCTGTACTTTGTAATAGCATTGTCCGCTGCGTCGACGATCACATCAGTAATGATAGACAGTTGGCGATCTACTTCCTCTTTTGTGCGGAGAACTGGCACTGTATGCAGATTGTGGTAAATCTGCGACCGATACAGGTCCCAGTCGGCACGACTGTAGTCGTATCTCGTTCACTGTTCACTGTTCGAAGTCTCAGCTGTTACTATTCCTCCTCTCCACTGTCTCGTCCCGACGTATATGTTTTCGTCCTGGACCTTGTCTATCTCTCTTCAACATAAGGTGTTTTCTTTATGGCCCTTTGTGATCGTGTATGCCTTTTCGCACCATCTTGTGAATGGGTTACTCACATTATTCTCGGACCACCCTAACTGCTGAGTCCCATATCCCTTCTGGCACTTACTTTCATGACAGGAAAAAAAAAGGAAAAGTTGTAAACTGTGTGATCCTCCACCCCTATCCGACAATCTGTGACAGATGGGGAACGCTTACCTTCGGTACCTACACCTAAAACAGTGGTTTATGGCATGCCGACAGTCGGCCCTTTATCCCTCTGGCCTCAGCCCCTTAAGGATATTAAATAATTTTACACTATATTGCCCATGTCGGGGGGATGAACAGTGCAATTAAAAGAAAATATTGTGAAATTTAATTGATATTTATTGAAAAAAAAAATACTAATTAAAAAAAAACAAGAAGGAGTTTTTTCAATACACATTTAGAAAAACATTTTGTTGAAGTGACATTCAGCACGCGTCAGTGAAAACAAACACTACGTATTTTGACGGACTACATCAATCACTAAATAAAAAAAAAATTAGTAAACATTTTAGATATTTAAAAGGTTCAACTTGCAAGTTTGATTAAAAAAATAACTGTCTACCTACTACTTTCTTTTAGCCACAGGCTGTACGGTTTTTTAAAATACCTATCTATTGTACGTCTTTTTTTAAAGACCTTAACGTTAAATTTGGACAGTGAATAAGTGACCTCTAAAATATGTTATTTTTTATTTTTGTGCGTTTAAATACGTCTTTTTGCAGGAAAACTACAGAGTAGTTGATTTGCATTTCATGAAAAAAAAAAAAGTAATTTCGTGTTTCCAGTTTTCTCAACAGTATCAACTCTTTAAAATGTGTTAGTTTCATTCTTGTTTGTTTCATTATTATTCCAGTCTCTGTTTTTTTCTGTTTCAAATCAACACTGCTATTACATTTGAGGTAAATATTTCAGTTATTTCTACAACTGGTGTTTTGGTTATATATCTTGATTTGGTTATATTTTATTTCATTTATTATCTTCACTTCATTAACTGTTGTCATTATATTAATTCAATTTTTTTCTTTTCCTATTATATTATAAAACGAGCATAATCACTTACTGGAATAGTAAAATAAAAATGCTATAAAGCAGACACTCTTGCAACACCTGCGAGTATTTTCAGGAACTGACTTATGACTGTGGGCGGAGGAGAACAGGGAACATCATGGCTCAATTACAAGAATGAATTTCGTACGTGAAAAGGGTTCTGTCGATAGTCTTAGGAATTAAACCAGCGCTATAGATAGATAAAAACTATGGTGTCGGAGGGGGCGTCACTAGAGGAGGGCCTGATAACTCTAGCCCTGGTGACAAGTGCGGATTGTAGTAGTTAATAACATGGACCATGTTCCATGTCGGCGTTAATATCTGACTCCATTTATTGATAGGGATGTGTCCCGACAATACACTGTGTTCAGGATGAGGTTCACAGGTTCATAAAGAATAAGACCAGTTTTCACAGTTCGAGCGGGAGATCGGCAGCGTAATAGTACAAGTCGTCAGAGGGTCTCTAGAGGCTGTGAGACGAGGTGACTGCCCAGAGGTGTGGCAGAGAGAGAGTAGACTAGTAGACGATTCCAGGGCCCCGGGGCCTTGGAGTATCGCGACTGTCTAGATGCAGAGACTGGAGAAGAGAAGAGTAGTAGAAGACTGAGTGGGCTTACTCCCAGGGCCCCGGGGCCCTGGCGTATCGCGACGAGTGATAGTGGCTGTCTAGATGAGGAGCCCGGGAAAGAGTGGTTTTTCAGGGCGAAACCCCTTGGCTTTAAACATTACTTCCCCTTCCAACCGGAAGGAGGAGCCTAGCTTGAACGGGGTATGTTTATTGATGCCCAGGTGGCTAATCCCCCTTATGTTTATGACTGTTGGCCTAAAAGGGTGGGTTTTATGATGTCACACCTACCGAGATACGTGATTGCTCGTCCTCTAAAGGACTGTTTATTGGCATGGCTTTAGATTTTATGACCCCGGAAAAGTGACTGAAGGTCTGCCCGGGTCTATTTATGGCAGTCAGGTGGCTTATCCTCTCAGGTTTTATTGCTGTACCTTCGACCCTCTGTTACTTGTTTTACGACTACCGACCTCTCTATGATTTATTACAAGAAGTTTACAAAGATTTGCATTTATATTATAATACATTATGCACCAGAGTATAGGGTAATTTACATATGTGATTGGCAATCGCTACATATAGATATAACGATATTACAGTAGACTAACTGATGTCGAACTCCCCCCCCCCTACAAGTTACTGGGGGAACTGAGTACATCATTTAGTTTCGTTTACTGTATCCAACAGTGAATATTATTATTGCTCCCGATAAGATCGATAAATTAAGGTTATGTTATCATTATCTTTAGAAAAATCTTCTAAAAATCTTTAACGTATTCTCTTATAATCGTTGAAACACAAAAATAATAAAACTGCCAAAACTAAGCTAAGCTCCATTGTTATCTACTGCTGAGGTAGCTGGATCCTGACATAGGAACGATAATTGGTACTCATTATTTTACTATGTGGACATCGTTGAGCTGGGCTAGTAAATAACACATTTTTGGAAGGCTACATCCTCCGATCATTCCGCCTCTCCTTACTATCAGAACCAGCTTACGTGACGACAGATGAGACTAAATACCTGGGCCTCTGGAGAGCTCGGGCTCTGTTCTAGCCCTAATGATCTTTTGGATTCACATAAGGTATTGTTTTTAGAATGTAGAGTAGAGTTTTGTTTTAGTACTTTGTTTAGTGCTAGGGAATCTAGGCAAAAGCACAATTTTTTTTCAAGGGCGTCGCTTTAAAAGTTGACCGACCTGTGAAGGTAACTGCTTTGGTACAATTGTTATCACGTAAGTAATTATAAAGTTTGAGAGAATGTACGCTGACAATTTTTATTGAGTAATATACAAGAATCCTCCTTAACAGGTCGTCTTTGATGCAATGGGCTGGTCACGTTCATCCCAAGTTCGTGAGCTGGACACCCCATCAAAGATCGTTAATAAATAATTATATGGAGCAATGCGAGTTACTAGGTTCATTGTAATGTGGGATTAATGCATAACATAACCAATAATGCGAGGCCTTACTTAGTACAAAAAGCAAACGTGAGGGTAGCCACACCGAACGGAGAAAAATGACGACCGAAGCAGGAACCTACCTGAATATAGTAAGTTCTAGAGAGAGAAAGAGAGTGAAAGAAAATCACATGAAATCGGTCAATCAATTGGAAATGATTTTGAAAAGAAATAATAGCAAATAAATAAAATTATTAAATTATAATAAATAAATTTAGTGAGTAAGCACAAACAAAGCACACTAGATATTCAGCAATAATGGAGCAGCCAGCGGACGTCATTAGAGTTAGCGTTTTGTGGTTGGGTTAATCCCAACTTCGTTGAGAATTCGCATGATTTCCGGGGAGCTGTGCTTCAAGCCCTTGACACCTCACATTCCATGCTAACTGTCGATCTGTTCTTGATAAAAGTCCTCACTCTTATTTCTCTCAACCTCAAATCAGTACGCTACCAACTATCTATATGAATAAATCACTTTGAAATAAAAACCCACGTGTAAAATTTCAGGTAAATCTGTTGATATTTACGAAATGACAAACTTAAGATGAAAATAGATCATAACTATTTTTTTGATTGTTTTTAAATTTAAAACTATTACAAAATGTATTATCATTTTCGCAGGAGCTATTAAAAACGTATCTTCATCAGTCATTCCAACTGTTTCTGAGGGTAAGTAAATATTTACAAGATAGTTCTCACAATATTGTTAAGTTATAAAACCTTATTTTAACTATGATACCAGTCCAATTGGAAGATTCTTCTTTTTTTTGTTTATAATTTCCTTTTCCATTAGATATGAAGTGCAGTACTGAAGTGAATGTGAATAACTTAGTGTAGTTCGGGCTATACGTTAAGAGCTTCGTTGTCTTCACCTCAATGTGCCAAAAGAATATTCTTTTTGACAGCTGTTGATTTAATGGATAATTTTATCAGTAAAATAGTCAAATAAAATAGACAATGTCAAGGTCGATCCAACCGTCTAATTTCTATTCTTCTTCCAAAACAAACTCTTTTAAGGAGTTTTATTCTTCATCGAATAAACATTTTTGACTAATTACAACCTATATAAAGATTTTATCCGTTTCTAAATCGAATTAATGCAAACAAGTAGCCAACGCGAGATTCGTCCTTCGCACATTTGTATTAATCTTGAGAGTATGTCTCGGGTAGAAAAAAGGTAATGGTGGTAATCATACACATTATTCGAAATTATTCAGAAAATTTTCGTAAATTTAAGTGACATCGTTAAGTGAAGTCCTATTATAAATTTGTCTATACATATCCATTACTAGTTTTTAAGTGATGAAATGGAATGAAATATTCTAAACTGCTCACGAATTAAAATAGACCACTTATTTATTCAATAGATTACTTATTAAGTTATATAAGGGGGGGGGGGGGCACCCGAAAACACCTGCACAAGTGTTGAAAGAAACTATTTATTCATTGATAACTATGAACAAATCAAATTTAAATTTTTACATTTTTTTTTAAAAAGGTTGTTTTTTATTTATTTTTTAAGGCATTTTAGCATTATAAAAAGCTGTCGGGTGCACTAGCTAAACGAGTACTGATGTTGAAAGATGAATGTTAATGTCTTAAGGTGATTAAATTCAGATTAAATCCCAATAACGTAAACAAAATGAATTTGTTTTTGTTTATTTTTATTTTTTATTAATCCTCACAGAGATTAAGATTAAGATAAAAATAGTTGATAAATTGTGAAAATAGTTCAATTTGTGAGCAGTTTATATAAAGAAAAAAAACGCTTTGGAATCTCAAGTAGGCAGCTGTTTAGTTGGAAACATTTCTGTTAACAGTTGTTCAATACATTATGCATAAACATTGTGAAAGTTTTAAGTGTTTACGTAGAAGCATGTAAAATCGTGTTATTCTCATTGTTGCTTTGCTTCCATCATGTATTTATGTACTCAACGCGTTTTTATGGACAAACTGTTTAAATATTTATACCAATGAATAAATATTTACAATTTATTGACTTTAGGCTGACGGATGTACTAGGTTTCACCATGTGCCTACTTATTGATGCATAATTTATGAGTTGAAACGAGTATGTATCCTCAACCTCAACAATTCCTACGGTATCACGCAAAACCTATCGATTCTGTACATGAATTCGCCCCAATAGGCAATTGTTCATCGTCTACCTTCAAGACATGAATAAACACTTTGAGCATAGGGCACTGCACAGTTGGACAGTAAGAGCATTCTTCAGGACACCTGCTCTCACGTCAATTTTCAAAAGATTTCTTTTTATTCAATATTTTTTTTTTGTATTATTATGTTAGACACAGCCACTTTAAATTTAAAACCTAATGACAAAGCTGTATGTGAAAAAAATACAATTAAAAACCCCAGTAGCACAATAATAACTATTCAGTTAACACATACAACAGTATAACCTTAGAAATCAGTTATATTAACAAATTATTATTTTAAAGAATTCAGTTAATTTTAGTTTCGGATCGGGAGTATGTGGAGTAACTTAAATGGATGTGTACTGGGCATTCCAAAAATAGGTTGTACAAGTTATCACATAAGCAGCCTAGGTCGTACTATGTGTAGTAATTTTTAAGGTTTGTTTTGCCAACTATGTGTCTTATGGCGAATTTCAGGTGGTAACTACCACTTAATCTTACTGATTACATCACCGTCGTTATCATATCTCAAAATTTGGCTCAAAATTTTGGAGTACGAGCTGAAATCATTCCATTAGTATTTATTTATTAGAGGCCACAATGTCGAGGTTCATTAAAACCAATCATTGATCCTCACTTAGTTAATGGCTTCAATTACACAGTATATGGTTAATGTAATTTTTTTCATGCGATGCACTGTACGAATAATGAGTAATTTCAATAATAAAACCATTAGCGCACAAAAACAAAGTACTAAGATTTTTATGCTGAATTTCTAGAGAAATAGGAGTTGAAAAAATGTACAGAAAAGTTTTTTAAATTATTTTATTAGAGCTATAAGGCTAAATATATTTTGTTATTTCATTTTTTTTTTTGTTATTTATTCAAGTTATTCGTAATAAATATAAATTGACTGGAAGTCAACCGTATAATTAAATGGGAGTTATATAAAAAAAAAAAGCACTCTAAGCACACGGTTAATTTTTGCTCCTTTAATATTAATTGAGTGGCATATCATGTGGAATTTCAAAATATTATTCAAATGAATAATTGAATCGATGTAATATTATACCTAGTGTTTTTTTTTTTCTATTTCAACGTTTGAAGTTTTAATGATTAAAATCTTAGAACAAAGAAGGCGTTTGAAATATTTTTTTTGTCGTCTGACTTCCAAACACTAGAATAAATATGAAATGATTGTATTATTAATTGTTGAGTAACTTGTTATTGAGAAAAAAATCAGTGACTTGAAATATTGATATTGAATGCTGATAAAAGAAAACGAAGTCTCAAAAAAATGTATATAATTGTAATCATAATAAACATCGAAGTCAGCTCTGGAAAAAATGCCAAATTTAGCGATTTTAAGAGAAAGTTAACGAGACCCTCCAATGATAAAGAGGGGGACCAATGATCATAAGGTCCCTGGTTCGAATCCTGCCTGTGTCACTATTTTTTTCTCTTTATATAAAATATGTAATTTAAATTGAAATTACTTAAATTTGTACTTAATTCTAGCGCATTTGGTGATAATATTTGTTTTCCCTTCTACATGGGCCCATGAATTGTGAAGGTCCAATATGATTGAAAAATTCTTAACAATGACTGTTACTTTAAAATAAATAAATCTTTTTTTGAGTACCAGAGATGTCTAGAGAATTCAATGGATGAAATAACACAAGTGGGGATCTTAAAGGCAAAATAAAAATGGTTTATGCCATCAATCAAGTTATGATTCTTCGTGTTTTCATTCTTTACATAAAAGTAAATGGAATCGTCATTATTACGGTTTTCAAAAACAGATGCCTATAAATATTTGCTAGTAGGTTTTGATTGACTTCTCAAAGACGGGAAAAATAATACTAAAAACTTACTAAGGGTCATCAACAACATATCACTTGGAAATACTTTGAGTGTGTCCTCAGGAGACCTACTGACTGTAATTTTGTTATGTATGGCAAATTTTCAATTACTATATAACAAGAATAAATCGTATATTTAATGTGGCTATATGACATGCATGAATTTTTTTTTACGACTATTTTCTTAACTTGTTTGGTATATGACAGCTGTATTATTGCTTTGTTTTAATTATTGTTAATTTGCCGTTAATATTGTTTTATTTTTCTAAAGAAGAGGAAGAAAAAGAAATATGTTTCAAGCGATTAGGATGTTTTTCCTTAGAGAAACCTTGGAAATCCCTATTAAGACCTCTACCTAACCCATGGAGCCCAGCTGATCTCTCCCCATCAGTTCATTTGTATACCAGGTAATGCTGTATATATATATATATATATATATATATATATATATATATATATATATATATATACTTTATTTATATTTTTTCAGGTCACTGATTCGAATAAATTTTTTTTGGTGACTTTTGGCATTACGCCCTAGGAGCAGAAAAAATATTTTAAATATAAAAACTCATATTTGTGAACATCGTTTTCAGTCTTTGTTTCACGTGCCAACTATGGTTTTCTTATATGAATTTTTAAAACGTGTTGGATAATTGTAATAATAAGTTGGAAAAAATGTTGGATAATTAAAAAAACCAGGCGACGTTTCATGTAAGTCAAAAAAATATGTTTTAGGAAAAAAACAATCTTTTATTAGTTTTCTGTCCCAAAAACCATCTGTAAGAAATACGAATTTTCATTGCAAAAAAAAAAAATTCAATCAACAGCAAATCATTTTCGCCAATATCTTTTACTCTACATAAATCTTCATCATTCGTCTGAATTTTGTCCAAATCTAACGTTATCATCTCTCGAAAGGTTAAAAAAAAAAAAAAGATATAATCTCTTAGTAAAGGTTAACAGAAATTAAGTTTGATGAAAAACGTCAAGTGTATTCTGTTATATCTCCCTTTCTAATTTATTTCTGAATACCAAGTTGATGCTGTCTCGTTTTCATGTAGTTTCGTGTAGTTTAAAGGGGTTTACATCGCTATAAAGTTTAAAAAAGAGAAAGAGAAAGAGCTAGGGGAAGAGAGAGAGAGAGAGAGAGAGGGGGGGGGGCGAGAAAGAGGGCGAGAGAGAGAGAGGGGGGGTGAGCGGTATAGAAAGAGAGAGAGATCGAGAGAAAGAGAATGTATGAGAAAAAATATTGATTTTGTCAAACATTTTCTGGCGTCTATAACAAAGGTTTTGTAAACCCCCGACCTTCTCCCTCTTCCTCCTCCCCCTAAATGTTTACAGGAATCTGGGGAAAATATTAATGCCAGGAGAGGGCATTACCCAAGGACAGGGGAACCTGAAATATTACAGGGAATTGACATTTAGATTACCGACATTTTATTAAATGATAATGAACAAATAGCATTTGATTAAAAACAAAAAAAAATCCTTAAGCTATTTGATAAAAAAAATACTTAAACTAGTTGATAAAAAAAATAATTAAACTATTTGATAAAAACTAAGTAAACTATTTGAGAGAAAAATTACTTAAACTATTTGAGAGAAAAATTACTTAAACTATTGGACAGAAAAATACTTAAACTTTACTAAACTTGAAACTGGTAAACCAGAGTTTTATTAACTTAAAGTTTGCTGATCGAAGAATGAGAACAAAATAAATACATCACTGTCCGTGTTTATCTATACGTATGCATAGTTTGGTGTTATTTGGTGTAAACTGATGAACGACGTAAACAAACAACATAAACCCTCGGTACGTGGAAGCTACGTCCAACGAGGTTACCTGTCGTAGCTAGATAGTGGATTAGTCAATCAGCTGTGAGGTTCCCGGTGGATGGAATCGGTGAGTCGATGATCGATATGCTCATATCCATACTAGTTCCCAGTCAAATCTCCAACCAGAGGTGCTCCCCATAAACCATAGGCCGATAAGGTGGTGAGATGAGGGGGGGGGGCGCTCCGGCGGGTGTTGGCCAACCCAGCTCTGGATACACACACTGACTGCAAGCGACTGATCTCGGTGCTCCGTCCTTTTAATCCTCTATAAAGGATGTAGGGTCTTACGGGGCCTCGGAGGCGTCCCGCACCGTTATTTGTTTTGTTTACTTTCCAGCATATTTCACATAAAACAAAATCAATACACTCACATTTGAAACACAAAGATATTCTTAGAACATTTATAATATTATCAATAATTATTAATTCTTTATATAAAACTAACCAAATACAAAAAAAAATATTTATCTCTAATTTACACTTTTTTTTTATAATAAATTTTACGAGGGTACTTTGTTAGATAATTACTTGTCAGCGCAAGACCCCTTATTTGGCTTAAACAATGAATGATAATTTTTCCCTTCAATAACTAAAATAAACGAATTACCGGCGTAAACAATCGCTAATTTACATTGGCTATAAAAGTCTATCGGTCACAACACTCCCCGATTTCCAAAAGTGTTGACCCTAGGTCAACACTTTTCTTTCTCGTGACACGCACTGACACCCTCACTCTTTGTTTCTCCCTCCCCGGCTAGACCGGCGATTATTTCTCAATAAGTAGGGACTGCGCGGCAACATCGGTGCCTCTGTACTATCCGCCTCCCAAGTTGGGTCTCGATAGTTGGTACTGTCATCTTCCACCGAGGTCTCTCCCGAGACCTCCGATGGGTTCACCAACGGGGTAACCGGGCGGGAGGTCTCCTTTTCGCTCGATGAAACATCTTCCTCCGTACGGATCATACTTGGTCGCCCCTCCGCTTCGCCCTCAGGCCACCAGCTTGGAGCCACTACATCCCTTCTTGGCGAGCTAGTGGCCAATAGGGAATCGTTCCCAATGGCCCTTTCTCTAGGATGGGGCTCTTCCTCCTCGTCAGAGTCGGTTAGGGGGATCGGCCAGAAGTCCTCTTGGTCTCTTTCCTTATCCCTTACTTCGTCATCGTCATCTTCCGATTCAGACTGTTGCTCCTTTGGATACTCCGTTTCGAGACCACCGTTAAAAGCCGGTTTCAAGCGGTTCACGTGTACTACCTGGGTCCCGCCGGTTTCATTCCTGATTGCATATGTTACCGCACTGCATTTCTTGACTATTATCCATGGTCCCGTCCAAGGACAATGAAATTTTTTTAAATTTCCTGGTTTTACCGCGGGTACATGTAGGTATACCGCGTCGCCCTCGGTGAAAGTTCGGGATCTCCTATCTTGGTTAACCGCCGCGGTTCTGCGAGCCCAAGTTTTCTTAATCCTTTCACGGGCTTCTTCGTAGGCCTGTTCTACACGAACCCTAATCCTTGCAGCTTCATCTTGTGTTAAGGCGTTTTCCAACGCTTCCACAGGCTCTATCCATTCCCCTTCCGGAGTGCGGAGCTCTCTGCCATATAACAGGAAGTTCGGCGAAAATCCCGTGGCAGAATGTGGTATGGAGCGATAAGCCATTAGTGAATAGGGGACCCACCGGTCCCAATCTCGCCCATCTTTTCTGGCAAAGTGAGCCATGGAATCTCCCAGTGTACGATGAAAGCGTTCCAGCATTCCATTACTCTGGGGATGGTAGGGGGTGGTTTGGAGTTTTTGTATGCCTAAACCCTTGCACACGGATTTGAACAACGCCGACACGAAATTCCTGCCTTGATCAGTCAGTAGTTTCTTTGGAGTCCCATGTCTGGTGATTATACGCTCGACAAAAACCCGAGCGGTCTCGTCCGCCGTCTGTTCCCTTATAGGTTCAGCTTCAGTGTATCGGCTGAAGTGGTCTATAAAAGTTAACAAATATTTATTCCCGCGGCTACTCTTTGGGAACGGCCCCACGATATCCAGGGAAACCAGTTCGAATGGCTCCTTGGGAAAGAAGGGGGCCTCTAGAGGAGCTGTTAACCCAGGGGGGGTCTTTCTCTGAGCACACGAGTGGCACCCCTTAACGAACTCTTCTATATCTTTCCCCATCGAGGGCCAATAGTACTTATTCTTTATCAGTTCATGGGTACGTTCTCTTCCCGGATGTCCCGCCCATGGCCGACTATGGTGTTCCTCCATGATCTGTTGCCGGCGATCTAGTGGAACCAAAATTTTCCATTGATTCGGGTCATCACCTATTCCGTAGTATATTATACCATCCGCCGCCGTCCGTAACCCTCGTGGGTTATTTTTGACCCATCTCTGGCATTCTTCGTCCTGTTCCTGCCCTCTTTTCCAAAGAACCCGTTGGGCTCCTTCGTCGAACGTCCTTATACCCGCTACGGCCCTACTCAGGGAGTCCGCGTTGGTATGCTTCTTCCCTGGTTTGTGGACGACCTGATACTCGAATTCCTCGAGTCTGAGAGCCCACCTCATCAAGCGTGAGGACGGGTCTCTTAGGGACAGCATCCATTTAAGTGCAGCGTGGTCAGTGACAAGTGTAAACTTTCGACCCAACAGATAGCACCTAAAATGCTTGGTTGCCCAGACTACCGAAAGTAGCTCTCTTTCGGTAGCCGAATAATTTTGTTCCGCTGGGTGTAGCTGTCGACTGGCAAAGGCGATAGGCCTTTCTTGTCCGTTTCGGAGTTGTGAGAGGACGGCCCCTACTGCCATTCCAGAGGCATCGGTCGCCAGAATGAAAGGGTCCCGGAAATCAGGATAAATCAGCACTCGGTCAGAACACAATATCTCCTGTAGAGCGGTAAACGCCTCGTCTTGTTCTTTCCCCCAGTGAAATGACATTCCCTTCCCCGTCAGCTGGGTGAGGGGCTTGGCAATTTCGGCGAACTGAGGTACGAACCTCCGGTAATATCCAGCGAGACCCAGGAAGCCTCTCACTTCCCGAGCCGAACCGGGTTTTGGAAATTCTGTCACCGCCGTGATCTTTTCTGGGTCAGGTTTCACCCCTTCACTGGTTACCAAGTGGCCAAGGTATTTTACCTGCCTGACCACAAACTTACATTTTGGTCCTTTCAACTTCAGATTAGCACCCCGCAGTCGCTCCAGCACCCTTCTTAATCGAGTGCAGTGCTCATCCATATCACCACTGAAGATGATAATGTCATCTAAATAAACGTAGCAGTCAGTCCCCTTAACTCCCATCAGTACCTGGTCCATAGTTCGCTGGAATGTGGCTGGGGCCCCAGCAAGCCCGAACGGCATTTTATGGTACTCGTAGTGCCCCCCTAGGGTGGTGAATGCAGTTTTCGGTCGATCTTCCTCGGCCACCGGTATTTGGTGGTAGCCGCTGGCAAGGTCTAATGTTGTGAAAAGCCTACTCTGTCCCAACATCTCTAATGTTTCCTGAATCAATGGTAGGGGGTAAGCATCCACCTGCGTTACTGCATTCAGCCCCCGGAAATCAGTGCAGAATCTATACTGGGTCCTTCCGTCTTCATTTCGTTTGGGTACCAACACGACAGGTGCTGCCCAAGCACTGTCGGAAGGAGCTATCACTCCCTTGCGTAACATATCTTCTAAGTGTTCTTCTACTACCGCTCGTTGGTTGAAGGGCACTCGATACGGGCGCTTGATCACCGGGGGAGCTTCCCCTGTTGGTATTCTATGCTTCACCCCAGTAGAGCAGCCTTCCTTTCCCGGTTCTTCGAAGAGATCTTTAAACTCTTCTAGCAGCGACTCGACTACACCCTTATCCGACTCACCGAGGTGGTCTACATTCCATAGTTGAGCCCCCTTTTCCAGAGCATTCTCGCTACCCTCTACTCGGTGTATCCGAACGTCCCTTTCATTTCTTTCCTCCGTATGCCATTCCGCGCCTATTCCCAATAATTGCCCTTTATCGAGGTAGGTATCCACCGGCCCCGAGTTCATAAGTTGGATCCAAACCTCCCCGTGTTCTACGAGCCCAATACTTCGCCCTACTCTTAAGCTACCTTGTTTCAATGGTACCGGCTCGACAACCACCACTGCCTTCTCTCTCTGGTGGATCGTTGCTCTAATGAGTTTCTCACTACACGAAGGGATTGCGATTCGAGCAGAGCTGGTAATTTCTAGCCCCTTGGTCTCATCGTGCTTGTCGGGTTGTTCGCGGGATCCCGGGGTCTCTACTGCTTTGTTCGCGGCCTGCTGGTTTCCGCGTTTGGCCCTCTTTTTCCTCTTCTGTTGGTGCTTTCTTTCTTGGGCATGGATTAGGTCGGACGAGGATCCATCCTTTGGAATTGGCTCCTCTTGCGTCGTTTCCCTTGTACTTCTCCCTTTCGCTTCTAAGGAATTTATTGCCACTCCCAACTGGTGAAGGGGATGTACGTTGACTGGTTGCTTCTCAAAACTCAGGCCAGCGTCGGGCGGCGTCACTATCACCTCCCGGTTACGAATATCCAGTTTGGCTCCTAGCTTTTCTAGCAAATCCAAACTTATGATTCCGTCTCCGGGCAAGTTCACGCTGATTATCATCACCTGATGTTTCACTTCCAGGCCGTCTACTTGGCACATCAACTCTTGTACCCCCAAAATACGCAGAACCTGTCCTGTTACTCCTCTAGCTCGGACGCCGGCGGGCCTTAATTGAACTCCCGGAAGCGCCGTGCGAATTAGCGTCACTTCGGCCCCCGTGTCTACTATCATGTGGTGGAGATATCCCCCAATTAGCATGTCCAGTTTTATCAATTTACCTACTCCGGCTCCCACCCCTGTAAGCCATTTCTCATCCACAGGCTTGGGTTTCTCCGGCCCAGACGGGGGGTGACCGTCGGGCCTTAAGCATTTGGGGGGCCCCTGCACGGGGTTCAGATCGGTGAGTCGATGATCGATATGCTCATATCCATACTAGTTCCCAGTCAAATCTCCAACCAGAGGTGCTCCCCATAAACCATAGGCCGATAAGGTGGTGAGATGAGGGGGGGGGGGGCGCTCCGGCGGGTGTTGGCCAACCCAGCTCTGGATACACACACTGACTGCAAGCGACTGATCTCGGTGCTCCGTCCTTTTAATCCTCTATAAAGGATGTAGGGTCTTACGGGGCCTCGGAGGCGTCCCGCACCGTTATTTGTTTTGTTTACTTTCCAGCATATTTCACATAAAACAAAATCAATACACTCACATTTGAAACACAAAGATATTCTTAGAACATTTATAATATTATCAATAATTATTAATTCTTTATATAAAACTAACCAAATACAAAAAAAAATATTTATCTCTAATTTACACTTTTTTTTTATAATAAATTTTACGAGGGTACTTTGTTAGATAATTACTTGTCAGCGCAAGACCCCTTATTCGGCTTAAACAATGAATGATAATTTTTCCCTTCAATAACTAAAATAAACGAATTACCGGCGTAAACAATCGCTAATTTACATTGGCTATAAAAGTCTATCGGTCACAGTTTTATCACTAGTAAGTGCCATTTTAACAAAATAGATCAGATTCCAAGTATTGGCAATAAAAAGCAAAACAAATATGTTCAATTCTCTTTATACATTAAATTTTCGATTTCTGTAGTCTCGAAACTTTAATTTTTCAAAATTTCTTTTTGGGTGGCCATCCCTAATATGTTCTTAACCATGGGTAAAATAAGAAATTTAAATATCAGATAAATTCTTGAAATTGCTTATGAAAACTTTGAAATCAGGCAAGCACCTCTTAAAGGAGTTACTATGTTATTCACGTACCTGCAGCCATCACGCCTTGCCTAACATGCATTTAGTGTAATCCAAGATGTAGTTACCTTGTTTGGTTTTCTTTATTAACGAATGATACAGGGAATCGGGTGCTTTCTTCGGTGTCTCTTCAGTTGCTACTCCACTTCGTCTCTTTTCAATTCAATTAAAAAATCGAATATTTTTTTGTTTTTATTTTTAGAGTATGATAAAAATATTTCTTAAAAAGGAAACTAAAATGTTGCTCAGATCCTTGTTGCATAATGAAGCCCAAACGAAATTATATTCAATCTGATTTAAATTTAAATAAAACAGTTTTTTTTCTCTGTGAAATATACACTAAATAAAAAATTACAGGAATTCAAATGGATACTTCAATATAAGCTTGGAGAGTTCAAATATGTCTCTGGAAGGTAGTGACTTTGATCCAGAGCGTGCTAGAACTGTTGTAATAACTCATGGATTTGCATCTAATGGGTTAAGTGAATGGCTTCTTGAAATGAAAGATGCATACTTGCGAAATGTAAGTTTATTGTAATAATAGATGTAAGAATAGATTGATAGTTTGTGTAGGGTTTGGGTTAAATAAATAAACATATGCATGTGATATAAACTCTATAATTATTATAATAATGTAAACATTACAACCAAGGACAACATTACATTGGAAGTATTACTTCCATCTAGCAACAATACGTTAATGATAAAAAAGGTGAGTCCCATCACCTTTAGTAAATTCAATCCATTCATGTATAATGTACATCATTATACTTTCTACAATGCAGAGCATTATTATTTGTATATTAGAACCTGTAGAAGCCAAGCTACAGAAAATACAAGGAAGAAATTGTAAATAGATTCGCTTGAGAATCAATATTTTTTACTATATATATGTGCAAATTTTAACAAAGGAATATGGAAAAAAAATCTATATTACATAAGAAAAAATAAATAATTGGTAAACAAACCAATGAATTATAGAACAACCGAGCAGGCAGTTTGTTGGAAGGCTCCCTAAACCTTCAGGTCTCCCCCATAGCCTCCTTCTTCTTTATTTAGACTCTCCTTCTGTCAAATCTTCTCATTATTTCTCCTCCGGGTAACTCATCTCTGCCGGTAGCTCAACCAACACTGAAGGATCCTTCATTATAATGAGGTATTTTCTATTCCGTCAAATGTCCCCTGAAGGTGTGTTCATCATGTAGGATCTTGGTTCTCCTTTCTGAATTTTTACTGTTCCGGACCACCTCATGTCCGGTATCCTTACTCTCTCCCCCCCCCCGTCTTAAAAAAAAAGGCATCTGTCTGACACCTTTACGCCAGTCAAAATTCCCTTTGTTATAGAGTTTTATCAGGTTGTATTTACCCTCATAGTTCCTTATTCTATCAGAGCTAACGTGCTGTAAATTTTCCATTCTAGGTAGGGCAGGTCTGAGTTTCCCCTGAGCTACAATCCAGTAACTTCAAGTTTTGATCTCCATTCTTCACCAAAATGTGTTTCGCAATATTGACTGCCTTTTCTGCAGAACCGGTGGACTTACCGTATGTTGGACTGGAAGTAAAATGCTGGAATCCATACCTTTTAAGCAAACTGCATAAAAAGCTCAGAATTCTGGGACCAGAATATTGGGTACCTCCACCGGGTCTCAAGGACATGCAATCCCATGATGGGCGAACATATTTTTTATTCTAGTAATGACTTCTTCTGATGTGAGAGTGTTGAGTTGTACTAACTCTAAACATATAGAATATTATTATTGTTTACTACTCCCCTTTCAATTTGAAATGAATCTGCATTGATCTACCAAGGATTTTCAGGGAGTTCAGCTAACAATAAGGGTTAAGACCGCCTTATTCGAGATTTCCTGCCCTCCGGACATGCTGCCACCACAGATTTAATTTGATCTGAACATTCCAGCCACTAAACTAACTCTTTGGCCCGTATCCTACATTTAAAAACTTCAATATGTCCTTCATGGATTTTAGTTAGAATTTCCTGTGGTAGTGACTTCGGAATAAATATTCTACAGCCCTTTAATATATCACCCTTCTGAATATTAAATTAATCCTTGTACTATCAAAATTATGGTCTTTTTTCCCAATGATTTTTAGTCATACTCCTTTTAATTTACTTACAGTCATAATGTTCCTGATTCTCAGATCTTTAGCATTTTGTGGTGTTTTCAATTGGCCAATTACTATTATCTTCTATGGATCATCACCCAATCAAATTAAACCCATCTTAATAAGATGAACTAGATAAACTGAATTTTATTTCAATTGCGTATTTCTCGTATTTAGCACAACCCCATTAACCCTGAGTCGATTCAAAATTGCTATCAACCGCTGATCATGTTCTTCATCAGTTCTGCCCGAGACAGAAAGTCATCAGCTTTATTAACTTTTCCTTCCATATCGAGGGTTATTTTGGACATCTCACCTTGATAAACTTCTGCCCCTGAACATATTTCATTGGAATTCTCATAAACATAAACATTCCGAATGGGGTAAGAAAAGTAGACTCCTTTATGGTTGTTTCAATGTTGCTTACATTTATTCACACCAAATCTAACTTCATCAAAGCTTGCCTACTCAACAACGGCATTGGTTGATCGTCCAAAGCATAAAATCCTCCCATTGGTGAAAGGTCGTTTAGAAATTAGAAATTTCAGTCAACGTCACCCCCAACACCATTAAAAGAATTTTCCCAGGTTCAAAGATTTTTTTATCAGTATTTTCCAACTCCAGTCTCAAATCAGGACTGGGATTTCATCTTATCGCCGACACATCTGCCCCTGTACTACAGTATTTTGAATATCATTGGGATTAAATAAGCAACACTTGAAGCATTTAACATTATGTATGTAGAACACTATGGTTCTCCTTAGAATTTCTGGATTTTGACCTCAAACATATTTCCAGCGACTGTTTATCTCTAAATGTAGCTTGCTATGGATCGACTCAGCTTGTCTGGCTCGAATCATAGTTTTCTTTAAATCGAGGGCGTCCATTTGAAAGGCTTCCGACAACCGCTGATCAATTGGACCAACTATTAATATCAAATCTCTGATTAACTCTTTCTTTAAGTTTCCAAATTTACACTTGTCTGCAACTTTAATGTAGGTCATTAATAACAACATCTACCGGTTCTCCTGTCACGCTCTTTCATAAGCAATTTTCTACGTTCGGCGAATAAGGGTTGTTTTATAGTTTCGGATACTTCCTCGCTTACCAATTTACTAATATATCTGATATATTAACTGTTTACCTGGTTTACCCTCAACACCTCGCTGTTACTCTTGAGTTGTATAATTAGGATTTAGAATGGATCCCGTCTAATTATTAAACTACTAAGAGAACTCACCAGTTTTCTACTATCTGGTTATAAAAATGGAGAGGCATCTCCATTTCTCTACTCACATTCGAAGTAAACTACAAACAGTACGACAGAGGTCTTACCGGCTTTCGCACTTGCTAACCTCACCAAATCTGTCGCTGCGTCTCAAACTGATCTATAAAGGTATCCTCCGGCCAGCTCTGCTGTACGGTGCCCCGCTATTTACCCACTTGACTGACGCTACAGCCATAAGTCTCCAACGTTTCCAGAATGGGATCATGTGAAAAGTGGTCCAACATACCTCTCTTGAGAGGTTAAAGAACGCCGACCTGCACCCGTTGCTTGATGTGCCGACGGTGGATGAGTTTATCCGCCGGAGACACATCAAGTTTTTCAACGCGTTGCAGCACCTCACAAATCCAGTGTTTAACACTATAACCCCCCCCCCCGAATCGATGGCAACAGACTGTCGGGGAAAATTTAGGTTAAGAATTAGTTTTTAAGTTTTCTTTGTTGTGATCAAAAAGGTGAGACCCATCACCTTGTAGAGTCTTGTCAATGAAGCCAAGTACATTATGTATCATTGTACTTGTATTGATTACATAACTTCTATACCAATTCAGACCTTATATAGAGATTTTTGACTTCCCACCAACCCATTTTAGATTAATATTTCCTTATGGGGGCCTGACCCCCATTCACCAACAATACAAGATTGTAAAGCTCCAGTAACTCAAGTTTTATTTCTGAGAATTATGGATATATTATGTGGTAGTAACTGTACTACATCTACTAAAATCTCGCTTTCTATTCTGATTCATACAAACCATCCTAAACAACAGCAATCCCATAGTTCATCATACAATAAGAATTAAATATACCTAATGAACCATGCGAAACACTATGAAAATGTAAATTCTACTAAACTTTGTCACCGCAGTTGGTAATTGGCACTGAGGTCAACCAGATTCGCTACTTATTCATCTAAGTAGCTACTCATTGATGAACCAAGATGGATAAACCCAGACCAGAACCATCACCTAAAGAAAAACCCCTTAGGCCCAAAAGGTAAAAGTCAGAATTATAACCCAAAGCTATGGGGAGGCTAAGTTAGTAAACTTCAATAATTTATGAGGTAATTAAATTTTCAACCATTGGAAACAGAAGTTCATAAAGAAAAACTCAGTTTGTGGAATAAATGAGTAGTTAGTTGAATTAGTAAGTAGCAAATCTGGTGACCACAATCTTCATATCATAGAAGCAGTTATACTATAATAAATTTCCTGTGAAAGATTATGAATTGGAATTAAGGTGTGAAATAGTAAGGAAGGAGTAATAATCTCAAGATTACCATCTTCACAGTTGTTTTTTAAGGCACTGAACTATATTCATACCAAATTTGGTGTGAATATATTTACCAATTTAGAAGCTTTTGTATACTCGCTTACTTTTATAGTTTTTGTGATAAGTTTCTTGCCTCTTAACACTGAATGTAGCTTTTAAAGTTATTAGACTGGTTTTATAATAATAATGTATGGTTTCTAAACTGTGGTCTTTGCATGGTTCTTATTAATTCTGTTATTTTTCCATTTCATATATATATATATATATTTATTCAAGGTTTCATTTATTTTTTCAAGGTTGATGCTAATATTTTTATATTAGATTGGGGACGTGGATCACAACTAACGAATTATTTACAAGTGGCTTCAAACACAAGAGTAGTAGGTGCACAACTTAAAAGGTTTTATTCTGTGCAATTTTTTTTAAAAATAAGAAATGTATTTATTGATAATAATTAACAACAATAATGTATTCAGGTTCCTCAAACCACTTGTACAAAATGGTTTATCTACCGATAAAATTCATCTCATTGGACACAGTTTAGGAGCTCACATAATGGCTTATTGTGCAAAAGGTATAGGGGAAATTTCAAAAATCAGGAGGATAACAGGTTAACACAATTTTAAGACATTTAAATAGTTGTGATCATTTGGTAATTACGCACTTCCAGCAAAATAATGGTTTAAAAAAAAACATTGCAGCTCTCGATCCAGCTCAACCAGGCTTTGAAGGGAATCCAGCAATAGTTAGGCTTGCTTCTTCTGATGCCATCGATATAGATGTCATACATACAGATGCAAAACCATTTATTCCATTTTTGGGTTTTGGAATGTTGTCTCCTGTAGGTAAGGTTTTTGATTTTATTCACGCCCTTATAAATTCCTGCACATTACTAAATTACCCTGCAATCCCATTCAGGATCTTCTATTTATGTATAATTAATTTTTTATTTGACTTGAACCCTGAATGTTATTTCTATGATTTACTTATTTATTGCTAAAAGATTTCAATGCTTTTAACAATCATTATTTGTAAATAAGAATTTTCACTTTGTAATAACTGATTGTTTACGTTGTCCGTCTTTTAGTATTAGTTTCTGCAATTAAACTTTTCTGTAATTTTCCTCTTGTAAACATTAATAATAAAGCATTTATAATTTTAGGGACAGCAGACTTTTACTTGAATGGAGGTTCTATGCAGCCTGGTTGCTGGAAAGTCGACACGCCAAATATAACAAGTATAACAGATCTTCTGCAGTATCCTGTTGAAGGTAAAACAACATTTGTTTGATTTACATATTTATGAAATATATATACGCGTAATGTTCAGCTGGAGGGTCTCAGTTGAGTACCGGGGTCAATAAAGGTAGTTGGAACTACATGCAATTACAGTATTGATGTGACTACTACTTTCAGCCTAGCAGAACAAACCAATTATTAAACCCCAAAGGTAAGGAATTAACAGACACTGGCAGACATGTATCTGGAAAAAGCTATTATCTAAAATAATACTATAAAACAGACCAATTTGAAGACCCCAGCCCCAGTGAATAAGGGACAGGATGTACATATGACCAGGAAAGACATTTCCTTCATCCTGCCTTATCAGAATTGCTCTGGACTGAATATATGGACGTTTAAGAAGGCACCAGGTAAGATGATTTGCTAGAATGAAACACAGATCTTGGACATAAATCTCTTCTCCTGTTGCCACCTTTTTGTCCATGTTGATGAATTATGGTAAAAGAATCAGTCGATCAAAGTCTCAATGACAAATTTGATCAAGGAACTTGATCATCTGGACGAATTCTATGTCTTAAATGCTGTGCACATAACTTTAGGTTCAGTTTTCTCTTCCATTTGTCATTTTCCCATACTCCACTTTGATCTGACTTCAGCATATTTCTCCATCCTAATCTGCTCCCTCAGTATATTGAAATGCAAATTGACCAGAGGTAACAGGATCTCCAGATAAAGATCACTTATATGATTCAGTACTGATTTAAAGATAACTCCTGTATGAATCACTGCAGCCTTTATCATGGGCTCAGGATGAACCTCCACTAAGGATGATCCTTAACAGTAATGGTTGGGGTTGTGAGTGAAGAAGAGAATATCTATCGTTAAGTTATATCTTTGATCATAACAGTTCTTTGATGGCAAATTACTTGAACAAATCACTGTTATCTTTTAGAAATTAAATTTTAAATAGAGAATATTATTGTATGAATGAGCGAGTGAATGATGAACTGTAAATATTGTATGAATGAGAGCATATATCTTAATTACTTATTGCCTTATAAAGGCAGATTGTAAATATTGCACAATAAAGAAAATTAATTAATTAATTAAATTTTAAATAATTGTTCCTGTTTTTTTTAGTTATCTCCGATTGGGTTTCCTGTTCTCATGGACGTTCTTATGAATATTTTACCGCCGCTTTGGATCAATATAATTGTTCTTTTTGTGGTAGGAAAATGAGAGCAACAGAAACATTTTTAAAGTAAGTATTAAAAAGTCAAATTTATATTTCATTATTCTAATAAAAATTATTTATTTCATATCTTCACATTTCATACTTTTTAATCAGTATATATTTCCATTTGAGGCCTTCTTCAAATTCAGTTTTTATTACTATGTTATGAGACAATAAATTTAATTTGCTTTAGATTGAGTTATTATTATTTATCAAACTTATGTTTTCATCCTAAAAGATAACCAGTACCTCTGATCTAAATGTAACTAATGATTCCAAATAATAATTATCATTGATAATAGCAGGAATTTATTGGTATAGTGCGTATTTAATAGTTATAAAAAATGGGTTGTGATACAGATACTGCTATTATTATTATAAGCCAAATAAATAATATACTGGCAGAATCGGGACTCAAACATGGGACCACCCCATTATCCAGTTGGAGGCTCTCCCAACTAGGCATCAGCCTATACATTGATAAGATAATTCCTCATTATTTACTCGCCAGCTAAATTGGTTGAGCACACACTAGATGCAGAGATCCCTTGTTTAAGTTCTAATCTTACAAGTACATATTTTTTTTTTGACTAATAATTATTAATGACAATAATATAAAATATAAATAATACATGATCTTAAAAAATTCAGAGACTTGATCAATAATTTCTTCAAAAACAATTTCTTGTTTGTTACAGAGTTGGTACTCTTGGTAGACTATCTTTGGCAGATCCTATTGTTAAGGAATTTTCTAACTGTGATAAACAATCATGTAATGTCATTGGTTTGGACACATTTGAATTACCATCAAGAGGAAGCTTTGCTGTAACAACAGATGATGACCCTCCATATTGCGGTAAATCTTAATTATTTTACCCTTTGAAAAAAATTTTATAACAGTTTATTTCTTTGTCGTTTCAGTTCCATAAGCATCTGGCTTAAATTATTTACGTAAAAGTTACTGACGAACCACGAATGCCAAAAATCAAGCCCAATGAAAATGTATAAAACTAAATAAATATATTATGAGCAACAGAAGTCGCAAATTATTTTAAAGCTTAGAAAGAGTTCTTTCTATTTAGTATAACTATGTTGAATAGAGGTGGATAATATCAAAAGCTTATGAACATTTCTGAAAAAAATGTCATACCTATTATTTTTCTTCAGAGTAACACTAAGATAATATAAATATCAATATTAGTTTTCTTCAATATAATCCATGTATACTTTTTTCAGAAGTAACAGGTGATGCAACTAAGAAATTAAGAAACATTTTATCGCTAGGCCTGGGTGAAAAATTGTCCGATGGAGTAAAACTGATTGGAAGAAAATTAAGGCTGATTTAAGAAGTCAGTTACAATGAACGCATAATTTTAAATAAGTAACAAATCAAAACTAAAGAAAATTTTCACTGAATTATTAATCAATTATTGTAATAAACTAAGTTACTGCATGGCTAAATAACCTATGAATAAATCAATGAGAGGTTCATTATTTTTTACCTTTTTTACCAGCTAACTTTATTAATATATGATAATGTATATACTCTATTTTGTATCATATTATGATTAATTTTTTACATCTATTGTAAGTCAAACTTTTGTCTACAAATGCTCGCCTGATTCTGAAGAGAAAAATATTGTAAATAAAATTTATAAAAGTGTTTTGTTTTATTATATCCGCTAAACATTTTATTTAATGTCACCATGGCCAGAGCTCAACAAAATAATTTATGCTTATCAAAAAATATATTTTCTAACAAAAAGCTGTACATCTTATGGACCAGTAATAAAAAATGATGTAATGTTTCTTTTTAAATAGTTATCTAGGGAGGTGAAGAGGTGAGATTTATATTCCGCCCACCAGATTTTCCCCCTGACCTAGTGAAGGGCTCTAATTTATAGAGGTGACTCTCTGGAGAGACTTGAAGATGCCGATAAGTTAATTAAGTAGAAAATTAAAACATATACTCTTATTATAGTTTACACAAATTAGTTGAGTGATGGGTTAGTAGCCTAGCTACTTTTATTTCACTATTTAAACAAATAATTTACATCAATTATGAATTAAATTGTATTTTAAATATTTCAGATCGACAATACTTTATTTCATTTGTTAAAACATCATCTCCTTCACTACAAATAAAATTTCATCATACAAAAAATAACTTTTGAAACTAAAACAATATAATCTTATGTAACAATATTATGTTATAACAATAAAAAAGGGGAAATGTAAAAGTGAGTGTGATGAGCCTTTCAAGCATGGGTTTGATCCTATTTAGAGCAGGAAAAAATTCTTTCTTTCTATTCAATACCAAGTCGAATAACTGTTTTAAGAGAAATTGAGCTATTGATTGTTTTGAAACTTGTTTATTGTAATCACTTCATTTTATATTTATATCAATTCAAAGAAAGTTTTAAGAAACTTTTTCGGTATCCATTATCTTTAATTTCTCAATTGTCGAATTACTTTAAATTATTACTGTAAGTTTCAAACCCATCCCTTCATTTACTTATTTACTATATCAGATCAGTAATTGTTAAAAACATCAAATCAACTGACATAAATAGTAATAAAAGTATTTACATGGTGGATTAATTCCAATGATTTTAAATGACCTTTAATATAATCTTCATCCTCTATTCTTGTTTGTATGAGGTATAAATAATGGATGTCTATTCATTGTACGTAATTTAGTGTTTTGCAGTTTATTCTCTTCTTTTTTTGGGGGGGGGGAATCCCTTTATTTTCAAAATTTCTTTTTTTAATTCCGAACTGTATTTTTAAGGAATTTGGGGCTGTAGATGTTAGATATTCAGTCTGCTTATTTATGTTTCCTGGGTGTAGACATTAGACACTGATTAACATGCTGCAGTAAAAGGAGTATTTACTTGTTTGTACTTGTAAATGTTTTATTCAATACATTCCCTCAGGGTTAAGAAAAAAAGTCTTCAGATTGCAACAGTCTTTTATTTATTGTTTGGTTCGTCAAAAAAATAAATCTTCCTTGAGAAGATCCCATCACATTAAGTAACATGTCCCTAATAAACCTAATTACCCTCAATACCCTTCTCCATCTGTTTGTATGTATGCTCATCCACCTCTAATGTAAGGTAAGAGTTTATCATTTACAGTCCATTTGCTTTCCCTATGCTCATTTGATTAATATCTAACAAGTTTTATTCTATTTTGTATTTCATTTATTGATTGTGTCTTTACTTAGGAATGAAACTGATAAAGCCTATTCAGAAGACACAATGTTCACTCACATATAATTTGACCAGGCGATTACACCAGTGACCGCGTCTCCTGGGTGTCTTCGGGAGGCTAGCCGTTATTTTGTGGATGAAGCGGGGTTTGCTGGCAACAAGATAGTCTGTGAAGATCTGTGTGTCACCGTATTTGTTGGAATGTTTCCCCGTGTTCAACATCCCGCTCTGATTGGCCCCAAGCTGGTCATGTAAACCATGGCGGCCCATATGGCTGAACAAAAAAAGGCTCCAATGTTGTAACGATTGCCTAGGTTATGATTTGACTATTTAAAATTATGTACAATTGAATCCAGAACATTTTTACCAGTCAAATTTAATGTTTCATCCTTCTCATTACTTTTATTTGATTTACAAAAATCGGTAATAAGCATACTTTTGGCGGTTTTAGTTAAGGGAGTTTTTATATATTCAGGTTTTCAGGCTTTTATGTCCTTATATCAGTCTTCTCCGGATCATTATACGATATCCTATATATTGCCGCTTTTGGGTAATCATTTTCTAAAGATATATTATAAATAATTGTTTTAACTTCACTTATAAATTTTTAGTCAGTTAGTGCTTGAGCTCTATTAACTAAATTACCGGTTGTATTAAAAATTTGAAACTTTGGATGGCTTCAATTGAGTATTCTAATATTACTATTTTGTTTCTTATGAGATCCTACTTCCAAGGACATCCCATCTCTCAATAGAAAATTAATTACTAATCTACAAAGTTATACTTAATAGCCAATCTGGACATACGGAATAGAGCTATGGGGGAAAGAAAAAAAGTCGAACATTTAGTGTATCCAATCCTGTCAATCAAAAGTACTGAGAACAATAGTAAATTTCCCTTATTACGTCAGCAACGAAACGCTTCATAGCGATCTAAATATATCCAACATTCTTGAACTCAACCCTTCCAAGTTCATGAAATTTCATAGTAACCTATCCAACCACTCTAATCCCCTAGCACAGTCATTGCCCTGTACCACTCATCCTTATAATCCTCCTCGGAGACTGAAACGGCAATGGCTTCGTGACCTGCTATAAATGCGTGACAGTGGGAGTCCTTGCAATGGCCAGTTTCTCCAATCATGTCCAGAGCGTCTGTGGCTCTCGCGCTTTTGGTCAGCCTCCACTGACTCGTAACCAGTGACGCGGCTGACAGAGGGTCGCCCATGAACCTCGCGGTGGACTTCCCAAGACTTCACTTCCTCTTTTGCATGCGAGCGAGGAGACAACCATGGAGATTTGGGAGGTCCCTCGGCTGTTTGTAAATACTGTATGAATGAGCGAGAGAATGAAAATAGTAAATATGGTATGGATGAGAACATTTATCACAATTACTTGTTATCGAATAAGGCAGATTGTAATTTTATCACAATAAAGAAGTAGCTCTCTCTTATGACATCCCCAAATCAAATGAAACATCCATGTAAAAGGTCGATAAAGGGACGAAGACAGGCACATTGGTAAAAACACAAGGGTGTCTGGTTAGAAAAAACAACAACCCCCTAAAAACGAAACTAAATTAATCTGTGATAAAGGGAATAAGACCTGAGAAGTGAATGCTTCCTGGATCTAATAAAAACCCTTATTAGAATTGTCCCTGCTTTCTTACATGTGCTTAAGTATATTATGGATCATGTACTTTTCAACTTTAGATCGTAACCCGGGGCACACCTGTGCCTCAGAAGAGGAATAATGTTAGACCTCTTCTCGCTAGGTAGCACAACGGGTTTTGTATGTCTGGCTCCGCAGTTTCATATGTCTGGAAGTCAGTCTTGATTCGGCCTTGGTTGGTTGAATTCTGTGCTAGTATAAGTAAGGTATATTAAAATTATTATGAAGGGTTTTGTTGCTGACATAATAAGGGGCATTTACTATTGTTCTCAAGACTTTTGATTGAAAGGATTGGCTACTCTTGATGTTCGACTTTTTTGCTGTCCCCAAAACTCTATTCCGTATGTCCAGATTGGCTTAATTTATTTTCTATTGAGGGATGGAGAGATGGGGGTGGGGTTGAAAGAAGTAGTCTGTACAGTTGCTCAAAGCGTCTGTTTAGTTCTTGTCTTTTTAGCCTCGTATGTGGGATCCAAGTCAGCTGTTTGTCGAGATGGAATCCTAAGTACCGTACTAACTTAGATACAGGGTGAGGAATGGAATTTTAAAAAACTAGTGGACAAGACTTTTGGCAGAGGGGGAAGGTAATGTGGGAACATTTGAAATAATTTTTATAAAATTTCTTTTACTTCGTGATATTCTAAATGAAATGAAATTTATTTTTTAGTTTACGTACATAAATTAAACTGAGGATTGATTGTTGCGTCATTCATACTCTACCTCCAGAAAAACTATACTTTGGTCGTTATGCTTTTTCTGAAAGTTGCTATATTTTATTAGAATCAACTGTACGATCCTAATGATTAAGAGGCTCAAATGCATTAGAAAAGCAAACTATTAAGAATAAGCGTTCGTTTTTAACATTATTGCCATGGTCAGTGGCGTAACCATATCATCTGGGGCCCGTGGCAAATTCCTTTAATGGGGGCCCTATCATTAAGCTTTATTATACTTACGAGTAGTTTAGTTACCCACAACCAATAATTTGTATTATGGTATATATATTTTAATATTTTTATAAATAGGTACAATATTAAAACAATATTTCTGAGCTCGCGGCCACTTGGGTCGGGGGCCCGTGGCATTTTGCCAGCCCTGCCACCCTGTAGTTACGCCTCTTGCCATGGTCTTAGGACAACGCCAATGACGAGCCGATTGAACCTACCAACAATGCCTCGCCAACTCCATGAAACCACATATCGTATACTAAAAATAAATAATGAAATTTAAACATGTGATAAACCAGAACTAACAGCAGGAAAGTGTGCTTTTTATATTCTCTTCTTTCCGAATCAATCTATTTTTCTATAACTCCAACTTTTAGATAAAAAGCAATGTACTTTACGTTACCACTGTATTAATTTAAAATATGTACTTCTTCAAAAACAATTATCATCATTTTCTTTTTGGGCATACCTGCACCTTCGGGGTAATATTTTTGTAGTATAAAATATGGGTATCATTCCAGGGTTAAGAAAGTGCCTTGTTAAAGAGTTTACTTGTAAGAAAACAACAAAAACTATTTCGTAAATTAAAAGGAGGATAGGGTTAAGCCTTTAGAACAATGACTGTTGTATACATTGAATCATGCAGATAGATGGGCAGAAAGACAATTGTTTTTCTGAACTTTTTTTCTTTAGGGCTCTACAATAAATATTTAATTTCGCTGTTAAAAAAATAATAAGTTAGAGTGAACCTGCTCTCGTCCAATAATTTAAACGGAAAAGAAGAAATAATAAATATCTACCCCCCCCCCCCCCCATTCCGTGAAACCATCCCTCGCCCTCGACTATCTCTTCCCGATCGTGACCAGTTGATTTTTTGAACTGCCAGGGACAACACTTGCATCCTTCAAATAATAATATCGACACAAATATTCGAATATTATATAGATAGCAAGCATGGGTGAGTTAGCATTAATATAACCAATTATTTATTTATATTATACAGTTGCTTATAGCTCGCAGTTGGGGGGTTATCGTCTTTCTTTCGATTATCTATCTGGATATATGTATCTATCTTCTACGTTAACGGTCGAAATAACTCAATCGATTTGATATTGTAATATTCCAGGTGAGTTTTTGGTTAAATTCGATTACGAGAACCATGGAAAAAAAAACTAATCGAACAGAAAGACTAATCGAACAGAAAAACTAAACCAAAATCGGGAAGACATTCCGACAATTTCTGATGAACCATTAATGATAAAAACTACTAATCATCGAAAGCATAATAATTCTTATAAACCAGTAATAAAATGTAGAGATAAAAATGAAATAATAAAATCGCACGCTAACAATATTAAACGACTTCGTAAGAAACAAATTGACTTAACTCTAAGACATACAGCAAAATGTAACAAAAATGTAGAAAAAGCATTACTAACGAAAAAGAACAAAGAACCAACAAACTGAATAAAAAACGAGAAGACCCCGAAATAGAAGAAGACAAACCCTACGTTAAATAAGAACAAAAGACGAACACAGATACAAACCTGTTATATCTTTTATTAACAAACAAAACAAAATAATAAAAATACAGACAGATAATGTAGTTAGAAAAAGAAAAAGCAAAAAGAGACATTTTATACAAGAACAGAATGTTTCAGATGAAGAACAGATGGACATTGATACTGGCAGTGACACTCACAATAGCCTTTAGTTCGTATTTGTCACTAAAGTTGTAAATTTTAAACCTAACTAATAGATCACGGGTCAAAACTAATCTTGGTGCATGAGCCATTGCCTTCTTCGCTACCAGCTGGTGTTACCACTATGAAATCTTACGACTTAATTTCAGTTCCTACGGGTACGGAACATGGGTGTATGTAGTTAATTGTTGATCCTATAACTCTCTGTTTCAAAGTTTCGTTCTCTTGTTCTAGTGGGCGAGGTTCGTCTTTTAACTGATCCATGGATCGGAGATAACATCAAGCGATCGGCTCTCTGAGCCAAACGGTCTGGTGGCTCAGAGCCAAGACCCGGTGTCTCGCCACTATAAAAACGACGTATTTAATTTACAAACAAAAACCGTTGTTATGATAAAATGAGATTTTATCAACAACTGATGCCACAAAATAAAAAAAAAAAGATCTAAGTCACTAGGTCCAACCCTGACACCATCGCCTGTAAAGCGAAAACCGAGACGTTCAAACAGGAACGTACAAATAACCTCCTCTGCCACTAGTTCCATGGAAGAGATACCTCCACAGGCCAGCACATCTAAAGAAGACACCGTCGAAGTTTCCCTTTTCTTCACGCCCAACGCCTTTGAGGCGTTGAAAAATATTCAAACTGATGAAATGGACGTCAACAAAACGCCCACTCAGGCCAAGCCACCTGCAATATTCGTACGTAATATTAATAACTTTAAATTAATGTGTACCCAATTGAATAAAATTGTAGGTACCGGCAAATAAATACACGTGCCTCAATCGGTCCCGGGACACAACAGTTTCTCCGGACACTCCCGAAACATACCGAGCAATAGTTAAATACTTAGGAGAAACTAAGGCAGACTTCCACACCTACCAATTAAAGCAGGAACGATCACTCCGAGTGGTGATCAGAAATTTGCACCAAACCACACCAGCTGACTAAATAGAAGACGAACTCTCAGCTCTCGGATACAAAGTTCGGCAAATAACAAACGTGTTGCGTGAGGATAGGCAACAGGATGAAACAATAAAAACAGCATTACCACTGTTCTTTGTCGATCTCGAGAGGACACCTGGAATCGAGAATATATACGACCTAACAAACCTGTACTACACAAGGGTACAGGTTGAAAACCCGTATCCCAAACGCGATATCGTCCAGTGCCATAACTGTCAGGCATATGGGCACACAACATCTTACTGCCACCACCCTCCCAGGTGTGTTAAGTGCAGTGGGCAGCACAAATCTGAATTGTGCAAAAAGCCCCTGAAATCGCCTGCGGTATGCGTACTTTGTCACCAAGGACATCCGGCCAACTACAAGGGCTGCGAGGCCTACAGAACACTGAGGTCCAGGACAGAACAACGTCGTCAGCCAGAAGAGGAAAAGCCAGTAACAAGAAGCGGTCCAGCCAGAAATTCGAGGCCTTCTGTCTCTTTCGCTGATGCCATTCGCAACAGAGAGCAGTCACAGGCACAGCCCACTCCCTGTCCACAAGATCACCTTTCCCAGCATTCCATTCATCCCGTTAACCCTCAAGCTCGACCCCATCCTCAACCACACATCTCACATATTCCTCCACCTTCAAGTTCTTCGGATCTTACTAGCCTATTAACCTCATTCCTTACAGAGTTCAGAACCCTAATTACCCCTCTCATTTCACTTCTTACAAATCTTGTCTCCTACCTTATCCCCGTTAAACAAAATCCATAAGAGGATCGTTCCGACTCCTTATCCATTCTCCTTTGGAATGCGAATGGTGTTCGCACCCACACTAACGAACTGACAGCACTACTCCACGACAAAAACATCGACGTAGCTCTCATTACTGAAACAAGACTTACGAGTAAACGACCATTTACCGTTCGACAGTACCAGACTTATCGAACTGATCACCCAGATGGAACAGCTCATGCAGGTACCGCTGTCATTGCCCATAACTCCATATCCCACCACATAGTTTCTCTGGTAGCACATGATTTCCTTCAATCCACTGCAGTGTCAATCACCACCCTCACTTTTCCCCTTACACTAGCATCAGTGTACTGCCCTCCTAATAAATCCATTTCCGACTCCCAATTCATCTCCTTTCTAGACTCCATTGGACATCGTTTCCTTGTGGGTGGGGACTTTAATGCGAAGCACCAACACTGGGGGTCGAGATCCACAAATACACGTGCTTTGCTGTCTGCACTCACACGGAAACATTGCTCCACTATCACTCTTGACACAGCCACCTATTGGCCATCTGATTCCACCCGAAATCCTGATCTCCTTAACTTCTTTTTTTACAATAGTTTAGGAACACCTCTCCTCTGATCATAGTCCTTTATTATTAACCATTTCCCTAAGACCAATTCACAAACTGCCTCCTCCTTCATTTATTAGGGGCCCAGTTGACTGGGACCACTTCCGTCAGCTTCTTACAGAGTCCGTAAACCTCAAATTATCCCTGAAAACATCCCAAGACCTAGACGATGCAGTGCATTCTTTCACTACTCTGGTCTGATGTCCCCTCTACTCCCAATACCTTCTTGGCCACATGTGCAGATGACATTGCAGTCTTGTCATCCCACCCAGACCCCGACATAGCATCCCATAACCTTCAAAAACACCTTGACGAGATCGAGTATTGGTGCAATCAATGGCGGATCAAAGTTAATGAAGCAAAATGCTCCCACATTACCTTCACCCTTTGTCGCAAGTCTTGTCCACCAGTTTATTTTAATTCTATTCCTCTCCCTGTATCCGAGACAGTACGGTACTTAGGCTTCCATCTTGACAAACGACTGACCTGGAACCCACATACGAAACTAAAAAATCAAGAACTAAACAGACGCTTTGGACAACTGTACAGACTACTTCAAAGGACATCCCATCTCGCAATAGAAAATAAACTACTAATCTACAAAGTTATACTTAAACCAATCTGGACATACGGAATAGAGCTATGGGGGACAGCAAAAAAGTCGAACATCAAGCGTATCCAATCCTTTCAATCAAAAGTCCTGAGAACAATAGTAAATGCCCCTTATTATGTCAGCAACAAAACCCTTCATAACGATCTTAATATACCCTACATTCTAGAACTCATCCCTTCCAAGTTTATGAAATTCCACAGTAGCCTTTCCAACCACCCTAATCCTGTAGCACATTCATTGCACTGCGCCACTCATCCCTATAATCCTCCTCGGAGACTGAAACGGCAGTGGCCTCGTGACCTGCTATAAACGCGTGACAGTGGGAGTCCTGGCAATGGCCAGTTTCTCCAATCATGTCCTGAGCGTCTGTGGCTCTCGCGCTCTTGGTCAGCCTCCACTGGCTGGTATCCGGTGACGCGGCTGATGGAGAAGCGTGGGGGACTTCCCAAGAACTCCGCTTTCTCTTCGCATGTGGATTTGGGAGGTCTCTGGGCTGTCTGTAAATAATTGTATGAATGAGCGAGTGAATGATGAACTGTAAATATGGTATGAATGAGAGCATTTATCTTATTACTTATTGCCTTATAAAAGGCAGATTGTAATTATAGCACAATAAAAAGTTGTTAAAAAAAAAAAAAATTATGTCCATAATCATTTTGGTACTGTCGGGGTTGAAATTGTTGCCCATTATAGTCATTTCTCGTATAATTGTTTTGTCTGAAGTTTTGTCTAGGTCGGTATTCTTGTTGACTGCTGTTGGTGTTTCCTTGAGGATACATGTCTTTCATTGTAATCCTACAGTTATTACACAAAACATTTTTCAACGTGGTTTGCAATTAGTACCTTTTATGAACATATTTCTTGTTCTTTATTAAAGATAGAGGTGTCAATTAGTTTACGGTTCTGAATTAGAATTTGACGTGGGATAATTCTGTTAATAAAGTCAATTGGGTGTTCTTTTCTGTACATATGAATCTGAGAGATTTCATGTTGTAGGTATGATGAGGTCCGACTGTCCTTAAAGTCATTTACTAAATGTAATTTTATGCCGTTTATTCATAGGAAGTCTTCATACATTCACAATTGTTGCGCGTCACCAGTGAGTCTAGAAAAAGCTATTTGTATGAGTCTTTGTTCACTATGTATTCTATTGGTGATTGTTTCGTTACATACTGTCAAATGTATTTTTTCTAGTGGTTTAAGGAATGTTATTAAATTAGTCGGATCACCATTATAGTGTGGAAGGTGTCCATAGTCTTCTTTAGTCATATGATAATCTTAAAGAGCCATTTCTGATTCGTTAAAGTGTCTGTCTCAACCTAAAATATCTCTCACCTGTTCTTGTTATAAAAATAAAAAAAATATATTATTACGTTTTTCAAAAAGAAATTTATATATATATTTTTTTTTATCTTTAAATTTCACAGTCATGATGACGAGCCAGGACCTGGGCATAGGATATAAATAACAAATAAACGCATGCAACACTGTTAACTCATTGCTTAAAGACAAGCTTACCAAGTCTGTTACTTCAAACAGTCCTGAAAAGCTATAGTATTAGAAATTTTCATATTTACAGAGAATTTCAGCTGTCGGCTTTAAACCTTTGGTGTTTCTTTTCTTCTAACTTGATTTAGGCGGTAGTTCGGCCGTTTACTTTCGGTGCATCGTTTTGCCCACCTCTAGACACAGGGCCGGGGTTCTGAAAGAAGAATCTTTCTTTGGACTGTTGATCCATCTGGGTCTTAGGAACTGTTGAATATTCCATGTCACAGCTGGTACTGGATAGTCACCATGACATCATCCAGGTTGTACTCAAAACCTGGATGCAGTCATGATGGTGGAGCAGAATCTGGATAGTCTTGATGACGAACTAGAACCTGGGCACAGGATATAAATAATAAATAAATGCATGCAACACTGTTAACTCATTGTTTAAAGACAAGCTTACAAATTCTGTAACTTCAAACAGTCCTGAAAAGCTATAGTATTACGAATTTTCCTATTTACGGAGCTGTCGGCTTTATAGTCTTGGTGCTGCTTTTCTTGTTATTCGATTTAGTCGCTAGTTCGGCCGTTTTCTCTGAGTGCATCGTTTGGCCTCCTCTAGACAGGGTCACAGTTCTGAAAGAAGAATATTCCTATGGGCTATTGATCTATTGGGGTCTTCGGAAATGTTGAATCTTCGATGCCTCAGCTGGTTCTGGTTAGTCATCATGACTTCATCCTAGTTGTACTAAAAACCTGGATTTATAATTGAACTGGTTAGTTATTTATTATAAAGGGGAGTTAGCAACCTAAATGAGATTATTTAAATCGATTTATGCTATAATCTAGTTATCCCTATATCTAAACTGGTAGATCCTAACATAATTGACCCCACACCTTTACTTCGGTAAAGCTAATCTACAGTAACTATATCAGTTTCCTTATAATTAATCATTGTAAAACTTTTTTTTTCCTGTTTAACATGTATCAGAGTAAAATCCATCAATGCTTCGATTTCTGTTTTAGGTAAAGATCCCATGCCACAATTGGGACCATTTCACTACCTGAAGAAATTCATGGTAGCTGCAGGTATATTAGAACTGCCTGGTGTCAAATGGCCACTGAACAATATAATTACAGTGCTGAGCTGTTACAGCGTGTTCGGTGTTGTATTCGAGGCGGCACTTTACTGCATCATCGACAAATCGCCACTTTTCAGCAAGATGGAAGCTCTGGTACTTGCAGTAAGCGTTTCCCACCTAATGGTTAAGATATTTACCTTTCCGGTGAAAAGGAAGAAGATGCTGGAATTGATGGGATATATAGAAGAGATGACCAAGGAGAGTATGCATTATAAGAACTTCAGCGAGGTGCATAGGAACAATCTGTGGTACTCGAGGAAAATTTCGGAAACTACTATTATAATGTTCATAGGTGTTCACACGGCTGGGATGTCGGTAAGCTTAATAAACCACATGCATGGTATTGACAAGACTCCACTCCAGCTCTACATCCCCTTTCAGGAGGAAGGTGGCTACTACTGGGCCTGCTTCTATTGTGTCCTAATTTGCATCCTCCCCGTAATCAACCTGTCTGCCACTTTGTCCACAGTCTTCACCTTCATAATCAACATTTCAACTCAGATGGCTTATCTGAACGATAAGTTGGAAAGTTTAAGTAAAGAAGGTTCGAATGAAAACATAAAGAGTTGCATAATTCTCCATCAAAAGGTGTTAAAGTAAGTATTTAGACGATGAATAAGTATTGGAGTAAACAATCAGTGATCTCATAAATTATTCAATATGTCAAAGAATTAAAAAATCTCAGTAATTTTTATGTTAGACTGACAGCAATTTTACATATAACTTGACTTTAGATATAAAATTGTTGGATATAATTAACAATTATTAGACAAATAAAACATATACTGATAGGTCTGAGTCTCGAACTGCAAACCCAATATCCGGTCAGAAGATCCACCAACTGAGCTATCCTTGGAATAGTGACGATTTTGTCAGTATCAATTCTTTTTGACACGGTTCTTGGTACCATTGTAAGCATCATAAAGCCCAGATCATAAACCCCCTCGGGTACCAGACAGGCATAGATATAGGTGAAAGAAAAGCTAAGTACCATTCTTGTCGGACCAAAAAATAGGGAAACCCCAGGAAATACAGGTCAGGGATAAAATACTTTAAAAATTAAACTAATCTCTGATTCCACTTAAACCTTGTCGTATGAAATGTTTGAAACATATTTTGATGATGACACACTTCTAATTTTCAATTAGTATTGGAAATTACCTTCTAGAGGTCAAAGAACCCATTTTCTCGCTTCTGCAATGGAAGTTAATAAAAAAAACAATAGAAAACTGATGTGGTGAGCAAAAATCGGGAAGTATCTTAAAAATGTCACTTGGTTGTTCCAAACAACAAAATGCAAGTTTGCAAATTTTGGTTTCTAGGTACTTCATGAAAAAGAAATTTCAGTACATAATTAAAAAAAAAAAAATAATCCTGTGTAGGAATTATGCCTTCATATAAAAGAGGATTAGCTCACCTAGAAACAAATTAAACCCTGGTCAAATAGAACAAGTTAAGGCTCACATAAACCTATGGAAGTCATTATTGTCGAAAAAGCACCCCAATAAAATATTTAAAATCTGATGTTACCATTCCAAAAATGTACTCATGTACAAAAAAAAAACATTTTGAAAATGATTAATTTATTTAAGGATTTTTCATAGTTTAATTCTTGCATTCAAATCACCAAAAACTGATACCTGTCACAAATGTGATGTTTTCCAGATGCTAATAACAAGTTGTGAAAACGTAGTTGCTAAAAACAGTTTAATAAGTGGAAGAGATTATCATCACAATGGCATTTTTTGTGACAAAGCATAAGTAATGAAAAGGCAAAATGGTACCCGATAAAAAATGACGCGAAAAAAATGGCGTTCGCCTTTGACTTACAAAAATGTCAGGCCCTTATTTGAACACATCTTTTTATAAAATACAGTTATAGTCTTTTAACCTGACAGTTCATAATCTTGCTAGTGATCAAGCAACCTGTTTTCTACGGGATGAAACAACATCAGGTATGGACAGTGTCCAGGATAAAATAAAAAAATATTTACTATTGAAATTAATAACAATAAAAAAACACAGTGGCCAACCGGTTAGAGCAACTAATATTAAAAATAATAAAATAAAACATATTAAGAAATAATGAAAATAATTACAACTAAGACCAACAAATGAAATTTATTTTTCAAAATTTAATGTCTACCAATTGAATATACAAATGAATATACTAATACCAATATTAGAACAAATTATAAACCCAAAACATGTTATTGTGTATCGAAACTCAATGTAATGACTACTTGGTATGATGAACAATTCAATGAATAAAGAATATTACATGGTATTTCTAGGGCTGTCTAGCATATACTCACGCTATAATGTAATGTTACAGAAATAAGTTCGCATCATCAGTTAAATAATCTTTGTGGAGGAGAGTCTTTTAAAAGAAAAGAAAGAAACTCTTTATTATGAAGTACAAGGAAAACATTGGTATATACAAATATTAAGAGTTACGTTACTACATACTGGGTGGAATGTGTGGGAACAAGTGGGGATCTGGGGCTAAAGCTGAGACACATATGTATAAGAAAAGGATAGTTCTGGGAATAAGGATGGTAATGGAGTAAGGGAAGTAAGGAGGGGTGTGGTTGCTTACTTAGAAATAACAGGAACCATCAGTAACTTCCATGAAGTCACCAGACAAGTATACACTTCTGTTCAACCTCTTCTACTTTTAGCATCATATACAATATTATCATTATAATATTTGTCGGGGGCGTCATTAGGGGAGTGCCTAATCACTCTAGCCCTGGTGACAAGTGCGGATTGTTGCAGTTTATAACATGGACCATATTCCATGTCGGCGTTAATATCTGACTCCATTTTATGATAGGGATGTGTCCCGACAATACACTGTGTTCAGGAGAAGAGGGTCAGAGGTTTCATAAAGAATAAAACCGGTTTTCAGAGTTCGGCAGCGTAATATATACAAGTCGTCAGAGGGTCTGCTAGAGGCTGTGAGACAGGGTGACGGCGCAGAGGTGTGGCAGAGAGAATAGACTAGTAGAAGACTGAGTGGACTTTCCCTCAGCCCCGGGGCCCTGGCGTATCACGACCGGGTGATAGCGGCTGTCTAGATGAGGTGACTGGAAAAGAGTGGTTCTACAGGGCGAAACTTCCTGATTTAAATATTATTTCCCCTTCCTAGTGGAAGGCGGAGTCGGCTGAAAGGGGTATGTTTTATGATGCCCAGGTGGCCAATCCCCTGGGACTCCCTGGGAGTTAAGTTTATGACTGTTGGTCTAAAAGGGTGTGTTTTATGGCTGCTAGGGACTCACCTACTTAGGTTTTATGACCACCTAGAGGCGACCGTAGGTCTACCGGGGTCTATTTATGACAGTCAGGTGGCTTATCCTCTCAGGTTTATTGCTGGACCTTCGACCCTCTGTTACTTGTTTTATGACTGCCGATCTCTCCATGATTTATTACTAGAAAACCATGTTTTACATCTAATTACAATACATTATATATGCACCAGAGTATAGGGTGATTTAACACTTATGTAGTTGAGTCACTACAATATTCTTAGCATTATATTACTTCTCCCGTTTTTAGTTCCTGAACTCCTAGGCAGGATGGCAATATTAAGAAATAACATGTTTTATAAACAATACATTATTTTCTAAATACATTTTTCTCGATTTGGTTATAAATAATTTCCTTAGTATCTAACTTAATAATAGAGAAGGGTAAGTGTATTGGTAAGGTACTATTTCTTACAATGAATACATATGATAAATTAAAAGTTAAATATACATCTATAAAATTGTAATAATGAATGAAAGGAGTAGGAGTTGCAATAGTTGTGGTGATACATTTATCTAAGTTTTTATGCAATGTGTTAGATATGTAATCATTGCTAATATTCTTAATGTTAATACAAAATGAGTTGGATTTTATATAGTTATATGTTACAACAAAGGTTTCTTGTATATTGTACAGAATTAAATTGTTTGGTACTATAGTGGTTATTAGATTATGGTCATTTCGTACAGGCGCAGGTAAAAGATAGATGAACTTAGTTTTGGTCCTTTCTTTGGTAATTGCATTATGTAATGAATGAGTCCGTTTCGTATAGCACATGAAATTTTACTTGTTAACCAAATGATTTCCAAGTCTTGTGATATAAGTTGGTCATCAATTAAGTCGGTATGTTTTATCACGTTCCAAAGATTCTACATGTTTCCAAAGATTGTTCTTAAGGGTGGCCCAGAATTAACGCAAGATTTGATTTAAATAGAAAACACGGTTTTTAGTATTTTTGTTGTTATTTTTTTATTGAATTATAAAGTAAATAGTATAGGGTTATTTATGGATCGGGTGACGATCGGGCAAATGGCCTCCACGACTTTCCTGGCACATACGCACTCTTTTGTCAAAATTCTCCATGACCATTTGGTATAAATGTGGTTGAATTTCCTCTTTTAATGCACGGGTGGATGTGGGCTTGTTGACGTACACCCAGAGGCGTAACTACAGGGTGGCAGGGCTGGCAAAATGCCACGGGCCCCCGACCCAAGAGGGCCCCGGCCCAAGTGGCCGCGAGCTCAGAAATATTGTTTTAATATTGTACCTATTTATAAAAATATTAAAATATATATACCATAATACAAATTATTGGTTGTGGGTAACTAAACTTTCGTAAGTATAATAAAGCTTAATGATAGGGCCCCCATTAAAGGAATTTGCCACGGGCCCCAGATGATATAGTTACGCCACTGCGTACACCTTTGACTTCAAATAACCCCATAAAAAGAAATCTAAAGGTGTTAAATCACACGATCTAGGGGCCCAATTCTGATCACCGAAACGAGAGAGTACACGACCTGGAAATGTCTCATGCAGTATTTGAATTGTTTCATGGGCTGTATGGCATGTTGCGCCATCTTGTTGAAACCACATATTGGCCACATCAATTTCATCCAATTTCGGCACAAAGAACGGTGTTTATCATGTCGCGATATCGAGCACCAGTAACAGTCACTGCTTGACCAGCTACATTTTCAAAAACGTATGGGCCAATAATGCCTCCAACCCAAAATCTTCACCAAACAGTGACTCGTTATGGATACATTTGTTTTTCGACAATCACATGTGGGTTCTCCGAACCCCAAATGCAACAATTTTGTCGATTAACAAAGCCATCAAGAGGAAAATGTGCTTCATCGCTTAGGATAATTTTGCTCGAAAAATCAGCATCCACTTGTTGATGTTCAATATATCCATACAACGAACTCTCTTCGCTCTGTACGGTCATTAGCTTCAATTGTTGTGTTAATTGAATTTTGTAAGCACGTAACTACAGGGTGGCAGGGCTGGCAAAATGACACGGGCCCCCGACCCAAGAGGGCCCCGGCCCAAGTGGCCGCGAGCTCAGAAATATTGTTTTAATATTGTACCTATTTATAAAAATATTAAAATATAGATACCATAACACAAATTATTGGTTGTGGGTAACTAAACTTTCGTAAGTATAATAAAGCTTAATGATAGGGCCCCCATTAAAGGAATTTGCCACGGGCCCCAGATGATATAGTTACGCCACTGCGTACACCTTTGACTTCAAATAACCCCATAAAAAGAAATCTAAAGCTAGATTTCTAGCTAAGAAATCTATCTGGGTAGATCTTTGGTGAGTATACGCTGTAGAGAGCTTCTTGAAATTTGCAATTCTTGTCTATGACCCCGAATTGATGTTTCTGGATTTTCAACAACACTCTCACGCGCTGCTTCGATATTGACATTTGAACGGCTTGTTTTTCGACGGCCAGTGTGTTTAGTGTCTCCAACTGATCCAGTCTCCCTAATTTTTTTAATTAATCTCTTCACAGTTGATGAAATTAAAACACTATTCCGACCATATTTTGTTTGAAATTTTCGAACTGCGGCCGCCAAACTTTCATTATTTTTGAGATAATGTTCAACAATAAAGACACGTTGTTCTATCGTGTAACGCTCCATTTTTACTAACCCTAAACTGTCAGCTGTCAAATTGTTTTGTTTTTTTTAGAGTCGCCAGTTCATTCAGCACGTTACTGCACAAATGGCGACAAATTCAAATCTTGCGTTAATTCTGGGACACCCTTTATTATTAGGGATGAAACAATGCAAACCCTAGAAACAGAGATTAAATTAGGCAGGAATAATGAAATTAAAATGAATAAAATAAACGTAATAATTAATAATGGTCAAATAATATATAATGAATTATATTTAATAAAGAATGAAAAAGAACTAGAAACTCTTGCAAGACATGAACATATGACTAAAGATAATAAAATAAAATCATCACATGACTTAACCTTTATAGAACTAGACGAATTGGAAACAGGAGAAGACATAGACAGATTAATAGAAGCAACACCTAATGACTCAGAAGAATACAACCAAACTTTACAAGAACTTAACCCAGAAGCCATGGAAGGCGAAATTAGTGTAGTAGCTACACAGCACTCCGAAGACTCTAGTAACGAACAATTTTTTATAGCCCCTGACGGCAAAGCAATAAATGTTGAAAAACATCAAATTGTAATAACCAGAGGACATCAAAAAGTACAAATTACCGAACCGTTTAATAAAAGAAGATATGACATTTCTTTCAATAATGAGGAAGACTTAGACCAAATATTAGAATAAATTATACACCCAAAACATGTTATTGTGTATCGAAACTCAATGTAATGACTACTTGTTTTGATGAACAATTCAATACTTTATCAAGAATTATACAGAAAAAATATCCTACTGTTAAGATAACAAGATACAAAAACATGTACTAAATGTAACAGACAAGGACGAACAAAACGAGATTATTTCCAATTATCACACAGGAAAGACCTCACACAAAGGAACAATTGAAATTATTACAGATTATATTAACAAATGCATGATATGTAGAAAAACTAAAAATGAAAGGAAACCAATTAAACCTAAATTTATGGTAACACCTAAACCAGAAAAACCTTTTGAAGATTTAATGATTAATACTGTTTGCGGTAGGGCTCTTGAGAATCAAGAATTCCCCAAATGCCAGAAAATTGCACCGGTTACGTCGCGAGAAGTTGGATTGAGTCGGTTAGCGTTCCAAAATTCCCAACAGTAAGGCATAAACATTAAACAATATATACCAAATTATAATAAATTAAACAAATACCAAAAATAACTATTCATTTTATTCAAAACAAAAAAAAATAACTGATCAGCAATTTAACAGTTAATTTAACCAGGCCTGATTGTTAGTAAATATAAATAATGTATAATAAATAATGAAAAAAGTTTATAGTCTTGGAGTAGAGTGCGTACAGACAACTGCAGAGCGACGATGTGTACGGAGAGCTCTGTAGAGGAGATGGCCGAGAAGCCCAGACTTGTAGTAAACAACGACTTCTTGTTCGCAGGGGAACAGGCCCGTATTCTGCTATCTTCAACACTGACTAAGCCAGGCTCTTTGTCCTCTAATACGCCAAGTCCTATTCATTTACTTCCACGAGCTTTATAGTCCTTCAAACTCTCTTCTCCTCATGAAAACTAACTGTCTGTTGATGTAACAAAATGAATACTGCTGTTTTAGAGAAAAAACGAAATACACTTCATAACCTACACTTTCTTTTGTTTTTTAATCTTAAACATATGTTCGTGTATACAATATTTACATACGCTTATTTTCCTAATTTTCTCTAGCCGAAACAATCAGAAGATAAAGAAAAAAAAAGAAATTCGCAATTTAAAAATTTTCCACTCATCTCATTGCCATAAAAAAAATTATAATAATAATAAAAAAAAATATTGCTGAAATCCTCTCAAACAAAAATAAAGTCTAATCAAGAACTCTTTGGAGCCCAAGCAAATACTTTACATTACGAAAGACAATACATAATGTATTGACAATAGACAATGTATGTAACACCTAATAACTCGAATTCTTTAGGACTTTTGAATCATCCACACAGCACATTAATCGAATATTTAAGGATATTAAATAATCAAACATTAACTTATAAGATGCTGACTAACAAACTTTCTTTAGCAACTGTTGCATACAACAGTACCTTAAATGAAAAACTAGGTATGACTCCTGACGAGATAACGTTTGGAATACCTAAACAAAATAACCAACAAATGTCAATAAAAGAAAAATATGTTCAAAAATATAATGATGATAAACGCCTAATAAATGGCTTAGTAAAGACAAAAATAATAAAAAACCCTACGTTAAATGAAAAACAAGAACAAAAGACGAGCACAGATACAAACCTGTTATACCTTTTAATGACATACGAAACAAAATAATAAAAATACAGACAGATAATGTAGATAGAAAAAGAAAAAGCAAAAAGAGACATTTTATACCACAAGAACAGAATGTGTCAGATGAAGAACAAATGGACATTGATACTGGCAGTGACACTCACAATAGCTTTTAGTTCGTATTTGTCACTAAAGTTATCAATTTTAAACCTAACTAATAGATCACGGGTCAAAACTAATCTTGGTGCCTGAGCCATTGCCTTCTTCACTACCAGCTGGTGTTACCACTATGAAATCTTACGACTTAATTTCAGTTCCTACGGGTACGGAACATGGGTGTATGTAGTTAATTTCTGACCCTGTGTCTATTAACCAATTGTCTCCGAGTAATTCAGTAAATGATGGAGTTTTTTTCACTAGTTTTAGTTGATGTTGGGGGACAGGTTGTGGTTCGCTTAGTCCTAACAAATGTTCAAGTTTGTCCTCCAAGTCTTTAACTCTCTGTTTCAATGTTTCGTTCTCTTGTTCTAGTGGACGAGGTTCGTCTTTTAACTGATGCACTTCGTTACTTCGAACAGTTCGCATTGACACGGTGTTTTGTGAATGGTTGTGATGAGAATGATGTTTGTTGAGGTCTTTGAAAGTTAAGTCATTGCTCACTATTTCTAAAGTTCTGTCGCGGTTCATAACGTTCCCGATAGTGATTGCTATGTTGAAAGTCATTGTTTTGTTGCTAATTATGTCTATAGTTATTTTGATAATTATTGCGATGGTGAAAGTCATTATTTTGTTGAAAATTATTTTTATAATTGGTTTGGTAGTTATTGCGATGTTGAAAGTCATTGTTTTGTTGATAATTATGTCTATAGTTATTTTGATAATTATTGCGATGGTGAAAGTCATTATTTTGTTGAAAATTATTTTTATAATTGGTTTGGTAGTTATTACGATGTTGAAAGTCATTGTTTTGTTGATAATTATGTCTATAGTTATTTTGATAATTATTGCGATGGTGAAAGTCATTATTTTGTTGAAAATTATTTTTATAATTGGTTTGGTAGTTATTGCGATGTTGAAAGTCATTGTTTTGTTGATAATTATGTCTATAGTTATTTTGGTACTGTCGGGGTTGAAATTGTTGCCCATTATAGTCATTTCTCCTATAATTGTTTTGTCTGAAGTTTTGTCTAGGTCGGTATTCTTGTTGACTGCTGTTAGTGTTTCCTTGAGGATTCATGTCTTCCATTATAATCCTACAGTTATTATACAAAACGTTTTTAATTTGTATCAGGTCGTTAATAATAAAATAGTTGAGTACGTTCATAAGTCTTGATAGTAAATTTCTAATAACGTGGTCTACAATTAGTACCTTTTGTGATAATATTTCTTGTTGTTTATTATTGATAGAGGTGTCAATCATTATACGGTTATGAATTAGAATTTGATGTGGGATAATTCTGTTAATAAAGTCAATTGGGTGTTCTTGTCTGTACATATGAATCTGAGAGATTTCATGTTGTAGGTATGATGATGTCCGACTGTCCTTAAAGTGATTTACTAAATGTAATATTAAGTCATTTATTGATAGGAAGTTATCAAACATGCATAATTGTTGTGCGTCACCAGTGAGTCTAGAAAGAGCTATTTGTATGAGTCTTTGTTCTGATTTGTATTCTGTTAGTGATTGTTTCATGATTCATGATGATATGACAGTCGTTATTCTGATTCGTTAATGTGTCTGGTTTTATCTAAAATATCTTTTATACCTGTTCTTGTCGTAAAAATATAGATATATAAAATTACGCTGTATGGAAAAATTATACCTAAAGTCTTTATTGCTGTTGATGAAGTCTTCCGTGTGGTCTTTATTAAATTTATTGTATCTCTATAACCAGCATAAAACGTTGAAACGCACCTTCAAGTGAACAGTCCCAGCCTCTGTTAATATTGCCTCGAGCCTTCTTAGCCTGTCCGTCAGATTGTTAGCCAACCAATCCCATATCCTCTTATCTAAGCAATCTTATAATTCATGAATTACTCACAGATGCAGAGAATATTTCTTCGGATATTCTTGCCTTGATGACGAACCGCCTTCTCTTCTGATTTGAAGTTCGCAAGTCCCAAGTGAATAATGTCTTCAATGTAGTCCAGCATTCATTCTTCCTTAAACTCCCTCAGATATATAAAACATTTCTTTAGGGTATTTTACCTGGTGAAATCTATTGAAATAGATCAGTACCCAATATCGGCGAAGTTCTGTCCCGTGGGGTATTTGCATCGGTCTTCTCACGCTATTGGAGTGGTCTCACTGTCCGTTGCCAAATGAGGGATCTCTATTTACTGAGTATACTGCCAGGTGCCTGTTCGGTGCGCCAGTTAAATAATCTTTGTAGAGGAGAGTCTTTTAAAAGAAATGAAAGAAAAGCTTTATTATGAAGTACAAGCAAAACACTGGTATATACAAATATTACGAGTTACGTTACTACGTACTGGGTGGGACGTACAGGACGAGTGTCGGGGAATAAGTGGGGTCTGGGGTTAAAGCTGAGGGTATTTCTTGGAATTGGGAGGGAGGTCTTGAAGGGATGCGGTTGCTTACTTAAAAATATTAGTGACTTCCATGAAGTCACGAGGCAGGTGTACACTAGAAGGGGCTTGCTTCTACTTTTAGCATTATATATTATATAATATTAGCATTACAATATTCTTAGCATTATATTTAACTCATGACTTTTAACAAGCATTTAGTGAACTACTCACTCGTATAGAAAACAGCTTTAAGGACACGAGAATATATGAACAATTACAAATAGAATTACTACACATAAAGCCTAGATATCGCGAACATCCATTAGATTACGTCAACATATAGTATGAGAGTAGTATTCTCCAGAATAAAATTAGAAAATCAAATCTTGTCTACTAGGAATACATTAATATGATGCGTAGAAAAAGAAATAGTTTTTCACATCTTAAGCCACATTCCTCATGACCTCAGAAACTACCTTATGGCACAGGTTCTTACAAATATAGACCAAGTTATATCCCAAATACAAAATGAATGCTCATGGATCTTAAATCATATCACATTTGGAGATAACATTTTTCCAACAAAAATCTAAATAAACAACAAACAAGCCATTATGACCCCCCCCCCCCAGAACGAGAACATTCTCCCCCACTTTGTGATGAGTGAAGATGTTTCTGTGGCTTGGATGAGAGACAATTTTCAAGATTCAAATTCTGTGTTCTGTGTAGCTAAAACTACGAACGATGGAGTCAAATACTTGCTTTATAATAATGATGTTGAAAGTGAAGAAGCGTCAGAACAATCTGCTGACGATTCAGATGATGTTGGAAGTGAAGAAGCGTCAGAACAATCTGCTGACGATTCAGATGATGTTGGAAGTGAAGAAGCGTCAGAACAATCTGCTGACGATTCAGATGAAGAAGTAGACTGTGAAGTATTTGAAGAAGATGAAACGTGGGATGCATCAATATTTTTTGGTCTAGGTGAATATGAAAATTCAGATGCATGTACTTCTGACGATGAAAGCTCCTCATCTCTTTTTTGGGGGGGGGGGGATAGAAGACAATAATTAAACTGAAAGATACGAAATTATCTTAAAATACAGTAATGAGAAAGTTAACAATTTTGAGGAAAATCTAACTTCAGGACTAGGGAACAGAATTGAGACAATGATTCATACATAAATTCTAAATGTTGAGGGCGGGCCACATCGCCAAAGAGAATGCTTCTGAGAATAGCGTAATTTTGTCAGAAGAATCTGTAAGAAGAATTTTCTAGAAACTGAAGATATTCAAATAGAAACATTTAACCGATTAGGTGAAGAAGAAGATGGAGTTTCTTTGAAGGAGGGATCTCAGTCAGTTAAAGATTCTACCAGTATAGCAGTAGCATGTTAATGAAGTGGTTGAAAAAAATGTGTGACCCATCTGCAGAAAAACTAAATACCACACCTCAATCTATTTTTGAAATCCCTGAAGAAGTAGTAGAATCTTCTGATATCTTGGAAGAGAAAAATCAGATGAATGTAAGGGAACCAAAATCACAAATTCAAGTGTGATAATACAAAATGAAATAGAGGCAGAAAATAACAGAATTTAACGTTGATAAACCAAAAAAGCATCAAACAGCTAAAAGAACCAATTTGTGTATGTAGTTAATTTCTGATCCTGTGTCTATTAACCAATTGTCTCCGAGCAATTCAGTAAATGATGGAGTTTTTTTCACTAGTTGACAGGACACTAGGGGACAGGTTGAATTGTCCCCTTATTAATGATCCTATACCTGGCCTAAGCACTCAAGATCAATGACTTAACAAAAGGACCCGGCATTATAACAATAAACCAGTTAAATAAACAAACTGGAACCATAGATGACAGTGAGAGAAAAATTTACATTTTCTAACTTACCTTATTGAAAAATTAATTGACATTGAACCCTCATTTGAATTTGGTAACAAACATTGTTCGATTAGTGATAAAACTATATATTCTGTATGTAACTTGTATTATCTCATGTATATTCTGTTATTAAGGAACACTGTAAAATTATTTATAAATGAGCTGTTACCTAAAAACTGACACTGCACCTGTTCCTTTTTTCATGGATCCTACCCATCCAGACAGATATTTATCTTTAAAACTTATGAAAATATGTAATCTTAAATATTTTTGCAATTTTACAATTTTTGATTTATTAAAATCTATTTTAGTATTAACCGTTCATTTAGTTTGGTTATTTGTCAAAGTACAAGTGGAGTACAGAGCAGTTATCAGTTTTATGTATGTTCTCTTTTTATTTTTGCACAAAATCAATTTATTACATTAAGCAGAATAGACCTAAGTACTGTATTATTTTGTTAGTTGTAAGTTGATTTTACTTTTTATTCTAAAATGACTAATTACTTCTTGTAAAGATAAACTAATACTACACATCTAGTTGTCTCACTGTATAAACCTAGTTGATTAAAACTATTAACTAGTTATAAGCTTTTATTTTCTTAATTTTATATTTTCTTATTGTATGATCTAAGAAGAGCAGAATATCAGTGGAATTTAATTCTTTAATGAAAAGTTATAATTTTTATGACTGTTTTATGTTTTGAACGAAACTTCATTAGTCAAATACTTTATTCTAATATAGTAATTATTGATTAACAAATGTACACTGTTGCTTTTTAATTTTAAAACACATTTCAAGATTGTCATTTAATTTCTTAGTTTTGTTTTAATTTATTTTATGTTATGAATCGATCAGTTACTAATGTAATCGTAATCCCAATGTTCATCATTTGTAATTCATTCGCTGAGAACATCTTTAATCTTAAGATTAGAAGAGTTATGTAATGTTGCGAAATAAGTTTCATCTCCCATGACATCACTTCCTTTCCTGGTTTGTATAAATTATCCTTAAAGAACTGCTACCACCCCCTCTCCACTTTACTTACTATGCTAATAGCTGTTCTCTAGTTAGGAGGATCAATATCTGTTACATAATAAAGTTTTTTTTTTAAAGAGTGGTCTGTGTTGTTACTATGAAATTATAAGAGGCTAGAGAGTGGGGAATTGGGAAAGGGGGAAGTAGATAAGAGAGGGGGTTCTCCCCACGTGCAGGAACCCACAAAACATCACAACACTCAATTCGCGCACATATACAAATAAAGCAGAAATACAAAATAATATTAAATTGTAAACATAAAGAAATGGCGAGAGTCCTCAACACAAGTTATGAAAAATATAACACATATCAACATATACATTTAATCATTCAACCAATCCACAATCACTGTCTTATTCTTATCTAACTGATTGAGTGAAGTAAAACTTCATTATTTTATTTGTCTCAGGATAGTGAATGATATTAATGACCTTCTGTCTGCACTACTTTTTATTGAATACTTGTTATCATCCGTGCAGTGCTGTCTTACTGGCTACCGGAGTTTTTTGGTGAGCATTATTTTGAACACCTAATAGAATATTAGCTATATAAATAATAGATAGCTAGCTTTTCAGTAACAAAGTCCCATTTTCAGATGTTATTAAATGTATCAAGAATACGACAGAATTGAAATATATAGAAGAATAGGAGGAACCGAAGAAAAATCACACAGAAAATTGGACATATTTTATACAGAAACTAGCTCAAGCAGGAAGCTGTATTTATTCCAGAAGCAAAATAAAATACATTTCTGTAACTTTTACTATTTTTCCATCTTCTGATTCCATGAACTCTGAAATTATTCCATGGGACTACAGCGAAAAAAAAAATACCTATCTCAGATCAGAAGTGATCTATTAGGATTGAAATGTGTAGCTTGAAATGGAGTTTCAGAAGTTAGTTACATGGAATAGGTCGGCTCAAAGAAGGAGGTTCAATGGAATGAGATAAAGGTCGAAAGGTTGGGATCTATTATTACAAGGTTTAATAGAAAATTTTAATTGGAGAAGACCATAAATGTTAGAGAGCAGGTTTCTGCAACCTTGTAAATGCCATCAAAGATCATATTGATAGTTGTGTCACACATCAAGGTTACTTGCCACATTTGTTTTGAGAAGAAGTGCTGGAAGACGTCTACCATCATGGGATGCTTTAGGTATTAGGTGATGAAGTCCAGGTCCGATGATTTCTTCATGAAAACAACAGGAAAACTGTGGTGTTGTGACACTAACATCGGATTCATTTTCTGGTGAACCAGTCAAACTCCTTCTGTTTCCCAACCAATCCAGATTTCGGCTCCCTGGCAATACATTTTTACTCACCTACTTGTCAGCCAGAAGAGATATGCTTCTTCCTGCAAAGATGGATTGACTCGCTCTCCCACTCCACTTGATATACTGTGAGTTACATCGTTAGAACTCGTTTATGCCTCTCTTATCTTAGTCATTAGCACTATTTTCAGCAGGTGTACAAGTCAGGACTCAAGAAATAAATTGTAGAATCCACAAGAAAAGGGTAAAAACCGTTTCTATAAAGTATTATTTGAGAAGAAAATTGCCCCAAATATTTTTCCAAAATATATATGTACATTTTTTTCTACAAAAAGTATTTGTTTTTTGTAATTTAACAATATTTCATGTTATTTACTGTTAATATTCAAATTTAAATAAACATTATAGCCTAATACATTTTTTTTTTCTAGTCTAAAGAAGATTCGTTTACAGCAATTCAAGGATGGTTGATATTCATCATTAGTATAACAGTACCTGGTATAAATTGCCTCAGTGGTGAAATAATTAAAAATCAGGTAAAGCCAAAAAATTCTTTTAATTTTGGTTAAAATGAACTGTCAAACTATTAAACTAAGAGCTCTTAGTATTGTAATATTATTAAATAAAGATCTGTAGTACTGTAATATTGTTTAAACTAAGAGACCATTATATTTTCTTAAAATAATCTTCAAATTATTATATTAAAACAGCACAATCAACTTGCTCATATTACCTGGTGATGGTCATGTCTTTCAGACATAAGCAACTACAAATCTAAGGGTACAAGCAACTACAAATCTAAGGGAATATCTATTAAAGTAACTTATACATGGGACTCTGCCCCCTGGGTTCAGCCTGGTGTATTTTTCAGAAGGTACTTAACTTTATTGCATGCTAATAATGACTGACACCAAAATCTTTTCTGCCCCTCCGAAACAACTGCTATTTCCGTTTTCAAGATATGAAATAAAAAAATAACCTTTGTTTTGGCCAAATATAGGGCCCCAGTATGGAAAATCGTAGGAGATAAAATGAAACAATATTTCAGATAAATACATGAAAATAAGTGAAATATCAGACAAAAAAAAATGTCAATCTTTCAAATTGTCAATCGAAAATGACAATCCGCAGAATCGGAATTTGAAACTGAGACCTTTCCTAAAGCATGAGCTAATATCAAGAGTGAACAGGTTTTAGTAATTTAGAAAACCATACTAAGAAGTATCCCCCCCTCTTTATTTTTTTTCAGGACTTCCTTCACTTAGAATAGTAACCTTATTTGAAATGTTTCAGGGTGAATTGATATTGTTTAGTGCTTACAACAACAACTGGTACAATATGACACTTTCTGACAAGAAAGCATTAAACCTAATGCTTTTGGCTGCATCTAGACCACAGATTATTCACTACAAAAACTTGTTGGTATTTGACTTACTGCTGTTTGGGGTAGTAAGTATTCAAGACCAATCTACTTTTCAAAGATGAATTTTACTGAAGATGTTAAAAAACTTACCACTTGGTAACTAACACCATGCATTTTATTTTACAGATAATCAAAGGATCATATTCATTGATTACTGCACTTCAAACATTTGGAGCTGAATAAATTTTCTGAAAATTAATTATTGAATAACTATTATACTAAGCTATAAACTATGATATATGTACAATGCAAACAATTTAGTTAAACCCTTAATTGAAATAAAATGTTGCAAACATACCTCACATGATATGAATGATCACTAGGGCTCTTACAACTTTAAAATCACTTCTTTTTTGCCTACGGGATCATGCTACACACTGACTAAGAAACTCTTATTTTATGTAAATTGAAATGTTATTTTTCTTTTTCAATTATTATTTAAACAGATACGATGATTTCCTTCATACTGGTAAATAAATAATGCAACCACTAAATTGTTATGAAGGCTAGGATAGAAAACAACCAACAACATTCTCACCGCCCCAAGGAAAGCTATTTCTAATAGCACATAATTATTTAGAATCTACTACATGAAATCATATAAGTCAATTTTTGTTACATTTGCTGCTTACTACACATTCCTTGTTACTTTTCTCAGTATTTGCTGAAGTTTGAAAATCTGGTTCATTGTAGACTTTCTCATTCTAAAGCCCCACTGATGAGGACCAGTAACTTTAGGTATAGGGTATTGGAGAATACTTTGTAGGCAACTGGTACCAATGAGATGCCCCCTATAATAACAGTAATTAGTGAGTAGGTCTCCCTTCTTATGTATAGTTACATAGTTATAGCCAGATTTCCAACAGAGTTTTGTCTGTCAAGATTTGAAAAATAAAGTCTTAGAGATCTTTGATTAGTTCTTGACTTTCTTAGTTCTTGCTTAAGAAATTCTGCTATTCTGGAATGCCATCAAACCCAGTGGTTTTATGTATAGGGGTTGCCACTTTTTAAGTCTTGAAATTCCATTAGTTGCCTGTTCATTCACAGCTTTTTCTGTCATATTTAAGCATTTTCTTCCCTTCTCCACAGCCTGTATTACTCTACATTCCACCCTGTTTCTTTGCTACCAATGCTTGATTTTTCTAGTTTGAATCTGCTTGGTAACCCTCATAAAACCATTGTTTAATAGTTTCATTTTCTAGAATATCAAGCATCTCATTATCAGTTACAGTAACCGCTTTACTAATCTTGCCCCGTCTGTCAACAGAACTATAACTTTCTGGAAAGGTCATGGAGCATAATCTTTATTCAGCTAAGAAATAAGCTTTTGTTTTTTGAGATGAAAAGATCTTTATTAAAATGTTAATATGCAATCAATACTCAAAGTGTTATAATATAAGCAGTGCTTATACCTTCAGTTTTATAACTTGATTCTTTGAGGGGTGGGATGCTTTTCATCCAAACCCACTTCACTTGGAACTTTATCATACAGACCCCACAAGAAACTAAAAGCTAGCTAATTTGGAGTAAGTAGTGAGGCCACCTCCACCTTAGTATTTAGATGTGAGTATAAAGCATGTTAACTTGTTTTACTTTAAAACTACTAATAACAAATAATGTTTAATTATAATAATATCCAATGTTACCCTATAGTCTCCCTCAAGTACATGGGACTCAAAATTTGTGATCCGTTTACATGACGGTCACTAATTTGTTATTATAATGCCAGCAGCACAATATAAATTACTTATTTTCTTTAGACTTTGATTTGCTAGACCTATAAAATATAAGACTATTTTGGGAAGTAATTGCCCATTATATTTTTCCATCTGCCTGGCTCACGCCAGATTCTCAACATATATAAATAACAAATATGAAAGTTCATAAAACTAAACGATTAAAAAAAAAAAAAACTTAAAATATGCTTAATAAGATGGGCTCCCAATATCAATACACAGGTAATAATGAACGCATATTATGATTATTTATTTAAATTGTATACACACTTACAGCTATTTTTTTGCAATTCATTTGCAACAGAGTGCCTTATGAGCTCCCCAATGATCTACTTGACATTTTCTTGAACAATACCAAGCTTTACGACATTTAGAACACCGTTTCAAAGCCTTTGCGAAGCACACTAAACAAGAATTCAAATTTTCAGCAACATCCACCAACCCATCTAATCCTGTTGCAAATCCTTTGACAATTTGTACCAAATCACTGTGCTGAGGATAAAATAATAAACTGACTGTTCTTGTAGCTATTTCTTTCCACTTATCATCGTGTTCATTCAATAAAGCATCTTTATAACCAGAATTCATTTCAAGGATCATGGGATTAGTAATAATATCTTTAGGAGCTGTAAGACTTAATCTATGAAGCCAAATTTTAAGTTCAGCTAAAGGGCTCAACTGATCAACAACCCTATCATGTAGAAGTCTCAATAACTTAGACAATACTTCCTTCCTATAATTAGTAAATGAGTACACAGTATCAACAGTAGAATTGATCAGTAATTGCCGTAATAATAACCACATTTGGCAATCAACTTTACTAAGAACTGGATCACCAGGTAACCATTCTTTCCACTTGCTGTCAACAAATTTGTACACCTTCTCTCCATCCCTGATTGTCCAAACATCTTTGTCAAGTAAATGTGCAACAATTACTGGTAAATCATGAGTTGTATAAATCCCAGAGGCTGTACTCAGAGGTAACTTATCTAAATTATCAACAATGTAACGAAGGATACTCAAGCATGATGCACTTGCATAACAGGTTAAGTTAATAATATGATTATTAATAACATTTAGTACATCACTGTCGGTTGATGTTATATCTTGAATGTCAAATGATGCTTTAGTATTAAGTACAATCAACTGAGCTACAGCATATTCAATTAAATCCATGCAAGAGTCTCCTAAGTCCCAGAACAGATCCTCATGAAATAAGACTGCTTCTAAAATACTCACAAGCAGTTGTTCACTGTATAATATGATGTACGTTGGAATAAATTGCTCGGGTCGTGGAGTAAATTTACACAATGCAGGTAAAACTTTAATTCTCCAAACCTCCTGTGTTGTTAACTCTCTGACAAAAGCCTGTATAGTTCCATGGGCCACCAGAGATGATTTCACTCTTTCTTCACAAGATGATTCTGCTTCCAAAACACAGACCTGATATAATTTGAAAATCTTATCTCTATCTTTAAACCATTCTATTGTACCAATGTTGTCTAATTTAGACACTGTTATATTTTGAATAATATAATCAATTTCAGGAGTAGTAAGAATGTTATCAGCCATTTGAAAAATACTGTTTAATCAACCAGAACTGTTAGATTAATCAGTTAAACTTAGAAAGGCAAACTAACAAATACACATATTTGGTGCCATGGAAACCAAGGTTGATATCAGTGAGCTGGAAAATATGCCCATATGAAGGAAATGTATTTTATCCATGATAAAATGTGTTATATTCTAATGGATAGGAACCTGAATTAATAACCTCTTGTTCAGGGGGTATGATAATCCTATTAAATGAACAAACCTCCAGTCCCTTAGTAATATTGCTGGTCTATGATCATTGCACAAAAATAACAGAAATCCTACACAATAAATGAAGCACCATAAATAATGTGAGTTTTATAAAAATAAGTTTTATTTTTTGGAAGAGGCAAATGTTGGTTCAAGTGAGCCCACTCATTTTCCGAAATTCTTAAGTTTATTCTACAAATAATGATAAAACCGTGGTCAGTTTAGAATAAAATTAATTCATAATAACTCTTAATCAAGGTGATTTGCTCATAACTAAATCTTAATCAGTTTCCTAATGCCTTTAATTACTTTCAAACAGGTACAAGTTAAGATCAGGAGGTTGTGATAGCCCACTAATTCATTCACTGCTTCATTTTTACATAATAATTGATTATACAATACTACTTTTAGTTGTGGCATTGATGTTATTATTTGAAATAATTACTTACCTTCAAACAACTTGGAGAAATGTCTTAAGTCATTATTCTGCTGGAAAATAAAATTGAAGTCAATTATAATGATACCAGAAGAAATAGTGATTCTCAAAGATGCTTGTTTAATGAATAAGAACACCTTGTCTGAGAAAAACTCCCCGACTAAAACTGAACCTCTTCAAAAGTACATCCACTCTAATGGATTAGAAAATAAACTATTCTGATGTTGAAAAGCAGACCATAGTTCTGATTGAAAATTAATGCACTAAACTTTAGATTCAGTCAAACAGATGTAATTTTATCAGGTCTTCAACTCTTAAATCTTAGTTGGAAAATGTCTACTGGAGCCTCTTCTTATTTGGAGAGCTTTAAAAACTACTACCCAGAAAAGGGTTGGCTCTCTTAAGTCTTCTAGCAACAGTTGAATTAGAATTGCAATAGATATTCCTTCCTTATGGAGAATATAAATAAAATTTCAATTAATAAAGCCCTTAAATTTTAAAAATCAAGTATCAACATGGTATCTTAAGGAAAGAAAACGTATAAGAGATATTTGAATAATACTAATCCATCTAAGCTCCAGTTCTCAAAGAGCATCAACATTTTTCTTTCTTTATACAATTGCAAGTGTAGAACATTTTTTTAAAGTAATTGTAGAAAAGATGAAGTTTCTTGTAAGTATGTGAATTGGCAATTGATTCGATTTTTATTTGGACCATAAATCTTAAGCTCTCATGTATGTAGTACTCTTATTTCGAATCTCAACATTACATAAGCCATCCAAAAGTGCGGATGAAATTGGTAGATGGCAATCAGATACTAATTGCAGGGCCAATGCTAGGTACTTTTGCTGCCTTTCTTTTGTTTTCCTAGTCCAGATTCACTTGTTTGAGCAGATACTTATTTCATTGTTTCAGTAGCTACGTCATGAGGCGTAGTTAACTCCAACCAGAGAACTTCCATTAGAGAAGGTAAGACTCTGCCGACCCAGATCTTCTTAGTTAGTAGTCGGGCACACTAAACACCACGAATAGTTCCATTCTCATCATTTATAATAACCAGTGCAGTATTGCATTAGTATCTGCCAGTACCAGCTATCTGGGGTAAGGTAATAAAATCTCTTGGCTTGTAAATTTTGTAACACTAGCATTTCATAAATGTTCCCTCCCGTCATAAGATATTTTCTAAAAAATATTTATACAACTTGCAATACAAATGAACAATGAGGTTAGAGAAGGTCTTTTTTACATAACTCGAATAATTGGTACTCTACTGTATTTTCAAAGACCACATCTATATATTGAAAAATGTATTCTGTAACGTTACAGTTTTGAGTTTTATCCCCCAGAGTAAGTTTCATTATCAAAGGACTCCTATGGAATGATGAGGTATAATGTAATGTAGATTGTGATGACAAAGGCACAACTTTCAACACTTTTATTCAGTTTTTAAGAATGGAAAAAAAATCTTCCCGACAACTGCAGTTATGAACCAACAAGGAAGAATAGCCAAGGATTTTTATTAGGAAAATAATTATTGTGTTTTTTCACCAATTACCACATCATCTATGGAAAAAACGAGTAATACACTTTCGTATTATGGACCAAACTACTGGTGGACTTAACTTAGCAAACTAACAGAAGAAAGGTTAACATCTAAATAAAAAATTCAAGTGTGATTTGTATCATATAATTAAAGGATTTGTTGTGGTGAACACAATTTTAATGGCTTTATATAGTTATAGTCCACTATAGTTGGTAGGTTGATAACCTACTCCATATAATATGACAATATTCAATTTTCAAATAACAAATTAATTAGTCACCTTTCAATATTTTCACAGTGAACCTTTCATTTTTAGCATTGCTATACAAAATTTGCAAAAGTTGCTATATGCAAGTTTGCATTACTATACAAAATATGAAATCTCTGTCACTCAAGGGTTACAAAAAAGTTATTATCACAACTTCAATGAATTTTTGTAATTACAGTCCCAACACACATTGTATATTATTATAAGGACGTCAAGATCTTTAATTTGGTTCCCTAGTCAATAAGATAGACAAATGTTCCTTTTACATGTTGTCAGATCATCAATTGATTCTTTTATAGAAAGTTTCATGTTTTTAGGTTGAACATGGAACTTGCAATGACCAATACAGACAGAAACAGAACAGGAGTAAAAACATAAAGGTTTCTGATTTTGAAAAAAAAACAGACCAAATCCTAAGGGGTTCTATTTTTGTAAAGTGACGACTTTTTGTAAAGCGGGAGATGTGATATGTTTTGAAAACAATAATACTGAGAAAACTTGAAAAATACCAGTGTTAACAAGTGGTCTGTTTAGTACTCAAGTGGTTATCACAAACAATTTAAGAAATTAATTTGAATTTTTTTTTTATGTACAATCTTTTAAGTCAACATTCTCAGGGATTATGTTAAAACCTCTTAGGGTAGACTTAAAGAGTACACTAGATCCAAAATAGACACCGTAAAAAAGATATAAAAACAAAGTTTCATAAAAATAAATTGATTAAAGCAATAATGATGAATATATTAAAATATTTTCTATTTAAGAAATACCTAAAGCATATAACAATTACCTAGAATAAGGTTAGGTAGATCAATTTACCAACACATTTAACAAATATTAGCTATACTAACTGCTCATATTTATCATATATGAACTTGACATACTAGAATCATCATCAATTAGGTAGTTATTTTAAGCATCTGGTTTAACAAGAACATTGAGCCTTAATACTTTGATTTTTTTTTTCCTTTTTATTTATTCAATGCGGTAACATAAATAAACTTATATTTGTACTTGCATGTACTTACCTTATTTATAAAAAAAATAAAATAAAAAGTAACTTCATTCTTTGCAATTAATAAGCAAACATGTTGATATTTCTTATTTATAAATCGTCGTAAAGGGGTAAAAAAGAGTGTTATGTCATACATAACATAACTTAGTGTTTACATAAAAGGTGGATCGTTTATTTTAAGAATGTTGTTTCTTAAATAAAAAAAAATATATATAAGAATTTTTTAGATCCTTTTTATCTTTCTGGGCACAGGGCACAATGTCTGAAAATATTATGATTCCAATAATGGAATAAACAATATAAATTCATATATCTTAACTAAAACATTAATAAATGTTAATACAATTCTTGTATTTACAAATTATATCACGTAGACGTAGGATTAGTTAATATTTTGATATAACATATATGCTCTGTTGTTATATACAATTTAAATCCTATTATAATATATAAGGTTGATGTATAAACCACCGATTTTGCAAATAAAATTAAAATATAAAAATCACAAATTAAATACTCTAATGAAGTTTTTGGTTATTGTCCTCCATTGTCACCATTAGTGATAATTTCATCATCACTGTAATGCACAGTTTCTTGTTTTGGTTTTTTGATAACTGAATGTTCATCACTATTCTCACTTGACGTCCTTTTTCTCTGTCCCTCAACATTGTTGTTCACAACACTATCAGAATCTATGTCTTTAGTCCTTAGCAAATCGTCCATAACATGTTCTGTACAAGGTGAATCAATTGAATCAGAAGAATGATTCCATTTATTATGAGAAACCGGTAACCCGTTCACTTGGCCCACTGGGGATTTGATTATATCTGCCCTTCGCAAAAGTGAATTTTCATTTTCTAAGGAATTTAACATATCTTTTGCCTTTTTCAACTCTTGTTGTAAGTAATAAATGGTACTCTGCATTCCCTCTACATCTTCATCAAGATCTTGCAAGAGTTCATCCAATTCTAAAAAAAAATAAATATTACATAACTTACAAGTTATATTTTTGTATGTGCGTATATATATTATATTGATATTACTAATAATTATTATTATGAATTATTAATGAATTAAAAGTATTGCATTATAATATTTTGTTTTGAGACTCAATGATACTTTCAAAAAAAAAAAAAAAACACAGGAGAGTCGAAAAACTGAATAATAAGTAAATCCATTCATTACAATAAAATCCAGTGCGGTGGAAAGGCTGAGCTGAGAGCCTTACTTTCTCATGTGAGTATCCTTGGGAAGTATTTTATTTTAAGCTAATTTCCTTTTATTGTACAATTGACTTTTACAAAAATTCAAATATATGGAGTAAAATGTCGCAAGACAAGCTTTCCAATTGATTCTGAAAAAAACTATACCAAAGTGGACCACAGTTCTATGACTAGTGGTCTCATGACACAGTTCTTGATATCAACAAAAATAATATATTGTTACTTGTTGAATAAATTATTCCAGACTTGATTGTAATAATTTGCTTTAATGTGGATATTTTTACAGCCCTCTAGTACATGAAGCCTGGTTATAGCTATATAAAAATGTAACTAAAAATGATGAATTGAAGGTAAGGTAACAGAAGGAGGGTAACTGTAAATTGATTTTCACACCATAACAACTAGAATACAATATTACCCAAAATTCACCCTTATTAATATGTAAGAGCTATTTTGCTGTTAATTGTGCATAACTGCCATTTGTTTGCATGCAACAGATCTTGCTCAAGTTGAGACGATAGAGAAATAACCTTCTGGCCAGCACTGACCAGCTTCTCAGTATTTGTAAGACACATCATTTACAAAAATATTTCGAGAATATGTACAATTTTACTACAACCCCCAGCCCGCAACGAATTCTCATAAACCAAAAAAAAAAAAAACAGTTGAAATTCCTTATAGACCCCCATAAAAAAAAAAAAAACCCTTTCATGGCAATTCCAATAATTTCTGTATCAGTTTATCCTTTCACTTCTAATTCACCTATATAGTGTTATCATCCAACAGGTTATTTCATGAAATCTCTTCATACTTAGGCCAAAATTTACAACATTAGATGCAAATAATTGTACATGTAAAATATTTATGCTAATTTTAAAAAGTCATGTTTTGTATTTTTTTCTAAGGTTTATAAAGTGACTAAGAGTACTCTATTTCTGTCCTGCTATAAAAAAAAACATTGTAATAAGGAAAAATATGAACAATGGCAAAATTGGTAAAAATAAAATCTGCCGTAATTAAAACTAAGTTAAAATTTAAAGTAAACACACTTCTTTACCTGATTGAGATTTTTTAACCTCTTCACTAAAACTCTTTTGCAAAGCAAGATCGCCTTCAAGTTTAGCTAACCGACCTTTCGATACCATCGACCCAAGTTCTTCATTTTCTTGGTAGAGTAAACGACACTTGGCCATCAGGCGTTTGCCCGTATTACTGCAATAGCAAATTGTAATTTTAATTAATGAAAAATAAGTAAGAAAGGATATCTAAAATGTAGTAAAACAAATTTGATTAATATTGAGCACACAGTTAAGTGATGTGATGATTATAAATTTGATACACATGATATATATACATTTATTTGATTAAAGTGTGCATAAGATCTGTTAAAAAGAAAGGACCAAAATTATATCTTAAAATGAAAAGTAATACAATACTAAATTCAATTCAAATTACTCTACTACTTAATAGTGTTAATAGTTATGAAAATAAAGATCTCTGCTCAGTGTATTTTTATTTGCTGCAACTGTGGTTGCTTCTTTAGAGCTTTTGAGTCAAGGTAATTTTATATTCACTATTTACCAACTTTCATCATTTTGTCATGAAGATGATGGGTTTAGCCCAAGGGCAGCCCACCTTTTTCGGTCATGGGCCAAAATCGCAGTTCCACAAAGTTGAGTGAGCCACCCCCCCCCCCCCCATAGATCTTAAAAAAAGCAATTTACACAACATTGAACAACTTACATTTTCTATGCATATTCAATACAAATAGGTAATTCAAACAATCAGAAAACATATTGAGAACAAATTAATATTAAAGGAATTTATCATGAGGTATTATAGCACCTGAAGAATGAGAGTAAAAAAATCAATTTTTTTAAAAAAACAAATCATCCTTAGCTACAGCTAAATGAGAAGCTTGTAACTGTTTTTTCTTTATCAACTGCTCGATATTGGGAGACTGCACTATCAATCCAAGTAAATTTTTCAAATAAGGGTCAGTTAATGACACCCTGTTGCCATCTTTTATATCGATCATTATGGAGAACGATTGCTCGAATTGATATGTTAAATCAAAACGACAAGCATATATATCAGAGAGCTAAATCGGGTAACAAAGGGAACTCATTGTGTCTCAATAACTTCCAAAACTCGAGATAATCCAGTGATTTTTTTTTAGTTATTATTTCAGTATACTTTTATGTAAGTTATGTTTTTTATGTCAATTAATTCATTTTGAATTCCAGGAGAGTACTGCTGTAGTCGTGTCTATATTGCTAAAGGGTTGATATAAATATGACAAAAGCATTTTTCTTCCTCCAAGTCATCAAATTTAATTTTGAAGGAGATGAAACTTTGATTTTCTATTTTTATAGCCAGGGTCCATTCCAGTTTAATACAACATAAGACACCAGTTTTAGTAAATGATTAGATGGGGGGTAAATGGGTAGGGTAATGGAAAGACTAGAGAGGGAGACAGGTGCGGGGGTCTCCTGTACTCGTAGCGGAGGAATCAAGCAATAGTGCCCTACTCACTGCTTGTGAGCTCCCAGTCTGACCTATCCCTACCAACGCCTACTGTCACCTCCAAGTGGTACCCCCTGGGGAGTCCGATGGACTCGCGGACGACAGAGGCGGGATCTCCCCATGGAATCCATGTGGAGATCTCCTAAACACCCAAGCCAAGTGTAGAGGAGCTCGAGCTGTGGCCGAATGGCAGGGGGTGTATAGAAATGCACTGTCTCTAATCGACCCCCTTGGGGCACCAGGCGCACCCCATTGTAATAAATGCCCTCTGCAGTGAGAGGGAGCAGTACCTGCAGAGTAACTTCCCCCACATTCGTGGGAACAAAAATTCATGTTTTGACCAACAGTGAGGATATGGAGGAGCTGGTCAGCTTGATTAGCGGAGAGGACTCAGCCCAGGGGCCTTCAATGGACCTTGGCGCTGAGGTAGTGGACGACGAAGCCTCTATGAGCTCGCTTGCGACGCTTGTAGAGGAGGTAAGCGGACTGGTAATGGAGTCAGAGAGCTTGGCGCCTGGTAGGGACGCTGCATCCAAGGATGTAGGCGAGACCTGGGGATGCTAGTATTGCATCCTACGCGATTGCTGCCGGAGGAAGCAGGGTGGTGATTATCCCTAGTGGATATCCGTCCACTCAGCTGGAAGAAGAGAAAGGGACACAGGCTGAATTCAGCGGAATTTACCCACATGTGGGAGCCTGTGTCATAGTCTGCGACAACCAGGAGACCAAGGACTGGTTGTCAACTATAGTACCCAATTTTAAAATCAGTGGGGATCTGGAGCTCCGTGTAGGAAAGGTGGAGGAGCCTCATAAAACCGTGAAGGCAGGAACCTTCATTACAGGAGAAATGCCTCTAGAAGGACATTTCATGAAGAGGATCAGAACCCAGAACTCTAGGGTACCTGATATTGGATTATGGAGACTCCTGGGCACCAAGGTGGAGAAGCATGGCTTCTTTGCGATCCTGTCTGCTCCAGAGACTAGTATGGAATACCTTGAGAAGCGGAAGCTTATGCTGAACTATGGGTTCACTAAGGTCGCTCTCAGGGTGTTGGATAAGAAGAAGCCGCCGAAAGTAGTACAGGAGAGGAAGGCGGCTGATAAGGTGGAGGAGGCAAGGAGCGATCCCGAGGTGGAGGAGTCGAAGGGGATCGCTACGACAAATTTTCCGACTCCAAAGGATGGCCCCAAGGCGAGGACTGTGGCGGCTGCGGGGGGTGGCCCTGTGGTGGGGGCTGGGGGGCGCGCTAGGTCTGGGCCCTCTGTGATGGGGAAGCCTGGGTTTGGCGCTGTCTCCCGGCGTCCGCCTCGGGGAGGCCCTCCGGGGACCGGCAGGCACTGATCATGGTGGGATAGTGGGATCACCAATCTGCAGATTCTGCAAGAAAGAGGGAGAAACGGCACGTCATATGTGAACTGATCGATCCATTCAGTATCCTCAGATTTGCAAAGGCCGTGGGCCTGTCATATATTTAGGACAGAGACATGGACGGCACACAATAGGTCTCAGTGAGGCCGCGGTGCACAAATGCCGGAACAAATAATAAAAAAAAAAAAAAAAAAAAAATGATTAGATTTGCCCTTGCAATTGACAAGTTCAGCAAGTTTAGATTAGCAGTTATGTTACAGATAAAGTTAGATCCTAAACCTAGGAGCTGGGAGAAGTGAGAACTTGTTCATTTTTTTAAAGATAAGTTGAGACATCACTGTGTATTAGGGCATGAGCCCATATTTTGTTGTAACAGTCGACCACTGGTTCTCGGACAAAGGACAATTCCAGTTCCTTGGCACAAGACACTTCCTCGTGAATGATCCTGTCATATTTTAGAAGAGGTCTTCTCAAATAGATTTCTAATAATGCCAAATGGCAGGAGCCCCATCAGAGCAGGTGCTGTTTAATTTTTACCAGTCCAAGTTTTTTCCTTTAACAGCAATTTTTAGATCTTCAAACACATCTTCTACAGTAGTGGTTGTTCATGGGTCAAGGAGTTCTTCAGATGTTTCAAGATTCTTGTAGAGCATAAGAACATAAACACACAGCTGAGCAGATGATTTGTAGTCACAACTTTTGCCTAAAGCCAAAGAAAAATATTTGCAACTCAAAAGTTCAGAAATTACCTGCAAGCTCACATCTCCGATCTTCTGCCATCTCATCAATCCACCGCATTATGTATTTAGAGGCAGAGCTATTTCGTCCACTAGTTTAGAACTTTTCGGATTGTTTGCCTGTTTTGCAATGCAAATATTTTAAAGCAGGGCTTGATGACTTGTCCAACACTACTACCTTATTGTTTCATTTCTTGTGCCAGTAGCAAAGAAATTTCATAGGAAGCTATTGCCATTGAAGAAAGGTCATTACTTGGGTTTTTTAATATGAAGTGCTGCCCGCACAACAATTTCTTTACTTCAATGAATCCAATCTCTGAATCAATTGGGTACTTGGAAACAAAATCAGAATGGTTCTTCATGAAGTGGTTTTCCAAATTGTATTTTTTAGGCACTGAAACATTTGCACCACAGATCAAAAACACTGGTTTTGATATGTTCGCATTCAAACACAGAAACTGTTCTTCCCAATTGCTGTTAAACACTCTTGTTTCAACGTCCTTTTTATATTTTTGTTTGCTCATTTCACTATTAAAACTGCAGCAATCAGGGTGAGGATTTCTTAAAGGTACCTATGGAATCACTTTCTTGCTATGTATCACTAAACCTCTAATGTTATTAGGCACTATAATTTTACTAAAAAACTACATTACTCATACATAAATACTGTAGGCAGGCAAGCCTTTATTTTCCTATAAGCTCACTCATAACCAGCTTCCCAATGTCATAGTATTAAATTAAAAGTTGAGCATATTGCCAATAAGTACTGCTTCCTTGCTATGAATTTTTCTTGATATCTGGACTATATATGGAAAGACATTTTCTGTTATCTTGTTTTGGGATTTTTTCTTTCCAACTTACTAGATGTTAAATTATTTATTAAATAAAAAAATTATAATAAATTTACATAGATAAATAATAGATAAAATAATACCAGACAATAACAAATTGTGGTGTTTGAGGACATATTGTCTGTACTTCTCAAAATACATGAAGTTGTTGTAAAGCAACACTTTTGTTACAATTTAATTTAAATCAGCAAATGAATGATGTGCGGTAGTTAATATTGCACACAGTGCTTTTTCGTCCTTTGGAAACTTCAATATATTTATTCATTTTGATTCTCTAAAATAATTCTTGAATTAGTAATAAACAATATTTTAAATTTACTATGTCTGTTTATTCATTTCACAATGTAACAACAGTGTTGACTATTCACAACAATAACCTGCAGTTTGATTTCCTGATACAAGCTACTAGTTTTCCTAGTATATTATCAGAAAAGTAGATATGTTCTTCATGACTGAGACAATTTCTATTAAGAAAAATTTTCCCATTTGTAGAAACAAGAAACAAAAATGACCTCGCCACTAATTATTTCTGGATAATGGTAAGTCTTAGACCCCCAATGCCAGTCGATTTAGAATCTTTGGTTCTCTTTTATTTTAGTTGATTTGACTAACCTTCTTTGTCAAGATATTGAACATCGAAGTTGAAAATAATTTTTTTGAGAAAACTAACCTTTTTTCCCTTCAAACAAATATATCTCAGAAATGGTTATTAAATTTTCTAGAACAGAGATTTAATAAAAATTGTCTGTAAAAATAACCTTACTCAAAATATCAAAAGCAGCCAAAGTCAACAATTAGTTAATCAGAAAATCTTCCTGCCTAAGGTATAAAACTAGTTTTCTTCTATCCTATTGATCATAGTGCAATTTGCTATTTGAACACAATATAAATAGCTATAGTTTCTCATAATTAAGAGCATACATCATATAAGACTTTTTTAACACGTTGACTGCCATTCGAATTTTTCATGGTTTGCCCAAGGTGCCAACATGATTTGTCAGGTATCAACGCATATCAATCAGAAATTTTTGCTTGTATGGAACCACATGATTTTTATTTCCTTTTTGTTGCTGATGAAATATTCGAAATTATTGCAAAGCAAAGGAACATCTATGCTATGCACAGAAAATCAGAACTCCAATCGCATCGTTAGATCAATGGTATGAAACAAATGCTAATGAAATAAAACGTTTCTTAGGTCTCATTATATGGATGGGATTAGTGCGATTACCAAAAATTGGACTGTATTGGAGTAAGTATGAAGGATGTAACCTGACACTTCTACGCACAATTATGCCAAGAAATCAATACGAATTGTAATTGCGGTTTCTTCATGGAAAAAATGATCCTAAAAATAGATTATCTGAAGTTGCTCATATTATCAATCATCTGAACAGTAATTTGAAGTTAATTTTATAATCCAGATGAGATACTATGCGTGAATGAATACTTAGTGCCATTTCGAGGTCGCATAGTTATTTGTCAATATATAAAACAAAAACATCACATATATGGAATTAAAGTTTTTAAATTATGCTGTGGGCCAAGGTACACTTATTCATTCCGAATCTACACAAGGCAAAAATACAAATGAAATATCTGGAAATAAGTCGACTGAGATTGTAATGGCTCTTTGTCAAGATATTTGAGGCAAAGGCCTCAATCTGCACAGATAATTGGTACACAAGCGTTGACCTGGCGGAAAAATTAATTGATATGCATACACATTTATTGGGTACCCTACAGGAAAAAAAATCGGCAAGGCAATCCAAAAGAAGTAGTGGCCCAAAAATTAAAACATGGAGATGTTATTGCGCGAGAAAATATAATAAATGGACTAATAGTTTGAAAATGGAAAGATAAAAGAGATGTGTTGATGCTATCTACAAAACATTCAGCAGAAATGACAACTATACAGAAAAGAAACTATTCAAAAGAAAAGCCAAAAATGGTAGTTGAATATAATTTAGGGAAATCTTCAGTTGACTTATCTGATCAAATGATTGCTTATAGCTCACCACTGCGTAAAACTGTAAATGGTACAAGAAACTGGCAATAGAGCTTTTATTAGTAATAATGCTTGTATTGTATATTCAATAGTGTTATTCAACCCAGTAACCCGAAAAAATATTGCAATTCCTGATTTTAGGATGAAATTAGCAATGTATCTAATGAAATGCTCCGATAATGATTGTATTTCTCCAATAAATTGCATACAGAGAAGATCTTGTCATGAATTTAAAAAAATTCCGGGAAATACACGAAATGTAAGACGATTTTGTAAAAAAATTCAAAGCAGCTAGAACTGGAGCAAAGAGTTCTACTAAAAAAGTGGTGATATTGTTCCGATTGCGTTGATTCATCTTTTCTTTGCCTTGAGTGTTTCAATCTGACTCATCGTAATATGCACTGATAATATGTATATTTTTCAGGTACTAATAAAATTATTTTTGTATGTTCTATATTGCATTAATTTCTTCAAACCATTAACAATGGCATTATTGAAAAATTTATCAGTATCAATATTTACTCTAATTATGTACTTTTATTATTTGCTGCGTCGCCGGTCACCGGTGGCCCCCACCATGCTGTAGCCAAGTCGAGTGCCAGTCACTGGTGACCCCCATGGCAGTCAATGTGTTAAATAACAATAATGTGTATATTGCATTAATAAAAACCTGATAAAGAATTTTCTTCTATTGCATAAATGTATATAGAGAATCAACATGATTTCAACATTTGGTGAAGATTTAATTAAAATTGGCTAATAACACAAATATTAATAGTAAAAAAGTTTGAACCACTAGTACTGATGTAGCAATATAATATTGCTATTAAAATAACTTTTAATAAAATTTTCATTGATAATATATTGTAACGATATGTTTATTATCAATTAGATTTATTTATTAGCATTAAGTTAATTTTGAAGAAGTGATTTTTCTGTTAAAATAATGTGCATAGAAATACTGTTTTTGACCTCACAAATGAAACTAGGTCCCAAAGGATATATGAGTTGGAAAAACCAGACATAATTGATGGAGGAAGGTATATTAAGGTCAGAACGGGAAGTTATGTTTTGTTGGAGAAGAGGGAGTTCAATTGTTACTAGACCTTCACACAGGACAAACTGGGTGCTTGAGAGTATTCCCCTTTCAACAGAGCAAGACCACATGTTTTAGACCAGAGATTGAGAATCCCTGTATGTAAGAAGTATGGAAGCCAAAATCCAAGAGTGATGAGACCACCCATCCCCCAACAACGAAAAATATACATATGTTTTAAAAACCATTGTATTAGGTAACTGTTAATTAAATTATATATAAATGTCTAGAGCCAATGTTAATGGAAATATTTAAAATAAACAAAATTTTGCACTAGAACTATTTGAAACCCTGAGATCGTATAAAATAAATTGTTTTAAAATAAACTATTGTTCTTTATAGACTTTTTCTAAATGTCCTTTTACTCATTATAAATAAGCAAGCAAAACGAGATATCATTATAATATATACCTATCAGGAGTGAACTTCCAAGCTGACAGTTCATTTTGGGTGTCGTCTAGGCGTGTCCTAGTTTCAGACAACTCTTGCCTTAGCCTCTGCAATAGTAGATTAACAGCAGGATCTAAAAGGGTATTTCTTAAAGTACCATTTCCAGGCACTTGACTAACTTTCAATTCTGAGAGTTGACCCTGTAATAAAAAAACAAATTATAGTATAGTAATATAGTAATATAGAAATGCTGAGGAGACAGGTAGAATGATGAGTGGCCAATACCAGACAGTTAGTGGTACAAAACAATAAACTGGGGGTGTTCAAAAAATTAAGTATTAAATATAACAACCTGCCTAGCACACTCTTAATATGTATCGTATTCATTGTTATAAAACAAAAAAAACTAAATATATACAAATGACTTCTTTTTTTTTATCAATAAATATTTCTATTGCGACCAATACATCAATATTGTACACAAATTTATAAATGACAAAAACGCCTTGTTTCTTCTGTTGCTAACAGGATACTACTTGCATGTACATTTGTGGTCACAAGTAATGCATTTTTATTTTTTTTAATTCACACTCAAACTTCACAGAGGAGTAATATTATTTTGACACACAATACATGGCTTTAGAATGACATCATCAATACAATTTAAGTCCTGAAGTTTAAAGTATTTGTAACATTTTTAAACAACTACTCACTGAAGAAGAAAGTAACAGTGAATAAAGCTATGATTATTTGACAATATCAATTGAGGAAAAATGTAGTACTTCAATATTGTGTCGAAGAATTAGAAATCTGATATATTGACTTAAAAAAAAAAAGTACTGGCCCCATCCGTGGCATCTGCTGTTGCTTCTATTACCCCAAGTCACTCACTAATGTATAATGGTATCTTACTTTCTTCTGTTTCTTTTTAAAAAAGATTTTTTAGCAAATTATTATATTTTCTCTTCATAAAAAATTATGTTTCTGTTGTTAATCCCAGCTCATAACAAATTTTACACAATGGTTTACACTAAGTATTTCAGCCAAGCCTATGAACCACCCATTACAAATTTTACGAGAATTCCATTCAAAATTTTAGTGTATGTATCTCCTTAGAAAAGATAAATGAAATAACTGAGGAAGGCCACATGCATGAAGTTACATGCTCGGCTTAGCGACTAATAATATTAATGTTCTGCTGTTGTTCCTAATGTTATTACAATAAGCATCTGAAATTCCGAAAAAAATGTTTTGGACCTGATCTCAGAACAGGTGTCTATACTCGGTGCAGAGAAAGACCTATGTTATGTCAAAAATTACTCTTTATATAAACTATTTCAAATGTGTAATCAGACTAAATAATTCTAGAACAAGAATTTATTATTTTAAATTTTCTGTGTCTGATTATTATTTATTATTAAATTGTTCATTTATTTATTAAAGTCTTAAATCTGATAAAATATTTTATTTGAGTATGAAACCTACGGCATATTCTTGCATATCCTGTTCCTTAGCAGCAAGTCTTCTCATCAGCACTCTCTCTCTGAGAGATAATTCGGAAACTTGATTTTTTAATTTGTCTTCAACGTCCTTAGAAGATTTACGTTCTTCTGTGAAAAAATTTAAGTAAATGAATTTGTATTAACATAAAAAATAAATTATAGTAGACTTGTTAGTTTGTTTGGTAGCTTCAAAGAAATAATAAACTTAAAAACATATTATTTAGCATGTCCTCACAAAGTACATTAAAATTATTGCTTTATTCAATTTTTGGTTTATTCATTTTTTCACAAAATTGGCATTTCAGTTCTAGGATTATTTATCTATCAATTCAGGGATATTTACCCAGGTGATTTAAAATAAGAACGAAAAACCTACCCTTTTTTCAACCTTTAATAAATAATAACAGCCTCTCCATGCCCTGTTATTTCCAATTAATACAAAATTAAGAATCATAAAACGTAGCACAGATTTTATATATATTTCTATTTATAAATAGAGACCTATGTATATCTTTATTGGAACGTTTAAAAGCGATCAATACATGGTGTTTTAAGCAGTGTCTAGAACTTCAGTTTTTAACCCATTGTTACTTTTTTTTGGGAAAAAGGCTCATTCACCAAAACCATTAACTTAACATTTTAATAATCACCACAAAATCCTAGTTGGTTTGGAGGAGGTAGCGAGGCCACCTCTGCCTAAGGCATCACTCTAGGTTGCTTGGGATCAGATGGAGGAATAGAGCATTAGCATATGAATTAGAATGACCAGGAGGCAGGAATAGAATCCTGGTAGTGGGAAGTGGCTAGCTTGGTTGAATGGAATGCTGAGAGCTGGGTGAAGGGAGCAATTGGTATCTTTCAGAGAATTCAGGATTACAAGGACTGGGTGTGAAGAATATTAAGAGCATGGCAATCCCCCAAACTTCTGTTCCTTAGGCCTAGGTAGGTTAGAGTAACTTTACATAGATTAGTCTCTTGTTTTCTATTGTTATTTCAGAATGGTTGTTCATGAGGCAAAGAAGTAGTTGGAATCATCTGTTAGTTTCTTGTCATCAAGACATGATGTGATGGCTCCATGTTAGTCGCTTTTTCCCTTCTGGCCTATTCAAGTGGTCTGGCATTCACTTTAACTCTCCACTTGGAGAGCTATGGTTCTAAAATAATTAAGTGTTCCTGCAACATTGGTGAAGTGAGGATAGGGTCAGGATTGGAAGAAAGGATGGCTGTACAATCAACAAATTCATAGATAGGTTGAAGGATGAGTAGGCATATCAAATGATTATAGAAGAAACAGGATGGAACTGAGTGGCCACCCTGGGGGACACCAGCAAATTGCGGAAATGAGGGAGATGTGGAAGAGGCTAAAAAGTAGGATACGCTGAAATAAAGGGTTGGCCAAAAAGTCCGTTCGGTTTTTTAAGCGAAAATAAGACACAACTTTTAAACACAGAGCGATTTATTCAATCAATGATATAATTGCCGTTTTGTTCCAGTATCTTCTGTTATCTCATGGGCAGATTCATAATTCCATGCTCAAAGAATTTCCTGTCTTTACAGGCAAAAAACTTTTCCAAGTGGATTTTTACATCTTCTTCAGAGTTGAAATTGAATTGAGAGTCCATTCAATGAATTTTGAAGAGAACGAAACAGGTGGAAATCTGAAGGTGCAAGGTCGGGCGATTATGGAGGGTGCGGCAAAACTTCCCAGCCAAGCTCCAGTAACTTCTGCCGCATCAGCAAAGAAGTGTGCGGTCTGACATTGTGATGGAAGACAATCCCCTTACGGTTGGCGAGTTCTGGACACTTCTGGTGGATCGCTGCATTTAATTTGTCCAGCAGGTCACAGTACACATCCGAATTGATGGTCCTGTTCGTGGGAAGAAGTTCGTAAAAGACAACACCCCACCAAATCGAGAGCATAACCTTCTTTGGGTGAAGTCCTGCTTTGGGGGTTGTTTGTGGTAATTTGCCACGCTTCCCCCATGAGTGTTTGCTTATACACTCCACTTTTCGTCCCCTGTCATCATTCTCTTCAAAAAAGGATCGTTTTCTTCACGTTTCCGCACGTTCTGTAACAGCATCCTCTCCGTATACAGCGCATATCTTCCTGCAATTTTCCACTGCTTACTTGCCATTTTTAAAATAAAAATGTTCGTTTTAGTTTTCCATTTTCAGGATGATCCTAAACACACAAAATCCTAAATACAATCAATCTCGTCGGAATTTCGCGTCAGTGTCTAGTATCTGACGAGAGCGCACTCGCAAGGGACGGACTATAGTTAGCTACACATTAGACTGCTGGAAGTTTCGTGACAACAAAAACCGAACGGACTTTTTGGCCAACCTGATATATTTCAGTTAGGTATGATAGGATGAAAAGGTAGTACATAGAAAGAAGGTTGTCATCAAGTTTTCAGGGCAAGCACTCGATCAAAGGCCTGACAAGTAAGGAGAAATACACAACAGCGATACTCCTTTTTAAAGGCGAAGAAATTTAATCAACTATGCCATGGCATTAATGGATTGTGAAATACAAGGGGAAAAATTCAAACTGCTGGGTGGGGAGGGGGTATAAAAGAGTCAAAAAATGCTGTTAAGCGTTTAAGGAGAACAAGGATTATCCCATGATAGGTAGGAAAGAAATGGGTCTATGCGATGCAGGAGAGTGGAGAGGTTTGTTTCTTGTGGATCATTTTGATTGAGGAGTATTTCCAGAGAAGAACATAAGTGGTTCTGAGGACCGAATTGTAGATTAAGGTCAGGAATAATATAGATTTCATTGAAAAGTGTTTGAGGATAATTGGAGTTTTAAGATTGAATCCAGGTGCTTTTAGGGCAGGGATTTTGTGGATGACCGTGGCTACTTTTTTGGGATGGTTGAGCAAGGGAGGTGGATAAGAGAGGGACAGGGGTGTGTCCAAATGATACAATGGAACAGTGTACAAGGTCTAAGAAGGTTTCATGAGGACGAAAAACATTTAACAGATGAAGAGCAAAGCCAGAAGCAATCTGCTCATCAATATTTGCTGAGGAGCCATCACCATGACAGGGGATGTTGAGTGTTGGGGAACTAAGTTCTTTTGGTAGCTATCTATAGCAACTGGGCAGGAGGAGTCAGTCGGTTAATAAATTCTATAAAAGTTTTGTTGAGGTGGTTACTTCCTGGAGTCGTCTTGTAAGTTGGTTAAGTTGTCTTTTGTCGGGCGGGTAGCGTGAAAGTTACCAAGACTTCCTTGCGATCCTTTTATTTGACATTAGCTGTCATATGTGCAGTAACAAGGTTCGTCTGTTCATTTATTTAAAGGGGGGGGTCTGTTTAGTTGATTTTAGTATACTGGTTAAATAGCAGTCATAAGCTTGCAGACAGTGTTGTCTATGTCATCCTTAGTTTTAAGAGAGAAGTGAAGGTAAAAAAGACGAATAAATCAAGATTATTTTGGAATGACATCCAATTAGGTATTACTATAAAGAAAATTATTGGACATTGCATGAGAAAGGGTCTTCAGTTGCAATAATAGAGATTGATATTGGTGTTAAATGAAAGAAGGATGGGGCTGTGGTCAGAGGACAGGTCAAATAGGTTGGAATGAACATAATTCATACCAGAGGTTATGGAATAGTAGACTAAGGGAGTTTTGAACAGGAGGAGGTTTAGGAAAGAGGAACTCGGAGCAAAGGGAACTAAGGACAGACCTTTTCAGGTGAAGATGTTCCCATGAGAATTTGAGATTTTATAGCCAAATGCTGAATGTTTGACATTAAAATACCTGAAAAGCGAGCAACTAAGGACTAGGGATAGGATTGAATAACATGAGGAGTAATAGCTCTATTGCCAGGGCAGTATGCAGGGGAAATGGAGATAGAAGTGTGAGTAGAGAACAAAAGTGTTATATGTTTATACATTTTAAAATTAAAGCTTAGGAGAAGAAGAGAATAATAAAGTACAAGCCACAACTAAAATCATACAACTCTCAACTCCATTTTCCACAGAGCTAACTCTCTAATGTGGGTACTCATTGTTTCCTGTTACTAAGGTTTTTTTCTGTTCCATGAAGATAAATGAAATAATATATAATTAAATAAAATAAATAAAAGCAATAAATCAATAAAAAGAACAAAATCAATTAGTGATGCTAAAAATAATTTATATTTCTGAATAAAATACTCAAAGCTCAAGCATTGCCAAAACGTCATTTCCTTTTATCTTCACAAATTGTATTTTATCAAAAACTATATTCAAATGTCCGTTTAGATAGTGTTTTATTAGTACAGTTAACTAGTATTGATGATTACCAGGTAAAAAAACATTTCACATGTTTCTGGAAAGTGCTCAGCTTGCGGCCTCATAAAAAAGCCAATAAAAAATTGCTTGCTACTACCTATTATTTTAACCCCTTTTAATATCAAAATATAAACTTCTGTTCAACACCACGTTAAATATAAATTAAAAGATTTTTCAGGGAATCGATTGTATTTTAAGACTATATTGCTTTAAATTTAATGGCGATTTTTTATAACAATAATGAGCCAAGTGTCAGGTACAGGCCTCATTGGCCTAAAACTAGGGCTCAGTGGATTACACTGGATAAAAACTAATAAGGCAGTTTTCCCTTTACTAGACAAAATTTCAACCCTGGACCATTTACTATATAACCTGTGGTAAAACATGGAAAATAATAACATGCTACAGAATATCTTATATAATTCCAACTATTCCAGGGGGTTTTCTTTTATAAAAATTATCGATAACAATTAATCTCTTAACTTGTCAAGTCCATGATATGTGATAGTCTCAAAACAAATTCTTTAACTTAGTAGATGGCAGTTGTAAATAACTGTAGCATGTACTCTTTCTTCCTTCTCTATGGTGCTTAATACAAGGTTCTTTGTCAATCTCTTCTTCACTTATTTGTTCAATGCATAAGTTTACTTGTGGTAATACATATGCATAAGTCTTCCCTTCCATGGGTTTAATATCCTTGATTTTTCTGTTTGAAGGAATAGAACATTACAAGTATTTTTCAGAGGTTTTGATTAGTATCTTACTTAATAGTAAAGATATTAACTCCTCCCCCCTTTCGTTTCCTTTTAGTACACCAAAACAATTTATATTTTCAGCCTTGTTTTCTCCAAAAGAATAACTCAGTCGATTTTCACTTTAAATAGTCCACTGAAGTGAGGATTCTTTGTGAAATATTTAAATTGAAAGTTTTCTTCTATCGCGGTATCAAACCACAGTGTGTAAGAAATGATTCAAAAGATTTTCTTCATCCTGATTCATCAGTCAGGTATTCGCTCAATCATTAGATTATTACATAGATTTGTCAAAATTTTAATATTTTCCTGACTATTGCTAAATTATGGATTACTTCCATCTTATTCATAATTGATGAATTGGTGGTAAATATAAAATTCTAGTTATATTCTAAAAAATAAAGCAATTTTATTATCTTCACTCTTCCAAGATGATATTTACCTAGAAAATGTGTAGCATTTATTAAGTAGTTAGCATACCATAATTAGAATCTCTCTCAATGATAGAAATGGAACTCAAGTTTACATTTCACATGTTTCTGGGAAGTGCATAGCTTGCAAGCTAATAGAAAAGCCAAATTAAAACATGACAAACGAGTTTAGTACTTTGATAGGTGACCTCCCTCCTTGTACTGAACATCTCTAGCACTGATGAAGTAAGATGTGACACAGCCTGCAGGAGGCAACCAAGCAGTGTAGCTCCCATTAAATGGGCCCCTGAAAATTTGCACAGCACCCCTTGAGTAGCGCAAGCTACATAAAATGCTAGAAAGGGTGGGCATTAGGAAAAAAAAATCGTGTGCATCAAGTGTAAAAGTTCAATAAGATATGTAACAAATTATTGATTTTAATGTTCAATAATAATTAATGATGCTTTTGACTTCTTTAAATAAAGCTAACTTGGTAAAACATTAGTTCTGGTTTTCTACAACACTAAATTTTTATATTAATCTTGAGGTACCCAAAGTGAAATTTCAATAATTGAAGGGTTTGCTGCAAAAAGGAGGTAGCTCCATCCCATAGCTGTTGGGAGTTAGAAACACTTTCTTGTGTCAAAAAAAAACCTCTTTTATTTGGCACAAAAAGGATGCAGCTCCAATCGTAATATGTAAACACCATAATTGAAAGTAAGCAACAACATGATTTTTACATAACTTAAAATTTGAATTTTTTAAACGTTTTGTTTGGTTTCCCAACAAATGGAAAAATTGGAGCTACCTCCTTTTTGCAGCAAACCCTTCAATTTCTATTTCTATATTAACATATGGGAATAGCCATGTTTTTCTAAATCTGAATATCGGTGGTGGGTCCAGTTAAGCCAAGCAACAGTGTCTAAGGTACCTACAGACCTGACTAATATATAAGGAGGTTGGTGAATAAGAGGAGAATAAAGGGAAGATCTAAAAGGGTGGGATGGCATGGGGGTTAATTGTCTATGACAGTGGCCCTTCTCAGTGGGCTCCTCACTGCATGGGGTAGATAGTAATCCTTAGCTAATGCAAAGGCAATTCTAGGAAAATCGTTTTAATATGAATTAGAAGTGTTTTATAAAATTTAATATGTAAATAGATTCGCCTAAGAATCTATAGTAAATAAAAGTTTTGTCATTTCTTTTAAGGGGATTTTAAAAAAAAAAATTATAAAATTTAAATAAATATTTTGTTGAAAAACTAATTGGCAGTCAATAAGCACTTTAAATAAAAGAGTGTCCCTGATCAAATAAGAGCAAATGTCCTAATTTATTTAAACATTCAATATTTTAATAAAAATCAAATCAAGTTATAGAAATAGTAATAGACAAAACCAGTAGGTTTTAACAGATAAAGTTATGCTAACCAATATAAAATTTACTTTTAAGTAAAATAGGGTGCAAAGGCTCATATATTTCTTACAGAAATTTAACTCACTTCACTTGTGCATTTCACAGGAGTTAAATGAACTCTTTAACACTAACATTTGGGGATATAGATAGTAAATATAACCTTATCCTAAACTGGTATATAAGTACCAAATAATAGCAAGGGTAATAAGATTACGGATAACATTTTCCTGCAATGCAGAAGAGGTTTGAAGTATATTGCATAATGATATAGGATATTATACAAGAGGATTTTCAAATTTCAATTGTGTCACATATCCCTTTCCTTATATGCATATATGTTTATATATTTGCGACAGTTTGAAAGGCATTGCAGCTGAGCTAAGGTTAATGGTAAAATATGGGAGTTCCAAACTCGATTCATCAACCAAATTCTAGAATAAAAAATAAAACCACTCCTGAAACATCCTAGTTTTTTTTTTGGTCAATGTGAGGCATTAAATTCTACTATTTGATAGTAAGCAGTCCAGTGCAATAAAAGAAGTGATGCCTTCTAATGTTTAACATGTATTTTTATGTTCCATCAAATGAATATAATGTGAAAATAGGTAAAAAGTTTTAACATTGTGTTAAATCAACTCAAGTACACTTGTTTTAGTCCTTGCATTCATTATAACATAGCTTGTAAGTGATAACAAGCAAAAACCAGCATTCTATGGCTTACTCTGGACAGTACGATTTAGGATATTAATTAAATAGTTTAAGGTAGATTTTTGACAACATAAAAATAGTTCAAATAACATTTAAGAAAGAAAATAAAAGTAAAATTTGCAAAAATTGAAAACCTGAAGAAACAAAACAAAAATGATTTTGGTAGAAGTAAAGAGGAACATACACTGTATCTTTGTAGTTACGATCCATAAATAAACATAGGCATTTAATCCCTCAATCCACACTTTCCTAACTACTTACGTTTTTAAACCTTATAGAATACAACATTATACTTATTAATATAAAAAGTTACAAAAATCCACATTTTCATCGACTAAGTAAATAATATATAAAGTAGAAAAAGTATGTTTTATTTTTGTCATCCCACTAAAACTACTTCCTTATCTCTCTTGGAATTACAGTAAAGCATCACCTCACAAGGGAAGAATTTACCATTTGTTTTTTTATTCATAGGGTGTGACCATTCCTTAAGTACTTCTCCAATTTTTCAGCTCAGCTCTCAGCAGCATCTTTACTTTACATTTTTTGACAAATAATACTTCAACTGCAAAACAATGAATTCTTTCGGGCATTTTCAAAATAAAATTTTCGGTTTGGACCATGTAGTGGACTAAAACCAACAGCATTGGAGGAATCCGTTCATTTTTCAGTCACCTGTAAGGTACTGTATATATATGCCCAGTGTGGTGTATTTGGTTTCATTTCTAATAAGGACTCTTCCAATCTTCACTAGTACAAGCCTTGGTTGACTGCAGTGTTGGAAACCTAGTATCTTCATCTGACCCCCCCCCCCACTAATCTAGTACCCTCTAGGCCTTATTAGCATATATTAGTCTTCTAAAATATATCCTAGTTTCTCGACACATATTAAATAATCTTGGATATCCAAGTTACATTGAGATGTAGCAAGGAGAATGCTCATCTCCACACATCACAAAGAGATGCTTCTTCCGCATTGATATTTGCAATTTTTACCCCCCCCCCACCTTAAAAACAATTTACGTTTGTAGCCGATTCTGTTATAAAAACTTAATAACCGGAAGATGGAGAAATTGATCCTGATGAATTTTTTTTATTGCCCAGTTTGCACAAAATTTGTTTAATAATTTACAAAAAAACACTGCATGGGTCACGATTAACATTCCAGCCCTTCCTCCTCCTTGAATCTAATTTATTGCCAAATTTTTCACAAATACTATCCACTCCCCCCCCCCCAACCTCAATACCCATTCTTGCCAAATATGGCACAAATGATATTCATTCCCTTAGGGAAAATAGTGTGGGAATTGTGAACTCAATAATATACCCCTCCCATTTGAAACTATATTCCTACTTATTACTGAATTTGCACCAACAGTATCTTACCAAAAGTACTGTGGGTAATGAACTTGAACAGTGATTTGACAGTTTCGGTATTGAGGATGATGTTTAATAATAAACAGTTGTCATCAGAAAGCTAGCAAAGATATGTTTTCTTTACAACCGCCTGAATTGTGACACTGTTTTGAGTTCAGTACCATTTAGATAGACCAAAAATCCACACATGGCTTACTGCTTGCCAATCTTTTGTAAATGTCCCTCTAGTAGGTAATTTTATGGTAAAATTTATAATTTTATAGTTAACACCTTGAACGGAAGTTGAGCAGATAGTAAACCTAAATTTATGATATACTAATAGCCAATGAATTTTCGTCATAATTAAATCTAACACACTGTATTAAAGACATAATGAAGAATTGAGTGTAACAGAAAGCATAACACACCACACTATTTTTACTCAATACCTCTATTTTAATCTACCGAAAGAATTCCGCGAAGCTTGGGTCGCCACAGTAACTGTAAACATTTTACTTAAAAAATAAATAAATCAAAGAATTATCATTTTTTTTATAAATGTGCCATTAGATATAAAAACGGCAAATAAAATAACCAAATATTGGTAACTTTAAAAAATTATTGAAGAAGTAGCTATCTCAACATGGGAGACAAATCAATAATATTTAACTATATTCAAAGGTTTTTATGCTAATCTGCGTGTGTGTGAGAACATTATAAGTATGAGAGGATGTTAGATAACTAGATCCTCTTAAGTAATTAGTTTTCATAAATAACAATTACTAATCAAGAACCAATAATTGGACTTTTAAATTAATGAGACCATTGATTACCAACTAATCAGCAGGCAGTCCCAGTTTTACCTGTGAACCTCAGAACATATTTACAGAACCTAAGTTTCCCTATTCAGCACAATATATGAAGCTACAACATTATTTCCAAATGCCTAGTTGTTTCAATATATGTATAATCAAATAAAATGATAATGAAGAAATCAGTGGTTCAAATAAGCAAGTATTTCTATAAATATGAGTCTCCACTTTTTAGTTGTAAGGATTTGTTGTTTCCTTTGAATTGATGAATTGTGTAAATTCGATATCATATTATTTAAGTATATTAAACTCAAATGAGGGTTTCAGTAAGTCAAATAACACTGATTAAAGGAATGTTCAGTAAAGAGTGGAAAATCCCTTGCTTACTGGTCTATTATCTTCTAAATTACCTTATTCATAATAATTCCTCTTGCCAACAGTGGACAAAAAACAGTACCTCTCTTTATTATCAGTATCAATTTGACAGCCATCACACACACATTTAAGTGCACAATGTAGTTTTTTAACAGTTTTAATCCATCCAATCCGGAACTTTAGTGAGCACGATGTTATGAAAACTCTTACTCCGTCAGTGAATGGCTACTAGGAGGCAGGGTGTTCAATTGTCCCGTGGTATACGGCGATCAGGAGACAGACTCACACTCCAGAAGGCCAGGGCAATGGCCATCAAGGAACTCATGAGGGTGATCAGCCAAGAACACAATGATTCCGTTTTCAGTTGAACAGTGAGGAGGATACTGTCTGAAGCACCACTAAGTGTCAGATCCTGTTCATGGTCCTTTGCTCACTTAAGTTCACAAGAGTTTAACTTCAATTTGTAAAAGAACATCTTGATTGGAATTTGGAGGACTGAAAGCAAGTTCTTTCTGATGAAGTGAAAGTAGGTCTTAAGTCATCAGATGGTGGAGGTAGATCATGTTTAGGACCAGTTCAATGGAATTGATTGAATCATGGATTTATCGTTGATATTTTCTGATTTTTAATTTTCTTCTAAATTAAACTGTGTTTTTTATTAATGTTCTTCTATTAAACATGCCTTAAATTAGAGCTCTTTCCATAACTGAAGCCTTTATTTAAAATAAATAGGTTTAAATAACTTATATTAAAGAATTTTATGGTGGTGTTAATAACCAGTGCTTTATATATTATAAAAATATAATAAGGAACAACAAAAAGATCATGTGCAAAGCATCGCCAACTACTGATAAATGGATTCTCCATCCCAAAATCTTAAATAAACTACACCAGCATTGATGATACAAGCAGCAACATCCAAGATAGTGTAAACTAATCCTTTAAGAGGTGGAGTAAATAGAATAGAAAAAAATTTACACTGGGACGGGATATAGGGAAGTTCCCTATAAATAACAATGATGTATAGATAACAAATTCATTTCTGGCAAACAGAAAGAACTATTACTTACATCATAAAGAAAAATTACAAAGCACCTCTATAAGAAAAAAAAATAAAATAAGAATGTTTAACTATCTGCATGCAGTAAATAGTCATACATAGGTGACAAATAAGGAAAAAAAAACAATAAGAAGAAGTCTGAACAATACAGAACATAAAATAAAAACCTTCAAATTAAAAAAAAGAAAGTATCATACATCAAAAGGATTAAGCTAAATACACAATAGTGAAAACCAAGGAAGGTGCCAACCAAAAATCGGAATATATATAGTAAAAAATGAAATAAAAGAATAATAGTATGAAAATATAATATAACGAATAAATTGTACCCAAACTAGCAAGTCTCTTATTGGATGGTGAGGAGCTGTTGGAATAGGTTTAAATAACTTATATTAAAGAATTTCATGGTGGTGTTAATAACCAGTGTTTTATAAATTATAAAAATATAAGGAACAACAAAAGGAGGATGTTCAAAGAATATATTAGGTATTAAGAGGAGGGAGTTCCAGAGAGTAGTGGAGCCGGCAAGGAAGGAACTATCGGGCAGTTTAGTGAGTAGGATCATAGGTGTATAAAGGTCAGTGAGACGGGATCTTGTGCTTCAGGAGTTGACTGAGGATTTGAACTGTAGAGTATTGTTCTTATAAGTAGAGTGTTGAGAATTAATAGTTTGGAAAAGGAATGAACCGAGGAAATATTGAGGACTGAAGGATGGGAAGAGCCACCCTAATCTAACTCAGCGTAGATATGGGAGACATTGCCTTCCAAAATATCCCAACCAACAGTCTGCCAGGATCCTATCCATCTCGTTGGTGTGAATGTGAAAACAGAAGAAATTATATTGTGTGTCTGGGCGATTGGAATATGGAGTAAGAAAATGAAATAGGTATACAAAACCATCACAGCTTTGTCCAAGCTCAAAATACTTTACAAAAAAAATATATACTCCTCGCAGCCTATACATATATCCCACATCCCACCATGAAAATTAACGGTACTTAAATAACTGTCATATTTGTATTACAGGAGTGCTTGGCCACTTCATCCTACAATGTCTTAGTTGTCATCAATTGAGGTCACCTGATTTTGATAACTGTTAGTGGTGGAAATATCAGATGTTAACAGAGTGAATACATCTGCGACATGTGTGTATGTTTCAGTGAAGTTGTTGTTCTTACTCATTGTTGATACCTCTTCTTGTTTAACTGAAATCCGGCAGTTAAAGCTTTTTATCTATAATTCTATTTGTAAAGATTGCAATACAGGTGCATTAGACATGCATAGTACCATGTTAAATCATTTTGGAGCTATATGTGATCACAAACAAAATTTGTCTACATCTTTTGTTTCTTTTATTAATATACGTACTCCAAAAAATATAATTCAGTTTGTATAAGAACATTTTTTACCACCAATCCAATCAGTTCCTCTTTTGAAAGCACATCTACTGGTAAAGTCGCTTTCTTAAGATATATAACACAGTAGAAACTGGATGGATTTAATACATTAATACTAATAAGGTAATCAATTTTTAAATTAAACCAAGGTGAAAAGAAGAGCAGGTAATTAAAATTATTTCTAGTAGTCCATGTTCATTAACATTAACTAATTAATGTGAATTATCAAGTTACAAAATTTAGAAAAATAAATAGCTGAATAGTTGCTTTCAAGTTTAACTTCATTTAATTATGGGAAATTTTAGTAACTTACAATACTGCCTATCACTAATGTAGGTTGCATCTATTTGGTTTTCCAAAATAGCCATATATATTCTCCATCATTATTAGCCATCCATTAAACACCACAGATTTTATTGTATTATTTTAACTGACTTTTTCTCTTAGTAAATAAAATTGTGTGCAAATGTTTTAAAATATTAGTACAGTAACTCATCCATACAGATAACTCATCAATTGATGGATAATTATAACAATGGGATGACAAGAAGCCAAATAGTTTGCAAAGATTTTACACAAAATGCTCAAGTTACAATGATGTAGAGGATCTCTCTAATTAATCCATAACTGTAGGTAACAATGCAGCAGATGAATGCAAGGGGAGATGAGATTTCTTGGGCTATGAATATATATATAGTTTATATTGTTTAAATGGATATTCCAAATAATTTAAGCACAAAAAAATTAATATCATTCTAAATACAGTATGGACAAAATCACTTTTCACAATTTCCCGTTACCCTATTAGAACAGATTTTAATTTTGTCTTAAATAAACCAATTTCTTCTTTTTAATTTATTAAAGTCTATATATTAACAAATAGCTGGAGTTTATTTTACTATTATTATTATTACTGTGCCGTATAACAATATCTTAATGTTTCAACTGAGCTTATCAAATCATTGTCATAAATAATGTTATATAAGAATGGTTTAACAGAACTTTAACAATCCTAATCCTGTCCTAATCAGTACCATTGTCATCTCTAATTAAAGAACATCGCTGGAGGTCGAGGACCAACACTACAAGCATTCTCTGACACAGTTGTCTTCTCTAGCAATGGCAACATTCATTCAGTTGGAATGGTGGCTTGATACCACATTTCCTTTGATCTATATTTCTGGAGGTTGGTAGTTTCATCAAATGTGTACTGCCTACTATTTTAAAACGTCTAATTAAAAATGTCATTTTCTAGATAATGATTTTTATAAGGCTATAAGCAATGTATGAATCAATGTAACACCATATTTTCTAAATTCTAGTTTATAAAGATCCAATAAAATACCATTTCTGCTCCCCCCCCCCCTCCCACTTCTTAGTCAATTCGCTATTTCCACTACAGTTGATTTAATAATTCTTCAAACCAATGAAAATTAGTTTTAACTTCCGTTATTTCTTTGATTAGTTTAAGCCTAGAGATATCTCAGCTTTTTTGACATTTAAGGATCAAAGAATAGCTAAAACTTCCTACATTAAAAGCATGACCTTCAGATAAGGCAATAGAAAGGAAAGGTAAACAATAAAACAAACAAAATGATAAGTACTAACAAATAATTAGCCTATTAGCGATAGCCAGAAAGTATTAGGAACTTTAGCTAATGCTAAAAAGTAAAAGCAGGAAAAATAAATAAATAAAAACCCCCCCAAGGATTGGATGTAACAGAAGTTTGTAAAAGGTGCCCAATTAAAAACTGGTCTCACATTTTCTGGAAAGCTGAAATGAGAAAGTTCATCAGGATATCCATTATTTAAAAAAAAAACAAAAAAAAAAAACCTTAGCAATTTTTTGTTAAATTCAATAACAAGTTAATCGAAATCTAATATTTTCATGGATAATGAGAATTATCTTTATTGTTCCCCCTATGCCACATATGCAATTGTACATTCTTTTGTATATTACTTTTGTTATAACATCAACAAAGTTAACAACTAGTTAACCATAAATTTATTTATTTTGCTTTTTAGACTTGAGACCCATCTGTACCCCAGTACAGTTCATTACAGTGGATTGGATTGCTTTCACCTCGACTTTATTATAAATCCTCCCATGGGACCGTAATTAAACATTATTCTTTTCAGGAAGCTATTAAAAACAAAGACCTAAGCGTTATTATCCTACAGCAGTCCCTGGTAACTTCGGTCATATAATGTCTAGCAAGCCAATAGTTAGCAGAACAGACTTGGTAGTACTTCTGGCAGCACACATTATTGCTGCTCGGTCGCCAGATGAAGAATATTCATTTCATAACAGACACTTGGCCGAACTAAGTCCCCCAATGTTATGTAGATATTTGGTTCCACACATAAAATAGCCCCCATGATGTTATTAACTAATTAAGTAATAAAAAAGATTTACACAGGGGTATTCAAAATCTGAATTTTTTTCTGTTTTAACCACTGGTGTTCTAGATGTCTTTTTCTTTTTATTAGCACTGTAATTTTTCTTCATGTAGACCTAGAGCTTATTTACCACTTATTCCTGTCCCTGACCAACTGTCCATGTACTGATAATCTAGACGAGTCACAAGTCCATTGTGACACATCCTGAAGAGGCACTACATCCTCAAGACAACTAGTTTTCAGGATGGGGGTCTGATATGGAGGGATGAATTCAGAAACATTCTCACCAATAACTATAGGCCAATCAATATAAAGTGAAGGAATGCCAGATAATAAATAACCTTCCTTGTTTCATCCTCACTTCTGAATTTACTCCCAAAATATGCAGACCGATGTAGAACAAAATAACCCCAAAACAGCATGCCTTTTGTTCTTCCCAGGAAGAATGAATTCAGGGTTGTTTCAAATCTCCTGGTATCAGGACACGAGTCAAATAATGAATAAGGGTAAGTAGTTCCCTGAAATTATCTAGATTTCACTTGGTGATATTGACAGATTTGTAGCTTTAGCTAAGACAACCTTTTAGTAGGTAGCTAAAGCTTTGTTTTACGTTTTACAATATAAAAAAATATTATTAACTATTATTACTCAAAAAAATGAACATAACATAAAAGAACAAGGGAAAGGATGTTGGTAGACCCAAAGTAGAGATTGAACTGATATGAAAAACAGTATAATTCTACTGGGCCTTGTAGTAACAAATATCAAGAATGAGGTATATACAAAAATATCGCAAAGAGAAAAAAGTATTACCAAACATGCATATCGCCAAAGAACTGCCTGTGATAGTGTCAGAAGTCCATCAAGAAATGATGAAGGCCTTAATCCCTAAAAATTATTATGGCTACCAAGAATATCACCAAATCGTTTAGGTATAGTAATACCAATTCTATGATATGATGCATCTGATCTTTAGGGAGTAAATTCAGTAAAGTGAGGGTGAGACAAGGAAATAATCTAACATGACAGGTGAGAATTTCTGAGATAATGTAGTACACAAAGCATTGGTACAAATTCTACAAGAAAATACTTGCCAACACAGATATCAGTAAACTGGCTAGATCCTTCCATAAAAAAGACAAAAGCAGAATTTGTGAAAATATAAGAGGCAGCCCAAACATTTATCATGAACTTCAAAATAAAAAAACAATTAGAGTAAGCGCAAAAGGACTGCAAGAGGTAAGTATAAACATTGGCTTTATAGTATACATAGAACTTTGAAGTCATTAATTAAAGGCTCAGAGGTGACCTCCCGTATTGATGCCTCAAGAAATAGAAGCTAATAAGCATTCTAATGGGCTCAGCAAATATGCGAGTAGCCAGGTTATCTTAAGCAAAGCAAAACTAAAGGTGCATAAGACTCTGATTCGGCCAGTATTCGTTTTCGGATAAAAATGAAGACAATAACAAACCTAAAAAAACATGTAATAATTGAAAGAATTCTCTGTGATGTGATCCAATTGATGAAGCCAAGTCACTAAAGGGGGTAGGAAAGGTCTCCATGATGTAAGAGACTGAAACAATAAAAAACAAAGGAGCTGTATCGGACGAGAAGGATTGGTAGGCCAACAGTAAGTTTGTATGATGACGTACTTATAGATACAAGAGAAATTTAGTGTCTGAGGAGACTGCATAGAATAAAATAAGGAGCCCTTTGCTTCCTAATGATGTTCAGTTTGATTATGTATGCTAAACATAAAGAATATATAAGTGAATGAACTGTACGTGGGAAGGATCAACTATGAAGTATATAAAAGTTGCACTGGAAATAAACCTAAGTCTGAATACATTATTGTCGGTAAACAAGTTGCGACAACACATTTAAGTAGATGACTAGAGCTTTCAGAAGATAAACAGAACCGTTTAAGTGGGAACTGTCACCATCTAAATGGATTAGATTCTAGGTTCCCAAATCTACCTACTAATGTAATAGAGGATGCTTTGTTTTCTTCCCACTACCATTAGAGTCATATATTATATCATGTTTATTGAAAATAACTTCAAATTACACCTAATAAACCCAATATGTATGAAGTTAGAACTCTTATGACATATGTAAATTACCTATTAATACATTAAAAATGTTCTGAAACAAAAATCTTATGAATGTTAAGGATGCCAAACGAGGAGTGGAGAACTAGATATAATAAGAGAGTTTAGGTTTATAAACGGAATTCCTACACATATGATTTTATCAGAGGAAGACCAATACTTAGTGGATACATTTTTAGAGATTCCATAGAAGACCAAGAGGTAAGCCTCAATCGCAGTGGTTGGGTCTTGTCAAGCAGAATTTAACAGCTCAAAGAATTATTAACAAGCAGCCCACAGAAGAAGGAACTACAAGGGCAATAGATGTTAATGGTTTTTAAGCCAACAGAGTTAATATATGAAATGAATTTGTTGTACTTAACTGTCTTGGAGAACTGTGGAGAGGGAGCTACAGGGTCTATAGTACAGCCAACATGGGAGATGTTAAGAGGCTGTTAGACGATGGGGAAGGATGGAAGAATTTTGAGTGACTTATATTCCTCTAGGAATCAAAGGACATAAAAAAAAGTGATAATGTATTTGGAATTAAATTAATCTGGTATTTTTGGTAATCTCAAAAAGTACTGCCGACCACTGTGCTTGGTTATCTATAATATTGTATAACCCAATTACAAATCTAGCAAAATCTAAATACTAGAATGTTAAAGAAACTTAATTATTGCATATATTGTCTTATTTATTGTTCTGATCCTCTCTAAATAAATTAAAATTTGCTGGTACGAATCTTATCTCACACATACCTACACCCAGCGACTACATGGCCAATAAATAATGATCATCAACCTGCCTACGCTATGATAATTACATGAATATCAAATAGGTCTTTGAATTTGATCAAGTATCAAAACTGTTCCATGCTTAATAATGATATTAATTCAACTATTCCTATTAAATTAATCCCTTAAGTAGCACGCCTTAATCCAAATAACCCAAGCAGCAGTCAAATTTATGACTGCTCAAAAGAAATTAATAAACCTCCTATTCATATGATTTCTGTCTAAAATTCAAAACTATAATTAAAAATTACATATAGAATGATAAAAAATTCAATCGGTACATATAAGTTGTACAAGGGAAATTATCAGAAATTTTTAAGATAAACCAACTTAAATAATGTAACCACTAAAAAAAAAGAAAAATAACATGGCAGGGATGAACAGTTAGCTATTTGGGTAAAGAAAAAGAAAATATAAATTTGTTTAGTATCATGTAAACAAAGAACAATACAAATGATTTACAATATTTAACTTAACCTGAAACAAAATGTTATTTGCACCTATCATTCTTTAAACTTTTACAATCTATAATAGAACACCTAAATATAGCATTTAAAAAAAAATATGTCAAAGGTAATTAACTCGGTATAGTAAGGTAATTGTTTTAAAATGACAAACATGGAAAAAATTTCAACTGCTAATGATAAAAAATAAAACTTTATTATATTATTTGAAATCATTAACTTTGGAGTGTCAACTAAAATTTTGGAAAATCTGTTTTACTGTACACAAAACAAAATCACTAGTAATTGACAGTTTAAATTAACAAACTTAAACAAACAAAACAATAATATTCCCATTCTTAAACTTTGTAAATATCTCCAAAACGATGCTGTTATTATTTAACAAAGTATATATTCCCACAGTATGATATTGTTCCATTGACCACACATCACTTACACGGCGAAGAGAAATCAAAATGTTTTGGTCAAAAACACACTAGCATAACACACTTCCAAGAAACAACAAACCTTCAGAAATACAAACTTAACTGGTATTTTATCACAGAAGTCAATTATAGTCATTATCACAGTGATTAAATGTCCTAATACATCAATTTCACTGAAAATTTTCTGAATGTAATTAAATAAAAATATAAAATAAATGAAATAAAGAAAATAAATAAGTAAAAATAAATAAAACTCAACACCAAAAATAAAAAAACACTTCTCAACCCAAGGAGGGCGATTTGAAATGTTTATTTTTCCAAATATTAAAATGTTAGATCGGAGAAAACCCACTTAAGCAAAGGTGCATTTACAACCTGCCTAATAAAGATAGCACAATAAATTACGAAGTGCACAAGTTGTCTACCTTCGTAGATGCTGTTGCGAGATTCTAACATATTAATGTAACTGTCCTGATGTTTCCAATACTTTCTTAATTCTTCAATGGAAATTTCCTCTAACTGTTCATTTGTGAGTTCCACACGGGTTACTTTAGTAGCTAAGTCACTTGCACCGGGTGCCTCAATGTCCGAGTGCGCTGAGGGAACTTCTGCTCCATCCTCTGGAACATCTTTGCCATTATTCTCGTTACTCATGGCCTCTTTCCTCAGAAAGTAACTTCTGCAAAGTTTTTAAGCAAATAAGTCCATAGATAATAACAAAATGAAACCATTTAAAGTATATAGGTTAGGCATACCATCATCATAGATCTAATGATAGGAAGATATTTAGAGATTATAAGATGTAAAATTGTTTTAAATTAGTTTTTAATTGACATCGATGCCAAAATTAGCTTAAAACAACATTATGCAACTGAATAGTGAAATGAAAGTTCTAGAATTAAAGTAATAATTCATGGTAGCCATATAACATTTGAGAAATGCCAATATTACCTATGTTGTTTACTTCCATAAGGTAAAAGTCACTAAAAGTCAACAAATCTGTTAACAAACATTTAAAAGTCACATTTTAACTACATCTTACACAAAAAATGGCTATATAGTCAAACAGCTCCAGAAAACTGAAATTGCAGACTCAATGTAGCCACCGCTTATCGTACAAATGAAATATGTCTCTATTCATAATTTAATGTTTTCAAAAGAAAATTTATAATATTAGTATGAAATGTTTGATTTATCTAGATCTGTTATATTTTATTTAATAAATAGTACAATTCATTTTTCTTAAAGGTGAATAACGAATTATTGTAGGGGGGGGGATGTAAAACATTTCTAATATTAACTCGGCTCTCTAATTCTGTAGTGGTTAACTAACTGCTTTGTAATATGAAGGTTTTAAGTTAAAATTCCTAAATGGAAAGGGAATTTATTTATCTCCTTGAATAGAAGTGTCCCCTGAACGACTAACACCGCCTTTTTGCAAAGCTGAATGGGAGAATATAATGGCGTAAATAATTAATTAAACATATTAGGTAATAAATTATGTTTTACATTAAGCTTAACTATGAAATATACTTTTATAGAGGATAATATAAGTATTATTTAAAAAAAAAATATCATTAATCTAATTCCTTCAGGGATTGGGAAACAAATTAATAATAAACCGGATATAGATATATTAAATTTTTAAATGATCATTCTTGATACCATCGAGAAATAATTATAATACTGAAAGGAAAAAGTATATAGATTGAGATTAAACAGTATCTTAGCTAGATGTTGTTTTATGGACAGAGATAGAGAGGGTGAGAGATTAATAGAGTGAAAAAGTCAAATCGGAGTTCTTTGACTGTAGTTGGAAACAATTTCACTAAAATCTGGGTTCTAGTTTAGCGAGTCATGCACTCGAGAAGCACATTCACGCCTCGGTCCATCTATTTTCTTCAATGCTCTGTCTAGTTCCCTGTCCCACAACACACTAATCTTTTTTTCACGTTGTTGTGTTTTTATTATTTTTCTAAGCCCCTACAAAATGTATTTGGTTACGATCTAAGGGAAGAGAAGAATACATCTCCTTGCATTGCAACTAGCACCATTTTAAGGAGGGTGGGATCTCACTAAGAGGCTGATAGTTACTGAATATTAACTGAAACCAGCCAAGTATGGAGCTCATCAGAACCCCCCTCCCCGAGTAGCCACCGCAGTCTGGGCAAACACCAGCCATGACACGTAACAAGACTTCCGAACCTCTTTATATTTGAAGGGCTGCGAAGGGATCTCGACACGACAGCTCGGCGACTCCAACAATTCCAAAACGGTATACTAATGAAAGTGGTCAGAGGTACTTCATTCGAGCAGCGGAGAAACAGTGAGCTTCACGAGATCTTTGAGCTGCCTACGGTGGATGAATTCATCCAACGTAGACATATCAAATTTTTCGACTCCCTGCAATACTTGACAAACCTGGTGTTTAACACGATAACCCCCGCTCCGCTCCCCCATCGATGGCAGGATGCTGTCGCGGCTGGAACGCTTATTCTAATATTCTAGGTTTAGGTTTTAGTGTTAGTGTTTTCCACGGTTGCAAGCTGAAGGTGAGCCTCATCACCTAGTGAGTGTTTGTGTATTGGACTTATTAACAAAAATCTGAAAGTATTATATTTTATGCACTCCTTCGAATGCAGCACGAGGAGACAGCTGTAATTCCAAATTTATTTCTTTATTTTTGTCATTGTATATATATTATCAATAAAGAGGTTTTGAAAGAAAAAAAAGGGATCTCGACACAACTCCGCCATGGGCGGAGTCATTCATAACAGTCCTGCCCAAGCTTGTGTCATCAATCACCATTTTGGGACGTATGCCAGCCTGGTCTGAATGAGCATCAATCCCCATCTTCAGCATGCCTTCTAGGTATTAAGTTAAGTTTAGTACGTAAGTTAGTCTTAGTTCAAGTACTAAAAAAAACTACTATCTAGACAGAACTGGGTGATGGGGCTTACCCTCGGGATACAATGACTTGAACTCTTTTTTTTTTAGGTAATGCCGAGATCAGAACTCGGCTTATAATCTCATTTAATAAGAAATATTGCCTCCTCTTGTTTCAATAACTGCTTCCATCAAACGACTTGATAAATCCCCTTTCTCAATTCCTTCCCCTTCTCCCAAATGACCTTTCTCTACCTCATTTTAGTGTGTCAAAGAGAGACAATCCTTTGTAAATCATATCAGTCTGATGATTCATATTATTTTTTTGTCATTCAAGGCGAGACAGTCCTACAGAGAGCACTTGAGTTTGATGACTCATCTTTCATCATCAGTGAGTTCCCCACGATAAAGCCCTGCAGAGAGTGAGTCTGGGCCTTGGTTTGTGGACTAATTTAACACATCACCTTTTGGATGGACCAACCTTTATCTCGAAATGAGTTCACCTGTGTATGGAGACAAAATTCGACATGCTCCCCAGTTATGTTATTGAATATATTTTATTCCGTGAATTAGACTATAAATTTTATGAGTTTATTTTCTTCTGCTAGTTATAAGTTTTAGTTAATTCTTACCAGGTTACTTTTATTAGTCCTAATAATAATTTTTTATACCGGGTAGCCACTTTTCTTTTGTGTTAATATCTATTTCATTTTGGGTTACTAGCAGTGTAGCCTCTTTTAAACAGTCCATAATTTTTTTTAATATTAAGTTTAATTTAATTTCTTTTTGGCTCGAAGTGGGCCGAATTTGCTTATCTTCTACATGATCTAGTTAAATTATCTCCACGTGCCTTAAAGCATTCAAGGCCTCTCCTTGGATTTGTACGTGCCTCCCAAGAAATGTCACCCCAGAACCTGATAGAGCCCCGGTCAGTTTCTGACACCCAGCACTGACTGTACGTTGTCCAGGTCTTCTCCAAACTCTTTCAGAGCCATCTAGATCGTTAAGGGCCACTCTTGTCTCATTAGTGAATAGGATACTTTTCCATTCTTCAGTTGGAGATTGGCGTTTTCTTGCAAATTTTAGTCCCTGTCTTCGGTGTTGTGCACTAATAAGGGGCCATTTCACAGGTTATTTTGGGCTAAGGCTCGAGTCTTCTGACTCTTGAGTACCAGCAACCAAGTTTCTAATGCCAGAAGCTGTCGAATTGTGTTTCCTAAGCATTTGTATTTTAATAAAGCGGTCGTCAATGGGATCGGTGACTTTTTGACGTCCTGAATCTCGCCTTGAAAGACTCCCGGTCTCTCTGTACCTTTTTATGGCTCTTGAAACGGTAGAGTAATGAAAACCAAGATGATTAGCGATTTTACGCAAAAACGTTTCTTCTCCAAGAGTAATTACTCTCACTGAATCATCGCGGCTTGAACGCGACATTATTATATGAATAAAAAGGTGAGAGAAATTCATGAACAGGGCAAACAAAAGGTTTAAAAAAAGACGAATATAAATCAATCAAGAAAAACATTTAATACTTTGCTTGTTGACAAGTAGTGAATAACAAAGAATAATCCAGTTATCTTATTTGTTTGCTTCGATCTGACTCCATAAGATCTCAAGTGTGCCTGACAGTGCATCACATTCAGAAGAGGTACATGCTGGGTATAGGTGGTGGAGTTGTCTTGGAGTGACCATGAATTCACACAGGGTCTGAAAATGGCTCCTTGTACTGCATGCCAATTATTTTAAACAGTTTCTGTTAAAATTAAGAACTTTGAATATTGTTAAGAAATAAAACAATGTAAATGGACCAGGTGATGGGCCTCACCTTCATATTGCATATCCAGTCCGAAAATCCCAGTGGGGCCGGCATATACAGCCAGTCCCAGAACGCAGAGCAATACTCATTGACTGCTTCTGAACAACCAGGTAAGGCGTTAATTTGACCAACAGGTTCAACTACCTCAAGCAAGCACCTTACAAAAATATCTGTGTCTCTCTGCACTTAAACGAGTAATTTATTAACAATAAAAAGTAGGCAGGCGTTTTCAGATCTGTGAAAGGGGTAACTTCTTCAACCTGGCCATGGCCCTTATTAAAAGGAAGAAGGTGGGAAAAATATAAGTAAAAACAGGAAAACTAATGCAAGCTGTATTGATTAGTACGCTGTGTCAGAACAATCGAACAAACCATTACAATTTTTTCTTGAAGAAGAACAGTTTAAGCATACTATACTGCTAATATACATAACATGTTAAAATAATAAGGACATTATTGATACAGAGAACCTTCCATTTGTTCATAAGTTTTCTGAGATGATATTGATATTGATGTTGGTGTATCCAAGCCATGTTTAGTTTTAAGGTGCGATTCAAGATATGCAGCTCTAGCAAACATATTTGGGCACATATTGCAAGTGTATTTCAGAAGACCATTTTTGTGATTCTCTGCGTGCTTTGTTGCAAAAGCCAGGGAATAGAACGCCCTTTTACATTCACTGCACATAAATGGTTTTTTGTGAGAACTTTCATGGACATCAAGTTTATCCTATAAGGAATAATAAAGTATTGAGTAAAAAGTTCAAAAAAGCAGTAAAATATAAAGTAGTAAATCAAATTAATTTTAAAAACTAAGAAAATAACTAACCTTAAAACGAAACCTCTTATTACAGTATTTACAATTAAAATGCTGTAACCCTGAATGTGTGGTAATATGAGATCTGTGAAGATTTTTAGTTCGAAATGTTCGACTGCAAAATGAACACTTAAATGGACGTTCTCCAGTGTGAATCCTCATATGTGTAATAAGTGAATGCCTAAGCCTGAAGCATCTATCACATTCACTACAGGAATGTGGCTTACTTTTCGTGTGAACTCTTTCATGAATAACCTATAGTTACAAATAAAATAATTGTAGAGACGAATTAGAAACACACTTAAGTTTCCAGTAGCAATCTCAACAAATCTAAAACAATAAACTACTTTTTTATTTATTTACACAGGGTCCTTAAGATTAGGCAACCTAATCCTAGATGATAACTTTTTAAATATTATTATGTTAAATTAATTGCTATTTTGAGTAAATAAATATCAATTTAATTTGTCAGGCTAAACATAATGGATACAATTTGTTTTTCAACAATGAATTCTTGCTTACAAGAGGATTCCAAATATAAATACAAGAATTTAATGTACCTTATCAATAAGACGGTTGTAAGACTTTGGACAAAAGGAACAAAGATGGGGTTTAATTGGGATACTGTGAGACACCATATGCTGCCTTAATGTTTCCAAGTCTTCATACTTTATTTTGCACAACTGACATTTAAGATCATCTTCTCCGACAGACTTTAAATGGCATAACGGAGTATGCAACTGAAGCTTGGTTTCTCCCTTGAAAGGACGATTACACAATCTGTAAGTGAGTAATAAATACAAAATAATTATATATTACATTTTTTATTATTAGAAGCAACAAATTAAGCAACCCACTGGCAAACTAAATTCAGCGATCCGTTTTTTTCATGAGCCTTCAAATGATTAGAATAAGTAGATTTTTGAACCATATTTTCACAAAATTTACATTTCACAAGATCATTTTTTTTATGCATAGCCAAGTGTTTTTCCAAATGTGAAGAAGACTGAACTTTAGCAGGACAAAGAGGGCAAGGATAACAACCATTTAAGGATTGAATGATTTTGTGAATGACCTAAAAATGATTAATTGAACTTGAGTAATGATAAGACATCATATTTAGAGATATAATGTTATTATTTTTACAGAATAATGGTTGTTCAAGCTTTTACGGGTTTGAAATGATTTCTTGCATAATGTACAAGGATAATATTTATTAGAAGATCTGCAGCAATGTTTAGCAAGATCGGTCCAATGATAAACAAATATGCCGCATAATTGACAAGGCCACACAACAGCATATGAGCCAGCTAAATCATCTGGAACATTGCTGGCTAGTTCAAGAGAGGGTATTATACCGTCAGGAGGTTCTTCAGGAAAAGGAATATCTTCAATTTTCAGAGGAATTCCTTTCCCAGTGATTTTCAAGAGTCTAACCTAAAAATAAATCCATATTAATAAAAAAATACACAAAAGTGGACTTTTAAATTGAAATTCTTTAATGTAATCCAGTATACTTACTCTATGGTCTTTAAATAAGTATGGTTTATTTTCATTTGAATATAAAATATTGCCATTTGAAACAAATTCATTACATGTAACAAATGTTGCTAGTGGATATTTTCTCAAAGACTCAGGCCATTCTTCATCAAGGGTTGAACCAACAACTTCAGAGGGACATGTTCCATCTTTCAATGCTATACTTATATTACTGTTTGCTCGGTTAACTTTTTCTAAACTGGTGATCTGATTCTCTCTAGCAATGAAATCTGGATCACCCTTAATGTTATCGAAAATAATCTTTTCAGATGCCTCGTGTTTTGATTTCATCATAATGTCAACTTTTGAATCCCAATTAGCTACCTGGAAACAAAAATATGACTGTAAATGAAATAAATAAATATAACTAATGGCAAATTTAAACCATTGATATGTAAGATTGTGGAGTATAAAGGTTATAGGCGTAAGAGAAATACATTTTCATACAGGAGCTGTAGAAGTTTTGAGTACACATAAAATATTTACACTATATTACTATTAGAACAATCCCCTGTCCCAAAGCAGACTAGTGAGCGACCTTGCCAAAGGGGCCATCTGAGCTCTTGATTTTCCCCTCAGTTTATTTATAACAAGATAGAATTATGAACCTAAATCCTACCCACTCCATATCATTATGACATGTCTGAAAAACAATAATGCCCTGGGAAGTATAGAAGAATAATACATTAGTCTCCTAAAAATGTCTCTAAATAAAACTGTTTATACATTTTAGGATGCAATTCTGGTAGTGGCCAGTTAGATACATAAGGTTTATCTAATCATTCTATAAATCCCTCTCTGGCTTGCCCCTGGTTCAAATTTGAGCATGGTCTCTTGTGACATATTCCATGTCTTTTTAGTCTTAGGCCTCTTAAGTCTCTTTTAAGTAGAATCTGACACAGTTTACACATTCTCCAGCCATGACCAAACTATCACTCCTGAGCTTTCTTTGATCCAGGTTTAGTTACATGGGCCGACCACTCTTCACTTTTTTAAGAACTGATTGGAGAACTCTTCTCTTTTGCTTTGATAACTAGCAATGAAGTAGCTGTAGCCTCAGTGGCTCCTATGATCATTCCTCTTCACTGATTTTTTTCCATTTCTATATACTTATATACTGAAATACTTTTAAATTCTCAACTTATGTTTACTATCCTTAAGAACAAAATAGAGCTTTTTAATACAAATGTTGAATCTGTTTTCCTCTGTATCTTAGTGATAAGGGAAATGTGAAGATCCTTTAAAAACCAAACTGGGAAAGAATTATGGCACGTGATTAGACAGAGGTCCAAATTGATCATGATACAAGGAAGGCTATTGAAGATTTTTTTAGACATTTCGTTCCTGCCTGAGATATAACAATTAATTTAAGCAAGTTTGAAATGAATGGCTGGTATATTCTGAGCTGCCAACTGTTTGTCAATGAATCAACAGGCAATTTAGGAACAATGAAATGGACATGCTTTAATGACAAGCATTCTATTCAGGATGAGATGATCCTTCCAAGTCTTCGTAAGATTAAGAGAGACTACACAGCACCTTAAATGGGATGACAATGTGTGAATTTAAGTCAGAGATCAGGTGACTCTACTTACTTGCTGATAAGCCAGATGAGACTGCCAGGGAGGTCTGTTGGAGTTTGTCTGGCTTGCTGAGGGTGGTAGAATGAAGTGAAGGTGGAAAAGTGGTCTACCGGTTGTCATTGTCAAGCCAGAAGGAGCACCTTTGATGTCTTTACATGACTTCTCCTCTAGTGTTTTCTCTTGACTCAGTGGCATAAGGCAACTTTATTGGACTTTAACTCAGTTTTATATGTATTTTTTTAATATTCTCTTTTCATTAACTTATTTTGTGCCAATCTCCTTCTTCTTATTTTTATTTATTACATTATAAGGAAAAGGTTTTACTTTCATTCAGGTATGAGGTCATTCTCTTTCATCAATACGTTCTATGATAGCGGTTGTGGTGACTCAACCAACCTGAAATTTTTAAGGTAAATTCCGCAACACCTAGATCAACTGATTAGTTTTTGGTTTGGGGCCATTTCACAAATGTTCAAAATTTCTTAAGCTACTTCAGATTCAAAATTCTGTTTTTTTGTTTGAGAAGACAAAAAATAACACACAAAAAAAAACTATAGATATCCAAAAATTAAAGTTTTGAGAGGTAACAATAGAAATTGGTTATTTCCAATAGGTCCAGTCCATTTCAATAGGTATTTTTATAAATTAATGTTATTCTAAAATTTCTTATTTGTTCAAAACGTGATTTTTAGTGAACCAAATTGTTTGAAGAACTTGTTTAAACCAAAAATACTGATTATCTCTCCATCTTTGAGCTTTTTTCTTCTGTGCTTGAATCCCTTATGAAATTCTCAGCCCCATATGGTCTCCAGCTTCCAGTTTCCTTATCTTTTGACCCCACAAAACGAAGCTAATGTTAAGATTCGTAAGGACAAGGACAGACAGCCTATGAGAAAAACAAAACAAGCTAACATTAAAAGAATAATAGGCTAAGGTGATGATTATTAGGACCAAACCCCTTAAATCCCAACCTTCACAATTAACTTCTACCTAGCATATATTTTCACTCAGTTAAAAACTAAGCATAACTTCAGATCAAACACTATCAAGCAAGGACCATGTTCCCAGATCCTGGGACCCTCTATTTTGAACCTTATACAATTTAACCACTCCAGTCCTCTTCTCCAACCACCAGCTTCTTGTAACCTTTCTAATCATTCCCCACTCTGTGTATAATTATGTGGTGTTTGGGGCCTCTTTCATGGGCTAACTCAAACGGTAACTTTTTCTTCAGATGTGTAATAAAGATCCATAAATTCTCCCATATTATAGCATTACTTCTAGCTGCGCTGACTACTGCAATCTGCTTGATATCAATATATCCTTGAATTCTTTCTTAACCTTGTTATATCAACAAAACCTTAACCATTTCCATCCATCATTGTCATTGTCGGGTTACCACTAGGAGGTGCCTGTCACCTAGCCCTGGTGAAAAGTGCGGATTGATCGAGTTAATAACCTGGACAATCGTTCCAGGACGGCGTTAATATCTGACTCCATTTATGATAGGTATGTGCCCCGACAATGTACTATGTTCAAGAGAAGAGGTACAGAGGTTTCATAAAGAATAAGGCCAGTTTTCAGAGTTCGAGCGGGGCCCGGCAGCGTAACAGGTACCAGGCGCCAGAGGGTCTGCAAGGAGGCTGAGTAACAGGGTGACAGACTCAGCGGCGCTGAAGAGAGAGTGGGCTGACGAGGAGTTTAAGTGACTGCCTTCCAGGGCCATGGGGCGTAAAGAGACACCGAGTAACAGCTGATGAAAAGAGTAGAAGACTGAGTTCCAGGGCCGAGTGGCCCTGGCGTAAAGCGACACCAAGTAACCGCGAATAGGAGAGAGTAGACTGAGAGAGTGGGCCAAACGCACTGGTTTAAATATAGTTCCTGCTTGGGGGGGGGGGCTAGGAAATGCGAACACCTGCCACGAGGTACGTGACCCCTCGTCCACTAAAGGACTGTTTTATGGCATGGCTTTTAGATTTTATGGCTGACGACCGTCGACCCTCTTACCTGCCTTATTTACAACTGCCGGTCCACATTTATTGCTAGAAAAAGCTTATACCAGGTTTTACTTCTAATTACAATACATTATATATGCACCAGAGTATAGGGTGATTTAACTTAAGTAGTTAGCAGGCACTACACTCATCAAGTTTGTTTTAATTTAATTAACATTTTTTTAAATGCTCCTTCTCGGAGCTGCGGGAGAAGATGATCTGCTGCTACTATACATCGTTCTCCATAGCCCATTTGATGCTCTGGTTCAAATTTCTAATAACTTCTTCATGTTTCACTGTAGCGGTTCTTCTTCATCTTGTTCATTTGATTTTTTCAAAACACCTTGTACAATTTCCTCATCTGTTTTGAAAGTGAACTTATTTTTTCTTCATTTCCTTCAATGCATTAGGTCACACTTTCTTCACTTTCTTTGATCAAGTGAGAAATCATTTTCCGATTAGATTTATTGACAGACGCTTCAGAAATACATTACTCGCCCAATACGTTAATCCAAAAATTTCCAAGAGCCTCAGTACTCAATGCCACCATAAATCTCAGTTCATTCAACATCTCTCTTATTTCCACCAATGGAAACAAAATGTTAAGACAGCTAATCAAATAGTTACAGTTTGCAGTTCAGATTATTAGGTTGTTCGGAATTGGCGAGATTTCACTGCACTTCAATAACATAAAAAATACAATTGTTTAAGGTTATTCATAGATATAGTTTTTCTACTTCTTGAACATACCCTTATTAAAAACAATAGAAAAATCCTGATTACAGTAATAAATTAAAGTATGCTAAACTCACCATTAAATTGCCGATCTCATCCCGAGACCAAATCAATGAATTTGATTCTTTTGTAAAACATTCTGTACTCCTCGAATTTTCTTCCATAGCCACTTTCCTTTTTTTCTCAACAGAACTTTCATTATTTTTTTGATTGGCATATGTCTTAAAATAAAGTGTCTTATGTAAATTCAAATAAAAACTTATCAAACAATTGATAATTTTATACTCACATTTATATTATGATCAACAAGCACACTTTCATCTTGATGGAATTCAATTAAATGCTCTTCAATAGAAGAAAAAGTAATATTGCACACAGAACAACTAAAGGTAGTTGACTGTAAGCTGTTTTCTAGGCTATCTTCACATACAGCTTTCGATTCAGTTTCAACTTGATCTTCAGATTCATTGCCTGGATCAAATAATAATAATCTTAATTTACTTCTTTAAGGAGACAAACAATAAATTCAACTAGTATAAACATTTTAATTTGTGAATAACAGGGTTGTCTCACAGCCAATAAAAAAAGCATTTAGTTCGACACCTATATGTTTTTCTTACAACAGTTTTAAAACCCTGCTGATTATTTGATGATCACATTTAAATTATTATTTAACATATTCTCCATCCTCTTCCTCCAACTTTTCTTTTACAAAATTCCAGTAACTGCCTTTCCATTATGACTTAAAACTGATTCTTACTCGGGACTATATTTGTTTTTCACTGTCTGAAAGTAACTTCTCTTCACTAGGGTAATATTTTTTTTATTAGAGAAATGGAGAATCCACAAGTAAATAATATGTTTCTCTGATTTTTTTCTCAAGTCAGTAGCAATCCATTATAAATTTAATGGTATCGGCTGTTCCAGTGACAAATTTGTAAGACATATATGATCCGTAATCCAGTTTTTTTTTTCAAGATAAGCAAGAATAATATGTTAGGTCTCAATATTCTTCCAGATAAAAATTGAACGGACAGCCCTGATTCGACTGTTTTTAGATAGATGTAAACCGAGGTCTTTGCAATTCAAAAGAACTCGCTATGCAATATCTACTGATGTTCAGTCATTTAATTTGAGAGGAAAATTAGATCTTGAAAATTTCTACTCTTCTCTCATAAATTTTATTATTTCTCTAAACTCTTATTTTGATTTAAATAAATAATATGAGCAAATATGGCATAGTAACTAGCTGTCATGCTACTGCTTCCCAGAAGGAAGGTTCTGGGTTGTAATCTCTAAACCACAAATTGTGATTTTTTTTTATCACTTGCAACTTTTAAGTATTATGGGACTCCCAACACTTCAGAGTTCACTTGTCAGGCACTTAGTAGTATAACATACTCCTTTAAGAGATAGGAAAGGGTTTAAGATACCAATAATTTTCATTATTTATACCTTTAATGGTTAGAAATTCATCTGCCAAGCCATTGTTCTTTGTCATGAAGTCATCATTTGAACTTCTTTCTTTCTCTGTAATAACCAACTCTTCATTGACATGACTCTCTTTATTAGCAGTGATTACAAAATAGTTCCTCTAAAACAATTTATCAAAATTGTAATCATCAATAAATATATTAACTGAAGTGTTATATAAAAACAAAATTTAATAAAGAAACCATCCACTACATTAGGAATGTAAAGCTACCCTGCCTTTAAACTTTAACTAATTAATTTTAAAAACATTGGTATTATGACTTCCAAATTTTTTCAACGCCATACCAAATTAATGAAGACGTCAATCTGTTTAAAAAATGGAAATAAGGACTGGGCATAGTTTTTGCCCCACAACAAATTTGATTGTATCCATCTAACGCCCAAGAAATAAAATCAGTATAATCTTACTTGGGAAAATGTTTACAACAAAAATTAGTCGAGAATATCATAATATTCAAATTGAAAAATTCATTAATATAACCCATCATTATTCACAAATTGTTTAATTTTAATCCATCATTAATAGCTTATGTAATTTTATTGGCCTTTATAATGCTTGAATAAAGTGTTGAACTTAAAAGAAGCATACCTCATCAAATAATTTTGAAACATCTACCTCTCCAAGTTTAATTGATGTGTCTGAGTTTTCGGAGTCAAGTAATTTAGGTCCGGTTCTACATTCTTTCCCTAGATGCCAAGCTAATGATTTGATAGTTTTGAACTGTAATTCACAAATTGGACAAATAATATTTTCACATAAATCAAGTAAATGATTTTCTAAAGCTCTTATGTCCGAAAAACTTTCAGCACAGCATAATGGACATTCTAAAGAACCCATTGTTGCTATTCCTAACAGATTAATATCAATCAACTCTAATAATAATGTTTATAATTATTTCTGGAAGGCGCCACTTCTGAAGTGGTACAAGACAAAATCATTATTATCACTTGGGAAAATGGCAGGTTGACAGAGATAAACAAACAAGTTTGACACTTTTTCTGTTCTAAGATTTAATCAAATAATATTATAAAATTTAAATCCAATAGTAACATTGAAATTAAATAAATCAAAAATTAAATGTGGCTAGTATAGATAATCAATAAACTATTTTTACATTGGTTTTGTTCAAAATACTTATCTAAAATAACCTCTAATTAGATCTAGACGCCATAGCTTTACGCAGGTTTCATCTAAATTAATGCTATAAACGCTAAGTATAAGTTGGAATTGTGGTTCATTCATATTATTCAAACCATCTTGATAAGAAAAATAACCACGTCCTCCAGCAGTAACCCCCCCCCCTCCACCCGATTCCCGAGCACAATGAAGTAAATTGCACCACCCAGATGGGGAATATCAGCACTAAATGACTAAAGCTAAAGATTAAGTTCACTAATTGAGTTTATGAATGGAATTACTCGCATAAGGATGGGGGGCGTACAAACGAAGGGCAAGACGATGGCACAAGGACAAAACTGTTGATTGCTAAACAGATCTATAATCACCTAAACAAAATAATAAAAAAAGAAACCAAAACTTACACATTTGACAATTATTCATCATCCATAAATGCGGAAGATGGTAGTCTATGGAGAGAAACGCAAAAATTCCTACGACACAAGACCGTGTCATGCCCATTGCGAGTATCGCCAAAATCAGACTACAACATTACAGACGAACAGAAACCAGAACGATTCATTAACCATCTTTCCACCGTTTTCAAACCATGGCAGCGAAGTAATGGCATTACTCGACGCTCCTCTTCCACTGTTGATTCCTCCTAAAGCTTTCAGTAATTTTAGTCAGGCCAAGTTACTGAAACCCGTGCGTATTTTTCGGGGCAACTTTTATTACGATTGCAATTTATTTTTGACGTACTAAGGATAAAATTTATCGTGGAAGTTATTTTTGTGATTTTGGCGTCTGGCCACCATTTTCAAAAATGTTTTCGCGATCTCCAAAACTATTTACAATTTTAGTGTTTAAGGTACCGTTGGATTAGTATTTATTCATTCTCCGGTAATGGTTCCATTCCATTTAATTTTACGTTCCCTTTATTTTTTTTAATTATTAATTTTGTATTTTGTTTCTTTAATACATTAAGTAATAGACAAATGAAAAAATGAATATTCCTGGGTCATCAAACCAACAAAGAGACAAGGTTTATTGGAAGCATTGCCACCAGAACATACCAGCAAGAAAATATGCCATACCCCATACAGATGATGAATGCACCAAACCAAATCAGGACGCCTGGAGCAACATCGCCGAAAACGCACAAGAATGGAAGGGTTTCACTGCACACTTTAATGATATCTATGGAAAAAATACAAGTTGACACTGTACATAGGAAAATTTTCAAACTTAAAATTGTTGGCGAGAAACTAACACGAGCACAGAATACTTATAGAAAATCTGTCATTGGGACCAATGTAGACAAATGATGGAGCAAATGTGTTTGCTGGAAATCATGCTCCCCAGGCACATATACGAAGTAGCTGTATGTCAGCTACCTGCTCATTCGTCTTGGAGTATTTGCACCGAAACTATGGAAGGAAAAACAGTTAGAAACACTTTTGGTGGAAGAATCACTTTAATAGATTTAAACGTTGGATGCGTGGAACACTTTCTCCAAAGCAGCTAACGTTAAAGTACCTTCATATACTGGTTATCACTGCAACCTTCAAAGCGATATTGAAAAGTGAGAAACATATAATGTAAAATCTTATTAACAGCCACAAGCAAAGAAGTTGTCAAAGATGTGTTGGATTGGTTTCAACGTGTTGTGGAACACAAGAAAATGCGACTCATTCCTTTTTGGTGATCAAGCAGTCCATGTGAGGAAGAGCAGTCCATCGTTCTTACATTGATGAGAAAGGCCTGTTTCAGCACTAGCACTTTCTGAGGAGTGGAGTAAGTTTAGAAAAATACTTTGTATTTGTCGCAGATTGCTTATGCCGAATGACAACATAAATTATCTGCACTACCTTTCTCTTTACTTCTAGGAAATGTCCACCCTGACAAAGGAAGAAAGGATACATATGGCTTCAATATAGTCATTCTTGTTGACTGGCAAGAGATTCAGGGTTGGATTCTCCAAGAATCTCCCCATGATTGCTATTAACATACTAAGCAGACCTGTTGTGTTATACTTAAAGGAGCAATTGCAACAAAGCATAAATCTAAAGCAACCTCTTTACCACCATCCACAATTGGGACGAACCAAGACTTGTAGGTAATTCATGAAGTAAAACTTGCTCTGGAGAAATGGGATACCGGACCATGGAACATAAGCCAACCACATCTTCACCCACTTTGCACTGGTCAACCAACGATGAAGGAAATAGTAACGAGTCTGCACACAGCCTATGATGAGAACCATGGCAGAATCAATCTTGGCCAAACTTTCTTCTCGAATTAGATCACTGCATGATCCTATCAGCAAAAGAAAAAGCAAAACATTTGTGACACAGACTGTGACCATTGCAAAGAGCGAGCAAGCAAGAATTAACGATATCGGCAGACCACACTGCAACGAAGCAAATTATTGAGCTCTTAACGAGTGGAGAAACTTCTTCCGCGACTGGATATCATGTATATAAAATAACAAAGTGTGCCTATCTCTTTTTACAGCTGACTGTATGGTCCATAAAAGAAGACAAAGCCAAAGACATTCTTGACTCTTCAACTTGTGACCCCGCCACTATTTAACAATGTCGTCAAAGATATCAGTATGGCATGGGACAAGATAGCACCTTGCAAGACTTGGAGTCATTATGGCTACAACCTCAACAAATACAAACTAAATAGCCATTCTCAACCAAGAGCTTTTCACTTAAGCAATAATATTTAAAATGAAGAAACATTGATTTACAGGCTAAGGAAAATTTGGAGGGAAAAATAGTATAACTATTTTATAAATGGACATAAATTTAAGATTAAAACGTTATATATAAGTTATGAAATGCATTTATTTTATTACTTCTTAACAGCAAGTTTGACAAACTATAAATTTGAAGCAGTAAATAAGGCAGAGTGAGCTCTGGACCCTAAGAGAGTGCTTTGGGGTTTTGGGAACGAGGCTTTGGCTCAGCCAGTGTTGAGTTGCGACTGTACGAGGCTGTTCCTTAGGATTTCTTCTTCTTCAATCTTCCCTTTTATGGCCAGGCCATGGGACAATAACTAGAGTTCAATGATTCCCTTGTCTTTGGAGCTACCAGTACACAGTTTTGTCCTAAGTTCGGTAAGCTAGGAGACCCAAAAGGCTTTTTCTTCTGTAACTACACAGAGATCTGAAGGGTTATTAATGAACTTTGATGGCAGGTCCCAAAAGTGTTACTTGCTAAACCCTATCAAGTATCTTCTTCGGCAAATATAGCATCCGGATATATTCCATTGTCTCCTCCGGGAGCAATTCATTGTTGGAAGTGATGATCGGGAAAGTCTTGCAACCCTCCAATTTATAAATTTGCCTTAATTCTTCTGGTAAATCTTGGTATTTTTGCTTCTTTTCAGCTAATACCTTTAGCAAACTGTTATCAGCAGGCACTTCTATCTCTAATGTGTGATTCCTTGTTGTACCAACTTCTTCACCACGAATAAATAGGAGTTCCCTTCTTCGTGCCCCAGAAAACACCCGCTTACGTTTCCATATTTTAAGAATGAAAACCTTAGGAATCATTTAGAGAGGGGGAACTGGATCACGATTTATCTAAAGCTCACTAGGGGATGGGGGTGTAGCCCGGCCTCTGACCTGCCTATATAAGGCCGAAATTCGGAGATTTTTCCTTTCATTCGGAACCCGGCACCTGAAGTGAACTCTGTCTCTTTCTCTCTGCAGTGGCGCTTGCTGCTCTACTCGAACCATTGCTTCCTTATTGCACCTCTGCACCTCTCTTTCCTAACCTTACTATTGCTATTAATATTTTTAGCCCCGGCGTTGCCAGACCCCGCACCTTACTAGGGGGATTCTCTGCCATCGTCTCGCTAAAGCTAGCACATCCTTGGAAGGGATCTATTCCATGTGGACGACGGTGTCTGGGGCCCTACAAGCTTTACCTAGTAGCGTCTCCCCCAGCGATTTAGTCAACCTCTCTCAGGTTCACAATCACCTTTGGGATCCTGACGGTTCGCCTACCCTTAGATACTGAGTGTGAATTCATGGTCATTTCAAGACCACATAAACTAACTAATATACCTACCCTGTATCTCTTCTCCTGAACATAGTGCATCTTCTAAATAGTGCATCTGAACATCTTCTAAGTTTTTATGGACTCAGATCAATACGAATAAAGCTGCCCACCGACTAGACCGCCAGCAAAGGTCAAAGACCACAGGTGTACCCATTTTATCTCTTTCTTGAAGCCCGCCGGGCAGTGGCCGGGTGGAATAGACTCTAGCCCGTGGCGGGTGCTCCTACTATTCCGACAGTCTCTAAGATGTCTGGCCTATTATTTATAACTGTGTGATCAGTACTGATAGGATGATCCCACTAAATAGTGATATTATTCCCTCAGACAATTGGTTCTAGATGGTATTGATAGTAGGGAGATTGTTTACTTAACAAGTTCATCTTCGTAGCCATAACTTGATGAATAATTTTTGCAGTGTTATTATGCCTTTACAAATACTCCCTCGCAGCCATAATCTGACAGGCTTAAGCCACATCCTGTCTCTATAGATTCCAGATATTATTATAATGTTATTATTAAGCTTGTGCTATGACCTCCAACTCAGCGCTAATAATAACTTCTAGCCTTACCTGCAACTGTCCTCTCATTTCTGATGTAAAAAATGGGCATCTCTACCCATACTTAGGTCACTATGAACTCCATCCTTCTATCTAAATTACTATCAATGTCCTTTTCTAAAAGAGCTGTCAGCTGGTTCAAATCATTCATCTCAGCTTGCTCTCAGGTACTCCTCTGTGATTAACCCTCATCCGGACACCTTTTACTGCCTACCAGTGTAGTGTAGGGTTTAGCAATTTCTCTATTCTTTATCAGTGTCTACATCAACGACCTCCATTCATTTCTATCTTTGCTCATTCTACATGTATTTGCCCAAATATACTTATTATTTCTTCCTAATGAGTTCCAATCCATCTCCCTATTAATAATAGGAACCAAATCGGTGCCTGGGCCTCGCTTCACAATCTTTAATTGAATGTGGATAAATCTAAGGCAATTATAGTTGGTTCACCTCCCCTCCTAATAATCCTAAATAATCCACCACATTGGTCTGTACTCTTCTACAAGTGGCCAATAGTTCAATTCGGCTATCAAAGAGGGTCATATTGTAATCGAGATTTGTTGGCTTTTATCGGACACCCCCACTCCAATGTTGCAAGGCCGTTATCAGTGTTACGTCAGAGCTGTGGTTTGAGAGACAAATACTTCATACACTGCAGGAGTGGTCTGCCAGAATCTCTTGAGAATACCACCTCGTTACCATGTCACTGGGTAACACGGCACCCCACAGACCAGAAGTTCCATCCTCGCCTAGCAGATGCTGGCAACCCCCACCAAAGATAGAAGTGCAAACAAACCAGACCTCTGTGCCCAAAGGATCACACACTGAACAAAGGCATTATTAGCTTATTAATATTGTTATTATTCTTATCCATTTAGATTCATCATTTATCAAATCAGTACATAGGAGGCCCGATGAATAATTCTGTACTCCCACTAACCAACACCAAACAATCCCATGTGCATGAATAGCTCAAATACACTTGCTCCAAACCAAATTAATTGCCTGTATTATTTGTGAACTCATTTAAATGATGACCACATTGAAGGGGGAGATGCTCATGCAAGACTAGCTGGTCTCCAGGCCCTGTCTTAACTGAGGATTTCCCTCCTCTTCAGTACTGTCATGATTAAAAAGCCTTCTTACTTTTACAACCTCCTCGAAATCAGATGAGCAATCCATACTAGATCCCAAGCATCTGACCTGTATTTCCCATCCCACTAATCTGTTTCCTTCGACAGTTCTTTACTTATCCGTGCTGCAACTTTAAAACTCCATTCCCATGGAATTAATCTCTGGCCAACTCTCCCAATCTTTTAAACCTAGTTCCTTACCTCTCTATAATATATCAATTCATAATCAATCTTTTTATTAATTTTATACATTCACAATTTTAATGTTGACCATCCCTGTAGTTCAGAGGTTAGCATGCTGATTTCTAAATATGAATACCAGGGTTCGATTCCCAGCATTCCAACAATTTTTCTTTTGGATATGGTTACGAACACAAATTGAATTGTATTTGCAGTCATTATTATTCTCTTCTTAGGGGCTGATAAAAAAAGGCCATAGGCCTAGTTGTCGGACCGACAAATTTTTATGGGTCCCCACTCTACTGTGTTTATCTATCTATTTTATGTTTTTTTTTCGACAGGCTGCATATTGTTATTGAAATTTAAATGAGATATATGACATTAGTGCATTAATGTCTCGTAATTGATTAATATTATCAACAGTCCAGAATAATATAATTAATAGCAATACACATTAAACTTTCAGACTTTTTTGGAGTATTGGTATAGTACAGTAATTTCTATAGTGGTTATTTACATTCACAAATTGTAATTGTAATATGTTTCTGCATAACAAATATCATTGATGGTTTTTTTCAATGTCAATTAACTCATCAAGATATGTAGGAGACAATTAAGTTTAATGACAATTACTTTTACTAATGAAAAAAATATTTACATATACTTCTTTAAACTTCATGATACTATCTATCCCTACGTAAGGTATGGATTACATAGTAATTACAAATTTTAATTCCTAATGGGTTCATGGAAAAATTATTATTAGTCATGAAAGATAAATCTCCAAATGAATAGGAAGATGCACCTAATTTAGAGAAGGTGACATGAGTATATATTATGATATAACATTGTTTCAGACTTCACGAGTCGCTTTTGTTGTGATATGTTACAACTATTAATAGCTCAAAAACAAATATAGGCAGTTTTATAAGTGAGATACAAATTAGGCTTTACTGTTGGAAAAAAAAATCTACAGCATTCTACAGTTGTCTTCATAGATTTTCCAAGTTCAAATATAAATCATATCAAACTCGTAAAGAAACAGAATACAAAATGTTAGAAGTTTATGATAAGATAATTCAATGGTTGCTGTAAAAGAATCTAAGTGCAAAATTTTGTAAACAGTTTATTATTAAAATATTCGGCATTGAAAACAAATTATATTAATTTAATAACCAACCTAAATATGAAGATGATATGGTTTGTATTTGAGCAATTCAAGAAGCACAAGTTTTTATAAAATAATTGTTTTTAATTATTATAAATAAATTGTTAATGAAAAATCAGGAAATTAAGAAGAGCTAACAGGAAATTAAGAAGAGCTAACAGGAAATTAAGAGACATGATGAAGGGTTTAAAAACTTTTCTTTCCATTCATTCCTTTTCCTTTCCTCAGTCCTTTTCAACACAATATTAGATAGAGAATTCATAGATTCTCCTTAATCTTTTCATTTAAAAAAAAAAGTATCATACTTCTGGGTTTCATTAAAGCCCTAATTCTTTCAAAACTTAAAAAAAAAGTCTTTAAACAGTGCAAAGCGTCAGTCCTCATTTGATCTCTGGATGTATGGTTTTGGGAGACTCTCTTGGAATCTCGAGGGCCGACTAAAACAGCTGATGAACAGTTTCTTATGATTTGTCCTTGGGAATAGATTACCGCAAATCACACTTTTCTCTGAATTGGGCTAGTAAATACCATGTTCATTGTTAAGTAAACATATGACAGCTTTCAAAACAGCCAACTGCTGACCTTATGGTTTGACCTGTGCAGTTCAAGATTTTACTTCTTGATCTGTTTAATTTTGCCTTTGTCATACACATCAACTTTACATCCAAGTTTGTCCTGTGTTACTTCCATCATTGTATATGTCCACAACAGGTTTCTCTATCGCAAGGACTTACCCTTTAGACCTTTTTGATTGCTTCTTTCTTGTTCATATCTCTAACCGATAAAACTATAGCTCCTGCTAAGTGTTGATCAACTTCCCTAGATTTTTTTTCTTTTCCTAATGTCTCAGCTCATGTCATTTTTATATGATTAGTGCTGGGTGTGGAAGATATAATTAAATAATAACTCTTCTATCTCCTATTTTTTTTTTTAGAATTTTAGAAGATGATAACAAGAATGAAAAATTCCCAATATTTAAAGACCTTGACAATGGCCTTAAAAAAAATTATGATATAAATGAACTAAAAAGACTTACTGTAGTTATTAACAAAAATCCTGAAAAGAAAGATCAGGAAAAACAAAAAATACTATTCAATCCAGCTACAGTTGCGCCTGTAAGACGTCCAGGTATGTATCTAAAGTTTCTAAGAAATTCAAAGTTGCTATCAGCACTATGTTATACAATAGATAACAGTAGATTGAATAATAATAATAATCAACATGGTTTTTTTTTCAGTTAGTTAGACAGGAGAAACGTATATATATGTAATTCTATTTTTTAGTATATTTTTGCTTGCTCATCAGTTTTAATTTATTCTATATTAGACAAGCAGGTAATCTTTGTTATTTACTAAATAAAATCATCAGTGTGGAGAAGAGACCAACAAAACCAATGTTTCTATCTATATCATGAAGTATAAGTTTTCACAGCAACTAAACCTGTGTTTTTTACTATTCAAAATATCTCACTGGGATTTGTATTTAAAACTGGTAGAAAGTTAACTTTTTAACTATTTCTTAATAGCTTGCTCTTTCTACATTTGACTCATTTCTTTCCCTAATTAATAGACTGGTTTTGTTTCCCTTTTTAGGACTAGTTTCTACTTGAAAATTATTATTTAAGTAACATTATTTATCTATTACAGTTTGAATATTTGTTCATATACATGTAATAAATTCAAGAAGAAAATTGAAATAGTTTTTATAGAACAAGAAAAAAGAAACATTTGAAAAAAAGTAATGATAGTAAAATAATATTTTTTCAAAGTGAATAAGCATTAAATCAAAAATCTAATGCTCTTTGTGTCTGTTTTGTTTTGATTAATACCACAAAATTTTGATTCAAGCAATAATTTATTATGCACATCATAAATGTTTTAAATAAAATGCATATATATTTGTGAAAAATTAAATTCATAAAGATGTTGGGTATTTCTCATAATAAAAACAAGCCCTTAACCAAAGTTTGACACAATGCTTGATCAATTAATGTACAAAGGAAAAGTATTAAGAAGAAAGAATGAAGTATTTAATCCATCACACAGGTAATTTTTGTTCTATTTAGATTTTTTTTTAATTTTTCAGTGTGGGATAAAATGAAATACCTGATTCAGTTTATTTAAGGATTTTTTAATAACATTTTTTTTTAGTACTTTTCTTAAAAAAAGGTGTTACATTGCTTTCATATCTAACAAATACTTCCCAAAAGATTCTGCATAACTATACCTGCGAATTGCACAAATTTTTTTATTTTCATAACTAAAGCAAGTTTGTTTTCAATTTTTGCAAACAAACTAAAGTGTAAGGACCCTACACACCCAAATGTAGGGCATTAATAAAATAAATTTGAGAAATGCACTTATTTTTAAGGTCTTTAAGAAAAGGAAGTCTGTTGTCTCTATTGGTGGCCTTATATTTATTTAATTGTATGCAATACTATGTAACCATGTGAAGAAAAACACTGTGAGTATAGCAGTGTTCTATAGAATAAATACTCCTATGTCTCTTCACAATATTATTTATTTTCTAGGACATTTTCAACAGTTGTAAGCTGTTTTCTTCAGTTACTAAAATAAAAATAACAAGTTATTTGATAAAAAATATTGATTGTGCATTTAGACAAACAAAATTAATCAGTGACAGCTAATATAATAAATAATAATTGGAATTAATAAATTTAAAAGCACACAACTGTGCATAAAATTCATTAAGTTAAAAAATAGGATGGCTCTTTAACTTTTTTATTTTATCTTTAATAAAATGACAATTAAATAGCATATAAATCTTATTGCAAGTTGGCTAATTGGTATCATAGTATAAAATTTCAAAATCCTGTAAATGTAGGCCTGTTGTAAAATGTTTGTAAACAGGAATGACTTCAGTAGATTGGCCTGTCTTTAGAAGGTGTGAATTTCTTATCATTCTTGTATTCACTATTTATTTTTTTCTATTAATAATACCTGGTGTGAGAGAATTGTACCCCTTATATTTTCTAAGATATTGATTAATTTTTTGTCATTAGTATAGTGTAGCAAATCCACTCAATGTGGGGGATCCTGATGCCCCTATTCTTGTAGATGGTGACATGACGGAATAGGCTTGTTTTTGTTTTAGGTGTTCTTTGCATCTGATAAATAATTTTCTGTTGGTTCCGCCTACATAAAATTGACTGCATTCATCACACTTTATATTGCATGTGCTCGATCTATCTATTATTTGAATTTGGTCCTTAGGGCGGGACATGAAGTTGTGTATAGTGTCCAAATACTATTGTGCAGAGTTTAAAACACATAACACATTATAACAACTTTAGATTCTCCTATCAACTGGCTGGAGTTTCAGCAATAGAAATGGCAAATTCTTCATGAAAAATTAGCAACTCAATGTCTCTTCATCATTAACAGCTCTCAAACTGTTTACCAAATCCTATTCACCTAATTGGTTTCACCCAACTTCACCCTGGTCAACAATGATTTTGTAATATCCTCAACTTCTCTGAATCTTTTTGGTGTCAATTTTGAATATGAAGGGAGAATTTTACTTTCTTCTTCTATATCTTCTATCTTATTTTCTTCCAACAATAGTAAAATGATATTGTAAAAATAAATTAATAAATAGGTTACACATCTGAAAATAGTGCATTTAGTTTTAGAAAGTTAACTGTATTAGATTTAGCCTTACAACTCTCCTTTGGTGTTCGGCTTTACTTTAAAACAGGCAAGAGGGAATAATATTTAGTCTGTTTGAATAACAGCAACAAATGTTTGTGATATCAAACATAAACGTGATCCAATTGATTTGAAATTTTAAAGCACCTTGGATAATAATGATAGGATGAACCGGGATGGGTTAAAGTATGATAATAGAAAATATGAAAAAAAAATTAAAATGGAAAAACTTTGTTATAACTTAATTAACTTTATAATTTCTCAAGTTACAGCTCAGAAGCTAACATTAATTTATTTGTTTATCTGCATAATTATTATTTTTGTTTATTGTTTGATTATAATAACTATTTTTCAGTCTGTATCTATATTGCAGGAATCAACATTTGCATTACCAAATAGAACTACCTTGAATTATTTCTTTAGCTATTTATAAGAATATAATGAACAATAGGATTTATTTCACTTATACAATTTCTTACGCCTTTTATTTCATAGAGTTATTCCTAATCAGGTACTGATTATTGATCATGTTTTCATTTATAATATTATCAAATCTCTGCTTTGGGAAGCAATAGTTTGATGTTAAATATAATCATTAAGAGCTAAGGTTGTTATATTATTGGTTAGTTTCTCATTGTAGGAAAATGTTTTTACAATCGTCTTGTCAAACAAAATTTCGATTAGTTTTAAGTTCATTTCTGGTGAATTAGTATTAGTATAGTTTATTTATAGCACATGTTAATCTTATTTTTTTAATTTGTTAGACTTCTACTTATTCTGTCTTTATTTTAATTATATAAGTCAGGCAGATTATTATTTATTCCTCTTTCTTATTATTAAAGGAATGTCATTCATGTATGAAGTTATTTTTTCATTCAATTATGATTATTATTACACTAAACCCCCATATTTGGTAGGAATATAAATGAGTTAGACACTCATGAGCTCACATAAACTTAATGGCTGCATTAAAATATTGATATACATTATTTTTTATTAATTTTTGTTTAGTTTGGATGTCTCATACCAGTGTCTGCCTGGATCATGTCATCCAAGTATAAAATGTTTGAGCTGTTGCATTAATTTTTTAAGGATCCTAAACATAAATAAAAAAGGTAGAATAAGAAAGTCTTGATATTTATAATAAACATTGCACAAATGGAATCCCACTTCAGATGAAATTTTCTTAAATTTCTTAAATTAAATGCCCTCTGAATCTCCAACTTCTTGCTTTTCCTTTACAAGTTGCAAAATTGTATCATCCATTAATTCTTGTTCACAGCCTCTTATTCCTTTAACAATAGCAACCGGTTTTTAGCACGACTTCAGGCTTCACCACAACAGCAGTTCTAAGATGTTTGAAGTGTAAATATTTTTATTAATTCGTAGGACTTAGCAGACTGGTAAATGGCATCTTCTTTTATATTACTCAATTTTAGTTTCTCAGCCTTATTAGTTTGTTCAAAAGCCAACTTCATGATTAATAGCTTAATCATTGATCAGATTGATTTTGAAACAATATTTTTTTTGTTTTTATCAAGTCACTCATCCACATTTTTTTTCCTTCATCTTTCTAAATTTGCAGGACCGTTTCAGTCTTCTTTTCTATTATAATGACCACACGCTTTATTTTTTCATGTTTTTTTTTTTAATGTTCATAAACATATAAATTTAAATAGTAAAAATGTATCATGACATGGAAGAACCTATTGTATATGAAATACATGAATTAGGTCATTTACTAACATTATTACTAATAGGGGAAGCAGGCACAATAGAACAATTGTCAATTGTGTGGCCCACCAGGGGAGGTCTAGGCGGAATGAGTCAGATTAGTGTTCAGTCCATGACCTTCAGTCCATGATTTGAATCCATATTATCAAAGAAGATGTGCTCCGTTAGTGCACTGCAATCAGGAGAAGAGGTAGAGGCAGCTTGTGAATTTCTGGGAATGACCACAAATTCACATCAGTATCTAAGGGTAGGGGAACACCGACAAGACAATTGTGAAACAGAGAGAAGCTATAAGCTGTTGTCAGCATGAAAGAGGCTCCTTCCAAAAAGTGCTAGTCTAATGGGCAGAAGATGGATGGGTTGTAAGGAGGTCATCAGCATCAAGATTAGATCTAGCAAGTAAGAAAGAGGGATAGATGTAGATGGGAGGATAGATGTGAGAAAGCCATGGTTCGAGTATAAAACCGAGCGGCAGTGTACAGTCCAAAGATCTGAGAGAGAATATAAAAAAAGGTCTGTTGGCTCGTCTTTTTATAGGTAGGTAGTTTCCTGCATTAGCCATTCAAATCTCAATAGCCTTAGACTTTAGTGCTTAAAGGTGGCTGGCCTGTGAAATAATATTCTGTTTCAGCATATGTTAGAGTGCACTGATTCACTTTGTAGCGACCGCTAACTACATAAGATAAATCACCCTATACTCTATTGTATATTATTACGTTCTTTGAATATTATATGATAATTTTATTTTTTATTCTTTTACTTTAAATTTATTTTATTTACTATTTATTATTAGGTTCTATTAACAAAAATAATTCTGGCAAAAAGATGAATTTAATTTTACAAACATAAAAAAATAAACTTATATTAATTTTATAAATACTTGTCTATTAATTTGATTCCTTTTCTTCTTCAATGGTCTTCTTTTTATTCAAATTTATAATTCTTCTCTTCGTGCTATTTCTCTTCCGTTCCGCTTCAAGTCAATAAACCACTAACCAACAAAGTTTTTAAATTTTTCTTACTCACAATCTCAAGCTAATAATATGTATTACGGGCTTTTTATTTCATCACTGAATTCAGATACATATATCAGGCTGATTCCAAAAACTAGAGTGAATATAATGCTCTGTGTGTTTTCTCAGAACCACAACAACAACTAATTATAACTGGCTAAAAACTAGAGAGTAATTTTGTGTGTTCATTATGATACAACAACAACTATATTCTTTTGTTTTTTTCATACACTCTCACTTGTTTTTATTTTGCCTTCTTGATAAGTTGGATTAAATATTATATAAAAACTCCACAATCTCTAATATCACAACAATATATATTGTAAACAAATGTAAATAACATGAACAAAATATAAATCATTGTAAAAGGGTTAAGCAGTAAAATGCGGGGTGCCAAGTAGTTAGTGACATGAGATGGGTCACAGCTGTCAGTCTCTTCTACCTGGGAGTGACAGCTGTGGCTAGATGGGCCCGCAGCCTTAACAGCCGGCACCCAACCTTTTCCAGAGGACAAAGAAGTCGTTTACTATTGGTTACACCAATCTCGACAGTGGTTGGGTAAGGACAAGGCTGGCCGGGTACTTAAGGTGGTGGTCTAGCCCCTGTAAATCATTCTCTCCTGGCAACTACTCACTGACGTGACTATCCTGCTTGAAACTCTGAAAACCTGGCTGCTTCTTTATTAAAAACGTCTACATGTCTCTCTCCTAACCTCGCTATGTTGTAGTCTGACATCATCAGGCCCCACACCATCCCAATGGGAATCTCTGCCTTCGTCTCGCTAAAACTAGCACCTCCTTGGGAGAGACCTCTCCTTAGTGGACAACAGTTGTCGCGGCCCTGCAAACTGTCCAAGCAGTGCCTCCCGTGACAATTCAGTCTGCCTCTCTCCAGTTCACACTCGCCTTTGGGATCCGGACGGTTTTCGCCTACCCTCAGATACCGAATGTGAATTCGTGGTCATTCCAAGACCACACAAACTACCTACCTACCTACCCTATACCTCTTCTCCTGCATTGTCGGGGCACATACCTATCAAAAATGGAGTCAGATAGTAACGCCGTCATGAAACGATTGTCCAGGTTATAAACTCAAACAACCCTCACTTGTCACCAGGGGCTAGGGTAACCAGGCACCCCCCTCGTGACGACCCGACACACTTATTATAATTATTTTACTAGGGGAACATTGTGGTACTAATACGCATGCATAAAAATTAGTCAGGTGTTTAGATCATAAGAGAGGGTAGCTTCTCCAGTAAAGGGAGTTGGCAGTGGTGATGTTGGTGCAACCTATATGGGACCTATATAATAATGTTTGGACATTATTTAAATTTCTAATCAGTGATCTATTATTCCACAAATAAGTAAATAGTACTGCAGGAAAATAGGAACTGAAGGTTTAATTGTCTGAACAAATTTATTGTTAGACATTTAATATGAAAAATGGAAGAGCATTACGTTATTAATAATCAGTCTCGTTACATCGAGCCCCGTAATCCGGCACTAAAGACATAGGCTGCCTAGTCGGTTCTCTGTAAAGTCACTTGATCAAATAATGCCTAAAAATTAAATCTGCCCTCACAGGTTAGAATATTCTAGTCCTAAAGATCTGTTACCTACACTCAAGCACTTTTGTAAAATCCCCCAAATATAACAATACAAATTATTTTTTATTTAACTTCTAAAAGATAGAAACTATTTTCTGATGTTAATCAAATCATTTTTCTTGTTTTCCACTATAATAAAATTACATGCAGAATTGATTCTTTCAAAGAACCTAAATTGGTTATCAAAGCATTTAATTGGTTATGAGTTAAGGTAAGAAATAAATAGCTTTAATTACTATGATTTTTTATGGCATACAGATGAAGGAAAACGCCCCATTTTTGAAAGGAAGGAATTGTTAGATTGGTCTTATACAAGTCTGGAAAAGTCAGAAGAAAAACTGAAGGAAGTTTCCCCTTTAAGAATTAAAGACAAGAAGAAGGCCACCACAAAGTCTCCAAGTTCAGACGTCAGAAATAGGAAAAAAGAAAACAGCCATTCACAGAAACATGTCCCTCATGTTTTGTCACATATAAAAATTAGGTGTGTTAATTTAAAAATTTAACTTATAGGTATTTTTTTGCCTTTCCCATTTTGTTATATTTCTAACTATATTTAGAGAGCATTTAAACGAGAAGATAATAATTGTGTTATTACTCTTAAATTGCCTTATGTATTTTCTTACAGTTAATGAATTATGAACTTTTCTTGATATCATTTTCACAAGGAATTATTTCTTTTAATGTTATTCTTTCTATATCCATATTTTTTGTTTTTTTAAAAATATTTTAAGTTCTTTTCAGCATAAATTTAAATACTTTTTTTTATCTCACTTCTAAAAGTTTGTATGCATTCACTAAAGACAAATATGATGTCATATAATTGGAAAGTGAAATATAAAAGAAGGAAAACCATTTCAAATTTCTTTTTTATATTAAAGAACTGATTTTATTTTATTTTTAATATCAACATTTCTATTCCAAGTGTCAAAATTATTTCAAAAAATTTGTTTTTTAAAAAAAGTGGTTTTTCTATCTTACAGACTTTTAGGATTTTTCGTTGTATTATGGTTTGCTACAAATCCTTTACAGTTTTAGATACCAAGATGACTGTGAGTACGTATATAAACTAGAATGTTCTGCTGAAAAATGTGAACAGAAAAAAGATTTTTCACCAGAAAGGTACTGGTTACATCACACCTATTTATTTTGGTATTCTTTTCATGGTGGTTTGTAGCGTGATTATCCAAGATTTTTTTCAGAATCAGGAGAAGGAGATCCAAAGGATTCAAGGGATCATCATAGAAGTAAAAGCCCAGGTTTCTACCAAGAGAGGTATAGAAGTACACATCGTAGATCGCACCGGTCCCGCCATTCGCTTACTGGTTCATATGACCGGAGCACAAGATCACGATCCCGATCTTATGATCACACAAGATCACGATCCCGATCTTATGATCACAGAATGTTACACTCACATGAAAGGAGAGAGGATGTTAAGGTATTTTATCAGCAACGTTTTGTTAGGTATAGATCACACGAATATTTATATATACTATTATTATTTAGAAAAATATTAGTGTTTTACTATTGTTTGTGTGTTTTTTGGGATGTTTTGGCAAAAAACCTTCAGGTCATCAATGCCCTTGATTTTATGTATTCAAACTCATTTGGGGAGCCCGAGATAGTACAAAGGCATTAGGTATTGTTTTATTGGACACGAGTTATGATCAGAGGTTGTTTGAAAAACATGTAAACCATCATTTCGAACTTTTTTCAGTTCTGATGAACGTTTATGAAATGCTTTGAAGAGTAAAGTTAAACAAAAGGTTATGTTGCCTGAAGTATTATAGGAGCTGATGAGTATTGCCTTGGAGGAAGAGTGCAGGCAATTCAAGAGAAGGCAATAAATACCACTGCCTATTATTATTTTATTTTTGTTTTAATAATTGAGTTTTATTTGCTGAAATATCTCAATATCACATACTTTACTTAAAGTGTAATGAGCAATAAAAAAACAAAATTATCCACATCTGCATAGGTGTATCATTAACCCAAAAACTAGGGAGACACTTTAAAATAGAAAAAAAAAGTATTCCAGAACAAAGTCCCCTGTGAATAACAGTAGCCTTCAGATGACAAATTTACATCTGGCAAATAAAAATAACTATTTTATGATAAAAAAGAAATAAAATCACAATCTAAAATAAACTGTATATAGCTTTCAATGCACATTTTCCACATCGTTCTTTCGTGTGGGTGAAATTACAATTTAATGTTAATTATATTATTAGAAGTGTAGTCTATTCTATTCCCTATGGCTGCAAATTAGTTAAACATACTCTGTCCATTTGTAAATGAGTTTAATATCATGACATTGGATTTGTTTTAAAAACTTCTTTTTTAATTTTAAATTCTAAATTTCTGTTTGCATTTACAGAGTGGTGAGCGGAGTACAGTCACAGTCAACCCCAGGCCACAACAACCAAGGATGATGAGACCTTCGAGCCCGCTAATGATGCACCCTATGCCTATGCCACAGCACCCTCCTTTCAATCATAATTTTAGGCCGCCTATGACACGGCCTTTTCCACTGCCATATTCTCTTCATAGTAGGTTTAATAAGTAAAATTTTATTTAAATCTTTCAAACTCTAGAGTAGATAGAAATCACTAAAATAGTGGATAGGAGTTTAGATGAAACTGAAACATAAATTTTAACATTTTCATTTCAAGAAATGTAACTAGTTGATTCAGTCAGTGTCTGTCTGTTAGCCTGACATCAAAGAAAAGCTGCTTTGAGTTGACTAACATATGATTGTGAAACATTGTCTGCAGTACAGTGGTCGGCCAGGGATTTTGCTTGTTGCTCCGCTGAGAGAAGGGTGTCAGCCAGTTGGACCAGAAAGTGGTTTTCTCTGGTTCTTTTTATTGTGAAATTTTGTTGAGAAATTGTGTTTCTCCAGATCTTTGCACAGTTTTGTGGTTGTAGTGTTTATTTTGATGATGACTGGTGTTGTTCTTTTCGGGGTCGACATTTGTGAGCTGGCAACCTTGTTTTCCACCTCTTTAAGACTTGCACACATGTTGCTCACATAAGTAGATTGAGCTTTGGCTGTATTCCTTACCTTAAGGAATGGCCCTTCTCTTTCATTGCTTTTGTTGTGAGGGACAGAAACTTTATTTTACTTGAAGTTTTACATGACTTGTACTGGAAGATGACTGGTGTTAATAACTTCTCTGGGCAGAGTAGTCTTTTTTTGGCCTGTTGGTTGTGTCCGCACCTCTCTTTTTGCCTCTTTTCTAGCTCCTAAACTATTTTAAGAGGATACTAGTGGATGGGACCAACTGGCAGTCCATCTGATTCCCCTCGACCATAACTTTCACTACACTGACTCTAACCAATATGAGATTACACACTCTTAGAGATGGTTAAAACAATTTCACTGCACAAAAACTCATACTCATGAACGCGACCATGACTGAACTGCTATTTTTTGGCAACAAGCTTGCACCATTTAAAAGTGGTTTTTCCAAAAGGTCCAAGAGGTTACCTTACCTTACCACTACTTCCATGCAAAAGATTTCAACTGAAAATTCATTCCCTCAAAATCAACGGAGTCTGCTTCAATCCTAAATTTAATTCAATCCACCATCCAATTAATAAATTTAATTTTGTAATAAAAATATCATTAAAAATATATATTTTTACAGGATTTTATCCACCATGTCGAAGATTATGAAGAAGTTCTACAAATTCTATTTTCTTCAGTGTATAAATATCGGTGTTGTTTGACAGTATGATTTAAGTAATGATTATATTTTTCTCCCTCTTAATCTTCTAAAAAATATCTATTGATCTGATCATATTTGTGATATTTTTTTATCTGTAGATGGTGTATGATTTCTTAAAATTATTGTTTATTTATTATTGGATTTATATAATTGCAGATTGTAATCTATATTTGTATAATGTGTTTTTTAGGATTATTATACATATTTTCTGTTTTTATAGACTAAAGAAATATATTAAAAAATAATTATTTTTTCAAAGGAAACCTTTTTGTTTTCTATCGTTTTTTCCTGGGTTTAAACCTATTCATATATAGTCGTTTATGTCAGTTACTTTAACTGCATCAACAATTGTTATGTATTCCATTGCTTTTAATTATTCTGCTACAAACATTTCAATTGGCAACAAAGTTGGGATATAAAGTGTTATTCCAACTATGGAGAATACTAGTGCAGCAACTTACTCTAACTCAATCTTCATTTACCACTCAGTTTGCCTCTAACGTGAGTACTAAAACAATTTCACATTTGAACCCTATAATGCAGCTAATAATGAATCTGTCCCCTCTTATTTTAATCAATTCCAAAAACTGTCAGTTCTTGTGGGTTTGCTGAAGCACAATGGGCCGATTGTCTACAAGGCCCTGAGCTGAACAATACATGAGTGACCTGATTTTTCTTTCTTTACCAAATGATAAAACTGCCTTTAAAAGTTTTAAGTAATCATTTCTTAGAATACAAAAATAAGTTTAGTGAGGGTGTCAAGTTTCGGAAAATAGTCCAGCAACCCGATGAAACTTTTGCCGATAATGCAAAGTTTTTAAAGGCTGGTGCTAGATATTCCGAGTTTTATGACTTCCTGAACTACACTCTGATTGTTCAGTTAATCATAAATTCCTAGATGATGTAGCTTGTATTGTATAGCTTTTTATTGTTATTAAACAATCTTCAAAATTTTCTGATGCTCTTGAAATAGCTTTGAATCAGTCTACAAGGGCTGTTTCTTCAAAAAGGAAGTTGTAGGCTCTTAAAAAGCAGTATGAATTCGCACATGCCTCTAACTGCCCTCCCTCTAGATCTAAATCTTTAACCCACCTAATAATCAAACCTTGTGACCGTAGTCCTGGTAATTCTTCCACTCACAGAAACCAGGCTGAACCTTCCTTCTGTTGGGGAAGTGGGGAACACCATTGGTGTTAAAAAATGTGCAGTTCTAACAAATTAGCCTGGGATCCTAAAACACACCAAAGCCATGAAGAAGTTGGACCGATTACAACGGAACAAAACTTGCATTGATACCTATGTTTACTGCAGCGCTCAGTAAAAAGTTACTTATTTCAAATATTTTGACAACTCCATGAACCGGACGATGGAAAAGAGCCTCAAGCTCCTCCACCTCTCACCATTCATGATATACAATTTACATGGAAATAGCCACCTGTGGCGCTTGTGCATCAGCAGCACAACTTCACAAAAAATGAAAATGGGTGAACAACTTTTACCATCTATTTACTATAACTTTCCACAATTATAGCTGAGGTGTATACAAAGCACCAATTTCTTCTGCTGCCACAGTCACATATGTTTTCGAAATTAATATGTACGTAAATGGAGACAGATAGAACTCACCTTTAGCAAGTGGATTGATTGTTTTGGAGATTTTCTCACATTCAAGCAAAAATTTCTTACAATTTCTGGTTTCTTTCAACATGTCTTTACTTCTCAATGGCCTTCCGCTACCCTCTATGTCATGAAAGGCAGTAAAATGAAAATAACAGGTGATTACAAAGCTATGCTTAATCCACAAATACAGTTCGTTTGCTATTGAAATTTGGAAGAAGAAAAAATTGACAAGAGAAGTCATGATCGAAAAAGATTAGTACTTACCTACTGATGTCACCAATCTTTCGACTCGTGACTTGTCAATTTTTTCTTCTTCCAAATGGAGCTAACAAATTCTCAAGACTTGATATTACAGATGTTTTCATGAGCTTACCTTCTTGTGAATTTTTTTTTTTTGAATGACTAAATATACCAACACATTATCAGTGTATTCCCACCATCTGGTAACAATGGATTAGAAAGATTGTGGAGAACCTAGAGTTTTCTGGCAATTTTTTCCATGATATATTTGTTTATTTAACATCTGATGAAGGAATAATAAAAGCAATGTTTACTATTCTTAGAAATTCTGGCTTAAAACTTGTAGATACAAATGGCCTTTTCTTCTGGTTCAAACAGACTACTTAGGATATAATGTTCATGCAGTAGGATTTCACTGTCAGAAGAAACATATCGAAGCTGTTATGAATTCATCATTGCCTTCCACCCCTGAAGAAATGCATACCTTTGTAATGAAAATCTACTACCATGCTTTATTCTTAATTTGTCTACCATTACTACTACTCAGGGAGATTACTACTTCAAAATTAAACTGGATAGAAGATGCTAAGAATTTATATGATTGCCTGAAGGAAGGGTTCTCTTCAGTCAAAGTACTCACACCCTATGAACCAAAACTACCTCTAATTATTGCAACTAGTGCTAACCTATGTCTAGGAGCCGTTTTGTCCCATATCATGCCTTAAAATTAATCATTAAAAATTGTTTTCCAATACATTTATGCTCATAAATTTAGCATTTATACAAGTAACAAATCCATTTCTCACATTTTTGCCCCTAATGCTCATCTATCTCAGTTCATGCTTTCCCATTGTAATCATCCAGCAAATTCATGTACAAGCCACAGGGAATACCCTAATATTCCCTGGTAGAGAATACATATTGTTTAGCACTCGAAATGAACTTGCAGATAATTCTTGATGCATACATAAGTGGATGACCGTTTTATTACAATTTCACAAGCTGCAGCCGGTATCCTTGAAAAGGCATTTGCTCGATTTGGTGTTTCCAAAGTAGTTTCTTACATTGGGTCACAATATTTTTCATAGCACTTCTAGGATTTTCTTAGGAAGCAAGGTGTTTGGTTGCGCATACTGCAGCAATTCACCATCCACCAACTAATTGACAGACAGAGTGCAGGGTTCAAACTTTGAAGGGAATGAATGCAAGAAAACTTCAGGAGCGACAAATAGCAATATTCAGCACCGTATTACCAAATTTCTTCTACAATATCACAAAAAACAGGAAAGTTACCATTCCTTCTTTTTCTTGAAAGAATTGTTCGATCCAGACTAAATCTTGTAAAACCTGATGACAAAGACAATTAGCAGATTTTTTGTTAAATATCCTTCTTTATCGGCAGGAGATAAGTCTTGTTTCGTTTCTACAGTGATGCAACTGACAAATAGATACCCGGAGTAATTGTGGCCAAGCATGGGGGCCTACTTTATGAGATAGACTTTAATGGAAACCGTTTCAAAAGACATATCGACCAAATCATACCAAGAACGGAAAATACTACTAAACCTATCCCAACCGCCCTCAGGTGAAAGGATAAGCGTTCTCTTAATTGAAAATCGTTTTCTTCCAGCCTTGCTACCTCACTGTAATTTTGAATATCCCTCTCCTTTTGATGTAGAAGAGAAACCTTTTTCCACTAGCATAGCCCTGATAGACCAGACTCTATGGAACACTCAATATAACATACTCCTCCTTCAACACCCCACACATTAGTCTCAGAGTCAATGCAACCTACTGCCTCAAGAGATTCCAGAAGCTATCTTATACACACCAGAAAACCATATAAAGTCTTCTCATCATCTTCTAATGAATGAAGTGATTTGTTTGTATATTTTATTATAACAACTATTTCTTTTTTATATCTTCATTTTATAATTCTTAAATTATGCTCAGAGAGTAGTTATGTTGTTAGATTAACACTCTCATGTTTAAACAGCGGAGCAGTGTTTATTAAATACTGAATAGGCTGCCAATTGGGGATGTTTTATCTGTTGACTTAAGTTAAAATTATGAACAGACAATTGCAGGATGTTGTGACAAAAACTAACATTAAATTATTTTATTATAACAACTATTTCTTTTTCATGTCTTCATTTCATACTTTTTAAATTATGCTCAGAGAGTAGTTATGTTCCATAGACGTTCATCTGGATTAGTAACCTCTATACTTGTTATGTATTCTCTATTCCGATTATTTTTGTTGTTGACTTACTGTTTAAAATTGAATTGTTTTTAGATAATGCACATTTGTTTAAAATAAAGTCTAACTCGATACCACATGAGTAAAAGATCTTTTTTTTAGACTTCATTCAAGAAAAAATTATTATTATTTAGGAACTTTTTATAACTAATTTTGAATCCTTACGAATAATAAAGTAAAATTTTGACCACAATGGTTATTTTTCTAATACAGATTTGTATTCTATAAATTTAAACCTATCAACAGTTATATATTTATAAATATCACTTTATCTGCTGCCCACAATCCACTTACATCTACCTATTTTTTGTTTCTATTCTTTGTATGTACCTAACTTTTGTTAATATATATTACCAATAGTCTTAAAAATTTACTTCATTTTGGTTTTTCTCGTAATTTTAGCTAAAATGTAATCAGCATATATCAAGGTATTGTAGAATAAATATGAGACCTATTGAACTGATTTTAAAATTAATTTAAATACAATTTTAAAACCACCAATTTAAATTTTTTTAAAATAAATAGCTGTTTCTTCTGATTCAACAATACAGGAAAAATTAATATTTTTTAGATAAAAAATCCCTAATCCCAAAATAATTTAAATAGTATGAGATATATAACACAATGGTAGAAATTTATCGGTTCCATAAAAAAAGAAAAACTTGTGGGTGTAACATCTTTATTGAAATGTAATAAACTATTCATGTCTAGTTCTATAAAATATAATTTTATAGCAGTCTACTACTAAGCAGTCTGGTAATATAAACAAAATAAATTTATCTTTACAAATAAATTAAGTTTTTTTTTTAAATGACAAGAAACACAATTAACAATGTATAATTAGTTGAAATATACATTTTCCAAAATAAAATAATCTAAATGCGCTCCTCAACAAAATAAAATAAAATTGCACAGCTCTTTAAATCAACATATAGAGTTATAATAAATTCTTAACATTAAGGAAATTCAACACCAATAAAAATTATAATGTCAGTAATTATAACTTTTTTTTTTTTATAAAATCACACAATATATATATATTGAGGATAATTGGATGAAGTTATGCAATGGTAGTCCAAGTGAAACAAAGTTTTGTATTGAGTAATTTAACTTTTTACAAACAGACTTACTAGTATACATGTACTTACTACACTAACAGTATTTATATTAAATATTCTATATAATATTGTGTTTAATACAAGTGCTGGTAAAATAGTAAGTACTTGTAAACTAGTGAGTCTGTTTGTAAAAAGTCATATTACTCGGAAACAAACTTAGTGTTGCTTGGTCTACCATTACATAACAACATCCAATTAGGAATGAATATTTTTATTAATTATGTTGAAATTAACTCTGATCTTAAATTTATCCAATATTAAAGCGTAGTCTTATATCGATAGAAGACAATGAATATTGATTGAAATTTATAATTAACAATATTGTTGAAGTTTTTGTTCCGAAACATGCAGCTAAAAATATATACATATACATTTCTCACACCACCTGCAACATATAGAAAATTAAATGTGAAAATTTCTGTTATGTGCAATGAGTGAAAATTTTACAGAGTACCAAGTTCAGCAGTACTTAAAATTATATAAACACACATTTTTAATGAAATCACAGACATCAAGAGTCGTAATCAATAAAAAATAAATTCATTTATACAATTACGAGCAATATTAGTTACAATGTTACAGCTCAATGTATATATATATAGCAAGAATAGAATATCAGTAAAAAACAAAGCACTAAAAAAGATTATCAGCTGAAAGATTTATATTAATGTTATAAGTTATACATATTTATGTCAGTTCCAGATAACTTCTTGTCATAGTTTTCAAGCCAACAAAGAAGACTTGACCTTGGGAGAATATGTTGGTTGAAAATCTAAAGTAAAATTCTAGTGACAGGCTAAATATCTTGGGTAATGGATACAGTCTTGAGGAATATGGAAGCTCAAAAATGATTATAATGATCTTTATACAGATTTCTAATCTGATTTGATAGAGAAAAGTGTCCAATGCATTGCCAATATTTATTTTTTTGAGATATTTTTCCATTGATTCCGTAGAGCTTAGAGAGGGGGGAAGCGGCAAAAAACTTAAAGATTCTTTTAGATATTGTCCAGATCTCAGTGAATTATCTCTAACATCAGATCTTTTTTTTTAAAGTTTCCCTACACTGTGATATTGGCTTCCTCTCCTTCCAGCCTGTTAGGTCATCAGTTAATGCTCGTAAAGGCTTTTATTTCTAATTCCCTACACGGTAGGACACACGTCTATCTGGTTGCCTATTACTTGGCATCATCCTGAGATGATTGAGTAAATAACTACAATCTATTCTTCACATTATTAAATTTATTTACCTGCTTGTTCTTTGGTTCAGCCGATACCCATACACGAGTGTCCTTTACTGGCTGTTTCTTTTTTGCTTCGTCGACTTTCTTCCAGAGAGCAGCGACCCTTGAGACAGGTTGGCTATTTAGGCTGGAATTAGATGCCCACCTTCCGTCGGATGATGACGCCGATTTTAAACTCTGATTGCTAGCTGATGGCCTCACCCCGCTGCTAGCAGATTTATTTGGTAAGCTTGCTGCTCTTCCTCTCCCACTAGCACTACTTGTACTACAATTTCCTGTACTCTTACTTGCACCTACAATAATAATGATAATATAAATGACAAAAATCCTAAAATTTAATATCAGGTTAAATAGAAATATAATTTTGACTAAATATATTTATAAGCAATATAAAGCAAAGTTTAAAAATATAATCTGAAAAAGACAATGGATTGTTGTCTTTAGAGGACTAGCTAATAATAATTAAAAATAATAAACCGGCAATGAACTGATGACCACAGTTGTTGGAGTTTGATTACCCTATCAGTTCCTGAATACAGCACTCAGCTCTCAAATATACTCATCAATACAGACATCTAAATGAACATAACACATTTTCAGCACACATCCTAGGGCTACCTTACTTCACAAGACCTGACATTAGGTACAAACCAAATGCACCCCTCACATGAACAAGATGTTAATTAGCCTTGAACGAATCAATCCGAATACTCCCAACCCTTAATATCAAAGTGTAAGCAGTGCCCCAATGCTGTATTGATCTTTAAGACTAGCTTCTATAGGACCTTTGTACAGGAACTCTAAATCATATTTGGTGACTTAAATCTGCTGTGCGAAGGTGACCCCTCTCCAGGGGACATATTCAAACCACGATGAAGGAGAATCGCAATATAGCAGCAAACCAAGCTTATTCCTTAGCTAACTATTACAAACAAGAGAAAACTGGAAATTGAAATAGAATTAATAACTTTTGGAATGACTAATTCCTATAAATAAAACTAACATCTCAAAGACTTGCTGATCAAAATTATGCTGATAATAAAGCATAAGGTTCTGCCTGAAGCAGAAATAAATAATATCAAGATTGAAGCTGATAATAGACAGATATTACAAAGGAGATAGACATCACAAAAAGAATAAGACACTGCATGCTATAGAGAGTGGAACTAAAATACAAAATATTTCAAGCAATCCAAGCTTATTTCATGATGAAAATTAACTAACACACAATAACAAAACTGGAAATTAAAACAGAATTACTCATTTTTGGAATAACCAATTCTTAAAAATAAAACTAATGGTGAGTTTGCATATTAGAATAGAAAAGAAAACAATTTTTATTCGGGGACTAAGTCCCCTATGTTCAGATGACAAATTTACATCTGGGAAATAAAAAAATAAAGTTTAATCCTATATAGGAAAGATAATAATAATCATGAAATTAAATAAAAAATTGTATAACTGCCTTTAATAAATTAAGTCATGGATGAATCCACCTATAAGAAGAATAGAAAATCACAAATAAGGGAGTACAACTCTTGTTCTAAGCACGCACACAAGATAGTCACAATAACTTGATAACTAACTACTTAATATACAAGTATAAATGAAAAGAGTCATGAACAATAAACAATAAAATACAAAAATATAAGTCAGAAAATATAATATATAAATGAATTTTTCTCAGACTAGAGCAAGCGTATCTTTGAATGATGGGGATGTTTGGAATAGCTTTCAAGTTCGTAAGGATGAAGCCTGCCTGGCTGATATTAGGTGGTAGAGAATTCCAGAGGGTAGTAGAGCAAGCAAGGAAGGATCTATCATATGCTGCATTTTTGAGGCCAGGAGTATAAAGGTCAGAGAGATAGAATCGAATCTTGTGTTTGGAGAGTTAACTGAGGATATAAAAGTAAAATATTGTATAAATGTAATCCGCATCCTACGAATTGAAGCCTTTTCCTCCATACAAGCTCTGTTAACTGACTACTGCAAGAATGTTCTAGAATCTTTTATTTAGTTCCTTCTTGGTTAATTATCTTCGCCTCTACTCTCTACTTGGCTCTTCACCTACCTTAGGTATATTTTTTACCTTTTTAGACACACGTCCATCACAACTTATTCACTACCCCTAGTAAAATTAAATTATTTTTAATAAATATTGACTGTAATAATGTCATTACAATATATACCATGAAAAGTAACACAGGGCTGCAACAATATTATATAAGATCTTACCTATAGGAATTTTTCTAAGGGGTGATGTGACCTTTCTCACTGGGACAGGGATAGAAGATGATGGTTCATCTTTGGTAAAGGTACCCTGCCTCTGAATTGGAGCTGGGATGGCACCTCCTGGTTTTCGCTTAGTGTTCGATTTGACAGGGCTTCTGACCACAGGAATTGAACTAGAACGTCCACCACCTCTGATACTTTTCATCTGTGAAAAGTTAGGGACAGAAAACCAATAATTATTGATGAAATAGAAAAAATAGTGCATTATCTAGCATTATAGTAGGTTAAAATTTACAGCAATAGGATTACAGCTAACAATAATTAATAAGTTTAAATTAAATATACAGTACATATAATGATTTTAAAAGAGAACAAGGACACAGAAAATAAATTGTCAACTTTGAAAAAATATCACAATATTTGCCCACAACTCTATTGATAAAAATATAACATCAATTTTATCGACCAATACTACACAGCACCCTAGAATTTATGGCCTAATAAAGTTATAAAATGATAATACTACCATTAAAGTACCAACATATAATTAATCAACATTTTTAAAATCCTTTTCAGATAATCTTAACGACAAAATTTCTTTGTCTTTTACCATTAATAAAGATGAAACATTTTTAATTTTTGATGGGAAATCATTATTCACATCAGTACCTCTTAATTTATTATTTAATTTTTTTTTTTTGAAGAATGGGAACTCTATTGAGCCATTTTCCGACATTAAGTATAAAGAAATATTTATCTAAAGATTAATACTCTCATGTTTAAACAGCGGAGCAGTGTTTATTAAATACTGAACAGGCTGCCTCCCGATTGGGGATGTTTTATCTGTTGACATAAGTTCAATAATAATGAACAGACAATTGCAGGATGTCATGACAAAACAAACATTAAATAATTTTTAAAAACAGCAGTGATCTTTGTTTGGTATTTTTAAATATTTTAGGGGGCAATTATTAATGAAATTAATATATATGCACTCCTATAAGTGCAATACCAGAGCATCAGTATTGTATTGTCAGCAGTATCAGTGCTAGTTTTCCCAAGCAGGAAGCAAAACTTCACGGCAGCACGCTATTTACAAAAATCAACCAGCTAACAAAACAACTGTCACAAGCAGAACGGAACCTTCTCCAATGACGGCACTTGGCACACTGACGGATGAAAAGTTACTTTGCTTTACACAGTCCTACCGGCAACACCCAGTACAACAAAAAATCTGCTACATACAACATCAGTTCGGTTTTATTAGAGTACAACCTCGTATCAAGCATCGTTTAGGGACAAATTTAGAAGCAAATATTCCTTCCCAAGTCTATATAACATTGAAAATTTGACAGGTATCAAATAACTTGCTGATTGGGCTGTCCAAATCAATAGAATTTAAACATTCTAATAGGTATAAATCACTAACTAACCACCTAGAACATATAACAAAAATGAATTTCAAAATCAATTAAGTTTAAGTTCTTTACGAATCTAAAGTTAAAGACATAGGACTTCTCATCAACAGCACTTAACTTGGAATGTGTATATCTAAGTATGCATGTATTTAAATATTAATGAGTGAATGAATACCCAAGTGTTGAAATCATCTATACAGTGTTTTGAACCAGGGGGGGGGGTACCCCCTTGGAACTTTGGAAAAACACTTTTATTATGATGGGTGTATGAAGCCAGTGAATTGCCAAAACAAGGACTATTTTTATATTACGGGGGAGTACAGACCAGGTGCCCCTAAAAAAAATTATGAGCCGAGAAATATTGTCGTTATATAAAACTCTCAAGCCAATTATATTAATATGAAACATTTAAAATACACAAAATTGAGCATTAGGACCACATAACAATGAGATCATATTAATTGAAACATTATAAAATTAACTATCATTCTTTATGAACTATCTATGAATGCCTTTTAAATCCTTATAAGAATGTAAATATTTTAACAAACATGGTAATCGGTACAACAAGGTATATTTTTTTGGAGTGACATTCTTAAGAATATTAGAATTTAAGAAAGATAATGATAACTTTTAAGAGAAAAGATGACCCGGAGATGACAGGAAAGTCTGTTGGAAGAAGAACTGCTAGAGTGGGTAACAATTACCTGAGTTTGATTCCTGATTGTGTCCCTACTTTTTTTCTCTTTCACCAATAGTTATTAACCAATATACCAGGGGGATTAAATACATAAATACAACTAATAATAAAATTAATAAATTCTTACTTCTGGGGGTTTAACAACTACTGGTCTGGGGGGTTCCTCTGTCTCACTTATACTTTCTTGTATATCTGCCTCTGGCGGTGAACTGTCTTCACTTGACAATCTAAAAAGATTAAATGAGAAATTTTAGTTGTATAGGTCCCACTATTATTTATAATTAACAATCTACAAAAAAATATTCTGGCAGGACCAAGACTCGAATCTGGATCACCCAAATATCTAATTGGGGGCTTTAATATCTGAGCTACCCCTGCCTCAAGTGATTTCAGGCTAGAACAATAGCCAGGCTATTTCACTATTTTTTTCTATTTTAGATGCATATAATAGTTATCCTAATAATTGGTTTTCTGTCCCTTACTAGGAAAATCATCACTCGAGGCAAGCAGTTTGGTTTATTCGTATTATGTTAATGTTTTTATACTACCATCTCTGCAACTGATTTTTGTATGAAAATAACAAAAAACATTTTGTAAGCATTAAAATCAAAGTAGGGAAAAAACATACAGCCCACAATGATGGAGAGAGATGAACTGAAATATTCTGAAAATCTAATAAGATCAAAGCAAAATCCACTACAAAATGGAATTAACTAAATAAGATCCTCTGGCTACTGTTCGCTCACTCAGGCAACCCATAAAGCTAGCGTGACTCGCTTAGCTAACGGGAGCCTAAACTAAAAATGGGCCATACCTTGGCTCCTTAAAATTCAAAAGGGGTGAGTATTAAACAAAAATAAATATGTTTTCTCAATCATTGTTTTACCTTTCAAGATTTGGTGGTGCGTCATGAATTGTTCTAGTCCTGAACCTCTCCCTATCTGCCTGTCTCCTTTGCTTCGGTGTCATCTTTTCTTTTACTCTTTCTTTCGCTTCTGCTGGCTGACTTTCCATCCTTAGTTCAGCCCCATCTCTAGGTTGGTCATTTTTTTCTTCTCCCCTGATCACATATGTATTGTACCTGCAAATAACAGGACTATCTTGGTAAATTAAATTTATCAAAGTTTACTGTAAATAGAAATTATCGAGCAATTAATTGATTAATTTTTTTTATTTTTAATTTTAAAAATCCATTTACAAAATACTGCAGCTATTTATGTTCATTTAGAAAACTATATCTCATTAAAATAGAAGAAACAATTTCAATTTTCTAGGTCGAACAAGAATCTCACTAAGACCAAAACAGACAGACATGTGTGAGAAACAAATAAGGATTTATGTTTTTATAAAAAAACAAAAATCTACATAGAGATATTCTGAAAACATAAACTTTCCACTACAACTATCGATATCTCACAAAGATTAGTGTTAAATTTGTTATGTGTGTTATTATTTTTTCTAAATGAACTGTTTCCCCAAAAATAACCACAAGATAAAAAAAAAACAGGGTCTTTTTTGAGGTTTTATAACAATATTTCAAAAATGTTTAATTTAACACAACAATTTTTAGGGGGTATTTAAAACAAACCTCCAAAGGTTACTGATATGAATAAGTAAAAAAAAATGAAAATGATATAGACATGAAAACATGTTTTACCATTTACTGAAAATCCATTTAAAGGAGTAATATTTTTTATTAGAATAAATATGAATAGTGAAAATAGGTACTTAGGTTATACTTGCAATATAAAGAAACAATACATGCAATACACATGGCTTATTGTTGGATAAATTAATTACATTTGGTTGAGTTTAAGAAAAGTACTCACTTTTCTTTAAAAACCAATATGCAAACCACCAACAGAAAATACTGATTTGATGCAACAATGTTTATGATCATACAATAATGAAGAAAAAAAAAAACCGATTACCTGAAATTTCCAAAGTCTCTCCTCTGCTTCGGTGTAAGTCGCCTTTGTAGCGGAGGTGTTGAAGGGTCATCTGCTATTTCTGAACGAAGGCTAGCCACGCTGACCATTGAATTGTCTAAATCTAAAGCATCATCCATTTCTGGTGGGGGTTTGACATTTTCTAAAAGGCTACTTTCTGTCTTTTTCTTTTCTCCTTCTATACTACACGTTAAAGACAAGATACTATCCATCCCTATAAACCAAAATATTATTTTAATGTCGATTACTAAGCCCAAAGGCAGAGGGGAAGAGGTGTGGGGTAGTTATCTTTGTCCCGCCTGTATGTTCTTTTGAGGAACCTTTGAAGGTATATTTGACAACACTTTAAAATAGGCTGATTATATTGTTGTGATATTTTAATGTTATGATTTTTGATTGTGTTTTTAATATAAACTCAAAATTAGCGGGCATAAATGAACGGTGGATCACGATTCATGAATGTTTAAACACTATTCATTGCATTGAATATACCATTAATATGTATAATATAAATAATGTCAATAATTTAATATAAATATTTTATTTTATAAACTTCAAAACAAACAAAGTATAAATATCCGAAACAACTGGATGGCCAATGCCAGTAAAAAATGATCAAGAAGGCAGCGGAAAGGACAAGGAGTTATAGATACCGAGAAGCTCAGGCACTCATTCATCTTTGAACCGGCAGAGGACGAGGAAGCACCAGGAGGGACTCCAGCCCAGGTATCAACCCACGCTAAGGCACGGTTACGGCCTCGTAGTGCACGAGAGAAGAGCGGCCCCAGACTTGCATCCGGCCACGAAACAAGATCACGCACTTTCACTGACGATCAAGACAATAGAAGACGCTAATCCGAATCACGCAATAGAAGACAATCATCGAAGAATATCTACAAAGAAACACTGGCCAGTATCACGTAACGAATAATTATAAGGTACCATTTTAATTTTAGATTTAATATTATTCTTTTGTTGCGTACATACTTATTTGTGTATTAACTTTAATGAACATATGTGTAACAAACAATTATTCCTTTTGCCAGAAGTTTATCCTATTTTTATTAACAAAACCTTGAGATAACGTAAAAGTTAAATATAAAGTTTTAAATTATATGAAAAATATATAATTTAAATATATTATTCTAATATTTGCTTATTTATTAATAATATTTTAATTATATATTTTTTCATATAATTTTAAAAAACTTTATATTTATAACTTAAACGTTATCTCAGGGTTCTGTTAATAATTATATAGGAAACTTCTGGCAAAAAGAATATTGGTTTTATTTAAGCACATTGAATAACTAAAATTGATATACAAAAATAAAATACGTACGTAATAAAGAATACTATTAAAACTAACATTAAAATGGTACCTTGTAAATTATTCGTAACTCTATACTAATACTGGCCAGTGCTTCTTGTGGATAATCTTCGTGTGCTTGTTCTAAGCGGCAGCGCGTGATTCCATATGTCTCATGGACGGATGCTAGTCTGGGTACGCTACCTGTCTGCCACCTGCTCCCTGTACCTGACGAAAGAATGAGGCCTTTTCCTTCTCCTGCGGATCTTTATATTACCTACCGCTGCCTTCTTGACTTTCAACTGGTTATTTAATGGCAGTTGTTTCGGATATTTATTACTTTGCTTAATTTAGAAGTTTAAATAATAAATGTTTATATTAAATAAGATATTATTTTTATTTCAATTATTAATAATTAATATTACGACGATAAAAAATGAAATGAACCACGGATCGTTATTACGTTATTCAATGCTCGCTAATTCCGAGTTTATTTAAACAAACATTATTAAAAATCATCATATTAAAATATCACAACAATATATAAATAATAAATATTTGAATAATATATTGATAAAAATAAAATAACAGGAAGAATGCAAAAATAACAACATTTTACTAAATTTTAACTTTTTCAAGTGACAGCTCAGAACATATTTAAGGTTTGTTGATGCTCTGATTTTTTCCCCACAGTTAAAGACAGTATTACAGAAGTTATTTTGCCAATACCTTAGTTTATAAAATTTTTATTTATTTGTAGTAAAAGTAACCAATTATGAAACTAACACTTATTCCTGTAAGTATCTCTTAATATTGTTGTACGATTTAAAAAATACAATTTAGTTCATAAGTGATGTAAAATAACTAATTTTAGGCAGTAAGAAAACATAATTTAACAATAACATTTATTGTTATAGTTATTTCCAACTTGGCCTTTATCACATGTGAAAGGAGTTTTACTTTATAAATTTTAGAAATGCTGTAAAGAAATAAAAATAAAATAACTGTTGTCACATTTATTGATTTGCCAATTATTCTGATCTGAAAACGTATCAATTTTAATGAACGAAAAGCACCCTCCCACTAAATGTCAACAGACAATCTAAGCTCACTAAAAAGCTTTGTTTCCATGGCATGTGGCTTGGCAAGACTTGTCTGAAGTAATATAGACAATTAATCATGCAATACAAACCCACAAATTTTACCTGAAGGTGGTTGCACTGCTTCAAGATCTTGAACAAATGAATCATCAATGAGCTTGAAGTCTGTTTGTTTCAACTCAGCTGGTAAAGACATATCACAGGACAAGGACAATATGGAAGCCATATTGGAAGGGGGTTGCGTCTGCCCTATGAAACTAGCTTCCATATCTAAGTGGGATATAAGTGCTACCTTTCCAGCCTCTAAGGGGATCACCCTCGACTCAGTTATTGTCAAGTCATCTTCAGTCTTTTCGGGACAAGACAGACTAGGAAAAGAAACCTCTCCCGTTTCTTCGGCCCACGTATCTGTGCTCTCCTTCATTTTATCGCCAACTGAAAATAATTGCAATCATAAAAAATAATGCTGAAAAACTTAAGTTAGGTTTGCAGTATCACACTCAATAACTTAATAATTAATCCCCTTGATTAATTTACTTTTAGTTTTAATGGAATTATATTTACTAACATACAAAAGCTGTTTATTTAAGACACCCCATTGCCCATTGGTGGCACTGTACATTACTACACACAGTACATTTATAAATTATCAGAGTCTAAGAATCATTATAAAAATAAATTCTAGAAAGGACATTTTTAAGGATCCACTAATAGAAGTCATGAATCTGAAGAAAAGATCCAGTCCGAACATAGACATTTCCTGGATAATGTTTCTTAATTTTATTATTCCTTAACTTCGTTATATAAGTTATAAAACAAATAATTTAATTCATAATTGATATAAAAGAAAATGTTTAAAATAATGGGAAAAAATAATTATTAAAAAATGAATTATAAAAATTGGGAACATACCTGATGGCATTCCAGATGAAATCAAGTGCATGAGTAATACTTGGTCCTCCTGTTCTGCTAGGGTCACTTCATCTCCTGATGTTGCTGACAGCACTGTCACTACTTCACCATCATCAGCTAAAACAATGATTCACTTATCAACTAACTATACTTATAATACCAAAATAAGTATTTCAATTTTAAGAACAAAATTTAACCATAACACTCTGTTGAGATATAATAAGAAAATTTTTGAAGTATTTAAAAAAAAAAAGAAAAAAGAAACTGTCACCGATGATCACAAATATTACCATAAAATATTTTTTGTTTTTTAAATTGAAATTGTTTTTTACCATCTGGTTCTAAAGAGCTTAATGGAGAGGAATTTTCAACAGCAACATGTGGAGGTGTTTCAAGTCCATTTCTGAAACAAAAAAATCTTTATTATTCCTTGTACAATATTTTAAATTCTGTATTTTGTATAGCATATTAAAATATTGTACTGTCGTATTATGTTGGGTTTTATATTTTAAGTCTAGAGGCTTAGTTGCGGGTACAGACTTGAATGCCTTGTTGTAAGTCGCTAAATATAACTGACCTTGTTGGGATTGGGGCTTGAGCGGTGCTTATTATGGACAGAGAAAAAAAATCAAAAGTGGAGGCGCTGGTAGAAACATAAACTTTTTGAGACTTGGAGGGGCCTCATTTTGGTAGGAATTTCCTCCAAAATCAGCAATACAAATGTTTTTTTCTGCAACAGGAGCCTGGTGGGCCAAAACGGGAATTAGACCACAAGACTTTTTTCTAATAGCTTTTTTAATTCAATCAAACCATGAAAAAATACTTTGCACCTGACCCTTTGGCACGGAATAGAAACCGTATTTCATGGTGGTAAAAGAATATGAGTATTTTTTGTTAATACAATCTCTTAACTCTCGAGCCTTTAAGTCTAGTAGTGTTGTGAATCATTTTAAAACAAACTATTCATATTAAATCTACACAAAATTTATGGTAGGATCTGGAGAGTACAATCAGCTCCTACCTACGATAACAAATGAAAACCTTTTCTCAATTAAGGGAGTTAAAGGGAGATGAAAAAGAGTTTGGTTTTCATCAAGTTTAGACAATGTAAGATATGGAGTGGGTAAAGAAGTGTCATTCTCCCAATGAAAAGCTGATTTTAAATTGTGGATTTTTTTTTTTTCATCACTCATTGACACTTCATATTTCTTTGCTAGTTCTTTGATAACCATTTTACCTGATTTTCATATTCGGGATTACATTTACAAAACATGTCACATAAAAATCTTCAGTAAATCCGCAATACTTTCCCTTAGGACACATCTTGATAAAAAAAACCCTGACAAAGTGTTCTCCACAGCTCAAAGAGAATAACTGAAGATCATGTCTGCCAAAACATTCACATTACGAAATGATGTGCTATATTTTCTAAAATTTGTCTCATCTCTTCCATTTTAAACGGAAGACAAAAGTTCTGTAATGTCTTAAAAGCTTGTCTATAGATATTTGTCTCTCAATTGTCTATATATAATCGCTTGAATGTCTTAAGACATTGTCTACATACAAAAATCGGTCGATTTGGTATAAAGACCTAAGCAGCAATTGCTCATTGACTGGTGCTGCTATCTGTAAGAGATAGTACTACTCGGGACTGCCTCGGCCCTATACTTCTCAGTTCTCTGTTTTGAGCCTTTAAAAACAGGGACTTACCCATTGAACGGCTAAGTACAGCAAGTAAGATCTGGAACTGGAACGGCTATTCAGGTTTTAGTTTAACAGACAATGAATACTCATCATCATGAGCGAATAAAACCACTTCAATTAAGCACAGGGAGAGAGCAAAGAAATGGGTTGACCAAACACTGCATTTATCAAAGTCACCAACTAAGGTATTTGCAACATTATTAACCTGGATCTAATCAACAAGAATTCATATCAACCACCCCAAGACATCAGCCTTCAGCCTTCCACCACCGCCCATCATTCTTTACATTCATATTCAGTTTACTTTATAATTTGTTCAGAACTGATAAGCAAAATTTAATTGCAAACTAACAAGATTTGGCTTTTAAACACTATTTTTTTTTTTTACCATAAGCATGTCCTCAGTTTATATATATATATATATATATCATTTGTTCATCCATCATATCATTTTAGCATTCCTTTTATACCATTTATTAATATACACTCCACTACATCATTCCATTACTTACCAGTGCAGCTCATATAACATTTATGGTGGTAATATCTGCACCAATATTAGGTGACACAGAATACCATTTAGCTATTGAGGCAATGGCTGTTAGGAAAATCTATCAAAATTCGTTCAGAGGGATACCTTAATGACAACAATATCAATCTGACACACCAGTTTGGCTTTAAAAGTTTTTACTCCGCCATTAACTTAATAACTGCTTAAGTTAATTGAGTAAAGCAAGAGTTTATAAGTGGTATGGATATTTCAAAGAGGGCTGGTGTAAAGATGTTGAAGATGATGATTGCGCTGGGTGCCTTAACACTTCAAGGATAATAAGTTGTGTTTAAGTGCGTTTAGAGAGGAATGATTGAAACCAGTGGTTAAATTGGAAAAGGTTAATGATATTAATTTGGGAATAAGAATTGACTGGCCTATGGTATCAAAGGCTTTGTTGAAACCTAGCCTAAGGGAAAAATAATTAAATAAAATTTAAGTTGATACATTCTTGGCTTGAGTATCTGCTGAGATAGGTTGGCCTCAAAAGAGAACCCTGAAGATAATTGCAGATGGTCCTAATAAACCAGAGTGCTACCAGTGCCAGCCAGAGTATTTTGTTATGAAGGGTTTGATAAAAAAAGTAACGAGAATTTTATAATTTTGCAGGCATTATGATTCCGATGGAAATTTTTTAAATTTTATCATGTTGGTATACATGTCTCTGAAATTTGCAGCTGTTTCCAATGTTTACTTTTTTAGTAGCAGTTGCTAAGTTTATACGTGTTTTGGTGTTCTCGGGGATTTTTAGTTTTGAAAAAATGGTTCAAAGAATTTGTATTAAATTTTGTCAAAAACATGAAATAAAGTGCAGTAAAGTTTTTGAAATGTTGACAGTGGCACCACATCCGAAAAAAAATTAGACAAGTTAGATCAAAAGTGAAAGTTCTTCTCACTGTTTGTTTTCGATTTCAATGGCATTGTGCACATCACGAGTTCCTGCCAGAAGGTCATATGGTCAATAAAGTATATTGCTTGGAAGTAATGCGACGTTTACGTAAAGCGATCTGACAAAAACGGCCGGAATTGTGGCAAAACAATTCGTGGAAATTGCATCACGATAACACTCCGGCTCACACCTCACTGATTGTTTGTAATTTTTTAGCAAAAAACAACACTGTTGTTTTACCTCAGCCATCGTATTCACCGGACGTGGCTCCCTATGACTTCTTTTTGTTTCTGAAGTTGAAAAAACTCTTGAAAGAACAACACCAATGATGAGATAAAAGAAGAATCGCAGAAGGAGCTAAGAACTATATTGAAAAGTCCTTTGAAGATTGGAGAAAGTGCTGGCACAAGTGTATTATATCTGAGAGAGATTACTTTGAAGGGGACAAAATTGTTATTGATGAATAAATAAAAAAAAATTAAGATTAACAAAAATTCTTATTACTTTTTGATCAAACCTAAGTATGTAAATTTTGAGGGAAACTGCAGATGCAGATAACAAGCACAAGTAATCGGAAGCTTTTTTTTTGGATTAGGGGTTCCTCAGAGAGCATCAAATTAGATATAGATATCAAATAAGGCTGTTTGATTTAATTCAACTGTTATGTTTAAAAAGAAAAGTTTTTGATTCACCCTAATACTTGTTGAAATAAATTGTTCAAATAAATATAATATTATATTTTTATCACAGGCTTACAGACAAATGCACTTTAGCTATTGCTACATTATGCTATTGATAAATTACCTATCTAACTTCGAGTTTATGGTTAAATCAGAAAGAGACGATCTTATTGAGAAATTTCCAGGACTTCCTTCAGTTGCAAACACAGAAACTTCATCTTCGGAAACAAGCTGTTTCATTCTACAAACAATTCAGAAAACATTCAAAATTTGTTATTATTATATACAAGTTATGTATGGGTGTATCTACAATCATTACATTTTGTAAAAGTTGCGAAATTTTTGACAGCAGACATGCATTGTTGTCCATATATATGACATCTTACCACTGTATCATATGACATGCATGATATGGTTGTTTTAACCCAAAACATATCTACCTACACAGCTATCATCTATCTATATATTAGAGCTTTTTAAAAGTTTAAAATAAATAAACTATTATAATGCGGAAATAAATACACATCCTCAAACAGTTCATGGTATGAAAAATCTGGTTAACAATGTATTTGTATTTTATTTGACTTATTTACTCAATAAATTCTGCAATTCATTGAAAAAATTATACGAAATAATAAAATGTTCTATTCTACTCATCATAAGTACAGATGAAAGGATTAATAGTTTAAAAAATGACTAAATTAAAGATATAAAAATAATTACTACTGAATACTAATAATGGCAAGATAGAAGTAATGGTTATCAATGATTACTGATAATAGACAAGGAAAAAACAGAAAGAATGAAAGATAACTGCCAGCAGTAAGGCTGAACAGTTGATTGGTCACAGTTAACAGTGTGATAGTGGACCCACCTGGTTGCTGGAATAGAAACTGGCCTTGGTTTCACAATAGACACTTTCACCCTAGCTACACCTGTGTCTGCTTTGGTTTTCTTACCGCTGACATTCTGTTTCAGCATCTAAAACAAATAGAAGTATTATTGTTGCTTTCTTAAATACTGTGAAAATAATCGACTTGTAATGGTGTAAAGAAGCCATCTTACATCGATATGCAGCTGAAATGAAAATGAGGAGAGGGATATTTGTTTGATTGCATTACTGTGAGAAAACGTTAATAATAAATGTGAAATCATAAACATCATATATAATGAAGTTTATTGAAAATAGAAAAATTATTTTTTGGTATTCCGCTTGGATCCATTTTAAAGAGGTTGTGAAAGAAAATGATAGATACAGTTTAAATCATAGAATAAAATAAATATTTCATAATAAAAAGCATTTAGCTCTAATAATAACCCTTATTTTTGATGCAATCAAACTACATCGTAAAATAATGATGTCGGGTCAAGATTGTTGAATCCCCAAGGTTGGGAGGAGATGCCCGCCGCGGGCTAGGGTCGCTACAACCTCTAGCCGCCATCCGGCGAGTGCCTAGAAAGAGATAGAGCGGGTGGACCTGTGGTCTTTCACCCTTGCTGGCGGCCTAGTCGGCGGGCAGCTTAATTCGCTTTGATCTGACTCCATAAGATGTTAGAAGGTGTGCCCCGACAAAGCACTATGTTCAGGAGAAGAGGAACAGGGTAGGTTTATAGGTAGTTTATGTGGTCCGCGAGAGAGAGAGAGAGAGAGAGAGAGAGAGAGAGAGAGAGAGAGAGAGAGAGAGAGAGAGAGAGAGAGAGAGAGAGAGAGAGAGAGAGAGAGAGAGAGAGAGAGAGAGAGAGAGAGAGAGAGAGAGAGAGAGAGAGAGAGAGAGAGAGAGAGAGAGAGAGAGAGAGAGAGAGAGAGAGAGAGAGAGAGAGAGAGAGAGAGAGAGAGAGAGAGAGAGAGAGAGAGAGAGAGAGAGAGAGAGAGAGAGAGAGAGAGAGAGAGAGAGAGAGAGAGAGAGGGCTCTCCCAAGGAGGTGCTAGTTTTAGCGAGACGAAGGTAGGGATTCCCACCAGGAAGGTGTGGGGTCTGACAACATCGGACTAAAACATAGAGAGGTTAGGAGAGAGAGATGCAGAGGTAGTTGAATGAGAAGGCCATGGTTTGAGTAGAGCAGCAAGCGCTAGTGCAGAGAGAGAGAGAGAGTACTGTTCCAAGTGCCAGTTCAGTAAGTTGTCTGGTCTGCCCTAAGACAGGGTGGTTATATAGGTAGGCCAGTCGTGGTGGGGATGGTTCCCCCACCTGTGGCTGTTTCCCCCACTAGCTTCTCCCCCCTCACTGACTGATGTCATAAGCTTTATTATTAAAATATGGAAACATAGATAGATATTTTCTGGGCCGAGAAGAGGGGAACTTCTAATTATTCGTAATTAAGAGGTTGCCACAACAAATGATATACTCCCGTAGTGAAAGTAAATATTGGAGCTAACCAGTGTTGATGTTTAATCAAATTTGAAAATGCATCAAATTACCTTAGGTTCTGGCATTCCTGATTGTATACAGTCGGCCAACAAATTATCCAAAGAAGTATCTGACAATGCACCAGAAAGCTCACTATGAGATGTTGCATGACTTAAACTTGCTGGTGTGTCTTCTGTATAGTATCGCATTGGAGTTTCTTCCATCTAAAAAAATAATAGTAGTAATTAATTATTATTAATTACCCTGGATTTTTATATCATACAAAGGCCCATTCGAGGAAAGGAAAGGATTTACAGCCTCTCACTTCTATTTTTTATATAAATTAAATCTATGGAACATACCATGAAGAGATAAGCCCAACCTAAGTTGCTGCGATGGTTTAAAAACAACACTGAGATAACTGAAGGAATAAATTTTGGTTATATCATCTTGCAACCTTTATTTCAGTTTTCTACAATCACAACTTATTTAAATATTTTTGTTTGTTAAAAAAAAATAATAATGAACTGCTCTGAAATTGAAAAAATTGCAATGCAATTCAAAGAAATACTTTTTGATAATTTTGAATGAAGGTTCCTCAACCCTCATACCTAGCAGACATAAAAAATATTAAAATACATAATAAAATCATTGTAAATGAGTTTGATTTGTTGAAAATTGATGAATTTGTTACGATATCAGCTTAGGCTATTTGATTTATCTGATGAAAGGGAGATGTTAGATTATCATCAAATCTATTAATGGATTACGTTTTGAAATACTATATTTTAAGGAATAATTTGGAAGAAGGAAAATAAATTATAAAAATTTTAAATTCAAAAAATTTGGGGCTTGGCAGTTAATAGAACAAAAGGGGGAGTATGTTCAGTAAATTAAACAGGAGGGGAGTGTGGCCTGTAAGTGGATCATCAGAGAGAGTTCAGTTGTTTAGATTGGCTTCAAAGGAGAAGTTGTCAGTTGTTTAGAATTGCTGGAGAAAAGAGGTGTTAAGTTTGCAGATAGTCAAAGATATTTGTGTGGGAGTTCCTCATATTTCATTTCTTCATATTTACTTGTCCGTATACGCAAAAAAATTGTTAGCCACATTGTTAATATAGGAAGGATGCAGAATCTAGAGAAAACAATTGAGTCACCATTATAATATGGAACGTCGAGACCAACAAAACCCTCTACTTGGGCTAGAACAAAATGAATCAAGACAGAAAATTGTGAAGGAACTAAAAAAAATATAAATATTATATTTTTATTTGATGTTAAATGTTTGGTTGTCAAGAACCTCCCTGAGCTTAAAAGTAATAAATTATAACTTTTGTTATTATTAGGAATTAAAAAAAATATGACAATATATATCTGCATCAGGCCCTTGGCAGTATGGGATAGTTGTCGGATGCACGAGAGATGTAGGCTGCTTAACTCATACATAAGAAAATGATCAGTACTTACCGGTTGGGAAACTCGAGATGATGCCACTGCTTTTACCGGAATTCCAGTCGACCTTGGCAATCTGGTTCCTTGAGGTTTACCTCCTTCCTTTTTACCCCTGAAACAGGCGAAATTGCCTTGAATAAACATTAATGATAATTTATGTATAATTAATAAGCAAGGATCTGTAACAGCTTTAACAACCTTTTAGAATTTAACTGCCCCATTTGTTAATTTTAGCTTGGTACTGAAATTACATTTCCTCACAAAATAAACAAATGAGTTAAGGTCTAGTTGTTTTCCGAATGAACTAATAAATGATTTTTTAACTAAACAAGATATAATATATTTAAAATGATTGTATTTTGCAAAATAATTGATAATAATAAATATATTCTCCCCTATTCAAGAGATAAACTTCTTTCTCGCAGCATAACTGAAATAATAATATTGACACCATATCAAGTTGGAATAGAAAGTGCTACTGATAATATATCAATCATAGATAATGGAAAGACACTAAACAGTGAATTTTATTAAACTACAGAAGTTGCAATAGATTTGGAAGTATAAGAACCAGTGAATGAATATTTACAACTAAAATTAATGAACCTTAAAATTAACTGTGGTAGAATTCAAATTATATAAATCCCAATTATTAGAAAAAGAAAAATATTTCTATTATCTTCATAGTAATTAGTAAAGATCAAATTAATTATTCCTTTTTATTATCAGAATAGAGCTTATCTCATGAAAAGCCTTCTACTGCTTATACACAGCAATGAATTGGTACTAAAGGAAAATTGTATGTGACATGATACACTTTTATGTATAGCGTAATACAAATGATTTTTTGAAAAGAAAGATTTTCTTTGTAACATATCTCCCGGATGATATTTAAATTTTTTCAAACTTAACTAAAACAATTCGAAGAAAGTATTACCTTATTTAGTTCAAATTATTCAAAAATTATTGAAAAAATAAAAATGGGTTTAGTACAATTCTTTATTGATCACAACATCAAGTCCATAGAAAATGTTTGGGTGAAAATAAAAAGCGCTGTGAAGACAGATGGTGTTTTTATTTCTTAATATATACACTAAGTTGCTTAGAAACACGCTAAGTTTTCATCAATCTAATGTCTAATCTAATCTAATCTTCCAACAAAAACTTAAAATTAAACTATGTTTATAATCCATTAGAAAAGTTATGAATATGAAAAATTGAAGTTACCTCTTGAGGTTTGGCATCCCAATATTAATACAGTCAAGCAAAACATTTTCATCTTCTTCTTCCGAAACAACAGTAAGTTCCAAATCCTTTCTTTCTACGTTTGTTTCCTGTTGGTTTACAAACTATATTTTAAAACAGAGCTAAATTATATACAAATTAAATCCTGACAGTTGGGCTGACAGTTAGGGTGCAAGCTAATTGCAATTTAGGGTGCAGTCAAGTTTTCTTAATATTTTAGTCAAATATGATGAGTTTAACCAAAGTAATATTTTATAAAATCCTAATAAAAAATCTGGAATAAGAATTTAAAATTTACATCCAAGTTATAAACTCTTTATTCAAGTGTTTGATTTATTTTAGGTTTTTCAGAACCGTTATACAAAAAGAACAAAATATCTGTTTAACCCATTCGCTGCCAACCTCGAGGGTGTTACCAACTGACAACACAAGTACAGTGTATTTTATTTTAATGTGTTCTAATGTAAAGTGCTTTGTATTAATAATTGGACCAAAGACATAAATAGAGCAGGGTGAAGAAAAAAAATACTACATGTATGTACTCAAGTACCTACACTCCTGGTTGGCAATGTGCTATGGATTGTCAGAAATATACTTGTTTGTATTTTAAATATGTTCTAGTGTGAAGCATTTTGCATTGGAAAAATGTTTTGGCCACAGATAAACATATTTCAACTATGAAAATTGAAGAAAAAAAAATTCATATAAATTTTATTAAAAAAAATCAACTTATCAATATAAAAGATTTAAAATTATTATTCTGACAGGAAATTAATGACTTTTAGTCCTTTTTGATTCCCATTGCCCTATATGAATACTCGGGGCTGATATTTTTGCATGCAAGCAATAACCAAATGGCAATATACATATACTCACAAATAAATAATGGATCGTTGGTTAAACACAACAATTTAAAACAGAATATCATTATTTTAATTGTGATATTGATACCACACTTTTTAAAATTATTACTGATAAAATATAGAGCGTCCCCCTCCTCCACCCGCCTATCTCGCATGCATTACTACTGGTACAAACTTACATGAGGTTCATCATCAAAAGTGAGATCTGAAAGACTGGTTGCAGTCGAGAACTGAGCAGGTGTACTCTCTTCCTTGAATGCCACAACTGAATCTTCAAATACACAACAGCGAAGCTTTTCTTTTTCAACAGAGGGAGCTAAACAACATGATTTATACATTTTAAGAAACAATACATATAAATTTTTTTTGCCGGCTAGATCAAAATCAAAATTTAAAAATATTTCATTACTAATACTCACGGATAATTGGTGGAGGTGCTTTAACTCTTGGACTGGGAGGAACTGTTTGAGTTGGTGAGTCTGGAAGTTCACTAGGAGACATCAGCCCACTTGTCATTCGACTGAAATTAAGTTCCAAGTAATATTAACAAAAACAATACTGTATCAAAATGTTCTAATTGGTGTTGTATATTTATTTTGTTATACATCAATACGTATAAATTAGAAATAAACAGTGATCGAGAGAATGGTTGAAGATAGGGATTAGCATTAGTTATATATGCAAAATCAGAAATGCACTGCTTAAGCCACTTAACAAGACACTTCTAATAGTAACAAGAACTCATTTCATAAATAAAAAGTCATTTGTACTATTGCTTATCCCAATGAGAATGTAAAATATTTTTTATATAATTATCACCAATTATGTGCAATTAATAGTGGATACCAGCATACAAGAATAATTTAACTATAAATTATATATATACACCTGAATTCGCTGACAACAGAAGAATGACCATCATCTTGCTGTTCTATACTACTGACTGAACCTAAGGAGCTGCAACGTGAAAACATTAATGGCGTTTCCAAATTTCCACCCTTTCCTGAAAAACAAAGAAGAAACAACCCACATTTATTAAAAAATGTAATTACAGTAGTATAGAAATAATTAATGAACGATATAAAGGAAATAACCTGCATCGATGATTTTACATGGAGAAGCTTCAACCAAGTTAACAACTTCAACTGGTACTTTTTCAAGGTCATCACACTAAAACCATAATAAATTCAATACTACAAAACACAAATATATGCTCAATTATTGAATTAATACATTCATTCATAGATTGTTGACAACTCTCATAATTTAATTTTTGTTAAAATTTATTACTACTTTGTATTTCTCTTTATTTATGTACGTGCTTGACATGAGTGTTGTGGGTTCGTGTGCAAGGGGAGAATCCCTTCTCTCATTTCCTTCCCCCCCCCTCTATCCGTCCCTCATATTAGCCAGTCGAAGTGAGACAGCCCTACAGAGAGTATCTCAGCCTGATGACTCATCTTCTTCAGTAAGTTCACCACGGGATAGCCCCGCATAGGGTATCTCAGCCTAGGTGACTCCTCTTGGTCTGTGGACCCATTTAATTTAACACATCACCTTCTGGATGAACGTGTATCTCGAGATCAGTTCTCTGGATTGAGACCAAATTCGCAACGCTCCCCCAGCTATGATATTGAATATATTTTTATTCCTTGAATTTAATATACTTTAAGATTTTATTTTCGTTTGCTAGTTATAATTTATATTTAATTCTTACTAGGTTAGTTTTATCAATTGTTCCTACTGAGTGGCCACTTTTCTTTTCGTTTTTTATTATTATGTACACCAGGACTGGACATTCATTTTACTTAATTTCAAGATTTGCTCAGACGAAACACCTAGAAGAGGGTCTCTCCAAAAAATTATGGAACCTAATACAGTAGAGTACATAGTGTCCACTCTGAATTCTACCCAAATTATTTTTATTTTCTCTCTATACAGATCCTTTAATATATATCAGCTCCTCACTTCAAAAATCTGTATCCTATCTCATCTTTCCCAACCATTTGCATCAAAAATCCATTTAATTTTATCTCACTGAAAAAAAACAAAAAACTAGGCATGAGGAAGGGGTTGAGGACCTGTTGGGATTACATTGAGGAGGATCACAAGTTCAAGAAAATCTATGTTGAATTATTATAAATTTTTGGAAAAATAAACCAAAAATGTTTTAGTTTATTAAAATCAAACTGTTTTTAGAGGATTCAAAATTATTAATGGACATAAATATTTACTTTTGTGTATTATACAACATTCTCAAATAACATAGAAGAGAACCTGAAAACCCCTAAATAATTAGTAAATTCATCCATTCCGACAAATAGAAATCGGTAATACCTTACTGACAATACCAGCTGCTGCGGTTAAAGCTTCCTGCTGTTCTTCTTCACTATATCTCAAACTATAATCTGTCAGCTGATCGAGATCTGTTTCAGCGTAATCACTCTCAGGAACTACTTTTTCACTAAAGCAAGGACTAAAAGCCTGTAATAAAAACATAGACTTATTTTAAATAACCAGGTATTTTTAAGCCAGTGAATATAAAAATATATTTTAATACAATATAATGTAGTCTATAATAGAGTTTTCCAACAAATCAGGATTGTGGGTTGATATCCACCCAACCTGTTGTTTTGTATACCTTGAGTTAAAAATATAACATTATTAATTATAACACTTATACTATAATTTTACCTTGGGCTCTTCAGGTTCTTCTTTTTTAAATTTAGCATTGAAATTGGCAGCATTGTTATCGGCTTCAATGACTTTTGTTTCACTCTCACAATACCTGAATCAAATTGTTTATTAATAGACAAATCTGCTAAGACCTTATAAGCAGGAATATTGGAAATAGAATTAATTTAGTACATACTACTATAAGATTTAATCTGAGTTATTTATTAATACCACCACACCCTAAAACAGTCTTAGCAAGGGATACACATGAGATTACAAACTTTATCAATTACTCGGTATCTAAGGAACACCCAGAAAGCGTTTTTGTGAAAATAATAATATATTTCCTATTATATAGGTGATTACAAATAAATATATTTTAAACACAGGTACCTCATTCATGAAATAAATATATCGTTTAAAACTTTTCAGGGTTGGGTGAGAAGATAAAATTATGTAACATAAAATGGTAAAAATTTTACTAAATAAAAATCAGTAGTGGTGTAATGAAAATGGTGGCACAAACGATTAACAGATAATGCTAAACTATAAGCATCTTCTAAGAAACATTTAAATAAGAAAAAAAACCATAAGACCAATTAAGAAAAAGAATGTTTTTGTGATATGAGACCAAGTGTCATATGTTTTGGCATTAAGTGAATAATAACTGTGTTTTGTCTTACTTAAGGCTATAATTAACAGGTTGTTCGGTTGTTTCATCGAGTGTTATTTGCTGCATTGATTGATTTATTTGATCACAGTTGTCTTTTACCTATAACAAAAAATAATTAAATGAGCATCAGAAAAATAAACAATTTTTTTTAATACTTATATGCAGCAATTTTCACCTGGCTGACGGTAACTTCTCTTTCTGAATCCCAATTCGGGCCGGGTTCTATGTTATCACAAGTTTCAGAGAGGGAGGAGTTAAGCTCCGCTTCTAAAGCCCTCCTCTTCCTTGCTGACAATGTCGCACCACCTAAAAATCAGTGTAAATGGTTTTATAATATAATAAATAAACAATGAAATAAAAGGAATCATAATTTAAATAAATAAGTAAAGTGCATTCTACTATAGCATTGATTCAATTTTTGCACTTTTTGTTTTGATGCCTTGTGATTCCTTATTGTACTCACAAATATCTGTCAAACTGTCTCCATTCTTGGCATTATTTTTGTGAAAGACTATATTTCTTTAAGGTCTAATTAATAAGGGGGAACATTGTATTAAGAATTATCATTTTTCTATTTTATAGATAGTTATAGATTATATTAGAAATAAGATAGTCCTTGGTTAACTGATAAAACCGAGAAAATGATATCTAATGAGTGATGGGAAGCTATGTTTTTGAGAGAAAATAAAGTTGGTTTAATACAGTCTCAAAACAAAGACCAGATCAGCAAAGCTTCTAATGTAGTTTAAGTTTTTATGGTTTCTCAGTTCTCAGCTCAGAAGCTATTTAAAATTAATATCTTTTAAGGAGGTAATGCAAAAAGAATATTTAAGATATTACCCAAAATAAAGGTTTGAGAGCCAGCAATAGAAATTGCCTATTTAATATGTTCCGGCGGATTTCAAGATTTTTTTTTTAATATTTTAGTTACTTACATTTTTTATATATTCAAAAGGCCATTTTTAGTGACTGAGATTGTTAATTATTAAAAATAAGTATTTTATGGGAGCAATGTATTTCAATACATGCATTAATCCACTAACCAGCTGCAGCTTGATGATGATGGTTCTGTGCCAATCGCACTGGGAGAAGATTCTTGAGAGCGGCTGAAGCTCCCATTGCTATTAGTCGATGCCTGGAATGTGCTAGGGAGGTCAACATGGGAACAGCACCAAGTGCGACTAATGTTCTTTGGTCTGTAACACATCGGGCAGAGAGATTCCACAATGTTCCACAAGCATTGCTTACAACAGTTAAAGATGCAGATTGCAATTGTCTCAGAAGTATCGCAAGGCAATTTTCTTCCCTGAGCACCTTCCTATAAAATAAAAGCAAGAAAATATTAAACTAATGAGTAAGGCTATATGTAATAACATACATAAATTATGATTAACAGCAAACCTGTAATCCTCTTTGATAGCAATGTGGCTTGATATATTTCGCAATATGCCTCCTGCATTTTCAACAACAGCTAACGTTTTGGAGGCTGATTGGTAATTAAGCATTTCTACTATATACTGGAGAGCCCCATCAACTGCACATATGTCAACCTGAAGTAAAATTAATAATGCTTAAAATTAAAAGCACCACAATTTTTTGAATAAAAATGAAGCCATCTACAATTTGTCTATAAATTTTCAGGTTCCAGTCACTAAGATAAAAGTTTTGTAAAAAGTATTGCAACACCTACATGACTCGGTTCAAACTATCCTTAAGTTCCTAACGAAGAGAGAACCCCATTTATCACAAAGCCACAGTCAAAGTGGTTTTTTCCATCCAGTCAAATTTTAAGTTCCTGTAGAACTGTGGAGGGGCCACAAGTGGGAGGAAAGCTGCGTGAGCTCCCTTCCCATATATATCACCAAACTCAACTTAGGCAGTCCCTACTCAGTTAGGTTGATAGCTTAGGAACCAAAATTAAATATCAACAGAAATATCCAGATGTTGCAATGCTTTTGACAAAGGGTGTAGTTAAAATATTTATTAGGCAGGATCTAGATAACTATGATTTTTTGTATACATATATATATATTTGGGATTTTATCATCGGCATATGTAACCAGGTAGATAATAAAGTAAACTTGGGTTTTATTAATGGACAGAAAAAACGATTAGAAATGATAAAAAGTAATTGGATAAAAAATTGACTAACCTTATTGAGGTTGCAATGAGCAGAGAGGTTCCACAGTGCTGACAATACAGACTTAAGTGTTGGTTCCCGGGTAGCTGACATTGCAGCCTTCATAAGAGCTGGAACGGAACCAACTTCACGTAAAGCCTGTTTGCTAGCAGCATCTGCTCTCCATGAAAGATTCCTTAGAACACTGGCTGTTACCTGTTTAATACATTTTCATTATAGTATAAATTATAAAAGAAACAGGAAAACAAATAAAGACTGATTTCTAAACACTTTATTGTGTAACAACCTCACAGTTTTAGAAAAATATTACCTTAAAGAACAAGTAACCAGAGGATTTGATTTTCACATAACGAATAAAAAATAATTATTAGTTATTTGAAGTCATTCATTTGACTTCATGAAGAGGTAAGAGACAACCAATGGTTGTACCTTAGTTGATGAATGAGGTGCTAATGTGATCAGCACTAGGAGGTTGGGTTAACTCTCAATATTATATTAAGTTTTTTTGATATCAGATTCACTACTTTTTAATTTAAATAGCTTCTCATTTATTCTCATGAGGTTAAGTTAAGACCACATCCTTGAAAGGAAAAATTCTTGGGTGAGTGAGCAGGGGATCAAACCCAGGTCTCCCTCCACAGATACAAGTCAACATGCTAACCACTGGACCATGGGGATGGACATTCTCAGTCAGCTCTTCCTTTATCACTGTGAAGAATCATTTAAGTGATATATTTTTTTATAAGTCAATACACCAGGTATAATATAATAAACAGTTGTAACATAAAAGGTTATGCTAAGTATAAAAATTATATTTATATTTTATGGGCAAAAATGTTTGGTGTTATATATAAAATAAAAAATAACCAAACATAAAACTCACCTCAACCATCAAATTACTTTTACCTTTCAAACTACAGTATATTATGACTAAGTATAGAATATTATGGGGTAACAAATTTAATACTATTAAATCATGAAAGAAAATTTGTTTACATTGTTGTATTCCATATCAACAGAGCTTATAGTTTAGCTTTTATTGGTCCAATGAAAATAACTATAACTATATATAGTTATGCTCTATTATTTATTTTAACTAAATATTTAAAGTAAAAAATTATAATAAAATAGCAGCGAGTGTAGAATAAATAACAACCTGAGTCAGATCTTCACTCGATGAAGATAACTGAGAAACTAACGCAGTCATAAAAGGTTTCATAGAACAGAGAAGAGCCTTATTGTTGCCATCTCCAAATGTCAGATTTGTCAATGCCATTCCGGCATATCTTTTCACTGTAATACAGCAATCTAGGTTATAACCTGCTTCAACCTATATTAAAGAAAACAGACAGGATAATTATTTTATCACAAGAAAATTGAAATGAATTGAACAATCATTGACAATAACTATGAACAGAACATCATATATTAAAACATCTAGGCACTTAAGTACATTAAAAAACTTATTTAATAGTTTATAAAACAATTACCTGCACTAGTCTCGCAACAACATAGAGAGCACCGAGTTGGCACATGGCTAAACGATGCTCTTCGTCAAAGGAAAGTTTCATGAGAGCAGCAATGGCTGGTCCTGGGTGACCTTCTTCTGTTGAACAACAATATGTCTCACATTAAAAAATGTAAGGCTATATATCAAACATCAGATGCATACATTCGAGCATTAAAATGTGTTACAAAGCATAATAATAACAACAACACATAAAGTAATTATTTATTAAACGTAAGAGGAGTTAATTAGAATAAGTGAATAAAGTAATAAAAACCCGACATTTCATAATTCTGTTGAAGACATCTAGAAAAAACTCAGGAAAGGCATGAGTCAATGTTCAGAGCATGGAACCCAGTTGATAAGAATGTGCAATGGTTTCCCTGATTGAGTACAGGGCAAATGTGTTATAAAATATTTCTATTATTATATATCAGCTTACCAGCATGTGTTTGCGGATCGTCATAAAGTGTATCAGTATAGGCAATGATTTGATCGAGGAGCCTGAGTACTCTTGCTTCCCGTCGGCCTCTCCTGTCATCGCCATGGCAGAGAACCATATTCCTTAACGCCTGGGCTGCCCTCTCCCGTACCACACTGCTTTCCCCACTGGAATGAACTAACTGAACCAGAAGTGAGAGGCAACCTAAGAGAAACATTAAAATAGATGTGACATTCTTTCTATAATTTTAATTAGTGCTTTAACTTTACGATTGATGACCTACCTGATTGCCTCATAGCCCTACAGCTATCAGGAGAGCTACTCATTGCAAGAAGTGTTGATGTCATCTCGGCCCTGTCATGGGTACCCAGCATAGACAATAAATTGTAAACAATTTCTACTTTTGTTCCGAGCTGCTCACTGCTATAGCTGTAGCTATAGCTCAGGCCACCATCACATGCTCCCTAATTAGGGCAGATATTTTGGTTGAAGTAACATAAAAATATGTATAGTAAAATAGGGAAAAGCTTATAATTTCTGATTAATGGAGTTCTCTATTCACCCAGGTATTGTTCCTGGAGGGATTGAAGTGTACATATTTCTCCATATCCCAAAAATACACACACACATCAAAAGAATCTCAGAGATAAAAAAATGAATTAGACCATTTATGTTAAAAAAAGAACAAAATGGGCACTAAGGAGCGACAATTGTAGCTACAGTGGAGGACTAGCATAACCAATTACACTATGTTAGTTCTTCTTAATATTTATTCTAGTTTTCTACTTCATTATTTAAATAGCTAATCAATTTTATTCATAGGACTTGGTGAACACCGACAAGACTTATTTAACAGAAAACATCATTATGGAAGAAGCAAATGGGGTCACCCAGTCCTATTTCGGGCATTCCTATAAAGGTCAATTTCGCCACAAAACATTAACATTCCTCATTGGTTAAACTACATGTTCTGAGCCTAAGAGACATTTTGCATTTTCAGTTGGTCTCTATACTCCCAATATTCTTGCATCTGTTTATAGACCAAATCTTAATCAGAACAGCCTACACCACATCCCTAGTTATATGCCTTTGAGTTCAAAGCAATCTGAATGGGCGATTTCTTCTTATTAACACATGATCCCTCAAAGGATGTTCAGTGCAAACTTTAACTCCATGAAGTAAGTTTTTGTCACTAACATGAATGTGATGTCTGTTTCCTGCAGCCTAATAAGCAATAGTGATGTATAAATAGTATGAAAATAATTCCCGAGTTTCACTAGTTGACAAACCTTGCATGTCTTTCTCTATTATCACCTGTATCTTGGTAACTCACAACCACAAATAGTGCTTTAGTGATGAGTGTGAAGTGCTTCAGCAATAGCTCTTTGACTAAAACTTAGCTTAAAACTGACCAATCGCATGAAACTGGCTGTTACAAATTGTCTTTCCATGTCTTAAAACTAGAATAGTATACAAATTGAACAATAAACCATTAATAGACCCAAGGATTGGATTAAAGCGATGTTTCCTACCTGATAGGAAGAGTTCTGGAAGTGGTTTTAATGAAAGTGACTCCTTTATGTTTTTAATAATAAATACAAGTTTATTCAAGAGATTTAATTAAAATAAAAGGTTAATAACTGTTTCCTAAATTCTTTTGATGAGTGTATAAGTAACATAAATAAAAAAATAACATAAATATATTTCAAATGCAAAAATATTTCATATAAAAATGGAGACGGAAAACTGCAATAAAATTATGCCTTTTATTGCATAAATTGTGATATTAAATTATAAACTATCACTGTCCAAAAAATAAAACATTAGCAATAACATACCACAACACTATCTTCAGACATTTTGTAGTGATGTAGTAAAACTAAGTGAACATCAACTATCTATGTAATATGGCATATTGCCTCCAGACAACACTGTTAAGATTAGTTAGTTCATAGGACATATGAATGAACCTGTTATATTAACTGTTAAGGCGTCGGTGAGCTGATAAGTGACAAACCCTTATAAGATAAAACTGCCTGCAAGGAAGCTATCAATTTCATTTATTATATAAAGGCGAATTATATGTTATCTAAAGCAATTGTTTACAGAATTATATTTATTACTGATAATTGTTACAAAAATAACAACGTTGAGTACATAATTAAAATATCATAGTAGACATAAATAACATTATGAGTCATAGTCTTTATTTTTCTTAATTTAAATTAAATTTTACTTATCTATTGCATACAAAGGATTAACCTAATAGAAAGGCATTGGTTTAAAATAATGTTAATCTTTAGCAGTTAGTGTAATGCTAAAAATAAATAGATAATAACAAATTAAAATAGTCTAAAGCCTAATTGAATTATGTCATAGACATACATACAGATGGGAAGGGGGAGGAAAAAACCCCCCAATAAAAACTCTTGATTAACTCTTCAATTAATTAACACACCGACTAATTATGATGTTAATAAAATAAAAATAAATGGGTTATGCTGGGTGAAATAAGAAATTTAACATTATCATAAGATCACAGCTTTAATATGTTACAAATATATTTATATAAATTCCAATAGCAGTTGAGTAAATTAACTGATATAATTCATCTTTATCAGCTAGAGCTATCTATATTTAAATTAATTGTAATAGGTTATTGTTTTTATTTTAAAGTTTCAAATCTAAACTGTTCCAGAATTTTCTTTTATAAATGCATAAAGTCTATTAAATTTTATTTTTAAGCTTAAACCGTAATTTAACTTAAACCGAGTTTAATTCAAAAATAGATTATCTATGTGCAGGTATAATATATGCAGACCCCAGTTTGATTATAATGCAAGAAACCAAAGATAACACAATTAAATAATATTCAAGGTAAAAATAACACAATAAGCTAAACCCTTTAGTTTTTTCTTTGTTTCAAAAATTGCATCTTGTTATTTTCAATTATCAGTAAAATAAAAAATTTGTGACTACTAAAAGAAATTCAAATGATCACTTCTTGCAGGCCTAATTTAAATTTGTATATTAGAGATAACGAGTGTAACAAAAATAATACCTGTTTTGAATTGACTGTCAGTGTGCTATGACACATAGGGTTCTGGTTCATCAACTTCATGGCTTTATCATTGGCCTAAAGCAGAATAAAATGACTAAAAAATTGATCATCTAATTTAGTCATATATGCCTGTGTATATGAATGAGTCTTACCGGGGTGTTTGATTGTGTTTCCTCTTGTTCTTTGGCTTCGGGTGAGGCCCCTTGTTCTTTTGTCCACCGTGTCCCAACATCCTGAAGTTTCAATTTCAAAATTTATTCATGAGGTCAACAAATAACAATATTCAACTTTAAAAACTTTTTTCCCCAATGCAATACTTGAATGTAGAACATTATGATTTCAATATTAATATTAATTCAGTGTACATATTTATTATTTTCAGTTGTATTAAAATTTTTAATTCTTACACTTAACACAGCTAAATTAATTTAATGTAGTAATCGTGTGTAACTATTAACAATAAATACAACATTAGGAAGTATTTTGAAGGTAGCCCAGTAAATGTAAGTAAGTGAGAGAATTCATGAAGAAGTTTAAATAGGCCTTATAAACTTCAGCACTTCTGATGAACAATTTAACCCAGATATCACACATAAACATCTAATTTAAGCCCCTAACTCAGAATGGACGATCAGAATGAGACCTGTTGAAGTAGAAGAACCACATTAGTCTCATTTGTTATCAGAAATATGTTATTGATTGGAAATAAAAGTCAACTACCACATTGACACATGCCACTTCTATACACTATCTATGTAGTCAGTACTGCAAAACTTTGATAAAATAATAACCAATGGTTAAGTAATACTGCATAATTACTTAAAATGAGTATATGTTCACTGTGTATAGTTTTAGTTATATAAAACCCATTATTTTATTTCCTTTTGATTTTCTAAGGTTTTTTTTTTGTGAAAATATTTTATGACAAGTTGAGATGAATTGTTATGCGATCAAAATGAGTTAAACCTTATCCACACTCATAAAGAGCAAGCATTTTAATGATAATGATGATCTAGAAGACATTTTAAGAAGATGATGATGAATAAGATGTTTCAATACCAAATAAAAAGAAAAAGGAAAGTTAACTGAGAAGACATTGTTTGCAGATTCAAACTATATAAAGAATATGATTACATATAATAAAATATCAACTGAATAACTGAATGATATCAACCAGAAATAACCTTTTTATTTATATTTTTATTGATTTGCAGTGGAATAAATCTGGAACACCTCATTTTTCATATCTTTTAATCTAGGTGCCTTATTAGGAAAAAAAAAGGTTAACTGGTGTAAATGTAGAGATTGACAACTGAATATTATTAATGTATCTACATCAAAGTACATCAGTACACATTTGTACATCACTGTACAAATGTGTACTATCAAAGATAGCACAATATAGAATTTTCAAACCTTATCATTAGATAATTAAAATAGGGCATAGTTAACAATGGGAATATTTGATAAATTAAGTATTGAATTAGAATATTAGAGAGTGCAATGGAATTTCTGCTTATTTAATAGTAAAGGAATATAACTCAAATTGGTACAAAAAGTTTGAAATTCGGACATATTTACAGTCATAATCATTCATCATTCCATAATAATTTTTTAGAATTTTTTTTTCACCAGGCTCTGTTTTTTTTCTCATAATTTAGTATAGAACGGTTATGTTAACCTATATTTGGCTTAAAGTTTCCACTCTTCAAGTCTCTTTTTCGATTTAATTCCTTTTTGTCATATTTTTCCTGACCAGATTGTATACTTCATAGAACACAATCAAACGTTTCCCTTATATTTTCTATAAATTGTTGAAGTTTTTAGATATACTGCTCTTCTGACATTCATTAGAGCAGAATCTGAATTTTACCCTCTGTTTGATATACATAACATAGAAAAGAGACTTATTTTCTCTAGCATATCTAAATCTTGTTACAAAGAGTTTCATCTTGATATTGTCTAGCAGTAGACCTACCTTCTTAATTATCTTCTTTTTTTTTGTCTCTTTCATAATGAGGTTAGGAATAGCTCTAAGGCTACTTCCAATATTGACTACCTCCACATCCACAACTGTAAACATAAAGTTTTCTGGGAGTAATTCAGTTTATTTTCCCCTCTTTCATTTAGGGTTCTGAGGCCAAATTACCATGTGCTATAAGAACATAATCGTTTATTTTATAATGCTCTTCTGTTGTGTTTTGGCTCGTAACATTAAAATAGCTACCTATTTAGTCTGAATTCCTTGGTAAATTTTAAAATTTTTATTGCATTTTTAACTTAAGACATTTATTTTCTTAATTTCTACAATTTACTATCTTGGTATTTTATATTATTAATTTTTAGTTGTGGTACTGATCCCACTTTTCTTTGGATAATAATTTATCGTATTTTTTGATTTCTTGTTTCTTTGGCCATTCATGTTAGAGCACTTAACTAGTCGCAGTGATAATGTGATCTAAATTTCTAGGGTAAGTTATAATTTAGGATTACTATTAATCTCACATGCTTTGCTTTGTAACTCTACATACATTACTGACAGATAAATGGTATTGTTTACCACTGATAGTATTTTAGGCTTTAATATACTTACTTTTTGCATTTGAACTGACAGGATGACATATTGTATGAAAGCAACATTACTCCTCCAACGAACAGTTATTAGCTTATAATAATTATTAATGTAGTTTTAATACTTTCACTGTTTTTGAGATTTTTTTTTGCTGGACATTTTAAACTCCATACATCCCATTCTAATATGGGAAAAGGTACTTCACAAGGTAAGTAATGTATTGATTGATTTAAAAAACCTTTGTGCTAAAATTAAACTTGGTGTCTGATAATAGATTTTCAATCATCCCCTCCAAAAAAAAGCTGATACGAAACAAGCATTTTTTTTAAAAATTACTTCACACCGATATTGGAAAGCATTTATCATTATTATAGCAACCCCCTGATAAATTATTTTTTGTTTGATAATAGAAATTTTTAATGTGCTCTATTATATTATAAAATATAACTATAGTCTATCTATTAAAAGTGAAATAATAACAATTTTTCTAATTCAATTTTTTTGGAATATCCTAAAGATTGTAGTCAACTATTTGCAAAATAAATAAATGAAGAATCATTTGAATAATGATGACAACTATAAGTAATTATATTTACATGCAAAAAAAAAACCAAAAACAGTTTTGCTATTTCACATAATTTTCTTGTGTGAAAAATTTAAATTTTGGTGGGCAATATTACAATAAAGTAAAAAACAAAAGCTAGAACTACTCTGTGCCAGAACTCTAACTATGATATATGTACAATTCACTTACCATTATAAAATAATAGAATACATCAAGAAGGTCACAGATAATTCACCACTTTGTTTGGATAGGTACTAAAAGAAAACAGGTTCTAAATCCAATTTACATGCTCCAAATAAATAAAAATGAAATAAATTTATGATTATAGCTTTTAGGAAAAATAAAATGTTTAAATAACATTGAAATATTTTTAAAATTTTTTTACACTATTACCTTGTTATTATTGTAGTAATTTACAAGGTTGATGTTACTCTTCCGTCGTGTTGATTGGAGATGCCTATTTGATCTTCTAAAGTTAAATTTGTCAATTATTTATATGCCAACAACAATCTCAAAAAGACAGGAAAATAAATGGATGAACACATTTTTTTCAGAATATAATTTTTTATTTAATTAATAAAGAAATTAACTAACATTGATAATATATGTACTCAAATGAACTAAATTCATAATTAACTAAAAAGAATTTAACAAATAAAAATAGAATATTTAATAACAGAACAGATAACACTCAAGTTAGAAAGCATCTTTAATATCATTCAATTGCCTGATAGCGAGATCAACAGGCAAATTAAACTGAAACTGATTCAACTTTTCTAAGCTGGCAAAAGCATCTTCAAATCCAGTTTTCACCACATAGCTCCAATCAGCATAGTACATCTCTAAGAGAGGTTGACTTCGCAAAATCATTCTTAGCCAAGGAACGAGGAGCTTTAAGTTCAAACCAGCACAGATGAAGGCTTTGAACTGGGAATCGTAGCTGCGTTTATAAGGATCATGAGAGGCAATAATATTGCCGATAACACTGAGTAAACTCTGTTTCGATGAAACTGTCAACCCACCACCGGTTATATCCAAGTTGAAACTCTGGGATAGTTTTCTAGCAGGGGTAGAATTAAACTGGTCCCCATTTTTTAAATCATAAAACCGCAATACCAATTCCCAAGCATGCATTTCATTAGAAGAGGGTGATTCCTTAGGCCTGAAACACATTGCAAATGGTACTATAGTCAGGCTATTATTCATATTCATAAGCCCATGCTGAATCATATTTTGTATTCCAACTGCTAACTGTTTCCTCACAACAGTGGCGAGTTTACTTGTGCACTGAACTGAATTTTCTGAATCAGAAACATAATCACTGTCTACATAAATTTCAGGTTCTTTGGCAAGCTCAATAACTTTTTCAATAGCCATTTCTAACTGTGCTCTCAGATCACCCCAGTGTTTTGTTTTCATTGTTTTTTTGGGCGAATTTCTTCTGAATTTTCTATTTGAATGAAACTGTGTTGATGCAAAAATCTGTAGGAGAGCAGCTATTCTTTTCATAGTGTTTAACATTTTCCCTCTCATTTGATCATGGTGAGATTTACTAACATGGCGATTACATCCGGTGCATGAGCAATTGCACTTGTGCCCCCCACTCGAGCCAGAGTCACTCTGCAGAAATTGGACAAACATTTCAAGATCAGCTATTTGTGTTTTCAATTGCCCTACTAATTGTTCTTTCATTTTCAAAGGATTAATAATCTGACTCACAGAACTATCGATATATGATTTTAAATCTTCCATAGACATTTTTTCAATTTCATCCAAGTTAAAGTTAAGCTGACCTTTCAGTTGATCTATGATGACCTTTTGCTTTTCAATGACAATGTTTTGAGGAAGTCCTCCGCCTCCTGACTCCCATGCATAGGATTCCAGCTCAGCAAGCTGCTGTTTAAGTTGTCCAATCAGTTCTGCTTGTTTCAATCTCTGTTCCGATAATGTGTCTTCCAGTTCCCTCTCACTTGGGCAAAGTCTCAGGTGACAAGCACTATTTTCCATCTGAGGTATTCCTCGAAATGCAAATTCTTCCAAGCTCTTCAACAATGATTCCTTTTGTTCTACTGGCGCTTCAACAATCTGGCGTAACCTGAATTGAACCTGGGCGAAATGGGTGGTCAAAGCTATAAGTGAGGAATTCATCAATTCATACTGTTCTTCCAAATGCCGAAGCCTGTCTTCATCAAGTGATCCTCCAGGAGAGCCCATCTCATCCCTGAAGATATCATATGCAATCATATCAGAGCCACTTTCCTTAGTATCCTCCATTTTAAGCGCCACTCATAATAATTTTTTGAATTTCAGCTGCAAAAGTGACACATTCATTAAAATAATATTACTCGAAGAAAAGGATAATAAATCATTCTTCAGAATCGATCTATATTCCATTTCGCAAAAAGATGGAGTGTAAAATTAGTAACTAAATATAGGGCATAACACTCCTAAGAAAATGTTCTTGAGCTCAAAAGAAAATGCTATTTCACCGCAACGTCACAGATAAATCCATGTTTAAGCAAGAATCCTTGAAAGTAGGAGGGCGGGGAATGAAACAAGGACGCCGAAATCGTTCGAGGCGTTTCATTTAATACGTTGGTTAGTAAAAAAAAACAATGTAAAAACCAACAATTAACTGGTATCACATGTTTTTAAGTAAAACAATCACTAATATAAATGCAGTGTGAGAGGAGGGTGGCATATGGTCCGCAAGAGAATCGATTTTTGACGTCAGACGAAGTCAACCTACGCACTGATAGCAGGACCTGAGCTAGCGTTGATAACAATATCACAATAAGCAACTTACTCGCCTGTCAAGAGCCTTGTTCCACTTTTCACGAAATGGCATATTTCAACAGTATACAAAGATATACATAAATTGTACCCATTCCAGAGGTCGACGCTGTGAAACTAACTGTAGCCTTTATGTGAACACTTAGAATAGTTGATAATTGTACAATACCAGGCCATGATAATAACTTATAGTGCGATAGGGTAAGTAGTGAATGACTAAATAGCGAGCGGTGTTAACACCGGTGGTGCCGCAGGCCTAGAGCGGCGTATTGACCGGCCAAGGCAGCACCTCCGCCTGCACCCCATTGGCCCACCACATTATCTCGTCCCAGGCATTTGCTCCGACAGAAACTAATTATCTTGTATCTCGGCCTCGATATAGATAGCGAATGCCACAAGTAGCTTAGCAACAGAATTGTTAGACAGGCAAAAAAAAAAAAATGAGAGAAGAACCTTACTTATTAATGTTCAGCTCGATGAGATTGTTGTTGGCAGATTTTATCCTTTGATAGTTCATGATTGTTTATTGGGTTATATACAACTACACGACAAAAATATTAAGACTAGCTTTGATATATTTACATAATAACTAAATAACATAAATTTCCCAATAATACGTAACAAATGTTCATAAATCCGTTTAAGAAATCATAATACAAAACCGTTAAAAGATGAAATTAATGTTGAGAACTCCGGACAGGTATGTAAACATGGAATAAGCTTGATTATACGTTGAAAACGTGAGACAACACATATGCCAAGCAACGAGTTTAATGTTATGTGACATTATTACAATAAAAAAAAAAAAATGACTAAAAGAAGAGAAGTGCAGACGAGAGAATGTGTTGCGGGAAAGCCTCAAGTGCCACTGTCAGGCGCAGCCTCCCACCCCACAGCCCTCCCTAGGCGACCCCTTACCTCTGTTCTCTCGTCAGCTGGATCCAATTGCACACTAGTGGCTGACTATGGGGCATTAATAGCACAACAATTTTATTTATGAACATTGGTTGATCTATATCTGAGTAAGCCAACAAAAAATACCTTTAAACTCATCTGGAATGGCATCAAATGCCGGTTTCTAATGTTCTACTTGTTTGGTGCTCGTCTTGATTTAAAATCTCAAATGCCATTAACTCAAAATTTACCAACCATACTAAGAGATCAGAACGTTAAACATTTAATAGCCCTGAGATGGAACTTGAAATTTCTAGATAGTAAATAGTAGAACTAAAACTGCTGAAGTAAGCATTTATGGTCGTTTTTTTTTTAATAATGAAGATTAATATTATCAATTAATTAATATTAATGAAACTGAAGAAGAAACGTCTGGAAATGGTGTGTAGACGAGAAAGAGACCATTTGAAATTTATCAAACCGCACGGCGTTCGGGATTCGATCAGTATGAACATCAGGGAGTTCCAGGTTTGTTACACCACACGCCGTGAAAAGAAGGTTTTAAATTATTCAGTCGCTTTTTCTTCAAATTAGATATTTTCTTAAATCATTTTAACGTTCGTAAAGTGCGGGGATATTTATCGTTATTATTATGCGTTTAAAACTCCGGCAAGAGCCTGTTGCACAAGGTGATTTTGACTCGACTTTATCCTCTCTTTAGATGTGCCCTTTTAGAAAAAGGATTCTTGTTTAGTTCTTTGATTTCCATACGGAGAACATGGGAAACGACTTGCTAAATTCCAGCTCCCAGGAGAGATTTTTACTGGAAACGCCATTTTCTAGACGTTCGGTTATTTCCACTTTTTCTGCGGTAGAAAAATAACAGGTCTTTTTATTTAACATGTTATCCCTAGAAAGTGAAAAAACAAAAAAATGTATTCTAGCTTGTAATTCCGGTAGGGGATACAATGACTTTAATATAAAGCAAACTGGGTTTGCGCAAGACTAACGACTCATTACTAAGGCAGGACGTATAAGACAGTTTTTTTCAGGGTTTGTCAGTATTTAAGCTACTTAATTTTCTTTTTTTAAAACATTTATTGAAAATGCGATTTTCAGTGACCGAGATGGTTTAAAAAAATATTTGTGGTATACATTGCCGAGCATTCTTCCCTACAATGACAATCTTTACAAAACTGTTGCGGGGCTTAGGGGTTAACTCGGATGTTTAAAGATAGTGTTTTTAATCCTTAATTTCGACTTAAGTTATTTAAGCGATTTTCTCTATAATTTCCATTGCGACAGCTAAGATACCTAGTTTGCTAGAGTAGCAGAGTTATTTAAAAAACAAAATTGCGATTGGTGAAATCCACTTTTAGGCGTTTGACCTAAGCATACGGACCGTTCATTTTGAAAGTGGTGCAAATCTATTTAAAAAATAATAATGAGAAATCAGATAATTTACTTTTAATTTCGTGTGCCCTTTTTATTTACAAACAATTTAAAATTCGTCAGTAAATAAAATAGTGTAATTATGAAAGTGGCGTAAGTCCATTTTCCTAAGAATAACTAATTAATTCTTATAAGAGAGGTGTAAAACTGAGGATTTTATCAGCAAAAGCTTAATGTAATGGAAATACATGGGATGAAAAAGCTCTCTAGCGACAGAAGTGAAGAGGCAACAATGATAATATTGCGTGTACTAACATGTCACGAGACTTTGTGTAATTCCAAATCAGCAAAATGTTTGAGTAAAACGCATTCTTATAATCAGTACAAGATCATCGAAGTGTAGACCTGAGATAAAATTTGATAATATATTTCTTAAAATTATTATACCCTAATCCCCTAGCACAGTCATTACACTGCGTTGCTCATCCCTATAATCTCCTCAGAGACTAAAGCGGCAGTGGCCTTGTGACTTGCTAGAAATGCGTGACAGTGGGAGTCCTGGCCAGTTTCTCAGTCATGTCCTGAGAGTCTGTGGCTCTCGCGCTCTTGGTCAGCCTCCACTGGACTGGCTCGTATCCAGTGACGAGGCTGACGGAGGAGCGTGGGGGACATATCAAGATTCCACTTCCTCTTTCTCACGCGAGAGAGGTGACAACCATGTGGATTTGGGAGGTCTCTGGGCTGTTTGTAAATACTGCATGAATGAGCAAGTGAATGAAAATTGTAAATATGGTATGAATGAAAACATTTATCACAATATTGTTTCGTTTTTTGTTTTTTTTTCTTTTTTTTCCATTTCAATAATTATGAAAGTGGTCTAAGTCCATTTACGACCTAGAAAGAATATATTATTTTAGTTAAATTAAAATAAAAGTCATTTATGTAACCAAATCACATATTTCTAAACACATTGAAACATTGCCAGACTTAGTACAATTTATTTACATTTTTTATTTAATCGACTAAAATGTTAACCTTTTAATATACTTCTTATACCACTTTTAAAATAAACTGTCCATATAGTGCTAGTGTTTGTTTACCAAGTAACCTCTAGCAAGTGACAGTTAAGACTTAGACGAGATAATTGATGTCTATTGCGTCACCGCAACGGCCAATTAGCAAACGAGATGTCAATCAAATAACGTTCATTTATCTGCCCTTTCTGTTGTTCAATTGAAAATATTGAGGCGAGGTTTATGTTGGTAAGCCAAGACGGAATTGGATCCCTGCCACAGATGGATCGATACAGGAAGCAATTGGAACCCTGGGAATTGAATAGTCGGACATTCCAACTTGCCAGAAAGGATATAAAATAAGTATATATAAAATTTTAAAGCCCCCCCCCCTCCTTCCTCCCTCTTCATATCCCCTTGTTACAAAATATAGATTCTACAAATGAATATATTTACAATTGATTCATTATATTTCCTGAAGCTTGGCTACATTTTATACAAATTCTGTTTGTACATTATACATTAATGGACTCAAATTATTAAAAGTGATGAAAGTAGACTTAAAACTAACTTACATCTAACAATAACAACTTAAACTAAATCTTAACCTAATTTTCCCCGACATTCTGTTGGTCAGACATTGTTACCAGAGAACATCGTAGAGCTTTGTATTCATCGTCGAAGGAAATCCAACCAGTGACATAACACTCAGCGAAACACTCAACAGACCTTCGGTGAACTCTCATCCGTCCATCTGGTGTGTAAAGAGAGAAGTGTGACTCATCTGAAAACATCACGATGCTCCATTCGTCAATCATTCCACATACGGTGTTCTCGAGCATATTTGAGCTCTACGGTATCCTATGGTCAACAATGGCCCTGATGCTGGTCTCTGAGGGGTTAAATTCACTTCAGCACGTCTTATTTTAACACTTTCTCCACATACTGCTACTCCCAGAGTTGAATGAAGAAGTTAGTCTCAGTAGCAGTTGAAAACGGATTCCACTGCGTGTGTAGTTCAATAAACGGTCATCGCTTGGCTCTGTTTCTCAGAGCCGAACTGATCCGTGTCTGCGATTGCACAAACCTGTCTCACGGTAACGTGTAATTGCTCTCCGAACATTAGTTTCAGGTAAACCTAATGTACGGGCTGCATATGTTTTTGGCCGACTTCCATTAAAGCCACAAAACGGACTACATGCTAGACCTTTTGCTAAATTTTTAGAGAACAATTACACAATAAATCAAAATATAATTTTCTTGAAATAACCTCAAAACCCAATAGTTGTTGAGTATTGTCCACTGACGGATCAGCGGGGAGAGCAGGCGACAGATGTGGAGACAGCAGGTGTGAGCGGGAGTGAACTCTGACGACCGACTGAAGCCCATCTGGCATATCGCGTCGGTGACCTCCACTATAGCATTTAAGGGGTTGATCGCTGCAATGCTTCAACATCATTTCGAATATAAAAACACTCTTTCGCCTAAGGTAATGAATGACTAAGACTGGGATTTTATGCAGTTTTCCCGGAGCAAAATATTTTTTGCAACATCGAGTACAATACTTTTTAAGACACTTAGTAAACTAAAATATATTTTTAAAAATGTTTCAAGTATTCTAACGGATTTTATTTCATATTTCTTATTAAGTTATACATACTGTTTTTAAAATGAAAATTAGTTTGTCGCTTTTAATTGGAAGATGAGAATTTCGAAGAAATGATAAACTGCTTGTTAGATTCTTGGAACAGGTGGCCATATTTATTTTGATAATTAGACGGAGAATTGTGTGAAAGATGCAGTCTTGGATAAATGATTAACCACCTGTCGGATAGTTGATTTTCTTCGTTAGACTAGAATTATTTATTTCTCTGCAATTACATAATCCCTAACTCCTTTCCCTTCACACTCATAATTTCTATTGATTGATCTCTTCAGTTGAAGTGGTGATTTGATACAGTAAACGTGAAAAAGGGTTGGTAGACAATTCCAAAAGTTCCGGTGAAAACAAGAGACGTCAAGGTCTCTTGTACATACATTGATACAGCAAAATATAAAAATACAATTTTTTTTTTTTTGCGTTACCGTTGTTATAGCTATGTGGACCAATCAGAACTTGAGGTCTTAATAACTTCTGAACCGGTTGAAGTAGTGATTTCATACAGCAAACGTTAACAAGTGGATGTAAACAATCAAAAAAGTGCCGGTGAAAACCTATATTGGTACGGCAAAACATAAAGAAAACAAGGAAAGAAAGGCAAGGTTTTTAACAAACTTTCTTGGCTGTGATTCAACACCGCGTAAGTCAACTAACTTTGAGAACAAATTTGTGCCGTGCTTTAATTAGGGCCGATATCCCCTTTTATATAATATTTAGATTCAAAACTTATTGCGATAAAATTACAATGTCATTAAAGTGTTTTTTAATTAAAAATCAAGAAAAATAAATATATAAACGCGCTTATATTGTATAATTATGTGTACAATCTATTTAAACAAAATAAATACAATATTTCATTTATTTATGTAGAGTAATTGTTAATAACCACTCTTGACTTAGGTTAGATAGGTTGGCAAATTGGGGACCCAGGTAGCCAAAAGCTCTAGGTACGCTACTGACAGGAATTATAAACCAGCATGTTATAAGTAAAAAAACAGACTCATACTGATTAACTTTTATGCTGGCTTAAGTGGCAGCTCACAAGCATAAAGATTTAAAGTTCTCATTCCCCCCCCCCACAGTTCAGAGCATATCAGAAACGCTGATGCAAATAGTCTATCAAAGATGTTCCAACAAATAAAGTTTTTAATTATAATAACTCCTGTAATATAAGTATTACTTTAATTAATAAATTTTCTGCACATTAGAAAAAGCACTTATAATCTGCATTTTATCATTTTGCGACCGTTAGTTTCTTCACACTTTGACGATTGTGAAACAATTATTATATTTCCTGCGGCAAACTTATTTATAACACATGTGTTAGTGCTGAGTGCGGAGTCATTGTTTTCCCGAAAGTTTTTATATTTGGCAATGCTTTTCTACTGTTGAACAGTCAACCTCAGTGCTAAAACTACCAACAACGACATAATAACTATAAAGGACATATATTATGATCACAACTTGCTGACTTCGGGCTAATGTGAAATAAGGCTACACATTTTAAAACAGCGATTTCAAAAACAAAATTTACCTGTATTAATGATTGAATATAGTTTATTTAATTGACTAGCCAAACGCTCAAGACATAATTAGAGAAACTGGCCATTGCCAGGACTCCCACTATCACTTAATTATAGCAGGTCACGAGGCCACTGCCGTTTTAATCTCCGAGGAGGATTATAGGGGTGAGTGGTGCAGTGTAATGACTGTGCTAGGGAATTAGGGTGGTTGGAGAGGTTACTATGGAATTTTATGAACTTTGAAGGGATGAGTTCAAGAATATAGTGTATACTCACATCATTGTGAAGGGTTTCGTTGCTGACGTAATAAGGGGGATTTACTACTGTTCTCAGGACTTTTGATTGAAAGGATTGGATGCCCTGGATGTTCGACTTTTTTGATGTCCCCCATAGCTCTATTCCGTATGTCCAGATTGGCTTAAGTATAACTTTGTAAATAAGTAGTTTATTTTCTAATAAGAGATGGGATGTCCTTCGAAATAGTCTGTACAGTTGTCCAAAGCGTCTGTTTAGTTCTTGTCTTTTTAGCCTCGTGTGTGGGTTCCATGTCAGTCTTTTGTCGAAATACCGTACTGTCTCAGACACAGGGAGAGGAATTGAATTTAAAAAGACTGGCGGACAGGACTTGCGGCAGAGGGTAAAGTTTATGTGGGAACATTTTCCTTCATCGACTTTGATTCGCCATTGGTTGCACCAATACTCGATCTCGTCAAGGTGTTTTTGAAGGTTTTGGGATGCTATATCAGGGTCTGGATGGGTTGACAGGACTGCAGTATCGTCTGCGAATGTTGCCAAGAAGGTATTGGTGGTAGAGGGGTACGTACTGATATCATATCTACATGACAGAGATACCAGGTACTCCATAGTAGACTATTAGGACAACGTAACACATGGCGGGGCATTAAGTATTTTTAATCGTCTCTTAGTTCCTTGTCATTTTGAAGTGAAGTAGGGGCCCCAAGTGAGTCGATTGTTCAGTATAAATCCTTGATAGATGGTCTGGGATTCAACAGGATTGGTTTGGTCGAGAAGCAAAACTGGAGTACATGATGTGCGAAAGATAGTGAAGGTGGCATGATAGGACTAGTCAGCATTCACATCTTCATTTGGAGGAGCATTTTCTATGTTAATCATCACAGTTTGATAAAATTATCCCGTCAAATGTGTGATTAGCGTGAATATCAGCCGAAAGGTCTCCTGTTACAGCGGAGGGGGGAGGGGAAAAAAACAAAAAAAACCAACCAAAATATATAATTGATTAAGTATGATGATGCAATAGCTGTTGGATTGCGTAACACCGTAGTCACGGTTCAAGTTACAAGGTGCGGAACAGATGACAATACTTCCGGTAACAAGACAAGTACTGCAACGGTTAGGGCTTTCCATGGCTGCTTCCTTCAAAGCCTGATACATGATTATATTTTATAAATGTATATACAATTACATTATAAATTATAATATTAATTTATAAATACGGAGTCAATGTAAATATAGTATAAATGTGATATTGCATCACAATTATCTATCACCCTTCTGGGAAAGCTTGTAATTTTAATCATAAAATGATTTTTTATTGAAAAAAGTGAAAGCCCTAATATCCTTCGATGCGAATCCTAACTTAATAAATAACGTGTTGATTTGTTATCCTTATAATCAATGTTAAGTCTGTATTTTAACTGGTAGATTTTGATATAAAATTACTTATAATTGTTTAGATACAGCTAAACAACTGTTTAAGCAATGTTTTTTTATGTGTAATTTTATTACTTATTTGTAACCCATTGAAGTATGTATCAAAAAATATTTGTTATCTTTATTTTAGGCTTTGAAAAGAACAATATTGTGATTAGATGGATCTTTTCATCCATTCATAAAAATAATAAAATCAAGTCAAGTATGGTTTTTCTTAAGGTTACGAAAAAGATTTTGTCAGTTTTCATTATTTTTTTTACGACTATAGTTCACTAGCCCCTACATATATTATACAGGCATATTATTAATTTGAGTATCCAGATTTTTGATTTGAAACTCTACACAATGTGCCAGAGAATTATTTTGATTACTAATTGATGACACTTCATAATGTCTCTAGGGGATGACTTTATTTTAGCATCACCGGGGCAACAAATAGAACCAACTACCATTTCTCTAAAAATAATAACTACTCTAGTTAAAAACAGTGGACATGCTAATGACAGTTTTCATGATTTTTTGTTATAGTTTGAATACATAAATTAAATATTGTTCACTAGGTCATCAGTTATATTAAATCTTTAATTTAATGTCCATCTTCAAATTTTATAAAAGCCAAGTAATTAATTAATGACATTCGATCATGATTTATGAAAATGGATATATTTCTCATGTATTTCCAAGATAAAACCAGGCCCTGCAACTAAAATCTACAATTGAATAAAGGACTCGCAAAGTTGAGGACAGGCAGCTATACATACCGGTGAAAATATTAAGTGTTTCTGAGTAACAAAAAAACAAGGGAACTTTGAAAAGATAACTTAATATGCTGGTAGAATTAACCCATCCGATTGAACAGGTTATGCTTATTTCTTTCGAAAAATACACTCTCCAGTCAGCAATATACTATCGGAGAATAAAATATTGAACTGTGAATTTCTAGTTAAACACCTCACATCATCCTTCCAGCATAAGTTCTTCCCATTTTAAGGTATGCGAACATTTTTAACCCTTCGACGGTAACATGGATGAGCCACCTTATTAAGGTAACAAGAGTGACCTGTTACCCCACATATTTAATTAGCAAAATACAAAGGAAAAAAAATCGTTTAATATCAAAATCAAATAGTGTATTTTCTTTAGTACACTTTAGGGAAAGTTTTTGTACGAATTAAATATTTATTAAAAAACAAAAGAATAGACAATAAATACGAATGTCACGTCGATGTTTGGCACACAATCTCTGCACTTCAACCAAACTGTTTTTACTTTCCTGTCCTTTTCTCTAGGGCATAATACGTGGGCATAATAGTACGGTGGTTCTGCGGCTTCTTCTGCCTCTGGAAGGGCAAGGAACTGTTCGATTTTTTCACTCAGCTCGACATGAGGATTGAGAAGCTACATCCCAATATTTTTAAAAATTTAACTTTTTATACCTAAACTATAGCATACCGAACAAAAAATGCTCTCTGTAGCGATATGTAGCAACCGCTAACTATATATGTAAATTTCCCTACACTCTGGTTCATAATGTATTATAATAGAAATGCAAATCTGTGTATACTTCTTGTAATAAATCATAGAGGGATCGGCAGATGGAAACAAGTAACAGAGGGTCGTGCAATAAAACCTAGGGCCAACCACCTGCCCCTAATAAAATAGACCTTCAGTCATGTTCCCGCGGTCATAAAATCATGCCAGAAACAGTTTACATCACGTAGCTCGGGAGGTGTGACATCATAAAGCACACCCTTTTGGACCAACGGGTCAGACCACCTACACAGACCAGACACAGGCTCCGCCTCCCGGCAGGGAAGGGCACGGGTATTTATATCAAGGGGTTTTCGCCCTGAGTCACTCTGTTTCATAGTCTCCACAGCCACACTACTTGACTTTACACCAGGGCCGCTTGGCCCTGGTAGGCTCACTCTTCACTCTTCTCCAGTCTCTGCATCTCGAAAGTCGCGATCCTCCCGGGCCCCGGGAGTAAGCCCACTCAGCCTTCCGCTAATCTACTCTCGCTATGCCACACCTCTACGACGGCACCTTGCCTCACAGCCTCTAGCAGACCTCTGACGACTTGTACCTATTACGCTGCCGATTTCTCGCCCGAAATCTGAAAACTGGTCTTATTCTTTATGAACCTCTGAACCTCATCCTGAACACAGTGTCTTGTCGGGAGACATCCCTATCAATAAATGGAGTCAGATATTAACGCCTACATGGAACATGGTCCATGTTATTAACTACAACAATCCGCACTTGTCACCAGGGCTAGAGTGATCAGGCACTCCCCTAGTGACGCCCCCCGACAATTGTTGACCTCCGACAATTGTTCACACCTTTTCCGACACTCTCAAATGCCACTGCCGAGTTCCCCTTCCTTTCGTATAGTTACGGACCATTTTGTCGAATGTATATTAACTCCACCTCTAGTGGAGGTATAGAAATAACAACATAGAACACACAAAACAGTACTGATTCATAACTATTTAAAAACACTAGCAATAGAAAGACCTCGTACCTCATGGAGGAAGGAGATTAGTCAGAACAAGGATACACAGGATGTGTCAGGTCAGACTTTCCTTGAAATCTCTCTGGGGTGACTCACAACCCCTATTACCTTTCTAGGGTTAAATAAAATGTCACTTAGATCAAATACTAGATGTAGCATCCATGATATCTTTGTTATATTTGCCGAACTTCATATCTCTAGGTCAAACAACATCCTGAACACACATGGACAAAATCTATTTTGAAAATAAGACACTAAAACATAAATTAATTGGCCGACTTTTCAAAATCTAATAAATTTACAGGTGAACACGTTTCACCCTAAATGGGAAAAATTTAGGACACAGTAGAATATAAGATTAACATTTCTGAACGAGGAATGTGGTATTTTAAGTCCATGACATTTAATGAACGCACAAATGACTTGGAAAAGGGCACGCCCTATATCTATACCTCTCGGAGATTAGAGCTTTGATTTTACGGCTAATATCACGCCAGTGGGGAAATAAACTTACAAGAAGAAAAGTGAAAAAGCCACTGGGGTGAGAGTGGTTTTGAAAGTTCAAAGTGCTTAACAGGAATAAATCATATTTAGAAAGGGGAAAACTAGACAATACTTTCCAACCAAATAAAAAAAAGTTAAGGTATAGCGACCGTGTAAAATAACAATATCATTGCAAATCCTTCTTTAAAAGATTAAAAAAGATTCTTTTTTAAATTATTAAAACAAAGACGGCGAGTTTACTGCTCTACTAGTTTAATTTATTTTTTTAAGCAACTACAATTTTCATATATTAATTTTCCCCCCGCGTTACCGTATTTAATAGGTTATTTGCTTGCCATGGGGAAAATGGAATTACTTATTTATTAGGGAAAATTAGATAGTTATAGATTCTGGACTGTGTGTTGTGAGATCATAGAAGTTGAAGAAGATGCGGGAGCAAATTCTTTATTTCTGTGACAGCAGTTAACAGCAACATCTGTCTCTATATTGGAACGGTGGACCAAAACGGACGAACAATGGACTACGAACGCAAGCTATTCAACAACAACCCCTCAAAAGTAAAAAACATATAGTGATTAAAATACTAGCCGGCAAAAAATTAACCTCGGAACTGGCATTTTGACCGGACACTGCAGATTAAGTCAATACCTACCCTTGATTGGCGTATACCAGAACTTCATTTACCTTAAATGTAAATTGGAGAAGAAACCTCCTACCACTTTTTGCGAAGCTGAAATATTTACCAAACTAAGGTTTTGTACCTTAAGCTGCGACAGGAAATTCCATTATAGGAACTTCCGATTCCATCAAATGAAAGACAATTCTTGATTTCGTTAGGAAGACAGGTTCCAGGAGAAACAGTAGTATGGAAATGGGTATAATACAGGAGATGAAATAAAGGGTCATAGACCTAGTTGTAGGACTAATAAATCTTTCGTCTAGCTTTCTTCTGTCACCAGACAGTAATCGGCGAGATATGAAGTGTTTTCCTATATAATATTAAAATATAAATTAGGCATTATAAAAATGGTTCTTTTGTCAAAGTAAAGCCTCTCCATTTGGGCTCGGCAATCACAAAACGAACCCAATATGAGTTCGTAATATGTTTACATCCTACTTGACTTGTTAGTGGATTCCGAAGTTTTTATTCACATTACCATAAAGCACCCTCGCAAAAAAATTACCATATTCCTCTATGGGGCTGTCATAGTACTTTCGAGAATAGTAATGAGGTGACGTCAAAATGCAAATAGCCCTCAATGCCAATGCCCCCATAACCTTGTGCAAGAGCCTTACCGGCCGGCCGAACATGAACGAACGAATACATAAATTAAGCAGCAAGATATTCTTCGTGGACTAACAGAGAATTGGAATGGGATTGGAGATTGGTCCGACAGTTCTAAATCTAAATTGATCGGTATTCGAGAAGCTGTTTTCTTTTTAATACTATAATCTTGTCGGCACATATCCACGTATACAATGTCTACGGAACTTAGGTCGTAACATATTTTCGTTAGAGAGGGGGGGGGGACTAAGACTTAGGGCATAGCATACAAAGACTCATGTGTACGAAATTTATGGTAGACGGTCAGTAAGCTGATTGAACTATGATTTCGATGTCGATTAGATGCTAAGAAAATGGAAGAGTAATCTGAATAAAATAGATAAAAATTTTCAACTTAATGTTTCTTACGCTTCTATAATAGTTTTGAAAAAAAAAAAACCAAGGAAAACCTCTAAAACGACCACAAGTGACAGATATACTAGGTAAAAACCCCGCTCCTGCCCATTTATGACTCATTCTGTTTATGGTCTGGAGTTGCCTTGATGGAAACCTATCATCCAGGTAAGGCCTGCGCCCATATTTGGAGTGTCCTGTCTCAGTTCAAGGCAGATGTTGTATATGGGTTAGTAGCGATATTAAATTATCATATTTATATTTTTAAATAAATAAAACTATTACTTATAAATAGAACTTTCTTTATAGAAAATTGTAGATGGAACCCACAGCTTACCAGCGGCATTCTTCACCGCGCTCGAACAGAACAGGCGGTGTGTCGAAACGTTTGGTTTCGTAATTCGCCAGTCAAGTACGGTTATTGTTTGGTAATCCAAGGTTTCGGTTTGGCTATAGCCAGCACTAACAGGACCACGGTTCAACCCCCCGAGAAGGACCAGAGTTAAGACGGCTCATAGTATTAAGAAGATATGAAGCCCTACCTTCCTTTAGTTGAGTTATTAATTAATGACTAACACGAATTCATATAGCATATTAAAATACAAGATAGATTTAGAGATAGAATTTAATATATAACAACAATCAAGAAATTAATTCATTAATGTTGCCCCGGCTTACAAAGAGTAGGGCAGGTTTACCAGGGAACTTAAACCCCCCAATACCTCTAGTTAGCATTCTTATCATTTCTGAGACCACCTTAAGTAGATAGCATGTTTTCTACATGTATTTTTCCTAGTGCCTTTTGCAAACATGTTAAACCTTTGAAAGCTAAGAGATTAGACATTAAGAACAATACACGGGGTTCACTGATGCAGGTTATTTTTTTTCCTTTCGGACGGCTAAAGGAAATTTCTATGTATACAGGAGACTGTTCAAATTCCTCGAGTACATACAAGTATTTTTTTCGTGTTCCTCAAAGTTCTTCCCTGAAATCTGGTGTGATATTCTTTTTCTTTCCAGGGATGTCAATTCTTATTCCTATATATTTGTTCGCCATAATAGGGGAGTTGAGAGGCGTCGTTGCATTATTAATATGAACTTTAACTTTTATTAAATGTATAACTGTTTTTAGTTTAACCTGACATCCAAGCAATATCAGATACAGTTGAAAAAAAAATTAATAACATGGTAAGGTTACAACACGTTATAACAGGGGAGAATTTGGTGAAATACCTGAAGAAACTTTAAAAAACCAAATTAAAAAATATATTATAATATACTTGTAAGCGTGTAGAAATTATTGCAAGCGTAGAGGGTAAATAATGAGTTTTTTCTTCAAAAAAAATGTTCATAACCCCTCGCTTGAAAAAAAAAATCCAGGCAAGGCCTCTGATTCTTGTTACTACTAGATTATATTACGAACAACGTAAAATTTATTTAGTCAAGTTTACTGTTGTGGATGGGACAATGTAACGAAACCAGTTTATTTATGACATTCCATCCTTACGCGACATAAATCAGGTTAATTACCTAGCGTCTCCTATAACGCCATTTTAACAATATTCCGCATTTCATCACTTGAACATTCGGGGTTGAAGAGCCTTTACGACTCTTGCAACAGAAGAAATTTTTTTTTTTCAAAATAAAGGAACATTTCCTCGATCAAATAAAAAAATATTGTACATAATACACTACAGACATTTACGTAACTTAGATCACTTACAAAAAGTGATTGTTTTCTACGATATTGCTGAATTCTGGCTTCTCCTTTCGGTTGGAGATCGTATAAAACAAAAGAATATTCGGTAGATTTCGGATATTTAAATCACCAAATTAGAATAGAAGAAAATAATGGGCTGATGTTGCAGAGAGAGTTGGTCGGTCCTCAGCAGGGATTATTGGAACGGAAGGTGTTACAACCTCAGCTGTAACGCTTTCACTATTTAACTTATATCTAAAGCCACCATAGAACCAGCAAGTGTCACACATTACCACATCCGACAACGCGAAAACTGTCGCGAAAAAATATTAATTTCATCAGGCCATATAACGCTGTGAAGATATAGCGCCATTAATTATAACAACAGTTGGTATTCTTCTTCAGAGGTATCTTATCAGATAATCTCATGTTTACAATGTAAATGACTTGATCTCAAGCACATAATATTTGTGCATATAAGCCAGAATGATAACCCTGATTTACACTATCTACCGTCCATAGCTCTCGGCTGAATTACGAATATACTATACTCAGGAATATAAGTAAAGCTCATCTAAGGTTCTTTATTTTACAGTTAGTCTGACTCAAGCTATTTCTCCTTCAAATCCAGCTTTCCCATAACAAATTGGCATTCCTTCGCACGACTTCAAACATTCTGAGAACGCTGCTATTCCCTCACGCCTGATCTTCTTTCGTATTAAACTGGACTACCTAACCAGGCAGTATGATGGGGTTTTGGACAATGATAAATACCGGCTATTATTTACGACACCAATATTTATTTTTATTTAAGCATATAATATGATAATCAGAGAGAGAAACAACAATTTATTAAGATAAAATTACAATCTGCCTTAGGCAATGAGTAATATGATAATAAAACCTTCCTTTCCATATTGTTTTTTGGGAATAGTTTTTGAGCAAATTTTGCTGAAAACCATGTCCAAGTAATAGGGCTTTAATAATCTCTGCATCCTTCTCTTTTATGAGACCATCATCTCGGTTTATGTTTAGGGCCACAAAAGATCAATTTATGCTTTTACATGGGGAGGCTACGGTCGTGGGGTCACCGATTTCAATTAACCTTTTTTTTTTTTTGTGATACTGAGTAAAAATATATAATTATAAAAAAATAGACTAATGAGACACGCCTTAAACAGGATTATCAATAGGGTGTGAATCAAATGTTAAGCTTTTTGGCACTGTGTACATGAGGCACGCTGCCACATTAGGTTGATGACTAAACGGTAATTCAAACAAAACAAGACTTCCCTTAAGGAGGATTTTTTTTTTGGAATAGAGGGATTTGTTGGAACATGAATATTTGACTTGATTATAAAGTTTTGAGAACTGTTACAGCGAAAAGGGGAATAAGATACCTGAAGCGCGTCTTCTAATGCATATCACAGCAGTTATCGAGCGGATATGTAACATTACCAAATACGTAAGAGCCTTCAATGAGATTCAAATTTCGAAGATAATAAAAGAATTCTATCACACTGATTGAAAGTTGCATACCTTTCACCAGGGCTTCTCTATATTCTCATCACTTGACAATTCTTGCAACATTAAAGAGACGTGCTCATAATCATCATTAGTCTTATTGACGTGCCCACACGAAATATTTTGCAACCAAGAAGAGATGACGCATCTGATCTCGTGTTAACCTAAAGTCACTAGAAATCATCTTCTTAATTGTCACTTTCGTAATTATAATAAAAGTAAACCAGTCCTTAAATTGGAATGAGATTCTCAGTCTGGCGATGACCTTCCAGTAATTTCTTCAACACTTAGAAAGTATAAAATCTTGTACCCGAATTTATTTTTGTTGGTTTTAGAGGATGCCAACCACAAGACAAGGGTTATTGATATATGATCATATTCTTGATTTTGGTTTTGCAGCAGCAACTTTGGAAGTGATTTAACTTGATTATTATTTTACAGTGCTTAGAATGATATTTGCAATGTAAAAAAAATCCAAAGCCAAGTAACATTTTTTTTTTTTTTTAAGATTTAGCTCTTTTTCTCTTGTTTTAGTTTCTTCTAAGTCCTTAATTAGACCATTAACTCCTTTATCATTTCCATGTATCCCTTCTCTGGAATATTCTACTCACAACTTTTCTTTCTGAACTTACGCTCTTTAATTTTTAAGTTATTGGACTCTCTTCTTAATTTATCTATCCCTGATTATCTCATAATAGTTTACTATCTCTTTTTAACACCTTTGTTTTCCTACTTGTAACATGCTAAAATATTTTACATCAAGTCAGTTTTTTCCTCGACATCAATTAACTGTCCAATATTCAGATACCAACAGGGTAAGCTTCAGAAATATTAATTGGAAAATATTCCTCCATAAAAGCAAGCTAACCCATCCATTTCTTGTCTGTTCATTCCATTTTTGAATGTTTGATTAGGTTCCATCAGAATTGAATGAAACAGAAGAATTAGTTGATGTAAGGACCAGGAAAATTCCCGTAAGCATACATTTCTTCTTTACTGCAACTACAGTCTAAAAATATAAAATGTAGATGACATTGAATGACCTTGGTTTTGTGAAAATGTTTTTGAGAACCACAGTTATAAACAATTGCAACAAAAGCAGTTACAAACAATTTGTGATATCGTGATAAGTTGAAATGTTAACTATTCCGTATAATTAATAAAGTTAATTTTGGAATTCGCTATGATTCAAATTGTTCCATTCACAAAGTTGAGAATGGTATGATTAAAAAAAAAAATACTAATTAGGAGCATCTTAGATATAAATTTTTATGACTGATTAATCGAGCATAACTAGTTTCAACATTTTAGAAGAAAAACATATAAATTCCCGTGATCTTAATGTACTATCCATGAACGAGATTTCAGAAATTTCTTTAAAAAGCATATTAAAAAGTTAACATCTATTTATGTAATTATATGCATTGATACCTATATCTACATCAAACTAGAAATCAGTTAATCAAGCTGGAATTTTACAAAGAAATAAATCATTTTGCAACAATTTTTTGTTACTTAAAATTCTATTGTTACTAGTCTGAGGTCAAATAACATTGATAGAAAGCTCTGTCCTTCAGCCAGTGTCAGATTTTTGGTAATAACTTCAAAAAGTATGATGATATTCTTGCATCCATGTATAGAGTTCAACAAAGTACAACAATTTTAAGATGAGTTGTCAATTATATCATTCAATCATTCTTTAAATAATTTACAACCAGGTTGTAATAATAGGTAATAAAAAGGAGAAATAAGCATCTTCACCTGCATTGTATACATATATACTTCTAAATAGCCATGTTGAAAAATTCAGAGATGAGTTTTAGAATAAATAGCTCAATTCATGTTAATCGAACTTTATTTAAATTATTTTAATCAATTCCGGGTAAATTGGTTTCTCTACAAGGTGCAAAACTTAGAAAAATGGAAAGCCCTATTGACTTTTCTAAAGCCTAAACAACTAAAGTCGATGGGAGAGATCATTGGAAAAATAAAAAAATTACTTATTATTATTTACTATTAATTATTTACTAATTAAGAGCAGACCGCCAATACCAAAATATATTTATGTTAACATAACGAGAAGGAAAAAAAGAAAAGAAACAAACTAACAAAAAAATTTATCTTCACCAAGTCCATACACATATTGAATCAGAAGTCTAATAGAAATAAAATGAGAATAACACCTCTTCTACTTGCTCTTACATTGCATTGCATATGATTAGTCTACTGAAATATAGTCCCATTTGGGATTGATCTTTAGTCAATAGGATTCCTTTTTCTTTAGAAAATTCATTGGTTAACACTGAAAGTCCATTATTAATTAACTAAAAAAAAATTAACGTCCATGTACTGTTGTCACGATAAAAAATATTGTGCGACTTGTTATCAATAAGGGAAGATTTGAATTCAACTAGCATGATGTTTAGCCCTTATATCACTCAGAAAAATTTCAGTATCAGTTTAGCTATAAGATATCCATTATGTAAAGAAATGTATAAATACAAATAAGCCAAAGATCAGGATTAGGTGACTCAGTTATGATAGATCACAAATACATATATAATCCATAATCGAGGCCCACTATTTTTTCAAAGCAAATAAGATGCGTATAATATAATTTGCTGATAATTTGGTAACTAATAACATAAACTAACGATTGTTTAATAACATGGTAATAAACAAACAAGATAAGCTACACTATTCTGCATGATGATAAAAATAATATATGTATTGACGTATGCTTATTAATTTAATATTAACTCCAATAAGTTCTTAAGTGATTGTTTCTTTATTACTAGAACAAACACTATCTATTATTATAACTTTAATTGCTGGATTTAAAAAAGGTTGTTCGTGACAAACACATAAACAGTCTATCTTCCAAGTAAATACTGGGTACTAACAATATATACTATTACATTCAAACAACAGAATAATGTCAACATTGTTTGAACCATCAGTAATTTGTTATATAGCACTCTCATTGGAGTCAATTATGTTCACATTAATAATTTAATTTAATATATAAAATGCTGTCAAATGCAAACAAGGTATGAAGGAAAAAAGTACAAATGGCTATGCTGTACTCAGTTTTGAAATATTCATAATTTGCCATGATTTATTTAAAGAACTAACCAGTCCCACTGAAGAAATAAGCAGCAAATGACTAAGAGTCACAGGAGAGAGTTATTGTTAAGGTTGTCAGAATGGATATCAGAAGGTTTGGGGTTTGAAACGCAATGCCATTGTTTTCACTTTAAACAATACCACTATACTTATTTAACTTCAAAGTTTGTTAGCTAAATAAGAATTAATTTACATATAAATAATAAGATTTAGAGACAATACTCAACAGCATGCCTCAATATTTTTGCCCTTGAATAATGAATGTCAGCTTGAGTGAGGACTAATAAGTAACTACCTCCTTAAAACAGTCTGAGTCATAACATGCAAGGTAAAAAACAATTCAAAAACTTGAATAGCCATTCTATAACAACTGAAAATAACATTATGTACTCAATAAATTAAACTATTAAATTTTATGGCCCAAAGTTACATTAGCTATTTGTGACAACGAAATCATATGTTTTACTAATAAATTATTCTATGATGGAAAGTGTATCCAGGATACTTATGTTTACAAGATAATAAAGGCATTAATGTATGTTTACTAATGATAGAAAATTTATGCTTAGAGACATACCTTGTTGGATGCTTTAGGTGGTGTAGAAGAATTATAGCTTGAATCCAGGGTTGAGAAACTAGATTTGAAAAAGAAAACAAGACTTACAACTGACAGTAAGACAGAAATAAAAGGCTGCCAAGAATAGAGAATGGCTACAAATAATTACATTCAACTGATATATTTCGACCTAGACAGAATATATATAATTGACTACAAATACCTTTCGGTCCTTGGTTTAAGACTCCATTCGGCATTAACACTATGGCCAGAATTTACTTGACGTTCTAAAACCAATGAAATCAAACAATAACATTGCATGACAATACCATTTTATAAACTTTGATGATAATATTATACCATTTTCATTGTGATCAAGCAGAGGAGCATCGATTTGCCTCTGAAGTTGTCTCGTTTCATTAGTAATTGACCTAACTCTGCTTAAAAGCTCTTCATAACTTGACACTGGTAACGTCATAACTTAATAACACCAACAGTTGATAAAGAAACGACCAAAAACTTGTTAACAGGAAAAGTAAAAGTTGCAAACCTATTTGTAGTCAAACATAATTCCAAACAAGAGAGAAACATGAACGGATTCGTCATTGACTTCTACCACCAGCCAATATCTACAAACTAACTTAACTAAACACTACAAGAGAATTGTCACAAAACAATTAATCGAACACTCTGACGACCAAAGCACTAGGAACATCTAAGCAATTACCCTCTCACTGAATACTCTATTTACTTCGGTTAAGTTTCAGCAGTGTTGTTAGCTCTAACGACAGAATAATTTGTAACTTCATAATTTTTTCAAACTGTTACATTTCAATTTTAACAACATAGTATTTAAAATTACTTACCTTAAAACTAATATATTGGTCCTATAAAGTTGCTATTAATTATTAATAACTTATTTCCATGACCCCCCTTCCGTAACTTTCTATCAACAAGTTGACAATTTGTTTATAACGAATCGCACCAACACATCTTCAAACGAATAATCATATCTGATCATTAACATATAGTTTAATCGGTTAAAACAGAACTTAAATTTGTCAAGTAGTATATATTATTTTTATGAATTATGTATTGCGTTGTATTTTTGTGACACTTAATAGATAATATAATAAATGAAACAACTTTGGATTTTTTCTTATTCACACTAACATTTATTTACAGTTAACAAACATTTTTACACTATATATCTTACCAATTATCTTATTTCTTTCTTGTTTTAGTACCTGTTAAACATCCTGTTGGCTAAGGTATGCCCTCGTTACATTTTGTAGTACATACACAGAAATTTAGCTAATATTATCTATTCATATCGGTACAAAATATGGAAACATTTCTTCAAATTCAAAGCCCTTAGTAATGCTGGTGGCAAAACACTGGTTTCAAACAACTTCTGGAATTATGCTATGGTTGTGGTTTACGTAACTACATTGTCATTATCATTATACACATACATAAATCTCATCGTATTCTTAGAGCAATAGCAGTATAGCTCTTAAATAAAGTAAGCCTTCACTCCAACACTTAGTACAGCAAAGATAAAAACGAAATAAGTTAAACGAAGGCTCCTTACCAATGTCCACCTCTATAATCATTGGCCAGAACCGGCCAGATCATGGATTTACTGGTTTACATCAGCATCTTTATCATTAAAGAAACAGACATATTTCTGAGATGCATCTGAATAGCTTAATGGCATATAAACCAATATCATACACTTGTAAATATATTTGTCAATGATCCTAAAATACAGAATCTTGGATCTTCTTAACCAAAACTTAAAAGTTACAATCTTTTCTGGACATTTTTTTTTTTGGGGGGGTCTCACACACAAATAGTTACTTCCCTCTGTGTTGGTTGTAAGGCTCATTCCAGCAGTAGAGACTTTGATACTTTCGAAATGTTCCCCTTGGCGGGTTGAAACGTTTGACAAGCAGTATCTAAGACATCAGTGAATCATAAATTTAATGAGCCTATTAACAACCATACCAGTGATAAGTAACTCGAATCCTCTCTCGGCTTTCTTCAGTACGAGTTATGAGTTACAGATGTTAGTCCAGCACTTATCGCTCCATACATTCCATTATCTCCCATTGCTGTAATATATTTTAACGATTAAGACTAGGCACCCACTGGCGATATTCTGTTGCAGCGGCTGAACAGTTCTAGTCGCAGAATTATATTTTGGTCCATCAAATAGTCGCGGCTCGAAAAAAATGGATTTCAATGATATGGCATGCATTGTTGGTCTGATGTTACACATTCGATATAAAAAGAAACGTAAAGGCGACAATATTTGGTGCATCCCATTGTTAGTACGAGGCTTCGGAAAGGAAAATTTTATAAGATTTACGATGATCTGAAATGGTGGACGTTTAATTTGCTTTACATTGTTTCTTTTTAAATAAACCTTCTATAACAACCAGATTACAATCGTTTATTTCTTTCAATGATCCCGGATAAATCAATTGACGACGAGAATGAACTTTTTTAAGTTATATTAGTCCAGTGGAGTGAAATCAGTGATTAACCTTTGAGGGACCTGTCTACATCTTAGCTAAGCAACTACATCCAGCTATCTACTGTTCAACAATTGGGGGTTTGTCTGAATAACGGTCTACGTTACATTTTGAGTTAGGGAAATTAAGTTAAGCGGAAAACCAACAGACTTCGTTTCTATACCACTTTACACGGCTGGAATGGTGAGTTCTATAATTGAAACAACGGTTCATGGCCCAGTTACTTAAGGAACATGGGAAGCTACATAGAACGTTATTCGGCCAAACCCTTCAATTATTCTAGTTCTATTTTCAATTTTAAATTTACAATGAATGCTGAGAAGTTTCAGGGTTTTCTGCAGACCTCTTCTCAGTTACTATCCCTAAATCAACAAAACCTGATCTAACAGTAATTTATTGACAGTAATAGTAATGTGTCGTTCTTTTCAATTCAACAGTTGAGAAATTCAAGTCTTGTATTGATCGTTTTGAAAATTATGCTACAATAAAAAATATGAACAATGAGACCAAAAAGGCTCAGTTACTTCTTTCTTCAATAGAATAACATAGCTGATTGCCTTGTCCCCTCACCCCAAAAAAACATTAAAATATTCAACTACAAGTTTCTCTTAGCAGAATTTGCCAAAATACTATCTTTAGGTACAAACATGGTTGTTTTTCAACATAATGTTTTTTCAGAATGAGACAAGAATCATTTCTGAACACGTGGCAACAGTCCAACTGTGAATTCCATGTTCAATGTTAATTCCCGAAAATGTCTGTTTTTTGGAATTTTCCTAAGGGTTCAATTCGTCTAGGAGATCCATGATGATTAGGTTCGTGAGCTCTTGCTGCAGACCAGCATTACAGAATTCTGGAAAAAGCACTTGCTTGGATTGGTAGCACCCCGAATTCATTTTAAGAACTGGCTCACAGGAGACACACTCTGGATCTCCCAGAATGGAATTCTGGCCCTAGTGCGAGAAAAATTTTAAGATTCCAGTGGTCATATCATGAAAAGCCGAGCTCTGGCTCACGCTACCCTTCAATACCACAGTCTCGAGAATTCCTTGTTAGGGATTGTGAATTTGTGTCTCCGATATGGAAGGAACTCCCATAAGGAAAAATACTGTCACAATAAACTACACTACAACTGCTAATAAACTACACTGCCGTTCATCATGTTTGGCCAAGAGCCATGATGCTAAAGCTTGATAAAATCTATGGATACCAAACAGGCATATTATGAATCCGATTGCAATGACTCAGATCATTGGACTATTTCTTATTGAAATGTCTATTTGTCGGAACGTAGGTTTCTAAATTGTCCAGTGGGAGTACTACCATTGAAGTTTATTTCCATTTTTCCGTATTGGTTGTCCGCATCCTTACTAACTTTTTTTAATTAGCTCCATAGTTTTTATATTGTTGATTTTGTAATCTTTTTATATTATAATTTATTTATTTTTTTTTAAATTAGTTTTTGTTTTAAGAGGGGAAAAGTTTCTTGAGCTACAATGACCTCGCCCAAATTATTAAAAGTTTTCAAAAGGAAAATTACTACCTTGTGAAAAGCAGAGTAATATACTTTATTAATATTGCACTAATAATTTAATTCTTCATTAATCACTTAATTCTTCATTTGATTGACTTAATTCTTGTACTAATAACTAAACATTTATCGATCATATCTATCCCTCCTAGTGATTCTAAAGATTCACTTCTATCTGGTGCCCCGAGATGCGCACTTTGTTTATTTTATTTAGTTTACTTCATTTTGTATCATTCTCTTTCAGTGATACAAATCAGATAGCAAAAAACGTTTGAGCTCAAATTATGTTCAGGAAAAGTACAAATTGGCAAATAAAGACCTAATTTACTGTTCAATTAAGTACAGATGTGTAGTCGGAAGAAATTATGAACATTCTGGAAGCTTTGTGAGATAATCCAGGTATCCTCAGTTAATTCTTCCATTAAATTTAGGGCTTCCTAATTTTAATTACATACAGTTACTCACATTAATTGCAATCCTCTGAAAAATTTAATTTGATTCAAGCTATGCTTAAGAATTTACTTCACTAATATTGTTGATTAACCACATTCATTCATAATAGAAACAGTAGATCTAACTCCCCAACCTTTAATTAATATGGCTCATTAATTTTTATGTGCAATTAATCTTGATGGATTTGTATTTGGCTTTTAAAACTATAGACTAGAAAACCATCGAAAGTGTAGAAAGGTCAAACATTGTATTGTAAGTATCCCTTACTTAATGTTCTTACACCAAGCGTCCCGATATTAATTGGAGGCATAGGGCCTTATTTCTTACATTATTTTAATGTAATATTTTTCCAATACTCTGAGGAATGGCTGTCCCTTTTTTGTATTAATATTGGACTGGCAGCTGGTGGAGAGTCTTGTCATCAAGGATTCATCACTGTAAACTTATTCTATCATATATTCCCTAAATAAATAAAAAAATAAATCCGTCGTATATCTCCTCCACTGAGGTAAGGCTGACTTAGGTTGCCACTATTGGTGGTAAATTGTGCCGAGTCATTACCAGGTAATTTATTTAAGTAGCCAATGCTACTTACGAAGTTGAATGAACCCCGACCAGACCCATTCCATCAGAAACAAATCTTATAATGGAAGCCGGGAATCAACCGTCTTTATAGTTTGAAGTCAATCATAAAAATTGATTGCCTGTGCATGAATTTCAGCCGCAACCCTTCATATTATTAAGCATTGGAGTTAACAAGCCAACGGGTTGGCAATCTACGAGTTGGAACATGTCTGAGGCACTCAAGTGAACATACACCTCATTGGCACTCAAGACAATTAAGAAAAAAGGTGACTTTTGCCTCTTAAGCCTGTACTGATGATTAGAGTCTCACTAGTTACATGGGAGATATCCCTACAGTATTTCTGAAACCTCAGATAAATAACAGGTAAGGAACCCTATCTTTAGGCATAGAAATTCGTGTAAACTGCAATCTGTCCAACATTCATCATCTTAATCTTGCCAGCTAGGGACTGATATCCATATGCAATGTGGGTTGTTACTGTTTTCCTATTACCCACTAGACAGTAAATCTATTTTAAAAAATAGTGCTGAATGGAATGGTGTGTTCTTTTTAATTATCCTCAAACAACAGATCTGGTGTAGATGCTTTGGTTGTATTCAATATCTATATTGAAGTACAGGATTTAAATATGAAAAATGGTAAGTAAATACGTAAATAACACGTCTCATTTCTCTCACTGAGAAAGAGGGAGCCCTCCAAAGTTCTAACTGAGATATCTACTTTTTTATGTATGGAGTACATAACCGTTTGATTTCATGCTTTGGTACATACCTACCTCAATTGGCAGGACTTATAATAATAATTACATTGATTGCTTGTGTGGTTAACCCAAAATGTGTATTTAGGCCTCCATTTGTTTTAATAACAGATGCCAATTCTTTGTTAAATGCACTAACTTTATTTGTGCTCTTATAATAATTGTGATGAAATGCAAAAATAAAACTGACAGACATGCTGCAATGAAAATAGAATCTCTTTTTCATTTTCTGATTTTATAAATTAAGATTTCTTCAAACTGAATGCTGACTGGATCCTGTCCTCCAGTTTTACTTTTCAACCAGTCTGATTTACCTAGGATCATTGAAAGAAGTGAACAATTGTGATCTGGTTGCACTGGATGTTCATTAGAAATCACAATGAAAACGAGGTCTACCATTCTCCAATATAAACAACAGAATGTCCCTGGCTAATGCCCAGCTAGCTGTAAGCAACCAGAGCCAACATAATCATTAAAGGATATAACACAACCCATTTCTGTGAAATACCAGTCAAGCGACCCACTTGAAACACGTCCAAATGAGAAGACAAGAAACTTACAGACGATTCCAACTACTTAGTTGCCTCATGGACAATCGTTCAAAACTAACAATAGAAAACAAGACACTGAATTAAACCAGAATACTTCAACCCACCTGATCTTACAGAATATAAGTCTGGGGGAATGCCAAGCCCTCCAAAACTCTTCGAAAATAACCCCTGTAATCCATGATCCTATTTAAGATAGCCAATACTTCTACATCAACAACTCTACCCTTCATGCTGATCTCAACATCCTATTCATTCAAGACCTAGCCATCTCATCTCTTACTACCAGAACTTCTATTTCCACCTCACTGGCCATCCTAATCTGTTTACTAATGCACTATAGCACATCCCATCCCCGACGACCCAGAGCAATACCTCAGGCAGAGGTGGTCTCATGATCTCCTCTAAACAAACAAGCATTTTGACTTCGTAGAGACAGTGATTATTTAAGTGGTTTTGGTTAATGAGCCTTTTTCTCCCCAAAAAAGTAACATGTGATTAAAAACTCAAGTCCTAAGCATTGCTTAAAATACTTTGTATTTTTGATTGCATGCATTTTTTAAAATAATGATACTTATAATATAATATTATTATTAGACTATAAATTATAAGAACAGAAATAATAATGAGATACAAGGGTCAGGACCCCACATTTTTTTTCTATTCATATTAAAGGTCAATTTTTTTTAGGGAATACAATTTTGTTCAATCAATACGTAACTAAATCATATCATGACTGGTGTGATCACAGGAAAGTCTCATGTTCATCTATCTGCTGTTAAGGTATCAGTATGTCTGAATGAAATGCTCAGTTTGATATAACATGGTGAGCTTGTAATATATTGAAGTATTATTGACTATACCCTTTTTGATGCTGATCCCTCAAAGAGTCCATATTGGTTTGATAATTGTATTATAAACAATTTGTTTCCTGAGGACAGATGAACACAGTCCAATAATTGTTTTAGGTTGTACAACATGTTTCCAGTATGTAGTCCCAAGTACCATACATCCTCAAATGTTATGTGGAGTTTTCTTGAGGTATACTGTGTCACATAGAAACATGTAAGGGTACTGTTGATTTGATAGGATTATATTTCATTTTCTGTTTATTCACCCAGGCACCAATGTAATTTAGTTGAGAAATGTGAAGAGCTGCTGTTGTTATGGTTTGGTGAGAGGATATCAGCGCAATGTATCTGAAAGTAGCAGAGAGAGTGTTAGGGTGTTGAGGAATATGGTAGATGAAAAGAGAACAAAGGAAAGGGTTTAGGGAATTTCCTTACTCTGGGTACTCATCAGAAAGTATATAGTTGACAAAATATAAACATTATCTGTGAACATATTCTTATATTATAAATATAACAAGAAACTAAAGATGTGAACTTCACAAATGATTAAACAACAAAGTCAGCTTAAAAACAACAGAACTACAAAGAAATATTGTGTAAGTATAAACTCAATCGAGAGAATATGACTAGTAGATTAACTTAACTAAACGTAAACATACTATTATCAGCTAAATGTGTAGAGAAACTCGAGGGAATTCTTGTCCTTTACATGCAATAAATAACATACAACTATTTACAATGCATGTATATTTCACTTAATAAATAAATAAATTAATATTTTAAGTATGAATAGGGGCATTGAAATCGCATTTATTAATATAACAAAATTACCAGTTTGAATAATCTATGGAATGAAAAAAATTACTTCTATTGTTAATTTATTTAAGCTCCCATCAAGGCATTATTAATTTCTAAAAGATATGTTGATTAGATGTAGTGAATGACTTGGTATTTCTAACAGCTGTAAAACAAAAAATGCTATTTCTTATGTACCCTCTTGATTGATTTTTTTAATTTATATATGTATTTTTATTAACATACACATACAAAAGCAGTTTTTCTTACAAGCCTTATTGATTGGCACTAAACATGGGATTTGTCACCACAAGTGAAGCTGTTGTATATAAAGATTGAAAATAAAAGTTGTCATTGATCAGATTTTTTTGTCAATTTATACTACATATTGTGAATATTCTTAATCAAGGGATTGAGACGTTACCATATTTAATTTAACAAAAAGATTTTTATAACAAAGTAATTAATAACGCTTAATTATGTTTTATGGAATTGAAAATAATTTATGTGTCATCAGTTAATCAAATGGACTCTCAATATAAAGTTTAATGATTATAGGTTAAACTCAAATTTAAGGAGACTAACAATCGCCAAAAGATGGACTCACACAGGTGAAAACATGGGCTTTTGATTTTGAAAACAATCAACCATCAAAATAAAATAGCTGAATTTATATTAACAATGAATATTAAATATATTCTGGAAGGTAATAATATGATATCGGTTTGAATAATAATATGTTTTCTACATACAGAATCAGATAACTTTCAACAATCACAAGCTAAATTGAAATAAATTACAACTGCAAGTAACAAATTCAAAAAGTTCATATATTTATTTAATACAGAAAAAAATGCCCTTCAGAATAATAATTAATTCTAATAATTAAAAATTTTTCTTAAAACTTTTTTTAGTTTTAGTTACTTTGTAATGTCACACTTAATAATTTTTCAAGAGAAAAAAAAAGGAAAGTGTTTTGTTTTACTTTATAGTTTGAAGCAGGAAAATGTATATGTTTTAGTAACAAAATACTAAATACAACACTAAATGAAATCATAAAAATAGACCAAATATAAGTTAGAAGAAAATTAATAGTTTTAGTCTGGCAAATATATACACTATATTTTACAATAAATACTGAAACAATATTTTTATTTGGGTATAACCTCATTAATGTGGAAGAAATGTTCCATATGAAGATTGAAGACATTTTACCAAAAATTGATATAAATATAACTCAGGGATTCTTCCAACACATCTTATAACATGAATTGCAGTGGTTTAACCGAAGTAATACATACTATTATACTACCTAGAGTTATATTTATACTAACTAGATAGACAGAGCGTGTAGCAACTCCAGTTCCAATTAATAACAAATTTTGTGGTCTGTTTACTAATCCCAATAACTAAATATACTAATCTCAATGATGGGCCATTGCAAACATAAGCACTTCAGTTCAGTGAATGAACAATGTTCACTAACTGTTATAATTGGGAGTTTTACAAGAGATATAATAAGTTATAAGAAGTGAAAATATTTTATTCTAAAAAATAAAGGTTGAAAAATCTTAGTAGAAACAAAGAATCATGCAAGGAGATTGTGGCGTAGGGGGCATCACATTTTCCCTTTAATTAAAATCAAAGCAGTCTTAATTTTTGTCTATCCATTTAATATACAGATGTGGCATTAAAGGTATTTGTTTAACTTAAAAGGTATATTTATAGAGACATAACAAGCTAATTATTATTTTATGGAATACAGCAATTCAATGAATGACATTATCCATGTTTACTGTGTACCAAAAGATAACCAATTTTCATAACAATTTTAAATTTAAAACTAAGAGATACTAAAAAAATATAAAGGTTTCAATATTCAGAAAATTTATTTACAATTTATTTGCAAACGTTTTTATTTACAAAATAAATTATGTATGTATAATTATTTTAAACAAAAAACATAAAAAATCTATTATTTACATTTACTCCTCAATACAAAATAAATTATATTCAACAATCAGTAAATGAGGAGCAAAACTTCACTGTTCAGCATCAAGATTAAATCAATGACTACTCACGTTCATATTTCTGAAACAATTATGAAATATAGTAACATCTATAAAACCTCAAAAATCAAGATAACCTAATTACAATGGGTGCAAACCTATACACATAACATAAACGTAAGTTTTTATCTTATGCCATCAATATTCTTAACCAATAATGTCACATTAATGACCACCCAGCAATTAACAATAGTCAGAATTAACATGTTGTCGGGTCGTCACTAGGGGGGTGCCTGGTCACCCTAGCCCTGGTGACAAGTGCGGATTGTTCGAGTTTATAACCTGGACAATCGTTTCATGACGGCGTTACTATCTGACTCCATTTTTGATAGGCATGTGCCCCGACAATGCACTATGTTTAAGAGAAGAGGTACAGAGGTTTTTCATAAAGAATTAGTCAAGTTTTCAGAGTTCAAGCGGAAACCAAGCCTCAACGAGTAAAGGTCACGAGAGACTAATTTACAGGCTCGGAGCCCGCCTTAAGTACCCTATCCAGCCTTGTCTACTGGATGGTCTGGCAAGGGCTACCTAGGCCGGTGGTTGGTTCCCCACACATGTGGTGAGATACCCACGGCCGACTCCTAATTACCCGGCCAGCCCTGTCCCCTGGAGGGCAGAGAGGCTGCAAAAGGGTTGTTTATGACCTGCGGGTACCCTCACTCATCTGGCTCTTAGGCCCTGCGGGTACCTATGACTGACAGCTGTTGACCCTTCTCGTGTGACTTAGTTGGCTTCCGCCTTTTATTGCTCCACATTTACAATGATTTATATTTGTTCATGTTATTTACGTTTGCTTACAATATATTGTTGTGATATTAGAGATTGTGGAGTTTTTATATAATATTTAATCCAACTTATCAAGAAGGCAAAATAAAAACAAGTGAGAGTGTATGAAAAAAACAAAAGAGAGTATAGTTGTTGTTGTGAAAATGAACACACACAGAATTACTCTCAAGTTTTAGCCAGTTATAATATAGTTGTTGTTTTGTGAGAACCCAGAATTATTCTCTGGTTTTGGGATCGGCCCGTGATACATATTAGCTGAAAATTGTGTGTCGGAAAGAATTTAAAATTTCTTTTGGTTAGTGGTATTGGACTTGGCAGAACCAAGAAGAGCCATTGCAAGAAAAGAAAAAGAATTGATTTGGGTTGGAAATAATTGATGAGGATAAAAGAAGAAGAAGAAGCAAAATTGTAAACAAGTATTTATAAATAATTAATATAAGTTTTTTTTTTATTAGTAATTAAATTCATCTTTTTGCCAGAATTATTATTGTTAATAGAACCTAATAGTAAATAGTAAATAAAATAAATTTAAAGTTAACAATAAAACTAATATATTAGAGGAACGTAATAATATATACAATAGAGTATAGGGTGATTAACCTTATGTAGTTAGCGGATGCTACAAGCTCCCCCAAATTACCCTATACTCGATAAAGTTTGACAGTTTTTTTTATATTGAATTATATTGCATAATAAAAAAATGTACATAATACAAACATATTTCTATCAATCTTTCTTAAATGCTCACTATTTACCCTTTTATGTACATTGGAAATAATTTGTCGAACAATTAATACAAATAAATAATTAAATAGCTCTTTAACTAAATATATATATTTTATCTTTCACATGAATGACAGTAAAAGAATCAACATCTTACTCAATAACGGACCAAGTTAGCTAATTAAAATGTAACAACTACAAACAGCCAAAAGTATTAAGATACATATTTACATACATGTTTGACTAACATTATATTACAATTGTGGTGGTCTATTGATCGCTGTTAACATCTATGAAAAAAAAACAAATGATATAAAATGATTACAGTAACGAGTGGTAACTTTAGGTCATAATATAATATATAAAAATATAGCGTATATTTCAAACAAACTTAAAAAAAAAATTAATTTATATTTTATCAGTCATGTTTATTTTATATTTACTGTCGCGCTACCGAACTTTTCGTGCAGAGGTATGGTGGTGGAGTGTTTCCTAATTCCTCTGGTGCGCCCGGTGCAGGTATACTTTCGGCGGTGTCTAGCAAATAAAATAAGCTGGCTTGACATGGTCTAGGGACATGCGAGTCACCTTATTATCTGCCATTATGACTACGGTTTTATTATTCCTATTACTAGGTGCGGACCAGTATAAGCCAGTGTTCTTGTCGAACGAAGACGTGTGTGCATTTGTTGAGGTCTTTGCTTACGAACATTTTCTTCGTGTCTTCCCGGTGTTGAGTGATGTTGCGTCGAACGTCAAGATCTACTTGTGTTGGTGCAAAGTATTCTCCGGGCAGGCGGTTTTTGTATGTTCGCTCAGCGACACTGCACCCCAGGACCTCTTTGATCACACTTTGTAGGCCGAGCAGGACTGCTAGCAGGCTTCGCGTCCACTGACGGTGTTGTAAATGGGCGGTTAGTGCGGCTTTAAGCGAGCGGTGCCATCGTTCAATTCGGCCGTTTGACTGTGGATGGTAGGCGGTGGTCCGAATTCTATCAATACCCAGGGGGCGAGTCAGTCTCGTGAACAGGTCTGATTCAAACTGACGGCCTTGGTCAGTTGTAATTCGTATGGGTGTGCCGAACCTGGCGACCTAGCCACTAAAGAAGGCGTCGGCTACGGTGGTAGCTTCCATGTTGCCAAGTGGAATTGCTTCAGGCTATCCCGTGGCTCGGTCAATCATGGTGAGAGCCATGGGTACCGCTCTGACCATGGCAGCATTTAGTTTCCCGCTGGTGTGGTAGCGTCATCGACCCACCTACAAGGCCTGCGACATCGATATGCATCCTTACCGAATCTGTAGTGGTAGAAGCATAAGCCCTTATTATTAGATTCGGTAGTTGGTTTTTACCAGTATCGCTGAACGGACCTGTTTTCTTCTTGTCTGCTCATTGAATTGGCCAGCACGGTTACTTGTTGGGTGAGCTGTGCGATGGCTGTCTGGCAGCCACAGCTGGAGCGTGGCTGGCTGGCCTTGGGAGACAATGCGGACTGGACTGTATGTATTGCGGTTGCTGAACTTAAATCCATAATTTTGTCCGCTATTAACGTCAGTTTCGACAATTTCTCCTCGTAGTGCGATGCCAGTATGTTGCTGACCCTGTCTGGCAAGGCACGTAGCCAGAGTGTGCGAATGATGGCCTCAGAGGTCATGGGTCCTGCCAGTGACTGCATTTGTAGCAGGAGATGTGACGGTTTCTGGTCTCCGAGGTGTTTCTCTTCCAATAACCGGATCAATCGTGGCTCTGGCTGTATGTTTCGATAAGACGAGCCTTTAAATATTCATAGGGTCCATCACTTGGAGAATTCGCTAGGTCTGCGACCTGTGTTAGTACCCTGAACGGAAGCTGAGCGTAAATATGCTCCGATTTGGCCTTAGACGAAGAGATCTGGCTCGTTGAAAAAATATTTTCAGCCTGCAGGAACCTTGAGTCTTGGGTCTTCGAGAAATGGCGTGTACGGTTGCACAGCATGCTTCGTCGGACGGGGCTGGTGGGTCGGCCATCATAAGAAATGGTTTCTTCTATCTTCTCAATCACGTTGGGGCGTCTCTAGGGGGGTGCCTGGTCACCCTAGCCCTGGTGACAAGTGCGGATTGTTCGATTTTATAACCTGGACAATCGTTTCATGACGGCGTTACTAGCTGACTCCATTTTTGATAGGCATGTGCCCTGACAATGCACTATGTTCAAGAGAAGAGGTACAGAGGTTTTTCATAAAGCATTAGTCAAGTTTTCAGAGTTCAAGCGGAAACCAAGCGTCAACGAGTAAAGGTCACGAGAGACTAATTTACAGGCTCGGAGCCCGCCTTAAGTACCCTATCCAGCCTTGTCTACTGGGAGGTCTGGCAAGGACTACCTAGGCCAGCGGTTGGTTCTCCACATATGTGGGAGGATACCCAAGGCCGACGCCTAATTACCCGGCCAGCCCTGTCCCCTGGAGGGTAGAGAGGCTGCAAAAGGGTTGTTTATGACCTGCGGGTACCCTCACTCATCTGGCTCTTAGGCCCTGCGGGTGGGTACCTGTGACTGACAGCTGTTGACCCTTCTCGTGTGACTTAGTTGGCTTCCGCCTTTTATTGCTTCACATTTACAATGATTTATATTTGTTCATGTTATTTACATTTTGTCTATAATGCATTTAGTTCATGTTATTTACGTTTGCTTACAATATATTATTACATTCTTTGAAAGATATCGTAATTTTATTTTTCTTCTTTAACCTTATATTTATTTTATTAGTTATTAACTGATGTTTAAGGGTCTTTAACAAAAATAATTCTGGCAAAAAGGTTATATTTAATTACAAAAAAAACCTTATATTAATTATATATAAATACTTGTTTACAATTTTGCTTATTCTTCTTCTTTTATCCTCATCAATTATTTTCAAACCAAATCAATTCTTTTTCTTTTCTTGCAATGGCTCTTCTTGGTTTTGCTAAGTCCAATACCACTAACTAAAAGAAATTTTAAAGTTTTTCTGACACACAATTTACAGCTAATATGTATCACGGGCTGATCCCAAAACTAGAGTGAGTAATGTTGTGTTCTCATCATAACAACAACTATACTACCTTTCGTTTTTTCCTCCACTCTCAATTGTTTTTATTTTCGCCTTCTTGATATATTATTTGAATAACATATTTATATTTCAATTTCTTGATATACAAAGTCTATAATATTTTTTTTTTCCTTTTTCTTCTAAGCTCTCTAGTTAGAATTTTAGGATGAGGGAGAAATATAAAATCTATAATCTTAAATATCACAACAATATATACAATAGAGTATAGGGTGATTTACCTTATGTAGTTAGCGGTCGCTACACATGTGTTTTTATTAGTTTCACAATTTTGTAAGATAACCATTCATGGATGAAAAGTTCATGCATTTTAAATAACCTGTCAATCCATGTCTATGTTGAAACAACTCTGTTCTGAGTTTAAGTTTCATATTATTAAATTATAAGTTTTAAAACTGAACTTGTAAGTTTAAAACTACTTATCACAAAATCAAGCAGATTTTACACGAGCCCTTGGTTTGACAAATCTATGCAAGCCAAATAATTATTTTAATAGCTGTTAATTTGAACTCCTCTTTCAAAAAGAGCAAGGATCAGAATAAAAAATTGGACTGCAACATGTACTCTTGAGGAAAATCTGCTGTCACATATTTTGTGAAACACCTTGCATATATATAAAATCAATGCTTGAAAACTTACTTAATAAATTATTTGTCCCTCTTTCGAGCATTATGCCTGTCAATATGAGTTTCGAGAACCATTTCATTTGGCTGGTTTGTCTTGCATAATGGGCATGGGAAATATCCCATATCTGGTTGACAATGCTGGTTAATAGCATGAGCAAACATGTCTGTATCTGCCCCCAACCATCCGCAAAGCACACAGCTTTTCTCTACAACTGGTACTTGAACCTGCAATTGACAAAAACAATTATTATCATCATATCTGGTCATAATGAAATAACACAGACCAATTTAATGATTTGATACTGTCCCATTTCTGATTGCTCCAGGGTAAGATGGTTATGCTCTTCTGCCCGTCAAAAACTGTTTTTTACTGTAACATCTCCACAAAACAGATCTCTTATTTAAACAATTTCCTTAAATTCAAATCTTCAATCAAGTCCCTACCAACTCCCAAATCCTCTCTGTTCGTTGCCTTTTTCTACTACCTGCTACAAATCTATGACAGGAAAATAAATGGAGGCTAGCCGGGGAGAAGGGACATAGGCCAGGATGACTTTATATACATCCAGTTCAGACATAAGTACCAGGTTCACTTTGGAGTTGGATTTCATAGGATCTGCTTATCTAAAAGAAGTGAACCCTTAATCCTGGTGGTATATCATTTGATCACCCTTTAAGAAATACCATTCACTTGAAGATTGAATATCTGATTTACAAATTAATCATTTTGGATAAAATAAAAACATGATTTTACAGAAAATGGTACCCATTACGAATAGTAATATCACGATACATAATTATGCAAATAATAATAAATAAACTGAGCTGCACCCTTGACATAGTCCAGGTAGGTCAGGAGTATTTGAGGAAATAGAAAGTGCTAAATAATTATAATTATTATTGGCATAAAGCGGAAGAGGTAACTTAAAAAGAGGGGGTAATTTCTTGTGATTGTTTTTGACAAAAGAGATTCTTTATACCAACCCATTTTTTTTATGCTTTAAAGGATTTAAGAGTGATGATAGTTCCAAACATTGTATTATTATCAGAAAAGGATAGTCACAAGATATAATCATTTTGTTTTATTCATCAAGACAAACTTCTTTTGAATGTTCCTATTATATTAAGGGAACAAGATTCCAGAAAAAATTAATTATCGTGTTTCATTGTTAAAAATAAAAATAAAAGTTATATTCAACATAATACTACTAATAATTAATTTTTATGTGGAATACCAATGGTGTAAATGGTAAAAACTATTAGTTTAATTCAATTTTTATTTTACCATTAATTATTAAAATTTATGCAAGTGGGTTTAGATCCCACGGGTAATATTAATTAATAAACAAAACTTACAATAAGTAAAAAAATTACCTTAGGCTTATTTTTTGTGCCCCTAGGTCTGCCCCTTCTGCTGACTGGAACATATTCTTCATCAATAGTCCAATCAACGTCATCATCCATTTTCATTCTTTTTCTGTATCTTTTCATTCCATACATATCTACACTACTGTCATGATTCGATGGATCCCAAAATCCAGTAACTATATCATCATCATAGTATTCTGAAACAAATGAATATACCTGATTAAATTAAGGAAAACGCACAATCAACTTTTATTTATTCAATTTTCAACTCCCAGTGACATTTTGTGTACTCACAGAGTGTGGTAACTGCATATAGACAAACTAAATGTAACATGGTCTGCCTGAAGCATTAAAACACATTATCATAAGAAAAAACTTTGCTGGTGTTTTAGTACTCAAGCCATCCAAAGGCAATGGGCAAAAATATATGTGTGAAATGGTAAAACAAAAACAATGTTAGTAATATTATGACTAAAAAAAGCGAATTATCCAACATTACCCAGGTTAGTTTAATCAAATTTTTGTATTTTTTTTTAAACTACATTTTTCTTTGTAACACTTGAACAAATAAACTACAGCAATCATTTGTATATGATTTTAAAAAGGTTATAGCTCCGAGTATTGCTATTGCTTACACTACATTTCGAAGTGATGACTTCTGACTCATGATAAAAATAATTTATAAACTATAACCATTGGTCTGCCAGTGTAAGCTGAAAAAATATCAGAGATTTCATTCCCTCTAAAACCATATGCAAACAAAAATTGTAGCTCTTTCCTCCGAGAACTTATAACTTTCAGTAAAAAATGAAAAAAAAAATATAATAAAATCTAGGATTTTCACTGTTAACTAAAATGGAAATAATTGTCCGTACTTGTTTGATTTATGCTGGGTTTGAACTGATACAAATGCTACCACCAACCTGATCTAGTAAACCTGTTACCAACTGAACAGATATAACCACTCAAAAACTTAACACTGTTTATGTTTGTGTTTTGTTGCTTAATTTGTTAAGTGATGTAGAAATAGACAAAAGTCTACTCTTAAAAAAGAAAAAGGAACACTGGATTTTCAGAGCTATATGTCAGGAGTGTTTCATAGTGGAGTTTTCTGACAGGTTGGCCAAAACATTATTACAGAGTATAGTAGATTGCATTAGACTGAGATCAATTATAATTTATAAAGAGTGTTAATAAGTCTTTACTGGGAATGTTGTGAACATTTTATTTTCAATATTCCATTAGTATAATTTTGTGGACTAATAACACTTGTGAATATGCAGAGAATTGAAAGATTGTGAGGTTCAGCTCATTGGGGAAATAACGAAAAGGAAAGAAAGACAAGAGGTATTGATCTTTATACTTCGATGAATTTATGTGGAGACACAGCTGGAATAATTTCTCGACTCTGATATTGTTTTCATTCAGATATATTTGCCAGAGCAATCAAACCACGGTAACGTGAGCTTTGAGGCAGGATTGAGGATACTATGCTTCATAGTTAGTTAAGTCACAATAATCCATTAAGTCATTCCATTCTACTGTACTGATTATTATGGTGAATACATTGCTTCATCCAAGTGGCTGCTTATTTGGGTTGCGTCAACAAAAATGAGGGGTAACATTTTGGTAAGATCAACTAAGTTCTTACTGCATAAAACATTCATCAAACCAGTCGTATACTATGGCCTGAAGAACTCAAAAATAAACTTTTTGAGAGGATTCTATGATGTCAATTACAAGTGGACGAGAACTGGAGGCCAATAATCAACCAAGAAGTAGACTTTGTAAAAAGATCAACATCATAAGGTTCATACCTAAGGTCAATTATAAAGTTTTTATTGAGATCTAATTAGTTATTAAAAAATAAATTGTTAATGCATTATACAACACATACATTAAATTTTGCATAAAGGTTTCACTTGAAGACCCGATGGCTGAAAAAATACTGCCGGCATACAAATAGTTCAGGATCATTAATTAATAAATTATTAAGATAAGTATGGTATAAATTAAATATCTTGTCCTGATTAATAGAATGCAATATTTGTTGGGACTTCCATCTTTAACAATTAAAAAGATGTCAACAATTTCATGTAAATAATTTTTGTCTGTACCTTTTATTCAGAGATGAGCTATAATAAGGAAGTTACATTTGATATTGACACTAAAAATAATAAAACAATGAAAAATTATTTAGAGGGATTTATAAAATAATTAACCACTGGAAAACTTTGGTGAAACATTCTGCATAACTTAATTGTTTTTAATAATTTTAAAATTTAAACAGTAAAAACATTTACTCAAACAATTGAGACTAACCTGGATCTATAGGTTCTTCTTTGATATATGTGGGTCTGCCAATGTTCAAATCTTTCCTAGCATTTGCATTTTTTGGCACCGAAATAACAACCTCCTTCCTCAATAGTTTTTCACATTTTTGAGGTCCATTAAGAGTTCGCAATTGGTTGTCAACATGTTTGAAGTGGCCAAATGTACATAAGGGGCAACATTCATCTTGAGTATAGTTAGAGCTAGGTTTATCCCTAAAAAACAAAAACAAATTATACTAAGAAATAAATTTTTTTAAATGTAAGATATTAGCAAATTTTTTCTCTTCTAAAATCAGAAAATCAGGTGGATTTTCTCTTGGGAGAGTTAGATGCTCACTTATGGCATCCCCAAGGGATCAGCAAAGAATGACATTTTACAATATGATCTACCCTACCAACAAAAAATAGACAAATAGAAAATTTTTAAACCATAAAGAGATAAGTCCCACCGAGGCAGCCGTAGTAATATGTAGATGGTGCTGAGGTAACTAATGTGGTCAATGTTAATTATTTGATACCTTAAAATATTATTTTTGATTTTCTTGCCTGATTTGCTACTATGTTATTCAAGTAGCTGCTCACTGTTGTTCATGAGGCTGAGTGAATCCTGACTCACCAATTCTCTTTAGAGAAAATACTGGGAGCAATTGAACCTGCACCTTTATAATTAGTAGACATACTTACTAAGCCTAACTGCAAATTCAGCTCATCATTAGATGAGGTGCATAAAAAAAATATTGCTTTCCAACAAAAAAATTAAATGTTTATTTCTACAAAATAAAATAAAACAGAAAATATTCCACCTGACAGCTCTGCTAAACAACTCTGTCAACTGCTTAAAAATCCCTATGGTCTGAAACTAAAAAAAAAAACCCTCAAATATAAAAATAATATAACGCACCCACACCATATTAAGTCATACTAAAACCAATATGGACTTATAGACTTGAAAAATCGGATCCCTCAAAGCTAAAGCCCTCAAACATCAAGAGCATCCAATCTAAAGGCTTTCGAACATGAACTCGTTAATGTACTTTTTATGTCACTAATAAAACCCTCCATAATGGCCTTAAAATTCTCTGAAGTTCTATCAGAAATTATCTGACCTGCCAATTCCTCTAGCGAGTTCACTTTCAAGTATCACTGACTCGTTCATCGCCCCTCGGAAATTGAAGCAGAAGTGGCCATGTGATTTTTTGTAAATACTTAGTCACTGGGAGTTCTGACGCTGGTCAGTTTCCTCACTTCCCCCTGATCCCTTCATTCTTTCTTAGGGTGTACCTCTATAAGTTTGAATAATTTCTCAAACAGCTTCAGTAGCTCCATATATATAATTTTTTTTTTTTTTTTTCAGTAATGCTTTAAAATTAGGACAAGAAACCTTCATCGTTTTTTCTAGACAGAAATAATAGCTGATATACATCAAGGCAGTTGAATCACAGGAATTCATCAACAAGCTTAGAGGTAGTTGGATAAGAGAATATTAATTGTTGGTAAATAATAAAGATAATTAACATTTTTACAGTTCTTGGAATTCATGTATTTGAAAAAATTACTTAACAAAGTTACTATTTTTAAATCAACCCCATTATAATACGATAATACCCAATCATATACCCATTAGCATAAAATCGTTATTACCTGAAGGCTACACCTGTTATTTTAAAATATGCATACAAAAATTTCTTGTGTAATTTTCATTTATGCCAGTAGCTGGAAATCTTCCGAGCGGGGTGGAATCTTTAACTAAATCTTGACCTAAAATTTTTTATAATGTAAAGCAGTATTTAGATTCTTACCCACTGAATGAGTTACCCCTCATTTCTCAGTATTGCAACAACTGTGATGGAAAATGAACTTGATGCTGGATCATCAATAATCTGGGTAAAAGGATGTTAACATTTGCATACATTATCTCAACTTATGAGTTATATGTTTAACGAAATAACAGTCAGAAAGTTTAGGAATATATTAGGGGATAAAAGCTAGTCACTTGTATGATACATAATAAAATAAGGACATATGCCTAGCAGTTATAAAAGAGAACACAATTTTGTAATCTAAGAAGGAGAATTTGAGGGTAAGTTGGTAAGGTCATATAAAAGTAATGGTATATGAGAAATGGTCAAAACATGAAATCAATTTAAAATTAATGAAAGAAAGAGAAAAGAACTACGCATACTGAATGAACGACCTTCCTATCTTTCTTTTTAATCCCATGAGGTAATATTTTTCTATATTTAAATTAACAATACAATTTATTTAATAAATCGATATTAACTAAAAGCGTACTTTTGCACATTATATTTACTGTAGCTAAGCTACATTTTATATAATTTTTGAAAATATACAAGATGATTATTACTAAGCTTTATTATGATTATTACCAATGCACCTATATGATGAAACTTTTTGTGACTAACTTAACTTAAGATTCCCTGACAGTCTGCTGCCATTAATGTAGGGTAAGGGCGGTGGCATCATGATAAGCACCGGGTTGGCGATGTGCTGCAAAAGTGCTGATGTGTATCTAGTGGATAAATACCGACTCGTCAGCAAGCCAAGCAATGAGTTCTGTTTGGGATACTTTAATCTCCTCATGAAGAGGTATGTATATCAGACCTGTTTTTCTCAAAATTGTTGGAGACTTTTAGTTATGAAGCCAGACAAGCGAGTATATAGCAGGGCACAGTACAGCGAAACTGGCAGGAGGACACAAATCACCAATTGGAGACGTAGTGACAAGTTGGATGAAGTCAATATGTGCAAAAGCCAATGAGGCTTAAGATGTACTTTTTGTATCTTGTGGATAGAGAAATGGAGATGCCTATCCATTTTCATGCCAAGATCGAACATAGAAAAAGTTGGAGAGTTCTGCTGCCCTCTCTATTGAGTAAGTTGTGGGCAATACATTTTTCTTTTTTTGGTTGGAGAAAACAAGGCAGTAGATCTTGCCAGGGTTCACACTTATGTTCAGCTTACCCAGTTGGTCACTAAATTGTGTATTAAATTCATATGACAGCATCATTACCGAATGCAATCATATTGGTGTTCTTGTAATTTGCCCCAACAATTTAGGATGAGTAAATTAGATTATGAGGAATTAATCATGGCGGAAGTTTTACTGTGGTCAATTTTGGCAGTTCGTCTTGACATACACTAATTTATTGAAATTAATCACTCCTCGTAGAACAAAACTCCAGCATGAGAACAGCTATTTTATCAAATGAGACTGGTCGCAACCTCAAGATTACTAACAACTGGTCATTTCTCTGTTTACCGTGCTTGAAGTGTCATAGATTTTATTGTCCCAGTCACTACATACTTCTGATTTAACACACCACAAATATGGAAAGTTATTGTATAAATCAATGAACTTCAAAATAAATGTGTACATTGACAAAGATCTGCCATAGTTTAACTGATAGTTTTCATGCATAAAAACAAGGTAAATTAAACAAAATTTGCATTTGCAGCGACGTTTGTATGTAAATAGAGTATTCATACACTAAAACTTGTCAGTGGTTGGTGCAGATATGCTTTTGGCTTCAAACCTCAAACTCCAACTATAATCTGTGCGGTTTTCCTCACAGTTGACACACAACGATCTGATCAGTGCTTTATGAGGTGGCCCATCTCTCTAGCACCAGCTGCTATTTATTGCCTACCAAACTACCATCCCCCACCATATCCAAGTGGATTTCCCCAAGGGTAATCCTAGTCTACCTAACCTATCCTTTCACCTAAGCCATTAAGAAGCTTAAGGAATACAAATTCCAGTTTTTCTATCTAACTATACATTCAACTAATTGTAAAATGCCATTACCATATTTATTAAAAAAAAATTTACTTACTTAGGTTTGGTATTGTAAACTTGTTCAAGAGTTCTCTGTGCATCAACAACTTTTTTCATAAAATCAAAGCTTTTATTTACACGAGAATGGCATGACTCACAAATTTGCTTAGGTAAATGGTCTTGAACTGAAACCTAAATAATATTTCGATTAATTTCATTCATAAATAATGATAATAATAATAATTGAGTGCACTCTTGCAGATCTGAAAAATTCTATAATCTGATTAACCAAACGAAATAAATAAATTGTTTGGAACATATTATTGTTATTTGAGTAGATTAATGTTCTATCGACTCTCGTTACACAGTTAGTATAAATCATACAATCCTTATATTAAAACTAGACTGAGAGCTCTAGAACCACTAATGGTTCTGGAACTAAGCCGACACTTAGCTGGTAATAAGTGTAATATTTTGTTTACCAGTGATTTCATTTTTCATTTAATAACTTTTGTGTAAAATTTGTATATGTGTGATTGTTTTGTTTGCATGATTACCAACAAACTTGCTTTAGTTATGGAAATTAACTATCTTAAGCCTACCTACAAATGAATATAAATCAAGTTCAAATCAACATAAGTTAATCACAATTTAATTATCTATTGCCAAGGCTATTGTTCTAGTTTGTAGCATAACCTTTTATCTACGTACAACTTATAGGTATACATAGTTCGCATTGCTCATAGTGAAGTTGGGTATGCTCATTTTCCTATTTTTACAGACCGTATCCTTTTCTTCACCTTGATCTGTATGTGGGGGTATGCAATTCAAGGTCATGACTAAACATATAGAACCACTATGGTAAGGAATGTCCTGAAATATTGAAACATGACATTGACTTCTAAACTATTATCTATAACATTTCGTCTTTTCTCTTAAGCCATAGATTCCCTATGCCAAGCAAAAATACAAAAACTAGAATAAGAATGAAGAGTGGGCTTTCATCTATTTACCTCCCTCCATTCTATATCTACACTATGTTAACTATAGTGCCTGATATGTAAGGCTTATTTAGAAGAGTAACATTGCTACAGTACACCAGTACACTTTTAAGAGATAACTGTGAATTTTCAAAAGGAAACTAAATAAATTATCTACGGATAGGTTTCAATTACACCATATCAAAAAAAGTAATAATGTATAATTAATTACATATAATTACATTTCTTGGAATCATAAATAAAAGGTAATAAATGTCTTTGTTGACAACTCATTTTAAAGCAAAATAGATGAAAAATAAGAATATTTGTGTTTGCTCTGAATTTATATTCGGTTCAGATTAGCAAGTGTGCACTTTAATATAAAACTAAAAATAAAGACACTTCCACTTACATGAATAGGTAGTGATGAGTTCACTTTTTCGACCAATGTAACTTTCTCTTCCTCGTTATTGATTGAATCATCTTCAAAAAGATATACCGGGTTATTGTTTATGGATTCACTACATAATCTGCAGAGCCGCCTGGGTTTTCCATTTTCTTCATTATCTGTGAAATAACTTGGATATACATTAACAAGATATAGTAATGAAATACACGCAATAACAATACATACCTTTCGACTTGGGTATAAAATAGTTGATGACATTTGTAGTCATGTCAAAGGGCTTGTCATTTGATTTAAGCTGACTTAAATCTACTTCAACTCCACCACAATCATATAGCCTATCCGATAAATCTTGAAATGTATCTGTTGGTTTGACATCAATGGTAAGAGTGTCCCCAACACCTACCCGCAGTTTCAGTTGCATTGGTATGGTTAAGCACAATCTGTATCTTCAAAGAGGTCCTGAAATAAGTAAAAATATCTCTCTAGACCTAATACACTAAAAGTTCTTACAGCTTAACATGCTAAGTTATAATGGAGAAAAAATGCATACATGTTAAGGTTATGATTTGAATGAGCTTGTTTTAGCCTAGAAAACCTGTTTCATATTATCCTCCAGTAAAAGTCAAATAGTACTTCAAATCTATAAACAACATTATCCTATTAAAAATTACAATATCTAAAAAAAATTTCATGTGTTTTATAAACAATATGGCCGTCATAAAAGTTATTTCAGATCAAATACTAACTTTAAATGTTTGTTTAATAGCAGATTAAATAATAATATCACTGTATCAAGCAAAATAAATCATCTTTTACTATGCACACTAAAACAATAATTATTACGATAATAATTTTGACTAATAAACTATATGGAACTTGATGCGTAAACGTAATACATGTATACATTTGTTTCCAACAATGACATTAATATAAATTTTACCATTTGATATTACCAATAGAAAAAATAAATAATTAAATATGAAAGGTACCAACTAAGTGATTGCGAACTATTTAATCATGCAATGAATAAAATGAAAACACAACATACTATGGATTCCAGCAGTACCTCCCGACTTGGTGTAGGTTGTGAAAGGTTCAGCTGTTCTGGCTCTAGTCCGCGAAAATTCAAACATGGTATCCAGGCCAGTTCGTTCCCAGGTAGCAACCCTCACTCTCTGCTCAGGGCACTCTCTCTACCCTCTACCCTTTGTCGTAGCCCCATATCTTTGCTGGTCATGACTTTTGTTGTTTATCATAAGTATTGACTCATGGTCAAGGTAACTGTAATTGCTGTTCCTGAAGAGAAAGATTTTATTTTGGGGCAGGCACATGAAGAATTTGTCTTTTCCATGTCTCATTGTTGTAAAAATAAACCGATATTCTAAAATTTAAAGATTGTATTTCAAAGTCCTCGTTTTGGTTGTGATTGGACAAAATACTCAAAGAACTAGTTTTAAGGGTTTCCTTGGTTTTTTTTTTTCAAAAGCCTATCTTTTCATCCATGTTCCCATCTCTCACACTGTCATCCTGTGCTCACCGTTTTTATATACTTCCAAACATACTATTTAATTAATTATCTAAAAAAAAGTTGATTGGAGGTTTACCCAAAGGCAGTCACCTACTAATATTGTCCATTTATTTTCGTTATATTTTTACAAAAAAAAAAAACATTTTAGTTCATAATTTTAAGCAATTTTTAGCCATTAAAAAAAAAAATGTTTGATCCTAATTGAAAAAAATGTTGATGAAATGGAAAAATGGAAGTGTAACTGATCCTATGTTCAATTTGTTTTAGATTATTACTAGTTCCTCTTTGCATGATGCCATAACTTGAAGATGACAGACATGGGTTGTTGAAAGCACTTGCTCTGAATAAAAATATTCTTTAATTGACGGTTTTGTGAAGGGGTCGAAAACAATTTTGAAAACTGGTTTATTTGATTTCTGTAATTAAAGAGATTTAATTAATTAAGGACTTCATTATTTTGTATACTGCTGCTTTTATTTTTAGCATCTCTGTGGCATAGACTAAAACTTCCATGGAAAATATCAACCTTTTTATATTATATGAAACTGGGATTGCAGAAAATACTTTTTGATGACAATTTTAATGACCATGTAATTATAGTTTAAAAAAACAAAACACAAATAATATATAATTAATGAAGATGAGATTTTTAATGTTATATCCAACTAGGAGCTATAGACAATTTTTGACACCAATCAATTAATTAATGACTCTTAATCATGTTTTTATTGATATCTCATGTCTTCTCAATTGGGACCTTCATATAACATTTCATGTCTCTAGCTTGAAGACTCGCAGATACTAGAACATATAGTCAGGTGTACATGGTTAAAAACAAGGGTTGCTGGTTTTGATGCAAACTAACAAAACACTAACAATTTAAATGCAAATCAATTCCCTCTCCTTACTATAGCATGTACATGTATTGGTCTATCGCCCAGTAGATTTCTACTGCCTCGCATTTTCTTTCAAACGACTTTTTTTATTTATTTTATTTTATTTACATGGGCTCATTTCATATAATTGACCGATGCCAGAGTGGCTCTAAACTAAAACTAATATACATTTAATGCTTGGAACTAAAATATCCACTTATTTATTTATATGCAGTAAAACTGAAACAAAAAAACACCAACATTTAAGTATTCTGTTGAGGTAGGTTTTACCACATTGTTTTAGTCTTCTTAGCATGTGAGCTGCCGAAAGCGTTTGTGCGTTAATAATATGTATTTCACTTTTTATGGGTGGACACCTTTTTCAAGGGAGAACTGTGGTTTGGTGCCAAACTTCCATTCCAAGAAGTAAATGGAGGTTTCTAAATGAGATGAGGCTCAAAATGAAGGCCATCACGATTCTCGCAGGGAGGATAACTCTTTATTCTCTGGGAATTATCCATCATCACATTTATGGAAACTATGTTGTTATTTGTATGTTATGCATTGTTTGATTTTTTCTATGTTCTTGGTATTATTTTTATTATTAAATTAGTAGCCTTTAATAACACAATATTAATATCCAATAATAATTTGAGCAACATTTGTCCTAGAGTTGATATACATGCAGTGATCTAACAACCCAATATAGTTGGGCAACACCACTTTATCAATGAATAGAATATTTCTCTCAAGGAATATTTATAGTAATTTTAATTTGCTGGATTGATCCTGCAAAAATGTATGAATAAATGAAATTTTCTCAATACATAATTGGTAAGACTTATTACCGGACAAAAAATGGACAATGAGCATTGGCAATCTCAGTTAAATTTGTATTAGTTCATTTATAAATGATATAGCATGAAAGAAACTAAACATGATTTAAACAAAACTCATGCATAAAGACATGAATTTAAAAATATGTGGAGTAAATTGTAATATTTTATTTCTGTCAAACTGTCTTTTTTAGAAGGGTCTTCACAATCTGAGGGAGGTTCATATCAGTGGTTCTCAACATTTTTTGGACCATCCCAATTTTATTTTGTCTAGTTATTGCCCTCCTCCACTAACAACGTTCATCTGCAGTCCTCTTACACCAACCTCATTTGAAATAATTGTTACTGATGTAGATTTTTAGAGGTGATTAGATAAATCGAAAAAATTAACCTTGATGAACAACACAGTAAATACATCACAATAATTGGCTTATTCATAATCATATTAATTAAATGTTTCAAAGGAACTGAGGCATTAATAATCAAAATCCCCCAAATCTCAAAATTTTGATGTCTTAATTTTTTTGCAAACTTTATAGGTCAAATGGTCTTTTAACTGTTGATTCTAAAGGCCTCAACTGAAACCTAGGTAGGAAGTTAGTTATTATCAACTAATAAATGCAAAAAGTCAAAATTAGCTATGGTCAATATACGAGTATACCAATATAATATACCAGAAATCTTTCTCAATGGTTGGTGATATCAGATGAAATATCTTTGTGAAATGCCAGATTCAGATCACCTGTTGTTCCTAGGTTAACTATTGGGTGTCACAGAAACTTAACACACTCACACACATACATGTATATACCTACCTATTATTTTATTAGATTATTCAGTTTCATGAGGCCTATTAATTACATTCTTATTATCTAATGTTTGAAGTTTTTTTTGTTTATTGTAGGCTATAATGTATCAATTCCTTATGCTAAAAGTGGAGAAGACTGGCACTTAAAAGGTGAGGTACATATTATTAGTACATAGTGAATTTTGTTTCTTAATTGAATAAAATACAACTTAAATAAATTAAATTCACCCAGTGTTTTCCCAGTAATTTTGCTCAAATAGAATGATTTTGTCTAATATTTTTGCAATATCAACACTATAACCATTTTTTCACTAGTGAATTACATATTTTTTAAAATTAATTAAATGTAATCAAGATATACTATAAAGAGAAAAATGTAATAACATCAGCACTTTACTCACAATGATAAATAATATATATTCTGTTATTGTACTGTCTAAGTATAGATAGTTAATTATTATCTAATAAAAATATATCCCCAAACAACATATACTTATATTTATCCAAGAAAGTTAAAATCCTTCCTTAAAAAAATTCTTGGCTTCATCCATGGACAGAGATAGGTTTTCACTTGGTTGATCTATTTTGTGAATTTCAATTATAATTGATTAATTATAGTAATTGCTTCAAATATTTATTGAATGGTCTGTCTGACTGACTAATGTAAATAATAACCTATCCTGGAAGTTGTGTTCTGATATAGTTGCAAAGTAAATAAAAACCTGAAGAAATAATTGGAATTCATTGATATTGCAAATGTTACTTTGCTAACCAGCGACAGTCTGTCTTATCTATACCATTCCTCAGTTACCAAAAAATGATGTCAATCATAAAAAATGCTTATCCTAAACTAAAAATTATTCAAATGGTCCAGCCTCTTTTTTTACAACTGAATGTAAAAATAAATTGAATCCTTTATTGTTGGATTCTCAGGTAAAATGTGTCCTCAGTAAATATTGGCAAGGAAGGGTTTATTTCCTTGTAATAGTAGTTTATATAAACATTTATAGTTTACAAATAATTGTTGGAAATTTGATGAAATGTTCAATAATTGTTATCATTAATTTTGTCCTCCTAGTAGATTTTCTATTAGAATTAATAGAAAAACTTTCAGCCATTATTAATTTAAAAAAGTTAAATATATATACCTTTAGAACTTTAGATTGATTGTTTAGCTTTTATGGGTACTATTGTAGGGTAGGTTGTAGGTAGAACACATAAATAGACAGACAATTGGTTTATACCCATTTTTAATCTTGGCAGTAATTAAATATATATGTTATATTTATGAATTCACAATTATTATTTTTACAGTACTTATTTCCTTTTTTAACAGATAATTTCTCAGGCAGAAACCTGTTTAACAACGCTAGCTGACCAAACTAATCTATTATGCTAGTTCTATAAGTGGTTTCTATTGTGGCTTATTATTAAATTAAGTTACTTTTTTGTTATATAGCTTGTTTCTATATATGAAACAATACCTTCTACTGTAGTAAAATATAGTGTTTATAAATTAATCTTGCCATAACTTTTATTTCTTAAAATGAATAATTTTATTTATTTTTATTTTTAAGAATATGAAAATCATGCACTATGTAAAAGCTGCTTGATGTTACTTATCTGTGTAATTGCTCACCTCTGAAAGGTCTAGTATAGTACTTACTAATCTCCTTTTATTAGATTATTCAGTTTCATGAGGTCTATTAATTAAATTCTTTTTATCTAATGTTTGAAGTTTTTTTTGTTTATTGTAGGCTATAATGTATCAATTCCTTATGCTAAATTTGGAGAAGACTGGCACCTAAAAGGTGAAGTACATATTATTAGTACATAGTGCATTTTGTTTCTTAATTGAATAAAATACAACTTAAATAAATTAAATTCACCCAGTGTTTTCCAACAGTAATTTTGCTCAAATAGAATGATTTTTGTCTAATATTTTTGGAATATCAACACTATAACCATTTGTTCACTAGCAAATGACATATTTTTTAAGGTTAATTAAATGTAATCAAGATGAAATGATATTGACTGTTTTTTGGCCAAACAATTGTTTAAATAAGTGAAAGTTTTCAAATAATAAATGGCAAAACCTCTGATTTATGGATCAACTAGTATTATTTAGCTTATTTATTTTTAATATTTGACACAAAGATTCATTGGACACGAATTGTGTGTCAACGAAGATTGCGGATCTAGATATTAGGGAAATATATTCAGTTTCCCTAATGAATGTCCTTTATGTAGTCAAACTAATGACAAACGTCAATAAGTGGAGATACCTATTTAATGCAGAAAAATATCCATGTACAAAAACTCTTTAGATAATTATAAATTTTCATACTGAATCTTGGATCTGGATCTGGTTTTGGATCTTTTACCCATTAGAAGGCCAAACATATATGGCATTATCTGCTTACTTTGATTATCTCCCAAATAACCAACATAAAGATGTTTGCTCTAAGTTTTCTACCATAAATCCAGCCTAGGGTTTAAATCACTCAAATGCTAAAATTAAAAATCCCATTTTTCATGAAGGGGAAGAAAACCTAAAATGATAAAAATAATTTGTAAACTGTAAATGAATACTTTGGTTTATACATTTTTATTTCTAATAAAATTTATAAATCTTTATCATTATTACAAGTCACTTCGAAGAAATTTTGAAAATTATTTCATTCATTTTTTAAGTTATTTAAAACTAAAAATCACATTTTCTTTATTCCACAACCATAACTAGTAAATATTTTATGAAATGGTTTAAATTTGTTCAAACTCAAACCTTTAAATATATCGAAACAAAATGTTTATGATTTAAACCACTTTCATAACCAAGGCACACATATGTGTCTGTTATCATTATTTTAAGAATTCATCCATCTTCAATGTAATACCAAAAATTTGAAATGTTTATTGTGTTTCAAAATTATAAATTAAAAATATAATTGAAGCGTAGAAATTAATTTAATTTATTTCACATTATTACATAATATGCTGTCCGCCCCCTCCAAGTTTTTCCCAGTGAGTTCATTAAAAGTTACATTTGTTTAAAAATTATCAGGAAGTTTGATAGCAGACAACAACAACAACCAATTCTTTATTTAAAGTGCATGAGCCCCATACATCAGAAGTCAATAGTTGTTAAATTATATTATTTATGCAATGTAATTAATTATATTGATTTAATTAACGAGGTATTTTTTTTTCAAAACTAACCTTGGCTTCATTTGAAATGTTGGTATTATAATAAAATCATCTAGTAATTCACGAAAAAAGGCAATCAATGCAATATTTCAAATTTGGCATAATCTTTGCAAGTACCAGTGTGTAGGAAGTGTTCAAGATGTCACCGGTTCTTTTCCTTTCTTTTCCGATAGAAAATCTCAACCCCGACCTTGAACTACAGCTGTTGTAGAAAATAGCACACAAAATGATTGTAAAAGTTTTTATTTACATTGAAACAAAAGCAAGAATAAGAGATACCATAGAAATGGAAGGAAATACTGAGGAGCTCCAGTGGTGGAGGTAAGTGAAAAAAAAAAAATCACTCACCCTTCTGTAGATGCTTTACTTTCGATCCCTGGCTTGTCACTATCTTTTCTATTTAATGATGATTCTTAAAATAGTGGCATTACATGCAACAACAGATGATTATTATTAGAATGTATGAAGCATTATATAATGTTTTGTATAAGTCACAAAATATTATATTACATTATTTCCAAACAGATGCCCTATATACAGTATATGCTACATTTTATTATATTATTGTGGATTAGGTGGTGAAATAAAATCAATTTATAATATCATCAGGGGTTGATTATACATGACCGATATGACATTAATGTCTGGCTGGTCCCACTAACCCAGTAAAACCAGGGGTGGGCAACCTTTTTCGGTTGTTGGCCAGTCTTGGTTCCATAAACTCTGGTAGGCCACCCCCGCCCCCAATCCACGAAAATTTACACAACATTGGACCGCTTATATTTTCTATGCATATTAAATACTTAGGAAAAGGTTAATCAAGAACCACAATGTTAGGTAGGAAGGTACCTATTTATTTTATGAAATTGAAACAATCAGAAAACATGACGAGGAAAACTTTAAGGAATTTATCATAAGCACCTGAAAAACGAGAGTAACGAATACGCGAAAGAACCAAAGTTTTTAAAAATCAAATTATAGCTAAACTCAATGTGGAGGTTGTAATCGGATTTTATTTACCAACTGCTCAATATTGGGAGACTCTGCTGTCGATGCTAACCTAAGTAAATATTTCAAATAAAAGTCGATTAATGACACCTTGTTCTCATCTTTTATAAAGTTCATCTTAAAGAACGATTGCTCGCATCGATATATTGAACAAAAACGACAATCGGAGAGCTAAATCGCGTAATAAAGGGAACTCTTCATTTTCAAGAAATTCCAAAATACTCATAACTTGATGTAAGAACAATGTTGTTTGGAAGGTCAATTAATTAATTTTATATTCCAGGGGAGAAAAGGGGCAGTTTGTTGTGTTTTGTTGCAAACGGGCTGATAAAAATAGCAAAAAAGTTGTTATCTCTTAAAGTCAGCAAATCTGGTTTTGAAGGATTGAAGTAGAGATGAAACGTTTCGTAGTCAGGATCCACTTCAGTTTGGCCTTGCCTACCAGGGAAATTATACAGTCAGTTAATAGCAACATCTGTCACATAAAAGGCAAGCTTTGCATCGAACGATGCAACATGCGATGTCAGAATTGATAAATGATTAGATATTCCTTGCAATCGAGTGTTCAAGAAGCTTAGATCTGCAGGCATGTCGCAGATGAAAGCTAGATCCAAAATCTATTCATCGTCTTCAAATAGGGAAGTGATGTGAAGATCTTCATTTTCTTTTAAAGTCGCCGTCATGAAATTAGGCACTTGGGATGAGTTGCCAACTCTCTCTCCCCCACTCTCATATGTTATCGTCTTCGCCGTCGCCCTCTCAGTTCCCTACCGTTTTCTAACCACGCTGCACCTAATTCACTTTTGAAATTTTCCGTACCTCTTGTATTTCTTGGATTTAACCCGGTTTGATCAAGATTTTCTGGCTTCATTGTTTGAAGATGGATCCTCAATCAAGCACCTCCACTCCTTTAAGGATACACTCTCCAAGAATGCCAGATTTATCGAAGAAGGAGTTGGGAAGTCAATCTAAGTCGATGATTCGGAAAGTTTCTGAAACCATTAGCAAATGAAGCCAGTCGAGACGCTATAGACTTAAAAAAAACTCAAGAATTGGTTGTTGAAATTCCAGGGATTAGTCGATTGTCAGTTCAGAGAACCTTGAAAGATATTAAATCCTGTTTAGCCTGTCTAGCCAACTAAATGGATGGCCTTTATTAATAATCGGGTTATTTAATAACATTTGTTGACAATTTATGATATGACGTCTTCTAGGTGCTCCGTGGCTTAGGAAATTGGATTTGAAGTTGTCGTTTTTTTTTTAAATTTCGTGTTTATACTTTTGTTTTTGTTGGAGTACACGAATCGTGAAGTTTTTACTATTGCTCATATTTTTCGATGTTGGGATAGAGTTAAAATTTTTGAGGGACCTGATTTTGTCTTGAACGAAAAACTAGATCGAAATAGTAAATTAACACTCCTTAAAACCTATAAATCTGTACGAACAATACCAAAAAAACAGTGATTGAAAATTTATCGCAATGAGCATGCCCAATCAAAAAACTAGTTGCAAGGGCCATCAAGAAGCAGGTATCTACCACCACGGAATTGGCATGATCAAGGGTCTTCGAAATTCTATATTCAAACATACTAATAAACGAAATACCGACAATCACACCGTACTTGAATGAAAGTAGAGGCCTCTCCAATTCAAAAATGTCAAGATAGCCGATCCTTGGTTAAACTAGTGCAGATTAAATCCCTCAGAGTAGGCAAGTCCAAATATTATTTTTATCAATATGGGACAAAAAACCGGGACCGGGAGGGATTGGGGAGAGTGGTCCTGCGCAAAGTGAGGCCTGTTTATGCACTTGTAAGGTCAAGGACGGAGGGGTAGTAGGGTGGGGGGCCTGGACAAATCTCGACCCCCACCACATCATCCACCGACCAGGACCGTGGAGGCAATTTCACTGCTAGAGAATGATTTTACTATCTACTTATTTTTAATTTTTTTTTTTTTTCAAAATCAGAAACTCTTAAATCCTTCCCTCCACTGTGTATGTATTTTTGTACTAGTCCTACTTACTAATAGATGATCCCTGCTCAAGCTAGAGACGTTAAATTGGGAAATTTTACATGTAATTTCCTTTAGACATAAAAGACACTTTAAAACATGATTATCATTAAATAATTCATTACTTATTGATAAAAAAATTTATGAATTGGAATAGGATATCAAATAAACGTTCTCAACGAATAGATTACAAATATACAATTTTCGATTTGTTTTTTTAAACTAGGATTAAAAAAAATCATCAAAACAGCCATTAACGTCGTGTTCTTAGAAAGTTCTTTATTTGTAAAATTACAATTTATTTACCCAGCAATAATAATTTAACAGTTTATTTATAGTTCTACTCACTCAATATGTACAGTTCATGCTCATACCAACATTCGTACAATATGTACATACAAAATCTGTCCAGGAGCTTCCCAGGATTCCTCCCAAGAAAGCTTATTGAGAAATCGGGAGCACTCCCTCACCTTACTCTCCGACCTTATCACTATTACGGGGAAGACCAGAAAGAGAACCACAGACACTCAGGACATGAGGTGGGATGATCACCAGTGGTAGTACCCTATGACATACTTATCTATTTACAATATATAGATACAACGTATTGTTCACAACTATTCGATTCGTTTAGTATCCGATCATTCAACAAAACCCAACTAAACACTTATATAATGTTATAGTTACATAAACACTTATGTAACTCGCCGCATAACACACAATTTGTAGCAATCCAGAATTAAGGTAGATGAATTAACAGTTGCTTGTGATTCTTTGCAAACGCACTAGTTTCAAGGAGTTTTGCAAACGCATTGTTCGTACAAAAGGAGAAACCCGATCAGCCCAAGTAGAGCGATGTTTTTGGCAGACAGGATAAGGCATCATAAAAACCGTTTTTGATGCCTGAGAGTGGAGATATAAAAGCAGGAGTTCCACAGGGCAGCGTCCTGGGTCCCATCCTCTATAATATATACACCGCTGATGTCCCCTCTACCACCAATACCTTCTTGGCAACATTTGCAGATGACGCTGCAGTCCTGTCAACCCATTCAGACCCTGATATAGCATCCCAAAACCTTAAAAAAAAAACACCCAAAAACACCTTGATGAGATCGAGTATTGGTGCAACCAATGGCGAATCAAAGTCAATGAAGTAAAATGTTCCCACATAACCTTTACCCTCTGCCGCAAGTCCAGTCCGCTAGTCTTTTTAAATTCGATTCCTCTCCCTGTGTCTGAGACAGTACGGTACTTAGGCTTCCATCTCGACAAAAGACTGACATGGAACCCATACACGAGGCTAAAAAGACAAGAACTAAACAGACGCTTTGGACAACTGTACAGACTACTTCGAAGGACATCCCATCTCTCAATATAAACTACTTATTTACAAAGTTATACTTTAGCCAATCTGGACATACGGAATAGAGCTATGGGGGACAGTAAAAAAGTCAAACATCAAAGCATCCAATCCTTTCAATCAAAAGTCCTGAGAACAATAGTAACTGCCTCTTATTACGTCAACAACAAATCCCTTCATAATGATCTGAATATACCCTACATTCTTGAAATCATCCCTTCCAAGTTCATAAAATTCCATAGTAACCTATCCAACCACCCTAATTCCGCAGCACAGTCATTGCACTACACCACTCATCCCTATAATCCTCCTCGGAGACTAAAACGGCAGACGCCTCGTGACCTGCTATAAATAAGTGACAGTGGGTGTCCTGGTGATGACCAGTTTCTCTAATCATGTCCTGAGCGTCTGTGGCTCTCGCGCTCTTGGTCAGCATCCGCTGGCTCTTATACAGTGACGCGGCTGACTTAAGAGCGTGGGGGACTTCCCAAGACTCCGCTTTTTTGCACGCGATGGAGGTGACAACCATGTGGGCTTATGGGGCCTCTGGGCTGTTTGTATATAAAGTATGAATGAGCGAGTGAATGAAAATTGTAAATTGGTATGAATGAGATCATTTATCACAATTACTTATAGCCCAATCAGGTAGATTGTAATTTTATCATAATAAAGTTGTTGTAAAGTAAAAAAAAAAAAAGAGAGTGGAGATCATAAAAATCCTCTTTTGACACGGAGTCGTACACAGGACAGTTCTAAGAGTGCTCGTAGAATCATGCTGGGGCTACACTGGGCGGAGCACGTAATAAAGCGGAGGTGTGAAAAGGCACATTTAGTTTTCGACAGTGATGGGTATGAAACAACCGTTTTTGACACCGGGACAAACGGTAGTCAGTGCTTGGAGAGTGGGGCTAGAAGAGAGTGATTTGACGACGAAGAAAGTGGATTCGCAGAAAGAGAAGAGCAGGCATTGGTTTTCAAGCGGCGTGGTTCGTAGACGCGACAAGGAGAGCTCTGTGTCAACGTTCGATAGATAGCGTTTTCAAGACATCCTTGTTTAAAATTAAGTAAGAGACAAGTTATATTAATATATTGTTTAAATATAATGTAATTTTATTCATCATTTCATTATATTTTATTTTATATCATCTAAATAAATCACTTGTCTTATCGTAAATATAAGTCTTCTTTACTTTTATTCAATTTTAATGTCCAAATTTCTTCCGTTGATCAACACGAAATTTACTTTTGTAAAAGAATTAATTAGGACCAAAATGAAGTTAGACAGATTTATTTTTGTAAAAAATGGACAAACTATTATGACAAATATATAAAAAAAAAATTGGAGAGACTGTACTTGGTGCGGTGAAAGAACATATTAACAGGTAATGTTTTCAATTATATTTGGTACTTACAGGAAATGGTGACTATTCCTGCACTAACTTGTATAAATACTAATACTACGTTTTTATTTGAAGTCATAGTTCTAGAATATTATGAAAAATTCAAAATGAGAAGTGATACAAAAGATCTTGGCTTAAAAAAATTACCATTAACTTGAATGATGTCCCAGTTATGAAACTTTAACTGGGATTACCAAAGTATGAAAAAAAACCCACAAATTTCTCACGAAAACGCTTTACAGTCTCTCTAATTTTTTTTATATTTGTCGTAATAGTTTGTCTATTTTTTACGATGTACGAATTTTCTTCACTTATCATTATTCACATTATTGTAACACTAATAATACCCAACTGGTATATTCTTGCATCTTTAATTCGAAATAGAAGTATCCCTCGTTAGAATATTATTATACAAGTGTAATATCTTAATTTTTCCTTAATCTTGAACTATACGGGTGAATTACAAGTAGAATCACGCGTGGTAGATACGGTGTTAAAATAAAAAAAACATTGGAATGAGATACAAAAGATCTTGGCTTAAAAAAAATTACCATTACCTTGAATGATGTCCCATTTTTCAAACAGACTAGAATTACATTTTTATGAAACAACACAGATTTCTGAGGAGAACACTTAACAGTTTCTACAATTTTTTTTATATTTGTCATTACAATTCGTCTAGTATATGGTTGTATAGTACCATGTACAGATTTTCATCAGCCTTCCTGTGAAATATTGTATTTTTTAATCATATATATGTTATTTAGATATACAAGGGTCTCTGATTAAAGCGGCTACTCCTTAGAATATTATAAATATTAACGATATGATGAGAAACTAATGATACAATAGCGATGTCTGGGTGTTGCTTTGTACTGTCAGTTTCTTTATCTCATTGGGCGTCTTAAATACTTATTAAATGTTTGCGAAACAACAACTAACTATTTTTGATAAAAATTACTTCATTTGAGAAACCATCTTGATCACTGAAAATCGCCTTTGCAGCAAAAATATAATTGTAATTAGGTGAATTATTGACTAAAAGCCCTATTTTGAAAACCCAAACGTCATTAAATGCGTGATTTATATTTTTTGATCGTAAAATTTTCTATTTTTTGAACTTTCATTTTAGATTATTTTTACGCCAGCGTCTGGTGTATGTCTTTATCAATAAGGAAAACATCAGAACTTTGAATATTAATCTGAGATTAGAGAATGCTCAAATGCCAGCGAACGGTTTTTAACTTGTATTTGTTCCTTTACGAATTCCACTTTTAAAATTTCAGATTAATTGAATCAATTTTACGACCGCTATTGTAGAACATTCACGACGCAAACGCACGCACAAACAGTCAGAAAGCTAATTGCCACGAAAAGACCTCTCTTTGCGTTTGGAAATGAGTTGAAGTTCATTCTAAAATTTACTGGTTGGTTGAAGAATCTAGTATATTCATTTTATTTTTCACTATTTAAAATTATGTTTTTTTAATAATAATTTTTATAAATTAGTTGACATGAAGGATTTGGGTTAAAATTCCTATTTGAAAGTGAATTCAATCATTCAAATTGAATGAAATCAAATCAAAGGATAGCCTTCCTTAGCGGGTGAACACATTTAAGAATTTAACTAAACAAACCATAATCTAGATGAGAGCTATAAGTGAAAATATAGCTTATCTAAGAAGTAGTTGTTTTTTAACTAATTCTTTTTAGAAATATATTAAAAGTGAATAAAGTTAATCATATAATCAAGGTGAAGAAACAATTTCCTTGTTTTAGTTTCTTAAATATTTATAATAAATAATAATTAAATGATTGGGAAAGAACTGCTTGGTTTTGTGTGTTCAAATATACACCTATATATCTAGGAAACTGAATGTCTCATTGATTTTTGGAAAACAAAATCATTTTTATGAGAGCTTTGTTGGAAAAAACAGATGTTAAAGGGAGGGTAAGCCTGTCTCTCAATTATGTTTTCTTGAATATATGGAGACCAAACAATGAAAATGATGACACAAAAAATTGAAGAACAATGTATAGTAAATAAAAGAATTATATTATTTTCAACAATAATACCCTCAAATATGATAAATGTATAATAAAAACATAATTATCCTTACATGCCACTTAATTATCACATATGTGAGTACATTTCTATTGAATGAATATTTTATTGACAATTATAATCTTCTAACAACATATTGGAAATACCTGAACTAGAAATATCTTTCATATAGAAGTTTGCGGTAAATGCTGCATCTGAAGTATCCTCAGCATTCAATTTCTGTTACTCACTTGTAAAAAAAATCATTAGGAAATGAAAAACTCTTTTAATTATTGCTAATTATTAAGCTTTAATTATATATTAATTAAGTAAATTGAACAAGAATAAATGAATTGCCGCATGGAATATGTTTATTTTTGAAATGGCTGTATAGAAGATTTGGGATCGAATGTGGAGGTTTTAAGATTAGTCTTCAATTATCGAAAAGAGAACACTTTTCGAAGGAGGGAAGAACTTAAAAAAAAGGACATTCCTCCCTTAAGGAGGACAATTGGTCACCTCATCGATAATCGATTGCCACGTATATGTATCTAGTCTTGAATGGATAGCAGGAATTACTCACACAAAAGTACAAGCACATGGGTCGTGCTATCGAGTCCGCACCAATGTGCCCTGCGTGTCAGATCTGAAGAGGCCAACAGCCATTACATGAGAGAGAATGGGAATCTCCTAGCTGAGTCAGGGGACTTACCAGGATCGGGAAGGGGGTGGAGATCCTATCGCACTCTACTGCCACCCCAGGCTTAGGATCGAATACAAGAAAAGTATACAAACTTCGACACCATGTATTTTTTGTAAGCTGACAAACTGCATGGCTACAAGCTGGTGGGGGCAAAACAACATATCTGATTGCTAGAGACTAGTACTCAGCACATTAATTCTTTATTGCTGAGCCCGAAAGGAGAGTGTGATGCCCTAATTGAAGCTTGTTTTTTATTACATACAGAAATATCACAAATAGAACTAAATATCGAGAAATAAAATTATATTTTGAGTCAAAGACACAAAATCAAATAATACCCTATATATGTGTTATTCAACTTATATAATTCAAACATAATCAATATCACCTTATTCAGGATGGGGTTTGAGGAGAGCATAGACTAGCGGAGGACTCCTTACGCTGATGAATGGCTGTTTGTTACGGAATCATGTTTTGGTCAGATCGCCTCAAAGCACTACGTCTTAAGAATCTGAGCTACACGTGGTGTTCTCGATAATAAAGATTACTGCAAAACCTCCTGGAGCTTCTATCTATAGCAAATTGAAGTTCCATAATAATGTTTTTGAGCAACCAATAGTAATAAATTATTTAATGCTACTTGAATACCTTCTTGGTAACATTTGTAGATGACACTGCAGACCTGTCATCCCATCCAGACCACCATATATCCCATAACATTCAAAAACACTTTAATGAGATCGAGTATGGGTGCAACTAATGGGCGATTAAAGTTAATGAAGTAAAATGGTCCCACATTACCTTTAGCCTCTGCCACAAGACCTGTCCACTAGTTTTTTTTAAATTTAATTCCTCTTCCTGTATCCGAGACAGTACGGTATTTAGGCTTCTATCGCGAAAAAAGGCTTACATGGAACCTGCACACGAGGCTAAAAAGACAAGAACTAAACGGACACATTGGACAATTGTACAAACTACTTCGAAGGACATCCCATCTCTCAATAGAAAATAAACTACTTATTTACAAAGTTACACTTAAGCCAAACTGGACATACGGAATAGAGCTATGGGGGACAGAAAAAAAAAGTCGAACATCAAACGTTTCCAATCCTTTCAATCAAAAGTCCTGAGAACAATAGTAAATGCCCCTTATTACGTCAGCACCAAACCCTTCATAATGACCCTAATATACCCTACATTCTTGAACTCATCCCTTGCAAATGCATGAAATTTCGTAGTAACCTATCCAACCACCCTAATCTCCTAGCACAGTCATTACACTTTGCCAATTATTCCTATAATCCTTCTCGGAGACTAAAGCGGCAGTGGCATCGTGACCTACTGTGAATACATGACAGTGAGAGTCCTGGCAATAGCCACTTTCTGCAATCATGTCCCGAGCGTCTGTGGCTCTCTCACTCTTGATCAGCCTCTACTGGCTCGTTCCAGTTACGTGGCTGACGGAGGAGCGTGGGGGGACTTCCCAAGACTGCGCTTCCTCTTTCGTATGCGAGGGAGATGACAACAACGATATGGATGTGGATTGTTTGTAAATACTGTATGAATGAGCCAATGAATCAAAATGGTGAATATGGTATGAATGAGAACATTTATCACAATTACTTTCTTGACTAATAAGTCAATAAATTACAATAAAGAAGTTTCTATCAGTCAATTGGTAGTGAAATGAGCAAGTGTAATTTCGAAAAGGGAATTGAAACGAGAGTGTTCAACGGTGATAGAAATGAACGGTTTCTTTATACGAATGCAAACGCTAGTTTTGATGCGCTCGTGTGTGGAAATATTTCAGTGCCTAAAAATTAAATTAATTAAAACCACTTCACGAAGAATCATTCTGATTTTGATTCCAAGTATCCGGTTGGTTCAGTCTTGAGATAGGATTTCATTGAAAAAAATCGATACATGGCCAGCGATTAATATTCAAAAAACAAGTACCCAAATAGTAATGAGCTTTCTTCAATGGTAACAGCTTGGTAAGAAATCTCTTTGCTACTGGTACAAAAATAAAACAAAATGGAGACTAAATTGTCAAGACCAGCTTAAAAACTTTTACAAAATAGACAAACGATAGTGGACGAAAAAGCCATCTCTCATGACAGAAGATGTCAGTTCACGGTTAATTTCTAAGGCTTTGAGTTGCAAATATTTTTATGTGGCTTTAGTCAATAAATACAACAAATTATTTGATCAGCTGTGTGTTTTCGTTCGTATAGACAACGAGAATCTTGAAACATCTGAAGTATTCTTAGACTACCGTCAACTATGCAAAACGTCTACAGGAAAAGATGTATTTGAAGAGCTAAAAATCACTCTTAAAGGAAACACTTGGATTGGCTTAAATTATACAGGGTTTGCTACGATGGGGCTATTGCTATGGTCGGTAAAAACAAGGTTTGTATTGCACTATTGGAAGATTATTTGAATAGACCTTTTCTAAAACATCACTGCATCAGGACGAGGAAGCTCTTTGTGCCAAGGAACTGGAATTATCCTATGTCCAAAAACCAGTGGTCTGCTGTAACAAAAGAATACGATCTCATACCCTTAATCAGGGGAAATTCTGGGAAATATTCGAAAAAGACATAGAGGAACATGGAGAAGTTCTCCATTGCGATGTTCGTTGGCTCTAAAGAGGTATGTCTTTGGAAAGGTTCTGGAAACTACGCAGTGATTACCTAAAAGATCTTCCTTAGATCTCTCCCCTCCTTGAATAAAATCATTGGCTTTGGGATCTCACATTCCTCTTCCTTTTTTCACTTTATGAGGCACCTGAAAAACGAAAGTAACCAATACATAAAAGAACCATTTTTTAAAAATCAAATCTTAGCTACAACTCAATGTGATGCTTGAAATTGTTTTTTATTCACCAACTACTCGATATTGATCTACGTAATTATTTCAAATAAAAGTCGATTAATGACACCCTGTTCTCATCTTTTATAAAGTTCATCTTGGAGAACGATTGCTCGTATCGATATATTTAACCAAAACGACAATCGGAGAAGTAAATCACGTAATAAAGGGAACTCTTCATTTTCAAGAAATTCCAAAATAAGTCATAACTTGATGTAAGAACAATGTTGTTTGGAAGGTCAATTAATTAATTTTATATTACAGGGGAGAAAAGGGGCAGTTTGTTGTATTTTGTTGCAAACGGGCTGATAAAAATAGCAAAAAAGTTGTTATCTCTCAAAGTCAGCAAATCTGGTTTTGAAGGATTGAAGTAGAGATGAAACGTTTCGTAGTCAGGATCCACTTCAGTTTGGCCTTGCCTACCAGGGAAATTATACAGTCAGTTAACAGCAACATCTGTCACATAAGAGGCAAGCTTTGCATCGAACGATGTGACGTCAGTATTGATAAATGATTAGATATTCCTCGCAATCGAGTGTTCAAGAATTTTAAATCTGCAGGCATGACGTTGATATTTTCGACAACTGCAGTTCAAGAACGGGGTTGAGATTTCCTATAGGAAAAGAGCCACACACCGGTGACTTTTGGAACACCTCCTACACACTGGTACTGGCGAAGATTTTTTAACTATTTCATTGATTGCCTTATTTCGTGATTAGCCTGACGATAGTATGACAATTGCCAATATTTTAAGTTGATACTAAGGTTAGTTTTGAAAAAAAAAAAAATACAAAACTGACTATTCACTTCTGATCTATGGGGCTCATTTCAATTGGTTCCTGTCGCTATCAAACTTCCTGATAATTTTTAAACATATGCAACTTCTAATGACCACACTTGGAAAACCTCTGAGGACAGCACGTTATATAAGAATGCGAAATAAAATAGTAAAACTCGATGAGTTCCCTTTGCTATGTAATTTAGCTCTCTATTTCAATTTGTAAATTGACTTTTTAACGTGGGAGTGTTGGTGGTGAGGGGGGTGTTTTTTCGCCCGAGTTTGTGGAACCACGCCTTAGGTTCAAACCAGAGATTCGTCCTTTTTTTTTGGAAGGGGGTAGTTTTGAAAAAAATATCACTCAGTACTCCCTTTTCAGAAAAAAACAAAACAAGGACGGGGTTAGGCCTTCTTGAAATCAATAATGTAACCAACAGTTTTACAAATATATTGAGTCATTGAGCCCACTTTTTTAAACAGTGGGATTAGAACCTAAAACCTTCACGTCTACTACTAACTATTAAAATTTATAATAAAAAAAAAGTAATAAAAAATTTAGTAAAAGCAATAAAAGGTGGTAAGGCCGCTGATCCCTGGATCTATTAGTTTATTTAGAGTCGAGTGTGCTTCCTAACTGCGGAATAATGGTCCATTGTGTGGGGTCACGTGGCAAGGTCATAGTTTTCTCAGGGGCCAACCCTGCTGCTCCCCACTGTCGCTCTTACCCGCCTGGGACTCACTCCGTTAAATTAACATTTACAATTTACAACTTGTACTCATCAATACTCTTATATAATATCTTCCGGAGTAATAATGTTTAAAAAAAATACATTTAGATTTGTATATTTGCATTATGGTTTCTTCGTCAAGCTTTATTATCCCCGAAATATTCCTTTATTGACACAATATCATTAAAACAGTCAACGTTTCACCATCAAGCATCAGGGATTATCAAGATAAATTTTGAAACATGAAACAAACCATGTGTTTAAAAAATATAATACTATAAGTAATATAATATAATAAGTAATATAGTAAAGTAGTATAAACGACTAAATACTAAAATTTGGAATGTTATGAGATATAAATTATTAAATAAAAAATTGGAAAAATAAATACATAATAAAAATAGTATAACTACAAATCTGAGATAATTGTCGTCTATAATGACATGATTAACTTTTTTATACATTTGGAAAATAATTATGCAAATTAACGCACCTATTTGGACGTGCCATTACTGAAATATATTTAAAATTATGAGATGGTAAATTTATAAACGAACAATAATCAAACAGAAACTAAAATAGTTATACCTATAATAAGTATAGGCTAACCCAAACGACCTTCCAGTCTTGCAAAACTTGATTCAACAATTTTTAATCAATGAAGTTACAGTTATTTTTTAGTAAAAATTGTAGAATATTATTTTAATTACTTTAGAAAAAATGTCCGATGTACAGTATTTACATTTCTGGGTTATTAAGGTGATTAAATTAAATATGTTTTTTTAAACTTCATAAATCATCAAGGGGTAGAGTATACCTAGCCGAGAGGGCGCTCCGGTCTTCCAGGTCCCAATAACGCAGATACAAGGGGCTGTTTCATTGACAAGATCTCCAGATCTATATAGTATAATAGTTATTTTCATGTTTTATTATATTATTACCATAAATACATCACTTTATAGTTGATATGGACAGCAGTATGGACAGTATAGTAGATATTTCATTTAGACTTAAAGGGCGAAGAAGAAGGAAACATCAGCAGAATATGCATAAAAACATATTGAAATTGATTCAAAAAATTTATCTTTTACTATGAGGCAGTGATTAGTTATCGATAAACCATATACCACAGAGACTTTATGTTAATATAAGAAAAGTGTTAAATATAAACGTGCCATAAAAAAAAAATTGATGAAATATTTCAGATCCACTGGGCTGTAATTGCCATTTACTCACGCCTCATTTGGTGATATATTCACGCTAATAGGTCATTCAGGTCACTCTTAAATATCATCAGTTCACTCAAGCAGGATTTACAGTTCACACTCATACAATTATTCAAACCGTACAGAATATAACTTCAAATATACAACATAGTTTGTGTCGTAGATTTTTGTCAAAAAAAAATAATATACAATACAACAATGAATATATGATAGTCGAATGAAACGAATAAATTAAAATTTCAAATATTTACACCATAGCTAATGTTATAGTTGAGTGAAATAACGTAATGTTAGAGAAACAAAAGTTACATTAAAATGATAACTGCTCTCACATTAAACAAACATTTGAATTTTAACAATTTTAATAATTTTAACAATGCATTTTAGAAATAAAATAGGGGTACAAGGGCTGGTGATGGGAGAATATATTACTCTACTGTTAGCTGAAATATTAAGAAAAAAAATTCATACAAGTCAGGGTTAATCCATTTTTTCAAAAAGCTCAAATATTGGATCAAATTCGTCGATGGCGTATTGACGCGGAATTCTGGAACAGCAGACGAATTAAAACGATTTGCAAGATGTTTGAATACTTTTAATTAAAACATAATTCACTACTAATTTGTGTGAAGATAAATCTGCTCATTTTTTCGACCATTAACTGTCACAGGACTGGAAATAGACATCAGCTTGGAATATTCAGAAAACCATCCAAAACAGATACGGTTTGCATCATTATGGCTATTTTGGGGTTATATTATAATAATTATTAGTTATAGTGGCTTTTCCTTGATGTATTTATGACTATTTTAGAGATTGATATAATATTCTGCCCTTTCAGGTCCCGATACCTTTTTTGGTTAAACTGATTTCGAATGTGTATGGAGATAAAAATGATTCAATAAAACGTACGGAATCAATCAGCAGAGAGACATTAATATGATCATCGAAATACTTAATTGTGTTAATAATACTCAATACTTAATACAGTTAGGATTGTCCAGTCACGTTAACATTATAGTCATCATACAATGACTATATAGCGCTGCTCTGTGCTCCATGTATCCAAATGAGTTTCTGTAAGTAAGTATATGTTTTCAAGTTTTGTTTTAGAAGTATTAGAGAGACTGTTAAATAAATGGTACTGCAGTCCGTAGCGGAACTTAAATGTGCTCCGTTCAAGTCTTGTGTGGTGGTGCCATGTCAATCGTTTGTTGAGTGTAAGTCCGAGATATTTTGCCTTTGTCCGTCTGAGTCATGGGTTTTTGTTGTGGTGTAGGTCTCACTTTTATTCATAACTTACAGCCAAAGATACTGGCAGGATCGGGACTTGAACCCGGTACCTCTCCAATGCCTTGTCGGGTAATCTATCAATTGAGCTGCTCTGCCTCGGGTACCTTCCCAAAATGAATTATTTTTGCCCAAACTCCCGCAAAGAATGTACGCAATTTATGCAGGGGACACTGAATTAAACAGCGTTGGGGCACAGTGATACCCCAAAATTAATGTTTGCAAAGCTAGTTTGCCAATGTTAAGGCATAATATGAAAAATATTACGTAATTTTAAATATAATTTTTGTGTAGGTCCCACTAATATTTGTAATTGTTAACAATTAACAGCCACGGGAACAATATATCAGGACTAGGACTTCGGCCAGACAGGGCAGCACAGATGGCAGAGCCCACAAAAACTGGGAGGTCCCGGGTCCGAGTCGCCATCAGTGTATTTTTTCTTTTGATGTTAATTGTCAATAATTATTATTGCAGTTAGGTATTCGTTTCCATGTACTCTAGGCAATATAAGCGGAATTGTGCCGCTTATATTCGACCTGAGCACTAGCCGGATCACCCAGATAAATACGCAGACACAGCAGACAGAGAGGGAGTGCACGGGGAGGGGGGAGCTGAGGCGGGCTACTCCAAGTATTGAGCGGTGCTACAGCTGGCCCGTGTACTACTGTGCGTGCGTACTGCCCCCACCTCTCCAGCAACTTGTTGGAGCCTCGCGTTCCCTCTCCGACACCGTATCATACCATCCATAAACTATTCTTTTGAACAAGCAATGATGGAGGGGACTTACATTCAAACAAGTACAGAGCGATAGTGTTTTATTTTAAGCCCGTTCAGTAAAAATGATCAGATGGCTCTGAAAATACCTGTTGATCCGAGGAGCTCTATTTGTTCTTTGTTTTTTTTATAATAAAATAATAGAACAATCATAAATAAAGGACGACATTTGTACAAATACGTAGAATAACAAAAATACGGCACTCACCAACAAAAAAAAAACAATTACGTAGGGGGGGGGGGCACACGTTAAATTAAAAAATAACATTCCATAATTTGTTTGAAATACAAAATATGAAAAAAAAAAGTCGAATAAACAATTACATTTAAAAAAAAAAGATGAGGGAAAAAGATAGTAATACAATTAAATATATAAATATTGGTGCTTGCTAGTTTAAAAGATTAAATGAATTCCATTGGTTTATCGAGAGAAAAGTTAATTGGTAATATTCGAACATGGTAAGAAATAATAATAAAACAAAATGATAATAATAATAGTAAAAATGAATACAAAGATTAGCAAGCGTCTGCTTGAGTGGTAAAGATGTGTTGGAATAGAAAGGCTTAAAAGTACATAGGGATGAAGCATGATATTGAGGAGAGACTTCCACAGAGTAGTGGAACGAAGAAGAAATGCAGGATCTAGGAGTAGACTAAGGATTTAAACCGTAAGATATTGTAAATATAAGTGAGACTTTGGGACTGAATAGTTTGGAAATGTTATGCACTAAGGAAGTATTGTCTACATGCAGACAGAAAGTAGCGGAAAGTGGAAGAAATGCAGGATCTAGGAGTAGACTAAGGATTTAAACCGTAAGATATTGTAAATATAAGGGAGACTTTGGGACTGAATAGTTTGGAAATGTTATGCACTAAGGAAGTATTGTCTACATGCAGACAGAAAGTAGCGGAAAGTGGAAGAAATGCAGGATCTAGGAGTAGACTAAGGATTTAAACCGTAAGATATTGTAAATATAAGGGAGACTTTGGGACTGAATAGTTTGGAAATGTTATGCACTAAGGAAGTATTGTCTACATGCAGACAGACAGTAGCGGAAAGTGGAAGAAATGCAGGATCTAGGAGTAGACTAAGGATTTAAACCGTAAGATATTGTAAATATAAGGGAGACTGTGAGCCTGAATAGTTTGGAAATGTTATGCACTAAGGAAGTATTGTCTACATGCAGACAGAAAGTAGCGGAAAGTGGAAGAAATGCAGGATCTAGGAGTAGACTAAGGATTTAAACCGTAAGATATTGTAAATATAAGGGAGACTTTGGGACTGAATAGTTTGGAAATGTTATGCACTAAGGAAGTATTGTCTACATGCAGACAGAAAGTAGCGGAAAGTGGAAGAAATGCAGGATCTAGGAGTAGACTAAGGATTTAAACCGTAAGATATTGTAAATATAAGGGAGACTTTGGGACTGAATAGTTTGGAAATGTTATGCACTAAGGAAGTATTGTCTACATGCAGACAGACAGTAGCGGAAAGTGGAAGAAATGCAGGATCTAGGAGTAGACTAAGGATTTAAACCGTAAGATATTGTAAATATAAGGGAGACTTTGGGACTGAATAGTTTGGAAATGTTATGCACTAAGGAAGTATTGTCTACATGCAGACAGAAAGTAGCGGAAAGTGGAAGAAATGCAGGATCTAGGAGTAGACTAAGGATTTAAACCGTAAGATATTGTAAATATAAGGGAGACTTTGGGACTGAATAGTTTGGAAATGTTATGCACTAAGGAAGTATTGTCTACATGCAGACAGACAGTAGCGTAAAGTGGAAGAAATGCAGGATCTAGGAGTAGACTAAGGATTTAAACCGTAAGATATTGTAAATATAAGGGAGACTGTGAGCCTGAATAGTTTGGAAATGTTATGCACTAAGGAAGTATTGTCTACATGCAGACAGAAAGTAGCGGAAAGTGGAAGAAATGCAGGATCTAGGAGTAGACTAAGGATTTAAACCGTAAGATATTGTAAATATAAGGGAGACTTTGGGACTGAATAGTTTGGAAATGTTATGCACTAAGGAAGTATTGTCTACATGCAGACAGACAGTAGCGTAAAGTGGAAGAAATGCAGGATCTAGGAGTAGACTAAGGATTTAAACCGTAAGATATTGTAAATATAAGGGAGACTGTGAGCCTGAATAGTTTGGAAATGTTATGCACTAAGGAAGTATTGTCTACATGCAGACAGAAAGTAGCGGAAAGTGGAAGAAATGCAGGATCTAGGAGTAGACTAAGGATTTAAACCGTAAGATATTGTAAATATAAGGGAGACTTTGGGACTGAATAGTTTGGAAATGTTATGCACTAAGGAAGTATTGTCTACATGCAGACAGAAAGTAGCGGAAAGTGGAAGAAATGCAGGATCTAGGAGTAGACTAAGGATTTAAACCGTAAGATATTGTAAATATAAGGGAGACTTTGGGACTGAATAGTTTGGAAATGTTATGCACTAAGGAAGTATTGTCTACATGCAGACAGAAAGTAGCGGAAAGTGGAAGAAATGCAGGATCTAGGAGTAGACTAAGGATTTAAACCGTAAGATATTGTAAATATAAGGGAGACTTTGGGACTGAATAGTTTGGAAATGTTATGCACTAAGGAAGTATTGTCTACATGCAGACAGAAAGTAGCGGAAAGTGGAAGAAATGCAGGATCTAGGAGTAGACTAAGGATTTAAACCGTAAGATATTGTAAATATAAGGGAGACTTTGGGACTGAATAGTTTGGAAATGTTATGCACTAAGGAAGTATTGTCTACATGCAGACAGAAAGTAGCGGAAAGTGGAAGAAATGCAGGATCTAGGAGTAGACTAAGGATTTAAACCGTAAGATATTGTAAATATAAGGGAGACTTTGGGACTGAATAGTTTGGAAATGTTATGCACTAAGGAAGTATTGTCTACATGCAGACAGAAAGTAGCGGAAAGTGGAAGAAATGCAGGATCTAGGAGTAGACTAAGGATTTAAACCGTAAGATATTGTAAATATAAGGGAGACTTTGGGACTGAATAGTTTGGAAATGTTATGCACTAAGGAAGTATTGTCTACATGCAGACAGAAAGTAGCGGAAAGTGGAAGAAATGCAGGATCTAGGAGTAGACTAAGGATTTAAACCGTAAGATATTGTAAATATAAGGGAGACTTTGGGACTGAATAGTTTGGAAATGTTATGCACTAAGGAAGTATTGTCTACATGCAGACAGAAAGTAGCGGAAAGTGGAAGAAATGCAGGATCTAGGAGTAGACTAAGGATTTAAACCGTAAGATATTGTAAATATAAGGGAGACTTTGGGACTGAATAGTTTGGAAATGTTATGCACTAAGGAAGTATTGTCTACATGCAGACAGAAAGTAGCGGAAAGTGGAAGAAATGCAGGATCTAGGAGTAGACTAAGGATTTAAACCGTAAGATATTGTAAATATAAGGGAGACTTTGGGACTGAATAGTTTGGAAATGTTATGCACTAAGGAAGTATTGTCTACATGCAGACAGAAAGTAGCGGAAAGTGGAAGAAATGCAGGATCTAGGAGTAGACTAAGGATTTAAACCGTAAGATATTGTAAATATAAGGGAGACTTTGGGACTGAATAGTTTGGAAATGTTATGCACTAAGGAAGTATTGTCTACATGCAGACAGACAGTAGCGGAAAGTGGAAGAAATGCAGGATCTAGGAGTATTGTCTACATGCAGACAGAAGACACAAAATCCATATTACAAATAGACTACTGACAGGACACGGTGGAAGTTTGCACAGGTAAAACTGACTTGTAACAACAAATGTCCTCGTGACAACAGTTCAGGAGAGACGCACGACCATTTCATATTTCGTTGTAGCTTATTGGATGGAACAAGACAAAATTTAATTAAAACGGTAATATCAAAAGTTGCACATTCGGAAGCCGATGTTATCAACAATCGCCTTAAAGATTTAAGGGAATTTGTTGACCTCTTAGGAATGACTATGAGTGAACTAAATTGTAACATGTTCCGGTTATGACTTCATATTTTTTTTAAATGAGTAACACATTATTTATATATTACGTTATTGATTTTTCACTATTTGTTTTGTAAATTCTCTTTTGTAATTATTATGTTTTGGGGGGGGATTCAATAATTATTTATTTACAATTTAATAACATACTATCTATATTATTATCTAATAATTTTAAATATGTTTAAATTATCATACATGTAGTATGTGATAGAAAGAGAGGACACAATAAAGGTAATAAACGTATTATTCTATTAAAAAAAATAAATAGTATTTTTTAAATGTATATGTAAACGAAGAAACACTATTGAGAAATATTCAGTATTTTTACCCGAGACAAATATGTTAATCCATTCTTGGCCCTAAAAACCACATTGTCCACATAAACAACAACAAGTAAATAAGCGAAATATTGACATAATAAAAAATCGACTGCCACATATTAAATACGTGATTTCTATTCTTGGCCCTCAAAACTATATTTTTTGGAGTATCTTAGGAATTATTTTTGCAATTCTAATGTACCCTTAAGCACGCCCTAAATTTTGAAATGTCTCTTAAATCTAATATGCCCCATATATAGGGCATAAAGGAGCTTAAATCCTAAATGGCTTCTGAGCCACTTGAGATTTCTTCAAAATTAGTGAAAAAATCAAACTAACATTTTTGAATTTGTTTCACATTTCTCTCGTTATTTTAACAAAAGCCTGATAATATTTCGAAGTGTTTTGGAGTACACCATTAGAGCATCTGATCATTTTTCCAACCATATTCCACAGGCACTCAGGATATGAGTGAGGATGATGACAGTGCCAGAACCCCATAGTATATATTTCTATTTACAATAGTTCGCGAGGCCATAATCTTGATAGGCGACGAGGAGGATTGTAAGGATGAGTGAATGATGGTGCAGGGCTTTAGTATTAGAATGAGTTGATGGAGAACATTTCGGACATGGAGATCACTGAAAGGATTAGTTTGTGACTCAGAAATGAGCCTTGATTGTCAATTCTCATCTTTTAAGCCTTTTATGAGGGTTCCAGGTCAGCCTTTTGTCAAGATGACAACTTAGGTATTTTACGGAATTGGACATGAGAAGTGGTAGGGCTTAAAATATTAAAATACTAAGTATTATTTTCAGTATCTTTGATTTTTTTTTCGAGTTGTCTACAGCATTCGTTCCTAAATAATGGGGACTCTTTTTCGTATCTTAATCAGCTCTGGAGTTACGAGCAGATAATCCTCACCTGATTTTTTTGCACTTAGTTCTGGTTAATGAGTCGTAATCAACCGTTTCGAAGCGTGTTCCGAGGTGTTAACGGTTTAAAAATACAAATTGGACGATCATTTTTATGACCGCTATACCAGTCAGTCATAACTGATGATTTCCTTGTACTATTTTTACCTTTTCCGTTTTGTTCTGATTGTTGGTGTCATGTCTCACAGTTTTATCGCTTAACAGGGCAAAATCGCCTCTACCAGAAAACTGAAGGGGTGGTGCCGGTGTGGAGTGTGACACTAAGAATAATGTTGTCATAAGTCAAAAACGTTTAGGTGAAAATCTATAATGCTGTGTAGACAAAGATATGTCACACACTCAAACCCTCATATGTATCATAGAATATCTCTTATTTATTCCAGAAAAACCCTTTATTTTAACCATTCTTAGGTTAAATTTACTTACTATAGCTTATCGAAAATTTGGATAACATATATTTGCTGAAAAAGTAAGGGGACGTTTAAGACTGTACTCCATTAACATTATATAAAGCGCCCTAAAAATATAAATTGGAAAAAGAAGTGTCCACTTTGACATTTAAACGTTTTAAAAAGATTTATTAAGAAAGTTTACAAGAAAAAAGTTGAAGTGAACTTTGATAATCCGTTTTGAAAACTCATCATTCTTTAAATAATAAATCTTCCGTCTCTCTACAATATTTATTTACCAATAACGTATTCGTCAGCTCTAAGCTGTCATCTTCAGTCACTGAAATGAAATGAAAAGTCACACGAAAGTCCGAAAGGGTCCTTTCATTTTTGTAAAATAAAAAAAAAAATTCAACACATAAGTAATAAATAATTAAACAATTAATTAAATTAATACGCAATAATACACTAATCTCATGGCTACTCGCCCAATTGATGGTGTGAATTTCAGACTTTAAAATAGGTTTGATATCTCTTCAGACGTCACTCTAGGGCTAGCTTTATTTAGGACGTTAGACGGAAGATTTATGGTTGCAAAATTAATGATGTCGACGATTTAATTAAGGAAATCTAATGCTCATGAAGACTTTTTCTAATTTGTAAACTATTAGTTACTTCAATTTTAGGTAGATATAATCCCAAAAAGTCTTGAAACCTTTCAACAAGGTTTAATATAACTATTAAACAAGTTGTAAATTTATTTCAAAACTTGAACGCCTTCCTGCTTAATTTTTAATGATCCAGCGTATAAATAGATACTACACCAAACGTTAAAAAAAGTAATTCCTGGATTGTATAACACATTTCTGTTCACTAGCCTGCATTTATTTGTATTTTTTATTGGTAACCTTTCCACAAATGCTAAGGACTTAAGTTAATAAAAAAACAGTATCGTTTCCCTCATCCAAAGTTAGCGAAACGTTCCTAAGAACGTAATATGACTTTGTAGTATATTTTTCATACAGTGTTTGGATCTAGTAACATTTATTACAGGGGGGGATTTTAGGGCATAAAATTAACCAATACAAAATACAAAGAAATGCAGGCTCAAAACAAAAAAACTAACGCTTCTATTATAAACAAGATTTAACCGAACAAAATAAGCAATTCAACTTTGCTTATAAATATGTTGAAAGTTTTAATAAATTAATTGATATAATTGATATTAATTGATGGTCAAGTAAGCCAGACGGCACCTAATAATTCTGCTGGTTATTAGTATATTAATGTAATGTCTGCACAGAAATTAATATATTTACTTATATTCACTCTTCCCGTTCTCAATTGTTACAACAACAAACAATATCATCAAAAAACAAAACCTTATTGCTGATTAAAAATATCTCTGAAATTATATATCATTACAAAAAAACAAAAACAACTAAGGAAAAAGACTGCTCCAACCAATAATAACTTACCATTCGAATAAAAATTGACATGTTTATATTTTATTCTAAAAAGGCATTTTTCGCTAAAGATTTGGAGATTAGTGTGAGGTTGAGTCATATATATATTAAATATCCAAGCAATTTTATTTCATTTTAGCGAATCAAGGAGTGTGAAACGGGGGGGGGGGGATGGTCATTGTACAATAGAGTTGGCCTTTTTTGATCCTCCAAAGCTTCTTTTGAGAACTCCCAATTTATGATGCTGTTTGTATGCAACGGGGAGGATTGTATAGATAAGTGTTGCTGTATCAGGAGTTGACACGAAGAAACATACATACAAACCTTGATATACATATCTCTATACTATAGAATGCGAAACCATCGCCTTTATAGGCAATAGGACTTTATTGTTGTACAATAGAGTTGGCCCTTTTCGATTTTACGAAGCAGGTTTAGAGTAATCCCAATTTCTGATTTCTGATGGCTTTTTGTATGAGATAATTCTCGCTAGTATTAGTTTTACTGGCATTTAAAAGGACTTAGAGTTAGTAAATCATCTCAAAACATCTAGTGAACAGGTGACTTCAGAAAATGTTTGGGTTCTCTTTTGTCCGGATACTGCTCAGAACGTCTGCTGTTGTGAAGAATTCTCTTCGGTCACAAGTAATGATTATGGTCTGGCAATAAATCTGGGGCTCGTTTCATAAGCGATAAATTTTTTGGTAATAGCTCAATCCTTAAAGAACCATTTATGAATTCCCGCATCGCAGAATTCACTTCGAAGAAGCAGAAGAAAAGATAGTAAAAAAAAATCTACGAATAGAGTGGTTCGTGGCAAATTACTGTAATACACGAGAACAAATGTTGGCATGCATACAAATTGTAAAGAGTACTTACAAAAAAAGTGGGTAATTATTGGATAAGGTGAAGGACGAAAAGAAGATGGACAAAGAGGATGATGTTCCATATCAGTCGATCGAACGAGGCCTCGTAATGGTGACTAGTAAAAAAAAGTACACAGTGAGTGTCAACGATAAAGGCACAGAAAAAATAAGGTGAAGTGTGATATTCGCAATGATCGAATAAACTGATCAAAATATTACAAAGGTGATCACAATGCCTGCACACGGAAGACTGACTCTGGCAGAAAAAGGATCACGGAGTATGCAAGACAAAAAAAAATGGCTTCCCTCCGAATGCGTAGACTCACACGGCCAAACATTATTTTGCCTGATGTACCGGCTGAAAGTTTCCCGTCAAGTTGTTCTTGTATTTTCTTTGTTCTTTTTAGCCGACTTTCGCAGGTGCCAGTCATTGACATAAGACATCCTTCAATTTAATGTTAAAATCTCTTTCACATATTGTTTTGAGCCACCGTTGACCAGTTTACCCACTTACAGTGCCAACGTCACATATTCTTCATTGATATTTTCGTTCCAGTTCCAACCTTATATTATAAAGTCTTTATTATACACCAAACGTAAAAAGTTTATGACATAACGGATTAAGCTACATGAAATTTTCAGTCCTACATTATTTTCAATACTACTTAATGTTTGTAATCCAAGCTTCTTTGTACGAGTATGCAACTTTTGCCACGGTGCCGCGGGCCTAAAACCTTACCATCATCATTATGTGATCGTCATGTGGAAATCCCATTACCTGAAACAATAGACCCTGCTCGAGAGAAACAACAAACAACATTATCCGAAACAATGAGATAATATGTTATTTATTATGCTGTAGGTCGGACGGACTCTCCTCGTTCTGAATTATTGAAGTGTGTGGGATTGTATTGAAAAGGTAATGTTTCAGCAGCTGATCATCCATTTATTAATTTTTAAACATTCTTGGTAATTCATTTTTTTTTCTCCTTAGCTCTACAATTTTTAAGATTATGGATAAGGGAAAAATAAATGAATTTATTTGGGATGAGCGGAGCCTGTTATTAGGAGTACCTGTTTGAAGGTGGAGTGAGGGAATTAAGGAGTGTGGGAAGCCTCGGTAGAGGTGGAAATGTTGCAGTGCAGTGGTGAGAGTCCACTGGAGGCTGAGCCTAGAGTCTCTCTAGGCATGTACTGCAAGCTCATTCAGTTGGATAGCAGTGATGGGTGCCCGTCAGAGGCTTGTTGTTGGTTGGCCAAGGGCCGTAATGTCCACCATTTGGTCTGCTTTCCCCGATCTAGAGAGTTGCCATCTTGCCGGTAGTGGTGGGGGTGTCAGGTCTTGGAATAGGGGGTTTTGGCAATGTTTCATCGAGTCGAAGAATCTGATGTGTCTTCTTCTGATGGCTTTGGTGATGGTGGGGAACTTGAACTTTTCGTGGATGTCAGGAGCCTTCACTTCACAAAAAGAGGTATGCCATAGTGCCGTGCGCAGGATGCTGTTCTGGAAGCTCTGGAGTCTAGTTACGGTGCTGTTATGGAGAAAACGGAAAAGCGGAGTTCCAAACAGCACTGCTGGTCTCAGGACGCTCTGATATATGAGCAGTTTCAGCCTCAGGGATATAGCCGGGCTTGTGATGAGATGCTGGACAGAGTAGTAAGTCCTACGTACTCTTTTCAGCTTCTTCTGCAGGTGTGTGCCGAACGTTATATGTCTGCCTAGATTGATGCCTAGGTAGCATATGCTATTGGCAAGTTTGCAATCATTCCCGTCTATGTTGAAGCTGGGTGGAAGCTTTCTTTTCCCGTGCTGGAACGAGAAAACGATCCCTTGCGTCTTGGCTGGGTTCACCTGAATGTGGACAGCTCGTAGCCTGCCGGCTAATAACTATTAATTCCTATTTATATCGAGAGTAGGGAATTAAATTAATAAATGTCTTCAAAGTCAGTAATATAATTTTTTTTCGGGTTTCGTTTATTTTTTTTAAAACAGGAAAGGCAAATGGAATATGGTTTAAGCAAAAAAAAAAAATGGGTCTGATAAAAGGCGAGGATTATTTTGGCAAAGTTAAGATACTCAGATTTTTGAAGGGATGGGATATTCAAGAAAAATAAATTCGAATTCCCCTTGTTCTGCTGCCAAATCTATGTAGGATGGAAAATTTAAAAATCGTTCAATTACAGTAATGCTTTATACAGAATATGCAGCGCAGTAGAGGACTTTCAGCGTAACAGTCCCATTACAATAAATGCAATACATTAGGTGTTCAGAAAGGATTCATGGTGTGCAGACGAATAATTTTCAATCCACTAAAATTGGGAGAATAGAGTGTAAAAAAATTGACTTGAATGTTCTTGTTATTCTGGCATGTCAGTAATAACGTAGTTAAAAAACACATTTTTTAAGACCGACGGTTTGAATAAATTGGGGTATACTTTTAGAATATACTATTGGTTAATTGAATCAAATTAAACATTACTGAAACAAAACATCACTTGTAAATTGTTTTTCGAAGGTTATAATAGTGGCTAAGCCGGCAAGGCATTTGCACGATCGTCCTAAGCCAGCTGGAAGTCACCTCCCTCTCATTACTTTCAGTCACCTAGCCTAGAATTGCTCATTACGCTCATTAAGCGAAGAGCTCTCCTGTGTGACTCTACAACTGCTCTAAAATATCCAATGCTCCAAGTAAGAAATCTCTGACACGCCCCAAACTTACGTATCTAAAGTTACTATTATTCCGGACCTACCCGCGGGAGCGGTTGGCAGTGACTGTTGGCAGTTAACTACCGCTTAGAGAGAAATCGAAGTAACCGCCCGACAGTCAATGGTTGTGACGATTCGGTTTTCCACAGCTTAACTGCCTGCAGTCACTGCCAACCGCTACATCAGGCAGCTACCGCGAAAAGTACCTTAAGAGCACATTATAGGATATCGGTCGAGCCGCGGACACTATTTATTTGATTAAAGTCAATTTGTGCTTGGACATTGTAACATTACAATGAAGTATTAAATTCTAAAAAATTACTTGTAACACGTAAACTATCCCGCATAGGAAAGGGCTACAGGGGTTGGGCCATTAAAATCTCCGGGAGAGTGAAGATTTGTGGCAAAATGGAGTGGAGGCACTGGACATAAAGAAATAAGTAACTTTTTAAAATGTTAATTTAGGTTAAAATAGATTTAGTGATGGAAGAGGTTGCAAAACTTTAAAATATCTCTGTTTTTTTGAATTGTAGATAATAAGTTATAAATGGCATCAGAAAGTTTTATTTAGTTTTCTTCTTTTAAAATAATAAAGTCTGTTTGAGGACTTTATCAGCAAACACAGCTTCGCTGTAACACGTGTGCTACAGGCGTCGAAATATCTCTAATTCCCTATATGCGAAACCTTATGGAAACCCTGCAATGGATACCGACCAGAGCAAGTAGAAAAAAAGTGTCAAACTATTAGTTGGCAGTGCTTTATCCTCACGAGGTTGCGAGAAGATATCCAGTCATATCCAGTCTCGCAAAGAAAAAAACCATAGAGAAGCTGCAGTGAGAAGTAAGCACGCTAGACTACGGGGGTGACGGAGTCAGATGACAGTCAAGATGAAATAAGGGTTGAGACTACCGCGAGAGGGGCTAGTGTGACGCCTCAGCCCTGACCTTTACTGCCCTTATCTCAACAACCCACTCCGATTTGAATACACTACCTCCCCTTTGTTTAGCAATCTCAAATCTTACTTTCCAACAAGCTTCTACTCGGTTTCAGCAGTTGAACATCATGTAATTCTATCATATTAGGAGCATATCAACAATCTAAGGTATTTGCTGTCATGACAAAGGTATATTTGACGTCAATTAATAGATCTTTTGTCAGTGGAGAAAGATGCGTATTCTAGTGGATAAGGGACTAGATTACGGAGTTCAGTCCTTGAGTTTTAGTTTTTCTGTGGGAAGAAATACTATTTTGTGCCTTATAAGGGACTGTCTTAACTCGGAGAACGTTTCCATTGCGTGCCTCATCCAGCATCTTTCAAGTGGACGTGGTTTGTCGTGTGGACATCATCACCTTTACTGCTCTATGGTAGCCCTTTTTACAAGAGATAAATTAACTGTTTAACTAGTATACAGTGCCGGTAGATCTTTATGCTTGCTTGATATTACAGGATAATTGCCAATTTTAAAACTCTAGTTTCCTGCTCAGATCGTTTACTGATATTTTTTTGTTAAATCTTGATGACTTTCCACACCACAGTTAAAAAACTAGGGATAAACATTGAACGAATCCTTTCCTGGAACCAATATATCTCCAAAATATCCCGTTGGTCAATAGGCACTCTTAAACTATCCCATTGTTCTCACTTCTCACCATCTGTTCTCCTGGCCTACCCGTCTACTCCTTGTATTATCCTTCATTTTCCGACACATGGACGATGGCTATTAGTTTAATGGAGGTCATTTGAGGAGTTCGAGGACAGATTGAATTTTGAAATGCTTCGTTAGATTTGTGTTTGGGACTCCATGATGCTTCGATGTCTCCTACCTAAGTTAGGGTGGCTCTTCCCCTTCTTCCGTGCGCAATATTTCCTCGGTTCATTCCGTTTCCAAACCATCAATTCTCGTCCTCCTCCTTACATACACAATACTTTACAGTTCAAATCCTCAGCCTTCTTATGGAACACAAGATTTCGTCTCTTGGACCTGCCCATAAAACCGCAGCATAAGACCAAGACCGTTCCTTCTTCGTTCGCTCCACTACCTGTAAGAGGTTAGCATTCTGCATTTAGATATATAATAATAAGCATTTCTGATGTTGGTTACAAACAAGTATCATTGTTGTATTAGGTTAGCTGGAAACTATTGCTATAAATATATATAAAACAAATCTTTATTATGATAAAATTACAACCTGCTTTATTGGGGAATAAGTAATTGTGTTCAATGTTCTCATTAATTCTATATTTACAATTCTTCATTCACTCGCTCATTCATACAATATTTACAAACATCCTAGAGACCTCCCAAATCTGCATGATTGTCACCTCCTCGTATGTAAGGAAGAGTGTAGACAAGACCCCCACGCTCACCCGTCAGCCACATCTTCGGATACGAGCCAGTGTAGGCTGACCAGGAGTGCTATAGCCACAGACGCTTAGGACATTATTGGAGAAAATTTATTGCCATTGAGAAACTGCTAGCCATATTAGCAACAATAAACAACTGTGGGCACACAAAAGTTGTTCTAATTAATTATCAAAACGCCTACTACTATTTGAGTCAATAATATTCGATTAAAGGCGTTGTTTCATTAATTTGAGTTAAGTATACCACATCAAAATTGCATCCCATCAAAGAACTTAATATATTTCATTTTATATTTTAATTAGTTTGACGTAGTTACCTGACGTAGTCAGGTAACATCAAAATGAGACTAAACAGAGGACCGTTTTATTATATAGATTATTTAAACTAATGTATTAATGTATGAGAACTAGATCAAAACGGCTTCCCGAACAGAAACTGTTTGATTAAAAGTAGCATTTTAATTATATAGGCGTGAATGCTATAATATACAAAATAGTAGACCTCTGTCTACTACTGATATACAAAATAGTACACTGTGCTTATACTGTGTTTATTTGGTTTATTCTACAGAGCACGATAGTGAGGAGATTTAAAATATTTCTTGACTGATTAATTGGACTGATTTTCTGAAACGAACCTACACAAAAATACAACAACTAGGAAATCACTTTAGATTTCTACAGGACAAGAACCTTATTCGATTTGGTGGTGGAATTTAAATTATTAAATGGGAAACAGCATCAAACAGTGGGATAGAATAGTAAACAGCCTCCGTTGCCAAGCTCGGGGCGTCAAGACCGGAATATTAATTTTCTCTCCTTTCTGTCGGATTTGTCACAAAAACCTTATAATTACAATGCGAACAAAGCTTATATTTCTTACATATTATGTATTTTAGCTATTTCCAAGTGGATAAGCAATGTTTCTAAATCAATTTTTTGTACATGGTACATCGTGAAATTTGTTATAATATTATAAGATCTTTATTTGAAAAATCACAATTTCCTTGTACAGAATTATTAATTGGGATGTAAGAATTCATTCATACTTATTTATAATTCACATTAATAGAATATACACATACACATTATGACCAGGAGCCCCCCCTACTACCAAGGTAATTCCCCCAGCAAGCTAGTGGATGGGTCTGTAGCATCGGAGCCTTCCCCCGCCTTACGTTCCGACCGTTTCCAGAGAGGACCAGAGAGAGGAAAGAGAGCCACAGACGCTGAGAATGCAATGGGATGATGGCCAGTTGTTGAAATATACATATTCATTGCCAAAAGTTTGCTTACACTAGCATACTAATAGAGAATTACAAGATCATTAGAAGAGTTTTTGCTTTGACTTGTTTGATTAATTGTAATATTAATATCATTTTTTTTTTAATAAATTTTTATTTGAAGAAAACTACAATTTTCCTTAGAGGTAATTGTGATAAAATATCACATGTATAATATAGCATATTTAAAATTTCACATTCACTCTTTAATTAAAATCGTATTTAAAGTACAATATACGATTTAAAGTACTCAACAGCACTAAATCAGAAACGGAAATTTTTTTAATATATAGTGTAACTGGAGTCGAGTAGTGGACATTCGTGGGGGTTGCCTGGGAATGAACCCAATGTAAAGGAGTGGATAAAGTACTTAGCCAAAAATTTACATAAATACATCAACCAGGCTCATGGTTTGTAGTTCGATGTATTCTAAGCCTAAGGCTCGGGTGCAGGCATGCAACTTTTGCCGCTGCGGTGCCGTTGTTTGGCTTGAAGTATATAAGAACCTATGGGAAACACAGTTGAAGTACATAAGATCCTATGGGGAACACAGTTGAAGTACATAAGAACCTACGGGGAACACAGTTGAAGTACATAAGATCCTATGGGGAACACAGTTGAAGTACATAAGAACCTATGGGGAACACAGTTGAAGTACATAAGATCCTATTGGGAACACAGTTGAAGTACATAAGAACCTATGGGGAACAGAGTTGAAGTACACAAGCTCCGGCGCCCTTGCGGTACCGTACGGCCGTCTTGTGGTTCTTTTTTACTCTAGCATTCACCACAACGCCGTAACAATGTGGTGCAAACTTTCAGTCCATTCTTGAGTATCGAGTATGGAATGGAGGCCTCATCCAAGTAAGTATCTCAGTACTTAATTTTGTCTGCCATTTTTACTGCAAGCTCGTCAAATGATTTAACACTCATAATTAATTGAGAAACTAATTAATGAAGAAAATAAGATAAAAAAATAATTAAAAAGTATTTTTTTTAAATAATCTTCGTTCTCTAGCAAATTTGCAAAGACGTCTGTAACATTCCGCTTGAAATTTTTAATCGTGGATGTACCCAATATCAACTATTTGTTTTGAAAATGTACAGTTTGTTCCAAAAGACACGTTTTCTCTTGTAGTCATCCATCGGTACTGGAACGTCACCGCTCCTTTGACGGACAAGTAAATTGAAATGCTACGATATCGCAACGGCAAAAGTCGAAATTGTGCACCGGGCCTAAGACATTTATATTGTAAGCATTAGGGAGAGGTTATATGATCATCCTTTGGAGAATAAGCTGAATAAAATGGGCCCTAATATTTTGTCCTTGGACAGGAACGATAGAGAACCGCCTAAATGTTTGTATTTCTATGGATTATTTCTGTAGATCATTTCTGAGTATTTTCATTTTATCCTGAAAATTCATTCAATCTAAATTTTCATATAATATTGTCAATTCTTCAGATCTGCAGTGAATTGAGAGAATAAAGCTTGGAGTTCTTCTTTGGCCGTACTTATTTCTTTTGATCCCATGACTTTTATTTTTGGATAGTATCTATTTATTTGTGACAAAAATTTATAATTTCAACTAAAATTAGAGGCATTGAAACAATTTGAAATTGATTTAATATAAAAAAATTAAGGAAGGTTATATATTTTTTGGTTACAGGGCCATATCATCTGAGTTACACAAGGGTTTTGAGTTGCCACATGAACTCGTAAAGCTGCCTATTATTGACTTGTAGAAGAGAATTCTTTAGGACAGTAATTACTGATAACATAATAATAAATCTGTAATAACTGATCATAATAGATCCATTTATTAAAAGCCGGTAGTTTCTTTCTCCCCCTGTGCTGCTGCCCCAGATTCCTACTGGGGTTAATTAACCACTTCGATCTGGATGTTGAACTCTGACCTGTGAGTGAGGAGGTCATTGGGGCAAATCCTAGCATTTACCCCATAGTTCAATTCCTCACGTTAAAAATAACATAAAAGAGCTGGCCGAAAAAAGAAGTTAAGATCATAATTTAAATAATAATTGGTTGTCCTATTTAATAAAACTGGTGAAATAGTTAGTTAAAAAAGTAAAAAACCAAGTCATTACGACTGATCCATCACACAAGGGAGACGTAACAAGCAAAGAAATTTAATTTTTTTTAATCACAGCCAATTAAGGCCCCATCAAATTTTACATGTTATTGATCAGAACGTCAAGATGTTTGGTTTGACGCCTTATTTAATATAATTGGAAAACATGTATTTCTTAATTACAACTTATTGTTTAATTGATGATTCTCCATTATTTTTTATAATCCTCCTTTCATTTTTGTATTTTGGGGCCATCAAGAGAGATGCCCTGTCTGTCTGGGAGCAGTATTCCAATCAGTTAAAACTCTATAAATTTTTCACAAGAGGGTTTCACAGTCTGTCCTTGTTTTAGTTTTATTTTGTACAACTTTTCTACGTTTCGTTTATTCCGCCATTCTCAGGAGTTTCCAATACAATCTTATAAGTAGGTATAGGTGAAACATAGACAAATTATAAAGCCTTCTTTTGAAAAATGTGTGCTTTTCATATGACTTTTGTAACTATTAGAGTTCCAACTTACTATATTATATTAATGTATAATATTATATATTATTAGTCTAGAAGCCAAGAGCTTTTTAATTTGATACCGTACTTAGTATAGAAAATATATTCCTTTATTGCTGAGTGATAGGGTTGCATTTCCTTTTAGTATCGGCAATTTAAACTACCATAAAATTATTATATATTATAATATGCTATGCCTGTAAAAATAACACTGGTTGAATTAGTTGTGAACCAAATTTTAATATCAATTTTAATGACCTTCTGCGGTCTGGTTAAAAAAAAAAATTAAAGCAGAAATATATCGCGAAATACACACAGATTATTCTTTTACTGTTATGTCCTGGTAACAGTAGTCAATGCACCTTTTTACGTAAACAATCCTCTTACTTACAGAATCTACTTCTAAGAACATAATGCAATTTAAGGAACTGTCCAAATAATAGTAGGTGTTTGATCTTCAGTAATTTTATTGAGGTGGTATTATGGAGGAATATGATACACTTGAATCAAATCGTACTATTAACGATAACCGTAGCGTGACCTGCTTTCATGTGACCTCTTAGATATATTTCAGAATAGAAGATTAAACGATTTTAAATTAGCGACTTTAATGTAACGATATATTTACATACTTATTCGATAGGATGTTATTTGATATTACTTGGAATTAGATTGATATGATTGTACGAAGACTGCCTATTGTATTAATTTTGCATGCATTTATACTTTCCGTCGAAGAATAAAAATATGAATTATGCCATGGAAAAAAACCCAATCGATCTGACATTTTAAAGATACATAAACAGCAGTTTACACTGTTTGTGTTTGGCCTAAGACATAATATAGGAAGTATGAACAATAAAGTAAATAAATGAGATAACAAGTCGATCCTGAATCTATTAATCTATTAATCTATCCACCTTAACATTTTACAATAAAAATCTCAAAATTTAAGTTGTCTGTTTTTTTCCGGAAAACTAAGTTCTTTATACACCAAAAATAATGTGTTGGGTCGGAGAAATAGAAATGGTATAGTCAATGATACTTTAACTGCGTTTTACTGTTTTTTTCCTCGATATTATAGCCATTTACTATAGTTTTTTAATCTTTTGAAAAAAGGAACTGTAGGTAGGCTAAATGGTTTACCGAATAAAATAAAGTAGTGTATTATTTTTTATTAAATACATCACGTAGTTTTTCATGATCATTTTTAGTTTTTAAGAAACTCACTCCTATTCCGTGGATATAAATTAATATTGTTTCTTCATTCATTATTATTTTAAAATATACAATTAAAAAAGGCGAGGCTATCGATACTTGTTCGTTAAAACGGACTGTTAAAGAAAATATCGTCAAATACTGACTTGTACCATGTAAGTGAATATTAGTTGATCCCATTTCAAAGTGATTAAAATAAATGAGTACAGTTACTTTCGGGTGCAGATTACAGAATGAGAGTGATCTGAGTTATGTCTCACAGTATGCAATAATATAATTACATCTATCAATAGTGTATGTACATACGAGTGGTAATATAGTATATACATAGTAGGTAGTATGTACATAAATATTGTATGTACACATGTATGGTATATAGCTACATCTATAAATAGTGTATGTGCATATATATGACATATAATTACATCTATAAACAATATGTACACTTGTATGATATATAGTTACATCTATAAATAATGTACGCACATATGTATGGAATACAATTACATCTATACATAGTGTATGTACATAGCATAGTATATAGTGTCATAAAAAATAGTGTATGAATATATATATATTATATTTAATTACATCTATCAATAGTGTATGCACATATATATGTTATACAGATACTGGGTGTACATATATATTGTATTCAGTTACATCTATAAATATTGTTTATTCATTTATATGGGTTACATATATAAATCAATATTTATATCTATATGGTATATAGTTATATTTTTCTTCTTTCTTTGGATAATTAAAATTTGCTTCTCAAGCTTTAATAATTGCTATTAAAGAATTTCTGAAGGCCATAGCGTCGGGTTATTGTTGGTCTTAGAGATGACAAAATATTAGTTTAGCCACGAGGGCTCTTAGGTATTCTAACCAATTCTAGCTGGTAATGTTTCACCATACGAAAGCCCTACATAGTGGAAAATCAGTGTGAATTCGCTTTTATAAAACATTCCATCCCCGGGTTCAGTACACTCCTTCATTCAATTCCCATGCTTATTCATAAATTTATTTATTTATTAGTCACGATTGGTCACATTTCATAATAACACCCCAGTAACATTTCCTGTTATTCGTGTCGCGTGCCCAGATTACCATAGAAGAATTAGCAGCGAGAACACGGAAAGCTGTAAATCGCGAGGTAGCTAGGTTACCTAGTAAGCCGGCCGGAGTTAGGACCACCTGTTGGACAATGTCACCACTCATGTTCCACAGGGTCGAAATTATTCACCTGGCTGTATAATAACCAGTGGGGTTGGCGTGATACCGACCACGCTGTAGCTCTAATGGAATCTGTCACTCCGACAAGCTTTCATGTAGTTCTTTCGCGGTGCGGGTTCTCTCGTATAACTACAATGAGCGGTTTTATTTACGACATATAGCGGTGGGGCCATTGTAGTGCATCGAGAACATTCGAGTGAACGAAAAAAGTCAATTTTCCAGCCACCCACGCTGACATTCAAGTGCTATAAATATAACAAAAAAGACATAAAATATGGATAGAATAAAAGTAAAGTTAACAGAATAAGTTAAAGAATAAACATTTGTAGAAAGAGTCTTCATCATTCAAGAAAGAAGTTATCCATAGTGACTTTGACCAAGAGAATAGGCAGCAGACGATCTAGCTGTTATATATCACTAAAAATAAAAGACTCACCAAATGGTTTGATATAGGAATCAAACTAAATGGTGTCATTAATAATTTAAATAACAAACAAGATGACTTTAATAAAACGATTCCTTACAGTTCAGGTTTCTTAAGGAACTTTACCAACTTTCCGACAACGTTTTCAGAGCCTAGGGATTTTTCTACGGAATTAGATCACAGTAGAGATCCACTTGTTTTTGAAAACCCAGCTACTTTGAGAGCACGTGTGCATTAGTTAGTGGTTCTTTCCTGTAGTACCATGACGGAGGAAATCAGTTGTGAAGAAGCTAACTGTAGTTGACACAAGTATGAACGATTCTCAGTCGGCAGAGAATATCTTCTATTCTTCTTGAGCTTCTTTGGGTGGTGTCCCAAACACTTTTTGCATCAGTGGAAAACCAAGAGTTTGAATGGTTCTGAAATAAATAAAGTTAATTTTTTTCTTCTTTCTTTGAAAAATTAAAATTGGCTTATCCAGCATTAATAATTGTAATTCAAGAACTGATTCATACCTTTATTCATACACAGTTCTCACTCATACCAGATCTATATAATATATACATAAAAAATCTGCCCAGGAGCACGCGAGAATTTCCCTAGCGAAGCAGGCGGGACATGGGGGCAGCGATAACCACAGACGCTTAGGAAATGTGCAATGTTTGTGGGCAGTGCCCTATAACAAACAATATCTATTTACAATTGATGACGACATCACCACCGCTTTAAGTATTCTTGAGTGTTACTGCATTAGGAACAGACCACTATAGATATTGCGTGAGTGGATGTTTTCATGGGATTAGGTAAATCTTATGGCTATTATAGGATCTAGGACTGTAGGTAAATTGAGTTCGTTGTAAAGAGATGAGTTTGTTAATGGAGGGTCGACTATATAGTTCTGACCTTGGATTGGAATGCATAAATAAAGTAGAGCTACATAGGGAACAATTTATGTCTGATAAAATATGAGTATTGATGATGTGGTGTTGATGTGGAGTGCGTTCATTAAAAAATAAAACACCTTCCGCCTCTCCACAGGTTTATTGATCTCAACCCGTCTGGCTAGACGTCGGTTGATAACCAAGTATAACAAGTGCTATAGTCACCAGCATCTCGAAACCTTAGGGGTGACTACAAAGTCTGTAGAAAACCTTCGTTTCGAGATCAATAAAGGTTGGGAGAGGCAGATGGTTTTTTATTTCTTAATGTCCTGATTGAATATTAACAATATGAGCAATTATTTCATTATATTTATCCTGTTGGCTCCACTATTGGTTTATTAGTTCGTTCTTCTACTAAAGCAATTACCAAACATAGCAAATGCAATGAAATATCATGTATAAATTCAGAATTATGTAATACAAAATACAAAATCTCTATTGTGATCGAATTAAAATTTGACTTATTGGGCAATTCTTCATTCACTCATTCATACAGTATTTACAAACAGCCGAGAGACCTCCCAAATCCACATTTGGTCGTCTGCACAAGATTTCGCGAAAGAGGAAGTGGAGTCTTGGTTCCACACGCTTCTCCGTCAACCGCGTCACCGGATACGAGCCAGTGGAGGCTGATCAAGAGCTGAGAGCCACAGACGCTCAGGACTTGATTCGAGAAACTGGCCATTGCCAGGACTCCCAACTATGTAATGGGGAATTTGATTGAATGGCTCGGAGATTTATATATGTTTAGATAAAACTACAAAATAAAATATACGTTAATTCATATTGACTTGACTAGCCTTATTTAAATGAATAAATTGTAGTTTCTAGAAATATTTCCGACTAGTATAGATAATTATCTCTATTCACGATCATAGCCAAACAGATCCTCATCAAAATAGAAATTCCATAGACGTGGAGTGGAACTCGAATAGCCTTGTTTAAGAGCCGGCATTTGATTAATATAGCTGCTGATAAAGGAGCCTGGAGAATCAGAACACACTTCTCAGCTGTTAAAAATAAATATTGGGCTGTGTTTAGGAACAGGTCGCTTGACTGAGGGATATGTTGTTTATTGATAAACGGTTACACTAAGCATATCATTTGGTTAGTTTCACACTACAGTGGACTTTATTCATAAAAAAATGCTTTTACTTGCAAGGTATGAAGGAAATCCACAAGTTTGTATTCATAATATTTAGAGGAAAACCTTATACTTATTGAGTGTGGGCGTATCCTTCAAAGTTGAATGATTTACTTTACACAGAAGTAAATGGGTATTCATAACATTTACCTTTTACTTTAAATAAAAAGCAAACCTTTCAAAAGTACAAAGTGTTCCCCGTAGTAGACTCACATTAAGAGTGAAAGGATATTTTTTCATTTGCGGGCGCAGTGCATACCAAAAATATGAAAGGTACAAGCACCGCTTACACTTGTTAGTGATTTTAAAAGATCTGTCGTTTTGAAGATGACAACGCGTAGAGGCTTGCGGACAGGTTTTGCACGACAGGAGGCGCAAATGACGATTCATAAAATAAATATATGAGCCGTGGCGGTGCCAAGTGATCTAGAAGAGCCGAAAACTAGAAACAAATTTTTTACACGAAAATAATCCATGTGCCGCTGCCAATGTCGTGTCAATAGATTTAACTCCAGAAACAACCTCCATTGTGTTGAGTCAAGCGCCAAAAGATGGAGCTGTCCGTTTGTCTATTCCTGACAGTTCCTTCTAAATAATCTAGAGTTTGAATTTTAGTAATTTTTTTTTGGGACTTAGATCACTTGGTTCCGTCTCATATGTTTACGCTAACTAGTAGATTCCGGCTACCAAAAAAGTATTGAACAGGAACTTAGGGTTGACTAGACTACGGGGTCTCGCACTAATATGGCAGCTTTTGACGCCATAAATGCACAAGGGAACAAATGGATAAAGTTTTCAACTACTAATATGGAAATAATGAATGCGAAACGGTTACGTCAAAGTAACTGTAGGTTTCCAACAATAATTAGTGAGATTAACTGCACCTGGGTGATTAATAATGCATAGTGAAACCAAACCAACATGGAGTTGAGTACATTAACTGAAAGGAAAACATAATCTTATTGTGAAAGCCACATGTGGCACCAAAGGTGAGTTAGCTGGTCTGATGGTGTGAACGATGCACGGGTAAAATTCAGAACTTACATTACATATCCCATACTACCTAGAAGCGAATAAAACAATGTGCTTCTTGGGTATGGAATAGAGCCGTGGCTCATGAGTCTATTTCAAAATCTTAGCACCAGGCTACCACTCAGAGTGGGTAAAAATCGAACGATTTTTTGATCAAATTTTTCCTATCTTGCAGTACGGTTTTCACTTAAAATTGGAAATGTGCCAAAAATAATTGTTACCTGTACAGTGTACCTACCTCCATAACGGGAAAAATCTTTAGGTGGTCTAGATTTTGAACCAGAAGGTGAGCTACCACAAGATGAAAAAACAAACCATCAGCTCCATGACAAACAGAGGAATCTCCTTTTAGTCAACAAGGACATGATTAAGAATAAGCTTAAGCAGTATTACCATAAAAAAAATAATGATTAGGTTTATATGATTTATGTAGTAGGTTACAAGCTGTAACATGATTTATTTTCATAATTAAATGGTTTATGGTTTCTACTTTCTTTACGCTGCAAAATTGGAAATTTTTCTTCTGATATTATTATTGTTGTACCATAATTTGCGGTATTGTTGTGTGGAATGTAACCAAGTGTTTTCTTTTGTACTTAGTCCTCTGGTTTCATATTTGTGTGCCACTATGCGGTTGGATGGTCATGACAGTTGTGTATTTATATTTTTTGGTAAATGAATTACATTTTATTGACATCAAATCTTGAATTTTAACAATTGTAGGATACGAGGAAAGCTTGCATAGCTTCTAATCAGTACCTCTCCGAATCCATTAATTTAATCGCTTTGTTTCTATTTTTTTTCCACTTCACTCTTCATTTCATATTGTTTATTTTTTTTAAACAGTCCTTTTGTATCTAGTAACCTATAAAACCTTGCTCCGTACTTCTTAATAAAGTCCCCAATAGACCTTTTTACATTCGGGATTTGCGTTTTTTTCTAAAATCACCGGAGCCTTTAAACCTTCATCACTCTCACCACTATCGGAAGACATAATATCTTTCGGAAGTCAGTATAAACAAATACGTAGTAAAAATTATAGCAACAGAACAAATAACACAATACAAAAAGCCTGCAGAGAAAAAAAAGAAGGGAGATCGAATGAATTTTATGTACTTACAAATATAAGATAATAAGGGAATGCTTTACGTTTAAGGACAACCTCATACCCGGATACCCTTAACGTGAATAAATACGGCCCGTTTTACGTTTTTCTCCCTCTCCTAAAGAACTTCCCCCCCCCTTTCTGAGCACGAACCTCACACGGGGTTATTAATCAGTAAAGAATCAGAACATTTTGCAATTATGTCCCACAAAAATCGCAACAAATATTATTATCTTATTATTGTATATAATAAAATAATTATATTTCCTAGTTCAGGCTATAACTGGGAAATACATCAGGAGCAATGAAGGCATACGCTAGGGGATTGGCATCGTCGGATAGAGACTCATGTCAAGAGGCATAAGAAGGAAGGAAAAGAAAAACAAAATTATGCTTGACCTATACATACTAAATCAGTTCCGAGTATCCTATAAATTAAGCAGACCACAGCCCTTGCCCTGTGAGATATAAGGGTGGAGTGCCTCTGACAAAGTAAAGGGAACTTTACAAAGAGATGGCGGAGAGGGTTAGTAAAGAGTGGAGCAGATATTGGCATAATTAGGTTGTAGGCTAGGCTTCATTCCGGTCAGGTTCAGGGAACCCAGCAACCTGTTTCTCCTACCCAATCTTGACCCCACTCTCTGAATGCTGTTTAAGAAAATACTACTTATGATCACCATTCATTTTTGCTTAGTTACATACGTGTGTACTAGTTTGCGAATGATAGGTCATATGTATTAATAAGATACAGAAGACAATATTTTTAAATGTGGATAACATCATTCTCTAAAACTTAATTTATTCATCAGTGTTTTGTGACATTTTGGACTCCATTAGTCCATTATCATGATCCACGTTGTTAAACGGATATCTAGGGAACATGCTTGCACTAAGTGGATATAATAAAGAAGCTAATTTGAAATTCTTCAATGGCATTATTTGAAAAAAATTAGACGTATCTGGTTAAAAATATGAAACGGAAATTTGCACTGGTAACCCAGAATAACCATCCTCCGATACGAACCTGATGACCTACTATAAAGACATGACAGTGGGAGTCCTGGCAATGGACAGTTTCTCCAATCATGTCCTGAGGGTCTGTGGCTCTCGATATCTTAGTCAGACTCCACTGGCTTGTACGTGGTGGCGTGGGGGACTTCCCAAGACTCCACTTTCTCTTTCGCATGCGAGGGAGGTGACAACCGTGTGGAGTTAGGAGGTCTCTGGGCTGATTGTATGAATGAAGAATTGTAAATACGGTATAATTGAAAACATTGAACACAATTACTTATTACCGAATAAGGCAGATTGTAATTTGATCACAATGATCAATATGTTAATTTCATTGCTGTGTGGCTTCATTTGCATTGCATAAGACTAGAGTGTGATAAATTGTTTTTTTACCTCCCGAGTTTGTTACAGCCCCACGAACCCTAAAGAATGAATCCATAGTCCGTTGAAAACATTCGGGTAGAAGGTTAATAAAGAAAGAATTTCTTAATATACACCATATCTCAATAACACCTGCACAATTAGTATCATAAAAGGCCAGCTACAGCTCATTGCCCAGAGAGTAGCGACTAATTGTACACGCACTAGCTTAAACGAAATGACGATTTCCTGGTAGGGAAATATTTTAATGACGAAGCTAATTTATTTATCTTATTTTTTAAAATTTAGAACGCCAAAACATGCTAGTATAAGCGTATGATTTGAATTTGTGTTTTTTTAAAGATAACTCTATAGGGGAAAGTGTTTACAGTAACTGTTGTATTTCTCCTAAATTGTCAAAGAAACATTTTAAATCTTAAAATTATTCAATAAAGGCCCCCCGAATTCGGCGGAACTTTAAGCTCTCCAAAGTGAATGTGACCAATTTTAAATTTTGTGGGTTTGGTTAAACAGAATTTAATGAAATTGTTTATTAATTTTTTTTAGCTAAAGTTGATACATGAACAGGATTTAAGAGACTAAGTAATTGATTAAATAACGATCATTATTATTTATTTTTCGAGGGATGATAATGATTTTATGTCGTTGGAAATTTGAGTAAAATTCTATGTCTGTAGGATAACAGAGAAATAAAAAAAAAAGCAGATAGAGAGCAACAACCTTTGATTTATTTTTTTATTATTTAAACATTAATTAGTTGAATTCCTAACCTGTTTTTGAATCTGTTAGATTTATATTATTAGATGATTTTGTAACGCGATTGAAATCGTTTGTATAAAAATAAACTATCTCATGCTGAGACAAATTTATTTATCCATAAATCTTAAATTAGACGTAACTTACGTCAAGAACAGCGGGGAGAGTCTAAATTTAGTAGTAGTAATGTTAGCCTCTATCGATACATCGGTACTGAATTCCATTTTCCCCTAAAAGAGGGGGGGGAGTGCTAAGCAGAAATTTCTTAGCAAGAATAGCTTGGAAGATAATTGAAGAGTGTAGGTGGTACCAGAGTGGGGAAGGGTTTTGCGTGGGGGTGATGTATTTCTGTAAACCGTGCCCCTGCGCATCTCTCTTGTCTTACCTAACCAAAGGCTGGATGTGTGAAATAGATGCATCCCCCGAATTCTGAATAAAAAATTAATAAGTAGATTTTTCTTTTCGATAATTTGCTATTGGTTCTTTGAAGTCACTCGTTATTGTTTATTAAGTAATAAATGTATTTTTTTAAGTAAGACATACTTATTTGTACCTTTTTATTATCCTAAGGGGAACATATCCCGGAATTATTTGTTTTTCTCATTCATTCAACAAGTGCTGCAGCAAAAAAAAATAGCACATGATACATTTTATACGTGATAGACAATGAATAATTTTAAACAATTGATATTTAAGAGCATAATATAATATTATAAGACGTTACTTTAGTAACTCTCTACAACTAACTACATGAAAAATAAAATAAACTCCCCTTATCAATTATGTACAAATATAAGAGCTTGTGCCCCAGTAAAATTTTTAAGAGAGACAAAGTTATTGATTTTTAATATTGTTAGTCCACACCACCTAACATATACACATTATAAGGGTAAGTTCTTTTTTGTCTTCATTTCCGGTTAGTGCCTTGTTTAATTTGTTTGAAACATATTTCATTGCTTTGCGGTTTGCAGTACACTACAACGAATATTCTTTTGAAATGAGATTATTTATTTTTTAAAGGAGCATAGCAATTTATGTGGCGTGATAGCTATTAGATTAAAAAAAAGTATTTAGGGACAGGAATGAAGTTTCTGTACCTGCTTCTAATCGTAAAAACATTAACCTCCCTCAAAATTACGGGTCCTAAGGAAGTAACTGCCATGTGTCCAAAACCAACTTGATCCATCCTATATAATCTCTGCTAATTAGTAATCCTAAGGTGTCACGAGTGAAGGATAACAATGTTAGATTATGAAGAGACGTGATTTATTGAGACATTTTGAGACACGGGTGTGGTGCAAATTTCACCAGGTCGATGAAACAAGCAGCCCCTTATTACTGAGTGAATCCTGGAAGGTCGTACTGTCCTCTCAGCCTAGTATCCTCTGCCCCCGATATTTTTAAGCCGGTAAGATTTTATTAGTTTTCAATGTAAACTATTTGGATAGTAATAATTTTTTATTGCAATTTTTTAGTAACAAACATTTGCAAAGAAAAATTTAATTCTATGTCCTATGGGAGAAGTTCTAGTTTCAAACAGATGCGTTTATTGTATGAGGTATATCGTCTTTCGTAAGATACAACGAAAGTATCCTTAAAAAAACTCGAATAATCTGGAATATTCTCTGGTTTAATTAAAGACCAAGCTGATCAAAGTAATTTTTTTAAGGGTTTATAAATAATGAAATAAATTTCTTTAGATATAAGCGGTTTATGAGTAAAATATGAAGAAATAATACAAATATAAGACGCATGTCACTTTATTTAAAACGTATTAAACTAATTTTTGGCCAAAAAGTACTTAACGCTTTCATCTAAATAATTTAAAATTTAAATAGTTAACATTAATATAAAGAAATAGGAAATCCATTAGACCGTATCAGGATTTATATTACTGGCTCCTAAAACCTTAATTTTAGGAATATTTAAAAATTAATATTTGTTCTTAAAGATTCGTAAACATAATTCAAAACATTAAATATTTAGTTGCTTCTGTTGTGACTAAAGATAATTAAAAAATTAGATAAATGGACCATATTTTTTTTTATCTCATGTCAATAATATAACTTAAAATTTGTATGTATATATGTTACTATTATATAAATATTAGTACCAATAACCACCCAATGACCACATTTGGGCCAAGATTTCGCTGCTGAAAGATATCTTGGGTTCACCATTTGAACTATGAACTTTAAATCGACACGAAGGTGCCAGCCAGCTCTTGACCTAATAACTGGTAGCTAGTTGGCTCCAGTTTCTCTCGCGGTGCTCTGTATCGCTTCAAGACCTACTGATGAAAAGCAATGTTATTCCATGAGTGGACGAGCTTCCTTGTATGAACTTTGATAGGCTGGCTCTCGTAGCCGGTAGAGACCCTTAAGTTAATCAGTAATGATTATAAATATTAGTGGGACCTGATAATTGTTGTACGGTTCCATAAGCATACCAGACATTGTTTCTAATAAAACCGCAGGAGAGAAAAACTAATAAACTAAGAGTACGGATGAAATGATGAATGTAAAGAGAAGGGCAGCATTAAATACAACACTTTGAGACAGACTACTGCAGATCCATTCTCGGATCACTTTAGTATTGTTTCCCCTAGCCTCGTGAGAACTTATCAGGTAATGGCTGAGTATTAACAATAAAGGTGCAGACCGAGGTAAGATTTTCCCATACGATGTTTCGGGATTTAATTATTAAAAATACATTCTGTTCTTAAAGTTACTGCATCCTCAATAGATTATGATCACTTACTATCAGACAGATTATTACTTATACCTAAACTTTAATTAAAAATGTCTTCCATATGATTGGTTCCCTGTTACGTATCATTCTGTTATATGTGAAATCATACTTTGGTGCCAATAGCAGTGGACGTTACCAATATCACCGAATAACAATCCAATGATTTCAAGGTAATTCCCAAATGTAAGTTGCATTTGTCAGGAAAGGTAAATTGGAGGAGGAAACCTTCACTACTTTTTGGGAGAGTGCGAGGCATCCTAAGCCCCCCCCCCCCCACTTAGGCTGCGACAGGAAACACTAGAAGGACTGCAATGGAAGTCAATTTTTGACTTTAGGACTTGACGTTAGGACAGGTCGATTCCAGGAGAACAGTACAGTAGGATGGCTATAAGATTTATCCCTGTCTAGATCCTCAGTTGTCACAACGATAAATTTTATAAAATTCTTTTCAGGACCGATATCCAAAAATTCAGTTAATTAATTATGGCAAAACTATGAGAATTAATAACAAAATGAAGTTGGTATCGACGAAATATTCTTCGTTTAATTAAGTGAAAGACTTAATACTGAGGATGAATATTTCATTGCTGGTTCTTATAGCATTTTAACTGGCAACTTCTAGAAGAATTATCATGTCTAATACTGAGTAATAAGTACTGATCACTATTATATAAAAAAATGATTTTTCTCATACTACCTTCGATTATAAAATAGAATAGAATAAAATTAAAAAAGAAAAAAAATATTCTGTGCCAATGTCCTCTGCGAATAACAATAATGTTTAGATTGAAAATTCATATCTGGCAAATAAAAAGAACTATTTTATCATTAAAAAAATAAAATGTTACGTTGTAATTTTTTTTTATGGTGTTATCAAGTGTGAACCTCTGCAAGAAATAATAAGATTATTTAAAATGAATTTATCAAATAAAGTAATAAATGGCTTCACATACTAAAAACAAAAGTAATATAAAGAAGTCTATATAATACATTATGACGTGAAATAAATAGAAAAAGATGTAACATACAAGCTAACTATACAGTAGCTAAATATAGAACAGTAAAATATACTATATTAAATGTAAGAGTTGAAAGTTCAAAGAGGGAGAATTATACTGAGGATTTCAACTGTAGAATATGCTATTTATACAAATAAAGCGATGAGAAATTGATGGTTTGGAAAATTAATGAAACGAGGAAATATTGTGCAAGAAAAGAGGGGAAGAAGTGGATTTATAGGGCTTAACAAGTTGCGTTAGGCGAGGGCCCACTTTAAAAATATACATAACAAAACCACAGGCAGGACCTCTCTCTCAACGGAAGTAACATACCAATCTACTCTGACAAGACTCAAAGAACATTCTTTGATTGGTTTCGTAAATTTTTTTAAAGATCAAAAAACCCTTAAGTTTTATTTCTCTCTGATGTGTTTATCTATTGAATATATTTGTTGTTTGACTTAAAATTTGGAATCCAGATTTCATTCAAGTGCCCGGTGTCTTAAAAATATTTTCAGGAAAGGATGCCTGTAGAAGATTATTGGTCAAGTAGTCCACTGCTTTTTCCTCTGTAGTTGCTGCTAATTCGTTTGTACTGTTTATAGACATAGGGAACAATCTCTGGATTTAAAAGATTTTCGAAATGTTTCATCTGTTACTTAATAAGTGAGTTGATTGAGGACTCGTTTTACTGTGAAATAAAGCGCTATATGATCTGAGGAAAGATCAAACTTCCTTTATTAGTTGTCTTCAGGTCATATGAGTTCGGTTCGGACACAGTATTTAATAATCTAATTATCTCACCGTCGTTGGCAACATCGTTAATAAAATTTATTAGTGGATGAGACGATGTATTCAGACAAATAAGTTAAATCGAGAAAATCAGGTTTACAGTTGTTGTCTAATTTGCTCTTTGTCTCTACTTCCCACAGTAAGCGGTTTTTCTGGAAATAGCATTACTTGAAGGGCTAGTGAAAAGGAGGAAGATGATATGTTTAAAGCAGAGAATAACATGCTCATCCACAAAAAAATCTCATTTTTTTCCTTAAATGCCACAAAATATGGCCATCCACTCAGCTCTTCAAAATATGGCTTGGTTAGGCCAGCTGTTGAACGGTAGTGGACCTGTTATCATCTAATGATGTTAAAGCAGCAAAATGATCTTCTTCACATGCCTTTTTTCTCTCAATGAGGAGCTTCCATGCTGGTCCAAGTAAGACATCAATTACTTCGGTGATATCTTGAGTAAAATCCATTGTACTTACGTCGCTCTTTGAGTTGGAGTATTCTCCCATTTTCAGGGGCTTAAAAGTTTATTTAAACTCTTTAGAGGCTAATCTAAATGAACAATAAAATAAAAGATGGATTAAAACATGAATTAATTTAAAAGCGAAAAAACAGCAACTTTTGCAACTCCCCAACTTCGAAGTCACTTGGTTGAAACTTAACTCTATAGCTATGCTTGGAAATAGTAACCCAAATATGCGGTTATTGCATGAATGTGAACTGTACACAACGAGTGAGTGGAATTATATATAACATATGATTGGATTCCTCAAGCACCATTATGAATGCTGTAGAAAGGGATTATAAGTTTTTTTAATTAAGGAATTTAAATTCAAAATACCAATAAAAAAAATATGCAGTAGACCACCGATATATTTTTTGCGGGGTAAAATAGTTATTTGTCTCAAAGAAAGCGGTTAAAAATGTTTGCCATGTCTAATTCATATAAGTAGGGTTTGTGCGGATGCTTAATTTATTATTTATGTTTGGCCATATTGCTAATGAACATTATTTGTAACTAATACTCTTGCTGACTTTGGGGATCCATATATGATGGAGATGAAATAAATGACAGTTTGTGTCTAATCGAAATATTTCATTGCGATGTAGAGTATGTTTTCTGTAACCTCGTCATTATCAAACCCAAAATTATTAATCGAATCAGTCATCTAGACTTAAAACAGGGCACTCACAGATATTTAGGTTATAAAAAAAAAATCTGAAATTCATCACATGATGCCTGGCACTGTACTGTCTCAAGACTTTGTAGGACATAAATGACATGACAACTACATTTAAATAAGAACAGAAATTTATTTTTCCAATTGAATATAATAGTACAACTAGTTTCCATCCATTATATGAGAATAGTGCCACAATGCCCAGTTACTTGACTTCAAAATGAGTGATTTTGTGATGTTTGCTGCGTTCATAGACCTGGATCTTGATCCCAGAAGCTGATAGTGGAGTCACATATAAATTTAATGCTATAGAAGAGAAATACACAACTTATTTCTTGACTTAACCATAGGTGGGAATGTCGACACGAACATTTACCCAGTTATACACTGACCTTGCAGTATCTAGAATACCGTAATATTCTCAAGGTGGCAGGTTACAACTGAAGTTACAAGTAGACCACAGTATGGAGTAAAACATTCGACTCCATTCAAATAGGCTATGGTTAACTGTATAGAACATTGATCTGAATCAGATTCCCATGACCTACACCTACGATATACAGCTGTCTATATATATCCCTATCACCCAGCAGTCCTGTATAAAGTCTTTACTTTAAACTATACCTTTAACTTATTCATAAAGTGTTTTAAGCCTTTAATACATCTTTATGTGACGATAGATGGGACGATCGTAGATAAGGTAAGTGCCTATTGAATATAGCCGAAGAAGAGACGATTGGTGTTAGAGGACGTGCCTATGGAAGATAGCCGATGGAGTAACGATCGACGACATAACATGACCCTATAAAATATAGCCGACGAAGAAGCGTTCAGCGATAGAGGGGTGCTTATGGAATATAGCCGAAGAATCGACCATAGAAGATGTGACTATGGAAGATTGCCGAAAAAGAGACGATTGCCATCAGAGGATGTGCCTATAAAATGTCCCGAGTAAAGACGATCAACGATATAAGAATGCCTTTGGAAGATGGTTGAAGAAAAGAGGATCGACCATAGAAGATGTGACTACGGAAGATAGCCGATGGAGTAACGATTGCCGTCAGAGGATGTGCCTATAAAATGTCCCGAGTAAAGACGATCAACGATATAAGAATGCCTTTGGAAGATGGTTGAAGAAAAGAGGATCGACCATAGAAGATGTGCCTATGGAAGATAGCCGATGGAGTAACGATCGACGACATAACATGACCCTATAAAATATAGCCGACGAAGAAGCGTTCAGCGATAGAGGGGTGCTTATGGAAGATTGCCGAAGAAGAGACGATTGCCGTCAGAGGATGTGCCTATAAAATGTCCCGAGTAAAGACGATCAACGATATAAGAATGCCTTTGGAAGATGGTTGAAGAAAAGAGGATCGACCATAGAAGATGTGACTACGGAAGATAGCCGATGGAGTAACGATTGCCGTCAGAGGATGTGCCTATAAAATGTCCCGAGTAAAGACGATCAACGATATAAGAATGCCTTTGGAAGATGGTTGAAGAAAAGAGGATCGACCATAGAAGATGTGCCTATGGAAGATAGCCGATGGAGTAACGATCGACGACATAACATGACCCTATAAAATATAGCCGACGAAGAAGCGTTCAGCGATAGAGGGGTGCTTATGGAAGATTGCCGAAGAAGAGACGATTGCCGTCAGAGGATGTGCCTATAAAATGTCCCGAGTAAAGACGATCAACGATATAAGAATGCCTTTGGAAGATGGTTGAAGAAAAGAGGATCGACCATAGAAGATGTGACTACGGAAGATAGCCGATGGAGTAACGATTGCCGTCAGAGGATGTGCCTATAAAATGTCCCGAGTAAAGACGATCAACGATATAGGAATGCCTTTGGAAGATGGTTGAAGAAAAGAGGATCGACCATAGAAGATGTGCCTATGGAAGATAGCCGATGAAGTAACGATCGACGACATAACATGACCCTATAAAATATAGCCGACGAAGAAGCGTTCAGCGATAGAGGGGTGCTTATGGAAGATTGCCGAAGAAGAGACGATTGCCGTCAGAGGATGTGCCTATAAAATGTCCCGAGTAAAGACGATCAACGATATAAGAATGCCTTTGGAAGATGGTTGAAGAAAAGAGGATCGACCATAGAAGATGTGACTACGGAAGATAGCCGATGGAGTAACGATTGCCGTCAGAGGATGTGCCTATAAAATGTCCCGAGTAAAGACGATCAACGATATAGGAATGCCTTTGGAAGATGGTTGAAGAAAAGAGGATCGACCATAGAAGATGTGCCTATGGAAGATAGCCGATGGAGTAACGATCGACGACATAACATGACCCTATAAAATATAGCCGACGAAGAAGCGTTCAGCGATAGAGGGGTGCTTATGGAAGATTGCCGAAGAAGAGACGATTGCCGTCAGAGGATGTGCCTATAAAATGTCCCGAGTAAAGACGATCAACGATATAAGAATGCCTTTGGAAGATGGTTGAAGAAAAGAGGATCGACCATAGAAGATGTGACTACGGAAGATAGCCGATGGAGTAACGATTGCCGTCAGAGGATGTGCCTATAAAATGTCCCGAGTAAAGACGATCAACGATATAGGAATGCCTTTGGAAGATGGTTGAAGAAAAGAGGATCGACCATAGAAGATGTGCCTATGGAAGATAGCCGATGGAGTAACGATCGACGACATAACATGACCCTATAAAATATAGCCGACGAAGAAGCGTTCAGCGATAGAGGGGTGCTTATGGAAGATTGCCGAAGAAGAGACGATTGCCGTCAGAGGATGTGCCTATAAAATGTCCCGAGTAAAGACGATCAACGATATAAGAATGCCTTTGGAAGATGGTTGAAGAAAAGAGGATCGACCATAGAAGATGTGCCTATGGAAGATAGCCGATGGAGTAACGATCGACGACATAACATGACCCTATAAAATATAGCCGACGAAGAAGCGTTCAGCGATAGAGGGGTGCTTATGGAAGATTGCCGAAGAAGAGACGATTGCCGTCAGAGGATGTGCCTATAAAATGTCCCGAGTAAAGACGATCAACGATATAAAAATGCCTTTGGAAGATGGTTGAAGAAAAGAGGATCGACCATAGAAGATGTGACTATGGAAGATAGCCGATGGAGTAACGATTGCCGTCAGAGGATGTGCCTATAAAATGTCCCGAGTAAAGACGATCAACGATATAGTAATGCCTTTGGAAGATGGTTGAAGAAAAGAGGATCGACTATAGAAGATGTGACTATGGAAGATTGCCGAAGAAGAGACGATTGCCGTCAGAGGATGTGCCTATAAAATGTCCTGAGTAAAGACGATCAACGATATAAGAATGCCTTTGGAAGATGGTTGAAGAAAAGAGGATCGACCATAGAAGATGTGACTATGGAAGATTGCCGAAGAAGAGACGATTGCCGTCAGAGGATGTGCCTATAAAATATCCCGAGTAAAGACGATAAACGATATAGGAATGCCTTCGGAAGATGGTTGAAGAAAAGAGGATCAACCATAGAAGATGTGACAATGGAAGATTGCCGAAGAAGAGACGATGACGGAGTGGACGCCAACAGGTCGGCTAATGTCAAGGCCGAAGGGGCACATAGCAACAGTCCTTGTTCCCGCCTCTTTTCGAAATATCGACCGCCCTTCACGGTCAAAGACCTCCCGCCCTCTCTGCCGTCTGTCTGCTTCTCCACTCCACTCCCTTCCCACTTTCACAGTTACCTGTATCCACTTCCAATTTCGATACCTGTTCACCAGTATTCTACAGTATAATATTCCCACCTTACTTAATTGCAGTTCAAGACATTAACCTTCTAGCTGATATCTCTAGAATAACTTCAGAATTATATTTAAGGGGGCTTGTGGTGATCGACAGATTTCGATGTTAGTGAAGATCACTAAATAAACTTGAACTTAATAAAACAAAAAAAAAAAAAATCAGATGATACTTAAAATAAAATAAAATTGATATTTGATACTCTGGAAATTTAATAAAGTAATCACAAAACTGTTAATTACAGAAATTTAATGTTAAAAAAAATAATTTCTAGGCATAGTGTATTAACATATTGACATTATTCTCACTATGAAAACTTACTAGCGTGTGTAGTCTTTTCTTTGTTGGTGTATGAGTGGTTACTAATCAGAATGGGCGAGATATGGTAGTAATGATATGGTTTTATTTTTGATATTCCCTTGGTTTAACTGTGATTAACTCATTGACTAGTTTTAACCTTTTTACTATTATGTGCATTTGCAGTACGTTATATTTACTGTCATATTACGATTGAAAGTGTATTAGTTAGTATTTAATTAGTAATTAATGCACATCATAACCTTAAAGAGAAATATTTTGTCTAGTGAAAGTGTTTGCGTTATGACATAAAATAGGATTTGAAAAGCTTATTCGTGAGATCTTGGGTTTCAATTATTGGTTCGTAGGAGACATAACATTATAAGACTATAAATAGAAGCTAAAAGGAATAAATTTTATGGGTTACAATTATGGTTGTATGGGTAAAATGTCGAATTTGTGACCTTTTTTTGCATTTTACAGATGGTGCTGAATTTGAACACTCCTTAATTCGGGATGAATATCTCAACAATTTCATGAGTGTTTGTTTTTCTACACGCTATATATACCCTATTTATGGAACAATATGTATTATGGAATAATACTATTTAATATTTCACATTCCAAAACAGACCACCATAGCAAACGCAACAGTAATCAAAATGGGAAAGGAAATAAGAGGTTTTCGGGCTTGTTATGAAAGGAGATGGACGGATGGCTGAATAGTTTTAGGATCGTCAAGCAATTGAAGTTGGGATACTTTATCGTTGTAGGTTAGCGACTGATCTTAGATGGAGCAAGGTATTTAGATAGGTTGGAACTGGGTATAAACATAAGGAATATGGGTTTGGACTTGTCAGGGTTTCTCCCCCAGAGGGCTCTGTGGCCCACCTGACCACTGAAGATGAGGAGAGTTTCAAACTGGTTGACAGAAAGAACAAGAAGATTACAGCACGGGTGCCACAGAAAGCTAACGTTCGTGACCTCGTGGCTAGACTTCCCCTAACGAGAAGAGACCCCAGCGTTAAAGGTAAAACCTACATAACCATTGAAGGTCTTCTGGTCGAGATGCTAAGCAAGCTCCCAGCGAAGGATCCTAGCAGCTCTTCAAGGATGTTTAGGGGCACGAAGACCGGGGGACCCCCAGCATGGAGGAAGCGGTGAGCCTGTTGGAATCTAAAAAAAAAATTGGGCCTCAATATTATGTTGGCCCAGAAGAGAGGACCAATAATGGTGGCCCGAGGAGTCCCTAGGACCTGGACAGAAAAGGAGTTCCGGGATGAGGTTTGGATAGCATTGTCTCGAGCGGACCCTTCTTTGGCGAATCTGCCTCAGGATCAGAGACCGGACCCTCTGAGGCTGAACTTTAAGATGGAGGCGGGTAGAGACCTGGTCTTCGTTAGCTGGGTGGCGGAGGTTGGTCGTAAGAGACTTCTTGGACGCACCCCGTTGTTTAAACTGCCAGGGTTATGGGCACTCTAAGGCCACCTGTCCTAAGTACCAGGAAACCTGTAGGTGGTGTGCCTATGAAGGGCATTTAGCGAAAGATTGTATTCATAAGAACGAAACTCCGCATTGTGCAAATCGCATGAGAGCTGGGATTACTGAGGAGAAGGCCAGGCACCAGGGTGAAGCCACTGAGTGTTCTCAGCTGGTTAAGGAGGTTGAGGCCCTGATGCGTAGGACCAGGTACGAGTGAGTCTTGGGCCAACGTAGAATAATAACTTGAATAGGGATGCATAATAATGAATTTAGGTTATGTAGTGGTATTAAGTAGGTACTAGGATTAGTAAATAGGTTACTGTTTTTTTGAATGTAGGTTAATTAGATGTAAGATAAAATTGTAAATAGGTTATATATTGAAAAAAGTAATTAGGATGTAATATCTGCTATAAGTAGGTTGTTACGTAGATACTGTCCCGGAGAATTAAGTAAGTACTAAGGCTTAGCAAACAGGTTACTGTTTGTTTAATTACTGTTTGTGTGCTGGTTGGTTGTAAATAGGTTGTAAAAAGTAAAAACTAGTTAGGATGTAAGCAATATTTGTTATTATTGGATTGTAACGTAGTAAGTTTATTGTTATACTGGTAGTTGATAAGATTATTGTAAATAGGGTAATGGATTGTGAATGCTAATAAAGACGGTTTAATAGAATTACCTAAGGTGTGCTGGTGAAATAATCCCAATTGCACTGGAATACGGGCACCACAGTAACAGAAAACAGCCCCTGGAGTCTGCTCCACAGACTTGCGGGGAGCCCCAAATAACGAGGGGTTTGAGAACCAATCCCCAAGCATACATCACGGGCTCATAGGGAAACCCTGTTTGAGGTTTTTACCTCAGGAAGGGGCAAAAAAAAAAGAGAAAAAAAAGGTTACGGTGTACTAGGATTTTAGGTAAACCCGCTTAGAGTCTGAGGGATGGAAGGAGAGGTTTCTGTGCCCGGGTCGTCATAGAGATGGAAAGAACGGGATTGATTTTGGTCTTGAAGGTCATCGACGTATTCGAAGTTAAGATCTGAACTGATGGAAGGTAAAAAAGACCTGGGAGAAGCAAGATGGAGTATAGGACAAGAAGAATTACATTATTGTCACATATTACTTACTCAGTAATAGGACTGAAAGTTCAATAGAAACATCGTTTAGCATTAAATCCAACAATGGTACCCTAAAGTAAAAGAAAGAATATTGCAATACTATAAGATTAGGTGAATTATTAACGTGACCAAACATACTATACGAATACAATGCCTATGGAAATTAGGTTAAGGATCCTTGAATAATATCAGAAGTGACTCACTTCTGAAATAATTGGAGTAGTAGGAAATTCAAGTTACTGAACAATCTCTAAACAAAAAAGTATACCTGATGTGAATTGAATGTCTTCTCTTTGCCTAAGACACATGAACTACTGCTGTTATAAAACTATCTTACTACCATTCAAATTTCGTGGAACTAATATATAAAGTAGCAATTGAGAATAGGGCGGAAGGATTGTACAGGGGGATGACCTGAAACCACAGAGCTAGTTCATGGAACAGCCAGGTAGCCCCTTATGTGATTATAATTCATAATCTGCATGAATATTTACAACCCTTGCTAACTCTGCCGCTCTCATCTCATCCTTGGATTTACATAACAGAGCAACTATGAATATTATATTTTTATTTTTATTTTTAAAGGCATTTAAAGGTAAATTGAGGGGGGTCACTTGTTATATTTATCAAAGTATTATTATTATACAATTGATATGTTAGTTTGACGTGATTCGAACACTTATGCCGTTATCACTCAGAGTATAACAGCCAGTATGTAACTGAATCAAAATTGTCAATATATGGAACGATTTTTATTCCGGAGACAGTGCTTCAAAGAAGTATCCTATCAAGAGCTGACAGGATTGATGATGCTACTGTTGATGATGAGTAGGACTGCTACTCAAGGGCAGCCCTTCCTCACCCAGCTTCACGCACCATTTTTTGTCGACTACAGAGCATTTCTGAAGTAACTGATATGAGACTACTCTCATACCTACGTACATACCTACGTATGTGATACTTTTTTTTTTATCGATTTCCGATAAGTAAGCGATGACCGTACATAAGATGAAGTTTGAGAAATGGAGCATTTTAATTAATGTTCGTCGTCGTCCATTATCGATATTTTCTCTTCAGTTCACAAAAAAAGATTTTTACGATTCTCCCTCATGTTTATAAGACGGCAACCACAGTTAGACAAAACTGAATATTTCCATTTTACTGAATTTGTATTGTAAAAGTGGGGAACGTTAATTTTCTAGTGTTAAACTAAAAAAAGGTTTTTGTTAATATATTGTAAAATATTCTAAGTGGACACAGAGAATCTTAGAAATTTATGATAATACCATTATTGTTTATTATTGTCCGATTTAGTTTTCTTTATTATTATCTGAATTTCGATTTGATATGAACATTTTATAGCGGATAATAACCAATAGACAAGGAAACCCTGAATAGGATAAAGTAATTTCTTCGTAACGCTTGTATGAAATTTGTATATTACATTTACTGTATTTATAATTTAAAAACACCACAGCTTACAACGTAATCATTTTGAAATTAAGCAAACCAATAAGGCGACTTAAGTAATTGAATTCCTTGGGAAAACATATATTAACACCAAATTTAAAGAAATACTCATATTTTGTCAAATAAAAAATAAAAAAAACTGTCAATTTTTTTTTTTTTTTTTTTTGCTCTCAAACTTATAAAATAGGATGTGGGAAAAATAAAGGAAAATTATTTTGGGCTAATGAGTGCCTTTCACTAAGAGGAGTCCCCTATTTGAAGGATGTATGCGAAGGATATAGGGTGTGGATTGCCTAAAGGAGCCGGGTGGAATCAGAAGGTAGTGAGAGTCTACCGAGGGTGGAGCCTAGGGGTACCTGGGCAATGGTGCCTAAAATGTGCCTTCTCTTGATGAAATCTTGAATGGTGAGCACTTCAAATTTTTTATGCATCTCGTCTGCCTTCATTCGGTCGAACGGGGTATGTTTGAGGGAGGTGCGGAGAACTCTGTTCTGAAATTGCTGGAGCGTTTTGAGAGTGTTAGGAGTTAGATACTTGAAGAGAGGGGTCCCATACATCAAAGCAGGTCTCAGGACGTTCTGGTATATCAGCAGCTTGAGGCGTACCGATAAAGCCGGGCTGTGAAGTAGGTGTCCGAGGCTGAAGAATTTCTTCGTAACACTCTTTAACTTCTTGCCGAGATGTGTTGTGAACGACAAGTGTCTACCGAGGGTAATCCCAAGGTAGCATAGCTTGTTGCTTACAGGGCACTCTTTGCCGTCTAAGACGAAGGATTTCGGGAGCTTCTTTCTTCCGGATTTATTGCTGAATATAATTTCTTGCGTCTTGGCCGGGTTGACTTTAATGTGGACGGCATCGAGTTTCTCGGCGATCTGTTGACTGGCGCTCTCAGCGAATTTCAGGCCTCTGGTGGGATTAATGCTAGTGCTGTAAACACCTATGTCGTCTGCATACGCCGATACCTCGCAGTATTTTGTTTATTATAAACAATAAGATCTTTATTTGAAAAATTACAGTTTGCTTGTATGGGATGATTAATTTGGATGCAAGGATGGATTCTTATGTTCCATTCACATTGATACCGACACTCAACAAATATGTACATACACATTCTCGCCTGGAGACCACCAATCCCAAGGCCGGAAGACTGTTTCAGAGGGCTTTGGAATGTTTGAGTTCGTTTGATAGAAGGTTTGCCCTGTCCCTATAGTTCTAGTCCAATTCCAAATTGGTTTTAGGAACTGTTTTTATGTGCACAGTTTCTTTTCTAATCTGAGGTTAGAGCTTCTGTTAAGTAATCTCTATCAACTTCCAAGCGGCCTATTTAATTCTTGTCTCCTAAGTCTTGTATGAGGGTTCCATGTCTGCCTTTGCTACCTTGATGAGAGGGAAGGAAAGTGATTGACAGAGGCGTAGGAAATCCTGAGCAATGAATGGGGTGACATGACGGGATAGGGAATGATAGATAAGGATAACAGTACTCATCCTGGTGGTCTGTTTGGTAAGTCTTGAACTGTGAAATTTTGAGGAGTCGCGTTTTGCTAATAAGTCCTAAGTCAACTTTTTCATGTAGTTATGTTATTAGTACGTTGTGTAATTTTTAGTTAGGGCTTTGTATGACGTCATAATCAATCGCGACAGCTTAAAATGAGGTGGTAAACAGGTTTTGTGAGAACTCATATGAGAGGAATAATGCGAGTTCTGAAAACAATCAGTAAGTTAGTAAGGAGGGTAGTAAGATATTTGGAGCTAGGAGGCGGAATCTGGGTATGTTAGGTGGAGGTTATTGCAGGGATTGAAGGACAACAGGAAGAGGAGGAGACGGGACCTGTGATTGTGTGTAGCCATCACCCAACAAGATTTTGTACGACGTTGATGTGAATTTCGCTGACACAAATGAAATACTTCCTCACACTTCATACATGAGGTTACTTAGGTGGTGAAGTATGGTCTGCTGTCACCATATTCCTGAGAGTTATGGCTTGGGATGTGGTTTCTCCACCATGACCCCTGTACAATGGTGCTAACCTCGCTGGTTTTTTCAACGCCTGGTTCATGGTTCGAGAACAATGATTAACGACTTTTAAAATAGGCTTCTAGGTCTTCATCCTCTCTAGACACAATCTATTTGCCTGGATTTGAGCCCCAGGGCTGCTATTTTGTCTTGAATTAGGTCGGCCGGTGTGGTAGTGAGCAAATTCCTTATATCGATTTTGTCGTTCGGTATTTGTCTCTAGGTGAGCATCTATAAGTGAGCCTCTTTTCTATCTTTGTGTTGTGGCAGCTGTACCACAATAACACTGTAGCCAGTGTTCACTATTTTTTTTAAATTGATCGACCAATATCGGACGTGTATAAGTTTTTGGGTACAGCAGTGATATACATGTCTTGATGCTATGAATTTTGTTTTTGTGGACAAAAGGATTCGGATAACTGTATACCACAATACACGAACACTATTCAGGTTATGACACTCACGTGAATAATACCAATACCCCAACATACTGACAATAATGAGAACCAGACAAACACAATAGCTACTGCTAAACACGTTTTTTGAAGAAGGCTAGGTAGTGGGCAGCAATTAGTGTAAGAGTGACGTGACGGTGTAATCGCAAAATAGCGCATGCGACGAACTTACGAATACCTTTTTTTTTGTTCGTTTGTTTTAGGGCTTGTCCAAAAAAATCATTGATGCTCACATAGACATGATCATATTTATATTTTTATGGATTATATTTTTTTTTGATTTTACAACAGCTATTTTTTTTTAATTATCTAATTTACAAAATTAAAATTATTCTAAATAATTTGTAAGAGATTTGTCAACCAGTTTTTGGGTTGTTATACTATTAAAAACAGCAAATATGTATTGTTTGGATCCATGTGAGTATGATTCCCCATGCTACTATGAAGCCCTAGGCAACTCTGCGGCACACCTGGTAGGGCGGGAATGTATTCTAGTTTTAAGGACAAGACTGATTGAAGGATGTGAGTAAGAACCATGTTTCTTACCAGTATTTCGGACATCAGAGTAGATCACCAATCTTAACATAGTTGTTGTGCGTAATCATTAAAAAAACCCAAATATTCTCCAGGCTCTAAGACTTAAATTACTATTATTTTTTTGAGCATTATCGTCATTAATTTTTTCCTAAAAATTTGATAAAAAATCTCAGAACTGTGTACCTTAAACAGCTTCTGAGCTATGTCTATGTGAAAGGTTAAAACTATAAAAAAGTCCCAAATTTTTTTCGAAATGTTTATTATATTTTGGTGAAAAACTAACAACAATATTTAGATATGGAATAGATCTACAAAATGTCAGGTAATTACTTTTTAATACCACCATAATAGAACATAAAGACAGGAACCACAGGTACAATTTGACTAAAGAGAGGTTTGATAATATGGTCCTCATAAAATCTAGTTTCAACATTTTAAAACTATTATTTAACAAATATTGTACAAACAAACTATTTGCATAAGTTATGATAAATCATTTCTTCATTTACATGATTATTAGCGCATGGGTAATGATCCTTCAGGCAATTTAAATTGTCGTAAAACTAAGCTTATTTTTGATGACCATAAAAAATTGAACATGAGCCAGTGGAGATAAATAGCTTACAAGTTCCAACACGACCGAAGCAGTTTTAATAGCTTGTCACGCTATTTTTTCGGAACTGTAAATGTTTTTACCAAATGACAAACGGAGAGTTGTAAAAGTTTAGTTACTTTTTTGTGTTTCATTTCATAATCACTTAAGTTGTAAGATTTCGAAGTTATGATATATCATTAACATTATATCGATCATTAAATTTAGGGCAAACTAACGTTGGGGAACGTCATCCTATTTTACGGTTGCGAAAACGATTTTATTGCCAGTTTTTATGACTTATGACAATATTTCACAAAAGCCTCGATTCACCTGGGGAACAACTGGCATCAAGACTTATAGTCTTGTATCATATTCAATACGATAGAAATCTTAGTAAAGTTAGTTCTCGTTTAGTGGGCGTTAAAGAGATCTAAAGGAGCATTTTTGGTCCAAGGCAAACTTAGGGGGTGTTGAGGAACACCACTCTAATGAGTATTGAGGCAACACTCGCAAGAATGCCCTGGAAAGTTTAATTAACACTAAAAATACACGTTTCAATAAATAGCTTAGTTCTTGAAATAGCATGAACAGTATGCCTCAGTGTGTGTGTATGTTCCGTATCGATCAGCAAATCATATCGTGCAGAATATCGGATTTATGCATTTGACCGGTTTATGAAATGTTGCTATGAATGTATGAAAACTTTTTTTTCCCATACAAGATTGTTTTGAAATTACTTCAGAGCAGATTTAACATAAAAACATTACAAAAGGATTTTAGGATGCCCTTAACTTATGATCATTTCATATTATGTACTAGAACGTTTCTCAAGCCTACAAAAAGCAGAAGTATCACAGAATGGGATTTGATGTTTGTGAGTAATTTATATATATATATATATGTGTTAAGATATATTAAGTTAGATGTAGACCTCATATGTATCCATAAATTGAAGTAAACATAATGATATGACAGATTGATCATAGAATTAAAGATTATGTTCATAGCATATTCATCACCTAATATATAATATAAACAAGAAATAATTAATTGACTGTAGCTTATAAATGTCTTTGTGAGTAGTTGACAAAAAAGAGGGGTAGAGGATAGGGTATCATAAAACCCTTTTCGGTACCAGAGAGTGAGATTAAATAAAACCTTTTTCTTTACTGGGCTGAGCCTCTAGTAGAAAAATTTAGTTAAGGGATGGAAAATGACCCTTTCAGTTAACCAAATGGCCATAAAAACCCATTTTTTCTCAGAGGTTGGAAGGCAGGGACCTTCTAAGAGTGCTCGAGGAGGAGGGAGCTGAGAAGGAGGACATCGGAAAGGAGGAAGTGGATTGAGGACACCTGGGCTTTATGTACCTTCCTTCTATGAAGACACCAATGTATTGTGAGACAATGTATATTAAAATTTAGTTTATAAGTTTAACGTAATCATTCATCATTTCATTCATTCTATTTTTTTTCATTTAATGTTTCAGTCATGTAAATACAATACTTATCTTATCGTAAATATTATTTTACTATCTAAATTCCTTCCTTTGAGCTACACAAAATTCAGCTTTTATATTTTGAAAAAAATAATTGAAAAAAAAAACAAATCAATATTAATCAATTTTATTTTATTATTTATTTTTATTTTTAAAATTCTTTTTACGTTACCGTTATTATCTTTATCGATGGCGTGATGCCAGTCGGGAATGTGTATATATTAATAAATAAATCAACTACTGTGACTCTATAGCTTTATTTATTTTCTCCTGAACGTTCCGGTTTTTATTTTAACTTGTAAAGATGATGCAAGAAGAAAGGTTAACAACGAGTCAGTTATGACAGCACAGGGTTATAAAATATATTTCGCTCGTAATAAATATTACGGAAAGAAATAGTATTTATTTTGTAACATGGTGGGTTTGGTTAGGAAACCCTAACTACGAGGAAAATCATAAATAGAGAATTCAAATTCCTAATAAACTATATTAGCCAGGCGACCGAATGTAGCAGACTACACCCAACGACCAATTTTTCTCACCTCTCAAAACCCCTTGAACGATCCCAAAAATATCTAATTTCTTTGAAGAATTCAAACTTCTGGTTCCTGTTCCCACCTTTGCTTCTCAACACAATCTGAAATAGTAAAAATCACTAGTAATACTCGTTCTGCTAAAGATCAAACAAAATGAACAGTTTTGTACTTTAATGAGCTACCTAAATCTATTCATCACTGTTTCCATCGCTCCTCAATTTAGTTACCGTTTCCCCTCTCTGATTTATTTCTAGCTATTGCCAAGATTCAAGAGTATCGTATCAGTGCTTAGGCAAACCTGAATAAACCAAGAAGAGAGGTGCAAACGGGCCGATTTTCAAGCCGTATTAAACCTAAAAGATCAAGGACTAACCTTCTGCTCCAAACTCTTTGTGATATGCTTCTTATTTTTTGTTTCCCGAAATTCGATTTATGCACTGTACTATATTGCCTTTCATAGTAACCATGGCCCCACAATTATGTTTTATAATAAATTAACATTTATATAATTATAAATTATTAAATATAAATTATATAATTACACATTATAATAAATTCTAACCTAAAATTTTAGATCGATATGATCTTTTTTAAGTTTGCCACAGTAGAACATACAGGGAGGTAAACAGATGAAATACCTCAATGACAGTAGAGCTTTTCCGTCCGGGTTGGTAAAAAAAACAAAAAAAAACTAATGGTGAAATTAAACTCAAATTCTTTTTAACTGATTGAATGAACTTGTTGGAATATTGGCTTAGGTTTTTGAATGAGGATGTTATATTTTCATGAGATTTACGGATGGGCAACGTTTCAACATTCTAAATATTTTTGCAACAGGTCCTAGAACGTTTGGTGCTGTTGACTGTCTAAAAGATTTTGGAGAACTTTCATCAATCCAAGCCGATATCACAAGCAATTCGGCCACTCAGTTGTATAGCTACTTAACTTTGAAATTTCAATACAACAAATCTGCACTATAACAGTATCTAAAACAGCATAAATGGTTTCCATCTTAAATCTTATTCAGTCTGCTTACCTGAATAGTCATTTACAAAGACCTTTATGACTAATTGATTATTATGGATTGTAATTAATTCATCTATTAAATGGCTTTGCAACTGTATTATTAAAACTATTCCTTAGCTCTTGAATCCAAACAGTATTGGACTGCTGCCTTTCTTGATATAGCTCAAGCTTTTGACAGGGTTTGGCTCATAGGTTTGCTTTACAAGCTCAGAGCATATTTACTGCTGACCCTATTCCCAATCCTACAGTCCAACCTTTCAAACCGCTTCTTCCAAGTCCGCTGTGGTTTAGAATATTCTAACTACTATCCCATAAAAGCAGGAGGAGGGCAGCGTCCTGGGTCCCATCCTCTATAATCTATACACCACTGATGTCCCCTCCACCACCAATACCTTCTTAGCAACATTTGCAGATGACACTGCAGTCCTCTCAACCAATTCAGACCCTGATATAGCATCCCAACACCTTCAAAAACACCTTGATGAAATCGAGTATTGGTGCAACTAATGGCCAATCAAGGTCAATGAATCAAAATGCTCCCACATAACCTTTACCCTCTGCCGCAAGTCCTGTCCGATAGTCTTTTTAAATTCGATTCCTCTCCCTGTGTCTGAGACAGTACGGTATTTAGGCTTCCATCTAGACGAAAGACTGACATGGAACCCACACACGAGGCTAAAAAGACAAGAACTAAACAGACGCTTTGGACAACTTCTCTCCCAATGACATCCCATCTCTCAATAGAAAATAAACTACTTATTTACAAATTATACTTAAGCCAATCTGGACATACGGAATAGAGCTATGGGGGACAGAAAAAAAGTCGAACATCAAGCGCATATAATCCTTTCAATCAAAAGTCCTGAGAATAATAGTAAATGCCCCTTATTACGTCAGCAACAAAACCATTCACAATGATCTGAATATACCATATATTCTTGAACTCATCTCTTCCAAGTTCATAAAATTCCATAGTAACCTATCCAACCACCCTAATTCCCTAGCACAGTCATTGCACTGCACCACTCATCCCTATAATCCTCCTTGGAGATTAAAACGGCAGTGACCTCGTGACCTGCTATAATTGAGCGTTAGTGGGAGTCCTGGCAATGGCTAGTTTCTCTAATCATGTCCTGAGCGTCTGTGGCTCTCGCGCTCTTGGTCAGCCTCAATTGGATCGTATCTGGTGACGCGGCTGACGTAAGAGCGTTGGGGACTTCACAAGACTCCGCTTCCTCCTTCGCACGCGAGTGAGGTGACAACCATGTAGACTTGGGGGGCCTCTGGGCTGTTTGTAAATCTTGTATGAATGAGCGAGTGAATTGATGAATTGTAAATATGGTATGAATGATAACATTTATCTCAATTACTTAGTGCCTAATAAGGCAGATTGTAATTTTATCTTAATAAAAATTGTTCTAAAAGGAACAAAAAAAAAAAAACTATTAAAACTCTAGCATTAAGTTACGTTAGTTTAAAATTTATGAAAGTAACATAACGTTCCTGACATCACGTAATAGACACTACTGAAAGCGTTCGTCGATTACATAATCTAAAAATGAAAAATTAATTACTGGGTGAAATAATTAAATTGATTACGTGATTTCCTCTCACAGCCGTGACAAGTAGAAATTTGTAAAGGTTTTAAATGTTGACATGTAAGCATTTACCAAAAGTTACGTATGTATTCATGCTCATGAAGGGGGACATGGTACACACTACTAAAACAGAAGAGATTATCGCATGGGACCCGGCAGGGCTGTTAACAATATTGCGTGTCAGTTTAACATGTGTAGATAAAAAGCTTTGCAGTTTGCATATTTAATTTAATCACTTCAAAGTTGGACCGTAGTTCAACCTTTATTTCTTGCCAGATCCCTGGCGTTTGACCTCAAAGCTTACCTGCCATTGATTTGTTCTCCTGGCATACTTTTCTACTACGTTTCAGTTTCGTTTCTTATCACCGTTTCTTTTTGTGGTTTATTCAGTATTCCATTGTCGGCCACAAATTATAGTGATATTTTTCTAGCCATGGTAAATATAAATCCGATTAAACAATAAAATAACAAGAACAGGTACTCCTAGTAAAAGGATCCACTCACCCAAATAAATTCCCTTTATTTTTCCCTTATCTATAATCTTAAAAATTTAAAAGCTAAGGGAAAAAACCCCCAAAAAAACCCAGATAAAACCAACATTAAAAATGGTGTTGTCAGGCTTGCAGTTCCTTGCGCTCAATTATTAGTATCTTAGCTAAAGATCACTAGGGAGATTGATTTAAACTCTATCTTAACATTGATTTAATGTTTTTTTTTATACTTCGAGCATTAAAAATCTTATAATATAAGGTGAAAGACCTTATATTGATATAAAACATATCATCGAAGGCATTTTTTAATAATTAACTGATAATGAGGGGCTACGGTCGAGGGGTCGCTGGTTTATATGAAACTATTTTTCGTGATACTAGGTTGAAAAATAATTGACTTGTATCCAATCATTACTTTTCAATATCCAGGTAGCCAACCTTTCATTAATCATTACAAACCAGGGATATACTGTTGAATCAAATTTAGTATGTTAAAAAGGTTTATTTATTTATTTTTTATCCATGAAAATGCCTTATGTGCATAAGGCATAAGGCACCTGACGACCTACTCTGTCGCCTATCAAACGTAAGCCACGGCGATCTAATAGAAATGTTGTGCCTATAAATTCTTCAGCACCCGGCAGCTCAATCGAAAAATTACCACCACCACAACCTAGCACATCAAAACAACAAACAAATGTTGAGTCCCCATTTTTCACGCCCAACAGTTATGAGGTGTTAAAAAATATTGAAGTAGAGGACATGGACTCAACTCAAACACCCACACAGCCTAAGCCACCTGCGATATTTGTACATAACTTTAGTAATTTTAAATTGCTATGTACTCAAATAAGTAAAATGGTAGGTACGGGCAAATACACGTGTCTCAATCGGTCTCGGGACACAAAAATTTCTCCGGACACTGCCGATACCTATCGAGCGATAGTTAAATACTTGGAATAAATCAAGGCTGACTTCCATACTTACCAGTTAAAACAGGAAAGACCGCTACGAGTAGTGATCATAAATCTTCGCCCGACCACACCAGCTGATGAAATTGAAGACTAACTCTCAGCTCTCGGTTTCAAAAATCGCCAAATAACAAACGTTTTACGTGAAGGCAGGGAACAAGACGGAGTGACCAAGACACCACTGCCCTTGTTCTTTGTCGATCTAGAGCGAAAACCAGGAGTAGAAAAAATCTATGAACTTTCCACCTGTATTGCACAAGAGTACATGTTGAAAAACTTTACCCGAAACGCGACATATTCCAATACCATAATTGGCAGGCATATGGGCACACGAAATCATACTGTCACCACCCTCCCAGGTGTGTAAAGTACAGTGGGCAGCACAAAAGCGAATTGTGCAAGAAGCCCCTAAAATCACCTGCAGTATGCGTTCTCTGCAATCAAGGCCACCCGGCCAACTATAAGGGCTGCGACGCTTACAAAATCCTCAAGTCCAGGAGCGAACCACGTCGTCGGCCAGAAGAAGAGAAGCCAGCCACAGGTGGCTCAAAAAGCGTCCAAGCCAGAAATTTGAGGCCTTCTGTCACTTTTGCCGATGCCGTTCGCAACAGAGAGCAGTCACAGGCACCGCCCACTACCCGTCCGCAAGTTCATCTTCCTCAGCATTCCGTTCATCTCATCAACCCACGAACTCCATCCCATCCTCAACCACACATCTCGCATATTCCTCCACCTACAAGTTCTTCGGATCTCATCAGCCTTTTAACCTCATTCCTTACAGAGTTCAGAACCCTGATTCCCCCTCTCATTTCGCCTCTTACAAATCTTGTCTTCTACCTTCTCCCCGTACAACAAAACCCATAAGTGGATCCTTCCGACTCCTTATCCATTCTCCTTTAGAATGCGAATGGTGTTCACACCCACACTAACGAACTGACAGCACTACTCCAAGACAAGAACATCAACGTAGCTCTTATTACTGAAACAAGACTTACGACTAAACGACCATTTACCGTTAGGCAGTACCAGACTTATCGAACTGATCACCCAGATGGAAGAGCTCATGCAGGTACCGCTGTCATTGTCCATAACTCTATTTCCCATCACATAGTTCCTTTGGTAGCACATGATTTCCTTCAATCCAATGCAGTGTCATTTAGCACCTTCCCTTTCCCTTTTACTATAGCATCAGTGTACTGCCCTCCCAATAAATCCATTTTGGACCACTGGTCATCAGATCCCAACCAAAATCCAGGTCTCCTTGACTTTTGCTTCTACAGTAGTTCAGGAACACTAAACTATTCACTCACGCGCCTCGATGACCTCTCCTCCGATTATAGTCCTTTATTATTAACCATTTCCTTAAAACCAATTCACTCAACTGCTTCCTCCTTCATTTATCAGGGGCCCAATCGACTGGGACCACTTCCGCCAGCTTCTTACAGATTCCGTAGACCTCAAAGTGTCCCTGAGAACATCCCATGATCTAGACGATGCAGTGCATTCTTTCACTACTCAGGTCCCGAGTTCGGCTTGGGAGGCTTCGTCGCTACATCGTCATCCAAAAATTCACAATCATAATCGTTTGCCTCAGCATCTCAAAGATCTAATCCCATCCCAACGCCACTCCAGAACAGTGTGGCAAAGATCCCGGCATCCTGCTGATCGCCGCTCGTACAATCAGTACTGCAGATTGGTAAAGCGGCTATTTGCATCCTTCCGTTCCGATTCTTTCATCTCTCCTCTCAGTCTACCAGGGATAACTCCCTGTGGAATGTAACTAAAAAATCCTAAAGTATCATCCTGTTTCACACTCACTCCGTTGTGATGATGGGTCCTGGGCGGCTTCGGATGGGGATAGGTCGGAAAAATTCGCTCTGCATCTTTCCCATACTTTCACACCTCATCTTTCTCATCAAAACCATACTCATAGCACAACTGTTGAAGATTTCCTTACTTCACATATACCTCTCTCACTTCCAACAAAAGCCGTTAATCTTCTGAGGTCAAATACCTTTTGAAAAACTTACCTTACCGAAAATCTTCTGGATATGATCTCCTTACTCCTCAAATTCTCAAACAACTCCCTCGTAAAGCCATAATCTTCTTAACCTACATATATGATTGCATTATCCGAACGACGCACTTTCCTCTCCTCTGGAAACATTCCATTATTGTCCTATTCGCCAAACCCGCTAAACCAACCAATGACGCCTCATCTTACCGTCCAATACTCCGTACTCCCTATCCTCTCAAAAATATTTGAGAAACTCCTACTAAATTGTCTACTTCCAATTGTTGAATCCAAAAACCTGATTCCTAAACACCAGCTTGGTTTCCGTCAACGACATTCCACTGCTCAACAAGGCCTTCGCATTGTTGGTCACATCTCCTCAGCCCTTGAAACCAAACAGTATTGAACTGCTGCCTTTCATGATATAGATCAAGCTTTCGACTGGGTTTGGTGCGCAGTTTTGCTTCACAAGCTCAAAACATATTTACCACAGACCCTTTTCCTAATCCTACAGTCCTACCTTTCAAACCACTTCTTCCAAGTTCACTGTGGTATAGCATATTCTAAATACTATCCCATAGGGCAGTGTCCTGGGTCCCATCCTCTATAACCTATACACCGCTGATGTCCCCTCTACTCCCAATACCTTCTTGGCCACATTTGCAGATGACACTGCAGTCTTGTCATCCCACCCAGACCCCGACATAGCATCCCATAACCTTCAAAAACACCTTGACGGGATCGAGTATTGGTGCAACTAATGGCGGATCAAAGTTAATGAAGCAAAATGTTCCCACATTCACCCTCATTTGCAAGTTTTGTCCACTAGGTTGTTTTTTTTAATTCCATTCCTCTCCCTATATCCGAGTTAGAACGGTATCTAGGCTTCCATTTCGACAAACGACTGACCTGGAACCCACATACGAGGCTAAAAAGACAAGAACTAATCGAGGCTTTGGACAACAGTACATACTACTTCAAAGGACATCCCATCTCTCAACAGAAAATAAATTACTAATCTACAAAGTTATACTCAAGCCAGTCTAGACATACGGAGCTATGGAGGACAGCAAAGAAGTCAAACATCAAGCGTATCTAATCCTTTCAACCAGAAGTCCTGAGAACAATAGTAAATACCCCTTATTATGTCAGCAACCAAACCCTTCACAATGATCTTAACATACCCTACATTCTTGAACTCTTCCTTTCCAAGTTTATGAAATTCCATAGTAGCCTATCCAACCACCCTAATTCCCTAGCACAGTCATTGCACTGCACCACTCATCCCTATAATCCTCCTTGGAGATTAAAACGGCAGTGACCTCGTGACCTGCTATAATTGAGCGTTAGTGGGAGTCCTGGCAATGGCTAGTTTCTCTAATCATGTCCTGAGCGTCTGTGGCTCTCGCTTTCTTGATCAGCCTCAATTGGATCGTATCTGGTGACGCGGCTGACGGAGGAGCGTGGGGGACTTCCCAAGACTCCGCTTCCTCTTTCACATGGAAGGGAGGTGACAAACATGTGGACTTGGGAGGCCTCTGGGCTGTTTGTAAATATTGTATGAATGAGCGGGTGAATGATGAATTGTAAATATGGTGTGAATGAGAACATTTATCTGAAAAACTGATTGCCTGATTGTAATTTTAGCACAATAAAGAATATAATAATAATAATATAGATGTCTGTGTACTTGGTGACACAATGTGTTACTTGTCCTTCAAACATCTAACACTGATTTATAGTATGTAATATGTGTTGGGCCATCAACATGATTTATTTAGAAATTTTGCGCCATCGAAGCTTCTCGTTGATGGAAATTTTACTTTATGCCTTCATTTTTTAGTACTTAAGAACAGGTCAGTCACAAGGGTTATTATCGCCCATTACTCTTCTTAACGCCAAGTTGGAGAAAAAGGAGCCCGTCTTTTGTATCCACCTTCAATATTCAAAATATTACCATGTTTGACACTTTACCGTTATTTTGGATCATATGAAAAGTTTTTAGTTGTAGCTTGAGTTTCTATACATTAATCTAATTGTTATATTCAGGTATCTTATTCTTTACATCAAAAACCTACAAATAGGTATCTTGCACGTATTCTACGGTATTTCTTCCTTGGTTGCCAGTTGCAGTTCTCGAGACTTTTAGCTTCCATCTCCTCAAGTAAATTACCAGCTTCTTCCGAACGTCTACGAGGGGCGTTCTCCATTCGTATCCTTTCCCGAAGACATCTGCCCCGGAGGACCCCTTGGCCGCCGATGACCACCCCCACGGACTCTGGATACTCTGGTAGTAGATCAGCTGCACTACGTGCGGGGGCTGATTGTCTGCCGTAGTACAGCTGGGGCTACGCCTGGCCAGGGTGCATGCGCGACCAGGATCGACCAGGATGGTGGCAAGGTCAGGTCACCCCAGCTAGTACTAGTTAAGCGGCCAGCCGGCAGCCCAGCACCTCGCATCTCCGCTCACATCTCTGCCAGGAGACGGCGAATCATCAACACTAACCTTTATTTTCTGGTATGATATCTTTTGTATACTGCAGCTGTACACTCCTATATCAGTATTTCATCTATATCTGCTATTTAAAACAATAAAAATAAAACACTGAAGACATTTCAGTCATTGCAGTCCGAGTGCCTAGGGCTTACCTTCTTAAAGGTGACAGCTTATTTACTCTAGTCCAACTATTTGGAAGTGACTTCTAAGTCAATAGTCATAGCTATCTAATTTACTTTACCACATTTAACGGTTTCATTGGTTTTTGTTTTTAAAACCAGAAATCCGTTTGTTTGTTTGTCACACATTTGACTGTCTGTTCTGGTGTTGGTATGGGTACTCTGTCAAAGCTAGACACATTAAATTTTACTTAGAGGTCCTAATTAATATTAGAAAGACGTGATATATATTATACTCATCTCTATATGACTTGTATTATGATTAAATATCATAAAATACTTAATTACTTAGAATAAAAAAATCTATCATTTTAAGTTGGATGTCATATTAAAGATCTCGAAATGATTAACATGATGTAGATTATGTTTTGTTTATTAAAACTATAATCATTAATTATTAACTGAGCTATTTTTTGTTATAGGCATGATAATTTACACGGCAGTTCAATCTGAACCCCGTTGATAAAAATAAAAGTGGCCCCATGAAGAATAATGAACGGGAATTAATTAACTTACTAGTAATTAAAAATTAAACAAAAATTTCCCTCATATTGACTAGAGAATCAAAGAACTTGTAGTCCTGAATAATAATAGTAGAATGTGATGGTACTTTAAATAGACTACAAACAGTTATTAAAACTGCCATAAAATCGATTTTTCAGCTGTAATTGTGCGGTGCATCATACTTGATGTGAATTGTTTTATGAGTTGATGTTAACATTCGCACATATTTTTAAATGTATTCGTCATAGTATATAAGAATGAAAATGTGTTTAATTACATAGTAACTACAACTGTACTAATCTAAATAACTCATTTCTTTTTTTTTTATGCAATAGCTCCTTTACGTTCTTCGAGATCAAAAGAAATTAATTCAAAATAATAAATAACTAGTCCTGTCTATATGCTACAATACGTCTACTGTAAGTTAAAAATTATATATACAGAAAAAGAAAAAGACAATGATGATGATGAGTAGAAGGTAATTAATGATGTAATTAAAATTGTAAGTAGCTATAATTTTTATTATAGCGAAATTAATAATTTCGGTTACTTTTGATGGGTAGTTGCGACTTGATGCAACATAATTATTTTTTTTTAATAACAAAGTTTTCATCAAGAATCTATTTAGTGACTAATATCGTTATAGTGTAACAGGTTGCTACATTATTTGGGATGTATACGCAACATGCTTGCAGGATATTTTTAACCCCCAACTCAACAATAAAGTTCTTATTCGCTTTAATTAATATTCAATAATCGCTGATATTAATATGAATTTGTTTCATGAGATGAGTGAAATATAGAAATTTGGGAGTTGCAAATGGAGTTTTGAAAGGTTGCAGAACAGAGACAAAAAAAATGTCTTCGGACTAACCGAAAATTAATGGAAAATCCTATCCTATATGAAATGAGGTTAGCTGAGTTAGTACCACAACTAATCTATACGATGTTCTCTGTCCAGCCAAAACTTATACAAATTCATATTTTGTTCATAAAACCTGGGTTTTTTTTTGTTACTTTCGGGATCTGTGCTATGCATTTAAGTTTCTCGCGTTTACAACTTCAAAGCTATATAGTTGCGTTCATATTCATAAATTACTAGGGACTAGTTCACGATCCCGACGTGAAATGAGCAAATCAGGAGCGCGGGGGTAGTAGCCCCTGATTGGCCAAAATAAACGATATGATTGGCCATGTAAAAAACTCTCCCATTCGACCTGCTTATATAAGACAGAAATTCTGAGCTTCTGCTTTCTTCTGCCAGCCACCAGTAGACTCTCACTACTGCGCTCACTCAACCAACCTCCACCGAGGACTCCCACATCCCTAACTCCGCTCACACTACCTTCGAGCAGGTACGCCTAGTACAAGGTTCCTTTTACCCCAAATATTTTATATTTTTCCCACATCCGAATTTCGACCTAGAGCTTCGAAAAAAAAACAAAAAAAAAAACTTCTGCTTTCTTATTTAATTACGTTTGTACCTCTCCTTGCTAACCTCGTTATGTTTTAGTCCTGCGTTGTCAGACTTTCCTAGTGGGACCCTTTGCCTTTGTCTCGCTAAAACAAGCACCTCCTTGGAAGAGACCTTTCCTTCGCGAACGACGGTTGCCGTGGCTCTACAAACTTTACCTAGTAGCGTCTCCCATGGCAATCCATTCTGCCTCTCTCCGATTCACACTCGCCTTTGGGATCCGGACGGTTTTCGCTTACCCTCAGATACTAAGTGTGTACTCTAGATCGTTGCAAGACCACACAAACTACCTATAATACCTACCCTGTTCCTCTTCTCCTGAACATAGTGCACTCTCGGGGCACACCTACGATCTTATGGAGTCAGATCAATACGTATAAAGCTGCCCGCCGAATAGGCCGCTAGGTAGGTATCCTAGTAGATATAGTAGGTATATAGGTAGATAGGAATCCTTGGTAGGTATTCGGCATAACATATTAAATCAGGTTTCATTTTTCTCAAACATGGCGCTAAGTGGAATATTTCTGGTTTCGAGTTTTGTGGAAAACAGATAAAATTTACCAAATGAGCTAAAATATTTTTGCTGCAAGTATCTCGGATACTGAATCAACAAGCCTTGACTTTGGCAGTAGTAAACAGTTAGTTCTTGTAGGAAAACTTTATAAAAAAAAAAGTTTTCTTATAAATATGTGGTTTGTCTGTATGTTTGGCCAGTGTTCCAAGCCCCCCAGGAGGTCCTGGCCAAGGCTTCGTTACCTTTTTGTTTGTAGTGGAAAGGTATCGCCCCACGCTATCCAAGGAGCTTGATGCAACCTGAAGAGACTGGAGCCCTACGAAAACCACTCTTTAATAATTAATGAAACCACTATTATATAGAAATATAATCTATAGGAACCAACGATAGAGAATAAAACCGTCTGGTGCAAAGTTTACAAATCTAACATTTTTGTATCAGCAAAGTATCTAAGTATCCATAGTTTTTAATATGGAATCTCGGTTGATTCTATGGTCACATGTAGATTTAAGTCGGTTATAAAAATGAGTTAACTTACATGAAAAATTAATCTTATGAACTGTTCCCTGGAATTTATCTTTGAGATGCTGAGACTCTCGTGCTCCACCGAGTCAGAATGGCTCCGCTTGACCAGACCACAAATACGTCCTCCAGACCACTACTAAGTCATACCCACCAAATCCCTACCGTATATATAATCTCCTAAACTCAAAATCCTGCTCGCAGAACGGCTTCCTTCGATCGCTCATTTCAAAACCTGTTTTTATAAATATCTTATGTCCTCTCAATCCACCACTATCGAACTAGTTTGAGTTTCATCCTGCTACAAACAAGATTCCATTGACAATATTTAATTTATTGTTTCTTAAGAAGTTATTTTTATTTAGATACCCATTTATAAACAAATTATCTCTAACCCTTAGTTTAAACTCTCCTTGTCAGAAATATCTCATTAAAAACTACGGATACTAGGTTCTCTTTGATAATTAAATATACAAATAATTAAATAAACAAAACTTTATCAATAAAAGTTTTTTCTTTCTCGTTGATTATGAAAAATTTCTATATAATAATAGCAACATATTTTTGAAGTTGGATGCATAGAAAAAGTACGACAAAGGTCTTACCGGCTATCGCACTTGCTAACTTCACCTAACCTGTCGCTTCGTCTTAAATTGATGATATATAAATGTGTCCTCCGGCCAGCTCTGCTGTACGGTGCCCCACTATTTACCCACTTGACTGACAATACAGCCAAATGTCTCCAACACTTCCAGAATGGAATCATGCGAAAAGTGGTCCGACACACCTCTTTCGAGAGGTTGAAGAACGCTGACCTGCACCCGTTGCTTGGTGTGCCGTCGGTGGGTGAGTTCATCCGCCGGAGACACATTAAGTTTTTTGACTCGTTGCAGCACCTGACAAATCCAGTGTTTAACACTATGACCCCGCCACCCCTCCCGCATCGATGGCAACAGACTGTCGGGGAAAAATTATGATAAGAATTAGTATGTAAGTTAGTTTTAAGGTTGATCAAAAAGGTGAGCCCCATCACCTTATTAGTCAGTTTCGTCAAGTCACGTATAATTTATGTCATTATACTTGTTTATACATTATATAATTTCTATAAAATAACAAAACCTGTATATAATGTAGTGATGCTACAGGAAATACAAAATAATTTGTAAATAGATTCGCCTGAGGATCTATAATTATATATAATTATCTGTAAATTTAAAGGGGCTATGAAGAAAAAAAAAAAAAAAAAAAAAAAAAAAAAAAAAAAAAAAAGTTGGATGCAGGTAAACATCGCACTCTTGAAGAAATCTGCCAGTAATATCTACACATTTTTGGCGAAGGAGCTATTTGTATATTCTGCTATACAATAGCTCCTAGTAAATCTTACAGGTTAAAAACTAGCAGTTGAAGCATACTCGCACGAAGTCTTACCGGCTTACACATTTATTGACTTCCCCCAATCTATCACTGCGATCTTCAAGAGCATACTCAGGCCTACTCTGCTGTATGGTGCACCGCTTTTTCGTCATCTGACGTATACGACAGCTAAGAAACTCCAACAATTCCAAAACGGTATACTGACAAAAGTGGTCAGATGTACTTCGTTCGAGCAGCGGAGCAACAGTGAGCTTCATGAGATATTTGAGCTGCCTACGGTGGATAAATTCATCCAACGTAGACATATCAAATTTTTCGATTACTTGCAATACTTAACAAACCCGGTGTTTAACACTATCACCCCCACTCCGTTCCCCCATCGATGGCAGGACGCTGTCGTGGCTGGAACGCTTTAGTTTTAGGTTCTAGGTATAGTTTTTAGTTTGTAAGTTTTTTTTCTCCCATTTTTAAACTGAAGGTGAGCCCCATCACCTAGATTTGTATTCATATTATTTTCCTATTAACCACAATCTGTATTGTTGAGTAACACGAACTCCTTCAAATGCATCTGCGCATAGCAGGATGAGGAGAAATTTGCAAAGTTTCTTTTAATATTTTCATTGTATAACTTCATGGGGTTTAAAAAAAAAAAAATAAATAAAAAAAAATAAATAAATAAAAATAAATAAAATAAAAAAAAAATTGGGTGCACTTTTGAAGAAATATCCCTGTAATATCGAAACATTTTTAATACATATATACATCTGAAATTATATTATATTTATGCTCTCCTTCAAATGCATCAGCGCATCGCAGAAAGAGGAGAAAATTGTAAATCAAAAATTTTTGTTCGTTGTAAAAAATATCAATAAAGAGGTTTTGAAATTAAAAAAAAAAAAATGTGGTCATAGTTCCGGGAGTAGGAATACCCCATTTTTTTTGCAAAGGAGCTATATATACATATATATATATATATATATATATATACATGATCCATACGGGTCCGTATATATATAACATACAGCTCCTAGTAAATATTACATGTTATAAACTAGCCTACTTAGTAGTCCTTTCTTATTGTATGATTGTCGTAACGTTTAAAAGTATAGTGATAGGAAATATGGATTAAAAGAGATGACATTCAATAGACTGATGAAACAATAATAAGGACTTCACTCTGCTTGGCATTAGATGGTGCCGTCAGGTATCCAATACCTTACTAATATGTGTCTAAAATATAAAAAATTACCTTCTCAACGATACTTATTCAATTGGTGAATCTTCTTTTCGTTTATGATTTTCTCTTGACCGTTTCCTTACTTCGATAGAACCAGAGATTTCAGAGTAGTTGTTTTCTTACAGTTCTGAATTATAGTAATAAATTATGTGAATCCATGGAAACATTACCTCGTATATAATTTTTTTCCATAGCTCTCAAACTTATAAAAAATAGGATGTGGGAAAATTATTTTGAATTGATGGGTGCCTTTCACTAAGGGAGTCCTATTTGAAGGATGTATGAGAAGGATGTGGGGTGAGGGATGCCTAAAGGAGGCGGGTGGGTTCGGGAAGGTAGTGAGAGTCTACCTATGGTGGAGCCTAGGGGTACTAGGCATTGGTTTGTAGTCGACCAGGTCATACCTGGCCTCGCCTCTGAAGGGGGCTGCACCGTGTCGGCCTGTCGGCCGGGAGATCGACCCACCCTCGTATATAAATAACTCACTTGGAATTTTAAAATGTAACAACAATAGTACAACTAATAAAAAATTAATGAATCTCACTAATGGATCTTGTGAGTTTATTTTTTATAAATTTATTTCTCGTAATTTTATTTTTTCTCATACTCCACATATAAATCACGTTTTAGGAGTGATAAAGAAAAACGTTGGTTTCGCAACGGTTAGTGTTGTACCTCATATTAATGGTGTACCAACTTCTTTACTAAGAATAAATAGAACCCTCTTCTCGGCGGATCCCTGATCCCTGATGGCGGAAAATACGCGCCTACGTTTCCCAGTTTACCGCCCATTTCTTTCAAAGGTAGTTATTTTTTTTAGAAAATATTCTATCTAGATGCAATTATATGCAATTACTTAATGTTTACACTACCTAGGTGAAATATATTCAAGGTTTCTTATTAATTTCTCGCAGGTAACATATTAGGGCTCTCGTACGGTTAGTGTAACTGTAGGAAGAAGTTTCTGGGTTCAAATCCCAAAACAAAAGGTGAATTTATATTATTTCTACAAATATACTGGGTAACTCTATAAAAATAGAGGGTGAATCTCGATAATATATGATTAATTACCAATATTATAATTATATTAATTAATAGTATATATTAGTAAAATAATAATTATAATTTAGTAAAACAGAGTACTGAGAGTAAAACCAGAGAACCTGAAACCGAAAATATTTTATGCTTATTTATTTTATTGACGTTAATCCATGGTTAAATATCGAGTATTTCTAGGTACTTGGTATTTGTAGATCCCAGGACCAATAGCTTCATTACTTTTATCCCATTTTTTTTATACTGATTATTAACTGCGTTAGATCTGTATTGACGTAATAGAACCGATGATTTGTTTATGTAGACGTGGCGGTAATATTTATGCCCTAATATCTAAAAAATATTAACACAAGTAAACACTGTGACGAGTCAACCTAGACTAGTGATACCTATTATCGCATCTCAAATCTTTTTGTGATAGGCGTAACTTTCTTCGATTTTTTTTAACTTCGGGAAAAAAATACCGAAATTTTATTAAAAATGGGTTCTGAGCTTTCCACTAACTAATTTAGAGAACTGTTAAAATATAAGAAGCTCAAACTTTTCTCAGTTAATTTCCTGCCCAGTTTAAAATTCGGTAAACCTCAAATTTGAGATCGATTGGATTATTTTTGAACCACCGTTGTAGCTCAGAGGCCCTTACTGTTTAGAATTAGACAAGTTTTATGAAAAATTGAAAACAATAAAGAGCCATCCTAATAGGAGAGATCCTGTACAACATGACAATGCCCGACCACAGGTCCGTTAATTTTAAAACATTTACGTGATCTGAAACCAGAAGTTTTACCACATCCACCATATTTACCTTGTCATTAATAGACTTTCATTTTTTCTGAGCGTTTGACGCATTTAAAAAAAATATTTAATAAATAATTTATTTATTCAAAAAACCCTTAGAAATTAGAGATTAACTTAAAGCTATCGAAAGCGCTTTTATTTTAAGGAAGAAGTGATAAGCTGTTGAATGACAATAAAACTGTTTTGTAATAAAAACCTTTGTTGGGCGTTGGGAGCAATTCCATACAGGTAGTAATGTGCAAATTATACCGTTGCTTGGTGTGACGTCGGTGGGTGAGTTCATCCGCCGGAGACACATCAAGTATTTTGACTCATTCCAGCACCTAACTAGCCCAGTGTTAAACACTATGGCCCCGCCACCCCTCCCGCATCGATGGCAACAGACTGTCAGGGAAAAATTAGGCTAAGAATTAGTATGTAAGTTAGTTTTAAGTTTGATCAAAAAGGTAAGCCCCATCACCTTTATTAGTCAGTTTAGTCCAGTCACGTATAATGCATATCATTATATTTGTTTATTCATTATATAATTTTTATAAAATAACAAAACCTGTTGTCGGGCTCAGATAACCAAGTATCCCCAAAGTGGGGAGGAGACGCCCGCCGCGGGCTAGGGTCGCTACAACCTCTTAGCCGCCGTCCGGCGAGCGCACAAAAAGAGATAAGGCGGTCTTTCACCCTGGCCTAGTCGGCGGGCAGCCTAATTCATTTTGATCAGACTCCATAAGATCTTTAGAAGGTGTGTGCCCCGACAAAGCACTATGTCAGGAGAAGAGGTACAGGGTAGGTTTATAGGTAGTTTATGTGGTCTTGGAATGACCACGAATTCACACTCGGTATCTAAGGGTAGGCGAAAACCGTCCGGATCCCAAAGGCGAGTGTGAACCGGAGAGAGGCAGACTGGATTGCCATGGGAGACGCTACTAGGTAAAAATTGTAGGGCCACGGCAACCGTCGACCACGAGGGAGGGGTCTCTCCCAAGGAAGTGCTAGTTTTAGCGAGACGAAGGCAGATATTCCCACTAGGAAGGTGTGGGGTCTGACAACGCCGGACTAAAACATAATGAGGTTATGAGAGAGATGCAGAGGTAGTTGAATGAGAAGACCATGGTTTCAGTAGAGCAGCAAGCGCCAGTGCAGAGAGAGAGGAGAAAGTAGTGTTCCAAGTGACGGTCCTGTTCGTTATGCTAATTCAGTCTAGTCTGGTTTCTTATATAGGTGGCCAGCTGTGGTGAGGATGGGCCCCCACCTGCGGCTGTTTCCCCCACTAGCTCCACTCCCACTCTCACTGACGTAATAACCTTTATTAAACATATTGAAACAAATATACATATTTTCTGATATTCATTTGATGACATAGATACGAGGTCTGATACGAGAAGAGGGGAACTTATAATTATTCATAATTAAGAGGTGGCCACAACACCTTTATATAATGTAGCGATGCTACAGGAAATACTAAAATAATTTGTAAATAGATTAGCCTGAGGATCTATAATTATATATAATTATCTGTAAATTTAAAGGGGCTATGAAAAAAAAAAGGAACTTACATTTCATATTTTCCAACCCATAAAGTCAGTGAGATGAAATAGAATCCGTGCTTAGGACAAACAACTAGTGAGACTGTACTTGTAAAGGTCATTGGCGAAAGGGCTTCAAGTACAGTGATGCCCTATCCAGGCCCTAAATCAGCTTTCTGTCCTTCCAGTCTTCCGATTCAATCAGAGGCTCTCTCTCCTTTCTACGCTTCCGTCTCTCCTCTGCTGTTCCTCATTCTCCATTCCTGCCCCCATTTCTCCTAACAATCCTACTACAACAAACTCAGCTCTGCATGCCTTCGTTTTTTCGGTTTCCTTGATTGTTTTTTTAAGCCAAAAACGTCTCAACTGTGCCTGCTATGGTTTTTGTGAAACCCCTCATGCCCTAATTAGTAATTTGTTATATATGTGGATTTCAAAGGTCATTATTGTTACCTCCTAAGCACGGATTCTATTTCATCTCACTGACATAATGGGTTGAAAAATATGAAATTTCAGTTCATTTATCGTTTTTGCAACAATAATGAAACCGTTAATTGTATGAAACATATCTTGGAACATGACTTGGAAATTTTGATTTCTTAACTTAAAACATTTGTAATAATTAGTTTGTCCGGTCTATTCAACTTAATTCCTACTTGACAGGATTCTAGTCTGCTTCGGAGACACATCAAGTTTTTTGACTCGTTGCTGCACCTAACCAACCCAGTGTAAAACACTATGACCCCACCACCCCTCCCGCATCGATGGCAACAGACAGTTGGGGAAAAATTAGGTTAAGAATTAGTATGTAAGTTAGTTTTAAGGTTGATCAAAAAGGTGAGCCCCATCACCTTTATTAGTCAGTTTAGTCCAGTCACGTATAATGTATATCATTATACTTGTTTATTCATTATATAATTTTTATAAAATAACAAAACCTGTATATAATGTAGCGGTGCTACAGGAAATATAAAAATAATTTGTAAATAGATTAGCCTGAGGATCTATAATTATATATAATTATCTATAAATTTACAGGGGCTATGAAGGAAAACAAAAACAAAAAAGGTCCCTTTTATTAAAAGGATCCCTTTCACTCCTATAAATTCCATGTTATTTTATTTTCCCCCCATTCCTATTTTCAAAATTTGAGAGATTAATGCTTACGTTGTAAGATTTCATTCATACTTGTGTACAATTCACATTCATACAAAATGTAAATCCACATTCTGCCAAGGAACCTCCCCACTCACAAGGCAATTCCTACCACCAAGCTCAACTTTCCCAGAGAAACTTAACCCTCCACCGTGTGGCGAAGATCAGAGAGAACAGGAGAGCCACAGGCGTGGGAGTGAGGATCCTATGACATTTACAATCGATCACGAGGTCACCGTCGTTTCAGGTGACGAGGAGGATTGTAAGGATTAGTGTTACTGGCTAAGGAGGTGACAAGAGGATTTACGGATAGGTTTTCGCACAGGGGGATGCTGAAGGGTTGAGTTTATAATTCTGAAGCCATTGTTGACTGCAGTTAGTTTCAGACTTATGGGTTCGTTTGATGGAAGATTAGGCGGTCCCCCATTGTCCTATTCTGTAAGACCACATTGGTTTTAGTAACTGATAGTATATGTGCAATTTGATTCCTATTGTAAGGTTGTAGTTTCTGTTAAGTAATCTGTTAAACTGCCAAAAAAGGAGTTTTTAATTATTGTCACTTACCCCTTGTATGAGAGTTTCAAATGAAAGTCTAACTTCTGATAATCAATAAATAAACGGGTTTTATTTCATACTCCATTCTTCAGGTTTTAAAACAATGATACATCACTTTGATTTATATTACATTTCAATAAACCTATTCAATTCGTTCATATTTAGAACAATTCAGAACATATAAAAAAATAACGATTATTTTATGAAATTTTAATGTTTTTTTTTAACTCAATTTATATTTACAGCTTAAAAACTATATTTTTTTAAAGGCATAAGATAATTAAAAGACTTGGCTCTTCAATAAAATTCTCTGAAAATGGTCAAGCCGTACAGCCCTCCACGTAAATTTCTCAAAAACCTACTTACCAAACGAAATTTCTTGTTTTTGAAAATTAAAAGTACCTAAAAATCACAGTAAGAAATCGATTTGAAATAATTTAAAATATTGCTAAATAATTCTGTTAAATCTGCTAGGACCAGCAGAGGTTGTGATTTATCTTATGTCTAAATTTTAAAAGTACACTGATATTTCCCAATGTTGCTTTCTACAATCGACGCTAATCGGTCTAGTTCAATGATTTCTATAATGTTTTTACTTTAGATTTTGTCCTCCATCTTAAAACCAGGGAATACATCTCCCATGTTTACATTACTTTCCTCTTTTAAATGCCAAACATTTTTGGACGTAGATTGTTTGTCGATGTAATTCTTTTATTTTTAACTCTGCCGCTAGTCCATTTATTCCCAATCCATCTATCCAATTTGGAATTTATTTTAACACTGATGACTTTTGTTCTTCTAGAGTTAGCTCACCGGGTTTAAATCCGCCAAAAAGCCTGGGGTTATTTTTCTTGAGATTGTGATTTTAGAATAGCGATTTACCTGCATGTAAAAACTTTAGCGTTTATTAAAGAGTACACTTAGATTTGTTCAGGAACCAAATTGTTCCTTTTACCTTTGTCCGATTTCCATTGAAGGTGTTTTCCATTCGTGAAGTTGTGTAACTTGAAATATAAAAATTAATAAAGATATCTATTTCCAGTAGATGGCGTAGGCGCCACCGTTTCAGGTGACTCGGAGAATTGTTAAGCGTGACTGTAAAGGGATAAGGAGTTGGCCAGAGGATTTAGATGAGTTGATAGGTTTTCGCATGCACACGGACATCACTAAAGGGATCTTAGTAATTCAGAAGAGGGGACTGCAGTTCTGAGGACTTTAAGTTAGCATGTTTAGATTCGTTAGATGTTCAAATATCAGGCGGTGCCCTTACTATTCTGTAAGTCCACATTGATTTTAGTAATTGCTTGTATCATCTCTCCAGTGAGTAAATCTCTGAATCGCGATAATCGTGAATAGAACATAGCAAAGTTTGTACGTTGTACGCTGGCCATTCAAACTGGCAATCCTCAGAATCCTGATCATTGCCTGGACGGTACGTGGGGATTGGCTGTTATGTGCCATTCATAAGCCATCACATCGCCCTTTCGATATCTACACTGGAGCTGTTATTGGAAACTCATCAAACCTGTGATAAAAGCTCGGACCTATATCGAACCCAACACTGCCGATAGCGCTTCTATGGTCAGACAATTCAGCTTAAGTATTGTAATTATAGTCAAAAACTGAAGTGATTTTACATTCAGTTTCCCTTATTGAAAATATACATTTTCACCCTATCTTAGTCAAGGAGCTAATAATAATAATAATATTAATCTGTTTCTTATTAGTTGAGCGATTGATTTATTATTTTTTTTCTAACTAAAATTATGTTAAGTAGGATCATGAAACAAATTACATTTTTATAAATCGAGTTAACACAACTTGAAGAAAATATTCTAGTGATGATGATAGCCCTCGAACAGTAATTTATCAGTAGCAGTTTAAACTGGTTGTTAGTTTAGACCGTAATTGGTCAGTTTAACATATTAAAAATGTTCTTTAAAAAATATTTATTAGAAAAACAAACAAATATAAATTGAACCAGACATCCAAGGATTTCTATTGCTAGTTCTCAAAAATGTGTTGGAATATTTTTGAATTTATTTGTACATTACTACTGACTGCTATCGTAGAAGAACGTGCATACTTGCAGGTATAGTGGGACACTCCCACACTCATCACAGATTCTCTCTTTGGGATCAAAAATTAAAAAAAAAGCTATAATATAGTAGGAGTAGTAGGAGTAGATTTCGGCTACCTGACATGAAGTGAATACGAATAGTTCCCATATCCAGTGGCCGATACCTGCATGAAGGGGGGAGTATTATGCAATTGGAGGAGAGGTCAAAAACTATTTAACAAAATTAGCAGTTTTTAGTCAAGCGAGCGACAAAAAAAAAAAAAAATTAAGGTTGATTTAGAGAGTAGAATCGATCTAAAATACAAAGTATTGGACTAATATTTATTTTTATAATCACAATTTTAAAAAGTTCTAATCACCATAAAGTGCACCTAGTCTTCTAGCAATGAGATCGATACGTTATAATAGAGATTGTGAATAGTACCGAATTTCCGGCATCACTCTTCAAGTTTGATGCTTGGTCCCGGAGTGGGGATTATGCAACCAAATTTCAATCCAAACTTTGAACTTTATCTTCTGTTGAAATAGTACTAAAAGTAGATTTTGAATTTATTTACCCATAAAAATACCTTTGCATATATATTGCAGAAATTAATTACATGTCGTCCAGGTGATTAATTACAACCACATGACACATTTAAAATAATATGGGTAAATTTAGAATAGAATGACACAAAAATTTTAACTGTTGAAAGAAAAATCAGCTGATATTTTGACAGACAAAGTTAATGCCCCGTGAGTTTTAGGGATCAATTCTCGAGTTATGATTTTCAAACCAGTGCTATTAATGTTTTTGGCAAATGAAAAACCTTTTTGTGCTATTTACTCGATAGCAGAATTTAGGCCAGTGATCAAAACACCGAGATGAGCCAAACCTCTCACACGTTACTTCCATATCCAGTCTCGCGTCCTGATGCAGAGGTGAATGATATGTCGAAACGCCATTCATAAGTAAAATTTTGAAAATTCAGAAATTTTTATTTGAAAGAAATCACAATCTGGCCTAATAGGGATATAAATAATTATTATATCTGAATGATATCATCATCATTCCTTATATTACTTTATTCACACAGTGTTTACAACATACACACATACAATATTGACCCATATACAAAGCCCAGGGAGCATTGGATTCTCCTCCCCAGAAGTCACCTTTCCAGAAAAGAGGTAGTTAGGATTAAGAGGGAGATCCTCACGCTGCACCTGTCACCTTACAGCTACTAAATGGTATAGACTGAGAAAGATCCCGAGTGCAGCAGATGTTCTAGAATTGAGGGGAGAATACTGGTATTCCCGATAACGGGTTAGCTACAGGAGATCACGAAGCCATTTCCTCTTTAATTTTCCGCGGAGAACTGTAGTGATGGGTGGTGCTAGATAGTTGCTTGCTCAGATTGGTATTGGTATTAGATAATTTTTTTTATCGGAATTTAAAAAAAAAATGTTAGTGGTAATGTGTTAAAAGACAATGTAAGTATGGAGGGTTTTATTGGTGATGTAGAATGAGACATTTGTTCTTAGGGTTTTAGATTGGAAAAATTTGGTGCGGTTGATTGCTATCCCCTATGTAGAAATCCGCAAGACCAGATTAGGCTTCAGTTTTGTATTTCGTTTTATATTTGTAGAAAACTGTCGATTGAATTCTGCTATTTTAACTCTGAGTTGCAGATTATAAGTTAGCACAAAAAGAAAATCTAACGCCTAAAGCCTACATCTAAAATATTACACCCCCACTAAAACGTTGTTTCCTGTTGCCTGTTGCGTTATGTGATTGTAGAATTTGTTCAGGCCGGTGACATTAGCGACTGAATTGTATTTCGTCTACTAGGCTGTGACAGATTTCTATGGACCCTTGGAGGACGTACTCCAAAGGCCCTAGGAAGGAAAGGACACCCTAGGCCAGGGGGTAAATGAAGAGGACGGCAAGTGGTAGCCTTGCTCCATATCGACCGGGGACCCGCTTTGATCGGACGAGCGTACGCCTGATGCCAAGTAGTCTGCCGATCGATTGTCACCCGGTGACACACTTTTTGGGCCGGAGAGAAAATTGGTTTGGTTCCTTAGAGGCCTTGCTGAGGATGATGCCGCCCCTTCAGATCCCTGGGTGTTAGATTTACTGGAGTTCAGTCGTTTTATGAGGTAATTGTCACTGACAGGAAAGTGTACGTGATTGTAATTAGGTGAACGAAGTTTAAGAATAATTATAACTAAAGTTGAAAGTATAAGTATAAGAATATCCTGTCAAAAATGTTGAAATATTTACCTTGCCCACATTATAAATAATTAAAATTAAAAAAAACAAATTATCAATTCAAAGATAGAAAAATTTACAAATTCATTAATTGTACCATGTTTTTAGGACCTAACTCAATTTATTAATTGGAATTAGGTTGATTATAAGAGGGTGAGGTTTTGGTAGAAATCCCGTGTAGAATGTATTGACCTGTACAGGTATCCAGGGGTTACCCTTAGGCTTATGGTAGTATTATGTGTCGGAAAACTGGTGTTTAATCAGGACAAATACATACTCATTTCAAACCTCCGTCCAGCAACACTCAGTGAAACAAAAATGTTGCGAAATATCGCATTGAATAGAAGTTTATCTATGCGATGGATGATAAAAAAAGGGAGCGAATTAAAATCACTTATTCTGTGATGAAATGCCAACACATTTTGTGGAAAAATAGAGGAAGGGGCGTCAACAGATCTTTTCTGTTTGCAAATAATCCCCCAAAAATTGTATAGCATTCTGCATTTAGTATTAATTTTATGTTTCCTACTTAATTCTTTTTTTATTGAGTTCGCATTAACTTGATTTGTGCAGGAAATATAATGTTTTAAAATTGTTAAAACAACAGACTGCCAGTTATTGTCCTAACATTATCATAAATCATAAATAAAAAAATTGTGATGTCATACTGCAAAACACAAAATTAATTACTAGTTTGTAGACATACCGCAGATTTTTGGGTGAATAAAATGTTGTATACGTATAACATATGAGCATAAATCAAGTATTTGTTTATAGTTTAGGTTACGAAGGAACAGAACAAAAAACGAACAGATAAAAAAGAAGATGTTTTGATTTTTGATTCTGTTGTTGGGGAGAGTATCCTGTCAATATAATATATGTCCCCGAGGGTTGGGGGTGAACACGTGGAGGAGGGGGTTAAAGGTTTTTTTTCGAATATCTCAACTAGTGATCAACTAATGATTTTAGTAAAAAGTATAAAATTAATGTACAGAAAATCGTCTATAAAAATGTTTCACTCATTTTTTCCGTTCAGCCAATGGTTTAGGAGATATAATAAGGGTTAAAAAACAAGAATTTTCACAAATTTTGTTAAATCGGCTTATTAATGAGAAAAAAAAATAAACAATAATACTTTTGTTTTCAAGATACACAGGTAGGTGGTCTGAAAAGTTTCCGACCTCAACATGAAGATAATAATAAAATAAATAAAAGCTGGTGAAATAAAAGCTTTGTTAGGTCGGAAACTTTTCAGACCACCCTCGTAAGTACTATACCGATGTGAATCTTATAAACAGAATGGGTCTTAAAAATCGATTTTCAAATTTGACGTGTGTACTTGAATTAACAGTAAAGATTATTTTTTTGTTTGCTTTATAAGGATAAAAGGGTTTAAAAGTATTTTTTAAGTTAGGTAATAAGCAGTTCGTGTTTTCTTGTGGGGTTAGTTTCTTATACATTCATAAAACAAAATACTTATCTGCTTGACTACGAATTCAATAGCTTGATTATTCACTAAACCACACCATTGCTCTTAATTCTTTCTAATCCGATCAATTGGAAATTAATTATTAAAGCCGTTTATGCCATATAATGACCGAGTGTAGATCAAAAATGAAGCTAAAGATAATTAGTTTTGTTTTAGAATGTTGATAATAGTTTAAACAATCAATTAGTAAAATGAATTATCTACACCAACGCTTCAATAATTTCTCGAGGTTATTCCTGTTGCTGTCAAATTGTCAAGGCTGCAAAACATTAAGGCATTTCATACTCATCTACAGGTGTGAGATACCCAAAATGTCTTTTTATTAATTTTTAGAGTTAGCTCATTTAGATCCAGGTTACTTCCCTATCTCCAGTTCTTGCCTAATTTTAGTGGCATAGTTTAGTTCAGCTCATTTGACCTTGAAATGATCCATGTCTTGGAACCTGAAGGGTTAACTTACAATAGAACCTCGCTAATCCGACCTCGACGGGACCAAGGGATAGGTCGGAACTGATAAAAGGTGTGATTAACCGGAGATAATCAAATACTTGTGTTTATAATTTAGGCTGGTTTCGAGGATTTTGTAAACTTTCTCCTGAACATATTCTCTATAGCAAATTGTTTAAACATATCGATTAATACTTCAACCCCGTCAGATGAGAGCTATTCACCCGAAATCGGATTTTGTCGAATTCCATGATGATTTTCCCACCACTGGAGTAACCCTTCTGAGGCAGTAAACGTGTAAGTCTGGATACAGAACGTGCATTCTTTGTTGATGGGAAATTAACGGATTGGGGTGTTAAGATCTTCTATAACCTTATATAGCTTTGGTCTATTGTGATGATCATCAGCAGCTTTACAGTCTACAAAAACATGGCACATCCGGAAATTTAATAGATCGCCGGTTCATACTGCTAAAATGAGAAGCGTATTCTACAAAAAATAGAAAAGACCTGATGTGAACCCGGCATTGTAAAGCCGTCATGCTGTTCCAACGTATGAGTGAGAGCCCTATGCTTTATTTGCTGTTTAAATCTCCTTTTGTATTTCATTCAACATTTTTCACTTTTTTTTTCAATATTTAGAATGAATTAGATCATGCGAAATAATAGAGTTATTTAACGCTTTTATGTTCGTTCTGTCTAACTCTTAAACTAGATCACTAAGATTTAAAAGAAAAACAAAGTTAATCTACTTATATCACTTTTTTTTTCTGTTACAATCTTTATTTATTCAAACAAATTGCCACCAATTAATAAGTTCAAATTAATAACCCAACGGATATTCGAGAAATGACAAGCATAGTTCCTTTGATTTGAATATTTGGTGTGTTCACCTAACTCTATAATTTATTGCTATGGCTTTAGTTATTTCTAAGCATTTCAATGTAATTTTTAGTGAACAGAACTAACTAAGCTTAATCGAATGATAAAAGCATAATTGGACATAATAAAAAATTGATATTTTGAATTTTCAAAATTGATGCCTAATACATATTTATTCTTTCTTAGTGCCGTATAATACTTCAATGATCTGCCCCTTACTACTTTAACTGCCGATTCAAACAAATAAAGTGACTACCATGTGTTGCATTAGCTACATAATATTTCTAGGATCTATTCCTGAAATGAAAAACGATTCAGTTCCTTAAATAGAGGTAGGTCTATAAAGGATATCCCCCATTTCAGTCCTTGAAATAACGGCGTAAATAATAAAACAGGTAGGATTTATTTTCGTGTATGTAATGTAACTTTTACTTTTGTTGATTTGTTGAATTTTTCCCTTCCAGGATAGTAGTAGATTAATTTAATTATTTTTATTACGATTAGTATAAATTTTTAATTCAATGGTATAGCATTAGTTAGCATATAGGAAGTTAAAATTTATTAATGACGTTTAAAAGGTTTTTAATCTTTTGAATCTAATAATTAGTATATTAGTATGACTAATTTTTTAATAATCTCTCATTTCATAGTAACCTATCCAACCACCCTAATTCCCTAGCACAGTCATTGCACTGCACCACTCACCCCTATAATCCTCTTCGGAGATTAAAACGGCAGTGGCCTCGTGACCTGCTATAACTAAGTGATAGTGGGAGTTCTGGCAATGGCCAGTTCCTCTAATCATGTCCTGAGCGTCTGTCGCTCTCGCGCTCTTGGTCAGCCTCCGCTGGCTTATCCAGTGACGCGGCTGGCGTAGGAGCGTGGGGGACTCCCCAAGACTCCGCTTCCTCCTTCGCATGCGAGGGAGGTGACCCTTGTGGACTTGGGGGGCCTCTGGGCTGTTTGTAAATATTGTATGAATGAGCGAGTGAATGATGAATTGTAAATATAGTATGAATGATGACATTTATCTCAATTACTAATTGCCTAATAAAAGGCAGATTGTAATTTTATCTTAATAAAATTGTTTGAAAACTCAAAAAAAAAAAAAATAATCTCTCATCTTATTATTTATATATTTTTTGTATGTAATACATGCCTACTCAATGTTACACTTGTTTTGAATTTACACTTCCTTATCATATATTGGTACATTTTTCTTTCATTATCATGGTATTACCATATTCCCGACTTTTATTTCTATTCCAATGGAGGTTATAGTGCTATCTTACCTAGCCATTTAATATCATTAACCTGTGCCCAATGGTATGTGTCCTCGGTTGAGAGGGCTTTTTTGTTGGTTGATTTGAATGCTGACAACTGGCATTGATCTTTTCCTCTTGAGCCTATGTTTTTAAAAGTCATCTGGCCGTAAACATATCATATGAGTGAAAGGTCAAAAACATAAAATTTTCGTGCTTAATTCCAAACTCTCCGATCATAGCCCTTTATTATTAACCATTTCCCTAAAACCAATTCACAAACTATCTCCTCCTTCATTTATTAGGGGCCCAGTCGATTGGGACCACTTCCGTCAGCTTCTTACAGAGTCCGTAAACCTCAAATTATCCCTGAAAACATCCCAAGACCTAGACGATGCAGTGCATTCTTTCACTACTCTGGTCCAGAGGTCGGCTTGGGAGGCATCGTCACCCCATCGTCACCCAAAAATTCATAATCATAATAGTTTACCTCACCATCTCAAAGATCTAATCCTATCCAAACGCCGCTCCAGAACAGTGTGGCAAAGATCCCGGCATCCTGCCGATCGCCGCTCGTACAATCAGTACTGCCGATTGGTAAAGCGGCGATTGGCATCCTTCCGTTCCGATTCTTTCAATTCCTACCTCTCCTCTCTGTCTACCAGGGATAACTCCTTGTGGAATGTAACCAAAAAAATCCTAAAGTATCAACCTGTTTCACATCCGCTCCGTCGTGATGATGGGTCCTGGGCGGCTTCGGATGGGGATAGGTCGGAGGAATTTGCTCTGCATCTTACCCATACTTTCACACCTAACCTTTCTCATCAAAGCCATACTCACAGCACAACTGTGGAAGATTTCCTCACTTCACCTATTCCTCTCTCTCTTCCACCAAAAGCCGTTAATCTTCTGAGGTCAAATACCTTTTGAAAAACTTACCTTACCGAAAATCCCCTGGATATGATCTCCTTACTCCTCAAATTCTCAAACAACTTCCTCCTAAAGCCATAATCTTCCTAACCTATATATATAATTGCATTATCCGAACGACGCACTTCCCACTCCTCTGGAAACATTCCATTATTGTCCTATTCGCCAAACCCGGTAAACCACCCAATGACGCCTCATCTTACCGTCCAATAAGCCTACTCCCTATCCTCTCAAAAATATTTGAGAAACTTCTACTAAAACGTCTACTTCCAATTATTGAATCTAAAAACCTTTTTCCTACACACCAATTTGGTTTCCGCCAACGGCATTCCACTGCTCAACAAGGCCTTCGCGTTGTTGATCACATCTCCTCAGCCCTTGAAACCAAACAGTATTGCACTGCTGCCTTTCTTGATATAGCTCAAGCTTTTGACAGGGTTTGGCACGCAGGTTTACTCTACAAGCTCAAAAGATATTTACCACAGACCCTTTTCCTAATCCTACAGTCCTACCTTTCAAACCGCTTCTTCCAAGTCCGCTGTGGTTTAGAATATTCAAACTACTATCCTATAAATGCAGGAGTTCCACAGGGCAGTGTCCTGGGCCCCATCCTCTACAACCTATACACCGCTGATGTCCCCTCTACTCCCAATACCTTCTTGGCCACATTTGCAGATGACACTGCAGTCTTGTCATCTAACCCAGACCCCGACATAGTATCCCATAACCTTCAAAAACACCTTGACGAGATCGATTATTGGTGCAACCAATGGCGGATCAAAGTTAATGAAGCAAAATGTTCCCACATTACCTTCACCCTTTGTCGCAAGTCTTGTCCACTAGTTTATTTTAATTCTATTCCTCTCTCTGTATCCGAGACAGTACGGTATTTAGGCTTCCATCTCGATAAACGACTGACCTGGAACCCACATACGAGACTAAAAAGACAAGAACTAAACAGACGCTTTGGACAACTATACAGACTACTTCAAAGGACATCCCATCTCTCAGTAGAAAATAAACTACTAATCTACAAAGTTATACCTAAACCAATCTGGACATACGGAATAGAGCTATGGGGGACAGCAAAAAAGTCGAACATCAAGCGTATCCAATCCTTTCAATCAAAAGTCCTGAGAACAATAGTACATACCCCTTATTATGTCAGCAACAAAACCCTTCATAACGACCTTAATATACCCTACATTCTAGAACTCATCCCTTCCAAGTTTACGAAATTCCACAGTAGCCTTTCCAACCACCCTAATCCTGTAGCACAGTCACTGCACTGCGTCACTCATCCCTATAATCCTCCTCGGAGACTGAAACGGCAGTGGCCTCGTGACCTGCTATAATCAAGTGACAGTGGGAGTCCTGGCAATGGCCAGTTTCTCCAATCATGTCCTGAATGAATGAGCGAGTGAATGATGAAATGTAAATATGGTATGAATGATCGTATATCTTAATTACTTATTGCCTAGCAAGGCAGATTGTAATTTTAGCACAATAAAGGAATTATATATATAAATTCCAAACTCAGGAACATCTTAGTAGACAGCTATCAAGCTACATTTTTACATATGACACAGCCGCCCTAACAGTAAATAACTGCGAGGTTACATAAAAAATGAGCTAGTTGTATCCGTAATATATATTAAGGGGGCTTATTCACCATTGATACAGGATATAAAAACGGATTATACCTTCATTTCGCGTCATTGCGCACACCAGAACATGTAACTGTTTCATTGGTTCATGAAAAGTTAGGTTATACCATTGTTTATTTTGGACTATTTTTCTTTGAGCAAGACTTGTTTAATTTTATTGATAATTGATAATTGATTTTAAAATATGTCCTGTCAATAGGGTGTTATTTATAAAATTCATATATTGTGAAGAGAAGAGCTATTGTGATTTCTGAATGGTGAGGCATTATCATTATGAAGCAGAAATATAATTAATGAATTAAGTTAATATTCCTAGAGCTTATCACTAGCACTGTTAATAAAACGGCTGTAATTAATATGGACCGTGATCACGAACACTTTTGGCAAACAAGACGATCACGAGATTTCAATGAAACCAGAAAAATGTCACTCTACCTACAGGCTCTCAATTGGTCATAGATATGTCATAAGCACTCCATTCTGAATTCTGTTTGATGTGTAATGGATGGTGTCCATTGACTTTGAATTAGAATCTTATGGTTAGTTCATTCAAGTCAGCTTATGATTAGACGCAAATTTTGAAAGTGATCGGTCCATGTCAAGATCTACTACTCATGCCTACGTTTTCAACAAACGATATTAGTTCTCCATTCATGCCGTCACACTGCACTTCCTTTTCCTAAAAAGATGAACACGAGATTTTTCTAGCTCCAGAGGTTTAGACAGCTACATACATCCTTTATGATCAAGCTTGGAGTTGTACAGTGTATTATGAATCCTCTATCATATAAACTAAATTGACATGCATCTCGAAAAAGCGTATAAACAGGATAAAATTGTTTCCTAAGAGAGTTTCATATCCCTCCATGAACTAGGCAGAGAATGCATTTTAACTGTAAATTGAAATTATCCAAGTTGAAAATTGTCAACAAAAAAATCCTTTAGATATCTAAGAAATATACTTTGCCTTACTTATATTTTTCATAGCCTTTGACCAGACTAAATATACGTTTAGATGTGTAATGGTAGTGGACAAATATCTGATGATGCTGTCATGAGCAGTCGTCTAAAGCAACGAGTTTTAACCAATAACACCAAAAATGTCAAGTATTTTGTGTCTGAGAAAAGAGTGGGAGTCCTTCAGGGCACGTAATAAAGAGATAATATAAACGAGAAGGTCTATGTCTCCGACCACACGAGAGTGACATTCAAAAAAGGGCTTTAGTGTGGGAGCGCTGTGTGCGTCATATGGTCGGGTACATTTGCCGATATCTGCCTACATAAAACTGTTACACAATTAGAAGGAAAGACCTGACAGTGACAAGGGCTGTTGGCGGTCTGAGGATGGCACGCCCTACAAAGCCTCTGTTACCACTGAAATTGCCTTCTTCAGCTTAAACGGGTTATGAAACTTTATAAAAAGAGTTGAGAGCAGTTTTAAATGGGCTGTCAGCGGGCTCTCGTGAGCTCTTCCTCTTCACCCGATATGCTGGGTCACAGGAATAACTTTTTTTTTCCGCTGATGGAGGATCCATAAACGACAGACGGGTGAAGATAACCAGAAGCTCGCTCCTTTTTTTTCTTTACTGAAATTATAAACATACTATGCAATCAATACAGTAGTAACTGAATTGAAACTTCTTTATAGTGCTAAAATTACTATCTGCCTTGTTAGGAAATAAGTAATGTTCTTATTCATACCATATTTACAATTTTCATACATACAGTACTTACAAACAGCCCAGAGGCCTCCCAAGTCCACATGGTTGTCGCCTCCTTCGCTTTCGAAGGAGGAAGCGGACCCTTGGGAAGCCCCCACGCTCCTTCGTCAGCCGCGTCACTGGATAAGAGTCAGCAGAGGCTGACCAAGAGCGAGAGAACCCCAGACGCTCAGGACATGATTTGAGAAACTGGCCATTGCCAGGACTCCCACTGTCACGTATTTATAGCAGGTCACAAGGCCTCTGCCGTTTTAGTTTCCGAGGAGGATTATAGGGATGAGTGGTGCAGTGCAATGACTGTGCAACGGGATTAAGGTGGTTGGATAGGTTACTATGGAATTTCATGATCTTGGAAGGGATCAGTTCAAGAATGTAGGGTATATTTAGATCATTATGAAGGGTTTTGTTGCTGACGGAATAAGGGGCATTTACTATTGTTCTCAGGACTTTTGATTGAAAGGATTGGATACGCTTGATGTTCAACTTTTTTGCTGTACCTCATGCCCTATTTCGTGTGTCCAGATTGGCTTGAGTATAACTTTGTAAATTATTAATTTATTTTCTGTTGAGAGATAGGATGTCCTTTGAAGCAGTCTGTACATTTGACCAAACCTGTTTATTTCAAGTCTGTTCAGTTCTTGTCTTTTTGCCTCGAATATGGGTTCTAGGTCCGCTGTTTGTCGAGATGGAAACCTAAGTACCGTACTAACTCGGATATAGGGAGAGGAATGGAATAAAAAAAAACTAGATGACAAGACTTGCAGCAGAGGGTGAAGGTAATGTGGGAACATTTTGCTTTATCAACTTGTCTGGGTCTGGGTGGAATTACAAGACTGCTGTGTCATCTGCAAATGTGGCCAAGAAGATATTGGGGTAGAGGGTATCAGCGGTGTATAGGTTGTAGAGGATGGGATCCAGGACACTGGCCTGAGGCACTCCTGCTTTTATGGGATATTATGGACTTGGAAGAAGCGGTTTGTAAGGTAGGACCGTAGGATTAGGAAAAGGTTCTGTGGTAAATATCTTTTGAGCTTCTTAAGCCAGGCTCTGTCAAAAGCTTGAGCTATGTCCAGAAAGGAAGCAGTGCAATAGTGTTTGGTTTCAAGGCTGAGGATATGTGATCAACAACGCGAAGGCCTTGGTGAGCAGTGGAATGTTGTAGACGGAAGCCAAACTGGTGTGTAGGAAAAAGGTTTTAGGATCCAACAATTGGAAGTAGACGTTTTAATAGGAGTTTATCAAATATTTTTGAGAGGATAGGGAGTAGGCTAATTGGAAGGTAGGACGAGGCATAATTGGGTGGTTAACAGGGTTTGGCGAATAGGACAATAATGGCATGTTTCGAGAGGAGAGAAAAGTGCGTCGTTCAGATAATGCAATTATAAATGTAGGCTAGGAAGATTATGGCTTTAGGAAGGAGTTGTTGGAGAATTTGCATGATCTAAGTCATTAAAAATTAAAAAAAAAAAGTGTGAATAATGTAGAAAGATATTGTCGGGTCGTCTCGAGGGGGGTGCCTAGTTACCCTATCCCTGGTGATAAAGTGAGGGTTGTTTGAGTTTACAACCTGGACAATCGTTTCATGACAGCTTTACTATCTGACTTCATTTTTTGATAGGTATGTGCCCCGACAATGCACTATGTTCAGGAGAAGAGGTATAGGGTAGGTAGGTAGTTTGTGTGGTCTTGGAATGACCACGAATTCACACTCGGTATCTGAGGGTAGGTGAATTCCGTCCGGATCCAAAAGGCGAGTGTGAACCGGAGAGAGGTAGACTGAATTGTCGTGGGAGACACTGCTTGGTAAGTTTGTAGGGCCACGACAACCATTGTCCACTAGGGAGAGGTCTCTCCCAAGGAGGTGCTAGATTTAGCGAGACGAAGGTAGAAGAGATTCCCACTAGGAAGGTGTGGGGTCTGACAACGCCGGACTAAAACATAGTGAGATTAGGAGAGAGAGAGATGCAGAGGTTTTTCATAAGAAAGCAGTCAAGTTTCAGAGTTTCAAGCAGGAGCCACGAGCCAGTGTAGTTGTCAGGAGAATGATTTACAGGACCCAAATCACCGGCTTAAATACCCAGCTAGCCTTGTCCGCAGCCAATAAGAATCGTCATTGTTGTGACCAATGATGTGGCTTTCCTTTGTTCCCTGGCAGAGGCTGGAAGGGTCTGCCGGCGGTTTGGGCCTTATACCTGACTACAGCTGGTGTCCCAGCTCATATAACTAATTGGCCCTGGCAGCATGTTTTATTGTTTAACTTATTTGCAATGATTTATATTTTGCTAATGTTATTTACATTTGTTTACAATATATATACAATAGAGTATAGGGTGATTTATGTTATGTAGTTAGCGGTCGCTACAGATATAAAAAAGGAGATTTAATCAGCAAATAAGCCAGTAAAGCTTAGGGCTGTTACTCATATGATAAAATGAACAGGATGACGGTTTTACAATTCCGGGTTTAAATCATTTCTTTTCTAAATTTTGTAGATTACGCTTCTCATTTTAGTAGTATGAAATGGCGATTTATTAAATTTACGGATGTGCCATCTTTTTGTAGACTTTAAAGCTGCTGATGATCATCACAATAGACCAAAGCTATATAAGGTTATAGAAGATCTTAACATTCCCAATTCATTCATTCACCATTAACAAATAATACACGTTCGGTAACCAGGCTCTTTGTCTCTGTAGTGTCACCTAGCTGATATAATAACAGAGCTCACAAATGAAAATAGATTAATTAAAAGTTTTAATAATGTTGACATAAATCACCATTTACACACACAAAGCACGTTATTCTGGTTCCTAGAAATAAATGTCCTTTCTGTTTGGTACTTATTTTAATGGACTTCGTTTATCCAAAATATTGGGTAGCATAATAGGTTTCTTGTATACAAATATCAATTATTATTGCCGGAAATAAAGCTGTCTTTTTTGTTTTATTGATTTCATTAAAAATAATGATTAATTCTTGATCAAACTGATTTCAGTCCAAAAATTAAAATCAGACTGAATAAAGATATATGTTGCTTACAAAAATGCAAAGTATGGATTTATAAATACTATTAAATAAAAACAAAAATGCTACGGACCTTTTATTTATCACTTACAATGTTGTTATTTTTGTTTTTATTCTCTCTCTCTCTCTCTCTCTCTCTCTCTCTCTCTCTCTCTCTCTCTCTCTCTCTCTCTCTCTCTTTTCCTAATTATAAAATTTTTTAAACTCTTAACAAATGCCCAATTATGTAAACGATTCGGCAAACAGTGGATTCATGATAGTCAGTGTGTGCACATAATTTGTAATGTACAAGTTGAAGATAATATAGGGTGAAATCGAAACTGGTGCATTCGTGAAGCCTTTTATATAAATAGAAGTATCGATAAAAGAAAGTAATACCATAAAAGTAGTATCAACATTTATATTTATGATTTAAAAATATATTTCTATATTCTAGCTCACAAATGATCTTTATTGCTGATATTTCGGTCAGAAGTAATGGTCAAGATACGATATTTTCAACTGTTAGTACAAAATAAAAACTATCATTATATGATTTTTAAAAATGACCAATTAAAAAGTTTCGATCGTATTTAATTTGTATACAATTATCTTTAATAACAGATTTCAAACACTGTTGTAACGCTTTTCTTTTACAATTATTTTGATCTAACAAAATATCAATTTTAGTGTACGAAACGCACTCACAGCATTCCCACCGACAACCATAAGGATCATTTTTGTGCCTCCTTCATTTTCTTCTTCGTATTTTCTTCCTCATCCATTTCACCCGTATTACTTTTTAAAAATGAAAATATTATTCCTTCATTTTTTCCGGGTTTCTAACAACCTTTTGTAATTGCTATTTTATTGTCAGCAATGAGTACATTGCGCTATTTTTAGTATTAGTTTACTTCCCATTTCGCATAATGCATAAAATCGTATGTTAGTTCAAGTAATTGCTGAAAAAGAACTTTGTTACAAGTTGATTGTTCTCTGCTAAATTAGTTTTATTATTATTTATTTAGTCTCCAGTTCAACCTTGAGATTAGTAGCGGTTCACTCATTTATATAAAATTATTACCATTAAACAATACTGTAATATTTTTTATTATCTGGTAGCATATATTAGGTATCAATCACATTTCTCCATTTAACATACCTTTCTTTTGGAAACAGTGAAATATTTGATTTCTGAAGGAACAGTGATTATTCATCAAGCTTAGGCTATTAGAATTTATCCTGAATTGGCACGCCATTAGTTTTTTCACCAGCGTAAAGTGAATCTAATACATTCAGGGTAGATTTCATATAATATTATTATGTGTTTATTGTTCTTAAGGTGAGTAGATACACAGACTATCGTACACAGCAAGTCCAGCAGCATTTCGCTTTGCAAAACGGGAGTAATTTTGAATTGATTAATGTATGTATTGACCCCCTCGTAAGTTTTCGAACTCAAAATTTACTGTCTTCTGAACACGGTTATTACGTATATAACGGTTGTTATTGGAGAAGACAATGCCCTTTGGTGCCTGGTTGCTTTAGCATCAGACAATGTGTTATTTTGCAAATGTGGAAAGGAAACGCGGCAGATGCTGTATAGTCCAAAAAATGTTTTAAATATAATGATGTAGCGGAATATACTATTTTTCAATAAAATGCCGTTTTTCACATTTAACATATTTGTATCTTCTGTTACCTGCTTAGTGAACACTTGTGCTTGGTGAAATTTATTCTGGAGCCATAAGACAGTAAAAATTTCATTTTTGGCATCTGCGGAAACATCGTACCATCCAAAGAGAACTTCTGCACAAGATTGCAGGCAGGAAGGTCAACAAGCTCGTTCAGTGCCTTTTCTGCTTCTTTTCCATCGAAGACTGCCACAACATTTTTACCATGATGTCGCTGTACGTACGAGACATATTTATTTAAAAATAGCAGAAAAACGTTGGATCTGATTCTTGTGAACTCTGAGCAGGAAGTAGCCTCCATTAAACACATCAAACATATTCTTTCACATTTCTGCGTCACATTGTGTTTCCAGTACTCTTCGTTGTTGTCATGCTCAATAGTCCTTCCGGTCCATGCCCCTTACCAAAACTTCCATACCCGGGCCAAAACAATAAAAACTGCTGGTTTTTTAATTTAAGATTTTGTATATATCATTCAAATCAAATTTCAAATGTTTGTTACTCACCAAAATTTTGCATGAACCTCATAAACTACATGTATATATTATGTAAATAAAATGGATCAAAGGTGATATTACATTCAGAAATACTAATTTGAACAGAGCATATCCATCCCACTAAAATTGTTATTCTGACAATTATTGGCGTCTGTACGGAGTAATTAGAATTACGTTGGATGAATTTTGTAGGAAATTGAATCCTCTAAAAGGATATTATGCATTTTAGACTAAACTGCACCTTAAAAAATGTATCCATGTGAAACAACAACGTATCTAACTTTTTGCGTTTTTTTGTTGTTGACATTTTTGCAATTTTCACGGCTCAATATTTGTTTAAAATTGTTCAACATTTTAGTCATAAGACTTACAAGAAATCTGATGTTATTAAAAGTTGGTAAAAATATTTTTTTGTTTAAAGTGCACTGGATTTACTTAGGAAAAATTGAAAAAATAGTACCTTTTCTTAGCGGTGTTTTCAGGACAATAGGAAATGCACAAGAGGGGCACAACCCTCTCGTCGAAGACATTTTTCAAGGTTAAAATACATACAACATACCTGAAAGTCAAAATTACACCACCAGGTAACAGGTTTTTTTGAGTTAATTCTATTGGGACATTCTAGAGGAATGAAGTTTTCTTTTTCTGAAGGAATTCACCATTCAGGGCTTCTTGTTCAGCTTCTTAATTGATTCCAATGTAGAGCCGGTAACCGTCCCAAGGTAACAAACAGTAAGCCCCTTTCCACGAATTACCCAAGTTTTGTTAACGAGGGCTCTTCTTGGCCTTGGATTATTGATGATCTCTTAATAGAACTCGAAGAGTCAGTCATCTTCATTGTTCTGACCGTTCGTGACTGCCTTGTAGAGAGCAATTAATTTTGCTGTATAAACGCTGTTTATTTGTGACAATTTATACTTGCTCTTTGAACATCTGTCTCCAAGTTACTGCCGTATTCCGTTTGTCTTTTTCATTGTACATCTAGTCAAAAATAAGTGCATATGTTATCGTTTTTTTGAATATCTCCTTATTATAAGTGAGCCCAATGGAAAAACAGCTTTTGGATTTGAAACAAGAGATAAAGAAAACTTAAATTGAGATTAAATATTATTATTCTTATAACAATCATATTTCAATCGAAATATTATTGATCGATATTGTGGTATTTTTTTGGCCAATAGTGAAAGCACTCGCATGACTAAAACTGAGCCTTTCTTCGTTGTTTATTGCTTTAGTTCTTTAGTTAGAACAGTGCTAATCACTGTTCTGTATTGTGTTCAATAAAGTCTGTCTAAGGTCTTCAATTCGTACTTATTCTTACTCCCATAATAATTAATTTCATTGCAGAAATGTATATAGGTATATATTCCAGTGTAGGCACCATACTTTTCTCTCCATGTACTCAGAATAACTATGCCAGATCGCTCGTGTCTCATTTTGAATTTTGAATACATGATGTAGGACTTCGAACAGAATACCGCGCAGTTCTATTTTAGACAGGATTCAATCCTGACGTCATTGACGGAGCAGGATCTAAGTCAGAATCCTCTCACAGCCAGGAAACTGTTGTGGATTAGACCTTTAGGTAGTTACATTTTCATGCGTGGGCCGATTCGTGAGTGGATATTTCAAGCGTTCACCCAAAGAACAATGTAGGAAATTATTAACGTTGTCTGTCATTCACCTAACTCAAATGTGAAACGTTCTTAATAAACTATTAATATTTAAGTTTCTAAAGGATTCTATGATGCAGTGTATGGCGTCAATTTATAATGTAATAATATGTAGTTTCCCGGATATATTTAATTGAAACAATAATAACAGAGGTGTTTATAAATAAAATGGGTACGTTTGCATGAGGCGAATGTGATTGGAGTGGTTGAACTGTTTTAAGGTTTGAGATGAAACGTTCCGTGTTCTGGGTAACGTTTACACCATAACGTGAATTGGGTGAGTATGTATTGGCAAACAAAATGCTAGATTTTCGTAAAGCCAAGCCAATTCCTCTTCAATGTGTTAGAATAAACATTTTTTTTTTCAAAAGAAACACTTTTTCATCGGCCACTTTCCCAAGACGGGTGCGTGTAATAATTGGTGAGCTAATTACCTAATTTATTATTACCCTCATTTACTCAGATTCTAATTTACTAGTTATAATTCTTGCTAACTTTTATAAATCTCTGTCATACATAAATGCAAAAACACACAATTGGATAATTGCCGATTCTACAGCTAAAGCCGGTGTTTGAAAATAAAGGTCATGCGATATGTAAATATGAGTTGTTCAATTCCTAATACAATTTGCATATTGAAAACCATTGAAACGGCCCCATGCCCATTATTGATTCCCTTCACCTCATCAATACAATTTAAATACAATTATTTTATATTATCATTCCGGTAAGCCACCGGCTCTTTCCCCCTCCTAGCCCTCTATAGCTCATGCTCCAACCTCCGACATTGCCTCTATTCCTTTTTCCCGTTCCAACTACGTCCTAAAGCGTTAGGTCTATCTGACCGTTTTAAGATCCCAACATGACCTTTTCACCGAATTCCCTATTAATCTTCAGGCCATCCTCGATACATGATTTATTTTATCATATATTTAAATCTACTCTGTTAAACTTACAATTAGTCCTTTAAAACAAAACTGTTACAATATGTTTAGCTAACACTTTCTCGACGGCATTGCCGTAATTATCTCCTTCACTATCCTCGTCCACTAGACTCTGGGGAAAGGCAACATTCTCCATCCATCTGGGTCCAACTTCAGAAGATCCATCTCGACATAATCCAGCCACTCTGGATCATTTTTGCAATATTTTCAAAATATAAATACAACATTGCATACTCAATTCATTTCAAAATTATCATAAAAGCTATGTGTAGAAATTTACTTTTACTAACGAAGGATGGTTGCGTGTTGCAGAGGTAATGTAAAGAGATGGAGGTATGGCGAGCTGTGATGGTGGCGCTGGCTGCGGGAGCGATGGGCCGGCCGCAGAACAAGCATGATCAGACCCAAGACCAGCTGGTGGTGAAGACAAGGTCCGGTTTCATCCGAGGGGTCTCCAAGACTGTCATAGGAAGGGACGTGCACGTCTTCACAGGCATCCCCTTCGCCAAGCCACCCGTTGGCCCACGCAGGTATGTTCAAGTCTCAAAGTAAAATACTTATCAATTTTATTTTTACTGAGCTCTACATTTCAACAGGAGAGGGTGATCGTATTTCGCCTGTAGGTCACTATGACTGTCTTAATGTTAAACTTTCTGCGTATTTAAGATCTGAGGTCGACTGAATGATACACTTACTCTTGTATAAAGTAACAATAACATTAGGCGCACAATAGGTCTCACTGAGGCCGCGGTGCACAAATGCCGGAACAAAAAAAAAAAAAAAAAAAAAAACAATAACATTACAACTTGCCAACCGCTGCTACGTGACGGAATCAGATGGTAACTGCCTCCACACTTTGACTACCCTCAAAAAAATTAATCAGTTAGGACAGGAAACTCCTGGTTGTAACCGAGGATCAGAAAGGTTTCCAAGAAACCAAAAGCAACATAGCAAGGAAGAAAAAGATCGGGCGTATAGTTAAGAATTGGTTTTTCCTCAAGGCTTTTAGAACAGATCATATACAAAACAGCTTTATTGTCTTTCCACAACTGAGTTAACCTCTTCTTTATTGTAATAGTGCTTTACACAGCTCTAAGCTGTCAAAACAATAGTATACTTGTATCTATTTATCTATTAACAACTCAATCATAAATTGGATAACAATAAAGAAGAGGTTAGCAGTTGTGTAAGGACAATAAAGCTGTTTTATTATACAACCGGCAGTGGTTTTTTTTATTTGAGATCAAATACAGCTACGCAAAAATAACTTCAAAGATATCCCAAAAACTAAAGTTTAGGGAGCCAAACAATATAAAATCTTGTTTCATTGTTCTTGCGGCTAACAACCCGCTCGTCACAGTGTCACCGAAGCTGATCATTAAGATTCCCATCACACTGTTCATTTGCATCACAGTGCAAGGGACGAAAGTACATTAATCAATTGGAAAACATTGAAATAAAACTTAATGTGGATGTTCCTAATTGTCTGAACAGACAAGAGGACCTTTTTTAGATGGCCGCAGGTTCTGGAAGAGCCCCACCCCCCTCCACCATGCTTACCTAACGAGACAAACACCTAAATAGTAATATAATATATAATACAATGTATTGGAGATATAATTTAACTGCTCACTTTAATTTTTATTTTTAAACATGTATTTTGTTTCTATTCGATAATTTATATTTATAAAATAACTATAATTTTTGTAAGTATTTGTTGAATCAATAGACGAATTTTCAACTCAGCTTATTATTATAGTAATGTTGTTTTTTTTAAGTTTTTTGATAATTTTAAATATGATAACTATATTTTCTAGATACTTGAGAATGGTTGTATAGTCGCCAAAATTACTCACAACCAGCCTTCCAATATAAGCTCACGAATTTCGTTACCGTGCTATTGTCTAGTATATTAGTAGAAACCCACGCTTTAAGACAATTAAAGCATCAGCAATTTTCAACTGCGCATAAAAGCACCTTTGTTAAAGTAAATTTAAAGAAAAATAATTGTCGTTTCTCTTACACATGGTTATTGTGCTATATTGATGGGTGTAGTTGAAGTACGCCCCCCAAAATACAATGGGACTCCAAGCCAAATAAATCATTGTTATAACCAGCCATTTCAATCTGATTAGATGGCATCCTTGCTTTTTGTTGTCCGTTAAGAAGTGTCCCAGTCTAGAGGTTTGAAAAATAAGAAGTCACATAATCTTATCTAAAGAATTCCTTTCTTCAACCTTCTACCATTTTTAGAACATCTGACAAAATATTTATCATGAAATAAATAGTGACTAGATTTGTCTTTCCGTAAAATCGTAAATTATACTGGCACAGACATCTTCACGTGCTACCAAAACAATAGTGCTTATAGTGTTTTAACACAAATGAAATGATGGGCCTAAATTCTGTAAAATACAACAATAACTATTAGTTGTATTAGGTAATCTGGCTGTTTTAATAATAACTCGTCATAGAAAAAACATAGTGACAGGGCCGGGGCCCGGGACAAGGGACAATTTCTACAATAACTAATCCCTTAATTCAGGAATTGTAATGGGAAAAGTAATACAAATTATAATTTTTTCCTTATCAAAAAATGTATTATCTATATAAAACATAAAATCCATAAAATATATTGAAATTTATTTATTTATATAACGTGCATCAATAAAAGTTTTATCTTAAAATCTAGTCAGAGCAGGCACAGGGGATGTCGTACCAACAATGATGCTTTACGTTTTCAGATAATTTCAATAAACACTTAGATTTGAATGATTTGTTGTTTATAACATTTAATTTACAGATATCCAGAATTGCTTACTTGTAAGACCACTAGATAAATTATAAAAAAAAATATTCTTATTATATAAATATTTTTTAAGCCAAACATGTTTTTTGTAATTTTCAACTCTGTTATTTGGCTCCGATTTATTAACACTCAGACGACCAATAAGTGTCAAGAAGGAATTCGAAAAACTAAACGAATGTAGATATTAGCCAAAGTTAATCCAACTGAATAAACGCAAACAATTTGTTTATACTATGTTACTAAGATTTTATTTAAAAAAGGCTTTTTATCGTTTATTATCAATTCATGTTTTGTTCTTTTTATTTTAGTTAATGAAAATATTTTTTACCAAATTACACCATTATGACCACACATTATGAATAAAAAAAAATCATTACAAATTAATTAAGTTAAAAAATATTATTGCAATTAACCTACAAAGGATTACAATATTTAGGGTCTTAAATTTTTGACAGGAAGTGTATATTTACGTATTTTGAAGTATATTAATCGTTTGATGAATGATGTGGTTCCTGTGACCACGCACGACGGTACAAAAGGACGAAACTAACAAAAAAGTTACAGCTTTTTCAACCACTTCTTGCTCTAACATCACTGATAGTAATAAAAATTATAAAAGGATACAGGGCAATGACGTTTGAAGCGACGTCTATTTGGGCAAACGTGATTAGATCTAAGTGACATAGCCACTAAGCCAGAACATATTAGTACGGATATCAAAACTATAAATTCTCCGGTAGAAGACAAATGACATGACTGGGGTACAGCCATCATGCTGAACTAAATCTGACTGTTGGAAATCCAGCTATGTCATCTGTTTGTGTTTCAAGAAAACGAGTTCTTTATGTTGAAAGCGCATGGGGTAGATAGATTTTGGTAGTGAAATTGGAAGGGTGTGTTTCTAAAGGTTGTTTAAGGGCTAAATCAGAATCAATGCCCCCCCCCCCGGAACGACCGAGGGCCCAGAAGGGACCTCAAACCCCGATACCAGGGGGTGGTCGTAGATTGTGTTTTGTAGGACACGATGTGTGATCAGAGGTTGTCGATAAAATCCATACGTACTGTTCACCAAGTCTACAATTTTAGGACAGGACCTCCTGGTCTTCTATATCTCTTCTGTGTATTTCAAGCAGACATTTGCATGGCCTTAATCTGTTAATGATTAGATGTTTTGAAACGTTATTAACAGCAACGTTGAGGCTACTATCTAATAGTAGGAAATATTTTTGAAAACTAATGACTTAAAAGTATTTTGTTTATTTTTGCGTAGGTTCCGGAGGCCGGTACCAGTGGAGCCGTGGGACGGAATACTGGACGCAACGCAACTACCGAACTCGTGCTACCAGGAGCGATACGAATACTTTCCGGGCTTCTCCGGAGAGGAGATGTGGAACCCCAACACAAACCTTTCAGAGGACTGCCTATACTTGAACCTATGGGTGCCTCACAAGGTCAGGCTAAGGCACAAGAACAATCAAGAGGTCCATAGGCAGAAGGTTACTAATTTTATAACAAACTTCGTATATTATAATATCCCATCATAAATAACGAATTTTTTTTCCTTAGAAAGTCGTGTAGTTGCTATGTATTCATTATTCTTGCAATGAAACCATTTCGGACCATTCAGGAATATGTTAGGTGAGGATTATCTATGATGATTGCATTAGATGAGAGAGAATACCGACCGGTAAAATGATTGACTTGAAATTTAAGATTTTTGTCAAAATCTGTAATTAGTACTGGAGATCAATGGAGATAGTAGTGGTGGACCCATTGCCAGGGGCACTTCATCCTAGTGCCTGACGATGGCAGACGTGGGCTGTTGAAAGGGCTTGCTAATTAAAAAAAACCAATGATGAGAAACCTGAATCATACTGGATAACCTCATGTTATTTCATAGTTTTATTACATTTTTTATAGTTCCGCTTGCATACAAATAAACAACTGTTTAGATACGCAAACACTAAAAATTGAAGAATATATGAGAAGTGATGTATGCCAAATAGTCGATTCAATTCTCGAACGACCTACTTCATTCATACCGTGATCTGATCAGATCAAAGGCCGGTGTAGGTAGGATTCGATTTTCATTAGCCACCTCAAAGGGGCTAAGGGGAATAAATGAACTTGCCGCCCTTCAAACTGTATAATTGAACTCACAACTCGCAAAGATTTTAATATTTAAAAAATTTTCAAACATCTAGGATAAGAACAGTCCAATCCATTTTCCTCATATTCCAGCGATGGGTATTCAAGCGTCAAGGTAGATAAACTCAATCATCATCACAGAAAACCAATTTAAAATATCGCATCCTTTATTGTATATTTTATATTATGTTTATCTATGGTCACACTCTTATCACAGAATCTTAGCGACGAGATCATCTATTTAAAAGGAAGTTCATGCGTGTTTTCGTGGATTTTGTCTTGCTTGATTCCTTAGAGTATTTCAAGAAGCTTAGTTCTTTGTCAAGCAGTTTGGAATTTACGGCGCAGTTAGTACAGCACTCCTTGTCGATCGGTCCGTAGAATTTGAGGAGATACATGAATCGGTAATTTCGAAAAGGGCTGAAATCGGAAAATTCGATTTTCTCAACTAAAAAACTAAATGCGGTCAAAAGAGCTTCAATTTTTGACGTATTTCATTATGTCTTAACCCGAACTTTAAATTTTCTGAATCGAGAAAACAAAAAAAGAGATTATTTGATAACTCTTCTTCAAGAGTGACTGCTACAAGTATGCATTGCAGGACGAAATATCAATCCGGAAGATCCAATTTTTTTTCTATGCCCCTCTGTCAATTTTCTCCGAGCAGCCCAATGTACATGTTTCTCAAAATGGATATCACGACTAGTAACTTGTTATCTAAAGTACATATGTTATCAAGCAATGCTTTTACAAATATTTACATTCATCCTCGACTGTCTTGAATCTTTCATTGTGTACTCACATAAATTCTCCACCAGAGCTCAAAACACTATGAAATGAGGTCCATTTTGGAAACAAAGAAATATTATAACCTTCAGTGGATTGTATCACGAAGTGGAATCAAATGAAATTCGAGGTAAGCAATCAAGTACAAAATTTGAACTCGTAGCTACTCGTATGAGCACTGAGAAAGTATTCGTACTGTAAAAAGGAAAAAAAAATAATGCCGCGTAATATTTCAATTCGTTGTCGTGTTGCATAAACAATTAAAGTACAAGCAGCAAAGATTTTTAGTTTACTCCACTGACGAGTTCCAAATTGTCTCCAAACCTACAGCACTTGTTTTGAAATGGATTAGCTCTTCCTCTTATTGGGGAATATGAAATCGTCGACCTAACTTCACATTCACGTATCTGGTCCAAAATGCATACTTTAAACGATAACGACAATGTAATTTTTTAGTACAATGTAATAATAATAGTAATGTTTTTATTATTTTCTGTTGTTCAAGATTTAAGATTCGTACCATCAGCGAAACGTTTTGGGTATTAGTCGACCAATTTCTGTGATTGAATACTCATTTACATATTTTATGAAATCTAAACAACTGAAGTTACTAACGTTTACAATATTTTCCTTGTAGATAACAAATTTACCATAATTGAAGCTATAGTCATGTATTGCTCTTTATTTTCTCCAAATGTTTCGCTAAAATGTAACTGTTGTGTCAACCTTTTAATTACGAATAATTAGAAGTTCCCCGCTTCTCGGTCACGAAAATATCTACTTATGTTTCCATATTGTAATAATTAACTTAAGGCGTCAGTAAGAGAGTGGGGAGCTGCTGGAGGGGAAACAGCTACAGGTGGGGAACCCCCCCCCCCACCACGGCTGGCCGTCCTGTATAACCGACCCGTCTTGGTGCGGGCGGCAAAAATTACAGAACTGGCACTTGGAGCACTGCTCTCTCTCTGCACTGGCGCTTGCTGCTCTTATCAAACCATGGCCTTCTTATTCAACTAACTCTGCATCTCTCTTTCCTAGCCTCGCTATGTTTTAGTCCGGCGTTGTCAGATCCCACACCTTACTACTGGGATTCTCTTGTCTTCGTCTCGCTAAAACTAGCACCTCCTTGGGAGTGACCCCTCCCTCGCGGACGACGGTTGCCGTGGCCCTACAAACTTTACCTAGTAGCGTCTCCCACGGCAATCCAGTCAGCCTCTCTCCGGTTCACACTCGCCTTTGGGATCCGGACGGTTTTCGCCTACCCTTAGATACCGAGTGTGAATTCGTGGTCATTCCAAGACTACATAAACTACCTATAAACCTACACTGTTCCTCTTCTCCTGAACATAGTGCACTTTCGGGGCACACCTTCTAAGATCTTATGGAGTCAGATCAAAACTAATTAAGCTGCCCACCGACTAGGCCACCAGCAAGGGTGAAAGACCACGGGTTCACCCATTTTATCTCTTTCTAGGTGCTCGCCGGACGTCGGCTAGAGGTTGTAGTGACCCTAGCCCGCGGCGGGCGTCTCCTTCCCACCTCGGGGACTAACACATTTGAACCCGACAGGAACGTTTAAAATAAACTTACAGTGAATCCATTTAACGCCCGTATAATCTGGATAGACATGACTGGACAGTTCATTTAGTAATTTTACTATTGCCCATGACAGGTACCAGTTCTAGTATGGATCTATGGAGGCGGCTACATGAGTGGTACGGCTACGCTGGACGTATACGACTCTAACATGATGGCGGCTGCCAGCGATGTCATCATCGCGTCCATCCAATACAGAGTTGGTAAGTTTTCTGATAGTTTAACTAGTTTTGCTTCTTGAAACTGAGGAGAACAGTTTCCAGTTTTAACCTTCTCTGCTCACTCTGCCTCTATCCTCTAATGGTAAAGTTGAACATTTTTATAATCTCTCTCTTTATTGTCTACCTTATCGGTATCTATTTCTAAAATACTAAATTTGAGTAAATTGGTATTGTCGTAGCTCTGTTTAAGAGCATGAAACCTGGCCCCTTCCTCCACTGAATTAGATGTGAGATATGGTTCTATTTTTCTATTGGGACTTTTTTTCCAGCCAAGGATTGTAAAAATATTGGCGCCCGATCAGGAACCTGATCAGAAATCTTCAGATAGTTTAACATAAACAAATAAAAATGAAAGAACGTTATCAATTCCAGAACTACTGCAGAACAAAAACGATTTGCAAAAAATTTGCAAAATTTAACATAAAACTGACTACTAGGGGGAAATAAATCTGTTAATGTTCTAGATATTACTCTTCACAAGAGTGGAAATAAAGATGATTTTGGAATATTCAGTAAACAATCCATAAGCTGCATACGAACTGTAGCACAAGGTGGTCGTCCTTTAACGTGAGGTATTATAAAGACAGATTGAATTCTGAGACTACCAAGGATAGCCCCAAAAAATGGGCGTTACACCGACTTACTAACATTTTATTGGATTCTGGTAGTTTCTACAAGGAATCAATACACATACTAAAAAAAAAGTATAAAATTTAAGAAAAAACGAATATATGAACCTAATTGTGAGCGGTGGTGGGCCGCAAAGGTACGACAAATAGTGTCATCTTCCATTTTTAAATTCAACATCTTATAATTTAGGTAACATAGGCAAGAGATAAGGAATAGTGAATCCATCAAAAAATAACTATACTTCATAAAGCCTCCCGCGTTCTCCTATCCTTGCTATCTTTAGTCCGGCGTTGTCAGGCCCCACACATTCCCTTCCTAGTGGGATTCTCCGGCTTCATCTCGCTAAAACCAACACACCTCTTCCATGCAGACCCTGTGCCCCCTGTCCATGCAGATCTGTGGCCCTACAAAATGTACCTAGTAGCGTCCCCCTCAGCGGCCCAATCTGCCTTTTTCCGGTTCACGCCCGCCTGACGATTTTCGCCTACCTTCAGATACCGAGTGTAAACACGTGGTCATTCAAAGACCATGATAACTACCTATAACACCTAGCATGTACCTCTTCTCCTGAACACAGTACACTGTCGGGCACACCTTCTAAGATCTTATAAACCCAAATATATAAACGAATTCGAATTAAGCTGCTCGCCGAATAGACTGACGAGGTAAAGGTCAAATACCACAGGTTTATTTATCTCTTTCTGAGTAGCTGGGTCGACGAGACCTCCACCGATACTTCCCCCAACAATGATATTCATTAATCAATACATGTTATTGTTTGCAAGGTGCTTTTGGATTCCTTTACCTTGAACCGATGTTGGCGCAAGGGAGTGACGACGCCCCTGGTAACATGGGACTATGGGACCAAGTATTGGCTATCCGCTGGATCAAAGACAACATCGGCAACTTCGGAGGAGATCCAGAACTGATAACGCTCTTTGGCGAATCTGCTGGTGGAGGCTCGGTGAGCTTATTTATATATGCTATTTCAGGCTTATTAACTGCATTATACTACTTTACATTATATGCATAAATAAACATTAATCTAATAAATATATGTAAAGATATATTTCTTTAACTTGAATTTTCCGCGCATTTACGAATGCGGTCGTATCAACTATCAGGTGAGAGTGATTAAGTAATCGGTGGAGAAAAACGAGTACGCAATACTTATTAAGTCTTTATTTTATCATTTTTTTAAATTGTTTATTTAAATTAGTTGAAACCTTAAAAGGGGATTTATTTAAGAATAAACTTTAATGTCGTTTATATTTGTTACAGGATTAGTAAGAATGCTATAGATAGTTAACTTAAATAGACCTATAAAACAATAAATGTTTGTCTTTTTGTTATAGAGAAACTCGATATTGTTTATTTTGTTGTGTCGTTTACCTAACTGAAATTAATAACTCTAATAAAACGACAAGTTTATTCTTTAATTAATGTCATCCCCTTTTAAGGTTTCAACCACTTCAAATAAATAATTTAAAAAAATAATCACTGTACAGTTTTCACAATACCCTCGTGTTTTTCCAGAGAGTCCCTAATCATTCTCATGATAGTTGACACGACCGAGTTCGTAAATGCCCGGTAAATTCAAATTAAAGAAATACATTTTCTTTACTCATATATTTTATCCTATTGATAATTGACAAATAATGGTTTATTGGTAGTTTTATGTAAATTTTTGTTTGATATTTGTAAGGATTATAGAAATTTATTTCTCAGTCAAATTCTAGGTAGTTTTTCCGGGGTTGATAAGCTCAACGCCGTAGCGCATCTTGGACGTTTTCTTTTTATCTAAATACAGCCCCAGGGAACGTCTCATTAAAAAAATGATGAATGGTTGTGGTTGCTCCTCGATCCGCATTCTTTTTCCCTTTACAGCCCAGGAGTTTCCTAAACCTCGTGCCTGTACTCAGCGTCACAGATCCCTCCCTTCCTATGATTAACGGTTTCATTTAATCTGCTCAAGTACAATTCGTACCATGACCATTGTGAGCGTGTCACCAAAAACCTGTGGCGTTACGTAAGACATTCTAACACAACATCTTCAACACTTGAGGATTTCCGCCACTTTGTGGAAAATATTATTTTAGTTTAAATTCACGGCAATATGTCATTATATTTCCTACATTTTAAACAATTTCTATTGCGATTTGAGCTTGTTGATTTTTCCCAACAGTCTGTCGACATCGATGAGGGATGGGTGGTGGGGCATAGTGTTAAACACAGCCAGTACGACAGAACAGCATTAGCTTATTTATGTTCACGTCCGTGTCCGGGAGGTCGATCTTCCGTACACCGCATATCGATCTGACCTGCTGCCCCATTAGATTTTAACAGAATCCTTACGCTCTCACCGAAGAGTATTTGATTTGTATCCATACAGGATGTCGGAAAAATCGCTTATTTCTCCCGTCAAACCTTCATGCAATTCAATCTCTACATGTGTGTATTTAATTGTATATGATACAAACTAATCAGGGACTAATAATGAAAACTAAATGGGAACCACCACATAAGCCCGAGTATTAGTTAATCAAGAGTTATCTACCACCATCGTTCTAAGAAATTTATGAAGTAATTATGTTAGGGGGGTTTTAATACGTGATAAAGACCAGAATCCAGCTTAGAAGGGTCAGTAATATTAATTGAAGTGTTACGAGGTATAATTATAGAAAGGGCGACATGGATAGGTAAATTCCAGTAAAGCAGTTTAAATAAATTTTGAAACAGCTATAATATTTTGCATGCTGTGCAAAGCGGTTTATATAAATATAATATTTAAACATTGTACTTAGTTAAGAAATTATAAATTAAGAACCTAAATCATAATAATATTTGTAGTACTTATCCGTAAAAGACATATTGAATACAAAATAAGTAATAATATAATATAAATAGTAACGGTAGTAATAAAAGTAATTAACAGACCTATTTCTGCCGTTAAGGGACTAACTGAGCCCATAACCAACATCTATGAAACTATGACGTTACATAGATCAAATAAGCTCACAAAATTACCTATGAAATAGAAAATTTACATATCGAAGATACGACCTAAAATTTGCTGAAAAGAACATATCAGGATGTGGATAAAAAAATTGGAACACTGGTGGACCATATCTAAATGTCAATCATATATTTCACTTCAGGTGAGTTATTTAACAAATGGCTATGCACAATTTAAGCGATACTAGTCATATCATAAATCATTGATCATAATGATTGATAAGTTGTAAGTGAGCTATATCCCGTGTGTCAGGAAGGAAGCCTAGAGTATTTTTACTGTGGTCGAAATTAATATTATGTAGATAGTGACCATCAAACCTATAACTAGCTTTGTTTCATGAATGTTTGAAAGTATCGTGAAGATCGGTTTCTTTTCCAATGACAAGGCATTGATTTAGTGTAAATATAGACATCGCATCGAGTAAATATATTCTAAACCAACAAAAGAGCTGTACTTTTACTTTTATTATCTATTCGAATAAGATTATGTAACAAAAATAACAATGTATAATTACAAACACTAAATCGTTTATATCAAAACCAAAAACATCTGACGTTTATGTGAAATGCGGGGGATACAATAAAATTATAATTAATAACAAATATGTTTAAAAACACAGATTTATGGTATATAATAATTTATTCACGTTGATAGTCTTATTTGTTCACTTCCAAAATAATGTGAGTGAGTAGGTTGGCGTGGGCTTCTGATGGAGATAACAAGATGGATTTTGCACTTTGAAATTATGAAGTAAAAGTTATCCTCTTTCTCTCCATTATAATAATTTCCAAGGCAAAACGGGGAGGGTCTACTTTTATTCTGATCCGAAACTATCTTTTCTGTATGTCCATTTACCTCTCTGTCGGCTACCTGTATGTGGTAAAATTGCATACCAGTTCCACAAATTAGGACCGTTTCAAGCTTATGCACATACGATTCTCTCTACCGTATGTGCGCCGGATTGGAGCCGCATTGCACTTTGTGCCCTCTCGAACCTAACCCGTCATCTGATGGTAACGGCCAACACTTCAGTTGGATCGTTTCCCTCATAAATTTACCTTTATGTTGGATAGAATCCATTATCCTCAAGGGTAATTGATCAAAATATTTCTAAATTCCTCAACAACCTTGTAAAACGACCCACACGGTTTTTTTTTGTTTTTCAAAAGCATAGGATGGATGCACTTTGTTCTATCTTATTTTTTTATTGGTCTATAGAGGACCATCATGGCAATAATAGCACATCTTTTATCCGTACTGTTAGATTTTTCCAAACGAAAACCTGATATCAACCACCTCTAAGGGAAATATGAAACTTAAGAAGTTTTACACTGGCGCTTTCACCGTGCGGATTTTAAACGATTTGTGGAAAACCGTAGAAATGTGAATTTAGCCTTAGAATATAGTGGAAATCTATAGACACGAAACTCCAACAATGGTTTTCCAACTAAACAGCAAAACTTGCTACTCCGCTATGATTTATCGAAAAGCATATAAGAGGTTAAGTTCATGAACGCTGCTGTTATTTAAAAAAAACTGTAAATAATAATAATGATGATGATGATGACTGCTTACAGGTTTCGATCCACTTAATATCGCCGGTGACTCGTGGCCTGGTGCGGCGAGGAATCATGCAGAGTGGGACAGTGAACGCGCCTTGGAGTTACATGACGGGTGAGCGAGCGATCGAAGTGAGCAAGGTGCTTGTCGAGGACTGCGGATGCAACGTCACGAACCTCCAGTCCAGCCCAAGCAGGGTCATGGCCTGCCTCAGAGGGGTCGACGCCAAGACCATCAGCGTTCAGCAGTGGAACTCCTACGGTGGGATCCTCGCGTTCCCATCCGCACCCACTATCGATGGGGTTCTCCTCCCTAAAGATCCCATGGAGCTCTTGACCGAAGGGGACTTCCCAGAGACAGAGATACTCATAGGGAGCAATCTCAATGAAGGTAAGCCTAAAATCATGTATTGTAGCATGTAGATTGCTTGCACATCGTTTATGGACTTACACCATGCTGTTGTTGTTTGGTTTTGGAGAAAGCACCAGAAAACACATAGTACTTTTCCTAAGTCTCCAAACTGGTTCCAGGAATATGTTTTAAACTAGGTTAAAATCTGGCTGCGTTTAAACATAAGGGGAATATAAAATTGGAGTTGGAGTTAAGGGGCGGCAAGTTTTGAATCAGCGCAGCTTGTACTTTAAACTCATTTCAGAAGCTCAAAGATGTGAGTCCGTGAGAGTATGGACTAGTGCAGAACCCAGACTCCTCTTAGTTTAGGAGGCACCACAGTTTCTGGCGGTGGTTATTTGGACACGAGATCTGATCGGAGATGTAGATATAAACCACCTCTAATTAAGATACACCAGAGCAATCCACTAATGTTTATACTTATATGCTCATGGAAACCTGGTATATTTCTTCATTGTTTTTCTATGATCATTATCATTTCCTTAACTGTTTTTGTAACAACCCTAGTGAAGTTAAGCTGAAAAGTTTAATTTAATATCTATTTCAATGATTTTTATTGTGAAATGAGACTATTTGTACTTGATTAGATCCAGCCACACTGTCCAAATTGATTCCCGTTTAATAAAATAAGCGTAGTAATCTTGCTATGAGCTATATAGAGTGAAATTTTTTCTACCCACCATCGCCTAGGCACCCCTAGGCTTAATCCTTGGTAGACTCTCACTACCTTCCTGACTCCATCCGCCTTTCTAGGCATTCCACACCCCATATCCTTCTCATACATCCTTCAAATAGGGGTCTCCCCTTAGTGAAAGGCACTTTCCAGCCAAAAATAATTTTCCTTATTTTTCCCACATTCCTATTTTTTATAAGTTTGAGAGCTTAGGGGGGAAAAAAAAAAAAAAAAAAAAAAAAAAAAAAAAAAAAAAAAAAAAAAAAAAAAAAAAAACCCACCAGGGAGTCCTCCTCTTCAACATATACACCGCGCACACAGTAGGAGAATCATACTCCAATTGTGAGGTAGCGGCATATGCGGACGATATAGGGGTCTACAGCACCAGCCTCGACCCAGCGAAAGCTCTAAAGGCTGCAGAGGGCGCCAGTCAATTAATCGCCGACAGGTTGCGAGCTGTCCACATTCAAGTGAACCCAGCCATGATTCAGGGTATCATCTTCTCTTTCCAGCATGGGAAAAGAAAGCGTCCGCCCAGCTTCATTTGCAGAAGAAATTGAAACGAGTACGCAGAACTTACTAATCTCTCCAGTATCTCATCACAAGCCAGGCCATATCCCTTCCACTGAAACTCTTAAAATACAAGAGCGTCCTGAGGCCAGCTGTTTAAAATACAAGAGGCTCTACTGTTTGGGACACCACTCTTTAGATTCCTACATGCCAGCACCATAACTCGACTCCAGAGCTTCCAGAATAACATCCTGCAAACGGCACTCTGGCATACCCCTTTTCGTGAAATGAAGGCTTCCGACATGCACGAAAAGTTCGAGCTCCCCACCATCACCGACGTCATCAAAAGAAGACACATCAAGTTCTTCGACTCGATGAAACACAGTCTAAATCCTCTATTCAAAGACATGACACCACCACCGCTACCGGCACGATGGCAACTCACAAGATCGAGTAAAGCAGGCCAAATGGTGGACATTACGGCCCTTGGCCAACCAACAACAAGCCTCTAAGGGGCACCTATCACTGAAATCAGACTAAATAAGAATACACTACATGCCTAGAGAGACTATGCCCAGCGACCAGTGGACTCTCACCACTGTACCGAAACAACCAGCCTCCACCGAGGCTTCCCAAACCCCTTAATCCTCTCACACCACCTTCATGCAGGTACTCCTAGTAGAAGGATCCGATTAACCTAAATATTCTATATTTTTCCCTCATCCTGAATTTCTAACTAGAGAGCTTTGAAAAAAAAAAAAAAAAAAAAAAAACTACCCACAGGGAGTTGTTAGCTAATGGAAAAAGAAAAAGATTACACGGGATGTAGTGGTCTCAGTTATGGACCAGCTGAGTAAGATAATAGGGGTAAAGGTCCTGAGAAGTGGGCAGTAGGCGGTCACTATTGATCTAGAAGTGGCAGAGGTGTAAGACCCTCACCAGCCTTTACACTTCAAACAGCTTTTACAAAGGAAAAAAGGAGTAAACTGACAAGGAGGATTTTTCTAGACACTCCCTTCATTTATGCTTATGTCAGTTCATTTTACGGTTTCTGCCAAAGTACATGTATTAAAAAAATATTTAACTTCAGGTATAACGGAATGAGTAACGACCAACTAAAGGTTAATTACTTACATTTTAGTCAATGAGAAAGACTGGTTTATCCAAGAGAAGTTAAACAGTTTTTTTAATTTATGACATGACTGAGAGGCAACAGATGAAATGAATTCATCCAACGTAGACATATCAAATTTTTCGACTCCTTGCAATACCTGACAAACCCGGTGTTTAACACTATAACCCCCGCTCCGTTCCCCCATCGATGGCAGGACACTTTCGCGGCTGGAACGCTTTAGTCTTAGTTTCCAGGTGGAGGTTTTAGTTTGTAAGTTTTTCTCCCACATTGTCAAACTGAAGGTGAGCCCATCACCTAGAATCGTATTCATGTTTTAACTTTTAACCTCAAATCTAATTTATGTAACCCAACCTCCTTCAAATGCATCTACACGTAGCAGAATGAGGAGAGAGCTGTCAATTCTTGTTCATTTTTCACAAATTGTATTAATTTCAAGGGGTTTAGAAAAAAAAAAAACTCATTCACAGATTTTAACGTTTCTCCTATATTCTGTGCCCAAATAAAATACAATGTTGACGTCTAGTTACCGTTCACTCATCTGTCACTTGCGATGATTTGGAGCTCTACAACAACCAAATATTAGAAAACTTATTATAGTCCACCTTTCTCAACCATGGCCGATAGTTTGACCCAAATTTGTTTGCACGACTGAATGGATTTGTGTCTTGAAGGAGAGGATGTTAAATTTAAGCAAAGCTAGAAGAAACATAGATTGAGATTTCTGATTCGATAACGGTCATCAAAAAGATCATAAATAAAATATTTCGAAAGTATATTCCGCAATACATGGGGGTTGATGTATGCATGTAAGATTATAATACGAAGATATTAATGAGTCGAAGAGACAGAAAAATATGAATTTAATTGGATTGATTTTACTTGAATTTACAGACAAATTTGAATTAATCTGACGACACCGCGCGATCGTATCTAGTTGTGTTTTAAGAATTCTTCTGTACCCATAGTTTTCATTGTCTGTTGCATTAAAAAGAAGCTTAAATATAAATTAAAAGTGGTAGTAAAAAATGTTGAATTACAATTTTGTCGAATGTGTAAAGCATCTTTCTCGTCCCACCATCAGCAGATCTCTATGTAAACTAATAAAATGGTTTGTGCTTTTTGTTATAAATTGAGAAAACTCATTCCACTCCCCCCCCTTACCTTAGTTAGATAATGCTTGAACCTCTGGAATAAACGGTGCCCTCGGTGAACTGAGTTTAAACTTGTTATTATTATGAAGTTACGGTATACACAATTTTACATTAAACGTCTTAAGTAATTTTTTTGGCAAATACTGAGATTGCAACATTAATTTAATACCCTCTTCTAGTTTCCTCGGATGTTGGTGTTTGTAAGTTGTCGGACAGCAGCTCATTGTAAAACTCGATGAAATGTTCGGCCTCAACTACTCTCTTACAATCCTCACTCAAATGGGAATTTCTCAATTACACTCAATAAGTGATACAGACACACTGGAGTGGTGTCTTTCTGGCTATTACATAAAATCAACCGAATGAAACGGTGTTTTTACTCAGAAGGAGTGATTGGACTAGTCGCCTTCCTTCGTGAAGGCACATTGTAGCTGTAAGGCATCAAAACAAACAATATCTCAATTTTGATAAATATGCGCCCTTCCTACATGAATCCATTTAACTTTAACATTAGAAACGATAAACAGTTTAATGTGTTTTATCGGTGATTCACTCCTTACGTACTCTATTTAAGTACTAGAAAGGCTGGCTACTGGAAGCCACCAGCTTGATTGTGTTGTTAGTTGCAAGTAAAAGAAATAAAAACACTGTCCGGAATTACAATCCAGAACATTACATCGGAACTAGTCTATAATCAGTTTTTTTAATGCGAAAGGCGAAGTTACCAATCCTTGGATGTACTAATTTGTCCTCGAGGAAGTTGATAGAGGTCTGTTGCAAGAGCTGAAGGGATTGTAGGGCGTGTTGAGGACAACTGGAAGGAGAGACTGTGTAAACAAGGTACACTTAAATGGGGCAGCTCAAAGGGGCTATTCATTAAACCCTGGGATCCAACTATCTCAGCTTTCAACCTCTATTTTTACGATTTACTTATTTCTCAATATCATGTCATCAAAGTAAAATTAGTTTTCATTTGACTAATTGATGCATGGACATGACAAAGGCAATCAGAGAATGAACTACTATTCTTTGTTTACTATAATAAGAAATTTGTTATTTAGAAATGGAAAAAGAAAGATCACTGAACGGTATTGAATGTTTAGATTAGTTTGAAAATCCTGAGAGAAAAACAATATATCAACAAAAAAAAATATCAATGTCATAATAAACTTTATTAAGAAAGAGTTTGATGAAAGTAGAGCCACTCCCTTCGATCTTGAAAATGAATTTAATAAACTAAATGGTATTTTCGGTCAGGAATAATTCATATAATTTGTTGACTAATCGTATATTCAACAAATTGTAAATAGCTAAAATCTTTACATAAATAACACTATTAAAATTAGGTAAGAACGTATTAAAAATACGATTTTTATTGTTTTGGGAAATCTACCTATTATGTTTTGGGAAATCTTTGAAATTATTTTTGCGTATTTGTCTTTAATGTGTCCTTAGCCATGGCGGAGATTAGGGCTATTTGATGTGACGTGCTTACAATACTTCCCCTTTTTGGGTATATACTCGTACAACGATCTACGAATAGTATGAATTTACTTGGAGAGGATACCTGGTTATACCAAGCAATAAACCGATTGTATAATATGCCAAAATAGTTGCACTGATTTTTTCAGTCTTATTGATTCTGTGTAATTCAAAATTTAGAGGATTTAATAAATATTTTTCTAATCATTACAATACGTAGATGTAAACTTATTCAGTTTATTCTCTGAGGCAAGGTCTTTTTGAGAGTTCTAGAATGATTTGCTTACTTCTTGACTATGGTCTGATACTTCCTCAATGACAGTACAGGTCCTAATCACATCCTCAGAGATAGACAACAGTCACAAGGCAAAATTCTTCTTCTTCAGAGGCCTCCCTGGGTTCCCTATAGAAGTTTCATTTCCTAGATTAAAAGCAGTTCACCCACCCCCTTTTGGGCGGGGCCTAACTGGTCTAGGCATGGACACAAATCAGAACGAAAATGAATTCGTGACTGCCGGGTCGTCACGAGGGGGGTGCATGGTTACCTGGTGACAAGTGAGGGTTGTTTGAGTTTATAACCTGGACAATCGTTTCATGACGGCTTTACTATCTGACTCCATTTTTTGATAGGTATGTGCCCCGACAATGCACTATGTTCAGGAAAAGAGGTATAGGGTAGGTAGGTAGTTTGTGTGGTCTTGGAATGACCACGAATTCACATTCGGTATCTAAGGGTAGGCGAAATCCGTCCGGATACCAAAGGCGAGTGTGAACCGGAGAGAGGCAGACTGAATTGTCGTGGGAGACACTGCTTGGTAAGTTTGCAGGGCCGCGACAACCGGTGTCCACTAGGGAGAGGTCTCTCCCAAGGAGGTGCTAGATTTAGCGAGACGAAGGCAGAGATTCCCACTAGGAAGGTGTGGGGTCTGACAACGCCGGACTAAAACGTATCAAGGTGTGGAGAGAAGAGATGCAGAGGTTTTTCATAAAGAAGCAGTCAAGATTCAGTGTTTCAAGCTGGAGCCACGAGCCAGTGTAGTTGTCAGGAGAATGATTTACACGTCCCAAATCACCGGCTTAAATACCCAGCTAACCTTGCCCGCAGCCAATAAGCATCGTCATTGTTGTGACCAATGATGTGGCTTTCCTTTGTTCTCTGGCAGAGGGTGGAAGGGTCTGCCGGCGGTTTGGGCCTTATACCTGACTGACAGCTGGTGTCCCAGCTCATATAACTAATTGGCCCTGGCAGCATGTTTCATTGTTTAACATATTTACAATGATTTATATTTGGGTAGTGTTATTTACATTTGTTTACAATATATTATTATGTTCTTTTACTTTAAATATATTTTATTTACAAATTACTATTAGGTTCTATTAACAAAAATAAATTTCTGGCAAAAAGATGAATTTAATTTTACAAACATAAAAAATAAACTTATATTAATAATATAAATAATTGTCTATAAATTCGATTACTTTCCTTCTTTAATTCTCTTCATTCTTTAAATAAATTAATACTTCTTCTCTTCGTGCTATTTCTCTTCCGTTCTGCTTTAAGTCAATAACCACTAACCAACAAAGTTTTTAAGTTTTTCTTACTCACAATCTCAAGCTAATAACATGTATTACGGGCTGATCCCAAAACTAGAGTATAATTCTCAGTGTGTTTTCATTATCATAACCACAACAATACTAATTATATCTGGCTAAAACTAGAGAGTAATTCTGTGTGTGTTTCTATCATCACAACAACCAGTAGACTGTCTTTTGTTTTTTCTTTTCACTCTCAACTGTTTATTTGCCTTCTTGATTCAAGGTTGGATTAAATATTATATAAAAACTCCACAATATCTAATATCACAACAATATATATGCAATAGAGTATAGGGTGATTTCTCTTATGTAGTTAGCGGTCGCTACAGTGACGATCTTTTACAATAGTTTTTTCTTAAGGGAACACCTGAGGTGGCCTGATCATCATAGTTGAGACTTGTAAAGATCGTTTGTTCCTTTATCTTGGAGGATAAATGCCTGATCCTCCTAGGCTGGTAACTCAATCAGCTGTATGCTATAGGGACCCCCTGAAATATCATTATTGGTTTCGTCACTTTTATCTGACCTTTCCTTATCTTGCATATTAATATGTAAAAGGATGACCATACAATTTTGAGTACGGTTGTGTGGTGTCTCGAGTCTTGGTAAAGTGGCTGATGAATTGTTTTCTGATTTATACTCGGGATCCCCTGCGTATTTCGCAGCTCTTTTCTTATCTGTGCCACAAACCTTTGTACCGCTATTCCCGTCGATATTCGTCGTTTCTTGACCCTCCCAACTTAAATCTAGGCATTGTCAGTTCCTTATCTCAATCCAATCTAACAATTCATAATTCATCGTTATTATTCCGTTTATTTATCCCAGTAACCTTCCATGCTCTTTCAACCTTGTGATCATTTTTGTATTTAGTTTCAATTTTTTCTGTTGGTTCTTTGCAGTAATCCTATATATACGAGTACATATCCATAGCACATCGTATTATACATATGCAAATAGCATTATTCGTAACTTTATCAAATCTGTGTGATGCTATTTATTCTTTTCTCAGCATAATAGGAATGTCTACGATTATGTCCCTTCTTGTTCTTCTTAGGTGACGTAATTCCAGAATTAAGTGTTTTTTTCTCATTTCATTTGATATCGCCTCTTCAACTTTTTCTTACTTTCGGGCTGATGATTTGCCAGCATAAAAATAAATCTGGGTACCTCTCATAGCCTTTGTAAGAATGCAGTTGCACAACCCTTTTTACACCATTTTACTTTATATCTCGTATATGCTGCTTCAAAGTATAAAATATATTCTGAACTTACAGATATAATAATAATTAGCAAAACGGACTCGACTATTTTGTTCAATATTTCACGTCATAACATTTTAACTAAACGGTAGATTTCAACGAGTTCTGCCTTTAGAATCATACTGACTAAATTGACGATATTTTATGATCTTTATGACAACTATACTAGAAACACGATGCTGTACCTGATGAAAGTACCTCTTTAGGCTTGGCCCACTAAAGGCTGCCCCCCCCACACACACGCAGAAAAATAAAACAAGAAGACTCATATAGAATGTGCAACCGCACGCTGACATTACAAGGCAATGCCGAACTGAACTAAGTGGGATCGGTTGTAATGGGGACTGGAGTCGGCGAACAGCTGTTGCAGGATAAACATCGTGCCCTTTACTCCAGCCGGTATAAGAGGGATTCCATTTGGCTGCTTGCCTGGCGTCGCCACTAAGACGGTTCAAACAAGGATTGCTTTTAAAGCAGGCGATTGGCTGTTGTTCATAATTCTTAGAAAGACTCAGCGCTGGTGCGCAGGAATTTCCAATTTACAACCAAGCTTGAAATTCATTGAGTACAAACATTACTCCCGAGTCCAAAGGTATGTTTTATACCAGAAGTCTTTAAAATGATCTTGTACACCAGATGATTTTGTACATCTTAAATATCGACGGGTAACAAGTGAAACCCACTAAGTGAAAATTATCATTTATAACTATATACTCGTAATAAATATATATGTTATGGCTAGTGGCAAGACATTGTTAAGCGTAATACCACAGGGCCTAATGCAAACAAGCCTGGGTATTGATAGAGGATGAGAAGATAATAAAGCCAGTTAACAATCGAACCTGTGTGCATTATTATCATCCTTATTCTATCCTTTTCTTTGATCGTCTACAGCCGGAAGACGGTAACTTATATATATATATATATATATATATATCTTACATATTATTATAACTAATATTATAACTATCTTATAACAAATTATAATATTTTCAGATTCTTAGCTTTTCATGACCAAAAAATACCTCCTTTTTGTTTCGACTAGTGAAATTCATTAAACTCACAAATTCATAATGTTATTATTTTTTAATGTTAAATTTAATGTAATTAGGCTTTACCAATGGAGTTAAAAGAAAAAATCTTTACTCAAATTCATGTTTTTGACTTAAGTGTATTTCACTTGTAACCCGTCGATATGTGTTATAACACAACTCAAAATGTACTGTTATGGTTTTTTTTTAAATGATACATCGGAAGTTTGAAACAAGTATACGTGAAAAAGTCTTTTCCTTCTCACAAACATTTCACAGAACATTTAAATTTCTAATATTTTGCTCATAGTTAAGGCTACACCCAAGACAGTAAAGAGAAAAAAAAACCGTTAGTAGGAGAAAGTTTTTTTTATATTGATGGTTTAATTATTGTATAATTATTTGTATTTTTTGAAAAGGCGATTTTCAACTTTTGGTTTAAACAATGATTAGTTTTTTTCACAATCTTTTAATAATTTAATAGTTAAAAAAAATACACTACCATGATAGAGAGGCTTCCAGGTGACTGGACCTCTGCTTTAATTTATTCCCTTCACAAAAAAGGCAACAAAACAACTTACGTGGCGTCTCTCTCCCAAGTGTAACCTACAAGATTCTCTTGAAAGCTCTTCAAACTAGGGCAAAAGAACAATTGGATTTACAGCTGGGAGAACACCAGGGAGAGCTCAGGCGAGGACTCTCTTGTGTGAACCTTAAATCTGTTCTGACATATCTCAAACTTAGAAAAAAACAATTTTGGTTTTAAGAGAGGCCATTGTTCGCTCCACTCTTTTCAAATTTCGAAATAATTTGGTATAGACAACAAAACAAGGAATATCACCCAGCAGACGCTATACAACACAGCTTCTTAAGTAAAATTTAGGGTAGAAATCTCAGATGGTTCTTCAACTACGTACTCAAGAAAGCCGTAAGTGGTGTAAGGAAATTAACGACAAATCAAACGAAAATAATATCAGGTTGCAAGTCGACTTCCTGGCCTTCGCATATGATCTTTCATTTTTTTTCAGATTCAATACAACACTGACCGGTGAAAGAGAACGGTGAATACAGAAAACAAGACAACCAGGAATTTTGCATCCACATAGAAAAAACTACGGACTTAGTCAGGAAAAGGAGAATTTTATGGTCACTTGCGTGAATGAACGAACAGAGATTAACTAACAAGATCTTTAAATACTTCCTAGAGAAGAAACCTAAAGAAGCACGGTTCTTAGAGGTCAAAATCATCGATTAAATCACGCAATTCTAGATCCTACCCTTTCTTTTCTCAAAAAACTGTTTCTTTCTTATCCGTGCCTCCACTTTTGGAACTCTATTCCCATCGATATTCGTCATTTATCAAATCAAATCATTAAATCTATACTTTACCATTTTGTTATCTCTCCCCAATCTAACAATTCATCACTATTCCTTAATATACTGTTTATTCATTTTTCATTCATCCTATCAAATTTCCATGCTCTTTCCCTCTTGTGATAATTTCTGTTTTATTTATTTTTTTCATATCTATTCATTTTTGTTTTTTATTTCAATTTTTTGCATAAGGTTCTTTGTAGTAATATCGTATGTACATATGCAAAACACATCTTATTATACATTTGTACGTAGTGGTATTAATTGTTAGTTTTTTCAGCTAGACAGTTCTATTATTTTGCTTGTAGATATTCTTAGGGCCCAATCTCTCATACTAAAATTTTTTTTTTTCATTCATTCACTCAATTATTTAACTATGGTGATAACCTTCTGCCGTTCTTACCTCTTCCATAGGCAATGGATTAGGATTATTTCATGGGATAAAAAATTTAATAATTTGTATTTTTTTTTCAAATTTTATTACAAATATAGTACTAGCAAAATAGCAAGAAAATCTGTCTGTTTACAAGAGCTTTACGTTAAAGGATATCGAATTACAAATCGGTTTCAGTAAGATTAATGGTCCTTTTCAGTCATAGTATAATATGTTTCAACAGGTGTTTCATCATAAATGCATTATCTACATAATAATCTATTGCGACTTGACAGCTTACTCTAACTCTTCAGTGTTAAAGCTGTTGTTATCGATTGTATAACTGCCAGAGAAAACAACGACTTGTAACAGATACGGTTCAGTTAGTAAGTAATAGAGCCAATGGTGAATCAAGATGAAATTATCGAGTTGAATTTCAATTGCCATAACACAGAATTTATTCATTGCCATAAAACTAAAAATATTATTACAGTAACGATGTCTGCCAACAGTAGTTTTATTTACGGCACAAGTATTTTCGTCAGATCCCATATGTTTTTTGAATATTTATTCCTCAATAGCCATTATTTAACTACGGTTTTACTAAGAGGATAACCTTCTGTCGTTCTTTTAGCCTAATAACCTTTTCCATAGGCCGTGGATTGGGATTATTTCATGGGCTGAAAACTTGGTACGTCTTTAGTTGAGTTTAGGGGCAGTGTTGGAAAAATGAAATATTGAACAAACAAAAAAAAACGTAACGTGTTAATCTACTCAGATACTGATTGAGTCCAGGTCCATTTCCTCAACAAAAAAAACTTACGAAATATCCTAATTCTATAGTTCTTGGATAGTGAATTAGTGACCACAATTGAGTAGCGTTGATGCGTTTGCCAATTTGTTAAATTATTGCATATCTTCAATATCATTCATTTTTCAGTTTTTTAGGGGTGAAAATCATGATGAAAGTCCCAAGTTCTGTAATAGAATAAGGTAGGTAATATGTGCATCCAGGATATTTAGAAAAAAGTTGCGTTCCGCTATTAGGCTATTGTTTTTAAACATATATTTAAGTCTTCTTTTTTAATATAAGATAACACATTATGTGACCTATTTATTTTTCAGGTACATATTTCCTTCTCTACGACTTCATTGATTATTTCGAAAAAGACGGAGCAAGTCCATTGCAAAGGGATAAGTTCATCGATATCATCAATACAATTTTTAAGAACCGAAGTCATCTTGAACGGGAAGCTATCATATTTCAAGTAATATCATTTTTATAACAATGCAACCAATAATTTTTGAATCAGTTTACAATAATGTTAAATGTGAAAATGTGATTTTACAGTACACAGACTGGGATAATGTGACTCACGTCATCAGGAATCAACAGATGATTGCCGAAGCCGTTGGTGACTATTTTTTCATATGCCCGACGAATCTGTTTGCTCATACTTTCGCCTCACACGGTCTTAAAGTCTACTACTACTACTTTACTCAGGTAAATTACGATTGCTACTATTTTCACTTTATTTGTATTACTTTATTTTCTAAATTTATTAATTACATCGTAATAGAGAAAAAGTTTTTTTTTTTTCTTCCACTGGATTTGCAAATGGAGAATAAAATCGTACTCAGTGAAATGAATTTACTTTAATATTAGAATGATAGCATTGTGTGATGTGCACAGTGTAAGGAAATGCAGGTAGAAATTATTTTATTAATTTATTTTTTTCTTCAAATCCCTTTATTGATTAAATATAAATTTTTGACATCGGTAGAGATCCCTTAATACGGAATCGATAAATAAATTCACATTGTGCTTATTATATGTGATGTAGCTTAACTACATTTTATATATTGTATGAGGTTAACAATAATTGAATTAAGGTAGGCTCGTGTACAGAATACAAGGCAGAAAAATAACAAAGAAAATAGTAGGGCTCAATTTATAAATGCGTGGGTGCTAATACTGTCCTAAATCTGAAGAAACTAACTTAACCTTGGATTCCCGTACACCCCGTTGCCATTGATGCGAGAATCGGTCTGGGGTTATAGTGTTAAACATCGGATTTGGGAGGTGTTACGAGTAAAAATTCTTGACGTGTCTCCGATGGGTGAACTCACCCACCTACGGCACACCAAGGATGTATTACGCTGATTACGTTACAAACTGCCTTGGCCTGTGTAAGAGCTATTTTTGCACTTATTCTGCTGCTGTAAATCACAATGTCGTCGACGAAAACGATTACATTAGCTTTCTTGTAGTTTATCCCAACGATATCACACGTACTTTCTAAAAAGAACAAGAGGCAAAAACTGCTTCTTGAGGAACTGCACTGGTTAGAGGGAATAGGTTCGAGAGGCATTCTCCTACCCGTACCCTCACCGTGCTGTCCTACAGGAAGGAAACCAACATGGCATATAACTGCTCTGGGCATTCCCAGTCTTAAAGCTCACTCAGATTCAAAAGCCTCCGTGTAGTCCGACTAGATCATAGTAGTTGCTGTGTTCCTGTTGATACCGAAGTAGCCTTCGCTACAAGATAGCTTGTTTCCACGTTGTTGGGGAAGAAGTATCGCAACCTGATACATGAATTCTGCAGGTTAACAAGATGGAAAATCCATCTCCTGTCCTCAGCAGCAGCTTCAGCAATACAGCTTGCACCCTAGTGCTTGGTTTCCCTGACACCGGTGAAGAATCGCCTTGAGCTGCTTTAGGGAGACAAACTTATCATTATGTCCTGTCTCCAGCTACTGAGGTTCGTAGTAGTTACCTGTCCTAGTAGCTTTGTCAGCGGGGTAGTGGTTGGCCAGTATTTTCGCCTGCTTTTCCTTTGTGTAAAGGGTGTCACCGTTATGAAGACGCTTGAGTCCTTCTTGGTTGGTAGTGGTCTTAAGGTGCTTCCAAAACTTACAGTGATCGCTGTGTAAACTACGTCACCCTCTTCAAATTTCTTATCAAGTCATGAATTTGTGTTGTGAGAGAGTTTACTACTTTCTTGGTTTTACGACTTCTTGGTTGGTACCAGTTAGTCTCACAATTATTGCCTAGTGTAATAAGTCGAAGAATGTGGTCTGGCGGTTATTTAGCGTAGGTGGCTTCGGCTAAACTTAGGGATGGCAGTGCCAGCTGCATAGAACCTCTGTTAGGGAAGCTACCTATCGATCCACTTCCGCTGTAGTGTGGAGAACAGAACCATATGCGATTGGTGATATAGTTGTGCTTGATAAAGTTACCAGTTGGCCCGACTATAGTCGTACTTCGTGGGATGCGGTACCAAACCTCTACCGTCAATTGAATACAGGACTGGCAGATGGTCCGTCGTCGCAAGGTCCAGGGTATCACAATTATTTATCCTGTGCCGTAGTTTTGTGAGTAGGAATTCTACGGTTGAAGTCTGTCGACTGTCTCGTCAATGGGTGAAAGTGGTGCTCTGGGGGTGGACGACAGTTTAGGGCGCTTCTACCAATTGTATCCCAGCTGGATTGGTGGTTCAAGCCGATTCTCCGCCGGTGTCAGGGAAACCGAGCACCAGGGCACGACGGGATACAAACAGTGCTGCTCAAGCAAATGCCGAGGAGAGGGATAGTACAACTCGCAAACTTATACAACTCTTGTACAAGATTGCGGTACTTTCCTGACACATGGAAACAAGCCATATTGTTTCCGTTACTGGAAACCACCCAGCCCACTACCACCCGATCAGCTTGCTACCGTAAATGGGGAAAATTTTTGAGAAAATTCTATTGAATTATCTCAAAAATTACTGCTCGGAAAACGACTTTATTCCGCCAGAACAGACTGGATTTCAATCCAGTATGAGCGCAGAACATCCCCTTCTGAAGGTACAGTCAGAAGCTAGCCATAACTTGAATAGAAATATAGCCACGGCTATTATTTCGATTGACTGCACTCAACCATTCGACTCGGTGTCTCACGGGTCTCTGTATGAAGGGCTCTGCGACCGGGAATGGCCCGAGCAACTCTTTAATTCTGGCTAGCTTCCTGAAAAATAGATCGATGGGGGTGCGGATGGGTGATAGCTTCTCCGAAGCTGTGCCACTGGCCTGTGGAGTGCCCCAAGGAGCTGTTCTATCCCCTGTACTATTCAACGTATACACGTCTGAAATTGTAGGAGCCCGATATAAAAACACAACAGTTACTGCTTTCACTGATGACATAGCGGTGTACAGCAGCAGCATGAGCGCCAAGGTAGCTCTTAGACAGGCTGAAGTAGCCTGTAACCAGATCAGTGAGAGATTGGGGAGACTCAATAACTCTGTAAATGCAGGTAAAACTTACTGTGTAATTTTCTCTTTCCAAAAGAGAAAAAGTCCACTGCCTACTACTTACACAGTAGGAACGCAGAAAAACTCACCAGCCAACAACCTAGTATATCTGGGGATTAAAATGGACAGACACCTCCATTTTAGTAACCATTTTGCGAAAGAAGTTTAAGCAAACACGCATGAAGTTTTACCGGCTTACGCATTTATTGACTTCCCCCAATCTATCACTGCGTCTGAAGCTGTTGATCTACAAGAGTATACTCAGGCCCACACTGCTGTATGGCGCACCGCTTTTTCGTCATCTGACGAATACGACAGCTCGCGACTCCAATAATTTCAAAACGCTATACTGATGAAAGTGGTCAGAAATACTTCATTCGAGCAGTGAAGCAATAGTGAACTTCACGAGATCTTTGATTTGCCTACTGTGGATGAATTCATCCAACGTAGACATATCAAATTTGTTGACTCCTACAGTACTTGACAAACTCGGTGTTTAACACGATAACCCCTGCTCCGTTGCCCTATCGATGGCAGGACTTTAGACTTAGGTTCTAGATATAGGTTTAGTTTTTATTTTTTTCCCGGTTGTAAGCTGAAGGGGAGCTTCATCACCAAGTGTTGTGTATGTGTTTGACTTTTTAACATCAATCTGAAATTGTATTATATTTATGCGCTCCTTAGAATGCATCAGCGCAGAAAGAGGAGAAAATTGTTAATCAAATTTGTTGGTTCATTGTAAAACTTATCAATAAAGAGGTTTTGAAATAAAAAAATGGGTTTCCCCAAGTTTACCTTAATCATCAAGTGATGGGGCCTGACATCAAATGTGTTCAGTGGCGGAGCCACTTGGATTTTTCTTTGTTTCTTAACGCATATAATATTAATATTGTTTAAAAATTTTAATTTATATACTAATAAAAATTGACCAGTGATTGGCTCCTTGTACTGCATGCTTTGCATTGTAAGCAGTTTCTGGCAAATATTCTTGACTAATTAAGCTTAAAAGAATTATACAATTAAAAGGGGACTAGGTGGTGGTGCTCACCTTCGGACTACATAAGGAACTTAAAACTAATCTTACATACTAACTTAAAACTAGAGCGTTCCTGCCTCTACTGTCTTCTGCCATTGATGGGGAAACAGAGAGGGGAAAATCGTGTTAAACATGGGGTTGGTGATGTATTATAGCGAATCAAAGAATTTCATATGTCTACGGTGAATTAATTCATCCTGGTGGTTAGGCCTTTCAAAATAAATGGATGTAATTTAGGACCGGTTTGACAATTGGTGTATTCATGTAATGCCACACTTTCGAATGGTTTTGGACTATGCCTTTCATGTCTTTAATTGAAGTACAGTATATTCAAATGATGATCATTGAAAATTTTATTTTGAGCTTGCTCACTAATATGTTAACCTTAGTTATATACTGAGTACTTAGGTACAAAGTATGTTTGAAAATATTTACTACGCTCGGCTCTAAAATTCTTAATTCTCATCTTTGTGCTAGGGAGCGCTCGGAGTATTGCAGTACCGTGTTATAACTCTGGCCAACATGGTGCACTCGGTTCCCAATTTACCTTTACACAGTTTTAATGTAAATAGACTAGTAAGCTGTATATGACATATAAAAAAAAATTCTAAAGTTTAATTGAGTTTGATAAAATATTTTCATAGTAATATTATAAGTTTATTTGTAGAATCGGGCTATCGCGAAGAGTTGCTGCGACATCATTTTTAATTCGATTGGGCGGTTGTAACTCTACAGAGAATTATGTCAGCCTAATAATATCCTCTGTCAAGCACGAATAAAGAAACTCTGCTTTCAAACAGGCGTTGGGCAATGTTGTTTGATTGTTCTACGATAGTGTTCGTAAAAATAACACAATCCATACGAAATTTCAAAAGTATCCTCATAAAAACTCCAGATAGTAAACAATAAAAAGAAGTTTACGAAAGAAAAAAACTTGACGTAAAAATGTTACGTGGGAGGCCACTATGTATACAAGACACTGCAAAGTATTTCCTAAACCATCTCGGTTGCTTAAAATTACTTTAAAATAATGTAAATGTCCAAAATATTGACCAAAAACTGCCTACTAAAATAGGGCCAGTCAATGTTTTTGGGTTTATAAATTATATTTCTAATGTCTAGTCTATCGTATTAATAAGAATAATAATTAGTATAGTAATTTTTATAGAATTTTATCATACAGTTGGTATTTGCTAATTGTGAGTGATGTTATACATTGTCCCCTGCTCAGTAAGTTTACATTACAGTATGACGCGCTCCCTCCCACTATGTACTAAGTGCCCCAATAAATTACAAGTTGGTGATCTACTAGTGTTTTTTACTCCATAACCACTGTCCCAACAATGTCATTATATGAAGGGACTGGAAGCTTTTTTGGTAGAAATATTATTCAATCTCTTTTAACATTTAATATTTCCTAAACCACGAGGGAAAAAATAGCTTTTGATCTGGAACTTGAAAAAGCCTAATAGTCGGACTAGATACTTAATAAGGGACCATTTTTTCCCATGTTTAATTAATTTTGACATACTTGCCATTATTATTTTTAATCAGAATAAGCTCGGAGTGATTTGGGGTGTCATTAACTGTGCGTTTAAAATGTTTGATTAATTGAATAATTTTCCCCGACATAAAAACATAGACAAAAGCCACTATATGAAAGTTGTTTTTTGGGATTTATTTTGGCGTAAAGCCCTCAGGTCGTCTACTTCTTTGTTTCTATATTTAAACTGATTTGGGGTACCGGACGGGGCCGGGGAGATCTCTTCTGAAGCTCAGTTATTACCGATTCCCTTCCGTTTCGGTTTGAAAGGAACTTTTTGAATGATAATCCATAATAAATTTTTATTTTACAGTAACAATTACATTCAGTCCATGAAAGCCTATGATGATATATAAAAAAAAAATGTTATTGTTTAGTAAATTCTGAGAGGTATAGTATTTTTTATGTCGCTGGCTAAGACAAGCTAGGAAAAAATGGTCCTGCTTTTGCTCTTCCATTCCATTCTATCTTTTATCTTGTCTCTCTGACAAAATCTACTTTATCTAGAATTAATCTTTTAAAAATTATAAAATGAAAAAGTTGTTGTGTATACAATGGTGCTTTAATTTAACAAATATCTTTTCAGAGATCAAGCAACCACATATGGGGTGAATGGATGGGTGTAATGCATGGTGATGAAGTGGGATATGTGTTTGGGCATCCTATCAATGAGTCCCATCAATACAATGCTAGAGAAAGGGATCTATCTCACAGAATAATGCAAGCCTTCTCCAGATTCGCTCTGACAGGGTATGTAAAAATCAATATATAATACATCACATATTTATTAATTTTTATATTATTCACTGTGGTTTAGCACAGTGATTAATGGCAATAAAATATGTTTTTTTTTGCAGGTCAGTAACTTTTTCTATCCAGTTTTATTGGCAGTAGGGGGGAGGGCGCACATTGACAGTTTGCACAAACAAAATTTTATAAATCCAACTATTGTATATGAGCCCATTCATGAAAATTATTACCACCAGTTGCTGTGTGAAATCCACACTGTATCACTCAAGTCATTTGTACACTCATTTTAAGCAGTTGAAACTTTTGACTTCTTTTACAAAGTTACTGTGCTTGGTGTAGCCTTTTTGACAGTCTAACCAGTCATCCTTAGTCCTACAATTAGCAGTAATGTGATAAGCATTGATATAAAATGAAAATATTAACATATTATAATGAAAATGATTAAATTGTCATGATGAGATAGGGGCTGACCAAAAGTTGATAGTATAGTTGTAGATGGCGGAAGTACTAATGTGGCTACCAGCTCTTAACCCTAAGATAGGTTTATTTAACTGAATTCACTGTTTTATTTTTATTCTAGTAGCAACTCATTATCCTCATGAAGCTGAGTCAACCCCAACCAAACTCATCCTCCACAGACAAAATTGTTGGGTGAGCCGGAGATGGAACTGGAGAATACAGGAATTGTCCAATACTAACGATAGATTGTTAATTAATTTAGCAAAACATTAACTCTACAACAGAATATGAGCATACTATTACATGTGACACTGGTCGATAGCTTGGGCGGCAGGGAAACAATAAATTAATATATTATCAATTTTGCTGGGTTTTCATCTGTAATATTGGAATTTATACCATATAAAATTAATTTAAATATTAATTAATTTGGTAGTAAATCAGAACTTTGTGATTTTAATTATCTATAAATATTTTAGAAAACCAGTATCAGATGACGAAGATTGGCCTACTTACACAAAAGAGCATCCACTTTATTACATATTCAATGCAGAGAAAAGTGGTACTGGCATTGGTCCACGTGCAACAGCATGTGCTTTTTGGAATGATTTCATGCCACAATTAAACCATAGCCCAGGTAAAAATCATCAAAATACAAGTTTTATTTTGCCTGCTTACTTACTCAATATATAAGCATTGAATAATAATATGAATCATTCAAATATGTAGGTTTGTAGTTTCTTCAACTTCCATTATCTTCTTTATCAAATATTTATGTTCAATTTATATTAATGGTCTGAGGTACGTACATTGGCATGTTTTTATTTGTTTTTTGTGATTTTTTTCTGAATACTTAAGTCATTTTGTTAGTGTTCACTTATGATATTTAAAAAAAAATCCTTGTTCTACTCCCTAATCTACTCTCAGCTGTTCAGGTCCTGTTTGATTGCTGCTCAGATATAACCTCATATTTTATTGTTTGTTCTTTCTATGTGTTGGTATTCAATATTTAATGACCCCAAACAATTTATCCATCTACTTAAACAGTATAAAGGATTTCTGCAAATGAGCAGGCAGGTAAGGGTTTTGCATGCTACTAGATTCTACTGGGTAGCCAACTAAAGATAAGCTATAGGTACAATTTACCAAATACTCTGTTATCTTTACCAAATAGAAATTTACCAAATACTCTGTCTAGGTTATTATAACTGTTATATTTACCAAATTTTAGCCAACTTCCTTGGTCAGAAATTTGGGTTTTGTTTTTCAATAACATTCCTAAATACTATGCGATTACAATTACTTTGGTGTATTATTTAGGCTCTATTTGTTTTTCGAGGTATTAAGAATGCAAAACTGGGTAAACTGTTTTTTATAATCGACTGTTCTTAGTACTAAAACCAAATTCTCATAAGTATGATGCTTTTTATTTACTGAAATAACAAAGACTTCAGAAATAACATTCAAACTAGCTTGAAAATGTATGGAATTACATATGTTATTTTTTATAAATAAGAGTATTATTTCCTATAATTATACATTTTGTTCTATAACATCCAGATTTAAATCCTGTAACATCATGATTCTATTTCTTCTGCATTTGGTTGACAATCTTTCTTAAGAGGTTCTATTTTTAAGTTACTCACTCTTACTAACTTTTTCTTGTGTTTTTACTACTAAGCTTCCCCCTTCCATCTTTAATGTCTGTTCTATTTTTTTTAACCATTTACTCAATGTTCTGATTTTGTTACATACATCATTTCATATTTTTTCAGCATTTGTTTCAAGTTTTTCATTATTTTTCAAACATTTTTTGGATTGCTAGAAGCATTTAGGTGATACTTCGAATATTGGTATTTTCCTCACTACTATACTTAATGAAACCACATGCACAATATACTTTCACCCACCTCAATGTGATTGGGTTTTCTGCTACCCTTTTTTTTTTTTTTTTTTTTAAATTTAAGCTGTTCTTTAGATTATCTTCCCCATAATATTTGATAATAATATGCTCAATCCACTCCCTTTAAGCATTCACTTACAATAGTATTATTGGTTCTTGTGCATCATATTTTCTATTTCATATTAACATAAATTATATATAGAAATTTATATATAATTTAAATGATAGTTTTCTAATAAAATCGATGATAAACAGAGTACATTCTTAATTATTGGTGGGTGTGTGGACTCATCATGTTAGCTTCATGATTCCTTAGCTGTCTCCCACTCACTCTCACTTTTTACTAACTTCAAATCATTCTAGTCTTTCTCCTGTGAACGTCTGCCATTAACTGAATAACTTCTGGTCTATCTCCTCTTGACCACAAACACTACTCCACCAACCATCCTTGGCTTTCCCAGGTCATTAACACTTGATACTTAGTTTCATACTTCTGAGATCCAAAACACTATTTTTAGACACATTAGTTCAGCAGATAAGCACTTTATAAAATTAACTTAATTGTTAGTTTGTAAAAAATTATTAAAATTAACTAATATTTAAATGCATAATATTGGAAAGAGTGAACAAAAATGAACATCCTTAGACATAGACAGTCAGTTGTTATGAGGACATAGCTGCAGCCAGTCCGCCTGGAGATATAGACATATGCAATTGATAATCAGAAGTTATTAAGAGATAGGCATGGTTGGTTGACTGTTATAAATAAGATCAGTGTTGGTTATATGCACAGTGAATTATTAATTAGCAGTTGAAGGAGGCAAGTAAGGTTGTTGTTTGACAATAGAAATCAATAGGTTTCATGATGTATAAAAGGTATTATCAGAGAAGTGAAGTGGTAATAGCAAATAATTTATTTAATCAGATTAGAACCGAAGAGAAGAAAAAAACATCCAGCAAATATAATGTTGTAATTATTTATAATTTTTAATTTATTTATGTAAATTTAATAATCCATTATTATCAACTTTTAAATTGGAAGGTAGAACTCTACCTGAGATAATTAAGCTTATATTTCTTATTTACTTAGATAAATTATTATTTCAAATCAATTTATAATCTTGTAAAAGTTAAAATCAGCGCAATAGATACTTAAACAAAAAAATTAAATTATTAATTATTAAACTATTAAGCATGTCGCTGAGTTGTTGATTATATTGGTACCAATTTCAAAGGATAAGAATATTGTGTTAGAGCTCTCTTAGGTGCACAGACTGTATTGGAAATAGTGTGATATCAAGGATTCCTATTCCAGGATCTCCCATACTAATTTACTTTACTTACTTGTGTGAAGGCCCGCCTCTATTTCTTTCTGCAACCACTCTTTTCTTATTGATTTGGAGAAGACTCATTGCGCCACCTGTTGCTTTGTCCTTCCACCTCAGTATTGTCCTGCTTGCTTCTCTACCCTGTGAAACTCCTTGGCACCTTAGATTCTTCCAATCAAGCAAGATTTTCCTGCTCAGTTGAGACCATGTCTGAGCTGCATATGTAAGAACTGGTCACATAAGGGTCTAATATAACCTGGACTTTGCCTTACGGGGAGGATACTTCTCATATGACTCAATAAGCTAAAATAGCGCTTATTGGCATCTGCAATTATTTTCTATATTTCTGCCAAGATATCATTGAATTAATTAACCAGAGAGCCAAGGTAAGTAAAGTCAGTTATCTTTTCATAAGTGCAAGAACTCAATGCCAATATTTGTACTAGTGGTTGATTATGAAATAGAGCTGATCTTGAGTAGGTCTAGAAAGAGTATTTTAGGTTATAACAAAGAGTAGGACTATAATGTTCAGCTATAGCTAGGCAGCTAAATCAGGCTATTAAAAGATGTCTTTGTTGTCTGGATGCCATCCTCCGTCTCTGGTAACTTTTTCCATGGCTATATTTATTTATTATTATTATGTTTATCTACTATAGACAGGTGGTGTCAAAATGTACTGTACTGCTGCCAAATCCAATATATGGCACATTGTTCCTATGCAATTAATAATATACATAACAAACAAACCATACTTCATTTATACCAAGTCACTAAACGCTGACTTTTAAGCACAATACATCAAAAATTTAATGAAGCAGAGGTAAAGTGCATCATCCAAACCACTCTAACATTGCAAACTCTATAAACTCATATCATACAGGTAACTAACAGGTTTGTTGAAATTTTTACCTGATACAGTTGCTACTTAAGCCAAGCACTATGAAATACACCCACTTAGAATGATACATATTTTTCTAATGGTTATTTCTACTGATGTGGTGCAATATTTAACAAACATATTAATTTTTCAGATGACAGTTATGAATGCAATCCAAGAGATGAAAAGCCACCAAACTATACGATGAATAGTACCATGATGACACCCGTTGAAGGAAGTGGATGTGAAAGACTTCATTTTGCCTGGAGCTGTATAACAGTCTGTCTAACCCTCATTATATATGTAAAATGAGTAGATTCGGAGATCCTTAGTGGTGAGCACAGCACGCATAGGGCCTAGGGTAGCCGATGCACAATAGCTTCAGGCTAAGGCCAACAGCGTGACACGGAAAGAGTATGTTTGTATTAATTGTTTTACAAATATTTATATATACATACTTATATATATATACATATATGATCACATATATATTATTATATATATATATATATATAAATGTGAAAAATAAACCTAATTCCTTCCTTTATTGAATATAATAGAAGCTGTAAACAAAAAACAAGTTGTCAAATTTGTGATATCAAAACATATCGAAAGCAATGAATCAATTTTTACTGATATAGATTGCAAAAATTGCTCTTTTGTTCTTGCAACACATTTACAAAATCATACTATTGTTAATTTTGAAAAAATCTATCACTTAAAAGATTAAAGTAAAATACATTGATGAATTTATATTTTGAAAGTTGTGAGTGGCATTATATTAAAATATTTTTATGAATGTAAAAAGAAATCAATTAATATATATGTTATTATAAACATATCAGTATAAACATATCATTTAGATATAAGATTAATGTTAAATGTAGCTTACAATAGTGTATTTTCAGGGTAACTGTACTCATATTTTCACTAAAACTATAATATTGTTAAACTTAGCTGTATCCTTACCTACTTGGCTGATATTTATTGTTAATGATTAGACACTAACTAAACATATCATAAACAGAAATATTATATGTACCTACTAAGTATACATAGTTAAGTTTATATTTCAGTTATATATTTTATGACGAAATGCTTACATATCGCAAATAGATGGAAACTATTGAATGTTTATATGTAGGTATGAGATGAAATGGATTAGTGTAAAGATTGAAGATTTTATGAGTCTACTGTATACCCTATAATGCATACTTATAATGCAGTAATAGTTCTTAAAGAAGATCAAGATAGTAAGACATCAAGTTATCAACAAATTCATATTTTCGTACTCTACTGCATTTTTTTATTAGATCAAAACCCCGAATATAGAAAATGTAGAATTGCTCACAGTTAGATACGTACATAAAGGTATGTATAAATATATTAAAAATTGTCCACTATGACATGGTATATTATACGCCTAATTAATTGTAGGGAACATTCAGGACAATCTGGTACCATTTAACAATAACTATTAGCTCAATACTGAATTGTATGTGTTATATAATAGATGTGAATTCTAAAATTACCCAGAACCTACTTTACACGGAAGGACTTGTTAGTTATTTTATTAACATTTCTTACTGCCATCTTAGAAAAAAAACTTGCAAAAGAAACTTAATTTAAAAATAAATTATTGTATTGGCAGGTCCTAAACTAAGGCCTAGTATTTTATCTATTTCTTAAGTTTTATTTAGTTGATTTCATTTACTGTATATATATTTCATTTGCTACCAAATGCGTAATATTGTCGCTTTTTTAATGGACTGATGACTATGTTTAACACAGACTGTTGTTAAAATTTAAAGAAAACAAGTTTTATGAAGGTTTTAAGTTATGTCAGGTTTAAGTATGCATGTAGGTTGTTCATGCCTACCGTCCACATTCAAAACAGAATTTGGGATTTTGTATAAAAATGTCAAAAATATATATATTAAAAAAAGCTTCAATACATGTGTTAGTGCTACTAGTAGGTGATTGCAGTGGATAAACACATTTTAGTTTTCTTAATCAGTAAATTTTATGAGTTTGAACATCCACATCGCATTACTAAATTATTTATGCCAAAAGACCAAAAGAATTCGCACAATAAAGTAGGTTTCAAGCGCACAGTCAATTAGTATTTTTATGAAAATCAAAATCACACTTGATAGAGAAATCATAATTTCTGTAAGATTCCTAGTGCCTGTAGAAAAAATTTCCACTTGATGCTACCTATTGTATAAGCATATGTATAAATTATATATAATAAAGAGAGCACTAAAGCAAATTGCTATAAAGCTTGTAGACAATGTTTATTTCTATAGAATATATTTTCTTTAATGTAGATTAACTGGTAAACATTAAGCGAGTTTGAGATACTGTGTGAACTCCTGAAAGAGAATTATGAAATTGTAACTGTATTGGCTAAACTATTATCAATAATTATGTAAATGCATAACAAACATGTCTCACGTGTATAATTAAGATAGCTCTATGATTAGTATGACTATGTTAATATTTATGTAATAATAACTCTGAGTGTTGCTTAAATGTTATCTTAGTTATATGTTTAAAAAAAAAAAAGGTTAGATAACAATTGTATATTAATTACATTTTATACATATAATACATGTTAGGATGACTATATGGCTTATAGGTACTTGTGATATAATTTTGTTTTGTTTTTAATTTTTTGAAAAGTATTATATGGATCAGAGTTTATGTAATGTTATAATTTATTAAACAAAATTTTAATAGAGTCCAATAAAACCTGATAAAGATTTATTTATTAAAACAGGTTGTGAAATAGTTGTAGGATTAGCAATTTAGTTCTTTACCATTTCTTGACAATTTTTGTTTAGCTTTTAGTAATGTATTTTACAATCAAATGAACTCTATAACCTTACTTCAGTATTCAAATTGTAATTTACAACTATTTTTTTAATAAACTCCTCTCTTGAATGAATATTAACATTTATATCAATGTAAAGCACATATTTTTCTATCATTGATAAGAAAATGAAAATTGACGACAATGCACTATGAGGTTTTCGTCAGGGATACCCAGATTGGCTACTCTGTATATTTGACAAGCTTACCTTTTAGGAAAAATTGGCATGTTTGCCTCATACACTACCTGTATGTATTTACTGTTAGAATATCCCCAGAGACAAAATTATTTTAGTGTATGACCGGCCTATGTCACATACAAGGAATAGTCCAATTAGTAGTGACAACAAAGAAACAAAAATGTCATTGTAGTGTAAAAGTAAACCATATTTATACATGCATGTAAATATATGCATTAAAAGTTGTAGTTACTAATAGTCCTTAATGTGTTTAAGACAAAGTTTTAGGCATTAACTGCAGTAATTCTTCCAACTGTTCTTCATTCAAAAACCTTGTATGTGCCGAGAATCTAACGAATGTTTGTTAGCAACAGTTGATTTTGTTAAGGTGCATTTATTTTCCTGATGTAAGAATAAATTAGGCTGTCTTCATATAGATCCATATATGAGGAGATTACAATTTTCTTGTGTAGATGATTTGAAGTTACCTATTAAAGACTTCATAACAAAACTTAATGTGTATATATAGAGGCATAACGTGTATGCGTTGAACATTGCTCGAATAGGTAGTAGAAATATGTACGATATTTATAAATATATAACACATTTTATACTATGTAAAGTGTAAACCAACCATGCAACCTAATTTAAAAATATGTTGTGAATACTAAATGCAATATTTTGGATTATAGTCTGGTGATTATCAATAATAAAAAAAAATATTAATAGAATACTACCCATCATTCTATTAATGTATTATTTTTGTAACTGAAAATGAATGTTCAATAAACCTTTTATAATAATATACTTATTTGGAAAATCATTAAAAAAGTTTAGCTCAAAACTTATTTAATCTTTGTCAAAAGATCGTGGGCTGATTGAAAAAAAATAATGATTATTTCTCCTCACAAACTCATGTCATGTGAATATTATCAAATCTAGTTTCCAGAGGGAAACCAGAAAATATTACTATTTAGGAACTCATGACTTATCATAGAGTTTATGTGCTCAATTTTTATAATTCATCTTGTATATCAATATTATTTGTTGAAGAAAGGTTTCCATTTTTTAAGTTTATTTTACACTTATAAATCTAAAATGATACCACTGTGATCTTGTCTATCTGAAGAGGTTAATTTTATTTGATTTAAAGATAGTCTTTTTTAGTTATAATTAAATTGTACACCCCACCCCATTAAAATATGTATCGTTGATCACGAGATATAATTGTGAAATTTGGAAAATCATTTATAAAATATTTAATTAAAATGAAGGGTTAAGGGAGATCTATCATCAAAGTTATTATAAGTTCATAATAAGTCTGATGATGTCTTATCTCAAATATACTCCGAGTGAGACAATAAGGAAAAAAAAAGTTCGTGTTATCCAAATCGAAGTACAATAAGAATTTAAATAGCTTATTTTTCTTGAAAATTTTAAATTGTCATATAAAATATATCTATTTACAAATACTTACTTATAGATTAAAATATATAGATATATATATATATTTGCAATTTTATAAATACAATGAGATAAATATATATTAATGCAGTACAATATTTAAACCTCACATAAGGTATTTTACTATCAATAAGAGCAAAAAAATAATTAAATTTGATGAATTTATCTAAATGATTATATATATATATATGAATACATGTATGTAAGATTAATTAGTTTGTATGGTTGGTTAAGTAGATCTAGTTTAGAGAGCTTCAGCTTGGCCTACATGCTGTTTCATATGCTACCTTGTGGCGCCTTGGGAGCTATGCTCATCCCATGATACCTTCTTTAAATTAGAATTAGAAAATGCCTTTCTATCTGAATATCCCTAACATAGATTGTTCCCGAATAACTTATAGAGTAGAATCTAATGTACAGCTTTCGTGGTGTCTATAGCACTTAGATTCTAAACTGTAATAAATCAAATTTTTCGATAATGATATTAATACTGTAAACAGTGTGAGGGCAGAGTTTTTCATAATGGATTCTATCGGGACTGTAGTTATATTTTTGTACTTTGAATTCTGTTGTATTAATTTTCAAACTGTTTCACACAAAAGCAGTATTTATATATTGTAAAGTGCAGACACTGAGTTTACATTCTATAAATATATAATAAGCGAAACTATACATATCAAATAAAGTGATATCATGATATAAAATATGAAAGAATAATATAATGTATTTTGAAAATTGAATTGTATGTTTTTATAAAAAAAATTCTTCAAAGCATAATTTTCTAATACCCTGGAATAACGAGGTTAAGACAATTTATCTATTATTATCAAGTTTTTTAATTAATTGTGTTAAGATTGTGAAGAATATAACCTTAGTCAAATATGAAGTGCAATAATTATTGATGTTTTCTAATAACAGTACGGAACATATCACATCTTCCCCAAGTATGTGACAGTCCCAAGCGACATGACCAATATAAAAGGCATCATTGCTTTTGGTTCCAAGTACAATATTTTTAAATTGACCAATGGTCTGCTGTATTGAAAATATAAGAATTTCCAATTTTTTAAAATTTTTTATTATAATCTAAATTTGATGCATTCCATTGGTTTAAGAACATTTTCATTAACAAAATTAACTTTAAAAATTTTTGTTTTTAATTTTTTTGGAGTTGAAAGGGGGGAGGGGTGTAATATTAGGGAATCAATAAAAGAAATTATAATTTGTTGTTATAAAACTTATAATGTGAATTAACGTTATTTTATGTGTAACCATAAATGGAATATTAGGTTTAACAATTGAACAACATTTTCTTGTTTTTTAACTACTTATTTACATAAATTATCACTATTACTTAACCAAATTTGAAAAATATACTATTAAATTGAGTTTAGAATTTCAAAAGTAAAACAAAAAATAGATCGCCACAACTGTATTAATTTGTTTATTTATTTATTAAAATATTAGAACTAAATCTTACTTTATAAATCTAACTCTGATGCTTACTCACATTTTAATTTAAACTATTGGGCCAGAAAGAAAATGTGTGTGATATTCTACTTATTTATTCCTAATTGTGTCTCTATTTTTAACGACTTATTGCTTTCAGAGTAAAAAAAAATTAAATTATCCTTTAGTGAGTGAAAAATTAAACTATTGTCTCTTATCTGAAAAATATACTGTTTTCTAGTTCAAATCAATAATGGATTTGAAGAAGTTAAGTGTTTCATAAAAAAACATTAAAGTATAGAACATTTTTGTATGTTGATTTTATCTATTGAATTATAACAGGACCTTTAAAGGATATTGTTTATGTAAATATAAATATAAAATAATAGTCATTTGCACACTTTTAAACATTAATCTAATTTTTTTTTCAAATTTGTGATTACATTTTTAAATTTCCCCAAAACACATATGTACTTTAAGACCCTTGGCGCCCTATGTAACTGAAAGATTTTATGTAATGAAACTATCATGTAGTTTTTATGTAGGTGCAATATTTCAAATTTAAAAAAATGAAATTATTTTCATTGTGTGAGTAAGTTATCATTTTTTAAAATAAATTTATTCTCAACTACTTGCAAGTCACAATTTAGAAACAAATTTTTAATCTTGAAATGTGATCTTAGTTTTTTCATTGATGATTAAATTTTATAATTATTTTTTTTATCAAATGCCAATCTTTGGCTTTTAAGCCAATCGGCAAAAATAAATACAAACTGTTTTACTATTAAAAAAATATTGTTAGAAATTTGATTTTTTAAAAGAAGAAATCTTTTCTTATTAAGTAGCACAAACATTTTGTTAGTTAAAGATCTAAGCTATTGAATGTAATATACTTAATGAATTGTGAACTACTTTTTTAATGGAAAATGTATTATATGTTAAATGATAAATGTGTGTAATTTCTGTTTTTCAACATAAATGTTTGTATCCATAGGACAATGTCAGTATGAAAATGTTTATACATTAAATATAAGTCTTATGTGTCTGTGAGATAGTGCTTACTTTCCAATTTTTACATGCGCTTACTCAACCAAGTAAAGTAAATTATGTTTTCTGATAATGATTATTGGATGGTATCCCATGTGTAAGGGAAAATCTAGGGAATTTTCTTTGCAGAGTTAGATATTAACTGTTTATTACCCATGCCTGAGTCTATTTTTTTTTTAACAGCACAATGTTTTTTATACTTTCTGGGAATCATCAACTGAAATAATAAATTAACAAATTTCATCTACAGTAAATAATATTCTATTCTAAAGTGACTTTTTTTTTGAGGTATTATTGGGTTCTTGATTAGTAAAAAGCAATCAATGTTACTAATCATATAATTGAAGCTTTAAACAGCCACCTGGGAGAACAAACCATCTCTGCCTAATGTTATGGGTGGTACACAGTCTTTATGATTATATACAGACACAAAAAAAGTTAAAGGAAATATAATACATAAGAAATCTTCCAATGATAAATTATATATATAAATAAACACTACTATTCAAATATCTCAACACTCTTCCTCATATAATAGATTTCTTTAGTCCAACTTCCTGTAAAAGTCTTGATTTTATAGCTTCCTGGTAGCTATCCGGTACTGATGAGTTTTCTGTCATAGCATTCTGTAGTAGCTCTGTCTAAAAGCTGTTTGTCAGCATGGAGGGTCATGGACAGACAAATAAGGCTTACAGGTATAATTGTCCTCAAACCTTGTCAAGGTTCCTGCTTACTTCAATCCATCTGTCTAAATCAATCTCAGATTGGAGTAAATTTAAAATTCGCCTATTTTACTAGCCTATCACAGCTCCTGAGTGTAAGCTGGTTATCTTAGAATACCCCTGTGACAGAGTTTCATTATTTCTATTTTCCTATTAGAATTGGTCTAAATACATACCTAAGACAAAATGCATAGCTTCATAACGTACATGATGAGGTATCTAATGGAACATTACAGTCAATAGTATAGAAACTATCCATTTTTAAATTTAATAAAACATCAATGACGCAACCACCTTTGAGTCGATAAGGACGACAAAGGTTTATGCTGTAGTTTGTTTTTTGGGGGTTTATTTTGTTATAAAACCTTCAATTCATCCCTGACAGCTCTAGACCCTTGGCTGCTATAGTAAGTTCATAGATTAGATGGTGTTGAGGAACTAATGATGTTGGATATCACCCCTAAAACTTACTTTCAGTTTTCTTTACAGGATTCACTATTTCTTTATCCAACAGCTCTCATTTTCCATTATTGGTTACATTAACCCTTGACCAGACCAATCCCCTTCAGAGAAAATACTGATGGGAAAAGATCGAAACTGACCTGGATCCCCATAGCCAGTGGTAGTAAGGCAAGCTAAGTTCAGAGATGGGAGAATTTTGCAATTTAAAATTAAAATATTTTTAAAGTAATAAAATGGTAATTTATTAATTTTTAAAAATATTCATCATAGTCGCATTGGTCAATAAATATATAAGACTATCATTTGTTAGAACATATATTTGATACATTCAGTATAAAAATAATTACATTATTAACTTAATTTTAAGTAACAGTTTTGACTTTTAATACATTTAAGACAGGTAAACATTTCTTTTAAGGAAATTTCCTTACCTAAAACAATTTAATATTTAAAAAAACAATTAAATGTACAAAATGACACTCCATTTGGCACTACTTATTAACGAATCAAAGAGTAGTTTTATTTCGAAAAACAACAACATTGCACTCTTTTCAAAACCTACTCTTTAGAAAGGAAATATTTACAAAAACACCTGTAGCACCCTATCACCTAATTCTATTCAGATAAAATAGATAATGAACATCAACATTAATTACAAAATATAATCAGTACATGATAAATACAATGATCATTAAATATTTTATCCATTAAAAAATATACAATCTTAAATATAAATTAATCTGATCTAAATACATATATGTACAAAAAATACAATGTCTTTTAAACAGACATGGGAGTTAAGGTGTTTAATATAAATATAAACATTATAATTCATTTTTAAATCAACTCTCTCCTTAGGAATTCAAGTTTTATAAAATATATGTTTTTTTACTTCCTAAAGTTAATTCTCCGTTTAGTTCATATAAAGAAAATAATACAACTGCAGTTCTCTATTCATTATTTAGAAAGGAGTTGTCAGTATTTAAGAGTACACATGTTGTTTGTTTCAGAAATAATGAATACTGCACTTTTTCGTTCTTCACTGCACTTCTTTATTGGTTCTTAGCACTGCTCTGTCTTTCTTACACAAGTGCTTCACACTTGAAAAGTTATGGTGCTGTAAAAGGAGACATGTATTACATATTATCACTTTATTGAAGAAAAAAATACAATAAAGTATTCATAACATTTACCTGCACATACCAGCCAATTTCTACTTATAAAGAATCAAAGTTTGAAATATCACTGCCATTGCTCTGAAAAAAACATTTGTTTCACTTTCATTTGTTAATGTATACACTAAATAATTATAAAAAAAACCTACGAGTTCCTTATACACAGATGTAAACTTCTGGACGAACCAAGTAATAAATTAATCACTAAAATTATACTGACAAACAGGCAATCATATTTAAATTAACTATTTGAAAAATATAGAACTGATTTTAACAAGTTCATTCATTGTCTGATGTTTGCAATTGAGAATACAAAACTTAGCTGGCATAGTCAGAAGTAAACATTACCCAACACATAAAAAGGATGAGGAATGCTTAATGCATCATCTGCCCTTGGGTTATTTTTTTTAATCAATTTATTTTCGAAAACTGTATAAATTGTATTTCCCAAGTTGTAAATATCAATTGATGAAATGAGTATCCTTGTTTTATGGAGCATGTAGATTTAAATAAACTCCCACAGTGCAGGGATGCTGTACTGTAGAAACAAAAAAAAATTATAAAGCCTTTTCAGTTTTTGGATGGGACAGGAAACAAATGTAAAATTATAAAGTAAATGTTTAAAGACTGGGGGAGGGGGGTTTGGCTGACATCAGCATTTTAGTTGATACTACTTATCATAAAATGTGTAGCCTAAGATATTTTTAATAAACCTCTGGCTATTGACTTAGTATGTCCACAGACAAATAGTTTTTATTTTAAGTCACAAACATAAATAAAGTCCTTTTCGGCTTGAAGAGTAAGTACATTGAGCAAACCAGAATAAATCGACAATGTAATAATTTAAAATTTAGGTTTTTAAAAAAAAAATACATGAGTAAATTATTTTGTCAAGAGCGATCTTGGATTGGTGAAAGAAGATGATGTTATACTTTCAATAGATTTATTAGTGGAGAATGTTTTCACATACAATGAATAGCTGCATCGAGTCCTGATAATAAAAAATGAGAGATACTAATATTTTTAAATCGAGATTTGAACACAAGAGCAGGGGAGCACCAATTATTACCAGATTAATTTCAAATCGTCAATAATATTACTGCACATCAAGTATCTAAAGAATTATAGAAAAATAAAAAAGTTCAAAATTTCATAAAGATGTGTGATGACAATAATCTGGTAATCCTTGATGACTGAACTAATGGATATAAGTTAGGAAAGTTTATATACATTGGCAGGCAAGGTCGCTTGGTGAGTGACTTATGTTGTGCTTTAACTCCTTTACTTATGTAGGTACTTGATTTTGTCGTCCTGGAGATTCTTTCAGATAATTTACTGCTAATATTTTCATACAACAACAAAATTACATTTCACGTCTACAATCAACAGTTTCTTGGACAAAAAATCAAAACTAGACTTACAAAAGTTAGAAAATTGGAAATGAGGATTAGGACAGACATTTCGAACAGTTTTTTAAACCCTATTATGATTTCAGAAACTTTTTTATTTATTACACCAATAATAAGTGTATATAGATGCTAGTTTAGATATCAGTAAATTTAATATGTGATACTTAAGTCCAAACCAGGCTACCTAACGATTCCTATTTTAAATATTCCAAAATCATAGTTAGATAATGTTTTTAATACTTTTAAATACATTTTTTGAACTTGAAATGTCCCAAACAGATTCACAAGTAATTTTTATATGATTTTGTATTTTATTTTAATTAAAAGAGGCAACTTAGCAGAAGCACTAAGTCTATGCCTTTCAGTGTATAATTATTTATTATCAGCTTTTTCTTATTCTTTTTGGTTGAATGTACATCAAGTTTGTTTATTTTGTTTTTTATGCTTAAGATTTAGATACTTCATTTTTCTTTTATAATTTGTTCTTGTGAAAATGATGATATTTTACTTTTTATTTCCAATAAATATACAATTGTTATAATGACAAATGAGAATAAAATGCATGCCCCAATGGAGAGCTGTAATTTCAAACCGGTTTGGGCTAATCATACTTCATATGTATGTTCTAAGATACCAGGAAACAAAAATTCGATCGATCTCATAATTAAATTTTGAACTTTCTATAGTCACAGCTCAAATGCTATTTAGTTAAGTTCTGACTTCTTGCCCACAGTTAAGGGCAGAAAAGAGACAATAATGCCAAAACAAAAATTAAAATATTTTCTCAAAAACATTGTATTTGCAACCAACAATTTCATTTGCTTATTTAAATTAGAGAAATTAATTGATATTCATCTGCCGTAATAAATGATTTATATTGTTATTATCAGGAAATGCAGAAGGAGGGAAATGTCCAAATAAATCTGATGAAAATGAAACATTTCCTTATTTTTATCAATCCAGCCTAATTCCCAACAAAAGAGTTCATTAACATTAAAGTTCGCGGATAACTATAAAAATCAAATATACTTTTTGTACATACTCGATCAGGCTTAAAAAGTTGGGATTGAGGCATTACAAATGTTGAACCTATGTCTCTTTCTACCATCGTATGGCTGTCCTGGAACATGAAAAAAGTAGAGTTAAATGTGTTAGTGTGATGAATATGTTAAATTGAAATGAATAATTGTCAGTAAAAGTCCAAAATAGTAAAAAGAAGTATTTTTAAAAATAGTTTAGTTGCTTTCGTTCAGTGTATTATCTATAAATAATTGTGCGATGATTTTTCATGATTATAAAATAATTGTATTTTTTAAATAAAAATAAATCTGTATCATTAAACCCCGTGGAGAGCCAGTGGCTCAATATGAGATAAGGGTGCACTCTTTCTTTACCAATGGTTACACTGGAGTGGTAAAGAGGTTTTACAATCAATTACTAAATAATCTCAAAAAATGATAAAAAAAATGATTTACCACAAGTTAACTAACAAATTTATTCATTAAAAAAATATTGCAGATCACAGGAATCAGGTTGAAGAGGTTTATATCAGAGAACATGAGCAGGAAGAAACAATAACTTTTTTACTATTAAGTGCTTAGAACTTCAATAAGTACGGTCTTGTTATTACCAATAACTAACAGTTTTGGCAATTATCCATTTACACCAGAAATGATCATATTTAGGAGGTAATACTCTAGGAATCTATTAACAAGCAACAGAAAATTTCATGAAGATTTAAAAGTACCTGCCATATTCTATACATACAAGAATGACAACAGCAGGGAATGTCAACATTACAGAGGGATATCCCTACTCGGAACAAAACATGAAGTAGTTCACTGAAATATTCTAGGAAGGTTTTAAGGTGTAGGACTAGGAGGAAATCGATATGAATAGAAAACTACAACCAGGAGTATAGTGTCCTTAGAATAAAAAAAAACTAACATGGATTCAGAGTCAAAGAAGTTCAAAAGATCTTTGTACCATGCAATTGAATTTTAGGAAAGGTATTAGAGAAGTAGACGAAATCAGTAGACTGCTGAATTGACTCAACTGTAGCTGTAACCTCCAAATTAAAATAACAAACAACTGACTATATAGCTGAATAAAATGTAATTTGAGGTTAGTAAAAATAAAAATTTTTTGTAATTAAAAAGGATATTTAACAATAAAAATATTGTTAATTCTTTTAAAATCATTCCTAGATATAGATAATCTCAATTCCTGCCTCAAGTTGGAGTATACAAGAGGTTTAAACCTAAATAAACAAGATCAAAAACTTTTTATATAGGAACAATTTTCTTAAAGATAAAAATTTGAACTGAATTATATCATTGCATTCTGGTAGTGAAGTACTGCAAATTGTTAGATTTATTTTGGAAAATAAAAGTTATCATTTTTGTAAAGAATTTCTATCAGCAAAATTTATGAATAGAATAGATTTTTTTATCCAAACAATCCTTTTACAAAAATTGATCCCTGTATATAAACCCAGAGGGATAGACACAGAGGAAGATATGTACATTATTCAGCTTCAGGAATGAAGCTATAGTAGGATTTCCCCACCTCATTCTACATAGCTTCTGAAGATGACAATTTGAACTGTTAAAAATGTGAAATTTATTCAATAATGTAAATTGTATTATTTACTTGATATATGTTTGATTGTTAGCTGAATTTATGATGGGGATCCCCAGATGATGGTGAGGGGGGGGGAGAAGAGTTATATTATATGTAAAATTCTGGGGAAAGGGAACCATGCTATTTATGTAGTTGTGTTTGCTTAGATGTTGTATTATTGTGTTAGCTTAGAAAGAAAGATTATAAGCGTGTACCAATGCTTCTGAAACTTAATAGTGGATGTATTCTACCATTCCTTCAGTCCTGTGAGATTAGTGATTCCAATTAATCCCTATTTATAACAATTGTTTCTATGTTTCAATCTGGTGCATGACTTGATTGGTGAAGAGCATTCAATCACAAATCAAACATGCATTCTTATTTGACTGTACCCATCCTCATAGCAAGGAGAGACCATGATCTAACTTGTAACAATATAAGTATTGAGTATGACTTTTGGAGCATAATTTGTTTTACTAAGAAATGGGCCCTTATCTTGATACAAAAAAAATTGGTTCTGCATCAAACAATCAAGCATAAAATATAAAAAAAATGAACTCATTTCTTCTGGTAATGATTTCAAAACTATGTAAAAAAATTTTAAAAGAAAAGGGAATGTAATGGCAATTACTTACATCATTTTTGTCATATGCATTCCTCAAAGTTTTTGTTGCAGGATGTATAGTTGTTTCATCATATGATCTGGCTTCAGACACAGTTCTAGGGGAAAAAAAAATTATTTTCACTATACCAATAGCATTACCATTAGTATTTATCAAATTTTGTCTACCAAACAAAAATGTTTAACATCAATGCTAATCAAAGAAAATATCTTTATTAAATTCCTCTACCAAATGAAATAAAGTTAGAATAGAGAAAAAATAATTTCATCCAGAAAGAAAAGATAAAAAGCATGCCTTCAATCAGAATTTGGAAATTAATCATGAATGTAATAAGTGTTAGAAGAGAAAGTATCTTACAGTAAGTCTATTTTGGTTGTGTCTAGAAGTTCTGCTTCAAGGGTTGGTGGAGGAGGAATATCCACTATGATTGAACTGTAATCATAATATAGACAGTGCATTTTTGTCATTAAAACTATCAACATCCATGCCAGAAATAAAAGAGTAAAAATTACAGAAGAGTGAAGTGGTGGCAGTGCTTAAGATTGAAAATTAATTAGAGCTACAATATGAAATTAGATGCAGTTCTAACCTGTCTGCTGTCCTTATGGTACTGAATCCAGGTTGACCTAAATCGGTATGTGGTTGTGATATGTAACATTCTTGTAATTCTTTAGTTCTACCAACTGTTGCAGAAACTTCAAATCCAGCTGATACAAGGGCACCTAGATTAAAAACACATTATGTACTAGTTTGGCATAATTGATAATAATATACTACCAGGTAGTAAATAATATTAAGACAACGTTGGGGAGGAGGGGGGATGGAACACATCATAAGGAATTACATATATCTGAACTAGATTGATTGAGCTGACAATAATGATATTATATTGACACATAATGATAAAAGAGGCACCCCCTCATGCTCCTCAATTGTCAAGAATAGAATCGGGGCACACATCTCAGTATTGCTTCAAGACACCCTGTGCAGTGTAGCCAATCTCACAAAACCAAAGAGTCTCCTTGAGACCAGGCGACCCCTCTTCAGTGTGCAAACTGTGAGAAGGACATGTACCAACAATATCTTAACAAGATCAAATTCCTGGAGTCAACTAAGACCTAAGGCGCCAGACCTTTCACCAGGTGTTTCACCAGGCTTCAAAAGCCCACATACTACACCTCAGCATCTCCCTCACCCAATTAAACAGCCTCATATTCCCTGGTGACTTTTGGTCCAAATTGGATCTCGCTAATAGATGAAGCTCCCCTTCCTCAAACATCGTGTCATATTTACCATTATGGGCGCTATGATTGCAACCATGAATTAGCTAACCCCGTAGCTCACTGTCCTCAGTGACAGGGTGTTGACCAGAGTCTACATCTGCTACATCACCAAAACCCCATTTACAGACTAAAGACTTTCAGATACATCAACCATGTCAGGACATCTAAACCAGACTTACTACTGACAAAACAACCATAAAGTGTCCCTAGGTCCTCAGATCTCCATTTTAGTTTATCAGTTCTGTTTTTAGTGTGTCAGTTTTGTTGATCTGGTGTGTGCTCAGTGAGTTGGAAGGCGGCTACAAGATACAGGTACAAAGAGGGCAATTGGGCCCAATACAAGCACAACATAAATGCCAAATTTCCCACAATTGTGCCTCTATGGGACATTGTTAGAGCCGCTGACGCCTTGGTACCGAAGTTTGCTCCAGCACCTACTTCTGCAAGAAAACCACCGGAACATATCCTGCAACTTATCCGTCAGCACAAAAATATCAAAAACAGGTTGGTTTGGACTAAAAACAGACCTAAGACCAGGGATGAATGCCCTAATGACCCAAATAGTGTCACTGATGGCCTATAGGAAAAGCTCTCTATGAGGTGACTGTCTCCGCAGTCTACACAGTGACTACAAAGGCTTCTGGAGACTGGAGAAGACCAACAAAACAGAGAAAAATATAGCCAGACTGGCAGACAAGTTTATAACCACCACTGAGCAGGCAGACATTCTGGCCAATTACTGCAGGTCTTTGAGCAGCACTGACCCAATACAAACTCCTGAACAACACCAAGCCATCAGAAGACGGCACATCAAGTTTTTCAACTCAATACAACACTGTCAGAACCTTCTATTTTGTGACCTTCAACCTCCCCCACTAACCGCTAGATGGCAGCTCAGTATGTCCGCAGGGGTGGAAGGCAGGTAGACATACTGGCCTCCGACAGTATCCCTTTGGCAAGCCCCTGGCAGGCCGCAAAATACAAACAAAAATACTCGATCTCTGATCGACCCAGTACCCAATCCCTAGTCACACAAGGCATATCCTCCAATGGATTATTACCACTGTCCCTAGATCACCTGAATCTCACCCGAGGTCTCCTACACTCCTTAATTTCTTCCCTCAACCTTCAAATAGATCCCTCCTAGAAAAAAGATCCCCTCACTCCATTTCCTCATTCCTTTCAAATTTGAGAGCATTGAAAAAACAAAAACATAGTTCTTGATGCATGTTAAGATTGCCCCTCTTTATCTATATTCCTGTACATATATTATATTTTTAATAAATAAATAGGGATTAAGAAAAAAAAAAAGTAGCTCTCTCTCTCTTCTTATTCCTGGAGCTGGTAAGTCTAGATGATATATATATCTAAGTTAAAGTCCAGCACCACCAGTGGCCAGCCTTAATCCCCAAACTTCGAGATGTAAACATTCCGAAGAAGATATATGTAGAGGATTACTTGTTGCTTTGACATTCGTTGTTGTTCTTTCACAAAAGTCCACAAACATTAACTTATATATATATTTATTATTTTATATATAATTGTAATATATATTGTTGTGATATTTAGACGCTGTGAGATTGTGATGTTGCCTTTGGTATAAACTCAAAATTGGCGGGCGTAAATTAGCGATTTGCTGTGTGGGAATGAACATTGTTTGTTGCCGTTATACCTAATGTTGATAGTTATCATATAAATCAAATCAGGATTTAAATATAAGCGTTTTAATATTAGATTTGTTAACTTTGAAATGGGTAAAGTTGATGATATCTAAAACAACTGGCATTTGAAAGTGGGAAACTTGAAAAATCTAGAAGGCAGCGGAAAGGTACGAGAGCAGGAGACCCCGGTAAGCAAGGCTCTCTTTCAATTTTGACCCGACAACGAGACAGGAAAGTTTGGAGAGACGCAAGCCCAGGGATGTGTACTTCCTCATGGCACACAGAAGACAACGAAGGCATATGGCAAACACGCTCAGCAACCAAGAACAAAGAAGAACCACGCGTAGAACACAACTAGGTAAAACTGGCCAGTCGCAATTAATGTTAAGGTAAATTTTAAGTTTAGTTTCTAACATTGTAATCTTATCACGAACATGCTAATATTTATAATATTAAATTCATGAATCCATTTGTATTTAAACAATTTTCCTTTTGCCAGAATTCTTTTTTATATTAACAGAACCTATCATAAACCTCAGATTAAATTTAAATATAAACAATTAAAAGATAAAAAACGTAATAATATATATTACAATGACACATTTTTTAGGTCTACACAACTAGTGTAATTTTGGCTCAGTGGTTTGAGAAGATTTCCACTGGCCCACAAAATACAAAAAAATATCTACATACTTTATATAAAACACATTTTCAAATGGGCTTTGTATAAAATAGATTGCTATATATATAGTTTATGTTATTATTATCATGATGACAACTTTTCACCTGTTGATGGTTTCCTCAAATGTGGAGATTGTGGCTTTTTTGGCAACTGATGTTCTTTAGAGGCCTCATGAGAATGATTAGTAGAGTTACTTGGCTTTCTGCTATTAGATCTTGAGCCCTACGCAATGTTAAAACATCTTATTAAGAAAATGTATTATTATTATTTCTAATATTACATAAACCTACAATTTAAAAAAGTATTAATTTTAATATAATTATTTATAGAGGAATGAGTTAACCAAGGCATTATTAACGTACACCCATCTATCTTATTGTTCAGCTAAAGTTGGGGGCAAATGCAAAAATATATTTTTTTTTCATAAAAAAAAAAAAATTAATCAGATTTATTAGTAATTTCCCTAAAATATTCTTGTCCCTAAATTTTTTTTTACATTAAAATCCAATTTAATAGTCAATATTTATATGTTAAATTTATATGTTTAATATGTTAATATTATAACATTTTAATAGCCACAAAAAGGTAGACACCATTGTGTTTATGTTCATTTTTATGAACATTTTATAAAAAATAAGGACAAGACCATCTAAAAACAGTGATATTGTACCTTATGTCTAACTTTATTTATAGTTGAATTTGATAGTTTATTCATTTGGCATTATTAATAATTTACATAACATTTAATTATTTCTAATCCTCCAAACTTGTTTGGTCAAAGTAAGAACTAGAAATATTCAATTCAATTCAGATTAATTAATTTATAAATTTAGATATTTTTCAGATATATTTATTTTAATATATAGATAATGTAAAATAAACTTAGTTCATATGCATTGCATCTAGTCTGCTTTAAGTGTAAATACCTTTCTATCTGGGAAAATACATTGAGTTTTATATTTAAGAAATAATTTCATACTTGTCTTTCCGGAGTCAGATACTTGAGAAGTTTTTGTTCCGGCCCAAAGGTAGACATGGTAAGCAGATTAGAGCCAGGAACAGGTCTGTATTTTGCTCTAGGAATCATGACTGTGAGCGATCTGTCCCTCTGTTCCATAGTCCCACCTCCAAAGCTGACAGGTGGGGAAGGAGCTTTACTTGTTTTTCTACAAGGTTTAGGCCTCTCAACTCTTGTCTGAAAATTGTTATTATTACTAACCAATATGATTCATTTAACTTTTTTACACAAAAATACATTAATATACATGGTTACTATAGTAAAATGTAATGCATCAATTTCAATCTGAATTTGATTCAATCTGAGGAAAACTGGGATGAGAAACTCAAAACTAAAAAACTGAATTAAGGATAAGCGTGAAAGAATATTTAAAAAAAAAATACAGCTTAATGGATCCTTGGAAATATAAATGAAACATATACTTGGTGAAAAAACAGAATAGATAACATTATGTGGAGTGGGAAGGAAAAATGACTGGTCCTTGGTTGTGACAGAATTAATAGGAAAACTTCAGAAGGGAACCAGGAAACTAGACCAAAGGTAGATGAAACAAATAGATTATTTTGGCCAGCCCTGATAACTGTACTCCTTGTTTATTACCTATAGCCACTATATCATAACTTTATTTACACACAAGTAAACACAGTTTACTAATATTATGCTTTTAATAAGTAAGGCTACTGATTTTATCTTATTATATTTCATTGTGTTGCATCTATTTATCTATTGTTTACCATTACATTAATGCCTGGTGTATTATTAATAGCTTAACAGTCCCATGATAAGTGTGTTATACTAGAAAATTAGAGCATCCTAGTTTATTTGTAAACTTACTCTTGAAAAATAAATTCTTTTTTCTTTTTCCGGTCATTAAGTAAAATATTACGATGTGATATAATTTTATTTATTTTCCTTATCATTAAAAAAATTACATTACATAAACCATCCTTTTCACATCAAACATTTTATAAAATATTATAAAGATAATTTAATTAACATAAAACAACATTAAATTAACATTAAAGTGACATAATGTACCTGGCTTAAGAATGGGGGAGGATCAATGCTCGCCTCACTAGCTGTGTCGATGCTGATCATTGCCCTCTTATCTGGCGGTAGTGGGGGCCGCAGCCTGAAACCAGGAGGAACTACTCGTCGAGGTTTTTGTCTAATGCACGACAGTACTAGGCATACCACCAACAGTACACCCAAACTCAAACCCACAAGCACCAAAACAAGAAGAAGAACTAAAATTAAACAAGTGGAGAGTTATACTCTATCAAATAGATCCAATTACAAATAATACCAACAGATAATTAGTAGCAAATATCTGAATTGACATACCTTTAAGATTAATTTGACAGTATTGGCCGGCATACCAATGAAAGCATTCGCATACTAGTTCATCACTGTTCTTTGTAAAACAGTTTCCATGATAATTACACTGTTCACATCCAATCATATCAGCTACAAATAACAGATTATATTAGATTAAGAGTAAACCCATGATTGTGTTTAGGGTAGAATTCTTCAGGTTTAGGGGAGGATTTATTTTTTGAATTTGATCTTTCTTGGACCCCTTAAGGTCGATTTAAAACCAAAAAATGGTACCGAGTCTAATAGTGACAAACAATTTTTTTTAGGATCACAGGTTATGAACCCGTGACCTGGTCTTGCTGAGATATGAACTTGATCTGTATTAGAACTTAATGCTTTGATCTGAAAGAGTTTCTGTTGAATTTAAAGAACTTGGAAGAATTAAAGAAAGAAAGATTCATCAGAGATTGATCTCACTATTGATATAGATGAATGGTAGGGAACTAAATAAATAAAAAAATGCATGTACGGCATTTATAAAAATTGGTGCTTCAATAACAAGCCTAAAGTAGATAAATAGTTAAGTTCAACAATTAGTATAGTTAAAATGATTTTCAGGTGACCAAAAAGCATAAAAACTTGATCTTGGTCAAATAATTGGTTCACATTAAAAATCTGAAAGCCAGTATGGCTCAAATGTTCAATAAATTTGATTGTTTATGCTGACTTCATTTGTAAGTATTGATAACTAAACTGTTTTTGGTATTGAAAATACATATGTTCAATTAAAATATGTAGTTAAAATTTTATTTGACGATTCAAGCTTCATGAGCATGAATTGCACTTTAAAATAAATAGAGTTATTATGCTAATACTGAATTGTGTTTTGCATAAAATAGTTAAAGAAAATCATTGCATGTCATGAATTATGACACATTATGCTTAAATATTGAATTAAATAAATTCTCTAATTAAAAATAAATTCTTACCTGAGCAAACTCTTCCGGGATATAATGTGTTATGAGATAGATCTGTGAAACCTTCTTTGCAGCTACATGTGTAAGTACCTCTTAAATTAAAACATTGAGCATTTTCTGAACAATCATGAAACTTTGGATCCACGCATTCGTTAAAATCTAAAATATTAAAAACCAATCAGCTCTGATGACATATCAGTTTTCATTTCATAACTTAATTAATAATCATAAAATCCATTTATGTTACCTTCGGTTTTCAAGCGTTCCAAGTTAGTACTTGAAGCATGAAGATCTGTGCCTCCCATGCTGTAATTAGTGGCGAGTAAATATTTTCTCAGAATGTGCATTATTCGGTCTTTGTCCAAATTTTCAGAAAGCTAAATTATAATATTTATTACTATTAAATTTGTGTGTATTAATAATGAAAACAAGAAAAATAACTATTTATAAGTTGTTTTATATGTGCTAGATGTGATAGAATATGTGCTTCACTTATTTACTAACAGAAAAAAATTCCGTTGCAGAGCCTCTACTTATATTAGGCACTGAAACTATTAAGTAACAAGAAGGGTAGAAAATACAACAATAAAAAAGTACAAGAAAGGGTCAGAAAAATAAAAGATGGGTAATGATTAATAAAATCATGACTGAGGCCAGATTGCACATTTTAGGAAACAATTATGAATGAGAGAGAAGGAGTAATCGAAATTGCCATTGGAAATTTGTATACTACTACGAATCAATAATGATGACTAACCATTGATAAAATTAATGAATAAAGAAATTTATAAAGTAAGTATATAAGAAAAGAGAAGATAGAAGGAATGTCCCTTCTGCATGGTTTAAGCAATCAACCTCTTATTCCAACCATCTCATACCTGATGCAGGTATACATAGTAAGCTGAAAAGTTGGCCATTAATAAATTTGATGAAAATTCATCAGCCTGAGCCAATATCATTAATTTATCTGCTCATTAAAATAACAAAAGCTTTTTTCTGCACCTTCACATGATGGAATCTTTATTTGGGAACTCCAAATAAGTAGATAAATTTAGTCTGGTATAAAATAATTATCAATAAAGAGGTTTTAAATAAAAAAAAAAAAGGTATAAAATAATGTTTATTAAGCATTTCACCATATTGTATCAACCCTTAACCAGAAGTAAACAAGCACAACTATTAGAAAAGGGGTAAAACAAAAAGTGCCAACCCAATCGCTAAAAGATATAACAGTTGTCTGCCCCTTTGAACTAGAAGAAAAAGAACCATAGTCATAGCCTTCAAGTAAGGTAGGTTGGTGTCTCTCTCTCTCCTTGATTATTGTTGTGGCTGTTCCACTCTGGGTTGTTGCCTTCAAGCCAACAATTTCTTGGGAAGTCGGTTGGCTAGATTTCATAATTGCCTGGTAGTGCAGCAGTTGGAGATTGGTTTCTTCGGGCTGTGGAGGGAGGGGGAAGGTGTTGGAGATGATGTTTCTTTTGTCTGTGGATGGTTGTAGGATGGTAACACCTATAAGAATTGGTAATACCCTTGAAGAATTCTGAAGTGGTGGTTCAGCCACTGGTTGTAAGGGTAAGTTGTATGTCACCTTCCACAGACTGACGAAAGAGAATGGGAAGCGTTATCTGTCCAATATATCAAATCAAGGGTTGGAGAGAAGTAAGAAACAAATTTGGAGCCCAGTCCATAAGCCACAAAACTTGATAATGTTCTTTGCAGGTTTCAATTGGAGCTAAATTCATTTTCCCTTTTGAATCATAAGTCATCCACTTGCACTCTGGCACATGGTTTAAACAGGGCTGTCCCAAAGAACAATATTGAAAGAAAAAGCACAGGAAAACTAAAAATATCAGGAAGAAGCTATCTTTAATGTTCTATTATTCAGAAGTATTTTTTATGAGTAGGGGACAAGAAAGAAAAATTAAAAAGTAGATTGTTCTATAAAATAGTATCCTATAAATAGTATAAAATCCTAGTTGCTTACTTGTATATAAAAGTTAGCGAGTACACTCCCTTCTTTGTTATCTTTTTGGAAACCAGTAACTGCCATTCCGTGATAGACATCACGCAGTTCTGATTGCATGATCATTCTGTCCAGAGCCTCCTTTGTTACTTCAGCAAAATTTATATAAGCACTAGAACTACTATCTAGCAGGAAAGGCATGAATGTAAGTGTGTCCTTTCCATTTCTTTCCAATGGCACAGTTATGCTGTAAGTATACGTGGCTGGAAAATATATTATAATAAATTTATATGAAACATTTTAGAGTTTTGAACCAAAAATACTGCATTATAACAACTACTTACGTTTGCATGGTTGATCAGGAAACATCCTTGCAAATCCAGGGCGGCAAACACATCTCATAACATTATTTATTTTTTGGCATCTCTCATTCCTTGTAACTTTACATTCTGGTTTGCATTCACTTTTTGAATTAAATTGGGAAAGAAAGCCAGTTAGAAGAACATTTGGAGCTACTTCATTTACTTCTGTGTTAGGCACTTCAATTTCAGGAGCAGGTTCCAAGTCACCACCAAAATTGTTCATTTGTTGATTTGAATTTTTATCTGTCATAACAACAAGAATTGAATCATTTTCATTCAAATTTGGAACATGTTCATAACTGCCGGCTACATGCTCTTTTGCACTATTTTCATTTGATAGATGTTTCTGTGGATTGTCATGGACTTTATTGTATTGGTTTTCAATTTTATCTTGCTTGAGTTCCACTTTTGGTTGTTCAGTACTAAGTGTTGGGTATACTGTCGTTGTGGCTTGTGGAATAGTGGTTGTAACAGTAGACAATATATTAGTGGGCTTCACCACTGTATGAACTTCTGTTACTGTATCAAGAACAGTTGACATCAGTGTTTTAGTAACTATTAATGTGCGAGTTGAAGGTTTCTGTCCTTTACTTTGAATAATTCTGGACTCCGTGGTTGTTACTGTTAAAGTATGTGTATGCGTAACAACATAGATTGTAGGAGTTGGTGTGATTGGAGTGGAATCATTAGGAGTGTTAGATGATTTAATTATATTTTCTGAAGATTTTGTATTGTTCTTATTTTCTTTCAAAGGATTTACTTTAGAATTACTGTTATTATTAGTTTCTATGTAGATTGGAATAATGCTTTGATGGCTTTGTACCACTCTTGTTGGTTTGATATAAGAATCACTAGATTTTTTATGATAGTCTTTAAAGACTGTGGTAGATCCGGAAGATACTAATAGAGTTGGTCTACTTATTACATTTAAAGCTTGAGTTGAGGCCTGTGCAGCATCATCATCAGTCACTGATTCAGAAGCTATAATCAGTTCGTTGGTGTATGTAGCAGTTAATACATTTGGGGTCACATAGGTTGGAGACAATTTATTTTCCATTGATACTAAATCAAGTTTGTTTCTGAAATCATCTGATACTTTTGGATTGAAATTCATCACTTTGCTATCCGCAGTTACAACGTCTGGTTTTTGGGCAATTTCCTCAACTTTTAGATATCCTCCAAGAATGGGATTTACATTTTCTGGGCTGGAAGTCGGGTATTTAAAAAATTCATTATTTTCTGTAGTAACAACTTTGTTTTGATTATTGAAATAACCATTATCAACTTCTTTCGGAGGAGATAAAACCTCAGTTGGCACTGGAGGCGGTGGGGGTCTTTCAGTATCAGGAAGTGATGGCTTTTTTGGCCTATCTGCCACAGGAAGCTCAAATTTATATGGAGGTGGCGGTGGTCTCTTTCTTGTAGGAGTTCGCCTTGTTGGGCGATGAGTTATGGTTTCATGAGGTCTAAAAACAGCTGGTGGTGTTAATCCAGCCACTTCTGAGTTTCTATCAAAATTTGGACGGGGAGTTAGTCTCATTGATTCCATTTCTAGAGGAGGGGGGAGATCAAAGGCTAAATTTTGAGTTGCTACAAATGTTTGAATAGGTGGCTTTTCGTCTATGTTCATCGTATAAACAGTATTATCAAAAGGTCTAGGATTATTAGTTCTATTAGGCTTTTCCAAAATTTGTGGTTTACGAATAATAGCACTTGAGTGCACATTATAAAGTGGGTTTGATGGAATGTCCAATTCTTCATTAGGCCTTAGGTTTGTCATTTGACCTACTGAAACAGTTGCCTCTGAATTATTTACAAATGAACTAACCCCAGGTTTTCCTTTAATTATTGGAGGTTGAGTCTCCGTTGTGTCTGATCCAAGAATAACTGGTTTCGAATTGATCACAGAAAAACTTACACCGTCTGAAGTTGCAGTGTAATTAGAAAAGTGATTAGGAGGAGGCAATACCTTAATTCCTCCAAAGTCAGCTGAATCTTGATTTTGAGTCCTGTTGAAAAATAGACCATGATTCACCTCCACAGCCTCACTGAATTCATCATCAGGATACCCATCTTCTGCTTGATATTCATTCTTCAAAGAATATTCACCTTCTTGGTCTTCTAATTCTACTTTCCCTCCGAGATGAAAATTTATATCTTCAGCTACATTTGGTGAAGGTGGCGGTGTCATGTAGTCAAGCCCAGTTTCTGAATTAAAAGATTGTTCTGGCTTATAAACTATTTTTTTATTATAACTTCCAATTTTCTTCTTTTCTTCTTTATGGAATCTCGAAAATGGATCTACTCCTATACCTTGAGGTGAAACAGGAATATCCATTCTTACAGCATTTGTAGGTAAAATTGCAGCATGGTAAACATCATCTTCTGGTCTTAATAATCCTGCAACACCACCAATTCCAACTTCTGCATCAGGATAAGGCGATGGATCATTAATAATTTCTCCTTTTTGACTAGGTGCCTCAGGCTCTTGGTTATAAATAAGTGCTGTAGGGACCCCGTGAGGAATTATCACATTCGCTACCTGAGAAGGCTGTATGTTTACAAATAACTGATCGCCCATAGTAGGTTCAGCAGTTGGTAGTTTATGAGATAACTGCTCTCTTATTGTTGTTGAAATGTCTTTAGTTTCATTGGGCTGGTCAATATCATGAATATTTTGAATTTCTTTTGTAAATGAATGAACAGAATGTTCTTTGAAGTAAGCATCATTTGGTGAAAGTGATTGGATTGCTGGAGGTCTAAGGTCTGCAGTATCGTCTGGGTAAATAGGATGGTTAGGTCGCTCCTTAAGAAGTGGTCTTCGATTCCTGTGCCCTTCTAAGGAAACTTTGTTTCCTGAAGGTATTTGCTTTTGAAATATATCGATTGGTTTAGAAGAATGAAGTTGAAGTGTTGGGTCATGAGGTTTTAAATGAAATTGCCCAGAAGGGATATTTAATTCTGTCCCTTCATGTTTAAGATCTATAAAATTGTTTTTATGTTGTTTTTGAATAACAGATGGCTGAATTTTTAAAGGATACTGTTCTCTTCGAGGTGGAAATTTTTCTAAGGGTGTATTCCTTTGAGGTATATGAGGAGAGTTATACCTTTCTGGATCACGGAGTTGCCATAATCCTTTATGTGGTAAAGGAGGAGGCTTCATGCCTTCAACTTCTTTTTGATAGACTTTGTTGAGTGGTGGACGCGGTCCATGTACTGCTGGCTTTCCAATGATGATGTCACTGTTAGTTGTGATTACCTGCCCAGGACTGATAGGTATACCGCCAGAAAGAAGTGCTGCCTCAATGTTTGGCCTTTCAGTTTGTCTGGTCCTCTGCATTGTGTCAATGAATACATTATGACCTTCCACATTCTGACTTTCAGCAACTTCTGAATCCAAGACTGGTACATAAACTGGTCTGGGAATATCATCAGGTATGGGCTTAAATGCCTCTGGAAGTTTAGTTGTGTTTTTCTTTCCAGAGTTGAATTTATTCTGAAAAAGATCGGCCATTGCATTAATTACTGGTCCAAGAGCATTTAATCCATTGATGCCGAGAGAGCCAAAATTTAGTATATTTTTTACTGGACTTGATCCGCTATTTACTGTTGTAGCAGCAGCAACATCAGTGTCTCCTTTGGAAGGAGGCTGGCTAGTTGATTCTTCAGTTTCCACTATATGAGCATCAGTTCCTGATGTGGAGGAATCTTCTATTTTCTCAGCTATACCTGAATTTGATTGATCAGTAGTGTCAGAAAATCCATCTTTATTACTATCGATTTCATCACTTTCGTCAAAAAATATTATTGTAGACCCTGTTATAATATTGCTAGGAGGGCTTGCTTCAATATCTATCTTATCAGTAGCTTTGATCGTACTGGGATCCATTGTAGGGACCTCCAGTTTTTCTCCATCTCCTATTGTCGCAGTTGTGAGAAAAGGTTGTTCTTGATCACTTTTCTGTAATTCATCCAGATAACCAGAATCACCCAATGGAGTGTTTACACTTTCGGTTACAACATTTTGCACTACTTTAGTACTTGATGATATTATTGTGCTAGGGGTTTTATTTTCTTGAAGCAGGGTTGTGAAGTAAGTAAAGGTTGTCAAATAAGTTTTAGCAGCTAAGTTCAATGGTGGTGTTTGTGTAATGACATTTTCATGGTGATGATTGGTATTTTCTTGTGGCAATTCAGCTGGCTTCCTCTTTCGCTGAATTGTAAAGGTCTCGGTAGCTACATCTGAAGATGTTACAACATCAGTATTGATAATCGTTTGTCCATCTTCAACTTTTGTATTGTAGTAAGTATAAGTAGCAAAATAAGTTTTTGTAACATCTGTTGTTATTGGTGTTGGTTCAATATCAAAATGATCTACAGATGATGGGAAAAAATCTGATTCTGTGATTACAACTTGGGTAAGAACATCTTCTGTGCTAACAATTTGCATGTAGTCACCTTCATTCATAGTTTTTGTGTAAGCTACTGTGCTTAAATAAGTATTTGTATCCTGTAATGATACCTCTGAAGGCTGAACAAATCCAGGCTGTTCTGTTACAGTGTTGGTTACAGTTTTCTTAGAAGTGACAACAAGAGGAAGTTCCCCATCAACTAGGGTGTTAAGGTAAGTATATGTGGTGTGATAAACACCAGTTGTTAGGGCCGGACTTGCAGTTAATGTAAAATGATTGTTAACTTTTGTTTTTGAAGGCTTTATCTCTTCGGTTACTACGTTTGAAATAACTTTTTCTCTGCTTGATACTACCGTAGAATCACCTTGACCAAATGTTGTCATATAGGTGTATGTGGTCATAAATGTCTTTGTCACAAATTCATTATGAGGTTTCTGAAACACATAGAATAATTTAATTGATTTTAAATAATGAAAGTATTTTGCATTTAAATAATTACTACATGGTTAAAATATAATAGGCTGATAAGACGTAGTATGTAATAGATTGTATTGTAAATTATCAGTTGTCCTATTAATCCCACAATTATTATTAATTATTAGCCAAAGAGAAAAATTTGTGAGCTACATTTCAGAAAGTTTAAAGCAGCCACTGAAAGTAGTTGTATGTAAGTAAAAGTTTGAGGGTAGACAAGTTAGTCGTTTTTATTTATTGAAGATAAGTGGCCCACAACCAGTTCTCTAATAGAAGAAGTTGATTTTAATTTAAATTGAAACATATAGGTAATAAAACATACAGAAAGTAACTGAAATAAGTTTCACTTCTACCATATAATCTTCAGCACAGAAATCAATGCAATGATCAAGCTTTGTGCCCCAAATGATCAAGGCGAATGATCATTCAATTTGAATTTAAAAAGAAATAGAAGGTGTAAATAACAATAGTTTATTGGAAATCTGAAGAAATGAAAATCTTATCTTACCAACAAATGAAAATTATTGTTTACTTTGATAAATTTGGTGCAAGATAGGTCAAAAATGTACCATGATTATTTTAAAGTAAATTATGACAATTTTTTAATGAACATAGCCCAACTAAAGAATATTGGTTTCTTTAACTATTTTATATGGCTTTTGGTAGCTTCATAAATATATATTCTTACCATTATGAGATGAATAGCTTTTTATACATTTAAATTATAACTTGAGGTCAATAACTCATAATTAGTGCATGACTAAACAAATGCCTAACATAGTATGTTTTATGTTATAATTAAGTGTATTCACTAGGGATGATGTGTGAAATATGTTCGAGGTATTCATTCTAATTAACTCAGAAATATGTGATCATATTCATTTACTTGTGATTCCTGAGGTAGCAGCATCATCATATGGTCAGTGACTGTACTAGCAGCTAAAGTTGTCGGCTTAACTATTCCTGAAGGTAAGATGCGTAGATCGGGTTGCCCTGGAAGAGTGGCTTTGTTGCCTGCAACTATAACTTCGACACCATTTGACATTTTTTTGGTGGCTAGATTGTATCTGGCATGTTCTCCTGAATATGCAGCTCTTCCTTGCTCAAATTCTGCTATTTTGAAAATGAAATAAACATATATTTATATTTTTCAATGAAACTTCTGAAATCTTTTATTAATGAGACAAATTAAGCAGATTATTGTTTTTTATTCCTATAACATAACAAAAATTTCCTTGTGGTCAACGAAGATATTTTTATAATTTAATTTTGACAAATAAACTGACACAATTCTTTCTCATTTTTGTTTTATGTGTACTTCATCATACACTATGAAGATTGTTATTTTTGCAGATTTTATTAGCTTTCAAATTTGGGGTTATGACTATGAGAATTCATCAAAAAGTTGCAAAAGACTTTAATTGGAATTTTTAAACTCTCTCGACTCAGGCAGTAATTGTGCTAGAAATATAGTGCAGAAAATTAAAAACAAGTGACACTTTCTCAACAAATATTTTTTTGTTTTTGCCAAATACCCTCATCATCTACTTAAGTGTTAAAAACAGCAACTAATATGTATTAATGCTTTTTAAATATTTAGTGAAATTTCCAAAAAGGGGTTGTACATTAATTAAATTCTATACAAGTAACACAGTATGCAGAAAAACTGACATTCCCAAAACCCATATATTTTAATTTTGCCTAAAACCCTCATCATCTACAGTTTAGAAAGAAGTATGAAATATGTACCCATTTTTTTTAAAAGTATACAAAGATAATTGCTTTTATTTATTTTTTAAACCAATTACTTAAGAATCTAAATGATTTCAATTTGTAGGTGTGTTACTTCAATGTTTAAAAGTGTAATTGGCATCTGCATACTAATATATCTTTAGAAATGAATAAAATTATGATTCCATCTTTAAGTTTGCTCCGTCCTACCTGAAAAAAATTTAGTCCGCACTTTTTTCAGAAGTGCATGATTTGACGACACTTTTTGATGTTTTTGATAAATTAGGCAAATATTTTTTTGGGATAGTGCCAGTTATTTTTTAATTTATCCTTTATTTGCTATTCATTTTAAATAAGGTCTCATTTTGAAAATTTTACTATCCACTTACAAGAATAAATGTACATTTGATTTTTTTTTATATCAAAAGTATTGATGACCTGGTTTTTGGCAAACTAAAGAAGTTATATTCTAAGCAAAAGCATTATTTACTATCATTCCATTTCATATATAAATGAAATATTAATTTCATCTTTAGGAAAACTAACGTCCTTAGTATACAATTTGACATATTTTTGAATACTTTCTCACTTCAGCTTCTTTTCATCTTCAGCAACAAATGACCTCTCAAACTAAGTAAAAATTACAGCTTGCCCTAAACAACTTGTCAAAGTGGTACCTAAGACAACTTAAAGCTTCAAATGAGAGGAGTCAGGCTCAAAATGGGAAATAACCCCAAGTATTAGAGCATGAAATCAATGCCTCTCTAGAACATAGAGCATATTTTATGGTTTATTGAAGGAAACAGTTTTATTATATGACTTAGTATTTTATTTTTAGTGTTTCAAGGAACCAATGAATGATGGTTCATTGAATGAGAAAATAGTGAAATGATAAAAAAAAAAACTAAACCATACAAGCTTCAGAACAACATCTCAATGAGAATTCAACTGAACTTTAACCTCTTCAAAATCAAAAAGTGTGAGGATTACACATCCTTTCATCTGAATCTCTCCCCTTGCCATCTCATTCAAAAACTCAGTAACATCTTGAAAGTTTAATTACTTTAGCCAATTTTAATGAAATATAAGGGATAGATGGAGTGGAATAAGAATTGAATCCTCAGACAGGAAATACAGGAGGCCTCACTCAGCTCCAGTTGGAAAAAACTCTTCTAATTTTAAATCAGAATACTTAGTAATGAAGGAGTGAATGAAGGAGCTTGGTTTTTTTTTTTTAGGAAGAAAAGCAAAAGACAAGAAATTTGTTTTATTTATACTTCTTATCGATTGTTGACAATAATCATGCCATATTATGAAAAGAAGTACCAAAATAAACACTCGGCCCATAATTATCAAGGACCCATTTTATAACTTTAAATTTGAATGAGCGAGTGAATGATGAATTGTAAATATGGTATGAATGAGATCGTTTATCTTAATTACTTATTGCCTAATAAGGCAGATTGTAATTTAGCACAATAAAGAAAGTAAGAGGTAAATATCAGTTTGTGTCCAGACTAAGACAGGCTAAGGTTTATCTCTATAGAATGGTTAGGTATTGAAGCCATTGGGATGAAGAGAAGTCCTACAGAATGTTTTGTGATGAACCTGATTACTTAAATAGTGAGACCTGGCCAAAAGAAACCATTCAAGTAGTCAACGATTCATGAAAATATTTATGTTTCATAATTATTTGACTCTAATGTGCAGCTATGATGTGCCCACCAGTCTAAGGTTCTCCTTACTGTAATCACTGAAAACTGTCTAAGGATAATAATAAAATCCTCAAAAACACCAAACGTCTACTTCTCAAAAAGCCAATGTTGAAAAAAAGCAAGATCTTATGGTGTAATTGCTAATTGAGGGTTTAAATTAAGTAAACAATGTACAAGTTTTACAAACTTGAAGGTAAGAAGATCAATTGAGAGATGAAAGTGACCAGACTAGTGGTAGCCTTGGGAGAAAATGATAGACCAATGAATATGAAAGAAAATTTATATTAAAGGATATTAACTAGTAACACTAACAGGATAATGAAATAGTATAAATCTATAAATGGGATTATTGCCTTCCGCTTAAACCTAGGAAATATAAATGTTATTGAGTTTTAGTTATCTTAGCTTTGCTTTCACCAAAATGAAACCTGATAGTCATGTTAAGTATTTAAATCATTAAGATTAAGGTAGTAGATTTTGATATCTTATGTACAAATTTTAAGATTAGAAAGAATATATCAGATTAGAATAAAGGCATGCTTCCTCACCTGGAAGTTTACTGGAAATTGGTGCCAGCTCTGTAACTGAAATAGTTTTAATATCGGGCTTAACCGTAGTTGAAGATGTTACAATCTGCTCATTGCCACTGACTCTTGTAACAACGTAAGTATAAGTTCGTAACTTAGTAGTTGTAGTTAGTTTCGTTACATACTCATAAATAATTGGTTCTTCTTCTTGCTCTTCATACTCAATTGTTGAACTCATTTCAATATTATTTGATGTAGTGGGAGTGGGTTTTAGCTCTTGAGAAACCATTTCTTCAATTGAATCTCCTTCTGAATCAGTATTGATTGTTGTTGTTGACAATGGCTCTTCTGTCATATTGTTCTCCAGTGAAGATGTTTCTTCACCTAAAGTATAAAAGTTCCCTTCTATTATTATTGTAGTAGTTTCAGTCTCATTAGCAAAATCATTTTCTTCTGTTAATGGTTTTTCAGTTGCCGCAAATTCATAATCATCATAGTCTTCAGTTGAATCAACCAAGGACTCCTCAATTTCTGAAGTGGTGCTTTCAGGAATTTCAGTGTGAATACTTTGTTCAGTTTCATCAGCTTCTGTGAGAGGAACAGAATCTGCATCAAGATGATTCACTGCTATTTTTTCATCATTATTGGGCTGATCAAGGTCTTCTGATTCTTCAAAAAACTCATCTTCATATGGAATTGACAATTCAGGTGCACTCATAAAAATTTCTGATACCTTAACTTCATCATTTTTAGAGTTTGATGGTATTGTGTATTTATAATCATAAAGAGTTGTCATATCTATTACTGTGGTCGGAACACCCGTCTCAACAGTGTTCAATGGTGATTGCAGGATATTAGTTTGTAAAGGTTTTCTTCTTTTGATAGTAATTCTTTTTCTTTGTGGTGCTAAAGTTGTTTCAGTAGGATGTATTTTCTTTTTTGTAACAAATACCTTTTTTCTTTTGGGACTCACTGCAATAGCATACTCTTGTTCAGGCATGTCTTCTGGGTAAGATGTATTTATCTCTTCAATCGGCTTAGTCCTTGTAATTACTATTCTTTTTCGGTTATTATTTAATCTAGATGGGTAATCCAATTTTTTTTTTATAACTTTTATCCTTCTATGATTTTGTCCTACATCAGTGGCATTAAAGTTATCTGGTTTTCTAGCAAAATCTTCATTATTCATTGATTCAGATGGTTCTTCTCCTTTCTCATTTTTATACCTTCTAATTGGCACCCTTACTTTGATTCGTTTTCTACTTGGTTGGTCAGTAATTTCTCTTTTAGCTCTAAAAAATTCGCTCCTTTGGGAGGCCTTCCGCTGATCTGGAGCTAGATCAGCGTGGCCTTTCAATAAAAAATGACCGGTAGAAAAGTCTTCAGAACTCATGGCATTTATGGTTGACAATTTCAAATGTTTTTTGTGAGCACTTTCCATTCCTTGCAAGTCTATTTCACTGCTTTCTATCATTACATGGCTAGGATAAGTCACTATATAGTTAGCTATCTCTTCTGAAGCTGTAAGTTCAGGCAACCGTGATGCTGTAATTGGGAAATCATTTTCCTTCAAATCTTGATAGTCAATTTCTCGTTTTCTTAAATTTGAAGTGTCTTCATCTACTAAAACAGTTGATAATAGAGTAGTGAATTCTCCAGGATGCTTCCCTGAAACATAAACAGTAACTACACTTGTAGGTTTCACTTTGTCGGGAGGAAGTTGTTCTTTTATTCTTAATTTTCCTTTTTTCCTTCGTCTATTTTCAATTATAGGAAGATCATCAGGATATTCCCTTATCTTCCTATCATCTTCGTCATGATCATCCCTTGAAGGAAATTGTAGCTCAGGATCATCATCAAGCAACTTATCATTAATACTTAAGGGATCTTTTCCAAAAAACTGTTGCTGAGGAGGTTGTGGATTTACAGCTTGCTGCGCTTGTCCTAATAGCTGAGCTTGCAAAAGAGCTGGTAAGAGCAAAGTATTTAACTGATTGTTTACAGGCGCTACAGCTGTAGGTGTAATAACAATAGTTTCAGTAAGGTACTCAGTGGCTGTAATAACTTGAACTGAGCTGTCAACAATAGTTGTTGTTATCTCTTTTCCTCTGAAGGTCAAAGGTAAGATGGTTGAAGTATGAGAGGTAACGGTAGTAACATATGTTGTAGTTATAGTTTTGAATTCAGTCGTTGGTGTCTGAGGGACTTGTTGACCATTAGGAATGCCCAAATTTCCTAGCAACAATTGTGAAAGAAGAATGTTAGCTAAAGGAGCATTTGGTAAGCTTGGTGTTAATGTACTTACTTCAGGCTTAACTTCATAAACAGTACTTGGAACAATATGTGAAAATGAAGTTTTGCGGCCTCTTAATGTTGTTGGAGTAAAAGTAACACTTGTTGTAGGTGTTTCCAGTACAAAATATTTTGTTACTTCCATCAAACCATTCCCAAGTGTTGAAGTAATTTCGTTTGTCAGCTGTATTATTGGTTTTCCATCTTTAGTAGTAGTTATATACTGATATGGACCTAAGACTTCAAAGCTGGGCTTCGCAGTGATAACATTTTTGTATTCAGTTTTTCCATTATTAACAATTGGAATAGTTGTCTCAGAAGGAATTTTGTGTGTGACAGTTATTGTTCCATCAAAAGGTGGCGGGCTGTAGTTATCATATTCGCTATCTCTAAATCTTGCCCGGGATGTAGTTCGTCTGGAACTGCTACTAAACCTTCTACTTGTTGTACGAGGACTTGCTTCTGTTGTCTGAGTCCTTAATTTTGGAGCCTTAGGTCTTCCAACCGTAGTTGCTTCAGTTCTTCTTCTAGGTGAATTTGTATTTCTTCGAAAAGTAGGCCTTTGGGTTCCTGGTGTGGTTTGACTTCTGTCTCGTAATGTGAATTGATGTCGTGGAGTGTTAGTCACAGGTGAAGGTCGAACTCGTTCTCTTTGTTTCTGTGGTTGTTTTGTAGTGGTTTGTTTTGCTTTGCTACCTCTTCTGTGATATCTACCAGAAGTTGTTTGTCGAGGAGGTTCTGGGGTCATGTCATACTCATCTTCATAATCAATGGTAGATTTGCGTGATGCAGGCCTCCTAAATTTTGACTTGTATGCTCTTGTACCATACTCGACTTGTCGCTTAGTTCTGGGGCGCCTTGAAAAAGGACGGATAGGAAGAAAATTTAGGTTTTTACCTTTTCTTCCTGCTGACTTCGGAGCTTCAGTAGTTGTTGAGGATTGTTGTTCAGCAGTTTCTGACCCTTCGTACTCGTTATCTTCAATGTCTACTTCAGCATCTTCATCCTCAGGATCATCTACTTCATCTTTTTCTTCCTCTTCTTCGTTGATTACTGGTTTTCTTTGTAATCCTCTCGGCAGGAAAAGACTATTTGCTGGCCTTGGTCTTGCTTTGTTGAAGTTAGAAGTTGGTCTTGGACGGGGCGTGGTGACACCAACTGCTCGTGAATCTGGTCTCCTTAAAAGATTACTTCTTTTAGTGGTTGTTGTTGGTTTAGTTGTAGTCGGAGACGTTGGTGCACGTTGCAATATGGGTGGTCTTCTAAACCGCAGAAGTGGGTTGTTTGCCCTTCTGGGGGATTCTGTTGTTGTTGGTGCAGAAGTTGTAGGACTCTCCTCATCAAAAGATGTAACATTGTCAGGTTCTTCTGTTGATCCCTGTGGTCCTCCAATATCATTATTTATTTCCTCTGCTGCTGTTGATGATGGTCTAATTGCATTTGTAGCTGGTGTAGGTCTTATTCTTCCAAACCTACCTGAGCTTGCACCAATAGATGGTCGGATTGCACCCGTCGACCTGTAATTAAATCCCGGTCTTCGAGCAGGAGTAGATGATACGGCAGGCCTAGCATTTGTTGAAAACCTTGCCTTAGACCCTGTAAATCCAGCACTAGAACCTCCTCTTGTTCTTGAACCTCCAAATCTTCTGGAACTAGAAGCTGTTGGCCGAATTTCGTGAGAGCTACTTAAATTAGGAGATTTAGATCTATTTGCAGCAAATCTTCTGCTAGAACCAAACCCTTTGGTTTTCGAAGCTGGTGTTGCTGTAACTGTAGGCGTGAAAGAGTTACGTGTAATTGTAGTTGCTGGATCTTTTCTTTTTGGATGAAAAGTTGGTCTTGGCCGTGAGGCAAAAGGCCGAATGCTTGCCTTTAAAGCCTTTGTTTTGCTAGAAAAGTTTAATCGTGATTTGGGTTTATTATCTTCAGTAGTTTCTTCATTTTCACTATCTACATTTTGAGAACTTTCAATTACCGAAGAAGAAGGAGAAGAAGAATGAACAGTCGGTAAAATAATTTCAGTTGGTGTTGGTGTAGCCATTATATTTGGAATTATTGTAGACTCTAATTTTGATTTGAAACTGGATGTACTCTCAATAATCTGAGCGTACCTGCCATCAATCAATGTTCCTATAACCCTTGATTCATAAAATGTAGTCGAATCATCTTTCACAATGGAACCTTCAATAAGTCTTACGAGTCCTGTAGTGTACGTTTTTGACCCGATAACAGTGGTCGAAGTTATTTCTGGAGTGGCTGTTTTTTTTTCTTCATCGACAATCACTGATGAAGAACTTTCAATTATTTGTGCATATAGATTGTCAATATATGTCCCAACAGCTTTTGTAGTAAAGAGAGTTGTGGAAATACCATCTGCATCCACTATTTTGCCTTCATTTATTGAAACTACTCCCGTAGGCTGAGGTTCTACTTGACTCGAAGAGCTTGCTGTAGTTGGAGCGACAAGCTCAGTTGAACTCTCGAGAACTTGGGCATAAAATCCATCAATATATGTACCATAAACATCTGTATTGTATAATGTAGTGATACCTTCATTAATTTCGGAGGATCGAATCGTAGAAATTAATCCAGTAGGCTGTAAAACGGGGGTAGACGTAGCGACATCTATTTCTTCTGCATTCGATGTACTATTCATTGCATCATCGGAAGATTCTTTAACAACTTCAGTTACGGGCACTGTAGCAGTAGGAGTCACGACATTAGTTTCAGTTTCCAAGTGACTATTAATAACGGTTTCGTTTCCAATATAAGATGTCGTGAAGTAGGTAAATGTAGTGTAGTAAGTAGTAGGCTCCAACGGATCAGCTACACTAGTCGGCACAATTTCTTGAACAATGTCTGTAGGAGCAGGGGTTATTTCTAACGATTCAGTAGTTGGCATAGGAGAGAGAGTTGGTGTAACTATATTGGATACAGTTTCTTCTCTGCTCGTTATCATTGTATTTTTACCTTTATATAATGTAGTCCAGTATGTAAATGTCGTAAAATATGTTATTGGGAGAGTTGCTTCTTCGGGGCTTAAATTAGCTTCTATTTCCGTAGGCTTAAGTGTTTCAGTCGCCACATTAGAAACTGTTTCTAGCCTGCTGATTATATAATTAGATGTTCCCTTATAAACGGTGGTAAAATAAGTAAATGTTGTATAGCTGGTTTGAAGGATAATTGTGGGTGTTTGAGAAGGTTCTATTTCTTCGGTATTACTCTCTGAACTTATTTGATCATTAGGGTCTGATTCATACTCTTCAATAGGACGCCTTCTACCTCCTGAGCTGCTGCTTGTTACGTCAGTTATCATTGTTTCAACTAGTTCGTCTCCCAAGACAGGAGTCATGCCAATTGCTAGCATAGCCTCTTTCTTCAATTCTTCTTCCCTAGCGGATATAACTGCTTCTACAGGAACATTGGCATCAACTGACTGTGTGGCTACTATACGATCGTCTCTTGACATAGTTGTATCATAAGCATATGCCTCATCTATACTCGGTTGTAGCACTGCACTATTTGGGGACATCACTAAAGCTTCCGATGTTGGCTTGTCATTAAGTTTTATCCTAGAAATAGTGTCATAAAGTGGTTTCTTTTTGAGTTGATTATAGGCCCTAGGATTGTTTGGTGATTTAGGCACGACATTATTTTCATCAAGTAAACGTGTATTTTGCTGAAACGCGATAGCTGTTGAGGTTGGATTAGGTTCAGCAACAACTTCTGTGTGGCTTTCAATCAACGTTTCTCCATCAACAAATACTGTTGTAAAGTAAGTGTATGTTTTAAAAAAATCAGTGGAAGTAGGCTGTATTTCTTTTTCCGTTGTTGATGGCTCAACATCAAGCACATTGCCATTTTCACTTTTATCTGAATTGTGTGATTTAGTGGAAAATGACCTTAAAAGTCCAGCAACAGCAGGATCAGTTGCTTTCAAATTAGAATCAATAGTGGTCGTTACAACATTTGTTTCTACAACTTCTCTACTTTTAACACTAGATGTTGTCTCTTGGAAGAAAGTTGTCAAGTAAGTGTAAGTAGTATATAAAGTTTTAATAATAACCTCTATTTCTTCTTCATCGTTTCCTTCTGTAGTCTCTGTGGTACTCATTTCTGTAGTAGTAGTAAAACTATCTAGAAAGTTATCCTCAGTCGTTGGGATTAGTACCGATGGTTCTGGAAGATGTGGAGTCGGTTCAGCGAATGAATCTTCAGTAGTCGAAGTGATGTCAGAAGACTCAGTTGTCGGTTGGTTGCTGGTATCAATTCCTTCTGTAGCAGATATTGTAGATAAACTTCCCATATTTTGGGGAAAAGAGGTGGTAATGTATTTAATTTCACTTGTAGTAACTTCTCTTGATTTTACAGACGTGCCTATTTCTGCATCAGGTATAAAAAATGTCGTTAAATAGGTATAAGTTTGGTAAACAGTAGAGGGTATTATACGAGTGATGAAATTAATGGACGGTTTGTCATTCTGTTCAACTGCTTCTTCCTCCGTTACAGACTCTTGCTCGGCTTCTTCAGTTGTGTCTACAGATTCAGGAGTGGAACTTTGCTCTTGCTCATCGTTCTGCTCCTTCTGCTCCCCATACGAAGAAACTGTCATTTTATCTTCAGCTAATTCACTAACAGTGGTTGGAATAATTTCCAATGGTACATTAGTGCTTGATGCAATCTGAGTGAGTTGTGTGTATTGACCATTAACCACCGTACCGAAAAGAAATGAAGTGATGTATGTTGTGGTTTCATCGTATGCTTCAATAACAGCAATTGATTTCGCCAGGCCAAGTGGTTGATCTCCAGGAATAAAAACTTGTGTTTTTGTAGTTGCATATGTTGGTAGAACTGGTAGGCTTTCTGTTGGTTGTATTTCCTCTGAGGGTATAGTTGTTTCCGAAGGTTCAAAGAAATATTCTTCTTCTGTTGTAGTCTCGACATTTTGCTCTGTGGTATGTTCTGTCGTTGTCTGTTGATGTTCCGTCGTGGTCTCTTGGTGTTCCGTTGTAGGGGGATTCGTCGTTGGTGCATTTGTAGTACTTTGTTCAGTAGTTGGAATGTCAAAAGTTTCACTATTGAACACAGGGTTGAAAGCTTTGCTTGACCTGATTTCTGCCTGTATTGTGGGAAGAGATGTTTCTACATTTAGATTATGGCCAGTTACTGTTTTAGTGGCCATTCCGGGAGAATGAGACATAAAGGTTTTAACAGACGTCACCACTGGCAATGAGACATCTTCAGGCCTTAACGTTGCAGCTCCTGATATGGAAGTCACAGGCCCAGAGTTTTGTGCTACAGTTTTGGGCATAAAAATAATGATTGTATTACCAACTGTCGTAGTGAAATCGGCAAATCCGACATAAGTGACAGTGTCGTACTTTTGAAAATCATTTTTAATTTGGACTCCACCCCTGAATAAGCCTTTAGCTCCCCTCATTTTTTTCTCTTCTTTTTTTTCTTCTACCATGTCGGATGAGTAACCGCTGGGAGAAAATTCGTTCTTAATAGTAACAGTTGGAAGGTCCGACTTAGGTTTTACTTTAGCAGGCTTCAGGTCTGTGTTCCTTTTGACCGAATACTCTTTCCTAATGGATAAAATTGGCTCAGGTTTTTCGGTCCCTGTACTTTCAGTGATTTCATTCAATGAGATAGGTTTTTCTTTGGTAATAACAGGTTCAGCAGTTTGGTATTGGACAGGTGTTTTCGTCGGAAGAATGACCCCAGGAATGCTTGGAAAGACCAGGAATGGGTCTTTGGTATACCTATTCGAGTCATAATAGACCCTGGAGCCGGTACTCAACAGACGAGCATATGTTCTTCCGACTGTGGTGCCTATAATTTGCGTGGCATACTCAGTCGTTGCCCCATTGTTCACGAAGGTTCGGGCTGTTGATGAAATGATTCCTAGCGGTGATTCCCGTAACCCATTCTCCTCCAAAGATAGAACAGTCACATCTAATAGGAAAGTGAAAGAGTTAGTTACAAAAGATATGAATTTAGTCGGTGAAATAACGGCGTTATCTGCTTTTATATCAATGAGTAAATATGCTGAATGTTTAGAATACATGATATTTAAAAAAAAAAAATATTCTATACAACGAGCTTGCGAATATTGATTTTTATATAAACTCTCATTAGACGAAACAGTCTATAAAAATTTATAACTTAAAAAAAAACAAACAACACCATCAATTTCACCACAAAAGAATATAAAAAAAGAAAAGTAAGATATAAGAATAACAGATAAACAAAAGGTTTTAATTTGCTATTTACATTGTATTGATACAAATGAAGGTTGACATCCTTTGAAAATAAAAAAAAAAGCATGCCAAGAATCAAATGGATATAGATGAGAAAATATTTTTACAAAAGATGTAAGATTTGCTTATTGTAAAGCTATAGACCAATCTTCAACCACCACTTTCGATCATTGGATATCGTATTAATCAGACACGTTTGAAAATAGATATTATATGAGGGCACGAAAAGCTTTTTAGATTAATATCGAATCCCGTTTCAAAAAACCCATAGAATGAACAGGAATACCATACATTGTTCAAAGCTATTGGGTGTGGGAAATAATTATGTTATTGCATACGGAACAGAATATTTAAATAGTCGCCAGTGTGCTTCGTAATCTTTGTACATAACTCATGGTTCTTATTCCAAGCAATGCTACTTAATGTACTACATTATAAGTCTCCTTGCAATTAAGTTGAAAAGACTTAATTATGTGTAAAACAAAAAAAAAAAAACGCAAAGTTTCGAAAAATAGAATATTGTTGGAGTAAATCAGAAATGAAACCGGTAATAATAAAACCGATCGTAAAGAAAACACGGAAGAGCAAGTTCTTGCAACAATAGACGTCTTAAAGGAAGTTAATGAAGAAGTCAAATACACAGTTGAAGAAATATTATAAAAGAGTGTTGTGAAACTCTAAAGTTTTGCATAATTGATTCAGTAAATAAAAAACAATGACGTAATTAAATGTATTTACAAAGAATGCATTGTTCAGCAATACGGAGATACGGAACATAAAGTTCAAAATCAAAAACCCAATAATGGAAGAAAGAATGAAATTACTGCAAGTAACCTATAACTATCTATAATTTATAAGTATCTGAGTATCCGTTATTATCTATAAGTTTGTATAGTCTTTATATCATATTTTTGGGCTAGGATACAAACAAGACAAAAAATTTAGCAAATTTGTGGGTGAATTTTATTTAAGTACTCTCTTAGTTTAAGATAGCCGCAGAAGACCTGGTTTAACTCTATGAAATTTTTCAGAAAGTTATAATTTACCAAAAAAATGATTGCCAATTGATTGCTAAAGTAACTCTATTGGGGGGAGATATTTGAAATTTTAAGCAGAATCAAAAATAAAAATATAATTTTCGTAAATTTACCGAAATCACCAATGTATTATACTTTTATTGAGTATATACCCACTTTCCTCAATGTGTGTTTTGAAAAAATGGGATGAGCTCTTTTTAAAAAACAGTATGCACTTATGGTGTTTATCTGGTATGGGCTAAGTGTAATATGGTTCAGGTCTGTCACGGGCAAAGTTGTACATTTCACGGATGTTGAAGCTAATTTTATTTCCGATCCAGAGAATTTTCTTCTTTCGAGCTGATTTCACAAAACGATTTTTTAAAAACTCGGTTATGTCATATTATATCAAATTAACATGTACCGCTCCCTGAACTTTGGCTAGAAAATGAACCTAGACAAATTTACAGCAATTTTAAACAAAGTGGTAACTTAGCGTTTCAATTACTTCTGATTTAGTTTTTCTTAAATCTCAGTAAGCATTTTATTTTATTTAAGGTACCTAAACGCCAATTATGTTTATTTGAGAGTTAATACAAATAAATTGGCTATGATATTGCTAATGCAGTTTCTAGAAAAAGTACATCTAACGTATTCGTAACATATTAAATCAAACATATTATCATATAATTACTATCCATAAGTTTGTATAGTTTGGCAATACGATCTAAGAAGCAAGTATAAGCAATTAAAAGTACTACAATCAATTAATATTAATAATAGAAAAGAAGGTTCTAGCACTAGCCTGTAATACACAATTGAAATTAACACTTACCTCCTTCGGTATCCCGCTTTATTCTAGATTCTTTTTCAAGCAAGCCTTCTGCATCATCTGTAACAGAAATTTCACAATTAATTAAATTTTTATAACTTATAACTATGATTATAGACATACAACCCACCACAATTTACAAAGAAATGTTAAATGTCACAAATACCACACTGTAAAGACTTCAAAGTGTCAATCGTGTTAAAGAGAAAATCGGGATTTGTTGATTGTATTATAGTTTCCTACAAGATCTACTACATTTCTGTTAATTGATTAAAAAAAAAACACAGAAAAGATGAAGTTTGCCGACAGCCATATAGAGATTATATTATTTAAATTTATGTTATCGTTATAAAAAAGGTTTGATTGAAGTTAGAAGAAATTTATGATGAGATTTGAAAATCAATTGGAGTGACGTCTCCTCATTATTAACCAATCCACAACTATTTTGTTTTATTTTAAAGAGTTCGTTATTTTCTTCAAAATCCGGTTTCAATCAATTTTATTAAGATAAAATTACAATCTGCCTTTTATTAGGCAATGAGTAATTGAGATAAAGGTTATCATTCATACCATATTTACAATTCATCATTCACTCGCTCATTCATACAATATTTACAAACATCCCAGAGGCCTCCCAAATCCACATGGTTGTCACGTCCCTCACATGCGAAAGAGGAAGCGGAGTCTTGGGGAGCCCTCCACGCTCCTACGTCAGCCGCGTCACTGGATAAGAGCCAGCGGAGGCTGACCAAGAGCGCGAGAGCCACAGACGCTCAGGACATGATTAGAGAAACTGGCCATTGCCAGAACTCCCACTATCACTTAGTTATAGCAGGTCACAAGGCCACTGCCGTTTTAATCTCCGAAGATTCTTCAAAATCAGAAACCTTCCGTAAAGAATCGTTCTCTACTTTACTTTGAGATTTTAGACGATGATCAAGCAGATGACAACTCGCTGACTGATGCAGGTAACCAATTACACACTACTCAGTGTGTCTCATTGAATGTAGCATTTCGAAATTAGAGGTCTCGGCGGCCTCGGCAATAGTGTGTAATGTTCGTTTGTATTTTAGTGGATTATAATTGAGCAATGAAACGATTAAATTCTATAATTTCGTGTTCGCTACTTATTTAGTCGCCCATTTCTCGTGTAGAGTAATGTAACATTTCACGTTAGTCTCAATTGTCCAATTGGAGCTGAAAATAAGAACAAACCCGTTAAATAAGGGGCAAGAATTGATTAACCACTTACAAATTTCAATATTTTTAAACACTTTTCTCCAAGAAAAGTGTAAAAACCATCAGACTAGGCTATACCTCAAAACCGAACGTACTGTTGATAAATATCGAGGGTTTCTTCAATTGGTACTCGAGGATTCGGGTATTTAAGATTGTTAATCTTCAATACCCCTAATTGAGTAGATTCTTAATAATCAATATTGATTGACACTATTGCCAATATTGCAATGTCTGTGTATAGTTGATCAGCCTTAGTTCGGCGAAATAGAACATTCTCCCGTCTATATCAACAAACCTTCCCCCCCCCCCCTTCCCGAGGACAATTTTCATACGGGGTTTCCCCACAAGCCCATGAAGCGTGCTCATGTGGGTACGTCGCCTGTGGTGAGCGTATTCCGGTGCAATGGGATTGCTGCACCGGTCAACGCACCTTAGTGTTATTCTCTATTTCAACAACCGTACCCTTCATGCCAATCTTATACTCCAGTCATGCAAGATCTATCCCCCTTGGGTACAACTTAACCCTGGCCACGGAGAGCGACGCCTCGCGACCTCCTCCAAACAAACCAGATTTATAGAGATGTGACTACTTAAGTTTTGGCTAAAGAGCCTTTTCCCCTGAAAAGGAAACAACACATTATACACAAGTTCTCAGCACTGCTTAAAATGCTACGTATTGATTGCAAGTAAACATTTCAATAAATATATAAATACAAATATAGATCTGATATAATGGAGGTTATACACTAGGACTTCAACTTTGACGTAAAAGGGTCTTCGGCTAATTACATAGCCTCCAGACAAACTTCAGATTCTATGAGCCCTAAAACGGTTCAGATTTTGCTGAACGTGCTGATTGCATATTACGATAAAAAAACCTAAAACTACAGCGTAGTGTAAGCGATGCTGGCAAGACAGCTTGGAACGGAGCAGACGAGACACCTGCTCCGAAGTGTGCCAGGTCCGTATCCGGCATTCGGCATACATACCGGCTACCTCCATCCTCTTTTTCTTATTGAAAGTTTTTTTTTTTTCAAATCCCTTTTCCAACTCCACTCCCAGAGAAATCGGGATCTCCTGTGGGGCTTACCCTGCCAGATCCTTTAGCGGCGATAATAGGTATCAAGTAATTATAAAGGCGACCCTTCCATCACAAGTGTAGTAAGGACACGTTTTTATTTTTTTTCAAAATCAGAAAGCCTTGTTTTCTGTCAGTTTCAATGGCCCTGTCATGATTGTCCCCTGATCGAACAATTCCGCTTGATGATCAAATGAAAGAAACCCCTTGAAAAATAATTGTGAAGCCCATTGATTAAATTAAAGACCTGTGCTACCCTGAGAGGTTTTTGTAGGGACTAAAGAGATTTATCATTTAAAAAGTTATTAAACATCATTCCACTTAAAGAACCGATGCTGCTCAATATGATAACATCCCCAAACAATATAGTCATTAATTGTTTAAAACAGAGTTTTTATAAGTTCAAGAGCATCGATATATTTTTTTGTTTTCTAAAAACAAAATAATGAAAATTAAGAGATGTGAAAAAATAACGGTTTGTTATTATTATTGTTTATGCGAAACGTGTAAGTATCAATGGATAAGAAATGATGGATCGAAGTGAGAAAAACGCTAATGAATAATACCTTTTGAATTATTTGCCATCAAATAAATTAAAATGCAATAGATGACAAAGTCTTGAAAAAATATATAAACAAGCAGTCAGCTATTTATTATCAGAATTAATATCACGAGTTTGTGATCTTCGTTGTAAGAAGGAAGGGGCGGTTTAATATTATTTTCAATTTAAAAAAAATAAATTAAACCATCTGTACCAAGTAATGGGATACTTCACTTCAAAAATGTGCAATGAAGTCAGTTGTGGGAAAAGAAAAATATAATTAAATTATGATAAAAGAGTAAATAAAATAAATCTTCCCTCCTCAACACCCTAAATGACATTACCACTTTCACCAACGACGCTCGACCCCTATACACTAGTATAAAATAGAAGATTAACACTTGTTGAAAAAACAAACTCTATCCTGGAAAGACCACATTTCACAGATCGCCCCCCCCCTGGACTCATAGTTTCCTACTTGTCTTTCCCCAGGTGTATCGTGGCCTCACCGAAGACCTCGAGACTCGGTTAAAGTGGCCGCTGATGAACCATTACCTAAGATCTATACTCAAGATCCCCAGAGACTGCCACTTCACTACTACGAGCTGAGATAGCTTCTATAATTATAATTTTATAACAATTATATGCAATTTTATGATTATAGCAGTTATAAAATATAATTGTTGTAGACGGTATTTAGAACAGCTGCTGGTAATAACTCGTATCCGGTCGAAAAGGACACTTACGTCAAATCTCTTAGCGATCTACAACGTAACCAGATTCGGGTACTGTTGAAAAATTCCTACGGAAAAGTCTGAAAAGGAACTAAAAAGTTTCCTACCGCCAGGACGTGGTGAAAACCTCTCCAGTCACGTAGCAGCTTTCCAGTTTCCTCCAGGAGTCGTTCCAGCGTTAATAAAGTTCCAGTCTTATCTAACCCAGGGAAATCCACTAGCATGTCGCTGCCTTCCGAAAGACCTCGGAGGACGCCATATGACAGATCCTCTGCAATTGGCCCGAACAGCTTGTTTGGGCACGCTTTCTAACAAAAGGACTAAACCATTTACCGTCCGCTTGTGCCTACAGCCTCTTCCTCACAATCATAAACCCATTACCAACGGGAAGCATTCAGTCACTTATGGTTTTGTCCCGGACCCTCGACCAATTGAAAAGTCAAAAAAGATCCTTGCCAAGAAATAAAATGTTATGCAAAGTTAAATACATTACTTAGTTTATTCTGGGATATGTTGCACCCTAATAATAACAAAGAGGGAAAAAATAAAGCTGAAAAAAAACATAAAATTACACTGATACGATTAGCTTGTAAATAATAAAGGACCTATGTACATACGTTATAGCTACATTGAACCAACAACGAACGATTGAGACAAAAAAACTTAAATAAGTAGAGACGAAAAAATAAAGAAGATATAGAAGAAGAGGGAAAGGAGCACGAAAAGTCGCTAGGATGTTTTCAAATAGAAAATGAAAAAAAAGTAAAAATAATACCAATGGCTAACTATGAACAGATAGATTGGAGGGAGGTTAGGAACTTCTTATAAGGAACTTTTGTTCTTTTAAGCCGGTTTTATTTGTTCAATTTTTTCCCCATTCGTCTTAAAGATAAATTATTGATATTTACAAAGGGAATCCAATCCACCTTGGTACAACGGTGCCTTCTTGATGAGCACCCTAGAAATTATGGTTGCTCAACCTGCATCACTCCCCTGGAGATGGTGGTGAAGTGCGCTGGTTCCAGCAGCTCCTTATACTTTTGAACTCGTTGTCTACCAGCAAAGGCAAGTCTGACTCATCCAAGCTAATTGAGCGAAGCATCCCTGCTCTTGCTTATTCCAAGGCTTGACAAGCTCTGCGGTATTTCTATTCCCGCAATGTGGGCAATTGGGGAACGCAGCTCTTTTATGCTCGTAAAGCTTGTAATGAATTACGCCATGTTCCGATAGCTACTGAGAACTCCAGTATTCAGGGGAGTAGCAATTCGCCCTCAGCCGGGAGGTAAGGAGCGGGTAAAGCCTAGTTTTAAAGATTGGGCGAGTTGATGAACGACAAATATCGGCGGGTTCCAACAGTGTGCGGAGTGGGCTAAGATGAGAACGGTCATAGGAAGCAAGATTTTCGAGAACGGAAATACCGGAGATATACCTGCGTATCGTATTTACGTCAAATACGCATTTGATCGTTCATTTGACGTATCGTATGTAGTGAAGATAAGGAGGCTTTTTTAGTCATGATAGTAGTGAAGAAGAAGGATCCACGGAAGTATTGGACGGGGTACCCAGGGGTAAATTATGTGGATGTAACAATCATACAGACTCAGCTAAATACTAAAAAAAAATCAACTGATTTATGTTATTTCACAATATAGATGCTTATAGCCCTGTTTTCAAGTGATTCTGCGTAGATGCGTAATTTTGGACAATCCGATAATGTTTTTCATTATTGAATGATTAAACTATTAAGCATCTGGTACTATTTTTATGAATATACAGTATTAAAATAAGCTTGACATGCAGTAAATGTGCAATTACTTACTTTGATTAGAATGCAAAAGAGTACGATACTTCATTTACGCATCAGATGCGCACATTGAGACCACGAGTAAAGTTTTTAAATAAAATTCCCCTATGCGTACTATCATCTCCTCGAATACGAGATGCCACAGACATCGACTTTATTTATAACCTAGTAAAAGAAACCTCTTGAAGGTTTCTTGAAAATTGTAAGCAAGAATAATTTAGAAAAAGTGTTGTGATTGATACTTCAATTAAGAAGAAGACACATAAAGACCATCCTTAATGACCACTAGGAATTAGTCTGGTTTTTTCGGTTCTGTTTTTCTTTAGTTAAATTAGAGGGTATTTTAGTTTTATCTATTAATTGTACTTTATTTTAATTGTAGGTGCGCTCTGGTGTTTGGAAGCAATATGCAATGATATCACGTACATAAAATGGAATCTCTTTCCATCTCTATCTCAAAAAAACAACAATCTGTTAGCTAAAACCATTAGAAGAGTCCAGTCTTCCTGAATGAGGATAAGCGAAGAAGAAAGAAGACGGTTTTGCTAGAGCTGTTGGGAAGATGGTGACGCCAGCAGTTAGATAAGAGCTGTTGAGTGGGTGCCCCATGGCAGGACCAGGAAGGGCCATTGTATTCAAATAGCTTTCGATCACAACAGCTACCTCCTCCTGCTAGTCTTCCTAATTACATCGTTGGAGGATGTCTGGGCCTCTGAGGAACATACCAACGATGCCAAACATTAATTATAATCATGGTACATTCTAGTGAGCTTATATGCCACGTTACATGAGCTTACTTTCCAAAGCTCACTTGAATGATAACTGAAGCCAAGACATGTGACTCATTAACACAATGAGTGGAATCCGTCAACAACGCATTTTTTGAATCTATTTCACCAATCTGCCAATACGAAATAACTTTTTATGAATAGTAGCATTGTTGTATAATGAACATAATTTTTTCGTCATAAAATTACAATCTGCCTTATTGGGCAATAAGTAATTGTGCTCAATTTTTACATTCATAACAGATTTATAATGCTCCATTCATACAGTATTTACAAACAGCCCAGAGACCTCCCAAATTCACATGGTTGTCCCCCCCCCTTGCATGTGAAAGAGGAAGCGGAGTATTGGGAAGTCCCCCACGTTCCTCTATCAACCCCGCTACCGTGTACGAGCCAGTGGAGGCTGGCCAAGAGCGCGAGAGCCACAGACGCTCAGGACATGATTGGAGGAACTGGCTCTTGCCAGGAATTGGAAACTATAAAAAGAGTATAACAACACATCTGTGAATGATATAATACTTGAATAGGTAAACAAAATATGGTGGCGAGAGAATGGTATATTAATAAAAAAATGTCTCTTAGTTCAGTAAACATTCTGTTCTTCTTAATCTCATGGCCAAGCTCTTTCGTAACCATTTTGGTAATAGCATGTTTCGTATAAATTGCAGTTTAATCGCATTTTATGGCATGAATAGAACTAATGTGATCAAAGCAAACAATGATGAGAATGATTTATAGTGCCTAAAGTACAGAATTTACAATGCAAGGTCCGTTTTGGTTAAACAAATATTTGTGTGTAAAAAATCAGTTTATCCTGGGACCAGTTGTCCCCTAAGCATAAAAAAAAAAGGAATAAAATAAACCTCAAAAAAATACATAATATTACACTGCTATGGTTAGCTTATAAATAATAAAGGATCTACGTAGATATGTGATAGATACATTGAACCAACAGCAAAAGAAATTAAATAAGTAGGAAAAAAATAAAGACGATATAGGAATTATTACAAGGATGAAAAGAGGTTGCTGCATCAAAATATAAAATGAAAAAAAAAAAATAAATAAATAAAACCAATGGCATAACTGTTCTAGCAAAGATTAAAAGAAAAGTTGTTAGTTGAACTGCCTTAAAGCCAACAATGTTATGCGAAGTACTAACTAGAAGTAGAATGTAGGAACTATGCAACAATGGAACTCCTCCTGCGATCCAACTTAATTGCCCATGAGACAGTACAGTTACCTTTCTTACCGGCCGTACATCTCCCAGAAAGTGGGATCTTACGTCACAGTGGACCTTTCAGATTTGTAAAATCCCAGAAAATCGAAACGAGCGTGTAATGTTTATTTTCTTACAGGACATTTTCAAACGCTAGGGCGTAGATACTATAGACTCTTTCTTTCTTAAATCTTTCATAATTTGCATAATTATGGGTATTGTCTTACTCATTCCATCATAGTTTTCCAAAGTAAATAAATGGGAGAGGATGAGTTTCTTAGTTTATATTTTCTTGTTATACAATTTATTCTTGTGATTGTACAGATGGAAAGCTGTACTTAAGCACCACGACAAAGATGGAATTAAAAAATGTTAGTGACGTCATGTTCTTATAGAAAATAAACAGTTGTGATGGTGTATATGTTCGTTGCAAGAACTGAACAATAGTCATGCCTCATAGATAAATTCCCACCAGACTTACCTTGAAAATTAATAGCTTTACTTTAATCAGGTCGTTCTAGTTACTCGTCTAATATACTCCCTTGGAGAAAAACAAGACATCATTATTTTATCGCTCTTCTATCATATATGTGACTTGTACATTTTTATCACATTATAAGATCAATATTTTGAATAGATTAAAGTACGTTCCGATCTATAAAGGTGCCAATAGTAGTGCCACGGAGTTATTCCAGAACGGCATTCAGATCCAAGAAGCTATCAGAAAACTATTAAAATAAACTATTATTTGTTAATCTATCGTAAAAAAGTTAAACATTGATAGAGATCAGCTGAATATTTCCTAAGGAAATCATAACTTTAAGACAAGTACCGTAACATAAAAACGATCATATTGGCAGTTCATGATTACAGCGAAACTAACTGAAAAAAAATCAAATGAAACAGTAAATTGAAAGGAAAATTCATGATTAGTCCTTTAACAGCTAATCAGAGAAATTTTTCATAAATAAAATCATAAAAATAACAAACCAAATGTTATGAGCTCCTGAATTTTTTTTTTCAATGGATATCCTCGGTAGATCACTTAGTCAAATTCACTCACAAATTGGGATTCGTAACACGACCGAATTCACAGATCATATGATCGATTATACACTTGTTGGCATTAGCAAAGATGAACAGGATTCTCCCGAAGTAACGATGGCATTTAAACGATAAACGTGCTTCATTTTTTATTGTGGTCATCTCTTAGAGGCAAATGATGACAACCATTATTTACTTCGCTGCGGGAAAGAGCCGACCTTCTAGCTATGCGGATATGTAATTTATAAAAACTGACATCAATTATTTACCCGCAAGGAGCGTCACCAGGACGACCACGGATGAACTTTGGAGAGTTATTTGGTCGTTAGCTCCCCAAATGATTTTTCTAACAAGGTATCCAGTCAGCTTCTGGAGTTACTAGTTAAATATAAAGGGAGGATCCAATAGTTTCTCAGTTCTCGATCGCATTCTTCTTCGCTAATGCGTTGCGTAAGTATCAGCACTGTATCGCATACCGTCAGGCCGCGCCCCGCAGCATACCAGTCGCACTTGCGGCCACGCATGCCCGCAGTCCAGAGATTTTTTTTCTCAAAAAATGAGTTTATAGTTAGCTGTGAGCTATGATTTGAGTGGTCATATTAGTTATCCATAGTTCCAGGTTGGCGAAAGAATGACTTCTGCACCAGGCACTTCTATGAGATGGTTGCAGTCTGGAAACAAGACCACTTTTAACAAACATTAGGGAACTGTGTAAAACTGTTGTTGGTATAGGCTTAGGTTGAAAGAATGACAGTTTTCTTCAATGCAAGGCAAACCCAACAAATACAACTAAACATTAATATAATATATAATCTTTTGAAAGATGCTTAAATGATGAATGCTGATGATTAAATGTGGATGCGAAATAACATTCCGATTCATTTAAATTATTAGTTTGTTGCCACGTCTTTTTTAACTTCAACTCAACGTAAAAACATCTACTTATTACTCGCATGCTATGTTCTTTAAAACAGAAAACGTAAATAAATTAAATCAGTCATTAAAAAAATATTGTGTATATTGTTTATTTTACGACACGTAAAGTGAGTAGCATGGATGTAGCAGCCCTGATTAAAAGATACTATTGTTTTAGATGAGTTATATATCCCACAATACCAATTGGAGATAACTGAAGATGATAGCTTAGAGCTGTCGAAAGCGCTATTACAATAAAGATACGGTTATCAGTTGTGGAATGACAACAATGCTATTTTTTAATTATACCATTTGACAATCTGGCAGTAATTTTTATTTTTATGAATATTTCTTGGCCAGAAAGTAGTTATGTTAGTTGAAATTGAATTGTATATTGTCAGTACTTCTAAGAGAATGCTTTGTCGGTATGTCTTGCTGTTGAATAATATTTTTTTATTTTACGTTAAATTTAAAAAATTTACATGTATATTACATACACAAACTGCAAAATCCTATACCCTTGAACCTGTTTTAAAATTCACCGTATTTTTTTTTTTTATTAATATTTTTCCTTCTGTGAATAGATAGTAATATTTTCGGTACCCATTTTTTCTTATTTACCTATTATTTTCCCCCCGGTCCCGTACCGAGATAATCTGCTCTATGAAGTTTCATCACATTTATAAAGCATTTATATTTACAGGCCTTCCTTGATTTCTATACCCTTTTTCAAGTTTCAGAGGTTACAGTTATGTTTCTTGTTTTTGTATAAGGACAGTTTTTGACTGTTTAAAAGCTCTGTCAGGTTTGGGATATATTAAGTTTCTGATAATTATGGAATACGATTGGATCTGTTATGATTGTAGTAACTATATTTAAAGGCTTTTCATCCTTATTTTTTTTCCGGGATGAAAATCGATAATGGCTCTTTTTGATGTTTCCGTCCTTTTTATTATTTATATCCTGTAATCGTATTTCGATGTTTTTATTTAAACGATAAATGGTATAATAATTATGAACCGGAAATTACTAATTCAATCCGAAACGGAACCCCTTCGAATACTTCAGTAGCCTTCGGAGAATTAGGTCATGTCAATAAATACTAAAACGGCAGTCAACGCGGAAGGCAGCAACGCTGAGAGTTCCTGTACATGTCCCACCTTAATATTATAATATGTTATTAATGGTATGTGCTTCGTCATTGGCAACTACTTTCGGATGTACGAGGCTTTCTTTAGGAATACATCTCAGAAATTGGAGAACTGCAATTAAATTTTAGTGGGTTTGATTTTTAGATTTTATTACTGTACACAAAGCTTTAAATGTGCTGAGCCATAATAGTAGACGACGGTATTTTTTAGAATGTTTTAATTTTTAAAAATGTTTCTTGAGGCGATAATCCTAAATACACAACTTAGTAAAATTTCTTATCTATTTTATAGTTTTGTAGACAGAAAGTTTTTTAAAATTAGGACAAATTATTATCATTTTTCTTCCCACCGTAACTGCAAATTGCATTTTTTTTTAGAACAGCTTTATTTATTTTTTTTATATAAAAAAAGAAGCATATTTTTTTGTGATGGTAATTAAACCCAAATAGAAGATGGTAGCGATGGATAAATTTGAATTAATAATACTCTAGAAAGGCCCTAAAGTTCTCCTCCTTGTTAAAATGATTGCTGTCATATATAAATTACTTGTGACATAAACGTTAATTGTATGTTTGACAAGGAAGCCTTCCGTTCTTATTACATAATTTTAACAAGATCTGCACCACCTTTAAAACGGTTTTACATCAATTCATAATCAACAACTCACGTTTCTCAGAACAGATTTACAGTTTTTTCCGTCAGGATCTAATCCCTGGCTACTAAGCAGTGGTCTGGGGTAATTCGAAAAGAAAAAAGTACACTTTCACATTACCACAGAAAACCCAATAAGGAGCTGGTGGACAAAAAAGGGTAAACGTGCCCACAAGTTGTCGGCATTGTACCCGATACACAAGGACGGACCATCTTTTCAATACTACAGCGCATAGCGTACCGAATGAATATATATATGTTACGTACTAATATTCAGAAAGAAATAACCATAAAATTACTAGAGCCAAGAACCATAATTTAAGAAATAAATGATGAACTTTCCGTCAATATTTTACCCACATCCGTTCAAAAACACTATTTCTACGCCTTTAAAGATTAAAATTCATTTATAAAGCCATGACAAGAAAATAATAATATTTTTGAGGACATCTATTGCACTTATTATTACGGAAAGTTGAGAATGATATAGCCAATGTGGATTGCACTATATTGTATTTTAATGAGCAAATGCATATTATGGGGTATGTATAAGCAGCTCTTGATAAGTAGCAAAAGTGTCACATCAGCTAAACCTATCATGAACTCATTTTTGAAAGAAAAAAACCCAAAAAGGTGGTTAATGTAAACTAGATAGTTATTATCAAATAATTTCTACCGATTGAACGACACATACAGGTGTGGACGATTCTCTTCTTTCGGGCTCGGCATTAATCTGCGGGCTATGCATGTTACGTATCTACAAAAAAAACCTCAACACAGGGTCAGGAATCCATCTCCTTAACGCAGTAGACAAATTTCAAGATTCCGGATCGAGTAAATGTCAGAACTGGCGGGAAAATACTGAACACATTAAAACGACACCGTTTTATTGAAATTATGCCGAGGCTTCCGAGAATTCTCGGGCGAGAAAGAGTATTTACAACCTTTCGCTAAGGTGGCCTTTCCTGAATTTGTCAGTTACTACTATCAAAATATTTGATAAAGTTCACGAGAATTAAACGACCCAATGCACCTTTAAGATTTTCTAACTGTTTGAAAAATTGTGCAACAGAACATTTAATCATCTTTCTAAACTGGTTGTACTGGTTTATTTCAGAGGCAGAAGTAGTTTTCATCGGGCTTTTAATAGAAAGCTCGCTGATAGAGCACACTCTATTAAGGAGACCACTTAGTTTTGAAATGCAGAACTTCAAATTATAGTTTATGAGAGTTAAATTAGAGTAAGATAAGCTCTTTCGATGCTATTGGTATTAGATGGCTTACATTGTGAAATGAAAGGCATCAAGAAATAGAATCTGCTCCTGACATCCCAATTCATCTACAAGCACTGTTCCTGTGATAACTCTATCTAAAAATTTCATAGGATCAACAGTCTTCAGAGATCAACAGGAAAGCAGGAAAAAAAAACGTGTACTTTGCCACCATCCGATCTTAAATAATATAAGGTTCAACAATATGGAGTTCGTTTAGTGAAATTAAATACAGAAAATTTGAAAGGGTCCAAAACTTAGGGATGAAAATCATACCCACCCTACACAAAAAGTGACTACAATGTACGACGACAAATCCCCACAATTCAAAAATTTATCCTCAGTCATAACTGATAGATGCGCAAATGAATAAAACATATTTCGTTAAAATAATTTTTTACTTGAGTAGGGATACTACAATCTAAGTAATGAAAAAAGTTAAATTATTTCCATTACCCGAAAAATTAGCAATCATATGAAGGGTATCCTGAACATGTATGCACAGATGGAAAGAAGAAGTTACCTAAATCCTTTGTCTCGGCAAAGAGTGCCCTGTAAGCACCAAGCTATGCTACCTTGGGATTACCCTCGGTAGACACTTGTCGTTCACAACACATCTCGGTAAGAAGTTAAAGAGTGTTAAGAAAAAGTTCTACAGCCTTGGACACCTACAGCCTTCACAGCCCGGCTATATCGGTACGCCTCAAGCTGCTAATTTACCAGAGCGTCCTGAGACCTGCTTTGATGTACGGGACCCCACTGTTCAAGTATCTAATTCCTAACACTCTAAAAACGCTCCAGCAACATACCCCGTTCGAGCGAATGAAGGCAGACGAGATCGACGAAAAATTTGAAGTGCTCACCATCCAAGATTTTATCAAGAGACGACACGTCTAATTTTTCGATTCACTTCGACACAGTCACAACCCACTATTATCCGACCTTCAACCACCACCAATGCCCGTCAGATGGAAGCACTGCTGGACCCCCGAAGCCTGGAGACAGATAGACGTGATCGAACCCGAGCCCCCAGACGGGGACTGAACGATCCACACCCAGCCGAGAGATCGAGGTCGATCTCCCGGCCGACCCAACCGAAGCAAAATGACCCCTTCTACCTGCTCAGGGTGGGTCGATCTCCCGGCCGATAGGCCGACTCAGTGCAGCCCCCTTCAGGGGTGGGGCCAGGTATGACCTGGCCGACTTCAAACCAATGCCTAGTACCCCTAGGCTCCACCATAGGTAGACTCTCACTACCTTCCTAGTGAAAGGCACCCATCAAGCCAAAATAATTTCCTTTTATTTTTCCCACATCCTATTTTTATAAGTTTGAGAGCTATGGGAAAAAAAAAAAAAAAAAAGGTAAATTCTTTGATTATTTTAATTTGTAAGCTGCGGTGACGCGGCTGACGGAGGAGCGTGGGGGACTTCCAGAGACTCGAGGACTCCCTTTTTTGCATACGAGGGAGGTGACAATCTTGGGCATTTGGGAGGTCTCTGGGCTATTTGTAAATACTGTATGAATGAGCGAGTGAATTAAAATTGTAAATATGGTATGAATGAGAACATTTATCACAATTACTGATTGCCCAATAAGGCAGATTTTAATTTGATCACAATAAAGAAATAATGTAGAGCTATATCTCTCCTCAATTTGTAAATATATTATTTATATTAAACTTGTAAAGGTTGCTTTTTTTTGTATTGAGTAGGTTTTTATTTATTTCTTCTGTAATCAGAAAATTTTGTAAATATATATGATTATGATATATCTATACACAATAAAACGAAAATGATATTGGAATCAGCAATTCCAAGCATTTGTAAGAAAAAATTAAATGAAGTTTAATATAATGTCGTCACAAAAATGTTGGGTATACAAATATACACTTTCGAGTACACTTTCGCAATATCACTTCAGGATTGTAAAGATGCTCCTCCCTAAGACCTCATCGTCCCCAGTTCCGGTTGCGGAAGACTTGCTGAGAGGTACTTTCTACCGTGGCTTGTATCCGATATTGGCCATCATTCAGGTCAGTCAGGTAGAGGAAAGTAATATCTATCTGTTCTCCTACCACTCCACTAGAGCCTACTCCCCGTCAATATCTATCTGGCTATCTCTCATCGTACGTCAGGTAATTGATTGAAGTCCAGAGAGTCGCCATTATACGACGTAAGAGAAATAATTCTACAACGATATTGTGCGCGAAGGACTAAAACATCGTCTGTCTATTATAATGCACACGAATGGTTTTATATACGATGTCTCGAATGTAATTCTCTTACACTTAATGACCTGTATGAAAAAAAAAAAAAATGCTCCTAGATCTTATTGACAAATATTCTGGAACTCTCATTTTCAAAGATATGACAGTAAAACCGCCAAACTCCATTTAAAATACTTCGTAGTTTTTTTCCCTCACAAACGCTTATTAATACTACGCGTTTTTTTTACTTTCCTAAAAAAATTCGAAAAATTGAATCATGATAAAAAACAAAAAAGGTGAACCTATTGATCTATGGACCAATTAGTCTACAAAAAATAATTTTAACCTATGAATAACTCCCAAAGAAATAAGTAAGATATATAACAAATATGTAATTTCATTGAATTATGAAAAAATATGTAAGATTAAATTAACCTAAATTTATTTAAAATGGATTAGAAAGTATAGTATCCAATGCTACTGCAAATTTTATGCTCTTGGTAAAATAAATATTTATAGAACTTAGTTAGCTTTTTAGTCACTAATGATACCATTTGATTCCGGGTCTATGGTTTCAAACATTTTTTCTGTTAATTGGTTAGGGAAAAGCTTCCTGTCGGCCAAAACAGGTCTAAGGGTGGTTATTGCTTGAAGTTTACATAATAGACAAGATCAATTTATATTTTTCTTTTCAGAATAATCTCATAAATCTTAGCGGAATTACACCTCCCCCCATCAGGAAATAATATATCCAATTTCAAGCTTGGAATCGGGAAGGCAGACAAGGACGTAATAATTGCACTGAATGAAAGGTCTACTTACTTCCAACTATGGCATCTGTATATCGTGTGTCTACAGACGCTGTATGAACGTGTCCTACCTTAGCGTTCATTGAACTGATCAATTCAATCAAAATTATATTCCAAAGCAAACTAAAATTTTATAAAATATTTTTTAATAAAATAACGGGAAGTTTGAAAAAAAAAATGGTCTGTGTCCTTATAATGAGAATGTCCGGCCTACCAGGTGGCGGGACTGAGTTGCCGCCTGCGTTCCGGCTGGCCTTAGGGTTGCATATGCCGTTGTTCTCGCTGTCGTGCTCACTCCTATCCTAGCCTATCAATGTATCCTATTAAGCAATGTTACAAAAGATTTGAGAACAGGAAATATAAATCAACTTTTAATACGTTCCTTGTTGATTTTGATATATATATTTTCATTTTGATATTTTGTCTATTCAATTTTTTTTATTAGTTGTCCAGGGGATGGAAACAAGGACCCCTTGCTTGCTTTGTTTATAAGCTGTCCCCAGCCCAACTGGTTTATAGGCAAAACAAATGAGTTTTTCAATTGAATTATATTATTTTTTGGAGTGTAAGTTATCAAACAGAGACATTTCACAAGGCTTTTTTTTTATATGTCAGATGTAAGAAGCGAGTCTCCCAATTAACATTATTATTGACATGCCTTCTCAATCAATGTTCCGCCTATTCAGGAATCGTCAAGACTACAATTTAGAACGATATGCATCAACTTAAAGTGTTTAGAAGCAACAAAAATTTACTACAAGAATCACAATGAAATAAGACTTATTTTGATGAATAATAATATTGGAAAATAATAAAAAGAATATAACAGCAAACCTGTAAAAGATATAAATATGTCTATTTCAAGATCTATCTATTTCTTAAACTTTTATTAATACATAGTTGTGCATACCGAATTTGTAACCCTACTGTAAAATATTTTATATTAGAAGATATTTATTAGAAAATTACAATTTCCTCGTTTAGAATTATTAAGTGTGATGTAAGAATCCATTTATACCTATCCACAACTCGATTCATACCATATACAGTACATAAATGAAAATTCTGCCCATCTCCAAAGGTAGTGAATCATCCAGAAAGTTGACGGAAGGGCCCCCTGTCCAAGCGTTTTGGCATCTGGTGAAGACCAGAGAGAAGGCAAGAGAGCCACCGACGCTCACGAAATTACTGAGTTTGATGGCCCTTGCCAGGATTCCCTGACTTACATATATATTTACAATAGATCGCGACGCAACGCCGTTTAAGGCGACTAGGAAGATTTTTAGGATAAAATAAGGAGTTGACAAAAGGATTCGGATAAACGGATAGGTTGTAATTTGTTGGATCTAAGGTCAAGGACAGATGACACGTGGGGATTTATATGAAGGGATTAGTTTATAACGTAAAAAGTGATTGCAGTTCTGAGGAGTTGGAATGTTTGGATTGATTGTTTGACGATTTTGCTGTCCCCTATAGTTCTACAGTTTCTATATGTTAACTTCACTATCTAATGTGAGGTTAGAGTTTCTGTTAAGTAGTCTGTATAATTGTGTAAGCCGTCTGTTCAATGTTTGTCCGTTGTCATGTGTGAGGGTTCCAAGTCAGACTTTTGTATAAATAATAACCTAGGTATCATACAGTATTCGACTTAAGAAGACTTGAAATATTGAATTAAAGGTTGAGGACGGCAAGGATCCTCGCCGGAGAGTAAAAGTAGTTTGAACGCAAAGAAGTTTCATTGTTTTAAGGGTAAATGGAATTAGCTAAAAGTTCACGGAAAAGGAGGTAGTTTGGGGACTGGGTGTTTTGGAAGAGTGAGGAGTAAAGGTCGGATGAGGAGTCAGTGAGCCAAATTGAGGGACAAATTTATCGTTCCTAATCTAGGATGATGATGATGATAATGTTAAAGAAGAAATCAAGGATGTTGGGATTTTGATAGGGATCTGTAGAGTATGAGGAGAGAGTGGTGATGTTTGTGGATAAAAGTGCAGATGACAAAGCACGCCTAGAGTTATTGGTTCTTGAGGCCAACTGTTGGTGCTTTGCATTGAAATCTCCACCCACAAGGTAATGATATCCAATCGAGTTAAGAAAGGAGGTAAATAGTGAGTTGAAAATGGACTTGTTAGTTGGAAAATATACTGTGAATACACTAGAAGGGGAAAGAAATTGAACGGATTGATACAGCTGTATTTAGGAAATTATGGACAACCAACGGGACGGTGTGATGGGAAAGGGAGTGATGGATAAGGATAACAGTACCACCATGTGATGTTCCATTAGTGTGGTCATTTTGGAAAACCTGGTGCTGTGTGATTTTGAGGGACCTGTAAGCAGTCAGCCATACTTCAGTAATAAGTGCACTTCAATGTTTTTTCATGTAGTAATGTTGCCAGTTCGTTTGTATCATTTCTAACACCGTTAGCATTCCAAAGAACGATAGTAAGGAATTTGTGGGATGTCGTAATCAATTAAGAGAGCTTGGAATGAGTTGGGAAACACGGTTTGTGAAAAGTGATATGAAAGGAGTGATGAATGTTCTGAAATCGGCGAGAAAGGATGTAAGAAGGCTAGTGAGATCTATGCAATACGGAGGAGGATTTGCTCTTTAACAAATCAAAAGTTCTAGGGCTTTGATAGTTGATTTACTATATTGAAAAAAAGTAACAATTGAACTAAATAATATTTTTCACAGGTTTGTTTATCCTCTTTTATATTATAGTCCCTCGTAAACATCTAAATTTATGTAATGGCGACGATACCTTCATCGCTGAAACGTTGACTGAGAGGATGAACGATGTCGTTAGTGCATTGAATTAGAACAACATGAGATGAATAATAACATTAATTTAGTTTATATAATTTTTATCACATCGGTTTAGTAGTATATTATAGTCTAGAATCACCTTTAGTAAGAATTATTAGCGGTTGTCCATCATTTTTCCGTGAGCAGAGAAAGCGGGATCGCTAAAAAGGAAATAGGAGACGACGAAGTTTGGGTGGGAAGCTTGCCATGATGGTGATGATCCTGAGAGGAGAAACTGTTTACCTCCAAAGAAAGTAAAATTAGACGAGATTGTGTGTCATCAAGCCATTGTTTCTCCTTTGGGCTCAGTGTCATCCAATTGGAATCCACGCTCACTTTCGGTCTGCGCAGACATCGCCATCTAGATAAGTTTCTGCGCTTTCACCGACTGTTTTTCCCCCAACTAATTATAGTATGAATCGAAAACGATTCAAAAATAAAATCGCGATGACCAACATCCTATTAAAAATGAAAGTGAACACCTATAGGATATATATATATAACCTTTTACTATCTCGATATCTAAAAACTATTCTTGGAGAATTTCATATCTTATTTATATGTTTTTGAAGTCCTTTTTATCTTGTATTGTGTATGGCTTCGTCTTTAATTTATAAATACAAAAAAATAAAATAGTAGAAAAAATAAATAAAATCCTACTGTATGCGGCTAATTTGAAGAGTAATTTCGAAATATGAAATTACCCATACAAAAATAAAAAAAGTTAGACAATATAAAGTTAATTCGCTTTACTTGCTATCTGCGGAGTTTGCGTAATCTCCTACCAGTGGCAATAATTTCATAGAAGAGTATTTAGGTAGTAGAATGTGATTATTCAAGGAGTGATTATTTAGGGTGTCTGAAAACCACTTGTACAGAGTGAACACATTTGTTGCTTCAGCGACCGATTTCCCCACATATCTCACTCCATAAAATCAACTTAATTCTGTATTTTATAATTACTCCTTTATTGTGCTATAATTACAATCTGCCTTTTATAAGGCAATAAGTAATGAGATAAATGCTCTCATTCATACCATATTTACAGTTCATCATTCACTCGCTCATTCACACAATATTTACAGACAGCCCAGAGACCTCCCAAATCCACATGCGAAGAGAACGCGGAGTCTTGGGAAGTCCCCCCACGCTCCTCCGCCAGCCGCGTCACCGGATGCTAACTTAATTCTAATAGATACATTTAGTTTGATTCTAAAATCACATATGACTGTGATCTTTGATAGACACATTCATCTAATGAAAATTAAATCTTCAAATTTTATTGTGTGGAGCCCAGTGAAGCAGTGTTTTTTTTTTTATATGTGTATTTCCTCAGTGAGTGTTTGTTGTAATTGGGTATTTCCTGAATCAATAGATTCTCTTATATTACTAAAGAATTTTTATGTTTGCGTATATTGTAACATTCATGATATTTGAGAATGACCAGGAACCCTCACATCAGGTAAGCATCTTCCCTTATGCTCCTAGGGGATGAGATAAAGGGGCAGTCTTAGCACAACCACCGAAGGGCACAATTAGCAAGCTCCCGAATTGGCGGTTACCATACAGGAAGTTCTCCTCTCTTACAGAAGTAAGAACCAACAGTGAAAGTAACGTTGATTGGATTACAGGAAGATCATCAATTGGGTGATATTAATATTGTTTCTTATTATGGATCCATTAAAAGAAATTGAGCTCAAATTTCATGTTTTTTGTAATTAGTAGTAACTATCCTAATTTAAAAGGAATTGAATATTTTTTTATACTTTTTGTCAGCACTCTATAATAATTATAATTATTTGTTATAACCATCTTATTTGAATATATTTCACAATTCCTAGTTTCTCAATTTATTAATAACCACAACATTAGCCTTGAGATCGGGCGATTCAATCGGGATAAATTCCTATGTCAAAGACATAAAAACAATTTGAATTAAAGATTTCATAACGGACCTGCCAAATTAGTTAGTTAAATTGATCAAATAAAGTAAAAAGAGAAATGGTAAAAAATGAGGTAGGTTTCAATATACAGGTGTAATGTCAGGTGCATTTGTATAAACATCATGCACAGAGTTTAAATTATTTCAAATTATTACGGTTTTAAAAAGGATTACCTTATTTTTGGCTGAAAGTTTCGATTTTTTAATTGAGTAAGGGAACTTTTATAAATAAACCTTTTAACATTGTTTAGATTATTAGGTACGCTTTCGATAAATGTTAATCATTTATCAACAAGAACTTGACAGATCTGGTCAACGATGCAGATACTAACGAGAATATTGTTGGTTATTGGGAGTTTTCTTTTCTTTCCGGAGAAGTTTCTGATTTTCACTTACTGTTTTTTAACCAATTAATTATTCTATGGTTCACAAATGATTTAAATTCAGAAAAAAATCCCAATGATGCAGACCCTTACCGAGAAGAAAATGAGAAAGCAATTAGTGTAGAATGAGGTCGCATAAATCATGCGAAACACTTCTCAGGTCACAAAACAGCAATCTGGTGGTGGTTAATGTCAACTAACTTGTGCAGACTTGAAATGTTTTTTTTTTGTTTCAGGTCATGTCACAAGGGTCATTGATGCCAGTATATTAATTTATTTTAACTTTTATTATTATTTTACTGGGCTTGGAAGGCTGTTTGTTCACGTGTTTTGGGGATTTTATACTATTAAATTCAGCAATTATATATTTTATGGACCTGAGTGAGCCCTAGTCAGAACATAGCCCCGTAACCCCTGAGGGCGGCAGGAGTGCAGTCGGTACCCCACTCCCCCTGTAGGTAAGCAGGGCATCTATTCTCATTATAAGTACACAAGGACTAACTTTATATATTCTTACTAGTTGATACATTATCCTAAGTAAATAAATTTTTCCTTTTTGGTATATAATGTTATATGTGTAACTCACCGCAACAAATAGCTTGTAGAAATCTAAATCAAGGTAGATAAAATAAACAATAGGTTGATATTCTATATACAATAGCTATAGTTTAAAACCCCCAAAACACGTGAACAAATAGCCTTCCAAGCCCTGTGCAAACAAATTAGTTATAAGAGTATATATTGTACGGAAAAAACAAAAAAGTAATCAGCCCAGGTAGTGCGAAATGGGGTGGGAAAGGCATGATAGGACACCATTCGTTACGCTGGGTCGAGACTCATGTAGAAACACGTACAAAAATGTGAAAAACGTGAAAAGACACCTTCAGTTGACGAAAATTTCCATAAACACCTTTCTTTACATTGGTTCGGAACAGAGGTCAGTTCTAGTAGTGCATGAGGGGAAGGCATAGAGTTGAGATCATATTTTGGAGATCAATTTGTACCATATAAGTATACATTACACCATATAAGTATAACGTAAATATATCCATCATTTCTTTAATTTTCATTCATGTAATGATTCAATTATCACCTTTATTCCATTTCAATGTCCAAACTCCTTCCATTGATCAACACAAAATTTTCACTGGGATATATAGTGGATCAATATAATTGAATTAAATTTTATTATAACTTCACGCCAATGCAGTGCATTCAGAGGTGATAGATCAACTAGTAGTTTGAATAACTAAATATCTAAAATCAGTTCAATTCAATTAAATACATTATTTTAATTATTCGACTTGAGCGTAGTGGCGTGGTTCTCCAGATATGGTTAAAATATATATGTATGGATATATTTCTATGTATTTAAAATATATTGGCCCAGAGACTTAACCTAGTACTAGTGCCGGTGCGTGCATCTGATGCGTAAAGGAACTATCATATTTCTTTGCCTTCTAAGGCAATACTTTTGATTAAAAATCAAAGTAGCTGCGCCTTTTGGCTGCTAAAATTGTGAAACCCTTACATAGTCCCACAGAGTATAGCGAGCTGTAGCCTATATTCTTAGTGACCAGTTTTTTCCCTTCCTCTCTAATATAAGTGTTATTACATTATTAGCATAATTTCGCACAAGAAGAAACAGCGTTGAGCCACCCTAGGGTGATTACCCCCGGCTCATATTAAGCCGTTAACAAGTAGAAAGTGTGCAGGAGCTGACTCCAGCGACAGTGGCCACGTGACTCCCACTATCTGCTTCATCTATTGGCTTTCATCCGCTTTCTTTACCTGCACCTGTCCTCACGAGCTGTTGGGTCGTGGGAGTAACCCTTGCCGCCTCAATCGTGCATGTATAAACATGATTCAGCAGAGTCCATTATTATTGGTCATGAAAATGTATCTGCAATACGTAGTGTCATGATAACTTTTAACAATTTTCAAGTTTAGCTTGGAAATGGAAATGAACCAGGCTGCAGTTCTGAGCGCTCTTGGGCTTTGAAATCGAAAAAAAATACAACAAAACATATCACTGGGCTTATCCAGTTTGTAGTGTTCGATTAACACAGGGTGTTTCATTCTTTGAACGAAACATTTAAGAACTATACTGAGATGTTTTTCGGATATCATAGGTTGAGTGTAGAAAGCTTCGTCAAATTGCTGCAGCTTTGATGTTGACATATTTGATTACTAAACCCTCATCTGCCAAAAATACAACCAAATATATACCTCTTATAATTAAATACTATAATTATTGACTCTTTTAGATCTCCACATCGCATAATGTGCAGTTGAGATCAATATAAATCAAATTTTTATTACTTTAGTTTCCATTCCCATAATCCATTTGTGTGTTGCATGGTGCACTAATTTGTAATAAACGGACAAAACCAGAAATCCTTTTTTTTTTACTTTATATTTAGATATTTGTGAGTTTCCTTATCTAAAGATATGCAATTTTACAAGGAAGTCATTCTGGTTTTGGGAAGAGATACAAAATCTAACCGCCTCCATAAAACATGATCAAGTCTTATGAATTAATTAATTGCTTAGTGTTTAAAAAAATGTATGTTTTACATTTCGATTTATCGAATTAAAGATCTCTACGTGCTGTTCGACAATCGGTTTTTATTTTTAAACTAAAAAAACACATTTAAACTGTCAACAAGTCAACAAATTCGTGATTGCGAATTCATCTCAGCCGTGTTAGAACGTAGAGAAATAATATTTCATCTAGAGTTGAATGACACCAATCGGTCTCATGATATCGGTCAATGATATATAATTTTAATCAGTTTTTTTTTTTGTTTATTTTTAAATATAAATTTGTGATGGGTATTTATATCTTTGCAATAAAATCTTTTGCGTGTTTTAAGGTTTGTTTTATTTGATAATTATCATTGTCTAAGGATGACACGCTATCAAAGCAAGTAAAGACAATTAAAGAGACGCCATTGAAGTCACTGGGCTTATCCAGTTTGTAGTGTTCGATTAACACAGGGTGTTTCATTCTTTGAACGAAACATTTAAGAACTATACTGAGATGTTTTTCGGATATCATAGGTTGAGTGTAGAAAGCTTCGTCAAATTGCTGCAGCTTTGATGTTGACATATTTGATTACTAAACCCTCATCTGCCAAAAATACAATGGGTGGAATTTAAACGTAAAGTTTTATTAAATGCCTGAAAGGTTCTAAACAAATAATAAACGAGCAATAATTAGGTAAGAGGTTGTTAAAAAATATTTTCCTTTCATAAGAATGAGTAGGATATCTAATAAAATATTTTGACCTCCTGATTAACACTAGGAACAGGTGGTGGCCCCTTAGTGAATAATAATTAAAAAAAAAATTTAATCAGTTATTAAAATAGTTTCCAAATACATTACTCTTATTTGTGTAATTCATGTCATTTTGAATGTTTTGTTTTTCATCACATAAGTCCTGTAACCTCAGCAAAGATTAGAGGTAGAAAACCAACTGTTTCATGAGAGAGGTAGATAAACTACAACGAAGGAGAATCGAAGAAAAAAGCGATAGTCCAGAAAGAATGGAGCAGTTAGTACGTGACCATTGAGATAAACGAATATTTACTGCAGGAAAAATAAAAAGGTCTTTTGTCACCGGTCTTGGAGCCCGGCAAACTTTCTTTTCAGACCATCTGCAATTATCATTAAAATATCTGTAAGTGGCCAGTTGTTAACGACAGAAAAAAACAAACTCTTTTTTATGGAAGTTGTAGAATTGTATCCGACCGCCAAGATAGATAGAAAAGAATTTTATTTGAAAAAATATATACAATGACAGTAACAGTGTGGCAGTTTATCCTCTGAAATCAAAATTTGTTGTATTTATCCTAACAAAATCTTATTTGTAATTAGGGAGAAAATAAAAAAAATCCACAACACTTGAATTGGGGGGGTTTTAACGTCTTGAAACCTTAGAGGGAAAAGGTCCATTAGCCAAAACTACTTAACATATCACTTTATGACAAAGAGCTCACAAAAACAAAGTGCTTTTAGTTGCCGTCGTGAAATTAGAAGCATGGGATGAAGGGGTTACTAGGTGCGGTGTTGCCACATGCCTGCAGACGGGGGTCTAATCACTAATTTGCTTATTGTTTATTGGTTGAGTATCGAAATAAAGGGATCACGTGGATAGAAGAGAAGTATTGTACAGCGGCAACTGAGCTTGCAAGGTTCTCACGCTTCTAATTTCGTGACAGTAACTTTAGTTGGTTTGGAGGAGGTCGCGAGGCCACCTCCACCTAGGTGTCCCTCTGAGAGTATAGAGGATTAGCACACTGATTAAGTAATTGGAGGAGGCTAGGCCTAGAATGAATGGGATTGGAGACCAGTGTGAAGGGTACAGTAAATTATATAGAAGGGAGCATTGGCTATTTTGTGGAGAGCTTTAGGTTGTAGGGATTGGATGCGAAGAATATTGGAGGGCTTGGCTATCTCTCAAGATCTGCTATAGGAACAAGTTGGAGTATGGTTATGGAGATCAGTCTCTTGTTTTCTTTTTTTCTTTTAGAACGATTATCCATGAGGCAAAGAAGTAGTTTGAGTCGTCTATTAGTTCCTTGCCGTATGGACGTGCTGAGGGGCCCCAAGTAGTAAGCCAGAAATATAAGGTCCAGGACTAGTATAACTAAAATAAATTATCTAATTTATATTTTAAAAAGCTATGCAGCCTCAGCGGAAATTAAATTATCGACTTTTTTTCTCTTCATCACATATAAGTGACATGCCAATGCCCTCGTTTAAAGTGTCCTGATTTTAGTGAACCAAGGGAAATCAATCACCAATCATAAGAACTTGTTTTGGGTTTTCTGAAGTTAGGAACAATTCTTACAGGTTGAACCCCAGGCAGCATTGGAAAATGTTCCGAACATCAAGACTCTATTTTTCTTTTATTTCTTCATACAAATTAATGGGGTTGACTTTCCCCAATGTGAAACATACAAAATTCTCTTCAAGCTCCGGATTTACCGGGGACAATTCTACTCTGGTTGGCAATATTCTTTAATAATATAAATAATTATAGTTTGAGGTCTTATAAAACCGAAGAATTCAGCAACTTGATAAATGCACAATTGTTAGGAGATTTTGGTTTATAAATACTGCAACTTCACTAAATGGAGGCATGATCCCAATAACTCCCAATCCAATAAATAAGGTGGTACTGCTCCCCAGTTTCCACTGTTGACTCCTTGTCATACAAATTTGAGTCATTATTAGCTCTCAGAAAAAGTGGCGAGGAAACTAATCCTTGAGCCAACATTAATTGCACCACACAATGTTTCTTATATTTAAGAAATAATTTATCCCGTGAAGTCAAAATCGCTCGTGTCTGGAAATACTTAACGGTATTTCTTCCGGAAGGACCTCAAATAAATAGGAAATGAGGGTGAGGAGCGCGAGAAAAAACGGTAAGACATACATTTTTGTGGTCTTGTCCCAGAAAGTATTTTTGTCTGAATTTCTAAATCGTATTCGTTTCCAAATATGTTATTTAACAGAAATTCATGTTGGTTAAAATATAAAATTTTGTTTAATCGAAACTCCAGTATTTTTCTTGAGATGGTTTGTTTGTGCTTTTCGTGATTAGCCTAAAATGAAAGCGTCTAAAGGTCAATACAACCTCAAGCAGTTAGACAGCGTGCGATTGGCTAGATCCATAGGTATTTTTGTCAGGGAATTTGCAGTCACATGGTGCATGTACACCTATTCGCTACTAGTGAGTTCACATCAACAAATAAGAGATACTATCACGAAGAGATAGTAAAAAAAAAACCAAGAAGTAAATAAAAACGTATGTTTTCCTTGAGAGCTGTCAATCAACACCTAGGAAAAACTTCAAGGTGCAGACTTAAAACCGTGCGGAGAAAACATTGATCTTTAATTTGTTTAACCTCAGGTAAAAAATTCGTTATATGTATATTAAACAAATAGATTATTCCTTGCCTGCCCATTATTAACAATTAAAAGATAAATCTTTTATATAGTCGAATCATACCGAATTGGGTCAATAGTGACCGATTTATCTGTAATCGAATCCCAAGGTGATCATAGGTTTTCTTTTATTTTCATTTTGACAGTATCCGTAACAAAATCGGTTAGCTGTTAGCGTAAACTATCAGCATCTGATGTAATTCTATAGAGTTTAGATGAAACTTCGTCACAATCGTCTGATTTCGTTTAAAATAAAAGGCCTAGAGATAGGCACAGAGATGTCGAAAGTTAAGGAGAAAGGTCGACTCTCTTGTCACATCCACTTGTGCCAACTTTCCAAGAGAACTTTCTTCGCGATGGAGCCTTCTTATCAAACTTTTGAAGATATCTGAGTATGGTAAACAGCTTTATCCGATCAAAACAAAATAACAGAAAAGAAGTACAAATAACATCTTTCATTACCGATTACATTCACAGCGGTGAATAGTGGTACCACGCTCCAACCGCCAGTGTTTCTCAACCACTAAAAGTCAAGCCAAGGTAAGTTGAGCCCCGTGACTTATTAACCTACACATTGGGCCATAACCTATAAGTAAATTAAGGACTTAACTGTGGGAACAAAATTATTATAAAAGAAACTGTGATCAAAAAACTATTTAAATTTTAATGAATTGGTCGTTCCTTTGTGGTTCTTGAGATGATAAATCTTATGATCTTCTCCCCAGTTATCTACGCTTAAGTCGTCAATGTAGCGTATAAGATTTTCCGTGTGAGAGGGTTTTGATGCCTGCTAGTATGGAATTTCCTGTAACGTTGTATGATAGTTTCTTAGATGTACTGAGTTTATAGGTTGCTGTGTAGATTTATGTTAGGAGTGTGCGTCAGTCATGATCCGTATTATTTTTAGGTTGCATACTGCAAACGTTGCATGGAATTCATAACCCTTTGTTGGTGACGTCAGGAAAAATCAGATGCGGTACCGTGGGAGTATCAACTCTCATAACATTTTTAAGTCAGGTGAAAATAATCCAAACTTCGATTTTTTCAAAGAATAAACTTTACTTACCAGAAATAAATATAATGTACATTTAAGTTTTATACATTTAGCAAATATAACATCGAAAATCTGAAACTAATGACTTGTGGTGAAATTGCACTTGAATCTTGAATATTCCTAAATACCACACTCCCCAAACTAGAATTTATGAACGTGAATTTGGTGAAGGAACGTACAGTTCTGGTATTTGTAGCAGGAAATTTTGTTTTTATGTTTCGGTTTGTTGGACTTAAGTGCATCTCCCCTTGGATTTATTAGATTTTTTTTGGAATAGAGAGCTGAGCCACTTCTGATGGAGGCCTCTTGGAGAGGGTGGTTGCTCTCATTCTTTTATTATTTGACAATCTGGATGAAGATGCTCTAAAAGCTAGAGCTCTTAACATTTCCACCTTCGAACTTGGTACTTTGTAGGTGGGTGAAGATGTTACAATTCAACGATCGGGACGTCTTCATAGCAGCGTTTTGGCTCCTTTTGGACTTAATTACCAAACATATACTTGCCAAGTTGATTAGCAACAAACATTAACTTACAATTTTGATTAGCTAAAGGTGGAGCAGAGGACAAAGCCAACATCAGACTGGTCTGTACCAATATCCAAGTGCTGATCGTCAACACGAACCTTCTCCTTCATCACTCCAACCGCCAATCTTCTCCGAAACATTCCCGTCTTCGTCATGTACCTGTTGGTGCAAAAGTGTGGGCGTAGATTCCTCAACTCTTCTTCAAACGACCTGACTCAGTACGCAAGTTACACGTGGGGACTGAATATATACTTAACATACGTGAGGGTCTGAAGGCCTTTGGACGTTGAACTTTCTCTGACGTTCACTGAGTGGCATCAGACGCACAAATGCGATACGATTCAAAAAGGAAATAGTTTAAAGCAAGGTACTATGGATTTAACATACGGGAAATCACTAGAAGAACCAATTGTTTGCAATTCTAAGAAGTGGCAGTACCTCACCGCGTTACCAACTGTGGGCTAATAAATTAAACGATATATGTTGTTAAGATTATGTTTTCAAATCTTAATGTAATATGGGTTTTTCTAATGTATATGATATGGTATTTCAAATAATAATGATCAAAACATTATCCTAATCTTTACCCAGAAAAAATGTTGGTGGATGTGGTCGAATTTTAAAGCCATTCTTACCTGTAACAAAAACATTACAATAAATATTTTAACAAAAAATGATTTAGTTTAATTAATATGTCTAACTCATAAAATATAAGAATGGTAACTTTAGGCAACCTGCCCTTGTTTTTATAAAATGGTAGATTGATAATAGATTAGAAAAAGTACATAGTAGTAAATCTATTAACACCGATCACAACATACAGACCAGAACTGGGGTTACAGCCAAATCTTCTAGAATCAAACAAACAGACATTTCACAATGATCTTAAAGTACCTTACATTCTTTGAGCTTATAACTTCAATATTTACAAAATTCCAAGAAAACTTAAAGGTTTCCTAGAGAATGGGGGAATTTTGATACGAATGTGAACTGTACATATTGAATGAGTGGAATTGCGTATAAGGCATGAATGAGCTCTTATATTACATTACTAATGCTGGATAAGCAAATAGCAATCGTACAAATGAAGAACATTCAAGAAAAGAAAAGGCTAATTAAAGAAATGCTCTAAAAGTGAGGTTGATGATCCGGACGATAAAGATTCAGATTATGGAAAAAAAATTATCATTAATTGATTAAATATTACATAACTGCCTGTTCTAATTTAGGAATTCCCAATCGATTTGAGACAATCCTTATACGGAAACAGGGAGGTTTTAAGTATTACGAGTGGTAATATTATACTTACCATAACTGTTGATTAAATATTACATGCTCTTGATATCTTAATATTGAATCCAAGAAAGAAGTAATTGCCGGATCCACTCACTACAATAAGAACATAACCGCAAACAAAAAAGAAAGTGTTAATTACAGACTCGGAGGGCACATTTTGCCTGGTCACCTTTATTAATGGATTTGGAAACAGTGACAGTGGGGTCACTGTTTCCGAATAGATTTCACATCATTGACTCCGTACATTATCATGATCATCGACGACAACGAGCTAAAAACTCTCCCTGCAGTCTCCCATACAGTAATAAGCTCGTATTGATGACATTTAAATCATATCTATGGCTTCAGTATAAGACCGACACATCATAATGTTAAAAATCATTTGTATTAATAATATTAGCTAAGCAAAGATTTGGTGCTTATAGAAGCTATAACGTTATATTTATTTGGCATTTAATGTTGAGAACATAAGATACATATAAACTAAAGGATCAGGACTCCGATAGTTAACAGCAAACCAATAGGATATTAAATTTGATACATTTTTATGAAAGCCGATTGTACAAATGTAGTTAAATCGTTAAACTACTTAAATATCGTCAAAAAGCATAATCTCGTTTTGGGGCATATTATTTGGAACTAGTTTAGATGGTGTGAATCTGTCATAATAAATTGACTAATTGTAATGTTACAGTGTTAATTTAAAATGTCACTTTTTTATTAATTTTACAAGTTGTCCCTCCCTATCCCCGGCGAAACGGCTTACGTGCATCCATTAGAAAACGGAAATCAACAAAAAGAAGTCACAACAAATAACATTCACACTCCATCGTTAACCCTACTCTAGTATCAGCCGGCAATCAACTTATGATCTGAAGGACACAGACAAATATCTCCGAGAAGCGATTGTCGGGGAATGCTCACGCAAGACCCAAACACAAGACTGATATGAAGAAACTACACACACCCTTTCATAACAAACCACCCGGCCATTCGGACCCACTGATACAGGTATTGTCCGCAATTGACTTAACTCATAATATTCCATGACGACTTTAGAGAACAGGTTAAGATAACTGGTCATAAATACCATTATGAGGGAGTTATCACTGGATTTCCTTTACTCTCATGCCCTCATGTTTCATATGTCATTCACATATGCTGGTTCTGATTCCATTTCGCCATTGAGAATTAATTATTAAAGCCCGCAGGAAAAAAATGTTTTTCAAACAGGAGGTATTACCTTTTGCCTAACTGACTGTATGCCCTCACAAGAGCGGTCTGAACATTCAACTAACGACATCTATGAAGAAAATTAAACTTCTAAGAATTCTCTAGTCACTGCTAAGACGTAGTTAAAGATTCAAAGTCCTTTTATTCCCCGAAGGTTAAGGGACGTAATGTTCGCTGACCCAGAAAGAGTTTTAAATGTATAACCAAAACCAAAGCAACTATCATTTGTATTTGCAGCTCTGTGACGTAGCCAACTAAATAATAGAGCTAGCTAACGCAAGAAGCAAGTACAGTTAGAGGAGCCAATGGCAGCTCGCCTATAAGGAGTACAACGGTTTCTTCCACTTCCTATCCGGCTATGGAGATGTCTGCCCGGAAGTCTGCTTCCAGGAAGTCACGTTGTTGTTGTTCTCCGCACAAAGCATCCGGCACCGTAATCGTCCGGAGGCTGCTTTACACGACGAAAATTTGGGCAACTCATATCATAACAGAACAGTTACACAATTTGTCAATTCTTAAATTCGCTTGTTGATAATAATTTCTTTTATTATAAGGATGAAGAGCCAAAGGTTTAGATTAGAACCAGCGGTTCCCACCGAGGGCGGTTAACTCTTTAGATCTCTATCTAAGGGAGCTTTTTTGGTCAAAGCCAAATTTAGGAGGCGTTAAAGACTAACCACCACCCCCTGGCCTGGGCGATACGAGCAAAGACTCATTGTGAGTTTAATACTAAAAATCATGGAACGCATATTTCAACAAGTACTTCTAAATGTCTTTTAGAAAAGATCAGTATTAGTACATTCTAGCTTGGTTCAAATTATTTTTTGAATAGTTCTAGAACGAGTTACAGCATGCACAGTACACACTCGAACAAAACAGCTTATATACACTTTTTTTTGTGCAGATTTGTAGAGTGCAGAATATTATCTATGCATTTGAAAGGTTTATACAAAATTACTCGAATACGTGAGGCTTTCTATCCATAAGAGATTGTAGTTTGTACCAGTATTAACCTAAAGCACTTTTCAACAGTCCAAGATGTCTTAATCATGATCATTCCAGATTGCGTACTAAAACCTTTTTCAAACAGCCAAACTATCACTTAACTGAAGTTATTGAGTTTTTTTTCCGAAAAGGGGGTGGTATGCCATAAAAGGTTGGGGGCCTACGGATTATAGCTTTCGAAAGCCCAGCTTTGTAACTAACTTTTAGCATGGGAATTAGTGTAATATCGAATGAGGTATTAGGAGCCTTGTCGTCGGCATGCTGACTTTTAACTACGGATACCAATGGTCTATCATCGATTAGTCTAATGACTTTTTTTTTGGGGGGGGGGAGGAAAGGTTTTGGCTCACTCAGTCAAGTTTATAAAACTAAAACTAACTAATATTTCTTGATGAAGCGTGCTGCCATAGATTAATAATCTTAGCGGTAAATAAACCTGTAATAATATTGGTGCAAATATGCAACTGTAATTGATTAGGTGCGAGAGTTCGTTTCACCTGAAGAGTTCCTGTTGTCCATACATACCCTTGTATCCTACTGTACCTAATAGTCTAAAATCAGTTAGATCTTCCCTCTTCCCATTTATCAAAAGACCAAACCTAATTAAGTAAATTACATAAATTAATTAAGTAAACAAATATACTTTACATAACAAATAATTATCTAGTAAAGCCCATAACAACTTATGCAGTTGATTCTTGAACATTCCAACCTATCATACCAACCAACCTCAAACAATCCGATATAAGTTTCGTAATAGAAATAAGTTTGACAAGCCAAGCTTCACTACTATAGCTGAGTTGCTCGACGTATCTAAACCTGACCAGAAAATTTATAGATAAGTGTGAACAAATTGAGAAACATTGCTAACATAGATAAATTACCCAAACATCGTTATGTATTATGGTCATGGTATTATTATGATGAAATATTTTCTATTACCATCTAGTTTCTAATTTTGTTTTTATTGTTGGGTTTTGATTTATATTTTTTTCCTGAACTATAATTATTTTGCTCTTTAATGAAAATATAATTCATCCTGATCAAGAGCGGTGATGTTAGTGTTTCTTTTGTTTTAGTCAAGACGCATTCCATATTAGCAAGATATTATTTTTATTATGTAAATATTTGTAATAAATTGATTGATATTTGAATACCATGCCTAACCTGTTTTATGTGTAGATTTATCATGTTTTAGTTTGATTGATTGTATAAGTATGCGCGTAGTTTGGTGTTTGTATAGGGTGCTACTCCTCCACAGAAACTCTCTCTACCACTTTCATAGGTCCTGCGGCCAATAATTCGGGATTCAAATCAAGTAACTCGGGTAAGAGCTGTTGAAAGTAAACTGACTCAACCAAATGCCATTAGTGAAACTTTCAATTTGACCTTGTTCAACAGTTGCCTTTTTCTTCGAGTCGCCGAATCTGCATAAGAGCCGTAACCGCCGACCTAATCATTCAGAATGCTTTCATTAACTTTATTCGAGGTTGGTTCAATAACATTTAAAATATCAAACTGTCAACAGATAACATGAGGAAATCAAATGTGGTAAACGATTAATAGTTTTAATATATTTCTTATGATTACTATCCCTGCACTCATAGAACCATTTAGGATGGATAAATTAAGAAAACCAAATTATTCAATATTGAATCAAAACATCAATACTAAGTCAGTTTTAATAGACTTTTTTTTAAATATGTATTTCATTGGATGTCTTTGATAAATCAATTGCCTCACCTACATTGGCAATCATAATCAATTGATTTCAAAACGCTTTTAACAATCGTTTTTGCACGCCTAGTGTCTACGCATCTCAGCTTATGAAGATGACAATTTTATTGCTTAAAATGCTTGGAAATAACCTGCTTATTCTGAGGGTTGACAGGATGATTTATTTCCTAAGTTTGATTGCAAAAACACAAAGGTCTTGACAGAAATGAGCCTGTAGTATACAAACCGCTATTTATTTTTTTCACTCCCCACACAAAGTGGTCTGGGTGCAATAGGCCAATTATTTAATTTACAGCGATTTAACTATCAATATTATGCATTATAAATATTATGTGATTAACTTCAACTCAATCATCTATAAATACCTCAGTCTAATAATATTTATATCTTTCAGGGGTCTGGGATTTATAATTGTTATCAGACCCTGGTCGTAAATTTTAATTACCTACTTTCCAGAAGTTCTAAATTGCGAAATGACACGAATTGTATTAGTATTATTATAGACCTACATAAATAATTAGCAAAATATCGTATTGAGTATAGTAATCAAGTAGTATAGTATAGTATAAATGTATTGTAATTATATATACTATTAGATATTAATGTTTACTAACTAAATCTTAGCTAGTGTTTAATTACTACATCTTAGTTGGGGTAAAAAAAAATCATGAAGTTAGGACGTGAATAATTCAAATTGATCAACAGATTTCAAGATATATTTACAAAAATTCAGTGTTCAGTTGAAATATCATTTTCATTTAAACTCCGTTACTGAAGTCTTCATCTTAAAATTATACTGTAACTATAATAACTAATATACAAGAATCATAAACTTTAACAGTAAAAAATTCATAAATGTACATGCCAGTAATAAAAAAAGACACCTGTTATTTGGAAAAGAAGTATTTCACAGGTGACCAGGAAACACTATGTGTGACACTTGCTAACTCGCCTATGGCTCAACCTAAATTATATCATTTCATCACGGTGACATCCTATTTGAAGGATAATAATTAGATAGAAAGCGATTTTTCAATTACTCCATATCTTTCTTTTTCACGGAAAACCGCATAGGCGTAAATATAGATTTATTTTCCATGACATCCAGCCTTATGAACTGTTGCCTTTGCACATTGTACTAGCATGCATTCAAATCAATGTCCTATCCGAATCACTTCAGATTCAGAGAAGTATTTTGCCGGTTTGAACAAGATCGAAATAATCAAGGTGCGCTCTGTATCGAACTCTGCCAGAATCCCATGAGTATTATGCAATTTTTAGTTTGGCCACTTGTAATCAGCGGGTCGCTTTATGTAGTTTCATGACTGTTGTATAGTGAAATACAAAGCCTAAACATATCAATCAATTCCATACATTGCACTTTCTTAAGTCCAGAATGATATATTCCACCTCTTCACATCTATCGATCGGTGTCCCTTATTGGCAGCAACGCACATTACGAATCCTCGTCGCATACCTGGCCCTTACTGTTTGACATCAACAGCGTTGAGGATATAAAGATTTCCCTTTCACGTTTGTTGGGACCATGTTTGGAGTTTATGCAAGAACATCTTAAGAAGTTCAATCCCCGTGACATGACTCTTGCACCCACCTATGCGGTTACAAGTCACGTTTCAGCAGCGGCATAGTGGTGAAGTCGTAACTCTGAATGAAGGCCACCATATTTACTCTACAGAACAAAATATAATGCACTAATAAGCTTCCCACCATTTTTGTGGGAAGGGTTTTGTTGCTGACATAATAAGGGGCATTTACTATTGTTCTCAGGACTTTTGATTGAAAATATTAGATACGCTTGATGTTCGACTTTTTTGCTGTCGCCCATAGCTCTATTCCACATGCCCAGATTGGCTTAGGTACAACTTCGTAGATTAGTAATTTATTTTCTATTGAGAGATGGGATGTCCTTTGAAGTAGTCTGTACAGTTGTCCAAAGCGTCTCTTTAGTTCTTGTCTTTTTAGCCTCGTATGTGGGTTCGAGGTCAGTCGTTTATCGAGATGGAAGCCTAAGTACCGTACTGTCTCAGATACAGGGAGAGGAATAGAATTAAAATAAACTAGTGGACAAGACTTGCAACAGAGGGTGAAGGTAATGTGGGAACATTTTGATTCATTAGCTTTAATCCGCCATTGGTTGCACCAATACTCGATTTTATCAAGGTGTTTTTGAAAGTTATGGGATGCTATATCGGGGTCTGGGTGGCATGACAAGACTGCAGTGTCATCTGCAAAGGTATTGGTGGTAAAGGGGACGTCAGCGGTGTATAGGTTATAGCGGATGGGACCCAGGACACGACCCTGTGGAACTCCTGATTTTATGGGATAGTAATTAGAATATGCACTATAGCATACTACTAGCAAGGGATAAAAAATAGTTATCCGCTTGCACAATTATTTATCTTACATGGGAAAATAATGATTCTCATCCACGGAACTAATTGACTTGAGGGATGGATAGCCTCCTGCATGCAGATGACAAAGGGTAAGAGGCAATTAGCGAAGGAAGAGTCTGCATTAATGCGGTAATGGACGGTACTGTTGATAATTAGCTGGAGGTGATTATTTCATGAAGGAAATTATATGTCAGGGAAGGGGCCTAGTGGAATCACTGGCATCTTTCCACTCACCGGTGTTGTTAGGAACGGTTGTATATTTCTCAGGTGCACGCAAGGATACACTGATATCAAAGTACTGGGAAGTGTAGGTTATAAAATTTGTGTAATGTGGTGTAAGAGATTTCACGGCATTAAGAAGAGGTGCATTATAATGAAATGTGTATAATAGGCTCGTAATGCAGCAAGATCAGGGTCGCAGTTTTTAAGAGGGCCTAGTGTTAATAGGCTGCTAGTATTCCATGTAATTATTGGCCGGGACGTGGGCATGCTTAACCCTGGGAACGTTGGAACATATAACGGTTTGGAAGTAGGACATGACAAGGAAACAAATCCTTCAGGGTATTGTCGAATATACCTTTAAAACTTCAGATTAAATGAATCATTTTTCCAATCCTCATCGTAGAACACACACAGATGAAAGACGATCCGCCATATACCTTGTAGCGACCGCTAACTACATAACATAAATCACCCTATACTCCATTGTATATATATATATTGTAAATTGGTTATAATATGTTGTAAATTAATTTAAACAAATGTAAATAACATTACCAAACCATATGTCATACCAGTGTAAATATTGTAAACAATAAAAGACGCAGCTGCAAAAAACTAGTCAGAGGCCCTTGAGGGGAGAGTCAGGTAGTTGCTAGGAGGCTGGGTGGGTCCCGGTCTAGAACGAGCAATCGTCACCGCAACCCTGCGGTGTGGTTGGTCAGAATAACACCCCAGATCATTGGTTACTGGGGGCTATATATAGGGCCTCGTTTTGGCCTGTTAATCATAAGTTAAAGCATACACGCATGAAGTCTTACCGGCTTACGCATTTATTGACTTCGCCCAATCTATCATCACTGCGTCTGAAGCTATTGATATACAAGAGCATACTCAGGCCTACACTGCTGTATGGTGCTCCGCTCTTTCGTTATCTGACGTATACAACAGCTCGTCGACTCCAACAATTTCAAAACGGTATACTGATGAAAGTGGTCAGAAATACTTCATCCGAGCAGCGGAGCAATAGTGAACTTCACGAGATCTTTGATTTGCCTACTGTGGATGAATTCATCCAAAGTAGACATATCAAATTTTTCGACTCCCTACAGTACCTTACAAAACCGGTGTTCAACACGATAACCCCCGCTCCGTTCCCCCATCGATGGCAAGACGCTGTCGCGGCAGGAACGCTTTAGTCTTAGGTTCTAGATATAGGTTTAGTTTTTTAGTTATTCCCGGTTGTAAGCCAAGGTGAGCTTCACCACCTATAGTGTTGTGTATGTGTTCTCACTTTCCTAGTGGGATTCTCTGCCTTCGTCTCACTAAAACTAGCACCTCCTTAGGAGAGACCTCTCCCTCTTGGACAACTGTTGCCATGACCCTACAAACTTTACCTAGTAGTGTCTACAGGGTTTAACAAACCTAGTGTTATTTCGTGCAATAATGCTTTGACTTATTGCCTTGGAATGAATGCAGCGGATTCATTCTTTTGTGTCCGGTTGATCTGTCTTTGCAGATTCGTAATTTACTATTGTTTTTGGTGGGAGAATTATTACAAAGAAAACTGAAATTATATACAAAAGCTAAGTAGCAAATAAATATGTAATAGCTAAAGATGTAACGGAATCTCCTTGATTGAATTTGATCACCTTCATCAATTTCGTGTTCAGAATCTTAACTGTTTAATTTTCCTAGTTCAAATGATGGATCTCTTCCACACAACTTCATCATCATTGAAGATAGACTGGGGGATAAGTAAAAAACTAATTTCGTTTTGTTATTAGAGCTCCCCATAGATATCACTGGATCAGAAGGATTAAGTTACTACCTATTGACAAGTATAATGTGAACGAGGTAGAATCCGTAAGATCTCCTTGATCGGTGTTATAACAAGACCTGCCACAGACAAACGGCACAGACGGAAGGCGCTTGGCAACCGACCTCGACGTGCCCCTGCTGGCTTTTGGAATTCTCTCTAACGGACCTCATCAAGGCGAACCTCTATCTACTGTAGAGGTGGTGCGTAATGTGCTTAGATCATACCACAGCTGACGCATATCAAAGTAATCTTATAACAACATCACTCGAAGAAATCTAGATGTTTAATGGTGGTTGTAGAAAATCGAACAGTGCCATAACTCCCAACGATCTGTTTATCACAAGAGGCCTGGAGACCACTTACGTTTCTGTCTTATAGGGATAAGTGATGATAAATTGCTATGTTCATAGGTAATATCAGTGGTTTGATGATTATTGAAGAAAGTTTCTTAATGGCCACTTTTTTGTCTCTCAGTGTATTTTATTTTATTCAATATAGTACACAAGTTTTTTTTTTACAATTTATAAAATGTTTATTTGAATAAAAATTATAATATCCCCTTAAAGGGCAATAGATAACTGCGGTGATATATACCATTCGTACCTTATTTACAATATTCATTCATTCAGGATATGCAAAAACTGACCATTGTCAGAACTTCCATAGACTAATTATTTACAACAGATCATGGGGTTACTTCCACTTCAATTTCAAAGGGTGGTTGTACGGATGGGTGATACTTGAGATTGATCTTGCGAGAGGATTTGGATGGTCAGATGATCTCTGGTGGAACTTTAAGGAGTTTGTGATCTTGGATAGAGGGAATTTTAAGTTCATTATAAAGGGGTTTCTTCGTGAAATAAAAACGTGCATTAATTGATGTTCTTAGGAGTTTAGATTGAAGGGATTGGACGCGCTTGATGTTTGCGGACTTTGCTGATCTCTATAGTTCAGGTCCGTAGGTCCAGACTGGTTTTGGTATGTAGTTATCTAGTGTGAGGTGTAGTTTCTTGTTGAGCAGTCTATACAGCTGTCCGGTTACCTTCTGCTGAGGTCCTTTATTTTAAGTCTCTTATGAGGGTTCCAGTTTAATCTTTCGTCAAGGTGAAATCCAAGGTACCACACTGTGCTTGATAAAAGGGGATTCTCGTTGAAGGGGACTGGAGGGCAGGATCCACGTCTTAGGGTAAATGTAGTGTTAGTGAATTTTATTTCGTTGACTTTTATTGTCCATCGGTTGCACCAATGACCAATTTCGGAGAGATGAATTTGTAAGTTATGGGATGCTATGCCGCGGTCATGATGGGATGAAAGGACGCCTGTGCTACCAGCAAAGATGGTAAGAAAAGTGGCCTCAGTGCTGGAATGTCAGCAGTATAGATGGTATAGTAGCTTGTTAAGTCCTCGAGATGCTTGCGAAAAATCATATAATCAATATGAATGTTTAAAAGTTATGGTTTAATTGTTAGTTATGAACTTTGATTAAGTAAATAACGGCCTATTTTTGTCGTTCCTCAAGTTATCTATTCCTAATTCCCGTGTGCTCAGAATGTTTTTGTTAGCTTGCTACTGGCTCTGTATCACCGTTTTCTTTTCAAAAGCAGTAGCGTGACGAGTTCGGCATCCTAAAAATTAATAAAATTTAGAAAACTTGAGAATGGCAGGTATAGGGTGCTGAAACGGCTTGTGATTAAGAAATATACAAATTGTGGTAAGACATAAATAGGTGTATTTACTAAATTTCGAAGGTGTATTTCGCAGTGATTGAGTAAGCGTGAATATGAAAAAAGCAACAATGGTTAGAAAAGTAACAAAATAACTATGTTTTATTCATTGGTTAAATATAATAATAAATTTAACTGTTATTTGAAATAATACGAAAATTGTTTATGGTACTTGGATCTAATACTATATTTTCTCTCAGATAGAAGAGTCAATTGAAACAGTCACATCTCAAGAATACACTTGCGGCCGGACGATTATGATTATGTTGCACTATAAATAAGAAGTAACATCGAATTATAATAAATATTTGTCGTCTAGACAAAGGCAGACAAACAGACAGGCAGACCGGACACAGAGACAACAGGTTGAACCACTTTCTCGAAGAGAATTAATATATGGCACATGGCCGGGGGGGTCGTGAGAAACCGGCTTTCTACCACCGGCTACGGGGGTATAGGTCACGAGTGAGCCGGATCGTCTCAGCTTCTACCAGTCTTCTAGCAGATAGCCACTTATCACCTGGTGTACCTGCACACTAATGATTACAGCTGGTCAAAGTATCATCATAATGGAAGATCAAAGCATCAGTCGGTGTGCATTAATTGAATAGATTTCTTCACCAACAAGTATTGGAGAAAGGTACGCCAAAATTTAAAAGTTAACAGATCTACAGTTACCCTCAATTCAGTATGACCACACCAAGACACATTTTTTTCCAAAATCTATATCCAAAAACCTACAAGAGAAATAGGCAATTAAAGCATACTCACAAAAGATCCCACCACAAACGCATAAAACAAACATATTTAGAGTAACACTAAACTAATTAAATTTCCATCTACTTCATTGTTTACTTATCTGTTTATTATTCAATTTATTATTATTATTTTTTGGTGTTTTTATCGTCAAGGTTTTTTCATACTTTGAAATCTATTAATTAAATAACCAATTAAAAAAAAAAGCCGTGTACGCATGTGGTCTCGATGACCAACGCATGTATTATTTTACTTGTGCTTTTGAGCAAAATTTTATATTATGTAAATAATTTCTTGATCAGTAATTGATTCTGCAATAAGACTCAGATTTTCTTCGATATTACTTAAACGACAATGAAAAACGGCTCTGTATTTTTGAGCAAAAATACTTGGTTTCATTTGTTTAAACAACTAAGTAACTTAATAACGTTTGAAGCAAAATGAAAATGGCAAACAACTAACATCTATTGAGGACGATAAGCTCATTAGATTGCTCTCTAAACTATTTTTTTTGGATACCTTTGAATATACGTCAATTTAATTTTCATTCAGATTTGGTTCCTCTATCCATGTTAGCTGCGTACTCATGGCCCCAGAAATTAAAGCATTTTTTTTTTGCTTTATCGTCTTAAATGATGAAAAAAATCAGGACTCTAAAGGCTTTATCTGTAACGTGTTTTTTCCCCAACTATAATTAAATATCCTTTGGCGATTTCACGGTTACTATTATCTGCTTCAAGTGGCGATAATTTTCTACTCCCGCAGATTTGTCAATCGCGGGTTCAGAATCTGGAGATCTTGCACAATTATTCATTCAAATATTAATTTATCCAAACGTATTAAAACTTATGCGAACAATCGGAAGCTTGTGAAGACTTTAAAAGCTTTTGTTAAGTGATAGAAGTGCGTGGAGGAAATACTAATATAAACAGGTATATGAAAATGGAAAGTTCCCAAATGAATAGTGTGCAGCCCACATAAATTCCGTTAGGCGTAGATATTGACTAAAATTTGCATAAGATGAAAATCTTGTGGGTAGGCAAAGAATTAGTAATCAACCCTGTGCAGTAGTTCAAGTAATTTCCCGATAGAAGAGACGCTACTTTCACTGAAGCGTCTTTCGTGTCTGTATTTGTGATCTACGACAGCGGGCGTAAAATTAATTAAAATTTCCACATAATTGTCCATATGTTTTTCACGACACCTCAAAATTTTCATATTTTGATTTAACTTAAATTCAAAAAACGGAAAGGAAAAAGAAATTTAACGTGAAAGAATTCTTCCCGTTTTGGTAACCTTTGAGCTGCCTCATATCAAAACTCAGAAGTTATTTAAGATTTATAGTTCTGATTAATTTTCCATAGTTAAGGACATATTAGCAATATTAAAGCAAAAATGATTTCAAAGATATTTTAGATTGTTCTCAAATCTATCTCCTGTTTGTACAATATTTCTATTCTTTGAATTCCTGACAACAGTTCATGCCCCTTACATAGTCAGCAAAGGAACCCTTCATGAAGATCTAATAAGATCTTGATCTTTTCCCTTCCATCAAAACTTATCCAATCATTCTAATCCCTTCTTTGACAAACTAGTAGATTTCCTTATTGCCGCACTATCTTTAACATTCCTTTCTTTGTTATCAGGATCTGATGCAAACATGCCTCAAGGAACGATACGTTACCATACCATACGTTGTTCATGAAGAGATTTGATGAAAATTAAACATGTCTCTATCATAGACTTGAACCGATATTTCAACAAACAATCCTGATATTTTTAGTTTTTTTTTTAAAGATACCCAATACGATTTCAGTTAGCAATATGGTTTATCTAATAAATGAACTATTTTGATCAAAATTATAATGTTTAGTTAGAATAATTGAGGTGGAGACCAGATTTTTTCGATATTGTTTCTGACCATTCAGCATCTTATTTCGTTCATGTATATACTTAAAAAAATAAAATTCAGCTCATAAACGAAAGGCTACTAATCCTTGGATCGACCAGTTATTTCCTGCTCGGCTGTAAAAACATGTTTACAACCATCTACGTACAGCAAACAATGAGTGTTTTAATTACGGGTTCACTCACTTGTTCCCATGAATTAAACGATCAATAAACCACTCAGACTGTGCCGTGAGTCACTTCCTACTTACCCCTTTGTTTGTTCAGAAGAATGAACTATGAAGAAGATAAAAAAAAGATATAATGGAATCGTGATTTTTTCACCGATAATAGTCTATTGTATGGGATTAAACGAGAGATGGTGTATCAAAACAGCCCCGAGCGCCCTTGGAACGAAGGTGAGTTCCGATCAAAATGTCATGGCTTCTGAGATCTTCTCACCTATTCGAACATTTTTAATTGATTATACTTTTAGAATTTAATTATACTCAATTTTTTTTTTATCGCCAACCTCCACGCTTGAGTATCTCAACGGAACCATTTTACCACTAAACTGATTTCAAAAATCAATTGATATTAATATCGTGATTTCAAAAGAGCACTTCAAGATGAGTTCATAGAGTTATTAGGTGATGCCATGTTGAATGAATCTGTATTGAGCTACCGGATACTCATTTAATATCTAAAAGTACCATTTAGCACATATTCAGGTCGGCAGAAAGATTGGCCAGGCGATACTGAACACAGCAAATAGCGTATTATATTCCACATGGAAAAGACACATAGACAAGAAAAAGGCATCTTCCCAATCATCTGCTCGTGTCAGAAAGTTGGTCAGCCCTTGATGAACACATGGGAAAAGCCACTGAAATGAGGTAGCTAAGACCAATTCTCCGTAAAATAGGTAGTGACAGCGTTTGGAACGAAAAGATAATATAGGATCTTGGAGTAAGATACAGTAAAAGCAGTCCAAGTCAATCGAAATGATTTTACAATTTGGCGACAGAATGAGCGATGAACAGAAAGGTAGCTGGTTCCTAGAGCTACATAGAAAAGCCAGAGGAAGGAAATGAGAAGAAAGATCCAATGGAAAATTTGCTCTGAGGTTGTTACTCTATATTAAAATTATATTAATATTTTTTAATATTAATATAATTTTAATTAAGTCATAGAAAAACAAACGGGTCTATACATTTTCTCGAAACCTTGGAAAAAATCGTTTCGGTTAGAAATTAAAATTTTCTCATTTTATGTAGACTCAATGTAGAGCCTGGATTTTTACCTAATAAAAAACTGGAAAATATGGCATTTCATATGCAGTAGAAAATCGTATATTATGTATGAAAGTAAGCAGCAATAGTTATCAAAACAAGTAATAAAACAGCTACAATATTCAAAGAAAACAATTGCTGTAAAAAAAAATTATAGAAAGTTCCGAAATGAAAAAAAGAAGAATAAAAAATTAAATCAAAATGATTTTAAGTTTTACTATATATTTTTTTTTTAATACTAAACTATCAAAATCAAACAAATTAACAATAGGGACACCAGTTCATACCCGGCTGTTAAATGGTTTAAGAAATAACCGTATCTCAAGTCAGGCTGCAATGAAAAAGTGACAAAACAGCACACCTACATTTCATATATTGGTCAACATGTGATTTCCTTTTACAACATTGTACCATTTCAATAAAAATAAATATTCAAACAACCATTCTTAGCGGAAACGAACATCAAACTGATACTAAGTTTGTTATGTAAGAGGAGGATAAGGATAAAGAGGATGAGAAAAGAGATGGAAATCAGAAAAATGGTAATAATCATTATTTGTAGAAGTAATTAAAAGAGGGCTAGGTCCCCCCCCCCCCCCAGCGAATATATACCTGCGATTGTAACTTTTCACTTTCAAGATAATATTTTATTTGTTTTATTTCTAACCTCTCTTATTTTTTAATGAGAACAGAACCCCCAAAATATCCAAATGTGTGCTTTTATTACCAAATATGGCCTAATTGCATCAAGTGTAGTAATTTGGAAAATTTTAAAGAAAAAAAACCATGCAAACTCAATACGAAATTGCTTACAATCGCGGGCTCAGGTGATAAAAAAAGATTTTTATTAGTGATAAAATTTAAGGAAATTTTGTTTACCAGTTAGGCATCGTCTGGGGCTTTCTGTAGTGTGCTGAATAATTATTACTTATTCTGATTATTATTATTATGCTGATAAATTATTATAATTTAAGATGAGTTTTTCATAAGATTTGAACGGTTACATATTTTGTTAATAAATATTTCCCATTGATTCTTTTTTTGATAGTAGGCAAGTTATTTATATTTTAAACGCAAAATTCTGGTAAGGCAAATGTCGAGGAAGAGTACACAGATGTTTGGAGATTACAATAAAAAATAACAATAAGGTTAAAAGCAAACGAAATTAAGGAATAGATACTCGTTTAAGAAAGTATTGTCAAGACAGTTGTAGCAAGACCCTCGCAATCTATAAATTTCACATGAGCGTATGTTGCGCAGACCACTTGCGTTACTCTAGCAGCCAGCTCATCAATCATGATCAAAAGGTTGGTTTCAGATTCTGCTGTACTGATAACCTTTGATCTACTCGATAGCATTGATACCCTTTGAAATTCTTTATATTTACTTTTATTCATTATTTTTTTGTACTATTATCTCCTCATCTCTACAACCTGTAAGGGCAATATAATAAATTTAATATTTCTTTTTTCTAAGCAGGAATGAATAAAATAAATATGATGGCATGAAAGCAATGCCATAGAAAAATATCTTTAAGCAATAACATAGATATCGCAATTTAATAATAGTTAACTCATATTTTAATAATAGTTATCTTGAATATGAAAACAGACTGTGTGTCAACTAGAATCCAATTTTGTTGTATTTTATTCCCCATGAGCAAACGAACGGAAATCCATAAAATGTAAATTTTATTTTGACCACACAACAGTTTTTATCAAAAAGCTTCAGCGATGCTCTCATTCACAATTGTAACCAACTTACGTCCTTAAAATTATATGTAAAATTAATAATTGATTTCATACTAATTCGATAGGAACGAATTCATTGCTTTGATGTTAACATGAAAGCCATTTATAATACGCAAAACAATCTAGCTATTGAAACAAACAACTAAACATTTATTTAATTACCTTTATACCTAATGTTATATATTAGGTGTTCGTTTGCCAATTTCTAGTTAAAATTAAACTAAGGAACTATAAATAATAAGTTTCTTGCATCGCTACATTGGTGTCACAAAAGCGAAATACATGGGAAAACTTTTAATTCTACAACAAAGGACAAAATAAAAATATATGTATAGTGAAAAATTATCAATTGTAATTGAGAATAAAATATTGTTGAGGACAATTATCATCTTAAAGTTACAAACTTTAGGGTATGAATAATAATAACAATGTAATTGTATGCTTGCCACTATAATGATTTGTCCATTCTAAAATAAAATAAAATGTGCCAATTAATTGATTTATAATAGCTTCGCCTGAGGACCTATAATTGCATATATCTGTAAATTTAGAGGGGCTATGAGGAAAAAAAAAATAATAATAATTTATTGTAATATTATTTTATAGCCCATCTAATAATCCGATGCTAATCATGGGCGCACAAAAATTGTTAAATTTAAATAAATTTCATTTTAATTCTTACTTTTATTGTTGAGAAATCAATTTTTAAATAAAACTTGAATGAGTTCAAAAATTTTATTTACTAATTATTATTTCACAAGCTTTTCTTCTACTTTTATTTCAAAACTGGGAAGGGAAATGATTTTGCAAATTACGTTTTATCACTTCACCGTCTTTTGAAAAATGTATTTTCTTGAATGATAAAAACACACATTATTATAGTCTCTTAGCGTACGAACAAGAACATGGAATTAGTAAACATTTTATGTTTATATTCCTTTTATAATAATAGATCACAAGTTGTGCATGTAGCCATTTAAAACCTTTTTTTTTAGGAAAGAAAAAAAATTAAATATTAAATCATTTAACCTAAAAGTATGAGTTTTTTTTGAACATGTTAAAATAAACCTTATTGATAATTATTATAAACAACTTTATTATGATAAAATTACAATCTGACTTATTTAATACTTAATAAGTAATTGAGATAAATGTTCTCATTCATACCATATTTACAATTCATCGTTCATTCGCTCATTCATACAATATTTACAAACAGCCTAGGGGCCTCCCAAGTCCACATCGTGGTCACCTCCCTCGCATGCGAAAGAGGTAGCGGAGTCTTGGGAAGTCCTCCACGTTCCTCCGTCAGCCACGTCACCGGATACGAGCCAGTGGAGGCTGACGAAGAGCGCGAGAGATTAATTAACGTTTTATTTCAATTTTATATTCATTTTGCTATCATTATAATTATCAATTATTATTTTATGAAATAAATCAAAATGTTTAGACATTTCAGTCGGTTCATTAATGTGAAATAGATTTTTTGCTAAAATTATAACTAAATAAAATATTTTTGGAATCCGAAGTGCCTTTGGGTCTACTTAATACATGAGTAAATTCTGTCACACCATTATTTTTTTTTTATTTAACATTTTTTTTCCGACTTTCCAATGGCCCATTTTTTAAAACTAGATTACATTTTCTTGAAGTAATATTTATTTATTATTTAGATCTTGAAGTGCTATTTATTTATTGACCATTTGACTTTAATCACTCACTCACGTCGATTCATTGCAGGCAAGTCATATCTGAAGAAAAAAAAGAAGCAAGTCATCACAATTTCACTGTAATGAGTGATACTATTATGAGAATATAATTCGGAAAAAAGTTATAAATTCTGATATAACCTGCAACTTCCGCTGGTTTCATAAGGTTTGATTGATAGGACTTTCCATTGGATACAGTTGATTTGGATAAACACATTGTAGTCTGTGAAAAGATTTCGAAAGTGAAAAGTGGCGTGTAGGGTACCGTAAGAGGAACGCGGCCGATAAGCCCGACGAAAAAGACAACTGCCACTGTTATTCCATTGTACACAGTGTTACAATTGTTTTATAATCTTTTATATTAGCAATATTATGAGAATGGCTAGGAGAAATTTGACATATTCTAATAGGACAATGTAGCGAGTTTCGGAATCGTTCGTGACAATTTCATGTCAGTTATATAACTAATTATACATTAATAATAATTATAACAAATATTTACATGAAATCCATGTAAATAACTATGCAAATACTATTTTAAATGTACAGAATATTATAAGACTATCCTTTAAACTTGTCTGTATATTATTTAACCATATATTATAACATTCCACATTCACTCACCCCCATCATAATTGCATATATATGATCTCATGAAGCTAGAGGGTACATGATGTTTCTAGACTAGTACTGTTCTGTCACTTGAAATCGACACTAACGATCATAACTCTAATTTATGTTTCATATTTCCATAATTCATCAACTCCTCACTGTTATTTACCGGATCTCTGGAGTGTTTGCTTTTGAGTACACATGAAATAAAATTTTGAGATGTCAATAAAAACAAGTTAAAAAAAAATGAACAAAAAGTGTTATCGAAAAATTGAGGGTTTGAATACGATTTCAAAAAGAGAGTATTGACATTTTGTAATAATAGTCCCCTACTACCTTGGTACCCTATAGTTATGAGATGAACATTTTCATTTTTTAAATGTAAGTAATTAATTACCTACCCTTATTTTTTTTCCTATAGGGTCGATTTTTTTTTTAACATATGTAAGTAATCAAAAATTGTCATTATTATTAACAATTACATTTAAAGATTCAATAATTTAATTAAAGAAATTATTACTTAGTGTTATTGAACTATTTATTATTTTACGATTGCGTAGATGTCGCCTGATGGGCTGGCTAAGGCTGTCCGAAACGCCGCAACATCGACCCTTGTTTTTTTTCCATAGGGTCTCATTTATATTTAACATATACAAGTCATCAAAAATTGTTATTATTGTTAACAATCAAATTTTAACAAAATTGTCACTTAGTGTGATTGAACCTTGTTTTTTTTTATTTTGTACATTTTGCCCGAAGAACTAATCCTTCCGAAAATAGTCCGAAACGTCGCATCTAACAGTGAGTAAATCCATTTTTAGAGAAGAATATTATGTACATTTTTAAATATTATGAACTATACATGAAAGTGTGGTGCCGGTGTAAATATTAAGAAATAAAACGCCATTTGTCTCTTCGGATCATTATTGATTTATGACGACAAAGGGCGGACGCTGTTTGGTAGCCAAGCCGGCAAGTGTCATATGAAGTTACTACCAGTGCGAACTGTCAAGAATGACAGCTTAAACCATCGAAAACGTTCAAGTGAAAATTCAATAAAGCTGTGGAGAGTCAGTTGATGTATTTCATATGATATTCCACCATTAAAAAATAATTTAAACAAAATGATGATTTTCTAGTATATAGTTAGTAAGGATATCATTACTACAAAGAGTTAGCTGTGTATACAAATTTACTAATTGTGAATATTATTGATATGGACACTTAAACATTAATAGTATTGTTCTCGGAGGTTTACATTTAAAAGGAGAAGATTATTTTTTTTAATTTTATATATATATATATATATATAACTTCTTTATTGTGTTAAGATTACAATATCCCCTTATTAGGCAACAAGTAATCGAGATAACTGTTCTCATTCATACCATATTTACAATTCATCATTCACTCACTCATTCATACAATATTTACAAACATCCCAGAGGCCTCCCAAATCCACATGGTTGTCACGTCCCTCACATGCGAAAGAGGAAGCGGATGCTTGGGAAGTCCCCCACGCTCCTCCGTCAGCCGCGTCACCGGATACGAGCCAGTGGAGGCTGACGAAGAGCGCGAGAGCCACAGGTGCCATGATTGGAGAAACTTGGTATTGTCAGGACTCCCACTGTCACGCATTTATAGCAGGTCACGAGGCTACTGCCGTTTCAGTCTCCGGGGAGGATTATAGGGAAGATTGGTGCAATGCAGTGACTGTGCTACGGGATTAGAGTGGTTGGATAGGTTACTACGGAATTTCATAAACTTGGAAGGGACGAGTTCAAGAATGTAGGGTATATTAAGATCGTTATAAAGGGTTTTGTTGCAGACGTAATAAGGGGCATTTACTATTGTTCTCAGGGCTTTTGATTGAAAGGATTGAATACGCTGGATGTTCGACTTTTTTTCTGTCCCCTATAGCTCTATTCCGTATGTCCAGATTGGCTTGAGTATAACTTTGTAGATTAGTAATTTATTTTCTATTGAGAGATGGGATGTCCTTTGAAGTAGTCTGTACAGTTGTCCACAGCGTCTGTTTAGTTCTTGTCTTTTTAGCCTCGTATGTGGTTCCAGGTCAGTCGTTTGTTGAAATGGAAGCCTATTTCCGTACTGCCTCGGATACAGGGAGAGGAATAGAATTAAAACAAACTTGACTTAGAAGATTATTAAGGATATTATTACTACATAGAGTTAGCTCTGTATAAAAATATACTAATTGTGAGCCCAACTCACAACCATTCCAACAATAATCAACGCCCAATAATATTAATATGTTTCACAACTCTTCTGTCACGAAAACCTTAGCAATTATTTCTCCTCTATGTATGAATGCAATGCTCAAACGACATTTAAACAATAATATTCCCAAGTATTGTTCTGGTCGGAAAGTTTTACAGTTAAAAGGAGAAGATAGCTGAGAGAGGCCTGACCCGAGTGCGGAAGAACCGAAGAACGGAAAACGTGCCTGCCAATGAGAGGGGTTAATCCGTGTCTCGGAGACCGTGACATTTGCAGCGTTCCTTTTTGCAGGAATCTATAATATCACCTAGGGAAAATATTCAATATTTGCCGTTAAACAATAATGGGATTTATGATAGAATGACTTTCCTGTTGAAAAAAGATAACACGGTAGTAAACCATTTATTAACGCCGTATATTTATAACACGGCTAGAGGTTTCCGCTTGTACTATCAGGAAGTTCATACGACCTAAGAATTCTTATGTAAATTTCAGTAACAAGCCATGATAAACTTGGGCTCTTACAGTTTCTAAACGGCCTAGCAAAAAAAAAAAAATGTCGACCATTTCTGCTTAGAAAACGTTGAAACATTAATTTGACCTTCACAATTAGAATGTCATATTGTATTTTGATAAATCTTAAGGCAGTTATTAGTGAAAATGTAACTTAACCAGGCCACTAATAGATTTTAGTAGTTAACTTTCCAGGAAAAGGTACAATTAACAGCTAAAGTTGGATCCACTAACATCCAGTGGTGTACCTGGGGGGGGGGGGGAGCGGTGCGTCCCAGGTCACATATCATATGGTGGATTTTTTTTTCAAAACACATTTTAAATTAAATAAAAAATTAAATTAAATCATGATATAATACTGTAATCCACAGAATCAGTGATCATAATAAGTATTTCCTCTAGAAGTTAGAGCCAAGGGTTTCAGTAACTGGGGGGCTAATGGGGGCGGTCCGCCCCAGGCGGAACATTTTTAAGGTCGTATTTTAATAAATTAGTTGTCTAAACTGTACAAAAATAAATAATACGATAGTTCTATAACCCACAGAATCAATAATTATAATAAGTTTACAATTTAACAAAAATAGTGCGCTGACCACGGCAGCCCAACTTTCGCTTAATCAGTGAAAAAAAAAACATGCGTGCCGTTTAAATTCTTATTAATTGCTCTTTATATATTTACAAACTCTAACAGTTCAAATCCTCAGTTTTGACTCAGATACACATGTATTTCTGATCTACATAATCCTTTCCACAGAACTGCTGAATGAGACCATTCCTTACTTTCCCATACTGCAGCTCTCTGGAATTCTCCCTCCTAATATGTTACCTGCTTCATGCTAATGTGTCTTCAAAACCATCCTGTTTTAACACCTCACCATCTTAGACAGCCTTGGTTGGTTGAGAATTATTGATTTATTTCTGCAGGAATACGTTTTAATATATATATATATATAAATATGTATGTAACTTTTTGTATCTTAATTGTTACTATCATTTATTTATCTTGAATTTGTAAATGTCATGCTTCTCTTTTTAATTTATGATTGACTGTTCTTTATTGTTGTAAAAATTCATGTATTTGTTTACTGGACTGCTTATTTTTTAATTAAGGTAGACACTTTTACCTGGCTTTTTTCTCTTTGTGGTGTTCTATTTATTTTCTGCTGTCCAGAATTTGAGTTACTTACCTGTATCATAGTGTTATTTATATGAGACGTGGTCCAAAAATACAGTTTTTATTCTATACTGTAAATATGGTATGAATGAGAGCATTTATCTTAATTACTTATTGCCTTATAACAGGCAGATTGTAATTATAGCACAATAAAGGAATATAATAATAAAAAAAATTATATTTTAAGAGGTGGCCAATTTATGGCCCATTTCTGCTGTTTTTTTTTGGAAGTTAAATTTGGATCTGGCCACATAAAGATACGTCACCTATTTATTCAGGTTCATCAAGTGTTTATAACTACGCTTTATTTTGATTGACTTAGAAAGGGCGACAAATTGACCACCCCTAGAACGTAAATGCTTAAGGTAAGCCACTGTTAACATCGGACAAAAAAAAAAGAAAATATAAATTAATTAAACTAAAATAAAAACGTTATCAACCGAAGATTGTAAATAATTTATCCATATGAGAATTTATTAATCGCAAATATGAATTGGTAATCATTGGAGCTCAGGAAATTAGCATTGATAATGCCACTTGATGTATTCTGACTACGTGAAGAAAGTAAATTTGTCAACAACGACAGTTGCAAAGTATGGTGCCTGTGAATATGAAAGGAGGTGGGAAATAAGGCGGAACGCGAATCCTCCGCGATTGTTCTAGAGGCAAGTGGAGCTTTCACCCTTGGCAACCGTGCAGATGTCGAAAGGTGCCATCGCAAGTTCTACCCGGCCTAACCCTCAACTCGAGGTACGTGCGACGTGAAGGGAGGACCCGTCCCGGCGGGATCGGTGAAACACAGACGACAAAGATATAATTTTCGGGCGAAATTGTATGAGGGATTGTTGGTTCGTGGGATGAGCCTTTCCCGGCGGGAATGCGCCACAGCAAATTTACGGCCAAGGAATAGACAAGCTCTGCCCCCCCCCCCCGTGTAAGATTTAATTTATAGCGTACTCTGAATTTTTTTTTTATTGAAGTGTTCGAATTTCTGAAATTGAATACAATTAATAGTAAACCAATATGTAGGATGTATGGTGAACTCAAATTGTACGATGCTACATTTCCTGCTTCTTTTTTTTTTGTAAGTTAAATCAACTTATGTTAACGAATAAAATTTTTTTTTTGTAAAAATTTATTTATAGAATACAATTTGATATATTACGTATTTCTACGTCATTTTCTTATATGAGATGAGGATGAATTAGGGGATTAACAAGGGCATGAAGGTCTTTTATTGTATAGCCTACTCAACATGAAAGATATAATAGTCCCTTGTTCATTCAATGATTATATAATGTGAAATAGAGTGTATAGAACTATTGTGAACATATTCGTTAGCAAGGAAATTATATACCCACCATGGTCCAAACACTGTCACCTATACGTAAACGTTCTTCCACTAGTTCTTTATATCCCAACCACCTATACATTTAATGAACTACTTTTTTGCTTAGACCTAAGCAAAGAGTCAATGTCGCGAACATGCTGTTGATAGAAGTTTGAAATAATAGTTAAAAGCGCAATCCACAGATTTTGCTAATCAGGATGCTTAATATGGTACCTACTGTGACAACCCTCACTGTCGAGTGAGGGCTATCGAAATTGAAAGCTTAATTCACCGTGCGTCTGTAAAATATTCGCCGGTTGCAAACAGTTGAAAATAAATAAATATTTTATGTTTTATAGTAATTTAATTAATACAACTATTAATCTTAGTCTTAATTATAAATGGTCTAGAATGAACACAAAAGAGAGAAAGATCTTCAAAGAATTATTAAAGAAACAGAAAACAAATATACAGTAGCCTCAGAGCTAACAAATGAAGATTATGAAGCGAAAATGTTCATAAATTGTCTTTGTTCAAAATAATAGGTTTAGTTTTTAATAGTCATTTGATAACCCACGTTAAACCGGGCAGGCTAGTTCTGCATATGGCGACTATCTTTGTTTAAATTTTTTGTGTGTAATAAGAAGCAATAATGAGAGAGTAAGGTTACTTGTCTTAGTAATCATAGTAACCACGAATGGTTGATAAGGTTACTCAATCGTAAGCCACCTCACACATTACCCCTGTGGTGATAAGGACAGCGATGAGCCGGTGTGAATGGGTCTTCCAGTCCGAAGACTTCGGAGCTGGCCGACTAGACGCTTATCACACGATAATTGATATACGTTTGGGCTGTCCTAGTCAAAGACTGTAGGTTACTGCATACCTGTGAACTGACACTGGTCATGCGTTGGCCTTTGTAACATGTAGTTGGTATGGTGGTGGGGGGAAGGCACTCACATAAAAATACGTACTAACAATGATGACTAAAAATACTCACTGTCAAACTAATGAAATGAGGCCGCAACAGGTACCCTACTCATAAAAGTATAAAAATTGTTTTTCTTTATTACCAAGTAATTAATTAATGACTCTCGTTTTTAAAAATATTACAGTATTTTTCAAAATCAAATGGGATCATTGATTTACATAAAATTTCATGATTCTATCTAGAAACTGAACTGGTGGATAGAAAACTTACAGACACAGGAAAATATAACGGTTTCTGGAGTTGAAAAATCAACGATACTCTAATAAGGAAACTGTATAGTGGAACATTCGTATTGAATGATATACGGGAAGATGAGCTACTATGAATATATGGAAGAGATAATAGGTAGGTGGGCCCTGTGTGGTTACTACGACACGTTCTCACGTCTCACGCCATGTCGCTAACATAGGCGAGTACAATGAGGACACATGAATGAGATCGGCTTCCCGGTACTCCATTCATGAATAGTCGTATAGACATTTAATGGCTTCTCGGTCTGGGTAGGCACACTTCTCTCTTCATTTAGCGCCTTCTTACATCTTTCTTATTCTCTTCTTTATCTTAAAAGCAGGATTTAGTTTTTAGTAATCATCTATCAGCATTTATCGATATTTTCAATTACCTATAATTACTACAGTGACGCATCAAATACAGGAAGAATAGGTAATTTTTTCATAAGAAATTGAAAAAAAGTGAGTCAACAGAAATTAATAGATACAAAGAAAATCTTTGATATGATCTACCTGTATATATTCGAATTAACTTGCGAATATAACATATTTTTACTTTATTTCATGGAGTAATGTTATTTGATCAGATACACAATTTAATTTTCATTAAACAATTATACAGTTCGCAAACGTGCAGCGCAACGTTTAAATGTCCCTGGAATGTCAGTTTTCAATTCGGACTTCAATCAGGTAACTCTTATGTTTTGTTAATGACGAACTATTAAAAGAGAGTGTATGCCGGGATTCGTATTTGACCACCCAGGGATTAGCGGGTAAAATAGGAACTTCAAATGCAACCATATCATATTTGTTTTTTATGCTCAATAACATTTGAAGCTATTTAGTATCGATGTTAAATATTCCTAGGAAGGTAACATGCTCAGTACAACACCATATTCCTTCCAGCCGTTAGATATGTGATGCAACATAAGGCCTCAAGGGTTTGGAAACCTCAAAATGGACAAAAAAAGGATACTTTAAGTCAATCGATTAATATGTACAAATGTTATACGGGAACATGAAATGTTAACTTGGTAACCGAAGCGCCTTCAGAAGGTGTTAGAAACTAGGAGATAAATCCTTTCGCAGACGGTCTCTGATGATGGGAATCAGTTGATGTTGAGCAACGGTTAGGCAAGGCCGTTTGCAACATTGCAACAGCCAGGCCATCTCATCTCCTAGCGATACTGTTAAGGGAGCCTCACCTATCACAGATACCGGCATGTTGCTACCTTGGAAACATGTTTCACATCGTTCGTGAGGCAAGTATTGGCAAAAAGTTATGGCGTCCATAATTGCTACGAAGTGTCGGAACTTCCTATTCGGAGCGGATGGCTAACAGGGCGTTTATTATTGACAAGCGGAAGTTCTGGAGATAAGCTGGAATCCTTATGCAAGCTGCAATCATGTCCTTCAAGGTGATCTGGTCCGGCTTGATTCATTGGCATGCGATAAAGCTGATGTTATATGCACTTTAATATGCATATTATTAATGTAAATGTAAAGTATATCCATTCCTTGCGTGTGATTAGCAATGTTTTTGAACGAGTGTGATAGTGTCATTTTTTACACAATACCCAAAATAGAGAGGCTATACTTTCATACTGATACTTTTTCGTCTGTCTACGAACTCTATGATAGATCGCGCCTTGCGAAGGGTAATAATCCGAAAATTGGCATAATTATGTTTTAATAATCAATTGAAAAGAAAACATTTGGGACAAGGCTGCTTGATTAGACATAGTACAGCCAAAATTCAGCGACGGTTGAAATGAAGTAACAGAGAGCTTCGCTGGGACATTGTGCAAGAAGTAATCTCCGTACACTATGGAATGTTACGAACCTTGAGAAAGAAATTTCTTGAAGGTAAACTAAACAAAAAAAATTTGCTGGCATACTCTTTAAAATTTATTAAAATAAAGTTTAATCAAAACTAATGCTTGAAGCAAGGTACATAAAAATTATTAATGTTTCTTTAGAAACATACTTACATGATTGAAGCTAAATACGAGAGAGAGAGAGAGAGAGAGAGAGAGAGAGAGAGAGAGAGAGAGAGAGAGAGAGAGAGAGAGAGAGAGAGAGAGAGAGAGAGAGAGAGAGAGAGAGAGAGAGAGAGAGAGAGAGAGAGAGAGAGAGAGAGAGAGAGAGAGAGAGAGAGAGAGAGAGAGAGAGAGAGAGAGAGAGAATGCAATTTTACAAATATGATATGTATGGGATCATTTATTGCAAGATTACAAGGCAGATTGTATTATTTCAAATACAAATTTTATATATTTATAAGAAACCAAGCACACGTCCCCCTAACATCGTTATTATAATTAAAGTAATAACATGATTGTGTTGCGACTGTAAAAAAATTCTTCATTCCTCAATCGATTATATGTTTGGATTATAAAATCAAGACTCTTTAAGACTGCAATTCAGATTCAAGATTTCTGGGGTACAAATGAGTTATTCGTAAATTATAGCGTACACTGTGGCCGTACTTTAAAAACGGACATGGCTGACTAAAACAGATAATATGGTTGGCGTGAATTTAATGAATTCAATGCACTGCCCGACCTTTTCTTCAAATTTAATCAATAGATTAAAAAAAGAGAAACTCATGCTTGGCACAAAATCAGTTTAGCTTAGATTGTGCATTGAATTTGAATTCATGCATACATAGTACAAATAATTTGATTTACAAATTCAAAAAGAACATTCATAATACTGATTCGTATTAAATATAAGAATTTGTTCTAATGAATCAGAGAATAATCTTCGATCCCACTTAATCTACTGCATAAAAGCCTGGCTTTAGACTTTTTAATGCAAATTAATAATTTCTTTTTATTTGCGAATTAATCTACACATGAATTACAAAAATAATGTAACATTTCTTTTAAATATATATTTTATTGAAATTCCAAGAAAAAAGTCATTTAAAATATGCTTGATAAGTGAATACGCATTGGATCTGGATACTGCAGATCATTGATACGCAGGGGCGAGGGGAAGCTATATTTTCGGAGGGAGTTTAAAGTTTTGACTAATGAAACTAACTCTTTCAATCTTTTATTTCCAATGTGTACAAACGAAGGAGGCAGGAAGTAAAGAAACCATACCTAAAGATAACTCTACGAGGATAAAAATATTTTAAATGATTGTAAAAAAAAAAAATGATCGGTATTTTGACACAAAATATTTGATTTTTTTCATTTCATTCAGCACCTCTGTCACTGAAAATATAATATTAAAAAAAATTAAATAGCACCTGATTATCTTTAAAATTATGATTAATTTTAATTCAATATGTTTGGGCCTCTAAGGATAAGACAGACTTATTCATTATGATTATTATTAATTATGAATCAGAATATTTATATGATAGTTCCGTTTGGTAGTGTGGAAGTTCGGTTTGGGCATAACGAGCCCTCACCTATTCTATTTTAACTTACATCTAATCAGCACATTTGGAAATGACATGAAAAGCGACTTTAAAATGTCTGACCGATTGAATGAATTATTACACTTACATGGAAGCCAGACAGGGGAAAGACGATCGGTCCGTATTTAAATGAATAGAACATCGCCCTTCTCACTCGTAATTGCACAAAAAGCTCTTCGTTCGCAATATTTATGTATATCAATTTGTATATATCACAACTGGGCTTAGAGATATATATACTGGGCTATTATACGATATATATTTATTCCTATTATTTGTTGTTGTTTTTTTGTATTTTGGGGAAAGGGAAAAACCCCATTTTGATTCACCGCTAACTATAAGTGATTATTGTGCTTTTCAATATTAGAGGGAGAGAGAAGAGAGAGAGAGAGAGAGAGAGAGAGAGAGAAATAAGCAAACGATTCTTCAATTCGTCAAACGACCAACACATTTTTACCTAAACTTCTTCAGTGGTTTAGAATTGATACTACGGGCGAAGTAGAGCCCTGGACTAAATTGTAAATAGGGTATGAATGAAAGAGTAAATGTAAATTTGTAAATACAGGAGTGGTCTGAATACGACCTTTTATCACAATTACTATTACTATTGCCCTCCTAGGGCAGATTGTAATTTTATTCAAATAAAGAATTAATATTAAAAAAAATAATAAGTAAGTGGTTTGGAATACGTGGCTTCCCTTATTCCCCAGTCAATTCAGAACCCCCATACAGGTCAAGCTCTGTTGTTGGGTCACTAATCAGGAGATCTGCCGCCGTTTTGAAAAAAATCTACTCAATTGATTCATGTGTCACTCCCCCCCCCCCCTTGAGCACACTGGTATGTACCAGTTGAAGGCTTTTAACGCTTTCTGCGCAACTGTACAGTAAAACTGAGAGGAATAAATAGAAGAAAGATTTTGTAATGGGTGACCAATCATCATTATCCCGTTATGTAACCTTAACTCATCGTGTATCATTTTCTGATCACAACTAGATAAATTGTTCAGTTATAATCACCAAACATTTATTAGCGTTATAACTGGAAGTGTGTAACCTTACTGTCTATGTAGCTAGTGGTTCATCCAATTAATTGTTTAACATCATATAACAAATTTAAAAAAACAATAAATCAAGAGATGAACACCTTCTGTTTTTAATCAATGAGATATTAGGTTTCAATTGTCAAACCGTTATCAACATATTTAACAAGTGTCATTGAGAGTGAATCAATTGGTTATGTATCTCACAAATGTTACCGCTCGAACTCTTGAGAAGGACGGCATAGACCGTCAAGAACGTTGGGGTGGAAGTCAATAAATCTGGGGAGGAGACAGTGTTTTATTTTTTAATATGTACAACATAATATGTCAACCAAAACAATTCCAGTTGGTAAAAATAAAATAATCCGTGGATCAATGAGTTAATTTTAGATTGGATCGTTTTTATCACCACTGCCGTAAAACATTCGAGAAATATAATAAATACAGCTAGGCAGGTGAAAGAGTATTAATTAGTAATAGTTCCAACCTGAAACATCCCCCTTTAATCTCAACAATAAATTTATACAACGATACAACTGACTACTCGTTGTTTTTGTAAATATAGAAGGAATTCAGCGATAAATTTCTAAGAGACGAAATGAACGACATTTTCAAGAGCGTGAGATGTGGCTCAGTGGCAGAACCGTCGAAGCGTTACATTAACCGTTACCCGATGCTCTTGGTCACTGCTGGTAGCCCGCAACCATACCAAACCGTGGCGTATCGGTCAGGAATCCATTGCACATTGTCGCTCGCCAGTTCTCACGGGACCATTCCTTCCAATGAACCTACTTTTGGGCAGGAGCTACCGTTGGTACTCCTTTTGAGCGGGATCTCAACCCCCTGTCAGCCCTGATCCATGTATGGGACCGTGTGTAGGGTGGGGACAGTTTTAGTTCGTCGGTTTTATAGTTGGAGGGCTTTATTTTCAAACATCTTCAATGTCTATAAGTGTACTCCAGTGGTATTTAAAATGGTCTATCCGATCAGAATTGCGAAAGGTGTAATAAGAAACATCTCGGGATTCGCTGTACTTATTTATAAGAATGTGAAAATTCTAAACAATTTCTCTCTGAATTTGTCTGAAAGCTACAGGTCATAAGAATGCATAATATTTTCAGTTGTGGTTTCCCTGTAATATAAGGTCACATTCAAAACGGTACGACAATAAAAAGCCAGAGATATTCCACATAGTCTAAAAAGAGTTAAGAATAGGAGTACAATATTCGCTTACTTGATCTCTTATGACCATTTTTGGCCAATATTTTAGCTACTTACTTTTTAATGAAGATGTATATAAATCAAAATGAACTATTTTCAGTCAAAAAACATAGTGATTTTTTAAAAAATATTTAAGAAATTGACTCTGATTTTGAGTACTTTACTATGTGCAGGTTCTAGGTTCAAATTCGTGGAAGTTGATGAAGGGTTTATGTGGAAGGAATGGGTTGTTTTCGTTCTGAAGGTAATTGCGTAAGGGTGTACCGCTCTAAGTAAAACATATATCTTTGATAAACCAAACAAAACTAAGGAAATGATATGTAAGCTGATATAATTGTGGTTTTTAATTGGGGATGTTTCTGACTTGGGACAGTATTGCTATCAGAAATCTTAATTAAAAAAAGTAGACCAATTATATACTCCGCTTGTATTTTGTCAATGCTGCCATTTTTTCTGGAATAGCCAGGCCTTAGAATCAGACTGCAGTTGCGTATCCTGTTGGCTTAAATGTCAAGGCTACGCGCTTAGTAACTGTGACAATCAAGGGTACATACATAGGAGAAAATCATAAATCCTGCACAAAAAACTCAGTTTATTACTGTTACAATGTATTCCTGAGTTTCACAAACTAAGGTATTCAGCAGAACTGACAATCCAACAGGAAACTATGATTACGAAAATCAATGGACTTGCTTGCCTGTTGTGATAAAATCTACCCTCTGTATCATATCAAGCAAGAAAAGCTCCAAACCAAGAAGAGAGAGGTTCTACTTTACCAATAGGCACTAGGAATCTTTATCTCTATGCGTTCTGCTAAGGGGGGACACAATACATAAAACTGATCCAATCTGAATTTTCCAACGAAACCTTAGGTTAGAGACACAATATTCTGATTAAAATATTAAGAAATGGAACTATATACAAGAGTTAGATAAAACCCAAGACTGGTTTGTGAGCCGTTTCTAGAGCTACGTTAAGTAAGTAAGGAAGTATGGATAAAAGGCATATCCTCGATTCTCTACATTGACTCTCTTTGGGATTACATACATTTGGTATTAAGACATTCAAAGATATTTCAAAAAAATAAACCTTCAAGTGCCAACAATAAAAATTGAGAATATCGTTCAAGCTTATTTTAGTAAGTTTTTCTTCGTCAATATTTCAGCTGTTTACTTATAGCCGATTGAGAATATTTCATTTCTTAAGCATTTCGAAAAATTGGGCACCTTGCCACATACCATTTCTCGATATTGTTTGTACGTTTGAAAAGTACAATTAAATATTTTTTCAAATAAAATCTTTAATGTGATAAAATTACAATTTGCCTTATTAGGCTTTAAGTAATTTTTTTGAATGTTTTCATTCATAACATATTTACAATTCTTCATTCTCTCGCTCATCCATACGGTTTTTACAAACAGCTTCACAAATCAACGTGTTTGTTACCTCCCTCGCGTGCGAAAGAGGAACCGGAGTCTTAGGAACTTCCTAACTCCCCTATCACCCGCGTCACCGGATACGAGCCAGTGGAGGCTGACTAAAAGCGTGAGAGCCAGAGACGCTCAGGACAATAAGTAACTATTTTTGACCTTACAACTAATCTAATAATCGATGAATTAGTTTTTAAAGATGTGGAGACATTAAACCAACCATTGTCTGCCTACTAGTAATGGCTGTGTAGGATACTCATACCAATGATAGTTGCTCGATAAAATCGCAAGCCGGCCACTTATTCCAATGAAACTGACCGGATCATGAGCTGAACCATCTGACTGTTCATCATGAATTACAAATCCGAAGCTGGGAACGCTAATGTAGCTTGGAATTGATGACAGGTATTAGGTATTAGGGGTGCAGCCAAGCGTGTAGAGGCTTCACGCCGAGTCACTGGCCCACTGCCCCAACACCTGCTGGGTCATCTCCTGGGGGTATTATCTTCTTGTTGCCACCCTACAGGGGTCCTCGTCCGGATTCCGCCATGGATGATGTGATCCAATAGAACCCTTTAAACCTCAACTAGCTAGATAGAAAAGAATTTTATTTCAAAATTATACACAACAGTGACAAAATGAAAGATTCTGTTAGAAATAAACTTTATCCTCTGCCACCAAATTTCACTGGCTTAGCCTAATTAAATCTTATATGAATGAAACTTATGTTACAACATACTATGTCTAACTAGTTTTTATTCATCTTTTTATGTTTAAGAACAATAATAATAAAATCTATTACAACTAAAATATTGTGATAGAATTCAGATTTTTAAAAACTATACAGCGTCAGCTGAAAACCTCCGATACGATAATTAGTACTTCCTTGACATGAATAAGTTGAAATTATGAAGCCAGTAACTGTAAAGTTTTTTCAATGATGTCTTATCACTAAAGAAAGTACAAGAAACTTAGCAAAATGATCTAACAATCGATGGCTTTAAACTTATTTTTTTAACTACTTAAACTTTTTATATTTATAATCGCATTTTTTTAAGGTTTAAAGGAGTGCTCTCTAATGGTCCATTGTTTAACGTCTTCTGGGTTTAATCCCTGAATGGAATTTATTTAATTTCCATAAATAGTAATGGCTTCCGTCATGATAGCGATGTGGCACCCCACCATAATGGTAATACATAAATAATAAATAATAATTTGACATAGAAAAGTAAAGGTCGGACCGTAATATAATAGAAATTATTTAATAAATAATTGAAAGGTTTCTTTAACTACCCTTGCACTGCGCCACTCATCCCTGTAATCCTCCTCGGAGACTAAAGGGGCAGAGGCTTCGTGATCTGCTATAACTACGTGAAAGTGGGAGTCCTGGCAATGGCCAGTTTCTCCAATCATGTCCTGAGGGTCTGTGGCTCTCGCATTCTTGGTCGGCCTCATTCTATTGGCCGGCCTCGTATCCGGGGACACGGCTGATGAAGGTATATAATGAAGATACATAATGTGTGAAAAAGTTGCCCATAAATAAACTTGGTGAAACATCTCTTTTTCATCAACCAATGCCGATCTCCCACAGTAGCTTTGTGATTTTACTTATTTATACAAATATTCATTATTTATTGTGCTTATGTCATGAGTGTCTTTGGCTCTCGTGCTCTTGGACAGCCTCCACAGGCTCGTATCCAGTGACGTGGCTGACGGAGGAGCATGGGAGACTTCCTCTTTCGCATGCGAGGGAGGAGATAAGAATGTGGATCTAGAGGACTCTGGGTGGTTTGTAAATACTCTATGAATGAGCGAGTGAATGGAAATTGTAAATATGGTATGAATCAGCGAGGAATGTTAATTGTAAATATGGTATGAGTGAGCGAGTGAATGAAAATTGTAAATATGGTTTGAATGAGAAAATTTGTCACAATTACGTATTTCCCAATAAGGCAGATTGTAATATCACAATAAAGTTTTGAAAAGAAAAACATGTTAGTAGCTAAAATACTGACCAAAAACCTTATTAATAAAGGATTTGATGATGTAAAAACCCGATTTATACTGCTGACTAAGGGGGGAAATGAGCACTTAAAACTTAATTAGATTTTTGTTAAGCAAACTTCTCGTATATCTCTATCAAAGTGTTTACAGCGTTACACGGGGATGCCCTTGAATATAGCTTTAAAATTTCAGAGGATGCAGGAGGGATGCAATCGTAAGGGGATAAAACACCACATTTTGAATAGGTTGATTTCAACTATCTATGGTGATGGAACTCGTTTTTCTTCAAACAAAGACTACAGAGGCTGAAGGCTGAGAAGGTTTAGAAGACAATAAGAAAATATATGTTTTTTCGAAGAACTTTTTAGAGCATTCCTTCTATGCCACATCATTATCGATGCCGAAAGAAAGAACAGCCTATGAGGCTATGCCCGAGCCTGCGACGAGCTGACGGAAACACAAAACAAGGGACAAAAAATGACCCGGTGGATTATGGCAGAGCGTGGAAGATGCCAGGGAGATATCCGCTTGAGATAGGTAGCGGTAAACGCCGTTAGCCTGATGTGGGTTACCTTCTCGCTCATGTCTGGCGGCAGGAGTTCTTTGCCGGCGTGCTTCGGTCTTGGGCATGGAGGGTTGAGTATGGCGACTGGCCAATCTTGTCACTCAAAAGCCGTTCAGCTGATAACTTGTAACCTCTTTTTTTTCAGAGAGAGAGAGAGAGACGTTATTTGAGAAAATCAAATCATAGAAATAAGTCTAAACATAATACAAAACTGTTGTCACTCGACGACCAAAGAATATATACTACTATGACAAGTTACTTCTCCATTGCATAGAGAGGACTGAATTTTCTTGTCAGCGTATAACTTGTTGAGCTACAGTGAGGAGAGAAGGAAATGATTAGTTCTATCACTATGGAGGTTAAATAGAGTTTGCTCAAAAAAGTTCAAGTAGAAGGTTTTTGTTTTAATCTTGTAGATATACTACCTTTACCGTGTATTTATTATTACTGTTATACTTTTATTTAAATCTATTCTTCTTTATTAAATATCTATGACGTTATAGTAAAATGAAACACAATTAATACCATAAATGTGCACAATTTAAATTACAGACCACTAGTAACCAATAAATAACTACGTTGGATGGCTTACTAAAAAGTGGACAACGAAAAAAAATTCAACAACTCATCATTTAAGCCAAATATCTGAATTTATACTTAAAGTCATTGAAAAAAAAACTCGCAACAATTATCATTCTTGGTTAAAATCTTTTGATATACGTTCTGGCGCCCTAATCAGTGCTTCGAACTTACTTAACTTTATCTTGCTTTTGTAAAATATTCTAAAAACTCAAGCCAACTAAACCACAGTTCATGCAAGTAAATAATTATGAAGTGTTAAGATATTATTGTTGTTGTTACCAAATTGAAATTAAATGAACCCAACGGAAGTAGTAATGCAATAAAAGTTGGCTTAAATTATTTTATAATTTTACCTAAAATCCTGATACTCTTACAATTATTTATTTTAATAAAGTCCAGTTTACCTACTGTTAATAAACCTCTAGACACAAATAAGTTTTCTGGGCTGTGGTTCCTACAATCAGATATCTAGATGCTCCTTTACTACCAATCAGAAATGCATTAGATGAAGAGAAATGATAGAATAGCAACTAAATCGTTTCTTTCTAATTGTAGTACAAAATCTTGTTGCTATTATAACTGACATCTGCGCGACTCAACAGTATAGGGGTTAAAAAAACTTCTTTACGATAGTTCTGTCTGAAATTTTCCAAAGGGTCTGTAAATTTTTCTTTGACTTTGTTTAGTAGATTAGAAGCAATTATATGTCATGTATTAAATTATCGGTAAAACCCTGCTAGGTTACTATCAAATAAATTATGAAAATCTGTTTCGAAGCCTACGGAATTATTAATGGCTCAATCATTACAATCAATTGTCAGCATTAATTGATTTTGGTTTTAATTCGTGCTGTATTATCAAAGCAGTAAAATCCTTAAGTCATCATCAATAATGATGAATTGTAAATATGGTATGAATGATGACATTTATCTCAATTACTCATTGCCTAATAAAAGGCAGATTGTAATTTTATCTTAATAAAATTGATTGAAATTAAAAAAAAAAAAATAATGGAAATAATTTTATAGCATACCTGTCTGTGAATGTAATTGTCAATAGCTTGATTAAATGGATGTAAATCTTTACCTGTAAAATAAAACTTTCATCAATAACCATTATCATAATATAATTACATATTCGTTTTTGTAAATTACTTTAAATACATAAAATACTGACTGCAGTATTCGAATATTCTCAAAATGGAATTTACATACATATGACAAGAACTATTATTAATTCTGGCCCGAATCAGGTAGTTTGATCTAATCGGCTTTAGATCGATTCACTCAAAACTAATATAGTATACAATACATTCGTCATAGACAAAATCGGTCATAGATACCAAACGCAATTACGTCAGTTATTTATGTGTTATCAGTTATTTATGTCAGTGATTTATGTGTGTTGATGTTATCCTGTACAAGTATATTTTCTTACATTGAGAACAGGATACTATTAGGAATGTTTTCCATTTAATGTATAAATTACCTGCCGTCGCAATTGGCTGATTATTCTATTATTCGTTCTAAATCTAACTCTAATTTTTTTTTTTTTATTCTACTTGACAGAACAATTTCCTTCCTCCTTGTGATTTATTGTTCGACATCAAAAAAACAATTAGCATTAAAGTATAATGTTTGTTACCTATAAATAAAATGTCTGGCTTATTATTTATAAGCATGTAGTGAGTACTCTTCCAGGCTAGGGATGCCTGAGTGCCCACTGGGTGGTAGAATCTTCCATGGAGTGCTTCGCTTTTTCATTCATAGTAACAGCTTATTGGTTTTCAGTTTTTGATAGGTGGAGGGCCGCAAAGTTCCACCATCTTCACAACAACTGAGAAAAGGTCAGTCATTGTTCATATGGTAGGTCTGTAGCCCATTTTCTTCCTCCCGGCAAGCGTTAAGAAGGCTCATTATACCACATCCGCCCATCTTTCTTGGTAGATAAATCTCGCTACTGAGAGACTTAGGATGTGGTACTCTTGAGAGTACCACCATGGACTCTGACGTAGCGATTCAACGCCTCAAAGCCAGTTCCTGTCTAGTTTAGAATCCCACCTCGTAAGAAACTTTTAAGTACAATGCGTTACTTAAACTTCTTTTCGAAATACTTTTTCATTCTTTATTATACTTCAACAATTGTCGCAGTCCAAAATTAGAACCACATGAGTGTAATATTATATAAGAAGCCATCTACTTCCGATATGGTACTCACGGTATTGGAACCAGGAACCAAATCTTCCATTTCTAAAATTAGATTTCTATTTCTTTAGTAATCCTACTGAGAAATGTTGGTGAGATGCTATGGCCAGGATAGCTCTTACTGTACTGTGTATTGAGGCTAGAGCTGTTAAGGACAAGTTTGTACAGTAAGCCAAGCGGACCACGCCTAGGTGACGTCACACAGCTGCCTCCGTACCTCTTATAACAGCTTCCGATAAAAACTCCAACTTTCCAAAAACCTGTTGTGGTCTGCGCAGTTTCGATAATCACCGCCAAACCTTTCTTAATCGTTTTTGTGGCACCCTAAATATAGGTCATCTGGATGATTGTCATCGGTTGCCGACTGCTCTGAAGTTTCTTAAAATCTACATCATATGAATTTAACTCTTGACTATGCGTAATATTTGATACACATTGTACTTTTTGTATTTATGCATGCAAGCTGGTAAGGGTTTTTCTTTCTAATTTAAAAGAAATAAACCCATCGAGCCATAGGCCGAAGAGAAATGGTAGTGGCGTGGTTTTAAAATGGTGAGAGTCATAGAGTGGTTATTGCTCCCACTAAAATGGAGAGAGTCATAGAGTGGTTATTGCTCCCACTAAAATGGCAGGCAGTGATGTCACTCCACTAGGTTAACATTTCACGGAACGCCTTTTTTTCTCTCATAATGTTGTCTGATGAAGAAGATGCTCTTATGATTCTATAAAGCATTAATGCTAACAGTGGGGAACGTGAACGAAGACAATAATGCATTAGGTACATCCAATGTCGCTTAAAAAAAACAAAACCGTTTGGTGGGCCCCACACTATCCGCGGCAATGTACATTTTCATAGGTTCAAACCTTTCCACCTGCCCCTTAATCGAATGCCACCACCAAGCCACTAGAATTTCACTTGAGTGGGCACCCGGCCATAGAAAATTGATACAGACCAAGTGATAACTCATTAGTAGTCCACGAAATGCGAGTATAATGCAGTAATGATATGATCTGTACTTAAACAAATACAAAGCTAACTATACGAATATAGATCATCTGGAGTAAATAAATCCTGCATAGTATATTATATTTTGTAATGACATCACTTTTATAAATGGCCTGTTATTTAACCTTATATAACATGAATGATGTTACCTACCTGACATGTTGAATAATATATTTCATTCCATGTTTTAATCCATCAAATAGTGAAAATGTAATCTTGGAAAGAGATTGTGGCATAAGAAATACTTTGAAACGTGAAGAAGAATTTTCCAATCATCCAATGCAATAAAAACGTTAACAAAAGCGAGTAATGTGTAAATTATGATTATTATTTATGGGAAATATAAGTCTCCTTTCACTTAAAGCGATTAAGTTATTTAAACTCTTCCACAAGCACTTAAAGAATAATTTATGCCAGTACAGCAGGGAATCAACCTAAGCCCAATGCTAATCAGTATTTTCTCCAATCATCACTGAGCTAGGTATCGCTTAATGCCGCCGATATTCTATTAGCTGGTATACCCGCATTAACAAAATAAAACGTCTACAAGGTCTTCTATACGAACTTACTTCATGGTCTCGTTGCAGAGTCTATGAGATCAACTCTTAAAAAAAAAAAAAATTGCAAGCGACTGACCTTCCACTATCGAAAATGAGATAAACCTAAGGGTTCCGTGCCTTCTCACGGAGGTGTTAAATAGTTAGGATAGGCATGTTGACTGGTACACATCCAAATTCTTATTTCGTTCGACCTGAGTTTATACAGTATGTTATTAATGTTCAATTTTTCAAGTTTATTAAATATATTTAATACTAGTTAAAATATTGAATAAATGAGTGGTGGGATAGGAATTCAATCCTTACTGACGAGTTGCAACTCCAACCAGCCTAGCCTGAAGCTGTTCTGTCAGTCGTATAGAAAGTGAACAGTACCGGCCCACATTTGATTGCACAGACTCAGCCGGCCAGTGGTATGTTACAGCACACTCAGGCACACCAAGATATTGAATGAAAGCGACAGGTGTCCTATTATAGGGGTTCGATGACGGAAGGCGTTGCCCCATCGGCAATATCTCATTAGTACAGCCTCTGTCCTCTTAATAATGAACCGTGGGCTGCCTTCAGTGGACAGGAAGCAATCTATAGACCAAGGGTACTTCCAGTGAACACGTACGGCGCGCCTACATACTGACCTCCGGAGAGGTCGCCGTGGTTTAATGTTGGAGCAGAAAGAAAATATATATATATATATTTTTTTCAAATCCCCTTAAAAAAAAATGACAAACTTTTACTTACGATAGATCCTTAGGCGAATCTATTTCCATATTACATTTTATATGTCCTGTACTATCGGTACACTCTATACAAGGTCTGAATTGGTATAGAAGTTATATAATCAATACAAATACAATGATACACAATGTACTTGGCTTCATTGACAAGACTCTACAAGGTGATGGGGCTCACCTTTTTGATCACAACATAAGAAAACTGAAAGGAAATACCAGCTGTATGTAGCTACTTATAATTTAAACCCATTTATTCACACATATTTTGATTTACTGTAAGAGCTAAATAACCTAGAATTGCACCTGGTGCTTTTACTTCTTCTCCAACGACAGGTATCGCACCACGAATGATAAATGTAATATATGTATGTATATGTAATATATATGTATTTGTATAAATGTAATAAATGTAACGACAGGTATCGCACGACAGGTACGTTCCACGCAGTTTATGAAGTCGGTTTGGTTTTTTATTGTTTAAATGCGTAACACCGAATGGTCAACAACGCCTTGTAGTCTTGATATACGTGGTATAGAAAACTCTACGAGCACATAACCGATCTCCGGTGGCCCCAGAGACTGGCCGAGATCCCGGAGGCACACCAGGTCCACTTGCCGAGGAGAGATTTCTAATTCTTATGGCACAGAGGTTGGGTGGAGGAAAAAACAGGTCTGTAGACTTAGATAATTAGAAATTCCCCAGAACATAGTACTAATGACAATTCATGAAATTATACAGCTCATTAACTTATTCATTGCATTTATATAATGCAATGAATAAGTATTTTGAACTTTGAAGGTGATGTGATATGAGAAATATTCTCGACTAAAACTAACTAAACCTAAGTTCCCCGGGCAGTCTGTTGCCATAGGTGCATGAAGGGTGGTAGAGTCATGGTGTCAAACACCGGCTTTGCTGTTTTAACCTATTTATATTATGCTACTAGAAACGTTACATAAAAACTTGTTTAACCTGGAATCATTTTCATCACTATTTTTCCATATTTTTTATCGGCAAATATCCATCAATTATATATTTTATTATATAAGTTTCTAAAAATCTTGTTTATATTTGTGAAAACTGTGATTTTGACCGAATATAGGATAAGAAGTGTTCCCAATCTAGGGAATGTCGTGCCGGATCTGGGGCGTTTGTCGGAGGTCTCGAGGATCGTGGCACCTTTTTCGCCTCGATTGAAAAAAACAAAAAAAAAAACGATTCAAACCACCGACTATTTCTGGTTGTTTTCACCGACACCCGATCCTTTTGTCGTGGGAAAATATCGTAAGCTTGGTGACCTCTCGAGCCGTAATTCATGTTTAGTATCTAATCAGGATTGTAAGCGTATCATTAAAAAAAACTCCAGAGTTGGAAAGATTGCTAGTTGTGGGTTTAGTTTAAGTAAATAACGTATTTTTGTCTTCTCACAAGAAATTTATTTCTTATTCACAGACTTCTTTCTCCAGTCTATACTGCCATGCTTAACTGCGAGAGAGAGAGAGAGAGAGAGAGAGAGAGAGAGAGAGAGAGAGAGAGAGAGAGAGAGAGAGAGAGAGAGAGAGAGAGAGAGAGAGATAGAACAATTAAACCAATATATGAAAATGAATTTCGTTTACATTTAAAATTTATAGAACAAAAGATTTTCTAATAAACTAATCACTGACAGAATTCAAATCATCTGCATACAACCATTTGTAGCCAAAAGTTAAAAAAAAAATTAATAACTTTTTTGAGACAAAAACAGGACTTAGTTTAGTTTTCTTTGTCGTTCATTTAAAGCGTATGTGGGCAACAGCCGGCCCGCGGGCCGGATCCGGCCCGCTGTAAGATTTGATCCGGCCCGCGAGACATTTTGAAAAACCCAATTTAAAAAAAAAAAATACACTACTTACTCATACTCATGGAATCAAGTGAGCGAGCAAGCCGAGTGGCGGTGATCATCAAAGAGTGAGGCGGCAAACATCAAAGTTCAAAGCCATTGATGTTTGCCGCCACACTGGCGGCGCAACAAAGGATTATTGCTTCGCAATTGTATTGTTCTACACTAGACGATTCTAGATCATTCCTTCATTTTGCCTATATAAGCGGGTGGATGGCCGGAACTTAGTTCAGTCCTATTCGAGCTACCGTGGTGATAAGTTTGCTTTGTGACTTTGTGTGCATCTTGAGTGCTTACTAATTATACCTATTTTCTTATTAAGTTTATCGAACGATAAGTAAATGAAAATGATGTCTGGTGGAAGGAAACGAAAAGTAGATGCAGAGGGTCGCCAGTTTCAAGAAAAATGGACTGAAGAATTCTTCTTTATCTTGCACAATGGTAAGCCTATTTGTTTGATGTGTAATGAATCCATTTCGGTGATGAAAGAATTCAATATAAAGAGGCATTACTCAACTAAGCATCCTACGCTGCTCTCACTGACAGGACAAATAAGAAAAGACAAAATCCAGAAACTTACCGCAAATTTGGAAAAACAGCAGCAAATATTTCATAGACAAAGAACACAACTTGATAATGTTGTGAAAGCTAGTTTTATAGTTAGTTCAAAATTGGCAAAGTCATTGAAACCATTTGCCGAAGGAGAATTTATCAAGGAGTGTATGTCAGAAGTTTGCAGTGTTTTGTGTCCTGAAAAGAAAAATGAATTTGAAAAAATTAGTTTGTCAAGACGAACCGTTGTACGACGTATAGAAATGATGGCTAATGATATAAAAACAACATTGACTGGCCGTATGACTGGTATTGAATCATTTTCCATAGCATTAGACGAGAGCACCGATTTGTCTGACATAGCTCAACTGGCTATATTTATTCGAGGTGTTGATAAAGAATTCACTATTACTGAGGAATTGCTTGCTTTACAGCCGCTAAAAGGAACCACTACAGGAGAGGACATTTTTAATGAAGTTCAAAAGGTATTCACAAGTTTTGGCTTGCCATGGTCGAAATTAGTTGGAGTATGCACAGATGGTGCACCTTCTATGGTCGGCTTACGTAAAGGTTTCATCGGAATTTTGAATGAAAAAGCAACTGAATTAAATGTGCAAAAAGATGGTTTGATAGTCCTTCATTGCATTATCCACCAACAGAACTTGTGTTCTAAGTCCATTCGACTCCAGAATGTTATGAATGTGGTAGTAAAAACCATCAATTTTATTCGATCCCGAGGGCTTAACCATCGTCAGTTCAAGGCGTTTTTGGATGAAATATCAGCCGAGTATGACGACGTAACATATTATTGTGAAGTCAGATGGCTAAGCAAAGGGAAAATGCTGAAACGGTTTTACGAGCTTAGAAATGAGATAGCAGAATTTATGCAAATAAAAGATAAACCACTATCTGAATTGAGTGACGCAAAATGGATATGTGACTTAGCATTTCTTGTCGACCTTACAGGCCATTTGAATGATTTAAATTTGAAACTTCAAAAACAAGGACAGTTAGTAAATGATTTGTACAGCCATTTGAAAGCGTTTCAGAACAAAATCCGCTTGTGGGAGGCACATATGCTGTCTGGTAACAGTTACCATTTCACCACGCTCTCTGCGTATGAAAATATTGCTTACGCTCAATATGCTGAAGAACTCAAGTTACTGTCGGAGCAATTTTCGATCAGATTTAGCGATTTCAAACACATGGAAGACTGTTTCAATTTATTTGCTACTCCAACAAAAAGTAATGTACAAAATGCTCCAATACACTTGCAAATGGAGTTGATCGAGATTCAAGAAAACTCACTCCTAAAATCTAAATTTGAAGACGTGGAGTTGTGCGATTTCTACAAAAAATACCTCGAAGAAGACCATTTTCCGCAGCTTAGAAAATTTGCAAGAAGATTGATTTGTGCGTTTGGCAGTACTTATAAATGCGAACAGTTCTTTTCATTGATGAAAGTTAATAAATCAAAACATCGTACAAGGCTGACTGACGATAATTTGGAAAATTCTTTACGTCTTTGTACCAGTGGAATTAATCCAAACATCGATGAATTAGTTTCCCAAATTCAAGCTCAAGTGTCTCATTGATTTCGGTGTCGCTATTTAACTTTCGTAGTTTGTAACAATTCTAAATTTAACGATTTAATTTAATGCTGTAGGTACCTATTTTTTCATTTCATTTTGTTATTTTAATAAATTGTGTTGTAATAACATTGTCGTATTATTTCATGGCTGACTGATATCTATCGCTAAAAATTATGAACACTACTTTAAAATGCACTACTTTTAAACGCGGCCCGCGAACGTATTTGCACACTAAAGTTTGGCCCATAACATGTCAAAGGTTGCCCATACCTGATTTAAAGTCTTATTATTTCGATAGCATGTATCCAGTGTTATGTTTCTATGCAGTAGATTTCAGTGTAGTTCAGTAATTTCAGTGTGTCTGATTTTTCTAAAACCGTACCAGAAGTAACAGCTGTAAATTAGTAATCGGGAGCAGATTTTGCAAGTGTGATATTGTTCAATGGGCATTACATTTATCAAGGGTCTGTATCATGAGAACCTTACTACAGCTCCGTTTCGAAGGAATTATATTGTTTTGGAACAGGACTGTTTCGAGATGTTTTTTTTTTGTTTCGTGAGAAGCATCCTTTCCAAGTTACGGAATACCCGTCACTGAAAGTTCTCCTTTTCTGTAACCTTCACACGCTGCTGCCGGGGACATGAACGAACCAGAAGGATGACAGCCAAGATAATTGAATAAAATGATTAATAAATTATCTTCCATTCTTTTTTCAACCCGGACTTGGTCAATTTAGAACTTAACCGTAGCACAATTTTACCATTAACATGATTAGAACAACCACATACGGGTTACTAAGTGGAGTTTATATAAGCGTTAATTAGGTGTCATTAAATCGGCTGCTTTAGCAATAAATATAGGAACTTAATTATCTAAAATTATAGTCTAGCATCTATTAGCCATGCAAGGGTCAATATCGAAATAAACAATTGTCTAACGGAAAGGCGTGGTCAAGCCTCTCCTCGAAATGGTAGGGTTTGACTTCAACGCCCAATCGAGCCCTTAGAAGTGAATTATAACCTTTGAGGCTTCGTTTAGGACCCGGACTACCTAGTTAATTGTTTTATATTACCGATATCTCCTATCATTCAATTTAAAAGTGAAATCTCGGCATAAATCATCCAGGCATATACATGTCTATGCTGATGTGTAAACCACTTGAAATTTATGTTGTCAATTTTTCTGCGAAATTAGAACCGGATAATTCCTAATGCCTAACCTAAATTTAATTATATAATGATTATGATACCAAAAAATAAAGAAAGCCAAGGTTAATGAAGAATAATCATTACTGCATTATCTAATGATCATCCTTTGATGTTACATTAAAAAACAGTTAGTTTTTTCCGTTATGTACGTTATTTTATCAAAATTTGGAATAGGATGCCAATAGGTTGTGTAATAATAAGTAATTGCTTTTTTCTCGACGGTATGGTTTTATTGTTAATTAAGAATTCGACGTCTAACACCTATTGTTATCACTTACATACTTCACTCTAAACTGTCATATATATGCACTATATATATATATATAAGTTAATCGTAGGTGGTTAAGCTTAAAGAAAGATAGGAAAGAGGGAAACGAACTACACTCTCGAACTTCAGTAAAGAGACTGCTTTATTGTCTTTAGTAATCCGACCTACATAGGATCATGGGTTGTTTACCTCCCATGGTCGTATTAGTTTACAACATAAACTTGCCTCTGCTTTAACTTATATATATATATAAAAGTTAATGTTTATCGGCTTTCGAATTCAAAAAAAAAAAGGAAAAAAGATATAGAGAAACAACACGTATGAAAGTTCGAACTAGACTGTTTATTTCAAGTCTATAACCCTGTCTTGTTTACATACCGACGTTCGGGGATTAAGGTTGAATACTGATGCTGCCCGGAGCTTAACTTATATATATATATGCTAACCTTATAATAGTTATTTGTTTTTAGGGTTTTATTTTAGAGTGAAAAGATGATGACCTACTATCCCGATCATTCCGTACTCCCAACAGCAAGAAATATGGCGTTTCTATGAACAAGCATGTCTAAGAAAAGGATATAAAAAAAAAACAAGCATGTCTATTAAATACTACTATAATATTAAATACCACTACATAAGATATATTACGCATAAAGTCACGGAAGTACGTCATAAGTTAATCAATAGTGCGTGAAAAAAATAATTTCATATAAAAGCATACCTTTTCCCGGATATTGCATGCCCATCGATGAGGAATTATAAAATTAACCATGTACAGGAAATTCCATGATTATTGCTTCCGGTTATACTTCTGTACTTATAGGTCTCAAAAGAATTGCGAAAATTCATATCCAAAGGAGGAAGAACACAGTTGAATCGAGCCAGAACAGCGCTCGAAAAAACTTCGAATCCCATCCAGAACGCAGATTTTATTTCTTATTTGTGTAGTAGTTCAGCTTTGTATAGGTAGTTATAGTCACAACATACAGATGACACCGCTTCGGAAGGAACTTTTTTTCCTTCAGATTTCTAATAAATGTACACCGGGCTTGTTTTGAAAACTTAATATCAAAGCACATCTATTAATATCCTTAGTTTATATCATATACATATAAAAGGATCCCAGTCCGAAAATAGAACAAGAATAACAACTAGTGTGATACAGACAGAGCAGTCCTAAAAGAGTGCGCTGAAAAATCTTTTGAGACAGGAATGAATTAGAAAAATCATACCGTGGCATCGTTCCTTCGCAATGCACTTACAAATTCAGAGCCCTGTTGCTCTCTTGTCGATGAATTATTCATTTTGGCTTTCTTTAGCTTTTTTAACGAACGGCGGCTATCTTTTCCAAGGATTCGTTTTGTAACTGTTATATAGGTACATATTTTACTTCTGGGTTAACAGTTTGTACAAGTTAACTACGTATCTCATCATGAGGGGTAAGAGGGTAAATATAAATGTAAAACATTTCACGACCCTCACCGAAAAAGTAATCCCCAAAAGAGTCGAATTCGGTTCCTTCTTAAATGTCTATGGCCTTAATTTCATGTTTAGATATATTTAAAAAAATATAATTTGATTTACTCAAGTGGAAATAATTTTGTTTCTTAAATAAAATGGTGCACGCTGGTAGTGTACCATCAGAGAGGGGGGGAGTCATTAGCGCTGCCCATCCCTTGCAGGACATATTTTTGGGTGATATTTAAATAAATATATTTTGTTAAAAATTATTATTAAATTATATAAAAATAAACAATGCAATAATGTTGTAATCAACAGACTCGAATATTATAATAATTATGCAATTTAACGAAAATCCGGCGGCCCGACGCGATGTCGACATTTTGAACCTTAATCAGTGAAAAAAAACACAAGTGCACCGTCAATTTGGAACCAGCGATGGTCAAATAAAGATATGTCACGTGGCGTTCCCGGATCTTGCGGTAGTTACGATTGAAAAAACATTAACAGATGATATAAATTTTGACGACGCCATTCAAGGTTTTTCTAATAAAAAACACGCTTACATTTTATCATTTGTGTGAAGCCTGTCAAAGCAAAAAAAAACTTTTGATTTTGATTGAATTAGAGGTACGCCACTGAAATAGCTTCCCTATTGAAACGATGAACGTTTCGATCAAGGGTCACTTTAACATCATTGAAAATCTACGACTTTCTTGCTCACAGTTCAATCAGAGAATCTACACTGCCTACTCTTTTTTGTATCTCGACCAATTAGAATACGTGGATCGGTATTATTTTTTACAAGGTAAGTTGTTAGCACCGGGCAATTGCGGGAGTCTTCTATAACGGGAGAAAGAAGAGACGAAACGCTCCTTGGGGAGATGAAGGCATAATCGAAATGGCATTACACAGCTGCAATGAATAGCCCTGAGTACCGCTACTATGACAGGAAAATTCCTTTCAGCCGTCGAGAGAGAGCTCAAGGCGGCCCTTCAACCTCAACAGTGGCTCTCCAGAAACAGAATGGTTTTTGCTTTTGTCCCAGGAGCCTAACTAGGATTTAGTCATCGTTTAGGCTTTAGGTGGGATTACAGATTTTCTCCAGAGCAAAATATTTTCTGTACCACCGAGTACTGCACTTTATAAAAATACATAAGTAAATTTTGCTTAATTTTACTATACATTTTTCAATGAAATGACATTTTTTTAAGTATTTCAAGTATTCTTACTGGTTTCGTTACATATTTCTTTAGGAGTTTAACATATTTTTTCAGAATTAAAATTATATCGTAACTTTCAATTGAAAGATGAGAATTCGGGAAAAGCGGAAGATAACCTGCGGATTTGACTTTTGGTACAGGTGGCCTTATTTATTTGTTTAATTAGACTGAGAGTTGTTTATTTTGACAAATTTAGTTTGGGAGCAATTACATAGATAGGAACTTCTTTATTGTGATAAAATTACAATCTGCCTTATTGTGGAATAAGTAATAGTGCTAAATGTTCTCATTCATAAAATATTTACAATTTTCATTCACTCACTCATTTTTAGAGTATTTACAAACAGCCCAGATTCCTCCCAAATACACATGGTTATCACCTCCCTCGCATGCGTTCTTAAAAAGTCTCCCAGACTCATCTATCAGCCCCGTCACCGGATACGAGGCCGTGGAGACCGACCAAGTGCGCAAAATCCACAGATGCTCAGGACATGATTGGAGAAACTGGTCATTGCTAGGACTCTCACTGTCACGTATTTATAGCAGGCCACCTCTGTCTCCGAGGAGGATTATAGGGATGAGTGGGTAGGGGATTAGGGTAGTTGAATAAGTTACTATGGAATTTCATGAACTTGGAAGGGATGATTTCAAGAATGTAGGGTATATTAAGATCGTTATAAAGGGTTTTGCAGAGTTTAGAATAATAAGGAACATAATTTCTAATAATCTGTCTTTTCAGTTTGAGACGTGATTTTAAACAGTAAACTGGAAAAACTAGAAAAACTGGATGACGAACCATGCCAAAAGTTCCGTCGAAAACAAGTTAGCTAGATGCGGGTGTTACTTGACGAATCATTTAATAGTGTAGCGGGAATTTTGTATTGTTCATTCTGTGATAAAAGTTTCTACTGACTAACTTTAAATGGTAAAGAAAAAAAAAAAATTTAAGGGAAGAAAGTCAATAGTCAACTGTTAATACAGACGTGTACTTTTGGTTTAGTAAGGGCCGATACTTCCCTTTCATAAAATCAACAACTCTAATGTCAAGGGTGTCTTGGAAAAATATATTAGTGGAAAAATACCTGACTAAAACAGTCTAAGGAAAACTATTTACGAAGTGTACCAATGTTATTAATAAGTGAAAATGTGTTGTTTTATTATAATTTCGACTAGAACAATTGTAAAGTTGTTGCATATTTCGAATTTGTAGTTACATATTTTTTTTTTAAATTTATGTATACATATGTTACTTATATATATTTCCCAGCCAAAAGGGAGGGGGTTTACTTCTTATCATATACTGAGCATTCTTCATCTGCCTGATGGTATGTAAGTGGAATGATCAGAAATTTTATGATACATTCTAAGCACCTCGACATATGATTGTTATTTTTTATTGAAAATTAAATATTTAAACTTAAAGCTTTGAAGATCTGGAGTTCTGATTTATTCAATGAGGATAAGGACAAGTTACAAACGGAACTTAAAAATAAATAATTCATCAATAATAATAATAATAAATAATTCAGCCCTTATTCCAGAAAATCAAGTTTTGGGAGCCAATATTCACAATAAAACTCATATATTTGATCAGGTTTTTCTTCTTGTAAGACTAGATTGTATGAGGATGTATGGTTTTTTTGTTTTTTTTTTGCCGTGCGTCCTAACAGGTAAACCCTAAGATGGCAATGGTCTCCGAATCGGACTATGCATAGAAAAATATAATAAAACTGTCTGAAGAAAACATTTGAAAACGACAATAATTATTCACAGCGGCCGAAAAACATGAAATATATTCTGGTAAAAAAACGATTTGTATTTACAAGTATCACGTGATATGCTGAATATCTAGTAGACAGTATTGTTATTTACTAAGCATGCTTTGTTAAATCGTCTGAAGTAGATAATTTTTTTAACTATATTACGTTTTTTTCTACTGAATCGGAAGACATGAAGACGTTCCCTAGCCTGAGCACTTATATAAAAAGCCGTGCCTCTCCTTGTTCTGAATCACGTCAAGAAAAAATAATGATTGCTGCTAGAACGTGAGGTTAACAATGTTTTAAAAATAATCTACCATGTTTCGAACGGCCAATTCGGTATTTAAATGACTACAAATCGTCCCGTGTAAAGCTAAATTCATCCCCAGAACGAATTGGTAATGTTTATCGACGATCCAGACATCATCTAAGTCACGTTCATTGCATCATCAATTATCGGCTGACCTAAGAAATGATAACGGTAGTAATTTTATAAAAATAGCATAAAAGAACGATGAATGAAAATTTTATATGATATCGTCTTATGATTTTGTTTTTCGATCCGGCATTGTAATGAGTGGGGTTGTAGTAGTTGGGTTAAATGTGAAGATTCTCACGAGATTTCTTGTGAATAATTCTGCTATTAGCTTTCTGAGGGCTGTGATAACTTTTCTAGGACTCCTTTCTGTAGTACAAGTCGATATAAATAAATTTAAAAAAATATAAATGAATCCTGGATGTTGTGGTGTCTGTAATAGTAAATTTGTGATTTGTCTTACTTAGAGCACCATAAACCCTTATGTTTAGGGTATGATACCCCTCTCCAATCCGGAGTATAAAACTTCAATAGTGAGTCTATCTGTAGATATACAACTAAACCAATACAAGACCGATTAGTTTCTAGGTTAAAAGGGTTGATTTACGGTGCATGGGGCATCCGTTTAATCTACCTGGCCGGTCTGTGACTTGTTAAACTATAACATCAACAGGAGATTACTCAACTGTAGCCGCTCCGAAAATAATGGCTAACTGAAACGAGAAAAAGAATTGAGATAAACAGTGTTCCGGAACAATTAGTTGAGGGGCGGATTTGTCCTAACTGTAAACCACGTTCCGCTACTATGCCTTCCCAAGGTATACTTGTTTTTTAGTTTGTTCTTTTTGTGATAATAATTAATTGATATTTGAACGCTTTTAAAATGAGAAACTAATCCTAGCGATCCATGATGAATGGTGGTGGTACAAGAGGAAAAAAAATAAAGCGAATCAATAAATACAAGGTTACTAAAACAATGATTAGGTAAGAAAAAAAAAGTATAGCCTAACCGGCGGACCCTTTGTCTGAGACTTGCAGAAAAAAAAATTAAATGAAACAATTAAAAGGACGAAATAGATCTGTTGTGATTCAACAATCAAGCTTATCTCGTCAATCTCTTATTGTTTGGTTCAGGACGAAGAGATGTTTCTATATGGAGATGTATTCCATCTATTGTTTTATGGGTGTCCTATTAACAAGTAACTGAGGGTCTCATCTTCCCCTGATTGCAGAAATCGGACAATCCATACTCTTTTTTAAACCATTATGGCTCAAATCTTTAATTTCGACCCATGAAATTAATTAAAAATAGAGCCTGAACGCCATCAATGATAAACAACCAAGATCTTATGTGGACGACATTTTTTATTTTCTAATAACTTCATAAATAATATTATAAAATTTCCTACCTAGAGAATACGACATAGATACATTACCTTATCCAGGCTGTAAAATAATAACCTCAAAACTCTATTAAAAAATATTACTTTCGTATTAAAGAACGCTATTTGCGCCTTCATGATATCCAAAAGACATCGATAAATGATCAACAATGATAAAGCAATGTAACTTTAAAATTGAAAATTAGCTAAACACCTCTGGGGGGTGGGTTCGCTTGGTGTTCACTCACCTTCGGGATGGAGCTGTTTGATTAAATATGTACCAAATCCGTTTTAAAAACCCGTTTGAAAGGTAACAATAGTGGTTTAGTGCAAGGAGCACGGCATGATTTTTCAAAAATAATTATAAAACACTACTTGTTGTTTTCGACAAAGTAATAATGACGGTAGTTATCTTATGGAAAACAAAAATAACATAAAACCATGAAGAACGAACATTTTAGATGATATCATGTTCAAATATGTATTGATTTTCTTTTTTATGTATTGTGCAGGTTTTAATGAATATTTTTTGTTTAAAGTTTTTAATGTGTCCTTGACTACGGAGAAAAATCAGAACTTAGATTATTGAACATCTTCTGAGCTGGAATTCGTGCCATCTCGTTCACGTTTAATTTTCGTTTCTAGGCCCATTATTGTTTATTAATCAAAAACTATTCACCAAAGTTTAGAGTATATTAATAAGATTATTTTTTAGCACCAGTTCACTAGAATGTAAGAATATAACATGTACGAAATAGGACTATCCATTACCTGAGTTAGCATAACGCCTCTCGCTTTGGGCTCGGCAATAAAGCTGTTACTACTGAGCAGTTACGCCACCAGTTGATAGCCCAGTTAATTTAATGTTGTTGTTTTTTATTGTGAACCAGTCTCAGATACAAACATAAAATACGCTAGCTCTTTTTCACTTCAAGAACAGTCAGTGGGGCAAACAAAACCGAAACGAAAAGAAACGGTACTCAGGTTTACTAACGGTCGGCGAAACAAAAAGCATACGTGAATCCTACTTTTAAATACTTCCTCGTCGTTTCGGCTTATAATCACTCTACAAATAGCTGGCTTCACAATGTGTACGCTTGTGTCTTGTTTCCGACTTCTAGTCGGATGTCCAGGCGGGGAAATACAGTTGAGCTGCTGCAAAACTCTTGGACACGATTTGAGCCTGAAATTGATTGGTAGGTACAAATGGAGGCGCTGTAAAGATCTCCCAAAGTGCAAGTGATCATTAGAAAAGGAAACTTGTTGGAATGTTCAGAATTAACCTTATTACAATATTTCATATTGTTGCTAGATTGTAGGGTCCAGTTAAGGGGAGAAATAAAAATAAATAAAGATGAACAATAAGAGAGTTTTTAGCTTCATGCACAGACACAACCATAAGCCTGATTAATACTATTTCTTGTACTTTATAATTATTTTGAGGATGATTCAAGAAGAACATTACGGGAAATGATCTGTTTTATGAACGATTTTAAGATAAACAAATAGACTTTATTTGTTTATTATTACCTTTTATTATTATTTTATAGTGCTTTGAAAAAAACTTGCTAACATGGTTTGGCTTTTTGATGTTACTAAACAGATCAACTTAAATATCCGCTAGCGAGAATAAATCTCAGGCAGCCCTGAAGGCCGACGGTGGAGCAGATGGGACCTCAGTCCTAACTGTCTGGTAGGCAGGACTAGTCTCACATCTTAAGAACAGGGGGACTTATAGGAGAATGTGGGTAACAATTATATTGCCAAACAATCACATCCGACCGATGTTTACACAGTTGTGAATGTAAAGAACACCTTGTGTTCTGATATTCCCAGGATATCTGCAGGTGGCTATTCCGAATCTTTTTCAGAAGCACTACCTCCTGTTTATTTTGTAATTGGTAATTAGTTAAATTTTTCTGAATCAGCATTTCTGAACAGTGGGTCCACACTGAGAATTCTCACTGATCCAACGCTAAAGAGGGCAGTGCGTGCTCCAAGGACAACATCCTGGACCAGCTCGTCGGATATAGAAAATAGCTCCAAGCCTGATTGTTAGAAAGCTGGCTTAAGGGTGGTGTTAATGTCTAGTGGTCCTGTGGAGAAAGCAGCTAGGGCTTAAGTGTGGAATGTAACCTTGGGAGTTATACAAGAGGCATAGCTTTCTTTAGGGGACCTGCTAAATGGGTAGGCAACGCGGGATGAGAAAAGTTTGATCGTACGGTCGGATGTGGGTAGCTCTCATTTAACCTTGAAAAATACATAAAAATTTAAATATAGGGACATAATTGTATTTTCAAATTAATTGTATTTGAATATACGTTTAATTATTAGATTAAGGCAATAATAAGGAGATAAAGTTTATTATAGCAATTTACACCTGGCCTATATAGGCTTATGATTGTTTACGTTTACAGATTGTAGTTAATTCCGAAAAAAATTCTTGAATATTCTTGGATCATAATTCTATTATTAACTAGTTAATTGTATAATATCTGATGTGATGAATAACGATTTCATTATCAGACCATAAGACGGATTTCATACCGTGAATTAATTTTGAAATGTAATCTTTATATTTTCTCCATTAGTTGTGCATTCGATAAAAATAATAATTACAAGGTTAGGTTTATTATATTATTGTATTAACGACTTACACCTGGCTGAGAAAAGCCACCAGCTAATTACCTAAACCTATTTCAAAATCCTATAGGATTGACAATTACACAGCTGTACCTAAGCAGAAATAATTACAGATTACTACCTAGCTGCTAGATGCTGAGCACCGTTCCTCGTATTTTATAATTATAAAATAAAACACAGCTGTTGTAAAATATGCTCATCTAATAAAGCTACGCTTCAGATTGCCTTGAAGGGCTGCCCGTTTCTAGATTATCTATAAATCAACCACGTAACGTATTTTTGGAATAATTTATATCAAAACAAAATTAAGGACCCAGACAGTGTAGAGGATCAAGAGATGTTTCCAGAAATCGACCTGGGTTTATTAGGAACATATTACTGGATTGTGTAAAGACTAGTTTTAGTACAAAATACTTCATTTGATCTGTTAAACCATATCAGTCACTAAAAATGGCCTTTTCAACAAATAATAATGAAATGTAAGTAAATAAAGATTAGGCCCAAGAGTTCTTTGTTAATTTCATTGATGGCATAAATGAGTGGAACAGATGGTTGTTGAGAGTTGGTATGTTTTCGTATATGCATGTATATTTTTCAGTGTTTAACACCTACATAATTTTTTTGTTATCAGGCCCTGATCCATATAATATAAAGCATAGAATGTCGAAACGTTGTCCATTAATAGATTTGAATAAAACCAAACAACTCTCTTTTATAAACCTGAGCAGATCTCCCGAGAAACTCTTTTACTCATCTAATAAAACATTAAAAAAGAAAAGAAATTACGTTATACAAACTAACTAACGTAATCGAAACATTATATCTTTAAGATTTTCCTCTCTTTGGAAATTATTCGTCCATCGTATTTTAGTTGTTTTTTCGACACTTTTCATAGTTTTAATGAAAAACTAATCAGCATATTTTGAGCGGTTTTAGAAAACGTTTATAACTTAACGCGTAATAAATCATTTTTACAGTTCCACTGACTGAAAGTGGCCCTTTGGCTTTGGCAGTAACATCATGCAATTTTACTTCTAAGCATAAATAAATCGTTCACATCCACCGTTACCATTTGTTTTTAATATAATTTAATTAACTATGGATATTTCGCGTTAACGTGAACATCACTATTCAGAAGGGATCATGAACAATAGAGCTCATTATCTATAGCAAGAAGGCGCTGCCTAGTACTCTAAGATTACGTAAATCTGATCCATAATAAAGCCATGTTATTAACAGGTGCAAACAATACGCTCCCACCCTACTGTCTAACGCTTTTTACTGTTATATGATACGGGTTAATTTTATCACGAAAAGTAGGTTTCTTAAACTGCCCATCCCTTGTCGTAAATACTTAGATCTCGATTTCACCTTTTTAAAATAAAATTAAGATCGTATAGACCGGAGTTTTTCTTCATTCATAATTAATCCATTTTCGAAACATTAGAGATACCTAATTGATGACCTGGCTAAGATTCTTCTGTAAAGATCATCTCAAAATGATTTGAGATGACATCTTTCGAAACCGATGTTTTTTTTCCCACGATGACGAAATACATCTTCGTCATGATTTTTCACTTAGACCAGTAGGAAATCTAGGCTAGATCACGTCGTGACTGTGGCCCGCTTGGTGTCTCAAACTGCAATCCATTTCCATCATCAAATTCGGCATTATTTGCAAGGTTTACACCAGAAACACTTATGTATTTACGTCAGTCTGCACTGGTTCGGTTAAATATTTTAGCTAGTCGACCTCAAGGAAGTTTTCAGTGGCAGAATTTTAACGAATTAAATTAGTATTTTTGGTAAATATGTAAATAGATACACATAAATATTCATCTTGGATGAAAACAAAATGGCAAGGCTACTTATTCTTTATTAATTACAATATAATGTAATACATACGTAATTTAGTAAGGCAAATGTATTTCTTTAATTCGAATTTGCCGCGCGTTTACGAAACCTATCGTGTCAGCTATCAAGTTGGAGTGAATAATGAAACCGTCGAAAAACACGACAGTGCAATATTCTCGTGATTTTTTTATTGAATTGTTAATTTAGTGCGATTGAAACCTTAAAAGATGAAGACATCAATTGATTAATAATCTTTAAAGTCTTTTCTTTTTGTTACGGAGAAACTTAATATTGATTATTTTATTGTGTCATTTCCCTGACTAAAATTAAAGTCTTATGTATATATATAATATCATTAAATATTGCAATTGAGAATAAATTTGTCACTGCCAAACAATGAGATGTATTTCATATAATGAATATCATTATATTTTCAAATGAACTTTCTCTAAATATGTGCTATATATTAGATGAATACCGTTATTACAAAATAAGGTTTATTTTAACGACTTACACCTGGCAGAAAAAAACGTCACGACAAAATTACCTCAACCCCATTTCAAAATGTGGCACGATTGACAGTTACACAACCAACCCTAAACACAAATAATCAGGGATTCCTCACTCAAAGCCGATGCCGTACAAGGTTCCTCATATTTTGTAAACTCCACCACAAGTGTAATTGATAATATGCTTACCTAATAAATACCCGATTGCGGGTGTGTTCAATATGTGTTTTTTACAAAAAACCAACCGCACATACTGGAAAAATATTTCCTACTTTCAAGTAGTTTTCTAGTTATCCTGAAATTGAAGAGGTTACGTAGACGTTCGTTTATAATCTTTCCCAGAAATACAATTTAAAAACATTCATAAATATCAATAAAATAATCCTGAGTCGGTTTGGATTTGTTGCAAGTGATAAGCTCAACGATGTGCTCTTACAATTTTCATCAAGAGTAGATTTAAATTCACCACGATTATAAAAACGTGAATCTAAGAATGATTTAGTAGTACTATGGCGTATCACTGAACCGTTGGTACTCCCACGGTTAAACTAGACCCAGATATCTAGCATAGTTACAAAATAGGACACAACCTTCTTATGGATTCTATGTATACCATAGGCTTCTTATCGTAAATTCTGGCAACCTGTTTTTCTACATCTTAAACTGTGAGTCCCAAAGGACTAAAGAAGAAATGGCCAGTTCTGGTTGACGAGAGATGTGTTTCTAAAGAAGTTTCACCCCAGTGAATGAAAATGGGTTTGACCATTGAATTCTACTTCCATTTTTCGTTCCACGAAAAACTCGCAGTGGTGGGAACTCTTGCATTTTAGGAAAATGTTCATTTGTATTAACGCCATGTGTGGCTAACTTAAAAAAAATAAATGGAATATCGTCTACTAAACAATGCATTTGGTTATGTTTTTCCGTTGAAAGTATACTTCTATAGAAAGGACCTGAACATATTCACAATATGCAATTCATGGTTGGGTAGTGAAAACTGCGTTCATAAATATATATATAATGACGTTCAATGATTATATAATTAACTATTAGACCCATGGAGCCTAACCAATCAGTTTTAATTAGATTAAAGATTAATTATTTTTATTGATGACTTCTTTAATGTTTACAACTTCCAGTTCCAGCTCTACTGGCTACCACCCACCCTATTTGAACAATTTAAGGTGACATCACCTGTTCGTGTTGCTTTGAAATGCGGGATCGTATGAAATATTATATCAAATACAAAATTGGAATCAATTATAAGCCCTTTGTTCTCAGTGCTCAGATTCACTGAGTTCGTTAAACTCTCTTAACGACAAACAAATAATAAATATATTTTACATTTTATCTAGTTTAACTACAGTATTGGCTTTGTGACATATGTTTGGCCTACCAAAAATAGGGAAATCTTATCATTACGTAACAAAAGGAAGGTGTAATTAGGAAAATTAGGTTAGAACGAAGACTAGAACGTAAACGACCTACGCATAAACATCTCTTTACAAAACTAGAGCATATCCAACCAGAATATAATAATACGCTACTAATTTATTCTTTTTGACTCTGGGACTTTTCCAGTTGTTGAAAGATTTACTGACCGTTAAAAAGCTCTAATATTGCATTGTTGACTTCCATTCTTCATGTTCTTACCGAGTTTGATTTAGCTTATCAGTTTTCATTTACTGCTCTCAGCTAGAACACGAATTATACTCACAAAAACTCGTTGAAACTGTCAACGAACCCCTTTAAAGCTGTTTGCAGTATTATCTTTAAATTGAAGCCTGAAAGTCAGCATAGAAGTTCAGCTTGATGTCCTATCCGCCTAAAATGACGTTTCCACAAAACAAAATTGAGGACCTGTAATAATGAATGAATTGTTTTGCAATTGCAACATGTTCTTCCTGAAAAGTGGATACCATTTTTTTTGCAATTGATTCATTGATTGATTTTTTTATAATGATTATTATTTGAAGAAACTTACAGTCTACCCTAGAAAGGTAACATATAAGAGTATTAAATGATCGCATTCGTACCAAAGTTGCCTTTGGCTATCGAAAGATTTCTTTTATTTTTAGCGTCTACAGAACATAAAAAATATCATCCTCCAAAAACATAATACTGTCAATCGGGATGACAGGACCTTTCATGACAATTACTCATGTTTTATTGAGGTTATTTTAATAATTTATTCTTCCTATCGCATCAAAAAGGGATCTGGTAAAACAAATCTGGCATAATGGTGTGAAATTTACCTAGAACAAGGGTCTCGTGAAGTTCAGAACGACTAGACAGACAGACGTGTATTATAGAATAAATTGTTTTGCAAATTTCAACATGTTCGTCTTCAATCTAGATGACATCGGAATGGATCCCATTTTTTTCGCTATTGATTCATTTATTGTTTGTTGTTTTATAATAGATCATTATTTGAAGAAACTTACTGTCTGTCCTAGAAGGGCAATAGACAAAGATCGCATATATACATTTAATATATATATATATATATATATATATATATATATATATATATATTCGTCCATGCCGCATTTAAAATATACATGCATATGATATAGGCATATGTACATAGCCCATGTATCCCTCAATTCGCCAGCGGTGTTGCGTGGATTGTCGTATTGTGACAATATAGTTTTCAAACATTGCAAATAGGAGTATCAATTTAACTACTCTCCTTGTGACATAACGAGTGTACGTACACTAATGGTTTGTTTTATTCCTTTCAACTGAGAAAAGAAATCATCATATTAAGACGATATGTTATTCAGTTTGGCAAGTTGTTTCACAATGCCGTTGATTCATGTCAGTTGGTGGACAGATACATAGCAGCCAGGTGGTTGTATTTTATTACCTTGCCTGTGATTGCGAGCTGTTATAAACTTTTTATTACCGTTTCACTATTCACTAATTACTAATCAAACATATAACGACAAGTTTCTCGCTAAAAACCATCCTTGACGCCGTAGAGCTGATGTCGTCTTCGGCTTATCGTGTATTAATTAATTTTGTGTGGCATAGCCCCGGCTAAATTCATTGGGTGTTAACGATATGATACAAAGTATTCAAATGAGAGTAATGATTATGAATAACCAGTCAAGATATTTCATTCGTATCACAATTTGCAGCGAAACGCTTTGAAGAACGTAGCACACACGAGAGCATGCGTGCGCAGTAACACGGTAACTACCCTAGTTACTACACTTCATCCTGACGTGTTGTGGGGCCTACAGAGTCATTCGTGCGAGTTCTCTTGCACATATATTATTAACGTAATTACACTGTAATATATACGATTGTGTGCATATTATTTATCAGGAGATAACATAGTGGATAAGGAATTATTCAAGTGTGTACATGTAACGTTTACGAGAAAAACATTATGGTGGGCACGTTGTACTAATGCCACTAAAACAACCGTTTAGCAAGATGCATCCTAGTGCACTACAAGCCTTGGAGTCTGAAGGCTAGTTTGGTACAGGCATGTTTACTTTTTGTATAAATCGGCTTTTTCCTACTCTCGGGGGTTTCGAAGCAAGATGGATTCAAAGACGGAAACTCTATGATTATAAAAAGCAATTCCATTAAAAATACAGCAAGACCATTAATAAATAGCAGATTATTTTTTAAAAATCTTACCACATTGAGCAAAGCATGAAATTAAAGATCAAGGCTCTGAATAAGTCATTCAAAAATTTTTTTGCACCCTTGAAGAAACTCTTAATTGTGTGGTGTATGTCAATTAACTTTATTTTCAGTTCTAATCAATTAATGATTGTTAGATTTACTGAATTTTTGAAATTATGCACGATTTAAGTCCCAGCACATATTACATGATAATATTAATTTTTCAATAGCCTAGTACTCGATTAAAAAGAGGCCTTTGACTATCTTTCGTAAGATTTCTTTTATTTTCACCATGTACAGACTATCAGGACGGAAGGACCTTTCATGACAGTCAGTTTTGTTTTATAGGGATTATTTTATTCTTCTATTCTTCCTATCGTATTAAATGGGACCTGGTAAACGAAATGAGGCAAATGAGATAATAGTGTGGAATTTAGCTTAAACAAGGGTCTCGTGAAGATCAGAAGACTAGACTGACAGAGGTGAGAAAATAGATATTTTAATTTTAGTTTTATAAAAATTGATTTAAAGGAAATTACAATCTGACCGAAAAGAGCTATAGATAATTGCGATATATGATCTCACTCATACCAATCAACAGTATACAATTCATACAATATAGACATATGTAGATAACCCAAGGATCCTTCCCCGATTTCCCCGTTAATTTATTTTCCCCTTACCAATGAAGAAAAAGTCACCTCTACAACCAAGTCACCGGTTTATTATTTTATCAAATCAAGGGTGAAAGAGAGCACGAGAGCCGCAGACGCTAGGGTCAAAAACTGCTCTGGCCAGTGAGCCATGACTCCAATAGAATCACAGGGCCAATTAAACTTCATTCCCCGAAAAGGATTGCTGGGATGGTAGATTCTTGAAAACGATCTTGTGAAAGGATTGAGGTCAATTTTTTATAGAATTCCTAGAATTTAAAAAATAAATTAACAAGAGTTCGACAACGCCTCATGGAAGCTGCCTCTCTTCAAAGATCACCTGAAATTTTAGAGGCTACATGAGTAGATAAGGAAGTTTTTTATTTTTGAAATAAATTTATCAAAAGGTTATCTAAGTAAATTTAAATTACTGTATTTAAACCATTTTCACAACAATAATATGAAAATGAATCCTACAGAATTTCTAGGACGCTTTTTTGAGCCAAAAAAAAAAAGACACATCCAGATAGTCAAATTGAAATAAAATTTTGCAAATGCGATGAGCGTGGAGAGAGGCGAGTGGCCGACCTTCCATTGTCCATTGTGCGGGGATGATCGGTCCTTTCGCAACCTCCCTCCATCCTTTTCCCAACCCTTTCCTTTACCCCAATAACATCACGCAACTCCGGATTCAAGGGTCCGTCTCTTCTGTAATCAGATAATTCCTTCACGGTCTATCTGAGTGGCCGCTTCTCCACCGACGGGGTATGTGCTAACTACTCTGCTAACAACTGTTAGGGGAACAAACACTACTTATAATCGAGTCTCCGCTTAGTGAGGCTCCCAGTTCGAACTTTCCATTCGTTCCGAAATTCGTAAATTACAAATGGGCTCCCCAGTTTGCTTTTCCGGATCTCATTTGGAGCACGAAGGGATATTAATCATGATTTTTGGACGTTTGTACATAAAACAAAACTACAACACATCATGTCAAGTGTGATGTATCACACTAGAAGGGTTAGGTTACGGCTGCGAACACAATTTGGAAGACAGTTTAATAACTTTATGTAACTATACAAGTAAATTCAAATAAATATAAACTATTATTAATACCTATTCTAGATCTTGCTCATTTGACTATGAGTTTATGAATTTTATTTTTTTTTAATATCAACGGTGCATTGAATGAAAATGCTATGCAAAATACCATACGTCCAAAAATCAGTGGTTACGTTAAAGTTATAATTATAAAACGTTATTTTTTTAGGATATATTTAAATTTATTTGGGCTCTACTTCCCTTAGTTTATATATGTGGACGAGGAAAATTGTTTCAACCGTAAATAAAAACTTTCAATAGATGAAGTAGTATAGAATTATAGTTGCGTTGATTCTAATCAACATTAAGTGAGCTAATCAGATATAATCATACAGAACCCAATTAGGAAACTAAAGTTGAATAACAAATATAGCACAATTATAATTTAATAAGTGTTCACCCATAGATAGTATACAATTGATAAAAAGCGAATCGCACCTATACCTGTTGTATATTATATAAAACAACTATGACTTGCTTTATATAACACAACAAAGTTCTGTATAACGAGGCGAATATAAACAAGTTCTAAATCGTTTTTCCTACTGAGATTACATTGTTAGTGTTCTGTTTTGCGGTCATTGTTAGAAGGAATCCCGAGTACAACAGTTCGTGACCGCTTCTTCGTGACGCGATTCCTCACAAAGGCTCAATCTATCAGTGGAATGTCAAGGCAGTGTTAGAGAACAATTTGAAAAAAGGAAAGGGAATAAATACTAAAAAAATTATGATGTGCCCCCAGTTTAGTTGCCATCTTAAATGAAAATAACAAGATGAATTATATGACCAGACGGCTAAGACTTCATCCAGGTTCGGGTTAAAAGGTTTCGTTCCTAATCCATCATTATCACACCCACCGTAATTTCTATAGTGAAAATTCAATTTTTTAAATTCAATTCCAAGTCTATCAAACCACTTCCCGCTTTCTAGAAGTTTCATGGTAATACCAGATAATTATCATTTTTGCAATCCTGACCCTCCGACCTGGCTACGTAACATGGTTCCTTAGATGCAGAGATATTTGGGATAAATAATGGGATTCTGAAAAAAACAGTATACAGTTTACACACATGAGCATTTTATGGGGATTTTTTCGAGCCCGGAGGGAGGGGCTCTACTTTCAATCATATATCGGCATATGGCCGTAAAGTAGTCGTAACGGTAAGCTTGACTAAGTTAGGATTTCTCAGAAGTTGTTTAAGTTTAAACTATTGATCTCCTTACACACTAAAGGGTGTAACACAATAAGAACTTCCATCATATAACAGAAAATAAGGCACTGATATCGCGTATATTTGTTATATGTTGAAAAGCCGATTTTCAGTAATCAAGATGATTTTACAAATAACATTCGTAAATTTTATCCATCAATAAAAAATACCGAATAATTTGTTCACTATTATTTAATATTTAAACTCTGGCAATGCTTGATGATGTTGCTCAACGCTCTACGTCCTAAATTACACCGTATAAAAATGTTTTGATTAACGACACATTATTGTTAAGTACGATTGTTCAGGGCCTATATAGGGATGAATGTATTTTTAAACTTATCAGAAAATGCAGCAAGTTCTGAACATAGGATGTATACAAGTATTTATCTATTCACTACGTTGGCTGAGAAGCCCATCTATATTCAATCCTTGCTACTGTCCCATGTCCCAGACTGAGCGCAAGAACATTAATAGCGGCTGGAGTGTACATCGGCATAATTGATTAGATTCTTAATCCAGAAAGATTTGAAATGTAGTTGACATAAAAACAAAATAAATTGGTAGGTTTTATCAGGGACATGAACCAGAGTATTTGTCTTGAACACTCAACTTTGATGTTCCATTGTAGAATGAATCAAATAGGCCCTTTCTGAGCATTTGGGAAAATTGTTGGATAACTTAGTGATTTTTTTATGTTTTAATGAGAATAGAAAATATTTAAGGAGAGATTATAAGCAGTTTTTCTTGCAACATGATTGTATTACAGTTAGGCATTAATAATTATCAGATAAGATATTATTAAAAAAAACAATTATATTTCCTTCAGCTTTCATTATTGTCAATATTGTCAACCCGTTCTCTTGATATTAGCCACCTAAGTTCAGAATAATGTTATTATTATATTAGTTGTATTTACAGCATAAATTATAGAAATAATAAAACAATTTCACTATTCTAGTTCTTTGACCATGAATATGTTTCTAATTAAATTTTAACGGCTTGGCTACAATGACTGTTACTATGGCGGTTCTGTAGATAAGGTATAGTGACTCAACACGAACTCCAGCCAATTTTTTAGTCTGAGCAACTAAAGTACGGTACTAGTCTCATGGGAGATTCTCCAAAGTCTGAGACAGAAAATTTTTCCACCTTTTTCCAGACTCGAAACCGAGCCCAGAATTGCCATAGTCAATATTATTGCTAGCGTGGAGTGTGTATATTCAGAAATAAAACTTCTGCATAGCTTTATCGATTTCCATCCAAACGTTTACGACGGACTATGCCGTCATTCTCAGTTTTATGCCGGCAAGACTTTTTGTTTATCCCATGAACTTTCAGTATCAAACCGACGGTTGCTAGAATTCATATTATCGATAGTGTGGTGTCAGTGTAAAGTATGTAAAAATGCTTTAAGACCTTTCGTCCCTATTCAGCTTTGTTGATGTATATATCAGAACGTCAGATAATTGTCACCTAAGTATTATAGATAGATTTTAAAAAGGCCTGTTTTCATCGACTTTTATAAATTAGAAATGGATGTTGAGGTTAATTATATCTACCCTTCGTTTTCTATTACGCCAAAAAGTGTTTTGTGTTTTTTAACAGTTCAGAATGCAGTTTTCACTGAGGTCAAGGGTGTTCGGTATAAAATAATAAAATTTGCACTTTTGCACATCTGAAGATTGATGGAGTTAAACCGTAAGAAATGTTTCTTTTGTGCAAAATAATTTTCGCCATTGGAATATTATTAACGAATAGAAAGAAAGAACAATTGTTGAATGAAATGGACATTAAAATGCTAAGTTTCTTCATATTTGGAGATCCAGTATTCACAGTATAGTTTAAAGTGACCTCAGTTGTATTTTAGGGTAATTTCTCTCATTAGCCCAAGTCACTAAATCAGGTTGTTGTGCATCGCTAGGAAGGAAGTTGAAATCACCCCCCCACCCTTGCGTAATTATTGAAGTGAAACTCCCCAATTGCTCGCTGGAAGCGTGAGTGAAAATTTCTTGACTACAGGCCCTCAGCCGAGCCGTAATCGTCCACTGTATTTTATTGCAACTGTTAGACGAGTGGGAATATCCGAAGGTCATAGCTCATCCTCGTCGGGCAACCGATTTTCTTTTTTTTTCTTGAGGACTTCGTAGTTTATTTCTTGTCTCAATCGGGGCGGGCTGTCCATTATAGTTCGTTGTACTTTCTCTCGCTTATGGGACGTGCAGGGTCGGCATTTTTATGAGCCGCCTCTTCCACCTTCAACAAGTATCCTTATCAGACCTTGTCTGCTGTATATTGGCAGTCTGCTGATGTGTAAACTTACAGTTAGGGCCCAGTTGTTTAATTTTCTCTAGCGCCCAGCATTTTAAACAGAACTTCGTAATGCATGATTTGATTTCTCATTAAATTTTGAATTTTACAAATTTAAACCAATGCCACAAGTCGTCAAAAATCAAGCAAGCCAAGACTATAGCAAGTATTTAGATGGTTTGAGTTCAAACTATATCACAACTAAAGTATTCAAGTTACTCATGTTCGATTAATGAGTAATCCCCTAACATCCTCGTCCTACATAAAATATTTCCTGGGGAACCAAATCGAGTCCTCTAAAATCCAGATCTTTGTAGTTAGTTAGTATAAAGAACATATATATTTATACATTGAATAAGTTTAAACAATTGGTGTTTAGTTACTATTTAGCTTCATAATTATTATTTATTCTTAACAGCTAATGAATCGTTTTCTGCCGCTCTGCAATTCACGATAATTTCTACTGTTTTTTTCAGGTCATCATTTATCAGTTTTGGCACATGTTTCTTCTGTACCATTTCGTACAATATATTCGGAAATTTTTGTCTAAATTAGGTTTTCGATGATTGGTAGCTTTTATCCACTCCAGAGTACTGGATTCAGCATTATTTCTTCTAAATCTAATTGTTATTTCTGTATTAATAATAGATGCTGTTTCGGTAAAATTCGTCTACCCTATGATTTTAAATGTTAAATTTACTGTTCCAAGTCAAAAACTTTCTTCTCAGACTTCATCCCTCATGTTACGGTTTCGGCTAGTTACGTTTCATGTTCTAAAATCTAATACGTAAATATCAACAACTTTTTCTCTAGGTTCTGAACGGTATAAGAGTAATAATATTGAAGAAGTTAACAGAATCTTTACAGAAAGCTGTAAGGATGTAGCCCCGTTAGTGTATGCACGCTAAACAGACACGCCGTGCGGGTCATGTCTCGCCTTGGACAGTGCAACTTCCGGAAATATTTTATATAGATAAATATACAGTTCCGGCTCAAAAGTCAATTAATATTTATGTATTTCCTAATGGTCCAAGGAACTTTGATGATGGTGCTTAGCAGATAGTTTTGGTTCATATGCACAGTAATGAACATTGGGTCTATGCTTGGAGTCTAAGGGCGAGGTAAGAATTTCATGGGATTTTATTAATAAGTACCTAAAGAACTGAGGCGTTACTTACAGTGCTTTTGCGTCTTTCCAGTCAAATACGAGACGCGAGTTGTAGCATTCGAAAGTTACTGGCTTTCATCTTCAAGTGTCTTGACCCTCACACAGAGGTGGCACCGTAGCTTTCGAAATCGTTTGCGTGAAAGGATACCTTTGTTTTGTTTTGTGGAAATTAATGAGAAACCTGGTAAAGGTAAACAACCCTTAAAACTGTTATATCACAAAAACGAGCACAGTACCAATTAATGAATAACAATTATTCAAATAAGAGCGGGCTATGCAGATCGTGTGAAGACATACAACATAATTAAAATAATGATTCGTAATGAATAAACCATGGACCGCTCCTAATAAAACAACAATAGGACAGACTACAGTGACGAAGTATTTAGCAGTCTAGACATTTTTCGACTAGTATAACCTAGACAGCAGCCAGCCATCAGTTGTTTATTATTGATTAGTTATTTGTTCTTTATTTATTTAGAATTATTTGTACTTGCTATTATTTATTAGTAATAATTACTAAGTGCTAGGCCCTGTAAACATTTGATTGCCATCCCATTGAGTTTCTTTTCGATAGCACTTCTGGCTATAACGCACTTTAATTAAGAAGACATGACTGCAAAATATTAACAATAGAAGAAGTAGTTATCAGAAAGAGTTCGTTAAATTAAAAGTAGATTTTTTTTCTTTATCTGCTTTCAATCATGCGAATTTAGGAGGTCTCTCGGCTGTTTGCCAATACTGTATGAATGAGCGAGTGAATAAAGAATTGTATATATGGTGTGAATGAGAACATTGAACACAATAACTTATTGCCCAAAAAGGCAGATTGTAATTTTATCACAATAAAGATTTGAATTGTTATAATCCGCTTCATAGTTTGAATGAAGTAACCAGTAACTGATAAACTCAGGAGCTCAACATCTGAACGATTCGCTTGAAAACTTAAAAGTAAACGAATATTGGAAGATATTTTCATTGCTCATGTTTTTTTCCAACTTCCTTTTTTTTTAAGGTTTAAATTACTATTTTTTAGTCTATTAGTTGTTGGTAAATGTATATATGTCTGCCCAATGCATGAAATTCGTTCTTAGGTTATATTAAATATGTTTAATTATTGATATTTTTACGGAGGAAGCATTTGTTTTATTAAACCGTTAAATTTAAGTTAATAATAAGTTATGCAAAGTTCCAAAATTAATGGAAAAAAATAAAGTTAAATATCATCGAATTGGATATGAGCCTATTAATTTCACAATATGATTAGCAATCAGCACTATCTGACTGCGTCAAAGCTAATTCATTTCTGTAACTAACGCATGGTCGAGATAGATCTATGAATTATTTCTATCAATGTGAAGAGTTCTGATGACGTCCATAAACTATACTGGTGATTTCCTCAAGTTTTTTATTAGTAACTGACTATGGTTGGTAATCAAAAAAGATTAAGAAAAAAGGCTTTTCAGGTGCTGATTTATGCGATTAACCATTGTAAGCCTTATTGACTCTAATGGTCAGGTACGGTTGTGGTATAATTGGCCATGTGAATAGGGGCGTCCCGTTATGTAAGGATCATTGTCGCCCCACTTCTTTGTCCCATCCTCTCTCTCTTCGTGTGCCATAGCTACCACCCAAGAACGTTCTTTCGTCTCGGCAGTATTAGAAATAAGATCAACATTCTCGCACTTCAAAATTATGACTAGTTTAGGGCAACTAGATGTAAACAGCAAAGCAACGCTCCGAATGTTTTGTTAACAAGTTTAACATTCCTTTAAATTTTTGTTCCTGCATCGAGAATACCCATTAGTATAGTAGACTCGCCCGCATTTGGTTACGTTGACTTTTGGTCATGAGGATATGCGTTCGGATTAATTTTAATATGCAATGGATTAAAATCGAAATATTGGTTTTAACTCCAACGCTATGGTCATTAGCAATGTTTATCGTGATAATTATTAGCTGGCCTCACTATGTTTGTAAAAATATTAACACACATTTTCACTTGCTCGGAATGAAAGCAATCTTCGAGGAAAAAAAAATATAAATATACACTAAACTCAGCTGAAAAGAACAATCGACATTCGTAAATATGCACATTTAAACACTATCGATAGAACTAACTAACACAATAATCAAATAAATTTTAACTTTTTTTTCAAATATAAACAATTGTTTGTCTAATTTGAAAAAATTGAAGGTGGTGAGATGTTTAACCACGCAAAGACTTTCATAACCCCTCAGCCCTATCATTTTACAATTAATACAATAACGGAATGTATTATAGAACCCTGATTATAATAATATTAGTAAACATTAACAATTAGTACTAAAATCAACAATGATTTTCGGCAAACCTTTTGAGAATATAACTACAGGTGAAATGATCACCTAATATTTACATGTGCTATATTATTTACAATATTATACGTGACAAATGGCCAGTTTCTCCAATCATGTCCTGAGTGTCTTTATTTACAAAACGATCAAGCTTTTTTTTTTAATTTTAATTATTATTATTTTATAGGGGAGGATGTCGTTTGCGCACTTATCCGACGAACAAAAAAATACTTTGCCTTGAAACTTATCACACTTCAGCCCTTTCAGTTGGACTCCGCCCACCGGTGGTCTTGCAAGGTTGCGAGAGCAAAACTAAAGAGATTTGACATTGGCTTAACCAATATTGGTACATGAATTTCACAGAGTTAGAATAGGGGCTCTTGGGAAGTTTAAACCCAGGTCTTTAAGTTAATATTTAACAATTTTGTTATCTGTAGACAGAGTTGAGAGGCACACATATATTAGCTACAAAATGTTTATTTTATTATTTATTTATTACTATTTGTCTCTAATTATGGTTTATATTTGTATCTGTAATTTCGCTAATATGAATATCAGCTTAGCTTTCATTCATAGGACTAAATCGTAAGTGAAGTATCTATACGTGAAATGTTACGACCAACTCCTGGTCTAAGAAACATGAGAATGTTATAATACGATAAACTGGAATATTGTTAATATATTATCAATCTTTGTTTTCTTAGCAGTGCAATAAAACATACCGAAAGCTATTTAGGTGGGTTTTAGCACTCCAAAGTTTTTTTACGTGAGCGAACATTTGACATCTTTATAATCATAGAGTAGTGACAGTTGGTCGATTGGAAACTATGAGCTTCAAAAACTCATAATGAACGGCTGAGAATCGTCTTTATCACCTTCAATAGTTCATTTTACGCTTTCATCCCGCGAGAAATGATAATCTTCAATCGGATGTTTCAGATGAAGTGTGGTTCTTTTCGAGAGAAACCGGATTGTGGTTCGTCCCAGTTTCAAGGGTCGGAAGGTCCTTTCTAATCCTTTCCTATAGTTTCACTTATTCTGATAGGAGCTGGTTCCATACCGCGCGCTTCCAGAGAGCAATTGATCCATGCTTTTTTTTGTGGTGTACTCGAAGTCCAAGCCTTTACTTTAACGATACTATTGATAATTAGTACATGTGACTTCTTGATCTTTAGGCAGGCGCTCCTTGCACAGTTGACCTCTCTGAACTTCTGAAAATCAGCGACAATCATCAAAAGTAATTAGTCTAAAATGTAGTCTGTTTTTGATTTTTTTTTTCATAGCCACTTAAAATTTACAGATAATTATATACAATTATAGAGCCTCAGGCGAATCTATTTACAAATTATTTTTGTATTTCCTGTAGCATCGCTACATTATATACAGGTTTTGTTATTTTATAAAAATTATATAATGAATAAACAAGTATAATGATACACATTATTCGTGTCTGGACTAAACTGACTAATAAAGGTGGCGTGGCTCACCTTTTTGATCAAACTTAAAACTAACTTACATACTAATTCTTAACCTAATTTTTCCCCGACTGTCTGTTGCCATCGATGCGGGAGCAGTGTTGGTTAGAACACTGGGTTGGTTAGGTGCTGCAACGAGTTTTTTGTGACTTGTAAGCATTTGAGTGGTAGGATAGTATTAAAATCGTTATTGGGATTATAGAACATAAAATTAATTTCATTAATAATTAAAACGATTTAGATCTTAGAAACTGATCTTAACTGATAATTAACCTGAATAATTATAAAGTGGTAATTTGTAAGTTTTTCAGTTCTTATCTGTGAAATCTCTCTCAATATAAAAATGCTTACAGCAAACCTTCTTTCAAAAGATACATTCATAAAAGGACTAAACATGTGTTGGTAAATAAAAATTTTCTGTTGCATTTAGAGTTTAAACTCCACGATCCAAGTACGAAATAGCTTAAATATAGAATGGGTACCCATTCTACAACATAATACCATGTGATGTGTAAATAAAATTTATTATTTTGATTAATCTAAGGATTATCTTAGTAAAATTTTGAACATTTTAATATATTGTAAATAGTCTGATACAACTTGTAAACATTTTATTTTTAATTTGTGAACTTTTTTTTTTTCTAATTTGTAAATAAGGTTGGTTCTTCTTTTTTCTTGAGTAGGTTTTTATTTTATTTTCCGCACTATTTTCAATATTAATGATGCATGATATATCATGGGAGGGATAGAGGAACATGTAATAACAATTTAGCTACAAGTTAAATAGTGAATTAAATTATGAATAAAGTTACTTATCTCTAAAACTGGTTTGAAAAATGCTATTGGAGGAATGAATTTTATTTTATTCACTTTTTCTAGTTTTGATATCTATGTTATTAGTTTTACTTAATACTCAGTAATTTGTTTTTTAATAAAAATTAATTCAATAACATTCGTAAAATAACTTTAATCTTTACATTGTGTGAAAGTCAAATTTTTTGAAAAAGCTTTTGATTCTATCCAAAATCTTATATTAATCGTTACGTCAGCTACGTCTCACCTATTCAGGCTTCCTCAGGATCCTTCCAGATCTTCCAAATTCAGTATTCTTTTCGCCTACTACTGCATACCGCATTGGTAACTTTTCCAAGACATATAAAAACTTGCGATAGAATAACACCTCTATCACACAAGAAAGCAAAAACCACTGTGTTGGGGGGTTAATAGACTTAGGAAGGCCTATAGTTATTATTAACTAAAGATAGTTATTTATTTCACAGTTTAAATTAGTTATTATTATTTTTAAAAGACGGATCAGTGAGTTTCGTCCGGTTAAGCGGTTTAAAAATACCATTTTACTTCCCGAATTACTTAGTTATCATCCCGAAGGAAACAATTATCTATTTATTGACTTAAAAGATCCTTAAGAAGATTTTGTTGCATTCACCAGTTAAAGAGTATAATGCCCATTTCATTTTATAGAAAGATTTAGGTTCAATAAATTGAATGATAAGTGATGTAAGCTGATTTGTCATTTATACACTGAATAATGATTTATTCTGCTATAAAAGCAGATTATCCACTCAAGCGCAGAAACCTTCCAGCTGTTACTCACACGAGGTGTTAACCTAAAAAAACAACCATTTTAAATAACCATATCCCCTCTGGCGAAGTATGTTACATAAACTCGTTGCAGTTAGCAAACCTAACTGTGCCAGTGCAAAAACAGGTTTCCCTACATGCTTGGAAACTGGGTAGGGTCCCCGGGACACAAGGTCGGGCGTCTTCCAGCGATGCAATCAGGCAGTCCTCTTCGGCAAGGACGAATAACAGGCGAACAATCGGCGGTTTCATCACCGGGAGAAAAAAATTATAATCATTATGGAAATGTGTCATAGTCAGTGAATATCAAATGATTCACGAAGGTGTTCATCTTTTACCTTTGCTTCGCACAAAGTATAATGTTTTTGTCGATTGTCCTCCCCTCCCCAACTCTATGAATTTAACTAATAGGAAACTATATCTACATCAAAATTTTACATCTATAAGTAAATCAAACATATTTTATAACAACAGTGCGACAGCGTCTAGTTAATATTTTCACCATTTACCAACCAATCACACTTATTATCATTCACTTTCTATTATTTAGTTGGGATTTGTTAGTTTTCTCAACATTTTGTTCGTAAGCCACTCTAAAGAAAAATAGTGATCAGTGGGTTGGTGGTAAGCCACCACACCCTTCCATTATTGCTATACACATTACTATGAAGGAAGAGAAATAAGAGAATGTCTCGATATTGTCTGGTGAATGCTGAAACTCGCATAGCCCCTTGGTGTATGCACGAAATATTTGTACATATCACTATTTCTCACTTACGCCGACAAATTCCAACATTCAGCATGCACTGATGGTGGAAACTATGTCAAAATTGGCGAAAACTTAAGTAAAAGCACATGTAATCTGTTTAATCTAAAAGAAACAGTACATTCTAAAGAAAAAATAAAATGATACCAATAATAAACTTATACATAAATAATATGATTAATGTTATAAAATATTATTTTCAGTTATTATGTTATTTTCAGACTCTCAGTCGCGGCAGAGGATTTGGCGTTTTTGTCGCTTCTCTCTAGCCACCAGTTTCGACTACCTCCCTCCAAAGTTTATCTATGCTTATCGACATATATTGGCGATGGTTTGAATGGATAATAATATAACCAAATATTCGATCTTTCACTGTAACATATATATATTATGTATTGTTTATAAAAAAATAATAAGCATTTGCAGTTGTTATTGAGAAATTGTTATTGCAGTTTTTTTGACCAAAACTGTTAACTCCCGTGTAACATAAAAGACTAAAAGACTATTCAGCCTAAAATACCCACCTCTTTTCTATACAAAGATAATTGATTCGTAAATGTGCACATGGCTTCTAGTAAGTTGATTCCCAGCATTTATGACGATATGAAATGTGCTTATTGTTTTTTTTTATTTAGATGTTTTAGACGATTTTATATTAACTTAGTTTTCACTTAAATGGAAAACTATTTACCGAATAAATACACAGAAGGCAATGATTTCCTTCAGCTATACTTTTAGCATTCATTTTCCTAATTCCCCTGGCCTTCATTAAACATGATCACTAATCCCCTAGATGGTTTGCCTAGGATTAGATTTTCAATTTTATTTTTAACTTCCACCCAACACTAGTTTCCAAAATCTTTTGTTTTTTAGTTTAGAATAGAAGTATCAAATTTAGGTTTTTAGACGCCCTCATTATGATAAGTGTTTGGGTATTTGTGCCAGAATCACTCAACAATTAAATTGATGAGCTCACAATAATAGTTCGGGTCTTCTGTTTGAGCATTTTCCCATTGATGGGTTTCGAAAAAAAAATACTGCTAATTATAAAAATTTTGTTAAGGAGCAGATAAATAAAAGGAAAACCTGTAATTGACTTGAGTGAAGTACTGATGAGAGCTGTTTAACGTTATCTAAAACCGGCGAGTCAGTCAACGGTAATTTCACAGTTCTTTCGCTAAAACTAATTACGAAGAAGATGGGTTCTTTCGCTGCTAACTACTTAGTTACCAAGTTACCAAACTAACTCCACACAAAGCATCCGGTGAAAATTACTTTTAAAAGTTCAACTCTATAGGTGTAAAAATACTTGACGACCTCCAAAGAATTTTCTAATCAGGCAACATTTGCATTTATTTCGTTGACATTTCTCTATTAAAGACGTACATGTAAAATTAGTCTGGAAGTACTGCACATAGATATTATGGTAATGAAATACATATTATTATTAGATTATATACGTAAATAGTGAAATAAATGATAAGAAAATAGAAGACGAATAACAACTTCTGTTCAAACAATATGTTTTATCTTTTTGTCTTTAAATTTAAGATGGAAAGAGATAGAAATGTTTCTTTCACACTCCTTCACGCCGATACCAATAAGTTAATATTGTACAAACAACAAAAAAAATATTGTATGTATTATTGTACAACAATATGAAATTAAAACTGTGTATAGCTCCAAGTAAGTTTGTTGATTTATGATAAAATTTATAAGCGATTACTGATTTATAGTTCATAAGTTCATTAGGAGTCTTAAATAACAGATTTGAATTACTTACACATTCTAGGTACAGTATGTATTTTTTACCTTAATGAAAATTGCTGAAATAGCCTAGATAGCATGAAACCAACATACCTGCAAAAAAAAAAAATAAATAAAAAATAAAGTCAAACATCAACTATGATATTAATAATATATAATTAATGGGTTTGGGCGAAACGTAGAATTTACTGCATCTTACTTTAATAACAAATAATAATAAAGACTTCCCACAAGTTGGCTAAAAAAAATAGATAAAGTTTCAATATCAATTTTTGGATAACAGTAACACACTAATTTCTGATATAATAAAATCGTTATTAAAAACAAAGATGGTTTCATAAAACTCATATTAGACCTATCCCTTTAAGGTAAGCTTAAACCTTACATAACCATACAACACCTTATATAAAAATAATCTACAAATGAAGGGATCACAAATGGATGAGTGGTTAAGGTCTGGTTGTTTGCTTGTTTACGCTCTCAAGTATGTAATTCCATTTACGGCTATAAGCTATTTTTATTCATTCCTGAAATAAATTCAAACTCCATCAAAAGACTTTAAACCCTGAAGCAGTTAGGCTAACCAGTGTAGTGGTTAGGAGAACAATGGTTTGCCTATATGTTGGTTCTGGGCTCAAATTCCTGATTAATCTTCCAAGCCTAAAAAGTTGGTCATAGGATAATAAAAACAAAAACATACGCTTTTCCAAGTACGTACATGTCTTTGTGATTATTTGAATGACAAATAATGAGTGAGGGACTTAGTAAGGAGCCGACGGCAAATAACCTTACTAGGGAAACTATTTTTCGCGGATTGTATTTCAAAACTTTTTTTGTGAAGAATTGGGGAAAAAGTTATTATAGGTACCGGTTCAGGAAACCATGATAACCGTTCAACCACCGTAAAACGTTTCGCCAGGTCTGCGGACGGATCTGCCATCCGGTTGAAGGATAGAAATTTTTTGAAAGTGGCTTCTGTCTAGCAGGGATATGGCCAGGTAGGGCTATGCCTCGGAGATGACGTAGAGCCTGCTAGAAACCAAGCTGTAAAACTTATACGGCAAATAAGTCAGCTTTCTCTCGGAACCTGTCTCCGGCAGATCTACCTCCGCATAGCTCTCTGTTCGAGTTTCTTTTCATCCCACAGAGTTGGACCGAAAAATTTACTAGCAAAAATGACAATAACAAGAAGGTAGAGAGCCTCCTAAGGATTAATTATATGTAACAATGACTTCCTAGCCCAAAAAGTTGTAAAGTTGTAAAGCAAACGTAAGGAAAAAACAACCTAACAAAAATTTCATTTTTCAGTACGTGTTTACTGACTATAAGGTTTCTGGTTTGATTGAACTAGGAATCGGACTATATAAAGGATAACTAAGGAATATCCTCAAGGATATTTACTGAGTTGGGAGCGTCTGGTCGATATTCACCTGAATGAAGGAGTTTGGCCTCCTGAAGATAAACAAGTAGCTATTTGAATGAAGAATTGTAAAACCTTGTCTAGAAATCAGCAATAGAGCTTGAAAGGTAAGATGAAATACCATTTATGAAATAAAAATACCTGACTCTCAACGGAGTATTTATCGCTCATACATTTGCCTACATGCAATATTATTCCGCTGGATCCTCACCCTCCATTAGGACAAGACTTGTTGGAGAGCTAACCTCAACCCATGCTCATCTAATACTTAAATAGCCCTCAAATCTCTTGTCAAGCACTTCACACAAAATTATCAATTCAATGTTATAAACTTTTTTACAAAACCAACGATTCTTGGCAAATGTGTGAATACGCCATTAAGACAGTATACAGTGCGCTTTGTAAAAAAAGCTAAGCAACGAATGGAACGAATTCATAAAAATGAACGGTGACCCTTGAAAATAAAATAGTGAAAATAAAATTTGTAGCCACAGCCGGCAACGACCCAGTGGTCATAACCTCAGAAGCTAGTCAACTAGAGAACGCCGCAATCTAGGTTTAGTGCCGTTGAAATATCCTACGTTTTACAAAAACCGTTGGTCATCTTACCTAATTGTAAAGGTGGACATTGGTTATTTACTAATACAAAGGTGGCATATAACAGTAGGTAATATCATTTCAGATAAGAAGAGTGAGGCAGCAAACAAGACATATTACACAACGACCAGCCCAGACTGCAAATATCTTCTGTACAGGATCTGTTTTCCTTCACCCCTTCTCTCAGTTGACTTCAGTTCAATCGTAATCGTTCCATTATAACGACGGTGAGCTAGCGTAGCTAAAACGAATTCTACGCTGATCAGGTTGATCAGTTGGAGGCACACCGACTTCCAGCTCACCCCCGGTAAGGTGAATGGCTAACCTGCAAAACATCCGGGTAGGACGCAGAAATTCCTCCGAGTGAAAGCTAAAACGTATTATTTTTCATTTATTTACGCAGCTCTCCAGTTTACAAAAAAAAAATTGATAGTATTCTCTCACTCAAAAGTGGTTTGATTATGGCTTTGTAGTTAGCTTTCTTATTTATAACGAGTTCGTTACCCATATATGTCTATAACAGCAGGTTTGTACAACGAAAAAAAAAACGATCTAGAAATAGCAAGAGAAAATTATCAACCTAGATAATAGACAAGATGCAAATGTATTGTTGCCTTTCTCTCGTCAAACTATAAAAATGCATTAAATATGCTGTAATTGATGTAATTACTTAGGTTTTTATCCTTTAACTAACGAAGTTATGTTTCCCAGCATAAATTAGGACATAAATTATATCCATTAGGATAATACTAATATTCATGAACAAAAATTGTTAATGTTACATCACATATTTTCCATGGCACACATAGAAGTACCAATTACAAGAGGAGGGGTACATATCAGAGCAGGATCACGTACATGACACAGAGAAACATCCTGATTGCAAAGTCATTAGATACATTTATTTACAGTGATAAAAACTTAAAATGTTAATAAAATTATCAAGGATTTGGGGGGGGAAAATCAATTGTATACTGACTGCATACTGAGTAGTGTGAGTAAAAGGAACGAACGCATCTGATGTCATCCCATAGACCGAATGATACATAATATTTTCAATAAATGATGTATATTGTTCATCGCCTCTTAACTATCATCAACGACTTCTCATATTAATTTACAACTACAATTTAAGAGTTATAATACAAATGTATTTTATAACATATTTTGTTAATGTACTTGTCCCTTTATATACTCCCGGCTAGTGCAGAAAAGATGGCGTAGTAATATCATTCATTTTGTTATCATTACATATTATTTTGTTATCATTACATATTACAATTGATATATAGTTAAACACTTTAAATTTAGAAACCATATCAAACAAAAATAAAAAACCTCTAACAATACGGCAATATCCCCAGCATAAGACTATTTGTTATAGGTCCTATGTGTTCCGTAATAGCACATTATACAGGTGGAGATATTAGTAATAAATATTCGCACAAGGCAAGATATTATATTTACAAGAATACATGTTTTGTCTTTTTTTTCTCCTATTTTTTTTTTATTAGAGTGTCTCTGAGTGGCGACATTTAAAAACAAATAAAAATGATAAATGTTTAATATATGTATCCATAGTTGTCATTTTTAATTGCTCGTGTAAATCATTAATAAATTTTAGCGTAGTAAGTTTCCTGATATTCTTGAACAGTGATTTTGGAGAGTTTGACGTTTTTTGTAATTTGAAGTGCTCATTGAGTTTTAAACTGGGATAATTCGCCGAATGTAGTATTTCAACTGTACAGATAACATGATCTTAAAAATGAACACCCCGGATTGGTCTAGCTAGATGACATCGACGTCCGTGAAGTTATCAGCCCAGCTTTCCCTCTTTAAGCAAAGATTTGAATGTTAAAAAAGGAACAGTATTTTATAAGAATAGTTTTATGAATGAAACCCTCGTGATAGTAATGAAGAATTTGACCGCTCTCCCAGCTCCAACACACCTTTGACCCCTTATATTGGACATGAACGATGTATTTTATAAAAGATTTAGGGTCCTTCGTGGTACCATATTGACTTTATTATTTTCCTTCTTAATTTCGGCTAACTCAAAGTGATTAGTATTCATAGATATGTACGAATAACAATACAAATGAAGACTATCCGGTTCGCTAGTCCACGATATTCTGAAATATGCTGTTTTTCTCAATGCATTCGGGAAAGTTGTTCCTCGACAAGCTGCAAAAGCGTCGCTTCGTGAAATGGCAATCCTGCATGTAAGGGGAACCATTTGAATCATGCACTACTTGAGTAGGTCAATAAGATCGCAACACATATGTATGAGATAGCTGTCTGCGAAGCACAGCTAGCCATGGAGCGTGATGAGAACCCCATAATCAAAAAGGTGTAATCAACATCATTAAAATCATCTGATTAGTAAGTATGTTTGTACAGTTAGCACGATTCGGTGTTCCTATCACAATTTGCTCGAGTTCCGTCATGGTATTTAGTGCACAGATATACCGTAATAGGTTGGCTTTTTACGATAGCACCTTTTGTCGATATTTTAAAAGCTCTAAGGTTCACCTTGTCATAATAACTATGATAAAAAAATAAGGGTCTTGCCTTTCTGATTCGAGATTTAGCAAGTTAACACGAAGCTTTGGATACAAAATGAAGCATGAACTGTACATAACATATATTTATATTATATAATTAAGGCCCCTTAACTAATCCTAAACCCAAACATTGCTAATCCACATTCCTCTCCTATATATATAGGCCCTCGGAGTGTGACTTAATCCTATTCCTCTTGCTCTTGCTACCAGTGTTATCGTTCTTATTCTTATCTTTTGTTTTAAAGTTATTTTTGACTTGAGATGACATTAAATTGGCTGCTTCAGCCAAAAATACGCGTTTGTCAATACTGCCAGAGTATCAATGCAACAAACGAGTTTTAGCCTCACTAATCCGATTATAAACTCGTCGATAAAACTCTGCGAGGTAGGGAGGGGATGAGCCTATACTTACGCTTATGCACATAAATTATAATTTTTCTCCACTTCATATTTCATCGCCTATTAAGCGCAATTGTGGCTTTTTAAGCCTTGGTCGATTAAATTTGGAAATAGCAGACAATTTAATGTACGGAAAACGCCCTCCAGATATCCACAATGATGTCAATTAAATTTGTAAACAAATAAAAATTATCAACCAGATATAAAATCAGAAAAACCGAAGTTTAGGTATACCACCACTGTTCAAGTAGCCACCCACGTCCAGTTGCTTTGTCAGCGAGTATAATATGCCTCAGCCATAACTATAATAAAAACATGCAGAGAAATGATCGTTTAACAAACTTCCCTTGATTAATTATGAGCTAGAAAACATAACGCAATGCAGAAATATCTACTGACAGGTATTGCATATTACTTATACACGGATACAGGTATTTATTAATGTTAGGAAAAAAGCTAGGAGTTCCAAAATGAATGCTTACATTGATAAACCAATCTTAGTCAACATTTCGCTTATTCAGGCATAATGATGATATAAAATAGCTACGAATAAAAACATGATATTTCAGGGGGTGCAGTTTTATTCTTTGTATTGTCTTCTAATCGTATTACTCATTAAATTAAGTCTTATTGTGTTGTATATCTTTCCTCTAAAAAGATAGATTTCGACGTTTCTTTTGTTTTGTTTTAAATTGTAGTACTGATTGTGCCTGAATAGCCGAAAAGTTGACTGAGAGCAATTTATCAATAAAGAGCTATATTTTTAGAGACTCCAAGCTTTTTTGTCTAACATATATAAAATACCTGTATCCGTGTTCGTACTAAATTTTTACAACAAACTAGACAAACTGACTAATATTTTACAAAAAGACTTAGTGTTTCGTCAGCTACAACTTTTCTCCTGACTTGGGTTGCACCCACTACAAATAATGAATTTATTAATTTAAAGATCTTACCGAGTTCATTTTCCAAACCATAAATGCATAATATAAATCCATATTATAAATATTAAGTGCAATGTGCTGAGTGTACAGTTTTACTAAAGAGACCCTTAACTCTATAATACACCAGATATTTTACATTATTGTTAACCTCACTCTCAATATGCGTTAACCAGTACCTACCCGATTCCGGAACGGAATGTGGGATGGTCACAAGTCTGACTCCAGTTTTCGAATCTCGGCCTATTAAGTCGCTTATAATTGAGCCGCCTCGCGAATTCTGTAGGGAGCCCAGGACGTCTCCTTTCACTGAGAGAGAGATCACCGAAATACTTCTAGGTAATTACAGTGGGGGCCTCGAGAGATAATTATATAAAATTAGTGGTGGTCGGATATAAAGATGAATGCGGCCCGATCCCGCCGGAGTAGGCCATTGGGTCGCCGCCAGTAATACCAGTCCCTTAATGCGATACTAGTCGCTATTTTTTCTTATTTATTTCCGCACATCCGGTGAACGCCTTCACAATCACAAAATGTAATATAATCAATTCTGCAATCATCTACGCACTTTTATCTTGGTTAATTTATTACTTACGAAGGATTAACCTTGTAGCAAGGAGTTAAGGACGTACCAAGCGTACTACAACTGAAAAAAAAAACAGTGGTGGAATTTAAGGCATAGGTGGAGAGGGAGGACTAAAATGCAATGATCCCTTCGATTAATTATAGAGTAATGCTGTTGACCCTTTCTGGGCTTTTGGAGACCTTAAGAACTGGGAGCCACCAGTTTACTTCAAAGGCGATTTTCTTTCGTGTTATTTAAGGTGTGTCAACCCGAAGGAACATTGACGCCTCCATACATACGATAATTTTCTTGATTTTGGTTTTGTCTAACTTCTATTATTATTTTATAGTACTTGAAAAGAGATTAGTTTCCGTGTTTTGGGATTTTAATACTCCTAACACTGCAACTATAATATATATCTTTTAGAACTGAGTAGGCAGGATAGAAATAAAACAAAGCCCCAAGCACCCCTGGGCAGAACGGAGCTGCGCAGGCGACACCATGACCCTACCTGTCTGGTAAACCGGTATTCTCATTTTGAGAACGGGAGGACTGATCGGAGGAAAAACCATGTTGTCTATCAATATTTTACATCGGTACAGTCTACTGAAAAAAGCAACCCTTAATTCTTATCTACAGTTGAACATGAATTAATCTCAAACAGTCTTTCCTTGTTTCTAGATAACATACTCATTCAGCCAATTGGGTTAAATTTTTTTAACAATGTCGAAGGGATGGGTTAAAAACCGTTTTGTTGGTTTCTATGATTTCTCAAGTTACGACCCACTATATTACAAATTTAACCTTTTGCTAGTTTCAATGATAGTAGGCCGGATAAAGATTTCAAAAAATCTGTTGTACTATTTATTCTTAAACTCTGAACGAGATACACAAAAAATACGAGGAAGAAATAAATACTATATGAATAAAGTCATATATATTATAATGAGATTGTAGAATTAAACAAAAATATCTATTATAAGTAATTTGATGTAATTCAGTGAGCAATCTGGTGCCCTGCAACAGTGTTTATTGTCAGCTGCTAGGTACCTTCGGGACACTAGGGGGGGGGGTGGTATGCAGACTCTTTTGCACGCCCCTCGTCCATGAAACCAGTGAAGGTTCAGAACTAATTCACACCATTCCAAGCCTACATGTGTGTTCCCTCAGTACCTGTTAGACATTAGTGTCTATTTTAAATTGGTTTTCAGACATCAGTAGTGTACTATTCTCCTAAATAATCATTTCTTGCACCTTAAACATCCTTCTATCTAATGATTGACACTAGTGCGCATTCACTGAATAATAATGTGCTGAATAAAACGTGGAAGACTAAGCACGAAGCCACTACAGAATTGGCTGCGGTGAACGCACGCCTATATATGTCGTGGTGAACAGCCGGGCGACTGAAATCGCAACAGCTGGAATCAATTAGTGACAGAGGGAGAGGCAGTTTCATCACTGAGACACCAAGTTCGCGAGAGAAAGAGGAAAGCGACCCACAAGAAGAAATATAATAGAAAGCGTGTTCCGTCCCGGACTAACACACATATTGCACGCTCGGCGGTCTTATCAGATGCAAGAACAATCAGCTTGAGCCAATGATAGATGGGGTGGCCGGGTAGTCCATCACTACACCATCAAGGGGAGGTGCAATTTGTAATCAGTGATTGATAATAGATTTCATGACGTTCCTATTGGTTAGTATCCTAACCGCGAATGCCTGTTCCATGTTTTACTCCCCTAAGCGGACCAAGAGATAATAGACTCCGTTGTCAACCTTGTCTTTGTTGAAAGTTGATGTTGAATGTCTGTAGGGAGGTTAGGTTGAAACGTCAATAAAAAATCAATATCAATGATTAAAACGAGGTTGATCGTCAGTTAAATAATCTTTGTAGGGGATAGTCTTTTAAAAGAAAAGAGAGAAAAGCTTTATTATAAAGTACAAGCAAAACACTGGTATATACAAATATTATGAGTTACGTTACTAGATACTGGGTGGAATGTGTGGGAACAAGTGGGGTCTGGTGCTAAAGCTGAGACATAGGTGTATAAGAAAAGGGTAGCTCTGGGAATAAGGAGAGAGGTCTAGGAGGGATGCGGTCGCTTACTTCCATCAGTGACTTCCATGAAGTAACGAGGCAGATATACAGTAGAAGGGGCTTGCTTCTACTTTTAGCATTATAATTATATATAATATTAGCATTATATAACTGTCTATGGGGCTCTACAGTAAGGAGGGGGGTCCTCTCAATCTTAAGAGGATAAATAGCTTAAAAGAATAAAACTTTATTTACATATTTTGGTAATCCCTGTCATGTTATATAGCATTGCCATGAAGTTATTCTCACGAAAAATTTAAAATAGTAGAAAATATAAATAACCCAATTACCATACCCTACACAAGATATAACTAAAAGTAATAAAAAAGCTTACCCAATTACAAGATACAAATAAAATTAAACAATAAATAACCTTGTTAAAAAACTAAATATATATTTATATACACATATATAAAATCAAATTATTCTTTGATAGACACGTTCAAATACTCTAACAATAAAACCAACTATTTTTTTACAAAAAATGTTACTTTTAGTATTCGGGTTTTTTCCTAAACAATAGCTCGAATTTTAAAATTCTCTTTGGTTTTTCATTTTGTTATAGCCTCACCATTTTCGAAAAACCTATTTATTTTCCTGCTAACTAGTTGTTTTCTTTTTCTAGCAAGGACCGAACCAGGATGAGCATTTCTATTTTAAGAACACGATCAGAGGTTTTAGGTCTAAGAGCCTCGAGAGTCTTAAGTTGGGACAACTGGACTTAGATTAACTGTCATTAAATTCGTTTTGAGAACTAGAGCATGTTTTATAATCAGCTTAACATTTCCTTAATATCTTAAGAAAATTTGACTAATAACTCTGGCACAACCTGCAGTGACAAACATGCATTGCAAAAATTACACAATTTTTAGTTACATCAATTACCAACGAGTTTTACCAAAAATTACATCTCTACTACATGTTAAAACAAAGGAAATAGAAATCGCGATTATAATTTTAAAATATTTTAAACAGTTTTACACGAGCTTAACAATAAAAATTGTACAGACCTTTGTCACCAACCAGTTTGAATTGCCCAAGCGTGGAGTGGTGTGGTGTGGCCGCAGCTTATATAATAACTCGACGAAAAGGTTAGTTGCTCAGAAATATGAGTATGGTTAACACGATTTCAAAACAGTCAATATAAAATAAGTACAGTCAGGCACTAATTAATCGCTAACTGCACCAGAAGAAAATACAATCTGAATTAGTCAAAGCGCACACTGGAGGTTTCATATGGGGTATTGATATTTGTACATATGTATCAAAGACTTTTTTCCTTAGTTGGACTACGTAACATAGTTTTCCAAGTTTTAAATTACTATGAATAATATCTCATATTTTTTTTGAGCGCTGAGAAAAGCGGGAATTTTTATTTTGGATTTATGTGTCCTAAAGTGCCAAAAACCGACAAGAATATTCTTAAACCTCTCGATTGCGTTTTAGGGGTGGTCAATGTATAAACAGCAATAAAGCTCATACCATATTCTTTAATTTGAAATAGCCAATTAAACATGAAAAACAACAAATAAGAAAACTGCGAATTACCAAAAAATTGTATAATATAAAATTTTGAAAACAAATATCTAATATTTATCTACGAGCAATTGCTGTTTATGGCGTTAAGATTACTTATCAAAGAATTGCAAAAATTAAATTTCGTCTTTAATGTGTGTTAAAGTTTGCAGAAATGAATTAAAATAAAATTCCTTTCACCAACTATTATACTTATTATATCAAGCGCATTTAGGGCCTCGTTTTTTTTGTTTTTTTTTCACGGCCAAATTTGGAAAGAAAATGTGCAAGCTTTCTTCTTTTGAAGAATTATGTTTCATAATAATTGGAAAGTGTTTTGGTAACATTAGTACTTTAACGAAAAAACCAAAGAAAAACTTTCCAGGTTCCAACTTACCTTCATCTATATAATATTTTTTTAAGGGAGAAAACTCAATGACAAAACTGCTTGGGGCAGGCGAATGATTTCGTCTGGGGCCATTTCAAATGACCAAGAGCAAGTGAAATGAGGAAGTGAGTCCAATGCCTCGTAGACTGTCAGCGTCGCTTACGCAGCCATTTCGGTCAACAACATTCTCAACTCTAAATGTAGTCCAGCCTGGTAGAACAGATTTTACTTTGTGCTAGCTTCTCAAAATAAATTCACGAGTCCCTCTCAGGGCAGGATGGTGGGAACCTGTCAGTAACCCACCTTCACCGCATAAGTTTGCGTTCATGAGATTATTGGAGCAAAAAAAATAACATTCCATACAAAAGTGAGAGATATTCTATTTTCAATCTGGTATGAAATACACCTGAACCTAGAAATATATTTAATACTGAAAACAAAAATATTCACTGATAAAAAAAAAACCGAAATAAAACTCCTACAAATAAAAGACTGATAAGGATCACTACTTATAGATAAAATGTATGTCTTTACATCCTTAACAGGAAGTCTGACAATCATTTAATAAATTATTGTTTTATATTTCGATGTTTTGCAAAGGAATGGAAGCAGCAATGAGATGGAAGACTTGCCTTTTGCTCTAATAGAATTTATTTAGTAATGGTTAAGCTTTAATCATTTAAGTACAATATTTCTAAAATTAATTTTGAGTGTTAGTTTGGGCCTAAGTTCAGTGAATAGAATTAATTCTGTTTTTCAATATTTATTTTTGATTTTCACCAGTGCAAAAACTTATTTGTAGCATGTGTGTTCGACGATAGCGGTAGTAATATTGATTTAATAGATATGGGTATAATTAATTTTTTTTTATCCTGATGAATGGCACCGCAAAGATAATAACAAAGATAACAAAAAAAGATTTGTAGCGACCGCTAACTACATAAGATAAATCACCCTATACTCTAATAAATCACCCCTATATATATTGTAAATTGGTTATAATATGTTGTAAATTAATTTAAACAAATGTAAATAGCATTACCAAACCATAAATCATACCAGTGTAAATATTGTAAACAATAAAAGACGCAGCTGCAAAATACTAGTCAGAGGCCCTTGAAGGGAGAGTCAGGTAACGGCTTGGAGGCTGGGTGGGTGGGTGACAGCCTAGAACAAGCAAGCGTCACCGCAACCCTGCGGTTTGATTGGTCAGAATAACACCCCAGATCATTGGTTACTGGGGGCTATATATAGGGCCTAGTTTTGGCCGGTAAATCATTCTAACTACGGCTCTCTGACTAGTACCTGCAGCTAAAGCACTGAAGTTTCAATATGTGGCCTTCTCATTTATGAAAACCTCTTGATCCCTCTTCCTAACCTCGTTATGTTGTAGTCCGGCCTCGTCAGACCCCACACTTTTTTAGTGGGATTCTCTGTCTTCGTCTCGCTAAATCTAGCACCTCCTTGGGAGAGACCTCTCCCTCGCGGACAACAAAATTTACCTAGTAGTGCCTCCCACGGCAATCCAGTCTGCCTCTCTCCGGTTCACACACGCCTTTGGGATCCGGACGGTTTTCGCCTTCCCTCAGATACCTGGTGTGAAGTCGTGGTCATTCCAAGACCACATAAACTACCCGCAATACCTACCTTATACCTCTTCTCCTGAGCATACTACATTGTCGGGGCACATACCTATCAAATATGGAGTCAAATAGTACAGTAGTAAGACCCGTCATGAAGCAATTGTCCAGGTTGCCTAATCAACCCACACTTCGTCACTAGGACTAGGGTAACTAGGCACCCCCCTCGTGACGACCCGACAAGCTTTTATTTCAAAGCTATTCCAAAAAATAATGTCTTGATATCCAACACGAGACATTTTTTATTAAATATTTTCCGATCGGGTTTTAATAGTTTTATAATGCTAATATAATTTACCTATTCTCTATTTTTTTTAATTTATGGAATAAGCGATATTAAGCGGACAAGGCTGTGCCATATAAAATGAAATGTAATCCAGGCCCGAAATACCAATTAGTTATTATCACAAAAATTTAATTCGTTTTCATGGAACTGACATAGAGACTCCGAATTTGGGACTCTTCATGTTCTTTAACTTTGTACGTCCTTAGTTTTATTTGCATACATTTCAAACAATATAATATACATATACATATGTATAAAAAAAATATAAAGCAAGCCCCTCTGAAACAGAATTCCAGTTAACTGTCGGTATAGCTGGTTGCAATTCAAAAACAGACAGAGTTTTAAAATTTGGGTTGAAACCATTTATTGAAAAACCTTATAGCTGAACGTCGTAGATCGACTGCTATAGATTGACTTCCTACAAACCTACCACTAAAATTAATGGCATTTTCAGAACTGACGATCACTAAGACCCTAAATTAGAGTGGTGCATTTAACGAAAAGACTTCGAATTCAAGTTAACTGATTAGACACACATGGTATAAAAGTAATTAATTCAAGTTATAGCCATATTATTTCATTTAAATAAAACTACAACACTTCTTAAATAACTTCCCAAAAGAATATAGAAACATCAATCAACCAAATAAGTAATGCAAGAAAGGTTTGAACGAATAAGAGTTGAGTCCCATTATAGAAATAAAGACTTGAAAATTTAGATTTCAGGTCATCCTTAAGTACCTTGCAAACAGCTGATTTCGATTTATTTCTGCTCAAAAATCGTTTAGTTGAGTTTCGTAAGAAGCAATAACCTCTCTACTTTCATACCACCAGATCTACTGTTAGGTGACTTACTATTTGAATAAATTATGCATTTAAGCACCACTGACTCAGCAACATCGGAATGTTGCACGGAAAGGCGTGTCATGACTGCATGCTTCTACAATATTTTTTTTTTTTTTTAATACTGTCAAAATCATAAAGTATAAAAAGTGCATTCAATGTTACAATTTCCGAATAATGTCAAAGGATTAAATCCATTAGTCCATACGTTACTATTTGGATAACTTAGAAGGGAGAGTTTCTTCTCGAAATCGGAAAAACACATAGACTATTAAAAAAAAAGAAAAGAAAATGAGAATGTGATGAGCATCAAGATTATCTCATTTCATCAGAAGCGTTTCACTTAGAATATTTAATATGATTACATTTCCATTAACTTGCAATACAATCTCATTTATTTATTGATTGGAAAATGATGCTTTTTGTTGCAGTTAATTGTGTGGTAATTGGACATATTTTTTTATTATATGAATCGTGAATGTAGTAAGTGCTTCAATTACTTATGCTTTTTGTTTTCTAATTGAAAAGATGAATAGTAAGTGTCCATCGGTTTCTTATTTGTTTTAATTTGTTTAAATGATCGTATAAAACACTACTATCCGACAAAATGCATTGAAGTAGTATGTACTACAGGGTATTTTTAATTTTTTTTTTTTATTATTAGTGTAAATCTAGGTATGTATGTACTTACATATTTATTTGCGCATAAATATTAGTGTGTGTGTACATTTGCGTCGATATTTTAGTTTTCAAGCAAATTATTATTATTTATTTCATTTTATAGTTTTAATTCTTGAATAATATGAGCCTTTTATGTGTATCTTTTCTTATTTCATTTTAATTTTTTTATCTTTCTGCAAATTTTAAATTTTAATGAGCCCTGATAATGTCAAAAAAAACCACTTTATATAAAATAAATGTTTTAGTTGCAACGTATACGTGAATGGATTCACAGTAAAAACACAATTCAAAAACCTAGATACTAAAAAAAATAATTATTATAAATAAAATAATGAAGAGATAAGTAGGCAAAAGTAATAATGTAAATAAAGATATAGGAATTTAATTGGGTTAATTTTATTCTAATATATATATATATTGTGCGTTGTATATTTTCAAAGTATGCTTACTGTATTTGTATATTTCTTTTGTATTAAGAAGTGTAAAATCGTATAAGATCACAGTTAAATGAAAAGTCTAAATAAAAACTCTGCCGTTAAAATTATGATTGATTGATATTTTTGGGCATTAATAGTCGTATATATATACGGAATTTATTTCTATGCCACTCGGAAATTATCATAACGAAAGTTCTTATACAACCTTGGAACAGAAAAAGATGATGAAATGGAATCAGTAATATACGTAAAGAGTTAAAACGTGGCTAAGAGCTGTAGGCATGACGTACGAAACCGAAAGGGCCTAATTAGAGTGGCTTGTGCTAGGGCGGCGAAGGAACAATGATTTGAGGATGGGCAGGAGGAATGCTTAAGGAGGAACTAGTTATAGGAGTATTGTGTAAACAGGTGGCTTTCTACAACCCTTCCACCTCCTTGCTCGAGGAATGTATGCTAGAGGATTGGCAAATTAGAAACAGGCCGTATTGGAGAACTTCACATGTAAAGACCATCATGTGCCAATAATTTAGTTGTCTATTAGTCATGACAGAAACCATTGGAAAATCTCATTAGTATGTGACGGGTATTCAACTCCATATCTTCTTACCGTGTAAGCACTAAAGTGAATCGAACATTTAAAATTAAGAACGAAACCGTCTAATTTTTCCCAACCAGAACATTACGACTTAATAATTTTAATGACTCCCTCAATCTTAATTCTCCATTTTCGTAGCACGCATGCCAACAAACGAAAGAACATTGGTACGTATACTACGTCGTAAACAAAAAAGAAGTTAGACATGGAGCACATGGCATATGACCTGTCTTATTGTAAATCATTATGCCTGTGATAACCTTTGTCATAAAATGGTATTAAATTCAAGAAATAATTCGGTGCGTTTCTGATATATTGACTAATTTCACTAAAATGTCACTCCTAAACTGGATCACTTGATAAAAACTGGTTTGGAAATGTGAAGTGTAGAAGACTAAATATCTTGAGAATATGAGACGAAAAAATTGTCTGTTCTTTACTGATATCAGCTACTTCCACACGATCCACAAACTAGAAATAAGAGCCTCACCATTTTTTAAATAAATCATAGAAATTATAATTATAATTTATTTTTAATGTATCGCTATGTCTTACAACTGCATGAAAGAAAGCAAAGACCAACCTGAATGTATGTGCCTACGTGTTTAGCGAATATTTTATTCATGAAATGAGAAGTAGTAAATAATTTATACTCAAATATAAAGGTATCCATGCAATTAACTAGTAAATAGTAATATGCGTAAACTATCGATAAAGCAATACACGCACCATAGAATTAAAATTATCTTAGTGTTGAATTTCTTCAAAAATGGAAAATGAGTAATTGACATTGAAACATGTATAAGGTACCAATTGAATAATAGATCCTTTGAATAATTCATCGTTATGCATTTTGTTATTATCTGAACCTTACATGAGAAAGGTTGTATGGAGCTGGTATTTCGTTGGAACTGGTCACATGGGCCCAGATGAAAGATCAAGGTAAACTCATTTCTCTCAGATACACTTTTTTTTTTTTTATGACTGATGATAAAATTGGTATGATGTAACGAAGCCTGAGGCCCTTCAGCTTTGAAAATGTATATCAAATAATAACATCCACTCTTAATGACAGTGACACCTGCGACTGTTCAGTTCTCAGTATTTTAATACTTAAACGCATAGTTCTAAAGTTAACTTTAACTCTGGATTCAAGTAACGGAAAGAAGGTGGAAAAGAAAAAAATAAACATGAAAAAAGTTTCCTTTTCCTATTTTATAAGATCCTCCAATACCTTAACCGGAAACTGCCAAAGAAACAAGTTATGATTTTCTCCCATTGTTTAGGGTAGATTGGAGACGGTAACGAAAAAAAATCACCAATTTCTTTTTGAGCTGCTATATTTCCAGTCATATTTTTTTCGCCTAACTGAAATGTAATAAAACCACTAGAAGGCATGCCAGCAAATAATGTCAGAGAATGCGGACAGTTGCCCGATGACCAGCGAAGCAGGCAGAGCCACAACTGCTATCGTCACAGTTGCTCTGAGAACCTGCCGTCAATGGGTATCTGGAGCAGGTCCTGGTTGGCGTCCCATAGTTCCCAGGTAACACTACCTGGCCTTCTGCGATGAGTTACAGGTAACTCGAGAGCTAGCGAGCAGTGAGTTGAGTTTTCACCGTGGACACACCTTCGAGTTTCACAACCATTGCTGGGGGGTACTGGTTTGATATCGGAGGATCAGATATCGTAGATTAATATCCGTCTAATAACTGGTTAATGCAAGGATAAGTGGCTTCACTGTTTTTATTTATTGCATAAATTATTTATGTATTTTTAACCAACCAAAAACAAAATAAAGGACGATGAAAATACAGAAAAACATAGCAACGTCTCCAAATTAAAAAACATTGATTGAGCATTCGAAATAAATATCAAGTCAACTATCATATTAGACATGCACTGCCATGTTGCGAAAAAACTACTAAAGTAATAATGATTACAGGTTTAATCACGTTTTTGGTTTTAGATCTACTAATCAAGTCATCCAGATCTTTGATTTAGTACTCTACTCAATAGGGGAGTAAACAATAAAATTATTAATTATAAGAAATCGATTTATTATGCTTATTTATTTTTCCTGTGGTTGTTATTTATTGCCTATTAAGTAGGCAGATTGTAATTTCATCATAACAAAGTTGTTATTGAATTGAAAAAATTGGTTGTTATTATTTACAAAATTGTCTATAAAATAGAGCTATGAAGCAAATTATTATCGATACAAGTCAAACTCGGTTTGAATTAAAGATGTGAAAACGGTTTTAGTGACTTTATGTAATCACTTTAAAATTAAACGAATAATATCCAAGAAAATAATAACTTGTTAACTATTGATTAAATACAAAAAATATTAAAATTGGCTGAAACGAGTGAGAAATAACGGTTCTCTGATCAAATATTTTGGCTTCTCTCCTTTTCGCCTGCTGAGGTATGGGCTTATGATGACTATTAACTATTTGTATTGAAAATATAATCTTTTGAACGTCCACAATGTTTTTTGACCAAACAAGCTGTCTTGACAAATACATTGAGTCACAAATTCGTTCACACCAATAAAAATATTTCCGATGTTAACACTGCCAAAAAAAGTAGTATTTATTAATCCATTCAAACAACAAACATGGACAGGTTCATTAACTTTTTACCAAATCAAATTTAAATACCAGTCCCGTTTATGTGTTTATTTCTGAATAAGTTAGTGAATTATATTTCTGATTTTCGGTCAGTTTTGATTACGAATCGTACATTATTTTTTTATGTTTTTCATCAGGTATGTCTTTTTATTAGTAGCAAATCTAAAGAAAATAAATTAAGATGCTTCCACTTACAACATACATAAGTAAAATTGGAATAAATTTATAATTTATAAATCTAAACTAATATTATTTTTATAGTTTACTAATATTTAGACTGTATTAAACATTTAGAAAAAAAAAAGGCATAATTTTTCTTCTAGTCCTAGTGTATGGTATTATCAAAACGCATAAATTATAAAATGGTGAAAGCAATTGAGTGACGGTATACCATTAAGCCTGAAAATGGCATTATTATTATTTAGAGTAATTAAAAGTACTTGTTATTAAATAATCTGAACAATTTGAAGAGGCTACAAAGGAATTATTTTAAATGCATAACTAATATATGTTTAGTGCTTACTCGTCGTATCCGTAATTTCCGTCTAGAATATTCGTCACTTGGTTATTACTTAGCTCATATTTAAAAGAGCTCCGTCACAGAAAATCGAGAGAGGATCCTTCATAGCTTTCAAATATCTATGCGTCACTCGTGTGTGCCGTCTACGCATCCTAGCAAGAAGATCGTTATCCTTTAGTTCAACATTGATTTATCTTTGCAACACTTTCACGTCAGTTTATCGTACGTAGCAATCAAACGGCTATAAGAGTTTAAGGCCCTGTGCCTACTGGTCTGAAGATTATTTACTGGCATTATACTGACTAGGCAAGCGAGACTGAGCTCTGAGCCCATTCTGCTAAGTAGCTTCACGCGCACTTAACTTCTTTATACAGTGAAAACTACTGAGAATTTTCATAGGAAATCCGGCATGTCTCCGGGTGTTGTTCACAAAAAATTACTAAAATATGAAGTAATTCGTAAAAATGACGAAGAACTCAGAAGAAAAAACATAGAATTTTTGCAATTAATTTTAACTATTAATTGCAAATTTACCGCGTATTTGGCAACCAACTTAACATGATTATATAAACGAATTAAAGGTCATAAAAATTGCCCACAAAATCATGGATTCTCACAGAACCCTTAGTGAGTTTCTAAAATTAAACTTCTGTTAATTTCTTAAACCATCTGGAATACTTATTATCAAATCGTAATTATACAAATAAAAAAAGTTTTAAATGGCTACAATGAATAACTTAAAATAATCTTGGAACTTGGAACATATCATTTCTAGCCTTTATTTTTTGGAATAACTGGGTTTTAAAGGAACGTTAATCTAAATAACTTTTGAACATGGGTTTCAGAAATTCTCAAGCTCATTTTTGCACCGTTGCTCGGCCGGTACCTGAAGGAGTGTAGTCTCTATCCTCGGGCTCAGATGGAATATTATTTTATATTTTTATAATTTGTTATTATAATACAGTCAACTCTCGGTAATTCAAACTTCAATGGAATGAGAAATCACTTCGAGTTATGCATAGTTCGAGTTATACAGCTTTTTCTCTCAACCAAGTACCCCTCAAACTGATATTTTTGTCTCGGCATTGCTTAGACCACTCAACCACGCATTCTTCAACATCAGGTAATACCATGTCTCTTTCGCATTCGTTTTTCTTTTGCATAAAAGAAATACTTATTACCAAATAAGCCATCTTTTCCCAGCCTTTGAAGTTCTGCTGCAATCTTGTAATTGTAAGACATTGTTCCAATTGTAACAAATTGTAGACAGGGTTTGCAAGGGATACCAAAATTAGTGGCAATGTTTTTTTTTCTTCTGCTTTCCATCACATACAGCTTGGATAATTTTAGGTTTCTTACGTACATTGAGATATTTTAATTTGCGTTGACTCATTGTTAACGCACACACTACACTTGTGCCACAGGTGGCTGATCGTAAAAAGAGAGGGAAGACTCAAGCGACACGTTGAAACCTGCATGTTTTGAATAACTGCCTGATTGTGGAATATTACTATTACAAAACAGTTTTATTGTCTTTCCACAACTTATAACTTCTTCTTTAATGTAATAGCGCTTTCAACAGCTCTATGCTGTCATCTTCAGTTATGTCTACAATAAAATAAATACAAGTCCAATAATAAAAACTTTTACCTGCGCTTGTGGAAACTAACTAATTACTATTATTATACGTAACAATGGTTACTTATTTTACTATTATTATACGTAAGAATTTTTGATTGTAGTAGAATATAAGGACGATTTCTTAGAGCTGTCGAAAGCGCTGTTACATTAAAGAAAAGCTTATAAGTTGTGGAAAGAAAATAAGACTGTTTTTTAACTGCATGTTTTAGGAAGGCATAGAGGAGTGGGGTGATGCGTGAAGCTGGCACGTAATTCATCGACAGCGCATCCCCAACATCCATAAATTTGGCTTTCAAGTGGCAAAGGTAAAAGCTCGTTCTTTTGACTTATAAATGCAATTATTTCGAGTTATCCTCTTATTTTTTTCGACAAGGTTTTCTCAAGAGAATAAAAACAAATTCGTTTTATCATAGAATTCGAGTTACAGAGTTTCGAGTTATCGATAGTCGACTGTATGTTGTTTAAACGCTTAAAATATTAAATGACAATTTGTATCATTAATTCAACCAGCATCCAAGTATGGACTTACAAAATATAGACAAAGGACTGAGTACAAGTAAAGCGTTCATTTTCGGACTCGGCAATCATATAAAAGTCACCCCTAAGTATATGAACTCTTAACAGCCATATGACATTATAAAAAGAAAAGAAAAAAACAGATATAGAGGTCGAAGCGGAGAAAGAGAGAGAAGGAGAGGGCTGTGGCTGGTGCACACTTCCGTGTAAGTTCACCCACTTCCGTCACCGCCTCAGATTTATCTCACGAGACTCTCTGACACCATTCCGTCAAACAGGGTGTACTGCACCACTTGGAGGCAGGGTGTGTTCAAATTGGACGTTACTGTCATAACATCCGCTGAGAAGACGGTTGGCAGATATGGGTAGCCAAATGGTTATTGCACTTAAATGTCAAATCAGCCCATGTTCAGACTGGTCTGGAGGGTACAGAAACTATTTCAGTGAAGGTACAAACAAGTGATTCCAACAGTTAATTTCAGCGACAAATAGTTACTTATTAATAGTACTAATATATAATTCTTTAGACTCATTTTAAAACTCAATTTATTTCATGTTTCTTTGGTGTGATTTCCATTTGTTTGTCCACAGTTCGTTAAGTAATTTTATTAATTATTATTTTTTATAACGTGTGGCATATGTTTACAATAACATATCATTATTTGAGATGTTAATTATAAATGAGGGAGATCAACTATTTATTATACTTATAAACCAAAGAAAAAATATAATATCAGAGCCAAAAGTCGGGCCTCCTCTTAAGGTTATCGGACTTATCTTATGGTCAGTCGTTCTTCAACCCGAGCCATCCCAGTGAACTGTTGATTTGGGTTATTGCTTTCGCCCATAGCTCCAAATCTTTCTCAAACCACATGTGCACAAGGTTCGATTTAGCTGGTAAAAGGAGAATCGTAGGCTCATCATCGAGCACCTGCTTGTAGGATCGGGCAACTGCTGGCTATTTTTCCATATTTGTTATTTGGTTGTCCTGGGCTCCAGTAGGTATAAGTGAGTAGGATCATATTGTACAACTATTGATTATTAATATTTATTACACCATAAACTGTAATGTTTAATATTTAATTCTAGATTGACATTTCAACTATTCTCAGATATGGTTCTTACGTTTTCTTTAAGCTCCTTAATAGAACGGCTTATGCAGGCAAGGAAATTAACTCACAATGGACTATGGATAAACACTATTATTTATTATCATTCGACCTTGGCAATAATAAACATAAGTATACAAAGTACTAAATTGTTTATTTTTTTATTAACCGAGCCCACGCACACTCCCAGCTAATTACCTTTCTGCTTATGTATTTAAAAACAAATGTCCTCCATGAAGGAGTTACGAATAACCGTCTCTATGAATTCGCTTAAGGAATATTTATTCCGAGCAGTAATGGAAAAAAATAGTATACATCCCAGCTGTTGCCCGATTCTTTAAGCAGGTGCTTGATAATGAGCCTACGATTCTCATTTTACCAGCTAAATCGTACCATGTGCGCATGTGGTTTGAGAAAGATTTGGATTAAGTGGGCGAAAGCAATAACCAAAATGTCTGATGTAGTAGCATGGTGGCCTGGAATCGGACGGCAGAACTTGTTTTCAAGGCGGATCCCTCAGCTTTCTAGTCTCGTAAATACACGTTCAAAACTCAGTTTGTTATTCTCCCTTTAAGCGCATTATACAGCAAGTATCGATCACTTAAGGCAGATTATCGATAGCGACAAATTTATCTCGATTTATTACTGGTCAACTAGTGACTACGTACACTCCTGACAACCGGCATGAAATCGCCCAAGAAGGAGTTGCCATTTGTCTATCCTAAAACTGTTCCAATCTACCAGATGTTATAAAAGTAAATATCACACATTTAGGATGCTCATTTGAAATAACATGGTTCGTTACATCAATCAGTATTTTTTTGGAATAGCTTAGTATTTTACACCGAGAACTACAGCTGAGAAAGTTGTGCACACCTTTAGGCTGATCATACTTACGCAGTAGTTTTCTAATCATGGAAGGTAGAAAATGATTCGAAAACCCCTCAGCAAGCTCCTCACCCCAACATTTGATTTGATTTTTACCTTTTAATTTTGCCGGCTCAGTACGCAAACAGAAAAAAATAAGTCTGTAAAAACGATTGCTCGGCTAAGAATAATGACCAGTGAAATGTCCACATGTGACAAGACCGTTGTGGAACAGAGCCACTGAATACCCGACGATAATGACGTGACCACGCCGCAGGGGAACCGGACCTCCTGACACACATCACCAAAAGAAAACCACATTACCAAAGAGTGACTTCAACTGCTAGCCCCTTTCTTCCATTCTCCCAATGTCGGGCATAGCGCACCCTTCCAAACGGTAATTTCCACATCAAGCCGAGCAAAAGCATTGTACGAGCGACGTACATGAATAGAGGATAGGCAAGATAGAATACGGTCATTGCTACATTAAACTGAGCCATGACGACCACGTGATGCAACTCAAGCAAACAATATACAATAAATCACATAACATAGAATGAATTAAAAACATCAACGAGGGTTATGAGTTTGTTTAGATTTTAAATGATTTTGTACTTATTATTTCTCCCTAGGCATGTATGAGTTTTCATGAAAAAACAACCCATCTACTTGTGACTACTGGTCACGTACCTAGTGGGGGCGTCATGTTCTGTCCGGATGGAACATGTTATGGGACGACATTGCTTCATATTGTTGTCTAAATTATATAAAAATAAATAATATAACGATTATGTTATCGACAGAATCAATAATAATAAGTATGGATTTCAACAAAAATGCGTGCTGACACCGGTGGTTCGTCTAATCGTCGCTGTTTTGACACTTTATCAAGGGGACACATAAAACACGTTCACTGTAAACTTAAAATTGGCGAACATTTGCAAACCCCTCTAGATTTTGATTAAATCAGAAAGCACCGAAATCGGGACCGTTCTAGGTGGGGCATCAATGCTTGTGACTAGGATAATAAGATCAATAGAGCCCCATAGACACCATTATCAAATTAGGTGGTTCCTTGGCAGGCATACTTTCAGGATCCAGTCGTGCTATGGCGATAATATAACTGATTTTTCAACCAATAGAATGCTCTGCAGTATAGAGAACACTTTTAGCATAACAATGAGGCAATTTTTTTTTTCTCATCTGAAAGTTACATTACGAGAAGGGAATGTCCAGCAATATCACAGGTCACACTAATCATCTCTCGGCTTGCATAACGGGCACAAAACAGTTGAAAAGATGAGAGAGAAGTGTCGAGATTCCATCCGTAGAAACGTTGTTTTTTTTCCTGGTGATGCCACGTGTTACCTATGCCTATTATCTGCTCTTCCTCGAAATAAGATAAAACTAGGAAATGTACAATACGTAATGTTTTTAACGCCTGGATGTCGGAAGAGCAGGAGAGAGCGCTCAAATGCGGGAGCTGCCTCGGTAATAACATGTGAATATTCCACGTCCGAGGAACGATCATTTAGCACATTCCATTAGAGAAGAGATCTTCTGGCCAGTGAGAGTGTTCCTTTGTAAATTGAAGTCTTCATGCTAATATCGTCAAACACTTGAACCGTCACGCTCGCTTTCTCCGGTCGCTTCTGCTTGGCAAAACAACTTTTATTTTCAATCAGCCTTCGTTTTGTTTGCCAGAGCTAAGTAGGCTCAAATACTTGTTTGTGGTTTCTAGGATAAATATGCCAATGACAAGCCTCTTAACTGGTTGCTAAACTACGGTTTCTAATGGCAATGGGCATTCAGGGGACGAACTCATGAATAGGGTGCGCAATAATATGTTTTTAAATATTTTTCACCGAGCCTAGTTTGACTTATTTTTTTATACAGGATATTTACCTGTATTGCCTTATTTGCACCATTAAAATAAGTGTATAAAATTTATACTTTGACTTGGGGCTTCTTGTTGAGATAAGTTGAAAGCGAATCATAAATTTATTCGTTAAAGTTGTCATTGGTACTCGGCGGCTCTCCCATCTCTACGTCGAGTTAAGGTGGCTGAAGAATCACCCTCCTTCCATGTATATATAATATACATACTATTTCCTACCCGCGGTTTATTACCATCTATCCTCATCGCCTTCTTTATATATACAGTATTGTAAAGATCAAATCCTCAATATACTCCCGGAACACAAGATATTCTTTGCATCTATTCCATTGTTCGCCATATATATCAAGATGTTTGGCACCTTCCTGTGTTTTTACTATTGTTTGTTTATCTTGTATATTATTTTTATCGCATTAATAAGGTTTTCATTTAATGTTGTATTGTACTTTACTGACTTCTTCATAGATACATTTTTTTAATATTTCGTTCCATATATGTCTTTATACCTACTGCAGATAAACAATCTTTATTTTATTTTATTGTTTTTTTTTCTTACACATTATTTCACTTTGTAATTTTTCTTTATTATGTAATAGTTATTTTTCCCCCCAGAGAAATGAATTCGTTAACTATACGTCGTTATTTTTTATGGTTAAATTGGTCCCAGAATATTTTTTTTTTCCTGTTCTATTCTAACTAGAGAATCTGCTGTCAATATAATTTATAATAACCAATGTTACTATGGTTGAAAGAATACCCAGTGGTATGTTACGTGCTCACATGAGGGCGTATTACCTTCGATTACTTTTAGAACACATAAATTGAGGTGACAAACATTTCCTCGAATACACTTTTATGTTCTTTTCTTTAGTTATGGACAAAAAGTAATGTGGAACACAAATAGAGGGAGAAGTATTATCTCCAGAAACAATTAAATTCAATGAAAACTACTATAGTACAAGACAAATATTGGATCGCAGAAAACTATGCGAGTTATAATAAATCATAAAGAAATCAAAAGTTGAGTTTTTACTTTTACTTGATGGGGAAATCTCTTATAAATAAAAAAAAGAGAGAGAAAAAAGGTCATTACTAAATGACTCTGACCTTGAGAAGGGAATGGACCAGACTCCATTTAAATTATCGGCCGTATTAAGCCGATAAGTGTAGTGTGCACAGAGTTCCTGAATTTCTATCTTCCTTCTTTGAGGCAACTGCTTAAGTTTTAGTTCAACACCAAAGCCAACTAGCTCAGCAATGCACACAAATCCACGTACGCTAGCGATTATTCAATGTCAACGTAACTGCATTCATCGTCGTATTTTTTTTTAATTTACAATAATCAGCCATAAATATATCATATATCATCGATAGAGTGAACAATTTTTGATTAAAAATGTCTAGCAGTTTTTTTTAACGATTCTTAGTAAGTTTTTAAGAAACTTGAAAGGATAAAAGTATCTCTGACTATTATTGTCACCACTTTCATATTGTCATTTTCACTTTATTTCAAATAAATTAAAAAAAATCAATTCAGTTAAAGGATAAAAAAAATAGCATCTAATTATTAGTGGTGCATAAAAAAACCTTTGGTTTTATAGTAATTGCCAAAGTGTTAGCCTAATTGGAAGAGCACCTGACCCATTCCAGCTTTGTCAGTTGATAGTTTGGCAAAGAGATGTTTAATTTTAATTTTTAAAGTGTTGACCAAGTGTAGACCGATCACGGAAAGTATAGAAAACAAATTAGCAGAAGAAATGTCAGACTTAATCCGATAGATTGCTTTCAAGACGGCTTTTAACACGAGCTGTCTCAGTTTTATAACTAATGCTCCAAGGAATATAAATAAATACTTTCATTTTTCCTCTATTTCAGACTAGTGGCAACAGAGATGTTCTGTTTCCATTTTCGTTGATATCCACACCGATGCAAGTCTACAGCTACTAGCATTAACAAGGGATGAGTTTCCTAATGAATTATAAAATCGGCTGCTAAAATAATTTAAATGACAGTTTTAATCACTTTTGGTAGTTAGTCCACTAACGTCGTATCACAAATATACACATTAATAATGAAGGCCTAATGATCTTTACTTTGATGCCCTACTCTTAGCGATAGAAAAATATTTATTTTTGAATCCCAAAATAAATAATTATCGACTGCTTTCATGCGGATGGAACTGCTTTCATTTAGCATCGGTAGGGCTTAAATTGGGGCTAGCATGATAACTATCATGCTTTTACAAAAACCCAATGTTTGAAAAAACAAAACACAAATTATATATTGGTTTCCATCATAGGTTAGGTTAATTGTGGGCTATTCATATTAATATATATATATATACCTCTGTCTGGTCTACCCACAATTTTTTTTATGGAAATGCAAGCGCTTTCGGCGCCTATTCTATTATTTTCAAGTTATAATTAAATTGATAGAATATAAAATAAAAGTTAAAATAAATAATAATTAAAGTGAAAAGTTCAAATAATGTCTCTAATTCTCAGGCAGTCAGACATGATACTGTTGAGTAAGAAAAGGAGACATTACTTAAACTTTTCACGATAATTGTTATTTATTACAACTTTCATTTCATATTCGTTCAATTTAATTGTAAGATACTAGACAATTATGAGACAACCAACCACTCAAAGCGCTTACTATAGAAAATAATGTTTTTTGTGAATACCAATTATTTTTTTTCATATCCCGTTTATTAATTTTATATATTTACCGATATAATTAATTATTATTTTTTTTTTTCTAAATTTACATATACATGTAGTTTTTACCCTCGGTAGACTCTCACTACCTTCCTGATTCCACCCGCCTCCTTTAGGCATACCCCACCCTATATCATTCTCATACATCCTTCAAATGGGGGACTCCCCTTAGTGAAAGGCACTCATTAGCCCAAAGTAATTTTCTCACATCCTATTTTATAAGTTTAAGAGCTAAGGAAAAAAAAAAAAAAAAAAAAAAAAAATTTCTAAATCCCTTCAATTTAATACAATATGTGAAAATGAACAAAATCAATGAACAAGAATTGACAGTTTTCTCCTCATTCTGCTATGCGCAGATGCATTTGAAGGAGGTAGGGTTACATAAATCAGATTGAGGTTAAAACTTGTAACATGAATACATTACAAGGTGATGGGGCTCACCTTCAGTTTAAAAAGTTAATTAATTATTATTTATTTTTTTTTTTTTTTCAAAGCTCTCAAACTTATAAAAATAGGAATGTGGGAAAAAATAAAGGAAAATATTTTAGGCTGATAGTGCCTTTCACTAAGGGGAGTCCCCCATTAGAAGGATGTATGAGAAGGATATAGGGTGTGGAATGCCTAAAAAGGCGGATGGAATCAGGAAGGTAGTGAGAGTCTACCAAATTAATTATTAATTAATCAATCATATACTTATACTCGGATACTTAATTACATTTCATGGGTACGAACACATTTGGTATTTGTTACTTACATCAAATGGAAGCAATTTGTTAGAATTCAAGTCTCTTGCTTGATCACAAAGACCAGTACAGGCAGACAATTACATGAATGATAAAAAGGTTTTCTGGTCATAAAAAATCAACCAAAGCATAAAAAACCACCATGTTGAAGCTACCGATTTTTGGATTATTTTTTTTTTACAAAGAACATTTCGACACACGTTTCGCCTGCTGGCTTCCCCTAGACACGAAGAGATACCTGGAAAAGGGTTAAGAGCCGTTCGAGAGAGGACAGTTATACATGTCGGATACCGCTTGTGCTATAAAACCTGATCAATAGCCAGTCAGGGACGTTCGCAAGGCAAGCCAGTCGGGTGGCCTGAGCCTCTGGTGGCACCTGGAGTTTCACCTGACCACTTTTACGAAAGGTCTCACCATTACAAATTAACATCATTACGTACTGGCGAAACCTTATGTGTGTTCGGAGTTTATGAATTAAATGATATTTTATGTACATTAAAAGAATAATTTCGTTTCCGGTTCAAGGAAAAAGGCGTTTTGAGAGGCGTTTTCGTGGGTAGAATATAATTTATTCCGAGTACATGCGTTATAGGCATGCCTACCTATTATCTTCAAGGATATAACCATTTTTAAAAATATTTTTCCATGGTCAAGAAATCTGTTAAAAAATAAAATATTGTGTGTGGGGGAACTACGCCTGTTGCTGCTCCATTTGGTTGAATGATTCATAAAAGTTAACATTGTTCAAATTAAAGGAAACATTTGCTGTAGAAAGAGGGCTCAAGCTTGGCCAATCATGCATTAAATTCACAATAGAAACCAGGAAACTGGAGTATGATAAACTTTGACAATCAAATCAGTTCAATACGAATAGATCAATAAAGCAATAGTTGTCTTTTAATGCTGCAAAACTAGCAAGCATTACACTAAAAAAATGCTTGTTTTACTAAAATATTTTGCTTACTAACGACATCAATAATTATACTGAAAACATATGCATACCATAAGACCAATTACAAAATTAAGAACATCCTGAAATTATTCGTCCAAAATAGCACCATAAGAATAAATCCAATTGAGAAATGATATGTAACTTGAAAACAGACGAAGGCGTAATACACAAATGCCCTATTAACAATAACATTAGAAGTTTTTCCTGCCAGAATACCTGCATTCCCTATATTATAATTATATCACGTCAATAATAAAAATAAGGGACATTGACATGAAATGATAATAATAAATTAAAATAAATATAAACTTTCCTAAACTGCATATAACTTTCACGAAGGTATATGATATTGTGACTCAAATAAAAATAAATCTGCACACAGAGCTATAGCCTTGTAAAAAATTAAATAATAAGAATGATTATTACTATAACAGAAAACAAAATTTAAAAGTATGTCACCGAGAAAGCAGTGGAGGAACAAGGCGAACATGACTCAAACCACCCAAATTAGGTTGATTTTATGACCGACCTAAATTACTTAATTCTAAGGAATTATCTACTAACCCTGTTATTTCTCTTTTATTTAATTAATAATATTCATTGTTCGAGGGTGAAAGATTTAAAGTAATTTTTGGAGTAGGGGAGAAATATAATAATTTTGTGAAGATAATAACAGAGTATTGGTTCAGTCAATGAAAATAGAATTATAAACCTATAAAAAAATCATAAACTGTTGGATCTTGTCTTCTAATGTATAAATTGTAAAGTCATTTTTTGGATGTCAGTGGAGACTAGCCTGGAAATTTGAGTTTCATACACACCGTCCTAAACATTCTTTGCGTTGACGACTACATTAGGACATTAAACAGAAACTGTTCAACTCAAACAACTTAACTCAAACCCACAGACACAAGAACTGCTTACTACTATCTTAGAATACATCGGCTTGGGCAGCTTCTAAACTAACAAACATAAGAAATATTCAAAACCTAGCTTCAACATCATGGCGCGTGAACCGTTGCGCGTTGTTTCCCACTATGTCAGTCGTGATATTTTACTATGTTTACAGTTCATTCGTAGGTTGCGACTAGTCACAGTTGTGAAAAGTAAAAAAGAAATCTTATAATACTGGTTGCAATAAACATACAACGGTACGTGGCTCTTTGGTACGTGGCCTTTGCTTCCTTTAAAGGCCAACACTTTCTGAGAACGCAAATAAAAATCAGATATCGTGTTTCAATCGTTATTTCTAGAACAAGCATTTAGTGATTTATATTATGAATGAGATCTAAATTGAAATTATCAATGAACATTCGGGTTGAAATCCAAAGTTTCATTTATTTAACATTCCCTTGTTGCAAACCAACAGGAAATATAAGAAGAAAAATAAAAGTGATGAGCGTAGGTACTGGTTCTCTAGCATACGAGTTTTGCTAATCTGCTGATCATCTTTGAAGTTATTTATGATTAGAACTTCATACCTACTTCCGATATTATGGAGAGATATACCTGCATCTTATCCAAATATGACAACATGAAAATAAATTCAAATACATTTGACTCCAGTTTAAATAAAAACGGCTTTAAAAAATAGATTTAGGCATTGGGAATGGACAGTTCATACTATTTATATATTTATAACTGTAGTTTATAATTAATAATACTTCAGAGATTTACTGTTTTTATTCTTATTCCACCGCCATTAATTCATGAACAGTTTACCTGTTTATGTTATTAAAAAAAGTAATAAATAAAAATCAACATCTGATAGAAAAACAAAATTTAGTTAGGTAAGAGTGGATGAGAATGAATCTGAGTGTCTCCCAGTTGGCCTTGAAAACCTTACATGACGTATCTCGGCTTAGCTTGTTAATAAACTGGAATTATTTCAACATAAAAAGTTAACATATACAAACCGCTTACGAGATTGCTGGTCCACAGATCAAAACTGACTTTACTCACGAAAGACGCCATTGTATTTTTACCGGAACTGTGTTACTAAGCAAAGCACATCACATTCCAACGGGCCTTCCAGTATAAGATGAATATGAGCCTAAACAAACAAACGGTCGCGAGTTCATTGTTTGTCGTGGGTCTACAAAATATGTATAAGAGCTTGTCAGGAGATCGGCTTCAGTTTAGAGAATGGAGAAAAATAGTGACAATGTCGATAAATTTGATAAAAACCTAAGAACTCTTTATCATTAACGTAAACCAATTATCCAGCAAACCCTTCAACTCGTTTCAAACTTTTGTACAATTTATAACTTCTACTAGTACCTCAAGAGTTACACCCTCGGTAGACTCTCACTACCTTCCTGATTCCACCCGCCTCCCTTAGGCATTCCACACTCTATATCCTTCTCATACATCCTTCAAATGGGGGACTCCCCTTAGTGAAAGGCACTCATTAGCCCAAAATAACTTTCCCACATCCTATTTTATAAGTTTGAGAGCTAAGAAAAAAAAAAAAAAAAAAAAAAAAAACTCAAGAGTTATTTACCGTACAAAAACAAACCATAAAAAAAAAAAAGAAACAGTGAAGTAAAAAGTCTTGTACAATTACGGTTTCTTTAGTGATGCGAAAATTATTTTAGCGGTTGTAATCTACATAAGTCGTAACACATTAATAATTATAATTCCAAGGCCTAAATATGATAGAAAAACGGTTTTTTTTTTTCAACAACCGGGATCATTTTAACTTAACAAATCAACGACCAAAACTTTACAGATACAAGCCGCTTACAATACTGCTGGTCCACAGATCAAAACTAACAAGCCATTGTGTTTTGACTGAAACTGCGTTGGCTACAAAAACCGTCTAACAGTCGGAAATTTCATCAGAAACTACCTTCAAAAAAACTACCAATGCCCCTAACTATGCTTCCTACTTTACATTCTGACCTGCGTATCCCATTTCTCGTTTCCTTAATTAAAAAAAGGCATAAGATTTTCCCACTTTAACTGGTAGTACGAATCCCCTTCCCCATGTACCACTTAACTCTATCCACCGTCGAAAGAGATCTTGACCTCGAGATAGTTAACCTCTGACGTTCACAGAGCCATCTGCTCCTTTCTCCTCAATTATCACTCACTTGCTCACTGTCCCTAACTAATTTACTAACTGCTTCATCTGACAATTTTATCTATATACCTCTTTCGGACAGTTGTGTACCGTTTGGTGCGACCGCCTCGTGCCAAATTTACCATCAAAACATTGCAAAATGTAAAACAAAAAGAAAAAAGTGAAACATTTTGCTGCTGTTAGGAATCTCACTTCTTTAAGCTAACTAATATTTAACATTTTTATTAAAAAGTTACCAGCATTCATTGGTTTATCACCTGAAGATGACAATTGAAAGTACTTAAGCGAAAATAAATAATGCTGTAGGAAGACAACGAAACAACAAAACCCATTTTGAATAAAGTTTCCGAATGTTTTACGGTATGGCTAGTCACATTTCCATGGTCTGTTTGTTAAATATGCGATAACCTGCGAGTTCCATGTCTAACGTTGGTTTTGTTCTGTTACCAGCTATATCGAAAATAGTAAACATACAGCAAATAACCTAAACATTAACATACCTTGTTATTACCGTCAAATTAATGTTCAGCATCTGTATCTGAATTAGTTATTTATTTACATAATTTAAATGCATAATATTATGATAAACCATTCGATTAATGCATGCTGACTGATCGGGAACTACCGTGACCAGTAGAAGACTTGATGTTGCAGGAATAAGGAGAGAGAGAACAGGAAGAGACTTGCATTAGTCCTTGCAAAGCGGGGTGTGGTTTATTTCTTGCTAGGCCAGGCCTGGTTTTTAGCCACAACGGTTACCCAACAATTCCGTAGCGCGGCTCTCTGTCCAACGGAACGGTGCAAATGGACCGTAGTATTTCATTATTGTCCCTTCAGGATTAAAAGGGGAGTTACGGAGGATTGAAGACGTTATGGAATTTTCGTCACTTTCCACTGACAGCAGCGGTTTCCTTTATTTCCGTGAGAAAATGAGTAAATTTCATTTTTTTTTTTTTCCACAGAGACAGTGGTATTTAATGAGCGTTCCGTGCTATTGAATTAGTCCTGTACGGTCGGTATCGCATGATCCGAACTGCAGTGTGTCCGACTCGACGAAATAAAAGAGTTCTTCACGGACGAATTCTTCCGGAAAGAAAACTTCTCTCCATTAGTTGTCAGTGATTCAACGAGTCAAAAATTTCGATCGTGCATCATACAACGCATCACATTCCAACGTACCATCCAGTATAAGGGGAAAATAACAAACAAACATTGGAGAGTTCATTGTTTGCCGTTGGCATACAAAAACAGTACAAGAGTTTGTCAGGAGATTGATTGGCTTAGGTTTATAGAAAGGAGTTGTTCAGTTTTCATAAAATTAATACTTACTATGTCGATATGTCCATTGATAAATTTGATTTAAACCTAAGAACTCTATATCATTAACCTAAACCAATGTTCCAACACACTCTGCTACTCATTTCAAAAGTTTGTATAGTTTATCACTTCTACTAGTACCTCAAGAGTACTAGTACAAAACTTACAAAAACAAACCCTACAAAAACAGAAACAGTGAAGTAAAGTGTCTCGTACAGTTACGGAAAATTATTTTAATGGTTGCAATCTACATAAATCACAACATATTAATAATTATAATGTCCGAGACCAAAATATGACAGAAAAACGTTTGTTTTTTAAATTGCGAATAAATTACTGACCATTCATAATTTCTCATAGGATTGCTATATTTTTAGCTAGAGAATCGTAGAAAATATCATGCTTAACAAAAAACACGGTTTTGTTAATGTTGGAAACACAGTGTTAATGGCACTATGTCTGTACTATGGTTATGACATGATTTATATGATCAAATAGGACTTCCGTTAAAATTTCCCGGACGAACGGGGGGCTCACATTGTGTTAAAGACAAACCGGAGTGAAAGCACAAGTTTTCAAAATCCAACATTATTTTCCCCCGTATTAAAGACATTACGTTATTCATTTTAAGCCCATTTGTAGAACCAATTTCTGACAAATAAAATAAGGTAGTGTGGTGATCTATTTACTCTTGAATCTGTTTATGAGAACAATGGGTGTTATCATGGTCCATAAAGTCTTATATCCTGAGCGTCTGTGGCTCTCGTACTATTGGTCAGCCTCCACCGGCTTTTATCCGGTAACGCGGCTGATGGAGGAGCTTGGCTGACTTCCCCTTTCGCACGCAAGGGAGGTGACAACCGTGTGGATTTGGGAGGTCTCTGGGCTGTTTGTAAATACTGTATGAACGAGCGAGTGAATGAAGAATTGTAAATATGGTCTGAATGAGCACATTGATCGCAATTACTTATTGCCCAATAAGGTAGATTGTAATTTTATGTATTTTATTAAATATTTTTGATCATCAAAAGTCTTACTAGAGAAATTTGAGTCGACATTTTAATAAAAAAAAGTATAGTCACACCCACTTCAGAATACCAAAATAATGGCTGATGCAAACAAGCCTAACTCTTCACTCATTACTCTGTGCCCTCTGCGTTGGGAACCTGGGTAGGCCTTATCACTTTTGACTTATCATCAATTTTCATTATAGTTTAGTTTACATTACTGGATCAATGGGTTCTGTACAACTAGCATAAAACTAATATATAAAGTTGTCCTTCCCTTTTATAATTAGAATCCAATCGAAGTGACTTTAACCGCATCCGCGTACTAAATGTTTGGTTATTTACGCCTGAATGAGTGATTCAGTCTAAAACATACGGAGATGGAGACGTGAAAGTTTTCTCAACTGTGTGTGGTAAGAGAAGAGAAAATTGTTCGTACGCAATAACAGTTCAGCGATCAAGTGAGCAGCTTAATGGATTAGAAAATGGAAAGTACATCTCACCTTTGATACAAGTATGTACACATAGATGTGCACCTTTCAACATTAACATATCGTCTCCTTTTTTTTCGTTTAAGTCGGATTCTTCAGTAATTCTTATGAGAAGATATGTTTCAATCAATCTAAAATTTTAATGGTATGGTCAACAACCCCTCAAAATATGCTAATTATTTTTGATTCTAGACAGTAGTAGGTACTATGAAAAAAAAATCATTTAATGTGCAAAAAAGTCGTCTTGCGAACATTTAGGGTTTTTCTAATTCCAACTCAGAGGCTATTTAAGATCTAATATTGATTTTCACCCCACAGTTTAGGACGAATCAAACATACCGAAAACAATTTTAAAGATTTCCCCAAAATGAAGTAAACTATTAATTTGTACGTTCCTATATGTTGTTTTTTTTATGTCAGTATTTTATGATGCATTGCTCCATTTTGTCATGTCTCCCCTTGAGAAGTCTAAATGTCAAGCCTTAAAACGTATCCTGGCTTTCGTAAGGTGAGCTCACGGAGTCAGATTGGAATCTTGAATTGATCAACTGAAGAGAGTCAATCCTTGCTGCCATCGACCTGATTCTCGGAATCCAATGGACCGTTTTTAAAATATAGTTGACGTTTTAAAAGACTTTTCATGTAGGTGTCAATCCCACCCTGTAATATTCGGCGTATTTCTCTCGCACGGGTGCATAAATGGACATGATAAAAATTGAACTTTCACTATAGTGACATTTCACTAAAAAAACGTTTAAGTGAGTTAAGGTAGTTGAAGTAGTCAGGTATACGTGCTAAGTGTCGAGCCCAGTGGGAGATGCTCCAATTTCATTCACCCCCCCCCCCTACATGACCTGAATAATAGCTTAGCAATAAAAAGATGTACCACTGGCCTAAAATATACAGATTTTTTTTTGATATGTTTAGATTATAACTGCGTGAGGGTGGGTTCAATGTTAGGTATCTCACTATTTTTAAGCAAGAAGGAACATGAGGCTCTATTTTCATTCCCCGTTTGTATTTTATGTAATAACGGTCGTAAAAATTCAACAAATCTGTTAAATATAACGATTAATGAATATTAAAAAAAAAATTATTAAGACCATTTATTCCCAATTTATTATAATCTTTCAATTGATTATATTATATTCCTATCAAAATTTTCTGGCTTATTGTCAGTAAGAGTAAGATAAGGGAAAGAAAAAGAATTAAACAAAATCCTAGCTCATATAACATTAAAATTAAAAGTCGTGATTGTTAACTGGTTATCAAATCGGATATAAAACCGATTTCAATGACCTTCCAAAACATTAAGTTTGTAGAGCTAGCGATAAAACTAAAATATTAAAAGCATTTCAATAGATTTTTATGTCAGTCTTTTAGCTGTTTAAAACAAAATCGTTTCGTGAAAAGAAGATTTTCAATACTTTTGGTAAAAATTAGTGAAAATAATTCACAATCATTCTCACTCATTGAGAGACCGACATGAAGTCGATCGAGATATCTCGATGTCGTTTTTTTATCTTTATAGATCCATTATGTTTAGTATTTATGCATATATATATATATATATTTTTTTCGACCACAAGACCCATTTATGCGCATATCTATACAGTAATTCTCTTGATTTTAGTTTGACAACAGAGATTTTTTAATTATTTTAACTTTTATTATTATTTCGCAGCGCTTGGAAAGAGATTAGTTAACGTGTTTTGTAGTTTTAATACTATTAAACACAGCAACTATCTATTTTATGGATCTATGTGAGCACGTTAGCGGGAAAAAACGTACCCCGAGGCTGACGGGCGTACGCGCACCCCAGTCCCACCAATTATTATTATAGAAATAAATTTAGGTCATAATTAAAGTAAACAAAATCTTTAATTAGTAAAAATTAAATTTTTTTAAAATGGCTAGGCTCTAGCCAAAGACAAGTCTATCAAAGTGAATCATCAATGTTTTCCAGTAGGGGTTTTTAATCGTTTGTTCTTTAAAACTACATTTCATTCCGTGTGACCGTTTTAAAAAAAAAAACCTATTAAATCTGGTACTGTATTAATTATGCAATGCTTGCAAGACTTGTTAGGCACACTCCACATGTTTTTCAGACTTACTGTAACCAGCCATGCAGGAAAAGGACCACACTCTTATTAACACTTGTACTCGTATTTCTGCTGAGTTTAATGAGCTGGCCTAACTATATAAATTTCTTGCACGAACTTTATAACTGACCAGATCAAACATAAATTGCCATGAAACATCGAGCGCATTGATTATTTCGCTGGGTTCTTCGTGTTTCTATTATAACAGTCATAAAAAAAATACAAGCCTGAGTCTAAGACTATGAATGATAGCATATTCAAAAACGACAGGAGCGCTCCGTGTTCTTGTAGGTTAAGACACCGTAACGGGATGTTTAAGAACAATAAAACAACTAACGTGGAAAACGTCTTTTTTGTTTCTAACATTCATCATGATTTAGTGTGTGATTTATTGAAATCAAAAAGTAGCAATAACCCTAGTTAATACATAGATCACTAGCCTCGCCATAGTTTTATTAAGATATTAATTTTTTTTCTTACTTCTATTATGATCCCAATTATAATTTTTTGCATATGTATACAAACGCAAAAAAATGTAGGAATCGAAATGTTGAGAGATTATTTCGGTATCTGGCGTGACCTCTTTAAAAACTTATTAAATGATTTTATTTCTTAAACCATCTTATCAACTTAATAGCAATTTTTCAACTAGTAAAAAATGTAAATTACTTTAAAATAATTATAATAAATTAAAACATAACTTGCGTACTGATTACGCAATTTCTATTGATTTCACTCATTTTTTAGGAATATTTTTGAAATTATTGTTTTGCCGTACTTGGTGTGGCTTTAATCACATCATAACTTTAGATGTTATGTAGCTTCTGAGCGGGGGCAACTTAAAGAGAAATCTTAAAAGTGAAATGCACTAGACAATTTTATGTTGTTGTTTTTGGCATATACGACACGTAGTAATTGTATCTTCGTAAAACACAGTTCACCCTATTTCAAGAAGTTGAGGGAATATACCTATAAATGCTGAGATAGATTAAAACATTTTTTACGATGGCTACCCTAGAACATTAAGTCGGTCAGACAGACGAAAGACTGGTTCGGGAGAATGCAAACCAGAATGAATTAGACCCTTTTTGGAGTCGACATTGAATATTTTACTTTATCACTATGTAAAAACGGGTAAATATTTGAGAAGAAAGATATGGTATAATTATTCAAATCAGTCAGAACCGACATGGCATGCCTAAGAAAACACAATACATCTCCTACGGAAGAAAACAGATCGACACAATAACACAGTAGTGGGTCACTCCTATTAACTAGAGCCCTCAACAAAAGAAAACCATGATTGGAGATGTTTGAGGACCCCTATGAGGCCGTGAGCCCATTCCCCTATGGTAATCAACCAGCCTACCACAGCTCAGCCTCTGCTGGGCCGGCTACTGGCCGCTTCGGGACCAGAGGTGCCCCGGCCAAACCATAGGCGTTGAGGTTTCCCACAACTAGACCAATCAATGCCTGTGTTTGGCACCTACCATTCAGCCTAATATATAGGCTAGTGGTGCCTAGCCACAATAGAACGTTTTCAAAAGCTTTCAACTGCTATTCTCAAGAACTCGGTTTCACTAGGACGACATAATTACTACAAAAATCATGCATAGTGTTATTATTTAATTCCTTTGATGTCATAAAACTGATTAAATAACTCTGGAATTCAAATGGATTTACTACCAAAGGTTGAGATAAAGTTACGGAAATTGCAAGAAAAAATAAATTAAACGAGATAAAATAGGTTTTAATATTTTTCTCAAGGTTACGAAGAGATTAAATCTTTTGGTGCAGTAATAAATTCTCAGGTGTTCGGAAGAAAATATTGCTCGTCATTACCTACATCGGTCAAATTAATTAAACAATTATATGAAACAAAAATATTATTTAATCAGAAGTCTGCGAAACAAAAACTACGTAAATAACATCACTTCCTCTAAGTTCTTTCAATAGCTACCTACTCTGCAATTAAATTAGTTTTTAAAACTATGTAATTTCATCTACTTAATGTAAAAAGGAATGTAATATGAAGAGATGTAAATAATATCTGGGCCTTTAAATAAAAAATAAAAAAAGCACCGAAGTAACATTAACTTCCATTACATCAGAAGACTTAAATAGTATATATATTACTTGATTGGGAGATTACGTAAAAGCACAATAATTACTAAATCAAGCTAAAGACAAATTGTAGTCGAAATTTTAGAATGCTGTAAAGCCTCCCATTAATCAATTATTCTTATTATTTTTATGTAAGTTATCATTAAGAATCTGACAATTTTCATCTCAACGATTTTATTTTCATTTAATGTTTTTTTAATTCTTCTAAATTGTTGGTTTTTCAAGATTTTTTGTTAATAAAAAGGTAAGTAGGACATGATAACCAGCCTCTCCCGAGGCCAACTGGATTTCTTCCATAATAATGTATTTCTTATATGACAGTCCCAATTTCGTATGCGCCTGCCTCGGCAATTAAAATTTAAAATACTAATTATATCCGTTATTATTTAAATATTTTATATTCTTGCATAAATTATCAATAACTTTCGCCTTATAAATATTCTTAATTGGTACGTTCTTGGCAGAACTCTCATATAAACATAAAGCTCATAGAATAAAAAAAGAGAAATGAATAATTAAAGTACATAAATACAAAAAAATAAACAATTTGCATACTTCAAGACTAAGTTGGTGACACAAGTCTGTGCATTAGATGCAGGTTTTAAGGTTTCGTTCGTTTTGTCTAAAAAACACAGACTTACATGCTGTCACACCGTCTGGTCTATGTTTATAAAGAGACGTGAAATTTCACGGACGGAGGATTTTATGCAGCAAAGGACGCGAATTAAAAAATACTGCCAACAAAACATGATCAATTGTAATTAATTACTCGACATAAACAAATATATATTTTCTATAATTCTATCATGAAATCTATTTTTGGGAGAGGTATACATTAAAAAATCTTATCGTAGCAATTCGTAAGTTGTGTTTTTAGAACTATAATCATTAAAATCCTTTACGCAACTGGAACCTTAGTTTTGAGATGCATCACGCTGAACTTTTTTCCTATCACAATTAGTAACATTTAATTACACATCAATGAAGAAAGTTACAATGAGCTTTGAAAAAATATCCTTCAATGATGTCATTCGATGCTAGTCAGTGGAACAGCAAGTCTTGGAATTGTGGAAGCATGAAGCCACGGCTGTGGGAAGCCTTCCTGTTACATCCACCATTCAAGTCTCTAACAGTCACCCAGTCCCGCTAACTTCATTTCCTGTTCTTCGGTTATATCTCTATGTCTTAATAATATTTTTTCGATTCTTATTAAACCACGCCCTGTTTTAACAGATTTTCATTTAATTAATTTGATCAATTTGATATTTCCTTAACTATTCAGTGCAGATTAGGAAAATTACAGCATGTTTGATTGGAAGATGTTAGTTTATAACATTTTATTTCATTTGTAGAAAATTAATTACATACCATGACAAACATTTGATTGTTTATGACAAGTAGAGGAGTATCGTTTTATTGATAAACTAGAATAAGTTCAAAACGGAAATATCACATAGACCACTTCTTCCTTCCCTTTAATGTTCAAAGGCACAAAGTATTTCATAATGCCTTACCTAATCCACAGGCATGTGAACTGTTAGTTTTCCCGTGTGAAAACAATTGTAACGAACTAAATTATTCCTAATTAGTTACCGTTGGTGGAAAATACATACAAAGGAAGAGAATGTTCTATATCGATATAACCTAATAACAACTTCCGTAAACCTTATGGGAATAAAACGTACTGCTCTTGACGGCAAACAATTTGTTATTTTGAAGAAAAAAATTGCAAGTATCATGAAAAATTTTCGGTTTCAACTGCAATACTCAAATGGACATAATTAATTCATGCTTGAAGAAAAAAACAGAATAGTAAGGAACGGTTAGCAGTTACGTACTGCAATCGATAATTCTACGAGACATGACTCCCCCCTCCAATAACGTACCAAAAAATACATAATAACTGACTTATCCTGACCTAAAATAGGTACACAACAGCGGTCATCGAAACCGTTTTTTATCCGATTTCTTTCCATACTCATCCATTTTTTTTTTGTTCATAAGGCACGAAAACATAATCGTTGACTGTGACTGAGATGCGTTTTAAGGCGGACTGAATTGACCTGATAAGCGATAAAATGGGACAGAGTGATCGGGATCACCCCTCGGCTTGATAACAGTGGGGAAACTTACACTGTGAATATCAAATGAAACGGAAAAATTTCAAAAAAAAACTTTATTCTGTGAGATTGTTCCCACGGAATAACAAATAGAAATGAAATAGGGAATAGACAAAAAAAATACACAACATTAAACTAACATGATTAGCTTATAAATAATAAAAGCCTATGTACATATGAGCTATCACCAAAAGATTGAAACAATAAACATAAATGAGAAGAGGTAGTATGACAATCACTTACCATTGCAAGTAAGAAAATATAGGGATTATTACAAGGGGGGCTTTAGCTTGACAGGTTGCTGTGATGTATCAAAATAGAAAATAATAATAAAAATTAAATCAAAAGAATAATAATGGCGAATTAAGAATTGTTAGGGTGGAAGTACTGGTAAACTCAAGGTTTTAAAGATTCGGAGAGTTAATAAAAGACGAATATAGAGTTCCAATTTTTTGTGGCGTGGATAAGAAAATAACGGCCACAGGAATAATTTGCGAGAAGGGGAAAACAGACAAATACGCAGGCAGAGCGGGATTTGATCGATGATTTTAATTAGAAAAAGTTGTAAAGTTATGATGGTTTTTCAGTTATCATAGTACTGAAGAGGAGGGGACCAAGGAAGTATAGCGACGGGCAGAAGGCAAATACCATATTATTATCTGAATATATGTGGGATATCCCATGATAATAATGCTCCCTCAACTACCATGACACGATTTTATCGATGGGAGAAAGGGATTTTGTGAGTTAAACACCGGATTTGCCAGAGGTTTAGCGAAACTTCACATGCCTCTAGTGCATGGGATCATCCACCTTCGTTTCATGGATGCATTGTGTACTTTAATGCTGTCTGCCTCCTAATAATCAATGTGACACAGAGCCCCATTGTGCCTCACTAGCCCGGATTCAATTTCCACTAGCTAATGACCAGAATCAATAATACTCCTTACAATATGCAGCAGGCCAACGCCCACCCTTTCAAGAGGCCCACCCGCTAATCAGCCTGTCAAAGGAGCATTTCTCCCAATGATTCATGCCACGAGAAAGTGCCTATTCTTTAATAAAGCGGATCGAAACAGGTTTTCTCTGTCGGAGTCAAACTTGAATTATTTAGGTTAGCCTGATAGAACCCAATTGGTACGGGATGAAAGCCGGCGGAATAACAAGAAGCTGACGTTTTCAAACGACAATAGAACGCCAATTAAAATCAATTTTAGGTAATTTTCACTTTCCCCGATCCGTGGTAATGGCTAACCTGCGTAGCGCCATCAGAGCGATTGCCGAATTTCAGATTCGACTGTGCTTTGAACTAGACACTCTTTTAATTTCTGAATTTTTTCCCCGTCTGTGAGACGGATGTCTGACGATCCTGAACGAATTGCAGACAATACAAAATGATTTCGTTGAATTAAACCAGAGCCTAAACGGACCGGAATTTGGACCACACTTCATTTGTTCATTGATCTGTAAAAATTTGATTGAAAGTTTTATCATGTGTATCCGCAAGTTTGTTGGTTAAAGTACTTATAACATAATGCAACCCACGACCAACCATTTGACAGTAATCACTGTTTGCATGGAGTAGTGAGAATTTTTACCACCAAAATTATATATCAATTTCTATAGTCTGTGTTAATATGAAATAGACAAAATTATGCATTAGAACCTTATGTAGCCCTGAGATCATATCAAATGAACGGAATGTTTTATAAATGTCTTCTGAAAATAAGTAACTAAAAGTATTTTATCTAATAGTGATTATCATGTAAACATACTGAAGCTCAGGTACATTTTATCTACAATATCTGAAGTTATTTAAAAAAATATTAAACGCAATAATGGCAGTATAAATGCTGGAATTGAAAATCATAATTCAACTAGTTAATAATTTTGTTTCCGTAGTATTTATATAATTGTTAATGAAAGGTTTGTATTATATGTAAACATACTAACAGTAATTGTTTTTCAGCAAAAATACTTCATTTGTTCAACCATCTTAGTCCTTTAAAATCTGTCTTTTTTTTAAAGCTATTGAAATAGACCGGAACGGCATAAATGGCATTTCTATCATTGCCTCATCAAACCTTATTTTTAGAATATGTTTACGATTCATTATGGGTTATGTTTTTTTAATTTACCTCTAACCATGAGAAAAATCTAAAGATTAAAGCTTTAACAGCTACTGAGCTTCAACTTGGGTATTAAAACAGCGAAAACACACCAATTGGTTTCAAGTCTCATTTTATTTTTTCATGCTTTCATTGTAGGGTTTATAATAACACATAATGGAATATGTCAGTGAGGTTTAAATACGATACTATCATTACAACATCTGCTATTGTAGAACATATATAAAACTAGACAGACAGGCGGTTGAAACAGATTTGTTTAACAGTAAAGCCTCTCCCTTTGGCCCATGTGATAGAATCCAAACGAGTTCTTGCTAGTTTCATCACAACCATCCTAAATAGGAAAGCAAATATACAATTCAAGGAGAAATTCTTCCTAATCCACCAGTTAACAACTGTCTATCTTCTTATATATTATATAAATAAGTGTTTTTCAGGATCGGTGATATAACCAAGATGGTAAGATGTTTCGGACTGATGCGAGTACGCTCAGTTGCCTGCTCATACACTGTGAGCCGATTATCACTTTGTATGTACCCACTTTATCTGCCCACAGTTTATGATAAGTAGTGCTCTTGAGCGGGGGTAGTTGCCCGTGTCTTGGTTCTCTCCCACAGGATCCATGCTAATTATCCTGCAGTACACGTTCCTTCAGGAATGCCCTTTTCCTTATGTTGGATTCCAATGTGAACAAAAGAGCAACCACTTTTAGAAGCTTAAACAGAGAAACCGAGTATTTCGATTCATTCTCAACCATTTACTCGTACAGAAAATAAATGATAAACCAGTGAGTGAGAAAATTTTGCGTAAATAATAGTAACAAACAGACAGTCATGCCTCTCCATATGAAGGATTATATTGATATCATTTTATTAAAATCCAGTTCCTCCGGAGTCGTGGCAGGTGAGGTAAGCCCGGGTAGTTATTGATGGAATTGTCTTGGTGGGAGGTATATCTTTGGATGTGTGGATTTCGCAAGTTTGTGGGTCATTTTGACATACCACCACTTCTTGAGGTGTGCCAGTGATGCTCGTCTGTATAACACAGTTTATACATCGTTTAAAGTCTGTTTTTTTAATTGCTTGTGACGCTAGTCGTTCATCGAGGGTCAACACAAAGTACTTTATAGTCTCCAGTAACTAATACCTGAACAGAAAATATTTTATAGTTTGGATTTTGTTGAAAATCATTCAAGCATAGCTTTAAGTCAATTTTGGACACGTTTTAGAGTACATCGAAGAAGTACATAGAATTATCGAAGCGCTAATCTGGCGTATCCAATAAAATATGAAATACTGGTTTATCGTTTGAAAGTTGATTATCCGGCTCCATTCAAAACCCACCAACTTATTGCTAGGAACCCAATCTGCTTCAAGGATATTTGGGACTCCTTGCGTTATGCTCTCTCAGATCCCCGTTATTCTTTCTTCACTATGTGATCTTAATAATTAAGTGTGAACAAGTAATTAGAATGTACAAATAAACATAAGTTTGTAGCCGGTCGAATAGAGCTAGGGTGAATAAGAATGTGTAAAAGTGGCAGAGGACGTTTTAGAAAGGGCGCCGAGTCACGTTCTGGAAATACGAAGTCGGCCCGCTCTGAAGAGGTCCTGGTGAAAGGATGCACACTCAATGTCCTTACTGCCACAGATCCCTTACCTTCCTCTCCTAGCCTCATAGAATTCCGGCTCAGGCTAAACTCTTAGCAAATGCAAGGGGAGGACAAATGATTTAAGGAGAAATAGTAAGAATCGTGATGGTGTCTTAAGCAATTAAAAATGGACCACAACCGTTTTATGAAAGGCCTAAAAGAAGTCCGGTAGAAAACTCAGCAGTTTCATACAACGTTGCAAGCTCTCGTTAGTATCGTTGAATACTTATATTTTCTTCTCTTAGCTCCAAACTATTTTCGATAATTGTCTGATTTACAATTAAATTATCTGGTATTATAATTATCTGATGTAGAATTCTATACTATTAAATAGTTCTAAATATTGATGAGTTGTAGGGGATATATCCCCCTTATAATAACTAAATCCTATAATAACATAATAATAAACAAAAGGGTTGCTCGATAAAGACATAAGAAATCATAAAAAATAAAGAATTTCACATGATTTTGAAAATTGTGAACGGTTTCACAAATTACCTATTCTTTATAATGAAGTTAGAAGAATAAAGAAATGGTTTTTCAGTAAAACGTGAAGGCACATATTTTTCCCCCCTCCCAGGTATAAATCATACCAGTAAATCGATTATTGAACTGCTTCGTCATCTTTTCTTGAACTAGATCATATATCAATTAGTATCCGTTGTAATTGTAATAACCTTGTTTGTTGCAATAACCGATACCTGTAAGAAAAAAAATCCCCACATTAATAATGAACACTAAAGTATATAATAGAATATATACATATAGAACGATATGTCTAATGTACAGTAATATTTGACCAGGGCAGATCACATATTCAAGAGAAGCTTTGCCCATTACAACCCCGCAGGATTGGAGCAGTTGCCAAGTCACAAGTCGCTCACGTCACGGTGGCATGAACAATGAGTTTCCCATAAATAAATTTGTTCGCTCAACTATTTTCATTGCTTGTTCGGACGATGGAAGAATATTCCGAAATCGTTCGCTGGAGTGACTTGATCGAGTCTACTCAAGCCAAACACAATTTTAAACTTTTTTAACAGATAAGTGATATATTGTCATCAAATGAAATAAGTTGCGGTTTTCTTTGAAAATTTTTCCGTACAAGGTTAAAACCTGGAAATGACCGCTTCGAGAAGGGACATTATGTCTTGGCAAATGTATACGAATAACGCCGAACAGTCGCGATCAATACAGCTATCCCATTTTTTTTTGTATGATAATCGTTGCCATATTGCATATTATTATGTAATGGATTACTCAAATTTCTCATTGACGTACTGATTTGAATCAACATTTAAATAATTTAACCAATTACCAAAAAATCACCCTTTAAATAAACCATTACAACCACCGTTTGGAAAGGGAAATCTGTAGAGTGTGCTGAACGCTGTACTACTCACTCATAGCAGGATTCAGTGGAAAAATCCTAACTCTGGTGGGCCCGTCCAAATCACTCGTTGGTTTGGAAGCGTTTGTTGAGTTCTGTTGTTGGTTCGTGATTCGTCCTCATTCGTGATTCATTATAATTCACTGCCCAGCTTAAGAGATCGTAAATTGACATAGCTGTGTTATCCGCTATGCAATGTTTTACCCCTTGTTCAACCTTCACAATGATAATTTTCGAAATGGATGTGGCATTTTCTCCACTACTATTCGTTTTGAATTCAATTATGATGAAATTAGCAATTATAAAAGTCAAAGCGCGTGTTTTTATTAATCATTGAACATTTTATAATTTCTATTTTAATATGTGATATTTAAAGAAAGTTATAAAAATTATGACGTGTTATAATAAATGATTTTTTCCAACAAATGAACTTGAAATTGTTACATCATTATATTGCCCATTTCCGATCGACATATTTTTATCATTCATCCTATAATATTTCTTCAATATATCAGTCATTAAAATTTCTTTATACGGAATAGAACTTTTCTTTCTTTCAATGTGCTTTTTCGTTAAACACAAAGTTCCAATTATATTAAACAATGTTGGGCCTATTATAGTCTCATGGATTAGTCATTTTATTAACAAAGCATTAAATCCGATGTGAAATCCACGATAAATACTCTCATGCTATTTTCTCTTTTATATCTTTTCATGCTACATTACGTAGCTTCATTCCCTTGATCGAACTTGATAATTATTTGCAATGTGACGTGCATGTAACTGGGGTAAAAATAAAATAGAATAAAAGAAACCTTCATTGAGCCAGAACTCATTGACACAGCTTAGCAGTGGTTGATATAATACAATAATATCAGCTGTCGTTTTTAAATAATCATTGATTTTAATTCACTTTAAATACAAGGAAAATATATATGGGTTACATAACAGCTTATTGGCCAGTCAAATTCTTGGTACAAGGCCATAATCCCAAATGACTCCTTTCCTCTACACTATTTTCATATATTGTCAGTTTATACTGCAACAATCTTCTTTATCTCTATATGTATTGTTAATATTGTTCCTCTATTGTTTTTAACCTATTAATAGATATCATTATTGTATATCAGTAATAATATGTTCTATGTCGACAGGCAAAATAACAATAAACAAAAAGAAATAGACAGCTGAAACGGATGTATGTCAAAACCATTAAAGCAAGATTCTTGGAATTGGTATAATTTGGAACTGAAGACATATTTTCCTCTGAACTTTTAAGATCTTGTATACTGTACGTTCTTCTTGATTCATCTGTTGACTAAACTTCTAGCCTTCCATCCTCTCCCGTTCTACCAGGACGACATGACGGAGATACATACACGGAGATAAATACAATATTTGACCCTTATTATTACGGAGATATAATACTTAGTTATAATACTTAGATATAATATTTTAATTACCGGAAATCGAAAATCTAAGTACTTAAGTAGTATATAATAAAATCTGAAAATCAAAGTCGGGAATTGGGTCAAACCAATTTTGCAGCGTAATTGAATGAGAACCTTCCGAATAATATTACCGGGTTTCCGGTAAATAATTAAAGACTGAACCTGATAACGCTACATGGAAATTTTGGAAAAAAAAAAAAAGTCTCCAGAAGGTGATGATTATAACAAGTTGTGTGTGCCTATAATATAGAGGGCCATTGTTATTGCAAATTGAAAGTTTTATGTAGAAGAGAAATGGGCTGGATGCATGTGTTTAAGAACCGGAGACCGGAGTGAAAGGTGGGTAGGCTAAAACCTCATGGAACTGGTTTGTCCCACTATGCAAATTTCATTTTTGTACCTCCGTGACTTTTTTTTTTTATTTAAAGGAAATCTAGTCGGCTCAAGGTCTTACAATCAAGGAGACATAAGATATTCTTTTATTAACCTGCTGGATCAAATTTCACCACTATTCGGAATGGGTATTAAAAGGCATAAATACAACATAAAAAAATGCTCAGCCATTAATAGTTAATAACATCAATAATAAGTAATAACTAATAATACAATATTAACTCTAGAAATATAATACAAAAGAAACCATGTTTTAATAGATTTATTTTGTTTTTATGTGTCAAAAATCGTTTTTTGCTTGATTGCAATTTTCAGAAGTCCATAAGTTTCAAGATTAAGTGGTTAATGTCACTTAATACCACTATATTAAATCCTTGAACTTACATCTGAGTGGTCACAATGCTTCTATTCCATGAATCCATTATTTCAATATATTCTCACACATAGGGGAGAGACCAGAATGATAATTCGTATACATTCAGTCCTTAGGGAAATCCATTGTAATGGATCGAGTTTGGCAAACAAGGTTGAAGTTATAACAGACAATCATAAAATTAATTAAAGACAATTAAACAATTATTGTAGAAGTTATTCCCACTAATTGAAATGAAAAATGAAACGACCTACGCATTGCTGATTTTAATAGCGATACGCCTATCAAAACTGTAGTTTTATTGAGTCAAATAAAACATTGATTAGATGGGTTATAAAACCGTATATAAGAGAAAGAGGCTCACGGATGAAGATTTTATGAAAATGTGTAAATAATATGCAAGCAATATAATATATAAAAACCAACCGTATAAAAAAACAAATGTAAGAGGAAACCCTAACAATTTCAGCGAAATCAAGTATGGTTTGCGAAACCGGGAGTGTTGCAGTGCGGACTAGAGGATCACCGGGCCGTTTCAATCATTGTCTCCCAGAACCGTTTCTACCCTGTTGCTTGCAGTCTAAAAAATAACTTGAGCTAGATCGTCGGAGAAAAACATTGCTCTTTCATTAAACCGGTAGTTCGTAGCCAGCAGTGAATTTTCATTTGACTGGATGCACGAACTTGATGAAAGAAAGAAACGTTATGGACGTCTTTCTGGCAAGTTAATATTAAGTTACTAATAAATTTCTGTTTTTGTACCAAATAGTGTTTAGGTGATGATAAAATGAAACGTTTAGATATTTCTTCACGGTCAGGAAGTTTTTCGTGACCAAAGGAAAATTGTTTTCACATATACCAATGACGTTACTGAGATGAATGAAGGTGCGGTGTAACTGACCTGTACTTGCAGCTGCTGATAGGATGCATACGGTCACGAGGAGCCAGGCCGCTCTCGGCTGGAGCATTGTCTTGTCTTGTTATAATCACTGAACTGACACAATAAGTTACTATCACTATAGCTGGAAGGAATAGTCCGCTATGTGGTGCACATCCTGGGTTCGGTCCTGAGCACGGAATGGCGCACCTCTCTCTATAGAGCTAGGCCCTCTGGTAGGGGTACAAGAAGTGGGGGACTTCCGCCACCCTGTCGGCCCTCCGGCTTGGATCTCTCGGACGACCGGGGTGGGCCAAATATTTTGTCTTTAGGATATGCCGTATCCTCATGACCCGGTATGGAATGGGTAGGGGGGGGGGTAGAATGCTGCTTGAGACAAGAGGAAATAAAGGGACCAATTTAGGATTCACGAACAAAAACTCAAGTACGCTGTATCGCAAAACTCATGGCTCTGAAATGTCGTGAAAATGATTTAAATTAATTTTTGTAATCAGAGCTCACAGAAGTTCTCGAACAATGTATACATATTATTAATCAGGAAATTTAAGCCTTTGATTTGATACCGTGGTCAATGTGACGAGGAAATATTTATTTTATTTTTAAACTTGAATGATAAATTTGAATTCAGGGAAACCCAGAATGTGATATACAAAATTAATAGCTAACCCGGTGAAGACAAATGCTATATTGATGAAACCAAACAAAAGTTAAAAAAAAAGATTATCATCACCTCAGAATGCTTAATAATACAACATTCTTTTGACAATGACTCACTCAATAAGAGGACACGAAGAGATCGCATAACTTTTAGAACCCATTCATGGAACTAAAAATATTTTAAAAAAGTACAGTTAACTTACAAATATAAAGCAGGTCTAAAGGATTTCAAAGTGTGTATTTAATAAACAAGCTTTATTTGATTCAGTAGCAATATTTGACAAGAAGTAGGCTTATCTGAATAAACATAACTAGTCACCTAATAATATAATAACCTCCTACTATAACTAATTCCCATTTCTCGTTAGTTATTTTCATTCGAACTACACGACAAGCAATAAAGTTATATCTATATATAAAGTTCTATATATAAAGTTATATATATATTATTATTATATATATATATATATAGTCATTATAAAAATATCGCTTGCACAAGCAGAAAAAAAAATGAACAATGTGGTGTAAAAAATGGTTGAAGAGAAACCAACTTAATTGTTACTTTATTTGATAAATTATTGATCACTTCTTGTCCCAGTTGTTAAGATTTGTGAAGTCTAATATCATTAACCGTTTTGTGCTTTATCATGTCTGTCTACCCGCCATTATAAATATGCCAAGGAAGACTTATTGTTCATACGTCACTTCGGCTTTTCAATCTGCGAATATTTGTAATGTATATGTATATGCGTTCAGATTGTAATTATTAACACTTACTAAAAGCAATCAGAATATGTGAACTGTTCAGGAGTATCAACTCCAACCAAAGTTAATTAACGTCATTAATTAAAACATCTTATCCGCGATCTGTGATAGTCCATGTCTTTATGATAACAATATACTCCAGAACATATATTTACTATTACAATATAAGTAATAATGTGGAATAAAATGATCTAAATAATATAGACAGTTCAGTTATTTGGATTCATCTTCAAAGGCGAGATGAGATGACACGTACAAAGATTATACAATATATTGGTAAATTAAAAAAAAAAGTATATGAGACATTACCCACCTACCTTTTATAGCATGATTTTTATTGTATGATTAATATTTTAAAAAAACGACTGAGAGCACTAAAAAATAATTTTTTAGAATTAGATATTATAGCACCAAAAAGTTCTTACATTAATTTTTTTATTGGTTTGACTATATTCAACACGAACCTCAAGTATCTGACAGTTGGAGTGAAAGTAGCATAGTACACATGTATTTTTTTTTTCATCTTACACCAGCCGTTTCCAGTTTAACAGTTATTTGACCTCGAGAAACCTAATGTAATAGCGAGTCAATGTCGAATTAAATTGTATCGCTTCATTTTATAAGTCGACATTGACTTAAGATAATTATTTTTGTACTTAATTGTGCTTAAACCCGAGCTATGCAGCTTAATCTACAGACACCATCATTGATAATATCTTCTCCGAAAGGATTTTGATCAATCTGCCTTTACTTCAAGTCATTTGTCCTCTGTTCGTTAAAATTTTGAAAAAGGGATGGACCAGGTTCTGATACTATTAGTTTCAACTACAAGATACTATAAAAGGCATATTCCCAGTATCCTTTCACCTTTCAGACTTAATTAATTTTTTTTTTAAATGTTTAAAACTTGATATGAAGCATGTATAAAATAAGACCCAAGCAAATGACAGCACAAAAACAAACTGTCAAGTCGTTGACAAAAAATATATTTTAAACTTCACGTATTTTTTATTTAAGTAACGCTTGTTTAATTTGCTTCTGGAAATGATGTTTTTTTTATTTACTATAGTAATTTATTGCATAAAAATATTATGCCATAAATATGTTTCATAAATATAAATGGATTTTAAACTATGTTTAAAATGGTATTAATTTTGTGATTACATCAAATTGTGTGAATGAAATTATTAATAAGTGTAGGCCATTTTCATTATTGGATAGATTGTATTTTTGTTAATTGGTACCTAAATTTTCAACAATTTGTTTTTTGTGGGGGGGGGGAGGGGAGCGATTGGTTCGATGTTTACTTATTAAAATTATAAATATTAAAATGCCCTAAAATATGATAATACGCAGTATAATATGTTTTTTCCAACACAACACATAAAACAAGGTAACAATGGTGAAATATTCAGCCATTAATTAAGGTGTCCGAAAAGAACAAAAAATTTATCACAGAACAAAATTAATGTTTTCATTATAATAAATTACAATTTTCATAGGAGAAATATGATAAAAAGAAATTTTGAGCATAAAACATTAATGAGTCGTAATCTGGATCCCAAATGGAAATTTTCTTATTTTGATATTTTGATCCAGCTTGAGTATTCTTCATAGGGAACACTTTTGTTGCATGCACAACTCAAAACTTTTGGCTTGATTCTATATTGCTTATTATTGAGTTAAACAACCTGCAAAATTTGTTTTGATATTACTCACCTAAAAAGAGGAGGTGGTAATTTGGGATGGTTGGTAAACCAAAACATTTCTTAGAACCTATATCAAATCCAACATCCTTTGTTATCCGATCTATTATTACTTTTATTTTATTTAAATTCAAAAATAATCTTTAATTTAATATTTAAAAAAAATAAATGAAATAAAAATTGGTACACCTTTTGAACAAAAATTTAATCAAATTATTTAAAATATGAATTTTGAGAAAATATGCGCAAAAGACACATTTTGCCCGAATGTGCAAAAATATGCAACATAAATATCTACATAAGATTTAGAACGAGTTGATTCGTGAAGCTTTAAGTGTTAAAAAAGAATATGCATTCGCATGCAAATCCGTGCCTTACTTATTGACATAGTTGTAAGAATGGTTTACGAGGTTTGTAACACTCAATTCGTCAAAAATTAGAATCGAAGCAAACGCTAGTCACAGTGGCAGCTGCAGCAGAATGAGAAAGTTAATTTCATAACAGACCATTGAGCACAAATGGACATTTACTGGTCTGGCAAAGAGTCGTAATGTCGCAAACCAAATCCTCTGGCTCTCTAAACGTCATAGCACTAAATCCCCTTAGAATATGCCTCGAGAAAGTAATTCTAAAAATTATGTAAAGTAATAAGAAAAAGGACTTATGTTTCTTCAAAGGGGAAACCACCGCAACAAGACAATTGTTTGATACACGGAATGATCATTAACAAGATCGGTGAAACAAGTCAGATAAGAAACTTCGATAACAAATAATATGATTAATTATAATATATAAATGATATAATATAAGTAGATTTTATGTTATCTTAGGCCCTTAAATAGTCCCATTTGACAATCCAAAGTCCGATCTACTGGATATCAAATTCTATATTTGGAAACAAAATAATCATTCCACAGGATTTGAACCCCAGATCCGTCTTAACACGTAGCAGTTACGCAGTCAGGCATTCAAGGAAAAATTATATATCTTTAGGTCAATAATGAAATTCATAATTTCCAGAACGGACATGCAGAAACATAAATGAAATGGACTATATAATTATTATTGTCCAGGATCTTTATCTCTTTTGTCAGGAATGATAACCGCAATAACGCCGAGCCTCTCATTAATTAACTTTCTCATTCGGCCTTGTGTAAGCCAAAGATATTAGTCCACTATAGAAAATAATATCAGGTATAATATATTATTGCCAGCTTTGGAGGAAATAGCAGATACTTCGCACTAGTGATTGACATAGATTCCTCAGAATTTCAATCAACACCAACATCCTACTACGCTTTCTAAAACCACTGTCTTCGAGCATCTTCCATACTTCTGGGTAATAATAATTGCTAAGGAACCATTTACAGCTTTATTTATTAGAGCTCAAAAGTGAAAAACATTAATTTGATCTATAAATAGTGTGTGCCAGGTATTACTGGATAACTAGGTACCTTTAGAACCCTCTTAAATAAAAAAAAATTATTGCTTACTCCGAAGGATGAGGCGGTTATATTTTTTAGGTAGCGGATGATCGTGTTTTGCCTGTCTTTTTATGTGTTTTATGATGGTGGTCATAAAAAATAATTCATTATATCTAAAATTTCGTTGATGTATTCTTCGTCACCGAAAGATACGATCAACACGTTTTGATTGAAATACAATAATGGAAAGTATGGAAAATTAAAATGAAAGTATAGGAATGTAATTTCTATTCTATTAAGGTTTAAAGTTATCATGTTTTTTTCATTTCTAAGTACAACTGAAAGTAGCTCAAAACTAATTTCAAAATATTCCGAAGTACATAGCTTTTCGTACATATTGAATAATTACAATTATGTTTGGTTGTTCCGTCTGTTGTTGTTTAAGATTTTGTATCACCCGTAAATTTGTCCCCGTAAGTCTCCTTGAGTTGGGTAAGTGTGCAGGATTCACGTTTCACCCTTGTTCGATGTGAAGTTTACATAATTAGTGCAGTAAAAGATAAATTAATGTGTTATTAGTTAAGAGTGGTATGAGAAACACTAATTTAAAACATTCGTATAAGAGACTTTAACGATGGTATAGAAAGTCGGAAGGTTGTTGTATTCAGGATGAACATTTAATCTTTCACAAAGGTTACTCTGAAGACCAGTAGTGTAGTACATTTTCGATTACGGCACCCTAAGAGTAGAACGGAAAAGATAAAAAAAAGAAAGAAATTAAATCAAGAAAAGTGGAAGCGTTTCACTAACTTTTAAGAATATAAGACATTTAAATCCCAATTCAAAAACGATTTAAGATTTAAAGGTCTGACTATTTCCCCTCGTTAAAGAGCACACTAACACGAACAATTTTTGAAGAATTCCGCAAAATAATGATTTGAGAACATTAAATATTGTTCGCGCTGGGCTCTTAAGAATCAAGAACTCCCCAAACGCCAAAAAATTGCGCCGATTACGTCGTGAGAAGATAGATGTTGGATTGAGTCGGTTAGCGTTACAAAATTGCCAACTATAAGGCATAAACATTAAACAAAGTAACAAAAATAATATACAAATAACCATTCATTTGATTCAAAACAAAAAAAATAGCTGATCAGCAATTTAACCAGGCCTGATTGTTAGTAAATATAAATAATGTATAATAAATAATGAAAAGCGTGTATAGTCACGATACGATGTTTCGAAGAAGAGTGCGTGTAGTTAACTGCAGGGCGGCGATGCGCACAGAGAAATCTATAGATGAGATAGGCCGAGAAGTCCAAACTTGTAGTAAACAACGATTTCTTGTTCGCAGGGGAACAGGCCCGTATTCTGCTATCTTCAACACTGACCAAGCCAAGCTCCTTTTCCTCTAATACGCCAAGTTCCTATCCATTTACTTCCACGAGCTTTATAGTCCTTCAAACTCTCTTCTCCTGGTGTAAACTATCTGTATGTTGATGTAACAAAATGAAAACTGTTGGAGAGAAAAAACAAAACACACTTCATAACCTACACTTTCTTTTGTTTTTAAATCTTAAACATACGTTCGTGTATACAATATTTACATACGATTTTCCTAATTTTCTTTAACCAAAACAATCAGAAGATGAAGAAAAAAAAAGAAATATACAATTTTAAAATTTTCCATTTATCTCATTACCATAAAAAAAAATAATAATAATAAAATATTGCTGAAATCCTCTCAAACAAAAATTAAGTTTAAACAAAACATTGAAGTCTCTTACTTTAAATTACCATTCTAATCTAAACTTATTTACTGTCTATGGAACCCAAACAAATATCACGTATTAGATTCTGTTTTGTATTTTTTACAGAAATGTTTTGGTTATTTACAAATATGTTTTTGTAAAATTTCCAGTGACTGGGATGGTTGAAAAATGAAGTATTTTTGGTAAAAAATTGTACCAAATCCTGCTAGTATTTTTTTATACTGTTCCGTTACTTTCTACATAGTTTATTTGGTTTATATATCTGTCGCGGTCGTGAAAAAGTGTCTACATCGAGTTATCTGAAACATTAATTAACCGTAGCAAAAGGTCTTTTTTTGTGAGGTTTATGATGTGAAAAATCGGTTGTCTGATTCCATGGCATGAGAATGAATTTTCAGTATGAAGTTAAAGGTGGCTTAATTTTGTTCGTTTAATTTAAGTGATTTGATTTTTATAGTTCTTAAGTCAATGATTTCAGCTTATCTTCTTTTCTGAGACCCCCACAGATATATTTAAAGAATGTAAATTCCAGTTCACAATCACAGTTAACAGTGAGGTTAACAAATTTTAGTGAGTAAAAAAAAAATGACTAGCTATTATAAATTTTTCAAATTTCTCACTCAAGGTGCCCTAAATTATACAGTAATTTATTTATAGAAATATCCTAATATATGCAAAGAGACTATGGCGCGTACTTGTTTCTTAGTAAAACCTATTCTACCTACTGGCCCTAAAATTAAAAAATGTCTGTTGTATTTCGTTGAATGTTATATATAAGAAACTGAAAATATTGGCCCCATTAATAATTAATGATAGATAGTTCAATATGCAACGATGTTATTTTTATTATAATAGTGCTAGAAAATTTATTCATACCTGAACTATTAATAATTTATTATGAAGTCTATCAGATTTCTAACATGACTAGCATAACTGTACCGGTTATGTTTCTGTTAAATTGGAGTTTCTGATTGTTTTATTTTTTCGGTTTCACCTCTTTATGCAGTTCTATTATGTGTCAGATTTTCCTATCCTGGGCTAACCACTGTTAAATTAAGAAACGGCAATGGAAATTAACCAACCGCACCGGGAATCGAAACCATGACCTTCACGTTATGAAGCAATTAACATTAACCACAAAATCATCGAGGAGACCTAGTTTTTCCAAACGTTTTTCTTGAAGTTATTAAACATCCATTTCTTCTCCAATTCAATTTGTTGGAGTTGATTATGTTTTCCACCTGCCTGAATGAGTTGAAGAGTTATAATTGTTGTACTACGAAAGGATTTTCTCGAAGATTAGTTTCATTACCCTGTTACTTTTTATTTTAATTCAACTCTGAAAATTCACGTTTGAAAATGAATAACGGGGGGAGGGACATTTACACACGACTAAGAGAAATAAAACCTGTTCTATTTTATTGATACTTCTAACAAATAATGCTGACAAAAAAACTTTATTAAGAAAAAACCTGCATTTATTAAACATTAATTTATAAAACTTCAAACAGTAATTTAAAAGCTATTACTTGACAATAAATTAGTAAATACTCCTAATTATAATGTGTATAAACAGAAAAAGTGTAATCAGCGCTGTATCTTCATTGCTACGACGTGCGATTTAGTCACCACCATCACTCTGATTTTACATAAAAAGTTAAATAATTTTTGAATTCATATACACGACCTTTAAGATCAGTTCTTTGAATGGTATAATCCTATTCTATAAGTGGGTTCGTGGAGTAGTTTTCTAGTTGGATAAAGGGAATTCAACCTGTGTCTCGGTGTAAAAATATCTTCAGAATGAAATTCACAAAGAAATATCTTCTTCTCACGGCAAGTAAGAAAGGTTTCTTGCTGTAACCAGTAAGCTAGTAGTTGGACTAGTAGGACCGAGAAACACCAGTGGTTATTCTCAATCTTCCACTGTGGATGGTGCCTGGAGTCTTTAGGACAGTTTGACCAGTAAAGTTACAGGCGACACAACCATATTCATGCTTGGATCTTATGTTGTGATAAAGCACTACTTCTACTACACACAACAAGATTTCACCACCTGTAAAAATGAAAGAACGGCGGTACATTTGGCTTTGATAGCCTTGTGTGATGCCGGTTTGTAACTGGCACTAGATATTTGACTTGACCGTGGAAGTCAAGTCAAATAACTATAAACAATAGGTTATTGTTAGTGAAGAGGAGGCTAAACTTTTCAGCGAGGGGCTTTCGGAAGTTAATGGGAGAACAATTTTCTATAGCTACCCAGACTTCATGTTCTATCAACCACATGGCCATTTAAAGTTGTTTGCATGAGAGAATGAAGTTCGTTATGACTTTACAGGTAACATAAAATGTCACCGTCATGTAATAAAATTTTATCACCAGAAAGCATGATGCTATCCAGAGCCAAGGAAAACAATGTAGGATCCACACACTTCCTGGCGGAACTCCATTCATGTTTAAACAAATTGGAAATTTGCTGAAGTGACATCTAAGCTAAAACACTCTCAGAAAGCTTTTGATGAAAGCAGTGTATTTCCATTTACTCAAAAATCGCAAACTGTATTCGATCCCGCGTATACACGCGTAAAAACATTAAATTATTTTTACGTCCTGTTTAAAACGGTAATAAGGTACTAAAGCTTTTCTTAAAAAATCTACGATTCCTGGACTCCTTTTTGTCACTTTAACCAAGCAACCTGGCTTATTCCCAGCTTAGATTTGTCAAGAAATTTAGCTGAGGCAGTGTTGGAATCAAGAATGTTTTCTTTCCCATATCATTGATAATGAACAGCCTATCTGTTGCAAGTTTTCGGACGGTTTTTAATGGTAGCAAAGTCTAAATCTGAAGGCGAGTAGCTATGCCCTGATATTAAAAATGTATGCTCTATCATGTCGTTAGTGCCATTGACAACAAGACAAATGGAAAGGAAAAGAAACACCCTGTGTTTAAGTTGTCCAAACTCCAAACTGTACAGATTGCACTTGTAGGAAGTAAGAGGTCCAGAATCGATAGCTTGCATTAAACACGATGCAGTTTCGTCTCCTCCCCAACCTGGTTGCTCTTTGTGCAACACGCACATGACGCCATTAGCTGGGTCTGTTACATGAATTTCAAAATTGTAACATGAGACGACTGTAGTATAAGCTTGTATGGGCTACACACACGCTTATTACACCCAGGAGCGAGTTCTGAAATTAATTATTTTTTATATTTCTTATATTATTGTCTGCCTGAGGAAGACATGGGTTGTCGAAAGCGCTACGTAATAAAGAAGACTGAAAAGAAACGAACAATCCGTTTTAAGTTAAGTAAACTTATTTTTGCCATCTCTTCCAATCAAACACCTCATTGTATAAAAATTACGTGTCGGTTGGTTCAGAACACGTAACTGTAATCCAGCTTTAACTGTTTTTATATGTTTCATTATTTATTTAACTTTTAGATGAGATTTTTCGCACTTAGAAGGTACGTATCTTAAATCAAAAGAGACACCTGTTTCTACACTATTGAGTTATAAAAGAATAACTCAATATCCGATTTGAGCTTTGAACCGAGTACTTTCAAGTCGTGAAGCAGCTATACTACAAAAATATAATTTATGGATGACCGTTGCAAAATTTATAGTAATAGTAAGCAACGTAAGGCGCATAAATGATTATATGAGAGAAATATTCCGCAATAGGAATGACAGTTTTGTGTACTGCCATTATGATCGGAAATGAGCCGGTGCAGATTATGATTGGCCTAACGGTCTTCAAGGGACGTGGTGTCCATACCATTTAAAACGGATGTGTCCGTTATTACAAGTGTCCCTTCTACCGCTCACTCAAGCGACCGCTCACTCGACATTACTTCTTACAAAGGTCAACTCAATTGCATTTTTAGCGGTCTTCAAAAATAAATAGAATAGCCCTTTTTGGAACCGGCCTTACGCTTTAAAATGCTATTACGTCTCTAGTGTCTATTTTCCAGATCCGGGGATTTGTAAGAGCTTATTTTGTTCTGGAAACAACGCAGTGGTTTACTTGTCACTTTCTTTACATAATTAATTACTTGGTAATTTAAACTAATTTATATCGTCTGGTTTTCACCATAAATAAAGCCAGTAAGAGATCTGACACCGTCCTGTAGTGGTAATATTGGCCCTCTTTTATTTTCAAATCGGGCGTCATTCTCAAATAACAGTCCATTTCACAGGGCTATTTTTTCAAAAACTTGACTAGAGCTAAAATTACAGAAAAATTATGTATACTTCATTCTAGATATAAAGCACTACTCGGAATTATTTTTTCAAATATATTATATATTATAATAAATTACCTTCTAGATATCTAAGATATTTAAAAAAAAAAACATAAATAATCAGCCCATGTTTGTGATTTATAATATTTGTTTGGTTATTTACGCCCTTATTTATATTCAATGTAGGGCTTAACATAGAAACCATCTCTTGGTTTAGAAACCACCCAGTTCTCCGGAATAAGCTCACTCTCCATCTTGAGATTCAAGCCCAATACCATGAACCACCTTGTCCAAACCACATTATTATTTTTTTTTAATTCTCATTTATTCTTTAATAATTTTTTTGCAAATTTAAGGCATTATTTACTCACTCAAATGGACAAAAGACCACCCATTCGTGCCTGTTCCAAATTAAATACTCTCCGTTGTATTGCAGCTCAGCAGTTACTTTTACAGGACAGGCATCCTTGTTTACGTGACTTGTTGCTAAACAATACATCTTATGTAAAACTGCAAAAATAAAAGATACAAATTAACCGCATTAAATAAAAAAAATTCCAATTAAAAGTACAAAATAAAAACACTTATTACATCTTTGTATTCTAGCTTGAAGTTTTGCAATAATTTTACTGTCAGGTAAACTTAGACAATCCTGTGAACTCTCCGCGAGAAACAATGGGACATGCAACGCAGTTATAAAAAATAAGGGTGTTCCTTTTGAGGACGGTATTTCTAGTTAGTTTTGCTTCTCAACAACAAGAATGTCTAAATTAACACTCAGACATTATCTAACAAATAACATAATTACTATAAATAAATAGTTCATAAACTCCATTTTATCAATATTACTACTATAATGCTTTTTACAGCAAAAAAATACGATATCAAAGTTGTAATCATGCCTTTAACCAGCTACGCCCTCTCAGGGGGTCATAACAGCAGTTACTAGAAATCTTAAACAACGGCCTTCACTTAAAAACAAAAAAAATACCAAAACCTAATATTATTTGAATGCTTACTAATTTTTAGTTAGCCTAAATTCAGTGTGTTTTGAAAGTATCCATTTAAATTCAATTAACGATATAAATGACAATATTAGAATTTCCTAAATAATGTTTTCAGATACTTCTGCTGAATTGCTTGCACAGCTTTTTTGGAAACTTTTACCTCTCGAGAAAAGTTTTAAACCATGTTTTGAGAACACCTACTTTATATACTTCATTCATCAGGACCATTGGAGGCTGGTGTATATTCGTTTTCTAATTTGACTTGCAGCTTGAACTTCGAAACATATCTAACTCATAATGAGACTTATGTTAAGATAAGAATACTTTATGTTAAAAATCACAATTTCTTTTATCTTATCTGTTCTTATATATTCCAAGGCTGGACTGGGTAACAGCCGAAAATATAATAACAAACACTTGGATTAGAAGGCTTGTTGTTTTTGCAAAAAAAAAACAACATATATTTACATTGTTCAACTTTATTTTTGACATAGCCCCGATAACCAGAAACGTTTCAACGAATTCGACTAAAAAAAAAGAAGACGTTGGTGACTTTCTATATGATAAACACGACCTTATTTTCCAAAGTAATAGCACATAACGACGTGAATCCTGGAAAAAAATATATGTGGTATAAAAGTTCTTATGGGGTAGAATCAACACTCAGTTTTAATAAATGAACACATCATTCTAGTCCACCCACAATTTATGTTATGATGGCACAAGTGCTGTCGGTGGCTACCACCATTATCATGTTTTTGTAATTAAAATACTTAAGAATAACCGTCGAAAGTGCTTGTATCAGTACAAAAAACATTGTGGGTAGGCCAGTGAGATATGTGCATTTATTAATGATAATAGCCCACAACCAGCCTTTCAACATAAGAATCAATTTCGCATGGAATTGTTAATAATTGTCATCCCCCCCCCCATTAATCTGAAGTTTACGTTGATTCGCCTGTAGGGAGTTTCCATGCGTGTCGTGATCGACTCGTAGTACGATCGTAGTCAAAAATTTCCTATTGTAGGCACAGTCATCGCTTGGAAATCGAATCGAAGACCAAACGAATGAGGTGCGCATTCAAGGATGAAGTGTGCCCCGGGCACAAGAGTCTACACGACAAGACGAAGACAAACGGCCTGTTCCACTTCCCGGACCACGTATACTCTTTCTGTTCCCTCGATTAGCCCCTTGTAGCAAAATGGAAATTTACGGTCGCTAATTGACAACAGTTTCAGTGACCGCTCGGCACACTTAAACGGCTTACTCTATGCAGAAAGCCGACATCGATGGGAAGTTTCACATCACATGGCGAAGCAGCAAAAAGTAGCATCCCGCGAGAATTCTATAACTAGCTGAGACTACCAAAGTGAATCGTTTAGATAATAAATATACTGTAGTGTATGATTCAAAGTTGAGTGATAAGAAAAGGCCCTAATGTAAACGCATCATGGACTAGGTATGCTTATTTGCATATAAGACCAACCTATACTGTGGTTAATTACATTTTCTTTTCTTTTCTTAACCCCTATAATTAATATTTTTAAACATTGAATTTAATATACAACACAATTGGGCTGTGGTAGGCTCCTTGTACTGCATTATTTGCATTGTAAGCAGTTTCTGACATAATTACTATTCTGAATACGATTAAGAGTTATACAATGAAAAGGGAACCAGGTTATGGGGTTCATCTTCGGGCTACATTAAGAACATAAAACTATCCGAAAACTAATCTTACATACTAACTTAAGCCTAGAGCGTTCCCGCCTCGACTGTCTTCTGCCATCAATGGAGAAATCGTGTTCAACACGGGGTTCATGAGCTATTGCAGCGAATAAAAGAATTTGATATGTCCACGGCGAATGAATTCATCTACTGTAAGCAGCTCAAATATTCGTGGAGCTCCTCCGCTGCTGGAATGAAGTATGTCGGACCACTTTTATGAGTATTCCCTTTCATGAGTCGCTTTGCTGTCGTTTCTGTCAGATGAATAAAAAGCGGTGCACTGTAGATCGCAGCAGGCCAGAGTAACGTCTTATAAATCATAAGCTTGAGGCGCAGAGATAGACTGGGGGAAGCCACCAAGCGTGTAAGCCGGTAAGACTTCGTACGAGTTTGTTTTAACTTCCTTGCAATATGGCCACTACAACGGAGTTGTCGGTCCATTTTTATGCCCAAATATACGAGGCTGTTTGCTGGAGAGTTCTGCTGGGTACAGTGTATGTAGTAAGCAGTGGTTTCTTTGAGTAAATCACATCCTTGATCTTTCGTTTGATGTCAAACTGATGAAGCAAGGGAACACACTTTGTCCGAGTTTTTTCGACGAGAACGAGATCAGCGAGAATAATAAAAGCTAGACTACGCATCGTATCGTTTATTTGTTGCTGGCACATCTTCACCCGAAGTTACTGACTTTCGCGGACGTTAACACCACTTCTGATTGTTATCGCTACGGAATCCTCTATTAAGGAGCCGTGACCTGTTATTCTTTGTTAACACTGCACCAGTAATCATTGCACGACCCCCAAACCCTTTCTTGCAACATTCGATGACCACACAGCACTCCAATCAACCCAACCAGATCCTGAAACGGCATCTCATGACCTTTAATCACACCTTACCATGATGTAGAATTTGAGAATCCAAATGCGGAATATGCGCCTAAGAAACATTTAACCTCTGTCGCAGGTCCTGTACATCGGTCATGTGTAACTCCATCCGCCTAACTAGATCCTGTACAGAATGGTGTCTAGTTTTCTATGACAATATACTAACACGGAACCTACAAATGTGTGTTAGAAGGTATAACTAAAACCCAGACGCTTTAGAAGACTACAAAGACCTCCTATTAATAGAACATAAAATATTATTTTTTTTACTTACATTTGTTAACTTTACTAATATGAACTTAAATATTTTATATAAACCTTTTAAGTAAATAAATTCCGTCAAAGATATCCAAACAACCCATTCTATAAGCAAGTCACTATATAGCTCTAAATACCTGAAATGATGAAGGTTAAAACGGCTTTGGTTTCGAGACCTTTACTGGATACATGAAAGCGGACCTGAGCGTCTGTGACTCTCACTTTCAGTCGGCCTCCACTGCCCATATCCAGTGATGTGGCTGATAAAAAGTCTCGGTAAACGTTCCAGGCCTCGGCTTCCCCAATTCCAAGCAGGCGACGGACGTGCGGATTTGAGAGGTCTATCCGTCGTCAGCTTATATCTGTGTATGTTGCATGAATGAGCGAGCTAAGCTGTAGATAGATAGTTTGTGAATAAGATCATTGTTCACAATCGCGTTTTCCAGACAACCCAGCAAGCTTCCCCTTACTTTAATTTTAGTTTCAATTAAAGGTTTCTCTCAAAACACTGTGGTTAATGTAGGATAAAAAAACAGAAGGGTTCTTACTAAATATGGGTATATTTTGGGTGAGGGGACATATTTCTTATTTGCCAACAGTTATACAAGAGAGCTGAATTACACAGTCTCACGCTCAAGCCACGAAGTTTTTCGTCAACACCATTGTTAACTGGGACCCAATTAAAATAGAATAACGTTTTTAAGGCACCTAAGTATAGCATTCTCAGATGCCAAAAAAGAGATTGTGTTTATATACAATTTTCATCATGTGTGGACAGACACAGTTGAGAATCCATTAAAGTTTAAGCCATAACCAGAATAATGGATCCTAATGGTGTAATTAATTATCCAACCGATAACTTTTAATGTCACAAGGCATCATTGAATGCTTTATTTCTTTTACTTTTTAATAGCTTATTGATGGTTGTATTACCTTCAGCCAATAAATATCAGACCATGCTCATTGCTCATTATATAAGAAACCACAAACCTTAAAGGTTGCTCAACCCAAGCCTGAACCTTACTCGATCACGATAATTTGCCATCATCACGATCACGATACTTTTGCTGTACAGAGAAAAAATACTCTGATCGAAAAACATCTTTTACAGCGTGACTATGATTATCTATAAGCTGCTTGTTTATCCGTATGGTATCACCTTATATGAACACTTCTGTTAAAAGATTGACCATCCACTGTTTTCTTTTTCATTTTGTGGTTACTCTTTTCTGGATTTGTGAGATTTCAGGGCTACGCAAATTCGTAAATATTATATGAATGAGGAAGTAAATGCGGAACTGTAAATATGGTATGAATGAGATCTTTAATCGCAATTGGTTATAGGCCAATAGGGCAGATTGTAACTATTTCTCAATTCATCATTAAAATTGTTGTTACACTTTAAACATTTCACTAAAATAATTTCACAATTTTACCGAGCCTGTAATGGTTAGTAACTCATAGTACCTGTAATAGTATGTGTTTTGGAGCACTTTTGCTCCTTAGTTTAAATTATAAGGAGTTTGGAATTTAACTAAAGCAATAAATATAAAACGTTAACTCATAAAAACATGATGAAACAGAAGTTAGTCAATCGGTTTACTAAGGATCATTCATTTTTACAATTTCATTAGTGAGGATTTTGCTTCTATATTAAAGGTATATAATAAGTAAAGGTAGCTCTCACTGAACTACTTTACTAATTTCAATAGTAATAATTAATGTCCACTACTGAGACCTCAAAGTCTTTTACGTGGAGATAATAATAATATGTATATATTTTTAGTAAAATTAAATAAAGATTATTCCTACTAATAAAAAAAAAAAGAAAAATAAGATTTTCCTTGAATACGTTTGTACTAAAATCCATCTGTAGAGGCCGACGCATTTGTATTTTTGATGTATATTGACAAACTAAATTTTAAGATAGTAAATCAAGATTGCACGAAAAAGTAACTTTGTTAAAACCAAGGCCATTTTACAAATCTGAGATATATAAAAACGTACTTGGATAATTCGAAACAGAAAACTTAATTTTCATATTTTACAAGCGAAACATCCACTATTGTGTTGGTGGAGTTAATATAACTTAGAAAGAAACATTAATCATTATTTACTTAAAATTAGACGATAAATAAAAAGTCCTAATCATAGAGAAATGTCTTGAAATATATATTTTTTTTTACAACAAAATTTTACCATAGATTCAAATCTCAACCAAAAACGTTTATAAATTTTCAGCAAAATGCTTCGGTATAAAATTGAACGCGGTAAAAAGAATCCAAGTGTGATTTGTCCTATCGCTGTCGGGTCAAAAACCTACTTGAAGGATGCCAAGAGACGACCGGCCGCCTGGCCAGGGGCCAGCGCTAGTTCCCATGGGCCCCCGGCCCGGATGACTCGGGGATTGTGCTCAATGGCTGTGTCGCAGTCACGACCCACAAGTCACTTGTCCGCCAACTCACGGCGAGCTAAGTCCTACTTTTACGATCATAATTACCTCCAAGAATCAACGAGCACCTGAGAATTCTGGAAGTAATCTCACTAACTGTGCAGACGAGGTATGAACCCCTGTACACGACAGACATAGTTGATCCAAGGATCAATAGTTTTGTTTTGTTAAACTTGTTATTCTTTTATAGAAATGTTTACATGCAATTAATACAATCGTATTTTAAGCAGTAATTAGAACTTGCAGTTTATACTGTTTTGTTACTTTTTGAGTTAAAAGGCTCATGAGCCAAAAACACTTCCCATGTCGCTTTAGAAATTTTAGTAATAAAATATATAAAAATATTAGTATAATAAAATTTTGGTTTGAAAGATGTCGCGAGACCATCTCTACTCTAGGCGTCGCTCTACGTTGCCAGGGATGAGATGAGAGTATAGACCATTAGCTTACGGATTAGGACAGGTTGACGGGAATGGGTGTCCTGGAAGCAGAAGGTGGAGGGAGTTTGAATGAATGGGTTAATGAGATCGTCGTGAAGGGTACGGCTGTTGAAATATAAGGGTGCATCCCTTGCGGTGAATTCTGGATTGTAGGGACTGTATGCGAAGAATATTGGAGGGCTTGACTCAGTCACAGACTACAGACATTCTCTTGTCTTATATTAGTATTTTTAACCGGTTGTCAATGAGGCGAATTTTTTTTTATTAATTATGAACTAAGTTGGATTTTTAAAATAGAGATGCATAAATACAGAGTTTCTCCGCCAGTGTTTCTAAAAGAGTTATAAAATGATTGTGAACAACTACTAGGCAGTTTTGAAAAAAAAAAAAACTTTTGAAACATCTCGATTGCTAACAATTTAAAGTATGGGAAACTCTTTTTCAGAAAAACTTAAGTAGCGCGGGAGATGAAATTGAGAAATCACAAAAACTATCACACGGACTTTCTTGAGTCTCATTTTTTTTCATATGTGGTGGATTGTAACATTATATTTTAGGCAGGAATTTGAATTGCTCTACAAGTTTGCAGTAATTAATTATAAAATGATTAGTGTATATTATATGTATATTAATTATTTAAAATTATATTTGGTGAAAGCACGAACCATAAATAATATATATATATATATATATATATATATATATATATATATATATATATATTATTTATGATTCCAAATACAAAATATATATTTTGATGCCATATGTATTGATTCTACGACCGCTTTTCATTTACGATCATCCTGACTACATCAATTTTAGTACACAATAGAAAACAAATCCACTCAATAACCATTGACATACGAAAATCACTGAATTAAATCACCCCAACAGTTACCGTCAGCGCATGGGCAGTACTCGCGTTACGATTTTGTTTTACGTAAGGTTTCGTTCCAATAAAGGGATGAAAGAAAAAGTACTACCGACGAATATGTGGACAGGCATCTGTCAGTGATTTTTCCTTTCAACCCTTAAAAGAACAGCCCACAACCAGCATTGCATCTTAAAACGACCTACCAATAAACATATTTAAAACTAGATGTTTTCGAAGAGCTTGAACAAGTATTGTAAATGAAACCTAAAGTTGAACTAACGCTAGTTCTATAGCCGGCCGAAGTGAATATCTGTAGAGCCTATTTACGCACGCTTATATCAAGTAGATTTAATATCGGATCGATGAATGCCTCAAAAGCACACGCTCCTACAACAGCTTAAGATTGTTATAGCTTCCTGAACGCTGCAAATATTGAATATAACTTTTGTACCCCAGCTAGGCGAGGTGAGGCGTTCAAACTTTCCACGGAGGCAGCAGCAAAAGAATGAGGAAAGTCAGGGTCGTCACGGTGCGCGTTGGTACGTCTTGAGTGAAACGAGGAGGAAGTCATCCGACCTGTCCACTGAAGACCATTATAATCCATCCAGCGTGGCTTCAATGGTCACTCTCTTTTTAGTCCAACAAGGAAGGTGACAAGATAGCTGAGCCATGCCTCACCAAGTTTCTAAGGCCATTAACCTACGAATTAAGGTCCTAGGCAAATCGAAGGACTTCATTGATTACCGCATTTATTAATAAAATAGGTCTTGAGAATTATAGTTAGTCATATACACCACCTGAGCTGTATACATCACCACCATTTTGTTTCCACATTATGTAAATACATAAACTAAATTGTACTTATGATATTATTATATTTTTTATTAAACGTATTTCCATTTACAAAATAAGTTTTAGGCTTGAACCAAGTGAGAAGCCAAAACCAAACTTCTGGCCTCATATATCATCTATTTATCTAATGATCCACATATATTAAGACAAAAAAATCATCAAGTTTACAGAAATTATTACGTTTCAAAATTCCATCTGACACAACTCCTCACAGAACTCAAAAATTACCTGAAATGATTAAAGATTGCACAGTTGTGACGAACTTGGAAAAATTCATAACTCTAAACACATTATTTATGACTGCAGACTATATGATAAACAAAAAAATGGAACTTATCGAAATCCTGATATTTGAAAAATGAACTTCACCTAATACAGAACAAATACTGTTTCTACATAGCAAATAGACATCTTAATTGAATTTATTAATTCAAATCAGTAATATTTAGTGATGTCGTTTTAAGCTTTGTATAAATGGTCACAATAATAATATTATTAACTATATTTACCCAAACCATAAAAGTAGGCTTTACAAAAGATAAAAATTAAATGTGATTATGCAATTGTATGGTAGTACTGAAGTATATAGTGCATAGTGCGTACTACCGCAATATAGAACTTAAAAACTATTGTAATCAATCACAAGTTGTATCTTATTTTATGATTACTTTTATTGTTTCAAGTCATGAAGATGTCTGAATGGGTGAATTCACTTGTTTGTCAAGTGCTACAATATTTCATGTAATAATGTCAAACTAAAAATACAGTAAATTTTATTTGAACTTCGATTCTCAATCTAAAGCATTTTAGAATTGTTTTTAAAGTATACCGTGGATATCAAATAAACTCCAGGATCTTTACAGACAAATCAAGGTAAATTAAAATTCAGGTATCAGAGTATTAACAAAGCAGTCACCAGGAGGCAGAGGGTTGACTGTCTGGCCTTTAAGGAGACACCGGGAGGACATCCCTGTTTACGAGGGAATAGCTCAGTAGAAACTTGGAAGAATCACAGATTTCAGGCATTCTATGTATCGCCCAACCTCCCTAGTTCAAATACCTCAGTTATAAGTACCACAACTAGAAGATTGTCAAGTTTAAAAGATAGTTATGTTGACTTAACCAGCTTTTAATAATTAAATTTATTATTGTTGTATTGTTTTAAATCAATTAGAGTTAAAATAAAGTGCATATCAAAGCACACAAGGTGAACTAAAAAAACCTGAATACAAATTAAATAAGTTAATGAAGTTAAACAAAACTGTTATGCATTATTATTAATAAAATATTATGAATAATTGAAATGTTTCAATACTCATTATTTTATCCAGCGTAGTCTCATTTTATATTATTACTTTCAGAATAATTATTAATAATGTTGTATAACATTTGTAATGACAAAATACTAAGAAATTAATCATAATTTGGCTTTTTGGAAATGCATACTAAAATTTTATTCTTACTGACCGATCTGGTAATGTTCCCAAAGTATGATACCATGGTCCAAATCCTATCCCTGTAACTGTTGTCACAATCATCCATATGAAGTATTAAACTATTCACTTCTCCAGCATCCTAAAAAAAAAATATTTGTAGAAGATATTTTTGGGTCTGTAGGAGTTCACACAGCTTTGTGACAGAAAATGAGCTACTTGGATGAAGAAGTATCTGGTCAAGAAAACTGAAACAAAGGTAAATAATCTTTGTGGTTGTTCACCTAACGTATCTACAACAGGATAAAATATGATAGGACACCTAATCTTATTTACAGATATTAAAATGAAATAAAATTCACTCCCCCTCTAGGAGATGAATCCCAGTGCCTTCGGAACTATTTTGATATCATGAAACAGTTTTCCTCATCACTAAACCATATGAGGCCCCAGTTAATGATGTTAAATGTCTAATAATCTATATCAGAATCCATTATTAATAAGATTTCCAACATATGATACACTCAGATCATACCTGAATAACATAACTATCTGAGATCAGTTGGTATGTTTTTTCAGATGACTGTGCTGCTCAGCCCATTTTAATTGGTCAGCATGGTTCGATCACTGATGTTAGTCACAAACACTGGCCTTAGCTTGAAGATTACATTAGTTTGATTAGGAAGCAAGATAAACTACAAAAAAGGCAACATTTATGAGTTAGTACACTTAAGTAACCATGTAGAATGGGAATAAATGAAGATATTTGTATTATTAAAGAATGAAATATTTGAATAAAATTGCTGCTCAAATGTTGATCAATTCCTGATACAAGATATTTCTAGGTAGTAACAAACAGAGATAATAATCCATATGCGGTAAAAGAACAGAATCAATGAATATAAATTGGGGAAGATGCAATAATGACATGAAAATCTTAGAAGCAAAATAAAATTTAAAAAATCCACGAACCTATCAAGATTTGTGCATAAATTTATTAATTACATAATTATGACAAGGGGCATGCCAGAAACCTGCACTGTAGAGACAACCTCATCATGCAACACTTAACAGAATGCTGACCTATTGTTTGAGAAAAACAATACAGAACAGGACTTCCGAAATTGGATGATATTGATTCTGGAAACTAAATAAGTCCTTATATTAATTGGATTTTGAAAACAAATTAAGAAAAAATTAGTGCAACCAAATTTTTGAATATGTTTTACTAATAAATAAATGTTAGGTTAATCAAAATTGTATTTGCAGTTAAATTATAATTGTTATAAATAATTATTAGCTAAAGAAAAAAATATACTAACTTCTTAGTTTTGGCTACCAAAAAGAGCTAGTTTGTCAGTGTTACAGAATGTATATGTTTCAGTGGTCCATTCACAACGGTATATTAACTTTATCATTTAATCTACTGGGTACACTTTTGGAGAAATCTCATAATGCATAAACACTTTGATACTCTCCAAATAAATTAATTATTAAAAAATATATACAATTCATGTCAGGCAAAAAAAACTTACAACAAAATCCTGAAAGATAAAAATAATACTAAACTAATTTATCAACATAGGTTTAAATTTTTGAAGAGTATACCTCTTGAAAGACATTTCATTATATGTTTTCTGAATAGTTTAATTTCAGGAATTTAAACTGTATATACCAAAGAGTACTGTACTTAATGAGAAATTAGCAGAAAAGAAATGGTTTATATAAATAAAATCAGGAGAAAACATATTCACCATTCTTACCACCAATGACACCTCACTAAACTATCTTTCAAAACCATTTTGAAAGAATAACTCTAGCTTAGGTGTTACAATAGTTTTAATTTTAACACATGAATAGCAGTAGTTCTTATTCATTTTTCTTTTGGTAATCGAAAGTAGGAGCCAAGTTTTTCAACTAAAGGTGATATATTTTTACCCACATTGTTGCATCATCATAATTGCACTGGTTTATGTCTTCCCGTGTTATTATAGGAAACCCATTTCGTGTAAGCCTTCTTAGCCTGCTTCTCACAAGAACTCGGTTGATGCAAAGATCCAAGCTTCAATCTTTCCAGCTCATTTTATAGTTGTTCATAAATTTAATTGTTAAATAGACTCAGTATAAAAAAACCCAGTATTTAGTGTACTTTTTATCAGTGAACCTGTACTAGATCTTCTCATGTACTCTTTTGGCTCAGTAAAACCGATAAGTTGGATTCTTTGGACATCTCCTTATCTATTACTGACAATTGTTTATAGGGTCACAGTAAATAGCAGCTATAACTGTGTCTTCTTCCATCAGGTCTTCTTGGCTTAGCACACGGAAGTGATAGAGAAGTCATGTTCTTTCTAAAAACGTTGATTCTTAAACAACTTTGTACTTTATAATAACAATATTTGTTTCTATTAAGAACATTTTGCATCTTTCTCCATTTCCTCTGTCCATAATGCTGATCCCTGATGAAAGTTTTGAGTCTAGTAATTTACTAACTCTTGTAACTGCTTACTCTTTTAGAATATAGTTACAACACAGAGCTTTATTTGTGAATAATAATTTTCATTGATTACAAATTTAATTTAAAAGCATAGGACAGTACATTTCTTTAGTGTCAGGTGAGTGGCCATTCTTTTTCTTTTTTTAATATGTTAAAGTTTTTAATATAATAAGTATAAACATAGTTTTAATATAATATAAATCATTAATAATTTATGATGCGAACCCTTTGAACAGCACAGAGCTACAACTATCAAAGTATATACTTATAGACAAATAACATTAGGAATCTGCCTGGAGGCATTGAAAAATGAGTCCTTGAATGGAACCCTCAAGATTTAAGAAAAAGAGTTAGGTGGGGGAGAACGGCAGAAATGAAGAATGATAAAATATATAATCACATTATGTGACTAAAGCCCCTTTAAAAATGTGTGCTTTAGAGCCTACTTTATATACTCATTCTCGTAAACCACACAGAAAAAAAATATAAATTAATGAAAGATAACTAAAACAAACGTTGTGTACATCTGGTAAGTGATGGTACATTTATTGGATAAACAGATAATATTAACAATGAATAAAATAAAAAAAAAGTGTGATTTTAATGCAGGCTAGGTATGTGCAAGCCACATTTTGGGAAAAGCTGAGCTTCAAAAGGATGATAATAAGTAAATGTATATAAAAACCTATTCGTGGTTAACCAAAATATATCAGTCTGAAAGGTCTGGGCAAGTGGAATGGGAGTAAAAAGATGATTTAAACTGAATTGAATCGGTAATATATGGAGGGCATAGTAGAGAAAATGGGCTAGGAAATACTGGTAGGATAGATCTTGTGGGTGGTAGATAGGATAGGAAATATGCACGATAGATCCAACTTAACATAGCATCGATAAATAGCAGCAACATGTTGTAACTGAAAACAAATTGTAAAACAACAGCTTATCAAATTGGCTCAGAAATCACAGGTGACACACCATAAAAAGTTATAATCAAAGTCAAGGAAAAAATTAAGGAAGTAATTATTAGTTGGCGGGGATCAAATAGGAAAAGGTCTCACAGATAGAAGCATTTCATGGAGGGGAGGGGGACATTTTGGTATTTAAAGTAAATTTAGGTTAATTTTATTTTACATATTTCAGTGAAATTATATATTTATGAAATTATATTTATATTTCAAGTAATATTACACATTTTTTTAGGAGTTATGGATACTTTTTTAAACTAAAATTAATTTGGCCCTTTCAATTAAAAGATGAGAATATGGGAGAAATTGTAATCTATATGTAGGAACTGATTTTGCATAATTAGACTGAGAATCATGTACTTTGAAGGATGCATTTTTGAGAAAAATATAAACTGCATGTCGGATTCTTGGTATTGGAACTCCCAGAATCCCTTATTACTCTCATAATTTCTATTGATCAATCTCTTCAGTTCAATTTCTATCCAGTAAATGTGAAAAAGTGGTTGGTAATTCATGTCAAAAGTTCGAGCAAAAACTAGAGACCTAGTTTCCAAGAATATTCGTGGGTTTTTTATGAAACTTCTAATAGTGATGCAGGAATTTTATATTGTTCGTGCTGTGATAAACCAGTTTGACTCACAAATGTTTCCAAGTTGTTCATCATATTGGTACAGCAAAACAAAGAAAACAAGGAAAGAAAGCCAAGGATCAATACCATCCTCAACCGATTCCTCATCACATGAGTCTACTTTTAATACAAACTTGCGCCATGCTTTAGTTTGGGCAAATATACCCGTTTATAAAATTAATAATAATTTATTATTAATTAAACAATTCGCATATCAAGGGTTTCCTGAAAAAGTATAATGGTGGAAAAATACGTGACCAAAGCACTCCAAGAAAAACCTATTTACGAAGTATATAAATGATGTAAACTAAGAAAATATATGTTACTAGATTTACAGTAATTGAATTTATGTTACATATTTCTCATTAGTAGTTAAGTACATATTTCTGTGAAAATAAATACATTGTTCCTTTTTTTATTACATATAAATCTCAGCTTTAGCTTTTATTCTGGGCACAATAATTGACTCAGGTCAAGAAATGCTGCAGCTTAACAAGAGTCCTTAGATGTTAATACTTACCTGAATGATTATTCTCTTCTTAAACTTGGCTACTGCTTCTAACATTATATATTCATTTGCTCAAATGCATTTTTATTATTTATATTGGCAAGATGCAATGCCTCCCAGAGCAATCTTTTATCATTATTTTTTTAGATTACCGGTTTTTTTTATAGTCTTGCTTAATAAGTTGTTAATTTTGCCGACAGGTAGCAGCAGTAAAAACCGCTAAAATATAATGTTTTCTGTAAAACATTAATATCAAGAAAGTATGTTCAATCGGTATTATAAAAGTTGAATCCATACTTTCTATCACAGAGTGGAAGAATAATGTTTGCTTTTAAAAATTATTTAAAAAAAATCTTATATTAGTAGGCGTTCACCTAATGAAACTCAAACGCTCAATGGCGGAGAGTCTTCAAGTGAGGTTGCCCAGTCAGTTATCAAGTGTGGCTCTGTGTCGGTGTTTACAACTATCTATCTAATATTTTTTTTTATTTTTTCGAGCTCATGGAGCTGATGTGAGTGTAATTTTTTTTAACCACGAAAAGAATTGTCACGCGTACGGGCACAGGTGTAATGGTTTCATGAAAAATGATAAAATTTCATTTTAAGTGTACTTTTCAAAATGGTCCGAATACGTCGTCTGCATGTTTCTTCTATTAAAGGTGATAAATGTTTTCGATGGCGTTTAAAGTCAAGTCAACATAATATTCAATAAAAAAAGTGTATATTTAGGAGTGTTGATATGGGTTGACATTTGTTCTAAAATGAATTCGAGATCGCATATGCAGTCCTCTTATGTTAACAATTCTCTAGCGATCCGAGAAGAGATTCGGAGATTTGAAAGTGTTCATCCTTCTATCTATGCCATTTACGATTTGATTGAACTGATCCCTGACACCCTGGTTTCACAGCAAATAAGGGATCATGTCGTTTGCATCGAAGGTATGTGCACCTCTTATTTTCAATTATTCACAGTAGTCATAAGTTCTATGTTACACATTCCATGTACTGGCTTCATTGTTCATTCGCAAAAAAAACAAAAAAACTTACCTAATGTACTAAGTATACTTCACTATATTAAATTTTAATAATAATTAAGCCCTCTTCTCTATTTCTAGTAATACTAATTTTATTTTTATTGTGAACCCACTGAATTTTGACTCAATATATACCCACTAACTTTAACTGTGAAGTTTAATTACATAGATTTTATTAAATCTGACATGTAATTTGAAATTTTGGCTTTAACTAAGATATGTATTTAGATTTAGTCACACATACTGTTTTTATGAACATCTGAGTTAAGAAATTTATTATTTTTAATATTACACAATTAGTATAGCGGTGGTATTTTATACACCTAATTGTCAAAGTGTCATTAATTGTTTTTTTAATGCAGCAATTTGTCATTATCAGCACTGTGTCTTTACTAATGTTTCTTTTTAATTTCTGAGGTTTCTTTGGCCATACTAAGGCTTCAGGTGTTTCTTTATTAGGAAATAATCTTGTTTTGTTTTGCTATATTTTTCACTTTCCATTTGTATAAATTTAATCACATTCACACAACTTTACGACACTACAAAATACCTATTTATTTTTATTTTATTGAAATAAATTTAATTGGTTTTGTACAATTATTAGTAGTAATTTTATTTATTTGGTGCATCATTTTCTCATAATTATAAAAAAATTACAAAATTATTGAAACTTTTTCATGTATTTCACACATAAAATGTTTTCTCCTTCTTATACATTAGAAAACTTCAACTATATAAATCTGTTTAACAAACTGATTTGAATTAGTTGTACTCCAAATTGGTGTTTAGCCAGGTACTGCGACCCAGTTACCTCGGTACATCTGACCTCCTCTCCAGTTATGTCAGCAATAAAGTCGAAGTATATGGGATACCCTAACGTTGGATGTTGGGAGATCAAAAGCTTGAAGTAATTGTCTCTTTACTGGGATAGTAAAGAGAACCTACTGTCGACATTAGAACATCAGTGGAACTAAAAGTGACATTTGAGAATGTTTCCTTATTACTAACATGTACATGTAACGTAGGGGCTAGCAGAGAATGGGGAGTTTTGAAAAGAGATAGCTCCAAGTTGAATGAGATTGCTTTGAAAACTCTAAGGGTGGTATAACCTACGGGTATTTACACCCCTTTCCTTCTGACCACCACCTATGAATCATTTAAAACAGAAATGGTGACAAACCATATTTTGTTATTTTTCAATCCGTTGCAAACTATCTTGTATTAATTAATCGTAGTAAATATATTCACATGTTAATTAGATGATTTCATATTATTTTTTATATCAATATCTATTGTTTCTTTGTTTCCTCTCATACAAGGCGCTCATTTATTAACCATGCAAATGTTTTATATTAAAAATATTTCTTGGTTATATTTACAAGTCAAAAGAATTTAAACAAAAGGAAAAATAAATTATTAATAAATATAAAAGTTTATAAAATTATTTTTTTTAGTATTTACTTAATGATTAATAACAATAATAAAATAGGAAAAAAAAGATAATTAAATCAGTATAATATATATATCCATTTGTTTTGTTTTTTTAGAGGAATAAAATCAACGATTGTTTTGTAGACTGCCTCATAAAAGAGGAAAATATTTATTTAATCGTTCATTAATCGTATGCTAATTAGAGAGACAATGAGAAGATTGTCCTTTTCAGAGAGATGCTAAGAAACCAGCAAGTGAGTCAAATAGTGTCTAGGAAGAATAAATAACAAGTGAGAACTACAACACAAAACTACAGTGAGTATGTTTCTTTTCTGGTTTGGAAACCTGTACTTTGAGTGAAAACGATTGATATCTGGAGTTGCTGTCTTTGAAAGCAGCCAATGAATATGTCAAGTGGAGCAAGTAACATGGAGCTGAGTGGAATGCTGGCACCCAAACGGCGAGCCGAAGGCAGGTTCTTCAAGGGAAACAAGTTAATAGCGGAACAAATGGAAGTACGTGGACTTAGAGATGTGCCGATTTATTCTAGATTTCCGGACTACAGGGGTTTGGAAGTGGCAACCCGGGATTTCTTTCAATGCTTCGTACATTTTTTTGGCGTTTTAAGCTATATTATATCTGTATTGCCAATCGTAAGCCACAAGTAAATCCAACAGGTAGCAGGATAATTTTTGATACCTTTCTCACTCGTTATGGCAGTATTTTGAATTTTTTGTCTCGTTTAACGTATCTGGTCTATCTGTTGTATTTAGTTTAAGTTGCGTCGAAAGGTTTCCAAGGGGATGTTTAATATTTACACCTTCTAAGGTGTTGAAATTTCCAAGAGATTAATTATTAAAAAGTACTTGGGGGGGGGGCTAATATTATTTTTAACGTCGCTGGGGTATCAAAAGAAACTTCCGTGCAAATGTTCATGCTCATGCTTTTAGGTTAATAAGAAGCTAAAAGGAAACTGTCAATAATATTGGCCGTTTCACCGACTCTGACTCGGTTGTAGGAAAAATGACGAATCCATCCGTAAAATATTTTATTTTCCTTTTTAAAAAAGTAGTTACTATTTCGAATCTGTTGTGTATTATCATCAATATCAGAACTATTCTAAAATAAGCTGTTTCTAAGTTCTCCATAAAAGATACGAAATATGAATAAATCACTCACTCCTATCAGGAGAAAAACATTAACATTAAATCTCCTATCAAGTGGCAGAAAAAGATTTAAAGTTCCCAATAATGACGTGCAATTATATAAAAGCCTATTTAGTCAAAGCAAGTTTCAAAATATAAAATAGAACACAATAAATATAATGGCTTAAAACACTATGAATTTATCATTAATTATTCTTTCACAAATGGCCTTCTTTCCAAAAATGAATCGCCGGAACATACAGGGATTCGAAAACGGTGGTTTCTGGGTTTGTGTGTCCCACGAACCCTCATACCCAGCTAGATATTTTAAGTCAAATTTAAAATTTTAATAATGATGCTTCTCCTAACGAAATATTCTTCCCACTAGATTTACTTTTTGTTATTTTTAAACCCATACGACTGGGTGCCAAAATTCTGCAACTTCGAAGTTCTTTTGTCCGAACGATAAGCCCAAATTTTACCGTTTAAAATCATTTTATTTTGTGAAATAAAAGCGCATTTTCTCTGTTGGAAGCATTTCACAAGAAGTATCACGATGGTTCATTTACACGGTTAAAGTATAGGTGTAATGTATATAATAAGGTAGTATAATTTAACGATTTTCCTACCATTAGTTTCATTAGGATAATCAGTTTCCGTAAAAGAAACAATTTTCATTATAAAGATACTTAATGTGGAAACGGAAAGTATATTGCAAACGTTGAAAATAATGTTTGTTTAAATAGAAACATGATATACCAAGACGATTCTTACTGTGGTGAGTAAACATTTACAAGGAACCTTGCCAAAAACTAAAACCAGGCGGAACGATTATATCGACTTGATAAAACTCTACTACCGAGCTCGAATTTTATTCTGGAACTTTTATTTCATTCGCTATGAAACAGGAACAGAAACTAAATGTAACTTTCGCTTAATAGACGTACTATAAAACTTGGATAATTAATAAAACTTGTTAGTATCTATTGGTTGAAAGTCCAAATTATAACCATTACATGGAAGACTGCAAAAATAGTCGTGATCGATCCATCGTTATTGAGAAATTATTAATATGATGTATTTGTCTATTTATTGAGTTAGAAGGGGTGGGTTGTATTAAAAAGGTACACAACTCTATAAATTGTGTCATGGTGATTAAAAATAACTAATTAGATATTTTACATGCAAGCGTATGTTAATGTACTTTAATCAAAGAGAAGCACTTTGAATTGGGTTTAATTTTCATTTATTCCTCTCACGGTAAACCCTGTGAATATTTTTTATTGTGTAATGTTTTTTTCTGTCAAGGTATAAATGCTTAGTTAATTTCAATGTAGAATTTTGGACTTAATATTCAACTTCAAGAGCTTACTTGGTCGCTATGTCTCAATGCACTTTGGTATGAATGTATTTATTGGTTTGATCAAAATTCACGTTCATTGATCTCTTGTCTTCGTAGTATAAAAAAAAAGTTCTGCGTTTAAATCGTTCGCTATTAGAAAGAAAGAAAAATAAATTATTGGATCAATGCATAAGTATTGTCTACAATTTATAGGTGACCCTGGCTTATCAGAACAAAATAGGTGAAGATGACAAATCCATCCTTGAAGTACACCTTCTTTATTTATTTATTTTTTTTCTGGATATATTCTTCAATTAGTTTTTTGAATATTTTTCCAGCAGTATTTAAGAGAGAGTTTCCCCCACTAATTCAGGGTTTACCTAGATTATGAAAAACTACCGTTACAGCTTTCCTCTTTAAGGTTGCATGAAAATAGGACGGGGGTCTGTAGGTAGTACTTTACTACCTTACAGACGTACTTTACGTTACCAGGGACATATTAGAGCGAGTCGTGAACTGCTAAGGTAAGATTTGTCTGGTGTTTCTTGGTTCGTATTTTTTTAAAACCATGAGTCATTATGACTCTCTTTTGTTATACAATATTCTACAGTTCAAATCCTCACTGTACTCAGAACTCGAGATCCAGTCCTTCTGACATTTATACTCCTTTCCACTAAACTGCATCATTCGATCGTACCTTCCTTGCCCGCTTCATCGCTCTGGAATTCTGTCCCTCCTATTATCGAACATGTTTCATCCTCATGTGCCACCATAATCCTTCTATACCATCACATACTCATCGTAAAAACTGACGATTTGTAGCTATGTAACATATTATTAAGTTCTATAGCAGTACGTTTTGGTACATACTTTTGCTATTCATCTTTTATTTGTAAATGTAAGGGTTCTCATTTGTGTAATATATATATTGTGTACGCTGATTTATCGGTTCTATTTTATTGCAACGATTCATTTATTTATTTACTAGAAGTCTTTCTAAAATCTTTTTTTCCCTAAGGTATACACTTTATTTTACTTAGCTTTTTCTCTTTGTGCTGTGCTATTTATTTTATGTTTGCTGGAATTGAATTATTTACTTTCTAGTAATTAGTATTAATAGAATCACAGCGTATGCTATGTATTGCTAATAGTAGATATTATCTGATGTAATTTTTGTTGTATAAATACAGAAATTAACCATATCGTTATTGATAAGGGACGTTCTCCCAGAACAAAGTCATTTTTTTTTATTCATTCTGTTCTAATATTTGTCTGGTTTCCTTCTAAAACTGCTGCCAGGACTTATTTCATTCAGGTAAGTCTTTCATTTTCGGCGTGAGTGTTGTCCTAATTACGCAAATTTTCCTCTCCATCCTATATACTCTTCTTCTGGGTAAATGATTGAGAGTTCTTATTCACCTTTTATGAAGATAGTTTTATGCGATGGCCAAACATGATTTTAAGTTGCCTTCTTTAAGATATGTGCATGATGACGGATTGACGAGATTAAGAACAAATGTTCGTCTAAACTCTTCAATCAAGAAACGCAGAACCAGAAAGTTTAGACTATAATACTCCGATGCGGTGGAGCAAGAAAGAACGAGAATATTTAGATGTGAAAAAATATTCACAAATTCAAATTGTATCAATTGGTACAACATACACAATCGGAAATATTACAGTACAGGAAATCCAAATGAAGACCTAACTATGAAGCGATTATAAGATCACTTGTGCTGTATGGCTGTGAAGAATGGGAAAATGTCTTAAGCCACAAAAAATCAACAGAATATAAGTGTTCCAGGATATGATGTTTTGAATTGCAGTAAATCAATGTGCCAAATATCCCACATAAATTAACAATCAATTAAAAATCAGACCGAATATCAGAGTATGGACTATTAAAGACCAAACAGAACCGACTTATGAATCTATGGCTTTTACAAGACGAGTAATTAACTAATACACGTTAATATACAGAGGGGTCCAAAAAAATGTATCCACTGGCTAAAAGTCCATAACTTGCAAACTAATTGACGGAGTTGTCTCATTTTTGGTGAAAGTGTAGCTTAAAGTCCAACTTAAAGATATAAAAATTCGCCGAACACATGAGCGACTCACTCCAGTTTCACGGGCACACTGTCTCACAGACTTCTGTGGTGAGCGAGTGAATAGTTGTAACACAAGATGGGAGTTAAATGGACTTGTTACTGTTACAGGTCGTCCAGATCGTTGTTTGTGTACAACTTTAACACAGCCTTCGGCTTCAAATTTGTCTCGAATGCAACGAATCGTTAAACGTGTCGGTGAATCTGTTTGATACACATTTCGCCATTGCCGTTGAACCTCATTAATGTTTTCGTACTTAAAATACCACTTTAAAACAGACTTCCTTTCATCAAATGTAGGCCTTACGCCAGCCATGTTTACTCGAGTAACAAGGTACAACTAACAATAAAACACTAACTATCTGGTGACTGTCATCTGACAAAACGAAACAACGCAATACAATGCTTGTATGGCGATTGCCGGAACTACAAACTATTACACTACCAAAAATGAGACAACTCCATCAATTAGTTTGCAAGTTATGGACTTTTAAACAGTGGATACATTTTTTTGGACCCCTCTGTATATGTATATATTATACCAATTAATTTTACATAACCAGTTTATAAATGTTAAAAGTACAATAAACCACATATTCCATTGAAACAAGTTTTGTTCTGGCGCCTACAAATAAATAAAACTAATTTGGAAGCCCAAGAAATGTGACTGCTTAGAAATTCTTTCGTTGTCTAAAGTATGAAGAAATGTGCATCATAAACAGTCCTACAATTTAAGTCATGATGGGTCTACGGATAACCCTTGTATGTCCAATTTATAGGCAGAATCTCGTATAAGAATAGCTGGCCTTGTTTTCGTGAGCTGTTAGTCATTAAGTGAACGATTAAAATACGGTATTTTCCTGAGCACAGAATGAATTATTACCTGAGTACAGGTAAGGGAGTGCCTCACAGCTGGGTGGAGTACCTGCGCGTCCGGAAATTATCGCTCCCCCAGCCACCAGGGGGTTAATTCACCCTCTCAACTACCGCAGCTCCCATTAGCTCTACCTCTTTATAGTCTGTTCCGACAGGAAATTACCAGGGCTCGACTGTTTCCTATCCATGAACAGGAGTATTACAGTAGTTTTATCATTAAATCTGACACTTGGTGTATAGTTTTTATTAGTCACGGTTTAGTATAACAAGTACATCATCAACTTAGATCTATTGTTCTAATAGCTTTCTAGATCTCCCTTCCACCATGAAGTTGTCCGTTAAATTTCCACTATTTCAAAAATACTTTATTTTCACCGTCACAATTACATGTTTAATAGAATAGAAAAAAAAAATATTCCGTAACTAAGACCCCTATGAATGATAATTACGTACTGATAACGAATTGTGGCTAACAAAAAATAACTATTGCGTCATAAAGAAAAATCACAAATTTAAAGAAATTTAACATTTGTAAGGACAAACAACAAATAATTAAAAGATTGTTTAACTGTATTCAGTACATACAGTTGTGTTATATATGGATGAACTCGAAAACCAAAAAAAAATGAATAAGTTAGTAAAGTGCAATACATCAAATCAATACATGCAAAATATACTATTCTGAAAACATACCGAATGGTTGAAATCATTGGCTAAGAAATGAACAAATCATGTTACTTAAATTGAATGAACGACATTCATGCAACGGAACAAGATTTAACCGATTTTACACGACATGGATCATAACATAAGAGTCCTGTAAGTATGGTTATTCCTTTTTCAGATAACTCGACTTTTCACGAGGTTATTCACGACCGCCACAGATATATGGTAAACAAAGAAAAAAAAATAGAAATTCAAAGAATAAGTATGAAAATATAACATAATAAATAAATCTTTCCGAAACTAGGGCGTGTATGTCTGGATGGCGAGGAGGTGTTGGAATAGGGGGGTTTTGAAGGTTTGTAAGGATGAAGCATGGTGGATAAGGATAGGAGGGAGAGAGTTCCAGAGAGTAGTAGAGCGAGCGAAGGAATTATCTTAAGCTACAGTTTTGTAGGCGGGAGTATAAAAATCAGAAAGACGGGATTCTGTTGTGGAGACCGAGGATTCGAACTGTAGCATATTGCATACACATGGAAGGTGATGATAAATTGATGGTTTGGAAAAAGAATAACTTGCGGAAATATTGTGGATGGACACTTATCATGTACATCAAGTTAATATTGGAGCGATATAACATTTAAAAGTTTTTTTACACTACTGGTTAGTTATTTTTTCTAATCCCTTTATTTAATATATACAGATTCCACAACATGGACTCTTTACATAAATGCACATCATGCTTATTATATTTACTGTTGCGTAACTACATTTTATACAATGCGTGAGGTTTAAAGAATTTTTCTATGGCAGACTAATGTACAGAAATCAAAGCGTGTGTACATAAAAAGTGATATGGCTCATCTTAAGAATGAGCTGTGCTAATACTATCCTAAATCTAACTAACTAACCTAATTTTACCGGACAGCCTGTTCCCATCGATACGGGAATGAGGGTGGGGTCATAGTGTTGAACTCTGGGTTGGTGAGGTGCTGCAACGATTCAAAAAACTTGATTTGTTCCGGGGGATGTACTCGCACACCGAGCAACAGGTGCAGGTCGGCATTCTTTAACCTCTAGAGAGAGGTATGTCTGACCACTTTTCTCATGAAACCGTTCTGACATTGTTGGTGATTTTTAGATGTACTGTCAGTGAAGTGAGTATATAGTGGGGCACCGTACAGCAGAGTTGGCCAGAGGGCACATTTATATACCATCAGTTTGAGACGCAACGACAAGTTGGGTGATATTAACAACTGCAAATGTGGGTAAGACTATACCACAAAAAAATTTGCGATGTGTTTTTGAGTTTTCTGAAGATATATCTGTAGTTAGTGGATTTACGTCCTTGTTAACTCCAGCTTAAGATAGGAGGGGCGAGTCCTTCATGGTAGAAGACAGATTGTAATTTTTTGAGGGATTTTCGAATGGGTTATGGAGAAGGGTACAAATCAGTCATACTAGTTTAACGTAGTCTGATTTTGAACATGCCAAGCGGACAGCTCGCCTGAAAAGGCCATTGACAGCGTAGGCTGCGTACAAAGAGACAAAAGGTTGCCAACAATATGATCAGCTCTCAGTCCCCTGTACAATGGCCTGTCCCATCAGCATGCCACCAGTGCTTCAAATTTCTGTATCCTAGCAGAAAATGACCGTTTTCTGCTCTGCTTAAAATAATAGTTACCTATAATAATAGATAGAAGTTTATTATGTGTGTGATCTACTATAGGCTGAAAGTAGAAAAAAAAGTCAGAAAGTATTTATAAAAATTTCTAAAAAACAACTCCTTGGTCCCTCGACAGTGTAGATTATTAAACAATAACTTTTTTCAACTGCTCTTAGCTGTTAGCCTTAATTGCTAAAGTAAAAATAAACATGGTAAAAACATCGATGGCGTACACGGAGACAAACACAATTAATCAGGAAAAGCAACATACAATAAAAAAAAAATGCATTAAAAAGTGCTAACCTGCCCAAAATCTATTCTATCCGTTATACAATACAAAAACAACGAATAAAACATTAGTTTATACACAATTAACATTATATTCCCCCAATTAATGGTATTTTAAAACGTACGAATTTTTCTGTTAAAAAGATCGGCTAAAAACAGTTTATTGCTGGTACTGACTACACTCTTTACTCGCTTTATTTAGGGGTTATGAAGGGGATAGGTTTCTTAGAATAACTAATCTCTATTTCATTTTTTCTATTAATATTATCCGATGAAAGGGAATATTATTTAATTTTTAAGCTTTCCAGGGTGTTGATTAATTTTTTTGTCATTTGTATGGTCTAGCTAAACGACTCATTTTTTTTTTGTCTGAAGATGGCAGCTTAGAGCTGTAGCAAACTTTATTGTTTATGAACTATATTTTGGAGGGTCAGAAGAGTGTTAATTTAATGGTTTCCCATCCGCAACCGTCGCCAACTATAAGTAAAAACAATTCTGATTTGTATCGCCCTGATAATGCGATGCTGATGACAGCAAGACAAAAATAACTTTCAAACAAAATTAAGTTTTCAGAGACAATGCTATGAATTGTAAGGTGTTTAAGGCCAATTTACATCTTGAACATTCTCTATTTCCATACAATTAAAGTTGAAATTTGTATTGATTGCCATTTTCAAGAACTTTCTGGTAGTTGTACTATTTACTACATAAAGTGGCAGTGGCCTCGTGACCTGCTATAAGACATTGGAAGTCCTGGCAATGGCCAGTTTCTCCAATCATGTTCTGAGCGTCTGTGACTCTCGGTCAGGCTCCACTGGTTCGTATGCGGTGTTGGAGGAGGGTGGGGGACCCAAAACTCCGCTTCCTCTTTCGCATGCGAGGGAAAACCATGTGGATTGGTCTCTGGGCTGTTTTTGAATGAAGAATTGTAAATATGGAATGAATGAGAACATTGATCACTATGCCCGATAAGGCTAGATTGTAATTTGATCACAATCAAGATTTTGAAAAAGAAAAAGATTACATTCGTACACATAACAAAATTTGGCTTTTAATGAAACAAAAACAACTCCTCAATTACACTTTTATAATTAATATTCTTCAGGTTTATTTAATCAGGCCCTTTAAATAAACATCGAGTATCTACTATCTAGCTTTCTTTATGATTTAAGCCTGTGCTCAGATGGCAAAATGTAATGACACTTTTCCTAACAAAAATATTTTTTTTACATTCCAGAGTCTATAAGTACTATAGTATTATGAAAAAATCGCAAAGTAGTTTTACACAGGTGAACATATTACCCATGATGGTTGGCTAATACTTACAGTATCTTTTTATAGTAATTATAGAATCTGGAATGTGAAAACATCTCTTTGATAGAAAACGTGACATCTGAGCACAGAAGTAATAGTTAAATGTTTCAATACATAACAAAATATGCAGGGTAGGAAAAATTTGAAGAGAAAAATATTTACTGTTCATTTCATTTATTTTTTTTTTACATACTTATAATTGCACTTAACAAATATACATCCTACCTCAGCAATGCATTATCATTTCCTCTCTGCAAATCAATTGCTTATGTACATAAATCATTTAATCCTTCGTACTAACGTGTTTTATGAAGAACTTCGGATCGTTCAATTACATTTACTTGAGCTTTTTATGTCCACTCAAACAATCATCGTCTTCTATACTTAAGCATTTTAAGTAGGGTTTTTAAAAGACCCATGTTCGTAACGAACTCTTCCAATAGATAATTTATAAATGACTTTGTAGGGTCATCCTCCAGGGGGGGGGGGCGACGCTTCCCGCGGGCTGGGGTCTGTACGGCGGGCCGCTGTCCGGAGAGCGTCAAAAAATAAATAAAATCAGCGGACCTGTTGTCTTTGACCTCTGCTGGCGGCCTAGTCGGCGGGCAGCTTTATTCGTATAAATCTGACTCCATAAGATCTTAGAAGGTTTGCCCCGACAGTCCACTATCTCCAGGAGAAGAAGAGCAGGGTAGGTATAGGTAGTTTATGTGGTCTTGAAATGACAACGAATTCACACTCGGTATCTAAGGGTAGGTGCAAACTTTTTTTTTTTTTGGCCCTTCCTGATGCTGAGCCTCAAATGGGCTTGGGTAGGTGAAAACCGTCCGGATCCCAAAGGTTAGTGTGAACCGGAGAGAAGCAGACTGGATCGCTGGGGGAGACGCTACTAGGTAAAGTTTGTAAGGCCCCAGTAGAACGTCGACCGCAATAAAGAGATCTCTTTTAAGGAGGTGCTAGTTTTAGTGAGAGGAATGTAGAGAATCCCACTAGGAAAGTGTGGAGTCTGACAACGCCGGACTAAAACATAGCGAGGTTAGGAGAGAGATATGCCGAGGTAATTGAATTAGAAAGCCATGGTTTGAGTAGAGAGGCTAGTGCCAGTGCAAAGAGAGAGATGGAGAGCAGGGGCCGAGAGTCTGGGATAAAGCCCCAAATCTGGGCCTTATATAGGCAGGTCAGAGGCGGGGCTAGCCCCGCCGCGCCTCCTAGTTGGCTTCAGCTGTTTCGTGCACTAGTTTTCCCCTCTCTTAACTGACGCCTTTTGAAGGTTTTTATTATTAAAACAAAAAAACATAGGTGGATATTTTCTGAGCCGAGAAGAGGGGAACTTCTATTCATTCGTGATGAAGAATCTGGCCCAACAGACTCTTTATCCCAATGTCTCACCAAAACCTCTTAAAAAAAAGTTAGTTTCCCATTGATGCTGCCATGCCAGACTCTCACAAAAGCTCTCCATTCAAATGTACATACAAATAGAAGGTTTTCTCGTACCGAATGAAAGTTGTATCTCTCCGCGTTATTGGTTATTATCAAAACTAAATAAATGCTTATGAAACGTTCATTATAGGGGATATATTTTTATGCATCCCGGAAGAATTGCTAATTGGTTAAGTGAGGTCATTCATTATTGTTGCTTTTTCTTTTGTATGATGATTTTCTTCCTAAGAATAGCTTAACTTTTTCTTATTTGTAGCCATTTTTTCTACAGTAACTGTTAATGCCAAGATCTTTTCCTCTTGCACTTCCAGTATTGACTGGGTGGATCTTCTACTACAAGCCGTGGAACCAAAATAAGAAGCTTTTGTTTTCCTTGTTCTGTTTTAGGCTGAAATGCTGGAACGGTCCGAGCATGTTCTCGACAATTATTAGTGTGGGCGGAGAACGGTGACCAACACTTGAGAAAACTATCGTAGTCTGCTCGTTAAGGCCCATTCAGTGATAATGATAACTACTTCAATAGTCCTGTTGGTACGGGTAACCTTGTACTCCCATCTGTCGTGAGCATTTTAATTCTTTGATTAGGTCGGAAATAAGAGTTATTGTTTCTGTTATCTTCCATTGATTAAAGGAACCATCTCTGCATTGATAACCGATAAATGTTAGAGATGATGAATGGGTTCCGTGGCCTTCCCGTCAAATGATTTCTAGTTCTGCCAGTTGGGAATTCAAAACATCCCTATCTGCATACTTTCTTATGTACATATCAAGTCATAATGAGCTTTTCCTGAAATTTCTAAACAAAACTTGTGTTCGTTAGTCATTATCCAGTGTTATTAGCAGTATCAGTAATATGAAGGTAGTATTCGAAAGCTGGGACGATTTTTTTCGGAGAAAGATTTCAGAGTGGAGGGGTATTTAAAATTTAAACACAATAGTGTGTAAAGACAATAGTGCTGCCAATTGTAATTTTTATTTTATTCTTCGTATTTTTCATTTTATTTCTTAGAATTTCAGGTTGGTCTATACTTGCACAACACTGTGGGCATCAAACACATTGTATTGCCAGAAAACATGGTTTTCTGTCAAATCCAACTATCACTCCTCTTTACAAATCAGCCGACCCTACTAATGGTGGGGCTTGGGTACTTTCGGAGTATTTGGCATTATTTTTTTTCCATTTTTCCACTTTTTTTCCGAGATGTTTTCCATCTCGCGCACTCTCGGATATTTGTGTGATTAGTATAATAGTAATATTTAGGAATTGTATGTTTTAACTAAAAAATGGAGTCACAATTGCACCATCTATTAAAAAAAAAAAGAATGAATATTTTTTGAAGTGATCGTGTCACCCTGAAAGAGAAGCTCTGGAAAGCCATAGAGAGTAGATGGTCGATCGGTTGTTGTAAAATAGAAAAATAGAAGTGATTCAGCTTAGAGAAAAGTATTAATAGATTGGTGGAAATAGTATTAGGTCACGAATTGAAAAAAAAAAAAATCTTTTACATAAAGAAATTGTGGAAAGTATTGAGCAAATCCGGCGATCCAGCAAATAAAGAAATAAATGGTTCTGAAGAAAGAAAGCAGTCTTTTAACAAGAAGAAAGAAAGTAATTTCCAATTTAATTACTCGAGAGTCGTACAATTTTTCAAACAGGAGTTAAACCTGAGATCACTAAATTTAAAATTATGAAATTTAATTTTGTAAAAAAAATTGTTTTTAGTACTTTCCTAATTTCACTGCAATATATTGCATTGTATGAGTATTTATTTTTGGCGTTGATAATTTTTTGTGGACCCATCCTAGGTAGGCAGGTCCATTAGAACGAACGCCGGGACCCGTCTCAAATACTACTACTTCCTCAAATCGTACTATTTCCAAGGAAACGTTTCATTGAATTCCGTGACGTAGTGCGCGGGACCTTGAGAGTGACGTATTTTGCAATGGTGTGAACAATTGTCTAAATTTCCTTATCATTTAACGTGACATAATCTATAAAAAGCCACTGAAAATCGGGAGTTTTTTAATTATATTTTCTTTGAGCGTTATGCAGATAAAAAATGACCGTTAAAGCACAAATTTCAGCGTTACGATGTATTTTTTTTTAAAAGCTCCCGATCAAATATTTTTTCTTTTAGCATCATTGAAATAATTTTCATCGACACATCCCAAATCCCCTTGACAGTTTCGTAATTACTTCAAATGACGTTTTTGAATTTAAGAAATATTTCAACAGTATCAACTAGGCATATACTGTTGAAATATTTCTTGATACCCAAACTAGGCAAGAAATCTATCTAGATCTAGTCTATGAACGCTCATTAGCAAATATAATTTATGTTGCCTGGAGGAAACATCTGGGTATTTAATATTAAGCCAATTCAATTAAATAATTTAATTGGATTAAAACCAGTTTCTTGTGAAAATTAATATTTATCATTTTATGTTACTTGATTGTTTATAGTAATTATCTGAAATAATGATTGTCGGTCAGCTTCTTTACCAAGGACAAATAGAAGTTCATGGACCGGAAAACACTCGCCTACTTTTCCATAATCTATATCAATAAATCTTCGGCCTATGTATACAGAGAGGGGACTAGTTCCAGCAAGATCTCACTAGTGGCGCGGGCGTAGTAACCACTGATTGGCCGAAGTAACGGTTCTCTCATTTGCTGAGCGCAAAATTGACCTCCCAATAAAACGCAGATATTCTGACGTTTTTATACATAGTTGAAATAAAACACTTGAAGTAAACTTTCCCGGCTATCCCAGAGGAGTTTCTTGTCCCCTTCAACTAGCATATCCTTGGAAGGGAACCCTTCCATGCAAACGACGAGCTCTCTTGCCCTACAAAACGTACCTAGTAGTGGTTCCTCCAGCGGTCCAGTCTGGCTTCTTCCGGTTCACACTCGCCTTTGGGATCTGGACGGTTTTCGCCTACCCTCAGATACTGAGTGTGAAATCGTAGTCATTCCAAGACCTGATAAAAACCATCTATAATACCTAGCCTCCTCTCCTGACATAGTGGAATGTCAGGGAACGCCTTACAATATCTTATGAAGTCAGATCAATAAGCAAATACAAATTAAACTCCCTGGCGATTAGGCCGCAAGGTCAAAGACCAAAGGTTTATTTATCTCTTTCTGACGCCTGCCGGGCAGTGGCTGGGTCGACGAGACCTCCTCCGGTGGGCGCTCCCGACAATGATTTAATGGTTATATGAGCTCAAAATATTCTTCTGTGGAGGCTTGCTTATTTTAGGCTAGTGCTGGTGTTTATTTCTTTGGACGACTATCTTGACAACTGTCTAGTGAGGAAAACTGACATCTGCCTCCTTAGTTAGTTTTCCTAGCTTTATATAGATGAAGTTAGTCCCCACCTTTGTTTGCTTTTGACGAGTCATGAATTAGGATTTTTCAGGAGTGTCACTTACGGTTCCACTATTCACACGGAATTGGTCTTTATTACTCCTGTCAGTTGAAAAGAAACTTTCAGTAGTACTGTGGTTTATGGCAGCACGAAAAGCCGTTGAAAATGTCATTATTATTGTTTTCGGAGCACATAGATAAGATATTTTCCATGTTTTTCTATTTGATGATACTGTGAATAAAATGAATCCCATGAAAAGTTGTTCAGGAACATTATCCAATTAAATGGTAACTAAAATCTAATATTTTGTTACTATGTTGAGTTGTGTAACAAATTTCTTTGTAATAATTTCTATGCCCGGACTAATAATATGTTATGGGACATCGTTTGGTCTACAATTACAGCGTTAAAACTGCTTCATACTTCACCGCTACGAATTCTTCAATTGTGTGATGTAATACCCATGATTTGAAATTTGTTTTTTTCAAACATGGAGTTATTTTACGCCCATTATTCAAATATATCAATTTCACTTCTAGATGTTTGTCCTTCACTGCAATTAAAACCTCGAAGATTCCTTATAGCTATCACTGTGCTAGATATCAGGTACTTATATTATTAGTTATATGATTACTTGTATTATCTCTGTAATGACTAACATGACGTAAACCGAATCAGCTACTCAGCGCCAATTACTGCTATCGTCAAAAGCTATTAAGGCAGGATAAACACTTCCCGCAGCCTGTGTACTAATAGCCATTGTAGTTTTTGTCCTGCCTCGCTTTCATGGTGTTTTGTCAGGCTCATATCGTGCTCCATGACCGTGGTGGTGTGGGAGTTCCGGCACACGAACGGGCCTCGGTGTGGGTGGGTCACCGCCCGTCCATCTGATGAGAAAATGGTCGTAAAACATGCTCTTCATCTCTCTCCTACCAACCAATTTGTGGAACAGCTCTAGCCCAAAACATGGAATGAGGAGAAATGTTGAAGCTTCCACTTTTTACCAGGTTCTAATAAAGTGATCACATTTCACTGTAACAATAATGATAATGTCTATATTATCCTGGGACTATATTCCTTTAAGAACCAACATTTATTTAACATAAGTGGGATCTATGGCAGTATCACTCCCAGCTAATAGTTACAATGTGCAGGGAAGGAAATAAAAAATGTATGTATACAAATAAAAGACATATGCTCTTCAAGAATTAAAAATATAAACTAAATAAATGTAAAAAAAAATACTATTCGAAAAATATAAAACGTTACTCGCTTGAAAAATAAATTATTTGCAAATAAAACCTTTTAGCGTCAAAAATATAATATAATACAAATACGCTCAGTAGATATTTACAACTGACTAATAGTAACCAGTAATAATTTGAACGTTATAAAAATCAAAATTCTTTGATTAGTTACAATTAACGCTCTGAGCGCTATATGCGACTACTCATTTGTTGTCATATCTAATTTTAATTACTAAATAATGTTAATTATTAATTGTTAATATCGCAACCCAGTGCGAATCTAATGCATGCGTTCATTTAACTTGTTCAACAATGCTATTCGAAATCCACAACACGATAAAATTATTTTTCTCGACAGTAAAAATTTGATATTTTAGCAGATCATTTCTAAATAAACATAACCAAATGATGCAAACAAATAAATCAGGAAATGAGATTGTTTACTTGTGACTTTCAAACAAGTCAGCTCAAGGGCTAATAAATTCTTTGAAACTTGTCATGTAAGATATTAATAATAAAAGCTAAGTTTTTGATATCAAATGATTTTTGAATGAAATGAGCTTGACCACTTGTGAAATATACTGTAGTATATTTATAAGGTTTAATATTTTATTAATAATATAATTATAACCTCATTATTATTAAATTAAATATATTATTTTTCCGAATTCAAGGAGAGAGTTAGAAACCCGGTCAACAGTTTGCGAACCCCAGTAATATCTAATACATTCTAATTTATTGAGAAAAAAGACTAAAAAGTTATCGAATGTTTTCGTGATTGTATTCATACCAATTTTGACGCCAATAACTACAGACAGTTTATACCCGATTGTCGTTGGATGTATTGACCTACTAATAGGTTATAACGCAATCTAGTAAATTATTTATTTCACTAATAGTATTTAAACTAATTAAAAAGTACAAATGACACGTGCGAGGTTGAAAGCACACAAGCCTGGTAAGCTGCTACGTTCTCTGGTTCTCTGGCAAATATATATTTAATACCTACAAATAATAATACATATGAATGTATCTATCTATCGATACGTATATATATTCACCTAACAAACCCGGAGAACCACGCCTCTATGCCCAAGTGGAGTAATTAAAATAATTTATTTAATTGATTTGGGATGCCATATAAATATTCAAACCACTAGATTTTATTACTCGTACTCGGGAGGTATAATGAGCCTGTCTCTCTTCTACTCCAATCCTCAATCCGCTTCTTTCTTGACTTCCTCCTTAAAAAAAAGTCCCTTCTTTCCCTTCTCCTCGGGACCTCTTAGAACTCTATCCTGTCTACCAACCGATGTAAAGAAGGGTTTGTGTGATCTGCACTCTGGTACCGAAAAGGGTTTTTATGATGCAGGTCTAGGCCGATGTGGCCTGATTTCAACCCCATTTACTAAGGGTGTTTATTACTGTTCTGTCAAACAGCTTTTGTTGCCCACCCTCAAAGACACCTATGAGCTATGAGTCAATTTAGTTATCTAATTTATATTATGTTATAAATTATTAATTATGTTGCCAGTTACACATGTAACATTATCTAGGCGTCACAATGTTTCATTTATTTATTTTGATAAATAATTATTATTATACTATTTTATTGACATATGCGGTTACACAGATTGTAATGTAAAACGTTTGGCTCTCTTAATTTCCAAATGTCTATATCGTTAATCGATAGAATATAGAATATATCGATAGAAATATAGACCTGCTATTTAGCAATTAACAGTCGCAAAATACCGGACAATTTATTTGTTAGTTGACAATGGCAGCAAATTGAAAAACTCAGATATCCATAATTTTGAAAACGGTTATATCTTAACACCTACTTAAGTAAGAAATTTTGGTCTTAGATTGTTCAATTTTGCTCAAAAAATAGAGTATTTTAGTAACGAAAAAAAAAACAAATCACCATATTTCATGTTCGTAAGTTTGCAATTCAATTGTATTGGTGTTATGTACAGTGGGCTGCTCAATTAAGCTTCCCTATCTTCATAATTCTTTTATCTATATGAACACTCGTAACATATCGGCTGCCAAATAGTGTACAGAGGGGTCCAAAAAAATGTATCCACTGTTTAAAGTCCATAACTTGCAAACTAATTGACGGAGTTGTCTCATTTTTGGTAGTGTAATAGTTTGTAGTTCCGGCAATCTCCATACAAGCGTTGTATTGCGTTGTTTTGTTTTGTCAGATGACAGTCGCCAGATAGTTAGTGTTTTATTATTAGTTGTACCTTGTTACTCGAGTAAACATGGCTGGCGTAAGGCTTACATTTGATGAAAGGAAGTCTGCTTTAATGTGGTATTTTAAGTACGAAAACATTAATGAGGTTCAACGGCAATGGCGAAATGTGCATCAAACAGAGCCACCGACACGTTTAACGATTCGTCGCATTCGAGACAAATTTGAAGCCGAAGGCAGATTTCACTTTCAACAAGATGTTGCCCCAGCCATCGTGATAGGGCTTATCTCGACGAAAATATACCATGAAGATGGATAGGCCGTAGAGGTGCTGTAGAGTATCCACCACGTTCCCCTGACTTAACTCCTCTGGACTTTTACCTGTGGGGAACACTAAAGCACGTCGTTTATCGACAAAAGCCACGCACATTGGATGAACTTCGAGAATCCATCGTACATTCATGCGCAAATATCCAACTGAACACGTTGCAGTCAGTAGTTCGGCGGCATCGTTTGTGTGTGGATGTTAATGGTGACCATTTTGAACACCTACCGTGAGATCTTTAAGTTGGACTTTAAGCTACACTTTCACCAAAATGGAGACAACTCCGTCAATTAGTTTGCAAGTTATGGACTGTTAACCAGTGGATACATTTGTTTTGACCCCTCTTGGAAGAGTGTGTGAACCGCACAGCTTGGAGGTGGTAATGGTTGTACATATTGTGCACGCTTGTCATCAATTTCAATTAATAAATCTGAAACAAGACTAGGTACTGAATTGTGGTGAGCCCATCAAAATTGGAAGATATTACAGCTTTTTTTTTTTTTATAGTGGTCACCAATTACATGTAGGAGTTACCTTCCCTTTCCCCCAGTGAGCTCCATTGTAACGTCGTGAATTAACTTCTTTTCGTTTGTTCTTTATGCACTGGTTGCAACAGAACTTATTTTTACCAAAATGCTTAGTGTTGATGTTTTCTATTATATTTTCATTTGTTGTAAAAGTGTTGAAATTTATTGATTTATACTAAAAGATCTAAAGAAACATGGCTTTGGCATTTTTTTTTGTCACATCAAAGATTAATTTTTTCATAGCCCCTTTAAATTTACAGATAATTACATATATAATTATAGATCCTCAGGCGAATCTATTTACAAATTATTTCTGTATCAATATATTAATTTAATGACTAATTATACCAGGCTGGGTTAATTTTATATAGGTAGGATCTTGTAGTCAGACTCTACTGAAAGCTGTCGAATATTGCTACTGTGTAGAAGTTGACAAAACAGGTGCATAGCAACCCTCCTTTGACATCTAAATAGCAGCGGACGTCAACATCTACCCTACTGTAGCAGTATTTAACGCCTACTCAGGAGCAGATGTTTTTAATGATAATAATGTCTATAAATCAAACAGTTATTTAACATGAGGTCTTTAACAGTATGAGAATTTAACATATGCTCAGTAGGCTTCAATAACTACTCAGCAGTAGCCATTACATCTACTCAAGAGCATTCGACAGACCACCAGCCAGAATATGGGCACAGATGCCTCTGCTCTGCCACTTAAGAAAGCCACGACTTCTCACCACCTTCACAACCCTCTTGACTTGATACCAATGACTATAAAATAGACTCTAGGCCCCTTTCATTTCAGTGTTAACTGCCTCAAAATCAACACTTGTTCAGCAGTTAGTATATAGGCTATTCGGGTTCGAGAGGAGGCTGAGCATATCATCTCATCACTTGTGTCAACACTCGTCGCCCCGAATAATATATTAACCATCTTAGAGTCACGAAGTGGATCGGGAGGAACGGTATGATGGTTGAGAAAACCGTAAATTTGACAAGAGGGATGCTATCCAGACCGCGGGTGACTTCTATTTTGTCTATAATGTGGAGTAATATATCTACAAATGACATTTTTTACAGAGTTCTGGTATGTAAAGTCGCTACTAGCGTCATCAATCCTTTATTTCTCATTTGAAAAAAAGAAACATATTGACATTGGGGGAAAGGGAACTACTATTTTCAAATAGTTTTTTTTTTACATACCACACATGACCAGCTCATAATCAGGATATGGGAGTTGATGTGAAGTATATCATTAAATATCCTTAACCGCAGAACTTAGGTGATTGTCCCGGAGCTTATTAAAGTGAAACCTCTCTGTTTGGCGAAACGAAAAATGATTCGCTATCAACACTATATATTATAGATGGGGCTTGTATTGAGGTGAAGCATATTACTCTCTCTCTCTCTCTCTCTCTCTCTCTTGGAGCCATCTGCAATAGAAGATGTCGGTTCGTGTCCATACCTGGACAGCTTATGAATCATGAGGCTCCTATGGGATTGGGAAGACCAAGGCCACTGCTACCAATTCTTGTATCTAGGGCGTTTTCTTTCCAACGTCTTTGCCAACTTAAGCACACGGTACCGGGTTTAATCTTAACAAGGATCGCTTAGTTATTTTCTTATGCTATAGTTTATATTTCTTATTGGTGCCTTAACATCCGAATTCAATAAGTTTTTAGCCTCCGAATGAAAAATCATTCGCAGGCTGTGAACTGAGGTAACTGCAAATGTTTAAACGGAAATCTTATTATTCCTAAACAACTGAAAATAAAATATTACTTAGCAGCAAATAGTTTATTTTTTTTATAAACTTATATCTGAAGCGATTAATGACGATCATTATTTCAAACGCTTCATTCTCATTCAGAAGCTGGCCAAAAAAGTTTCTGTGAAAATAACATTTTTTTTAATGATTAATTTTGTTCTGTATTATATCAATTGTGATTTACGTCCGTTATGCAACGGAGAAACGTTTCCAAGTCGCAATTATCATACATTATAGTAGCTGCTAATTATTGTTATTGTGCATAAAAGTGTAATAATAAGTATGTATTAAGTTGCGTTCCAAAAAGCATAGAATATTCATTTACTAATTGAATTCCTGACATAGTTGTGGGGGACTAAATTAGCACTGATTTGCGACCTACACCACCTGAATAAATTCTTTAGCATTGTGATTTTCATTTTTTTTTTTTATTCTATTTTTATTAAAGGAATGTTTATCATTGACTTTGTATAACCTCATTCACTCAGCTTCTATCATCTATATGTTATGGATGATATTTATGCAATTGAGTATTATTGATCTTAAATTAAACAAGTAAAATTAACAGAAAAATGAACTCAATTGTAACAAGTACTCAAGGTGTTTTTTCTTAATATTTTTGTTGTTGTTAGACTCTTCAGTTCTTCTTGGTAACCTTAAGCTCTTTATACTTGTGCTTGCTTGATAATGTGGCACTTAGTTGAATTTCTTGACCACATTGTGCTGGAAGCGAGTCCAAGACACTAAGTACGGCTATTTATCTTTGTTTTTTTCTCACCCCGAGATACCCAATTTCTTCAGGGAGAGCAGCCCTGTATTTCCGATTCTTATCGGGTTTCTTTTTATGCTTGGGTGTCTTCTATCACGCTTGTCCTTCAATTGGACAGTTTTTTTTCTTCTCAGTAGCCAACTTTATCTGGTCCTTGCTGTACCATCATAAACCAGTAGACGCTATAGCCTGCTCGGCCACAAAGCTGCTGCCTGCACTTCAAGGTCATCGACTTAAATAATGGGTACTGATCCATGCTCTATTCTGTGAGGAGCGCAAAAATGCTTCTGTTGAAGCCCGGCGTTCCAAACAGCTGGGACAAGAACCAATCCTGGAGAACAACCCCGTTAGTAGTTTTCACTGCGTGAAAATTTCCTCTAATTGTTGAAGTTTTGTTGCAGCAGTAATTCGCTGACTGCGAACTGATGGCTGGGTATTTCTAATCTTTGAAAACTGCCTCAATTTGTCAAGCCTCCTTTTTTATCACGGAATGCAGAGGCAAATAGTACAAATTCCTAAATTCCAATTCTACGTTCAGCGGGTTACACCATCTGCTGTACCAAATTGAAACTCAGTGGCTGCTCACGCTAAGAAAGGTTTCAAGCTCCGGTGGATCAAGCGCTCTAAGACCTTGCTCATGACTGGCTGATCAGGAATTTACCATTTGGTATTCTAAGATCTGCTCCTTTTGGAATTAGTCTCCGGTCAGCGCCTTTCCTTGGGTAGTAACCTCGATCCAGGCATGCTCCATCCAGGATTGCTATGAGCCAGCCATCTGTATGGGACAATGATTGCCTCAGCAAAATATATTCTACCCAATCCAGTTGATCGCCCAGCCCTCAGGTTTTCCGAGAATAACCTTAGGTCCAGCGTAACTGAAAGTGGTAATAGTTCCTTTCCAAGAGGTGGAGTGGATCCCCTTCACACATGGTAGCCTTCATCCGATCTTTATCAGGGCCATCAAGCAGAGGATTTGGAGTCCAGATCCTCTTGATAACGGGATGCTTTTTATCGCTTACCTGAGCTGAGCTAAGTACCGAGAATCCTGTAAGTTTTTCTTTCTTGTTTCTTTTCTTACTCTTCCTTTCTTCCTCTTCCTTCTATTGCTTTAAAAATTTTCCTCAAGTAGTTTGTTAAAAAAAGATAATTTTTAATCTTTTTACTAATTGCACACCGCGTGTTTTCCCAATAGAACCTCAGCTATGACTTCGACTGTATTCATTTTTTTTCTGCAGACAATTTCCGGATATGAGAATCAAAATTTTCAAAAAGATTACGAAAAAAATCGTAATCCGGCCCGGATATTACTCCACCCTATTGGACCTAAGCTGATTGGAAAATAAATTATTTGTACTGGGACCTTTCATTTAATCGTAAAATCTTGCTAGCCTGTCAGATTTATGTGGTACTTGAGCTATCCTTCCTTAGTTTAATACTTTCGAGAAAGCCCGTCTTTCGTCTTTCAATATTTATGTTCTACGGTAGCGGTTCTAAAAAGAAATCAATCGATTGTAAATTTTAAAGAAATATTCAACCTTTCCTGCTGATCATTCTGTGGTTAAAATACAATAATTTCGAAAAAAAAAAAAAAAAAAGTAAGTTATGTTCGTTAATTTTTAAGATGTATCGATTCCCAGCCTAGATGCTACTTCAGCTGCAGCTGCAGACTTCAGCTCCATACGGTTCCTAGTGGTTGAAATCATAGAGGAAGTAACGTTAAAATAATTTCAACGATATTCCAGCTATAATAAGGGAAATTAGGAGCGGCACAATTGAAATGACACACAATGTTTTGGCCTATTTCTATATTATTATTTTTTTATTCAATGTTTATATAGTTATTTCATTTGTCTGTGTTTGAGATGAGATTTAACAAAGAACACGTAGCACGAAAAATATCGAATTGTTTCTTCAATTTCTACATACGCTCTTCATTTGTTTTGTATTTGAAACAAATCCATAAGTGATGAAAAACAATTTCAGTTGGTAAAATAAATTTTGATTATAGTTTATGTTTATATAATATAAGTAATTTTTGCTTGTATAGGCTGTTGGGAATATACACATAAAAGGATATAGTGGAATATGGAAAGAAAAAAGTGAGATGAAAAAAAATAGGAAGTGAAGAGTGAGTGAAAAACGTAGGGATGGAGAAATTCGAATGTACGTATATTAGGCTGCACGCAGAAGGGATGTTGGATTGGATTTGTATTTGTAAGAGGAATAGTTGAAGTGATGAAGTTGCTATTTATATTTTCTAAAACTGCCATTATTATGACATTGAGAATGGGGTTGAGATTTTTCGAGATTGTTTTGTTTAAATAGGTTGATTAAATATATATGACTCCCAGATGTCTTGTAAGTGCATAGTTTGTATTGTTCTCTTCTTGAATTGCGAGTGGGTTTGGCAATTGAGTCACCTCTATCTCGAGTCAACCCGAGATATTTCACCTGTTCGACTTGATGAGTAAACTTGATGGCGTGGCTGCTGATCCTTGGATCGGTAGCTTTGATGTTTTGACATATCGATTTTTAATTTGGATAATTTATTCTTTAGAATCCATAGTCTTATGTGCTCGTTCTCATCCGATGGGAAATATCGGTGTATATATTTTGACTGCAGTAAAACATTCTTTCTCAGTAATTCATTATTTAAACGTTACAAAATGCTATAGTGAAGGGCTTAGGCTATTAACCATTAGAATCATTTGATAAGTCAGGTTGAGTTGAAGGACTCCTTCTGTGTATTGGCTGATAAAGGAGGCCGTGAAGCGATTAGGATTAATGGTGGTGGCCAAAAGGGAAAGCCGGTCAGTTCCGGGAAACAGGAAGAGGGATGGATCGCTCCCATTAGGCGGCTTCCGTCCTCGCTTCTCATTCGCTTTTATTGTTCTTTGTAATTTATGCTTTTCAATTAGCTCTCTAATGCCATTTTTTGGTCACTTTTTTTACGTGTCCTTTTAAATTCTGTTTTGTCACAATCGTAACCCCTATGAGCTCTTTAACAACACGCCACTCAGTGAATTTCCGCTACTTATCTTTATACGTAAACTTACCTTTCTTTAGGTCCGTCCGTGGGTTCTTTAGTAAAGGAGCTGAAAAAGGTGTTTGAATCACACGCATGTTTTATCAAAATAAATTATAACTAACTAACCTGCCGAACCAGAATAAAGGCTTTCCTATATGTTGTCGTCGAAAACGGGTATCATATTGGTTAAATGATGATTATTTTGAGAGTTTAGTTTAATTCCTGCTAGAAAAACAAACAAACATGTGTGGTACTTGTATAATTGCAAGGGGAAGAGAGACAGGAGAAAAATACGATATCAAAGAAAATATAAACAAATCATAAAATAAGGTTTGAAACCTTAAGGTGTAAATTAAATATTTAAGTTATGACTATTGTAAATATGGTATGAATGAGAAAATTTATCACAATTACTTATTGCCCAAAAAGGCAGATTTAATTTTATCACAATAAAGAAGTTTTCAATAAAAAAACGGGGATAAAATTATTACTAAATTTAGAGCAGTGTAAGATATGTTGATAATCAATATTTTTTACCTCTTTATGGTGACCATTCATTAACCTCTTTCTTCTTCTGATTCGGGCATGCTCCAACTTTTAATGTTGTCGATTTTATGTCATGGCCCGTCCAGTAGACGCTTGTATTCAACTGCCTGATGTATAGTTTTTATAACAGATAATAAATTCTTTATTGTGCTAAAATTACAATTATCGTTATTAGGCAATAAATAATTGTGATAAATGTTCTCATTCATACCATATTTACAATTTTCATTCATTCGCTCATTCATAAGGTACTTACAAACAGCCCAGAGCCCAGTTAACAAGATATTAACCGTAGGGTAGAATATCAAAACAAATTCAATGCACACCTAAATCTAAACAAATCCACAACAGACCGTAAACAAATCTTATCGTAAAGAAACTTAACTCTATTGAAGCAAATTACTCAATAAGAAAACAAAATAACTTGATAGGCAGTGGGGCCAAACTTTTCACGTTCTAAAAAACGCGATGGTCTCTGAAGGGGGCAAAATAATAGAGATAATTGAGGCAACGTGCCTGAATAGTCCCCACGTGACTACGATTAACAACCTAGTGGGAATTGGGCGATCAAACTCCGAGTTATAGGAGTTAGCCTACTTAAATACGAACCACACCTGTAAGTGGACCACTAAGAGCATTCACTTAAAATTACTACTTACAACTGTTAAAAGGGGAAACTATTGTGAATTTAGGACCTCAGTGCCCAATAAAAGGCCAGATTAGACACGTTGGAAGGAACGACTTTCCTTTCATCTCTCAAGTTATGGCACTTTCTGAGAGCAATGAGGGATTTGATTTTCTGAAAAGGAACTTGATAATGACACTGATATTGGATATAAGTCATAGAACTACGGGATAGACATAGTTTTAGTAGGAAGTCTAGTCACTCTCCTCTCTTGCCTCGATCATTCTTGCGTTTGCCATTGTCGGGACGACTCTCAGGTCGTTAATTCGCTTAATAGCCATCGAGGAAGTAACTTATCCTCAACAGGAAGCAATTAAACAGATCAACCAAGAAGTCTCAACAAGGCCTCGCCCCAAAGACTCGATAAGTTTACATCGACGTACTTTAAGATAATTTAAGAGTTTGCATTATATAGAATCGATTAATATAAGATTAATTATTACCGTTATTTTCCCAGCAACATTATAGCTCATATTATTTGTTACAACCAAGTAACTCCTGGTAAATAAATAGTTTTTTTTATTTCCTTCATATCCCCTTGTCATTATAAATTATGGAAATCGGCGTAGATTCTACATAAATGAATCTATTTACAGTAGGTCATTATATGTCTTGTGGTTTGTCTACGTTTTATACCATTTTAAATAATTTTACATTGCGATTTGTGATTTTTACAAAAGTATAATGAACATTATACATTCATTTATGTACATATTTAAAAAGTGAAGGGGATCACCTTATGAATCATAGAATTAAACCTAACTTACATCCAACAAACAAAATTTTAACCAAATTTTTCCTGACAGTCTATTACTATCGACTGGTGGTGGGGGTCATATTGTTAAACACTGGGTTTGTCAGGTGCTGTAACGAGTCAAAAAAATGTGCCTCTGGTGGATGAACTCGCCCATCGACGGCACACCAAGCAACGTGTTTGGTTTTTCTAGATGAGGAAAATTTTCTAATTAAATAGATTTCCAATGTCATTATATTATATTTTCGTACAAATGTATTGTATTGTTGAAATGCCAATTTTCAATAACCGAGATGGTTCAACAAATACAATGAAGAACATTTGTTCAAAATAACAGTTCGGCGTCAAGAAACAGTCCTGTAGTCACGGTTCACCTGATATTGTTTTTTATGAATTTATAAAAAAATAAAAATTAATTCGTAACTGAAGTAAAAAGATCGTTTACACACTAAAAAAAAAAAATATTTGGGAGATTAATGACCCGCGAAGGAAATATGATTATAGCGTTATGGAATTATATCAGGATCGGGGCCGTTGGAGGCTGGAAAGATAATATAGACGGAACCGCTTCGACCCAATATTTCACGCATAATCGCCGCGACTGCCTCCACCCTTCTCTTTTACTAAACTCGTCTACAAAAAAAAATGAAAAAACTTCTCTACACCACCTCCCCCCTACCTGAGTAGTGTAGTCGTCTGATTGACTTGACTTCTATTACCTCTGTTTTAGAGATGACAGAAAGAAGGGATGGAGTCCTCCATGTGTCTTACATGCTGTTATTTCCCCGACCTAACATCCTATAGACAATGAGGGCCTATCAGTTAGATATTGAAAAATTAATTTGCTTACCTAGTGTCTGATGACCTAGCATAATCCCCTACCTGTAGTAATTATCGAGAAGAAAGGGTGTTTAGGAAGCAAGGAGGATTAGGAACTTATGTCTGAAACACACTAAATCTAACTTGAGAAATACGCACTAAATCACACTGAGAGTACTCCACTTACTTTTTCTTATTGGTCTCGCCATCTGCTATTTACTGGCCCAACTTAATAAAATAAGTGTTCCCAAGGGTTCAAGTGGTAACTCCTTGGAACGAGACCAGGTCGTAAAAACTACGCAGATGATCCTATCAGGGTTTTATAAGTTTGTATGTAGGATGTGGTGATATCAGCTATGTAAGGTGAACCCACTGCAAATTAAATGTGGGCTAACGGGGATGTGACGGCTTCTTTCTGGGATAGACTGGTATAAGATGACTCTTCTTCTTAAAGTTTCAAACCAAAATCTTAACAGCGAGCTGGAAACCTCAAACTAGTTGAGAAAAAAAACTGACATGATGCAATTAATATCCTTTAAGTTTACCAACTAATATTTTTTACATCAATTACAATTATTAATGTTATGAATATTTATTGGTTAATTATGATAATTTTGTCTAAAGATACGAAATAAGTTTAAAACCCGCATCGAAAAATACGGAATTCCGCGAGAGTTTCTTAAAAACCATTGAGTCCACCATCTTTCAAGTTTGCTACCCATCTCGAGTTGGCTTTCAAACATTATACTTGAGAATATGAAATTTAATCTTTCCTTAACTAAGGGGATAAATCAGATATTTAAGTATTGCATAGGTTCAGGAGAACCTGGGGCTAGTAAAGTCTTAAATCTAATTTTTTCTCGTTTAATTAGTTTTTTCATACATTTTGTTATATTGAACGCTAAAAAAGCACATTCCGAGTTATGGAATATTCCTTTCAAAATTTCAGATTGATTGAATTATTTTTAGGCTCTATGTTAGACAATACGAGGGTGGGCTGAAAAGTCTCCGACCTAACAAAGCTTTTATTTCACTAGCTTTTATTTATTTTATTATCATCTTCATGTCGAGGTCGGAAACTTTTCAGACCACCTGTGTAAGTAGCTGCTACATGACAATTTAAGATTGTACTAGCCTATGATGTAGCCATCATGAACCGTCAATGTTTAATGTCGAACTAAACTTGAGAACTCAGTAATAATAACAGAAAGTATGAAAAAACAAATTAAACGAGGACTTCACTAGCCCCATGCCTTCCTGAACCTCTGCAATACTTAAATATCTGATTCATTCTCTTAGTTAAGGAAACTGAGAACTCAAGTTTACATATTTTAATGTTGGTGCAAAGTTGATTAACATTAAATTATCATCTCGCTTATTACTCTACTTAATTGACCGCTTTCGATGTACGTTTTCTCCGAAATAAATTCATTGAAGTAATTGTAAATATTGAACAAAAAACAATTCATTGTCACATCCTGGAAATTCGCATTAAATATATTTTTTTTTCTTTGACAAACAATGTAATCGTAAGCTTAAAATACGATTTATTCATGACCGATGACCGTCTTTGTGATCTAGTGATTCTGTTCCAGACAGTGTTCCTCGGCTTCATAATGGAAAGGGAATACCAGATGTGGAATATTCGGTTGACAATGCGAAGCAAGGCTAGTTAGAGTTACGATAGTAGGGCAATAACTACACTCAAAAAGACACTAGAACAGTAATCTAGTTCAGTGGCGAGTGGTTTAGTAGAATGACAACTGGCCTACTAAATCACTCCGCTAGATAGACATGTTCATACAACATGCCCGGTGGCGCTCTAGTGGTAAGTGATGCTCTCTCGCCGAGATGCTATCACTCAGGATCATGCCCTACTCATTTCACTAAACTACTACCATTTTTTCCCCACACTTCTAACTATATAAAAAAAAAAAAAGGCACTTGTTTGTTATATTCCCACTTTGAACGGTTACATCCTAAACTGCTACAAATGCCCCCCCCCCCCTGGACCTTCTTATTACGCCACCAACTGAACCACTTTATACATTTTTTTTTTTCACCACTTTATACACTCTTTTTTTAACCACTTTATACACTCTTTTTTTAACCACTTTATACACTCTTTTTTTTAACTACTTTATACACTCTTTTTTTAACCACTTTATACACTCTTTTTTTTAACCACTTTATACACTCTTTTTTTAACCACTTTATACACTCTTTTTTTAACCACTTTATACACTCTTTTTTTAACCACTTTATACACTCTTTTTTTTAACCACTTTATACACTCTTTTTTTAACCACTTTATACACTCTTTTTTTTAACCACTTTATACACTCTTTTTTTAACCACTTTATACACTCTTTTTTTAACCACTTTATACACTCTTTTTTTTTAACCACTTTATACACTCTTTTTTTAACCACTTTATTTAGACGTATTTTAATTGAAAATATTTAGAACCTGTAAGAAACTAAAATTGCATCGGGTCCCTCTATATTTTCTATAGCCATGCTACATTGTATTCAACAATTGAAGTTATACAACTGATTAACTTATGTTAACCAAAGCATTTATATAATACAGATATTTTGAAATTCGAAGGGGTGGTACACCCTTCAGCAATATTGTTGACTAAAACTAACTGAATTACTAGTACATCCTATTTCCATAAATAGGGGGGAAATGTCATGGTGTTAAACATCGGGTCGGTAAGGTTAATTAATTAGTTAGTAGTCAAAAACTTGATCTGTCGCCAGTGGATGAACTCAACGACAGTTGGCTTAATACGATCAAGCCTTTTAACACTAATTAAATTTGGCTATCGTGTTGATTAAATCATCATCAACCCCTAGCTTCATATGGTTTACGCTTGTGCATTGCTCATACTTCATAAATACGTTAAGGGATATTTCCGTCAAGCTGTCCAGTGGTAAAGCTGCAAAATTTAGGAATAATATCGGGAGCGATTATGTACTCCAATGAATATTGTACGAGCCTACATTTAATTGGTAAGCCAAGATCGAGGCGTTACATGGGTTGTGTATACGGTATAAGTCATAATTTTTCTATGCCTAGTGTCTGATGATCTAGCATAATCCCCTACCTGTAGTAATTATTGAGATGAAAGGGTGTTTAGGAAACAAAGTGTTGAGTATTTAAGGAGGATTAGAAACTTATGTCTTATTAAACCACTTTAATAACACACTAAATCTAACTGAGAGTACTCCACGCGTTGCTTGGATGTTTAGTGGTCTCACCTTCTGCTATTTACTAGCAGCATACCCCCAACATAATAAAAATAAGTCTTCCGACAAGGTTCAACGAGTAACTCCTTGGAACCAGACAAAGTCTTAAGAACTATACAGATGATCTCAAGTGACACTCATTCCCTTAAAATCAACCTAATTCTAACAAATATATTTATTTTTATCCTAAAAAGTGTTATTATAGAAAAATAATTTGTAAATAGATTCGTCTGAGGATAATTGTATATAATTATCTGTAAATTTAAAGGGGATATGAAAGAAAAAAAAGAAACGTGTTATTACAATATATATTGCTTTGGCTTAAACTGGTGTGATCATGTGTTTTATACATAGGAGTAGAGGGGTGTTTTAAGAAGAAAGTAGCAGGATTTTGTTTTTTAAATTTAATTTTTTTATGAAAATTTAATGGCACGTATTTGCTGCATTACTTGAAGCGAGGTAGACAGTTTACGTAAAAAGATCGAGACGGTGACCCTCTCTGCTGTAAATAGCCCACAGGGACCTGAGGTATTTAGGTTGGCTGGATCTTAACTTAACCTGTCCCACTGGCCGTTACCCTTTTATCTTCTCATTATATCTAATTTTAGCCCCTCTTCCACAAATATTCTTCTCTCGTAGATAAGGGTTAAGCTTAGGGTTATTGTTTACATAGGTCGAACAAATGTTAATAAAAAAAATTATTTATAACTTGACCTACCCAAGAATGTTTATTCAATGGAAAAAAACAAATAATACAACTTGTGAATGGGATTATGAATAAATATTACAACATCTGATATAGATGACATGTGGGAAAGAACAGCAGTGATGCCTGCCCATATTAGAGATTATATTGTTAGCAGTTTATTTAAATTAATAATCTCTACTCCAGCTCCTCTGGAGTTGTCTATGAAAATCGCAAGTAATTTGACTAGCATTCTATCGATCATAACCGACTTGAGTTCTCCTTTTAAATATTTATAAAATAAAGGGTGTATAAAGTATAGAAGCAATTTAAAGAGATAGTCGTGGATCTCTTAGTTTCTTAAAAATTGAATAAATAATAATTAATAATTACAGTACATTATAGTAACTGCATTTTTTAACAAAAATCTTTTTAAAAACGCGATTTCTGTTGCCTGTAATCTCATAACATCATTTTTAAAACGTTTATGCGCTACTGTTTTCCACTGCCTTCACACCTTCCTTGTGGGACGAGTCTCTCTAAAACTAGCACTTCCTAGGAAAGGATCCCTTCTATGCAGATGACGATCTCTGAGCCCTACAAAGTGTACCTAGTAGCGTCTACCCCAGTGGTCCAGTCTACCTCTTTCTGGTTCAGACTCGCCTTTGAGATCCGTACGGTATTCGCCAACCCTCAGATACGTAGAACGAACTCGTGGTCATTCCAAGACCACATAAAACTTCCTATAATACCTAGCCTGTACCTTTACACCTGAACATAGTACAATGTCGGGGCACACCTTCTACGATCTTAAAACGAATACATCAGATCAATAAACAAATACGAATTATGTCGGCAGGGAAGGTCAAAGACCTGAGTTTTATCTCTTTCTGACCCTCGCCGGTTAGTAGCTGGGTCGACGACATTCCTATTTTGGGGTTTTGATCGAAAACTATTTTGCATGTAGAGCGGTTGTGTAATATACATTATATATCATTTTTACTGACATCGTAGTGCATACGTACAAATAAACAGGCAGACGAAAAACTTAATGAAAATATAGCGTCTGCCTACTAACTCAGCAATCATCTGAGCATTCAGCTTTATGCTTGGCATTTCTTTTTCGCTTACAATTAATTATGATGGGACCGACCATTGTATATGCTAAACGTCGAGAAGTGAGTCACAGAGGAAGTAGTACTCCAACTCTGCCTACGCTTGCAGACGCTTCTGCCCACATACCTTAGAAAACTGGAAGCATATGCTTGTATAATAATAACCAAACATATAGTAAAAATAAAACAAATATGTTAAACCTTTGATGTAATCAGGCGAGATCATTGATCCAGGGATCTATTAGTTTTGCCAAATAGTGTTTGATTCTATTTCCAGCACGGAAGTAAAATCGCTGTGTAAAAATACCCGCATAAAAAGCTGTTTAGGAAAAAAAATGTTTACAATCAATCAAAATTATCATGGTACTGGATAAGCCCCTAGAAGTACATTAATTGTTTGTCTACTATCGGCATAATAGAATTTGATAGTCCTGCTGCTATATGTTTATAATCTTTGCTAATCGGGATTACTTAATAGCTGGCAACTAAATCTTACAAAAGAAAAAAAAACCTAACGATTGTAAGTAAACAGAAAACAAGGTCAAGACGAAGATATAAATAAAACACTAATGATGAGTAAGAGCTGCAAGGTGAAATAAAGAATACCACCTGCAGCATCAACTCTAAAACTGCACCCCGTGTAGAAAGTAATTACATTTTAATTGTAATTATTATTACGTATTGTACCCAATTTTCATGAAGGGTTGATGTAAAACTACATTCATCCCATCACCATTTGTTTACTTAATGACTACATCGACATGGAATTTGAATATGTGACATGGATGGTGTCGGATTATGGGTAATAGGAAGAGTTATCAGAATACCTCTCCCAGATTACCGAAAACGCGGGAGCAGTCTAATTTCAGATAAATAACAAAGAAAAAAATCTATGTCCTCTCCTGTCTACCCACAGTTCAGTAGTGGTTACAACAACTCGTTACAGTACTCGTTACAGTACTCGTTACAGTACTCGTTACAACAACATCAATACCAAGTGAGTATTGCTTCTATCGATATCATTACAGGGTGGATTAATTTATCTGTTCTTCTTTCATAGCCCGTTTAAATTCACAGATAATTATAGACCCACAGGTGAATCTATTTACAAATTATTTTTGTATTTCCTGTAGCATCGCTACATTATATACAGGTTTTGTTGTTTTATAAAAATTTTATAATGAATAAACAAGTATAATGATACACATTATACGTGACTGGACTAAACTGACTAATAAAGGTGATGAGGCTCACCTTTTTGATCAAACTATCTTACGTACTAATTCTTAACCTAATTTTTCCCCGACAGTCTGTTGCCATCGATGCGGGAGGGGTGGTGGGGCCATAGTGGTTAACACTGGGTTGGTTCTGCAACGAGTCAAAAAACTTGATGTGTCCCCGGTGGATGAACTTACCCACCGACGGCACACCAAGCGACGGGTACTATTTTTTAGGTATAAAGGGTGCTGTAAAAAAAAAATTATCTGTTGCATAAAGTAGAGAATTATATAAGCACCACAAACTCTTTTTAACGGGTAGAGACATTTGCACGGAATGCTGCATTTTGTGCAATATCATTTATGGGTTCGACCCTTGAAATTGCCCCCCCCCCCCCATTATTTCCAAAATTAAACATTACTCTCCTCCTTAAATGCCTGGGAAGACTTTTGTTCAGGTACCAGACGAACATTCATCTCCCCGGCAGTCTTTAATTTCCAAGTGATATTCCGCAACCCGGAAAACTCATGTGGTTTAGTGTTTTCCATTTTTAAAAGTGGGAAAATGTTGATTAATGGTAGACCTCGCTCTGGACGGCCTTTGACGGTCCGAACCAACTAGGATGTCGAAAATATTCGCGAAATCGTCCTATGAGATCGACCATGGAAACCATAGACGGACCATGGAAGAAGTTGTGGAGAAGACTGGACTGCAATTTTTGCAGACTTGGACTGGTGTGCCAATTTTTGCCCACAAATGGCAACAACACTGTGCCCCATCCTCCCTATTCACCCGATCTAGCCCTCTGCGATGTTTTTTTATTTCCCCGAATGAAAAGGGACACGTTGAAGAAGTAAAATGAAATAAATTGAACAAAAATGAGGGAGGTGCTGCCTGGCATCACAAAAGAGGAATTTAAAAAATGTTTTAAACCCTGGAATAAACAATTGGCCAAGTATATTGACTCCTATGGAGAGGGATATAAAAGAGATTAAAGGTTATTTGTAAAAAAAAATTAATGAATCGGTTTCTTTTAGGTATGCCCTCTTATACACAATTTACTGCTTTTAAAACGATTTTTTTAAGCTGCAGTCCACTGAAATTCCTAGAAATATTCAAATTATTAATCAGTGTAACAAGATATTTCATTTGATTCTCAACTTGAGTGATACTATAAAAAAACAATAATTGTGAAATACCTACTGATCAATCATAACATGTTGTATTTTAAGGTTGGATTGCTTTAATTTTTTGCACCATGAATCAATGAATTTTTGTGGCATCAAATATACAACATTTTTGTGGCATCAAATATACAACATTTTTGTGCAAAACAAAATTTGAGTTAAAGTCGCGAACACGATTTTAATGACTCATGACTCGTTTGTATAATTACTGTTGTATAGTTACTGTAAAAAACAGCGTGGGAATTATCAAACTGATATTAATGGTTGATATGTTTGAATTACGAAGTTATACAGACAATAGATGAAAGTGCAAATAAAAAGATGGATGCTACAAAATATATGGTACAATGTAAGCAGAGTCTGCTAATTTCTTATAAAATATATATATACACAAAACAAGGTAGTCAATTTCTGCCAATAGGGGAAAATTGATAGATTTTTACAATGATAATATACAAGTTTTTTTTATATTATAGCTAAAAATATGTTGTGAACAAGGTAGGAGTGTCAAAAGAATAATTTGTTGAGGGTAATTACTTGCTTTTGCACCAAGAGTATGACACTATTTTCTGATTTTATCTCGCCTGTTTCGATACATACTCGTACCTGTGTCCAAACGTTGTCCATAAATAAATTTGATGAAAATCTACAACTCTCTTTTATTGGCCGATCTCCCAACTTACCCCTTCCATTTAATTTTATTCCTATTTGTTGTTGTCTTCACTCAAAGTTTCAACAAGCGCTGGTTCTCATCACACGGAAAATTCTACGAGGTGAGCACGGTTTGCGATCCGTCACATATGTTGTCCATTTGTTTAATATTTGGTTATTAAGGCACTCTATCTATAAGGCATTTATCCCCAGATGATTATAGCCAAATGGTTTCTATCTCTTGTTGAATCGTTGTTTGTTTCATGTCTCGCGCCAGTGATAGATGAGGTTGTAATAAGCAGATGCGCCTCGTATCGAATACTGCAGCAGCCTGGAAAAAGAATGGGTTCCGGCGAAAATGTTTTGTTTTTTTCCGCTATCGATAAATACTCGTGTGTGTGGAAGTCAAATTTTCTCGTAAAATATTAAAACCCTGGAATAGCTTAGCAAAACTTAATTTCTGTTTTAAATTTTAGCTATTTTTTTCAGTATTTTAATATAATTACTGGTCATCCATTTTTTTTTTATTTATTGTTTACTATATTTATATACTTACATTATATTATACATTTCACCTTTGAGTATGAACTATGAATTTATTATCTATCGCTGTCTACACATCTGTGGTACATCTTGATGTTCAAAGCACGGAATTAGTAGTTAAGATTTTTTGGTTTATTGCCGTTATGTATTCCCATTTCGGGATAATTTTAGTCTATGTAAGGATATATATTTTGTAAGAAATTACTCGATATTATATTTGGACACTTGACTGACATTTCTGCAGTAGTTAACCTAATCCCTGCACCACGAAGGTATAGTTAATTTATTTAGTATTGGTTGTTTACAGAAACAATGGAACAAAATAAGGTGCTATATAGCTTATATTATAGCCATATAGAGTATCCATGTAGCATATTATTGATATTAACCAAAACAAAACTGTTATATTATACCTTAATACTATGATGTATGGTAATACTATACATTTCTTTGTATGAACTTTTCAATTATTTATTAACTTTAAATCGTATTTATTACTTCAATAAATTTTTGTTTTGTTTCAGGTAAGAACTCAATTTTTTTCTGTGAATGGAGCAGGTTAACACGGTTTGTATGTAATATTAAAGTTTTTTTTTTTTAGTAGCACATTAATCACAGTAATGCAATAATGATTTTGGAATATTGAATGTATGGAATAATGAATATTCCCAACAGTATAACTCATGATTATAGTATTGCTTACCTTGTTGTTCTATCTTTCCAAAAACAAAGAATTTGTTGGCAGTAATTATTAATTAAATTCACTATGGTTGAATCACCTATACCCAATCTACTTAGTTCTATGAAATCCACTCAATATTAGAATGTAGCCCAGATACAGTATATGAAGCATGTACTTCTTGCATATTGTAAATTTTTCCCTCAAGTCTGACGGATTTAGTGAAAAAAGGGGTTATTATTTCCCCCAAAATATATTAAAATGTTGCACTTAAGTTCCACATTTTTATCAAAATTCAGGTGTAATGTGCATGGCATAACATTAACCCCTTTAGGGTTCTTCCAGGTTATTTTACACCTTGTTTATGAAATTAACTTTTAATGAAAATGGCTCCGTTGTGGTTTTTCGAAGCAAGACATTGGGGTAGCTGATCGAATAGAAAAAAAAAGCCAATGGCACCTCATTGTACCAATGTGTCTTTCATTGTGGTGCCAATGAAAGACTCTATACCTGACTTCACAGACATGTATTTGACTCAATCAATTATTAGTAGAATTGTAATAGATTTTTAATGTGTAATACATCATTGATTAACACCTAACGAAGTAGGCCAACTGAAGAGATTCTCGAGAGGTGACCGATAAGCGTTGAGTCACTTCCTTATCTCTAACTTAAATCGAAAACTGATAATTTACATGTAATAATTGTCGGGATTACAATTACATGTAGCTAAAAATTCTCCAACTCAAAATTCATATAATATCTCAGCCCCTGAATAAGCTCCAACTAGAAATAATCAAGTATTCAGTTCTTTGTTTGATGATATTAACTGAGATTTTTAATACCTTAGAACGTAATTACATTTTTCGTTGCCATTAAACCTTTTTTTTGGTCACGGACCAAATTTCCACAAGCTCGGAGCCAACACTGCTGCTTGATAAATGAGTGGTATCTGCCAAATGTTCTATCTGTCTGTTTACAAAAATTTCCTTTGATATACAGTTAAGTTGTATACACTCCACTCCTGCTAAATCCGTTTTGAAATTTTTTTTGAAAGTCCGTAAAGCTTTATGTCGATTATATTGGTGCTGTTTTCAATTTTGCGTCGGTTCGCGTTTATCCCCTAATGTTAAGAGAAATGGAAAATTAACATTTATAGATTTTCTTTTTCACCGTATGATTTTTATGCTCGTATTTCCTAATTTACTTTATATACATCCTGAAGAAAAATAAATAAAATAACACAGTAGAATATCCGGGCAACGATACAGGTATGGAGCCGGATAGTAGCTTACCCCCAACTCCCAACTCAACTTGAATCCTAAGTGAATATTCTATGAGTACATTAGCAGTGAATATTCTACTCACGAATATACTTTGATTGGTTTAATTATTAATAATAGTGTCGAGCCGTTCAAAATATATTCTGATATATATTTCGCTTATTATGTTTAAATTATACTATTTAATATAATAAATAATTACAATCATATTATTTGAATTTTATGTCTGTACTTCATTAAATTGAAGGACTATTCTATTGAGAGCCTCTCACGAGTTTCTTCTTGTAGAATAGTTTGAGGGATTTTTCTCTGGAATGGAAGTTTGGATAAAAAAATAACACGAATTTGAGAACTTAATTTATTCTTTTTGTATTTAATACTTTTTCATTGGGGTTTTCCCTCTTTAAAGAATACATTTGGGGTAGATGTGCTGAAAGGTAACACTATTTTACTTAGTGTATTGAAATAAAATTATTATCTCTTCGTCTTTGGATTTGAACCTAGAACCTTTTAATCATGAATAAGCACAACACTATGCAAGACACCAAAACATCATTATCTTTAATGGCTCGAAAACCCTGTCTTGGTATTTTTACCTGACCGCCGGGTATTGTTTGGTTTGGGGTGCCATTTTTTGTCTTGTCTCTTTCACGTTCACCCCAAAACATAAAGAATGAGAGGACAAACATTTTCTGTCGAAGGAAAATTGGTTATTCTTAAACACCCTCCTCAACTTAATTAATATTAATAGTATTTATGGATTGTAAAATAAAGTACATGTATTTTTTTTATCTTCTCCACTATTTTGGACATTGATCAAACTTCGACGATCATCGCTCAGCAATTTTTCGTTTGCTCGAAAATCAAACGATCAAACTGTCCTGGACATAATCAGGATCTGTTACGCCAACTCATTAGTTTCTTTAAATTAACGCCTCTTCTTTTTTTATTGGTATGTTTTGAATTTAGTTACATAAAAACGTTAACTGTGAAACAAAACGAAGTATTTTTGTTTAGTTGTTGATTTAGAGCAAACGTATTGACTTAGTCACACCCATCTATGTAATTTTCTCACGTTCACTGCTAAACTGGATATACAATTTTATGACTATAGCTCTAACAGGGGCACGAAGACAGACAGAAAAATCTGATATGAATTTCCTGAGGAGGAAATGAGTGTTTTATTCGGGTAAGGTGACAAATCGTTAACGGTGTTCAATTCCACCGGGTCTTGGGCATAGACACCATGTAGGTTGGCTATTGATTGAACGAAAATAAAATAATAGTGTGTTTGTTTTTTTTCAAACGGCATCAGTGGATAAGATTGTTATTGGTATCGATCTAGCACAAACTTTCAATGAAATGCAAGGTCGTACGGAGTCTCAACGACCTAGGCGGAAAAGTCAAATGATATCTTAGTTAGTATTTACATGGTATTTTAAGTATGTACATTATATGGCTAATTACCAGGGGTCAACAGTGACGGTTTTTAACAAGCAAAAATTGGAGAAATTTTGCTGAAGGTCATTTTGGAGGAAGAGTAAGTTCCAATAGACTGTTGATGAGCTGTAGTTTTTCTCTTCCATAAAAAAGGTGATCTTACTCCATGTGAAGTCTACAGGGGTATAGCTCACCCTTGATGATGAAATCCTCCCCTAACTTTCCTTTGAACAGCTTGTGTCTCACGGTGAATACCAGAGTTGTAGTAGAGTGTACGCCGGTCTACAATTATCATGCAATACATTATCATCTATTTCCAATCAGAATACACAAGTGGTCTGAAAAGTTTTCGACCTCAACATGAAGATGATATTAAAATAAATAAAAGCTAGTGAAATAAAAGCTTTGTTAGGTCGGAAACTTTTCAGGCCACCCTCGTAATGTTGAAAAACGCTTTGATAACAAAATGGTTGCCACCACTTGTTTTTGAACTGAATATGCATCTGATTGGAATCTATCATCCTGAAAATCCCTTCCAAAGCAACCCGCAAGTTAGGACAACGACGAACGGCTCGCTCCTAATTATTTTAAATATAACAGCCTTTGTCTATTCCTGGACGCATTATTGAAAACCCGTGATATTAACAAACTTTTTAAACTTGCGGCAGTAAGTATACCTCATAAGAAAACAAACACTGCTATGCCCGGGAGATTGTATAGACTTTGAAACAAAAGTTAACCCTTTCTTTGCCCCTATACAGCGAATGATATTGGTTGTCTTTATGTTCTAGGCAACAAACTACTTTGGTTTTCGTCCATAACCATTTCAAATTTGTCTTTTTGGGGTGGGGGGAGGTGTCTGAATTTTCCCCTAGCTTTCCCCCATAAAAAAAAAAAGAAACACTCAAACAATGGTTGCGAAGACGGATTGCTCAGATGCTATTGTCAACAGGAGAGAAATAATAATGCCTTCCAGATTTTGTAAGGTTGAATGAATTAGTCAATATTTATATTCTTGATATTCATTTCTAGTTTTTTGTTCGTTTTAAAAGTATTTCTAAACGTCTCTACGATTTGATCCTGCCGTGATAGATACCTTGCAATTTTAGTACTTTTTTTAGGAAGAACAATCGATCATTCCGTGTGATTTTTTATTGATGCACAGTCAAGATACAACAGGCCAGAAGTGTAGACGTGATATTTGGAGAATTGTTAGCCTTTGGTGTTTGGATAAGCCACGATACGAGTGGCCCAATATGCTGAAGAGGCGACTCCAGGCGTAGCGGTGATAAGTCACGGTGCATTATTAAGGCTTCTTCTCAATGGGCCCTTTGAATGCCTTTTAAGCCTGCCTACCTTCAGAGCCCCTGCCTTCTGATTCTATACTTAACATCCGAGCCGGCTTAGGGGGACTCTCCTTCCTCCGACGACCATTTCTATACTTCGAGGAGCGGGAGTTTTTCTATATCGAAATTAATATCAGCTTTCGTTAGCGTTTTCTGCGGAGAAAGGTTATTCAAAGCATCAATCCCATCTACCCAGTACTAAGGAACCAGTAGAGCTTCCTCTGCCTCCCTGCTCGATCGTTTTGCCATGTGGTGAAGACTACGTGAAGGTGATGGCCAGTGCCAGGGTCCCAAAGGATATTTTCGTATTTACAGCATGGATTTGTATGTATGTCCAAATAGTAATTGCTTGTATATATGCACTTTCTTTTCTATTGTGAGGTTCTAGTTTTTGTTTAGTAATATGCATAACTGGCCAAATTGATTAATTGAATAATTTACATTAATAAATTGATTTAAGAAACCTTAAATGAGTTGCTATATGTAAATAGGGGCCTATCCCGTACCCGTTGTAAAATTACCCTCTGAAGGCCATCATGATGCCGCTGACTGCTTTCTAGCCCCCAACATCATAACGCAGCCCTTTAAAAGCATTAATAATACTTAAAAAATGAATAAAAAAATAAAACAAAAAGAAAATATGTTTAATTGGTATCGATAATTTAGTCCACCTTTCGTTCACCAAAGGTATGTCGTAGTAGATAGATATAAAAAGATTTTGTCGGTGTCCTCAATTAATAATCAAAAACTCTAATTTACCCCTTATTAGTCATAGCTAATGGTCGTTTTATGAGCCTTCATATAAATGTGCTTGAGAACTAAATAAGAATAAAATATGTGAAGAACCATGAACAATAAAATTTTATTAGTTAAAAAGAAAAAACATTATACATTGAGAAAATTAACAAAGCAACAATTAACTATGCATGATAGATTTGATCATTATTTCTAATAGAGTATATCAAAATGAACATATTTTCATTATACCAAAAAATTTTAATCATTATTTTCTTGTAATAAATAATAACGAAATGGAAATATTCTATTATACCAAACAATTTTGATCATTATTCTTATGTATTAGATAATAGCAAAATGAAAATATTTTATTAAACAGAACCATTTTAATTATTATTTTATTCTAAAAGAGAATATTAAAATTGCTAGTTCATTTGCTTTATATATGTTGATTACTTTATATATGTGCTGAAATTAAATTAAAAAACTATCAAAAATGAAAAAATCTTATCAGCATATCAGATATATAAAACAATACATCCTGTTATATTTATTATCATCATGTGCATCCTCAATAGAATAGGCGGGCGGGGGTCATGTGTTTCCGTTGAATCATTAAATTTCGTCACCCCCATAATAAATTCATGCTTTTCAGATCCCCACACACCTGCATTATAGTAATCTACATTAAATTACTATAACTAAAAAAAAAATCTAATTATGGTACAATTTTTTCTTTGTGCACTATCTTGGTATATTTTTTTTCCAATACATTCTGAGTTTCTGGTTATTTCTTAAAAGGTACGTCTTAGAAAAACATTGAAAGTGAGTAGTATGAAATATTTTCCTACTTAGTAGCTGATGAACGAGTTTGGATCAATGATGATTCAATTTAGTGGTCATGTAGCTTAGGCATTCGTTACGTACTGGTTACATTATCGACTTGAATATAATTGTGTGCGGTGTCAGTTCCGGCAGATGGCACCCATTAGTATCTTCATTGACGTCTTCACTGCGCTCGTCTCACATCTAATGCCTTTGAAGAAAGTGCCTGTCGGCGTTCCGTTTGAGCTTCCTTTTTCTCTCATCTTCAGACTAGACAACTTCAGAATACGTTTAATTACGTGCTTTAAATAATTCTAGGGTCAAATTAATAGTACACTCTTTACACAGTATTGTATTTATTCTCATAATAACGTTTTCGGCAGCTCTAAGAACGTCATTCTCAGTTTGCTAAAATGAAAAGTCACATGATAAGATAAATTTTAACCGCAAATATAGCGACAAACCAAATTCTGTCATTGAAAGTTACAGTGAAAACAATCTGTAAGTGATAAATATTTAATTATTTTTCGTGCTGAATATAGCACCTTGTCCGATTGGACCATCCATTTTTACTAAAATTTAAATTAAACAACAATACACTATTCTCAGGGTGAAGTTCATCTTGAAGCAATTTATCTCTATTAATAAAATCTTCAAACTATATTTAAAATCTCCACCGTCTTTCATCTGCCACTTTACTTTAGAGGTATGGATAGGGTGGGTTTCTTCCTTTTTATTTATATCATCCGATATTAAGGAATCTAATTTTATTTCAATGCTAGGCTATTAATTAATTTTAAATCGTTTGTATGCTGTAGCAATGCTCTATGTGGCGCATCATGATTTTTCTTGTTTATGTTGGTAGAATTGGGGTTGTTTCGTTTCAGATTTTCTCTGCATCTAATCGATAACCAACATACGATTTATTGCATTCCTCACACTCTATTCTATACACGCCCGATCTTTTAACTATATCAGGTCTTTAGTGTGGGAAATTGAGTTGTGTAAAGTTACTTTACTTTTAAAGGCTACACCAATTGGTGCTTTTTTTAAAGATTTCCTGTAATTTGTCGGAAATGTTTCCTAAATATGAGAGTATATTAAGTCACCATTTTTTTTTTACTTCCACGTTGTTTTATTTTTATCTTTTTTTTCGTTAGGCTTCTGTACATAATTTTTCGTTTTATTCTCGTTATAGTGTCTGTAACGTGACCGTTGGATATTCCTACATGGTGTTATTTGTCGAAGCAATCAGCAATCATAGTTATCTCTGGATGTTGGGATGGTACTCTAGGGTTAGTACTGCATCTATACTTTTGGTCATTTTTGTTTTTTAAGGGTTCGTTAAAGTTGTGCACGTGTCAGCAATCCAACAACGCCTCACATCGCTCTGTGTCATATTTATTTCCACAGTAGTTATTTGGAAGAGTTACGTTCTGAAAGCCGCTGAAAGGCAGTATTTTTTCAGTCCAAGCACTAAAATGGGCGCCCGAACCATTTGCCACTGCCTAGTCACTGTGAAAAGGCAGACACATTTCCGATGCCGGGTGTCGCCAAACATTATTGTACATACACACATACATTGTAGGGGGAAATAAGGTCAGTGACTACTGAGTTCCTTTTGCATTGGACACTGAGGAACTTTGAGGAACATTTTACCCTCATTGACTATTAATATATTTTTCGGAATGAATTTATCACCAATGAATGTAAAGTAGTAAAAACAAAAGATACGTCTCCCTGGGTGAGGCCTATGTGTTATTCGTCTCTTAGAAACCTTACTAACAGTACTACTTATTAACAGTACCCTTGAAAAGTACGATGAATCCCGCTTCATCACGCCTATAAAGCGAATGAAGAGTCCGGCCAAATATCCTTACTAATTAAATATATACCACTTTTCGTGGGAAACATCAGAAAATTTCAAATTCAATGCTCAAAACTAAACAAAGTCTTGGCAAATACACATGCCTAAACAGGACCCGAGGTTCTTCCCCGAAATCCATCACTAACCCATTTCGCACTCGTCAGCTGAAATCCGAGAGAACTCTATCAGGCACATACATCCCACTACAACGACCGAAACAATAATCGAAGAGCTAACGTCTCTTGGGTTCAAGGTCCGCCAAATAGTCGTCATTTACCAGAGGCAATAAACTATACTGTGACACTGGTAAAGCCTTGTTCCCACGACGCGTGACATGGCGAGCCTTGTCTGAAGACTCGAATGTGAGATGGCCCGTCCTTTCCTGTGAAATGTCATAAAATTCTTCTGACGCCAAAGACTTGTCCATCCTGATGACATGCCATTACCGCTCGGGTTCCTGTACCTACAACCAGTTTGATTTTGTAAGAGTAATTTAGTAAAGTAGTTCATAATAGAGGAGAATAATAAAGCTATGACAGGTTTTTTGGATTTTTATTTATTTTGTTCTTCATTCCCTTGTTATTACAAATTATGGAAATCAGTATAGTTTCTGCATAAATTAATCTATTTACAGTAGGTCATTATATATTATTAGTTTGCCCTCGAAACACGTGGCCTTGCTGGCAAATATTGATAAGACGTAAGGAGAGAGAACAGAATTGATACCTCAACCCGAACGGATTGAGTATATCAACCCTGTAGTTCACTCCAAAAAAGAGCGTACAATCTTATTCTTGTGCTTCAAAGCTTACTCTCGCTTTCAAAATCCGAACAGTTAAATATTTATATTGAAGATATGGTTTTATTAGAACAAGTTTGAATTATTACTGTTTTTTTTTGGTTTTCTAAATATCTCCCTGTTATAAAATTAATATAAGTTACAACATATAAATTCTACAAACGAATCTATTTACAATTGCTTCATTATATTTCTTGTAGCTTGGCTACATTTTATACAATTTTTAATAATTTTACTTTGTCATTGTTACAAAAGTATAATGTACATTATATATTCATTGTCAAAACATGTTTAAAAGTGGGGGCGCTCACATTATGAATAATAGACTTAAACTAAGTTACATCTAACAACAAAATCTTAACCTAGTTTTCCCGGACAGCCCGTTGCCATCCTTGCAAGGGTGGTGAGTCATAGTGTTGAACACTGGCTTTGTCAGGTGCTGCAACGAGGAGTCAAAAAAGTTGATGTGTCTCCGGCGGATGAACTCACCCACCGACGGCACGCCAAGCAACGGGCGCAGGTCGGCGTTCTTTTTTAACCCCTCGAAAGAGGAATGCCTGACCACTTTTCTCATGATCCCATTCTGAAATCTTTTAGCTGTACTGACAGTCAAGTGAGTACATAGTAGGGCACCATACTGCAGAGCTGGCCGGAGGCATTTATATATCATCAGTATGAGACGAAGTGACAAGTTGGGTGAAGTTAACTAGAAACCGATTGGATTTTTACGAGGGAGAGCTTGTTATATGGAATCTTCATCATCAAGTTATTATTAGTTTCAGTATTATATTTTATTAAACGTGATAAAAGTCGAGGAAGGTTATTATAACTTTCCTGCTTCAATTTTGATTCAGTGACACTAACTATTTTGCGTTTCACCGTAATCTTCCTCAACTCCCATTCCTCCATTCACCATACCCACCACATTCTTTCACTATCTCTCTTCAACAATGCACCTTGATGTCTTTAAACCTAATCACAGTCATAAAATCAATACCGTGTCCGTAGTTGATATTTAGTGTCAATGATAGCGTTCAAAGCTAATTTGCACTTCAGGATTTACTCATTAATGCAATGTATACTAATATACTCGTACACAACCTAGGGTATGATACAGAACGATGCACCTGTCTTTAAACCAAATCAGGATCATAAAATCAATTCCAGCAAACAATACTGTGCCCGTAGATATCCCAAATCTGATGCCCTTCAAATGAAAATCCTGAGCTCTCTGGCAAAGAACCCGATTTTGACCCAGTGGACCGCGGTGCCCCAGCAACGCTAAACTCAAAAACGATCCGATGGTAAGTAATAAAGTATCTTTAACTAACCAATTACTTGGTAATTTATTTTGGTAATCTTCGTCGCATTGAGTAGGCTTTCGACGTCATCATCATGAATATGTAACGGGAGTTTTGAAGGCTGTAATTACATAAGTCATTAAAATAGTTTTTGCTGCTGTAACGAAACCCTTTATGTTGTGATGTATCACGCACCTCAGTTTAATTTTGTTATTTTGATCAGCACCACGATCAGATAAATTCAGTGATTTGAGATTTAACATTCGCCTTCGCTTTTTTTCACATATTCATTTATGTTAATTAAACTATAATTTAAAAGCATTTTTAGAGATTTGAAATTGTATTTTTTCTATATAACTCCATCTATTTAATGCATTGTATTTGACTCCTCTCTACGTCACTCAGATTAATATTGGATCGCAATGTGGCAAATAATTTAGAAATTAGAGCAAGTAGTCTCTAGTGATCAGTAAACCAATTTTTTGTGTGCAGCTTTGAACCATATATAAATCCCTTTTTTTTCTGACTTCCAGTTTGGTAATTTCTTCTTTGTGGCTATCTACACATGTATCTGTACATTAATGCAACCCTCTCTAATTTTAACGATTTAGTTATTTGAGGTTTAAAGTATTGATCTTCCACCCTTATTAAAGGGTGTTACGGGTAAGTGTTAATTACGCATCAAGCCGGTAATTCTTCAAGAAATCCAAAAGTATTCAAGAAAATAATGCTCTGAGAGCCAAAACAATACTTCAAACTGTCATCAGCTGGCAGTTTGTTGCGAGCAGTTGTAAGGTTGGCCGCTAGGTTGTAGCACCTATCGATCCTACTTCAAATCACTTTTTCTCGTCAAATGTCTTCATCTTTGTCTTGTAATGGTAATTTTTTATAACTCGATTTTACTAAATCTATTTAAGTGACAGTTTTAACTTCAATTCTGAATGGCATGTAGTCATTCAATCATTCCTAGATTTATAACGAAAACAAGAATCGAAACCATAGTCTATCAGGGATTACAAAATGCAGCAGTAAATTTCAACTGATTATCACCGGTTTATAATCAAGCCTTTTAAAAATATTAGAAATAAACACTTCAGTACACTCCATGATGTGCAACATTTTCTTCAACTTTTTGAGAAAGTGCAACTCACTATATCAAATAATTGCACAAAATGTAGTTGGTAAGTGGTGCTGAGGTGCTAGTGTGTAAGGCTCGTTATCTCTCAACGTTAATTTCGATTTTCTTAATTAGTAAAGTAGTTACTCAATTATCTTCATGAGGCTGAGTCAACCGACCAGACCCGTCCAGAGATCGGACGCTTGACTCCTAGGTAAAGGTCGTGTGTAAAACACAGTCTAGTTAATTTCTCAACTCTTTAGCTGATCTCCGAGCGTACGAAAAATTTGACATCACAGCAAACATCTTTCAAAATACTTACCTATAATTATCTACTTTCCGTGGCATTATGTGCTCAGAATATTTAAAATGTGTCGGCCATATATTAATTAATTACTATTTGCGGCATGGAATTTATAATCATTTTCCTGCAGACATGCACATTCAAAATAGTATTGGTCAGTGCAGTCGACTCGCAGCAATTCGAAACCTAAGAGACCACAGAAAATTTTCCAAATATTTAGTGTTTGGTTTACCATTTGAAGTTCAAATTGTCAAACTGAAAGAAAAAAAGATCTTAGTTACATAAATATGAAAATAATGAAAAACTGCAAAGAAGAACAACTGTAGACTTATTTATTTCATTACGTATCTATGTATATTCCTCATTATGGCCGCTATACATAACCAACTGAGATAAAAACATTACGAGGGAAATCTCGAACCATAAAAATGAGCAGCGGTTTTGAATTATAGAATGCCCTCTCTCCCTTGTTACGAAAATGGCTTTTTATTACCGCGTGTAAAATACAAAGGAATTTTTCGATTCACCAAAAATTTGTACGGGTCGGTATCACAAAGCTGTTTCTTTGGTCTGTTGAATAAAAATATTTCATAATTATGCTCATTGATTAATTATGACACAATGATAGATTATGATAAGTTAAGTTTATGGTTTAGAAAACGTGGTTGTAGTGACCGTTAACTAAATAAGATAAATCACCCTATACTCTATTGTATATATATTGTAAACAAATGTAAATAACATGACCCAAAATATAATTTTTTTTTTTCATAGCTCTCAAACTTATAAAAAATAGGATGTGGGAAAAATAAAAGAAAATTATTTTGGATTGATGGGTGCCTTTCACTAAGGGGAGTCCTATTTGAAGGTTGTATGAGAAGGATATGGGGTGTGGGATGCCTAAAGGAGGCGGGTGGGTTCGGGAAGGTAGTGAGAGTCTACCTATTGTGGAGCCTAGGGGTACTAGGCATTGGTTTGTAGTCGGCCAGGCGTATAAATCATTGTAAATGTGTTAAACAATAAAAAATGTGGGATGCCAATTAGTTATATGAGCTGGGACGCAGCTGTCAGGAGCCAGGTATATGGATGGGCCCAAACCGCCGGCAGACCCTTCCAGCCTCTGCCAGAGAACAAAGGAAAGCCACATCATTGGTCACAACAATGACGATTCTTATTGGCTGCGGACAAGGCTAGCTGGATATTTAAGCCGGTGATTTGGGGCCTGTAAATCATTCTCCTGACAACTACCGGCTCGTGGCTACCCCCGCTTGAAACTCTGAAACTTGACTGCTTCTTTATGAAAAATCTCTTCTTCTCCTCGCTTCGCTAAGTTTAAGTCCGGCGTTGTCAGACCCCACACCTTCCTAGTGGGAATCTCTGCCTTCGTCTCGCTAAATCTAGCACCTCCTTGGGAGAGACCTCTCCCTAGTGGACAACGATTGTCGCGGCCCTGAAAACTTACCAAGCAGTGTCTCCTGTGACAATTTAGTCTGCATCTCTCCGGTTCACACTCGCCTTTGGGATCCGGACGGATTTCGCCTACCCTCAGATACCGAGTGTGAATTCGTGGTCATTCCAAGACCACACAAACTACCTACCTACCCTATACCTCTTCTCCTGAATAGTGCACTGTCGGGGCACATACCTATCATAAAATGGAGTAAGATAGTAAAGCCGTCACAAACGATTGTCCAGGTTGTAAACTCAAACAACCCTCACTTTATCAGCAGGGCTAGGGTAAACAAGCACCCCCCTAGTGACGACCCGACAGTGGTTAAACCATATATACACCAGTATTCCAATATCAATAATGTTTTGTTGGATGTTTTTGTAATCGCAATCTTTTGATACAGATTTTAAATTAAATTAAAATTTTTTTAACCTCGTTTTCAGTCTTTGTTCTATGTGTTGGATAAGGTTATACATCATTCGAGTTTCGTTGTCTTCTGGTAACTATCATCCAAACTATTATATGTACATAATTATTTAGAAGGTTTAATAAAGAAATAGATTGAGAAATTACTTTTTTTTAGCAAAAACAAAGTTGATATTCCTTTTTAAGAAGCCTAAAAACCTCTAAATAACAATTTTAAATTTTTTCCTCAACTTTTTAGCCTCCCTTTCCCTTCTTGTTTTATTTGAAAAAAAAAAATGGCTTCAACTCCAGAACGACTTCTCCGATCCATACCAAACTTTTTAGAGATCTGATGCTTAAGCATTGTTAACAACTACAGGTTATGACCCCAACTCATAGAAGGAAAACCTCTACATTTTTTTTTTATTTTTCTCACTTATGAAGACTTCAAACCTAATCGCTGTTGACTTGTAAGGAAAGAAAATAGCTTTAGCTTGCTAACAGTATATGAAGGTTTAAGCGGAATACAAGACATTGACCTAAAATTTTCTACGAACTAGGTGACTAGCAGATGACTTCGAATCATCATGAGCCTCCTGTTAACCCAGTCTGTCAGTATGTAAATGAAGATGTAGCTGATCCAACACATGGAACTCCCGAAGGGCTGTATTGCTTGTGCTTCTTGGAGCAGTTCCAAACTTCCAAACTTATGACGTAAGGGCCTCTAGGGCTCAACTCTTAAGGCCAGTATATCCTTATTTAGCTCCGTTCTTACTGCGGACTTTTGCCCCAGATACGCTATTTATCCTCTTCGTAAATATATTGTATTGCAGCTTTAAATCTATATGCTATGTACGTATATTTTTATATTGTTTTTTTCTTTCCGTTCCGGTTTGCCGTTCAGTATACATTTTCATTATCTTCACATATAAAATGTTTTTTTTTTACATTACAATCTGTCATATAGGCAATAAGTTATTGTGGTGAATTTTCTCATTCATATCATATTTACAATATCCATTCACTCGCTCATTCATACAGTATTTACAAACAGCCTAGAGACCTCCCGAATCCACATGATTGCCACCTCCCTTGCATGCGAAAGAGGAAGCGGAATTTTGGAAGTCCCTCACGCCCCTCTGTCAATTAGCCAGTGGAAGGTGACAAAGAGCGCGAAAGCCACATACGCTCAGGACATGATTGGAGAAACTGGCCATTGCCCGGACTCTCACTTTTACGCATTTATATCAGGTCACGAGACCACTGCCGTTTTAGTCTCCGAGGAGGATTATAGGGGTGAGTGGCGCAGTGTAATGACTGTGCACACACGACAATTAAACGACATTAAAGACTTATAATCTAAAACAATATCGATCGATATCCTGTGGAGAGGCGGTTCCTGCACGTTAGTTTTTGAAAGAAATGCTCAAATCAATTATAAGCAAAAATCATGCTGAGTAGGTTATCAAATTAAATAACATGTATCACGTGTTTGGACTTTATTGGAGTATAAGAACAAAAGTCATTACAAAGTTTTCGCAGCGGCAACTAAACCCTTAATTTTGTTATGCATTGCTATTGACTATGATTTTCTTATTTTAATCATAAATAATTGATTTGAGATTTTCCTTAGCTTTTTTCAGGTAAACATTGCTGTCAATTAAACTATAAATTTTTTTATAATGTTCATATCTTAATATTGAAATAATTTTCTCCCGTGGTCAAAGACACATATATATATGTAGCATCACGATTTATTGTTGTAATGGAATATAATTACAAAAAGTCATTAAAATGTTTTCGCAGCCGTAACAAAACCTTAATAATTATTTGGAAGGTTGGTTGTGGGCTATTTTTATTAATAAATGTACACTTCCCTCTGGTCTACTCACAATTTATTTTATACTGATACAAGCAGTTTTGGCTAATCCACCATTTTCAAGTATCTTGTAATTAAATTAGTTGAATAGGAAATGAAAAGTGTGTGAAAACTCTGTGACGATCTGACCACATAAATGAGACATTATTAAAAGTTTCCTTTTTCATTTCGTATTATATCAATTTAATTATAAGATCGAAATTCATATAATTTCCATTACAAATTATCTGGACAATAAAATCTTCTAGCCTGGTCACTTAAAAGTATCACATATCCCCACAACCTTCTGGGAGGTCGAAGTGGAAATGGCTCCGTGATTTGTAAAGGTTTAGACAGACATTGATTGTTTTGGAATTGGTTAGTTTTCTTCCCTAGCAGTTAGTTTCCTGAGCGTCTGCGGCTCTCACGCTTTCCTTCAGTCTCTATTGGTGTGTTTAACGGTGATGTGACATGACAGAAGAGTAGCTTGGGAAATCTCCCAAATCCTTGCTTCCTTATCCATAGACGAAAGGGTAGCAATACTGTGTGTGAATTGGTGGACTCTAGGCTGTGTATATGTGCAGGGTTGTGCTTGAATGTAAGTGTATTGTAAATACTGTACGAATGAGAGGATAAATATAAATTTGCAGATTTGGTATTAATAAGATATTTTTCACTTATCTACTCTGCCCTTCTAGCGAAGATTGTAATTTATGTATGTACAGAGCATTATTTAAAATATAAATATGTTGCCGCCGATTACGGTTGTATCAGTAAATAAATTGTGGGTAGACGAGAGATAGGTGAACATATATTAATAAATTCTTAATTTTTTTATTCATTTCACTCGACATTTTTGCAGTCATGGTTTAGCAAAGATTTTTTTTTGTAATTTTGGTGGTTCTAAGAGGAACAGGGGAGGGGTAGAGACAAAATTTAATTATTAATGAAGTCTCTATGTAGTTTATGCTTTCTCCTCTCTCCTCTTTCACTGTGATTAATACTTTATCACCCACCTTCAGAGTTACCCTCTGCTCTCTGACCTTAGATGCTACCTTCAAATCCCTTGGGCGCAGTTCATTTTTGAATCTGTCATCCATCCTTTGGCATTTATTTATAACCTTTTAGGTGACAGTGTATGTAATCTCCTTACTATGCTGGAGCAACAGGGGGGATCTACAAAACCACAGCTGTGTGGAAAAGTTCCTACTTTTGGGCCAATTTAAATCTTCCATTCTTTGCCCGCAACTTATTTCATTATTTCCTTTTATAAGTGTGTACTTATTCAAAATATATTTGTTTTTGAGAATGTTTACAAGAATTATATTCCCATTTCCCAGCATGTGATACATGTTTGTTCTTTTGTTACTCAAAAGAGATATATGTAGCTTTAACTTTTATGAATCTCCTACACATTTATACCTTCTAAACCTTTTTTAAAATTTTACTCATTTGATTTCTTAGTAGAATTGTATCTAGTATACTATAACTTACCTAATAGAGCAAGATGCTTCTGGTCGCACAAATTGCATAGAATCCATGGTTTCGAAGTAGATCAACATATCCCATATATATATAAGTAGTTACATAAAAAGAAGAAACAGTTATGTTAGCTGAATGCAATGGGTTGTTGAATAAATGCAATGACCGAGTACTACCAGGTTAGAAGAATGAAACTATTTCATGACAGAGATAAAAACAACAGTGAAGGTCTGTAATGTTTAATTTCATCATGTTTTTAAATTTTGTTCCTTTGAATTCATAAAGAAAAAAATTGAATAGGCATTCTTATATAATTATTTAATTCACATCATAATGATTTGTTAATGTTAATTATATTGCACAGCAGTAACATGCTTTAAAATGTAAATTCCTACTTCTGAATGGATAGTTTTAACATGTAGCCGGAGAGCGCGCTGCGGCAGTCATTTAGTTCATGGTACTTCCGCTAGATCGCTCTAGCTTGTCCTTATCTTCTTGACGATCTGATAATTACCTGAGTCTCCAATAGCATGTTATTGTTTTATAGCTGTCATTAATTAAATCCATAATTGATAATTTAATAGTCATTTTATTGGTTTGGCTATGAATGTGTACATTTTCTATAAAAAGATAAACGAAACAAAAGCAAGTAAAATATAATGTACCATACAATTAAGGATTTTGTTGAGGTAACAATGAAATATCAAACGCGATTTTGATGCAAGTTTTGATGCCTTTTTTTAGATTTCGTCCACTGATTATCTCCAAGCATATATTTCGTATTAGTAATGAGGGTGTCGTGATTTTAATTTGATATCCTATCTCAATACGATAGGAAATATTTGAATTACATGACAATTGATTGATGAATGATCCTTTATTATTTTTTATGGGGATTTCTTTATTTTTAGCACTATTGAAGCATCGAATATAACTTCGTCAAACGGGTTGAGTTGCGTACACGGTTTAAATGACGGCAATAACTTTATGTAATTATGGTCCAGTATTGATCCCTGATTTTTAGCCGCGATAAAACATTGAATATGGTTCGTATTTTCCATCTTGAATGATATTTTACATTATGATTATTTCCCCGTGTCGTTAACCTAAATCTGAGAAATATATCTGCTGAAATCTGTTACCACAGTAATGGACGTCAGTTACTAAACAGTGATAGAAAGTTGCGATTTGCTTGAATTTATGCTACTTATCTGTCGATCACGTTTTGTTATTCGATACTATTACATGATTGGAAGTGAGTAATCGTTACGAGTACTTAAAGTATATTTATTATTGTATCACTTTAGATAGATTGTTAAAGACACGATACTTATCGTCTAGGTACGTGAGTCTATCACTATTGCTAAAATACCATTTGAAGTACTATAATGTACTGTTTTATATACTCAGTGCATGGTACGAAAATATTATAACGTGATAACTAAAGGTTATATCTTTAAAGATTTTCCAGAGCTTATCATTCAAGATTTTCATTGTTTTTTTGTTTTTTTTTAATAATATTCTAAATTGCAAGTGTATGAAAAATACACTGAGCGGCTTTATTGTCTTCCCAAATTTTACTACCTTTCACCTGATTCAGGCAACTTCAGTACTAAACATTAAACCAAATTACATGTATAGCAACAGTATAAATAATTAAGCTTACAGAAATTTAATAAATAATACAATTAGTAACAACCTAAAGAATAAAAACACCTTCAATCATATCGGTATAAATTAAAAAAATAAAAATTTCGAGACTGTAATGCTTTGTATTATTTTTGAGTTGTTTAAATTGTTTTTTAATAATTAACTTGTATACTTTAATTCTATTTTTAGAGTTTCTGTTATTTATAATTGTAAGTCCCCTGTTTGATCTAGGGGACAAACAATTTTAACTGGGGTCCTTAATACTGGAATTTGTGTTCACAAGCACTCGCGATCTTTCTTTGGAGTGGAAACTTGAAATTTTTAATGACCACCCGTCTCTGCTAAAACGTAAAGCAGCCTATCAAAATTTATTAAAGATAATAAGCAAACAATTACTTGGAAACAAAAAAATAAACATTTTTAAGATGTCAAGAAGATTCTGTATCAAACGAACGGCCCTGACGTCTCAAGAATATGTAATACCATAATCACATGATACAACAATCTGAATTTTTTTTTTCCTGCTACTTTGGTCAAACTAGGGTCGTTTATATTTCAATAATTTTATGATATGGTGGTGTAAAGGAAGTCGGATAACAAAAGTTTATATTTCATATTGAGATTTTTGAAAAGCTTAACTACGAAAAGTCATTAGTTTTGTGTTCCCAAATCCTGTTTTCCAAAGATGCATTATATATTTTGTAATGACGTTGGATTTGATGCAACAACGGTTAAAATTACATTATGAGAAAGTATTTATTTAAATTTTTGTTTGCAATCTTATTCTTATCATAGAGAATGAAAATGTAACTTAATATCTTATACAATATTATGCTGTTACATTTTTTTATTGTTTTATGATTAATGCTGATTAAACTACTGCGCCCAAAAAATGATTTTTTTTATTATCTTTTGAAGTATAAGTCAAGCTGGAATTATTTACTTCTCTACTATTTTATATTATACTTGATGAAAACAGGAGGGCTGTCTCAGACGTTATTCGAACCTGGACCAGCTGCTAGTCTTGTGCAGTCTTGAATCTTTAAAGTTTTCTAAAGACTTAGTAAAGCGATAGTAATACGGCTTCCCTTGCACGCTGAGACTCTTATATTATTTTCAAAACATGAAATGCTACAAAAAATATTTTGAGTTATGTATGGAACAGCTCCTTGAATAATTAGTGCTAGGCATGAAAGGCTGCATAGCTAAAGCTTTGTTGTCAATATATACATTTATATATGCAGTATGAATTTATTTTCACAAACTAAGTAAAATTTACAAATTTATTTGATTATCGATGTGAACATTGTTTGACATACCCTGGCTACTTCTGGATGTTCTATGTTACATTTCAGACAATTTGTGCTTGGTGGTCGCATTTGGACGAACGGCATATCCCATCTAACAAACTGCTGCTATGTTTTGTATTATTTTGGATTGCTTATAGATCAAAAAACTTCTAAAGCTAAATTTCGGATAAAGAATCCAGAACTGATATTTTCCACATCAAAATTCTGGAGTAATTTAAAACTTGCAGTGCAAGCGAACCTTCTTATATCGAACGCATTCAAGCCTCCCAATCCGCAATCCTCAAAACTAAAATCTATGCTCCTTTCTACATGACATGACGCTTTAGACAACTGTACAGAGTACTTCGAAGGACATCCCATCTCTCAATAGAACATAAATTACTAATCTACAAAGTTAGACATAAGCCAATTTGGACATACGGAGTATGGGGGACAGCGAAAAAGTCGAACATCAAGCGTTTCAAATTCTTTTAATCAAAAGTCCTGAGGACAAAAACGCGGCTGACGGAGGAGCTTACCAAAACTCCGCTTCCTCTTTTCGGATGCGAGGGAGGTGACAACCATGTGGATTAGGGAGGTCTCTGGGCTGTTTGTAAATACTGTATGAACGAGCGAGTGAATGAATTTTGTAAATAAGGTATGAATGAGAAAATTTATCATAATTAATTATTGCCCAATAAGGCAGATTGTAATTTAATTAATAAAATGCTCTCTCTCACACACACACACACCCCTTGATCTTATTACCTAAATCACAATTATCAATGCTAAATAATGCAATTTGAACTTGAATTTGAACAAATAAAGAACTAAAATAAATAAATGAAACTTTAATGAGAAATTTTACTCCCTTATTTGACCTGCGATTTAAGTGGTGCGCAAACAACCTGGGACAACCTGTTTTTGCGCGTCCGTTGTGGTTATTAAGCTGATTTATCCATGACTAGTTATGTACTGGCGACATAGTTAAAATAAGAGCTAAGCAAGATACAATATGGTAATTACGTGACAACTTGATGCAATTTAAACAAACAATATTTAATAAATTTTACAGCAAAGGAATGAGCTGGGAATCCGATGAGCACTGGTAAAGAAAATATAACGGACTGTATAAATAAAACGACTCTTCTCTGTAGTCAGCGGGCATGTGTGTGTATGGTATGACAAGAAAGGAAAAGGGTTATCCGGATATTAGGTTTGTAAGTAAACATCACTATATTTCTCTTATATATGTCTTTATAACAAAAACTTCTTCTTTTGTACCAGCGAAACAAAGAAACCACTAGTGGTATGAATCACGCCAAAGGATCTCTGACCCTCACTTCGTCCGTACTTACATCTTCTTTCTCTCATTCAAACATCACTGTTTTATGTTTGTTTCTAAACCCTCTGGTTGGAATGTATTATTTATTTATTGAGAAAATATTGAAGATAAGCTCATTGAACCGATCAGAACTGCATTGTAAGGAGTGTCTTAAGACATCGGATTGGATTACAGTCAAAAATTATACGATGTAACGTTGATAAGACTCACCTTAGCAGCATCGACTGCCAAAAACCTCATGTAGTCTCTGGAAAATATTATAAAAGTCGGCATCTGGTTCGTGAACTTCGTAACACCGAATAAGTTGGGGAAAAAAATTGAACTGAACTGTGTAATTCCAGAGGTTTTCAGAAAACCCCTTAAAATACCGAACAAATTTTTATTACCAGTCACGTCTAATCATTCAAGTATAAGTGACTAGTTAAGAGTTAGTTATTACTCATTATTCATAATTAAATCAGCTTATCCTACACTACTCTCGGATCTTTTACTTATAACTAAATACGTTCTTATACAGCCTTTTATGGAGCTTTTATTTCGATTCAAAGGTCTCTGGGCTGTTTGTGAAAACTTTATGAATGAACTAGTGAAAGAAGAATTGTAAATATGGTATGCATGAGAACATTAAACACAATTACTTATTGCCCAATAAGGCAGATTGTAATTTTATCACAATATGTATACGTATTTGTATATTTTTTCACAATTTAATATGTATAAATATGAGTTTATTTGATGAAAATTGCTATCTAGCCAAACAGTCAATAGATAGTCGTGATAAATGATCTAATTCATACCTTATTTAGAAATATGGTATTTTACGGTATATTTATAGACATGTAAGCATAGCCTATGGAACTTCCCTAATTCACCCACAGGACGGTCACTTCTCGGCTATGTAGAAGAAGGACTGAAGGAGAGCGCGAAATCCACGGGGCACGAGGAGAGAAAACTGATCAGTTCCAGAACACCCACACAAAATATTTACGAAAAATCTTGGAGCCCTTTTGCGCTCCAATCTCCGGGGATGGCTGATCCTGGAAAGTAATCTTGCTAGAGGATTTACATAATCGTTAAAGAATTTTAAGGAAAGAGTGATAATGGGAATTTTTAGTTCGTCGTAGAGGGTTTTAATCGTTACATTAAAAGATTTAGACTCCTAGAAAATGGACTTAAGGTCCGAAGGATTATATGGGCTTGATGCTGGGTTTTGTTGATCCCCATAGTTCAATCCTCTAAGTCGAGATTGGCTTTGGTATATCACCGGGATAAATAACGTTCATTATCAAAATTTTTAATTTTGTACTACTTCATTTAATGGTTATCCTATCTGAGCTGTTATACTACATAAAAACATTCAGCCAGAGACCTTGGAAAAGCTAAGAAGGAACAGAAAGATCTTACACTCGTCAGAGACCATGAGACCTTATCGAAACGATTTTCAATTCCTTGGTTTTTTTACAACCCTTTTTTAAACTTTGACGAGTACAGTGCAGATTATATTTCACTGCATTCTCACTATAGAATACCACGTGTTTAGGTTTGAAAACCAAGGTCCTTTTTCTTTCTTATAGGCCTGTTTTGTTGATTGTAAAGGGTCCAGGCAGTCAATTGTAACCGAACTGTTGAATGCGACAATCTAAAATGATCTTCCTAAATAAGTAATTGAATTATATTTTTGGGGCTTAGTAGGTAACAATTACATATAATCGATGGAACTGTCAATAACATCCTGTTTGCTGCCCCCGCTTGGTCTAAAAACTGAAAATATTACATCAAGGGCCCAGTTGACCATAATAACCATTTAATATTGCTAATTTATTATTCAATTGTTAACAGCTTTATCAATGTACATTTAATCGTGGATGTTATGATGGGTTCAGTATCATTCTACAGTTACCATTTCCTCCCCACGATGTATTAGGTACACACTTTACAGAGTCTGTGTACCCATGGAAAAACTGAAAATATATTTAATATGTACTGCCATCTTATATTTATAAGATAATCTTTATTAAGTTTCATAAATTAATTTATCACTTGGTATAAAAAATATATGTTTATCCATAATTTTTAGTAAGGTAGCAAATTCAAAATTTACCAAATCCCTTGTAAACTTATCCTATAGTCAGCTCCTCCTTATCCATTAACAGACATCATATCCAAACAGAATCATCCTCGTCGAGTAAAGTGCCCCGCGATCTATAAATGGTAAATATGTTATGGGTGCCAACTAGCTGCCAACCCAACTTATGCTTGAGCGGCTGTGACTCTCTTGTCCTCTTTCTTGTCTTCTCCATATAGCGAAACGGTCGGAGAGTAAGGCGTAGTGAGCTTCGTTTCCCCCGGTTTCTTCCCAAGCTTCACTGGGGGGAATCCTCCGGGGCATGGAGGTGGCTCCGGGTTAGATTAGGATGTACTGAGTCGATGGCATTGTGTATGAGTTATGAATGAGCTCTTAAATTACGATTATTAATGCTGTATAAGAAAATTGTAATTTTACATGTACTGAACTCTATAAAAAGGACATCAAATTAAAGCTCTTGTTATTCTGATAAATAATATCGCATCATATGTTGGGATTTCAGTGAACTATAATTACTAATAAAAAAGTTTAAGCTGTCATTTAAATGGTTTTTGCAGTCATAATGAAACCCTTAAAATGTGTGAAGCATCACACACAACCTGAATTTTTGCTTATTTTTTTCGTAAAAAAACCTAAACCTATTTTTTATCCATTAGCTTTTGGTTTCACCGTTTCCCGTACCGAGTCAAATGTCCATGGGAAGGTGTTGTTAATGCACTCATAGACCTTGTCATTGACTGTTGAAGTGTAACCAGGCCTAGTGGTCAAGGCTGGAGGCCTACAAACCGAAACAATTGCGGTCTCTGAGCCTCCGGCTGATGGTTGAAGTTCGTGACCCTGACGAAATAATTCAGAAGTGGGCAATAGAATCAATACCGTCAAAACACTGGACGTCACGGCCGCTTTCAAAGCTGTATTTTTACAATTAAAATAATAATTTTGTTGCACTTATTATTGAAACGCGACTGACTGCTTCCTCAAAATCCCATGCTGCGAAAAAATATATTCAAGTTTTAATATATAGTCTTGGATTTTTGGGGTATCGAAAACATTATGCATTACCTATAACCCTAGAGCTCTCTAGAAAACAATCCAATGAGTTTCGTGCATTTATTTTGTACGATTTTCAGTTTTTTGTAATCAACAGCACTTGGACAAGCTTGCAGTAGGTTCGGTTTTATGAACAAATAATAAACAAACTTCTTATTTCTTTATTATAAACTAGACTTTCTATTTTATAACCGATTACGATGTTTGCAATAAACCTATTGTTTTATTACACTGATGTTTGTGTTCTTAAGCGGAAGCTAATTTAGAATCTAAGCAACAAGCTATTTAACGTTTAGTTAACAATCTACAGCTTGGTCTCATATTTTTACCTTCATTTATCAGGTCTTCCTTCTGTTCATAAATAGAATAACTTCGGTTTCGCTTTTCTACTTTTGTTTCTCATTTGGTTTTACATTTCATCTATTAAAATATTTATATTGCGTTTTTTATGGCAATAATGTCAACCTCTAAGAAGAGAGGGCTGCTTGATCTGAAAATATCAAAACGTTTAATCGGTTCTATAACATCAACAATCTTTAGATATATATACATATTTTAGTCCTTCGTTTTGCACGTTTACTCATACGATACATAGAAACTAGTCGGTCCATGGAGCCCTATCGTCCCATCATTTTTTCTCATTACCTGATTTTTTTTTTTACCAACTAAATTTTTTTAACATTAATTATGACCTACAATTTTTATTCTTTTATTATTATTATTATTTGTTATAATTATTATTTATTTGTTCTTTTTTTTTCAAAAGAAACTAAGTATTGCTTATTTATAGCTCATTTATAACTCACAGATGGACAAACAGACGGTAGACAAAACTAACCGTACATATTCGAAAGGAGAAGCCTTGAAGATTTTTTTGTATTTTTTTTTTTTAAATATTGTTACGCTACTACGCTTAGTTATATTATTACTTGTAGATGTCAAACGTTTGGGTTGTACGTATTATTATGTGTTCTCTGAAGTAATATATTTACCAAATCCTGTTTTAAGTGTGAGGTTGCCAAATCAATAAAACGTCCACTTAAGTTGGTTATGATTATATAGGGCGGAGTTTTTCTGTAATAATTCTGATAGGGTCCATAAAACCCTATCACCCCGCTCCCCTAAAAACATCCTGTACTAAGGAAGACGGCAATATTGTACCCTCATTCAATTTATCTTCTTTTTTGTTAATAACGTTGTCATAGTAGTGAACAATTGATTTTTCCAAATCATTGACTCATATATCGTTGATAAACAAAAGAATATTTAACAGTACCAGGAAATTGCAAATTAAAAAACTATGTACTAAACAAATTTTTATCAAGTATGATTTAAGGGTTGTCTTATGTCTGCGAAATGTAAAAACTATATTAATGACTTTCTGCAATACTGCTTATGAAATTTGTTCTCGATGATGCTAATCAATCAGTATTAGAAATGTCAAGGCTCGGTCGAACATTGCCATCTTACCGCACTTACAATTCCTTGTTCAACCGTAATCGTTGTGAAATACAGATGCTGTAATACGGTAATGCAGTAAGGGTATTGATGTAGTCATTTGTTCTCAGTGGCTAAATGGTTCAGTTGTTCCTGTCAGTTTTAGGTATTGTGAAGTACTTCTGTGTGTAGTCTTAGATCTTTTCCCTTCGTCCCTTCACTATCTATTCCTGGACGATTAGATTTGATTCAGATTCGCTTACGGACTTAGTTCTTCTACTGCTCATTCCGTTATGTTCTTACGATTCTCTGCTCGGTTTTAGATGGTTGCGTTTTTGCAATACCATCTTGTCCCGCGTTTCCATCCAATCAGCGGTCATTATTGCAATTTTCGTGGTTAATTTGGCCCGCTTCAATGGATTAAATATTCTTCCACACCGTCCTTCACCATGGTGTTAGCATATCGGGCTAAACAATACGGAGGGTTTTTTTCTGGGGAGTGGTCCGTTCACTCTTCCTTACGAGGTGTAATGACTTTACCTCAAATGTCCAGATAAAACTCAGTCATCTACTAAGTACGGCTGGAACTTCGAATTGTGCAGAGATGTTTCGTCTTAAATTTCATCCCAACTTCATCCCACTATCGAAAACGTTGGTTTCATTGAAGCGTGGTACTGGATAATTCATTGAGCTTCATTGAAGCAGTTTATTTAAACTGATCCACTTCCTTCAAACATCTTAGCCCTACGTGAACCCTTTTCGATCAGTCTTCGTATTTTAGTGATCTGTTTCTTATGTTCATTTCTTCATAATCATCAACACTAAAATATCGCCAACACTTCAATTTCATCAATAAATGTCAGTGATGTAATGAGTTAAAACCACTGTTATAGGTCTAGTTGAAGCCCTCTGTGAAAGAATTAAATAGAAAAAAATGTTAACTAGCCCTTTTGACATTTTTAATACAAAACAAAATGCATTCATTTCTCTCTTTTTTTTTTGTTATGCATAGCTTGAGTCTTCCAATTGGATTAAAGTATAAATAAAACCTATTGATTCCATAGTTTGGGTTTTGTATTAGATATAAATAAGACGCACTGGACCGAAGTACGCGGAAAATGGCAATAAATGAGCTTTTTTTATTTCCTATATATTCCGTCTAATAAATTTAGATTTTTTTTTTAGTTAATAAGTACTGGATGTTATATAGCAAGAATTGATCAAAAGTATAAAAGCAATGAAGCAATGTAAAAACTAGTAATCCTGAACATAATTGAAAGGCCAATAATAAAAGAGGAATATAGAAAGAAAATATAGTGGATTCGCATACATGATTGTTAAGTTTGTATTAATGTACTTTGATCAATTAGGCTAACAGATGCATTAAAATATGTGTAATTGATACCTAGACAATTTTGCTATGATGCTTGCCACTTCTAGGAATGTTGTTTTTGTAAGTTTTCTAATTCTTGGCTCGTCAAGTAAATTACATTAAAAACTTACGTGATGGCATGTTTGTTCAGATATCCTGAATTTTGTGTTGCTGTTGATGACGGTTAAATCGCTGTAATTATTTTATTTTTCGTACTGAAAGTACCTTTGCAAGTATGTATGTGATTTGATGTCGGTGGGATGCGTCTTTGCTCCACTGTTGTCTCCATTTCTCTTCAGCCTGAGATTGTAACATATTCTTCACTATGGTAATAGGTGACTGGTTGTACTCATTAGCTAATAATGCTAATACTGCTTCTGGCTGATAATAGGTTGGTTTCAATAACAAGAATCCATTACACGTGTACCACATTAGCACTTTGTTAGTTAGTACATAATGTTTGCTCGCTGATCGTTGGGTTAGTTTTTTACGAATCGGGAAATTTTCAGTTGAAATTTTTCCATTGCATTAGTTCAGTGAAATTATACCTATTACGTATTGTTTATCTTATCTGTCTTTAATTGGTCTCGGATAACATAAAAGTGCTTTTATCTTAAATTGCTTTAGATGTAGCTAGAGTCAAGGAAACTCGTTAAATACAAAAAGGTGTGCAACTCGTTTTTGTTGGGGTTTTTTTCTCACCCTTCTCACTGCCCTGTTTCCACTGAATAGTTAATCAGTGGAGGGGGGGGGGAGAGTATTTTTTAGAATATACGTTCGAAATTTTAGTTAGATTGAGTCGTTTTTACGAACTTTCATAGTTTCCCCTCCTCGCAAAAAGAGGTTGATCACTTATTCCAGGTTTTGACAGGTTGGTTCTATCGGTACCGCCACAGAAAACAGAAATAGACCTAGCGATTTTCAACCACAGGTTTATTTAATAAAGGGAAACGCATCAGAATACGAAAAATACAATGTCTTATACTTAAGCCTCTTTTGACGTGTATCCTGGCGTACATGCTTGGATTCTCTCCACAAATGGATACATTGGGTCTGTATGAATGTATATAGCACATTCAATCGGCTGTTTTGTTAATATTTGATGTTTTTAAACTTAGGTCATACCTCCAATTCTCAATTGCCACTTCGTATGTTGGGGCCAGTATTCTTCTCTTAACTTATCTGCTGCCTTACTTCTGTTCATTAACAAATCAAATCTTATTGTGATAAAATGACAATCTGCCTTATAGGTCAATAAGTACTTGTGTTCAATGTTCTCATTCATACCCTATTTACAATTCTTCATTCACTCGCTCATTCATATAGTATTTACAAACAGCCCAGAAACTTCTCAAATCCACATGGTTGTCACCCCTTTTGCACGCGAAAGAGAAAGCGGAGTCTTGGGAAGTCCCCCACGCTCCTCCGTCAGCCGCGTCACCTGATACATGCCAGTAGAGGCTGACGAAGAGCGCGAGAGACACAGACGCTCATGACATGATTGGAGAATGACCTTTATCTACCTCTTTACATTTCACTTCTTCCCCTCGTCCAGTTCTCTAACCACCTCAGGAAGAATTTTAAATATATATGATGGAAGTAATTAGATCATCAGAAAGGCAGATTATTTTACTGGGAGATCGTAGCCATTTAAGCATTAATTTAATATTAAGCATGTTAAGATATGAGTGGATGTTCCAGGTGGGTGCAAGAAAGGTGTTAGATTTCCTTTAAGTTTAATATATGGCATTTAAACATACTATGTATGTGTGACAATCTCGACCGGCGTTGCCTTTTCATGATGTGTTGGGCCGTTGATTTTACGAATGCTCAGCTCTTCCCGACATGATCCCGTCTCGCCTTGAGGTAGCCGGTACCTTGTTCCTAAGGAGAGCAATCTGGCCTGGACAGGTGCGCTAGCCGATTGGAGGATCAGCGAGCGGACCAGCAGAGGTAGTGAACACCTGGGACAGATGCCTCCTACAATGGCTTTCTGCACCTTGGGCCAGCAGTCCAGCGTCTTCTTTCCCCACCTGCCCAAATATCCCTCCTACGACGACATCCTCCCTTTTTTCTGTATACATTTTTTTTTCCTATCTTTTTTTCACCTTACAGAAATAGTTCAACTATTTAAGCATGTTTTCATAAGGTGAACTATTAATTAAAGATCCCGAAAGGCGAGGCTATACTTTTAACAACGATAGTCATGCGAATGATTCAAAGAATCTGAAATTTTAAATATTTAAAGTATATAACAAATCGAATCTTTACTGTGATAAAATTACAATCTGCCTTATTAGGCAATGAGCAATTTGTTCAATGCTCTCATTCATACCATGTTTACAATTCTTCATTCACTCAGTATTTACAAACAGCCCTAAGACCTCCCAAATCAACATGGTTGCTTCCTCGCATGTAAAAGAGGATGCGGAGTCTTGGGAAGTCCCCCACACTCCTCCATCAGCCTCGTCACCGAATACGAGCCAGTGGGGGTGGAAGTAATGATTTACATGTGTAATTAGGGTGACGGAAGACACAGATTTATCGATTGCAAGGCTTCATTTTTTCATAAACACAGAACCTTAAACATCAGCACCATGTATATTGTAGGTGTTAGGTAGTCATGGGTCACATCTTCCGCCAAGCCTCCGTGCCATAAACATAATGTAGAAATCTCTGCCTGGCATGTGAACCTTGTTTACCGGCTTGTGGGGGCCCGAAGACCACAAGGCGTTGATGACTACATGTATTTATGCCTATAAAAACTAACATCCAAGACAGCGTTGATACTGATACAAGACTCTATGGTATCAACGACTGGAGCTTGGTAACACAACAGAGAGAACTGGCTGCCAATCCAGTACTAGGCCAACTTCCTCTGAACCGGGCCATAGTCCAAGATAGATACAATGTTCATCCCGTGTTCTAACTAAAATTATAGCGACAAATTAAACATATTATAAACTACATAAAACATAATTAAGTGTCACTAACTAGTTCTTTTTTTTATTTAAGAAAATATAAATGTGCACTATTTTATAATAGGGTGTCAAAGCAAAGGTTTCTACGGAAACTACAACTTAATCAGTGTTTTTCTGGGAAACATGATTTTTTTATTTCAGTCCCAATTAATTTCCCGATGATACACATAGAAGCAACCCCTCGAACAATAATAAATGACCATTAATTAGTTATTCAGCTGGGTATAAAAATTATCAAGAATTGATAGCGTTGGAACTTGATTAAAAAACAATGATTGATGATTACAAAACGTCATTAAAACATTCTATAAAATCGTTTTCGCTGCCGTAAAGAAATACTAAATTTATCTCATAAAAGAATATGCAACTATAAATTAAATAAAAAAATAAAAATGTACATATTTACAAAGAAGAGGTTGCTCACATAATAACAAGACCGAGAAAGAAATGTTGGTTGGTTCTGCAAGATGGAGGCAGACATGACTGGAAAGTAATCTGAAATCAATTGTGATGTTTATGAAGAAAAACTCATGTACGCTTTGCGATGTGATGATACTGTGTCACGTTTATCACAGTTACAAGTTTTGTTGCAATTAGAAGGGAAATAAGGTGGTTTTAGTTCGTCGATGGTCCGTTCTTAGAAATCTATATCTAATCTTTTATTTATATGTTTACATCATCAATAAAATTCATTCAGAATATCTTGATAAGACTTTTTTTTTTTAGCTGACGGCTTGTGATTTTCTTTGGGCTGCTAACCAGACCCTTAATCTTGTGTACGGCTAAAATTTGTATATTGTATTAGTTACTTAGAAAAATCTTTAATGTTTTACATAATAATCATAATTAAAAATATATTAAGATAACAACGATATATTTAGGTGCTATATTCCTGTAACGTATTGCGAACTATAACTGATGAAATGGAAAGAAAAAATCCTCTCGTAATATCAAATTTAAACTAATATAAGGTCACAGTCTAGTCCAAGTAGCTGATTAATTAGCGGATTATTGATAATTATTTATAAATGAACAACTTGATAAATAAATGTAAAGCAATCTATGGATACTTTTGCAAAGATACAAACCAACTTCTTAATTTTTTTGTTTAAGTCCGTTCATTAAGCCCATGTCTTGTGGGGATAGATGGAGGATTTAAGTTTAAGGAGGTTGTATATCGTTGATACAAATGCAAACTGGGAATAGCAAAAGTGCAGGTTTTCAGGAGAGCCAAAAATCAGTCACATTTTGGATTACGAAATCGCCCCTTTTTTCCATTTCCTACGTTATAGGTATGATGTTATCACTTTTTAACGTATTTTCTAAATGCATTTATAGATTTTTTATAAAGTTCTCCAAAAAAAAATTGTAAAGTAACTAAAGCACAATTCATGTAAGTTTTCATTTATACTGACGATATGTCTAACATTTTCGACTTTTTTTTGTTCTATAAAGGCACAAACATTATTAATATACAATATACTACAGTAAACAATTCAATAGCAAACACACAAAAAAGCATAATTAACATACCTATAAAAAAATTAACTTCGTTAATTAAACTAGTCCGTTCAACAAAGGAAGTGAAACAATATTACCAAACAAAGTGAATCACAGGAATGAACATGAGCATGTAATCAGCAGGTTATTTATATGAGGTTGCAGTAGTTTAGCCACCACTTAACTTATCTGCATTCGCGTTAATGTTTAATAATCGTCTTATTTACCACTTTTATTAAATATACCCTTTAACAACAAAATCAAAATTTATAGTTTCACAACACACAAGTCATTTGGTAAAAAAAGGCATACACCACCCAAGAGTTTTTTTTTGTCTGATTGTCGATTGAATGTGCCTGATGTCTCTCACTTGTGGTCTAATGAATTGAGAAGAAATTGAACTATTTTCGCACTGCTTGTTTCAAAAACAATACAGGTGTTGATTACAACAGGACCGCAACAGTAATTAATGATTAATGTATTGTACCGTTCACGACACACTAACGCTGAGCTCAGCATTCCAACCGTGGGATAGTTACAGTTCTCATGGGTTTGTTGCTTTAGAAACGTCGGCCTCCATGGGTTTTCCTTTCTAAATCACTTTACTTCCATAAAGGTTGCGTTATTGTAAACCACATATAGACGTAGGTGTAGACGATGTCTTTCTGTTTAAAAACAGAATCTATTAATTTCAAATAGTATTGCGGTGCAGGCAGTGTTTGAACCCAAATAGTGAGTTTTTCATTTACAGATTTGCTAATAACAATCATCCCGCTCTTCCTGCAATAACTGTTCCAGATATTCACAACTGAATAAAAATGAATAAATACTGAGATATATAAAAGAAATATTCCTGCTAGGGTAACCAAAAGAGAAGAACCCTTAACTGTGTGATAAAGAAATGAAATCAATGACTGCACCTCGAGGTTATTTATTATTAATTTTATTTTACTATAATAATTTTAAATCCCACATTATTAAAGGTGAATAAATTCTGAGCATAATGTTACCAAAAATATGTATAAATCAGTTAAAATAAGTCTTCAGTGTAAGTGCAGTGTAATAAAGCGAGAATCGAAATTATACAGAATGCAATTTCCAAATGCAATGCAGTAGTATCACATTAAAGTTGGGTAAACAATATTAAATTATCATAAAAACCCAAAGTACTTGGGTACTTTTTAACCAAAACCCATTATTATTATTTATGAAATCGTCTAAATCACCGATAATGGTCATTTTTATTTTTTGCTTAAATCATAAGTAGCCAAAATGTTCGTATTAAAAAAATTGTAAACTTATTAAATACACCATTTTAATATAGGACTTCTGAAATTCATACGTCTTCGATGTACCTTTAACCCTTAGTACGTAAATTTTATACGTAATTATTTTTATTTGATACATATTGTTACTGTATTTCTACTAAGAGGTATCGTTTTATTATAAAAAATAATATCTTAGACTTTCAGATCAATTGAATCATTTCCCCACTATTCCCACTATCACTATCGTAGAACTCCTTTAGTCAGAAAGAACTATGGCTCCGTACTGTTTAAAAGTAATTAATTTAATTTCGAACTCCAATAATTACGGTTTATGGTATTGCTACTCAGTTATTTATATGTAGAAAAACTGAAACAAAAAGCCTACCGCTGATCTTTGTTATTATATATATTATATTTTTTTTGAGAGAGAATTTCTTTATTTTATTTTTTGTACTTGGTCTCATTACATACAGTTGCCAGGCGTCCGAGCGCCTCTAAATTACAAAAATATACTTTTTTTCCTCCTTTTGCATTGCAATGGTAAACATTTTTTCAGCTTTGAATGTTGCTCGTTCTAGTTGTTATATATTTTTCCCTGTGAGAGCTGAAATGGCCCCAGGAAGGGGTGACCACGTGGACAGGCACACCAGGGGTGTCACCCCAACGTCTGCGGGGCTCACCCTCCCCGTTCTCCTCCTCTCCTCCCTTACCCTCCTTCACTACCTGGGCGTTTTCCTCCTAAAAGGAGGGCGAGTCAGTTAAAGAGCGATTAACGGACGTCCTTGGAGAACCGGCTCTAGGCTCCGCACCTAGAGAGTCATAAGTCTAGCCATTCTGCCTGCCGTAATCCTTTTATTGGCGTCATAACTTACGGGCCATCTCGTTCACCCCTCTCTGGTGGTGACAAATTGTCTGTGGTCAGTTTATCTGTCTTACTGTCTTACAGCTGTTGTATAGCTTACAATAATAGCATCTTATTAAAAAAAAATTGTTTCGTATGAATGTTCTTATGTTGTTTTCCGTTTAAGATCGTTTAAACATGTTTTATGTTGAAAGGATGATTGTGGGCTATCCATATTACATGTATAAATGTACACCTCTCTCTGGTCTAATAGCAATTTATTTTACACTGATACGAGTGCTTTCAGAGTTTAACAATAAAAATCGAAGTGAAGAGTTAAATAATAATTGTGCTGTTGGCAACAGATCTAATTGAGTTTAGGACTTAAATTTTCATTTTGATGTTGATTTTTAAATTTTTTTGTCATATTTGATCACTTTGCTTATGAGATAATTCAGAATGGAGGTATAGCCGCCGAAAACGCTCATATGAGAGGAAAATAAATTGTGTGTAAGCAGAGATTTATATTTAGTTTTTCATATACCAGAGTTTATAAACGTTTTTTTTGTATTAAACGAGTAACATTCTAATGTTTACCACGTTAAATTATTAATTTATTTTTGCATAAAGGCTACCAATTCTATGAGTAACGGAATAAATATGAATTTGGTGATGATCTCATACACAGGTAAGTTTATTTACATTTTATCCTATGGATTGTTGCCAATCGTATTAATTATTTCCTTAAGTGTTCAGTACTAAATCGTTTTGTTTTGTTTTTCCTTCTTATCCCCTTGTTATTATAAATTATGGAAATCAGTATAGATTACACATAAATGAATCTATTTACAGTAGGTCATTATATATTATTAGTTTACATTCGAAACTCATCGCCTTGCTGGCAAATATTGATAAGACTTAAGGAGAGTGAACAGAATTGATACCTCAACCCGAACGGATTGAGTATATCAACCCTGTAGCTCTCTCCAAAAAAGAGAGTATAATCTTCTTCTTGTGCATTAAAGCTTACTCTCACTTTCAAAATCTGAACAAATAAATATTTTTAGCGTAGATAGGGTTTTATTTGAACGAGAATGAAATATGAATTTTTTTTTTTGGGGGGGGGTTCCCCCTCATATCTTCTTGTTACAAAATATAGATTCTGCAAACGAATCTATTTACAATTGCTTCATTTCCTGTAGCTTGGCTACATTTTATACAATTTTTAATAATTTTATGCGATTTGTGATTGTTACCAAAGAATAATGCAAGTTATACTTTCATTGTTCTAAACATGTTTAAAAGTGATGGGGCTCACTTTATGAATCATAGACTTAAAACTAACTTACATCTAACTACAAAATCTTAATATAATTTTCCCCAAGTCTGTTTCCATCGATGCAGTAAGGGTGGTGTCATAGAGTTAAACACTTGGTTTGTTAGTTGCTGCAACGAATCAAAACATTGATGTTTCTACGGGGGATGAACTCGCCCACCGAAGGTTCGCCAAACAACGTGTGCATTTTGGCGTTCTTTAACCTCTCGTGAGCGAGTCTACGTTTTCTATGTATGAATGATTAATGATTATTAGTTATAATTTGTGTATGTATTAAATCCACTAGACATCCCTGTAGGAAACTTAAGAACATCAATTGAAGTATATAATAATGAAATTCAGTGTAGATTTAGACACTTGTTAATCATTATTGATTATAAGGTCCAACCATAGCAGTCACTAGTAACACAATACACAAATGGCACTAAAAAATGGTAACATAAAATATCTGATTAAAAACTATTTGTTTTTTGTATTATTGTATCAGTGCAATACTCAAAAAGAGTCACTTGTATATTGATATTTACATTGTGTGAAAATTAGTTTTTCCAAAAACATGCATGACCTCTACCAAAATCATTTTCCCAACTTCAGGACTAAAAATCACATTGCATATAAAACGTCTAATTTTTTTTTATATTAAATTATAAAATTGTTGACAATCCAAAGAATAAAACAGCAGACATGGATGGAATTATTTTTTTCAATCATTGTTCCGCTCTTTCATTATTGCATAGCGAATTGGTAAATTTTCTTTCATGTATTCACTTTATTTCTTGGAAAAATGTAAGTACTGTAAGCATTCCTGTACCTTCACTAAATCCTTCGGAGAAGGAACGGCTCATAGCTAATCTAATAGCCTATTAATTGACACATCTTAGATGTTTAGGATATAATGAGCCATTTGACGTATAGTTAATAAAAAAAAATGTCCCAGACAGCTGATTAGCAGACTGGGTGAAGGGACCCTCGCGGTCGAATGGCTATTCACATTTAAATCCGTCTGTCAATCAGCCCGAGGCGGTGCAACATGGTCTGGGAAACTGGCGGGTACTGCTAACAATAGGTATCGCTGGAGTCTGCACCCCATCTGCTCCTAGTTCGCTCTTGTTCTCCTCGGATGAGGTGGAATGTGCTCTTGGTGGGGTGCGGAGTCTGGTATCAGTGTAGGTTACATCTTGCTACGGCTTCGAAAGGGCTTTGTTAAAGGTAGAAAAAGGTTTACAGTTTTAGGGGAGGCGATCATTGCGTCATGACTTTCCGTTTTATAATTGCAGAGCCGCCCTTGGATTATAGGGATAGCTTTTTCCGCTGTTGATTGTGACAAGCTTCTTTATACATATCTTCTTTATACACTTTAATCATCGACATCAATCAGGCTAAAAAGTATTTATTGATCATTTATATTGACAGTGTTTAGAGTTGTTTAAAAATAAAATGGTCTGATTTATTTTCCTCAGTGTCAAGAACAAATCAGAGACATTCAATTGTAAAAACAAAGTTAGTCTTATATGTTAATAGTCTTATAAATAATTAAAGCAATGGTCAAATGAGTCTTAGGATGTAGGTACATTTTTCGCAAGAAAATGTAGTTATTATCGTCTGCATTATCACGTAACATGACTCTGTCTGTGTAACCTCGCAAAACTGCACGAGTGCAACTATCAACATCTGATTATGTCCTAAATATTATAAAAGCAATAGCCACAAAACATACAGATGAATATAAACACTGCGAGAATCCATTACTTAAAACAAAAAAACAGGTATCTGAAACATGTACAAAAAACAAACTTATTAGTATGCACCAAGGAACTCGATTCCTGCTTATGATCGGTTTTAATTGATGTTCTTGACTCTCAGGAAAAATAATCAGACCATATTTTTTTTAAACAACATTCAACACTGTCAGCATAAATGATCAATAAATACTTTTTAGCCTGATTTTTTTCGTTGAATAAAATGTATTAACGTATGCATATGTTAATAGCTCTGTCACGCAGTATACTCATACAGAATGATCGGCCTAAGTACTTAGAAATACTGATTCCCTAATCAAAATAGTGTTTTCTGGTCCAGGGATAACTGTATTTGGGTTAAATTTATGATAGAATAATGGCTAAAAGGTATCATCAGTTGAAAATATATTACTTTCTGGTAGTTTAACACTATAGAAATATTAATTTCCAGTCGGAGCATTGTCATTTTTACCAATATCATCAAACTTCAAATACCCAAGTTGCACGATGTATCCAAAGCTGATTATATTCTTGATAAAAAATTTAATTTCAAACTATTTCTGACATACGAGTAGATAAAGATGACACGAACATAAAGGGCTTTAGGCATAATATTTCATGAAGAAATGTTTTTCTATTAGAATCTAGTTTTTTAATCCTTTTTTTTTACCATTAGATTTTTTCATTTATATCTTCCTAAATTAAAATTGATGTTTATTTCAATGAACTCAAATTCGTAACCAAGAGCGGTTTTTAGGTTTCGTTTTGGTTTAGACTAGATGCTTTGCGTATTAGCACATCATTACTTTTATATTGGAAATGAATTGATGCAAGATGGAAGATTGTGATTGTTGCCGAGTCCGTAGGGAGAGGCTCTACTTCGATAATACTCTACTGTAATTCATATAATTTTCACAAAATAAATGTATTTAATGGAAATCGACAAAAATCTAGTCAGATGTGATGACCAAGTATGTGTTTCGTTACGAAATTACAGGCTTTTTGTCTTCAATGCTGAGTGATTGATTAATGATCCATTATTATTTTTAATCGGACTGATTCTATTTTTAAATATCCTGTAAAATATTGCGAATCTTAGGAAACACTAGATGTGCTAAACATGCTAACACCATTTTACTGAAGATTTGTAAACTAACTAAACAAAAATACTTATTATAAATAAGAATGCTGAGATCTTTAGTTTCATAATCATATATATTTTTTTTATTTATAAGTAATGTCACACATTCCTGTTTGATGGCGACGGGTGTATTTTTCATGTCTTCTCAATATCAAATGAGACGTCATTTCCCTAGCTTGGACAGTGGATTCGAAAAGGCAGCCATACGTCTGAAAACGAGTTTCTGGTTTTGAAAAAGTACTGGAACCAGTTTGGGACACCGTGTTGAAAACAGTGACTTGTTGGTCGAATAAAATAAAGAAACTACTATTCTTAAATTTGTTACGGAAAAAATATAGAATAGAACAAACCTACTTTTATTGGTTTGGTGACTCCACAAGTTTTACTTAAATGCATTTTGAATAACTACATATGGGAATGATTTCGCAACCAGAACATAACATAAAACTTTTCGGAAGAGTCAACAATGGCCGATTTCAATGTTTATTCAGCGATAAGCTATCTATTTGTCGCCCGCATTGTTCGAGATTTTTTATATTTCTAATTACGTGTCGTAAAGGTATTGTAATAAAATGAAAAAAAAAAACTTCATTCTTCTCCGTTCTTTCAGCAAACAAGCTCAATTTAAAACTGCAAATTATGAAATCTCATTATTGGCAATGACCATAAATTTTATCTAACCATAAAATAAAAATTACAAACAAGAAATAAACCATTTTAATAAATTTTGGTTAAATGTTTTTTTTATATGAGTGATAAATACACTTTCTGACTAATTATATAGATATTTATTTATATATGAGTAATAATTTCACCATGTTAGTGTTTTTTTATATAATCAAAGACAGTTCAAATAGTCATATTAAGCTGTAAATTCAGATTAAATGGACATATTTGTTAGGAATCAGCTTAGGTCGTTTAAAAAATAAATTAGGACCTGTTGATGAGCATGTCAAAAATCAAAAAAAACACAATCTGATTTCAACTGGACTACCATCTGTAACATATTATATGTTTCTTTTGAATGGCTTACTCCTTTACTACGTTAGAGGAACCTACATCCTTGAATAAAAGTAAGTACAGTTTCGCTGTCACATATCAATTTATATTGCAGATTGTGGAAACATTTTGTTATTTTGTTTTTCAGTGACTTAGATAACTAACTGTAATGATAAAAAAAAAATCGCTTAGTTACTCAATGTTTGAGTTATCGATTTAAACGCGGAGAGCTTATTGGCATAGGTGAAACGCCAGGTCATGTGCTTCGTAAGTGTCTGTTTAACATGCCGACCACGTTATATAATGAATGTAATTCGTAATAAAAAAGGTTAAAGAAAAACAATTATCTTGACACGAAGAGCTGCAAACTCGATTCAGATCACTCAACTCGTTTCTCAGTCATAAAGGACAAAATAAGCCATTTGTGTTAATTCTATTTATTACAAGGCTTTTACCATGATGATTTATCGGAACCATTTACATCAAATGGTATGTACCATATTTTCAATTAGCACTAAACATTAAGTGTACATTTTTTTTGTACCTATGAAATTAATTTTTAGGAATAAATATGAACGGACTAGCTATCAAGGAGCCCGGGAAGGTGCTTCTGATTAACAAACCACGCCAGTGAACATCCGTACCATAAAAGACTTACTGTCAGAAGGAAAAAAGCGTGACGATATTAATATTGGCACCAATTGACTAGCAGTACTTCAAAGCCATAAAGGACTAAAACAAGACATGGTAACACTGCAAGGAACATGGAAATAGAAGACAAAGCAAACGCAAGCGATTACCCGATTGAGGATATGAGATGCTAGGTGAACTTTCTTCTCAACCTCGAAGACGAGGATTGTGGTAATGCACTGTTACCCGTTTATAACATAATTGCTGAATACAGTATATTCCGAACTGTTTGACAAAATACCGTACTCCCAGAAGGACTCATGAAAACACGCCAAACTTCCATGAATGCGTCAAGTTAATCAAACATGTTCTCAACACTAATCAATATCAGGTAATCGCTCCTGAATCTGAAACTTCTGCTATCACTTTATTAATGTAATCTTCTCCTTAACACTAAAGTTCTGTATTATGGGAGTTAATTAAAGATACAAAGAGGAATACATTTCTTAAAATGAATATGAACAAATTTGTTTAGCTTTAGTTGAAGCCGATGTAACAGATTTTCCAATATGTTGAACGTGCTAGATGCCTTTACTGGACTTGTCTTACACCTCTTGGCATATTGTTATCTGGACACCTCTTAACCCAATTGGGTATTTATCCCGATAGTTAAACTACCTTAGGTGCTCAACACTAATCAATACCAGGTAATTGCACCTGAATCTGAAACTGCTGCTACCTCTTTGTTGGTGTATTCTTCACATTAACACTAAAGTTCTGTGTTATTGGAGTTCTTGATGCTTGTAATTACATGCTCCGGAATACACAGCTACGCTCTATTGGACATCCAACATGCATGTGTGGACCAATCCTGAGCGGGTTCTCAAGAATAAAAGAAAAATAGTTATTTTTTTAAAGAACTGTTTCTATATCTCGCTCTGGTTTAAAAAAAAAAATGAGTTTCTCCTATTTCCGCCCTCTCCCCCACCTGCCACCTTAATTTATAAACACAACTTGACCTATCGGGTCCCGCTTACAAGTCAGCAATTCTAATGAGAGGTAATCCCTTTAAGCCCTAGCTATAGAAGACGGATAGATGGCCCTGTAAGGGTCGGAAAATATTTGCCCCGCCGTCTGAAGAAGGAAGGGTTCTTCGCTCCGGTGGTCCGCTACAATGCCGCTGTCCCCTTTGGCCGAAACTGCCTCTCGGCTCCCCTCTCTCATTTCGGATCGCTATCAATCCGGAACACCTCGACACTCCCGCTCACCTCACATTACCGGGGGTCGTAAAATCACTCACGACTTCGACTGTCTGTTCTACTTGCTGAACTATTCGTCTTATAAGCATAATATTCGTACTAATTATTGTAAAGGTATAGTTATCATTACGCCGAATTATGATGATTTTGTTTACAATACAATTATAGAAAGTGTGGAAATCGTTGGATCAACTAGTAAAGGGTGTCCCAGAATTAACGCAAAATTTGATTTAAATAGAAAACCCAGTTTTTAGTATTTTTGTTGTTATTTTTTTATTGAATTTTAAAGTAAATAGGATAGGGTTATTTATGGAATAACACATCGGGCAAATGGGCTCCACTACTTTGCTGGCACATACGCACTCTTTTGTCGAAATTTCCATGACCATTTGGCATAAATGTGGTTGAATTTCGTTGATGCAGCTTTGAATTTCCTTTTTTAATGCACAGGTGGATGTGAGCTTGTTGGCATACACCTTTGACTTCAAATAACCCCATAAAAAGAAATCTAAAGGTGTTAAATCACACGATCTAGGGGGCCAATTCTGATCACCGAAACGAGAGAGTACACGACCTGGGAATGTCTCATGCAGTATTTGAATTGTTTCCTGGATTGTATGGCATCTGGCACCATCTTGTTGAAAGCACATATTGGCCACATCAATATCATTCAATTTCGGCACAAAGAACTGTGTTTACGACGCCGAATTGATGTTCCTGGATATTCAACTTCTTGCTTCAATATTGACATTTGAACGGCTTGTTTTTGGACGACCAGTGTGTTTAGTGTCTCTAACTGATCCAGTCTCCCTAAATTTTTCAATTAATCTCTTCACAGTTGATGAATTCTAAACACTATTCCGACCATATTTTGCATGAAATTTTCGAACTGCGGCCGCCAAACTTTCATTATTTTTGAGATAATGTTCAACAATAAAGACACGTTGTTCTATCGTGTATCGCTCCATTTTTCCTAACCCTAAACTGTCAGCTGTCAAATTGCTTTTTTTTTTAGTGTTGCCAGCACTTTACTGCACAAATGGCGGCAAATTCAAATCTTGCGTTAATTCTGGGACACCCTATAATCGTGCTCTTCAGTTTTGTTTTAATGCCCCCCTCCCCCCCCCCTAAAAAAATAATGGTTTTCAAAGATTTAAAAGGGGGGGGCACTTTGTCTACCCACAAATTCTTTGTCACCGCGGTGATAAATAGTCTTCTTGGCGCTTGATAATGGAAGTGTGAGCTGCCGAAATCGCTTGTGCCTTGAATAGACAGAAGTAGACACCTATAAGTGACTGTTTGATTGAACCCTATGAAGAACTGCTCACATCCAGCACTCCAAAAATCCTTCCTCGAAAAAAAAATATGCACACTTATCCGGCCGGGGTCCCATCAAGACTACCGAGTTTAAAAAAAGATGATTCTTTTTCGCAATTCATATCTTGATAGTGTCAAGTTAACAGAAAGTAATCAATCTTCAACTGATCAGCTTCAAATGATTGCTAGAACTAATTTAGTTCCTTGACCAGGAAACCAATGGTCAATACCAATTTTACATTTGTTAAAGAAGATAATTTTTTTTGTATTTCTGTATTTGTGCTGACACAAATACGACCTTTAATTTACAGATCATGTTGGATATCCCCCAAAACAGTTCTTTTATTTAAACAAAACTAAATCATAGGAAAAATACAATTGGGGTATCTCGGTCCACGAAGTACATAATATGTACTTGTTGATTACGAACGTCAACAAGTTGCACATTTACCCTAAGAAGTCAATATAACTTGCTGGATTGCAAACCTTATAGCAATCCATACTTCTTTTGTGAATACGTGGGTATTTTTCAGTACGCGCATTGTACGTTCTACATTCTAATCATCGAAAACTGTGCAGCTATCTATTAACTATCTGTGTTAAGTTGTGTTTAACAAAAACACACAGAAATTACGATTTATAGGTTTGAGATACGCCATGATACAAATAGCTATTTTTGTTCCATATGTCTAATACCTACATTATTATTTTTTTAATTATAAATTTTGTTTTTTGAGACAGTAGTGCAATTTATTATTTTTATTTGTGTTTATGGTTATTCTAAAAGCCTATTTTTTTGTATTAGTCAGTCATGGCAATTAATAAACAAATATAGGTTAGCTTTCCGTAAGCTCGAAACAGTCGTTTATTTTTATTTATGATTCAAAACTTTATTGTGAAAAAATTACAATATGCCTTATTGGGCGATAAGTAATTGTGATAAATACAATTCTTCATTCACTCGCTCCTTCAAACAATATTTACAAACACCTCAGAGACCTCCCAAATCCACATGGTTGTCACCTCCTTCGTATGTGAAAGAGGAAGCGGAGTCAAGTTAAAAGGTATATAAATATGAAAAAAGTTGATTTTTTTCAAAAATGAAAATTCCTACGTTACTTGCTTTCAAGACTTTCTGGCCCTTACTTATACCTTCGATAAAAATCAAATTTCATCAATAAATGTCAAGGTATAATTTCATCAAAAAAAATAATAAAAAAACTGGAGAGAAAGTTGACACAAATTTATATATAAGTTGATGGGAGAGTAAGGACGCTCTCTCGGCTCCATTAAGTCCCATTATGCCAGATAATAGCCTTGACGTCCAGGCCAATCATATCATCGAATGAAATCTTCAGAAAGATAAAAAAAAAAAGAAAAAAAAGGAGGAGAAAACGATGTTGGTAAAACTGTCGTATGATGGTCTTAAGAAATCAAAGGGAATAAAAATGGAAAAAAAACTATTCCCCACTTTTTCACTAACGTCTGAAAGTTTCTACCAATGTTCTTTCGACCCATCCTTCAATTTACAGATTATATTGTGTATCCTCCAAAATTTCCTCTGAATTTATAACTCGCCCTTTCACAATAATTGTATTAAATATTAAATATTTCCTTCCGTTAGCTCCAATCATAACGTTTAGTGATGAAAATGGATGAAAGAAGTTAGATTTTCAACATCATAAAAAAACTTCCATTGAATACAAATACTACGATAAGTTCTCTAATATGTTAATACGAATAGTCTAATAAATGTGACAATTGTTATTACTTCCTCTCCATTGTTTATTTAATCTTTAGTGGTCTCATTATGGTCTTGAACTTAAAGGAAAATCAGCACTGTAAATCTTAAACAGCTTGGGAAATGTGATTTGAGATAGCTCAAAAATTGAAGGAAGAGGACCAAGGATTTTCCAAGGCTTTTTTTTCATCTCTTATTCCCCCTTATTACTTCTTCGCCCAACGTATAATCGTCATAACCGGAAGAGTCGTGAAACATAGAATTAACATTGTAAATATATGGGAAGTCCCCCTCGCTCCTCTGCCATCCGCGTCACTGGATACGAGTCAGAGTAGGCTGATCAAGAGCTCGATAGCCACAGACGCTCAGGACATAATTGGAGTAACTAACTGGCCATTGCCTGGACTCCCGTTGTCGCGTCGGTGGTCATGGGGCCACTGCCGCTTTAGACTCAAGGATTCGAGGGATGAGTGGTGCAGTGTAATGACTGTGTAAGGGGATTAGGGTCCTAAGAATGTAGGGTATAGATTTAGATCGTTATGAAGGGTTTTGTTGCTGACGTAATAAAGGGCATTTACTATTGTTCTCAGGACTTTTGATTGAAAGGATTGGATACGCGTGATGTTCGACTTTTTTGCTGTCCCCCATAGCTCTTATTTCGTATGTCCAGATTGGATTAGGTATAACTTTGTAGATTAGTAATTTATTTTCTGTAAATTGTGATTTAATAGAATTATTTTTACGATCTCTAATCTTTGAATGCACACATCGATGGCCTACTCCACAGAAGTGCTTATGAAACATCGAAACTGGTTTTCGTAATAATACAATTTAGGTTCTCTCTTTTAGAAAAATCTCAAGTTCTCAATTATACATTATCTTTGGGCAAATTTTGGTTGAACGTGGTTTGTTAAAATTACTTTGCACTCCAATGAGGACCAATTCCTCTGGACTTAGCACCTTCATGTTTCCCAAAATGTCGCTTAGGCCATCGATGTATACAGAAGGACTGACTGAAGAAGAAGATAAGCAATGTAGCCGTTGAAAAATTGATTGCATTGTACAATTATCCATGGTTTAAAAGCAATAATCCTGTTCCTCTCAATCTTTTTCTTTTTTACGTTATATTTAAGTTGTTGTTTTTTCGGTGGCAACTAAGTATGTACTCATCATGATCCAATTAGGGATGATACCACACGGCTGGTATTGGCTGTCGATTTTATTTTTACCCATTGTGCTCGACTCTAACGATGGATAACAGCAATAACCCTCACTACAAGCACCGCGAGGGGAGATGTGAATCTCAGCAGTGTTCTGCCTCAATCAAATATCAATAAAACACTGTGTGACTTTAGTGAAGGCAATAAATCCAATAGAACAATCCACTGAGCACTATTGTGCTATTGGAACAGACCTAATTGATCACCGATTACAAAGAAGTGACGGTTCCCTTTTGTGTGTGCACTATTCTTCTCTTCTGGTCTGTAGGGCACGATCTGTTGTGGATTGTCATACTTACCTTCCCCCCCCCCATATATATATATTTTATATTGCAAATACTCATTTTTTCAAACTGTTGTACGGTATTTTTAACATATATCAATCTTTATATATTATTATTATGCAATAAAACAAAGTATTTTAAGCAGTGCTTAGGACTAAATCATATTTTACGTTCAGCCTCACTCTCACAATAGTATAAATAGATTTTAGACAAAATGTTAATATGTTGTTAGAAATTATGTTACTTTTCACACAAATACATAAAAATAAGCCTTTTCTTATCTTTTTCTTCTAGCTTCCATTCTCAATTGTTTTTGCAAACTGTTGCGACAGACTTGTTGATCACCGCACTTTGCCAATACTAAGAATCAATTTATTTTTAACAGGTAAGGGTAAATGTCACTCACATCAGAACAATGAACTCAACTGTGTGAATCTCGACTCGAAACGGATATGATGCTCGAATAAAAAAAAAATTATCTAGAACGGATTCGTTTATCAGCAATCAAAAGGACGTCCTAGTGAGTTGGCACCGTCCATGATATATTTGCAGATGGAGATATGAAGGAAGCGTGTGTGGGATTTATTTATGTTTCTGGTGTGCAGAACAGTCGTGATTAGATTTACATAGATTGTTACTAAAAAAAAAAAGTTTCCAAAAAGTACGTCAAATATTATTTTAAATTATAATAATGTTACGATCTGTAACTTGTGGTAGTTTGGTGAAGAATCCAGCTTTCAGGTAGAAAATTTCAATAGAATCCCCAATTTTGCAAGAATATCAGAAGGACTTGAAGGTGATACCGCATATGCCATTAGGCTCTCATATTAGGAAATCCCATTTCTTGAACTCACCACAACCAAGGGTTTGATTGGGAGGGATGATGTGGGGGGGGGCACTGCACAACAAGTTATTTACCTATGATATAATCCTCTTTACCATTCCTATTAGTATTTTGCAGGAAACATCTAAGAGTACTAGTGCCCCGTGCTAAGGAGTACTTTTAAATCATTTCAGAAAACTGATTTTTCACAGAAATGAACTCGTCCGATATTTATTAATTTTGCTTTAGAATTATTTATAAAACCTGTAAACTCCATTTGTAGTTCGTCCCTCTGGCTGCTGAATAATTGGGGAGAATCAAAATGCGAATTGTCACCATAATTCTTCTTATTACACAGGTGGTCTCAAAAGTTTCCGACCTCAACATGATGATGATAATAAAATAAATAAAAAAAGCTAGTAAAATAAAAGCTTTGTTGGGTCGGAAACTTTTCAGACCACCCTCGTACCCTGGTAATCAGTCAAGCAGTGGTTATTGAATTGTTTGATTGAAACTTCATAATAGAATTTTAAAAATACGTATGAATTTGCTATATATTGAAGTTTCGTCGTTTTTCGTCATAGTTGTTTTATTTGTATTTAATAGCTTCCGGTAACACCTGTGTTACCTCCATGGTTCACACATTGTATTACCTCCTTTGACCAGTGGATATTGCTTTGGTTTGCACTCCACAACAAGTTATTTATCTACGATCCTGTTTAATATTCCTGTTGTACTTGCACTATGTAGGAAACATGTAAGCCTACTAGCTAACTACCCATGATTTGGTAAGGAGTACTTATAAGATCATTTCAGAAAATATTTATTAATTGCTTGACACTTTTTTTGATAAAACCTCATTTTAAACTGCATTGTTAGTCCGTCCCTCTGGCTGCTGGATAATGGAGGAGAATCACCATGCGATACTAATTATACTAACTAAAATATAATGATACTAATTCATGGAGAGTTGTACGTTGAGGCTGTCTTGACATTTTACGCACAATTTTTGGCTGATTTTTTCTATCATCCCCGAAACATGAATTTTATTTCCCCTTAACCAAACCCACCTGGCTGAGTAACATAAACGGTTTGCTATTTTATGGTTACTACTCGCCCCATATCTCAGTTATATTGATTCTTCCTGAGTTAAATTCCGAAAATCTTAAACTCATAGTTTTCAGAGGAATATTTACCGTCAAAATTCCCTTTAAAGCTCATTGCGATGATAGGTATGTGTGATTTATAAGTAGCTGACAAATAGACAGGCGAATGATTGATTAATGCACCGTATCCTTTTGATTGAAAGCAGAAGCCCTTTGGGCTCGGAAACATATACCCTTCAACCGTGAGAGGACAACACTTACTAAGCAAAACTCATTTCAGACAACTTTTTTTTATAACATGCATTCCAGCCATTTTTTAAAGATTTGTGTTCAGTCGGCGGACTTACAGTGTTCTAGTGCTGACTATGCCTAAAAAAGGTCTTAGGTGTGATATTTGAAGATGGTCCTTCGGCGTGGGGAAGACGCCTATTAGGTACTAGATGGGAGCACTGAAGGTTGTTAGTCAGCGATATCCTAATTATTACCCGTGGCCACAATGGTCGCTCCCCTGCCGAGCACTCCAGCCAACAGCACACGGGGACAATAATGGCCGAACGGCTCTTCCAGCAGTTAGCTCCTCCCTCGGAATTGTTCCTGCATAAACTCCTCGTTGGTACAAGACGGCGGGGGTCTTCCGTGTCGGCTATACTCCTAATGAAAACGTCAAGGGGTTAGCCAACAACACCCGGGGGGGTATATCGATCCACTGTTCTTTGTGATTCATTACACGTGCGTTCCATAAACAACCTTCGAATTAGAATAGCGGGCAAATCACACTTGTTCATTTTAAAGCATTTTTATTTCATTATTTTTTTTTTTAAGGTTTGCACTCCACAACAAGTTATTTACCTACGATCCTGTTTACTATTTCTGTTGTACTTGCATTATGTAGGAAACATGTAAGCCTACTAGCTAACTACCCGTGATTTGCTAAAGAGTACTTTTAAGATCATTCCAGAAAATTTTAACAGTAATGAACTCGTCCAATATTTATTAATTGCTTGACACTTTTATAAAACCTCATTTTAAACTGCATTTTTAGTCCGTCCCTCTGGCTGCTGGATAATGGAGGAGAATCACCATGCGAATTTTCAACGTCTTACTTTTTTTTTTTTTTTTCCCCTTTTCTTTTTTTCTTAGCTCTCAAACTTATAAAAATAAGATGTGGGAAAAATAAAGGAAAATTATTTTGGGCTAATGAGTGCCTTTCACTAAGGGGAGTCCCCCATTTGAAGGATGTATGAGAAGGATATAGGGTGAGGAATGCCTAAAGGAGACGGGTGGAATCGGGAAGGTAGTGAGAGTCTACCGAGGGTGTACTTTTTATTACATTGGGAATAAAGTTATAAATTGGTTTAGGCTTTAGGCCCTGTGGGAGGAGAAGTTTTCTAAAATGTTTCTTATGACACTTCTCTACTGTATGTGAAATGCCGGCATCCTGAATTTGTTGGAATATCCTCTTGGGTTGATGGAAGAGAGATGTTATCCTTTCGTCAAATTTATTAATGACCTACGTTTTGGCATACTACAAACATCTGCATCATGCCCTAGTGTGTGCTGGTCAGACCGTTCCAATTTAATTTATTTCCATTTTTTTTACTTTAAAGATTAATTGTAAGCGTTATTTTTGCCCTCTAGTCTCTATTACTAGGACCATTAATTTTAATGTCTTAAAATCTCTTCGATATAAATACTTGCATTACGTAGCAATGAGCTCATACAAGTTATTATGTTTTCACATCCACTTTCTTTTATTTGCCTGCATTAAGTGAAGAGATGCTTGACTGTGAGTATGGCTCACTATACTTTAGTCATTTGCTCTGCCACGAAGAAGCCATATGTGAGCTTTGCCTGCAGTACAGTAAGGAGAACGGAATTTCCTCTTTTGTTCCGATTGAACGAGTTCTACGTTCATACTGAACTCTTCAACAATAACATGGCGATGAGCTAACATCATCACACAAATTTACCCTTAATTCATTCAAAAATAGCTATAGAGTCTCTCTAATCATTTTAGCTTCGCCTATTCAGGTACCTTCAGGACTACGAATGATATAATTTTTAAAAAACATTCATACCTTACATACCTAAGTGCTACTCCATAACTCCATTTCCTCTTCCATTCTTCAATGACCACTTCCTGAACTATATATATTCTTTTACTTATTATATATAAATCATCTAGTTTTTATGTTATGTGTATGAAGTTCCCCTGAAGATGACCCTTGAAGAGTTGTACTGTCGTAATAATAATGTAGGGGACATACATCTCGTTTCTTTATTTATATTATCTTTACATTGCAGATTCAATATATATTTATATTTTTTTTTACTTTTCAGGTAAACCCAAAATATTTCATGATTCATCAGTTTAATATCGTTTTCAGCCTAGACTAAACCTAAAAGGTATGTATGCGTTTTCTTCAGAAGTTTTAAAAAGTGTCAAAAATATTTGTAGCCCAAAATGGGGTGTGCTATATCACATTTGACTTAAATGATTGGGTTTTCTGTGATGTTTTTTTTTAATGCGAAACTGTAATGTTTTCACTCGTGTGTAAGTCTGCCGTGATAGTTTTACTTGATGCCCCAAGAGGGATAATAAAAATAAAAGGTACCTCATGAAAAACAATTAAGAGTCAATAATTAAAGTTGTTTGTATTTTAAAAATAAATATCTTCCTATTATATCAAGTAAGGTATCAAATTAATGATCTCGATTTTTTGATGTAATATGTGTTACAGCTGTAGTGCTCCGTTATTACAAAAAGTCATTAACATAGTCTTTGCATCTGGTCTCATCGGATTATCGTCTGTTATTGGTACGAAATTTCATTTATAATGTGTATATGCGTTGTATTTGACTGTAAGATGGTGGCCCTGGTGGATTGAAAGTCCTGCTGATTCAGTTAGTCGCCATTTTCCTTAGATCAAGTATATCCTGTATAGGTAGATAGCTAGATATGCTTTTTATTTGTTTGCGGGATTAATCTCCACACAATGCCAGTATACTTTGACTAATAAATAAAATATATACATCACAAATAAATAAGCTAAGATTGTAATTGGTAAATAAATATGTATTATATATTTTAATAGATAGTAAATAAAACTTACAAAAGAGTAATAAATGTTAAATAGATATCTATGATAGAAAATTATTGGTATCGTTATAAAATAACTATGCATCATCATCAGATTTACATTTAAGACGGTCTGTGGAAAAATAAACTTAGCTAGAAAGTCTTATCCTTTTTTATATATGTTTATGATTGGCCAGCTTCTTGTACGGTGTTATTGGTTTTTGCTTCATGTTTTAAAGCTTATAGTCTGTATACCATTTCATTCTAGATTAATATTATTTTTTAATTCTCTGTCTGTCTTAGTTGGGTTAGTTTAGCTCTTAAACGGAATAAGCCAAGAGTTGTACCGAGTAGGTGTGTTTGATTGGCATTATCTAGTTAGTACATTTTTTTAAAAATTATTATGTCCCAATCGCCGGTTTGACTGATGGGTATAACAACAGGAAAAACATAAAATCAGAAATAAACAAAATTAATTCCTTAGATAGAAATTTAGTTGATTTAATGTTATTCTAACAATAAATGTTTTGTACGTTAGTAGATCTATCTTTTTTTTTGCTTACTTGGAATGGACGATAGGAAAAAGAAATTTTCTGTCTGACTATACTGCTAAATAGTGGGTAATTGTATTATGGCCCTATTAAAATGGTGGTTATATTGGCGTATCGATATATGTGCACGCTGATGTTTTGTGCGGCTCCAATTTCCAATTTAAGGTGCAAGTATTACTCCAAACTGATAAAGTATACGGGGTTTGATCAAAAAGTAACGAGAATTTTTTAATTTCGCTTTTTTCGATTTAGATGATTTCCTGCTAGAAGGTCGTAAGGTCAATAAAATATATTACTTGGAAGTAATGCACCGTTTTTTGTGAAGCGATCCAACAAAACAATCTGAATTGTGGCAAAAAAAAAGTCGTGGAAATTGCCTCACAATAACGCTCCCGCTCAGACCTCACTCATTATTCGTAGTTTTTTTGTCAAAAAACAACACTATTTTTTCAGCCACCGTATTCGCCGGACAAGGCTTCCTGCGACTTGTTTTTGTACCCGAAGTTGAAAAAAACCTTGAAAGGATGACGTTTTGACACCACGCACACTTCATTGATGAGATAAAAGAAGAATCGGTGAAGGAACTAAGAGTTATATCGAAAAGTGCTTTGAAGATTGGAAAAAGCGATGGCACAAGTGTATTATATCTGAGGGGGATTAATTTGAAGGGGAAACAATTGCTATCGATGAATAAATAAAAAATGTTTAAGATAAACAAAAATTGTCGTTACTTTTGGATCAAACCTCCTATGTCAATATGGGGCGGATTTCTGCTTTATGTGGTATTATTTGTTTTTAGTTGTCAATTTCGATTTTAGTGAAAGTAGGGTGACATTTTACTTATGAGGTTTTTGTTGCATTTATTGTTAACGTGGTTTATGAACGTGAAGGAACGCTCCAAAGTTACTCCTTATTCCTAGGTAGTGAATGGAATGGAACCAGGGAGGGGGTGAAGGTAAGTTTATTCATTATTTGAACTTAAATGATTCGGTTCCATCTGTCGAAGGTGGGACGGTGTCGCAATGAAGTGGTCCAACGACTGAGCAATGTTTGGTATAGCGAACAAGTGGTTGATGGACTGTCGGTCTGCAGGTTTCCTCTGGCTACAATGGCATTGTGTGAAGCTCGCCTCTATTCACTTCCTCATTCTCCTTGCGTCAACCCTCCCGAATCAGTTACACCGGCCTAACTAAATTATAACTCCGCCCCAACGTACGGTCCATGGACTAGTACAGGGCGACACCCAACAGTCAAATTATAGCTTGGAGAGATCGTAGTCGGCCAGGATGAAAGAGATCGGGGCCCGTTTGTAGGATGCGGATACGGCTTTGACTTGTTCGTCAGTCAGTTGACTATAATTATGTTCATTTGTAAATGGATCATAACCGCCAACGGAAGGAGCAATCATCCCTTGAAGGCATTTAATTGGCACAAAGGCTAAACTAATTGAATTTAATCTTATTTATGCTTTGGTTCAGGAATGCCTTTCAGTCAACCGCATAGAAGAAACGACCGGTAATAAGATCTGAAAAGAACGCTTGGTGAGTCTTGCCATTAATATTCTAAAATGCAAAGACTCCAAAAAAAAGGCACCTTTATTTACACTGTGTAAAAAGAAAAAAAAGGAAAAAAGAACATTTAACTCTCCCCAAAAAGTTTCTCAAAAAACACTTCTATTGTCCATCCCACAAGGAATGATCTTTTTCTATCACAAGTTTTTAAAAATGTTTCTACGTCTCTTTCGTTTGTAAATGATTCCTGTTTATAACGAAGTTGCTTTGCAATAAAATATCAGATACCCATTTAAATTTTCATTCAATTTTGCCGAACCAATTCGGTATGGAATAGTGATAGAACGAAATAATGGATTTGAAAATAATATCAATCATAAGCCTGTTGTCTTATTGTTTGGATTGTTACCCATTTTACTATTTATTCTTTATTAAAAAAATAAATATTTAGATGTTGTTTTATATTTATATAATTGTTATGCAATCGATTTGAATTTGTTAAGTAATTTTGAACCACTTCAACCACGAAATTATGGTGTAATTTTGAATCGGCGAAACTTCGACTGGTGGTTTAACAACGAATAAAATATTTTTGGATTGATCGAAATTGACTTTTCGCCCAGTTTAAATTCATTGTTGTTTTTTCTTTTTATTAAAGAACCAAATAAATTTGGTTCCATGTCCAAACCCGTGGATGAGACTCTTCTGCCTTCGATAACGGGCATAAAAACGGTTTAATAAATGATTAGGTAACACCCGGAATATTCTCACGACGTATTGGTTAAAATAAAGTAAATGAAATATCAAACAAAAAATAATAGTAAAACTTAAAAAATGACTGGCCTGTTTTGCTAAGTTTTCAAGCCATAGTTCAGATGATGATTCGAAGTTTTGCATTGTTTCCCAAATGGATAAAAGCACATCGAAGATGGTCGAGCAAAAACGATTTGAAAGCTAATCTTAAAAATGGAGTTAGAGTTAAGTTGTGATTTCTAGTGACAGAGACAAGATATGAAATCTCTACGTGGCATGTGGACCTGCTGTGCCGCCGGCTGGGATCTCGACCGGCTTATGGGACTCTTTCCCGGTTTTTGACTAAGTGATCGTAGAATTTCTATGATGTGAGTATTGACACGAGTTTTTTTTTCTCTAAAGCATATATTTACGTCGACGAATTTTCGTTTTGTAATTTAAAAAAAAAAAATCGTGTCAATGGTATCGTTGTCCCATGTATGGAATTAACCAAGACTAGAAGACGTTTACGACCACTCCTTTTTACTCATATAAATAACAATAAACAATAATGACAGATATGTTTTATCAAATAAAATTCAATATTTTTAATAAAACAAATCCCAGTAGTTGTTCATAATCGTATTGAAGAATCTGACTTGGAAACATGGGGTCTTTTGTAAATCTCTCAATACCTTCACGGTCTACACCTAATTGATTCATTTTATGTTAATTTCAAAAAAATGCGTTTTAGTTTACAATTGACTTTAAATTATAAGATAAAATACACGCGTATACTGTAATGGGGAGGGGGTAAATTATTTGTCGATGGGTGCTTATATCAGTTGCTCTTTAGTGTAGATCAGTGCAGTAGGGGCGTTTCTCTGTCAGGCGTAATTGTGTCCTTAGGAAGCTTGACATTGGCCTGGTTGACCACTTCTCATCAACTTCAAAGGACACAGCAGTCAGGCTAGCGTGCAACAGTTGAGCATCACAGTGAAGTGCCAGTAGTTTGTACAACCACAGGAGGATCAAATAGGCAAAATCCGCGCCATACTCATATTTCATGAGATCGAAAGGCACAAAAGTCGAAGAAATCCTTTTTTAATTGAACCTGCATTTGACATATCGAAACAGCATTTATAAATTTAACATAAACATTATATTAGCTGGCCTGTTCCCTTACCTTTTTTTTTATAATTTAAAACATAATAATTCCTGTATATTTGTTTGATGTAATATGAACTATTTTAATAATATAGTTACCGTCATGGCCTATTAACCTTAAATTAATCAATATATTTCGAGTTGTGATATAAGTTGGGTTGGTTGAATCATTTTTAACACCGCTAACGTTGAATATATAAGAAGGTAGACGAAAGACGATCTACCCGTGCTTGAATGTATGCTGAGTCGCCATATCTAGTCTCGGCAATAAAAAGAAAATATGTTGTTTGATCAGAGTTCTATGGGAGTCGTATATCTAGCTATAGCACGCAATAGACATCGGTCACGAAAAACTACTTTTTTCCTGAGAGTGATCTACTGCAAAGATTCATCATTAAAAATCTCACAAAAACGTGGCCCAACTATAACGTACATCAATATCAAGAAGCGTGCCGATAACTTGTTGGTTAAAATGCAATGGCAGGAAGTATGGGCGAAAAAAAATGAAACGTAAAAAAATTCTATTCTGTTTCATATAAAAACTTTTATAAAAAAATAAAAATTGTTCAAACAATATTATTGGCAAAATTGTAACTTGATGTTAATAGATTTTTTTCGTTGTGCGGATTGCCCCGTGGATGGGCTGATATCAGTCCGCAAAACTGCCAGAAACTATTAATTAATAAAAGATTGATGGATATAATCTTTATTCCTAATCAACTTTTAAATACGTATTGGTGTGTTTTCCGTCCAACAAATTTCGTTCCAGCCTATATCATTACATTTTTTAGCTATTCCCATTTTTTTTGTTTATTTAAAAGGATATTTTCAGTGGTTGAGTAAATTATACTAATAATTATTTTTGGGAAAGGCAAACAGAATATATTTGTTTCCCAACAGTTTGGGAATTAACTCACGGGCACTTCGAAATTTTTCTTTCAGTGCCTAGACCCTTAATTTGTTTTTTTCATATTTACTATTCAAAATGTTCTTTTTAGTTCATAATTTATGACAAAATTATCGATGTTTAATATCTGAATGTATGTAACCTAAACTGCAATATATTCCTATGCTCAAAATGTCAAATGTCCAAATTCAAGGTTAATGTGTTTGTGAAATTTTAATTGTCGATTTAGAGAGTGTTCGAGATGTGATAGTCTTTTTCCAGATCGAAGATATGTGGGTAAAAAAAAAAATCATTGAACTAATTGAGAGAAACAATGCGGAATGTTGTCTTCGTATACTGATTTATAGTGTGTTTATAGTATTTGTAGTAAATGTTTACAGATTATGGTATGGGATCCTGTCGAGCATGCAGAAGGTATTTCTGGCGTAGCCAGTAACAGACAGCCAAATGTTTCTGCGGCTGAGTCAGTCTCCGTGCTGTGGTTTCTTGCCCATCTGTTCTGCACTACGTGTTTAGACCTACCCGGTCTTCCTGTTCCCATTTATGTTCTCATAGGCGTCAATACAAAAGCCGCCCTAAAGCACCGACAAATGATGGGCATTTTCGTCTCGAGGACGCCGACTTTAACGTGCCTTTCAAATGACTTGTTTAGCTTTTACTCATCGCATTGCTAATTGAGTCCTTTTGTATCTTATAACAGCTGCCACTTTTGTGTATGCATAATTTTCGTTGTACCATGGCCAAACAATAATTATGAATTAAAAGATAACGGGTCCCAGATCCTACTACTGAACGAATCGAAGGGAGCAATCTGAATTCAAAATCAGTCACAGTGACAAGAAAGTCGACTAAGGAACAGGGTTGTTGTATCGTAACCCTTATGCGTAATCCCAAGCCCAAAGTATATTATATACTATACTACTGTAAGCAATAATGTACAACATGCATGTCCCAATGAATTAGTGATTTAAAGAAGCCATTAAACAATAACGACTTGGTTCTAGAACAATCTATAAATATGTTAGATATATACACGCAATCAATAAAATAGGTGGAAAAGCTATAATGATTTACTATCAATTACACACACAGCCTGTTTACTACATATAAAGATATTATGGAAATAAAAATAGATTAGTAATAATACATATTTCAATCGTCAGTATTTTATTTGTTCAATTTAACCTAATCAACCTAACACAGAAAACCATTTACACTCCTACATTAAATATTTATTATTAAACGTAAACTATATGAACCATAAAGTGCTAAAGGTACTATCTCAACCAATCAACTAAATAATAGCATATGATAAAAAAAAAGTTACTTACCCCATTCCTTTATACAATCGAATTACAACGGGTATACTTACTTTTATTACCTATACATACCAGGAACTCAGCAACCAAACTATAAATAATATTAATAAAACTCATCAACGACAGAGCAATACTTTACAATATATACTTTCTTTCTCACTAAAAAAATCAATCTGCTCTCTGTGGTTGATCTCAAATAACGATCTGTCGTTTCTTCTCTTAATACTCGTAGAAGACTTTCTTCAAGTTTGGATTTCCCACCTGTACAATACATATCATGAAAATCTCCCCCCCCCCGTATCCTAGTAGTTAGAATCCGGTTTAAGACGTAACATTCTTGGGTTCATTAACCCCGTTTGCTCCATGTTGACAACTTAAGTCGCTCTTATCGAAGAAGGATGCTTCAGTTGGTCCCGTTCTGCTAAATTTGAAGATATCTCAAAAAGATTTTTCAACATTGATACTAGAGACGGTATTCCGAAAAATAATGTTGTTTGTGCAGTTATAGCGTTTCTGGCCGGTCACTGGGTTTATGAAATGAAGTGACGTATACGATCAGATACCAGTAATTTATTTACAATAACTTAGGATCTCTTGATATATATATTTTACATTTTAATTCATCTATATCGTTTATTCGTACGCTATAAAATGGAATTTAGTTATTTATCAGTTATTTAAATAGTATAAATAAATTAATTTATCCAGTACTATATATGTTATAAATTGAACAATCATACATTCCTGTTACTATGGTAACATTGCCTTTCTATTGCATATGTCCTTCTCTGGAAACTTCACACAAATGCTTGTACTCCTTATATCTCAATGTAGTTATGAAAAATCTTGCCCAATATGCATAATTGGACATTATAACTTAATTTGCATAAAGGCAGTTGACTATTTAATTTAATAAATCAAATGCATATTATTATGTAACTCGTATATTTTTTCAAATTTCGTGGGTATACTATTTCATTTACTGTCAAATAGCAGCCAGGGATCTGTTTACAACTTCATATAATTGCATTCTATCAATGCTTAAACAATCTGTGAATTTCGTTTTTATAAAAGCAATGTAGGACGCCAGGATGGAAAATATAAAATATAATGCTAAACCATTTATGTAAAAATAGCGTTGGGTTTAAACGTAAAGCATCAGAAACTGTGTTGACATAACATTAGAGAGGTGTCATAGTAATGTTCGCCTGCCTGAAGAGTTCCTTTCCAATCACGTTTTCTACCTTTACTGACCTTTTTTTTTTCTGTTTGTTATTGCCTAACATTGCCTAATTATAGTTTAACTATGATCTATGTGCCACTGCTTTTGTAACCAGCGGAAATATTGCTTAACGGTTCATCAACTTTTGACTATCCTGTGACAAGCAAAAGCAAAGTAAAAAAAAAAAAAAATGGTATTATAGTATTTTTCAAACTTGTTCGTTTTCATTATCCTGACCCGTTTGGACGGAGACATTTAAAATTTTGTTTCAATGCTGCGCTGTATATATGTGGGACGAGGGTTATTTATTTTCCGATTTCAGATAGTATCAGAACCTTTAATTATTTTGTGCAAATGGTGTGGTGAATAAATAGTAGTTAAGCCCGAAGGACGAGGCTGTACTTTGTGACAGGTATGGAGAAACCCCATTTCTGTGTGTTAAACGATCTCATTTATGAAAACGTATGTTCTACACCATCTTGGCTTGTGCTGCAAGCGTTCAGGTCAATACATGACAACATCAATACATAGTAAAATAGCAATTAACTTGAGAAGAAACGGTTCTTAAAGTGATATGTGTATCCCATGAAAAATAATGAAGTCTCAATAATTCAATAGATTATTAAAAAATATAAATAAAATATTTAGATAATTCAATTAAATAACTCGTTTCCCTGATCGATAAAATAAAGACGGCAACTATTAAGTTTCAAGAGAAAGGAATTTCATGCGATGAAGAACCTGCATTCCGACGGCTTAGCTCGTTTTGCGCTCTCTCTCTCTCTCTCACACACACTCTCTTTCTCGCTAGTATTTCATGAAGTCAGACATCGACAGAAAATGAAAGACCTTTGAGATGACTATTTAATTTAAACTCCTTTCCAAAAAAGGATTGCCATTTTCCCCCTTACGTCTCCCAACCGTGCACTACTAAAAACAACGGAGACATTATCTGATTGACTCCAGAACCGATCGGGCGTGGTTCGTAAAGCTTTCCTCATCGTAGAGCATGGAAAAAGTATATCTTATACTCGTTTTTTTTCATTAAGTATATCTTCGAGGTAAATCCGTATGTTTTGACTACCTCCCTAAGTACCTGAAGAATACTTCACTTACAAACTTAAGAAGGCCGCATGACGCTAAAATCTAATCATGAAGGTGTTAATCAAAATTAACAGTTGGCTCAAACGGATCTCCCTTATGTTCTGTGTTGTTATCTTTATTTTCTGTAACATTGACAGGATCTCTACGACCATTTCCAGGGCCGATTCACTGATCTGAGTCTTTTTTATCTTCTTTCGTTTATATTTTTAAAGCTATATATTTTATAGCGTTAATGGCGATTTTTAAATGATTCCTCCTCGCATTACAATAAAAATCGTATGCTATAAATTTCTAGGGAAGCGGATAGTGCTCCCTCTAGGAACAGATGCGGCACGGGCGGTGCGTCAGATAATTACAGTTTACCCTCGGCGAGGCGTGCTCTTGTGAGTCATATCTATATCTCATCATGTCACATCCATCTCAGGGGCTCCTCCCCTGTATGCACCAGTACTTATTTACTGTTCGGCTTAACCAGTCAGGTGGCTTCGTTCCTGGCTAATTCGGCTTGTTTTATTAACCCTATTGCTAAGGAAAGTGTTAAGTAAGGGAGGACCCCCAAGTTAGTGAACAACCCGTCGATTCAGGGATTAGTTCCGTTGTCAATTGTTCTCTCTCTTATGTTTATTGCTTGGAACGGAATTATTGAAATGAAACATTTTTCCTTTTTTTATAAACCTTTATTTGAAGAAAATTACAATCCGCCCTAGAAGGAGGATAATAGATAATTTCGATGAATGATTGCATATTTACGAGTATACATTTACGCTCTCATTCACACCTTATTTACAATATAGGCAAGGGATCCCTCAATTCGGAAGTATTTTCACTATTCCGGCTCTAGGGAAGGGGGCGAGGATTTGGGATAACCCCCTCGCTACTACTGCAGTCGAATCACCGCTGTGTAGCGGTGGATTCTGAAGGAGAGCGCGTGAGCCGCAGACGCTCGGGACATGAATCAACTCGGCAGTCCCTAATAGCTGAATAATGACTAAGAAAACTCATTTATATCGGTCTGGTACTATTCAATTTATATTTTAGACTTTCAAAACTTGATTTTTTTGGGTATGTGTTTCTAATTACTTTTGTGTTACCGTCATTAACTTGTCCCGAACAACTGGGTAAAATCGGAATTTTAAATCACAACTTCTGAGAAGGTACTTCAGGTTGTATTTTAATCAAAATGTAATGGTATATGTCCAGAAATAAAATTTATCAATTGAGCACACATACATATAGACTGAGGAAAGAAGATCGTCTTTTACTTGAATGAAATTAAAGCCTCTCTCATTGACTAAACTAAGAGTATGACTAACTGTAAAAGTTCCTTACAGAAATACACTCCCTTGGCTAGATGTTCAATTTTTCAATCTAAGTATCGGAGAATAGCTCAGCCCCAGTTTAAAGCTTTTAGTAGTGTCCATTGGGCCCCGCTATTATAATTATTAAGATTTAGTTGTTTATTTCATTTTTTTTTTTTTTATTAGACAGGGTCAGATATAGGCAAGATGATATGCCAGTAGAGGTCCCTTTGAACAAGGATTATGAAATTTGCTGACGATCTAAACAATTAATTATTATCAATAATTTTTGTTTAATTATTTATGCCCTTTTGTATGTATGTAAGCACTCTTTTATTTATAGAAGTGAAAAAAAATTCACTTTCCACACAGCATGAGACCCTTAGAATTTTTAATTTAATTACTATCTACTTAATAATAGATAAATATATAATATATTGCTTATTTTGATTGTAGTATTATCTTTTACGGATTAAAACCTCTATTTTATATCCTTTCTGTTTCAGCGCTCTGTGACGTAACGCGTCCTATCTTTTATTTTTAGCCCTAATAACCATGTCTATTTTATTCCTACTCTTATATACCTTGACTAAATATACCTTCTTATGTGTAGCCTGAACTGTCTATTTAAGTTAGTTGGCCGGTTTCAAATATAGTTTCCTGGTTATTATTTCACGCGAACTTTGAATAAACATATTCCTTTGCAGGGTTTCCCCCCACCCCCCAAAACCTGTTTGTTTTCAGCCGTGTATATCTTGGTGCCCAAAGCTTTGTAAATCCCCTGTTCAAGATTGAACCATATAATTTCACGTCATATACGATGTATTACTTGGTATTAAAAAAATATTTTTGTATAATTTTGATTCCAGTAGCCTATTAAATATCTTGACTTTTTTTTTTTGGCATTTTTTTTTTATATGACTTTAAATATTTTTCTTGCAAGTTTCACATGATTGCCAGAATATACTAAAAATAAACGCAACCCCATGAAAAAAAAAATTAAGGGTAACTTATAAATTAATTAGTAATCAAAATATCACAAAATAAGTTATCACATTAAAGATCTCGCTTAATATTTGCAGATTAATAATATGCGCCATGTAAGTAGAGTATAATTGTGTAAAGTAAATAAAATCTTATTCAAATGTAAAATTGTGTGCTACATCTGAATAGCTCATAAAATATAAAGCAATACTTAATGAAATCCTTGTATAACCTCTGGTAACTACCATCATGGATGATCTGTAACTAGTAACTTATTTAAACTGCATAAAAAGGCTAAATCAGTGCTCCATATGCCCGAATGGGCCTTAGTAGGCGTTTGTATTTCTTCAGTTTGTATGTTAGAGGACGCCGTCTGTTCAGAGACTTGATTGTATTTAATGGCATTTAAGCGTGAAATCCACGAGTCTGTGATTATATTCTCCTTGGAATATTTTTACAATTTTAAGTAGAAATAGTTGGAAGGCTAAATAGCTTTGATTGAATTATATCTAGTGTCGATGCCAAAAATGTGTTCTGTATCCGCGATTGGACCTTAGTAGGTGTGTGTATGTCTTCAGTTTTTATGTTAGAGGAAGCCGTCTGTTTTGGAGGAGGTATATCAGTTTTAGCCTTTGGTCCAGTGTTTGCCATTTTAATAGAGTGTGTGGGCTGTAAACTTGACATGTTTTTTTTTAAAGATTTGGAAACTCCGGCAAAAAGTCGGACATATCTTGATTTTGTTCCTTCCCTTTCTATGTCATTTTTTTTATAATTGATCGCGATCAGTCGCTGCTAACAGGTGAGTTGAAGAAGTGATGACGGCAAAGCGGTTGACATATCGGGAGTCGGCCGATACGACAGAATGGAAATGAATGGTGTGATTAACCGTAGTGTGCGTAGCGCCGAAGGTCGGTCCCATTGAGTAGCCGTCGGTAGGAGGGGGCACCCGACTGGAGGGGGGCTGGGGGCTGCCGTCAGTGCAGCTAGTGCCATGTGACATGCCGGCCATGAAGTGGTTCACGCCGGATAAGAGCAAGCCCCAGGAGTCCCTGCTCAGGTCGCTGAAGAGGAGGTCTCTGCGGATGAAGAGGACGACCAAGCCGCTTGTCCTTGCAGAGAAGAGGAAGTCCGGTGAGTTTCAGTGTGAGGGGGGGTGTCTACTTATAGTCTGTGATTGGATATGCAACAGAAAAAAATGTTTGTCGCCGATTCTCCTGTCGATGCATCATGAAAGTGCATTTATTATCTAAATCACTTTTTTTGATTTTTTTATAATCAAACCAAAATCTGGTCTTGTCCTTTTGGCCTGTTCCAGGGGGCCCAATGGATTCAAAAGCCCTGAGCAGATAAGACTTGCATCTTATCATTCTAATACTTAGGTCTTGATTGATGAGCATGTCCATCATCATTTCCGTACGTAAGCTGCAATCAATTTGGATCAATCATGCAATAAATTTTATTTTTTCAAAATGAATTGGATATAAACGGAAGTAACATCGACTGACAATCCACGTGAGTTCCTTAAATATTTATTAATTGATTTTAAAAAAATACTAAGTTTGTTTATAAAGATTTCTTGGTCACTGAAAATCGGATTTTCACCAAATACTTAATATTTAAAATAGTGACACAAAAAAAAAAAAAAAGAAATAGGTAATTTGTTTCCTCGGCTCTCAAAAATATTAAGTAGCTTCATTGAGAAGCGCTCTCTTCTATTTACTAATCGTCAATTGATGAAAAAACAAAATTTCCGCTGCATATTATCTTAAAAATTCCATCAAAGACGAGTGAGTAGTTATAAATTTTTCAATTGTGGTTTTTCTCTCTAATTAGGACAGGAACAAAACAAGTAAGTTTTACTTATCTTTTGAGGTTTGACACGTTTACAAAATAAAGCAAAGCTACTCGAATACAATAGCTAATCAATCGAAATCAATCAATCTGCCGACAGTAATATATATTTATTTAAATTAACGTGTTTCTATACGGTTTGGTATTCGGTAACGTTATAATGACATAGTCCAAATTAATATTTTTTTTAAATTTCAAATTTTTATTCTTTTGATTTTTACTAGGTCCAAATACAAATTATATTTTCTGAGTGCACTTCATTGACCTTTGACCGTAAAATATTGAACAGTCCTATTTTTTATTAACAAAAAATATAAAACCGGGATTTTATCAAGCTAAGCCGTAGATCGTTTAATGGCCGTGTATTAACGGTATAATGATACATCTTCCTCTCAGTAGTTCAATTACCTTTTAAGCAAATATTTATTTCACGTGGAAATATCTTTGTTTATTAGACGCTTGATTTGTCGATAACACATTATAGTATCATCGTTATGTAAACAACAAAAAGACTACAAAGTACGGTGGACTTGTTGCACGCCCACAGGTGGTCCGCTGGTGTGGAAGTAATTGATTTTGGTTTTTATTTATGCAGGTTTTTTTTTTTGTTAAAATTTTTTTTTGTTTTTCATGGTTTGGTTACTGCCAAAGGGTTGTATTTCAGGATCCGGGCCGTTTCCGTTTTGTGTCATTAAGGGCTAGGACAGGTGCTGAACTCCATACTTCCTGTTGGCTGCCTTATTGGTTCGACTCGCTTCTCTTACATGCCAAAATTTGCTTTTTTGTAATTTTGTTTTTTCTGGCCCCTCCAGGCAGAGTTTAAAATCGTATTCTTCTTGATATTGCTTTCAATAATTGCCGTACCCGACGAAAGTCCACTTTCAGGGCAATGATCGTCTTTCGTCATATAACTGGTCTTTGGTTATATTATAATTACAGTGTAAAAAAAAAATGAAGTGAGTGAAAAAAACCTGCTTAATTTTAGGATTTCTCATATACCAGTTCAGAAGATGTTTAATATTTGAAATTCTTATTCTACTTCCTTGTTAGGAACATTAAAGACTGTTATGCAATTAGAATTTCAAAAATATTCCTAAATATGAAATTTGTATAGCCAACATAAGAAATCGCGTATTTGTTGCTATACCACGCACCAAAGACATGCAATACAAGTTATTTATTTTTATTATTTGTTAAAAAGGCGTTTTTCTGTAGTTGATATTTTTCATCCAGGAAAGTTGTCCCTTTACTTTCACTGTCCTTGTTGTCGTTTATATATAGTTATAATTATCGAATTAGTTAATGATTGATATAAAAAATTGTATTCGCTCAAAATTGACTCTTCAGTCAAATGATTGTTTCAAACTCGTTTATAATTTGTCCTTTAATATAATTGAATACAACTATCAATTTTCTTCTGGATCGTCAAATACGATTGCATAATTACGTTCATAAATCCATATGTATTTTAAACGTGGAATTTCTAATCAAATATAAAAAATCGACGGATATATTGGCTATTATATTGAAGAAGTCCTGTTAAAATATTTTATTTTATTATTAAAAAAACGGAGTTCGATATTTGAAAATAGAAATCAATTGACAATCAGAAGAATTCTATCATTTCATTTTGAAGCGGATTGAATATTGAATAAAGGCTAGAGGGTTATTAAATAGCAAGAATATGAAAACTTCCACAACAATAACTCCCATCGTCTGTATGATCCCCTAACTTAAAAAAAAAAAATTTATTTAGTCTCCAATATTCTCTCTCTCTTTATATATCGCGCGGCATCTTCCATTACATGTATATCCTCACATGGATATATGAAATTTTATATACTGGTAAACATGATGATACCTTCAAAGTTATCAATTAAAGATCGTAATTATGGTACCTTGTATGGTACCTCCAGTACCCCACATTTAATGACCTCATCCAAGCATATTTATGTTGAAACGCCGTGAATTAGTATATCTGATGAAAAATATCTGTTCTTCATCAACCGAAGGCGATATCTCTATGAATATTATTATTTTAAAAAATGTCGCCACTTGGCATACTCTCTTACAAATAAAATAGACTACGAAAAAAAATACATTGAAACGATTCTAGTAAATATGTTATATCGCCTTACGTAAATATTTATTACTTGCTAACTCCACCTATAGACTGGGCTATTAGAGAAGATAATGCCAACATAAAATAGTCTTTTACCGTATATTATGATTATGATAGAGGTTTTATATTTTTTTTTTCTAAATTTAAAGTATTTAATTAGACATCTATTGTAAAAAATAATGACAAATTGAATTATGTACTCTGTTCTTATCATTGTACAATTGCAATTATTCTCTCTCTCAACCCCCCTCTTTCCTTCACAGATTTATTACATTCTATGGTAGTATGGTGGTCTGTTTTATATTTGCAAGCGAAATTAAAAGTTACTTTCTGTGTTTAGTGTCATTTAATGGACACAATGGAGTGCTTTCTGCTGATGAATTAATTATGTTAAGGGCTGACGAGCACTGGCTGGTTCGCTTGTATAAGTTTTGATGGTGAGGGAGAGAGAGAAACTGTTGCGTAGAGTTAACAGTTTATCGTCGAAAACTGTGCCGAAAGTTAGACAGCGGAGATAAAATATGGCCCTGACAGCGACGGTCAGTTATCTGGGAGCATTCAGGCCGCTATTCACAGTCCCCCCTCGCGGGCGCTGTGAATGTTTCACAGTTTCTCAGAGGCTGCTACTAGGTGACTTGAAAAAAACAATTATAACCGTTCGTATTTGCAAGTCTATGTCCCCGGTAATCCGGGCCGGTCTGTTGAATACGAATGGTTTACCGGTGATTTGCAGGTGCGAAACTGTTTTCCATATTTCACGAACTTCGAGTTACTGCAAACATTGAGCTTAAAGGTTGTCGTATGAAATATTCATAGTTGGGTAAGTCAAAACTAGAAAGCTGGTGTTAGATGGCGAAAACCGCTCTCCCCTGCTGCATTTGAAAGGATAAAAAAATTCTTTTTTTGTGCGGCTACTCATGCTATCTCTCAGAAATTAGCCTTAAGCTGATTAAAGCAAATGTTAAACTTTCATACAATTTATTTATGGACGACGTTTTGACATACCGTGTATATCGACATCCTATGCTTAAATGAGATAGAAGTATAGCCTTTTGTCCATGGCATGAGGTTTGACGAGCCTTGCCTGAAGTTTGTCGTACCACGTCCCGACGGACCGTTAAAACTCGCCATTGGTCGAAGTTATTCGGGGTGGCTCGTTGTTTCCCATGAAATCTCCGTAAATGCCTCGGACAGCAAAGACTTGTGCGTCCGAAATATGACAAGCCTCATTTGAGGCTTTACTCCATTATCAACATATTTTTTGGTATATCTATTACTTTCATTCGGAGATAATTTACAAATTTTATATTTCAATTTTTCATAAACTTAAAATCGCTCAACCGATGCGACACATGGTAATTTCTCGTCAATGTCTGATTCATTAACTTCATTCCTAGTAAGGCTCGTGCGCCCGTTTAATTTTAAATTAGTTATTTTCAAGTGATTCGTAATGTCGTTATTGGATTTGTACGAGGGAGAAATTATAAATCGAAGTTTGTTTGAAATGACCTAATTTAAATTATATATTCATTTTATTAGTTTCGGTATTATTTTTAGGTATATTAAACCTACTCCGACTTTTATTCAGACACCATCCATCAATGCCTTTTACTTTTCATAGTTTTCTTCTTTCACTTCTCATCAATACAAAAAATGATGCGACACATAGTAATTCCTCGTCAATGTCTGATTCATAAACTCCATTCCTCCCGAACAACGAAACAAATGAAAATTTTAATTGGTTATTAGAATTAGTTTTAAAAAAGAAGGTATGAGGATGCAATGTAGTAATTCTGCGGGATGTAATTAATTGACTCGACTTAATGAAAATAATAATGATCCATGCCAGATGGTATTTATGCAGTTACAAAAATAATTAACTACAAGGATAATGGTATAACAGTTGTTTATAATTTTTAGGTCATGCCACTCGTTTAGTGTATAATAAAGCGTGTAATAAAGTTGAAATAATATGCAATTACAGCTTAAGTCCTTCGCCACGCAGAATAACCTGTTAGGGCCTAGTCAACATACTTTATTTCCACATTTAACACTCTATTCTGTGCTCATTATTAATTATTATCTTAATTTCAGTCTGTGAAAAATTGAAGAATAAAATTTGTAAATTATCTCCGAATGAAAGTAATAGATACACCAAAAAATATGTTGATAATGAAATAAATCCAGGTCGTTTTAGCAGTTTTTTTCTAATTTTGATCCTAGTGAAGTGAAAACGTTTTGTTTCAATTCCGTTACACGTTTTTCATTTATAGTACCTTCATATGCTAAGTGTTAACAAATCTTTTTCAACATATTTATGATTAAAAAAAAAAATATAATACAATAATACATATATTACAACATTTTGTCCATGAACCTAGGTTTTTTCATAAGGAAGTTTCAGGCAATTTCACACTTAACTTAACTAGCGTTTTCAGTTGAAATACATAATCTAATAATAGTCCCCATCGATTACAATGTCTGTCCACAAATTATTTTAGTTATTTACACTTAATTGCGGGTATATAATAATTTATGGGCAGTCATTTTCATCCATGAGTTAAAAACGTAACATACAACCACCACATATATCTTTAGAAACAATAAGAATAACATTAATCTTTTATAAAACACAAAGTGGTCACAGTTCTTTGTATCACTGTTAATTAATCAAGTTAATAATTATTTTGGGAGCACTACTCTAGTTATTTCCAATAATAAACCTTATTGGACTTAAGCACAATGTTTCTAATTATAATATCTTCAAGACCTCTACTTTTCGCCTACTCAGACATCTTCTTGACCTAATGATTAAATGTTTTAATGATAATAAATTGAATTCAAGTTGTTTGCTCTAAGTAGAGAAAGATGCCAGAATAGGCGAAACGTTGGACGTCTGTAATATGTAGGCTATTGCTTGTCTTCAATAATACTTTGTGATTATTCAATTCGAACCTTCTACAAAACTATTTAGGTTAGAGACGTGGCTTAGCACTCGAATCCGTCATGGTATTGTAATGTCGATTATCTGATCCTGTTAATAGCGTTATCTCGCCAATAGCTAATAACGCTTGCACTATTATCTTTTGGGACAGTTTCTTAAAATTATCTTGAGTTTCCTGGTTAATTTGATTTTCATTCTTTTATGGCACGTTAGCAAAAAATACTTAACTGAATTCAGTCATAGAATCGTATGCGCTCCAGTGACCTCATATTCGACGGTCCTGGAGCACTAATCAGTTCAAATTATAGAAATTCGTTCTATTGTACTCAAGGTGTCGTTGGCAATGATTATGGTTTCAGTAAATTCACTAGAAGAAAGCTATTTGGAATTTAATGCTTAGGTTAAGCTGGCTACACAAAAAACTGCATGGACATCCAAAAGTTTTATTATCTTTACTTACCTTTTTGCATGAGGTCCCTCATGTAGGCTCTAGTGTATCAAGAAAATCTCGAGCCCCTTCGAAAATTTGATTGATCTAGGTCTAACGGTTTACTTAAAATCACTGGAACAGACAAACGCAGTGAAAAAATAAATCAAATCGATTCCCTAAAAAGTACAAAAAAATATTTATTTATAGAGAGTTGCAAATCCTATCCGCCCCAACCGTGAATCATCTGTTTAACACACCTTGAAATAGGCCACGGTCTTGGCTTGGCATTCTTATTTCATCAGCCGTTCAGTCTATGTTTTTTTTTAACTATGTTCTTTTTGAGTTCAATGGATTTTATCGTTTTTAGTTTCCTTTTCATGTAAAGATTGCAAACTGAAACATTTCCAGTTAAGTCCGAACAGTCTAGTAATATTTCGCTGACTAAGACCGACTTCCTGAATTCTTGTAGAAGTTGATTCACTCACCCCTCAGCGATCCAAGTCGGAGAGTTTATCGGAATTTTATTTTTGCAGGACATGTTGAAATATGTTTCGTTGATTAAACGTTGTATTATTAGACTAAATATTAGTGGTAGAACTTGTTTCTATTGTCTCCCGGTGAGTGCTGAGTTTAAATCCAGTTTATTTTTCAAAGTGGTAACCAGTAGATTTTTTTCAGGTTTACTTTCTTTTTTAGTTAAGTATTTTGGATTCTAGATACGTTTGACACATTAAGTTTTTGTGTCCTCAGTTTTCCTGTTACGCATGGCTTTTCAGTTTTCGCATCTCATCGAGTATACTTAACTTAGAAAGACCTATATTATTTTGATAAAGGAATACAAATATTGAGGAAATCATGACTAGCAAATGAACAGAAAAGGGTAGGTTGTATATTGTAGGAATAAAATAAATGTGCAAGCATTAACAATTGTATGCAGAGAAAAATATTTGGGGGTAAATACTGTGGAATGAAAATATTTCATTGGTAATTGAAAGATTCTTAAGCAGGACTCTTGTTCTGAAAATAAAATATAAGTTTTAAATACTTTTCTACCCTGATTCCTAACTTTGAATAGAATTTGTTTGACATCCATTATGGGCTAAATTGTTATTTGTACTTAATCGAAATTTTAGATGTGTTTATCCACAACTTTTGGATTTAGATATTAATAATACTTTATCTAATATTTATTTGATAAACCTTCTTGGTCTTTTTAACGAGAAAAAAACACATATAAAAACTCCTCAAGCATCAATATTTATATTTTACACTCATCACAACATTGATACGCACTCTGTCCAGCAGTAAGTCTCAAACGTTTAATTGTTTTTTCCCGCATTTTCCGTTGTGGCTTTGTGACATGAAAAAACCGTCAGTATGTTTTGAGAAACTGCTGAATATACCTTTGGTTATTTTTACGGCCACCGTGGAACGGAGTCAGACGCCCCTGTACCCGATCGAAAGTATAGCCTCGCCGGAGTCCATTTTTCATTCTCACGATCTCGCTCTATTTCCCATTAGCATAGTTTGAAATTCATGCTCCCATACAAAGCCGTACAAGCGGTTTCATTATACGACGTCGGTGACCTTAGCTGAATCGATCCAAAGATTTCCTATTGTTTTCAAAGGACCCATATTCCAAGGGAATGTTTATCGTTAATTATAATTATATCGAACAGCCTGCAATTCCCCGGCCAACTCTTGAATAAAACATTTTGCCGAAGACACCGAAGTGGAAAATCTCTTACTATGCAGGCGAGTCTAAGCGCGCTGAGTCGACCTTAGAAGAAGGGGTAAGGGTCTCTCGACTTTAGATCCCTATCGCTTAACTGTTTGATACTCTATACCCTGACAGGTACGGGTGAGAGAAAGATTTCACCTCTGATAGAACTACTGCCCATAACAGAAAAAAAATATTGTTTTACTATGGGATTAGATAATTCAGATTTATAAAGGAATACTATGTACCTAATACTCTCTCCTCAAAAGAAATTTTTTTTTTTTTAATAAATGTACACCACATGTATAAATAATAATAATAATAATAAATAAATGTATTTTACACTAATAATTGTGCTGATGCACGATTGACATTAGCATCAATTTTATCAATGCTTTCTATTCAAACGCCGCTGTTAATCATTTGAGTAAATATCTTCATTAATTTTTTTAAAACTTTTATGACCTAGCTATAATTTTAATTATAAGATACTTGAGGCGTGGTAGTGTAGCCGCCGAAAGTGTAAAGCAAATTGTAGATAAACTATATATTGTTGTATATTTATTAATGTGAATCGCCCAATGCCAACCTTTCAGTATAAAATGGTCTTTTTATTATATTTCACGAATAGAGGCTTCATTGAGCCAATATATTAGACATTTTAAAGACGTTTTACTTTCACATTCCGTTGAGAGGTTTGAGAAAGGTCAGAATGGTCAAAAACATTAATTAAACATGGTCTAAATCTACATATGGGCCTATTAAAATACAAGAATAAATAAATGAATAAATAGGTAATATCTCGATAAGTCGCAGATAAAAATAAAACTATCTCCATTGTAATTGTGTGGAAATTGTTATTTTGTGTACGTCCCAGGCAAATGTTGAATAACTAAATTTTATTCAAATAATTATTCTGGGTAAATATAGTGAATAGATATCTCACCTGGTGGTAACTATTGCACTTGCAGGGTAGGTTATCCAGAGACTAAATTATGTCAAATAGTCTGTAATTTCCATGACCCCCCGCCCACTTACGTAAGGCCAATCACCTGTTTTTGACCAGGATCGACATGGTGTAAAGGGGAGGGATTCAGGGGTGCAGCGTTCTGATTCTCATTTTAAATTTCTATATGCCTTATTAGTCTATATATCATTTGAACTCATCCATTCCAAATTCATGAAATTCCATCGAAACCTATCCAACCACCCTAATTCCCTAGTACAGTCATCACACTGCGATACACATCTCTGTAATCTTACTCGGAGACTTACATGATGATTATGTGACTGCTTTCACTATATAGGAAGGTGATCTTATGTGGTGCTTACCTTTCCTTTCTTTCATCCATCTACGTATAATAACACAGTATGTTTGCGTTTAGCATGTATGATTGTATCTTTCCTCTTCGCGTCACTGCTATACAGTAGTTGTAAGGACTGGATTTCTCGAAGGTTGAAACATAAATGCTAACGATCAGGTGTTATCTAAGTTTTACGGGAGTCGTGAGTGCTTCAAAATACTTAAAGCGTTATATACTTCCATATGCAATCACCTCTGAAATGTACTTTCTACACAACTCAGCTGAGTATCCTTGTAACCGCCACGTTCCCAACCACTTACGCAGACATATATCCTGTTTATGACCGGGAACGGTAAATAACACGTAGACAGACTAATCACGGATCACTTGTCGACCCGGGTACCGCCCGTGGTGAGATACAATGGAGTCCGTTAGTCAGTGTTCCAGATCTGATGGAGTCGCAGCTCCCCGTGGTATCTTATCCAGACAATTATCATCAAACCAAGTATTTCCACATTTTTTTCATTAATGGTTGCCAAGCAAAAAAAGAGATACTCTACTTTCATTCAAGTACTGCTCGTCTTTCGTAAACCTGTATCTATGTTCTACATGAAAATAATCCAATCGAACTGAAATCCTAAATCTATATTTCTCAGCACTCGAATGAAATAAATTTAATTCTGGGTCATTGTCCCCTAAGATTGACAAAAAGGACTAGCTGACAAAAAAGATATAGAAATTATTACCAGGGGGTGAAGAACGTTAAAGGTTGTTGAGATATATGGGCAATGGTTTGACACATTATGTATGTCTGTATCAGGTCCTTATATGATATGGACTGGAAATGTATTTAAATTTGGAAGTTTTAATGTCCAATTTACCGAAACTATCTAATTTTTTTCACATCTTATGGTCATCAAAAGTTAGTCAACACTCCAAACATCCGTCCTCTAGGTTCCTGAAGTCATTGGTTACATCTCTACCTAGCTCGACTTCTTCTATTCCCTCTTGGCTTGTAATGGATCGCTAGGCTGAAGCGTTTGGCAATTGCCATGTATGATTTTTTTGTTCGGTTCTTGAAGTAAACCCCTTATTTCCGATGCTTTGTTAGTTATTATTTAACCACGTTACCATATTCTAATCTCAAATGAAGCCACGGGTCCATGGTAAAAATATCTAAAAAAGGGTTCAAGAATCATGTGTTCTACTGAATATAACTGGTGAATCATTCAACACCATAGATATTGTACGTTTGCCAAGAAGGAATCTGTACGAATATGATACATTTAATCGTTCCACGCTAAGGATCAAATGTTGTTGTATGAAGCAATATTGACTTTCATATTTTAGACTGTATCTACTTAGTTATGTAATGCTGCTCTTTGTTTTATGGCTGTTCTGTTTTATGTAACAGTCAGATAAGTAGGCTAGAATGGACATGATGGGTACGCGGTGGTACCAGCTTTGTATATGGCACTCGGTAATTACTGGCACATGCCAACCGAAGCGTGGTCAGACGAGCAACCTGCCAATGTGCTATTAATAATTATTTCATGTCAGATGGCCAAATAATGCAAAAGGTGGTTGGATAATTATCAACCCAGTCATCCTGTCGATGGAAATATGCCTTGCTTAACATATTGAATAATTAAGCTATTAAACTAGACGGAAAACATGGGTTTGCACCTAAGGGGTGGAATCTAATTCACAAACTAATAAATATTGGAAACATTTAAGTATTCATGATGCATAAACTAATCAGGCCATCTTTTGTAATAATTGTTAAATAAACTTTTATGATTTCATAAAATTGAATGAACTAATAGTTTCAAATAACCCAAAATATTAAAAACTTTTCTTAACATTCGTTAAAGTTTCAGACCAAAATATCCTCATCGCTAAATTGTCTCCGGGAAAATAGATATTATTGCGTAATATTCTCAAATAATTCATCCCTCATTATCTCATCATCTCTCAACCCTTGTTTTATGATGCCCTTTCCAAAACCTTTAGAAAGTCAATCAATTCTGACCCATACACTTATATTTATTTGATGAATGGAAATATGTGAATTATAGATTGTAAAGAAAAAATATCTTGAGATGGTATGGGAGGGAACAAGTAGGTGTCAGGCCCCGGATGTTTTATCAAATAGTAATTAATTTATTTTGTATAATCTACATGGTATAATAGATCAGTAAAATACGGATCAAAAATTCTTAATAATTAATTTCGATTTTGTTGTAATAACGCTGTAATTTCCTGGAGTATATTTTTTATTTTTTTCCATATCTCTCAAAATAATAAAAATAGGATAAGGGAAAAATAAAAAGGATACCATTTTTATATTATATTCTTATTTTATATATATATTTTTTTTTTTCATTGCCCCTTTAAATTTACAGGTAATTATATATAATTATAGATCCTCAGGCGAATCTATTTACAAATTATTTTTGTATTTCCTGTAGAATCGCTACATTATATACAGGTTTTGTTATTTTATAAAAATTATATAATGAATAAACAAGTATAATGATATACATTATACGTGACTGGACTATACTGACTAATAAAGGTGATGGGGCTCACCTTTTTGATCAACCTTAAAACTAACTTCCACACTAATTCTTAACCTAATTTATATTTATATTTTTGTTATGAAAGTATTTCTAAATTAGCTGACATGACAATTGTGTGGGAGTGCAATCGTGTACAATATTTTTTTCTGTTGTGTATGAAGTGTGCATGTCAATCATTTGTGTAGTATTTTGTTCAAATAATTTGTTATATTGTCTTGGGTATGATATCCGTATTTGTACCCATGATTTCAAAACCATCGAATCGTGTCTTGTAGTTTAGTGTGGTGCTTGGAATACGCTTGATTTCACTTAACGCTTGTTTTTGTTGCAATTTTTTAAGTGAAAAATCGAATTTTTTACTGTTTCTTGTGCTTATACTTCCTGTTAAGTATGGGTGGTGTATCTGGATGTACACATTCAACTGTGATAGTAAATAAGTGGGCTGTATATTTGATATATGTTTATAAGCCATTGAAAGGATAAGGTAAATTAGTCAAACATGTCTTCGTTCCTTTAGATAATTAATCATTGATTGTTTATGGTGAATATGTTATAAGAAATTACCCATCAATTGTTCTTTCCTGCCAGCCATCATTTTCCCTCAACTTGTTCTCCCTTAAAGAAGCAGAATGCCTCTCCACTCAATCATCGTGGAAGTTAAGGAATGAAGAATGGAATAAAGTGGAGAAGAATTCGCTCATGGAATATTTATTTTCATGAAGACTAATCTGCATAGGCTTAAAAAAATCTTACTCGTACAGTTTCTTACCTTTAGTTCCTTAGTTTTTTTAGAAAAAAAAAAAAAATATATATATATATATATATATATATATATTGAAACCTACCTCATTTTTTACCATTTCTCTTTTTACTTTAATTGATCAATTTAACTTAACTAATTTGGCAGGTCCGTCATGAGATCTTTAATTCAAATTGTTTATATGTCTTTGACATAGCAATTTATCCCGATTGAATCGCCCGATCTCAAGGCTAATGTTGTGGTTATTAATAAATTGAGAAACTAGGAATTGTAAAATATATTCAAATAAGATGGTTATAACAAATAATTATAATTAACATAGATTACTGACAAAAAGTATATAAAAAAATATTCAATTCCTTTTAAATTATGATAGTTACTACTAATTACAAAAAACATGAAATTTGAGCTCAATTTCTTTTAATGGGTCCATAATAAAAACAATATTAATATCACCCAATCGATGATCTTCCTGTTATCCAATCAACGTTACTTTCTGGTTTTGGTTCTTCTCCTCTCTTCCTGTATGGTACCGCCAATTCGGGAGCTTGCTAAGTCCGCTCTTCTCGGTGGTTGTGCTAAGACTGCCCGTTTATCTCATCCCCACTCCTAGGAGCATAAGGGAAGATGCTTACCAGATGTGAGGGTTCCTGGTCATGATATGATATCATCGTTTTTTTTAGAACCGAAGGGAGATGACTCCACAAGTAAAACTGCAGCTCATGAAATCTAAATTAATTAATGGCTTCAGAACTCGTGTTTTCTGATCACTTCCTGTTATTATTTATGGACTTAGACGTTAATATACTGATCCGGGGATGTTGTGGAATATTCGTTTACAATTTTAAATTCCCAAAGAACGTTTGATATGTCTTAAACCAATACCTTTACATTTCTGATTTTCGTGATTATTTACGTTTTAACGTGTCGAGTTATCCATCAAAGGACAAAATAACAGTCGTTATACTTTCTCTGAGAAAAATGTGGAACCTTCCGTAGATTGGAACCTCTGTTAATGGCCCTCCGGCGTCAGAAAGTGGCTCAGTGAAGAAACGTTAAAGATGCGTCAGCTCCATGGCGCTTCACTTATTGGCAGTCGTTAGCAGCTCATAGGCCGCTGATGGGCTGTTTTACGGTTGGCAGCATCATCGTCGTGAATATTGGAATAATCATCGATTACGATCTTTATCCCTGACTCATTCAGACTCATCAATCCGTTTCAGACGCTGAAGCTACTCTTCCATCAGGTAGACATCCCTATTGAGGAAAATAAAAAAGATGCGCAGTGGCGTACAATGAGGGTTTTGTTCACCTTACTATAATAATTTTTGGTTTATTGATACGTATTACAAATCAAACAAGAAAATTAATTGATGAAATTTGTTAAGGAATCGGCTTTGGTTGAAGTACAAAAATGTTCGATTTTCAAATGACTAAAGTAAGATGTTGCTTCTTTATCAGTCTGATGAGTCTGCGATAATGAGCATGCCGTTAACGCAATCGCGCTGAGTTGATGGCACCCTTGTTAAGAAATACCGTAATGAACGGTACTAGTTGTCGTTGGAACTAGATCAGGCCCAGATCCCTCTATTCATCTCAGAAGAAAGAAAATAATCAATCATCTTTTATTTGCATCGATGTGATAATGTGACTCGTACGTGGGTACACAGAAGTGTCGAATTATTTTATCACCAGACAATTGATTTTTTTTTCCGTATTCTATACTTAAAGTAGATTTGACTTTGTCTTGAGGTTATTAGATCTGTATTTAAGTACCTGTTTTTAGAGGTTATTCTGCATTATAAAGCTAATTACGTTCTAATATTTCTTTTACTCGCATATGCACCGCTTTTTAAATATGTTTGATCTGGTGAACATTTTATGTTTGTATTACCAATAAAAAAACTCTGACAAAAAGTTTTCATGTTAGCATCTGCCTTTGTTGACTTACATCTGTGCTTAAATTCGTTCGTCGACAAAGCCACACTCAACCCTTCCTTGCGCGGGCGGTAGCTATTTAAATATTTACGCAGGAGGGGTCCGTGACTCCCCGCCCCATGAATTAATCGGATGAATGGTGATAGATTTCCCTAATATCATTATCCTGTTAGCTCGAGGCAGTCTGTCACCCGATCTGAATTCGCCATCACAATATTCCGCTGAAATCGTCCGAAAGCGAGCAATGTTGAAATTTAAACAAATAATAGTTAGGTCGTAGTTGGATTTTAATGAATTTACAAGTCTGTATTTCATTGACGCTTTCTTGGTCTCGGTGCCAGACTAATTGTCCTATGTTGAGATGACACTACAACTGTCAACTAAACTGAGAATAAGTTATTGACACACCCATTCCAGTTATGAACATACATAACTTTGATACACATATATACATATTTATATATTTAGAAGGATGTAAGGTCGAATATGATCGGTGAAAGGAATCATATAGACTATTCAAAATTAGGAGAGTGAATAGAATAGATAATATGTTTAGTGCCGGTTGTGGTAATATATAAATCAAATAAACAATCATCCCTCTCTCCACAATATCGTTTATTTAAAGAAAAACTTTTTTGACTGCTCTATGCTGCCGCTATCAGTTACCAATTTATGTTATGACAAATTTACACATTTCATTCTTATTCTCTATGAAACTGATAAAGTAGTTGGGTTGTTTCCACTGACTTAACATTACTACTCGTACTATATTCCATACCATCAATTAGCAACACTGAAGAAGACTGCTTAAGGCTGTCAAAACGTTTTTATTTGAATAACATATATTGTGGAGAGACGAAAGTTTGTTATTTGGTATTAATAGTCTGTTCCAACGTTTCGGATTGATTTCAGTAAATACATCTGAAACCAGGATTCTATTTTTGGATTGTAAACATTCACAACAAACTGTTCATAAATGAAATTGGAAGGATATCACTCACATATTTTAAGCATATACATAAATTTTATAAAGCCTTTCACTGCCTCGCCGTTTTGAATAGCCCATAAGATTCTTCTCCCCGAGCCCTTCATGAAACTTATCCTAACTGATCAACGTTCAAAAATGCCGTTCTGGTTTCGGTTCTCTTATGTATGAATTCAAATCACCACTCACTGAAATAAGGATGACTTCATTAAGGTGGGTCAGTCTGACGCGGTGAAGACATAGTGTCTAGAACAGATTATTCACCATTCACTGGAGAAGTGGAAATCAGTTGAACATATTATGGTCTCCTGCAATAGTCTCCTGAAGGTGCAACCAGAAGTAAAGAGTAGAAATCATCAACAGATTGTGACAATCTAGGAAAAAACATTATTTTAAAATATTATTTATTAAGTAAGCAGTTATTAAATTGTACTTCTAGTAAATGCCCCTTATTACGTCAGCAATAAACCCATTTATAACAATCTTAATATACCTTACATTCTTGAACTCATCCACTCTTGGAGTTCCTTGTAAGTAATAACCTATCCAACCACCCTAATCCCGTAGCACGGCCATTAAATTGCGCCACTCATCCCTACAATACTCCTCGTATACTAAAACAGCAGAGGGCTCGTGACCTACTATAAATACGTGATTCTGGGAGTTCTGGCAATAACTTGTCATGTCATGAGCGTATGTGGCTCTCGCGGTCTTCGTCAGCCTCCACTGGCTCGTATCCAGTGACGTGGCAGGTGGAGGGGCGTGAGGGACTTCCCTAGATTCCGCTTCCTGTTTCGCATGTGAGGGAGGTGACAACCATGTGGAGTTGAGAGCCTCTGGGCTGTTTTAAATACTATATGAATAAGCGAGTGAATGAAAATTATAAATATGGTATGAATGAGCACGTATATCACAATTACTTATTGCCTTTATTGTAATTTTATCACAATAAAGAAGTTTCATAAAAAAAAGTATTAATTGTCTAAAATGTCTTGATTATAGTTTTAATTTCTACAGCTCTGAGAATAGTTTCATAAATTTTTCTTACTTGGTTGACTCCAATCATTCTGTCAGACCACCACAATGGAATTCGCTCCAACCATCAATGCAAATTAGGGCACTTAATGTTGCAATGTCTTATTCCAAACAATATGGTTTTTCGAGGCTGAGAAGAATTAACATTTGCGCCAGTCTATTCGTTGCAGCTTGCGATTGCTATGGCGTCATTCCCTTGTGTGTTATCCAAGTTCTGTTTTCATCCTGGAAGGTTGTAGGTGATCATTTATTGGCAGTTGTCGCATAGTATTTCGCAGTTGGCATTTCTGGTTGCCTTTATCGCGCCAATTCCGGTTTATCGCCAATGCGGTTATGTCCAATTAGGCTTGGATATTCACTTGAGTTGCCTGGAGGTCAGAAGGAGCTTATTGGATATCGATGTGCTAATGGAGTACAAACGGTGCCCGTAGGCCTTAAAGGTGTCTAAAACTAAGCAAGAGGTTTACGTCGTTGGACGTAATATTGGAAGTTTCTGGTTTCAGCAGTATCAAGCAGAAAAGAAAAAAATATGTTTTAGTGGCTTTGACTCCTCAACTTCATGTATTGAGTTTTATTTTATGTAATATGTACCAAAAGTTACTGTCGTACCCATTAGATTACATATATAACTTATGATATAGTATACACCATTTGATTTGTTTGCTGTAGTGACTAGAACGTATAATTTGCTCTACTCACGTTCCGGAGCATGTGTAACAGACCAGTTCCAGTTTCGGTTAGCTGCTAAAGCTTCGTTCCGCGCCGCCTGTTCCGGCCAACTTTTGAATATTTAATTAACCGGTGCTACTTGTAACTGACTTTCAGCAACGCTCCTGTTTTCTCTAAATTAGCCCCTATGCTCTCATGGCTCGTAAAGTTCTCAACTGTCTCTTATACTGACTGGTATCATTACCGTTTGATTACTTCGTTTTTAATACATGTGCTTCGTGGATGCGAGGGATTTTACAATTATAAATGAAACGCGGTTTCAATCATATTCGTTATCTAGTGAGTAACGAAATTTACATTTTGCTTAGTAGTTTGTTTTCTTTATACCATATTTCTTTCTTATTAAGGTGATATAGGGATAAGTGCCATTCTTAACAGGCTGCGCTCGTATTTGACTGACGTTCATAATTCTAGACGTAGCCGTATATTTTAGTTATGGAACGCAACTCAGTTAAACAAACTATAAGTTAATGTTCAGCTTCCACAATTATTTATTTATGGCTGGTTAATTGTTTCGATAATCTGCATATTTGAACTAATTTAGGATCGTAGAGTTATAATATAGAATTTATGGTGTTTTTTTTTTTAAAAACTAAATCTGAAGATACTTTTTTTATGAATCGATTCTAACATCGAACTGCCATTTTTATTTTTATTTTTACTGACTAATTTTTTTTTTCTCGATTCGATTATGAACTTTACTGCATATTTTAAAATGTATATTGAAGCAATAAAGGCCGTAGAAAGTGTTAAACAATACTGATAAATACTCGATTTACTCTCAAATATTTTTTGGTAGTTAATTAGTTGTTAACTAAGGAAAGAAAATCATTAGTTACCCTTAAAAAACTGATTTGGGACTACGACTCAACATAACGTAAAAGTTAGTGAAGTGGTTCCGACTTATTTCATTTTTAATTGTTTTCCATTCTTCCCGTTATTATATTTCAGCCAAGAACTGATAAGAATATGATTAAGTGTTGTGGAACATACCTATAAAAAAAGTGAAAATTTGAATGATGTCGTGGCCTATTCTAAGACCATCGGATCTGTTACTGGGTTGTGATTTATCTCCTCTGGTGGCGGGGAGGGAGGTTCTCCCAGCATTGGCGTCCGTTTGAAGTCCTCGTGGGTGGTAAGATAATTATAATCATAGAATTTATTAATATAAATACCCCACAACCATCCCATCCTTACGCATGTACGACAGTCTTCCCAGATCTAGGGAAAGTAGAGCCTCTCCCTTTGGGTTTGTCAGTTGTATTGTACTCAAGACGACAAAGAGGATGTGAAGATTCCCTCAAAGAAGGTTGATTATTTGCAGAAATTGATAGAATAGAAATACAAATAATCATAATAATAGTAAACACAAGGCCGTCCTTGCGGAATCCCCGACCGCTGAAAGAACTAGCTCTATGCTTTCCCTTTCAAAGTTTGGTTGCCCTAACTAATCAGGATTTTTTAAAGAAAGCGTTTCCAGACCCTTACTACTTGAGATCCAGTTATACGAAGCAGCCTAACTAACCTTTCACCGTTATTTTCAGTTTATTAGTTTCGGTGGATAATTAATGTTGTTTTTTTTTAGTATTTGTTTTATTTTCTTAAATTTAGAAAGTAAGCGGTCTGGTGGAACCAAGATATCAAATAACTTCAGTTGTCGGCCCCGAAGTTTTAAAGAATTAGTACATATAATGTACCAAATAGTTACCTGATTGGTTTATTTGTAATCTTCGCCTTCAGTTATTTTGAGTTTCGTTGAATTTTTCACAACTTATAACTTTAAACCCTGTTTTCTGTTAGTATACGTATTTTGAAATCGACCGAAAAATACTTGGATATTTAGTAAGGTGTCAAATTGAGATCAGACGTTTTATTAATTATATATAATACTTCATTCTATACTTTAATTGCTGTTGTGGGGTTACATGAAGTAAATAACGTCCCATTTTTGTCAGGACACAGAAATACTTAATTCACCTAATATTGCATCCTGTTTACAACTTTAATACTACCCGTATTTGATGAATAAGCATGAAATTTTGCATACTAATTTTATATTATCCCCTGCTAATAATAAAAGCAAATCTGAAAAATAATGGACGTAAATGTCAGTTACCTGGTAATAAAACAATTTCCTATCATCTTGAGTAGGATTCAATTTGGAAATTCCCAGATTAATAATAAGTAATTTATCGATTTCTTTGTGATACGTTGTATTTATTTTTATTTACCTTTACTGGGGTCACTACTTTATTTTCTATTTACAAGCATGCAACCCGTCTAGATCAACCCCTAAAGAAAAATCCTTCAGGGAGTCTAATATGGGTCTCTGTGGTACGCAAAACATTTAAATGTCTCAGCGGGACGAATTGAAAACAAATCTCCTAAAATTAATATCAAGTACCAAGTCAACAACATTTGTCGTGTTTTCTTTAAACCTATATTTAGAGAGTATTTTCTTCGTCAGGTTAGGTTGATTAAAAAGATTTTTTATTTATATTTTAGCTATTAGCGGCCGATTCCAAACTAAATTTCAAATCAGAATTTTGTTATTGCAATTTGTATTACTATTAGCCCACAAATAGGGTGTTTATTTAATATGACCTTAAGCTGTCTAACTACTTTTGACAAATTCACCCATGGATGACACCCCTTTTTGTCCCTAAGAAATTTTACCCACGTCACTCATCCGTTGAGCTTCTCTTCTTAGATTTAGTCAGTTCCTTAGTCCAAACTAAGGAACTGACTAAATCTAAGCTAAATCCCAAGATTTTCGCTTAGAAATGTTTAAAACCGATTGCAAAAAAAATTTTTTTTTTGTAGAATTGGAAGTTTCCATTTTGGATGAGTTGTCCTCATCCAACCTCACTGTGTAAAGAGGACGCAGCGTTTGTTAGACCTGACATTCACCTACGGCTAAGCTACACCTGGTGCCATTGGGCTCTTTCACCTGCTACTCTCTACTACATGGAAATTCTAATTTCGGCTTTTATCCGTAAATCAGTATACCCAACCGCCTAACAGTCTAAATCTATTTCTTAGTCTGGGTGACATCGATTTTTTTTTTTATTTCAAAAACAAAAACAGTTATGTTTCCACTTTAGTTTAACCACGAACTTCTTTTCCGACGATGGTTTGTTTTAAAACTTAAATTTTTCACAGATGTACCACTTGACGACCCAAGAACAGAAAAAATATTTATGTTCGTTTCTGGTTAATAATTAATGAATCAAGTCAGTCTCCCTTACTGCAAATAACGCCTCTTAACAGTCAAATAACAGTTTATCAGTGAGCTCTGAATATTTTTACCATTATGTGATATTTTCTCTCCGAAGGGACCTTTTCTTCCTGATCCCTGGAGATCGGAGGCAATGATCTATGGTCCTGCCTCTCACTCCATCCATCACACCGTTACATAACCTGTGTGTAACCTAAATCGAAGCTTCAGGATAAATAGCGTACTGATTTATTTGTGGCAAGTTTCAAAAACATAACTATACATGATTAATTGTTTAGCTGGAAGAGGTGATCTTTCATTATTACTGGTATAGTTATCAATATAGTTGTACATATACAACTCATGATTATCAGCTGTAGTTTTTATCTGTCTTTGAGTCGATTTGAGATTTGTAGTGAAACGTTTGCGCGTGGAATCCATTCACTATAGCATCAAGTGCTGATTGCATGTTCTCCTTTGACCGTAAGATATTTTCATTAGATCGATTGATTTATAGGAAAACTATCGAGGCCAATCCATTAAAGCCTCTCTCTCTAAGTTAGCCCGTAGCGTCTCCACGTAGAAAATTATGTTTGACTTTCACAAGCAATAAACTCCCTTTGTGATTTCTCTTTCCGGACTAACTTCCCCTTCGAGTTTTAAAGGGTCGAAGGGCCAAGTATGACGTTATTTAGTGCTTGTTAGGAGATGGGTAAACTCACTGGATCATGCAAGTCATCACACTCTTGTGATCTCCGGACCTAGTTTAGGCTAAACTTTCTGCTAAGTGCATGGCTGACAAGGAACCGACATAGGAGGCTAAAAAGACAATAACTAAACAGACGCTTTGGCTAATTGCACAGACTACTTCGAAGGACATTCCATCTCTTAATAGAAAATAAATTACTAATCTACGATGTTATACTTAAGCCAACCTGGACATACGGTATAGAGCTATGGGAGACAGAAAAAACGTCGAACATCAAGCGTTTCCGATCCTTTCAATTAAAAATCCTGAGAATGATTGTTAATGCCCCTCATTACGTCAGCAACAAAACCCTTCATAACGATCTTAATATATACTGCATACTTGAACTCATTCTTCTTAAGTGCATAGAAATTCCATCAAAACCTATTCAACCGTCCAAATCCACCAGCACAGTTATCACACTGCGCCCCACATCCCGGTAGTCCTACTCGGAGACTAAAGTGGTAGTGGCCTTGTTACCTGTATTCTGCTGTAAATCCGTCACAGTGGGAGTCCTGGCAATGTCCAGTCTCTCCATTCATGTCCTGAACGTCTGTTTCTCTCGCGCTCTTGTCACCCTCCACTGACTCGTATCCAGTGACGCGGTTGTAGGAGGATCGTGGAGGGAGGACTTCCCAAGACTCCGCTTCCTCTTTCCCATGCGTGGGAGGTGACAACAATGTGGATTTGGGAGGTCTTTGGGCTGCTTGTAAATACTTTATGAACGAGCGAGTAAATGAAGAACTGTAAACATGGTCTGAATGAGAACATTAGTAACAGTTCCTTATCGCCCCATAATAGGCAGATTGTAATTGTATCTCAATAAAGATTGTTGAATATTCGAAAATATATTCTTAATGGCGTATGCCGTGTCATGACTGTATCGATCTGACCCCTATTTCATCGCGCGGTACCGATTTGATCAGTGGTTCGACCTAATGCTCCTTTTTGTGGTAGGGTTGAAAACCGTCCGAGATGGATATCCGGCTCAAGGTGATATTCATGGCCGAAGACCGTGTGGTTTTTCCCGACCTTGAAATCTACATCTTTACCCGTGGTTATGGTTTATGGGTCATTTTAAAGAGTTGGCTAGGTCATGAGGATACCGCCATGATTCTGAGTTCAAATCCCAAGGCTACTTTCTGTTCGTGATCAGCCCAAGACAGCTATAGCATTATCGTCATTTCGTACCATGAATGGAAGTGTACGTCAGAATAGGTTATATTCTGTGTGGTTTATTCTCGATAATCTGACACTCATAGGAGAACTGGCTGAATATTGGAATGGCATACAAATTTACGAATTATTGAGTTACCTTTTTTTTTAAACATCTTTGGTGTTCGCTGTACCCCCTGAAATATGTTTTTAAGCATAGATAAATTTGAATTTTAAACCCTAAATAACTTCACATTATAGGAGCATTATATAGCGTTATTTAAGTCGTGTTTTTTTTGTTTCGTTTTTTTACTAAACAATGAATCGACATATTTTGAGATTTTGAATCTTTACAACCGCTACTGAAAAACATATAGGCAGAAGCACGATAGACGGCTGCCGCCCGAAACTACGGTTGTACCCATGCAATGGAAGTAGGGACACTCCCGTTGGACTAATTTAGTCCAACTTCATCAGCCAATCAGCGCCTACGCACAAATACTATTAACTACTATCAATGAGTCTCTTGACTTCAAATAATGTTTTGCAGTAATGCAACCCATGTTTCTTGCTAACATTTTTATTTATGTTTCAAAACATTGGGTTAGTAAAAATTGAAAAGATATATCATTTACTGGCTGGTATGGTGTTTTTTATATAATTGTTCTCATCATCTATGTGTAGACGCTGTTAGAAAATGAACTAAAGTAATTCGAAACGTCATAGTAAAATGGTTTTGTAAATCGTTATTTGAAGACAATTACAATCTGTCCTAAAAAGGCAATATCTTATTGTGATAAATGATCGCATTTGTACCATATTTACAAATTTACTCTCTCATCCACTATGTATTTACAATATATACATATAAGCAATATCCAGGAATCCCCCAATTCCTACGCAGAATTGTCACCTTCCCGGCTTTAGAAAAAAAGGCAGGAGGGGTAGTAAAATTAATGAAGGCGCACATTTTTTCTTGAGAATTGCAACTTTTCCCAGTAATCATTGTTGGCGTGCCGTCTTCGTCCCAGCTTTGTCATTTTCTATCATTTGAAAGATTTCTCTTTCCGCCGCAACACCTTACGTAAACAGCAGTAAAATTATCCTAAAAGCCCCGACGGCACAGGTTCACAGTAGTCAAAGTGAGAGTAACCTTAAGGAAAGAGAGAGTGTAAGCCCTATTGGATATTGTCCCTTCAAAAGACGTTAGAAAGCAGCCTTGTCCACACTTGGTAGTGAGTGGTGAGTTGTCACCTAATGTGGTTATGTTACCTCTTAATCACTGCTAGAGGTGTAGATGTCTACGTGTGGAAAGCCTTTGCCAAAGGACATCCGAATTTTCCTCACGTTCCTTATATATATATATATATATATGCTCTTGTAATGGAGTTCGAGTGTACTCGAAGGATCCTTTTATATAGACTGTACTTCGCTTTTTTTGTCAAATGGATATTTTGCGCATAACACTGCATGGTCCGTCCCTGGTAGAATGAATTCTACATCATGAATACACTTGGGTTAAGTCCGGTGAAAGGTGCATATAATATTTTGAAACATTTCGATATTTTTCAAACATATGAACATGTCTTGAATGCTGTTTTCTTTCGGCGACTATTGACGAGCCCAAATTAGTCAAACCGAATTCATTATCGATACGACCATCACCAGGCATCAGCACACGCCGAGTTGGTACATTACTCAATAAATCGTTTTCTAGTTTATGACCTTTCTTGTAATGGAGTGGTTTAAGAATTGATTTTAGCCTAAAATCTTCTTTTACAAAATCAGTTGTCTCGTCTGCACTAACCTGATAACCTCCCTAGCTGTTTGGTTTAAAAGTAAGACAATGTTCCTTGGTTTGATTTCACTGCATTGCCGTTGCAGTATGTACACTCAAAATTGGATGCCAAACAATAGGGATAAACTCTACTTACGGCTTTCAGTTAGACACTGGCTAGTTTGGGAACTATTTAGTTCTATAACATTTATCTAATTTATAATAATTGATAATTATAAGTATTATTTAATAACTTTATAAGTTTAATAAAAGTATCAATTCTTTCTTGTTGATATCAAGAAAGCCTAAACAGAATAAATAATAATAATTGATATTTACGAATGTAATAAGTGTTAAGGAACTGGTTTTGAAATCCAATATAACTTCAAGAGAGAACAATAAGAAACCAAAATCCTTAATTGTGCATTTTGATTTGTTTGCTTATTTTTTTACTGATATATCCAGAATGTTAGGTTTATCACCACCTCCCTTACTCCTTATTCTTCTTTATTTATCTAATAAATATTAGCTTAAATGTTTTCTTTAAATTTTAAACTGTGTTTTAGTATTAAATATTTCAGCTATGTACATTTTTTTTTTTAATGAGAAGAAATGTTTAATAACAATCTTACGCAGTACTTTTGGTCAAAAGTAATTATTAAATTGAGTACGAATTCCGGCCCGCAATCGGGCCGCCTCGCGATATGGTTTCTTTACTTTTCATGTTTTAAATTCGTTTCTGAATATTACAAAAAAAAAAAAAGGGGAGGGGGGATTTGAAGGGAAAAAATTTAAATTCGACCAACCGTTGGGTCGACTAATTTATTTGAGGTGAAAGGAGGGTACGAATTAAAGTTTCTATCACGGTGTTTAGATGTAGCAGTCTGTTTGTTTTCGATAATCGCGACTGGTTTGTGTTTAGTATCTGCTCTGGTCGATATTTCTTATCGTGACAGCATTCTGATTATTTATTTAATAAATAGCACTATCGGGAATACCGACACGTTACAGTTTGCGAGAAGATATGACCTTTTTGTTATATTTTGTCATATAACGACCGAAGTCACACAAGAACTATCGATAGTTTATGTTGGAGTGACAGTAGTCTGCGCTGATGATCAGCGAAATTCGTCAATTTGTAAAATTACCTTAGTCAATGATCAGCGCATTACATCATACCAAGGTGCTGACTGCTAATGATCACGATTAGACGAAATCGGGAATATTCTGCTTGTGAATAACGACGAATCATTGGTTTACATGATCGTCCTTGGCACGTTGAGTATTTATACACGTTCATACATACACATTGTAGTGCACAAAATTTTTGTTGTAGTATTTGATTGCACTTTAAATAAGATGGGGAAAAAAGTTGAGTTCGTTTTCTTCTGTACTAAGACTTATTGGGGAATATACACTAGTAAGTCAGTTCGGGGGACGATCGAAATCAGTGAGTAAACAAATTATAAAATGCAAAAAAGTAGTATTAATCAGAAGAATAGAACAAAATGTAAGTATATATCAGCCAGATACAAACTATATCACCTATAAGCTTAAAAAAATTGTGTAACTAATAATTATTTCAAATGAGTTAGTAAAGAGAGCGAAAGCTGGACAGAGTACCAAAAAGTACAAAATTCACTTTTTTTAGAATACTTCAGTATATTCTCCCACATCCCTGTGATATGTTCCATTTTTTGATTTTACTTACTTTTGATATTCGACCATTTTCATTCGCTTTATTATATTCCTAGTATGTTTTGGTTATGTTCATTTTATACCGTGTGCGTCCGACACTCATTTTTTATTTGTTGTGCTTCGATCTTTAGAATCCGACTCGACTTATTTTGGAAAACAAATACAAGAAAAAGCTAGTACAAAACTTAGAATTAAATACATATAAAGTTGGTATATATATAATTCAACTTTTATAACACTATGCATTATAACAATATACGTTATATTCATTTTTAATTATTAAATAATAAGGATGGGTTGTACATAAATGAAGCCTTGTATAAAATGATAAAACAACCTTTGTGCTTGCATTTTTATTGTTGCAAAACTACGCGTGGAAATTATGAAATAATTGCATACTGGTAAAGAGTAATTAAATTAAAGCGACATTTTCCTGGTTAATTGTTTAAAGCATAAACCAGGGTATTTTATTTTCTTGTTTTAATTGGATTTTTTTTAATGCCAATTAAAACTTTTCTAGCAGAGCTCTGAACATTAAAATGGAAGGAAATGTTTACTCCTCAATGTTTACTGCCTTATGTCAGTAGAATTCCACTAGTAGAGGCCAATGATTTCCGCTCTGTGTTACGTGCCCTTATTTGCCGTGTGATGCGAAATTAAAGGTGGTAAAGGGTGTTGTGTGTTCACACGGATGGCTAGCTGCTACTATGTCAATCAGTACAGAAGTAAAACATCTCTGAATTTCATTTTGATTTATTTAAAATACCATATCAACTATAATATATATAAGTATAAGTCTGTTTCGCAATAAAAAAAATCAAATATGACTCAATCTCTGTGTTGACTCAAAATCTGCTCGTTTATAAGGTTTTTATAAATTTGTTATGCTGTCTATTGGTTTAAAATAAAGAAGTAATAGATCATAAAATTGAAAATAGTTCGAAAACGAAATGAAGTGTCCTTGTTGAGAAATTAGAACTTTTTTTTTTTGCATATTATTTTCAATTTTGATACCACTCACCAGCCGCTCGCTAACCTAGGATCTTCGTATTTTCTACTTCTATTATTAACTGATTTTATTATTTTTTTAACTATATACCATTAAAATCATTTCAGTGATCTGATGATTAATTCTAGACCGACATTTTTGTAATTTGAGTGATACATTATTTCATTTTCTCCCCCTATGTTATGTATTGTTTCTTTTTTGTTGGCTAGAGCTGCATTTATTTACTTGCGTAATGTTATTATTATTATTCAAAGGGGGGGATGGTATCAGAATAAAGATTTTTTTCTATTTTATCCTAGGTAATTGTTGTACACTTTGATCTGCAGTTGTTCTGTAATTTGTTCTTAATTACCTATGCCAGTTCTGGGCCTACATAAAGAAGTGTTGTTATTATCCACAACAAGAATTTAGAGCAATCGATTACACACATCTATAATATATGTAATAGTTATCTATATTAGTATAAAATAATTAATTACGAAAGTTAAATTACATTTTTTACTTGCATCTTTTGAATTCTTAAATCATTTTTTCAGCTAAGTTGGTTTGGAGAGATATTTGAAATATTTTAAGCCAGTGAGCTTAGCTGTGATTTCATCGACAGTAACAGTCTTAAAACATTTTTTTTTTAAATCAGATTGGTAGATTATCATCAAAGTGTTGAAACATTCCCGATAAGAGGTCGGCGTAACGCCTACTGAATTTATGCATAATTACATTTATATTTTTTTCTTCAGTACTCCTTTATTTTATTGTGCTATAATTACAATCTGCCTTTTATAAGTAAAAAAAGTTTAATTCAATATTATTATTAAAACTTTTTCTTCTTCATCTGTTCAATCAGTTTATAACTGGTCAATTGTAAGCTTATGCATAAACATGAAACTTTTGCCATTACAAGAATCATCAACGCGGCATATTATATTTTATACTATGTATTTCTTTTTTGAACTGATTTTGAATTTTTACCTCTCTTAACATAGACAGGTATGATATGTTCTTTTATAAGCCTGGCTAAAATGAAAATTCAATTATTTCATTGAGAATAAGTGACAATTTTGTTAATTAGACTCGATTTTTAAGAGAACACCGACTTGATTTTACAGTCTGTCATTGTGGCTAAAATAAATTTGAGATAACTCATTGTAAACAGGTTTGAAATGATAAAAGTGTCATCGTTCGCAGTAAATGTCAAGTGAAGTAAAACATATTGCGAGATATGAAATGAAATACGGCTGTATGTGTTACATAACAGATCTGTCAACATATGGCCTTGAAAATTTCTTATTTGTTTTACAAATAAGATGGTAAAGATAATTTAATTATTGGTTATTAATATCTTATACCTGGTAAGCAGTAATTCTTTTCTCGAGGTTAAGAAAATATTAATAGACATAGAGACTCAGGGTCCAAAATCGTCCCTCTTTTGATTACTTTTTTATTAGTTGAAATTTCTTTATCAGAAACAAAAAATTGCATCCTTGGTAATTGTGCTATAACTAATTTCGCTAAATTTTTGAAAATCTGCTCACATCTTTAATGTCGTTGGCATATGTGATGTATTTAATACTTTTTTTTCACCTGAAAGTTATTGATTTTTTCTTTCTCCCCGTCTTAGGTCTTGAGATAAGTGCGAGCCACGCTCTATTTGGTAATGCAACTTTCAATTTTACTGTCCACGTCGCAAAACTGTCAAAGAGCAAAGAGCAAAACGATTAACTCCATATTTGAATTTGCGTAGATTTTGACCTTAAATCGCTTGTGGATCATTAGGAAACCCTAGCAAATCATAATCTTATCACAAAGCTATTGTCATTTGCAATGACCACAGCAAATGTGTTTTTTAATATTATTTAAGCACGTGTTAATGGTTCTTGTATGGTTTTAATCTCGTCTACAATATTTCTTTTGTTTCCTTTTGGATTGAAGAGGATTCGGGGGGGGGGGGGCTACTATAATGAAAATATAAAATATAGTTCTCCTCATAATCAACCTCATCTAAGGAAAAAATTTGAATCTAAAAAATATATTTAACAATTGTTTTCACCTTTTCGCTGTTTAGAAGCGAGTTACTAAATGTTGTAGTGTAAAGTAACATGATTAAAACAGCAATGTATGTTGTCAATTATGATTTTCCTGATCAATAGCATTAGAATGGAATTAGCGGAAAAACTTGGAGTTTGTTGTTACGCTTTTTCCAAAGCTTTAAGTTTAAGAGGCGCGAATCCAACTTTGGAGTCAATTGGTTTTCCTTTCGCCCGAATGATGGATCTGTTCTGTGAATGATGTAAATGTGTAGGTAAATTTCACAGTGTAGGTAGACAAAGATGTTATCATTGTATTCGACAAGATCAACACGCAAACTGAAATATGATGAGCTTCTGCAGGAAACAAAATGGTACGACAGATTTCCAGAGCAACCGCTTTATAATGGCACCTCTTCTATAGATAAATACATATTTTGGGCATGTAAAATTGTTTTAATCGTATACCAGCAAAATGTTCTTGGTTAGTAAGAACCCACTTTGGTAGTTATTGGTTAGTAATCCGCATCATTTCATAAAAAGTAGTGAATAAATGGGTTTCAACTTTTGACTACTAGTGAAGCCGTTGTAACGTTGTTTCGAAATGACTAAAACAACTAATAACATACTGGGAATAGACCGTGATTTTGTCCAACCATACCGTATAGGAGAGGCTAATGGTACAGTGAATGCACGATCGAGCCAACAGGTGGTTGAGACTGGGTCATTTGCAAGCTTTAAGTAGGGGATAAAAGTCAACTGTTTAAATTATATGTGGGGAAAAAGCACTTATATTAAAAGGGTAGGTAGCTCAGGGGTGAGCATGGAGCTTGAATTAAAGTCGCGTTATCCTTGACCATGGTAGGTTGATGCTAAAAATAATCAAATCTGGTTAATTAAAGACTTCTTAGGAGCTTAAAGTCTTACTGAGTTTTGGTGTAGAAGCTTGACTTACACTTTGCCGAGTGCATACGTTGATCTTTATGAGGATAATAGCAGAGAGAAATCGACTATTTTCTCGCCAGCTCATTTAGTTTGGCCAATTTCCGCCCTAAACTTCTCAAGACAAAAGTCACAATTTCCATCACTGCTACCGTATTAGAAATAGTGTCTGCATATCCAAGAACTAGCTGTAGCTTGCGGAAATCAGTTCCAGACATCTTTCGAGGCTCCACCATATAAATGGTAGTACCATTCTTCACTGCCCATGGTAAAGAGAAGCTTTACGAACGCATCGCAGTGAAGAACACCTTTCTTTCGACCGACCTCTTCAGATAGGATTCCCCCACCACTCTTTCTATTTTCATCCAACACGGTCTTTTTAACTTTCTGGATAGAACATTTGAGTTGGTGTATGTTGTGATATCGGCTTAATCTGATAAATATATACGTTAACTTTTTGTGTAATTTATTAGTGGAAACGTTTGGATTTCTGCATCAGGATGAGATGGTTGAAGGATGGAAGTGAGATGAGACATTGGTAATCAATTTCAATGGATATCTAACATTTCATCAGGGTTAGACGGTATCCCAACATATACATTGATTCATTTATAAATTTACGCTTACAATAACCTCCCAGTCATCCCTTTATCAATTCTTATTTTCTTTATAACCACTTCCTTTACTGATTTCGAAATATCAGGTTCTGTGTTCTGCTTTTTGGCATATAGAACCTTTTTTGGATCTTAGTTGGTTCACTCTCGCGCTCTTCGTCAGCCTCCACTGGCTCGTATCCGGTGGCGTGGCTGACGGAGGAGCATGGGGGACTTCCCAAGACTCCGCTTTCTCTTTCGCATGCGAGGGAGCAGACAACCATGTTGATTTGTGAGGCCTCTGGGCTGTTTGTAAGTACTGTATGAATGAGCGAGTGAATGAAAATAGTAAATGCAGTATGAATGAGAACATTTATCACAATTACTTATTGCCTAATAAGGCAAATTGTAATTTTAGCACAATAAAGAAGTTTGAATATAGTTGGTTGGTTCTTGAGGTATTTAGCATGACTCAGTCGTTTGCTGGACTGTTGGTTGATATGTAATTGGTTATGGTTAGACACCGCAGCCCCTCACAATAGCAGCTAGATACATGCCCTAGAAGGGTCCCTCCTTACCCTGATCTATGGCCTGTACCTTTTATTTATCGCAGTGCACTGTCACCTCTGAGCTCTCCCAATGTTCCAGCGACCCCCTGCAGTTCTCCAATTCTATTCACCATCCACTTCTACCCCATTATCTAGGTGCCATCCGTCATTTTAATTTTTTCTTAAGCAGTTTTTTTTTTCTCTTTCTCCATCCGACTCGTAGCTGCGTCGATAATACCTTTGTTGTGGTGGGGGTAAGCAAGAAGGGAGAACGATTTAATGTGTCGCGGCTCGTTATAAATAAATAGCTAAGTAGGGGGATATGATAGATTATGATTGAATGTCTACTTGTTGCTCAACCGAACAGAACTAGTCAAGGTTGCTCACTAAAATATAATGGTTCTTCAGTAATACAACGGTTTGCGCACGAAGAAATATGTTAAGCGTACACATTATTGCCAGATATCTGAAAACATTTTGGTCTAATGTAATATGTGTCTTCATTTTACGTTTTCCTGGGTCGGTCCATGTGAGGACCTGTATCGCTTTGTTTGGACAGAATATAAGCAAACTATCATAATGTGTATAATTGAGTAAGGAAGGCAAATAATTTATATTGTCTTTTGTCAAGGGTACCATTTCTGAAACACGTCAGAAGGACCTGATGGAGACTATGTTGAAACGCCATTCTTAAAAAATGTAATAAAAATCTTCCACCTTTCATCAATCCAATCCTATATCATTTAAAACAGAATTCACATTTCGATAAAGACTCATATTTTACTTGATACGCCGTATTTGTAAATATATATCATAATTGAACCTGGGCTGTTGTAGGAGTAAGAAAAAACTAATTAAATAAAGGTTTGTCTTCGCCATGAAAGTATTAAATAAGGTATTGCAGTTTAGTTTAGAAAACCCTTAGGAAATCTCGATATTTGTATTACTTACAAATGACCTCATTAACATGAGAAACAAGTGTAAAGAGGTTTTCGTATGGAAAAAAAATCGCTATAATATGTCATTCCAACAGAATAACAGATTCTTTTGTGTAGAAGATCTTTTGTAAGTACAGTGTCTACTTGGGCCTCTAGTGGCGAAATCTTAACTCAAGGGAGAAGTTCAGTTTACCATTATTTTGTTATTGACACATGGCTTCTTAGACATGATTTCAATTTCTTTTCTAAGATGCGCAACCAGAATTAGTCATGAGTCTACGACACCTGCTTTCTGCACGGCCTCTCGTACTGGCAAATCGCACGTATTTTGTGTAAATGATTTCAGCTGTATATTGCGAGTGCCCGTATTTGCTCTGCAGGAGACACGTGTAGATTTTTTTTTCATCCAACACCGTGAAGATAGTGAGCCTATCTCGCACAGATGTTCACGACTGAAGCGGAACTCCTACGTACAGCGTCTGTAGAGTGGGAGGACCCGTCTCTTCGTTGTTACGATAGCAGACCTGTTCCTCCACCTGAGCACCCTCCTGTCTGTCGTTAAACTTCCTTTGAATCGATCTGATACACCTAGTTAGTCACCTGTTCGATTCACTTGAACTGGAACGGAAATATTATATCTTTTACAACCAATGCTTTTATTTCAGGGTTCCAGAATCATATAGAGAGCGAAAGCTTCATCATTCATTTTTTAAACAATTTTCCGGAAGATGACAATGAGTTGACCCAATAAGCAAGCAAGGGCAGCGACATTGATCGAAAACAATATTACACTGTCGTCAGCAAATAAATACAGTGATGGAAAAAGATTGGACGTAATTAGGCCCAGTAAAAAGGGTTGGGCTTAAAACTTTTCCTTAGAGCATCCCTGGCAACTTAAAAATTCCTATAGGTCGTGTAGGATGAGATAGTTTAGTATGTGAATGGAGCTGTACCATTTGATTTATACAGGCGCCAAATGCTGTCGAAAGCTGTTTTGAGGTCATGAAACACACCTGAAAAGTATTCTATATTCTAAAATCTTGAGGAATAACGTCAACGAAAAGGTGTGATAGCACTTAAGTTGCAAATTATAACTTGTAATATTATGGGTAATGTAATAAAAAACAAACCGTCCCAATAGTCTAGTGTAACTAATCGGGGTTCGCTCAGCCTCGTGAGGATAAATGTAGTAGCTACTTAAAAATAATATAATAAATAAATAGCGAATCTAGTTAAATACTAGTGAGCATGGCGGACCGTTAATAGTGTCTCACAATCGATTGTTCTGATTCTATCGACCCCGTACAATCAATTAATCTATTACCAATCGAGCTTCATGGAGATATCAACACTCCATTTCAAAAACTTGTATTAAGTTTATGCATAAATGTGTAATAATATGACACATTGGTACAGCCATACAATAGACGGCAATATTAAAAAGGGAAAAGCATATTTAACATTAAAAACTACAGTAAAATTCTAAACAGTAGTTTGGGGGGAAAAAAATAAATTCAAAAATATCAGAAGTTAAAAGTAAAAATAACAAAATTATGTCACTTCAGCAATCAAAAGATAATTTAAAAAAAAATGCAAGTCAGCTTTCAATGGATTTAGACGGCACCTGTTTTCGCAGAATACCTTTCTGATTTCAGAGAAAATCTCTTGGATAGAGCCGAGGTTGCAGGAGCTCATAAATATTTTTTGGCAATGGAACTTATTGGCTAATATTTATGAACTTTGTTTCGCCAGTATTCCAGTATATTCACCTGTTCGAAGTAATGCTTGTTCCTCCGTGTAGGGTTTGGGAGTAATGACGCTGTCTGCAGTTATGTTCCACTGATTTTTTTTTCTGCTCCCTTTTTGGTCTCTAGCTTGTTGAAAAAAATTCTTGTGGACTTCTTTTCGTCTGGATCATCGCATCTACTTACACTTGGTGCTGGTTGCACAAGCTTATATTGCGACGTTTGAGACTAATTAACAATGTCATGCTCAGTAGATCACCTTTCTATTTTTATTTGTCGAGTCTGTATCCCTGTTGTTTCCGCTTCCTATGGGGTACCCAGTATTTGACCATGGTACTATCAGCCACGGTTCATTATCGCATTTCGCTCAGGCTAATTGATTGCGATTCGTTAGGGTGGTGACGACCGGAAGACGTGATTGGCCGAAGAGGAAGTGACGAGGCGGAGGAAGCCCTGCTCCGCGGTTTCCGGCCCTTCAACATCCGCCACCTCCTCAAACCCGATCTACCGCTATCTCTTGTCCTCTGTCTACGCATGTGTAGGGCAGTATCACAACATTTTAGTATTGTTTATATCCGAAGTTATTGTAAGGGATCCCTTACTTCTTCTTGCTTCTATGCTCTATGGAAATAGTCATTAACTTAATGAAAATTGTGTTGAACAATTAGATGTTTCAAGGTTGTGGCGGAGGAAACTTATTCGTTACAACTCCTCAAGAGTAACTGTATGTGATGAAAATAACTGTATTTCCCACTATCATTGCTCAGTCGCGAGTGGAGTAAGGTAAAGTGTTATTTGTCCTGTCACGTAGATTATAATTTCAATACACGTCATCATACCCTGTGTGTAATATATGGGTTTTATTGAATCGTCATTAAGAACGCTAAAATTTTATACATGCTCCCTGGTTAATGGTGGGTGGGTATAGAGTTCTGATCTGTTATCACTGTTGTTGTTACAGCAAGCATGAGTTTACACCACGTGCCTTTGTATTTAAAAGTAACGGCAAAATTCCATTATTTTCTTGTTGAAAGTTTTAACCAGTTTTTCTTCCCTTTGCCTCTAGCTGCCCTTTTAGCCAGCAGCTGCTTGTACAATGTTTGCTAACAAAGCAAACAAAGTCTTGTTTAAGTTTACCTCACATACAGAACGACCTACTTATTTTCACTCAGTTTTCACATTTAAGGTACCTGAGCTTTTTTGGTACGGTTGTGCTTTATCCCAACTACTCAGGGCTTATTTCCTTAAAGTAAGTGGGATTACCTTTTATTCAGATTCAGCTCAAATAAATTCTCTATCCGTCAAGGAATTCGAACCCAGACGATTTATGGTTTTTTATTTTAAGAGGAGTTCAATTTTTTATTACGAAGTTTGTATGTTCAACCATTATTATGATCATTAAAGGCGCCTCGTCGACAGAAGTGACTTCTTGTTTATTTAACTGAACATGATTCACTAAATGTTTGACTGTTCACTTATTTTCGTGTACTGTCCTCCTTTATAGCGAATTCTTTTTTATAGTCTATGCTATTATGAAATAACCATTACGGAAGAAAAACGCCGATAGTACCAATCGTCATATTTACTAATTGCATAATTTTGGTACTCCTTTCAGATCATATATTACCCTTTTATGTCAACGATTGCAAGAATTTTCTTTTAATGATCATTGTTTTGTTCTTAATCTAGTGTGGCATGTTTTTTATACAACTAAATCTCTGTTTCAGATTCGTTCGTCAACAGTCAAGAGTGGACGGTAGCACGCTCCGTGCCTGATCTGAGATTGGGTATCGTCGGATCGGTGAGCTCCGGCAAGTCCGCGCTGGTGCACAGGTACCTGACCGGCTCATACATGCAGGAGGAGTCTCCTGAAGGGGGCAGGTTCAAGAAGGAAGTCCTCATGGACGGCCACTCCCACCTCCTCCTCATTAGGGACGAGGGAGGGCCTCCTGAACTCCAGGTGAGTTAATAACTAGTTACAAATGTCCACTATATACATAAATTTGTTTATTCGGGCTCTTGCTTCCAAGAGTTCCTATATCCAAATCAGGTCCTTTCCAAGTCATATGTGTATACATTACTTCGACCTATCCGATAAATTATTGGGCTATCGCCTTTCTCTCTGCTGGAGTGTACGAATTAAAGATGTGTAATTTGTTCTGGTGTCAGAAATCTCGTGAATTGACATATTTCGTATCTGTCATGATGAAGAGAAAGTCTAATTTGCTCGAAAATGATTCCCTAAAAGAACAGAAGAAGTGGTTGGGAAAATGAGGAATCAGGGTCGCCAACCACGAGTATTGACTGCAATTTGAAAACTTGATCAAAACTGTCACATAAAACCTATTTTAAAACCGTAGCCAAATCCTGAGTGTGCGACTTTTTTCCGAAATTATCCTAGATTTTGACACCGCTATAACCAAGAAGAAGAAGTTATAATCTGGCTGTTTTTTCTTAGTAGCAGTGGAATCTTACTATAGCAGTGGGAGTTTACTTAACATAGTGGGAGCTGAGTGAAATATGTTAAGGCCTTGGCAGGAAGGGTGTTTATATTACTAGTCAAGTGGATATTACTTCGAACAGATACGACCAATCATTGGCGTATTTAGGTGTGGATTTCGGGATAGATCCTACCCGGAATTTTGAGAAATAAATTTTAAAATACTAAAACAAAGGTATTATTGTATGTGCAGTACTACTCGTTGAAAATATCTTGTATTTTACATATTATCCACTAAGGTTAATTATCATTTAATTGCTTTTTAACGATTTCTCCCCCTCAGCTCTATTCTTATTCCTTTTTCGTGACAACCCCTCCGTCATTTATTAGCTTTACTGTTGTTTATTGGCTTCCCTGAAGACTTCGAAGCGAGTCCCTTGAATATCATGTTATTCATTATTCTTCATTGCCCCTCAGAGTTCATAAATAAGAGCGGTTTTATAGGTTAATAACCTTTTCAGGCTTTCCTAAAAATCTTCTGTGCTATAAAATTGTGAATTGGACATACAGCATCAGTTACATTGCACTTATAGTTTGTTTATTGGACTATGAGTGGAGTATGATCGACATACCATCCCTCTCATGTAAGGACATAATCAGTCGAAATTTGTTGGAAATCTATATTCATTCTTTATCTCTATATATCTTACTTTAAACGACCTAAACCGATGTCCCAAGATTCACTCGTTTGTTTATTGATTTATTTCACAATTATAGATCAGGTCAGTCGATGACTGGCATCGTGATAGTTAATTTCAGTATTGATTATAGATTATAAATATGACAAAATAAATAGAATCTACTCGGTTGATACGCGGACTAATCTGATAACAAGTATGCGGTACGTGACCAAAGGCCTTTATCGGATCCTGCATCGCGCTTTCTGACATAACAAATTGTTGGTCAACTACAATGACAACAATGCAGTGAAATAATAAGGGATCCACCAGATAGACCTAAGTACAATATGCAAACCTAGCTATGCTGATTACACAGTTCTTTTCTACAAAAATTACAATTTCCTTATCCATCATAAATAATTATGATTTATGAGCTTATTCGCACATTACACATAATTCCACTCAGTCAATATCTACAGTTCACGCTCATACATTCCTGCAATCTACACGTGAAGTAAGTGGTGGAGGATACCAAATTTTAAATAGAAAATAATCAAAGGCTTCTACCATAAAACCATCAGCATCTAATTTTTTTAGTTGTAATTTGTATTTTTTCATGTAAATTAATAACTGTACATTTGAAAGTGGGACTCGCAATCATTATTTTGAATGCCCTATTCAAAACTTCAACCCATGCCAAATAATCCTGTGAATCTCAATTATTATTTGTATAAAAATTGAAGGGATCATTCTTTATAATTATGCAATGCGAACATATTTTTAGATTTTTTCTTATCTGGGTTATTATCTAATTATTATTTTTTAATTATTGTCGAAAAAATCGTTCTTTGCCTTGCTTATTTGTCACTCCTGAAGTACTCAAAGCCCTAGTTTGTCTCCTCATTCTAAAGATAATTTATTAAAGTTTAATTTCGTTTGCTAAATTACCATTAAAATGCTAGGATCAGCAAGTAGCATATCAAATTAAACCGTTTTAAATTGTCTTTAGAAAGAGATTTAAGATTGAAAAATATTAGGCAGAAATATTTAACATGAGGAGCTCTTCCAACTTGAGTCACCCTGCAACTGCAGGAGTGGATGACCTTTCCAATGCTTATACTCTTGGACCAAACACGCGACAAGACTGTAAGCAATGTTATCAGAGGACACGTGACTCCTAATTTTACAAACCTGCAATCCATACCAAAATAAAATTGACTATTTATTTAATTTGGTGGTTGTTGTGAATGTGGTGGCTTGGACTGACCTTTTAAAACCAAAGTAATTAAAGAGACTTAATAATCATGTTTTATGTGGTTGAAAATACTTGTTTGTCTTTCTAATATGAAATTAGAACTGCGTGTAACATTTCATTCAACGAGGGATTCCATAGAGCAGACGGACAGACACACATGGGCTTCTGGATTAAAAAAATAACAACCAACGGTACCCAAAAAAGTTTCTGTGTTGGTATTTGCCATTATAACAGTGTTTTATAATTTAAAACACGAGGTACCGTTAAGGAGAGGAAGACATAGCCTCCTTCCTCTACGTCCGCACGTCTTGGCGACACGGAGGAATTCCTCGTCGTTACTGGGACATGGTCCCATCTGCTTTGCTCCGCGTCGCTCGAGTTCAACCGAAAATGTTTATGTTCTCAGCTGCTCGAGGGAGCGAGGCTATCGAGTTTCCTGCGGAGTACCGGTGTACCGGAAACCATTTACCTCTGCTTACGTATCGCGTTTCAGGAAGAGATTAGAAAGATATTCTCTCTACAGTTTCCTCGTGCCGTAAGAACTGTTGTCTATCCGCGTAGCTAGTGGACTAAGAAAGTATAGGTACTTGGGGTCACCTCATCAAACACTGCGTAATTTCCTGGTATGCATTTACCTCAGTTAGTAATGCTCGGCCTTTCACTTGTGCACAAATCGTAAAATAGCGCGCAAGCCATCGCACAAACTACCAATAAATTAGTTTTTTCTCAGAAAGAAATCTTGTGCGGAGTTCACAAACCGTAGATCTGGGGTGGGCTGTGAGTGAAACTAGACTAAGATTGGACGATCGTTTGTGGTTAACATTCAATCTGCTGAAGGAATAAGAATAATTATTATCGAAGGATGTAATGTAATATAGGGTATTTATAATATGAGTTAATTTTCTATAAACATAATTATTATTTATCTTTTTATAATTTATTTTTCATTAAGTCATTTTTTACAGTGAACGTACAATCTTCCTCAAGCAATGGGCAATTATGATCTCATCACTTTGTCATAACACATCCGCTCTCTCGTGCACACAGTAAATTCATACATGCAGTATACAATAGACGAAGCCCAGGAATCTCCCGAATTCGTCGCAGGAATGAGATAACCCCTAGTCTATTAGCCTCACTCCATTCCGTGTGCTCAATGAGTACGCTATCTCGCCGTTTGTTTTTGTATTAGTGTATTAACTTCACAGGTTAATTAAACCTCATTCTGTTCCAAAATTTAAGCCCACGTTTGCATGAGACATCTCTTGAGATGGATCTCTGCCTAGGTTTGTTTATATGTAATGCTTATTGGTGTGTGTGATACATATAACATTCGGATCCATATGAGTGTCTTCACCATGTTCCAATATAAATTACGTCAAAATCGTCCTAAAACAGGAGCGCCCGAACCATCACTGGTGAATGACCAGGCAATCTACTTGGAGTTAATGCCCGTCCTTTGATGCGAAGTAGGCCTTGATCAGATTCTAGCATGTAAGGCACGTACTGAGGGTCCCATAGCCCACATCCTGGCTTTCTCTTATGTCGTATGAGCCTCGACTATCTCAGCCATGATTTACACAGTCGAACCTACCTGCGCAAACACCTACAAGAGAACTTCTTCCCATGAAAGAGTTTAAGAGTCTCCAAGAAGGCTTGTTTGACCTTTGATAATCAAACTTAGTAGAAAGCAGACCTATCAAAAAGTGTTCATTGCTAGGTAGGGAAATAAGTGCTGAAATATATGTGTATCTATGCCAACTCTCTTTATTTTTTCACATTACTTGATGTCTGAAACTGCAACTTGCTATACACTTATATAATCTCATCTAAATAGAGATCAAATGACCTTACAATTCTCGACGAGTTGATTGTTATAAATAGTCATTGAGAATCCCCTGCTAAGAATGATTTGAAGGATTGTATTTATGAAGGATAGGGATTGAAAAACTAGGATCCTTTGATATAAACCTCAAAAGGAAAATATCTTTTTCCTAATCATAGTGCCAACCTGTAAGTATCAAGGAAATTATATAAGTAAGCGCTTAATTCCATTAAATTACAAATGAAATGTAGGAGGACTAATAATAATTTTACAATCTAATAAGTTCAAAATATTACGAAATTTTTGTTATAACTAGAATTGTATTTATAATATAGATTTCAAACGTATGAGCTTATTTTATAATTATTGGCTAATTGCTGTTGGGTTACCTTCACAATTTCGTAATTTAATACAATGAATATTAAATGATTCCCTAAATTTATAATTTGTGTGTGAGCTAATCATTAGTATTTACCTCGTACGATATTATTTCTAGCAAAATGTACTTACATTTTTTCTTGAACTGATGCATGACTTAAAGTTGAATTATTCAAAACTATTGGAAATAGACATCGATTTTTCATATTTTACCAGCACATCTGTTTAAGGGCCATTTTTGGACAAACGACTTTGGACGGTTGGTCCAAGAAAAATTTTGGAATGTGGACGTGCATTATATGCTTGGGTATCTTACTAAGTTTATCTTATTATTAGTATTATTCTAATTCCCTGCACAATTTTGGATTCACTCCTTGTGTATGTACATCCATTTGCTAGTGGTTGGTTATGCAGTGAATGCTTTCAATATCTGAAAGGTATGGCCTAAAAATATTTCGGAGTAATAAAACTTAATCTGCTCTTGCTACTGTACATCAGTGGGAAAAGAGCTTTATTGCGTATTTGTCTTATAGGAACTTCGGTGTAAATAACCGAATGGTGGGAAAAGGCTGGTTGGAGAAAAACATTTGAGAACAAGTTGAACTACTTTATTACTTAATTTAAAATAAGTTAAACATATAAACTTGAAAATCACACAGGCTTGGTTCTAGCTGTATATGGTACTATATGGTGTCACGCTTATGGAAAGTACTTATGCTTAAATGCACCATTGTTACAACGTGAGCTGCTGATTTTGCTCATATACATTTCGAAAGGGCTATTATGTATATAAACCTTTGAGGCTTGGGAGTTGGCAGTTTTCTGGACTCGTGTTGGATTGATACGTACACCAAATGGCGACTTTCTTCTTTTACGCTGTTTAAAATCAGAAAAATTATTCTTATCCGTAGAATTTAATTTAGTGGAAAATGGGACTTGTAAGTTTTGATAGAAAACCATAGGTGGTCTGTCGACTTTTACCTTCAACCTACAGAAATGCTGTAGACCCACAAGAGGAATCATCACATCGCTATTTGGTATTTTATAGAAGTTTTGGCACAAAAAAAGGATTCTTTTTGAAATAATTAAATCTTAAGGAACTAAGAAAATTGCCAATAATAATTACTAGTTTTGGTGAATAATCCCGCAGTAATTATTCTTGTCAAAGAAACAAATAGTGGCAGCATTAAAACTCAAAAACAGTTCTCTTCTCCACCAGAGCTACCCCGTGCCGAACTTTAACCTAGCCAACATCAAATCTCACTGACTTCTTGTTATAACGTTTTTTAACTAAAGAAAAAAGTCTAGTGACAGGGCCGGGATTTGAATGCAGGATAGCTCTCATGGACTAACGCCTGGCCAGAGTTCGAATCATGGCCCTATCACAATAGTTTTAACGAAAATGACGAGTTTTCTATCTTAATGTTCTAAATTCAACGCGTATTGTTGCTTAAACCCTGTTAGAATTCATAATTAATTGAAGGGTTCGTTACATTATTGGACAGGTCAAAAATAAACCTGTTTTTCATTCACCGGTTTACAATAGGGGATGTTAGTTATTTCTCTTATATACAGTGGTAATTGGGGCCGGTAACAAGGCGGTTTTTTTCCCACAGGGATTTGTCCCAGTCCGGTCGGCACGTTTTGATTGGCGGCTAATCAGTCTTATTGTGTGTGGTTTTTCTTAAGGAGGAAACAATAATGCAGCCGTTACACGGGCTGCTTGTATGTATAAACTTATGCAAGGTGTGACAATTCACCATCCAAATTAATTTAATTAAAAATAACTGTACACCGATCGTGCTTGTAGTATGCTTAGGGGTCAATTCACATTTTGATTGGTAAAAATGAAGAAGGCACGTTTCCTAGGTATCTTATCATCAAAAAAAAAAACTTCTTCAAGCTATGCAAATCTTGAAACCAACATAAACAAACACTACAATTTTTGGCTTACGGGATCGAAACAAATTGGTTGATAAATCCATGATTTTGGAGAATTTCAAGGCATTTGGGTGTTTATAAAGAAAACTCTTTTTTATTAACAAATTTACCCCTGGTTATTCTTCGCTCAGACTTGATTCTCCCTCGTAATTTATTATATATTACATAGTCTATTAGACTGCATAAAAGAAAATTACTAAAATTTGCCTATCATTAGCTTGTCAGCTAGTTCATGCCAAAGAGAATATTTAAGAGAGTGGTAAAAGGTTTTTGAAGGAATAAAAAATTGTTTTCGTTGTGTGAAAGAAAGAGCTCTTGAATAATAATAACTTTGACAAAGATTAAAATCAAGCCATGGTTCACTTCGTAGTTTTTGTTTCATTTATGACCATTTCTTAGCTCTCAAATTTTTAAGATTATAGATAAGGGGAAAATAAAGGCAATTTATTTGGGGTGAGCGGATCCTTTTACTAGGAGTACCAGTTTGAAGGTGGAGGGAGGGAATTAAGCAGTGTGGGAAGCCTCGGTAGAGGTGGAAATGTTGTGGTGAGAGTCCACTGAAGGCTGAGCCTAGAGTCTCTCTAGGCATGTAGTGGAAGCTCATTCAGTTGGATAGCAGTGATAGGTGCCTGTCAGAGGCTTGTTGTTGGTTGGCCAAGGGCCGTAATGTTCACCATTTGGTCTGCTTTCCCAGATCTAGAGAGTTGCCATCTTGCCGGTAGTGGTGGGGGTGTCAGGTCTTGGAATAGGGGGTTTTGGCAATGTTTCATCGAGTCGAAGACTTTGATGTGTCTTCTTCTGATGGCTTCGGTAATGGTGGGGACCTCGAACTTTTCGCGGATGTCAGGAGCCTTAATTTCACGAAAAGGGGTATGACATAGTGCCGTGCGCAGGATGTTGTTCTGGAAGCTCTGGAGTCTAGTTATGGTGCTCGTGTGGAGAAAACGGAAAAGCGGAGTTCCAAAAAGTAGTGCTGGCCTCCGGGCGCTCTGATATATGAGCATTTTCAGCCTCAAGGAGATAGCCGGGCTTGTGATGAGATGCTGGAGAGAGCAGTAAGTCCTACGTACTCTTTTCAGCTTCTTCTGCAGGTGAGTGCCGAACGTCATGTGTCTGCCTAGGTTGATGCCTTGGTAGCATATGCTATTGGCAAGTTTGCAATAAGTCCCGTCTATGTTGAAGCTGGGTGCCGCCTGACGGGAACCACTACGTAGTCACCCTCCAACTCCGATTGACTAGCAATACCGTTGTAACTGGGATTTACAGAAGGCCAAGAACAAATCCGACGACAGCCAGGCTCCTAATCGCCCAGATCAGCAAAGACAAAAGGCACGTCATTATTGGAGACCTCAATACCAATCACAGCTGGTGAAGTGGAACAAAAGCTAACGCCCTCGGCAGACATATTATCAAGACGCCGTTCACAGTGAACCACCCAGGTTTACCGACATTTAGACAAAATGGTAACCCAGATAGAACCTCCACACCGGACTTATTTCTAACCCAACAACCTCATCGGGACACCGGCTGCTCGGCGCTCGACTTTGAGTCTTCGGATCATCTGCCTATTCTCTACGAGCTAGACGGCAATATTCCCAGAGCCATCTGCTACAAGATGTGAGTACCGAGAGGCCAATTGGGCACAATATAAGCATCTCATTAGTGCTGAATTTCTCCCAATCGCGCCTCTGATAAATACTTAGGATATCGACAGCGCCATCTATCAGTTGCAGGCCACCATAGTCCGAGCAGCTGATGCCTCCATAAGTTTGCCCCGGTACCGACTTCCCTGAGGAAGCCACCGGAACACATCATCCAACTGATACGGCAACTTAATATCAAAAACAGGTTGTTCCGGACGAAAAACAAAGATCTAAGGCCTGTGCTAAACGCTCTAACTACCCAGATTTAAATATTTTAATTTGGTGGAGATCATAAATTTTAATTGTATCGCATTATTTTAACAGATAAGCAATTTTTTTTATGTGGGTCAACCTTTTTAGCCATATTTTTTTTTTAAACACTTTCATATTTTTCTTACCAACAATAGCAGCGTATTTCCTTATTGTGAATAATTTTTTTTAATGATCAAGTGCTGGGAATTTTGATTTGATTGACCCTTAAGGTCGTCACTGTACAATTAGTTTTTGACACTTTCGTTCATATATCACTTAACTAGCCTTAGCAAAAGTCACACCTCTTAACATTTGGATAATTTCTTTAAAATTTCAGTTTATGCATTTGTTAGGCTAATCCACCCTCATCGTAGCTTCTGAAGAGATTCTTCTTACAGTATCCATTTCCTATGCCCATCCCCGGTGTTTATTTTAATAATACTCATGAATTTTAAAATCCCACATATTTGACACATCGCTCAGTTGTTGGTTTTCCTTGTGGCTCAAAGTTTTGAACCCATTCCGGAGACGCCACATAAGTCAGGGAAGAAGTGGCGGCGGGTGAGGGGACGGGGATTACTTGTCGGAGATCTGTTGGGATTTTATGACCTGGAGGGTAGCCCCCTCTGATTACGTTTGAATCCGAGGCGGAAAAGTATTTTCTTCCGCTCGGAAAATGTGGTTTTAATCTTGCTCCCATCTTCTGAGGCGAATTGAGTCAGTACTGGATATATTTGATCATATTACCGACCTTATTGCACGATATCTTATTCGAAAATATACAATTGATGATAGTGTAAACTCGTTATTCTAATATATTTTAATAAAAAAGATTTTTTTTTAACTTATTACATGATCCTAAAAAACCTACTTGGTATTTTCGAGTAAAAATACTTGTTATTTTGTATTTATTAATTTATTTTTATTTGGCGTTGCTTCAACTGCAGTGGTTATTGACTACGACTCTTGGGCTTATAATTCCTTGATTGTCACATGAGATTCTATTGTGAGTCGGTTGAGTCCTGCGAGGAGGTGTAAATGTGTGAGTTAAGTATGGCCAATCCTGAACTTAGTTAACTACTGTCTAAAAATATGTTACTTGTTAAACCAGATTGACCAATTAAAATTTCCGCCTTGCATTTTACACAAAAATTGTAAATCACTCACATTACGCATCTAAAAATTAAAACCCTTAAATCAATTCGGTACCTACAACTGAAGTTACGTAAAAAAAAGTGTACATATTTATAAATATTATTAAATATATTATAAATATAAAAAATATTTAACATGTTAATTTCCTTAAATTGCCAAGGATTTATTTACATACGATTTTAAGGAATATATTTATTATATATTATATTAAGATTTATTATTTGCTTCAACTTTATTATAACTACTGTTCCTTTTTTTTTCAATACGATTGTTATAATGATCAGAAGTTGAGAGCGATGTGCAGTTTTAAGTGACAATAGTACTAGCACCGGAGCACAGTGCATGTCATTATAACGATTGTCTCTCACCCAATAACTAAAGGAAAAAGTTAATTTTCCCGAACAATCCGGAACTTTTTGTCTTCGTAAAAATTACATTTAAAAGCACCTATTTTTATAAACAAAAAATCAAAACAACTTGAACGAAAAACAAGTTTTAGAAACTATTAAAGTTTTTCAAGTTGCGCAGAATGATGATAAAAAGTTGGCTAACTTTCAAGAAAAAAATATGAACTACCAGCTCGAAACAACAATTTGACAAAACCTGAAAATGACGGGAAATTCCACAAAATTAACAGCTTTTAAATTGAACTAATGAGCGAAAATTGTGGAAAATGTATCGTCGACCTTCCCACACAAATTTATCTATTTTTTTGAGTCATAAAAGAACACCGTAATTTAGGCAAAGCCATCGGGATGCCTTGCTTTTTGGCCTTTTCGTGCTAGATGTGGCCCTTGTAGTATCCCCCATTAGTGGACCAAAAATAAAAATTTTCACCAACGCAGGCAGGTATGAATATCAGGCAGAATAACGCTATGATTAAATGAAGCGAGAGGAGAGAGAGAGAGAGAGAGAGATATTCTAGTTTGTAAGGGTATATATAGTCTTCTTATCAACAGGTGTCAACATTCGGTCTATTAAATTACCGTTGGCTTAATTTTAGTGCCTTCCCAATTTATCAATTGAAGGATTGTTGCAAGAAGGAGACCCCTGAGTTTTTTGGGATTCCTTTTTGCCTCAATGTCGCAGCAGCATCATGAGAACTAACGCCCGGAGGTACAATCCTTGCACCTAACGAAAGAACTACTTTTTGCATAAGATGTGACATATATGCAAGTCAAAAAGGTAGAATTGAGCTGACTTCTTCTTGCTGATAACTCCTTCAATTGCCAATTTTACAACTGCACAAACCGTCTTACAGGTGGTAATTTTAATTAATTTAAAATTCCGAACACGTGACCTCTCCTTTGGCCAATTAGAGTGAGCCAGGTGACGTTGGAGAGGGAAAGGTTAGTTCACGCTTATCCATGAGTGAAGGTCGTACTCCCGTTCATAGTGATCGGTTATTTTAAAATTATTGAAGAACAATTATACTACAAAGTAAAGAAAATTTACGCTGTTAACATAGTGGCGGGGGCCGCTTCAAAAAATAGCACTGTAGCTGAAGAATAATTGGACATACCGACGACAAGAAGAAGAAAAGGAAACGAGGTATGTGACAATATATATATATGGTGCACCTATGATGCACAATGCTTATGTTTCGACATCACAAGGTACGTCTCCAGGAGGAAATGCTCGCGAATCGATACGGTCTAAATACGTTTGAGCACTCCGTTCCCTTTGACCTCCGGCGTTATCGTTACGTACACTGTACAGAGCGCATGCACACCTCCGTTGCGTGCACAACATACAACCGCCCCCGTGCTCAGGGGGCTATCGAATGGACGTATCTACTTGCTGAGGGCTAAGGACAGACCAGGGCTACACTGATGAAGTGTTTGGGGCAGGGCGCCTGCCCGCCGCCAGCCACCCCCGGCAGTCGCTATCCAGCCCTTCACCGAGCAGCTAGTTCTCTCTCTCTCTCTTTATCACTGTCCTTGTCATCACATATATAAATATACACACCATAGGGTGAGCAATTATTCGTTATATACTCAAAAACTTTTTTTTTTATTTAATATTCTACTATTACCTAAAATCTATCAAAATTAATATCCATTTTATTAAATTGTTGCCAACTGCATACATCTATTATAAACTAAATTTTATTATAGATAGTATTAGCAAAAATGAAGGACGAATGAAATGAACAAACCCTGTCAAGAGATACATACAGCAATTCTTAAAAACTACCCGATATTTGTTTACCAAAAATATTTTGTTTGTGTATATATTTGTTCAGTTTTAGCAAAAAAATAATCAGAATGTTTATAGGTGATTCGGAATGTACCTTAAAAATTTCTGACTTCAGACAGCTTTAATTTTCTTAATTTTAAGTTTCAATTGCGTATTTGATTTCTCAGGCATTATGGAAAATGGGAAAAAAGAGAGTAGTATACTGGTGCTTCAAGGCAAGTATTTAAGCTAAGGCTTTCTATGTTCTTCCCGTTATTTATCTATCTACGTATGTTTTTTGTTTTGTTTTTCTATTCAGCTTTGCATCGTCAGATTTACTCTTATGTACAACTTATTAATTACTATTAATTGAACTTTCTTTACTTTCCTTTTTATTTTTAGTTTTCACTTTATTTATATTGCGATTCCCAATGGGATATATATTCCTAGAAACGACCTCTTTGAACGGTGTACTGTAAGAGTTATAAATTAAAAAAAAAATTGTGGTGTAAAAGCTCTCTGGACCCAATTTCCTTCGTATCGAATTTTATTTTACTTCCGCGAACGGAAGTGGGATTCAACCAGTTTTCAATTCGGAGTAAATTATCTCTCCTGATATTATAAATCTTCTTAAACACCTCTGAAATGTGTATTTTCAAAATGAATTTTACTAACATCATACAGGCTACCTGTTGAGCAGTAAATCGTTATATCTAACCAAGTGTGGGATTATAGATACAATTATTGAGCTCATTCAACCGCTCAACTATAAATCGGAATTTTCGCTTTATAAACCATTATATAATGGTCGTGAACCTAATAATGAATATTTACAAACTTTTTCATTCAGATAATTTATTTTTATCTACATATTTGTTTAGTTCGTTACCAAACTAGATGCTTTACACACTTACTTTAAAATATTATTATTGAGATTGACATTTTGCTACAGGTCACCTTGAGCAAGGATCAATACCATTGGCCGTCCGAGGCTTTTACATTATTGGTGTCCTTTTGAATGCTTTATGAATTCCGAAATTTTTTTACGTTCGCTAATTCCAATTGATCTTTGGCCTTCTGTCAAAATTCGTTCCAACAAATGTATTATTTATTATTAAATTACTATTCAAATGACTTCATGAATAATTGTGTTATTTTAGGCCGATGTTGGCCAATAATTGAATCGGTTTTCCTCGATTAAAATTCGCTAATTAATTCAGATCGGAGCTCGGAAATATCCATCAAAAGATAATTTGAGCCTTACATATAAATAGTATAATGTATGTGAAAAACTAATTTCCAACGGAGCTGCTCCTACGAGTACGAGCCAGCCCATATCGAATGTCGTGCTCGATATGAGTAACTCAGTTGAATAGCGCCTGATCAGAGCCCAGGATCTTCAAGCCCCGGGCCGATCAGTATGATTTATTTCAATAATTACTGAAACATAAGGATTATATACTACGTTAGCAAAAATATATTAATATAAACCTGTAGATTGTTTTGTCTTCTTGCTGGTGTCAATAAAACTTTAAATTATTAAGAATAGCGCCAAAAATAAGACCAAAAAGCCATTTCTGGAAGAGTCCAGGCTTCATCAATTTTATTCCGGGACAAAGTTACCTATGAATAATATAAATGTTCAGATGACAAATTCATATCATAAAAAGAACTATTACATTATAAAACAAGTAATAATGACTATGTAAAGTAAAATCTAAACCACTATTGGAAAATATAATAATAATTATGAAATAAAATAATAGAGTGCTTAGCTTCATTTAGTAAATAAAGTCATTTATGGATGAAGAAACCGAAACAATGAAAAAAATAACAATTCAGGTCATTCAGTCATTTTTAGTTAGTAATATCAATTATTCTTCGGTTTTTTCCGAGGTTCTGCTACTCATTCTGCCTGACGTGGCTGAAAAGACCTAGTCCATTCGAATCTTAATGATATCCAATATCGGGGATCTGGCGTTTTTATAGTACAGGAGTGTTAAACCAATGGCTCAAAAATACTTGCAAGCTACATTTTAAAACTGTCTTCTGGTTTTAATTTTCAAGGTGAGCAGTCGATACATACCTAATCTAGTTTAAAGCAACATGTCGCCAACGTGGGCGATTCCTCAAACGAAAAAAAAAAATCGAAGAACATATCTTTTTCTTGTCAAGTAGGCGTCTTGAAGTAGGCGTTTGGTCTGCTTTGAGTACCAATTTGTCCCGGCGTAGGTATACAAAACGACTCCTGTGAACTAATACAAAGTATTTCCCGCCGCCAATTCATCACTCTTTCCGTCACTTCAAATATTTTCTATCGGTCATTACGATATTATAAACGATGTCATCGTTAAACGTATTTGTAGGGTTTAGTTGCATAAGTTGCATAAGGGGTTGCATAAGTGAAGCTGATTGTTCAAGTATTTACTAGTTCTTTGTTCAAGTAAGAGACTTGAACTTATGCATACATATCAAGTGTTATTAATTAATTACTTGATTTTTACTAAAAAGATTAATTAATTACAAAAAAAGCATCAAATCTGTCATTAGAATCTTGTTCGTTACACTTTGCAAGCCTGTGCCATTTGATGCCCTTATCAGTGAATCAGTAAAGGGTCGTTGATAAATTACTTACACATTTTAAAACGTTCTTTATTAGTTAAATTACTATTTCCTTATCAAGCATTAAAAATTGGGATTTAAGAGCTCGTTCATCCCACTTACTCTATATGTACAGTTGACGCTCATACCAACAATAGTAGATATGTGCACACAAAATTGGTACAAGAGGCCCCACGCGCCCACGTATTCCCAAAGTGAAGCTGATGAGGGGTACAAAAGTAATTAGTTTCTTAGCTTAAGAAACATTTGTGTAATGCATCACATTCGTTTCTATTTTTTTTTTTTTTCTAGGAGTACATTTGATACGGTAACAGCTTACGACCTTTCAAATGTTGAATTATGTACAAGTTGTTGGTTACTCCTGCGTACGTACGTGCAACGACAGGGTTAATACCTTTACTGCGCGTCAACGGTTATAAATATTTACGAGACAATACCGCAACTGCATAATGTACATCCAAGGTCTCACTTCGATGATGGGAGCGACGTTCTGCGTTTGGTAACGTGTAAGTTTCCTGATGATCTCCGCTTGAATTGCCAACAAGGGCTGTAAGAGATTTCCCTTGGTAAAAAGTTACTTAACGTTGTGTTATGTCATTGATACGTGAGGCTGATATCTGGTAACGTCACAATTTTGGTATTATGAAATATCCTGCTACTATAGTGTTATTTAATTTTAATGGTATTCAAGTTCTTTTCGAAATTATTAACATATAATTAAATACCACAGTATTTTATTTTACATCATCAAACCATTACATTTTATAATTCATGCTCCTGTATAATGAATAAAAATGAATAGATCCTCGTTCGACAAAGGTCTTTTCGTTCTTTTTTTTTCATTTAATTAAAGCCAAAAATCAATCGAATTAAACCAGAGGTCATGTGGCTTCTCCTCTTTTTTCTATGAAGCCCTTGACAATTCATAAGACACGATAACTCCAGTACTCAACTTCCCAGACTCGCGAAATATACTTCAACATATTTAGTCAATCCTCATTTAACTTATTTAACTCATTATTTATTATTATTCGTTGTTTTTCTAGTGCTCTTCTTCTTTTTACTGAAGTGCACTAGTATTTAATTTGGATCCACATGGTATATAGTTTCTGAGTATAATAGCATGGAAACTACAAAACAAGTTCACTTTCCAGGCACCACACAATAATAAGAAAAGGTAAAAAAATTAAAAGATCGGTGTTGGTTAACCAAAATTCGGTCATCTATATGTGGTCATCAATGACCCTTATGGTGTTGACATAAACTAAGAAAAACAAACTGTTAATAAAAAAAATTTTTATACGTACGAATTTGGAAGATATCATTTTATTTAGTCGAGTATTCCTAGTTAATTTCAGAATTGGACACATTTAAACCATTTGACTTTGACTCATGATTACATAATGATTTTTGCCCATAAATCGGTGATTTTTTTGTTATATTAATTATGTATTGATTTGTTTGTTTTTTGTATTGCAATATATTTTTTAAATCCACGTAGATTCATAAAATTTAAGCGTAACCCAAAAAAACATGGAATTGTTTGAACAATACTTAGTGGTAAGAAGCCTCATAAACTTTCCTGATCAATAGAAAACGGTTGTATGCTCCGTGTGTACTATTGAGAGTAATGAATGAAGGCTTAATTTGTATCTACTAGTCACAGTATTTTATTCAATTCAGAGCCCAATGCTGTTTTGATAAAATAATAGAATTATCTTGTAGGTAGTATCTGTTATCCGATCGTCACAAATGTTCTTTCTGTAAAGAGGAACCTTAACTTAGCTTAGAGCTTTGTCAAGGGTTTAAATATCTCCTTCCACGACTGTTGTATGATTAACGTAAGCCGCTGTCGTGAAGTCGGCTTAGCTGTTCAATTAGATGCCTAGCTCCGGGTGATTACCTAGTGAAAGCCTCTTGGCATCTCCCTGACCTGGAGTCTCCTTAGGCAGACTGTAGGCAAGCTCACACATAACAGTAAAATGTATAGAACCGTAATAGGCTTATGTAATTAACTGATTAATAATTGTATTCACACACGCATAAATTTAAGTTTAAATACAGACATACCTAGATTAACACATAAAAAAAATAAACAAGTATAAGTTGATATACGTAATGAATAATAAAAAAGGGTATTGAAAAACAATACAATATTAGTATAACTAATGTATAGTATTATATAATAGTATGTGTAGTTAGCACTATAATAATAAAAATTAGTCTGGAATTTCAAAAGTGAAGGAACGATATGAAGAGGTACCATTGCTCGGGACTGTGTTGCGAATTACAGGCAATTAAGTCTTGTTGTACTATGTAAATATATTTGTTGAGTGTATATTTGTTTACTGGAACAATATTACTATTTATTGTTTGTTAACCAGAAGTGAATTTCATGTTTAGTTCCAAAGTTATTATTCACAAGGGACTTGGTTCCAGAGTAAGAACATTTCTTCTATACTGTAAGTTATTAGCTTCAGATAGCTGTTACATGGTTTAAAAATAATGAAACCAAATTTTAATTAGAGAAAAAATAGAAAAAACTTATAAATTTATGTTTGATGTTTTATAAAAACAAAATTATTTCACTAATATTCCTCGAACCTAGAAAAAATTACCGCACGATGGAAGTACGGCACCGCAATTCGCCGTAGCTATGTGTACACTAGACCTTTATACCCTATAATGTACTTGAAGCCGTAATTACGGCACCACATGTTTAAAAACCGGACCGTGTCTAAGCTAACGCTACATTTGCATGTACTGGCGTTCTGGCATTATTGTGTGCTTCGACCTCTGATAGACTTCCAGGCGACCGAAGGGCTACACGAATACTTAATCGCGGACATTACGGGGAAGTGCCGTGTTGTCCAGACGCACTATCGACTCTTGCTCTATATTTGATGCGTGTGGCGCCGGTGGGGGAATCCACCCCCTATTTCCCTCTTGTTCCCCCCGAATTAATGAACCAAGTCCACCCCTATTAGCCTGTACTTACTTCAGACTTTAATCTTCTAGCCGACCCTTACTACTGGGATTTTTGTTTTTCTCCAGCAATTATTTAGGTTCAAACAAGTTTTTTTTTCTTTCTATTAAGATTATTGAAATAATGTTTTGTTGATACTCCAGGCGCCTAGTAAAAAAACTAACATCATCGCTTTTGGTTTTGAATACAATATTTTATGAAATACACATATTTTTTGATTTATGAAAAATATTTTTAAATAACCTAAAAACAAATACAAAAATTAAAAACTAAATAATATTAGAAAAACATTTCTTCATTTGCCAATTTAGGTAAATTACCCAAAGTAAGGGCTTAGCGAAGATAATACATCATGAAGAATACTCATTGGTAGATTCACCAAAAGCCACTATCAACATTTCAAAAACTTCGCTGAACTTGATTTCATTTTTTTGACAAATTTTTATAAAAATTCTTTGATCCATTTTTTTTTTAACTAAAAATCGCCGAGAACACCATAACATGTATAACCTTCGCTAAAAAAGTAAATATTGAAAACAGCTGCAAATCTCAACGAATTTCAGAGAAATGTATACCAACATAATAAAAAAAAAAATTTACCATCGGAAATTATAAAATTCTCGTTACGTTTTGATCAAATCTCATATATCCGATTGTTCCTTTTCCATTGTTTACTTAATTTACGTGAGGTACACTTCCATATCTGCTGCGTTTATCCTCTTCTTTTTTCTTCTAGATCCTGGTGGTCTTTCCATTGTGGCACTGTATAGCAACATAACGGAAGTTTAAAAATATATTATTAATGATACATCTCACATTTTGTAGGCTAATTAGAGGACATTGGCTTTGGTATGTTGAACCGACACCAGACCAGTTGGCCGATTGTGGATCATAATGATGAATGTCATCATCACAGAACTGTCTGTTTGTTAATCATAACGATTATCGAATGTGATCGGTTCCGACAGCGAGCATATCAACGTGAGTTATCACTGACGCGAGAGATACCCTTGAATTGAATTCTCCTGATTGAATAGCACCAATAACCAGCACTCGGTCTACCTAATAATGTTCTGATGGGAGTGAGATGTTGGAAAGACAGTGTACGATCATTACCTCCAGGAGACTGAATAAACAAATTTTATTTTTAAAAAACTTTCTATCTTTCATGTTTTCGCCGAACCCGAAGGGAGAGGCTTTACCATCAAACAGGTCCTGGGCAGTCCTTTTTCTTTGATTTGAATATTCGATAGGTACCTTGAAAATTATTCTCTCTCTCTCTGAAATTTTGAATCGATATTCCCTACCACTTCGAAATTGGCTAATTATGTGTCGGTCGATACGCAGAAAGGATAAAAAGTTCCTTGGATAAGGTTCTTTTAAAACCGTCCAATGCCAACCTCTTCTCCACTCAGACAGACGCTTCCTAACTTTGTATCTTTGTAATCATTTTTACTATAATTGTAATCGTATTTTTTAAATTATTATTATTATTTATCTTACAGAGGATTTTAATTTACAATGTCAATATTTGATACGTCAACACAAAAATAATGGAAAGATATTCCAAAAAATACAGTTAACAAAGAACTTTTGCAGTTATTGTTTTTGTTTTCACGCAATTTTATGGAAACAACTTAAACTGAAAGATAAATTTGACGTCATTTCAATTGGCGCCACAATCAGTAATTAAACCATAATAATAATTTATCTGTTTTCAATTAGTTTAAAAAGCGATTCTTCGCTTCGTGGACAAATGTTGTAAAATAACAATAGAAAGCAAGAGAACGATTTACACAACGGTCACCAACCTACTTGGTCCTACGAAATATTCTTTGTATCCACCCCCAGCAATCCAGAACCCTCCACAAGATCCCATTCAGTCAAGATCTAGCCACATCCCGCTATATGAACTTCTATTCCCGCCTCAAGGGGTGTCTTGATCCGGTTGCTAATGTTCTATACGCCAGGGCGACGTCTAAGGCTTAGGAGGCCTCCAAACCATTTAACATTTGGTTACAATTGGGTTTGGCTTAGGAGCTTTCTTTCTCAAAACGTAACAAAACTGTATAAACTAAAGTCCTAATCCCTGCTTAAAGTACTAATATATTGGTGGCAATCATTTCAATAAAAAAAAAAAAAAATCCTCAACTGCCGAGACGGTTGCACAAACCGGGGTACAAACATTCCTAGCATTTGTTTCACAATTATTTATTAAGTATTTAAAAACTTACTTGGAATATCTATCGGTATTGTTTCCTCACTTTCTTACGCAATTTAAAATGCAATATATATTTTCGTAATTGGTTTAGTACTGTTTGTAGATATAATAATAAAACATTTGTTGTTATAAACTCATTCTAATGTATAGTACAGTCCATGGTAATAAATAAATCGTGGAGAGACAATACCTTTATTTTATTATATTTCATAATTAATATAATTAGAGTTTATAAATCAAATGAATATGTATCCCTACAGCCAACAAGCTAAATTAGCAGGAGCTGTAATTACCGCATAAGCTCTTTATGGAGTTGACTGCCTACTTCGCTTGGTGGGTTGTTAAAAGCATTAATTAAAAAAATAAAACCACTCCATTCAATGCTGCTTACAAAACGAGAGAAAAAAAACTTTTGTATTTGGTGCTTATACTGCAGACTGGCTTGGTTTACACTGCTAGAACAAAGAGGCAGCTGTGAAGTGGTGCTAACAAGCCGCCCTCCTCGCACTATTGTTTGTGCCCAAAGTCCTTCTCTCTTGTTTCCAGTCACCATAGTGACTTCAGCCTTAGTCATTTTTAATCATGTCGAAATATAGGTGTTAAGACATCTCTTTCGTCCGATTATTGCCTCAAATTAAATCATTGCTCTCAAATGCTATTAGAATCCATCAAGTTCGCAGATTCTACGCCTTGAATTAGATACTTGAAGCGAGAACAACTCAGACAGCTCAGAAATATTTCAGGGCCAAGAATCATATTTTTTACTAAATTTAAAATTGTAGCGACTGATTTCATCCCCCGCCCTTTACGCTGATCTCGACATCCCGTTCAGTCAGGATCTAGCCACGTCCTGCTACATGAACTTCTATTCCCGCCTCCCTGTGAATCTTGATCCGTATGCTAATGTTATACTCCCATCTTATCTCCGGCAAGTCAGAGCGAAACCTAAGGCTTAGGTGGCCTCGCGACCTCCAAACCATTTAAAATTTGATTACATTTGGTGACATGGTTACAATTGAACTTGAAAGTGAATTGGCTTTGGGTAATCAGATTTTTGTCAGGTAACAAAACCTTATAAACTGAAGTATACGGTAGTATACTATATATTTGTATAGTTTTTTTTGTATATCTGGATTGTTTGATTTCATCCCAAAACTCTACTTTCTTAGTGCCCTTCTTATATTAGACTGCTAATAGGTAATAGACGAAAAGCGCGAAAACCTTTCTGTAGAACAAGACTTTGGACTGACAAAGCAGACTTATTACCTAAACAACGCACTAAAGACCGAAATTCCGTTACACCAAGCTCAGACCTGTACTAATTACCTACCTTCAATTAACACAAACAACGGAAGTGCATTTAGTAAAGCTTCCGTCTACGACACCACAGACGAACAAAACGATTTGCAGACCACTAGTCCTTCATTTCCAAACCTCACAGACACCCAGCCATACCTCAATTTTCAACTAAAATTTGACATTCTATGACTCTCCTCACCGCCCCACCAAAAGCATTTACACCTACAGAAATCCTGAATGAAATTAAACGCGTGTGAAAACGTAGCTGTCCTGGATACGTTCTCATAACTTGTCAAATTTCACGTATATGCCACAAAAAGCACATGTATTTCTCACCACTCTTTTCAATACAGTTTTACTCACAATTCGGTAAAGTGGACGTAATTATTGTTATGCTTCTTAAACTAAACCAAACAAACCTTCTTAAACACAAATCAACGTAACAATGTAACTACACATAACACATCGGTCGTGAACTCGTGTTTCCCCCGGTATCAATCGGCAATCCATTTATAACGCAGACTGGCACAGTTAAATATCTCGGAGGTAAACTGGACAAACAATTGATTGATTGACATGGAACCTCGCACAATACCTAAGTGATAAACACTTAATAATAAATAACCTCAAGCTACTTTACACTTACTTAACAGATGGTCAAAAATTGATGACACGCACTTGCTTTGTGTAGCACATGTGCAGCTCAGGCGCCAGAAAATTCCTCATCATGACAATAAAGAGATTCCAAAATAAAGAACTAATGATTACACTACCACAGTAAGTAACCACAAATAAAATACCTTCTGTCTCTCACAGCTTTCTACCCGAACGTTTTTGAGGGACTATGCCGTCATTCTCAAGGGTTCGAGCTGATGGTCAAAGGGGTCAGAGCCAAGCCAGCAAGTGCTGTAGTTACCATTCATACCTACAGCCGACAAGCTGAATTAGCTGATGCTGTAATTTCCACATAAGCTCTTTATGGAGTTGAGTGCCTACTTCGTTTGGTGGGCAGATAAAATCATTAATTAAAAAATAATCATTAATCAATAAATATAACAAAGAGGCTGTGTGTTATAGTCACCATCAGAATGACTGTCGAGAACGTTCTGTTATAAATCAATAAAGCTGTGGAGAGACAGAAGGTGATTTATTTCTTATGTTACACGCTGTAGAGCTACCAACAAATTCCTTACATACACACTGACATAAATAAATCATACAGACGGTTTCTGGCCATTTGAACACTGACCACACTTGACGGACCTCATAATACTCCACGACGACTTGACAGAAGTCGGGTCAGGGATCTGTTAAGATAACCTGACAATCCTAAATACAATTATGGCAAGGTATCACTGGATGCCTTATACTTTCATGCCGTCGTGTCATTCCAATTTTATTGCGCCTTTCACATTCGCTGGTAATGATTTAATTCATAAAAAAAACTTTCAAATTGGCCCAGAATTGTGTTCTTTCTCTTGACTATTAATAGTTTTGAGGTTTTTTTTCTTAATTGTGAGTTGGTACCGTGACGAATGTTCAACGGCGCTTATTTTTGTTTTAAACCTTTTTCTTTTCCGTCTGATCTGAATGTTTGTGTAACCGTATCGCCTCTCGACTTCTGGTAATAACGGTACTGTGGTTTTATGAAAATAGTTTGAGCTAACGGAAAGGCTCATTGCATAGTTCCTAGTTCTTCAGGCATACTTATCGGTATTTTCTTCCACGCCTTTTTTATCGCTGAAATAATCAATCTTCTAAGTGGCTTCCACAAATTTCATTGCATACTTAATTTCAATACCGAAAAAGTACTTTCTTTCAAATGTACTAAATAGTTTTTTTTATTATAAATTATGCTTAAAACAGTTCAATAATGAACAATTTTTTATATTGACTTTGAACACTTCTTTGAATTGTAATCACAAATAATCATTTAAACCAACACTACAACCGTGTTCGTAAATTTAACTCATACCTAATTTGCGCTTTCGTCGTCGAACAAAATGCTTTTGTAGAAGTATGAAATTTCTCATCTGCTACCTCAAACTAAAGGAAACCCCAACAGAACTAACTAACATTGTGATAGATTCTTTCACAGGCCGCGATTGACCAGTGCTATGATATTTTGGCCTGTAGTTCCCCCTGATGCTATAATAATGCTTAAAAACAAAAACAACCCCAAGAAGAATAATGAAGGGTCGTTACGATTTTTTTTTTTTTTTTTTTTAATTAGGAGTACTATCACTTTGTAATATTTCAGATGTAAACAAGCTGTTCGAGTGGTTAGTTTCAAATACTATTCATACCTAAGTAAGGGGCCAGAAAAAAAAAAAATAAAAAAAATGGTAGCGTTGCTGCGGATAAAAATTACTCGAGCACAGTGCTGCTAATTTTCCGAGGGGTCGGTTTTAATTAGAACCTAACATAGTTAGCTTTATCCCATTCCCAGATTCGCTCCCGTCCTGCTGTAGGGAGAGGTTCAACCGGAGGGAGTTCACTAATTTAAAAAAAAAAATCTTGAATCAAACTTATATGTTTATACGTTTCATATTATTAAAATAAGTCTGCCCATTATCTGATTTGAGTGGGTGTATTTTTTTTTTTTGACATTTCTTACATTTTTTTTCTATTGTTTATTTTACTCGTCTTACAAATGCTCAGCGCTTGTTGCATTATTAAATTTAAACAATAAAACGTCTTTTCACACTCTGGGACCACCATGTGGAAAGGTGAACGTTTTATCTTTTAATCAAACCCCTTCTACAACCGGCACTAATCATTTAATTTAAATAATAATTACTTAAAAAGTGCTAGTAATAAAAAATTCAGGTCAAATGTGATGCTATTAATTATGAAGGGTTTCGTTGCGGTTGTGAAACGATTTGAATGACGTTTTTAATAGCTTTTTTTAATTATTCTTCATAGAATTGCAATGATCCAGTGACCTACTTATGTACCATAGTTTCCACTAATGTACTTCCTTAGTTTTTCTTTCCTTTCTACCAGCATTTAGTTGTACATCACACAATGTTTTTATTCATATCCGTATAAATTTAGTTCAACTGTGTACAATTATAATGTGTATTTTCCTAAAAATTGTCCTCTTAAAAAAAATCCTGGGTTGAATTTTAAGTAGCAAACACTGTGTCAAATGACATTTCCATTGACTTTTTTTTCATTTATAGTTAATACGAATTAAACGTTGTTAATAAATATGTCTTTTATGTGATAGATACTCTTCTCAGAATTATTTTGTGAATGCCACCTAATTATTGATGCTTACTCGTGTTTTATACAGAAGGATGTATTTTTCATTTCTTTCCAATATCAAATAGGGACTACCAAAAGCAGGATAATATGGACAAACACAAGGGGGAGAGGGTTGTTTTTATGATTTTGAATAAAATATCTAGCTAATCATATTAATAGATAGGGGTCCAACGAAGTAACTGGCAAAGACCATGACGACTGTAACGTAATGCGGGATTGTCTATATGTGCCGCCCGCCCGCCTTCTCGGCGTTTTAAATGCTCAAAGAATATTGATATTTGTTAAGTTATTTCAGCTTTGGATAACACTATGACCCCACCACCCCTCCCGCATTGATAGCAACAGACTGTCGGGGAAAAAATAGGTTAAGAATTAGTATGTAAGTCAGTTTTAAGGTTGATCAAAAAGGTGAGCCCCATCACCTTTATTAGTCAGTTTAGTCCAGTCACGTATAATGTATATCATTATACTTGTTTATTCATCATATAATTTTTATAATATAACAAAACCTGTATATAATATAGCGATGCTACAGGAAACACAAAAGTAATTTGTAAATAGATTCGCCTGAGAATCTATAATTATATATAATTATCTGTAAATTTAAAGAGGCTATGAATAAAAAAAAAAATTTGAAAATGCGTTTATCTTATTTTTGAATTTTATGACTTATTTAAAGCAACAATTCGTCAACAACAAATAGTCATTTCGTTCAAATAAGTGAATCACAATAAAAAATTTCTATTTTGTTTTAACTTTTATTTTAAAGAACAGTTGATCGTCGCAACAATGTACGAAACAGTCTTAGCTGTATCTGAGGGTGGCCCTATTGCACACAATAATTGCACATTCCGCTATAAATTCAAAGTAACATTGTTTTGGCCAATATATTTAACTCTATTTTCTTCTCAGATTAAACTGGTGTGTTCTCATTGTTTCCTTAACATTTCACATCGGATCCTTACAATAACATATATAATGATTCCTTCATTTAAAATGGCCTTGAAATTCTCACTTATGTTTCTAATAGTAGTTGCTAGAGCTTATTAGATAATACTTTGCAAGGCTTGGCCTGGGGCTTCTAAGAAACAGCTAGAGCGGATGTGGGTTAGAGACGGATCGAACGGCAGACGCTGCAGGTTGCCTCCCTGGGTCAAGGCTGCATGTGCAGTCCCATGTTTTACACCTTATGCGGAGCTTGTACGATCAATATATGGCACGTGTATGTTGAAGTGGTTTCACTAACCATTCATGATACGAATGTTCTGGATTCCAACCCCCTAATTGGACACTGAATTCGATTTAAGTTCGGTAAACAATAATTGGGTGTTTCATAATAGAATTGGCCTTTGTAATTATGAACTAATAATGTTATTCGTTTTTTTCCAGGTAGACATATCTATTATATTTATCCCTCTTTGTTATTCTTCGGATAATGTCCCAGAAAAAAGTCTTTCTAACGTGCATAGGAATACATGACATATTTTCCGAGCACGAATGGAGTGGCTCTACTTACTCACTCAAATTCGAGTCTATCGCATACATCGTGGAGTCACAACTGTAACACGCATGATTTTGAGAAAATGCTGATCAAATATTGGTTCTTTTAACTTATTTGGTACTAAAATCATTTTATCAAATTAAGTCCACTGGCGTTTTTTGCTAATTATGAGCCGGTATTTGCTCTCCTATGCTTATGTTCTGATGTTATCCTCAGGTTTTTTCACCTGTACGAAGTAGTAGTAGCCTAGAGTAATTAAAAAACCGTGATATTAAAAAACTTTAAAACTTTAGTGGACCGTCGATGTCTGGTCTCGGGGTGTCCTGCTTCAGGCCCCTCGAAGGCTTTCAAAAAACTAAATAAATAAAGATATGACTTAATGGTGTCACCAGATGACATATATCCTTTTTGTGATCAAGACAAGCTGAAAATTTTTTTTCATCCTTTTTAGCCCGGAGATATGTTGTATGTTGTTAGATGACATCCATACGTATACATTCATATGTATGTTCTAAGAAAGCAGCCGTAAAAAGTATTCAATCTATCAGAAATTTTAAAGGTGTATTCCGGTACACCTTGAAGTTACTGATTAGTTTTAGTTAAAATTCCAATCACAAAAAGAAGATATTAAAAATAAATGTAGCCGCTTCGCTAGCATTAATATTTACATACCAGCAACAAAACCCTTCATAACGATCTTAATTTACCTCCTATATTATATAAGGATATAATATATATCCTTGAACTCATCCCTTTTAAGTTCATGAAATTCCATAGTAACTTATCCAACCACCCTACAGTCATTACACCATTAAATCAGTTGCACTGACTTCACACTTCACCACTCATCCCTATAATCATCCTCGGAGACTAAAACGGCATTGGTCTCGTGACCTGCTGTAAATACGTGACAGTGGGAGTTCTGGGTATGGCCGGTTACTCCAATAATGTCCTGAGCGTATGTTGCTCTCGCGCTCTTCGTCAGCCTCCACTGGCTGGCATCCGGTGACGCGGCTGACGGAGGAGCGTGGTGACAACCCAAGACTGTTTCCTCTTTAGCATGCGAGGTAGGGGACAACCACGTGGATTTGGGAGGTCTGGGCTGTTTGTAAATACTGTATGAATGAACAAGTGAATGAAAATTGTAAATATGGTATGACATTTACCACAATTACGTATTGGCTAATAAGGCAGATTGTAATTTTATCACAATAAAATATTTACATACAAGACGCATTTAAAGTTCTGATTTGTTTTTTTTAATAATAAAGAACAAAAATAAACGAACTTTCATAACTTCCCTTTTATCAGAAACATACAAACTTTTAGTGGACATATTGAGCCTAAGTGTGGTGTACCAAAGGCACTAACATCGAAACTACACAGATGTTTCAATCAAAACTCAAATGCTATACAATCAGTGTTTATGTGATTATCTGGAATTTCAATGCCTTCATGAGTCTTTCATCATTTCTCCTTCATTACTTTGCAACCTACTGATGAACATTAATGACATTAACGCTGATCGAGTAAGGCTCACTTAAGTCTTATCAAAGCAGCAATATTTTACTTACCCTTCAGCTGGCCTGAAAACTCCTTACGTTCACGACTGGATTAGAACATTTTACAGAAACTTTCTCGACAAACTTGCGCGAACATCCAAATCCAACGATACAAAGACTTTCTACACCTGACTTACCTGGTAACATTCAACGACTGAGAAGAAGTTGGGATAGTGATCTTCCAATATATATAGAGGTATATCACTGCATCTAAGCTTCATGTCAGACATGCCATTTTATCACATTTACAGCACATTCACCGATTGTGACGCCAGTCATCATAGTGAATCATCACGGTTAAAAGGTACATTCAATGAATTTGAGAGCCAATAATTGATGGTATATACCATCATCTGGTACGATTTTTATAGGTATTTTTTTCGGAGGAGGAAAATAATGTGAAAAAGACACCCATGGATTTTTCCTTTTTAAATATTCTACATTTCTCCGAACAGTAAAAACTGTTTTCCGAATATTGATGAGTTTTTAGTATTTGCCCTGCCGAAGAATCCTTTCTTGCCCGGTATTTTTGCCAGTTCGGAAGGGCGAAGGTAGCTTCAAAGGTCGTTGGCAAAAGGGCAGAGAGCCACATTATATTTAATAAAGTTCAAACCAGCACCTCAATCACATCAGGCCCTTTGGCGCATCTCTCCCTACAGACACTCGGCTTGCATGAAGCTCTAAAATCAAGAATAAATACTAAAAATAAACTCGATATTTAGAAGCCTGTACCTTACCAATAGGCAATCAGGTTTAGAACTCGATGAGCACTTACAATTAGTTCTTTAAAATCGCTGTTTAAGGACAACGGTAAACTTAACTACTGCACTAAATATATTTTTATTTTATCAAAAATGTCCCCACTCATCAGGCCAGGCAAAATATGAGTCTAGAAAAAGATAACTTATATATTTTATGTAAGCTAACTCAACCTACAGATTGTGCTATTCGAATAGAATCGAGACGTGGAGTCTGGAAATTTCAATAATTCATGCTGACTCTAGCCTGTGAGTGATAGTGCTGAAACATCATGCTGTAAGTGGAACATTTCAGAAATTGGAATAACTACCGTTCATAATTTATTTCCATCCGAGTGAATGGCACTAGTTAAAATTCATTACCGAAGCACATAGCAAATTCGTTTCGCAAGGGGTAAAACTGTGAAAGAAGAAAGTCCGCGTTGAGGATTACGGGATAGAAGTGAGTAAATGCCTTTGTTGGATGAATGAGAATACTATTTGTACGGTTTGAATGTTAATTTTGGTCAAGGAAAAAAAAATTGTAGATTGTAGAAGGAAACTCATTCTTCATTGAACGGGTTGTAAACATATAGGGATTCCCATTAAACATTTACAATGTTCGGGCGGAAAATATATTGTAAATAACTTCCTATTAGTCTTTCCACAAATTATTTATTATTCACGGGTCCTTTCACCAGCCAATGCTGCCAGTGTTCTTAAATTAAAGGCTTGTGAAAGACAAAATAGGACGTTATTTAGGTAATCTCAACCGAAAACCAGCAACTAAGTTATAAGAAAATATTTTATTTTAAACAAAACTATTCATGGCTCTTTGTAATATTTATTACATTGCTAAGCCCAAAGAGTGTGATGTTCCAATCAATGTTAAAGCCATATATCTATCAGTTATGTCCAAAAAAATAATTCAATCTTTCTAAACTTTTAAATTTCTATTAAAAAAACAAATGTCCATTGCTGCCGTCACGAAATTAGAAGCTTGAGGCCTGCAATACATGGCAAGCTCAGTTGCCGCTCTGTCCACTACTTCTCTTCTATCCACGTGCTCCCTTTACTTCGATAATGTCAATCATTAAGCAATAAGCAAAGTAGTGATTAGTCCCCCGCCCGCCCGTATGTGGCAACACCGCGGCAATAAACCCCTTCATTCCAAGCGCCTAATTTCATGACGGTGACTACTGGTGGTAGTTAAGATAGTGTCCACCTTATAAGTTCTTAACATTTAATTGACTTCCCTAGTGCTAGGATTAACTCAACCATTTCTTTTTTTAATTTTAATTATCAAAATTAGTGCTTGATAGAAATAATAAATAAAAATCTTATGTTTTCAAAACTAGCTGGACGTGGAAAAAATCGTTTTTATATTTTCTCTTGTTTTAGACTACAAATCTGTTTTGGAGAAATTCCTTCTCTATTTTTATCTTCATGTCTCATTAAAATCTAATTTTGTCTAACGCGTCCATTTTATCATCTGCGTGCGTTGCGTACGGCCTACAAAATTAAAAAGAAAAAGTTAATAAATGTACACCTCTCTCTCACTCTCTCTCTCTCTCTCCCTCTCTCTCTCTCTCTCTCTCTCTCTCTCTCTCTCTCTCTCTCTCTCTCTCTCTCTCTCTCTCTCTCTCTCTCTCTCTCTCTCTCTCTCTGTTCTACCCACAATTTATTTAGTACTATGGCAAGAGCATATTATGTAATTAAAATGATGATACAGATCTGTAACGAGTAACATCTGACTGCGTTACAATAGGATTTTTCTTTTAATGAATTTTTATTTTTGTGTCCTATTATAACATATTAATTATAAGGTACCTGACAATAGCGCTATAGCCGCATAAAGCGCTTGTATCAGTATAAGATAAATTGTGGGTAGGCCAGAGTTATTGACATGAATTGAACACAACCTGACTTTCCAACCAACGTAATTGTTCTCGTGGTAGAAAAAGGTACCGATTTCAAAACGGCGCTCCGATGATTAAGTAACCCTTCGAAATAACACTGTTCCGCGGAAATCAGTTAATTGAAAATATGTCAATCAGGCCACAGAGGATTCTGGGACAGGTGAGTCTGTGCGGCCGGGCGCCTGACTATACAGAACAGATGGCCAGGTCGATAGCCCGTGGAAGTGCACACTGTGCATTAATTAATTTTTTTTTCTCCACTTTTTACATTTCTCAACCGCGGACTCATCAAAAATTGCATGTCTAGGTTTTTTCTTGAAATCCTCCTCTCAATTCATTATTGGTAACTCGAGCTAAGTGTCACCTAGTAATTATTATTTAGTTACCAGAAACCTTAGTGTTTTTATCATCGGGTCTTGGATGGGTTTTTGTATTAGACTGTATTTATTATTTATATATATAAAAATATTCTTCTGTATTTTGTAAGCTGCGCTTGATATGTACTATTATGTATTATTAGTCAACGAAAAACTTATATAAATTATAAAAACAACAAACAAATTATATAGACATTATTGTTATTTTAGTAATTGAAGTATCTGCCGAGTATTTATTAATAATTACTAGTTGTGTTGTATTTATGTCTTTAGTTTAATTATCACTAAAAAAAAAACATCGACAAACCCGCGGGATTTGAGCCCTAATTAGTTATTAGATTTTCATTTTTTATATTTGTATGTATATTTTATCAGTAAAAAAAAAGACTATTAAACTTTTGTCAGTGGCTACCCTATCTCATATTAAAATAATAGTCATAAATTTGTTTGAAATGTATCTAATTAAATTGTTTGTGTTTCAGTTTACCGCTTGGGTAGACGCGGTGATATTCGTATTCTCCCTGGAAAACGAGGCCAGCTTCAACGCAATATACACTTACTACACCCAAATGGCTCACTACCGGAACAGTGCTGAAATTCCTCTCATATTGGTCGGAACGCAAGGTATGTCACTTTAATTCTAATCTTTGTTAAACAACAAACGGGGGGGGGGGAGGTCTCTTCCAGTAACAGAGCACTTAATAAAGATCTTATTATACCTTACATCCTTGATCTCATCTCTTCAAAGTTCACTAAATTTCATCAAAACTATCCACACAGTAATTATCATATAATCCTCATACATCACCTATGACATTCCTCTAAGTTTAAAGTTGCATTGGATGGCCTGCTGTGAATTCAGTGGGCGTACTGGCAATGGTCTGTTTCTCCAATCGTGTACTGAGCGTCAGTGGCTCTCACACACTTGCCTCCACTTGGCGTATCCTGTGATGTGGCTGATGGGTGAGCGTGGGGGATGTCCAGAACTTCCATTTGCTTGATGCTTAAACTATATTATGATGCAATGGTGGTGGCAGGCCGATCTTCAAAGGGTTTAAAGGAAAAGTCACTAGTTGGTGTCTACTAAAAAAATTCGTGTAGTTATCGCACAAGCGTTTTCGGCAGCTCTCACTGCCATTATCAAGTTCTAAAAAAAATGCTATTTATGTTTTTATTACAGTTATTATATTTTAATATTTATTTTTGTTCTGATCCTACATAGTTATAATTTTTTTTTTAAAAAACGTTTAAACCTTTCATGTATACACTATTCATGCATATAGGGCCATATATGTGGTGCTAGGGTAAAAGGGGGTAAGTACGTTTTGCACTACCTTCGGAAGTACAAAAAAAGAAACTTCAAGTAATTTCATAAATCAGGTTTTTATTTTATAATATTTTATACCTACTATGAAGTTTTTCTTTTGTGTTTTCCGAAACTAGCAAAGAAGTTACTTATCTCGTTTTACCCTAGAATCACTGATTTATGCTTTTAACCTGTAAAAGTTTATTCGAACCGAACGCTCTCGTACCTCGTACTACCTCTTGACGACTCAAAACTCTCTCTAACATAAATAAGGTAAATTAAGCCACGTAGTAGTAGAGGCCAACGTACTAAATTCTTTTGAACATAGTGTGTAACAAAATACAAAGTATTTAATTAAAGTGAACATTTTAAAATAGCCATGTTCACCATTTGAATACACTGTATTTAAAATTCTAGTCGACTGTGCTGCTTCTCGCAATCACGGTATGACATAAATGGATCAGCTGTCTTACTTTTCCCGAATAAACACGCAATGTGAGCCCCATCACCTTGTAGAGTCTTGTCAATGAAGCCAAGTACATTGTGTACCATTGTACTTATATTGGTTATATAACTTTTATACCGATTCAGACCTTGTATAGAGTGTACCGATGGTACAGGACATTTAAAATGTAATATGTAAATAGACTCCCTTAAGAATTACTATAGTAAATAAAAAATTTTGACATTTTTTAAGGGGATTGGGAAAAAAACCGCATTCTTTGCTTTTTATTGTTTAAACAATTTGTTTTTAAACCTTAAGTGGCCTTTTGTTGGAAATTGTATCCTAATATGTTTCTACTTTTGTTTTAAGTGCTTGTACCCACAGTCATCAGTCATTTTTTAGCACATGATAATCTGGCCGAAAGCGTTTGTGCGTTAGAACACATTTAATTCGTCGGTAGACGAATAAGTTACTCGTCTTTACAATCCTTTATTTGTATTAAATTATTACCGTATGGATGACAGGGAAAAAAAAGTGATCCTTTTCAGTGAGTGTTATAAGCCAGATGAGTTAAGGTGGTTTAGGGTAGATTTAGGCAGCAGAAGGTCGAGCGAGCATGGCTTGGAAATTACCATTGTATTGGCTTTTGGACACGTGAGTTAGTGGCCGCGCAATTAGCTGTGTCTATTAGCTGCGCTCAGCACCGCCAATGTCAACGTCATTTCCCAGTAAATGGGCAATAGATTTTCCGCTTTAAAATAGCAGCTTCCATCAATTATTATCATTGAACACCATTTTAGCAGGTCCTATTTGATAGGAAAAAATTGAAAATATAGCCATCTTGATAAAACACGATTAATTGTTATTAATTAATTGTTTGTTTAAAAGGGGATAAGTACTTTTTTTACCGCCATCGGAAAACACAAAAAAAATAATTTCACAAATCAGGTTTTTTTTTATTTTATGACACTTCATACGAAGTATGGGGTTTTCTCTTTTGTGTTTTCCGAAAGCAGCAAGAAACGTGCTTATCCCCTTTTACCCTTGTACCACAGATTTATGCTTTTTAGTCTGTGAAGGTGTGCTCTATGTACTTCGTACTATGATTTTGAGTTGGGATTTAAATAAAAGACATTGATTTCTTTTGAGTATTTGCCGGTGTGGGTTGAACCTTGATAATTGATTAAAACAACTTTTTTCCGGCCCCAGTTTTTTTTTAATTATATTTATAGTATTCTCCTGGGGGAAACGGTTGTTGAAGTTGTATATTTCTAAGCGCCTGAAGATGTTGGCTTAAGCCATCGAAAGCGCTTGGAGTATTATAAATAAAATATGTGGGCGGACAAAAGTTGTTTAATCAAAAAGCATTGGATTGTTGGCTAAAATGATGTAATATTTGTGGGTGATGATAACTTCCGGTTTACCTCCAGCAGCTGAGTACCTGATCCGACAGAAAATAAAATTTTACGGCAATATTATAAACATGAATATCCCATTATTTAACGCCCTTCAACCCCATCCAAGACCTACTTCATGTAATTCAAAAACGAACAACAAACATTTTGCAATTGCAATGATCCAATAACAAATGGAGACTCTTATTTACTGTTCTTAGCTTCTTTATTATTGTCTGATTACAAAAATGAAAAATAAAGATTATTTTTAAATTTAATTGAGCTATTTAATTATCGTAGTTTTAAAGCCGTCAGGTCTTCAAGTAGAACCTTCATGTGAAATACCCTGTCACTTACTCAAAAATGGGTCTTACGGCCGGTACAGAACGGTAAAAAAAAATCGGTACAGAAATAACATACACATAAACGGAAACATAAGGGTTCTGTTTATAATGACCAGCTGTTTAAGTGTTTGTGAATATGATTTCTTCAAGGTTTTTTGCTTGTATGTTATATGAAGGCGGATATCGTCAGCAAAGGAAAGGTTTTTGAAAAGGTGACTCCATTTCATTTCCAAATAAGGATTCCTCTTTTTCTTTCTTCTGTCACTTTTCTCAAACCCAGGACTGTTAAAAACAATATCGGAGGCAGTATTCTGCTTGATTGTCTCTCAACCCTATTGGAATTGATTCGTAAAGCTTTCCTCTTTGAGATCATGGCAGACGAATTTCTTGTGCTTGCTTTTCATTAAGTATAGAATCTTCGAGGGAACTCGGTAGATCTTGGCTACCTCCTTAAGTACCTGAAGGCTACTTTGAAAACTACGAAGGTGATGAAAATGAAATTCCAATCTATAATCCTCAAGATCTTGTATCAAAATTTGAAGTTATCCCTTTATATTCTCCGTCTGTTTTTCTTTCGTAGTTCGCTGTATTTTCTAAAACAGTGGAAGGTTATCCACGACCCGATTCGTAGTCTCGACGCTTACCATTATCACCAGAAGATGACGCAAAGAAGAACCAAACCTACCAACAACCCAGTAATGAGAACCACTAATGAAAAATAAATAACAAGGAATACTTTCTCATTCATTAAAATTGATTGATTGGCCCTGGCAACGAGCTGTAAGTTTTGGCTGCTCCGACCAAGCCGACAAAGGCTGGTGATCCCATTAATGATTAATAATCGAAGGTAGCTCGCAACCTGCCCTGTACAATTGTCCTATAGAGACTGTCCATTGTTGGCATTTGAAAGGACCGGCTGAAACAACAATGTCCTCTCAAAGGGTCAATGATCCTAGTCACTCATGCTCTAACCAGCTTCGGAAGTAAGTACCTTCAAAAAGTAATATGAAGAGTGTGGGTTTGAAACTCTCTTCCTACATATAATTATGTGATTATTTTAGTTGTACGTATTAATTTTAATTTAGAGTGTCTCTGGGGTCTGGACACTATATGTATTGAGCCCAGTAACATAAATCAAAATGAAGAACAACAATATTTCGCCTTCCGGCAGGAATAATGGGACAACTCAAATTTGTTCTAATTATATTCTTAATTCTACTGTCAAGTTCTCTTCAACATTTATTTTGACTTATATGTAAACGTTCAAATCATTTCCAGCCCAAAAATTGATTAGTCATTCAAATTTACAAATATTTCGATTGAGGTGTCCTCAAAACGACTATTTTTCAGTTGTTCTATTATTCCTGCCGGAAGGTGATTTATAGTAGCAAGCCGGTAGTCACCGTTATCCACCAATGTTACGTTTTTTAAAAAAAATAAATCATTTTTATATTATGCTAAATAATAATTAGCTTACTTTATTATAAGATGTGTTCGCAAAATGTCCGAAGCATGATGAGCTTTTTCTTTCACCTGGTGACATCGTATCTGATTTCTACGGACAAAATCAGCAAAAGTTGATGTTCGGTTAAAACATGGTGAGACTGGGAAAATGTCAAAAATCCATGATGAACTCTACGGCCATACAAAATTAATTTAATGGTCATAGAAACACATTACCCCCCCCCCCCCCCCAAAAAAATATTTATTCAAAGCAAAGTTTCTTGAAATGCCAGGTCCCTGGTGTTATTCTGAAAAAGGCGTTTCTGGAATTCAGCTAGAAAGCGTTAGAGCTTGTTTTCTCCAAGCGTAAATTTCCCCGATATGCAAGCGAAATAATGAAACGTACCTAACCTTAAGGCCATTTTATCTCTTCATTGCGTACTTCATCTTTTTGTCGCCAGAGGGAACACAGCTTAAGCAATGGATGTCCTAATTAAATTACATTACGTACATTGCGTGTTACTGCAAATGTATTTTGTGTAATCTCTTATGTCAAATGTCTTTTTGTAATGTTTGTTCACAATTTAACAAAAACAGGATCACATGCCATCAAATAGAATATGCACTGCCGCATTGCTGTTAGTCGAAGCAGTAAATCCAATTACAAACTGATATAATATCTTGAACAGTTTGCTGTTATATAAGTTTCCTCCTTCTATAACACTCGTACGATTTGCCCAGTGGTGACAATTACAATACAACTTTGCTGTTAGTTGTATCTTAGTGGTACTTTTGGAGAGCTGATGAATTTTTGTCCCTTTTCTCGAATTATTATTTTTGAATGGCTTTTGTTTTTTAATTGGGGTCCCCGTGTACTCCAAATTAGGACTGAAGGAAGACGAGATATCTTATAGGAAGCCACCTGCTTCCATGAATTAGAAATTCAATAAATTCATTATCCATTCAGGGAGTGGTCACCAATTTTCCTGGTGGTCCGTTTTCAAAACATTGTCAAACTTTCACAGTCCGCATTAAGTCGGCGCAGCGGATTCTCAACCGCTAAAGTGGTCATCTTGTGCCGAGATATTTACTAGTTCTTAATGAAGTTCATTTTGAGATTGATGCTTCACACACGTAACTTGAGTCAAACTTTATGGCTAAAGTTTTTAGTTCTGGATACTTTTTTTCACGCCCATTTATAATCCAAAATTGGTCATTCCCAAGAGTTTTTGTGAACTTGAGCGTAAATGTTCTTTAAAACATCTCCTTGGAACTCGATTATTTCCAACTGACAGTAAGCACTCTTTTACAATACCTGCATCACTATATGTCTTCATATATTTGGCTGTACTCCAAAAAATGCGTAAAGATGCCTCTGAACACTTTTTTTTGTTAAGTCATGGATCGGCTCATGATTATTAATTTGCACATACACCGGATGCGGACAGAGATCCTACATACGATCATGTCATGAAGCGGAAACGCTAACCTGCATGAGAGCCTCATTTCAGGGTTTTTATTGAACATTGTTCCTTTGAAAAAACATCTCAATTTAAATCTGATCCCTTGACTGTAGCGTGTCTTTTTTTCAGACGCTATAAGCGAGAGCAACCCTCGGGTGATCGACGACGCTAGAGCGAGGAAATTGGCCAATGATCTCAAGAGGTGTTCCTATTACGAAACCTGTGCCACTTACGGCCTCAATGTGGAACGGGTCTTCCAGGATGGTAAGTGAGGAAGTCTTAGTATTGTGTAGTAATACAAAAATATTAACTCTTGTTATATTGTCTGCGATTCTTATAAAAAAAAATAGTTACTTCCTCTACTATTACTTTTGAAATCCATTCATGTGGTTAAAAATAAATATGCTTTTAAATTATTTTGTTTTATAAGAAGCGTTATCTAAGAAATGACAATATTTGGGGAGATTCTGCATGAAGCTTATCAGAAGAGAATTGACAACTTCAAATTTTTATTTATCCTGCCAAAAATAGTTAATATTTTAAATCTTATCTACTTTATTCTTAATTCAATTAAATTATTGAGGAAAAATGAGGTTTAAAACAACCTTTTTATTTTGTGTGTTCTGTATCTGTGTATTTGTTCTCTACCTTGATGAAATACTTCTTGTTTGAGCCATGCCACTTTCAAAAATAAATTGTGATCTTCATAGAGCTTGAGGGTGTAGAGCCCCTCCTTTAGAGTCTTGTTCGACAATCCTATAAATTTTGTAAAAAAAAGTTTCATTTGGGCAAAATATCAACAATTTATTTTCTTTCTGATAACTTTAAGGTATTTTCTCAAATATACTTGTGTTCAAAATGGATAAGAATTGGACATTAAAAGTAACTTATTATAATTGTAATTAGTTGTTGATACACCCCCTAATGAGCAATCACTTACTTGGGAAAAGCATATTTACAGATTGTATTGCTCATTCTTCGACTGTACTCATTTTTCACAAATATAGTTTTGTATATTACTATCAGTTAAGTAGTTATGTAAGTATAAAGTGAGAAAAAACAATATATAGGTTCATATACATTGCAGTTCTTATATACAATAGAAAGAGATAGAGAAAAAAAGAAAATATACATATATTAATGTTTGGTTCAAAACAAATATATAAATATACATTTTTTTAAAAAATGCATTATTACTGTTATAACATTCAAACATTAAAGTAAAGTAAAGTAAAAAGTAAAGGTTTGTATGAGTGATGCTTTTTAAAATGAGGGCAACCTTTAGTTCTTGTTGATTCATGTTATCGGGGCACTCATGTGACAGTTGATAATATTTTCTCTCGTTGTTTTTCAATTCAGTTTGATATTTTATTCTTTCTGTAGAATGGTGTTTTAATCACTTAAACAGCTTTTAAAGATTTATTTTATCCATGTCAAAACCAAGTTTTCCTTGTTGCATGAATATTGTTTGATGAACTAACTATTTTTTTTCCTACAGCTTGCCAGAAAATAGTTCAGCAGAGGTTGTCCCAGTCAGCAACTTGTCTTGCAACTAACTCGAGGCCTAGCACCCCTATCATTGGTATGCCCCCTCCCCCTCAGATACTCCTACCAGCATCACCTACTCATCACCATTCGCCGGTCCATAAGGTAATGGCTTAATTAGTCTTTGCAAGTCCAAGTAACTTATTATATTATTTTTATTTAAAACGTGAAGGTAAATACATGCTATGGATTTGTATTAGACTTTGACTGGAAAATTAAAGTTCTAGCTAAAGTAATCATGATAAGGCTTGCAAGTTGGGCAGGAGATCAAAAAGGGGTCTTCCCCCACACATTGACAAAAGGACTCATGTACTCAGGGCACCCCTTTTCTAAGGAGAGGGGATGGGGCTTAGTGTTGAGTGTTATGAAGGGTTGGTGAAGATGTTTAGTGTTTTGGAGCAGGCAGCTATGGATTTTCTTCAACTTCATTCATTGCTATAGTATGGAGTGGAAATCAGATTCTCTTAATCAATCATTATCTAATTTCAGACTAAAATCATTATGGGTTAGTAACTGTTAAAGTTAATGTGTGGTAAACGGATAGTTGTTATTATTTGTTGAATAAACTAGTACATATCTTACAATTCTGTGCTGAAGCCAAATAGTCAGCCAAAGCGTGTGTGTGTGGGTTTTATTTGGGTTTTACCCTCACATGCTTCAAATTTAGATAGGAAGGGCTGGCTAAACTATCTGGAGGTACAAAATTTGAATTCAAAGAGCTTCAAGTAAAAACAGAATTTTACCTTAACCAATTTCTGTATTTTTTCCAAAAGTTATTGTGACCCACTTTTCTGAGTATGTAAATAGCAGCGACATCACTGACAACCCACACCTGATCATTCAAATATACTGTTGAAAATGTTTGTGGCATTAATGAAGAGTATTTTTGGTACAAAAACTCCATTTCCTATTCTCATTTATGCAACCCACAATTGACCTAAAATCACGTTAAAATGATAGACCATTTGGAAATTAAAGTTATTAAAGAAAAATAATAAATGTAATATTGTAAAAGAAATTTAATCATATTTATATCTACAAAAAGTATTAGAAAAAAAATGAAGATCTGTCCTTCTATGTATGGAGTAAATAATTGCGCTAAATGACCTGATTTTACAAACTTTATATTTCAACTGTTAAAAAGCTACTATTTTCATTTGAAAGCTCAGGGACTATAACATTTCAACTGTTAGTTTAATTAATTGTAATTTACATTTTTTTCTTGTTTCATGACTTTTATATTTGGTTAATGTAACAGCAATATTAATTCAAATAATTTGAACAAACTATGTTCATTTTAGCTACTCCTTCACCAGTGGACTTTCTTACTGACCTCACACAACCATCATCTTTCCACTGCTGACCAACAAAAACTTATCTCCTATTTTAATATAATTGTTTATTAATGAACTAATAATATCACTAAATGTGAGAAAATTTTGATTCGGAAAAAATAAAAAATATTATTCTATTCTATGATAAACATACTGATGGCACTGTACTTTAAAATTATCAGCCAGTATAATTTAATGATGATAGTATAATAGGTATTTATAATGTTATTTTACTGTTAATTTTAGGAGGGAGGTTTGAGCCGACAACTTGGGTCAGTATTGTCAAGCAGCTCCCATGCCCTCCACAAGGAGAGCCTCGTGGAGAACAACAATGTCCCAAAGATACCAACATTGGATAACCTCACTCTGAACCCTCCCGTTTCAGGGAAAGACCTTCCAACACCATCTTCTACCCCTACAGCAACAAGGTAGTTTGTCCATTTCATTATTTTTAATTAACAACAGTTGCCTTCATGTTGTTATAGCTCAAACTAAATTTTAATTTAATATCAATAAATATAGAAAAAATCGTCGGAGATCCAACCTGTTCACACCCTCCAAGAAGAGCGAAGACAAGTCCCGGAATGGAGGGGAAGTTGGCAGCGGAAGAGCGATCCCAGTCAAACAGGGTGTTCTGTACAAACGAAGTAGTAAGACCCTAAACAAGGAGTGGAAGAAGAAGTATGTTACATTGTGTGACGATGGGCGGCTCACCTACCATCCAAGCCTACATGTAAATATCTATTACTTAAAAAGTCACTTTTATTTCTCTAAACTAAATGGTATATTTTAAATATTTTATGACCCAAAAATTATTTTATTTGTTAAACCATCTTTGCCCCTAAAATTATCTTTTTCAACAAATTGTAAATTACTAAAATGCTGCTGAAAATCAAGAATAACATTTATTTTAAAATCATAAAAATCGGCTTGATTGACATTTAATACTTGATTTCTATCTTTCAATTTCCTTTTACATCCTTAACTATTCAGAACTTTTGAAGAAAATTTCAAATAGCTTCTGACCAGTTACTTGAGAATATATAAAAGTCAGAAAGAAAAGGGTCAGCTATAGTTATGGGTTCAACTTATTTCTGGTTAAATTTATTTCCACATACTTTTAAAATAGACTGTATCATTTTTAGAACTGTTCTCATGGAAACTCCCACATACAGTTGAATTGCCCTGAAGTACAATGTATTGCTTAAAAGAAATTTGAGATATAATTAAGATGTCACAGGTTAAACATTTTCTGATATTTTACATATTCTTTAATGGTTTCCATTTGCTGCTCCAGGACTACATGGAAGACGTCCATGGTAAGGAAATTCCATTGCAGTATGTAACGGTGAAAGTACCTGGACAGAAACCTCGCGGATCCAGAACCATCAGCCAAGCCAACGGTGGCCATGATGCTCTCTCGATCATCACCAGTAAGTGTTAGTGACCTGATTTACTTGAAGTTTCTATCGATGAATCTATCTAGCTATAGATAGAATACTTAATAATTCTGTTGAATCTTTTAGATTTTCATCATAAAGAAAAAAGAACTTCGGACAAAGTCCTCCTTACTGCTTATGAGATCCTCAAAGAACCTGGCCGCATTTCAAAGTATGTTTAAAATGTTAATTATAATAACAACCTTATTTTTATTTGTAACAAGTTTACCTATTGAATCAGCATTAAATTTTGTTATATTTTAGCTGCTTTCTTATTTGTTATTAATTGTTGTACGATTGAAAATTACAGCTTAATCTTCTAAAAGACTTCTTGCTAAAATGAAAATGTTGATTGAAAAAAAGATATTTTTGTTGAATAAACCATTGGTTTTTTTTAATTAAATCAAGCTGGGATTGAGATTCGTTTTAGCCAGAAAAAGAATTTGTTGATAAATACATATAATTACAGTCTTTGATGAGTCAAATTGAGAATTTCCTTTATATTTTTAAGATTATGAATAGAACAGAATAAGTAGTTTATGATTTTTAGGTTTAAAAGAAGAAACAGGAGTCTGTGAGTAATGATTATATCTGAATGACATTTTTTTTTATGATTGCAATTTTATTTTCATACCATTGTGCATTGGACTGTACATTTAAATTTTTCTTGGAACATTAAACTAACATATTATTTGTTGACGTTTGTTTGGTACCTAAAAAGGAACATTTGAACTGTTACCGAGTTTTTATTTTAATTGAGGTGGTTAGAAGCAAAGGGGTGCAAGTAACAAATTTTGATTTGAAGAATAATGATGGATTTTAATCCTGTAAATTATAAAAACTATTTCCATATTGTAGATCACATAATATAATAAGATATACTACTAACTAACTAATACTAATATACTAAGAAGTTGACTTTCATTGTTGGTGGCTTAGCTTAAACCACTATGGAATTTTTAAAATAATCTCAAATTTGGATTGCCTTTTTTAAATAGTAACTTACAGCCTTTTATTCTACCCTGTTGCATTTTATTGTATAAATTGTCAATATCTTCTTTCTTTTTTTTTTTTTTTGTAGCCATTGACAACTTTTTTTATCTCAAAAAAGCAGATCTAGTCAGTAGTTACTTTAGTTATAACATTGTTTTCTTACTAATTATTTAAAACTTAAACTTAAAACTATCTTCTCGAATCCACCCGCCTCTTTTAGGCATCCCACACCCCATATCCTTCTCATACTTCCTTCAAATGGGACTCCCCTCAGTGAAAGGCACCCATCAATCCAAAATAATTTTCCCACATCCTATTTTTATAAGTTTAAGAGCTATGGAGAGGAACAAAAAAAAAAAAATCTTACTAATTATTGAAAATCAAGTGTAAAAACTGGAACTTTTATATTTGTTCTATCCATTTATTTTATATTAATTATATGTTATCATAATTTATACCTAATGCTTATAATCAGAGAAGAAAGAGCTGTAAAACTTGTTTTTCTCTCATAAAAATGTTGCTTTACAAGGAAAGACATTAAATAGTTTAGTAATGTATTACAATAATTCAGTTATAGGATCATAAATGACAGCCATATTATATTCCCAACTGTTTCTCATTTTGTAATTTTTAATACTAAGGCAATTTTATTATTTCAGTAACGATGATTCTCTTATAATCCCTACGAATCCTCTCCTCACCAACGGAACAGATTTGAAGGTCGAAACACCTAATGTCAAGAAGAGACACAGACGAATAAAAAGTAGTAGTGTCAAGAATCATGATTATGACGGTAAGCAATAAAAATTAAACTTAATTTAAACTATTTTACTTGACTAAAATATAACATTTTTAGTTACGATATATGTTGAATGAAAGTAAAGGATTTTTTGGGTTCTCGGTAATAACCATGTTTAGATTTACAGATAGGTAAATTTGAAGAGGACTGAGTAATTATTTCCAGAATGGCTAAAGGATTCATTGAATTTTTTTATAAGCATTTTCTATTGTTTTCAGATACCGACGGTTATGAGTTCCTAATAGTTTCCCTGGACAATAAGCAGTGGCACTTTGAAGCTAGTAGCAATGAAGAGCGCGATGAATGGGTTACAGCAATTGAAAATCAAATCCTTCAAACCCTTCAGGTAATATTTATATAATATTACTATGCTCTTTTTTATTTCTTTACTAAATTAGAGTAATCAGTCATAATAGCACATGGTATTATTATAAGTAAGATGCTAATTTGTTGATAACTGGGTCTTTTTGTAGGAAACAATGAAAATATTTGGTTATGTCAAATGACTGACTTTTCGTTCAGTGAGCATGTAAATAAAATTTTTTGCCATGAACTCTAATTTTTTTCACAGTAAAATATTTTTTGTTTTATTTTTTCTTTTAAACATATTGATTACTAACAAATTTGCCTCTTTTTAATTACTGTAGAGGTCTTAGTTAAATGGGAATTTTGATTCATAGAATAGAGTTGAAATTTATGAAAATCTACTTATGAATATTGTTGATTCATCAACCTAAGCCAATTTTCGATAGATTAATTTCTGTTAGTACAAGATATAATACTTATAATCATTGCTAATTATTATTAAGAAAGTTTTAATCTCTTGATTTGTGATGTTGCTAAACTGTACTTTAAGTTCTTATACAAATTATTTAATCTTTTTACAGAGTGTTGAAAGCAGTAAGGGAAAATTACGTTTAACTTCTACAGTAGAAGCAGCTTCTATCCAATCCATTCGAAACAGGGTTCCAGGAAATGGATCATGTGCAGACTGTGATGATCCTAGTGAGTACCAAATCTTATCATCTCAGTTCTTATGATACAAGATTTTTCTCCTTAATTGATTTTAAGCTGCATTTGAAATGCTTTAAGATCAATTTTTAACATATAAACTACATAAAAATGAAATATGTGTTATACAAACATGTACATTTCTCGGGATCAAGATGATTAATAAACTGATCTTATTATTTCTTAGACCCAGACTGGGCGAGTCTCAATCTTGGGATTTTACTTTGCATAGAATGCTCTGGCATTCATCGGAATCTTGGATCTCATATCTCTAAAGTAAGATCTCTTCAGTTGGACGAATGGCCGTGAGTACACTTAAATCAGTTTTCCCTCTATCAGTGTCTAGTAATAAACCTAATTCACTATATGTTTGTTAACTTAATATTATAATATATAGAGCTGGCCATCTCAGTGTCATGCTGTCAGTCGGTAATCGGCTCGCTAACTCTATCTGGGAGTTCGATACAAAAGGAAGAAGGAAACCTTTGCCAGGATCACCTCGGGACGAGAAAGAAAAATGGGCCTTCTCCAAGTATTATGCCAAGGAGTTCCTGGCTATCCTCGAGCCTGGGCTGCACTTCCCTCACCACCTTATTGAATCTGTTTCAAGGTAACACCTCAATTTAACTGCTGCACAAATAGTTTTTTTTATATTGTTTTATTTAATCTCTATATAGTCTTATTCACTCATGAACAGGAAAGGCAGGTAATCCTATTCTAATCCACAAAATATAAATTAAATTCATTGATCATCTCAGTAATTTCTAATTTTTGAAATTTATTGCCAAAGGGGAAGGCTCTACTTTGAAATCGGCAAGGAGTGAGCTACCTTCTTTCACCTGTTTGACTCTCTGTCTACCTTTAAAGTTCTACATTTAAATTTGTCTGATATTTTTAAGATGTATTTAACAACACTGTGCTGCATGTGTTGTGGTTGAGAAATAATTACTAACAGGATGTAAAAAAAAGTGTATATTGTGAAGCTATTAAAGATTTAATCCTCAATAATATATTAAAAGAAATATTTTTCTATTTGAGACTACTGGTAATTAGCATTAAAATATTTAAAACAAGAACTTTGTTGTATCTAGTGTATAGAATGTTATTGAATATAAGTTTAATTTTATGAAACATATTTTTGATAATTTATTTCTAAATTTTAGGAAAGACATAAAAGGAGTGCTTGAAGCGTTGATTCATGGAGGTACAGAAATTGTTAATTCTACAGTTTCTTCAAAAGATAGAAGGACGGCTCTCCATATAGCTTGCGCTACCGGAAATTTACCTGTGGCTCAACTCCTGCTTTGGGTAATTCATAAAATATTATCAGTAAATAATTTTAAGTGCAATTATTGTTTTCTCACATTTATCATTCAGATTTTATGTACTTTGGCCTGATGTTAACTTATTTTGTCATTTATTACTGTTACCCTACAGGTTATGTTTTTCTAGGGTTCAGGGTTCATTTCCAAAGTCTAACTAACATTAAAATGAATTACTCGATGCAATTTGAGTCCTCTTGAGATTAAGTGAATTGGCTGTTGATGTCTTTTAAAGTTAAGGATCCAGTGATCCAGATAGTGTACATAGGATCATATTATGGCATCGTAAATCCACAGCAATATTGCTGCCTTTATGTTCCATGCCCTTCCTAAAGCTTTTCTTATTTGCCACAAAGTGGCTATGGCTTTTTTTAGGTTGGTCAGGTGGGAATCCACTTTAATTTGTAGTCCAGTTTTTGGACCCCCTAAGTACTGTACTGTACCTGTAAGGTTTAATTCCGTTTTTGTCAGGTTGACAATCCCCTTCTTCGCATTGTTTCTATGATCAATTTAGGCCTTAAGTTTTAAATTTTGTTGCTATGGCAATGTTTTTTTTAGTTTTATGTGAACTTAGCTAAAGAAATTTGATGGTATGTGATAGGCCAAGCTCAATAGAGAGGGGGACCCCCTCCATCAGGAGATCCAGATTTTCATCCGTTGCCCTGTCACTACTTTTTTCTTTTTCTAATTATAATAATTATTAAAACCATTTGAGATTACACACCACAACTAAGGATTATTAATTTATTTTTATATTTCTGGGCCAGACTGATACTTTCATCAAGCATCAATTATTGAGGGGTTATTTATTGTAAACTCAAAGGTACCCTTAATTACTTTGTGCATAACAACACTTGATTGACTTTTTTTTTTTAATTTATAAAGGAGTTTATTCTGTTATAGCACAACGCAGACCCTGAGCGACTGGATAGTGATGGCCACACCTGCCTATCACTAGCTAGGAATGCAGCCAGGGTCCATGGGGAAGGTGCTTCTAGCCTAGTCGACCTTCTCGTTTCCATCACCACCACAACAGTCATCTAGTCCTCCCTTGTGTAAATTGTTTCCTTGGTCCCCCTTTAACATTAATTTATTTGTAATATTGTGTAGATTTGTAAATTTCTATTTAATATAAATATATCTATGTATATCGAAAAAAAATACATAAAATTTTAATCATAATTTGAAATAGTCATTGTTAAGCATTGATAATGTTTCCCAATACAGCTACCATAATAGTCTTACAAAATTTACACTGTTTCTTCATCTATTTCTTCATGATGAATCAAATTTTATATATTTTATTGTGTACTTCAACTAATTATGTGTCGCTATAGTTGAAAATATATTTTAGTTGTTTGATTGATCTATTCTAAATCAAATTAGTCTACAACTGACTTGCATGTTTTTAAGTACAAAAATTACTAATAAATGTGTATTACTGCCATACTGCTAATCACGATCGATATCTTATGACCTATGTATCCACAAGAATAAAGTTTAACAAGCATACAGTTTTAATAGAAATATCTAAAATGTTTCCTTTTAATGATAATGATACAACGGTAATTCGGAAAGTCAAAGGATATTAAATTTTTAGCAATTAAAGTTATAAAGCTAGAATGATTTTTGTATAATGACAGAATTATGATTTGATTATTGTACATACCTTACTTTTTCTTTTCTTCTTTTAATATATGCTCTAAAATGTTTCAAATTAGATCAAAAATATATAATTGTGTGCTCAAAATGAAAGTCAGTGTTCAAACAAGTGACAGGGTTTAGCTTAAATTATCTTTTCATTGCTCCACATTTGGTCCTGTTTCAGAATACTATCTATTTTGCTTATGGAGTGAAAATATTTTATTTATGATGTCAATTAATCTGCAGATTTGCTGCAACTTTTTGACTGAAAATATGAGAGAAATGACTTTGTCAACTTTCATTTTTCAGAGGCCTTTGATTATATTCTATATATGTATATTCTATATACTTAAAGCTAAGATGGGCAGCTGTATTATGTAGTCAGTATAGGCAAATTTAACGGAAGCTGTTTCAAAAAGTGATATGTATGATAAAATCTATTAACTTTAAATTTACATAAAACTATGGCAAAGACTGTTTTCTGACTAACAATAAATTTTATCATTTTCTATACATAAAATTTAGTTTAAATTGTTATTATTTTATGTGTATTTATGTAAAAATGTTTAATAGATTGAAAAATTCTTTAATTTAGTTAGTGCTTGATGATATGCCACTTTGTTATGTGTGGTTATGCTCATAATGCACATTTATTTTTGTGTATATTTGTAAACAGTTTATTGTTTATTGATTGTTATTTATTTGATCTTGTTATGTTTTATGTTTGTTAAATTGTTTAGTTACCCAAACACTAGTATACCATTTTAAAAATTTTAAGATTCTTACAAATATATCATATGAAAATTAGAATTCTTAGAAAAAATTGGACACGTTTTGTAACAAATAGATTGCACACTCTAATAATGAATTAGCCTCAAAAATTATGTACTAGTAGTATAATATAAATCTGTAAATATTTATATAAATAAATATATATATTGTTCAGTTTGTTGTTTATAGATATTATATGCTGTTATTGTACAGAATAGTACGAGTGGTAAGCAAATGAAATAAATTGAATGTTTATCAAAATAAGCCTCTGTGGCTTTCAATATTTTATAACATAAATGGAATAGTATTATATTTTGAGATTAAAGTATTACTAATTCTAAAATATTTATTCTGACCTCCGTTAATACTCAGCAGTCCTTGCATGCTCAGACAGTGCTTTGCATTACATGTTATATGTTTTAGAATAGCCAAAGATGTAAATAAATTTAACCTATTTATATTAGAAGTTATTTAAAATTGGAACCTCACAACAATTTGAAAATTATCCCGATTATATATATATATTTATATTTCCTACCCTAGTAAAAAAAACTCCTCAGGTCACTCAGCTGTATTACAATTGTGCTCGTTAAAATAAACAAATTAAGTGGATATTTGTTTTTATTTTTTATCCTCTAATATCAATTGGGGTTAATCTGAAATGGGTTTTATTATCATTTTTGTAAAATATCAAAACAATTTATTTCAATGTGTAATCATACTCAGCAAAAAATTTATTTTTTATTCAATTATCTTTGTGTTACATAAAGTGCTTGTGCTTATAATATATTTTTTTCGCTAATTGAAGGAGAGGTTTTACTAGTAAACAAGTAAAGCAATTCTCCACTGAAAGTTTATCAATAGCATTCTAAATTTTTTTAAAAACCAATTTCTAATAAAAAAAAAAAACCCAAAATATACTGATTATTTGTTGGTTAAAATACTATCTCTGGAGTTCTGAAAGCTCAACAAATTAAAGGAAGTATTTAGAACAAAAATATTGCATAGTTTTTCAGTGAGCATTTAATAAGTATTTAACAAATTCTATGTCTCCATATTGTCTCTTCACTTTATTTTTTTGTTTATATATTGTTGTGATATTAGATATTGTGGAGTTTGTATATAAATATTTAATCCAACCTTGAATCAAGAAGGCAAACAAAAACAATTGAGAGTGGAGGAAAAAACAAAAGGTAGTATAGTATTAGTTGTGGTTGTTATAATGAAAACACACAGAGCATTACACACTCTAGTTTTGGGATCAGCCCGTGATCTATGTATCTGAGTCAAGTGATGAAATAAAAAGTTTTGTAAGTTATTTGTTGTTTGGACTTGAAGCGGAACGGAAGAGAAGTTGCACCAGGAAGAAGTGTTAATTTGATTAAAAAAGAAGAACATTGAAGAAGAAAAAAAAATATAGACAAGTATAATTAATATAAGTTTCTTTTTGTTTATTTGTAATTAAATTTAACCATTGTCAGAATTATTTTTGTTGGGGAACCTTAAACATCAGTTAATAACTAATAAAATAAATATAAAGTTAAAGAAGAAAAATAAAATTACGACATCTTTAAAAGAACGTAATAATATGTGTAAGTTAAAAAGATTAAAGTTCATGACTGATATAAACTTTGCTTTATTATGTCGACCTACCCACAGCCTGGTGAACAAGAGAAAGAGATAAGTTCTGTTGTTTACAACCTTTGCTAGCAGCCAGCTTGTTACGTCATTTGATCAGATCTTATTCCACAATATCTTGGGTAAGCCCCAAACGTGTATAATGCTCAGGAGAAGAGGTATAAACTAGTTATAGGTAGTTTACGTGGCTTTGGAATGACCATTCACTCTCAAAGGGTATGTGAAAATTGTCCAGATCAAAGCCATTGTTTGTATGGAAGAGAGGTACAGATTGTAAGTAAATAAGAAAGTAGTGGTAATGGTTTAAGTAGAACAGCAAGCCACGGTACAGTCAGAGAGATCTGTGTTCAATCCAAGTCTAATTTAGAATGAATAAAAATTTAATGGGGCCCCCTGATACAGTCGGCTTCCGTACTACAGAGAAATACTTAAAGGTCTCTTCCGACCAACCAGGTAAGGCTTTATTTTAAGCAACCAAGTCTTCCTATATCAAGGCTCTGGCAAGCTCACATAGTTCTGTCTCAATATACACTGAATAGAGTGATTTATTGACACATGAAAGGGGTAACTTTGTCTACCTGGGCATAGGGAAGTTGTCACAACACAACATTTTGTATGTTTTCTATTATAAAGTCATTTTAATAAACATAAATTTGTTAAGTTCATTTTGACACAATTTTGATATAATCAGAACTATTCAATCACTGTTTTATTTGTTTATATATTCTTGTCCTGTTATATTACCAAAATACTTAAAAAAACTTAGTTAATTCATTTTTTTGTTAGTATTATATATATTGATTGTCTAACGTACCTGTGTCCTAAAATATGAAAAGGTAATATTAATACATAGTAAATATCTCAATTACATTTTCATATATATACACAATATACTTCTTTTTGGTGAAAAAAAGGGACATAAAAATGATAAAAAATTTAAAGAAGAAAATTTGGGATGAATGCCTTATATTGGAATGATCAAATGGACAGTTCAATGGTAATAGCTTGAGGAGACATCTCTTTTAAGAATAATTCTTGTTCCTTATGAACCTTTCACTTACCTCACTTCTATTTAAAGTAACTAAAATCCCTATAATAGTGCATATTTTGATAAGATCTAGTTTTTAATTTAGTGGTAATTAGGATTAATTAATTATTGAGCCCCTAACCTAGGGTCAGAATGTAATATAGCACCTGAAACACTAATACAATGGAATCCTGATATTTCGTATTTCCGGCTAATTCGTACAAATTTACTGGTCCCCAGAGAAAATCCCGGTAAGTGGTATAAAAACAATGCATTTCAATCCCCTCAGTAATTCGTATTATTTTCATGCTCGAGGTCACTTAAAACGTCTTATAATATGTATTTCCAGCTTAATAAAGAGAAACAACAAATCATAAACGCCGTGGCCGCTGGCTTTAAGCAAATTGCATCCAAGCGTTATAACGTCCCTCGTTCCACGATCACATCAGTCCTGAAGAACAAGGACAAAATCACTTCCCAGACATCAAGCAGCAAAGTAAAACCCTTCAAGATTGGTGATTACCCACAACTTGAATAGAACTTAAAAAAGTGGTTCGCGCAAGCAAGGAATTCAAATGTACCAGTTGGAGGAAATATTTTAAGGGAAAACGCGAGTTTTTGCAAAACAAATGGGAATTGAAGACTTTCGTGCAAGTGATGGATGGTTCGATAGATTCAAAAAAAGACACATTACATTTAAGAAGCTTAGTGGGGAAAGTGCAAATGTGTCAGATATCGCTTGTTCTGAGTGGAAGGATGAATTAAGAAAAATAATTGAACCTTATGAGCCTAAGAACATATTCAATGCCAACGAGACGGGCCTGTTCTATAAATGTCTCCCTGATCATTCCAAGGAAGAAACTGTTGGCAGCCAACATGGATGGTTCCGAGAAATTAAAACCGCTCATGATAGGTAAGCCAAACCAAGGTGTTTTAAAAATATAAAATCATTTCCAATGGCCTATTGTGCTAACAAAAAAGCATGGATGACGGGTGAATTGTTTAAGGAACGTATACAATCAGTCAATGCAAATATGGAAAAAAGGCAGCGAAAATTTTACTTTTCATCAATAACTGTCCGGCCCACAATTATATCCGATCTCTCAGCAATGTTTTTGCCCGTCAATACCATAATTAAAGCATTCAAAACGTTTTAAGACAAAGAAGTAGTGTTGCAACTTCTTGACATAGCTGACAAGGCATGGCAAAACGTTAGCGAGAGCACCATAAGAAACTGTTTTCGTGCCTGTGGGTATACCGAAGCAGATCCTCCATTTACAGAAGATGCAGGACAAGAATTTGAATTTCTTTTGGAATGGGATCACAAAACATTCGAAGATTTCGTCCATTTTGACGACGACCTAGCAGTAGTAGGGACGGTAACCGACGAAGAAATTTTAGATCCACCTGAGGACGTTGATGGTGAAGATGGAGATGATTGATGGGCGATGAAGATGATGTACCAACAATTACTGCTAAAGTTGCTAAACAATAAGTGAACGTGCGCCATTTTTTTAACAAAATCAGATGGTGAAGAGGTATTTTTGACTCTAAACACTCTTGACAAAGCAATTGACAATACCCGTCTACAAGGATTGCGTCAGAAAAAAATTACGGATTTTATTCGAAAAAAATGTTTGATTGGTGTTTATTTAATCTAGAACATAAGTATGTACATATTTTTTATTGCATAGTTTTTATCCTTACTACATTGTACATACTTCTTAATACATACATGTTTGCATTAATACATTTTTTAATTTTGTACTCCCGATAATTGGTACCAAACTGTCAGTCCCTTGACAATACGAATTATAAGGATTCTACTGTATAAATATGACATGGGCTGGCTAATTGATTTGGTATGGAATGAGCCTTACATTATAAATAATTGACATGATAATTTCATAATGATTATAGACCACATTCATTACATGGCAATGTAAACTGAAACACACTAAATTACCTCAAAAATTAATAAATTATTCTTTAGATTTCAGTTTAAGGCAAAATCCAAAGTGGTTGTTTATTTTACAGAAAAAATAACAAAAGATCAGCATTACAACCCCATTCCTTTATTCTTAACTCCCAGTCATAGTAACCCGTAGTGTTTCTACATGGAATTACTCTTTAAAAGTGTCATGTTAATTAATAATCACAAGGTACATGTAGTGTTTATATTTGGACGATTGTAAAGTAAAACCAGATTTTCTCTGTGATAATGGTTAAATTATCATGTTATTTTCCATTAACAGTAATAAAATTAAGGAAGAAAATAAATCGCAAACAAAAGCAATCGATGGTGATTTGCTATTTCATAATTGTGGATACAATTGAAAAATTGCTTATTGCAATATTTTTCAAACGTGTATATTTTTTATTTTTCAGGACATGATTGACTTACTAATGTAATAAATTAGTAATTTGTAAAATGAAATGGTAAGACCTAATAATGATTTTGTTTGTTTTAGTAACAGGTATCTTAAGGTTAGCATATTCTTCTACAGTATTTCCATCATAAAAATCTAAATGCTTAGTGTTATTAAAAATAAATTTGACAGTAAAAACTCTTCATAGGGCTTGGTGTTATTAGTTTACCCTTTACACACTACTAGGTAGATATTTCAAGGTTGGATACAATATTGAGACATATAGTATAACAGAAAAATTGAATTTTTTCTAATAAATACTTAAACCACACTAAAGCAAATAACATTTAAAAATGAAATGAGCTATTTATGATAGATCGTTTTGATTGAAAAACAATTTAAATAGACAATCAATAAATAACAGAAATTGAAAATAAATAAAACTTTTTAGTTATCTCTGAATATGTATACATTTTTTAATCTGTTAATAGTAAAAATGAAATATACTTTTCATTGCTATTAAAATATTGAAACCAATACAAAAGCTCTGAAAAAAAAGTTAGTAAATTAAAAACACAAGCGATAATATAAGAAACAAAAAGTCATTGGATTGTTTTTCACAACTGATTTCACGTTTTCACAGCAGCAGCATTTTGGACAGCTTTCTGTGCAGCTAATTGGGATTGTATTTTCATCTCCATCACATCCATTATAGCTAAAAACATATAAATTATATTATTTAATCAATTTACATACATTTTATTATTTGGATAGATTCATAAGTACAGTTTGGTAAGTGATCATTATAATGTACATATCTTAAAATTCAAAGGTATATGGAGAAATGAGGCGGAGAATGTAGACATGCAAATTTGGATATAACATCACCCTTACGAAGTAAAAATACTTTACAGTTTTAGTATAAGAATTAAAAAATAAAAAAGTAAATAACTACTTCTAATTCAAATACTTTGTAAAGGGTTGGCCCAAAAGTCCGTTCGGTTTTTGTCGTCACGAAACTTCAAGCAGTCTAATATGTAGCTAACTTCAGTCCGTCACTAGCGAGTGCGCTCTCGCCAGATACTAGACACTTCAACGTAGTTTGACACGAAATTCCGACAAGACTAATTGTATTTTGTGTGTTTAGAATCATTCTGAAAATGGAAAACCAAAACGAACATTATCAACACCTCATGCTTTTTTATTTTAAAAAAGGCAAGAAAGCAGTGGAAACTTCTCCAAGTTGAAGATATGCACTGTATACGGAGAGGATGCTGTTACAGAACGTGTGTGCCAGAAGTGGTTTTCAAGATTTTGATCTGGAAATTTTTTGGTTCAAGACACACTTCGCTCTGGCCGGCCAACTGAGATTAACAGCGACAAAGTGAAGGCATTAGTTGACACCAATCCCCGTTATACAATTAGGGAGATTGCAGTTATCCTGAAAATATCCAAATCGAGTGTTGAAAACCATCTGCATCAACTTGGCAACGTGAGCAGGCTCGATGTTTGGGTTCCCCATCAACTTAGTGAGGCTAAGCTTGCCCAAAGGATTTCCATCTGCGATTCGTTGAGGAAACGTGAAGAAAACGATCCTTTTTTGAAGAGAATGATGACAGGGGACGAAAAGTGGATTGTCTATAACAATGTGGAGCGTAAACGCTCATGGGGGAAGCGTGGCGATTTACCACAAACAACCCCTAAAGAAGGTTATGCTCTTGATTTGGTGGGATTGGAGGGGTGTTGTCTTTTACAAACTTCTTCCCACGAACAGGACCATCAATTCGGATGTGTACTTTGACCAGCTGGACAAATTAAATGCAGCGATCCTTCAGGACTAGCCAACCGTAAGGGGATTGTCTTCCATCACGACAATGCCAGACCGCACACTTCTTTGCAGACACGGCCGAAGTTACTGGAGCTTGGCTGGGAAGTTTTGCCGCTCCCTCCATATTAGCCCGACCTTTCACCTTCAGATTTCCACCTGTTTCGGTCTCTTCATTGAATAGACAGACCTTCAACTCTGAAGAAGATGTAAAAATCCACTTGGAAAATTTTTTTGCCAGTAAAGACAGGAAATTCTTTGAGCATGGAATTATGAATCTGCCCATGAGATGGCAGAAGATATTGGAACAAAACGGCAATTATATCATTGATTGAATAAATCGCTTTGTGTTTAAAAGTTGTGCCTTATTTTCGCTTAAAAAACCGAACGTACTTTTTGGCCAACCTGATAATCGTTATTATGATATATTCTGTTCTATGTGGTGAGGGTTAACCTTATGAATGAGAACCCACCCAATTCTATTAGCAGACCTATAAAGAATATAAAACCCAATGGGTGTCTAGGCGTTAGAACACAAAAATATTAGGGCTCTCATATAATGTAGTGGTTTTATGGTTTTGGCACATATTCATTCAGAAAATAAACAAATTGGTTTACTTAGGTTATCAAATAAGTATGGAGATGAGAAGAGCTGCTGCCAATGGATACTTCTTTGGTTTGAGTAAACACCTCTTAAACAAACTAATAGCCAAAAGCACAGCTTCCTTTCTGCTCTGCCAAACTCTGATATACCCGGTTCTTAAAAAGTTTCAGAATCCTGGATTGTGTCAAAAGCCCATGAGCGAGCTCTACTGATCTTTGAAAGAATTCACAGATGCATTTATTAGTTGGTATAACAAGAACGAATCATGAACTAGCCCAGACTCAGGATTCTGATGAGGTATAAGTTATTGAGTTATATTTTCTTGAATTGCCTTAACATTGGCAAACTAGCCCTCAGAAAATTGAGAGAAAATATCTTCCATCAGGTACATTGCGAACTGTCTTTGAGAGGGTTAGGTCAAGAAAATTCATGTTTGAAACCATTCGAGGCTGGGTAACTCAGTTCGTAGAACCACTAACTAGATATCGGGAAGGTCTTTGGTTCAAGTCCCGTTCTTGCAAGTCATTTTTTCTTAGTAATTTTTGGGTGTTAATTATTTTAAAACACTGTATAAATGAGCGAGTGAATGAAAATTGTAAATATGGTATGAATAAGAACATTTATCACAATTACTTATTGACCAATACGGCAGATTGTAATTTTATTACAACAAAAATTTATAGGTGTATTCAATTACTTATTTATAAAGTTTAAATCGTGCAATCATTAAAAATAACTATTATTAACTCTTTCTATCATTTTGATCCATTTATTGACTTTATCATGTGTATATTTCTTTCCTTCTATTATCCATTGTAATGTATTTGCAATAGCAGATTCATAGAGCATGATACTTCTACCCTTATGGCTCATAGCCCCTTTTCCTTATAGCTCATGAGCATATTCATGAATCCAACCGTTCATACTTTACACCTCCTAATTGTCTAGTACCAATTTTCACTCATACTAATTACAGAATTAACAAAACAAAACAGACTTATTGGTCAATGACATAACACACTGTTACAAATCTAGGAACTTAATTAAAATTAAGCATTGTAGACATATTACCCTAAAAGAGGCTTATGGACTCTTATAGCACTCACCTTTTTCAAATATGAGCTCATATTACAGAAAGAGAAGATTATTTCAAGTTATTTTAAGGTAACAACACGCTATAAATAAAATAATTCTTCACAATTAACCAGCTGTGCTAAGGAATAAATAATGAAGCATGTTCTACAATAAAGTTATTTTACAAGCACTAAAGCAGCCTAAGGCCATCTATGATGTTCTAAATAAAAAATTTAATAAAGTCTAAACAAACTGGCTTCTGAAATCATTTTTATAAGCAGTCATTAAATTTTTCTTGGAGAAAGGAATGTTTGTTTCGCTGAATATAATGCAATATTAAATTAGAACCAAGGAAAATAAGGACAAGTCAATTAGAAATGCAAAGTTTAAACGATCTGATAAAGTTGTAAGAAAACAGTCATAAGCTTAACAGAAGAGGTACTAAGTAATTGTAAGTTTCCAGAAGATCAACACAAATATCATAACTTAAATCTGTCAATTTTCAAAGTAAGACATTGATTACACCACGGTTTTATAAATCCTACTTACAACTATTATAAATATTGTGAATTTGTAAGACAATACCTTCTCTAATTTTACTTTTCTCCAACCCTATGTTCTGAATTTTTTCCATCTGCTCTGTGACGAATACTACCTTCCTCTTGAAATAATCCCTGGCACTTTCAATGTTCTACGATCAAAGAGATAGTCAATTCAAAATCGCAATATACATATAATGCATACCTCCTTATCAGCTAAATATAATCATACCATGTTCAAGTAGTATCCTGTTCCAACGTCGACAAGAACTTTTTCAGCATCTGAGATAGTTCCGGGCACAAACATCTATCAATCACTTAAGGAAAATAAGAGCATAGCACGATAAATAATAAAGGTAAGTATGTTTTTCAACATCATCATGAGAAAAAAAGGATACTGATCCAGTAAGTGGGACCATAATCTGTGTTCCACAACTTTCAGGCTTGATTTTTTCTAAAGATTCACGAGAATCACTATATTTTGTCTGAGCCATTTTTAATGTTTGCAAGGACTCTTGGTATACACCTAATTCCTAGAGACATTGTAAGAAGTATTAAATAGACGATAAAGATAAGCAAAATTAGATGGATAAAATGCCTTAGGTAAACTTTGAAAGAGTAACTTCATACCTGGTCAAATTGCTTTTTTAGTTGTGTCAGTTGTTGTAAACTTAATGTATTCAACTCAATTTGTTGCATTTCTTGTTTATCTTTCGACGACATGATGAAACTTTATTAAATTATATAAATTTTAAAGAACTATCTACCTAACCTCTACAACAACTTCCCACTTTTACGAAATCAATGAAACCATGATCACTCCTACTAAAATGTAACTCAGCCCACCACTGCGAACGAATCTTTTTTTGAATAGTTATTAGTTATACATTTTTTTAAACAAATGAATAAGTTTATGATTAAAAAAATAATAGTAACTCCAATTTTACAAAAACAATTACAAAGTTTTTAATTGTTTTTTTTTTACCATAGAGCTCATTCCCATTCGAACAGGCATTAACTAGATGTATGCATGTTACAAAAATCAGAAACTATTCGTTTGTGTGGAATGAATTCCCATTTAGGACTGAAAAACCCTATTGGGAGCCACCCTCTTACATTTTTGGAAATGAAATAAATTCAACTTCCATCTAGGAATTTGATCCTAAACCTTTCAAAACATAACACAGTTATTGAATTCTACCAATATATATTGGAGTCCTGAAAAAAATCATTTGTTTGTTTGGTTGGTTTTAATTCCAAAATTAACTCCGAGTAGAATAGGACGGGGATGTTACCTGTTAGTAACTACCCTTTTATAGTCAGGGTGCGAATGTTGGATTTACTTAGTAGGTCCGTAGCGGAATGGAATCTGCTACTTTCTTGAGAGTTAATCCCATCTCATTCCGGTGCAAACTAGAGAGTAACCTGGAGTTTCATTCTGTATTATCTGTTTCTCTTCTCCTCCACTCAGTATCCCTCACTAGGGTGTTGTTTATTTTTCTATGGCATAGTTATAAATAGTGTCAAATAGTAAAATAGTATATATAAATAGTAAAAAGTTATAAATGTGAAACAATATGGGAAGAATTGTTGGAACATGGAGATTTAAGAATCTTACAGGAATACCATCGGGAACAACTATGTTTGTTATTGATTTCATGATAGAGGAAATGAGGTCAGAAGGAGATATGTGAGAGAAAAATCGGGTCGAATAACTGGTAGTGTTGATTAGACTGCATGGGAGGTGTTGTGATGAAGCGATGGGATGAGACAAAAAACGAGAATTGAGGTCATTAGGAAAAATACTGTTAACAGGAAAATTTTCGATGGAGGTCCCAATTGGTGTGAGAGTACGGCACTGAAGACAGGGAGTTGTAAAAGAGGTTTTGAAGTTGGGCAAGACAGTTTTGAATGGGTGATGTTGCGCAGGGGTTTAAAGGGATTGATTCATCATCATGGTGTCTGGTGCGGGTAAACCTTCTACTAAATAAGTTTTTTTCTCATTTTATTCCAGAAATGATTCTTACACATCATCCCATGCTACTAATTACTTTACAATTACGATCCCAGAGTAAGGATTTCGCTCAAAAGTTTACTGCAATTATTATTGTAAATAATACGTAAGTGAAATGTCTAATGTAAAGTTTTTAGTGTTTATCACAATCATTTTATTTTTCCAAACAGGGACCCTAACTCTTAAAATTGTAATAGTAATGATAATATGGTGTGAACTGAGAAATAAATAATGTAAAAGTTATAATTTTTGTTAAGGCTTCATTTGTTCGTTAGTTGCTGTTTTTCATAGCAGGAAAAATATAACTCTGAAAAATGATCATTTCGGCCGTTTTTTTAACTTTTGACATTCAATGGAGAAATGTTTAATTTGTTTTTTTTGCTATAGAGGCCGTTTGAATAGCCTCGGGCTTCACCTAACACTGTCGACAGCTGAATGGCTAGCTGGAAGAATGCTGTATGTTAATTTCACCAAATTTTCAGGATGCTTTTTTCTGTTCTTCCACAACCAAGCAAGTGGTTTTGTAGGACTCCCGACTCTTCTGTACTCTTTAGACTATTGTTTTAGGGGCAATCGTTGACATAGGTACCTACCTCGTCTTTCCAAGGAGGAAAAAATCAAAATAATTGATATACCACGTTCTTCCAGCCACCCATCAACTATCCAACAGACAAATTAACAGAATATACAACACTGGTCTATTTCACTGAAAGGGAATGTAACCCTTTATAGTAGACAACTTGTGGTAGTAGTTACTGATGCACAACCAATCATAACCTGAACTCAAAGGTAAAGTTAGGCTACCCAACCAAAGAAGACCAGGGCCCAGGACCCAACGCCCTGCTTTAGGCGAATTTCCCATTTTAATACCACGATTTTTTGCTCACCCAACCTCGAGATGGTTCATGGCTCAGAGCCATAAGTAGAGACTAAGTTGATCAGGGTTTTATGCTTTCTTGTTCACGTGAAGATTACTTTTGAAGACGTGTACCAACCAGATAAAGATCCTGTTCACTAACATTATTCTTCGTCGTATCTCTCCTATCTTTTTGTCATATATGACCCGAGATAGACGAATTCTCCAACCTTTTCAAAAGCGTAGGCTCCCATGGATTTTAAGTTGCACCTGGTCAACCTCCTGACCTGATACCATAAATTTGGACTTTTTTGCTTTTATCTCTAAGCCCATGATGGAGCCTATTATTGAGAGCTATAAGTGATCCCTTAGTGGTCTGAGAAGATCTTCTCTTGATCTCAATATAATCGAGAAATGCCAAGAGCTGGACAGTCCGGCTGAAGATAAATCTAGTCGTCTCTACATGAATTCTCTTACCACTTTCTCTAGTGCAAGAGTAAAGAGCAGGTATTGAATTGCCTAGCCTCACCCCTCTCATGGGAAAAATATATTAAAGAATCCTCCATGGGTACAGACCGCACAGTCAACTCTTGTTATTGTGAGTGGGGAAAGATAAATAACTTTTCTTGGGATGTTGAGATCTTCCATAGCCAAGAAATCAGACTATCACAAGCAGCTTTAAAGTCTACAAATAGATAGCACGGTCGTACCTGATATTCTCTACATTTTCCAATGATTTTCCTTAGTGATAATACTTAATCAGAGGTTTATTTCTCACCTTGAAAGCCGCGTTGATAAGGATCAAGCTATTGGTCTCAACATCTGAAAAAGAGAGCAGTTCGAGAACCCTCCTCAATCCATAAATTTTATTGTCGATCACTGAGTGGGAGACTTTGTTGGAGTATTGGCTTAGACTGATGAAGGATTAGATGTTATATTTTTGGAAAATTTATTAATGGGCAACATTTCGACATAGGATGTATGACTGCATCTAGGTCCTAATAACAAGAAAAGAAAAGTGGATGTTTAAAAGAGTGAGATGATAGTTATTAACTATTGCATTTGATACTACTAGAGGTAGTTACAAGTATTGATACAAAAAGATATAAATATAATAACACCATGTAATAAATAGCTTATGAACTTTAGTGGGTTTCAGTTGTTGGTGGGAATACAGTTTCCTTTCGGTGCATAAAAATTGATATGCCGTCAGAGAAGCATGATAAAAAGAACGTAACACAAAAAAATGTTTACAATATTCCTAAAATTACACAGCATGTAACATTTTAAACAATATCTTTGTAACGTCTCGTTTACCAAAGAAAATGCTAATATATTTACACATTAAAAGTTTTGTTTTTGCTAGTTGATCCATCGTTCAATATCCTCGTCATTTTATTATTTGTGATAATAATCCCATAAGACACCTACAATAAACTCTGTTCACTTATATTTGTGCTATTGCGTTTCACTAATTCCACTGTTTATGTCTGAAAATGATTCCATTTATGGTAGTGCACCTTGTATGATTCTCTAGGCTTGATTTTTTAATTTGAATGCTGCGCCAGATGAAATGAGAGAAAATGCCATGAAAGTGCTCTTGTGCGTTGACCAACTGTGGGCTGATACGAGGCTGAGCTATATTCTCTATGCTCGTATAGAAGGCTCAGCGCATTAAAACTACTTCTTTGGAGGTTCTGTGCTTTGCCTATTGATTTCGTTTGTTTACTAACATTTGTGTAGTTTTCTATCTTAACTAATTTTATTAAATCTATTTTAGTTTATAATTGTGTATTACACAGACTTAAACTATCAAGGTGCATAGGTATTGATTTATTCTGTTTTCGAGTCATAACATATTTGTTAAGAGTTATACTGTCATAACAGGTGTCTGTAATGATTTTCATTTAGAAATGTTTTTTTTGTTCCAGATACTATTAACACAAACGTTTTGTATATATTTATCCTTATGTCACGATATGCCAGAGATAGATCTAGAAGTAATTCCCCTAAACCACTAAGTTCCAGGTATCTGATTTAAAAAATGATTTTTGATTACTTAATCCGAATTTTTACTTATTTAAATTTTAAGGATATACTAAATGTAATCGGTCATACTTTTATTAGTGACACTACTCTTGTATTATTTTAAGTATATTTCATTGTCTATCCGAGTGGGGGACTTAGTTGTATTGGCTTAGGCTGATGAAAGGTTAGGCTTGATATTTTTATAAAATTTATTAATGGACTTTTTGACTTAACGTTTATGACTGCAGCTAGGTCTTGATAACAATAAAAGAAAAGTGGATGTCATAAAGAGCAAGACAATATTTATTAACTATTTCATTTTCAATATTAGTTAGCTACTAAAGTATTGACACAAGATGGAATAAGTATAAGAGCTCCATAAATAGTTTGAAATGATATTAATGTCTAAAAGTGGTTAGGTTTGAATTTGAAGAGTATGAACAGTAGATTGAACAGGTGTTTGTGAGAGCAAATATAAGATACAGTCTAAACAGGGATCTATTAGCGAACAAATATATATAACAAAATGGCAAACTAATATCTACAATGAAAAAAAATTGGGTGTCGCATATATGAAGAGAGGAATGAAAGTATGCAACACTATCAGTTTCAGTTGTGATATAAATTCCACATTATTAATAAATAGATAAAATAAAAATATGCTGTCATAATAGGGACTCGAACCAGGGATTTCCCCAATATTCAGTTGAAGCTCTTCTTTGATCTTCCCTTATATGGTCTGGTCTGGTGACTGGAGCAGGAATTTGATGGTTCTCTTGAAGTCCCCTAGGTCACTGTACATCTTAACTGCAAGATTGGTAGCCTGAGATCATATAAGCCTACTCTTCTCCTCCATCAGAACGCAGGATTGTATGATATGAGGCAGTTCAGTTTGTCTACAGTCATAGAAGGAAGTTTCATCAATGATGTACCCTCATTCTATTGTGGCCAGTCCTCAGCCGTGCTCTCTCTGAGTGAGCTTGGGCATGGGCACTGGCTGCTCCACCTTTGATAATAAGAATCCTGTTCAGCGACCTCACTTCTTCCTGAGATATCCTTGAGACTGTTTAATATGAAATAACATCTTACCCTCTATTCCACAGTGGTCCTCTATCCACTATAGAACCACGCTGCCTAAGAGCCTGCAGCCTCCCAAATATTGCTCCAATCCCAGTTTCCATGAGAGAAATATAAGAAAACTTTATTTATGATTTAATTTATAATTCATCTTGAATTATTAATTATAATTACATGGTACAGTCCTAGTTTCTTTTTATATCCAAGAGACTAAATAATAAATATCGCGCATCCATCAGAATCAGTATTTTGAAATTGTGACTTCTATTTAAGGATATTAGAAGCATCAATGCCTCCAATTTTGCCACTAGCTCAGCTTTTGCAGTTATTGGGGAGAGTGCTTGTAGGGATTGGCTTCTCGATAATTTTTCTGTCTGGAAACTCGTTTATAATTCCTTATGTAACATTTTTCACTGCATAAGTAATAGGTACTGACTTATCTATATAGACCCTAGTCTATACATCTTTAGGATATATATTTTTGATGTGCTCAAGGGTGCAGCTTTTCCAGGTGACAGAAAGTAGCTTGCCTTTCCATCTAATATCTGGAATAGGTATCAGAGATTGTGGTTTCGAGTTGTCCATGGAGGAGAGGCCCAAGTTGGTTTTAATGGTAAAGATTTGGGGAGAGCAGGTGACTGAGAAAGCTCATTTTGTAGTGTGTATGTTGTGTGGAGTAGGTTTTTCCTTGCTATTTTACTGTAGTTTGCAACACCAAGGCAGTTTTCCAGAGAGTGATTTGGAACACTTTTTACCTCAACAAACTGTAAGCATCCCTCACTATGGCGGGCAAGAAAGCTTACAGCATGGACACAATGTGATGTTTGGAAAGTGATGTGTAATGCTTAGAGGATACTGATATTACATGCTTGGTAGCCCAAGCATTTTTGTTTGTATTTTGATGAAAGGAGTGGGGAGGTAGTATAGAATGTGTTTAAAAAAAACAATGATGTACAGTATATATCCTTCCAACCTGACAGTTCATAATCTGGCTAATGACCAAGCAACTTGTTTTCTATGGAATGAAACTATATCAGGTAGAGGATCGAATCAAATAGGCTCATGTATTTACAAATTCCTGTTGTAAATATTAATCCAATGTAAAATATAAATATCCCATCCAGTGTTAGGGAGATTACTTTTTATTCAAACAAGTGCAGTGAACAAAATAAAAATTATAATGTAGCAATTATGTTTTTATTTACGATTCAGAATTTTTCTATAATGAAAATAATAAAACCAAAATTTCTGGTTAGTAGTCACAGTCATATGGAGTGTTAGAGCAACCACGCCCTTATTGAAAAAGCGCTATCATTTATATGACTGGATTCAGCTAATAAGGGTGTGCAAAAAGAAAAATCCATTCATAATGGTTAAGCCATTATTAAATTGCTTAAAAAATTTTGGAGCTCTAGCCAAGAAAGGTGGACCTTTTACTTTAAAGAAATCTATGATTAATGGAGAAAGATTTTTTTGGAGAGTAATACAATGGCTCCAGTATAGACTTGAATCTTTTTATGAACTTTTTTTAATACGAGTCTGCAATGAAGAAGAATTTCGAACTCTTTCTTTTCATCAACGAAGAAAATGCACGCATCTCGGTCATGAATTAAACATTCTTTCAGAAATCCCAATCGTGATAAGTGTGGCTTAGCCTCTTCTTGAACCTCTTGGCTTGATTCCATAGATAGATAGTCCGTTCCATGAATTTTATAAAAAATTGATCCTGATTTAATAGAAGAAGACCTGGATGACTGTTGAGTAAAACGATTGTAACAATACTTTTTAGTAATATAATAAAAAATTTTTCAATAAAACAATCTTATATTTTAAATTGATTATCAGTGTTTTTGTATCATATTATCCATCCCTTGATACAAATTAAAACTGAAAATTTATTAATATTGTCCCAGGAGATTTTATTTGTTAAAAGATAATTATTTCTTTGGAGCATAAGTAAAAAAAAAAAACCAACGGAATTAAAAAAAAACATGAGCAAAATAACAAAATGAGTTATAAAATAAATTATAAAAAGTTTAATTTCAACAAGTGAATGTAACAGCTGGGAAATTGTCAGTAATGGGAATAGCCAAGAGGAACGCTGGGAATTCAGTAGTTTATAGTTGCTTGAGTGGAGAAGTTGCTTAGAGATGCTTAAAAGGAGAAGTGGTTTGTTGTCCGTTGTTTAGAATTAATTGAGAAGAGAGGCGTTGATGACGATTTGTTGATGTTTGTGGATGGTCAAATATATATGACGTGTTCCCCTCATACATCATATATCCTCATACTTTAGGTTTATTGCCAGAATTTACAGGAGGACATTGAGGAAGCCTTATGTTTGGAGCTTTGGGATCAACAAAACACAATACTTGTGCTGGAGCTAGACAAGTAGAGATAGAAAAATTGTGAAAAACTTACAAACTGTATATGACTTTTTTTTTTTTATTTATTTTAAGGTTGGCAAGAACTCTCCTGAGATATAATAACTTATAAGTTTAAAAGTTAAATCAATTTTTGTTTTTTATTAGTATATAAACAAAACATTAAAATATATATATTGTAATATTTACTTACATCCTTAAAAAAAAAAAAAGTAAATTAAACTAATAATTTATTATACCTCAGAAGGGACATGTCAACCAAACATTTACATATAATAAATAAAATTATTACATATACAATTTTTAAGTTTTTTACAATATTTCTGTCTTGACTTGTCTTGTTCCAGCCGTGTATTGTGTTTTGTGATCCTTACGCTCCCAATACAATGCTGCCTCAATGGCCTCCTATAGACTGTGCCACTATGCAAAAATGATGTATGAGGTGATATGATGGTCTATGATGTATGATGATGCGAGGTAATACGAAGTATGAAATAAGTGGATATATGTAGAAATAAGAGGTATGAGGGACCTCATGTCAAATATGTTTGACCGTCCGCAAACTGCACAAAATAGTTATCAACACTGGAGCTTTGGGATCAACAAAACAGACTACTCGGGCTGGAACAAGATAAATCGAGATCGAAAATTCTGAAGAACTCAAAAAGTGCATGCCTTATATTTTATTTATTTGTTTTATGTTAAATGTTTGGTTTCTGAGTTTAGTGTTAATAAATTATAAATTGAAAAGTTTTTTGTTTCTATTAGGAATTAAAGAAAATATTATAATATATATATAATTGGTTAAAGTTTTTAGTTTAATTTAGTATGTTTTTGCTGGGTTCCCATTTGCTTATTTATGTCTTATAACACTGCTGAGAAGGTAGCATGGGTGTCACCCATTACTTGTCACCAGCTCTGCCATTCTTATGATTCTTCCTTCTTGGTTGAATAGGTTCCCTTTTTCATGACTGATGGTAACTATTTGATTAAAAGTGGAGTTCCACAGTTATTTATTTAAAACCTGTACCAACCTGAAAAAAATCAGTCCCAATAGTTAATAAGTATTGTTAATTAAATTTCTTTGTTTCTTAGGTCATTTGATGCATTTCAATTTTATTTTTGTTTAGGGTTGTAGACAATGATGACAAGGATAAAAAATTCCAAATATTTAAAGGCCTTGACAAGGGGCCTAGAAAAATCTATGACATAAATGAACTAAAAAGGCTCACTGTTGATATTATTAGAAAAGTTCCTCAAAAGAAAGGTCAGGAAAAACAAAAAGTACTATTCGATCCAGCAACAGTTGCACCTGTAAGACGTCCAGGTATATATAAACTTTCTAGAAAATTCAAAGTTTCTATAATTAATATATTATACAGAAGGTAACAATCGACTGAATAATAATTAACAGAACGTTTTTTCCAGTTAGTTAGGCAGGAGACTTTGTTATTAATTATATATTATTTAGGAAGTTTCTGCTAGCTCAATTAATTTATGCTATATTGGACGCATGTATTTTTTTTTTTAATTTATAAAATAATATTTTCAAAGTGGAGTTTGTACAAACCAAATCAAAGTTTCAATCTGTTTTATGAAATGTAAATTTTCACATCAACCAAACCTGTGTTTGTTATTATTCAAAATATGTCACTGTTTTATTGTATTTAAAACATTTAAAAAAAAAAACGTTAAATTTTAAACTAACTTTTAATTCCTAACTAGCTCTTTCTACATTTTGTTTCCCTAATAAATAGCCTAATTGTGTTTGCCTTTTTAGGACCCCCTTAAAAGTAGGAAGAGTTTCTACTTTGAAAATGGATAGTAAAATTATTTTTCTATTCCATTTTCAATATTTTTTCATATTCATGTAATAAATTTATGAAGACTCTTCAAAGAACAAGAAAGAAGAATATCATCAAGGTATGTAAAATTTAAGAAAAAATATTTGGTTACAGTAATAATACATTATTTATTTTTCTAGTAAAATAACATTCAAATCATAAAAAAATCTAAAGCTTCTTTTTTGTCTGTTTTGTTTCAATTAATTCTATAAAGTTTTAAATTTTTACATCAAAATATAATTTACTATGCATACCATAAATCTTGTTTTAAATAGAATGCATTGCATGCTTGCATAGAATTTGAAAATTAAATTCTTAAAGATGTTAAGTATTACCCATTTTCCTAAAATCAGGCCATTAACCAAATTTTGAAATATTTAAGATAAATTAATGTACAAAAGAAAAGTACTGAGAAGAAAGAATAATGAAGTATTCAATCCATCACACAGGTAATTCTTGTTCTATTCAGCTATTTTTTATACATTTTACAGGTGCACACAGTGTAGAATAAAATGTAATCCCTGATTTGGCTTATTTAAAATATGGTTGATAATAATTTGTTTTGTACTTGTCTTGACGAAGGGTACCACTTTGCTTCCACTTCTAACAGGTTCTATCCAAAGGATTCTAAATAACTATAACTGCCAATTTCAAACATTTTTAATTTTGATAAGAAAAAGTTCAATGTATTGCAGAAATAAACCAGAGAAATGAACTTATTTTTAATGTTTTTGTACAAAAATGAAGCCTGCTCTCTATCTTGGTGAGCCTATACTTACCCCATTTTATGCAATAATACCTGAAGTGTGAAGAAAAACACTGCGAGTATAGCAGCATTGTATAGCATAAATACTCCTCTATCTCTTCACAATATTATTTATTACCAAGGTCATTTTCGACAGCTCTAAACTTAACTGTCTTCTCCAGTTACTAAAATAAAAATAAAAAGCCATTTGATAAAAACAAAATATATGTATTTTTAAAAATATTTGATAAAATATATCTCTATATTTTATGTATAATAAAATAAAAAGTCAATAGCATATTAATCTTAACCCCCCCCCCTGATTAATAGTCTAAAATTTCAAAGTTTCAAACGGAGGGGCATAAGCCAGTAGTCCGTCAAGATTTCACTTAACGACTAGCTGTATTTAAGAGGGTGTTGGATTCTTACCATTCGTTTTTATGCTCACTATTTCTTCTTTTCTTTTTACATTGTACGAGTGAGAAAATTTTCTCTTATAGTTTTCTATGCTACGATTATTTGTTTGTCATTACTACAGTATAGTGTAGTAAAGCCACTCTATTTGTGTAATACCACTCTATCCTGATGTCCTTCCTCTTACAGATATTGGCATATTATTTTATTTATTTATATTTATTGGTATTTTGTTTTAAACCTTTGCAGCTTATAAATAATTTTCTATTGGTCTTGATAACATAAGATTTATTGCATTCACCTCATATTATTCTGTATATCGTCGATCTGTCTTTTAAGTGAATCGGGTCAGGTCCTTAGTGTGTAGGCAATGAAGTTCCATAGAGTGGCCAAATAGTATTTTATTGAGTTTACAGAACATAATTTATAAAAACAACCAACAAAAATAGATAACACAAGGTAATAGGTGTTTTGGTGCCGGAGTATGGGGGCTGATTTTGTATGAATTTGATGAAAAATCAGCCTTAGCACATGGCTCAGGCCGACAAATTTTGTATGAATCAGAGATATTTCAGATGAGTGATTATACCATTGCCTGGAGGCTCTGCCACCTCAAGGAGAATGAGGTTAGGTAGGGACATGATTCTCCCTTAATATATGGATGTGGGCAAATGAATATCTCTCGGGGGTAGTATTGTCTAACCGCAACTATTAGAGACTGGGGAAACTATCTCGGAGCGGCAATGTTGGGTGAGCAGGTTGTACACAGATGACTGTTCTGAAAACGTACGCCCATACTGCACTCCATACTCAGTGAGATGTTTGATCAGAGAGTAGTAGCTAGATCAGCCGAATACCTTTTACTACCTTAGTTAAGGCACAATGCTAAATTTCTTCTTTAGGCTGGTCTCTGGTCGCCTTGGTTGAACTATAGGTCCCTAATTCAGGTTTATAACATCATAAATAAATATTTCTTTGTCTGGACATAAGTCTTTTTTCACTTACAATTTATTATTGTACATATTAATATACAATTTAATATTGTTTCTTTTCTAGTGTTTCGTTGTTTTGTCAAAGCTTAGGTTTTCACCCGTGCGTCTCTTATTTTCTGATCTTTGTGAATCCCCTTTTTGAGTTAGATGAAATTTTGAATTGAGATACCATTTGATATTGGGAAGAAGTAAAAATATATTCATCTTCATAAAACAGGATTAAGTGTCATTAATTAATTGATTACATGGCATTAAAAAAATCTATAATTTTGTTAAGATTGTTGTGTTATTAATTTGATAACAGTATTAAATTAAATATCTTGATGCCTGATTCAGAAAATTTAATTTGAGTTTTGTTTTTTTAAACTATAAAAGGTCATAGAAATGTTCACGTGTTTCGTTATAATTAGATGTGTTCACAACTATAACTCAACTTGAGTTTGAGTTAGAAGCATGAAATATTGCTTGGTAGTTTCATTTGAAACCCAGATGATGCTTAAAATTAAAGACCTATAAAAAATTGTGGTGAGTAATCAGTCAATTTCTTAGTAATAAAAACATAATTTGTTTGCAGTCATATTGAGGATGTTATCAAATTTAAGAGATTGGTGTCTATTAAAAATATGTATCATGTGATAGGACTTACGTGGACTACAATTACAAAACCAACATAAAAATTGTGTTCAAACTTTTTTGCTTCATCTACAGGGATGATATTTTGCTTGATGCCTTAAAAATGCTTAAAATGAAAAGAACTGAAAACTATTGAAGGGTCATACATTTTTCAATTATTTGATAATTAAAGAATGAATACTTTCTTGTTATATTGAGTATGGTATCAAATTAATGATCTCAATGTCCTGATTTATATTATGTAATATGTATTGGGACTATTATGTATTGGGTATAAGTAGGCTGTAATTGTAAAGTGTCATTAAAACTGTTTTCTCAGCTGTAACAAAACCTTTAATTGTATGATTAATCACACGACTTTAAGCGTTTTCAATTGCTCAGTGGGTTAAATTAATTCTAGAAAGTTTATTCAATTAAATTGAATGTTCTACTATATTTTTCAGTAAATGTAATTTCATTTTAATCTGTATATGTTTTATTGCTTATGTAATTCAATTCCTCAATTTATTAATGATATTTTTTTGGATGATTTGTTTTACTCTAGTTGGGGTGAACACCATAAACACATTATCAATTGCTTACAAGAATGAAGTCAGAAAAAATATTAAGGTAATCGTATTGAATAAGGAATATTTAGTAAAATTTATTGATAATTGTTAATTTATTTAGCGAACAGCAAGCCCAAGCCCATGGAATATGTAAAACTGCACAATGCAAATTAACTAAATATTGCTTTAAAAAAATTAATTATAAATAGCTAAAATATTTAACTAAACCTATTGAAAATGGATGAGTAATTTCTATTCTTGGCTTTCAAAACTCAGTCGTTGTTGTTGTTCATAAATAAAGACCATTCTGTAACTGAATGCTATTAGATACTATTTTCAGATGATACTATTTAATCTTCGCCTAGGTGTAACCAATTTATTAATTTAGTTTTACAATATCATTTTATACTTGTTAAAAGAAAAGAAGACAGAAGATTTAGAAGAAGAATGAAACATTAATTTATTTGTTTATGCATATATAATTATTAGTTTTGTTTATTTTTAGGTTGCGATATAATTTTTTAATCTGTATTAATATTACAGGAATCAGCATTTCCTTTACCAATATAGAAGAGCCTCAATTATTTCTTTGGATATTTATAAAAATCACATGAACATTAGCATCTCAGTTATGAAATAACATTGTTCTTAAGTTTAGTTTATAGAGTTACCCCTAATCGTATGCTGATTATTTATTTATAATATTATTTTTTTTGATAATAATATTATCTCTGATTAATGAAACATATAGTTAGATGATAAACATAATCCTGAAGAGTCAAGGGTCTCATACCTGTATTAGCGTTATTGGATGGGTTATCAATGTAGCAAAAGGTTTCTGCAATTATCTTGTTGCACAAAATTTTGATTATTTTTAAGTCTATTTCTCGTGAAATAGTATTAGTATAGTCAATTTATAACACATTTAGGTTTATTGTTACTTTATTTTATAACTTTTTTTTAATTTGTTGTACTTCTATTTTATGTTTTTTATGACTATGTTTATTTTAATTCTGTTTGCTAGATAACCTATTATTTTACCTCTTTGTTAGTATTAAAGGAATATCATTCATGAATAATGATTATTATTACCCTAGACTCTCCCATATCTGATAAATAGTGAAAATATAGAAGAGTGACATTCATGAGCTCAACACTATTATATAAACTTAATGACTCCATTAAAGTATTGATACAATTTTTTTTTTTAATGTTTTTATTAATCTTTCTTTAGCTTGGATGTCACTCTAGTTCCTTCTTTTTGTCATCCAAGCATAGAATGTTTGGGCTGTAACATTAATTTATTAAGGGACCTAAATATAAATAAAAAAGAAAGATTAACAAAGTCTTCTCTATGTTCATATTAAATATTACAGAAATTGAATAAACAGAGCGAGCTTTGGATAAAATAAGTTTTTCTTAAACGCCCTCTGAATCTCCAACCTCTTTTTTTTCCTTAACAAGTTCTAAAATTGTATCATCTGTTATTTCTTGTTAACATTGTCTCATTATTTCAACAATAGCAGCCAGTTTACTTAAATTGCTGTATACATTGAGCTTCACTTCAGTTTTGAAATTTTTAGTAGTTGGCAGGATTTAGCAGAGCGGTAAATCTTTAATATTGATCGATTTTAGTCTCTTGGCCTTATTGGTTTGTTCATAAGAGAACTTTTTAATAACTTACCTGTTAATCTACTTTTTTTGTTTTTATCAAGTCATTCATGTTTTAAGCCATTCATGTAAGATTTTTTTTTTTCATGTTTCTAGATTTCTAGGACCGCTTCGTTCTCCTTTTCAAAGATCATACAACATGCTTTTTCTTTTTTTGCAATTTTTTTGAAACAGCCCATAAACACTACCAATTTAAGAAGTAAAAACGGATCTAGACATGGGAGAGTCTAGTGCATATTAAATAGATGAATTAGGCCATTTACTACCATTATCAATAAGGGAAGCAGGGAATATATTTATATTTCTTAGCAGTTTCCTATTTTTCCATTAGTAAGTAGATCGTACTACAGGAAAATACTGAAACTGGAGGTTTAATTGTCTGTAGCTATTTATTTATTGTTGGATACTTTATTTGAAAAATGCAATTACATAACAATCTTAATAATCATTCTGGTTACATCCGTCCTGGTAATCTGGCAGAAAAGACATTGACTGCCTGTCGGGTCTTGGTAAATCTCTAGACCAAACAATACCTACGAATAAAATCTGGTCTCACAGGTGAGAATCTAATTCCGTTCCTGTCCAAGGGATCTGTTACTTGCACTATACTGCATTTTTAAAATTGCTCATATGATAACAATTTTTTTTTTAACTTTAACTGATTTTGATTAAACCGTTTCTTGTTTTTACATTATTAAAATTACATGCAAAATTGTTATGTTATTAATTGTTAAATTGATTCTTCCAAAGAAATATAATCATTTCAGCGATTATGAATTAGTAGGTGAGAAATAAATAGATTTAATTACTATGATTTTTTATGGCGTACAGATGAAGGAAAACGCCCCATTTTTGAAAGGAAGGAATTGTTGGATTGGTCTAATACTAGTCTGGAAAAGCCAGAAGAAAAAATTAAGGAAATTTCCCCTATAAGAATTAAAGACAAGAAGAAAGCCACCAGCGAGTCTCCAAGTTCAGATGACAGAAATAGAAAAAAAGAAAACAGCTCTTCACGGAAACCTGTCTCTCCTGTTTTGTCACATATAAAAGTTAGGTGTGTTAATTTAAAGATATAACTTATTGGTGTTTTTTTGCCTTTCACGTTTTTTTTTTGTTTTTTTTAAACTTTCAGAGAACATTTAATAAAGGAATGAAGAAAATAAATGTTTCGTAAAGCCATAAATATTGTCATTTAAAATAAATTTCTTTACATGATACAAAAAATCTTTTGCTAATCTTAGTGCAAAAAATCTTTGCAAGTCTAAAAAAACAAACTAACATCGCTCTTGATTATGAATAAAGTTTTCATTGACGTACACAAAGATTATAATTAGGAAAAAATACCGAATTATAAATAAACTAAATATTCTTATGCATTTTCTTTGTTAATAAATTATGAACTATTCTGGATATCATTTCTTTTAATGTTATTACTTCTATTTAAAAAAATTGTACCGTTGTTTTAAAAGAAATTCTTTTCAGCATACATCTGATACATTTTTTATCTCACTTGCATAAAAAATTTATATGAATTCATAGTATATTAAAATAAGTATGTTTTTAAAACAGATATGATGTCATGAAATTGGAAATTAAAGTCTGAAAGAAGGAAAACCATTTAAATTTGTTTTTCATTCTTTATTAGTTTAGATTATATTTAAGAAATTATGTTGGCTAACTACCATTGGCTAGGACTTATGTTTTATATATTTTTACATTTAGAACTGAGTTGTATGAAGAGAAGTTATACATATTATAGTTATTAATTAGATGTCATGCATTTAATTATTTGAACCATATATAAAGAATATAGATAAAAAAATTATTAGGCATTCTGTATTGCATATAAACAAAGCTAAGAAAATTAGCAATTACTGTACTGTGAACTCTCGAAAGATGATAAATGTTTTATTTGTTAAACAGGTATGAGCCAAACACATTTTGCCTGTTCGCCTGAATTGATGTAATTCATTTGTGCCTGTAAAAATGATCCAATTGATCTGAAATTTTAAAAGTTTATTCCGTAACACTTTGGGTTTAGATACAATAAATGGGATTTATGAGAATCTTCATTTTAAAGAATGACCTTATTTTCTAACTTATAAGCTTTCTCAATTCTCTGTTCAGAGGCTATTTAAAATTAAATGGATTTTATTTTATTTTTGGCTCAAGGTGTAAAAGAAAGTAATGATTGTAAAAAGTGATAATGCTCAGCTGACAGAAATAGTTAGCTTGCATCACTTTTCATAATATATTTATTTTTAATAGTTTAGTTATTAACAACTGATTATTTTTTAATTAATGAACAGAAATAGTTTCACCAGTAATTATATTAATTTTTGAGAAAATCAAGGTGCTACTAAGTCAAGCTCCTGGGGGGGGGGCTCTTTTAATGTGAATTTATTTTTTGAAGTCCTCTTTGTCCTTTAATATGTTTTAATTTGAACATTTTTTATATGTTGTCATAGGAAATTGTTGTATCACTAGACTTATCAGACTGTATGTTACTGCAGATATCAGTGAAATTTATCAATATTTAATGAAGAATATATATAAATAAACTAAGACTAAAAGACTAAATAATTACATCTCTAGAGCCAATTAGGCCTTCATGTCATTATGTCTTCATTTCATAATGGTTTAAAACATTTTCGTAGGATCTTCTGTTCAATACTTGGATATTTTGTTTTGTGATGGCCAACACTCCGAGCTATATATGAGTGCAGGGTTAACTAGAGTTTAGAGTGTGATAGATGAGTGTTTTTGTTTTCCATAACAGCAAATTAGGCTTATTATCTTCGCTAGGGTGGTTGTTACTTGTAGGCAAAGCTTTCTACACTTTCAATGTTTTATATTAGAAATCCTCGATGCATATTGATGCTTCATTCTTTTCTTCATTAGGGCAGAAGAACTTGGTCTTTTGCTGGCTAATCACCAGTGCCATTGCATTGAGTGGTTTAAATGCCATTTTCACACCCTGTACTGACTGAAGATGATATATACATCGTTATCATATGCTACAATCTTCTATCAATAATAAAACTTGTATTGGATGTTTCTGTTAGTCTGTAACTTTCTATCAAGAGGACCTCTACCTCACTCCATTCTCTTTGTAAAATTCTTTTCGATTTGATCCTAATAAGCATAAGGCAGCTGACATGAGCATAACCAACCTTTAACTGAGAGAACATGCTTAGTTTTGCCCATTGTTTTAATTCTCCATAAATTTTAAGCAGGAAATAGTTTTCTTCTGGGTTTAAATGCTTTATTCTAATATGTACCTGTAGTATTTAATTCATGTTGCATTGTGTGGGTTAGTGTGTTTCAGTGTCTCTTTAATATTTCATGCTATTTTGTTATTGAAAACAAAAATTTAGCCTCTAGTTTTGCGCAATTGATGAAAACCACCCTGTTTTTAGAATATTATTTTGTATTATACCATCTTTTGGCTGTGAAATTTTACTGAGTTTACCATTTGAAGTTGAGGATTAATTTTAATATTACCTAATTATAGCTTGATATTGTGATACCTAGTGTTTTCATTATGAATGTCTTTTGACAGTGGTACAAGGATTCAAAATATCACTTTTAACTAAAGAAATAGACTATCCTGTGTTTTTTTTAAAGTTGAATAGTATGATCTGGTTTTGTAGTTTTAACTAAAGAATTGTTAGGGGATGAAATCATTGATGAGGATGTCTCTTGTTTATCATTTTGATTCAGATAGGTGTTCAGACATTGAAAGTTTTTTAATTGGTTTCTGTGAGAATTTTGTTTTCCATTTATTGTTTGTGTAGCTTCTTTTTTTCAGTAATAAATAAAGGGTTGGCCAAAAAATCTGTTCGGTTTTTTAAGCGAAAACAAGACAACTTTTAAACACAAAGCGATTTACTCAATCAATGATATAATTGCCGTTTTGTTCCAGTATCTTCTGCCATCTCATGGGCAGATTCATAATTCCATGCTCCTGAAGAATTTCCTGTCTTTACCAGCAAAAAAATTTTCCAAGTGGATTTTTACATCTTCTTTAGAGTTAAAGGTCTGTCCATTCAATGAATTTTGAAGAGACCGAAACAGGTGGAAATCTGAAGGTGCAAGGTCAGGGAATATGGAGGGTGTGGCAAAACTTCCCAGCCAAGCTCCAGTAACTTCTGCCACGTCTGCAAAGAAGTGTGCGGTCTGGCATTGTGATTGATGGATGATAATCCCCTTAAGGTTGGCTAGTTCTGGACGCTTCTGGTGGATCGCTGCATTTAATTTGTCCAGCTGGTCACAGTACACATCCGAATGGATGGTCCTGTTCGTGGGAAGAAGTTCATAAAAGACAACACCCCTCCAATCACACCAAATCAAGAGCATAACCTTTGGGTGAAGTCTTGCTTTAGGGGGGGGTTGTTTGAGGTAATTCCCCACGCTTCCCCCATGAGCGTTTGCGCTCCACATTGTTATAGACGACCCACTTTTCATCTTCAAAAAAGGATTGTTTTCTTCACATTTCCGCAGCGAGTCGCAGATGGAAATCCTTTGGGCAAGGTTAGCGTCACTAAATTGATAGGGAACCCAAACATCGAGCCTGCTCACGTAACCAAGTTGATGCAGATGGCTTTCAAAACTCGATTTGGATATTTTCAGGATACTGTGATCTTCCTAGTTGTATAACGGGGATTGGTGTCGACTAATTCCTTCACTTTGTCACTGTTAATCTCAGTTGGCCAGCCAGAGCGAGGTGTGTCTTGAACCTAAACACTTCCCAATCGAAATCTTGAAATCCACTTCTGGCACACACGTTCTGTAACAGTATCCTCTCCGTATACAGCGCATATCTTCCTGCAAGTTTCCACTGCTTTCTTGCCTATTTTAAAATAAAAAAGCATGAGGTGTCGATAATGTTCCTTTTGGTTTTCCATTTTCAGGATGATCCTAAACACACGAAATACAATCAGTCTCATCGGAATTTCGTGTCAAACTATGTTGAAGTGTCTAGTATCTGACGAGAGCGCACTCGCAAGGGACGGACTGAAGTTAGCTACATATTAGACTGCTTGAAGTTCATGACGACAAAAACCGATCAGCCTTTTTGGCCAACCCTTTATATATTTTTTTTATTCATTCTAGATAAGGTGAGGTCCCTCACCGCACTCTCACAAGGACAGCTTCAGTGTTAGTCCAAGTTAAACAGGGTATTATCTTTTTTCTAGTTAGCTGTATTTTGTGAGATACTGGTGAGGTTCTTGCTTAACAAAATGGTTGTGGGTTTTAATGACTGACATGATAAGAAAAATATGTAATTAGTTTTGGTCTTTTATCTCCAAGTCATTTTCTTGTCTTACCTCCTCCTGGTTTACGTCCAGGTACTCTGTGGCTTGAGTTGTGCTAAATAATTACCTTAACATATTGAATAATTAATTGTCTTTATTTTAATATCTGAAATGTTCATTTTACTGAATGATAGAGCTGTTAATTTAACTCAGGTTACAAAGCAATGTTCTGTGTACACAATAATTACCGTGGAGTAATATGATATTTGTTAGCCAATGAAGTAAATACATTTTCAACAATAATGAAACAATTATGGATGCTAATCAAGTACTGTACTAATTTCCTTTTATTTATTTTTTTCTAATATCAGTGATTCTAGTGGTCAAAACAATGACAAAAATGTTTTTTCAAAAAAAGTGGTTTTCCTATCTCATAGACTTGTAGGATTTATAATTGTAAACCATATATATATATCCATTATAAATAAATTAAGTTTCTCATAACTTGAAATGAGCTAGAACAGTAACCAACCAGATAAACTGTATAAGTAAATTGAAAAAACTTAACAAAACAATTTTTGTGTAAATAGAGGGTCTTCTGCTGTGGAGTATTCTAAACACAAAGGAAAAGAAGAAAAAGACACCACAAAGGACTCCAATGACTATCGCCCTAAACATCGGACGGAAAAAGACAGTTCTAGATACAAAGATGACTATGAGTATGAACATAAATTAGAACACCGTCTCCCTGAAAAATGTGAAAGGAAAAAAGATTGTTCGCCAGAAAGGTACTTGTCACATTACATTTATCTAATTTGGGTATTCTCTTCATAGAGGTAGTAGCTTGATGATCCAAATATTTTTCAGACGCAGGAGAAGGAGATCCAAGGATTCAAGGGATCGTCATAGAAGTAGAAGCCCAGGTTCCTATAAAGAGAGATATAGGAGAAGTAGATCGCACCGTTCCCGCCGCTCCCGCTCTCATTCTCGTTCTCGTTCATATTCATATGACCGTAGAACACGATCACGATCTCGATCTCGATCTTATGATTACAGAAGGTCACGGTCACATGAAAGGAGAGAAGATATTAAAAGAGGTATTAAATGTAGGTTTTTCAATTTGATAGTACTATATACACATTTATCACATGCATTTTTCATCTATATTAGCAATATTTTATAAGAAATGTAACACAATGAGGCAAGTATTTAAGAATAAATTCAAATTATTTAAAAATTATCTGTACATTTAATCTGAGGCGTTGTAATAGTTCAACTGTTATTCGATTATATAATAAATTTTATTCTTGGTTGAAGGCTTGTCTCATTGGGTACCTTAAAAAAAATGTTTTTATGAATTTTTCAGTTCAGGAAAATCAGCTTTTTTTGAACTTCTTTAAAATCAAAAATCCTTGAGGTAGAATGATTCCTTAAACTGGGAATAAATCTCCTTTTCTGCCTACCTCTACTAGTTTAGGATTTGTAATTATAGTTTAATGTTTAAATTGCTGGTTTATTTACGATTTATCAACCAATAAATTCCTACTTTTGAAACTTTAATTAATTTGTTATAAGTTAAAACGAGTAAATGAAAGAGGTTATTAAAGCTGTGAGACACTCAGACACTGAGACAGTAATGAAAAATATAGAAATAAATAAGTATTAAAATTTATTTTATGAGGTTGCTCATTTATATTAAAAAATAATAAATATAGAATTCATGTGAGCATCCGCATATTTTAAAAATCTCTTTAAATTTACTTTATATTTAGGCCTTGTAAAATATTTTTAATGACTGGTAATAATGTTGGTTAATTTTTATGATTATATTTTGGTGAATATTGTTAATAGTTAATTCATTTTAAAGGTTTGTGTAGTTTCTGTTTAGTATAACATGTTTGTGTTTATAAACTTTGTTATATTTTAATTTTAAGTTTTGTTAGATTTTAATAAGCAAAATTTGATAGTAAAAATGTCTAACGAAGAATAATAAATAATTTGAGATAGATTCTAAGCTTTTATTTAGGGAAAAAAATAGGAAGTTGTAAGGCAATGGCCCAATAGTTGAGCATGCACTAAAAGTTGTCCATTTTAGATGAAAATTTTAACAATAAGACTATCAGCTGTCATAATTTGTTCAAAGTTAGGATTTTAATATCTCCTCAAGTGTATGATTATATGATCAGTTGACGAATGAAAAGAAATGGAAGAAGGCCACAACTCTTGGGATTTTTATATTTTCCTTGCAGTTTTTATTAAGCAGGTCCACATGACTTGGCGCGTTTTCATTTATTTTTAGTTATATTTTGTTTGGCATCAAAATAGTAAAAAACAATGCATGTAAAATACCACAGCTAAAAATTTTGAATGTATATTTACAAAAATTGAGCAGTTAAAGGGGTGGTCAATTACTGGATCTCTGACAGTGCATGCTGTCTAGAAGTTACACACTGGTTTATCATTAATTAATTTTGTTTACTAAAAATGATCAGTATGTTGAAAATAATTCAGATTAGCTCCTTAAATTTGAAGCCTGCTGAAGTACTGTTTCTAGTAGATGATTGGGTGGTCAACTACTGAAACACTTTTTTTTTTGTTTTTTTCCTAAGTTGGTCAAATGTGAAATGATGAAAATGTTACTGGAAATATGTTGGCAAACGGATTTTGGAAATGGGTATTGTATCCTCGGAACCTGTCCTCAGTATCTGTCCCCACATCCTGGGAGAGAAAAAGGATACAGCTAGTAATTGTTATGGATTATGGACTCAAACTGAAGAAATATTTTCAACATGGTTTTCAGTTTTTAAATAAACCTATTGGGAAAGCAAGAGAAACTTGATACTCCTTGGTGCTCATCTATAAACTGGACGGAGGATCCATGGACTCAAAATTCTATTCGTGCCATAGAAAAAAATCCAAATAGATTTCAAAAACAACTCATCCGATCTAGGTAGATGATCAAGTTGTCATCGGTTAACAATAATGACACTTCATTAGTAAGAACTATGAGTTCTTAGTATCAAGTTGGCCAAAAAGGCTGATCGGTTTTTGTCGTCACGAAACTTCAAGCAGTCTAATATGTAGCTAACTTCAGTCCGTTCCTTGCGAGTGCGCTCTCGTCAGATACTAGGCACTTCAACGTAGTTTGACACGAAATTCCAATGAGACTGATTGTATTTCGTGTGTTTAGGATCATCCTGAAAATGGAAAACCAAAAGGAACATTATTGACACCTCAGGCTTTTTATTTTAAAATAGGCAAGAAAGCAGTGGAAACTTGCAGGAAGATATGCGCTGTATACGGAGAGGATGCTGTTACAGAACGTGTGTGCAAGAAGTGGATTTCAAGATTTCGATTGGGAGGTGTTTAGGTTCAAGACACGCCTCGCTCTGGCTGGCCAACTGAGATTAACAGTGACAAAGTGAAGGAATTAGTCGACACCAATCCCCGTTATACAACTAGGAAGATCACAGTATCCTGAAAATATCCAAATCGAGTTTTGAAAACCATCTGCATCAACTTGGCTACGTGAGCAGGCTCGATGTTTGGGTTCCCTATCAATTTAGTGAGGCTAACCTCGGCCAAAGGATTTCCATCTGCGATTCGCTGCGGAAACGTGAAGAAAACAATTCTTTTTTGAAGATGAAAAGTGGATCGTCTATAACAATGTGGAGCACAAATGCTCATGGGTGAAGCTCGGCAAATTACCACAAACAACCCCTAAAGCAGGACTTCACCCAAAGAAGGTTATGCTCTCGATTTGGTGTGACTGGAGGGGTGTTGTCTTTTATGAACTTCTTCCCACGAACAGGACCATCCATTCGGATGTGTACTGTGACTAGCTGGACAAATTAAATGCAGCGATCCACCAGAAGCGTCCAGAACTAGCCAACCGTAAGGGGATTGTCATCCATCACTACAATGCCAGACTGCACACTTCTTTGCAGACTTGGCAGAAGTTACTGGAGCTTGGCTGGGATGTAAAAATCCACGTGGAAAATTTTTTTGCCAGTAAAGACAGGAAATTCTTCAGGAGCATGGAATTATGAATCTGCCCATGAGATGGCAGAAGATACTGGAACAAAACGGCAATTATATCATTGATTGAATAAATCGCTTTGTGTTTAAAAGTTGTGTCTTATTTTCGCTTAAAAAACCGAACGAATTTTTTGGCCAACCCTTTATTTATTACTGAAAAAAAGGTAAATAAAGGTGAATAGTTCCCAGGAATCTTGAGTGTTTTGGTTGGAGTTTTGAGTGTAATGGTCAATTACTAGTTTTTCATTATTTGCAAATGGTCAATAACTGGGACAGGTCCTCAATTTACTAAAATGGTTTTAAGTTATTTATAATGGCACTTAATTTTAAAATTAATGGCATCTATTATACTAGACCAGTTGTGGAGTATTTATAGCTATACATCTCTTTCCCATTAGTTACTCAACAAAGGAAATCTTCATCAAACGGGAACATTTCTCTTAACTAGTCAATTTCTGGTGCTGTTACCTTACTACCTAACTGCTAAATGAGTGTGATTTTTTTATTTTACATTATTTTTATTAACATTATATTGTGTGCTTATTTTTCAGCTCGAACGTTTCTTGAAGAAAGAGAATATCTTAAAATGTTAAGGCGGAAAATGAAAGAAAGAGACGATAAAAGGCTGAAAGAGGAGAGTATGAGGTTACAAAAGGAAAAAGATAAACCTCAAGATAAAGAAAATCAAAAAAAAGAAGTTGCTAAGGTATTTTATTAATAGCAATATGGTTTTATTGGATAGATCCCATTAATATTAATAATTAACAGCCAAAGAAAAAATATACTGTCATGGTTGGGACTCTACCTTGTATATATGGTTAGTGACTCTATTAAATTAGCTAACCTGCACTATTGGGCGATCATCCCTACATATATTGAACAATGAATATTGGCTTAGGTCTCGTACTGACTCCATGCATGGTGGGCTCGGAGCAGACTGCACTTATACAATGTGACCTCTGATTTAATTTTCCAAACGCTAGTTTGTCAGTGTTAAGGCATAATAATAAAATATGATATATTTTATTAAATCCTTTTTAAATTAGCAATTTTTTGTTGTGGTATAGATCCTACTAATAAAAATAATCATTAATAATTAACAGCCAATAAAAAGTGTTTTATTTTTTTCTTTAGAAAAGCATTAGTATTTTATTATAATAAGTGTTTTCAGACTTATTTTATATGTGTGGTAAATTAAAAATATATTGATTGACTCGCTGAATTATTCATCATCTTCCAGCTAATTTTTTTTGTTTATATTGTATACAAGATAACAATCAAGTAGCCAGAGAGAAGATATCTGGAGACTAGCCGTTTTTCTAGATAAGCTGGTTGACTGTTTGGTAGAGTCAATATAATATTGATATAGTGTATAGAATTTTCTTAAAACTATTGCTTGAAGGCCATACCGGCATTTTCTAGACTGGGAGGTTTTACAAAATACCTGGATTTGGCCAAAATTGAGGGATAACTAAAAATGAGGGATAAAGATGACCAATTATTTTAGAAGTTGGTATGTTAGTTAATCAAAGCAAGAGTGTCTTTGACAGGTGAGTCAGATCAATGTCAAAATTCTAGTCAAACGTGGGCTAGCATCAATAAGGTCTATGAAACAATCAAGTTTTCTTCGCTGTTGTAAGAATGCTCAGTCAGTATTTACTTAATACTATTTATTAATATTTACTAGAGAGGTCCGAGAAATCCTGAGGCATAGTATAGTTGTCTGGCAGTGGAGAAGAAACAGTAAGTGCTATCATGAAGTAGCATTTTCTCAGAGGGGAGGTACTGTGCTGGAGTTTTGAGAATCGATGGTTTGAGCTGGAATAAATTTGAGAACCCACATAAAAATGATTAACACAGAAGGGCAACTAACAGCTAACAAGTATATAAAGGAAGCTGCAAGACACTTTAATTATCTGAAGTTGTTGTCCCTTTGGCATTCATCGGTGAAGATTTTGATTTCATGCAGAACAATCAATAACTGACCCCAATTGTTTCCGAATACTTGGAAATGGTTTGTTGTTAAGTGTGTTCCATTTATTCCTGCTTTAAATTCCCCCATTTATTTATTTTACATTTATGAAATTGATTTGCTAAGCCTGTATTTTAAATAAAAATACAATTAAAATTATAGTTGAGGATAATTAAATAACACAACTGAAGGAGGAATAAGACACTATTTCAGTTGATCCGGTTCTAAAACCCGTCCGTTGAATGCCATGATGAATGAAGGTGCTCATTTATTCAAGAAGAGGTGCTTACCTATTCAAGAGAAGGCTATACTCCTCATTAATGTTCTTTTATTTCTATTCTTAATTAATTTTTTTTTATTAATGATTGGATTTTATTTGATATTAATTAAAATGTAATGAGGAATAGAAACATCACCCTCATCTATGTAGGTTGTATCATTAACCTACAGACTGGGGAGACACTTAATGTAGCTTTGTGAAAATTTTCCTTATTATTCTTTAGTGTGTGGGAAACAATTTAATGTTAAGTATATTATTAAATGTGCAGTCTATGCTGCTCCGTATGGCTGTAAATTTGATAAGCATAATCTCTGCCCATTTGTAAATGATATTAATATAATATCATGGATGTGTTTTTTAATCTTAAATTTCAATATTTTTGTTGGTATTTACAGAGTGGCGAGCGGAGTGCAGTGACTTCCAACCCCAGGACGAGACCACCAAGGATGAGACCTCCGATGTTTCGACCACCTCCGATGATGTACCGTATGCCACCGTTCCCCCCTGTCCATCCTATGTTCAGGCCACCTATGTTCCGGCCTTTTCCACCACCATATCCACCTCAAAGTAGGATTTTTTTTATTAATAAGTAGAATTTTATATAAATCTTTCTCTGGAGCAAATAGAAATAATTGAAATAGTGTTAAGAAGAAATATTGATGAAACTGAAACCATCTTAACATTTTTACTAGTCAATGTCTTGTCTTCAATGTACTTGACATTTTTTTTTATCATATCAGTTTTTTAAACATTAATTATGAACTAAACTGTATTTGTTAAAAAAATTATGTAAATAAATGCTATAAAGAATTGGGTTGAATTGATCCAAATAATATTCTTTGTAAGGAGTTCCTTAAATACTTATTATCTCATTGGTGTATTACTTGTAATTTCAATTAAAAATACTTCATTTTAATTGCTAAACCGTGTTAGTCACTGAAAATAAATTTCCAACTAATAAAAAAGTAAGTAGCTCAAAAATTTAATAAAAAAAACAAAAAAAACAAAAAAAACATTAAAATCAGCTTAGTCAATGTTCAATTAACAATTTCAATTGTTGGATCTCAAATCTTTATTGTTAGTGATGCTACAATAAATTCTTTTTGCATTACCCTCTTTAATATTAATTTGTCATTACTTACAGAGCAAAGTAAGCTTCTGTATTGTAATGCTTGAAAGCACTAAAAGGTGTTGCCAAAAGTAAATTGCGTGGAGATATATAAACAAATTTATTGTTTTATTTTCTTCTAATAATAATAGTAATAAAACTAGCCCATATTTGAATAATTATAATTATTCAAATGTGGGATAGTAGAGTTATTTAAGTAAATAATAATTAATTAATTAATAAGACTAATAGTATAAACAAATTTGTTAAATTTAGTAGTGTGTATTGAAATGGCTTTGTTTGGCAATATTGTCTAAAAACATTTTTAACAAATTAATATGGTTTCTAATTAAATTTAACTTTCTATTTTAAAATTTTTTATTGTTATTTTTGCAGATTATTATATATATGTATTTTTTACAGGATTTTATCCATCATATTGAAGATTACAAAGCAGTTCCAAGAATTCTATTTTCTTCAGTTTGCAAATGATAATGTTGTTTAACAATGTGATTTAAGCAATGAGTATATTTTTCTCCCTCTTAATCATCTAAAAAAATATCTATTGATCGTATTTGTGATATTTTTTTTATGTGTAGATGGTGTATGATTTTCTAAAATGCTTTTAAGTATTGTTCATTTATTATTTATCATTTAATTTATATAATTGTAGATAGTAATTATTTCTGTATATTTGTATAATGTGCTCATTGTGTAGGATTCTGTGTATGGTGTATAATATGTGTCACAATCATCATCGAGGATTATTATTATTATAATTATTATTTTCTTTTTTAATAGAGACTAAAGAAATGTATCAATAAATAATTTTCTTTTCAACGGCAACATTCTTTCTCTGTTTTTCTCCTTTAGTCTGTATTGGATATAAACTTATTCATACATATATATATATATTAATTTATGAAAGATATATAAACCTGCATCATTAATAATTTGAGGCTTTTCTATTGACTGTCTCCTTATTCTGATTATTTTGGTTGGTCACTTACTGTAGGGGAAGTGGCGGTATTTATCTGAACCGCAAACCTTCTTACCTGATAAGGGCTCATTCGTCCTTCCTTTTCTATATTATATAGACCAGTATTAATTTCTATAAATTTATTATTCTAAAAATATTATTATGTTCAAATAAAAACGGAACGAGGAAACCAGTAAAAACAAAATAAATTAATCTTACCGAATTTTATTGGGCTGAGGCGGCGGCCTTGGGATCCGTTGGCATCTCAACACCACAGGACACCCGAAGAGTCGAGGAGACGTAGAGCGGCTGCACAGCACGCTCAGCGACCACCTACGAATTTACCATGGAGAGAAGGGGTTAGAACCCAACGTGGCGATGGAAAAGGCAGTCATCGCGTATAACCACTCAATCCATTCTGCCACCATTTTTTCTCCGGTCGAGACGCTCTTCGGACTTCGAAGATGCCGGCGCGATAGCAGGAGTACGGCGGTCGATGAAGAACTGGCCGCGCGGGTGGTCAGTAATCGGATAGTGCTAGAGAAACAGTGGGTAACCGTTCGGGAAAGGCTTGAGGATAAGAAACGGCGACGGGTGGCGCGCTACAACCTCAAAGTCCGCGATATTTTGGGCAAACTTAAGCTCGGCGTGCTTGTGTACCGGAGAAAAGGGTCGAACAGGGGTAAGGAACTAGTGCGGTACGAGGGTTGCCCTCCACGAACATCACGTGGTCACAGTCGAAAGCATTACACCCCTGATCAATCATTACACCCCCGGCGGACGGTACATGTGGAACAGCTAAAGTTTCCCACGGTGGAGCCTGGGAGCCCCGTCGTCGACACATAACTCTGGTGTGCGTCGCAGGTGACGGAGACCAACTTGAGATACGCAACCTCAGCGTTAAGCGTACCAGTCCCGAGAGGCCTATATATTTTTTTTTGTTGTATGGGCCTGTGCTGTGATTTTAGACAGTTTTTCTTTTTTATCATTATCAGAGTATGCTTTTTGTTTTGCTATAGATACATAGCTTATGTCGCATGTTACGAGTTTACGGGGAATGTCCGTAAACTGGTAGGGGGGAGTTATGGCTAGTGGTACGGCAATGTTAAGCCTAATACCTTGTAGCCTAAGGTAAACAAACCCGTAACGTGTGTATAGAGGATCAGGAGGAGAATAAAGCCAGTTATAAACCAAACCTTCTTATTATATCATCTACCTCCTTATTTATTCTTTTTTCTTAATTGTCTACAGCTGAGAGACGATTACTTATATATATATATATATATATATATATTGTTGTGATATTTTAAAATGATGATTTTTAATAGTGTTTGTTTAAATAAACTCGAAATTAGCGAGCATTGAATAACGATCCGTGATTCATTTTTGAAAGTATGAACGTTTTTACTGTCGTCATATTAATTATTAATAATTGAAATAAAAATAATATCATATTTAATATAAACATTTATTATATAAACTTCTAATTTAAGCAAAGTAATAAATATCCGAACAACCAAAGAGATGAAGAGTCAAGAAGGCAGTGGTAGGTAATATAAAGATCCGCAGGACAAGGAAAAGCTCTCATTCTTCTTTCGTCAGGAGCCCACATTCTTTCATCAGAGGCAGGCAGAGAAGGACCCAGGTAGCGACCTTACCAAGAAGAGAGACTCTAAGGCGCCTCGTGGTTCATCAGAAGAGACTTTCACTTTCACTCGGCATGAAGAAAAAGGACGCGCTAGTAAGACGATTAGAACAAGCATGCTGATCCGCGAACCACACGAAGATCAACACAAAGATACACTGGCCAGTATAATACGTAATTTTAATCTTAACAGTAATTTTTAGTACGTACGTAATTTATTATTTGTATATCAATTTTTATATCTTAATGTGTGTAAATGAATCCAATAAACCTTTTGCCAGAAGTTTCCTAGATAATTATTAACAGAACCCTGAATTAACGTAAAAGTTATAAAATATAAAAGTTTTTTAAATTATATAAAAAAGAATATATAATTAAAATATTATTATTAATGAAACAAGCAAATATTAGAATAATATATATATATATATATATATTGTTGTGATATTTTAAAATGATGATTTTTAATAGTGTTTGTTTAAATAAACTCGAAATTAGCGAGCATTGAATAACGATCCGTGATTCATTTTTGAAAGTATGAACGTTTTTACTGTCGTCATATTAATTATTAATAATTGAAATAAAATAATATCATATTTAATATAAACATTTATTATATAAACTTCTAATTTAAGCAAAGTAATAAATATCCGAACAACCAAAGAGATGAAGAGTCAAGAAGGCAGTGGTAGGTAATATAAAGATCCGCAGGACAAGGAAAAGCTCTCATTCTTTCGTCAGGAGCCCACATTCTTTCATCAGAGGCAGGCAGAGAAGGACCCAGGTAGCGACCCTACCAAGAAGAGAGACGCTAAGGCGCCTCGTGGTTCATCAGAAGAGACTTTCACTTTCACTCGGCACGAAGACGTCTGAACCACGCGCGGAGATTAGAACAAGCATGCTGATCCGCGGAACCACACGAAGATCAACACAAAGATACACTGGCCAGTATAATACGTAATTTTAATCTTAACAGTAATTTTTAGTACGTACGTAATTTATTTTTGTATATCAATTTTAGTTATCTTAATGTGTGTAAATAAAACCAATATTCCGTTAGCCAGAAGTTTCCTAGATAATTATTAACAGAACCCTGAATTAACGTAAAAGTTATAAAATATAAAAGTTTTAAAAAAAATTATATGAAAAAAGATATAATTAAAATATTATTATTAATGCAAACAAGCAAATATTAGAATATTTGGCGCCCGCGAACTAGGACATGTTAATTGAGGAAATCTGGTTAAAGGATTGATTGGATAAAGTGTGTCACGAAAAATTGTTTTAAATTTGATATAAAGGTTAGGTCAAAAAGTGTTAAAAAATTGTATTTGTGGTAGGAATTTGTATTGTTAAATTCAGTCATGGAAAGCGTAGATAAATCGAGTCGCGAGGAAAGTGAGATGCAAAAGTTATTTAAATTAATGATGGAAAAATTAGACGAAAATAAACGTGATATAAATGAAAAATTGGACGAACATGCACGTGATATAAACCGTATGATTGACGAAACATTTGCCGAAAATAAACGTAGTATTGACGAAAATAAACGTAGTATAGATATTAACGAAACATGTAATGAAAATAAACGTAGTATTGACGAACAAAATAACGTAAATAAACGTAGTATTGACGAAAATAAACGTAGTATAGATATTAACGAAACAGGTAATGAAAATAAACGTAGTATTGACGAACAAAATAACGCAAATAAACGTAGTATAGATGAAAAAATAGACAATAATCAAGAGATCATTGAACCAAATAAACAAAATTCTTTCAAACAGTCCAAAGCAAAACTGGATGAAAAAATACATCCTCTAAAAAGGGAAATTAAATTTAAGAAACAAAAAACGTGCATAAATAATGAACCGGTAATTGGTCCTGACGAAAGACAAATAATTAACAGTCATGATCATTTAGAGATTCAGCAATTAAAAAATTCAGACCCAATAGAAATTATAAATAGATTTAAAAGTACAATATTTAAAAATTTGAATTGGAATAGAGTCAAATTTAACATTTTTTATCATGCTAATGAAACTCCCCTTGGCGAGTTGAATATAAAAAGCATACAAATAAACAAATTGACAAAATTTAAAAATAACCACAGGGATACTTTTTGGGCTGTAGAGTATAATTTTAAAAAGAAAAGGAAAAAACAGCTATACTTTATTATTACGAAATAATGGTAATCGGATAAATATAAAAGTAATTAAAAAATAATAAATAAAAAAAAAAAAATTTTAAAATTAATAGAAAAATCTATTATTAAAAAATGGCAATTAGGCACGTGTAAAGTTTAGAAATTAAAGTTTATTATAGTGTAAAATCAAAGTTAAAATTATGGTAAAAGATATAGAAAAACTAGAAATTTAAAATCAATTGGAATAATTTAATATAACAGCAATCAGGCCCATGTAAAAATTTGGAATTAAAGCTTATCATAGAATATTAAAGTGTTAAAATGTTTAGTTGTAAAATAAAATTTGAAAATATGGTAAAAGACATTGAAAAGCTTGAAAGTAAAATCAATTGAAAATAATTTATTATAAGATAACATCAATCACCCATGTAAGAATTTGGAAATTTAAGTTTATTATATTGTATTAAAATGTTAGAATGTTTAACTATACAATCAAAGTTGAAATTGTGTTAAGTCTAAATCTAAAGACTAGAGAATTAAATTTAATTTAGAAATCTTATTATGAAAATAATCTCAATCAAGCAAGGTAAAGACTTGAAAATGAAAAATTATTGTAATAATTGAATGTTAAAATCTCTGTATAGTACATGTAAAATTTTGGTGACATACATTTTGGTATTGTAATTTAGTTATAAGAAAATACAAATAATTAATATGATGAACAAGTAAATGTAAGATCAATAGTAAAGCAAACAAAAATTTTTTAGACAAGCTCAAAAATTTTTTAAATCGGAGCGGACCCGAATGTTGTGATATTTTAAAATGATGATTTTTAATAGTGTTTGTTTAAATAAACTCGAAATTAGCGAGCATTGAATAACGATCCGTGATTCATTTTTGAAAGTATGAACGTTTTTACTGTCGTCATATTAATTATTAATAATTGAAATAAAATAATATCATATTTAATATAAACATTTATTATATAAACTTCTAATTTAAGCAAAGTAATAAATATCCGAACAACCAAAGAGATGAAGAGTCAAGAAGGCAGTGGTAGGTAATATAAAGATCCGCAGGACAAGGAAAAGCTCTCATTCTTTCGTCAGGAGCCCACATTCTTTCATCAGAGGCAGGCAGAGAAGGACCCAGGTAGCGACCCTACCAAGAAGAGAGACGCTAAGGCGCCTCGTGGTTCATCAGAAGAGACTTTCACTTTCACTCGGCACGAAGACGTCTGAACCACGCGCGGAGATTAGAACAAGCATGCTGATCCGCGGAACCACACGAAGATCAACACAAAGATACACTGGCCAGTATAATACGTAATTTTAATCTTAACAGTAATTTTTAGTACGTACGTAATTTATTTTTGTATATCAATTTTAGTTATCTTAATGTGTGTAAATAAAACCAATATTCCGTTAGCCAGAAGTTTCCTAGATAATTATTAACAGAACCCTGAATTAACGTAAAAGTTATAAAATATAAAAGTTTTAAAAAAAATTATATGAAAAAAGATATAATTAAAATATTATTATTAATGCAAACAAGCAAATATTAGAATAATATATTATTACGTTCTTTGAAAGATATCGTAATTTTATTTTTATTCTTTAATATTGAATTTATTTTATTTACTTATTATCTTTTTAGGTTCTATTAACAAAAATAATTTTGGCAAAAGGTTATATTTAAAAACAAAAAAACTTATATTAATTATGTGTCTATTTTTTCTTTTCCTTTTCTTCTTGGTTCTGCTTCCTGGTGCTTTTTCTCTTCCATTCCGCTTCCAGGCCAACAACAAATAACTTATAAAATATTTTTACTGTGATCACTAGTCATATACTTATATACCGGGCTGATCCTTTAACTAAAGTGAGTAATGCTGTGTTCTCATCATAACAACAACAACTAACTCCCTTTTGTTTTTTCCTCCACTCTCAATTGTTTTTATTTTCACCTTCTTGATACTAAGTTGGATTAAATCTTTATATTTAAAATTCTTATACACAAACTCCACAATATCTAATATCACAACATTCGGGTCCGCTCCGATTTAAAAAAATTTTTTGAGCTTGTCGATAAAAATTTTTTTATTCCACTTCACTTTTTGATTTTACTATTCACTTTTTTAGCACTTTATCAATTTGCATTTTCTTATTACTAAATGACAATATCAGATTATATGTCAGCAAAATTTTACATTTTGCATTTCAACCATTTAAATTACAAATGTAATTTTACCTTATAGACATCTTAACTTTTAACTATAATACCATACATTTCTAATTTTCAAGTTTTTACATTGCTGAGTTGACAATATTTTCATAATAAAGTATTAATTAATTTTAAATTTCAAATTTTTATAAAGCTTTTAGCATTTACCAACTTGATTGTACAAAATAAACATACTAACATTTTAATACATTAGAATAAAATTCAATTTCAAAGTTTTTACATGTGTCCGATTGACACTATTTTCATATAAGGTTTTAATGAATTTTAAATTTTTTCTATAGATGTTAACATATTTGATTGTCCAAATAAACAATATTCCATTTTAATACACTACAATAAACTTCACTTTTCAAGTTTTTGCATTAGCCTGATTGCCATTATTTTACAATAGGTTTTTCAATTAATTTTAATTTTCAAGTTTTTCGATAGATTTTAACTTATTGACAAATTTGATTGCACAAATAAACATACTAACATTTAAACATTACAATAAATTTCAATTTTCAAGTTTTCACATGTCCGATTGACATTATTTTATAATAATAAAATATAACTTTTTTCTTTTTTTTTTTATAATTATACTCTATGGTATTAAAAACATACCTGAAATTATTTTTAAAGTCTTTCCTTTTATTTTTTTCATGTTGTTCCAACTAAACTCGCAAAAGGGGATTTCACTAAAATGATATGAAATTTTAAATTTGAATTTATCCCAATCCAAAATTTTACCTATTGTATTTTCAAATTTACTTAAGGTTTTTACTGGGTCAGATTTTTTAAATTGTTGAATCTCTAACTTATTATGATTATTAATTACTCGTATTATATCACGATTAATTACTGATTTAGGTTCACTAGAGTTACTCGTTATTTTAATTGTATTTTGTTCCTTTATACTTTTTATATCCTCCAATTTCTTCTCCTTTTTATTACTTTTATCGATACTTTCTCTTTTATATGCTCCTAATTCTGTAATGGTTTTTTGTTCATGAATTACGAATTTGTTGCTCATCCATGCTACTTGTTCATCAAATTTATTCTCCGTTTCTAATTTATATTCTATTAAATCGGTTTTTTGATTTCCTATTTCTGTTTTTATATCCGTTTCCAAAAGATGCAATTTTTTATCAAATTTTATATTAAAATCTATGAAAGAGTTTTGTAACCCTTGCTCAATGCTCTCGAATCTATTATCAATTTTTACAAATTTTTCATTATTTTTATCTGCCAATTTATCGATTTTATTAGATAATTCTAATAAATTTGTTTCAAGTTTTAAATTATTTTGTTTATTTTCTCGTTTTAATTTTTTTTAATTTTCTTCAATTTTAAATTATTTTCTTCTTTAAATTGTTTAAAATTTTCTACCATTAATTTTAACATATTTTCCATCTTATTCTCCTCCTTATCTACGTATCTATCAATTATACTTTGCTCATTTGGATCATAATTTAAACTCTGGTTATCTCTTTCCATGACTAAATTCTATCAATATGAATCTTTATCACACATACAATTTTTAACTTTAGCCCTAACCTTTATATTAAATTTAAACACAATTTTCGTGACACTATCTAAACAATGCTTTAGCCAGATTACTTCGTTATCAGCCCCACGTTGGGTGCCAAATATTACGTTCTTTGAAAGATATCGTAATTTTATTTTTATTCTTTAATATTAAATTTATTTTATTTACTTATTATCTTTTTAGGTTCTATTAACAAAAATAATTTTGGCAAAAGGTTATATTTAATTACAAAAAAAACAAACTTATATTAATTACGTGTCTATTTTTTCTTTTCCTTTTCTGCTTGGTCTTCCTGGTGCTTTTTCTCTTCCGTTCCGCTTCCAGGACAACAACAAATAACTTATAAAATATTTTTACTGTGATCACTAGTCATATACTTATATACCGGGCTGATCCTTTAACTAGAGTGAGTAATGCTGTGTTCTCATCATAACAACAACTAACTCCCTTTTGTTTTTTCCTCCACTCTCAATTGTTTTTATTTTCGCCTTCTTGATTCTAAGTTGGATTAAATCTTTATATTTAAAATTCTTATACACAAACTCCACAATATCTAATATCACAACAATATATATGTAAGTTTCGAATTCAGAAACTTAAAGGAAGTGGAGGTTGTCAGGTTATAAATCTTTAAAGTTTATATAAACTTTATATGTTAAATTGCTTTTTTTATCTAATTAAGCTAAATTAAGCTGAGGCTGTTACTATATGTCCCGTATTGGCATCTATTAGTTCTTTTCATTAATGTAAATTTAATGAACTATTATTCAGGATAAGACGTCTGATGAGGTCATTGTCTATAAGATAAATGAGCAATGCTCATGCACAGCAGTTTGTATCATTTCAATTCATCAGTTTGAGAAAGGCATCAAATTAAAGTTCTGAAGCCTTTATTAACAATATATAAATAGTGATTATAACATTTAGCAATAATCTTTGGGTGTTTGTAGACTGCAAATAAAAACAAATCGTTTACATCAAATCCATCAGGCCAGTTTTCCAAGCCACCCTTAAAAGAGGTTTTCATTACGTTTTATAACTTATTAATTACTTGATATTTAAAAAAAAAAATTTTCCATAACATGGAGTATCGAGTTAAAGATCTCATAACCTTGATTGGTAGATAATATAAAATTTTTGTTTTTTATTTTTGAATTGTACCTACAGAAAGTTACTAAAATTGTGTTCACAATTGCAATACATTCAGTCAGAGGAATTATATCTTGCAAGTAAATTTTATTTAATTCCTTGATGAACGTAAAATAAAACCAGAACAATGGTAAATTACATGTTAAGTTAAATAATAAATTGATAATTAAAAAACATTTCTTTGCTATTGAGAGAAGGGTTTCGAAATAAAGATCTTGTCACCCTGATTAATAATGTGTAATTTTCACTGTAATTATATAAAGTCATAAAAATCATGTCAAAACTTGAACTCAACTAGAGCTTAGCACGATAGTCCCATTTGATGCTCTGATGATGTTCAAAATATAATTCTATCAAAAGTAACAAGTGCTATTAATCAATTAGTTATCATATTATGAAAAAAATATTTTTCCCTTACTTTATTGTAGAAGGGATCAAACTGAAGGTCTCGTGTAGCTTAAGAATATGTTTAATGTATTAGGAGTTAGTGGATTATAATTACAAAAATAAATGAATTATAATTACAAAATTAATGACTACTTTTTTGAAAATATTTCCAAATCCCATGTACTTTACCAATCAGCTTACTAGAAAAGCTGTGTTATGTTTGTGGTAATAAAAATAATTAAATAAAACAAAGAAAATCAATCATGATTGAGTAACTAGGCAGAATATAGGAAGATTGCGGAAACCTGCTGTATCCTCCGGAATAACTGTGTAATATTGCTGACATCACTAATCTTTTTTAATAAAACGTTTATTGCGATTTTGGTACGATTGAGGATTTTGAATAGTGATAATTATTTTTGTTTATATGACTAAGTATTCAATATAAATGAACACCAATACTTTGATCAAATTTAAACCAGAAAAATAACTTATAAGTAAAAACTCAATTCAAATATAGATTTTTTAATGGGAGTTCATCAAAATATTAAATGATATCAATGGGAGAGGAATGTTTACAATTTGAAAATATTGATGAAGTACATGAATGAACTATACATAATATCCATAAATTTTAATGCCCATATAAATTAAAATGTCCATTTTTATTTTAAATATGGGAAGTTTAAATGCCAGAGGCAAGCTCTTCCAATGGCCACTCAGCACTTGCGTCAATTCATAAATAATGGAGCTAGGGAAGAACTAAATGGAAAGCAAAGTAATTACTACATCATCACCTCACTATGATGCCGTGAAGAGTTGCTGCAGTGACGGTATTTTCAAATATTTGTCTTCGAATGTATTAACAAAAGTTAAATATGTATCTTTTTTGTCGTATGAACTTTGGCTAATGTTTATTAGGCTTAGAAAGTTTCATTGATTCATTTCACAAAGAATGCACTTAAGGAAAGTACTATTAAAGGTAGTACTATTTCCTAACAGAATAAAATCACATTTTCACTATTCATTAAATATATTGTCTGCATTTTTATTCGGCTCACTCATACTCTGTTGTCTGTAAAAAATGACACAGATTTATGATAAAAGAAAGTAAAACAAATTAATTTTTGAAAAAAACCACTATTTATTAATATTATGTTTTATTTTGAAACCGGGATGGCACAAATTAATGCTCGTATCAATTAATTATTTAATATATGTATATATATATGTATATCTAAGTTATCGTCTATTAGCTTTAGACGATCAAAAAAAAAAAAGAACGAGAGTAAAGGGAAGTGATATTTGAACAACGGCTAGGTTTAAACTGTCTTTATTCCGCTTCTAATTTTCTATCTCTGTTTACAGCCTTTGTTTACATGGGGCTACGTGGTATTAGGCCTGTTGTGGCCACCTCTTAATTACGTATAGTAAGAAATTCCCTTCTTCTCGGACCAGAAAATATCTATCTATGTTCCCATATGTTAATAAAGCTTATGACGTCAGGCAGAGAGGTGAGAGAAGCTAATGGGGGAACAGCCACAGGTGGGGAGCCATCCCAACCACGGCTGGCATGCCTATATAAACCGAGCGTCTAAAAGCGGAAAGCAGAATGAACCAAACCGGCACCTAGAACACTTCACTCTCTCTTTGCACTGGCGCTTGCTGCTCTACTCAAAACCATGGTCTACTCATTCAACTACCTCTGCATCTCTCTCCTAACCTCGCTATGTTTTAGTCCGCCGCTGTCAGACCCCAAACCTTCCTAGTGGGAATCTCTGCCTTCGTCCCGCTAAAACAAGCACCTCCTTGGGAGAGACCTCTCCCTCGCGGACGACGGTTGCCGGTTCACACTCGCCTTTGGGATCCGGACGGTTTTCGCCTACCCTTAGATACCGAGTGTGAGTTCGTGGTCATTCCAAGACCACATAAACTACCTATAAACCTACCCGGTTCCTCTTCTCCTAAACATAGTGCTTTGTCGGGGCACACCTTCTAAGATAGAAACGAATTAGGCTGCGCGCCGACTAGGCCGGCAACCAGGGTGAAAGGTCCACCCGCCTGATCTCTTTCTTGGCGCTCGCCGGACTAGAGGTTGTAGCGACCCTAGCCCGCGGCGGGCGTCTCCTCCCCACTTTGGGGATATTCAACAATCTTGAACCCGACAAGGCCTAACATTGCCATACCACGAGCCTTAACTTATATATATATATGGTATATTCATTATTACCTAACTCCTAATAGAAAATGTACGAAACTGGTCTTACCGGCTTTCACACTTGCTAACTTCACCCAACCTGTCGCAGTGTCTCAAACTGATGGTCTATAAATGTGTCCTCCGGCCAGCTCTGCTGTACGATCCCCCGATATTTACCCACTTGACTCACGATACAGCCAAATGTCTCCAACATTTCCAGAATGGGAAAAGTGGTCTGACATACATCTCTCGAGAGGTTAAAGAACGCTGACCTGCACCCGTTGCTTGGTGTGCCGTCGGTGGGTGAGTTCATCCGCCGCAGGCACATCATGTTTTTTGACTCATTGCAGCACCTCAATAACCTAGTGTTTAACACTATGAACCTACCACTCATGCCGCATCCATGGCAACAGACTGCCGGGAAAAAAATAGGTTAAGAATTAGTGTGTAAGTTAGTTTTAAGTTATTACATTATTTTCTCAAGAGGCTAATGAACGCAGACCTGCACCCGTTGCTTGGCACGCGTTGGCGAGTTCATCAACTGGGGACATAAAGTTTTACGGTTCGTTGCAGCACCCGGTGTTTAACACCATGCCTTCACCACCCACCCTTCCAATTAGCCACCAGTAAGACCAGTGATTAGTGAAAGTAGTGATTACTTCCCCGGCTGCTCGTATATGGCAACACCGTGCCAAGGAGTCCCTTTATCCCAAGCGTCTAATTTCATGACGGCGGCTATAGTTATGAACAAAGGAGGTTTGGTTTCATTTTCAGAAGTTTTTTCCATTGGCGTATTACATCTTACCCATCCTTCATTCACAATACAATCAAGATTATCTAAGGTATAAGATTCAGGTTGAGAGTATGTCCGTAATTGATATAGTTAAAGAGACCAAATGTTTCTTTAGGTTTAGTCACTAAGACGTTCCTTACATTTTTCTGGGAAGTAATTCTATCCTGTATCTGTATTAGCCCCTATAAATTCACGGATATTTGTAGTTTTGCTAACAAGTCTCCTGCTGCCCAAAAAAATAGTGTTGATTTGGTTGACTGTTCGGTCCTCGGGTGAAGTCCATTTACATTTGAAATAATTTAATAATATAAACTAGTCATGTAATAATTAAATAAATGAATAATAAGTCATTATCAATTGGAAAAGAAATATTTAATAGTTTTAGTAAATGCCAAAAGTGGTGATCCCGCATTGGTCCTCTCGTTTATAAACGATTGGTCCAATGAAATTAATCCTTGCTTATTTTATATATGCAATCCACTTTGCAAGCTTTGTAAAAAGTACTTATACGATGCTGTTTATTTAGATGAAATGGACCTGACGTCGGTATGTAGATAGAGGTCACATTGGATTGCGAGGCTCCGAGCGGAACCTACAAATAGAATATTTAAATACAGCCTATAAAGGCAGACCGGACGAAAAAGACAATGAATAATTCCACAATAAAAAAAGTATGACTTCAAAGGGACTTGAGACTGAAACAATAAAATCTTTGGATCCGCCATTGGATGAGCGGGGGCTAACAAATATTATCTCGTTTAAATTAGAAGTATTTGCTGAGGTATTATTATTATATCAATTTATAATTAACAGCTAATGAAAAAAACAACTGGAGGATACTGGACTATCTCACTTTGTAGGACCATCTAGAGGTATTGGGGAGGTCACGGGTTTGAGCCCCGATTCTCCCAATATTTGGTTTCAATTATTAGTAATTATTTAGTTTACTTTTCGCAATTACAGCCTTGCCGCAAACTAGGATAAACACTTTTTATTTGATTCGACGTTTTCCTGTTAGGTTGTAAACATATATGTTTGTGAATTTCCCCACTTAATTTCCTTCAGTTTTGAATCACCTCAATAAAGAATATGGCATCTAAAACGAGTTAAAACATCGCGCCCAGTTGAAAACATGGTTGGGGGGATGGAGCTTTCGGAATTTAAGGATCTAAAATTAGTCTGTAATATTTGTAATGTAATACAAATCATACACCAGCTAGGATTACCATAATATCGCCTGGTGAGAACACTAGTGACAAGTTCCGAAACAGTCGAAAATGAGATAAGGATTCCAAAGAGTTTGAGAATGTCATGTATAACAGTGCCCAAACTCGAATTCAATTTGTTCCCGCTTGGATGTAGTAGTCTTCTTTTGTGTGGGGATGGAAATGGATCGAACAATGAAACCAGCAGTGACCAAAGTAAGTGTGTCGTTGATTGGTATTACCTGTAATGCCGGTGCCAATTTCCTCCATGTACATTACCTGTAATTTGTGGTGACCTAACAAAACGTACTGCTCAGATTCTTTAAAGAAACGAATCTCATAAATATTATAGTCCCGTTAATTGTCTAAATATTTTATGGCCTATCATATTTATATTTTTCAGTTCTGGTAGGTAAAGGACCTAAGGTTTTAGGACGCCAATACACCCGGGGATCGAACCGGTACAATAAACTGAAAAAGATACGGGCGCCAGATCCCACTAATGGGATCGAGAGAAGGAACTGAGCTTTACTAGTCAACTTTCAAATATTCAAATTCATAGGGTGTTTGTCATTGAAACCTTTATGCTGAATCACAAACCATAAGGTACACTCAGAATACCATTAAACATTGGGACATTCAATGCATATGTATACCCTCGTATGCATGCACTGATGATATAAGACAAAAAAAACAAAACAGAACACTCCATAAATATAATATTATTAATAAAAACTGAAGAGAAAACACTACACAAATACTAATTGAACCTTAGTTCCGAAAACAATATTCCAGTATACATAACTAACAAAATAAAGGTACTAAATATTTATAGATACAATTACTTCAATAATATACTCAAACGATCTATTGCAAAAGGAGTATGTAATAGTAGAATTAAGAGATACTAATCACTTCATATTTACAATTACGGGACATGTATTTGGGGCTATGTTCTGTTTGAACCTGGTATGTCACTACCCAGAAAACTATTTACATAAATAAGTTAACGTATATAAACAATAGTACGGTACGGACAAAATCTAAACTAACTAATAACATACGATTAAACAAACATTACATACCCATTAACTACACAAACCAGTTAATTATAATGGATCCACTTTCTTTTTAAATCTCTCAAGATCTAGTAAAGCAGACCAAATGGTGGACATCACGGGGCTTGGCCCACCAACAACAAGCCTCTAACGGGCACCCATCACTGCTATCCAACTAAATAAGATTGCACTACATGCCTAGAGAGACTCTAGGCCCAGCCACCAGTGGACTCTCACCACTGTACCGCAACAACCGAGGCTTCTCACACTCCTTAATTCCTTCACACCACCTTCAAGCAGGTGCTCCTGGTACGAGGATCCGCTCAACCCAAATATTCCTTTATTTTTCCCTCATCCTTAATCTAATAATTGGAGAGCTATGAAGAAAATATATAAACTCTATACACTATGCACTTAATTTAACAAACTATACTTAATCTTTACAATCTCATATGTACAATATTTACAGCTGAGCCCCAAACACTTCCCGCCATGAGTCAGGTTCCTTCCTTCCTATCAGGCTCGAAGGAGGTTGTTTCCGACAAAAAACCTCGTTTCTTCTTCTCCCACCAAATGGAGGAGGTGGATTTGACCTGAGTTCTGACCTCCTTGGTACATATGTTTCGGGTGGCACCTGTGGTCCAACATAATCCACCGAGCTCCGAGTACTGGTAGGCAAGGCTTCTCCGTGAATACTAATATTTAGTAGGTCTTTTAATTGCGTTGAAGTAGTACGAGTAAATCCGACAATACAATACAACTATCAACTAAGCCAGCTCTCTCTCTCTCTCTCTCTCTCTCTCTCTCTCCTGGGAAATTCAACTTTGGACAGTGTTTCCTATAAAGGATTCACGATGACGGTTTTAGGTAAAAATCTAATTTGGGGCAGGCAGTATTATTTTCGTATGTTGTGAGCCCGGCCCTCACCCAGCTTTCATTGTTGGGGGCAAATAAGTGTTTAAAACCGAATAAAAACAAATATAAGGGGTACAATTAGTTGATAACCCTGCCGTAGTTTATATGACGGAGTGTTTAATATTAGCAGATTGGTGGAAGGCGGGGTGAAGACGTGGGCGGCCTGGGTCGATAAGGCTTAGATCGCAGCAGCTTTCGCCTGTGTAACTGCTCTCGGGCCAACTTTTTACACACCAGCTGCACTTCTTTCTTTCACTGCAGGAACTAGTATTAAAACAAACGACAGCAGACCATGGACGGAATATGATATAACAAACTTAATTTGAAACATTGTAAAAGACAAGTGAATATACTCATGAAACAGAAATTTCGAAGATTATTCCAACACAGAACTAGATGCAATAATCCAAAAAAACTTAAATAATACATCATCATTTTGATTTTGACTCCCCAAAAATAATTGGGAAATAAGAAAATAACAGATCCCCCTCCCCTAATAGAAAAAAACATATAACATAACACTGATGTGATTAACGTATAAATAATGAAGGACCTATGTACATATGTGTGGTGACTACAATCATTGAACCATTGACCAGAAGATTGATACAAAAAACATGTATGAGGAGAGGCGGATGACTTTGATGACAATTGTAACTAAGAACATAATGGAACTATTACATGAGGGAAAAATGGTTGGATGCATTAAAACAGGAAATTAATACGCATGTATGATGTAATAAGTGTGGTGGAGACACGTTGATGTTGAATGTAGATGTGCTGAGGTCACATCTATCAACTATTGTCGACGATCAAAGCCAGCTTTAAATGGAGGCGACCATGTCGGCCATTTGGCAATAATGATCTCCTTCCCTCCGCTGAAATATAGCCACAAGGCCCGCAAATGGCCCAGAAAAAAACAGGCTTCCTTCCCAGACCATAATTAGCTGTCAGTGGAGATTTTTAACTCCTTCAATGCCCCTATAAGCTACTTATGCTCAGATTTGATCGAAAAACTTTCCATGAGAAACTAATCAAAAGTTTCTCGGACCTGAGTTTAATTTTTTTTTTGTAGCGGAAGCCCCACTTTTCCGTTGCACACAAACGGACTTAAGTTTGGCTAGCATATTTTCACATTTCTAAGCTTTAAAGTAAAACGTGAGAATATTGCTCTGTTGACAAAATTTAGGCGATTTCTTGTATCGTCATGTGATAACTGTAAGTAGTCTACAACTAGTGGCAAGTAATACATAACATGCGCTAGTCGAGGAGTTAATTTTGCAATATAAAATATATCGATGCAACAATATAACAGTTAAGACATTGTAAACTTAATTTGCTTACTTCAGTGTCTGCTAAAGCTTAATCTCCTGTCTGGACTAATCATTGGGTAGAAAGGGTGTTCGGGAACCAAAGATCAACCAGGAGACAAATATATATATATATATATATATATATATATATTGCTGAAGCCTAAAAAAGGAGAATTACGAATCTTTTTTCCTGAACTTAAAATTTATATTTTTTATGCGAAAATAAGATTCTCAGGTCCACTTAAACTATGGCCGGAAATTTAATGTTTTCACGAAAATAATCACTTAATCACTCATAGGCATTAACATATTCTTTTATTATAGGCCATTAATTTAAATTAAAAATTTACGACATTCATCTTAATTTAACATTATTTTAATTCCAACATTCCAGCATTTTGTATTTTCTACAATTTTCTGTTCTAAAATCTTTCAACAATGTAATATCGAACAGTAAATTGGTGGGAAGCACCCATGTTGTATGGTACATGAAATATTAGCGTATATTGTTAAAACCAATAAAAAAGATTTATTTGTTATTACTATATTAAAAATTCACAAAGTCCATGTTAGCGATCCTTCATCAATTTTCAATACACATAAAAAGAAATTTTATCAATGTAGCGACCCTAACTACATAAGTGTTAAATCACCCTATACTCTGGTGCATATATAATGTATTGTAATTAGATGTAAAACATGGTAAAAGCTTTTTCTGGCAATAAACGCGTGGGCCGGCAGTCGTAACAAGTTAGATAACAGCAGGTGCACTGGCTTAAAAGCTACCTGGCCGTCATAAAACAGACCCGGTAGACCTAAGGGCCTCTCATAAGCCTGAATGGGTGAGTCCCTAGCAGGCCATAAACTAAGCAGCCCGGGTCTCCGGTCACGCGCCTTGTGACAGAGGTGCAGGTGTGACATCATAAACATACCCCTTTCTGGCCAGGCTCCGCCTTCCAGTAGGAAGGGGTCATGATATTTAAACCAGGGGGTTTCGCCCTGTAGGTCTACTCAGTCTGCGACCCACTCAGTCTGTCCGCCTTGACTCGGACGCTTTACGCCCGGGCCACCAGCCCCGGGAACTCAGTCTTCTACTCTCTATCTCTCTTCATCCGCAGTTACTCGGTGTAGCTTTACGCCAGGGCCACTTGGCCCTGGAAGGCAGTCACTTAGACTCCTCGTCAGCCTACTCTCTCTGCAGCACCTCTGGGCCTGTCACCCTGTCACTCAGCCTCTTTGCAGACCCTCTGGCGCCTTGTACCTGTGATGCTGCCGGTCTCCCGCCCGAACTCTGAAAACTGGTCTTATTCTTTATGAAACCTCTGCACCTCTTCTCTTGAACATAGTGTATTGTCGGGACACATACCTATCATAAATGGAGTCAGATATTAAACGCCGACATGGAACAATGGTCCATGTTATAAACTACAACAATCCGCCCTTGTCACCAAGGCTAGAGTGATTAGGCACTCCCCTAGTGGCAACCCGAAAATCAAAAATTTAGGACTGACAATTTTGAAGTTTAAAGTGTCCTAAAGGTAATTATTATTGAAATAAACGCAAAAAGTTGACTGCGAGGGTAGCTCTTAACCAATACGCTTTCTCAACTTAATTCAACTCAAAATGAATCTTATTGATTCCGGGTTTGAAGATAGGACTATACTTTCATTTATTTTCCATTCCCATTCCTTGAGCCCGCTCCCCTCATCAAGAACGCATTTAGGACCCCCCTAAAAAGCAAAATAGTTTTGAGCATCAACAATATACATCGCGTATTTAATGCGTTCCAGTCTATATCATTAGATTAGGAACCATGTTCAATTTTTTCAGCTGGAAAGCTATTTAGTTAGAAAAACTAATGAGCAATGTTGAATATTTTTTACAGACATGCCAAGTCCGGTAAGAATCTCTCATTATTATTTATTTTGTATCACAAGATTATCTCCGTCTCTTGTTGAACTTAACATAAATCATTCAAATATAGGTATCTCAAAAAAGTTAGGTCGATGGTATTCGGGTATAAAAATGGATAGGCATCTCCATTTCTCTACTCATTTTAGTAATAAAATATAAAAAGTACGACACAGGTCTCACCGGCTATCGCACTTGCTAACTTCACCCAACCTGTCGCTTCGTCTCGAACTGATGATCTATAAGTGTGTCCTCCAGCCAGCTCTGCTGTACGGTGCCCCGCTATTTACCCACTTGACTGACAATACAGCCAAATATCTCCAACATTTCCAGAATGGGATCATGCGAAAAGTGATCCGACATACATCTCTCGAGAGGCTAAAGAACGCTGACCTGCACCCGTTGCTTGGTGTGCCGTCGGTGGGTGAGTTCATCCGCCGGAGATACATCAAGTTTTTTGACTCGTTGCAGCACCTCCATAACCTAGTGTTTAACACTATGAACCCACCACTCCTGCCGCATCGATGTTAACAGACTGTTGGGGAAAAATTAGGTTAAGAATTAGTATGTAAGTTAGTTTTAAGTTTGATCAATAAGGTAAGCCCCATCACCTTTATTAGTTAGTTTAGTCCAGTCACGTATAATGTGTATCATTATTCATTATATAATTTTTATAAAATAACAAAACCTGTATATGATGTAGCGATGCTACAGGAAACACAAAAATAATTTTTAAATAGATTCGCCTGAGGATCTATAATTATATATAATTATCTGTAAATTTAAAGGGGCTATGAAAAAAAAAAATAGGTCGATGGGAAATACAAAAATAATTTGTAAATAGATTCGCCTGAGGATCTATAATTGTATATAATTATCTGTAAATTTAAAGGGGCTAGGAAGGAAAAAAAAATATATATATAAAAAAAATAGGTATTTAGCCAGATGAAGCTACAAGGTGTACTTTGAGTATGGTCAAATGGTCAAACCCAAAAAATAGATAGGTGGTCATGAAAGCTTTGACCGGATGTTGAAGAATCGCAAATGCACTCAACTCTTCTAGTGAGATCATTGCTGATAAAATCGTCCCTGGTATATAAAACTTATTTCACGTACTTTATTATTTATTAAAAAAAAAAACAATTCTATTTAGTTCGTTAATTTCTATTTATTGCAAGCGAAATGGTCGGAGAGTGAAGCAGTAGGAGTTTCGTTGACCCCGATTTCCCCACCAGTCTCACTGGCCTAATCTTTGGAGGCATAGGGGCTCCTGGGCAGAATATTTATGTCCATAGAGTATGAATGTTGGTATGAGTGTGAATGAACCATACATATTAAATGACCGGCATTGTTACTAGATACTAGTGGGCTCTTAAATCACAATAATTAATGCTGGATAAGCAAACCGTAGTTTTACCAATAAAAACTTTCTGACAAAATTAAAAAGAAACCATGACGCTTCTGGTCCATGGATTTTGAATATTTTTGTGGGAAAGCCGTGACTAGAAGTAATTATCCCCTTTCTATTCATGATCACTGCCATGATTGCCCATTAAATATTCCATCTAGAGCAGGCGTTAAAACTTAGCCTGCTACTCAACGATCAGCGGGAGCACTATCGAGGGCCAGATCTTGCAGGGGTGGTTAATGGTCTGTTTCATCTCACCATCAACCCTGCATGAGCCATCCCCTCTCGAGACTTGTTTTGAACTAATCCAAAGGTCAAAGGACATGTGAATGTTTAATGACATGCACTACTGGAACGTCAATACCAATTTATTACAACTTTAGCAAGTTTTGTAAGATGACATAAAAACATCTTTCTTACCCTGCCTTGTACCATTGTTTCCTACGCGCAAGAAGTGTTCTATTTTTTCTGACTCCAATGGAAGAGGTTCTAGATTTATTCAGTCGCTACCTGAAATTTTAGAGGTTTTTTATAGAAATTTTGTATTTTGTCATTTATCAATATTGGGGCCATTCCTGATGGCTTTGCGGACAAAAATGTACCATTTTCTAAACAATAATAAGTTAGAGATAGTTTTGCTGAGTTTTTCATCTGTGACTTTACCTATTTATTTATTATCGTACTTAAAATTAAGTCCAGGTTTATATTTTAGCCAATATTTTTATTGTTTCTTTTTACATTGATACATATCTACTTTTTTTTCGGATTAATTTAATTATTAATCAACAATTCTGAATATAATTAATTAACTGCGTTACTCAAATAAAAAAAATAAAGGAATAATTGATAGGTAGCTAATTCAGAGATGTATTCGAACAGCCCGCACTGACAACTTAATCATAATTAATCAACTTAACGAATTTTCTTCGATAAAAATAATTAACAATCAATTATGAAAATAAAAAATAATAAAAATCTTTTCAACGAAAATAACTCGGCACTATCTCTATTTATCTCTCACAAAGGTGTTTTGAGTTGATCAACGGAAGGTTATCCGGATACTAAAGAAATAATCATAAACTTTAAATGTGATCTAATATGTTAAAAGAAACTTAATTTCAGATAGAATAATATCAGAAAGTGAGTGTGGCTTACAAAAAGAGTAGTATTTGATTAATATTGATATATGCTCTAACATATTATTTTACTTAATGTTGTAATTATCTCTTCAGAAAAATTTAATGAACGAATATAAAAAAATAAATGATAAAAACATATTAAAAAGGCAATAATAATATTTAAACTGGCCAAATGAAGCATAAGACAATAATGATCTAGTACTTATTACTTATTCTCTAGACCACGAACTGCCATGTACTTTCACTTTGGTCTTATTGTTTCAAATCCTATCGTGGGAGATTATTTTATATTTCCTTAAAGTCTTATGATCCAGTGAATAGGATGTTAAACTGTATTTACACAACTCCGGGTGATGTGATCGGCATAAATTTAGACCAAAAAAAAAACTGTCCCTATATTCACTATTTTTTGTTATAATCAGTTGTCCTTTTCATTTTTTTTATTTTTTTTTTAATGATCACTCGATTACAGCAAGTCATTGAAACTTATTTAGATAACGTATGCTATTTTTACATTAAAGGATCATCTTTTCAGTCTTTTTGATTGTGGCCTGTTGAAATGGGTCTTATGAAGTATCCCAAACATCCACCCGCAATATGTGGTCGGATTGAGGGTTTAATTTCGCTGGCGGTTATCGGCTTTCTGCGTACAGTCTAACCCAGTTCAGCCTGACATAACAGATTCTCCTTGGCTACTCATTCGCCCAATCGGACCATATAAAATATATTCAGAGTGCCAACCAAACAGGCCGCTACTTTTTTTTTGCAAATTTAAATCAATTTATTTCCAATACTTACATAATAGAAATATTCTTGTGCTAATATGTAATGCGTCTAGTCAAAAACAAAACAAGAGCTAACACCATCTTCCATCTGAATAAAATCTTAAATAGTGTTGTGTATATAGAAATGCTATTTTAAAGGAAGTGGACCTGTGGGGTTGGGGGTATGTACCTTGGGCTTGTGGAGTTGGGGACTGAATGGACACGGGTATATTATTTTTTTTTTTTTTACCCCTTCTGGGCTTTTGGCCCACACGGGGAATCCTCATGGCCCGTGAAGCGGGCGCATGGGTCTGCTCGTCGACTATGTTGCGCGTATTCCGTGCAATGGGTTCTTTGCATCGGTCAACGCACCTTGGGTTATTCTGATCTAACATTTTATTTCTTAAAATCAACAGTACAAAAAACAACAAAAATTTTCGTACTCCAACAGAGGAGTGAAAATAAACAGGAAACAGTCCTTGTCCACTCTGGGACTAGCAGCAACAAAACAAAACTATATACATAAAAGGAAAACAAAACGAAGCCTACTATTTACAATTTTTTTACTTACTAACTTATGCTATATTTACAGTTCCTACATACTAACTTACACTATATTTACATCCTTACAGCTACCCTAACTAACTTATTTACTATATATACATGGGGGTGTATCCTCTAGACCCTACTCTAAGTTTACAGTGGTTCTCTCCCCATCCGGCGGTACAACGCTGGCTTCGCCTGCAGGGTCTCAGGAGTATGGCTCCAACCTTTGAAGAGAGAGGACCTGTGTCGATCGCTCCCGTGGATTACACCCACCACTTTTCATAGATTTCCAGAGGGCAGTGTCTGACGAGCAGCCGAGGAGAGCAGACGTGAAATAGTCTTGCTCCTCAACTGAGGACTGAGGTAGTTTTACTTTCATTTTTTTTTTCTAAGTCCTGATCCCCAGGTCTCCGGACTTAGAAAAATTTTTATATATTTTTTTTTTTGAAGACTTTTTGAGTGTGTTGGGAGTGACTTTTGCCGGATTTTTTTCGGCCAGTTTTGTAGAAGGTGTACAAGGAGCTAGATTTGTGAACCACTTTGTAGATCTGACATTTCCCGGAAAAAAACATTTGGCGGGAAAACAAGATTTTACCCAAATCAAAAAATTTTTTTTTCCTTCCGGTAGTTCAGATCGGGTGGAGCAACTTTCTTCCTATAAGAAAGGTTGCTGGACAAGTGGTTTAGGAGATAAGTTAGCTCCTAAGGCGATATTTTGCTAATTTCACCCCCTTCTGGAGGTGGAAATAATTATTTGTATAAATTTCTTTTGTTGTATCCTCTAGAGAATGCCAGGGAGTAGGGATTCCCTCGATAAGGAAGAAGGTAATAGGTCCCCTGGGGCGACTTCGGACGGGGGTCAGGGAAGTGAAGTTCCCCGGTGTTTCTCACTTCCTGATGTGAGTGAGAGGGAGGGACGGCCCAAGAGGAAGAGGACTGAGGAGGGGGGTGACTTCCCCACCTTCGAACCCAAATTGCCAACCCTTGAGAAGGCCACGAAGACAAGAAACACCCTCGCCAACTATATCGCCGAACTGAAGGACAAGAAGGTGTCAAGAAAAAACCTGGATTTCATTATGTTCCACGTTGGTGGGCTAGTGGACGATATAGGCAAGGTGATAATCTAAAATGAGAGACTCCTAACCATGGTGCGCACACCCGCGGAAATTGCCACCATGATTCTAGATACGGTAAAGAAGAAGGGGAAAGCACCAGTCCCAGAAGCGCCGCGAAGTCCGAGAATGAGCAAGGAACAAGTGGACCACCTACTGGATGCGGCGATAGCCCGGGCTACCCAGGCCATAACCAACGACGACGGGCTCATCCAGGCGATAGTGGTACGTGTGGGAGAATGCGTAACAGAGGCCGTGGTTGGACAATCCATTGCCATGCTGGAGGAGGACACCAAGGTAATAGAGGATAGGTTAGAAACCCTAGGTAAAGAGATAGGAGAGGCGAAGGCGGGAAAATCGTCAGAGGGAGCTGCCACGACTCCAAGAACAAAGGGTGCAGGACCGAGTGGGATGCCGGGGAGAAGTTGGGCGCAAGTGCTAGCAAGCCCTGCTGTGGGGCTTGCCAGGGAAAGGCGAAGAACAATAAGGGAAGTCATTGGGAAGGCGACAGAGGGAACTGAGGCGCCTACTGAAGTGACAGAAGACGAGGGTGCCTTTAGGGAAATCCGGAGGAAGAGAAGGAGGAAGAAAGCACCAACTCCGGAGGCCGTGAAGACCAACATAACGACACTGCTGGCCAAACTGCCCAACGAGAGGTCCTCCGCGGAAACGATCAGGAAAACATATGTCACCATAGAAGGGAAGATGGAGGAAATAAAGGGAAGGATGCCGGAAAAGGACCCTAATAGCACTGCCAGAGTGGTGAGGGGAACTAGGGCTGGGGGGATTTTGGTCGAGGCCCCAAGTATGGACGACGCCCTAAAAATCATTGAGTCGACGAAAACAGTGGGGCTGACGTCAAGGTTAGCTGAGAGGAGAGGACCGAGGCTAGTACTCAGGGGTGTCCCCAGGACGTGGAAGAAGGTGGACCTAACCATTGAGGTTTGGAAGGCCCTGACCAAAATTGACCCCCACTTTGAGGACTTCTCAGGGGAACAGAAGGGAAGGGCCCTTAGGATAGTGTACGAGGTGGGGGCTACCCAAGACCCCGTGTTCACAAACTGGGTGGTAGAAACAACCCCGGATGTTAGGTTTGGCCTACTAAAGGCTGACGTGTGGGTAGAGGGATGGCACCGGATAGGGGTAAAGGACTACTTGGACGCCCCCAGGTGTTTAACGTGCCAAGGGTACGGCCATACCAGGGCCACATGCAAGGCGACACAAAAGACTTGCAGATGGTGTGCGGGGGAGGGGCATACAGCAGATGCCTGCCCCCGAAAAGAGGATGGACCCAGATGTGCTGGGTGTATTAGGGCAGGGTGTCCTGAAACAGCCACAAAGCACCCGTCAGGAGCCACGGAGTGTCCGCAGCTTTTTAAGGAGGTGGAGGGCCTTCTGAAACGGACCAAGTATGAATAGACAGTTGAAGATAATACAGGTCAATATGGCCAAGAGCAGGACGGTCGCTACGGAGTTGTCGGCCCTCACTCGTAAATACGATGTCATGCTGGTCCAGGAACCGTACTGCCAAAGGAACAGAGTAGCTGGTTTTGGATCTTCGTGCAGGGTTATCACGATGGGCAGCGAAGGGAGGAGGCCCAGGGCGGCAGTAATAGTATGCAACCCCACGCTGGACGTGATGTCCCTAAACCAGCATAGCCGGGAGGATTTGGTGACAAGTTACCTGGGGTGGGGGGAGAGGAAGTTAGTTGTCTCCTCTCTATATCTCCCAACGGATGAGGACCCGACAGATATGCTAGATTTTCTAGCAGCAGGAATCCGGGAGAGGGGTGGTCGAGACGAGATAGTAGGAGCCGACACCAACGCTTGGCATACGGCGTGGGGGTCAAACCACACCAATAGAAGGGGAGTGAAGGTCGCAGACTTCGTGGCTGCCTGCACCTTCATCGTCCACAACAGCGACCAGGGCCCGCCGACGTTCGTGGGGGCGCAGGGCTCCAGCTGGATTGATGTAACTATGTCCTCGATTTCCCTTGCAGGCAGGGTCAGAAACCACAGGGTATCATCCGAAACCAGCAGCGACCACAATTCAATTTCCTTTGAGGTGGCAGCGGGGGCCGAGAACGCCGAGAATAACCCCCGAGGATACATTACCCGAGGAGTTGGGTGGTCTGCATATGTCGCAGAACTGGAGGATAGGCTAGTGGACGACGAGTGGGCCCTCCGAGGGGATGATCCCAAGGTACCGGAGGGCGTAAGGGAGAGAGTTGCGTCCCTCACAGATGTCATGCGGGACGCAGCAGAAGCTACCCTCCATCGTAGGAAGGCTAGACAAAGGAGCAACCCATGGTGGACGCCCGCCTTAACACAGACCAAGAGACAGCTCTACAAGGCGAGGCGAGAGTACCAAAGGAGTAGGAATGAGCAGGTCCGTGAAGCCCTCCGGGCCCGGTACAGGGCGATGAACAATAGATATAAGAAAGAGATCGGGAGAACCCGGAGGGAAACTTGGGACGAGTACGTGCAAAGGGAGTCGGAGAAGAATCCCTGGGGTATCCCGTATCGAGTGGCAATGGCCAGAGGTGGCCAGTGCAAGGTACTCGCTGCACTGAAGAGCGGCGATCAGCAGGCCACCTCCCCGGAAGAGGCCGCCAGGTTCTACATGGAGGTGACATACCCCAGGGACGAAGTGGCAAACGACTCCGCCGAAGATAGCTGGGTGCGGGAGGCGACCCAAGCCCCCCCAGGTACGGACCTGTCCCCACCATGGGATATATGGGACCTCCGCATCGCCGTTCAGAAGCAGAGGATAAGGAGGGCTCCAGGACTGGACGAAATTGACGCAGCTGTGCTGAAGGCGTCGTGTCCGCTGGTTGAGAGGAGACTGCTCGACATCATGAACGCATGTCTCGACCAGGGGGAGTTCCCAAGGAGCTGGAAGAGAGCTGAGCTTCGCCTCATCCCCAAAGGCGTGGATCGGGACATGACGGCCATCAGAAGCTATAGGCCTATCAGTCTCCTACCCGTCATGAGCAAAGTCCTGGAGTGGCTGATGCATACGGCGATGCGGGAGGTATTCCAGAGAGCAGACCACCTACGGCAGTTTGGATCCTGTAAGGGCAGGAGCACCGCTGACGCCTTGGAGAGGATCAGGGAGGACGTGGAAGCTACTCGCTCCAAGTTTGTGCTGGTGATGACCTTTGACATTTCCTCCGCCTTTGACAGGGTGTGGTGGCCCTACGTTCTGAGAGAGCTGCAGGGTCTGGGGTGCCCCAGTAATTTGTACGAACTGGCCAGGAGCTATTTAAGCGAACCTAGGATGGGTATATTAACTACTAATTACATTGCTACTCATAATGTACTAATCCTGACTGATGCGTTAACTTCCTGTCATATAAATTCCCAATCCCTACCTACCCCTTACGATAAATTCTTTTTATATGAGACCAAAAACTTTTTTCATAAGTCGAGTCGTCACGAGGGGGGTGCCTAGTTACCCTAGCCTTGGTGACGAAGTGAGGGTTGATTAAGCTATGGCCTGGAAAATTGCTTCATGACGGGTCTTACTATCTGGCTCCATATTAGATAGGTATGTGCCCCGACACTGCACTATGTTCTGGAGAAGAGGTATAGGGTAGGTATTGTAGATAGTTTATGTGGTCTTGGAATGACCACGAATTCACACTCGGTATCTGAGGGTAGGCGAAAACCGTCCGGATACCAAAGGCGAGTGTGAACCGGAGAGAGGCAGACTGGATTGCCGTGGGAGACACTACTAGGTAAAGTTTACTCCCCGGGAAACAAGATCCCGTCTCTCTGACCTTTATATTCCAGCCTACAAAACGGTAGCATATGACCTTTCCTTCCTCAATCCCTCCACTATCCTCTGGAATCCTCTAACTCCTAATAACCACCATTCTTTATCCTTACGAACCTTCAAACCTCTTCAATTCCAACACCTTCTCACCGTTCAAAGAGAAGCTTGTTAGTCTGGGAACGATTCACTCATTCATTTTTTTATATTTCCTGACTTTTATTTTTCTATTACGTATTTGCGCATGTTAATGGCGTCCACCATCAAACATTTGCCAGATCATATAGATTTTCTCTCAGAGTTGTTCTTTATATGTTGAAGAAGGCATTCTTAAAAATTGACGTCGACACCATAGCCAAATATTTTCACCGAGTCCGGATAAATTTAAGGAACAAACGGTTTTGGGACGGATAAAAAAAAACTTTAGGATTGTTCTGGGCCCAAATCTGTTTCTGATGGGTTGCCCACAGAGGTTTATTATACGGGACACTCGATTAACATATGTATGTATGTTTCCACGAAAGTTTTCTCGAAGGAAGACTTAATGAAGAAATGTCAGTAAGAAAAAAACCAACGTATGTTGATAAACCGTTTTTAGGATGTTAAATAATGATTGATAATTTCCAACTTTTTCGATGAAACGAATTAGTTATAATGAAATTAGCATCGTTATCATCTGTTTAATATTAGCTTAGCATTTTCAATCCCTCGTAAATTGTAGGAGAAACTTTGTGAACATCTTTTGAAAGTGGAAGATAACCGCTTAGTTTTATTTTGCTTTTTGACTGTTATATATAACCAGACATTTTAAGAAACAATGACAATGAATATATTTGCATTCAGTTTTCACTGCGAATCAAGGTTGACACTATCTATACCGATTATTATTATTTACTTCGTCAATTTAATGAAAGACTCCGATCTTCATACAGCGGTAGGCCATGCTGCTTTACATGGGAATACATATCCTAATAATAAAATAAAAATAAACTATTTCGAATGTTTATATTCCGTTTACTAAATATATCAATTGTGTAAACCGGACAATATTTGTATGAACGAACAGTTTGTTTATTGAGTCTCTTTCTCTTATTCTAGAAATAATAAACAAAGAACTATATTTAAATGTATTTAGACTTTTTCACTGAGGCAGTATTAAGCAGTTGATAAGGAAACGTTTACTCTTTACTGCCTTGTGGATATCAGTAAGGAAACTATCAGCTAATTTTCGAGTCAGGCTAAACACTCCAACCACGTGCACTCAATGTTTGAAAATATGAAACCTATATTAGCTTCCTAACCTAGCTCAGATTTTACAAATTAAAATTAAAATATAGGCCAAACATTGCAACTAAAAATAAATCCAGTGGGTAGGAGTAACATTGGACCTAAAAGGTAATGTATTTAGAGCGTGATACTGACTATAACATTTGTAGTATTGTATTCATCCACCTCCCATTGGACATATGTTGATTATTTAATTTACTTGAGTTCACGGATCCACAGATAGGATGCTCCAATTACCTCGGGATTACCTCAATCACCTTTGAAATCAACGATACGATTGAATCCTCAGGTTTTATCTTGAAAACATAATAATAAAAAATAACTAGTCAGCTTAAACAAAATGCCCTGGATTATTCTGTTACTAAGAATTAAAATAAAGTAAACTATTGAACATGGTAGGTTGGGTCAAGCCCCAATCTTAGAACTTTTGGTCTAAATTCTCAACCCTGATGTTAGATTATAAAATGACAGAATAAGTTTGAACTGCCGACTCGATATCATAGGAATTTGACAGGAGCTCATCGAGGCGATGTTTTGCCCTCTGTTGTTTACTATCGTGCTAAACGACTGAAAAGCTGCAGAAGAATTGGAGTAGTGTGTTGGGGGAATTGGAATTTGAACTCAGTACAATATGTAGACAGCTGGGTAGAATAAAGAAACAAATAAATATACAAAAACATAATACGAAATAATTGGTCCTAAGAAGGGATCTTCTTATCTGAAACCCTTGTTCTTACGAACCCTTGTGCCTGGCTTGGCGAGCCTTGAGGTGCTCGAGCTTCGTACTTCCGAACTCGTGGTCCGACGGTTCCGACGGTGCGTGGTTTGGGAAAACTCTAGTGATCTTCCTCTTCTCGTCAAAACATCATTGCCAGACGCCCCTTGAATGAAGTTTATGGATCGGATAGTGACGAGGAAGCCGCAGGTGTCACAGTGGCTTATGTACCGTTAGGTGGTGGGGGTTTGAAGAAGAAAACGGTGAATGGTGTCATAGAATAAAAGTAGGAGAAGGTAATTTTAAAATCCGTAAATATTATACTGAAAGTAATAAAATAATTTTTTTTTTTGTACTGAAAAAACCTAAGAAACTCTTAAAAGCAATAAGACTATTTATGAAATTCAAGTAATTTAATAACAGAAATGACCGTGTGTTCCTACATCAGTAGTTTTAGTTTGCTTGGTGTGTGTAGATTGAGGGCAAAAATGACGTCATTTTCTCGTACGCAATCCAGGATAATTCCTTCATACCAACCTCAGTTATACTGTTTTTTGCTTCTATCGCCAACCTCCTGAAATTAGCCATAATACGTTCTTTCTTCTTTTTAAGTCCTTTCAAAGAACATTCCAAGATAATATTATTTTTAATATGTTTCCAAACATCATACAATACAATTGGTTCCTATCTTTATGTTTTTCGATGTTGTGGATTACATGTAATAGGTTCTCCCTCGTACAAATACATAAATTTGTTTATTCCACTCCATTATGAACTACTTGAAAATTTCTTCAACAAAATCCAATTTGTATCGGGAACTGATGTCCTGGTATGGGAGCCGTACTGGCTTGTCATCTCCCGGATGAACTATCCTTACGTGTCAGAAGCATTCCAAGACATTTCAGGGGAAGGACGAGCCGTTATGAGTTTTTGTGTTTCCACGACACGTGGTAAGACAAACTTCAGACAAGGTTCGCCAAGCCACGCGCCGAGGGAACAAGTCTGAAGTGGCCGCATTTCAACTAAGATAAACCTTCTCAATGCTGTAAAGGGGCATTTATAAACTTTCGTTTATTCCTTATGTTTTCTCTATTCATAATGCGAAGGGTGTTGTTGACAACTCTCTTTCTTTTTTAGTTAAAATTTATTACTATTTTCTCATTATTTGTGTGCTCATGTGTGCGAATAGTGTTCGTACTTGACAAGAGTGTTGTTTGTTCGCGCGCGGGCGGAGTATCCTCTCTCTCTCTCTCTCTCTCTCTTTCTCTTTGCCTCATATTTAACAGTCAAAGTGAGACAGCCCTACAGAGAGCATTTCAGCTTACTGACTCATCTTTTTTTTCAGTGATTTCACCGCAAGGCACCGTAGAGAATCTCGGTGACTCCTTTGGGTCTGTGGATCGATTTAATACATCACCTTTTGTATGAAGCAACCACTATATCGTGACGGGTTTGCTATCTCCGGATGGAGATACAAGTCAACACACTATATTATATACGCCATATTATTGAATATATTTTATTCTTTGAGTAACTATAAATTTGTAACAGTTTATTTTCCTTTGCTAGTTATATGTTTTAGTTAATTCTTACTTGGTTAGTTTTTTTAGTCTTAATATTAATTGTTCATTAATAAAATATTATTTTATTAATGATTCCATACTTGGATGATTCCATGATTGGAGGATTCCATACTCCCTCCCCCCGTTTATTTGCCAAGTCCCGGATTCTTGTTTCTTCCCATTTCCCCGGGAAAGATGTAGAATATATACATAGCAGATGTTGACATTTATAAAATACATGCACACTTCCTAAATAAATATGTCCACAAGAGGTGCCACGTGGTTGACGATGCGGAGGTTCTGGGTTTAACCCATGAAAACCTTAATGGGTTATTCAGATAGCATGATTTCGTAAACTATATGTATTAATATGAAAAGACTCTCTTACAAAGAAATATTGATTCGATAGGGTCTATGATCGGTGCTGGTTGTGGAAGTATGTAAATATCCATTAATCTGCCTCTCCGCAATATATATTTCATTTTGGGGTACTGGTAGTGTATTCAATTTATGGACCAACATTTTGTACAGTCCACATTTTTTAAACTTTATTTTCTGATTAACAACAACTTTATTATGATAAAATTACAATCTGCCTGATTGGGCTTTAAGTAATTGTGATAAATGATCTCATTCATACCAATTTACAATTTTCATTCACACGCTCATTCATACTTTATTAATTAATTTCATATTATTAAGCCTTTGTTTAGTTCAATTTATGTTTTAATTTACTTCACATTTGGCTTGAAGTGGGCCGCATTAACCTATAATCGTCTGCATAAACACGTGCGTTAATCCATATTATGCCCCACCCATGTAATTTGTGAAGCAACAATTCAAATCCTTAGGGGATTTATTTGAGAGGGGCTGGTCCTTGATAGCATTAACCAGTCAATCAATTCTATTTAGAGAGGTATAATGAATTTCAGGTTTGTTTTTTTTCCTTCTAGAAGGAAGAGAAATGAAAGCGGTTCGATTGGCAGCACTGTTTGCCCGAGGGAGGAGGAATAATTAAAAATGCATAAGTAATGCTAGCCGAGATAGCTTAGCTCTTTGGTACCTGTCCCGTATTTGCATTTCTACCGTAGGAGACATTTGTAATTTAGCCTGGGAGCAGCAGTGCAGCCCCATTCAAAATCGGTGAAGCAAACAATTTTTATTTCGAGAAGAAAACAAGATTAATTAAGAGAAACCGGTTTGAATGAGAGAAGAACAAGAGGTCTTTTGTTCGCCTCACTCTTTGATAGCCAAGCATCTGAGAATTATACATAACATGCAAGCAAGAATCACATCGCTTATTTACGGGTCCTTTATGCTTTGTTCTCGCTACTGTTTAAAACTGCTTTTAATTTATGGAGTTACAACTAACAAAAGGAAATACTACGTCCAAAAGGAGGTAATCGATGTCACGAAATGGACGCTTTATCCAACAGACGGGCGATGTGGTTAGTATACCTCGGGTGGCACATATTTTAGGTTGGCATTTTGTTTTAATTATATAAAAAAAAATCATACGATTCTGTTGTAATAAACAGAATTAATGATTAAAATAAGTATGCAATTTAAGAAAAATGCGTGCTGACCTCGGTGAACTAACACGACTTTGACATTTTAACTTTTTATCAGTGAAAAAGTAAAATTCCTGTGCCTTAAAATTGGTTGGAATCGGCGATGGCCACATAAAGATATGTCGCCCGGTAGTGAAATCGAGATCTAGCGATACTTTACGTACAAAAACGAATAATAGATGATATAGAGTTTTAATGTTTAATCAAGAAAAATAAATGTATATTCACAATTACATTTTATCATTATGTGTACAAGAAAATTAATAATTGCATTTCTTTATATTCAGTAATGGTTGATAACTGCTATTGTTTTTGATTGGCTTAAAAAAAGGTGGGAAGTTGTGGACCACCCCAGGTGGCAAGAGCGCAACTGTTTCACAAGTCATTGCCAAGCCTAAAGGAAGAGGCTCTATTTTCAAACAGGTACCGGTCTTATATTCTCAAGTCTGTCTTACGGTCTGTGTGTCTGGCTACCAGCATGCATGTTATGTTATATCATATCAGATAGCAGTAAAAAAAAATATATATGAAAAAGGTAATTCTTTCAATTAACTGAAAAAAAAAAGATTTTTGAAGGCCTATCTTGGTTATTATTCTAGCACGGCATGATAAAATATTAATGCAGTGATTGCTTGAATTATTATGCCAAATAAAGACCATAATTTGAAAAAAAGCTATAAAAGCTATCAGCTATAAAAAAAGCTAACGAGCGTATACTCCCAACTTCATTCCTAGTCCTATGTGTGTATTGTATTGATCGCATGCAAACATTTCAATAAAGATATAGCTGTTGTTATATCAGCTTGTTGTTGTTATATATATTTTATTATAAAATAAAACAGACTATAACAAATGTAATTAAAAAAAAAAGGAGGAGGGGACTGTATTACTTGACCCGTGTTTATTCATTTTCCCTTGTCTCTAATAATGCAGACACTCCAAAAGGCTACCCTTAACAGAATTAAGTGCATGAACAAAAATATTAGTAAGGAAGCAGGGTGAAAAAAGAGAGGATAAAAAAAAAAATGCAAGCAAAAAGAAGCCCGCTAAAAAACGACCAAGAACAGAATGGTGGCTTAAAAGAGACACAGGAGCCTGAAAGCTAATGAATCCGTAGGATTTTGTAAGCAGAGAGGACAGAGATAGGGTCACGTTCTGGCTCTTAACCGCACCAAGCTTCAACCTATTCTCCGTCCCTAAGCAAACTACTTAGCTTCATTTTTTTTCGCTAATGACAACCATAATATGTATTTACTATTGCATTCCTGTTTCGCTCAAAGCCTAAAGCCCAGGTCTGTTGTACGCTCTGGCGACCTCTAGCCAAAGCGAAGCCTTATTTCTAACACCCTGAGAAAACAGTAAAATATATTCATGATCACTTTTTTTTTAACAAAGATTTATTCATAAATATTCTTGTTAGGGGAGTAAGTCATAACACAAACAGGCGATTGTTCACTGGTTTATTCAGGAAAGATTTGAGAGTTATGAATAAATGATAAACATGAATATTTTATAATATGGTTGCTAGTTCAACTTAGTGATACTTTGTGTTTAGGTACACATTATTTTTAAATATGTTTCGTAAGTTCCGCCCAACCGTGGCTTAATTTGATATCATTGTGGTAGAGAGAGCTTGGTGTTGTCAAGAAATAATACCGGGCAACAGCTCTTGCCAAGAAGTGCTTGATTCGAAATTGACCTTTAAATATTATTTACAAATTTTCTTTTAACAAATAAAAGTCCTTAAAGCCTCAACACATAGTAAATATGGTTAATAGGGCCGTCAATGCCTTTAATTTTATTCTTACTTGTTATGATAAACCTTTTTAATTTATTAATTATAAGTAATTGATTAAAAATATTTTTCAGTTTGATTTTATTTTGAGCATCTCTGAAGCATCGACTAACCATCGAAAAACATCATCATCAATCTATAAGAGACTGCTGCTACTGACAAAAGTACGATAAAATTTTCGTGTCACGTTCTATGACTTATGACGTTATTATCCACTTAAGCATCAACTTGTATATCATATTGTCAATAAGGACCCTTCTGAAAATCATCCAAAATATTTATTTTTTAAAATTAATTAATTTATCACTAATCCTTGGTTACATTTCTGAGGTCCAGGAAGTTTTTTTTTTTTTTTTTAATCATTACTCGGCTTTCAAGTGGAACTATCTCAGGAAACATCAAGCCTCTAAAAATAAAGGACGTGTTAAAATTGTGAGATGCTACTGACTGATTTAATGACTTTTTGTAACATTGTAACATTCAGAAAAAACAAAACACAAATTACATATTGTCAATCAGAGCGTTGAAATTTATTTGCTAACCTACTCAAAATTATAGTAAAATATTTTTTTTTTTATATCAAGCCATTAATCAACGATTTTAAACCATGTTTTAAGGAGATTGCTATAATTTTTAGGTTATCTCAATATCAAATGAGGCTTACATGTAAACTATTATGTCTCTAGGTTGGTATTGCGAGTCGGCCTATGGCGGACAATTATTGCAAAAATTATTGAAAATGTTCATATAATCGTTTCAGCAACCGTAAAGTAACTCTTTATTGTGAGGTGCATCTCCCTTGGCTAATAGTAGCGGACACCAAATTAGGCGGGCGGAAATTTTCGCCATGTTGCCGCTCTTAGTCACCAACAATCAGCGGCCGGATCACTTCAGCCTGCTAACTTCCAGTAAGCGGCAACTTTGATCTTCCCTTGCCGCCGGATTCCCCCGTTAGGTTTGATCACATCGATATTATGTTTTATTTAAGGATAGTGTAGCAAGTAAAAAAAAATGGTTTGAGCAATCTTTATTATCTACAACTGTGAAACGATAGGTAAAGGATTCCGAAGTTTTCGTCAGGGAATGGCGATTTATGTTAAGTTATGGAGCAAGAGTTGGCAACGTCACAATTTCTTAGACCCACCTAATTTGGTGTCCGCTGCTATTAATAAATTTGTATTCGCTATTGTCATTAACTGAATTTGGGATTACTAGAGTTATACCACTTTAAGAAAATCAACCACCATTCATACGAATATATTTGTTCACTAATGTTAATAATTGATTTTTTTTTTATAGTAATGGTATTATGCGAGATGACAATCTGGAAGGCAGGTATTAGCAGAGCTTTTGTTGTTTTTTGCTAATGGTATATTGAAACCTACCTCATGTTTTACCATTTCTCTTTTTACTTTATTTGATCAATTTAACTTAACTAATTTGGCAGGTCCGTCATGAGATCTTTAATTCAAATTGTTTTATGTCTTTGACATAGGAATTTATCCCGATTGAGTCGCCCGATCTCAAGGCTATTGTTGTGGTTATTAATAAATTGAGAAACCAGGAATTGTGAAATATATTCAAATAAAATGGTAATGACAATAATTATAATTAACATAGAGTATTGACAAAATGTATAAAAATGTATAAAAAAAATATTCAAATCCTTTTAAATTATCACAGTTACTACTAATTACAAAACATGAATTTGAGCTCATTTTTTATGAATGGATCCATAATAATAAACAATATTGCTAACACCCACCTACAACTTATCCGCCCATCTGTCTCAACACACCATGGTATTCAATAAACGTTCAACTATTTTTCTTTTCTTCTCTCAGTTCAATCGATAATCTTCCTGTAACTCAACCAACGTTACTTTCTACTGTTGGTACTTAAATAGTATGGCAACCGCCAATTCGGGAGCTTGCCGGCTGCGTTCTTCTCGACGGCTAGGCTAAGACTGCTTTTCAGCTCATCCCCACTCCTAGGAGTATTAGAGAAAATGACCATTACCATATGTGAGGGTTCATGATCTTTATTCTCAAATATCATGAATGTTACAATATATGAAAGGATCATTCTGTGATGAGGAATATTACGTTGAATTATGCATCAAGGCACTTTTTGTTGAATTAATTTATTATATAATTTAGATTTAAATGATAGTAATATTTTTCTTTATCTCCAAGCACTTATATCCAAAGATATGCTCGAAGATGACAAACTTTGGCTTAAGAAAGCGCTATTATTATAATTTAAAAATTATTAAAGAAAATGATTGAAGAAAAGCGAGCCATTTCACGACGGTGTCATTTAAATCTAAATTGTACAACTTCTTCCAATCATCTCATTATTTATTTCATAGTGATTTAAACTCAATCGTAGAATTGTTTTCATGAATTAAAATTGTTGGCACTTGTGTCCAAAATACGGACCGCTTATGAATTTGTTGAAGAACACTAGAAACACCCTCCTGCTCATCTCTATTGCTAGGTTTTCCTCTGAATGGAGCTAACTTGCTGCATTTAATTACCCACTATTCTGGGAAGCCCACTTGGTAGAGTAATTAGCTTTAAGTTATTGATACTGTTGTGGGTTTGTATGGCGGAGAGATTATTATAACTTTGCTTCAATCCCTGAGCATTATTGATTCAGTGTCCGTGAAAGGATCATTTTTTTTTCTACCTTCCTTTGATGAAGTATAATAATTTTTTCAAATAGAAAACGTTGCCTTGGAAAGTTCTGTCATTACCTTCTAGCATGGGTATAAAGGAACTTAACTATCCTGAACAGTGCCAAAATACGTCGCTCATCAAGATATCTCTCAATGCCACTTATATAACTTTTAGACATATGTGCAGCAAACCTTTCGAGTTTGTTCTTATGACTACTTGTGGTTAGTCAAGGGAGTAAGGGTTTAATAGAATGATTAATCCCTTTAGACAGCACGTTATAGTCCTTCCTCTTATTAAGTTACCTATAGATTACCTTATTAAGTTAAGCTACCTTAACTACCTTTAAAGTTTCTTTACTATTAAAGTAGCTCAGTCACATGGAATTAGTCAGATATACACAAATACACAATATAATATAAAATCAGTTGTTTTTTTACTTTATTTCTACGCGAAACAATCATGAATCTGTCGTGCCAAGAAGAGAGAACAAGTGAGGTTGACTCATACTGAGCCTGAGGTTGACAAGTTTATTCTCAAAAGCACTCGTCCCGTAAAAATATTTTGTGCAGGCTGGAAAGTATTATTCGCTACCTGTAATCATAAATCATATAAAAAATTAGCTTTATATAAAGCTATTATTATTTAAAACAACGTTATTATGAAAAACTACAATTTGCCTCATTGGGCAATAAGTAATTGTGACAAATGATCTCATTCATACCATATTTTCATTCACTCGCTCATTCATTTAGTATTTACAAACAGCCCAGAGACCTCCCAAATCCAAATGACTTTCACCTACATCGCATGCGAAAGAGGGAGCAGATTCTTGGGAAGTCCCCAACGCTCTTCCGTCATCCGCGTCACTGGTATAGAGCCAGCGGAGGCTGACCAAGAGGGCGAGAGCCACAGTTGCTCAGGACATGATTGGAGAAACTGGCCATTGACAGGACTCCCACCGTCCCGTATTTATAGCAGATCATGAGGTCACTGCCGTTTTAGTCTCTGAGGAGGATTGTAGAGATGAGTGGCGCAGTGTAAGAGTGTTAGGGCCTGTGGTAGGGGTTTAGGATAGTTGGATAAGTTACTATGGAATTTTATGAACTTGGAAGGGATGAGTTCAAGAATGTAGGGTATATTCAGATCATTATGAAGGGTTTTGTTGCTGACGTGATTAAGGGCATTTACTATTGTTCTCAGGTATTTTGATTAAAAGGATTGGACAATACATGAAGCTAATGTAATCTTAAACCGCATGAAATCCGCCGGACACAGGCCTGATAAACTCGCCAAAAAGTAAAACTCAATTTCTTATTTTTGGCATAAAGTTGAAGCCATCTCTGAACACAAAATATTTCTAATCGTCTTAGTTAAACACTAGGAAATCGCCCGGGATGACAGAATCCCAACGCTGCTTATTAAAAACTAAAAAAAAAAAAACCCGCAATAACTTTCTTAACAAAAATTTACAACAGTCTTAGACTCAATTACTTTCTTATGTGAAAATAAGCCAAAGTCATAGCGATGCCGAAACCCAATAAATAGCTTATAGAAGTATCTAACCATAGACATATTAGAATTCTTAATACACTTAAAAATTTTAGAAAAGACGATCTTAAGTAGAATGCTTAATTATATAGACAAAAATCAGGAAATATTAATAATGAATACGGATTCAAAAAGTAGCCTTCTGCAACTGTAGAAACAGCACGCCTATCGCCAACTAATGGATTTAACGACTAAAACATACAGGCATGATCCTTCTGGGTGTAGAAAAGGTTTTTGATACACCTTGGTGCAAAGACCAAACTAATAACTAAACTATAAATCATCGGTGGCGATTTTCAATATATAATATTATTTGAGAATGCTTTTAGGGATCTCATTCGCTAAAGAACATGTTAAATTTAAAAATACAACACTAATAAGTGAATATCATTTTAAAATTTAATTTATATTATTAGTAATGGTACTTTTAGCCAAATTCATACAACGTTTGTAACTTGACTCTGATGTTGGAAGCATTAAATTTAGGACACTATGTAGTTTTAAATAATTATTTACTCTAAATTAAAAGATGATTTAGTCTAATGAAACCTCGGTTACAAACTATTATAAGAATAACGCTTGACAAATGAATGACGCTCTGGAATACAAATTAATAATTCACAGGCTAATCACAAAAGTAATGATAACATACGAAAGTTGAGGTTTGTTCTTCAAATCAAATATACAATGTTGAAAGCTAGAGGATCGACAGTACCTAGAAGCGACCACGTGCAGCTCTATACAACTACAGACATGCACAGTAAATCATGCATGATAGAAAAAACACTATAGTAACATTCGAGCGCATCCCCATCTCATCATACAGACATTCCCATCGGACACTTCGCATGAACCTACACGGATAACTCAAGCGCGAATGAAAAGGAGGAATGTTGTGGACATATCCCTTTAAAAAGGGATTGGGATTCAACTTGTTAGGTAGCCATAAGGTCCACCATAATAAGGTTAAGCCATTATTAAGTCAAAACTTCTCTCACAATTTCTAATAGTAGTTTTAATGTGCTGATGTGATCAAATAAAGAGTTACTTAGTTGAAAACAGAATGAAATCTATCAGTACTTGATTAGAACTATTGTATTCCATGGCACCAGAAGGTCTAAAGAACCTTCTCAATAGTGGATAGCTTGAATTAAGCTGTTTATCCTTGTGAGTGCTCTCAGTTTGACTTTTACTAATTAGTTTCCTAGGTCTGGTAGTTTACCTTTCTGATGGGAGTTCCTTCACCCGAAGGAAAAGTTAGGTGTGCTTGATGAACTTGGAACATATAAAGGTCAAAGGTTTGTATGCTGACGAGAAATTTGTCGTTTGAGGACAAATGGGCTTATGTGACACCCCGAATCCACCAGTAGGTTTCACTGGTTTGAAAATTGAGGGTATGAGAGTAAAAACATCCTTACACGAAGTGTCACAAGATTTAAAGATACAGGTCTTATTGAATTTTTTTGAGAGCATGTATTTTGGCAAGTTTCAGTGATCAAAGAAGGAATCTATATTTTGGCAAAGTTTTAGCTTGTGGGATTTATGCAGGAACGATCTCGGTTATTATGAATTTTGTATCATTTATTTATATTTGTTTTCTTAATTTATAGTATTTAGCTGTATTGTATTATTTTAATTATTTAATTTGTATTTTCCTTCTTTGCCTAGTCTTTTAAAAATAAGAAATGTTTGTTTGGGTTATTATCATTATATATTTTTTTTATAAATATCTCTCCTATTAAATATTTATAACATCATAGCAAAATAAAATGCATTGTTTTTGTTTATAGTTATGAGTGATGAAGGAAACTATTTAAGATATTCTAGTATACAAAAAATCTATTTATTTTGAAATAGAACTAGATGTGTGGCTTATTGTAAATTGAAGGAACTTTGTGTTTTATTTGCTTAGGGATTTTGTATTACTATAATAATTTTTACTTTTTAACTACTAATTAATTAATTAATTGATTAATGACTCCAAACCAGACTTTTTCATGACGTTGGAGCATTATGTCTTTAAGTAGAAAACAAACAGAAAAGGGTTTCTGGAAGATTAATAGCCAAAAAATAATATACTCGTAATAATAAGAGGTACTCATAGTAATAAGTAATACTGTCAGGGTCGAGACTCAAACCACGGGACCTCCCCGATAGCCAATCGATTATTTCATTTTGTATTTTTAATTCTTGATAAATATGTGTATTTTACGTTTGTATGTAATTTTTTTATTATAGCGTTTCTTATTTCATTTATATTAAGTGAATGTTTGTTTTTAAGGAACACATTCTCAGTATAATAATGTTATTACTACTATTATTGGCGGTGATGAAATTAAGTTTACTCAAAAACCACTCCAAGCCACACTAAATTGAATTATCCCTAGACTTGTATGTTTAAATGCGAAAACCACTCATGGCGTTTATCATTGAATCTACCGGAGGCAAGAGTACAAGAAATGAAAAGAAGATTTGTCACCTGAAGCGGGGGGCTTGATAAAAGAGAAGTAGATGTGAGCAATAGGTCATGTAAGTATAGTTAAAGGAGACCCGGAAAGCGGTTACGCTCGGCTTGGCCCATATATCTCTCGCCACAGCAGGGCTTTCATACCGCCTAGGCTGCATTGCAGTCTCAAGATTTTCCATGTTTTCTTCCTTCAGTTAGTCGCTGCCATTGGCAGCGACTAAATAAAAAAAACAAAAACGAACCCATGAGTGGCTTTGCATTTTTCCAGATTTTTTTTTTAGATTTTGTGAGAACATTTTTGTGAAATGAATATTCTGAGACATTATCACCTATTAATAACAAAAAGGGACAATTAACTAACAAATCCTCCGTCTCTCCACAAAATAGTTTATTCACCAAAAACGTTTTCGACAGCTCTAAGTCACGTTCAGCTGCTAAAATGAAAAGAAACGTGATGAAAACAGTGTGCTAAACAAATTAAATCGTTAAAGTCAACACTAAGGAAAAAGAAGCTGAATTAAAAAACTGTATGCATCTGAGGCGTAGTGTTTGATATTGCTTTCAATGATTAATTACAATTTGTTAATTACAAAGAGTAATTGATAAATACAATTGTTATACACAGACAGAACATTTAAAGACATTCACATCATCAAAATGTCTAACTTAGACCCACAAATATTGGCAATGTTTTAACAATTATAAGAAGGCAACCAAAGCTTAAGAGATCACTTAATCCTATTTAAGGAAGAAATGGACAAAAATAAGTTAGAATTGACAGCATAAATAAACAAGAATACGAATCAAGTCTTTTCAGGACTTTTAATGGAACTCGTAAAAGACAGTGGAGAAGGCAACAAGGCAAACTGATGAATATGGAGACACCGAAACTGAAAAGATTACAAGTAAAGCTGAAGCTGTTGGGGTCTCTGATTCAGATCAGTCGGTGTAAATTAGAAACTGTTCTGCCACAGTATGTACTAATTGTTAAAGTATCTTTATGATCTGATGGGGCTGTACTACTTTTAGGAATTTTTTCTAGTTCTAGGTGTAGTTTTTGAGTTTGGAATGTCCAAGAGGGAATAAGGGTAGTAAAAGCACCCTACCAAGGGGGTACCAAAAAGAAATCGAACTGGTGTTGTATGTGGTGGGGATTTTGTAGTACCGGGTTTTGCCCTAGTACCGGTAAAGCAACTTTTCACCTGTCAGTATACCAACTGCCGTAACTGGAGAAGGTTCCTTTCTGCTTGTGTTAATTTATCTGTGACAGTTGTTTTGTGCGTCCGTCGTTTTTGTGATGGCTGATTTTCGAGAATAGTGTGCGGTGAAGTTTTGCTTTTAAGTGCACAGAAACTCTTGAAATGTTAAGGATGATGGTATGAGGAAAACTCAAGTGTTTGAGTGGTTTTAAAAGTTGGGGAATTACAATTAATGATCAACCTCGCTCTCGGCGTCCTTCGACTGCCCGAACTAACGAGAATGACTTAAAATCGTCCTGGAAGATCGTTGACGGACCACCCAAGTTGTGGAGAATTTCGGAGTAACTTGGAGTTCATGTTCGAATTTTAAGTGAAGATTTGAGGATGAGAAGGGTGCCTGCTAACTTTGTTCTTCGACTGCCGACTCCACAGGAATAACATGGTCACTTTGAAGGAAGAGTTCCGAAATGACCCAAATTTTCGTTAAGACGATGCTCATTTGTTTTTTCAATGTGAGAAGTCTCGCCCATTCAAAGTTTATTCCCCAGGGTCAGACAGTTAACCAGGCTTTTTAACTGGAAGTTTAGAATATATGGTGGAACAGTTTTTGGAGGAAAAGACCTGATTTGTGTCTGCCGGGGGACTGGTTTTCCACCACGATAACGCTCCCGCTCACATAGCCCTCTCCTTGCGCTGATTCTTGACCAAAAATGGTATGACCATTTTTAGATGACTGTGCCCCATCCTCCCTTATCACCGGATCTAGCACCCTGAGAGTTCTTTTTATCCCACCAAATGAAAAGGGACATGAAAGGAAAGCGTTTTGCGGACGTTGAAGGAGTAAAGACAAAATCGACGGAGGCACTGACGGAATCACAAAAGATGAATTTACAAAATGTTTCGAACAGTTGAATAAAGGATTGAACAAGTGTATTGAGTGCAATGGAGAGTACTTGCCCTCGTATTTACATGATTTATATATATATATTTTATATCTCAGTAAGGGATTTATATATATAAATAAATATTGGCTGCCAGTTTGTATCTATCTTCCTTTCTTATGTTGTTTTTTGTTAATTTTATTGTTTTTTATCTAATGTCTTCTAATTCTTATAGGTGGGTCCTATGCACTTTATATACGGCAGTTAAATAATTTTTATTTTTATTTCATAATATATTATTATCATTTCTATAGAGGTTTACGCTTTATTTTACTTTGTTATAACTATTTTAGTTTTTGTTTTCCTTTTTATTGTGATGTTATTGTTTATTTTGTCAGATATGAATTTGTCATCTAAACATTAACGTTAGTCATAAAGGAGTTATTCACGAAATAATTTTTTTTTTCTATTCTATTCTATATTTCTTCAGCCTCTCTAACAACTACTAATTCTAACTGACACTTAGGTAATGTGACGAATAGATAATGGAAACGGGACAAATTTGACTACAGCAGCTGAGGTAATTTTCATCTAGCACAGCCATGCCATTTTCCAAGAATAGTGCCAAATCAAGTTAACCGAAGGGAAAATAATAAATTTACTTTTTCAATAAAGAAAAGTGCTTTTTGCCTTAAGGTTACGAGTTTTGACAAGAACGTAGTCGTTAAAACTTTCACACTATTGCGGTTAAGTAATGACATGTATGGTATTTCAAAATTATAAAATATCTATTAGTTTTTTTGGTGGCTTTGTGAACTGACGTTAAGCTCAGTAAGGGATGGAGATTCAATCGCTTGGTTACATATGTTTAATTCAATATATTTTAATACGCAGTAGTCAAAGCCAATAAAGCTTTTAATGTTCTAACCGAAAACGTAAACATTTCTGTGCGTAGATTTTTATAGATATTTTTTTCATTATTATTACCCATTCCCTTCTAATGTTTACGATAAATTTATCTTCACACAATGATGCATTTTAAGTAAATCTGCCCACTTCGATGAATATGCTGTTGATAAGTTTTAATTTGATTTATTCAATTAAACTTTGATTTGTTTGAAACTATTTCTGCATCAGGTCCGAGAAGAAATGTTGTGATCCATTTATCTGTGATATAAAATAAGGTATCTCATAGTTGAAATTATGTGACTAACACTGAATTCATTGTATGATTATCTACGCTTAATTTTTTGTTGAGACATTGAATCGTTCATTGACACATACAGTACATGCATTAGACCCACTGCTGTCTATAGATTTATACAGCACTTTAGATAAATAACAAACAATAGAAAATTGAAATAGGTTGAAGGGATCATAGGGTGAAATACAATCCCATCTAGGGCTTAGGGCGGACTTCGGGAATCCGGGTGGAATTGGAGCCCTCTCCTGATGTTTTGACCAGTCTGGCTTCAAGCCGGCTTAGAACTAATCTTCCTGGTGCAGATAATAGTTATTTATTGTTTATCCATTTCCCACTCGTAGGGTATATAAATAAAAATTTAATAACAGCCAATAAGTTATACGTTGATGCAGATTGGTTCTTTTTTAAGGGAAGTGTTTTATAACTTTATTTATTTTTCGAGTGTTCGTCTCCAAATACTCCCAGGGGTAAGCAAAAATCAAACCAGCCGAGATTCATGGAAACAAAATTAATGAGGAAAATAAACAATAAGTACTAGAAAAAGATTCTTTACAATGAAAAAAAGGATTCAAAAACTAATTTCTTAAAGATGTACCCAGTCAGCATAAATCAACCAATAAACAAAAACTAGCTTAAGTAACAAGAATTGAAAAAAAACTAACACGATTTTGAATAATGTATATGCGACTTATAATAGAATTTTCCACTAATCTGTGAATAATTAATTAATTAAACTAATAAAATACATTTATCTGCCTACATGTGTCATCTAGACGAACGCTGGCATGTTTTATATAATAATTTATATACCCGTTGTTCGGTCTTTTGAGGAGGTTACTCGGCAGTTAACATGTCATGCTTCTCTCCACTTTCCATTGTTACGATTTTCACCACCTGAGTACAGTGGGCGGAATCGCAAATCTAGTTGAACAAAAGTAGTATCTCGTTTAAACTGTCCGATCGATATTGAAATCGGGTGCTTTCTGTTTCTTGTAGTGTAGATTATCCAATAAAATAAGCCGAATAAAGTAAGTGTAATCTACACCAAATAGAACAGAAATCACCCGGTTTCAGTACCGAACGGACAGTCTTCAAAGGAGACACTACTTTTGACCAGCAAAATTGGGGGTTCCGCCCACTGGTGCACAGGGCTTCTTCATAAGAAGAAGGGGCTTCATATCCCTTATTTTTAATACTTTTTAAAAATTATAAATTAATATGGAAAATCACATAATTAAGCTGTGGGTTGCTCTTTCTACTGTATAATATATGCATTTTAAGGAGTTCTAACGGTGGAACTGGGGGTATTATGGAGGCACACGTGAACGAGGGCGGTATGGGGTAGAGGGGAGAGACAAGGTAACAGGCTTCTAGTGACCCAACCCCTTTTTTGTCCTGTGTGGGGGTATGTAGGACTGACCCAGCTGATGTGCATTTTGGCTGGTTTTGTTTAGCGGTACAAAGTTATCCTTACCATCCCCTGACCTATTATGTTACTTTTGGGCGTTTGAAGTCTGCAGTTAGAAACGGAAAGAGTCGTTTTTTTGGTTCATCCAGTCGTTCTTACTAAATTTATAATAATAATTATAACGTATATGATAATTTTCGGTCATATTATGTGAATGGTTGAATGTTTGAGAATGTGGTCCTGCATGGACTGTTGAATCCATCAATAAGAAAGTAAGCTCAGCACATTTGACACACGCCCAATAAAATTGTTTAATTCCAGTATCAAAAAACTGATACTTGATTGGATATAATAAACAACAGTTAGTAATCCTTGAACTCGGACAATGACCCAGCCAAGCTGGCGCTACAATCAAGTAAATACTAGATAAAACTGAGCTTATGATTGAACCCTGTGGAACACTTCTGTTGCTGATAACTGTAATAGCAAATGTTGTGAAGTTCGGTGTAACTGGGGGAGATAGGGGAGTTGAAGAGGCAGAGAATCGTAGTTGACAGCACATCTCCATACAATAGTCCTCTGTGGTCCGTAAAAAATAAAGGAGTAGTCGGAGAAGAAAAGTACCGGGTAGTCATTGACTATAGGAAAAACCGTCGACGAAAATTACCCCATTCCTCGATTCGAGGACATTCTCAACCGACTAAGTGGAGTCACTATATTCAGCACATTCGATCTGAAGCCGGTATATAATCAAATACAGATGCATCAGAGAGATCAGCACAAGACGGCATTCACATTTGAACGCAGGGAACTACCAGAATGCCTTTCGGGTTAAAAAATGCTCCGATAACATTCCAAAGATTAATGGACCAGCTCTTGAAAGGCATCGAGGAATCTTACTGCCAGATATATATGGACGATCTCCTAGTTTTCAGCCGAAGCAAGGAAGAACATCAAAAGCACTTGAGACAGGTGTTCCAAAGGACCAAGAAATTCGGCGGAAAAATTGCTTGTTGGGCAAGTAAGATTTTTGGGCCATATCATCTCAAGAGAGGGAGTGCAACCCGATCGAAGCAATGTCGAGGCGATCCAGAGGATGACCATTCCGAAGGACGGCAAAGGAATCCAGCGCCTTCTTGGTTGGCTGAACTATTACCAAAAGTTCGTACCGGAAATGGCGGAATGCCTCGTCCCGGTCAATAATCTACTCAGGAAAGGACAGCAGGTCAATATCTCCCCTAATATGGAGAACAACATTTGACGGTGCATGGAACGGTTACAGGGGGAGCCTATCCTCGCCTCCCCTAATTTCACACTCCCGTTCACCATTACCACGGACGCCAGTGAATACGCGTTGGGGGCATTTCTCTCACAAGATCGCGATGGAGGAGAGAGACCGATCGCATGTGCTAGTAGCAGGCACCTTACGATTCCCTAGAGCAGGTATAGCGCGCTTGAACGGGAACTGCTGGGAATCGTATGGGCGGTAGAGCACTTCCGCCCCTACGTCTTCGAAAGGGGATTTAGGGTCCATACGGATCATTGACCCCTACAATGGGTGGGGTAGCTGAAGGAGTCGTCGGTGCGCATAACCCGATGGAAGCAATTCCTTAGCCAGTATACGATAGATATCGTAAAAAAGGCCAGGGCGAGAGAATGTGGTAGTGGATTGGCTGTCCCGTGCAATCGTCGTCAATGCCAACGAACAAGAGCCAGCTGGACCATCGCAAGATATCAGGCAATTCGTCCAGGAATGGTCACCCGGTGGAGAAGGAGCGCGAGCCGGCCCGAGGGGACCGACATAGAAGACGTCACGAGAGATGGCAGCTCAGCAGAAGACCGGCCGTCAGATATCGAAGACATCTTGGACATAATTAATGATAAGAAGTGCCAAATCATTTGGATCACAAAGATGTCAGGGCTGCTTTAGACTCAATATGACAAGTACGGCCGTTGTACCATGGACAAACCATGATCGACGCTAGTGCCAAGGAGGAAGAAGTGAGGATGCAAGACGTCGACAATGAGTGGAGCCGAGTTGGATATAAAAGAACCCAGACCCTGAAACCAGCGTGGAGGAGACCAGATACGTCGGTTATCGGCAGATACAGGGTAACGACAGGAGAAAGTATGGAGGTTGTAAGCTACGGTTTGCGAGGAGATAGTGAGGGCGCGGAAACCTTTGAAGAGGAAGGTCCCGTCGAAAAAGACCGGTCGACATGGAAGTAATAGAGGGGATCGTGAACGACAAAAGACGGCAGATATTTTGGAAATCCAAGAACTCAGGGCTGCTGCAGATCGCATATGACAACTACGGGAGAAGTTAAATCGCGACGATTTGGTCACCACCAGGGGTTAGAAACGACCAAATTTGCCGTGCATTGAAAGATGCCTCGGAACCAGGAAACACTTATCATTTATTTGTAGGTAATGCCACTATTTGGGAGAATATTCAAAGACTCTGGTGAACGGAACAACTTGCAGTGGATAGGTTATTTATTCGGCGTATAAATATCGGCGTATACGTCGATGGTGGAGACACTCAAAGATAGAGAACAGCAGCGGGAAGTGACGCTGGCCTATCACCAAGGAAAAACGAACTACCGTGGAGTTCAGGAATCGTTGCAAGTAATGCGGGGCAGGTACTTTTGGTGGGGAATGAAAAAGGGCATACAAGAAATGATAGGGGCGTGTGCAGTCTGTCTCACTACGAAGTATGAAAGACATCCACCACGGGGGCGACAAGAAGAATCGCCCACCGCCGAGACACCGTTAAGCGACTTACAAGTGGATACCTTCTCTTGGAGGGGGTATAAGTAGGTTACCACGATCGTCATCTTTAGCAAGGTAGCCATGGCGCACCCGGTGCAAGAACGGTCATCAGACGCGTAATGCTGGCATTGAATACCTGGTTCCAGTTTAACGGAGAACCAGACCAGATCTCGTCGGATGGGGGCAGAGAATTCGACAATGCCAACATCCGGAAAAAAATGAAGGCCCTCGATGTCTCTTGGCATCTTAATACCCCAGGGAACCCTAAAAGTAGAGGAGGGATAGAACGATTACACAGCACCCTGAGTAACCACCTGCGGGTATACCACGCGGAAAAGGGTCTGCCGGCGAACGAGGCGATTCCTATGGCGGTGGCCGCTTACAATCATTCGATCCACACCACGACGGGGTTCTCCCCGTTCGAGATCATCTTTGGGCTGCGCGGAAGACGGAGAAAAGGGGCAGAGACGGTAGCAGACGAGGGAATGGTAGAGAAAATGGCGAGCAATAGCGTCGGTGTAGGGAAAATGTGGGAGAAAGTCCGAGAAAGGTTAACGAGGGAAAAAGCGAGACGAGTGGAACGGGAAAACCTCAAAGTCCGGGATCAAATGGAGGAACTTAAAATTGGGACTATCATCTATAAAAAACTAGGGTCGAAACGGAGCAAAGAGCCGGTGCGATATGAGGGCCCATTTAAAGTGGTCGTGGTTAGGGAACACAACGTCGTGACAATTGAAAGTCTACGACCCCCTAAGAAACGGGGAAATGATCACATATAACAGTTAAAACTTCCACCAGGGGGGGGGGGGAGGTTGTAGATCAGGAATGAGCTGTAATGTCCTCGCCCCATACACGCGAGGAAAATTGCAAATAGTAATAGTTATGTGATTTTTCCCACAGAAGAATTTTTTTTTTTTAGTCTATGCTGTTACATTTTAGGAGTGTTTTGTTTTATAATGGTAAGTGCGGGAGCGTATGGCGATGAGGATGGAATGTTTATAGAGGGTTTTGCCTTGTATGTAGTGATAAGACGGAGGTAAGCAAGTTTGTAAGCCAAATTCCGTGTATCGTTATAAGTGTAGCGTGTAAGGACCATTGTATTATTTTAGGACTAAGATCTTGAATTTTTGTTTACCTAGCAGCCGTAAGCATAGAGTCAAATTTTTTTAAAAAAGTTATTTTTTGCAAGTGACAGTTGGACTTTAAGTTTCATAGGATTAGATCTTAATGTAAGAGATTTCAGGCTGTGTACGGGCGCGGCTGGCCTTTGCTCCCTCGTAACATTAGCGTAACGATATGCGGATAGACTAAGACGTCCGAGGGTAACAATGGCAATGAGCATCGAAGAGGTAGAGGGCTGAATGGGATTTCTGTCTACTATACTGAAGGTACAGTTGGCTAAGGAAACAGGGAGAAAAGAGGTATTGAGCGCTAATGAGCGCTCATTCCTCGATTGTGCCCAAGTCATGATTGACACCAGCGCCAGGGAGGAGGAATCGAGGATACAGGAGTATGAGGGAGAATGGAGCCGGATAGTGTACAGGAGAACCAGGGTCCCCAAAATCGAATTGGAAAAAAATCGAAACACCAACGAACGGTAGGGACAGGAGAGCGGCAGGTGAAAGGAGGTTTAGGGCGGCGAAACCCAGGTACGGACCCCGCAGAGAAGAAAGAAAATGCCATGGGTGCGGGAAGACCGGTCATTTAGTGGCACAGTGCCCCCGCACAAAATGTTTCGAGTGCAGTGAGGAGGGGCATATCGCTAGGCATTGCCCTTACGTGTATCGGAGGAGATATGTTCATAGCGCAGAACTCATGGAAGTGAATACGCAAACGATGCAAGAAAGAAGGAAGATATCACACAGGGGTAATGGATCTTCAGCTGGGGAATCTTCAGAGGCGTCAGGAACGTCGGAAACGGAAAGAGAAGAGCCGGCTCACGACAGGAACCGATAGCACGAGCAACAGAAGACTACTTCGAGAAGGTGGGAGCTGCGTGTGGCAGCTTGAGGAGGGTGGCAGCAGAGTGGCGACCACACCCTAAAGTGTAATACAGTAAGAGGGATACTGTGCGAGTTACCAATAATCAGAGTCGAGGGGGGAGAGAGGTGCTAGGTGGATACAGGTAGCACCAATACCATAATGCCACGTGGTGCGTTGGAGTGGCTGTATGGCAGGGAGAGGGCACTCCAGGTCAAGGTATGTAAGTGCAAGTTAATTACCCTGGGCGGGCCCTGTAAAGTGGCGGGAGAGGTGGTCGTGAATTTAGAGAAATGGGCGAAAAAAAAGTGCGATATTAACGTACATATTGTGGAGTCATGCCAATGACTTATTGGGACGGGTAGGCGCGCTTGTAGAGAACAAGGGAAAGGAGCGGTAGATCAAGTTGGAGGGGGGGGGGACTTATCAATGTCATGGGACCGTAAGAGGTGGGAGTGCGCGGATGGGGCAGTCAAGAAAGTTGTGGACTGGTGGGAAAGGTTAAAGAGGGAGTTCGGTGATATTTTTTACGTGGAGGGTGATATGCTTGGGGCAACGGGGAAGAAAGTACATGAAATCCCATTAAAATCTGACCGAATAACGTACGTGAAGGAGAGACGATATCCGCAGGCACTCCGCCAACATATCCGGACAGAAATCGACAGCTTCAGACGACAGGGTATAATCGTGGATAGCACATCACCGTATAATAGTCCTCTGTGGGCAGTACGAAAGAAGAGTTAACCGGGAGAGGAGGAGGAGAGATATAGAATCGTCGTCGATTTTAGAAAATTAAATGAGAACACAAAGGATGAGATGTATCCGATTCCCCGTTTTGAAGACATTCTCGACAGACTGAATGGAGCCACAATCTTTAGCATCTTGGATTTGAAAGCAGGGTATCAAATCAAAATGAGCGCTACCGATCAACACAAAACAGCGTTTACTTTCGAGAGGGAACACTATGAGTTCACTCGGATGACATTTGGTTTGAAGAACGCTCCGATTACTTTCCAGCGATTTATGAACGAAATCCTAAGGGGGATTGACGAGGCGGTATGCCAGATTTATATGGACGATCAGTTGATCTTCAGCCGAACAGAATTTGAAAACATTGAACATATCCGGAGGGTATTCGGACGATTACGTGAATTCGGGTTAAAATTGTCGATGGAAAAATCATCGCTGGGAGAGGATCGGATAAACTTTTTAGGGCATACCATCTCGAGGGAGGGATTCTGCGAAAGTTGACGCCATTCGGAAGATGGCGTTGCCGAAAGATGTCAAGAGCATTCGGCGACTTTTAGGTACGCTTAATTACTATCGGCGTTTTGTTCCAGACATGGCAGAGTATCTTGTACCCATCAGTAACCTGCTGCGGAAGGGAGCGTGGGTAGTGATTACACCTATTATGGAGCAAAACCTTCGAAAATGCATGGCTCGACTGCAAGAGGAACCAATCCTGGCGTTTCCCGATTTTGAGAAGTTATGCACTATTACCACCGACGCATTGGGAGCTGTGCTGTCGCCGGAGGGAGATGGTGGAGAGCTACCAGCGGCGTACGCGAGTCGAAGACTGACCGACACGGAGCGCGGTACAGTGCCCTCGAGCGCGAACTTTTTGGCATCATATGGGCTATTGATCATTTTCGTCCATACGTTTTTTTTTTTTTTTTTTTTTTTTTTTCTTCATAGCCCCTTTAAATTTACAGATAATTATATATAATTATAGATCCTCAGGCGAATCTATTTACAAATTATTTTGTATTTCCTGTAGCATCACTACATTATATACAGGTTTTGTTATTTTATAGAAATTATATAATGTATAAACAAGTATAATGATACACATTATACGTGACTTGACGAAACTGACTAATAAGGTGATGGGGTTCACCTTTTTGATCAACCTTAAAACTAACTTACATACTAATTCTTATCATAATTTTTCCCCGACAGTCTGTTGCCATCGATGCGGGAGGGGTGGCGGGGTCATAGTGTTAAACACTGGATTTGTCAGGTGCTGCAACGAGTCAAAAAACTTAATGTGTCTCCGGCGGATGAACTCACCCACCGACGGCACACCAAGCAACGGGTGCAGGTCAGCGTTCTTCAACCTCTCGAAAGAGGTGTGTCGGACCACTTTTCGCATGATTCCATTCTGGAAGTGTTGGAGACATTTGGCTGTATTGTCAGTCAAGTGGGTAAATAGTGGGGCACCGTACAGCAGAGCTGGCCGGAGGACACATTTATATATCATCAATTTAAGACGAAGCGACAGGTTAGGTGAAGTTAGCAAGTGCGATAGCCGGTAAGACCTTTGTCGTACTTTTTCTATTTTATTACTAAAATGAGTAGAGAAATGGAGATGCCTATCCATTTTTATACCCAAATAGTGCATTGAGAAAGCTGGTGAGCTCTCTTGCCCTCCCACGCTATACGATTTTGGCAAGGATTTTTTCCCCTTTTGGAGGGAGAAGATTACGCAGTCGGTCTTCCCGGCGTTTACGCTGATGTTTAACATGCCCAGTCTGTCACTGATAACGTTACAAACTGACTCGGCGTGTGTAAGAGCTCTTTGTGCACTCATGCTGCTGCTGTAAACCGCAATGTCGTCGGCGAAAGCGATTACAGTAGCTTTCTGATAGTTTGTCCCAACAATTTCAGATGTGTACATACTGAAAAGAACCGGAGATAGAACCGCTCCTTGAGGAACTCCACAAGTCAGAGGGAATGGGTTAGAGAGGCAATCACCCACCCGTACCCTCACCGATCTGTTCTTCAAGAACGAAACCAACATGGTATATAGCTGCTCTGGGCATTCCCAGTCACAAAGCTGTCGGCACAGCATCCCGTGGGACACTGAGTCGAAAGCCTGTGTGCAGTCCAACGAGATCATAGCAGTTGCTGTATTCTTGTTGATACCAAGGGTGGCTTCCGTTTGTACCTTCACGAGCGGATGTTCTGTACTCAGATGAGCCTGAAAACCTGTCTGCTCATACGGAATGATAGCATTTTCCGAACAGAACCCCTTCAGGTAGTTTAGTATTATCTTTTCGAGAATCTTTCCCATGAGGGAGAAGACTGATCGGGCGATAGTGGGCTGGGTGGTCGCCTCTCTTTGTGGGCTTGCGCAGCGGGAACAAGATAGCTTGTTTCCACGCTGTCGGGAAGTATCGCAACCTGATACATGAATTGTACAGGTTAACAAGTTGGGCAATCCCTCTCCTCGGCAGCTGTTTCAGCAATACCGTTTGTATCCCGTCGCCCCCTGGTGCTCGGTTTCCCTGACACCGGCGAAGAATCGCCTTAAGCTGCTTCGGGGAGACAAACATATAGTTCTGACCTGTCCTCAGCTGCTGAGGTTCGTGGTAGTTACCTGTCCTAGCGGTGTTGTCTGCGGTATAGTGGTCGGCCAATATTTTAGCCTGTTCTTCCGATGTGTACAGGGTGTCTCCGTCATGAAGACGGACACCTGAGTCCTTCTTGGTAGTAGTCTTTAGGAGCTTCCAAAACTTACGGAAATCGCCATGTAAGCCATGTAGCCGTTCGTGCCACGTTGCCGTCTTCCAATTCCTCATCAAGCCACGAATTTGTGTTGTAAGAGAGTTTACAACTTTCTTGGCCTGACGATTCCTTGTTCTATACCAGTTATTTTTCCAATTATTGCGTAATGCAATAAGTCGAAGAATATGGTCTGGTGGTTTTTGTAGCATGGGTGGCTTCGGGCTAAACTTTGGGACAGCTGTGTTAGCTGCATCGACGATAACCTCGGTCAGGAAAACTACCTGTCGATCCACTTCCTCTGTACTGCGGAGAACAGGAACCGTATGCAATTGGTGGTAAAGTTGTGATCGATATAGGTCCCAGTCAGCCCGACGATAGTCGTACTTCGTGGGACGCGGGATCACAACTCTACCGTCAATGGAATACAATACTGGTAGGTGGTCGGTCGTCCATACGTCTTCGGGTGGAGATTTAAAATACATACGGACCACAGACCTATTCAATGGGTGGGGAAGCTTAAGGAATCATCCGCCAGGGTGACACACTGGAAGGGGAAGAGACAGTGGCGGACGAGGTAATGGTGGAGCAAATGTTAAGTGCTCACTTAAAACTCGGCAAACTTTGGGGCAAAGTTCGTGACAGGATCGTGAGGGAGAAGGTCAAGAGAGTGGCTCGGGTAAACCTCAAAGTCCGGGATCGAATGGGGGACCTTAAAATTGGGACGATTGTATATCGTAAAATTGGCTCTAATCGGAGCAAAGAGTCGGTCAGATACGAGGGTCCGTCCATTCAAGGTGGTGGTGATCAGGGAGCATAACATCGTTACCATCGAGAGTACAAGACCTCCGACGAAACGGAGGACCGTCCACGTCAAATAGTTAAGACTCCCACCAGGGGGGGGAGGGTGCAGGTTATGAGTGAGTTGGAGTGTCTATGCTTCCGCACGTAGCCAAATTTGGTATCGTATACAGACGTACACTTTGTACCATTTGTAGAAGTATTTTTTTTTTTTTTGTAGTTCCTTTTGTTGTTTTTCTAGAATGTACACAGGCTGTGTAGAATTATTGATTTAGCGTAGCGTGTGAGATGCCATTGTTTTCTGTGAGTAATAAGCCATGTAATTTTTTTTTCGTTTTTTTTTTTTTGATTTTGTCACTAGTGGCTGCAGTGTTGGAGGCAGCGTTCTATTTGAACTATAAGTAAGTGTCTTAGGAATACGACCGAATGTAAGGGATTACAGGTTGTGTACTGTTTGGGCTGGCCTTCACTTCCTAGTAGGATTAGGAGAGTGATCGTAATATCGCCTAAGTCTTCCTCAATTTAGACTTAGACTTCATAGTTTACGAGGAGGTGTGCGTAAACTGGCAGGGGGGAGTTAAGCTCCGGGCAGCATCAGTACTCAACCTTAATCCCCGAACGTCGGGATGTAAACATCCCGAATGTAAATATACAGGGTTATAGACTTGAAATAAAAGAGGCTAGTTCTAACTTTCATGCGTGTTGTTTCTCTGTACCTTTTTTCCCTTTGTTTTGAATTCTAAACCCAATAAGCATTTAGCAATAAAAATCATGTGTATATATAATATACTTGATAATTATTTATATCACTGCGGTTTCATCGTCCATAGATTAATGGTTATATTTTCAGTGTGCCCATTGATATCCCTTCAAAATTTCAATTACCTCGGTTTGGATATTGTACTTTGTATTGGGTATATTTAAGAGTCATAATGTGGCAACACTGCCGTTACCTCTTGTATGGTTTTATTATTATTCATAGGGCCGGTTTTTTTAGAGTCGTAGTTGCCATGATCTGTAATGATGTAATTATGATAAATAAGTGTGAATACAAATTTAACAGTTTGATTATTCAATAATAGCCACACAAACAGTTCTCTTAAAACGGTGTTGGTCCTTGATTAGCATTTTCAGTTTCAAATGTTTCTTCTGAGTAGATTAAACGAAAATTTATTCAGAGACAAACTTCAGAATGAGTCTTATCATTCGGAAATATCAGAAGTTAATTCTTTCGTTAGTCATGCCATCGCTCTGCGATTTTGATGTGATGTTCAAGCTCATTACTCAGGTTACTTCCTGTGTATTGAAATATTTTCATTTATATATGCGTTATTACATTCATATATATCCATCAACTAAATAATAATTACATAATTGCATGATTGCAATTAAGAATTTGTTAAAAACATGTATCAACAAAACGTGCAGAAAATGATATATGGATGGCAATCCATTATCGAAAACCACACCAGAATGTCCGTGCTCTTGATTCTGGTAAGGGTTTTATGTAACTTTCTAAAAAAACAATTGATTAGTAGCTCATTTTTCGTATTGTTTAATTATGTACTTCTAATCTTGCAGAGGAATGCTTGTAATTAGAAAACCTTGCAGGATTCAATATTTCACACGAAAAAACATGTGTATTTACCTGTACTGTGAGAAACTCATGCTTCAAACATGCTTAGAGAATGGTCCACGAAAACTCTTAGAAGAAGAGTCGAATTAAATATAAAAATTATACAGTATTATCTATTACACTAAACTAACTGACTGCAATGTAAGGTTTAGTTTGAATTTGATAGTTTGAAAAAAAAAAAAAGAAATATGCCACTACAGAAAAAAGTTCACAATCATATGTACTCTTGTAAAGTTTTAATGTTAACCATAAATTATAATGAGAAAATTTCTAACAAATTATTATTAAAAATTGGCTAATACCCAAAACCCATTTTAAGGTTCCACTTAAATCCCCTAATACATGAAAATTATTTATACATAAAAACATATTCATTGGGTGTAAGGATCTAATTGTGTAAATTGTTTAACTTGGATGTTCTGAAAAATAAAAGACGCTAAAAGTGAATTAATAATTAATCGCCTACCTTTTCGCCGGGGACAAAACTGTTAACACTACCAATACTACTACTACCACGAAATCTTATTGAGTTAAAATTACAGTATGCCCCATTGGGCAGTCAGCAATTTTGATCAATGATCTCATTTATACCATATTTACAGTTCCGCATTCACTCAATCATTCATACAATATTTACAAACAGCCCAGAGATCTCCCACATCCGCACGGTTGTTATCTCTCTCGCATGCAAATGAGGTGGATTCTTGGGAAATTCCACGGGGCGTCACCTGATACATGCAATTGTAAGCTTGCCTTGTGCGTGAGAGCACAGACGCTAAATACATGATTGGAGAAACTGGCCATTGCTAGGACTCCCAATGGCATGTATATATTGCAGGTCACGAGGCTACTGGCACTTTAGTCCACGATGAGGTTATAGGGATGTGTGGCCCAGTTTGCTATGGATTAGATAGTTCACTGTGGAATTTCATGAATTTGGGTCAAAGGGATGAGGTCAAGAATGTAGGGTGTATTAAAATCGCTATTAAGGGTTTTATCGCTGACGTAATAAGGAACATTACCTATTGTTCTCAGGACTTTTGATTAAAATAATTCGGTACGCTTGATGTTTCCTTTTTTGCTGTCCTCCATAACTCTATTCAAGTATGTCTAAATTGACTTTTTTAGTATAGGTTTGTAAATTAATAATTTATAAATAACTAACAAAAATGTGTAGCAAAAAACCGGTCGTAACTATATAACTGTGTAAACCAAATTCTACCTACCATTACACAATATCCCATATGATAAAATTTAAGTTTGTTGGTTTGCTTCAAGAACATCCCACCCAGACCCCGATATAGCATCCCATAACCTTCAAAACACCATGATGAGATCGAGTATTGGCGTAACCTATATGCAACCACCCTAATACCGTAGCACAGTCATTGCACTGCACCACTCATCCCTATAATCCTCCTTGGAGACTGAAACGGCAGTGGCCTCGTGACCTGCTATAAATGCGTGACAGTGGGACCAGTTTCGCCAATCAAGTCTTGAGCGTATGTGGTTTTCGCGCTCTTCGTCAGCCTCCACTGGCTCGTATCCGATGACGCGGCTGACGTAGGAGCGTGGGGGACTTCCCAAGACTTCGCTTCCTCTTTCACGTGTGAGGGATGTGACAACCATATGGATTTGGGAGGCCTCTGGTCTGTTTGTAAATAATTTTATAGTATATGTTAATTAAGTTATTTATGAGAAAGTTTATATGCATTGTTTTAGTAGTAACACATACTATATGTACTGTTTAATTCATTTGTGTTACTTTGAATGAGCATGAATGCATGGTTTTTTGATTAGTGGAATGAGCAAATACATTTGACAAATTAAAGAGCGAAAAATGTTTATACATTAATGTTGTTATATTTGAATATAGGTGACAACAAGGTGGATTTGGGAGGCCTCTAGGCTTTTTGTAAATACTGTATGTTTGAGCGAGTGGAATAAATCATGTCCTGAGCGCCTGTGGCTCTCGCGCTCTTGATCAGCCTCCACTGGCTCTTATCTAGTGACGAAGCTGGCGGAGGAGCGTTGGGGTCTTCCCAAGACTCCGCTATCTCTTTCGCGTGCGAGGGTGGGAACAACCATGTTGACTAGGAAGGTCTCTGGGCTGTTTGTAAATACTTTATGAATGAGCGAATGAATGATGAATTGTAAATATGGTATGAATGATAACATTTATCTCAATTAATTATTGCCCAATTAGGCAGATTGTAATTTTATGATAGTAAAGTTATAATAAAGAACTCGATCAAACTGCCTAATCCTCAGTCAAACGAAAATCAAAACTAATATTGCTTCGTATAAACATACATACATGTGTATATTTGAACACGTAAAGGATATCTGCGAAGAAAACGTGGGAAGAGGGAGAATTTCCTTGAGGGAAATTTCCCTGCATGCTGGCAGCGCTGACTTGGGGCTACAAGTGGTCGAGCCCCCAGTCCCCTCCAGCACTTCTCCAGCAGAGGATCCTTCCATTTTCCAGGTACTATATGAAACTGATACTTACAACCTTCGCTCTGTATTAACTATAATGATCTCATGAACATGCAAATCATGTTTATTACTTTCAGCTGCGTATTGAGCGCATTATAGCACAATGATACACACAAACTAATATTCAATTCAAAACACTTAAGTATTAAAATTGATATGATTTTAAAATTGTATTTGTAAACTGTCTATGTAGGTATTTTTTATGCTATTACAGTTATTAAGATATGTCAGGTCTCACGAATACGAATTATAAGAAACATTCTCATAATTGAAAAGAACATGAACGTGGGGGTATAAAATTTATTTTATGTTCCAATAGCTTTGAGCGGACAGAGCCATTCAGCAATTTACAAAAGTTTCATATAATTTCAGTATTCAAAACCGTAATACTGATTCAAAAGTTAGGAATAAGATAGTAATTACTTTTTTTCGGTTGTGAGGACTCTCATTTTTTAAAATGACTAATATAATTATTTAAAATAACTAGTAACTGTAATTATAAATATTAAATATTTGTAAGCATATACTACTCCCCAATAGACAAACTTACAAAAGCATACCAGTAAAATTCCCTGAGGTGATGTATTGAGCCACCACGATACGTTGTACTAAATTCGGTCGCTATTCAGAATTTTAATAGTAAATACATGTTAAATGCTTATTGTTTTTTAAATATATATATTTTTATTATTATTACTATGTATACATATACTTTTTTGAGGGGGTTCAACCTCTACTTGGACGGGCAATCTTATCAGGAATCTCGTGGTGAACTAAAATTCCCCTGGACATGCATTACAGTAGCCACGTAAAAACCACTAGACATTTTAAGCATTCAATTCATTTATATTGATCAGAATGACTAGTAGTTGACAATACTACGGCTTTAATTTTTCGAGTATTTTTAATTTAATAATATATAAACTATTATTTTCCGCTCGGTGTAAAATGTGACTGTGAACTGTGAGAATAAAGTACTATGTCGGAGGCGCGCGGGAGGTTTGCAGTTTCGGATCAATGAAGTGAGATGTGACATTGAGTGTTGTCTCATCTCCTACGAGATCGGTTTCCCAGACCAGACGTCACTAGGGAGATCAAGTTTCCCAAACCAGACTTCACTCCTGTGCTCGGTTTTCCAAACCAGATAGATGTATGTCTTGTGCTAAACTCTCTGAAAACTTCAAAGATATGGGATGTGCGATAAAATTCCGTGAAGTATACTTAATTTAAATAGTTAAAAGTCTTAGCATAAATATCGACAAAAAAAACTTGGCTCTCCAACATTTTTTTTTGTGGGAGGAAGGAAAGTTTGATTCTACGTTTACTTTCTTTAATGTGTCATTAATCACGGTGGGTGGAACCCGAACTTTAAGTATTGAATAACTTCTGAATAGGGGATTGAATAATAGTGGATATGGATTCCATTATTTTTTCACGTTTAATTAAAAAATAAATATCTGTCGCTATTATGTCTATAATAAAAATTGTACAAAGTAACACAATAAACCTTGAAAATTCCAGATCGATGCAATTATTTTTACAAGCATTATCGTCGAACACAAATAAAGGCAGAAGGGTATTGAGCCGGCTCCGCCTGCAGGTAAATCATTTTCTTTGGTTTGGGAAAATATACTTTGAGGTAAAAACAATGTAATAAGTGCCTGGGGGATGGTTTCATAACATGCCTACTTTGTGTTCAGAAACGATTTTCAAGTTATTCTATTATTACATATCACATGTCATATTTTGACTGAATATGTTTTGTTTTTTATACCACGTATGTCATTTCATACCGTTGCTCGAACGTAGGAATGGATCGACATATATGCACATTCAACTATAATAACTACCATTATGAAAGAAACATCTTAGTCCTAATTTTTTTTAAGTCAATTTTAGGCCTTATGTAAAATTTTAAAATTGTTCTAATATAATTATTAATAAATAACAGGCAGAGACAAATATACTGACAAGTTCGGGACTCGAACCCAAGCTCGAGGAGTTCTCGAATATCAAGTCTGGCTGGGGCTGTACCAATTGAGCTGCCCTGCTTGACGGGTGCCAATCCCGCAAGTATATTTCTTCTTCGGCTGTTAATTATTAATAATTATAAAACTGTAGTATTGTAGTATGAATGAGATCATTGATCCCAATTGCTTATTGCACAATAGAACAGATTGTAGTTTTAACTCAATAAAAAGTTCTAAATAATAATAATTATAAATAGTTTGGACCCGATACCTGCTCTGAAATACATTAAATTATATTTTCATGGTTTTATTCTTTTGACTTCGTTGTTATATATATGTATCCATATATATGACTGCCACCTGCCTTTGTTTTTACTACTGTATATTTTTTATTTCATTTCATTATTATTATTGTTATTTCTATTGTAGAGGTTTGCTTTTTTTTTTTTTTACATTGTCATTTTTCTTTATAATGTAATAGTTCTTATTAGCCAGAAATTTGTTATCCACACTTCATTGTTATTCATAGGAGACTTTGTCCCGGAATCAACTTTTTTTCCTAGCTGCATCTAAAATATATTTGTATTATAAAATTAATATAAAAAAATTGTATGTCCTAACAAAAGAAAATATGAAACCACGTGCCACTTCATGATGATATATTAATTTAAATAATATGTAACGGAATAATTTGTGAACGAATGCCGAATTTTCACAGGTACGAGTTTACATATACGAATATTGAAACAGAAGATCAACCCTCTGTAATTAAATACTGTTAACGTTTAGAATTCACTAGGGCCCAAAGAGGCCTTCCCACACAAATTCTGTTAATATTTATTTTAGTGGCTCATATCGTGAGGGGCTGTTTAAAATTAAATCTAAATGTTGGAACAACGGTCTAGTTATTAGAACTGTTTTCATTAAACCTGGGTCTTTTACAGTGTTACATCGAAATTTCGTATATGTTTTTCCAAATAAGTCAGAGAGGTATGAAATGGAATGTAATCTCCATCGAGAAAATATGGCATTCTGATATAAAAAAGGAACTAAAGATATTAAATAAAAATACTGCCAACGGAAAAATGCCAAGGTTGAATCGACATTCGTCGCGAAGTCCCTGAATTCAGAAAATAATACTAGCAGACACGTCCAGTAGTGTAATCGCCAATTAAAAAAAAAAAATTGATCAACTGTAATTTATTTCCATCTATTACGAACTAAATTTTATATTTATAAATATAAACAAAATAAATAAAGGACTTAGAATGTAATGAAGGAACAATAAGATATATTCGACTCCTTTAATTATTTATTAAACCAGCTTAGTTACTAAAAATTATTTTCCAAACACATAAAAATATCTATGCAGCCTAAATATAGGCAGCAAAAAAACTATTAAATCCGTAATATATTTTCTATTTGCATATTAACCAAAAATCATTAACATTTAGAGCTGTCGTCGAGAATTACTTTTAAATTTCAGATAGACTGAATCACCACTACTATTTTTTGAACATACGGTCAGGCGAAAAACGATCTCTTCGTACGCGTTTGAAAATGTAACCAAGTTTAGACATAGAGCTGGAATCACCGCCAACATAGAAAATAATATTATTTGCAAACTTATATACAATTACAGTAACAATGTGACCAAACAATGGGCACAGTTAAAATAAACTTTATTCTCTGCAACCAAATTTTGTTGAACATAGTCTATTAAAATCTTATTATATGCAACATATCGAAATTTTTCTCTCCATTGAAACCTATAATAAACTAATAAAAATATTAACTAATTTATAATTACCTTAAGCTGAAAATCTAGTATTATTTTCCAAGGAATTGATGGTTAAAAATAGACTTTTACATATGTTTATTTGCACTTTGGATTTTTCAAGCTTTAGTCTCTATAAATATTCTTTTAATGACAGTATCATTTAACAGTCAACAGGCACCATCAGGATTTAATTCATAAATAAAATCCGTCTATAATTTGTCCATGATGTTCTTGGATGTGGAAAATTCAGGCCACTATTGTGATGAGAAAAGATTAATTTAAATCAAATCGAATATTCAAATGTCTATTATCAAATTGAAAGTCTCCAGCAAGAATTTCGAAACAACCGAATGAAGGTTCACAGCCTAAACAACAGCTTACAAACAACGTAGATTCATTGCAGTTACCTGGACCGACCCTGACGCTTGATGATGACCAGACTAATCAGCTGCCCAGCTGATTACCAATCAATCACTTTTTCCAGTAAGCAATGCACAAACCGTTTGGATTCGGTTCAATTTGAACTGTTTCCTCATTTAAAGTATTCTATTGATAAACTATACCATTGATGTTAGTTATGAATGGAGAACTTAAGTCGTGAATTGAATGAGTATAAAGGAGTTTAAACCGGAAGAGACGTGCTTCTACTTCCATTTGGTTCTGGGCGGTTGACTTTTGTATGCCTGTCTGTACGCATTTGATCTGAAATTTGAAAGGCATATTACACAATTTATCAATTTTATATAAGGTGGCGTGCTCAGCAAATAAGGCTAGATGCACCGATTCTGAGACCAATTTTGAATACAAAATTTACAAATTTAGTTTAGTTTAAGCTTATTCGTGTCGAAATAATAAACACTAATAAGTTAGTATACATGCAGTAACGGAAACTGTAAAATGTTGGCTTTTGAGATTTGTTAAGTTTTAGCACACAGGTAATATTTATAATTTGAAGTCCAGATTTTTTCCTGTATGGTTAAGAGCACATTAACCCAATTTTCCAGAAGAAAACCAACAGACAAAACAAAAAATATAAAGCCATCACCAACTAAAACATGCTAAAAGATGGGTTTCTCTTGAAATGAAAATATTATTATACGGTACAATAGATACGAGCGGTTACGGCTGCTATACCAACATTCTCAAGTACCTAAAAAGATAATTCAATTGTGTTCAATATACTATATATAAAATAATATATATATTATATAATAAGATATAAAATTCAAAAAAGTCAAGCTATTTTAAAAATCAACAAATACTTTAAAAACTGCAACCAGTTAAGTTAACGGTATTACTAAAATATTACAGAATATTATACAGACCAATTGGAGTTTATATTTATTAATATATAATAGCCCAAAACCAGCCTTTTAATTAAAATGAAAATATCTCTAAAAATTCAACGACTGCACGAATTAGCATTTAATTGAGCGAATCACTGCACACCTAAATATCCCTGGTGTCCGAAATGCATTTGTGAATATTTTTTTCAAGCAAGTAAATCATTAGAGACTAAATTATATGTTATTTTTTATGTGAAGAATGAGCCATTAATCAAGAATATTAATTAGCAAACTTGCTTGAATGAATAAAATTATTTAGGTATGTGCTACTAGTGACAAATGTAAACTAAGAACAAGTGGGGGTTTATCTGTGTTCCTAATTAGGCTGTCTTTAAAGTTTAAAGGTTGGGTTTTTCTTTGAGAATTCACAACTATGTAAATATCAGTGAACTGTGCTGATTTGTGAAATATTAGTAGGCCACTTGGTTTTTACCAGTTTTGTCCTTAAAATGAGAATACATGACCTGCCTACCTGACAGGTGGGACTGGAGGGGGGGGTCACCTGCCCCCCGTTCGGCTTCATAGATGCCTCTGGGACTTTGTTTTTGCTATCGTGCTCACTCGAACCCACAAGATGTATAGCTGCTGTTTTTAATAGACTTCAAACCCCAAAAACTGATCTATTTTCTTTCTGAGTTGTAAAATAATAATAAAAGGTAAAATAATAAAAAAAATCGCGGCTGTTAAACCAAAATCAATCAAATGATTGTATATTATTATGCTATATGTCCTGTAGCTTGGCTACATTTTATACAATTCCACACTGTGAATTTTGGTTTTTACAAAAGTATAATGCGCATTATCCATTCATTGTCTGTACACGTTTAAAAAGTGATGGGGCTCAGCTCATGAATCCTAAACTTAAAACTAACTCACATCTAACAAAAAAAATGATAACCTGATTTACCCTGACAGTCTGTTGCCATCGATCGGGAAGAGTGGGGGATAATATTGTTAAACACTGGGTTTGTTAGGTGCTGCAACGAGTAAAAATACTTGATGTATCTCCGGTGGATGAACTCTCTCATCAACGGCACCCCAAGCAACGGGTGCTGGTCGGCGTTCTTTAACGTCTTGAGAGAGGTATGTCTGACCCCTCTTCTCATGATACCTTTCTGATATTCATGGCATTTTTTTTTTTTTTTTTTTTTTTTTTCTAAGCTCTCAAACTTATAAAAATAGGAATGTGGGAAAAATAAGGAAAATTATTTTTGGCTGGAAAGTGCCTTTCACTAAGGGGAGACCCCTATTTGAAGGATGTATGAGAAGGATATGGGTTGTGGAATGCCCATTGATGGAGTGAATATAAAGATATTCATGGCAAATAACAGTGAAATTCATTAAATATATCTCAATTAACAACAGCAGCGAGAAGGCAACGACAAGACATAGGATAAGATGAGAAACAAGACATGCTGCTATCTCGTGACTCTAAATTCTATTATTATCTTCTTTTTTACTCCCACAAAGACGGATGTTGTGCTGAAATATATATGAAATATGGAATAGCATGGAGTAAAAATAAATGTCAGAAAGGGATGGCAATAAACTATGGGGGAGCACACTAGAGACAATAGTCGTCGCCAGCCAACTGGTCCATACGTTTTAGTTCTGAATTAGTGAGCTTGCTGCAGTAATAATACGGAAACTGCTATCAAATGGGTCCATAAATTTTACGTACTCAATGCGGAAAACATTCATTGAGCAACCCAACGAACGACGCAAACTGTTAGAAAAAAAAACTAATAATAAAGCTCATAGACCAACGCTTGTACTTGGAGAAGTGGCCAACATCTCGCTCCAATCACCGGGATTTTCATCAACCGCAGTAAAGGTAGAGGTGCATACTTTTGCGCGTCCCGGATTGGCTTCAAAAACTATCGAATATGTGGACAAAATACAGTATCCAATAGGTCATACCACCCAGTGAAACGAAACTGTATTATTTTCGGACATTGTTCTTATCTGTTGACGATAAATTCGATTTGATGGAATCTGTGGAGGTACCATTTGTAGTTAGACTTTTTTACGTTCCAATGATATTATACATCCCTGTTTTCCGAATCCTACATTGCAAACCTGTGCACGAAATTAAAAGCTTTGAACCTCGGTAAATGTGCACTTTTATCAGCTCAATAGATAACCCACCATAATGTGATGATGACCAAAACCATCGTAATTCGTTTTTCTGATTAAAATATTGCTAGATCTCGTTTTTACCACCATCGTATTTTTTAGTATACATCACCAATGCCAAATGTACACCACGCCTGTTATATTTTTTCTCCGATCAAGCGTAAAAAGTCATCAATATTGTAAAAGACGTCATTTCATGTGAAGTTCGTCCTAGTTTTTATAATATGTTTACATTTCTGTTTCTGAACATTTTTTCAGTAAATTAAGCATTATAAATAGAAGATAACTTACACGAACTCTCATTAGTCAGTATTTTTTAGATTCAATAAATTATAAACTTAAAATTTGGATGTCCAAAACTGATTCCAGTTGTCATGGCTCGGAGCAAAAGATGCCAATCCCGTAACACCGCATAGTCGTGCGGCATTGCATTGATGCTATATCAGGGGCAGCGCACATACCAAGTTGCTGAAAGGACATTTCCAATTCTTATAATTATTGTTTTCAACGCTTGATTGCATTACACATATTCTTCATGGTTAAAAGATTTTCCTCAGGATTGATAATTATTAAAATAACCTATTGTTAGTTTTAATTGTTAAGTTTTAACCTAAAGTTATTTATTTCAGGTGTAAATTGTACCTAAACGATTTCTTTCTTAAAAAAATTAATGATAATAAAGTCAATAAGGACAGATATGTTTGCAACTTTGAATAAATGAGAGAGATACTAATTCATTCATAATATAAAGCTTATTTCACTATTGTTTGTTCTATGTCTTATATTTATATTTCAGGAACTGGTTAGTGCTTAAGACTATCGCCCAATTGGATTTTGTATTTGTTGTGGTTCAAATAATAATCCGGTTGCAAATTAAAAATTTGACCTATTTACTATTTCTTTATCATATTATTTATTAATTTTAAGCAGATTATTAATTTGTTACCTTATCTAAATACTGGTAGTACTTATTACTTAAAAGTGAAAAGTGCAGTAATAAATTTACTATAACCATGATTTATTTTAGTATTAATACAGTCACTTGTGCTGCTCGGTTAGGAATGGAAGGCTACCATATATGCCATAGATACTCCTAGCTGGAAATGAAATATAAATACAACATTTAATTAGTTCTTTCTTTGTTAAACTACCAATCGCTAACCAACATTTATTGTTGTGATTTAACAGTTCATTCATACCAATATTGAATATAATATTTTTTTTAAATCATTTTTATAACAGCAGTAGTAGAAGAAGGAAAACGGAGTAGATGAGATATCCACTAAGTGACGATTCAGCTCTGGTTTACAGTGATTCACTCATTTGGGCATACCAAACTGGAAAGAGATTTGTCACAGTCTGTAGAAGCTTAAGCTGCTAAGTTTGGGAGTAGCCTTGGCTGTAGCCACTGCAGTATCACAACTTAAAGTGTAAGTCCCCGCCACTTGTCAACTTTAGCCTGGCTTAGTTTCAGTTCATCTCTTCCCACTTAAGGTGCAAATCAATGCATTCGCGAACCATGTGACTAATATTTACTTTATAACTTGGATTTTATTTTATTTTATATTTTTAAATTGACTTCACAATGTTCACGATCGCAATACATCCCACAATGAAATAAAACGATAAGGTTGTTGTTGGGTGTAGGAGGCGCCCGCCGGTGACTAGAGTCTTGTCGACTCGGCCACTGCCCTGGAGTCAAGAAAGAGATAAATAGTTAAACCACAGCTTCATGCGTATTTTCTTTATTGATCTGACTCCATAAGATCTTAGAAGGTGTGCCCAAAGAGTGCACTATATTCAGGAGAAGAGGTACGAACTGAATCACTGAGGGTGACGCAACTAGGTACATTTGTAGGGCACCAGAGACCGTCGTCGGCATGGAAGAGATCCCTTCCAAGTATGTGCTAGTTTTAGAGAGACGAAGGCAGATTATCCCACTAGGAAGGTATTGGGTTAGGAAAAACAGGTGCAGAAGTAGTTAAATAAGAGAGCCATGGTTTGAGTAGAGCAGCAAGCGCCAGTGCAGAGAGAGAGAGAGAGAGAGAGAGAGAGAGAGAGAGAGAGAGAGAGAGAGAGAGAGAGAGAGAGAGAGAGAGAGAGAGCAGTGTTCACTCCAGGTGGCCGGGTTCCATAAGAATGAAAAAATCTCCGAATCTTGGCCTTATATAGTCAGGTCAGAGGCTGGGCCATGTCCGCGCCCTCTAGTGTGCAGTCGTGAACTACTTCCCCCTCTCTTTTTTTTTTTTTTTTTCTTTTCCTAAGCTATCTAGTTAGAATTTTAGGATGAGGGAGAAATATAAAATATTTAGGGTGATCGGATCCTTGTACTAGGAGGACCTGCTTGAAGGTGGTGTGATTTTTGATTGACATTTTGATGGTATGGGCTCAAAATGTTATAGGTTAAGTAAACTAGACTTTGTTTTTAAAAAAATTTATAAGTTTTTTATTAGTTAAAAGAAGGTTATAATAATTAAAAAAGAAAAAGTGACATTTAATTGTAATGGTTATTTTAACTCGGCCTATTTAAGAGTGCCTTATTCGTCATCCTCATCATTCTCTTCAGAAACGTTTCAAATGGGATGCATCTTTGTGTTTTCAAAACCAAATTGTTGACGATTAGGTCGCAAAATTGGACTGCCATAACAATTTAAAAACGATAAAATGGGAAAATAAAATACGGTATGACTTTTCTGGTAGGCTCAGATAAAGAGAGCCAATAGATAAATGCAATAAGGGTCACCGTGAAGTATATGGTAAAGAATATGGTGAAAGTTTGGCAGGCTGCATACAAACCACTATTGCAAAATGATGATGCACCCAAGCTAGTTGTTAGCATAGCTCATAAACAGAGACATATCCACTCAGAAAAACCTTTCCTCGCCCGGCCAACCTGAAAAGCAGGAGAAATGGTTTAGGAAGTAAACAGTCGTTTACATTATACACATTTATTATGATGGCTGAAACGTTCAAATGTCAACATTAAAAACCGAAAATAATTTTCTATTAACAAATGACAATACCAAATTATCTCACTTGACAGTAGTATGTTAAAAATACATTTTATATTTTATCACATAGGCGCTTGAAAAAAGAAATTTATAAATTTCATGAAAAAGGGAAACAGGCTAAAAATGTTCTCAGTAGAGTGGAATAATGGAAACTCAGAGCGAAGTAAAATAATAAACTTTTAATGCTCATCATCAAGTATTTGAATCTGCAAATATTATTACTTTGGCCATTGTTCGTTTATGGCCTTTCTGCTTGAATCGTTAACTTAAATACTTTATAGTAGATAGTAAGTCGTTTTTATTTGATAAACCAAGCCTAGAAATAAGACATGAGAAGATATCATAAAATATTCTACTACAATCAGCTCGGATAAGTCGATTTCTATTCTAGGCATCAAATTATTAATACGCTACAAATGCATAAATTTTTGTAATTATACTAAGCATTACATTGCCTGTCTAATTAATTAATTCATTGCCTTATCTCTCTTATTTTATTTAGTATTATCATTATTAATTTTTGTTCTTTTGTACTCCTTTGTTTGTAGGTTTTTCCTACTTTTAAATCCATCACTTATTTCTTTAGCAGTAAAATAGAAAGAATGTACCTTACACGTAAACATGGCCAGTGACCAAACCATCTATAAGTTTATTTTACTTGTTTGTGTAAATAATAAAGTTTAAAAATAAATACAGTTGATTTTTCTTTTCAGGTTAAATTCTTGAATTATTCCTTAAAAATTGAGAACAAATTAGAACGTTAAACCTTAGTTGCTTCTAAACTAAACTCGACAAAGCTAAAATTTCGTGAAAACGGAAGGGTTGTTAAAAATGTCTTTAAAAGACACACTTTAAAATAGATTATATGGAAATGATCATCTCACATCTATTTAAAACTGAGCTCTATTCTTTCAGTGCAGAACAGAGCTTAACTACTAAAACATAAAATTTAATTGTTCTTGTTTGTAAATATTTAAAACACCGCTTGTCAGAGGGTGGAATATGATATTGATATTGATATACTCCTTAATTGTGCTATAATTACAATCTGCCTTTTATAAGGCAATAAGTAATAAGATAAATGCTCTCGTTCATACCATAGGAATATGATATTACTACTCATCACGAAATAAGATGTAGATAAAATTAATTAGCGTTATATCGTCATTTATTCGTATTGTATATCTCCCTGATTGGCTCACCTAGGGTCCTTTAAAAGGTTGTCAAGTCTAAACCATTTTTGTCGAAAATCTAACACATCTGTACTGTTCAAAACCGGCTTATTACAAATTTGAAAAACATTTTCCTTTTAGCGTGTTTTTATGTGGTCTTATGCGTCTAGGTCTAGTGTAGTGGCAGTACTGCTGTAAAACAGATTACGTGTATCATCTGTAAAATATTTACGCTCCTTTCTGGGTCTGTTCCATTCTCTTATAACTTTTTTTTTTTTTTTTTTCTTAGCTCTCGACTGGAAATATAGGATGTAGGAAAAAAAGGAAATTATTTGGAATGATGAGTGCCTTTCACTTGCCCATTTGAAGGTAGTGTGAGAAGGATACGGGGTGTGGGATGCCTAAAGGAGGCGGGTGGATTCGGGAAGGTAGTGAGAGTCTACCTATGGTGGAGCCTAGGGGTACTAGGCATTGGTTTGAAGTCGGCCAGGCCCGGACATCTGGCCTCGGCCCCTGTAGGGGGCTGCACTGAGTCGGCCTATCGGCCGGGGAATCGTCCTACCATGAGCAGGTAGAAGGGGCATTCTTGCTTCGGTTGAGTCGGCCGGGAGATCGACCTCTATCTGGGTGTTGGTCTCGTCTATTTGTCTCCAGGCTTCTGCGGTCCAGCAGTAATTCCATCGGACGGGCATTGGTGGTGGTTGAAGGTCGGAGAAGAGTGGGTTGTGGCAGTGTTGCAACGAGTCGAAAAATTTGATGTGTCGTCTCTTGATGAAATCTTGAATGGTGAGCACTTCAAACTTTTCGTGGATGTCGTTTGCTTTTATTCGGTAGAACGGCGGGGACCTCACGATCTGTTGTAAATAGAAAATTATGTCCTCCGTTTGAGCCTCTCTTACCCTCTGTTCTTCAACTCATGACGAAACTGTGGGAGAGGAAGGTGGCAACGTTCCGCTGCTTCCGGCACTTCCACCAGCTTGCTTAAGGAATTTCCTGGTGAGTGGGGGGGGGGGAGGTGTTCCTGGCCAGAATGTCTTTGTATATATTGTATGAATGGAAATTGTACGTAAGCATAAATAAAGTATTTCATCCCAATCAATAACGATCGTATGATAATTATAATTAATGACCCTTACAGGATGAAAACTTCTTCACCATCTCCTGTCCCTGTTCTGATGCATTCGAAGAAGTCGCTTCAATTACTTTACCTGCCATCTTCTCTACAGACGGCTTGTACCGCTTCAATGTTTCCGTTGGTTGAGGACCAGTACTAATATAATGGTAGATCCCTCTTTGAGATGTGGCAATCGAAGAAATTTCCAGATACTTCTACAGAATGCTTCTCATTTCTACAGACTTCCAAAAAGTTACACCAATGGGAAGTTATATTCGTTCCAATAATATTTTATAAGGTTCTTCAGAGCTTTAATCGACTTCCATGCAGATTGAGGGGGGCGGGGTGTGAACATGAACTAAACGGTATGGGGAGCGTTCACACATCTCAGCAATTCCGAGTGAATGCATTTTGTTAAAAATTATTTTAAACCCTTTGAACCCCCTAGTCGTGCCTTATTACACCCTCCGTATTTTTTCTAGGCTGTAAATTGCTCCGTATCCTGGACGTTAGAACACATCCACGCACTAATTTATATATTGTAACGCCCTTACAAATGAATTGAAATATTCCTTTTAATCAAATAGTCCCTGACTGGTTAGTAGTTTAGATAAATGTTCAAGCATAAAATAATGAATTCATAGATTTTGTCTAATGTAATATTTTGATATGCCTAGAGAGTTGCCTGGTTTAAATAATAAACGATAGGCCGAACATTTGTTTATAGTGAGCTGATTGAATTATATCGAATGATATTGAGATTATACTTAGTAACTAATACATTAGTTTTATGATGCAATTTAATAATTAACATAAAAGATCTCAAATATTATTTATCACAACGTTATACGTTATCTTCAGTGTAGATTTGCTAGCCAAATTGCAGTCTGTGAAGACTGACCAAAGGACGAATCAACCCTGGCTGAAGGCGGCCTGGATGAGCTAACAATGTGACTGACGAAAGAGACCAGTCCTCTGGCTGTAGTTTTGGCAGATAAGAAAGGCCGGAAGTCTTTCTTATCTACCCATGCCTTCTGCTCATCTCCCCACTCCTATCTCGAAGCTTCTTGTTTTTGTTTTTTTAATACCCATTCCAGTTCTTTAAAGTTCCGCTTGCACAAGCTATTTCTGGGTGGGAAAAAAACTCATTGGCGGAGGCTGTCCTCAACTTGGTTTATAACACTTCCTTTGGTCCTGTGTCGGGGTCAAAGACCTCTTTTTTTATTAAGTCTCCGGCTGTCGTCAGGAAAAGCAGTGCTTAGCATCCCGAAAGGTTTTTACATTCTTACTCTTCATATTATAATTTTTGGTTTCTTTAATACTGTAAGATGGGATGTTTCACTTCTCAGGCTTAATACGACTACAGACAGCACGACTAAAGTGCAACGGAGGAAAAATCGAAAAAACCAAAGAGCAAGATACACATAGAAATAATTAAGCTAACGTACAATAGTACAGACCTCTCTTTTTGGTCATATTGTCATCATCTCTATTTTACTTCAGTATTAAGTGATGTTCATATTATTGTGATTCTGAGATTAGTAGAAAGTATTTTTGAAGCAAAAATATTGAATATTTAAGTGTTGCATGATAATAATTTAAAATATTTGGTCCTGAAGAATACCTGGAACCATACATGACTACGATTATTCACTCCTAAATACTGTTTACATCTAGGACTCATTGTAGTTCGTTGCACCCAAAGGGACTGGAGCTATCAAGCTTTGAATAACGGCAGGATCTCCCACCGGATCTCTATCGAGGTACGAGCGGACCCTCGATCAATCGCCCATCCCCCCACCCCCCAGGACATCTGATACTTCCGGTTACATTTCCCCAACAGTGAGATTGGTTGACCCTCAAGATGGCTGTTGATATAATAGCTAGTGGACATAACGAAGTCTGTTTAGTTACTTTATGTGAGTCGTCGTGGTTATAGAGTGTATTCTTACCTAATACAATTTTGAAGATATTATTAATTGTCCTGATTCGTATCAGATCCATTTTTTACAGATAAAAAATTTGGGGGACGTCATTACAGCTTCATATGTAAATCTTGAGACCATAAGTAAATGGAGTACTGGAGTACTCCTTTAAACTTGTAGGCTCTAATTTCGAAGTGGTTCCTAAGCACCATCTCATCCAAATCGCATGTATTTCATCTTCGCTTCGCAGACAGTGAGGACAAGGAATATATTTTAAATCCTCGAGCAGGTTTTGTGTCGATTTCTCGTATTACAAACCGCGGGTCTTATATACTCAGCTGGCTTCGTAAGTAGCCAATCAGGTTCGGTTTTATTATACCCAATGCCAGTTTAATATGTGGTGTTATTTGTTCTTTGACAAAGAGGTATGTCACTGATACCTGACCCGGGTAAGGGTCTTCAGCCCTGGTTTGGTTCGTACCTGCCACGTGTAGTGGGTGACCCAGCACCTATAACTACCCTTTTTCCATGATAATCCTAATCGAAAAGGCGTTTCAAAAGATCTCAAACGCTTACCATAAATGGCTATAAAAGACAAATTTGAGAGAGATAATTTTTTATTTCATTTTATACTGTATAGACTCATCAATACACCAGAGCACCTCTAAACTGAAACTAAAATATCCACTTATTTATACTTCAGAAAACAGAAACAATCAAAACCTGTAACTAAATAAAAGTCCCTCTGCCATCGAACCTTAAGCAACTGTCTCAATGTGGAGGTCCTTAGTGCACTTTTTTGTTACGAGAATTAAAAAAATGAATGCCCAGTGTATTTAATTGGGCAAAGTAGCACGCGGGTAAAGAAACCAATACCAGAAAAGGCATGTATGAAAATACATCTTCCCAAAATTTTCTTGAGAGTAATCGTCGGAAAATGTTGACGTTTAAGAAGACAAATCGTTCCGAATTTTAAAAAGGACATTTCCATTGGTCGGAAAATCTTATTCGAATATTCATTATAAGAAATAAAAAGAGAACAGATAGAATTAAATCATTTATAACCGTCAGATAACCAATATTCTTCCTAGCTCATCAGAGAACTTCATTTCAAACGTTTCCACCGATGGTTTTGACAAGCGAAGATGGACGAGTAATGTTAAATCTTGGTGGCCGTGATTACAGTTGTTTTCCCCCTACGGTACACTGGTTACGGAAAATACAGCGATTCGATAAAAAATGTATATTATCCGAAAATTCATTACCAATGAAAGCCAGTTCCACATTTATAGCATTGTGGATGGATGGTTCTGTTCTGAACGGGAGCGAACTGGATGTCATTATGGTTAAAAGAATTGCTAGCATAGTTAAGCTACTGATTAATCCTGAATGTCGTGGATACAAAGAATCAAAACAGATCAATGCCCAAAAAGTGATAGCAAAACACAACTCGGCAAACAAAAGTTGAACATTTCTACATTTCCCGATCAAAGTGAACAAGCTATTTTCAGTTTCTTTCTGCTTTGATCATCGTCCTAGAACGAGCGAATAGCGAAATACACATAAAACGCAACAGCCCACAGCACCAACGGCAGTAGAATTTAATTTTTCATTTATACCTTGTAGCGACCGCTAACTACATAAGATAAATCACCCTACACTCTATTGCATATATATGGTAAATTAATTTTAACAAATGTAAATAACATTACCAAACCATAAATCATTGTAAATGTAAACAATAAAGACGCAGCTGCAAGCCAATTAGTTATAGGTGCTGGGTCACCCACTACCCGTGGCAGGTACGAACCAAACCAGGGCTGATGACCCTTACCTGGGTCAGGTATCAGTGACATACCTCTTTGTCAAAGAACAAATAACACCACATATTAAACTGGCATTGGGTATAATAAAACCGAACCTGATTGGCTACTTACGAAGCCAGCTGAGTATATAAGACCCGCGGTTTGGGGCTGTAATTCGTTCTCCCGACGACTAGCTACTGACGACTTGCAGCTGCGGTGATGTTCAAGAACTTGGCCTTCTCATTTATGAAACCGTCTGTCTCTTCCTGACCTCGCTATGTTTTAGTCCGGCCTTGTCAGACCCCACACTCTCCTAGTGGGATTCTCTGCCTTCGTCTTACTAAAACTAGCTGCTCCTTGGGAGAGACCTCTCCCTAGTGGATAACGGTTGTCATGGCCCTGCAAGCTTATCAAGCAGTCTGCCTCTCTCCGGTTCACATTCGCCTTTGGGATCCGGACGGATTTCGCCTACCCTAAGATACCGAGTGTGAATTCGTGGTCATTCCAAGACCACACAAACTACCTACCCTATACCTCTTCATCTGAACATAGTGCATTGTCGGGGCACATACCTATCAAATAAGGAGTCAGATAGTAAGACCGTCATGAAACGATTGTCGAGGTAATAAGCCTAATCAACCCTCACTTCGTCACCAGGGCTAGGGTAACTAGGCACCCCCCTCGTGACGACCCGACATACCTCATTTATTTTGTTAATAGATAGCCTTTCATTATGGTATTGATTATAACATACAATTTATAACCCAGCCTTCAGTCTTTATCTCGATCTTAATCACAGTCCACTTACCATTTCTAGACCAATGGTGCTCTATGCCTCTATGGTGTGGTGGCACAGAGGTAGTATTAGTAAAAATAGAACTTTGCTTGGCAAATTACAGAGGCTTTCATGTCTCATGATCACTGGTGCCATGAGTACAACTCCTACTGCTGCAATGGAAGTCTTATTGAACTTGAATCCACTGCACATAGAAGTAGAAGCGCAAGCCTTGAACGTGGCTTACAGACTTGCGAAATCAGGAACAAGATCCAAAGTCATGACTCACATGGGACATGGGAACTTGTTCAGAAGAATTGATGAGGACGAGGTGCTGTCAATGCACTCTGACCTACAAGTTAAGAAACACACAGACGTTTTATACTGTGCGGAAAACACAAAGACCAAACCACATAAACTGTGTAATGGGATTAATTGCTACACAGACGGCTCACTAACAGAAAACGGATCAGGGGCCGGCATATGGAGGAAAGATAAACCAGAATCTGGGATTTCTATTCCTTTAGGTAGACACACCTTGGTCTTTCAGGCCGAAGTGATGGCGATCAATGTCTGTACCCAAACCTTAATTGGGGAGGGTGTAAGAAACAGACTGATCACAATTTTCACGGATAGCCAGGCAGCCATTGGCGCCCTGAGAAGCTATACGACCAGATCTTATTTGGTTGAGGAGTGTAAAAACAACTTAAACACACTCTCGCTAGCCAATAAGGTTAGAATCGACTGGGTGCCAGGACACACAGGCATCACAGGCAATGAGAAGGCAGATGGCCTTGCAAGGGTAGGCTCAGAACAGACACCTCTTGCACCTGAACCCATATGTGGTATCAGCCTCAGCTACGCTAAAAGGCGTATAAAATTAGCTTTAGAGGACAAGGCAAGACTTTCTTGGAGAGAAACTAAGAAACAGGAACACTCGAAACTGTTTCTTAATGGACCCTGTAAGAGAAGAAGCTCAGCACTTCTATCAATGGACAGGTGGACACTCAAAGTGTGACAGGACTCTATACAGGTCACTGTCGGTTAAACAAACACCTCTTTAATTTGGGGATAGTGGGATCACCAATCTGCAGATTCTGCAAGAAAGAGGGAGAAACGGCACGTCATATAATATGTGACTGTGATAACTTAGCTAGAAGGCGATACCTTCACTTTGGTAGTGATCGCATTGTAGACCCTAAACTATGTGAACTGATCGATCCATTCAGTATCCTCAGATTTGCAAAGGCCGTGGGCCTGTCACATATATAGGACAGGGACATGGACGGCGCACAATAGGTCTCAGTGAGGCCGCGGTGCACAAATGCCGGAACAAATAATAATAATAATAATAATAATACCATTTCTATAAAGGTTTTATTTATAAGTATTTGTTACCTTGCTAACTTACAACTGCAATGTTGGAACAGTGGAGACATCATAGAGTGATATTAGAGAGTACTTTAGAATGTTATAATATAATAAGACAGCTTTATCTATTTACAAACTTTTATTGATGCAAAATCCCTTTTGATTAAGCTACACAGCCATCGTCGAATTCTACTCAATGCCAAAACAAATAATATAATATATTAAAAATTCTAATTAAATGGGCCTTACAAATTTAATCCAAACTCAACTATGTTCAAGCGGATTTTCCCTATTAATTTTTTTGGATTGACAAAATTTATTGAATTATTAAACAACCAGAAGCACATACCATAGTAAGAATTAGTTATGGAGAAGGTTTAGTTATGGAACTCCATTGATGGAAGAACTAAAATCATTCCAGAAGAGAGGAAGTAATTCGGACTCGCCTGAGGTCACATTCCCCTCACCCACGATCCGATATCTCGGAGCCTTCTACCGATGCTTTTGCTTTTGCTGAGCGAGACTTACCGTTAACCATATCCTCAGCGAATGTCTTGGACATCAGCAAGACCGATACTAGCATTGACGACCAGCTAATATCGGTGAAGCACTAAATCATTATTTAACAAAAATTGCTGCTATGGTGGAAGTTTAGTGTTGGTACCCGTCCGGACCTTGTGTAACTTTTTTTTTTTTTTTATTTTTCCTTAGCTCTCTAATTATAAGATTAAGGGTGAGGGAAAAATAAGGGAATATTTGGGTTGATCGGATCCTTGTACTAACTAACTTTTAAAAATACATACAATATATAAATTTGAAAAGAATGAAAAAATATTAACAGGACGACTGTAAACTTATGTATTTTAGTGTGTGTGTACATCATTCTGATAGGTGTCCTTAACAGAATGGGTGAAATGTGAAGAAACTGTGTTGGGAGGACGCAACAGTAAGAGAAAATTAAGAGTAAACATTACGAAGATAATTCGGAACCATAAAGAAGGGCCGATGTGCTGTTTCGAATTTCCTCTCGCCTTGGTAAGAAAACGACTTCGTAAGTAATATCAATATATTTAAGTACATAAAAGTACCCAGCTGAGAAGACCGAATTATTAAAAAATTATTGATGTTAAAATTTCGAATAGCCGACAGTAATTCATGTATTTAAATAGAGCACTTGTGCTGAAACTGACAACTGGAATATTGAAAAGGCCAAGATAAAACTTAAACTGTAGGGAAAACTTTAGATTAATTTTTTTTTCTATAAAACGATGTCTTATTCAGACCGAACAAAAGGAAAAGTTGATTCCCACCCCGAAAGCCACCATTTTAATAAAACATCTTTAGAAATAGAAAATTCAAGGAGGAGGTATACTGACACAAACCCACTCTTCAAAGAAAGCCTTTTGTTTTTTCGTTTCACTTGGAAGTAATCCCTGTATCTCTCTTTTTCTTTTTTTATTTAAGACGGACAAGAGAAATATTTAAAATGAATGAAAAAGATCTGTCGGTTTATTAAGGTGGTTTACCTTAATTTGTACTTTCATTTTATTTTATGATATCATATTGTGCCATATCTACTGTACAGATTCCTGTTTCATTACAAGTTATAATAATAAGGTACACACAATGTTCAGACTCATAAGAAGTCACTTAGATAAGATACTTTGCTAACTTGCTATAATGGTGCACCCTTTCGTTTAGACGGTAGACATATACACAGGTGGTCTGAAAAGTTTCCAACCTCAACATGAAGATGATAATAAAATAAATAAAAGCTTTGTTAGGTCGGAAACAATTCAGTTACTATCTTTTAATGATTAAAACTATAACAACCATACCCTTCATGTTAATCTCGACATCCCATTCATTTAGAAACTAGTCACCTCCTACCTCCCTGGCCATCCGTGCGCCCCGCCCCCTCTTAGCTCAGAGCGTTGCAAAGATGCTCTCGCCACCTCATCCAAACCCACTCGTATTTTGTTTATTGTTAGCTCTGTTTGATAAAATAATAGGTAATTTCTTCCTTTTTTTTTTTTTTTATATAAACACTCAGTTTACCATTGGTGTAATTAAATATAGGCAAGAGACTACGTTCTAATCTTACTGCCTGGTGGAGGAGTGTAACGTTGTCTTTTTAATGATTTTAGCAAACCAAATTGTTGTTTTTGTGCAGCTCTTGTAAATTACACGGGAAGTCTTCTATCTGCAATAGTTCATTGACTTGGTTTATGGGTACTTTGTATCGTGTGTTCGTTGTCACAGTGATGAATAAATGCACTTTAGTATGACAATTTCAGCATATTGTGACTATGGTTCTAGAAAAATTCATATGTTTTTGTAATGATATGATGGCTTGCATGCATCATCATGCTTGGGTTGATGTGTTGCAAAATAAGGCGTAACTTCCACCTGCACTCAGTTTTTTTTTTCACTTACCAGGTAACACATTAATGTGCCTCCATTTAAAAAAAACCATAGAATTATGTACAGACTTTTTTTTTCAGACCAGCCATTGTTTCGAACAGGTAAATTATAATTTTTATATCCCGATTTATTTTTGTGTTTATATAGTCGTAGTTAATAATACTGATAATATGAAGTATGAAATGAATAGTTATCTTAAGCAGAACAACAAATGAAAACTATTTATAGGAAATACTCAAAATACTGGGATATTTTCCTCGAGTGTGTCGCAGCTAAAGGTCACAACCCCTAAGTCAGCCCGCCCTACATTACAAATTTATCACCGATAGGTAGCTAATAGGTTGTAGCCACCCCTACCTCTGCAAGGGTTGTTAACAATGGATGTTGTGGCTGGCGACCATACAAATCGCTGCTGCTCTAGGCAAGTGGTCATCAATCAGGACTCAGTGTCCGCCAGCTCTCAGCACTATTGCACCTCTCACGTAATTAGAATAGTGTACAAGATTTTGTATTTTATCTTGAAAGTCTACACCAGTATATCATAGGTTCACTGACCTCACGGATTTTTTTTTTTAATCTTAGGCGTTCGGCGTTCTTTCTGTAAATTATGCAAATGGTCCAATTGACCTGAAATTTTGAACGTATATTCCAGAACACTGCCGGACTAAGCTATGTTTGGATAAGATAAAATATGGTTAATTAGTAGCATCTTTAATATTACAATAATTGTAGTCACCACAGTTCTTGTCGGGAGCCCTTAGGAATCGGCTGTAAGGTAGACAAGGGATGCGGGACCGTGATGACTCATCAACTCTTTGACCAACCAACCTGGGCTTTGTTTGCTGCAGTTGTTGGTAAAGAATCATGCATAATACAGAGATTTGCTGGAGACAAGATTGTATGTACATATATATGTATTCACTTCCCATAATCATTGTAGTCCATCGTATATGACTTATGACCGCTGACAGCAACACTTGTTGTAAAAAGAAAGGAAACAAGGTTAGAAGGATTTGTTACTTATCGTTTCTAATGCATGTAAATATTCTAAATAGTGAGTTCTCTATTTGCACCACGTGCGAAACTAAAATACTGGTCGTCCATATTGAGTTAGGAGCGCCCTGACCTCGAGACCTCGAGGTGTAGAAACAACCAACACTATCGCTTAACTAGAAAGTGAGACGGCTCTTTTCGGTCTGGCTACAGACTTAAAGAGCACGTTGGTGTATTAAATATAAACAAAACCAACAGCTACGACTGTGTATAAAGATTCGGTTACCTAATGGGCTATGTTGCCTACCACAGTAAACATCACACTGCTCGACTGAGACCAAATGGTGAAAGAGCTCCTTAAAAGTAGTGAAAAAAAACATAAAATGGTTTCATACAACGGTACTTAGTATCGTAAAGCGGGCAAGGCAGTATTGATTCAGAAAAAAAATGAGAAAATGTTTTGTTAGCTATAGGCACTTAAAGGTTAAGAAGCCATAGGATTCAAAACAGTGATGATCAATATATCTTGGCCAAATTACTGACGATTTATTTATGAAGGAGCCGAAAGATTCCCTATTAGCTACACTTAATAAAACAGAAGGCGTAGTTAAAATGAGGCTTCTCAGTGTTGGATTAATGAATACAAATTGACAGGTAAATACTTAACTTAGCAGCCACACTGATTAAATCGAGTGTATTAACTAACAATTCTTGACAGGGTGTAATAAGAGAGGATCCTGCCTCTTAGGGTTAACTGTTAAGAAGGTAGGCTGCAAAAACTATTGGTTAACTTTTTTAGCACGATGGCCAATAGGTAAAATTTACTTCAATCGTGTTTAAGAAAATAACGTGAAATTTTGCTTACCTTACGTGTTTTATTGTTATATCACAAGCACTTTTAGCAGCTACACTGCCATTATCAAGTGATAAAAGCGTTAAATTTTACAATTTGTCCAAATTCCAAATTTACCCATAAGCCAAAAAAAATATAACAACATTAATGTATAAAAATTTTTCTCTCGTTAATTTATCAAATGTATTTGATCATTCCACTAATCAAAAAACCATGCCTTCATGCTCATTCAAAGTAACATACAAATGAATTAAAAAGTACATATAGTATGTGTTACTACTAAAACAATGCATATAAACTTTCTGATAAATAACTTAATTAAAATATACTATAAAAAATCAATCATACAGTATTTACAAACATCCCAGAGGCCTCCCAAATCCACATGATTGTCACCTCCCTCACATCCGAAAGAGGAAGTGGAGTCTTGGGAAGCCCCCCACGCTCTTCCGTCAGCCGCGTCACCGGATACTAGCCAGTGGAGACTGACGAAGAGCGCGAGAGCCTCATACGCTCAGGAAATGATTGGAGAAACTGGCCATTGCCAGGACTCCCACTGTCACGCATTTATAGCAGGTTACGTGGCCACTGCCGTTTCAGTCTCCGAGGAGGATTACAGGGATGAGTGGTGCAGTGCAATGACTGTGCTACGGGATTAGGGTGGTTGGATGGAATTTCATATACTTGGAAGGGATGAGTTCCAGAATGTAGGGTCTATTAGGATCACTATGAAGGGTTTTGTTGCTGACGTAATAAGGGGCATTTACTATTGTTCTCAGGACTTTTGATTAAAGGATTGGATAAGCTTGATGTTGGACTTTTTTGCTGCCCCACACAGCTCTATTCCGTATGTCTAGATTGGCTTCAGTATAACTTTGTAGATTAGTAATTTATTTTCTATTAAGAGATGGGATGTCCTTTGAGGTAGTCTGTACACTTGTCCAAATCGTCTGTTTAGTTCTTGTCTTTTTAGCCTCGTATGTGGGTTCCAGGTCAGCCGTCTGTCGAGATGGCAACCTAAGTACCGTACTATCTCGGATACAGGGAGAGGAATGAAATTGAAAAAAAACTAGTGGACAACACTTGTCTATAAAATCATGCACGAAACTTATCCCCTATTGAGATACTAAATGAATAAATAGATTTCACTCTCTAATTAAAAACTTGCATAAATATTTTTTTAAATAATATTAAATAAATGGATAACATATCCAACGTATAAGATTAATAATTAAAATGATAACAAATAAAATCATGGAATAAACGCTGTAAAGGGGCAATATTTACTTTGAAAAGATGCTTAAATTTACCGTCTCCTATATAATTGCAAATATTCACAATAAGGGTAATTACCGGAAGGTATGGCCGAGGAAATCTTTCAAGCCTAATTCCAGCTTGTGTTTTTTATATCAGATAAGTGAGAGAATAATAGGTTAACCAATCTGTTTCTTTAGCCGACTCGACAATTAATCCTTTTTAAAATGTATCTACTATTTTCCCTTCCACCAGTAATCCTTTTTTTTTTTTTTTCCTCTTAGCTCTCAAACTTATAAAAATTGGATGTGGGAAAAATAAAGGAAAATTATTTTGGGCTAATGAGTGCCTTTCACTAAGGGGAGTCCCCCATTTGAAGGACGTATGAGAAGGATATAGGGTGTGGAATGCATAAAGGAGGCGGGTGGAATCAGGAAGGTAGTGAGAGTCTACCGAGGGTGGAGCCTAGGGGTACCTAGGAAATCCAGTAATCCAGCTAATATGAGTCTATTAAATAGCTGAGAATTATACGCTGCTCAGGAGAACTTAGCTTAATAGCACCTGCCTCCCGATAGCAGGCATATTAGTAAAGCTGTAACTTATTAATGGCATGACTGATAAAAGAGCTTGTAAATACAAATACATATGGGGCGTTGACAAATTGTTTTCATTATCTCAATACAATGTATTAAATATCGGCCAATACCGTTGGTTTTATTCAGTCTTCCATCATGGTTAGAGTGAGTGGGGAGGCAGTCTTAGCAACAGAGGGTGTGGATTGAGTGTGATCTTTCTAACAAGGATTGATGGGGTAGTATTAGGGTTGCGAGCAAGCCGAGGGTAAGAAAAATGATCCGTTCACCGATAATCAACATTGTTTTCAGCTATAAAAGTTTTTTTTTCCTTCCTTCCTTTTTTTTTATTTTATGGGAAATCGAATATATTAGCTGAACTGTGGCATATTCCCTTATTATCTTATGATATGAAGTGATGATTTGGATATATTAGATCTAAATTTTTTTTAATACTGACCTCACTTGGAAAACTAAAAAGAATTAAGAAATAATAAAAAGTTATACTGTTATTAATAACAATAAGGAACATAAAAAATACGGAGTGAATTTAGATAGATTAATGTACTAAAGTACATGACGTATAGTTACTTTATTCAAATGGACTCTGTTCAAACTATTTTTTATTACATAGGAAGAAAGACATTCGCTAGGTCCAATAAATTTTTTTTGTTATTTTCTACCTTTAACACTACAACAAAAAACGTGTGTAATATGCGAAAGTCTTTGTCCTTTTATTATGATTACTTTTGCGACTTATGTGGGAAATTATGACAAGAAAAATGACAAAGAAATAAATGAATTAGTTAAACAAGCTTATTGTCTAGATTGTCTTGACCAAAAATTTCGTAAAGGATTGTATAAAAAACGGTTTTCTCAACATAATTTTCTTTAGTTTGATCCATTCTATTTAATTGTCATTCATAATTCTGTTCCTATGATAAAATGAAAGTTTTTTTATGTGTGAATAAATAAATGACAAATTTTGAGCATTCTAACTCCTATTTGTTTTTATTAAAACATATTACGAGTTTCGAATCACAATCTATTTCCTCATCAGGCTCTTAATAAACAAATAATAGCAGTCTTATCGTTTAAATAATCCCCCCATAAAATCGTTAGTTTTTTTTAAATATAGGAGGATGTCTTGGAAACCCTGCGCCACAGAATCACTGATGCCCTGTGTAATTTATTGTATAGAAATTTTAAAAATTCTTGATAAATGAACTTTTTTACTTAAATACATATGTTAGAAAATATGCCTGGATTCTCTAAGAATAAATCTTAATTTGATTTATCATCCTCAGTCAACGTTTGGCCTATTAAACCATCATCGGACTACAATTTAGAACAAGATACATAAATTTACAAATGCAAAAGCGACAATAATATAATACAATGAAATATATACTCAATGCAATAAATAATAATATTGTAAAAAAAAAATATATGAACCTACCTCCTGAAAGATATATTTTCTATTTTTATTAGTTCATTGTTGTATATACTGAATTGATACCCTCAATGTGTAAACGAAGTAATAACAATCAAGGCACTAAATCAATATTACATAAAAGTTTAGCTTTGTTAAAACAATAACCATTTTATAAATATGCGGTATATAAACATGCTTGGATTATTTAAAATAGAAGAAATTTGCATATTTTATTAGCGAACGAACAGTGTTGGAGGAGGTTAATGGTGTAATTCGGCAAGAATTATTAACCTTTATCTAAGTTAAGTCCAGGCGCCGCTAGTGCCCAGCCTTAATCCCCAAACATATGTTATCTGTATATATGTTTACAAGTAATAGCTATAGATAGAGGTGACTTGGAATAAATAAAGCAGTCTTGTGACAACTTTCGGTCTGTGATTTCATTCAACCTTTTTTCTTCAATTTTTTCGTTGACGATCATTAACTTCTAATTCAACTCAGACAACAAATAATACTTTAATGAAAATAATAATAGCTAAATCCGAAAAAATCAGGAAAGTTCTTGAATTTTTTTTTTTTAGATTATTTTTAATATCTTTATAAATACTAAAGGGTTATGTATACATATTTTTTTTTTTTTAATTTTGAATCTTAATTTTTCCTTAACATCTTTAACTAAACCCCTGGAAAGGCTTTAGCCTCATTAAAATTAATCACTTAATAATAAGGGTGCTAGATCCCACTAATGGGATTGAGGGAAGGACCTGTGCTCAACAACAGTCAACTTAATTAATAAGGTGGTGGTTATATCGCACCCTTATGTTTGCTGAACCACAAGCTATAAGCTGTCTCTAAGCATCTTAATAGTACAATATTCAATATATGTAAATCCCAATGCACTAATGATACAAGATGGAATAGCAATAACTAAAATTGGGTACCGGAAATAATCCATTAGTTTAAAATAATTAATAAAATATAAGGCAAAACGTTTAAACAGTTGAATTCAATTATATTCAGAAACTCTTAATTACAATGAAAAAGGAAACAGTAGAAATAAAACATAGTACTATTATAAATTTCAGTCTCCGAATCAGCGTTTGTGTATTATTTCTGTTTAACCTGGTATGTTTATTACCCTAATACAGAAAACTATTTACAAACTGTTATGCCAACCTTTCACGGATAAAATTAAGTTATCCTTTACTCTGTTTGATTCCTCAATGTAAATATTGTAACGTAATGTAATAATGTAAACCAACTCTGTCTGATATGTAAATAATAAATTGCAAACAACGACTAGTTCCCAACCTGTAGGAAGGCAAGAGAACCTCATTGGCAATAATAAAAAAACTCTCTTTGGGAAAAATAAACGGCTCTCACATTGGATGCTTCTGGTTATATATACCTCCTTGCCTGAGACGACGAGAGGGGAAAAATGACGATACATTCAGAAACAGTTGAGCCTCGGGGCTGGTACTCGCAGTGACATTGATGTTACGAAATACCGTCCTCTTATTTAACCTCTGAGCCTATATCTCCTAACCTTGCGAGCTTTTAATTTAATTCTGGTGAAGTGAGCCTCTACACCTTGCCAGTAGAGTTCCCTGGCTTATAACCCTCTAAACTAGATTTTCCTTGGACAATGGCCTCTGGGATACCTTCCTAGTGGCACTCTCCCAACACCCTCAGGGGTTCAGTCCGTTTCCTCCCAGTTCACATTCACCTCTGGGGATGGCTTTAGCCTAACCTTAGACTCGGAATGTGAGCTCGTGGCATTCCAAGACCACATGAAATACCATCAATCCTAACCTGGAACGACATCTTTTTGTCGGGAGACACTTATCAAGAAATGGAGTCAGATCAATATTGATGTCACCCACAAGTTGTCAAGGTCGTAGACCATCAAACTATTTCTCCTCCATCAGGATTAGCTCTCTAAGACTCCCCCTCGTGACGGCCCGACACAACCCCTATCTTAAACATAAACCGAATGAAGTCAAAAATAACTGAATGTTAACATGTTCCTTAAAACAATACACCATATGCTCACCACACAAACAAGTAAACTATAGTGGATCCACTTTCCTTTTATAAACTGTATACATGTACTTAACATGCCAAACTCTATAATTAATATTCACAGTCTCATAAAACTGAAAAAAAAAAACACTTTTCAACACCTCCTTTTAATTTCACTCTCACAATCCACCTTCCCATGTGCTTCAAACAAAGTCCAGTCGTCGTCAGCATTTGCCGATGGGTGAGGTTAGATTTCCATGTTTGAACTGCTTACGGTGCAGAAGATATTAAAACAGAACTAATCCTCGATCCTCTGATAGACAAGTGCTATTTGGATAAAGTATTTAAAAAACTCGAATGTATAATTAGGTATTCCGTGTAAAATAACAAAAGTTTTGCAAGTTCAAATATAGCAATATTTCTCAACTGCAATCATCCTAGGGGATGAAAAGAGTCAGTGAGGAATGTAGTTTGTGCGGGGTTGTATAGACTAGCGGCTCGTTCAGCAGTGGCAAGTACCCCCAGGCCTAATTGAAAGAGCCCTTATCGACCAACCACCCAGCCCCAAACACCGGCCAAAATACTGCCCGTACAGATTTATACACAGCAATATTGTGCCGTACTTCAGTGTACTGTCCTACTTTTGCTGGGTAGTCCGTCCGTCTGACAAAGGCAAGGACGGAAGGCCTGACCGCTGTCCAACTAGCTGATCAGCTGGCAGGCCATTTGTCAATGTTTAATTAAGTTTTACTGGCTAATTTTTTTTCTTTACATTTAGGTATTATAAATGAAATTGTTGTTATGTGTAAACCAAATAACTAATCTACGTATCTACATGGTGTATTTATGCCGGAATGAGTTTTAATATATCCGAATCCCTTAAAAATTGTGTGACTACCACATACCTAAAAAAAAATCGACTACACGTAGTTGTTAACCACTCGATTTACAGCTATAAACATAAAAAAAAAACAAATAAACAAATATACCGAGAAATATTAACAAAAATTATACTAGAAAGAAGTTGATCATCTTTCACTATAGCTACTTATCAAAATTCTACCCCCTCCTTATTAATAGGGATACAAATAACATATTTTTTTTTTTTTTATTATCAATCTATTTTATTAAGATAAAATTACAATCTGCCTTTTATTAGGCAGTAAGTAATTGAGATAAATGTCATCATTCATTCATATTTACAATTCATCATTCACTCGCTCATTCATACAATATAACATATTAAAGAAAATTCTTGTTACCTTTTTTTTAATGGTTATAAGTTTATTTTTTCAAGATGAATAAATGGCTTACACGTACTAGTAACCATGCCAATAATACAAAATAGGCCAAATTTTTGCTGGAGGTAATAGAAAGAAGAGGTGGGAGAACATTTTAAATTCTTTAATGCTTTATTTAAGTATTTTCAGAAATAGTTGTCAGGTAAGTGATACATGTGTTTGGATGCTGTAGGTTGTATATTTGAGAATATGGTGACAACACTGTCGTTACCTTTTTGTATGGTTATATATTATGGTCATGGAGCCTGTGCTTAGAGTCGTAGTTACCATGATCTTTTGTGATGTAATTATGATAAATAAATGTGAATACAAATGTAACAGTTTTGTTTATTCAATAATAGCCACACAAAACAACATGTATGGCCTATCAGCCATTAACTATATAAGGTTATTAGTCTTTTAATTACCAATACATACTATTAACTATGAATTTTATCTCTTCAATAAGCATAGTCTGGTTTATGATAGTATCATTTGCCGTCTGATTTGAATTAGATAAAGATTAATATTTCTTCCAAAGTTACAAAGCCACCTCCAATACAGAAATGGTTGGTTTGCCTATAACATTTGCAAAGTTACACTTTGAACTATCCAAGTAAGTTTGTATATCTCATATTTATAAGGTTTTTGTTACATTTTCATGCAATATTGATTTACTATCATATAATTGTAATTTAACAGTAAGATCACCAATTCGGTATATACAGGAATGGATTAATAAAAATATAATATCATTCACGGGTATATTGTTAGACCATTTTTATTATTTTCATTCTTGTTATTTATTAATGTGTGTGTTATTGTGTTATATTATTGTTTATTTAAATATGTAAATTTACGTGTATTGTTGTTATAAAATTTAATCCTGATGATGCCTAATTAGGTAAAACTAGATAAATAGTTGTTTTCCTATAACAAAAAGTTAAAAGAAAAGGAAAAAAAAATGTTCATCTATTGACAGTTCAGTTGATTTGGCCCAACAGATCCTCTTCTGTGTTTACGATGTACGTTTGTGTGCTCTGCGATATTGGTCGAAATTTTGGTCGTTTTGTGGTTCTGTTAATAACACCGTTTGTGTTTAATAACAGCTATTGCATTTTTTATAGATTATTTACTTGTTAAAAAGGATGTTTCAAGTTCTTTAATTATTCTGGTAAAATATACCACATCTTCTTATCAGTACAAATACAGTTGATCACAAAAACTCCTTCTGATCTTATCACAATTTGCACAGAAGGTTGGTCGCCTATCGCCCTAGTTGAGATCAATCTTAGTTGTTGAGGTTAATGCAATTTAATGTATAAGATTCTTTCTGGGAATGGGCTTTTATTCTGTACAAAAGATAAACACAACATTCAAATAATTGTAATAAATAATATATATAAATTAGGCCCTTTAACAGTATAAAAGAATTTAATTACACATCCTTTAAATATAGTATGTGACAGTTACATAATGAACAAAACCAAAAAAATGCCCTCGGGTTGAGAAATGTAGCCAACCTTACACATATATGGCATTTCTTTATGTTGTAATATTGCTGTGATTTTATGGTGTAAAGTACAGCCACTGTTGTGAGGGAATTTAGTGTGGACAGTCTTGCCCTCGTAAATACTCTTGCATAAAGAGCAATAAATAAAGATGATGTAGTAGAGAAGAGGTTGTTAAACTTCTGGTGCACTAGAGCGTGGTCTGTTGCAGATAAGAGTTATGAATGTGTTGAACTTTGCGGCTACGGAGGAGGGATAATTGATTAATCTTTGAGTATCCAAACAAATAGGCGGTGTCAGAGCTCTCTGGTAGTCTGCCAAATCCTAGCTGAATGGGATCCCGGTTCACATTTCTCACTCACCAAGAATAATACTTGGGTGTACATGAAGTGAACGTTAGAATGTTCACGTATAATAGGGTCATTATTTTCGAATCCATCTTAGTCTGAATGTGTGTTACAAGATAACGGTAGTAAATGTGATTCAATCGTTCTGAAATTTTCAATCCGAAACCTAACAGCACTGTGTTTTTACGTCTCGGACGTACGTATTGTAATGATATTTTTAGGATTGTTGGGTAGAAGGGGGGCACCTATGGAGGGCTAGGGTCTCTTCGACCCGGCCTCTGCCAGACGGGCGTCAAAAAATAGATAAAATGTGTAAACCTGTAGTCTTTGACCTTTGATGGCGGCCTAGTCGGTGGGCATTCGTATTTATCTGACTCCATATCATCTTAGAAGGTGTGCTCCGACAGACGTTCATGAGAAGAGGTACAGGGTAGGTATTGCAGGTAGTTTACGTGGTCTTGGAATGACCACGAATTCACACTCGGTATCTATGGTAGGCGAAAACCGGATCCCAAAGGTGAGTGTAAACCGGAGAGAGGCAGACTGGATAGCTGGGGGAGACGCTATTAGGTACATTTACAGTTGGACCCCAGAGACCTTCGTCCACATGAAAGGGATCTTGTAGCGTAGCGCTAAATATATGTAAATCACCCTACACTCGGGTTAGTAATGTATTATAATATAATGTAAATCTTGTAAGCTTCTTTGGAATAAATCAGGGTCGCGGCACGTGGTAGGAAGCAGGCAGACATACGGGCCCCGACAGACGGCAATAAACCAAGAGAATTAGCCACCTGACTGCCATATAACCTAGGGCAAGGACACTTACCCCTATTAGAATAGACCTTCAGACCCTTCTAGCAGCCATAAAAAACACACCCTTTTACCCCAACGGTCATAAAACTAAAAGGAAATGGTCACCTGTGTATCGTAAAACATACCCCTGGCAGACAGACCCAGCCTTCCACGAGGGAGGGGGTTACCATATTTATATCAGTAAATTTCGCCCTGAAAAGACACTCTGTCTCCTAGTCTCCATAGCCGCGCGACTTATCACTTACCTCAGGGCCACATATGGCCCTGGTAGGCTCACGCTTTACTCTTTTCTAGTCTCTACATACCGATAGCCGCCCGTCGCGATACGCCTATTCAGTCTTCCGCTAATCTACTCTCGCTTACCGCACCTCTATGACGGCACTTTGCCACACAGCCTATAGCAGACCTCTGACGACTTGTACTTATTACGCTGCCGATCTCTCGCCCGAACTCTGAAAACTGGTCTTATTCTTTATGAACCTCTGAACCTCATCCTGAACACAGTGTCTTGTCGGGACACATTCCTATCAATAAATGGAGTCAGATATTAACGCCTACATGGAACATGGTCCATGTTATTAACTACAACAATCCGACAATTGTTCACCTCCGACAATTGTTCACCTTTTCCGACAATTGTTCACCTCCGACAATTGTTCAACCATTTCCCGACATCTGGTGACCTCGACGTGATCAATAGGCTTTCCCGACAGATCTCTTCCAAGGATGTGCTGGTTTTAGGGAGACGAAGACAGAGAATCCCACTAGGAAGGTGTGGGGTTTGACAACGCCGGACTAAAACATATTGAGGTTAGGGAAGAATGGTACTGAGGTAGTTGAATAAGAAAGCCATGGTTTGTGGCGAGCAACAAGCGCCAGTTCAGAGAGAGAGAGCAGTGTTCACTTCAGGTGCCGGGTTCCGAATGAATGGAAAAAGCTCTTAATTTCGGCCTTATATAGACATGTCAGAGGCCGGGCTATGCCCGCGCTCTCTGGCGAGCCTCAGCTGTGTCGTGGACCAGTTGTATTGCAATATTAACTCCTAACCAGCGCATGCACTGTAATGACGAGACATAGTTCAATAAAGCCAGCAATAAAGAAGATATATTTTAGAAGCCATTAAAATGACATAATAAAACACTGTTGTGAAGGCTATGAATTTCGTGTACTCCATTGTCCAAAACAATGTGTAACCTCAAATCAGTATTGTATTATATGCATTAGCGCTTTAAACAGCTCACGCTGGCATCATCGAGTGCTAATGATCCTGTCAATGCTACTAGGGTAGCTTGGGGTACTCCCTTCCATCAGAGTATGTCAGATCAGTATGTCTGAAGATAATTAATTAGATGCCGTCCTAATTCGCAGCATACACATGGTAGCTACACCAAAACAATAATAGCAATATATACCCATAACAATAATAAAATAATAACCAATAACAATAATAACACTTCAAAACAATAATAAGAAGTAAATTTTCAGTGCCCGAGATGATTTAAAAAACAAAATGAAATATTTTTGGTATAAATAGCCAGTAGTTTTTAAGAAACTCACACCGAGGCCAGTTAGTATATTTTGACTTTGTTTCATCTCTTTCTACATTGCCGATTTCGATTATATATTTAAAAAAAAATTGGAATTTGATCTGTAAAAATCAAATTTAGTTGGTAAATAATACAAAAATTGGCAAGCCTACTGATTGCAGTACCTTCGCCTTGTCACCGACACCAAACACTAAACACTAGACACTAAAACAAAACAAAACAAACTAAAACTGGTTCCCCTCTGGTGTCTCTCTCAACGTTATCTTTGTATCCCCTAAGTTAAAACCAAATAAATTTAACTGTAGTTATTAACCAAAACATTGAGTTAATAATACATCTTTAATTGCAAAGGGTTCAATTAAGTATTACGGTTGGAGTCCTTAATAGATGAGTTTGGCCAGATTAGGCCAGGTAACCATGGAGATAGAATTGAATCGGTCAGCTGTGGGAGGTCAGAGTCCTGTTTGCACTGCAAAGGAGCGGACCTTATTAGTGTCCCTGCGGCTACCCTCTTTTTATACATCTCACTCCCTGCCTCACGGTTGTTTCTTCTTCATTAATTCTTTTTTAATAAATATTTTATGCTTTGGTTTTTATGCTTGTGCTACGAACTCCGTCAATTATATATATTTAAGTTTGTACAAAGTACGCTTCTAACAAAGTCAATTATGTAGTATCACACAATTAAGTGTTTCAGTACCGTTGCCAAAACGATTTCATTGACCATTTTATTAATATTTATTTAACATCAGTCCACTAAATCCCTAACATATAATAAATGTTATTAATAAGCAAGGCTGGGCTTTATATGTAATAAGAAAAGTAAAATATGTGCGTAGATATGTATTTACTAACACAGACACAACGAAATGCAACAACGAAAATTATATTAATGTAAGTCCTGTCAAACATTTATAAAACAAGATATATTTTCTTGTTAACAACAATATATCATTTGTAAATAGTATTTCCTTTGAGTACTTAGGTCAGGTATTTTCTACCAATATACTTTTCGATGAAACTCTTGAATTGAGAGATTTTAATTTAATCAGACCTATCTGAAGCACGTCGTATGTCTACGTTAATAAAACGTTAATAAAAGTTTGCTCACGTGATGTGAAGTTAGTTGAAAATGTAGTCAACAAAGTTTGTTAAAACCTTGACTTTGTTTCCTTGCATTTTTTATGTTTTACTATAGCGATATTTCGCACGAACAATACAAAATTCACGCATCATTAATAAATGTTTTACCAGGAAATAGAGAAGTAACAGATCAATAAAAATCATGAGTGGGGAGTTAAGGGAGTAAGACATAACGTCTAAACAGTTTAAATTAAATTAATATTTGTTTATTGATACGTATAGATGCAGTATATGTACTTTGAGTCCTCGATTTTACCTTTCACTGGGAGAACTGTTGACCTGAATAACACAAATTATATTAATTTCTTGATGAATTAAATTTTCTATGTATCTAGAAGAGGTCGAGCGGTGGGCGGAATTTATTTGTACAAGCTAAATGTATAGTTGGACATAGTCCAATCCATGTTAATGGTAAATGATCAGTTTGGATAATAAAATTTGTTTCACAGAGATATGGTTTATAATGTTGTGTTGATCATACTACAGATAAGCGTACTTTATCGATTGTAGGGTAGTTTAATTCTGCTAGTTGTAAAACTCCAGGAGCAAAGGCAATCGGATGTTATTTTCAATCATCATCCTTTTAAGATAAGACTGAACCTATTGCTTTATTACTAGGATCCGTTGTGAAAATTAATGTTTTAGTCCAGTCATGACATTTTAATATTGGGGCGTTTATCATTTTCTCTTTTAATACATTGAACGCGTTTATGATCTCTTGTGTTTTATAAATCTTCGTTTTTAACGAGTTTGATACGCCCTTTTGCGTAGTTGTGTATAACCTTAAGCCCGCTGTAAAGTTACGCGTGATTAAAGCATCACGTGAGACTGTTTGGGTTCGCGAGGCCTCCATAAAAACCGGAAACCACGATAAACGGTACAAGGTTATGTCTTACGTTACATTGAATTTTTCTACCGATCAAGTATTAGAGAAAAACTAAAATTTTGGCAAACATTAAAAGGATCTTATTATAAAAAAGCATAGTTAACCAGCCCTCGAACCTATGTATATGTATATATATATATATATATATATACTGTCTTGGAATGAAATAAAAAAGGGGACATTAGCAGGAAATAAATTTTCATGAGGGAAGCGCAGAACCGTAAATTGCACGGAGTGATAAAATCCCACATACTGGCGGAAACCTCTAATCCATCCCCATTTGTCTCCACGACTCCTTTTGTTTTTCCACAGAGTCAGAGCTGCCAAATGGTCTATTTAGAACAGATCTGTCTCTCCTCTCGGGCAATTTATATCTTGTCGCTGGAATCCATTGAATAGATTCCTTGGCGAGAAAAATATCACTTCGTCGTCTTTCTCAAATTTGTTTCAGAACAGAAGGATTTAGACATTAGGTACTTCTCGTTGGGCGAGTCGTACTTTCTACAGAGGTCAAATCAACTTTTAATATTAATAAACTTTAAGGTGACTTCCGGTGACTACTCATAATTTAGAAAGTCACCAACAACTTTTTTTTATTTACCGTGAACAATCATAACTTGACTGAAGAAACAGATAAATAAAAATTATTAAAAGTACATTAGATTGTGGAGCTAATTTAGTAAGGGGATTCTTTGAATTTAGAAAAGTGAACAATTCTAATTATTCAAGAATACCTAGAATTTACACGTATTCTAAAAACTCTGCCTTTCAAAATACATGTTGTGCCAACTTCTTCACCACGAATAAATAGAAGTTACCCTCTTCCAATCCGTCTCTTGAAGTGAACACTGTTCTCTCTCTCTCTCTCTCTCTCTCTCTCTCTCTCTCTCTCTCTCTCTCTCTCTCTCTCTCTCTCTCTCTCTCTCTCTCTCTCTCTCTCTCTCTCTCTCTCTCTGCACTGGCGCTTGCTGCTCTACTCCAACCATGGCTTTCTTATTTAAATACTTCTGCATCTCTCTTTCCTAACCTTGCTATGTTTTAGTCCGGTGTTGACAGACCCCACACCTTCCTAGTGGAATTCTCTGCCTTCGTCTCGCTAAAATAGCGCTTCCTAAGAAGTGAGCCTTCCATGCCGACGACGGTCTCTGGGGCCCTACAAATGTGCCCAGTTGCGTCTCCCCTAGTGATCAAGTTTGCCCCTTTCCGGTTCACACTCACCTTTGGGACACGGACGGTTTACGCCTACCCTTAGATACCGAGTCGTCATGGGAACTCGTGGTCATTCCAAGACCACGTAAACTACCAATAAAACCTAGCCTCTTCTCTCGGAGCACATACCTCATATGGAGTCAGATATCTCAATAGTAAGACTAACTACTAAGACTAACTTCAAAGGACTATAGTAAGAACTAGGACAACTAGGCCTCTTCGTGACGACCCGAAATTAAATTATCAGTTTAATTGTATAAACAAAGAAGACCACCTCTTTCAAGAATCCAACACGCAAATTATAATTCTCCAAAATTTTCATCTTTCATTATAATATTAAAAAAGGAAGTATAACTCCTAATGATATGAGTAAAAAAATATGTTAGAATACTTATAATATTTTTTTTAAATCTTATTTCACTGACATATGTAATGTATGGTAAAATTACAATCTGCCTCATTGGGCAATAAGTAATTGTGATAAATTTTTTCATTCATAACATTTTGTATGTAAAATAAATTATTTACTTAAAATGCCTTAGAACGTGTAGCACTCGGTGTTACACCAAGGGATATGAACCCAGGATTAAATATTATTAAATAGGGAGTCGAAATCTTGAATTTTATATACTAGATTTTTTTTTAGCAATGAAGGTCACAATGACAAGCAATAATTGTCACTGCCTTATTAGGCAATAAGTAATTGAGATAATATATAGTATATAGCATATACTATATATATAGCAATGTAATAGTATCTTCTCATTCATACCATATTTACAATTCATCATACACTCGCTCATTAATATTTACAAACAGCCCAGAGACCTCCAAAATCCTCATGTTTGTCACCTCACTCGCATGCGAAAGAGGAAGTGAAGTCTTGGGAACGCCCCCACGCTCCTCCGTCACCGGATACGAGCCAGTGGAGGCTGACGAAGAGCGCGAGAGTCACAGACGCTCAGGACATGATTGGAGAAACTGGCCAATGTCAGGGCTCCCACGGTCACGCATTTATAGCAGGTCACGAGGCCACTGCCGTTTCATCTCCGAGGAGGATTATAGGGATGAGTGGTGCAGTGCAATGACTGTGCTACGGGATTAGGGTGGTTGGAAAGGCTACTGTGGAATTTCATATACTTGGAAGGGATGAGTTCAAGAATTTAGGGTATGTTAAGATCGTTATAAAGGGTTTTGTTGCTGACGTAATAAGCGGCATTTAATATTGTTCCAGGTCAGTTGTTTGTCGAGATGGAAGCCTAAGTACCGTACTGTCTCGGATCCAGGGAGAAGAATAGAATTAAAATAAACTAGTTGACAGACTTGCGACGGAGGGTTAATTCATTAACTTTGATCCGCCATTGGTTGCACCAATACATCAAATGGAACTTCCAAATAGAATTTTATGTCTCAGGGGGTCGAGCAGGGGCCTTACAAGGGCCAGAAAAAATAAACAGACACATACACCTCTGGAAACATAAGTGCTTTTAGTTTTGAAGAAAACAACACAATAGAAACTTGAGAAGTATGTAAAAATATTTGAAGTATAAACTTGTTGTACGCATGTTTTTTTTCCCGAGAGTTGCAAATATGGCGAGGACCTGTGGATCTAGGATTATTCGCTCTTAGAGTCGACGTGAAGGAGGTCAAACTTTCTCATGAATATTTTTATTTTCCCTAAGGGTCATTCAAACGTAAGGGGACACTTTACCTGCTGTTCTTTTTATGCCCAAATCGTGTAAAATTTGCCTTAACAAAGTATATGACATATATTTTCTAGGCCAAAAAAAAACAAAAAACTTTTTACCATCCGATTTGTTCTGAAAATGTAGAATTGTTTTCTAAACTTATTTTATCTGTTAAAACTAGGGTTTTTTTTTTTCATTAGTTTTGATTTGTACCTAAAATATGTTTTTTGTCTTATCAAGTATTGCTTCAATTGTCAACAATATCTCAGTTTAGATTTGAACGACCGCAGAGGCAAAACGGAAAAGTAGTTACAGAATTTCCCTGCAACCTTTCACGCCCATTTCCCTCTTGTGATAATTCCTTTATTTTCTCAGTTCCTATTTCCAGCGAATTTTCGTCAATATTGCAATCGTCATTCGCTTCTCCGCATTAATGATTCTTTGTTTCACTCTCATGATGTTGGTTCATTGTCATTGTATGATAGGCCGTTATTATGGCAATCACATCATTATTTCTGATTCTGATGACGTTTGTAAATAAATTGTTTTTTTTTTTCAATTTTGTGGTGGAAATGCTTACGTCTTGTATAAACTTATCCATGTTTGTTTTTTGGATGAATTAATAAATACTACATTTTTGGCAGTATATTGGTGTGAACGAATTTGCACAGGTTAACTTTTCCGGTTAGGTTTTTCCAGCTAACAAAGAGTTGCTAACCTAATATCCTAATATAATCTCTGCTCGTAAAATCGGCCCAAAATCGATGTTACATTGAGGTTTTCTGAATAAGAATTAACTCAAAATAAAGATAACATTTTTTTTCTGGAATAGAAACTAAAAATGGTATATTTTTCTCCAGTACTAATCATCGATTGCATTCATTGTATGAGCGTGGGTTGAACTGAAGCCAAAATACACAATGTAGTCATGATTTCCTGGCAAGCGAACGAACTCTTCCTTCAGAGATCTTAGAAAGGCCGATTCCTGAGTATCGTTACAAGAAAAGATTACTAATGGTTGGAGGTTTTTCACAGATTACCATAATAATAAACTTGAACCAAGAAAACAAACCGGTTTTCAACAAAAGGTTTAAAGTCTTTTATTAAGGCTTTTGCAGACATTTTGTCTCTTCAGGTATCTGGAATTGTAATAATAATGGTTACTCAATCAAAAAGAAAAAAAAGACTAATTTCTCGTTGGTTTATTTATTCCAGGTAATTAATTGAGAAAGAAATATAATATTGAGCATCAAATCATATATTAATGATTTTATTTTTCGATATTGTTTTTTCTTCTTTATTAGTTACAAACAACATGTGCAAGTTAAGTTTGTTATTAGACTGTGGTTTACAGAGATCAGAAGTTTCTAACTCTACTTTAATACTCAACTCTTTCCATCCTACTACATCCTTTTTATTCAGTGATTATCTCAGGTAGGAGATTAAGCTAGAGGATCAGGCATTTAGGCAATTAAAAATTAAATAGCAGTAAATTGATTATTAAATTAATAGTAAATTAAAAAGCCTTCCTTTTAAAACTTCATCGTTATACCACTTAGGTAGATACAGTCTACAGTTTAATTTAATCAGTTCATCTCGCAATTACAAGTTAAAAGGGAGCCTACAAAAACAAGCGATTGGAAACATACAAAAAAAAAAATTCGTATATATCCGCTTGGTTAATACATATATGATAACATAAAAACAGCCTCGAAGGATGAAGTTGACGGGCTAACAAAACTTCCAACGAAATCTTTAAGTGCCTGTCATCTGCTATAGGACAACAAATCTATATCGTGTTTCTTGTTTGCCGAAAGCCCGCGTATTAGATAACATCGAATCAATCCAGCTGTGGCGTATTCTCTTAACGGATCAAATTACGCTACTCATCGGTTATTCCCACTAGGTCACAACTGCCACGCTCGACTGCTATATTTAACTGTTTTTCTGTCCCCACCCTAACCTACATAACCCCTTAATAAACCTTTATACTTTTTGAAAACCGTTAACATTGTGACTTTTATTTGTATCTACTTTTATTTTATATTTATTATTGCTATACTTTAAATGTTATATTATGTGTAGCTCTTTTTATCAATAAATGTAGAGTTTTGCAGAACTTCGTTGAGATTTTTTAAATCAGAAACTGTTACGGTTTCTCTTGTATTTGTCTTATTGCTCTGTAGATGGTTCGAGTTACCGGTTTGACTTACAAACATGAAATGTTATTTGTAGATTCCATTTGATTAACCGACGACATAAAAAGTATATTCAAATACACAAAACATGATCAAAAGTTAATAATTATTAAGATCTCGTTGCTCTGATTATTACTATGTATTAAGTTTTACCGCCTTGGCCGAATATTATTACAAAAAAGTCATTAAACCTGTGATTAAAATTGTTTTCACGACTGTAATAAAACCCTTATAATATTGTTATAGAATGTATGTATAAAACATCTATTGAAAGGGATGACCCTTATGCTCTGTATCGATCAACGTAGTGTGTCAAAGAAACTGATATTGAATGTTTATATTAATAAAAATAATTCAATGAAACTTAAAAGATCAAAAAAGAGGAAGTTATTAGTAAGCTCATTAAACCTCTTAATTATGTAATTCAACCCTAAAATTTTACAGAATTACAAAGCTCCTACAGTTGTAGAACAACTGTAGGTTATACTAATCATACAAAATATTTATTACTTTTTAAGCATTATGTATATTCCAAAAATTCAATGGTGTGTTAGCAACTTTAATTCAATCCTTGTTTCACGCATGATCATGACACAATGCAATCAAATTAAAAATCTAAAATGTCTGAAAAAATCTTTTGTCTTTTTAAATTATACATAAATATATTTTCCATTTTGTAGATTATATACAAGATTTAAAGTAAATAAAATCTTTAACTATATTTCAGATTATATGAAATATTACTTGGCGTCTTGCATATTTAACATGACTTTATATGCATCATCTAACTAACTAAACGCAAATATGTGGTGGATAACATGAATAAATTAATGTTCAAAAAAAAAATTGTTACTTTTTAAGCCTTAACTGGTTAAGGTGAACTTAACTAGTTAGTCGAAGGTTTGATAACAGTTGAAGGTATCAATCCGGAGTAGCAGTTGCTTATGGTATTAATTATATCATAAATTAAATGACTTTAGTGATAATAAACTATAATTATCCAAGTCATTCATTCTATATTCAAGAGCTTTCATGGAATAGGTTTAGGGTTTTGTAAAAGAAATATTTATATTGAACCCAATGTGATGGATTTCATTTCAATATTTGTCACAAAAAGCAACGTGTCTCGTATCATGAGAGTTATATATTTAGAATATGAAGTCAGATTAACTTGAGCTCAGCACACTCGGTGTCCTGGGGGGGGGGAGATGGAAATTCAATAACTGAAGGGGAGGATTACGTGTATTTAATGTCACTCGTGAGTTTTTAAATCCGATTAAAAAAAAAAATAATGCATGTTTGCTCACGGGATTTTTAATACAATGATTCCCACGGATTTTCTAAGGTATTACCAGTTATTGTTCACGGCTTTGCTTGATAGGATATTGATACGTTTTTTTTTGTTAAAGTAAAATGAAACCTTGGCATAACACTCCGAAATTTAACGGTGATAACTTGAAGAATAAGCATTTCTTAATGCTTGTAGGAGTTTGTTTATTTTTCAAAGAAAATCTAAAAACTTATTTTTGGTTTATCTCCGGCTTTGGGGATGATTATCCTCATGAACAAAATACTTTTCCAATCGTTATTACAAATATTTAAAAAAAAATTACCAGTAGCTGTTACAAAGTTTATTCAATACCTTGAATGAAACACCTTTTTCCTGTACCATATTAATTGAGTTAAAAAACCTGTTTTTGAGACATTAATGGGCTTTTTACTCGTCTTTAGGGTTTTGATGATTTTATAAAAATTAGATATTGATGTTTCCACCCTTGTACGTATGTTTGTACGCTTGTATGCCCATTGGGAAGAAATGAAAAATTTAAGTATCTCCTAAGACCATTTGTCTATAATTTTGAGTTGGGTATCAATATCATAGGGTATAAACTGAAAATGATAAAAATAATGAAAAGTAATTAACACCGTGTTTGCAATATTAACTCAAACAGTGATTTATTTCAGAAGCTTGCTATTTTACATTTATTCCATTTAATGCCTCAATGACACTAAAAAACACAAGATAATTTAATAAAAGATTAAATCCTTGTCCATCTTATAGAATATTACTATAACTACGAAACCATAAGTATATTTGCTATTTAAATACGCGATTATAAAAATAAAAGCTAACATATAAAAAATAAATGTAATTAAAATAAATTTTTGTGTTATCAAGTAACGTTCATAAAATTAAGACTATTGGCATTTCGTACAACATTACTTTTCATTTATTCAAATTTATTCGACCATCGAAATTTAAAAGTAATTTTTCGAAAATCTCTGCCATTTTTTAGAAATATTTGTTACATTTTCTTTATCTTAAAAAAGGACTTAAGCAACTCCTTGAGAGTTTCTTAAGAACTTGCTTAAAACTACCTATTGACCAAAAGCCATAAACCATCTTGGTCACCGAAAATAGCCTTTTTAACAATTTATGTGAAAATAGTTGAAATACATATAAATAAAATACTATTTAAACTGACTTGGGACTTCAATTTCAATGTTCAAATAAGTTCGTTTCGTGTTACTGTATTGTATGTATGTATTCCTAACAACGGAAAAATGAGAGTGCTAAATTTTAAATATCTTCTGGGAGTTGCGAAATTTTAAAATGCTGAGAATTGTGCCTTCCCCATCGTTTTTGGCAACCAATTGCGGTTAACTCTATTAGAGCACCAAAACGTTGCAACAACAACTAGTTTTAAGATTGAACTATTTTACAAGTAATTGTCAAAATGTCCTAGCTGGATTATGTAAGGGGGCAGAAATAAAGGGCTACCTGGGACCTAGTGTTGTTAGGCTACACCTAACGTTTACCATAGCTTTTGAATTAAAAAATGGCAATGTCGTGGCTGTCACACAGATCCTTCTGGTCAATTTACTCTTGAGTCTCACTTCACAGTAGATTTTTTCTTCATATCCTAAAAAAATATGGAATTCAATATAGACTATACAAATGAATCTTTTTACAATAGGCCAATATTATATATCCTGTAGCTTGGCTACATTTTATACAATTTCACACTGTGATTTGTGATTGTTACAAAAGTGAACATTATACATTCATTGTCTGTACATGTTTAAAAAGTGATGGGGTTCACTTTATGAATCATAAAACTTCCTAATTTAAACTAACTTACATCTGAAAAACTAAATCTTAACCTAATTTTCCCCAACAGTCCGTTGCCATCGATGCAGGAAGGGTGATGTAGTCATAGTGTTAAACAATGGGTTTGTTCGGCGCTGCAACGACTCAAAAAAACTTGATGCATCTCCGGTGGATCACAGTAATTTAACTCAATAAGTTTGTATCAGTAGCATTACCTTTCTTACATCGATGGTTTCATGTCGTTAATCAGTGAAACTAACATTTCACGATCAATTGGTTTATGAAACAGAGCCCACCTTGCGGGGATAATAGATTTATCAAAGCCCTCATGTACAGTTCGTTCCAGTCTGAAATGAGAGTTAGAGAAATAGAGTTTGTGATCTGAATGACCAAGCGAGAGAAGGATGCTGCGTCAACAGTTTTTGTTGGTTTGAAGAGGGTCAACAGTTTTCTTATGTTCCAGTAGGACTCGGACCTTTTTCTTTCTTCAGTGCGTGCCGTATTTCTATGTTAAACATTACTTTTAAGTTTTACTAAAGTACAAACGACCAGTATCCAGTTTGTGGCCGGTATTTAGTCAACTATAATTGACGATACATTTATTTACAGTTAGAAGGAAGTTCATTTAGGTAAACAGTTAAAATTAAAAATATAATATAATATAAAAAAATATAAAAATTTGTGATAACAGTCGCTGGCTATTCTGTCGTAAGAATCAAGCAGAGTGAAAAATAGTTCTCTGGAAAACGTCAAAAATTCGCAATTCCATAACACATAGCAGAGTTATTACCTAATTAATCACTTGGCATAGGATATACAACTTAAGATTTTGACATCCAGATTAATAAGACGTGAAATGTATTGAGGCTTTCATTCGCCGCTCATATTTGACGTAGATGCAAGATTTTACAAACTGTGATCCCATTCATAGCCCAATTTGACAGCTGCGGTGACTAAATCACATTTTACATTTAGCAAGAACCAATAAAGATGGAGTGTTGGAGAAATCACTTTTGAATTTGAAAATGCTAAATAGAGGGGCCTTACTTTGAAACAAATAATATGAGTGCTAGTTTGAGGAGTAATTTTGCAATATGAAATTAACCATAAAATGATAAAAAAAGAATTAAGCAATGTAAAATTGATTCGAGTGACTTAACATCTATGGATTTAGTGCAATATTCTACCTGTGACAAAAATTGGTTCAAAGGATATTTAGGAATCAGCAAGTAATTATTTAAGGAGGATATAAAGCTTGTGATGTCTGAACACTTTTTTTTTTTCTTTATATATGTAGTGAAATTCACTTGAAAAGTCGGGTTCACTGCATGTGCGTGTACCTTTGGGTGACTGAAGAAAATTAGGATCGATATCCCAAAGTCCCCCAAGATTTCTCCCAAAGTCCCGTGATGTGGGGTTTATAATTAAAATAGTGCACTTGTCGCTGTGCGATTGGGATAATTGGACCGGTTAGCGCACCTTTGTTTGTTCTTTAAAACCGTCTCTATTCTGAAAAAAAATCCCTGTATACTATTTACAGGCTATTTCCAAGGATGGTTACAAACTAACTATAAAATATTTACAATTAGTGCAACCTTTTCTCTTAGCTACATCTGACCTAATCTACGTATTTACAACCTAATTATAGATGATGATGGCATCTAAAAAAAAAAATTAACATAAACACTAATGCCTAACTTTTACCGTGAGAACATGTATGTTACTTGGTGTCTGGTTATTTCCGAACCAGGTCCTAAACCGCATAGGGCAAGATCTCCTTTTGGGTAAAAATGGTATACCTATGGTTCTCAGGTTTCCTCATTGTCAACCAAAGGTATATTTACAGCGAATTTCACTACATAACCCACTTCTTAAAATACTACACTATATATAGAATTTGGCCTAAAATAGATACTACTCATCTTTATCTATCTTAAAATTATTTTGCAAAATACACAGATTATCGTCTAATTTTATAAAAAAAAATAATATATATATAATAATTAAGATGTTTTTTACAATTAATATTCTCTTCCAATGCATAGCTCAGGTATTATTTAACATGAAGTAATTTTGTCTTCGAGGTTTATAATACAACTTAGTATGTTTTATTTTATAATGATACATAAACGGTAACTTGGGACCTTTACAAGTCTCTTCGTGCAAAAATACCCCACAGAGTTTTCACCTAGGCACTAGATAGATACTTGTCAAATTTATTCCTATTGGAGTGGGACCCACTGAGGCAGACGGTGCATTCAAGCCGAGACTAGAAGCCAGGACGAGAGAAGGGAAGTTGAGTTATGTATAAGGGAGAACATTGGCCGGGGTTGGTTTCAGGGTACAGGTGGTTGACAGGGTAACCCTCCAGGCAGGTAATGTTCAGGTTACGAGCCCTCAGAATCAATGCAACCCCTCCCACTCCACTATCCCCTCTCCTCGTCCTCTTTCTTTTGAATACTTGCTCCCTTTTCATTCCCCACCTCATTAACTATACTTTGTTTTTTCTTACATCTTTATTATAACAGTGCATTTTTAAATTATATATTTCATTATGTTGTTACATGGCAAGTATTAACATAAATTGTATAATTTATGTATGATAGATAAAAAAAAATTGTTTTGCTTCTAAACTTCTCTCGCTTTTCCTGAAATTTTAGCTAAAACCAGCAAATTATTGAATCCGGTGCAGCGCTTATGTTTGATAAGAAGAATATAGCTTATTTTACTTATTGCTATTTCATCTTTATGAAGGGAGAGTAATTCTTATTGGATATTTATTGTTTGGAACGTCGGGAGTAAGGAGGGTGGCTCGTGGACAGAATGTTTATATATATTGAAACCTACCTCATTTTTTACCATTTCCCTTTCTACTTTATTTGATCAATTTACCTTAACTAATTTGGCAGGTCCGTCATGAGATCTTTAATTCAAATTGTTTTATGTCTTTGACATAGGAATTTATCCCAATTGAATCGCCCGATCTCAAGGCTAATGTTGTAGTTATTAATAAATTGAGAAACTAGGAATTGTGTAATATATTCAAATAAAATGGTTATAACAAATAATTATAATTATATAGAGTGCTGACAAAAAGTATAAAAAAAATATTCAATTTCTTTTAAATTAGGATAGTTACTACTAATTACAAAAAACATGAAATTTGAGCTCAATTTCTTTTAATGGATCCATAATAAAAACAATATTAATATCACCCAATCGATGATCTTCCTGTAATCCAATCAACGTTACTTTCCGCTGTTGGTTCTTCTCATCTCTTCCTGTATGGTCCGCTCTCCTCGACGGCTGTGCTAAGACTGCCTGTTTATCTCATCCCCACTCCTAGGAGCATAAGGGAAGATGCTTACCAGATGTGAAGGTTCCTGGCCATGATATTCTCAAATATCATGAATGTTACAATATATTTAGATGTATCGAGGTCTCAGTATCTCACGTGATTAAAACGGGATGAATCAACTAATCTACAAAGTTATACTTAAACCAATTCGGACTTACAGAATAGAGCTATGGGGGACAGCGAAAAAGTCGAACATCAAGCGTATCCAATCCTTTCAATCAAAAGTCCTGAGAACAAAAGTAAATGTCCCTTACTACGTCAGCAAAAAAACCCTTCATAACGATCTTAATATACCTTACATTCTTGAACTCATCCCTTCCAAGTTCATGAAATTCCATCAAAACTTATTCAACCACCCTAATCCCCTAGCAAAGTTATTACACTGCGCTAAACATCCCTACAATCCTCCTCGTAGAGTAAAGCGGCAGTGGCCTCGAGAGCTGCTATAAATACGTGACAGAGGGAGTCCCGGCAATGGCCAGTTTCTCCAATCATGTCCTGAGCCTATGTGGCTCTCGCACTCTTCACCAGCCTCCACTAGCTCGTATCCGGCGACGTGGCTGACGGAGGAGCGTGGGGGACTTCCAAAAACTCCTCTTTCTCTGTTGCATGCGAGGGAGGTGACAACTATGTGGACTTGAGAGGTCTCCGGGCTGCTTGTAAATACTGGATAAATGAGTGAGTGAATAAAATACAAAAATTGTAAATATAGTATGAATAAGAACATTTATCACAATTACTTATTGTCCAATAAGGCAGATTGAATTTAATCAAAATAAAGAAGTCTTAATTTAATTAGTAGAAATAAAATTAAATTCATGCCAAATTATGTCGACTTTTCTGATAGATCGGTCATTTTTGGATTTCGCCGTATTTAAGTCTATATGTTCAGGTGGAATACGATTTTTTGCATATTGAATCTTATGAGCCTTAATCTAGTCAGTCATGCAATGTATATTGATAACAAAGCGTTGCAATTTAGTTGGAAAAAAAAATTTTAAATATGCTTTATTTGTTGAAATGGTAGCTTCTAGAGACCAAGGTGGAATAACAAACTAAATTAAAATGCTTTTGGTCAAAAATTCAATTAATAAGTTTATGAACTAAGTGGATAAAAAAAACTTCAGCGTGAACTGGGCCATCTTTCGATATTATTCCGTCCTTTAATTTACACTCTCTTTGTCTCAAATGTTCTTTATATGTAATAGTAATGATGAGATTAAGTCTGTTATTATGTAAATAAACTTTAGTTCCCGTTAAACAAAAAATCATTGATTTAACGGGGAACTGATACTTGCGTTAGTTTTTTTTCAATTCATACAAATGTTCGATTTTCTATCCCACGTTTACATAATTAACTACCCTACAATAAGGTATTCTCATTCTTCTATGAATTATTTGTGTTTCTCCCCCATACCGATGCAGTGTTTGTGCCTTTATCAATACCGGATATAAATTGCTAATGATCACGATACATCAGTCGTGGGAATATTCTATCTGCGAATGTTTCCGAACATACAAACGCTTGTGAATAACGACAGTTAAATAATCTTGTTCGAGGAGAGTATTTTAAAAAACTTTATTATGAATAACAATCAAAACACTGGTATATATACAAATATTAATGAATTACAGCACTAGGACATTCTTTGGCTAAGGCTAAACGACAAGTGTGGGTTGCTGGAGGCAGGTAGTCTAGGACTAGGGGAAGGGTTGTAAAATACAAAGGAAGGGTATACCATATGTCTCAACTGAAGTACACATTTCAGCTAAAAACGAATATTATATAACTGACGAATCGGTGAATTCATACTGATCAATCAGGATTTACATGATTCATATTGTATATTAATGTATAGATAAGTACACCTATATGAGTACTCTTTAAGCTATTAATAACCACCTGTAAGCGTTATAACTTGAGGAGTGAATTTATATTCGAAAATTAACCCATGAATCAATAAAAACGTTAGACGATGTAAAATCAATTGGTTTAACGTAGTATCTGAGGATCTAGAGTGATTTCTTGCTTGTCAATTATTGAATAAAAGGATTTTTTGTAAGCAAGCAGGGTAATATTAAATGAGGATGAGACGCTTCTGATATTTGAAAACCACTCTAAAATAAACCCTAAAGTTTAACTTGTATGTGTTGCTTTAGTGAGGTTCTCTTAACAAAGCTCCATGCAGTAGTGCAAACAAGGTCTACTCGGTTATCCCCAAACGGTCTAAGGGTAACTGGAAGATACTTGCACATGCAATCAACGCTCGTATCAGATATATTTCAACAGAAAGCACCCTTGAATCAACCTACTTCTAATAAATAAATTTACTATATGCCTAAAAATATTATTACAATATATATTACTCAGACCTAAACGCCACCGGAAATGTGACAACTATGCTGCCCCCCCCCCCCGTCTTCCTTGAAACGACGCGAAAATAAGCTTAACATGGTTTTTTGGTATACTCTACATTACAATACCTAAATGCTATTCAACTTACAATATTGACAACAATGGTATACGACGACGATGGTACAAAATATTTATAACTAAAATTTTGCCTGAGGGCCCAGTTCAGAGAACACCGTTTCTTATGCCAATACTTAGTAGATCTCACGAGCTTCTGGTTGAAACTAAGCTGGTAGTGTCATCTCTTCACGATCCTACTAAACTGAGAAAATAAAACCTGATGCTAGAGGTCTGAGCAGATTAGTGCCTACCAAGATAAATATTCAACGAATGATTTCTCCTACCAGTTTTTCGTTCTCTGCTCCAGATTAGTAAGATGATTGAGTAGACAGGTTCTCTCTTTCACCAAGGGAGGAGCAAAATGAGAAGAAATGGCTGGGCAGCGAAGAAAAATTGACATGTAAGTTCGTCTAATCTCTTCACTTAAAACCGTTGATCACCAATGAATAATTCCATGAAGAAACGAGGAAGCATCGTCACCTAACAATAGACAGTACCATTTGCAAAATAAAAGCAGTGCAAGAATAGTTTAATTTCATTGTAATTCTACCAATTGTTTTGTTTCTTCTTTCAATTCCCTAACTCGATTATTAACCTAATTGCATATATGTATCCTTTTCGGCTCTAAGCCTATATGTTCATATTATAGTTTTCTCTTAATTAGGATATTTTTAACCTTTTCTGCTTCTCAGTTCAATAGGTCTGTCATATTTCATATCATCTATCAATATCAATCATACAGTCCACTTTCCTCTATCACAGTTAGTGTACATTCAGATCAACCATCCGTCTGATTTTTTTCCGACAGAAATTTTCAAGATTTAAAGATAAGATAAGTAATCAACTTGAGGTATAATTTGGAAATTATTCGAATATTCGAATAACAATACGAAATTTACAGATGTGTATACCAATAATAAAACCGTAAATTAAACGTTGTGGAATTTACGCAGTTTACACTTGAATTGAGTACAAATCAAAAAGCTTGATTAAGAATGACTGGCGTCCGTTTCTGTAATCGAATATATTCACGGAATCCAGAAATCTAACTTTTTCCAATTTTTTTCCTTCATAGCCCCTTCAAATTCACAGATAATTACATATAAGATTAGATCCTTAGGCGAATCTATTTACAAATTATTTTTGTATTTCCTGTAGCATTACTGCATTATATACAGGTTTTGTTATTTTAGAAAAAGTATATAATGAATAAACAAGTATAATGATATACATTTTACGTGACTGGACTAAACTGACTAATAAAGGTGATAAGGCTCACCTTTTTGATCAACCTTAAAACTAACTTACATACTAACTCTTAACCTAATTTTTCCCCGACAGTCTGTTGCCATCGATGCGGGAGGGATGGTGGGGACATAGTGTTAAACACTGGGTTTATCAGGTGCTGGCACGAGTCTAAAAACTTAATGTGTCTCCGGCGGATGAACTCACCCACCGACGGCATAACATAAAAAACTTTTTCCAATCAAAGCATAAAACATTAAACAAATTAGCGGCCCAAATTCATTTATCGAGACAGGACATAGTAGTAGGAAAGGAATGGCTGTTATGTGAATGGAACTCCTTCGTCAAAATTTTATGTTTGTTTATAGTAAAGATACTTTGGTTTGCCAACAAAAGAAAATATATAGGGCCTCAAACTAATACTTATTTAATAAACCTGGGTTTATACATGGTTTACAGATAATGAACATATACAAGAAACACAACAAAAGTATAGCTATAATTTATATTTACATGCTAGTTTATTTGACTTTATTAAAAATATGAATGTTACTTAAAAAATTATATGAGTTAACAATATTATATGAAATATTGTATTAAAATAAACTACAATTAACGAAGTAAAGAAAACACCGTAGAAAAAATGCTCCTACTATCCTTTATCAGGATAGTTCTGTAATATAAATGAGATGTCAACTGACATGTATCCTTAAGAAGACTTCGGTACATGGCGTTGTTATATGTTGATGGTTGACCCCCCCCCCAATCGTTGGGGGAGTCACAATAGGAGGATGTCCTTGCTTCCAAAGACTGGCTCTCTTTGATGTGGGGAGAAAAAACCCTCTCAAAGCCAACTCTCACCAACACCCAAAGTCCCAATATATTTTATTGGCAGGCCTTGGTCCTTTTGTAGATAGTGACTAACAATCTTAAGCAAACTGTTATCTCGCCGGCTAAACGTACAATTCGCAATAACTGTTTCCGGTACAGATATAATTGATATTGAGGAATGTTGTGGAATAATATCGTGGAAATTGTAACAATGTATGTGCAAATTCAGTAATGGATTTATAGGAAATAATGTTTTGTATTCGATATCTGGCCGATGGGTTTCAGACTGTGGTTAGTGGGAGGGGGGACCGTGGTACCAATTACATCACAGTAATATAAGCAGCATTTATATTCTGTTGGCACATAAAACTGTGTTTCCTGACCATTTATCATTAATTTTCATTATGTTAGTGTATGATTATTTAAATGTAAAATTGGTAGCGTCATTATTACAATTTCTCATAAATAAATATTTTCACGAAATTTGTAAATTTTTTAAATTGAAGGAGTTACGAAACAAAGTACCTACCACGTTAAACACGCGATTATATAAGGTACATGGAGGGGTCGGTGTATAGTACTTCCGGAAATGGATATTAAAAACAAATCAGGTACAATTTATAAAAAAATACATAATGTCCTGGATTATTGATTTTCCGAACACGTGACCTCTCTGTTGACCAATGAGAGTGAGGGTGGTGGCGTCGAAGAGGGAAAGGATAGTTTAAGCCAATCCTTGAGTGAAGAACGTACTCCCGTACATAGTGATAAGTTGTTTTATAATTATTGAAGAATAACTATAACTAAATACAAAATAAAGAAAATTACCACTATAAACAGAGTGGTGGGGGCCACTTAAAAAAAAAGTACTGTAGCTGAAGAATCATTCGACATACCCAAGACCAAAATAAAAAAAGACAACGAGGTATGCTACAATATATAGTGAGAGGAGAGTAGGGAACGTTAAGAAACTTCCTGCTACAATACTACAAATGTGCTTTGAAGGCACATATATACTTCCATTATAGCTTTGCATTACTATTATTTTTTTTTTTTCTGATTATATTCCTTTATTGTGCTATAATTACAATCTGCCTTTTATAAGGCAATAATAATACAGATAAATGATCTCATTCATACAATACTTACAGACAGCCCAGAGACCTCCCAAATCCACATGCGAAGAGAAAGCGGAGTCTTGGGAAGTCCCCCACGCTCCTCCGTCAGCCGCGTCACCGGGTACTAGCCAGTAGAGGCTGACCAAGAGCGCGAGAGCCACAGACGCTTAGGACATGATTGGAGAAACTGGCCATTGCCAGGACTCCAACTGTCACTTATTTATAGCAGGTCACGAGGCCACTGCCGTTTCAGTCTCCAAGGAGGATTATAGGGATGAGTGGCGCAGTGCAATGACTGTGCTAAAGGATTAGGGTGGTTGGAAAGGCTACTGTGGAATTTTGTAAACTTGGAAGGGATGAGTTCTAGAATGTAGGGTATATTAAGGTCGTTATGAAGGTTTTTGTTGCTGACATAATAAGGGGCATTTACTATTGTTCTCAGGACTTTGGATTGAAAGGATTGGATACGCTTGATGTTCGACTTTTTTGCTGTCCCCCATAGCTCTATTCCGTATGTCCAGATTGGTTTAAGTGTAACTTTGTAGATTAGTAGTTTATTTTCTATTGAGAGATGGGATGTCCTTTGAAGTAGTCTGTACACTTGTCCAAAGCGTCTGTTTAGTTCTGCATTAATATTATGAATCGGAGATCAAAGCATCGAGTCGATCAGTATGCGAGGCTCTTTAATTTCTAACAATGATCTTTGATGTAATATATCGTATGTATAAATATATGTACGTCGTGCACTGAACCCGTAACAAATCTAAAAGAAAATAATAAGGTCAAATAAAAATATAAATGATTATGTTGATTCAATTTTGGTTAAATGAATAAGTAGGGATTTATTCAGGGTCTCTAGTGACGTCGTGGCGTATCATATAAGTATTTGGGTTCCCGTATAGTTTTTGTCTATGCCCCGTGACATTATAGTACCGCGGAAATGTAATAATTAGTAGAAGTGGTGTTGCTCCATTGACTTTTTTTCAACCGGGATGGATGGTGTTGATGTTTGTGTTATTAAGTTGTCACGGACTGTGAGCAGCGGATCGAGAGAACATCGGCTTGGTAGGACTGATGGTTCTGCAGCGGCACTACTCGGAAAAGCCCGAAAGTATCAGAATTTTGGCATGGCTTTCACTTTTAATGTCCAAACTCACCAAAATGAAGAGCCCACTATATTTAAATGTGGGGACCACATTTTCATAAATTTCTTTTAATATTATCATAAGTTCGTTGTAATTTTTTTGTTTAAAAAAAAACTGCATAGGTTGAGATATGCATTCTCGGTTGGTCTTTTTTTTTCTTCATATCCCCTTGTTATTATAAATTATGGCAATCAGTATAGATTCTACGTAAATGAGTCTGTTTACAATAGATCATTACATGCCTTGTGGCTTGGCTACATTTTATACAATTTTTATTAATTTTACTTTACGATTTGTGATTGTTACAAATTGATTTGTGATTAGTATAATGCACATTATGCATTCATTGTCTAAACATGTTTAAAAGTGTTTTGGCTCACCTCATAACTTACAAACCATGAATCATGTACTTAAAACCAACTTACATCTAACAACAAAATCTTAACCTAATTTTCTCTGTTATCCATTCCCTGCCTGTTGCCATCAATACGGGGAGGGTGGGTCATAATATTAAATACTTGGTTTGTTAGTTGCTGCAACGAGTCAAAAAACGTGATGTGTCTCCGGTGGATGAATTCACCCCCCGATGGCACACCAAGCAACGGGTGGAGGTCGGCGTTCTGTAACATTTCAAGAGGAATTTTTGACCACTTTTCTCATGTTCCCATTCCCAAATTGCTGGATATATTTAGCTGTATTGTCATACAAGTGAGTATATAGCAGGGCACTTTACATCAGAACTGGCTGGAGAACACATTTATGTACCATCAATTTGAGACGAAGTGACATATTAGGTGACGGTAGAAGGTTAGGATTGAGTTAAGCTTTTATTTGGCGGTGTCATGGTTCTTTTCAGTATTGTCCGTTAGAATATTCTTCTTATCTTTAATAAAAATGTTATTATCATGGTTCACTACTACTTGTATTAGTTATTTGTCAAGCATAAGTATTCAAACTAATAAAGCCTAAATGTTAAGATTAAAGTTCTGATTCCTAGTTGTGGATATTTGATAGTTACTTTTATCTACCGATACTATCAAGTTACCTTTGGTGAACGAAGTCAGGCTAGATTATCAACCCCAGACATATTTCCTTTTGAGTTAACTTAATTTATTACCAAATGTTATTAAGGGCTGCACGTATCATAATGCTGGCAAGTAAGGGTTCAGTAAGCGTGGCTAAGTAAGGATCAGCCGCCTATACAATGCCCTCGGGAGCGTAGGTACCTTTACCACAGAAGAGCCTAGGCCCTGTAGTTTTATTTCACAAGCGAGATGTAGGGATGTAGGTGTTAATTCGTATGTCTGTGTGCAGGGTTTGGAGATGTACCTCTGAACAGTTGAAGTAGTTTCCATTTAAATCATTAAAATTTAACCTATAAATTAGGAATCCCTTTGTATGTAAACTAGACATACAACTAAACTAGACCCCTAATTTGTACTATTATACTTTTTTGAGTCGTATTATGTCGTGCATTGTTATGCTAGGTTGCTACCTATTTACCCTAGTACTCAGTCTACTGCTGGTTACTATATAATTAATAATATTTAAAGGCTACTAATACAGGCACCGTAGTATTCGAGAGACAGGACCGGAGATCGCCTGAGGTTGGGTATCGATTACTTACTAAATCAGAAGGGATTATAATTAATCCGCTAACCGGGGAACTGCTACTGGATCACTGTGATTAATAGCAGCATCCCTATCAACAGGTACGCAGGAGAAGGCAACCGCTTAGCGGATAGAAAAAAAAACACTTAGCAACAAGTAGTCCCCACTCAAGTTTTTAAACGCCTTTACTTCATTTTCATTATATAAAGCTCGTGAAAGGATAATGGGGAAAAAGTATCACCCCTTATTATTATTCCCCAAAATTATTGCAACAATATTAGCGATTGGTAGGTTATTTCTTCTTCTCAAGAAAGTCAATTTAAGAATTGTTTCTATTTCTACTATTTGTTCCAGTTACTCCAGTACCCTTATAACAGTATCAACTGAGCTACATCCTGAACTTGTTAATCTGCTGACGTTTTCTTGTCGAGGAACAGTCAGCAGGGTATTTCTCTCTACCCCCAATAAATATCCTATTGATGGGAGAATATAAGGAAAAGCCATGTCACATATGAAATTTATTATAGCACCTCTGAAATAATATTTAATGCAACTCATTCCACTGAGATTTGTTATATTAGTCTTCTGGATTCCGCTGTGTGCGCTCCATCTCTACGAAAAGCAAGCTGTACTGTATCGAAACACTAAAAGAAGTTAGTACCTGAGCGAAGATGAGTGATTAAACAGAAAATAATATCGCAAGGCTAGATTGCTGAGAACGTTCAAGACAAGAAGAGCATTAAACCACTACAAGGCCAAGCGAGAAGTTTCTCCGAGGGATTCCAGCAATATCTCAAACATAAATCAGAAGACGGGCCTTCGGCGTTCAGCTGCCTGATTGCAATTATTAACTGATTTATTGATTTTAATATAGATCGGTATTATTTATACCAATAATATATTTTCAGACGTACTATATTTTGTACGTACCTCACAAAACTAATCAAACATATGGTCCTTGAAGTTGAATTTGACGTAGCTAACATTAAATGATTTAATAATAATTACTGCTAATTTATTTTACCTTTTATAGCTGGAGGGAATAACTTGGCTGTGGAATAATAACAATAAGCCACAAATTAGATATAATGGAATGGTTCATTAGTTGTTCAAAGGAAATGGATTTTATGAGAAATGAAATCAAAATACTTATAATGAAATAACAATTCATGAACCTCTCCACAATGAAGTTTATTGAATAAAAACAATTGAGACGTAGCGTGAGGTAAGTACAAGTAGAAACGGTTTATAACTGTTCTGCTTCATTCAGAAAAATTTACATGTTTTAAACGTTTGTAATGTTAATTAGCAGCTGAGAATGAGTATGGAGCTGTCAAAAACATTTTTATCTAATAAACTTCATTGTGGAGAGACACAGCTTTCTTAATTATATCATTCCACAACCGACGTCAAGCAAAATATAATTAATAACTAGTCTAATTGACGCCATACAATACTATTCTGTAGTTTCAATGGTTAATTTTAAATAGTTCAGAATTATTATTTACGAAACTGTTGTACTAGTTGGTGTCTGAGATGTTCTTGAGCTTGCTGCATCCGTAGAAAGGCGCAGGGCAGGTTAACTGATTGGTTCTAGCAAAGCTGATGAAGACCCATAGAGACTGAGTCAGTACTAGAGCCACGGGGGCGAGTGTTACCAACTAAGCAAGACAGAAATGAACAGGGTTCAATGTTTAGGTTAATATAACCAGAAGTTATCCCCACCCCTATTTGGGGACGGGTCTGTGATTAACTGTTCCTTGTTATTCACTACAGTACCTTTTAGGTATTAAAGTTAAATAATCTTTGTAGAGGAGAGTATTTTAAAAGAAATGAAAGAAAAGCTTTATTATGAAGTACAAGCAAAACAATTGTATATACAAATGTTAAGAGTTATGTTACTACATACTGGGTCGGGTGTTGGGGAACGAGTGTCTGGGAAACAAGTCTGGTCTGGGGCTAAATCTGAGACACATATGTATAAGAGAAGGGTAGTTCCGGGAATAGGGAGCTAGGTCTAGGAAGGACGCGGTCACTTACTTAAAAAATAACAACTTAAACTTAAAAAAATACTTCCATAAAGTCACGAGGCAGGTATACACTAGAAGGGGCTTGCTTCTACTTTTAGCATTATATATAAAATTAGGATTACAATATTCTTAGCATTATATAACTTAAGACATGAGAAATATATCGTTAAGGACCTTCAAAGTGCCTCTAAGGTGCTCTTGGTTCCATTTAATTAATAAGCATATTATTATAATGAAAAGTCATATTTTAAATTCTTGACGTATATATACATTCAAAAATCTTAGCATGGAAAATTTAAGCCATTCTTATATACAATATGCAAATATTATGCGTCAAAAAAAAATCTTTTTAATTTTTCTTTTTGGTAGGTGGTGACGAAAAAGGTTTTGAATTAGTTTATATAATCTCTACATATAAAATATTCTATTCTTATTACTTGTCAAAAATGGATGGACATTAGAAGCAAGTTATCTTAATACCTCCAGCTATTCAATGCTTAGATTAAATTCTTTGGTAATCACTGGAATTTCCCTAGCAAAAAAAAAATATATATATATAGTTAAATATCTTCAAAGCACACAAGACTTTTTAAAAAGATTTATTTTGAATAACAAACATAAATGACATGGTAATATACAGATCTAATCTAGCATAGTGACGGGCTAATGAGATACAATAGACTGACCTCCTTCTCTGATTCTCACGGGGTTTAAATAAGAGTCAGCAAAGGGGTGATTCATAGTTCTTAGAATGTTAGCACGGGTGCACTATAACTCCCCGCAGCCTTAAGTTTTGAACTCTGGTCAAAACAAACATTTAATTTTTACATTTTAAAAACTTGATTTATACAATTTACTTAAAATTACTTTATGATCATCAATAGTAATAGGTGTTGTTGAAACCTTTACATTATTTAAAGGTAAATTTGAATTTTGGATCTTTTTACAATTTCTTTTATAAATAAAAATGTTAATTAGTACAATGATTAGAATAATACATAATACAAAAGAATAATGATAAATATTAGCGTTGTCTACAAAGGACAATATTTCTAATTCTGGTATAGTATAATTATTTGTTTCTAACATAGTTGTATTTAATATTACATTTTCATAAAATGGTTGTAAAATAGTGTTAAAATCATGAGTATAAATTTTATTAAATTCTGGAAAGCAATCCTCCTTACTAATATTAATTAATCCTACATTTGGTAAAAATACAGTGTTATTATGACAATCTGTTATTTTTTTAATATTTACAGTGATATATTGTTTAATATGATCTAAATATCTTATATTATTTTGATTACTTAATACTAGTTTACATTCTTTTAAATTTCCGTTATGTACAATAGATGAAACACATTTTGATTCTGTTTTATTAAGATTTATACAGTAATAATTGTCAATAAAAATACAACTTCCTTGATAGAGAGTGGCTCCTTTTTGTAAGTAAAGATCAGTTTTTAAATCAATTTCGTAAATTGTCTGGTTTATAATTCTTGGTACTGATATAACAAAATATCCTTTATAGGATTCATCATGAATTGGTAATTTGATAAAAGTATGGATTATATTGTGATGAGTTGAACAAAAGATTTTACTATTTGTCCATAGAATTTCAGTATTATCTGAGATTAGTTTTATGTTACTTGGTAGATTTTTTATTACATCAATCATTAAATTGGTGTGAACAATTCCAAGCTTACAAAATTCTAAAGATAAAGTTAAATCTTTAATTTTATTTAATAAATGCATGATGTGAATATATAAGTCATAAGCTTTTTCATTTTGTCCTAGCGATTCGAAATTTTGTCTATTAATTATGAAATTTTTATTAATTGTTTTGATTTCATTCTGGTAATCCTCAATCAGACGTTTATTAATATTGACAGAATTTTCGATGTTATGTTCAATCTTATAATTATTTTGTTCTACATTTGAAATTATTTTATCGTAGTATTCCTTGTCGTCATTATTCATATTACCTGTTATCCAACTAATAACATTACCTAGACCATTTATCAAACCTCGTCTATGACGATTTTTAATATCTCTTTGTTGCATTAATTGAAATTGTTCAAAAACTTCGTTTGTTAAATCTTTTAGCAAATGATACATTTTATGTGATCTAAAGTTAGTAACATGATCTTCAATATTTATTATTTCTACTTCTAATAAACTTAAATTATAAAAATGATAAGTTTCATAATATTGATTAACTACTCTAATATTATTTACAGAATAATGGAGAATTCCTGGAGAGTTAGTGAGATCTACTACTTTTATCGTCAGAATCTTCTGAAGATGAAGTATCAGAATTATTGACATGTAGTGAATCTTCATCTGAAACAAAATGTTTCCTCTTTTTACGTTTGTTGGGTCTCCTAACGTTATCAACATGTGTTGTTAATTGCCTAGCGCCTTGGATTAACACATTTACTTTTCTGAATTTGTCTCTACTTTTAATCTTCGATTGAGTATCTTTGATAAATTCTTGATTTATTAATTCAGGTGGATCTTCCCGATTTTTATTTAATTTTTCTGTACGCTTTATCTTTTCTTCATTAATTTTTGTGTGAGCTAATTCATGCAAAAGTTGTAAATCTTTATGATACTTTTGTACGTATAGTTCTGTTATACTAATATTTTTTTTGTTGTTATTTTCTTTTATAAATCCGAAAGTGATTTCATTGGGTGTTAATTTTAGATTGTTATTTAAGGTATTATTGTACGCAATAATTGCAAGTTTTAATTTTTGTTCAAATGAATAAGATTTTCTCTCATGCGAGATAAGTCTTAGTAATTCGCTTAGTGTTAAATGAACTCTATTTAATAATCCTAAAGAATTTGAGTGATTAGTGGATGTATAATGTAATAAAATATCATTGTGGTCACAAAATTGTTTAACTAAATTGTTTTTCATTTCTGTGCCTTGATCTAATGAGATCTGTACTGGCGTAGGATAATGAGATAAATAATTTTGTAAACAATCACAAATATTGATTGCATTGTGTGTTGGAATAACTTGTGCGAACAATCTTTTTGAGAAAGTATCAACAGCAGTAAATATTATTTTCCTTTCATACTTCAAAATGTCAATCATTAATTCTCGAAAAGGTTTTTCTGGTGTTGGGGTTTGTTGAAATTTAGTTTTGATAGGTTTTCTATCATACTTTGATTTTTTACAAATTTCACATTTATTAATGTATTCTGTAATTTTGTCTTTCATATTGGGGAAATAAACTTGTTTTTTTAATTTTTCAAAAGTTTCTAATATTCCACGATGTTTAGTTTTTCCTAAATGATAGTTTTCAATAGTTTCGCGTTGTTCATTTACATTTTCTACGTCATTGATAAAGTTAAAATAACGTTTTATTCTTACAGAAGGGAATTCGTTTTCTATTATATTTTGAATCTCTTTAAAGTATTCATCGTAAGTTTTTTCTAAAGTTTTTATGTTCGGTGAACAGAAAATTCCGTAAGTCTTGTCCGGTTCTACGATCTGGTAGAGTAGAGTTTGCAAGTCATCTTTCCTGTTAATGATGAGTTCGTATCTTCTCTTGTTTCCAAATGGCTTAGAGAACTTCATGTCTTCTTTGTTTCCTCTAATGATAATAATTTGATTTTTTTCTACATTTATACATTTATCTGGTTCACATATCCAAGTTTGTTCATTGCTGGATTCTTGTGAATGAATAGTTTCTAGATCTGATTGATTTTCTGCATTTTCCGCTGTAGATGGAATATTTATTAATTCCTCCATAATTGCTTCATATTCTGTTGTTTTTTCAGCAGCTTCTTCTTGATTTTGTAATATGTCATCAATAAATACATCAATATCAATATCTACATCATCAATATCCATATCCTCTGGTTCCGTGTGGTTTACTTCATTTATATTTCTTGATAAAGCATCTGCTACATAATTTGTTTTACCATTAACATGTTTTATGTCAAATTCGAACTCCTGCAACTTCCAAATCCATTTCATGATTCGGGTGTTACCGTTCTTCATAGAAAATATCCAAGTTAGTGGTTTATGATCGGTTTGAAGTAAAAATTTAGTTCCGTATAAGTAAGGCTTAAAGTGTTGAGTCGCCCATACAACTGCTAATAATTCTTTTTCGATAGTGCTATAATTATTTTCCGCATTTTGTAGTACTCGTGAAGCGAATGCTACAGGATGTTCAATATCATCATCGTCTTTTTGGGACAATACCGCTCCAATTGCTTTATTACTAGCATCTGTAGTTAATATGAATGATTTATTCCAATCGGGGTATTTTAAAATTGGTGCATTTGCCATTAAATCTATTAATGTCTTACAAGCCCTTTTTATCTCTTCGGTTTTATAAATTTTTGTTTTAATCGAATCTGAAATAGGTTTAGTTATTTTTGCATATCCTTTAATGAATTTCCTATAGTATCCTGTCATACCTAAGAACTGTCTTGTCGACTTTTCGTCATGAGGTACTGGAAAGTTTACTATAGTTTCTATCTTTTTCGGATCTGTTTTTAAACCTTCTTCAGTTACAATATAGCCGAGAAATTTTAATTCTTTTTTGAAAAATTCAGTTTTATCTAATTGAATTGATAACTGATGTTCTTTTAATGCTTTGAAAACTTTTTCCAAATCTCTTAAATGTTCGTTTTCATTTTTTGAATAAATAATAATATCGTCAACGTAAACCATTGCATTAGGAATATTTGATATCATCATTGTCATTGCTCTCTGAAAAGTCGGCGGTCCATTACTTATTCCGAATGGCATTCGAACAAATTCGTAATGACCATTTTCAGTAGAGAATGCTGTTTTTGGAATAGATTCTTCATCCATTTCTATTTGATGAAATCCCGATGTTAAATCAATAGTCGAAAATATTTTTGCACCTCTTAATCGATTCAGCAAATCTTCGATATTGGGTAACGGGAATTTATCTTTTATGGTAGCCTGATTTAATTTTCTATAATCGATTACCATGCGAACTTTTTTTATACCCGATGCGTCCATTTTTTTTGGAACAATCCACAAAGGGGAATTATACGGCGACTTACTTGGTCTAATTATTCCGTTTTTTAATAATTTTCCAACTTCTTCGTTAATTTGTCCTTTAAATTGTTCCGGATATCTATAATTTCGTGTATAAATCGGATTTTCATTCGTAGTTATTATTCTATGTTTTAATAATTTAGTCGGTTTTAATTTTTCATTTTCTGTTTTTAATATTTCACCGTTTTCACTTAATATTTTTGTGAGTTTTTCCGTTATCTCCGAATTTATGTGTTCGTGTCTTATAACATTTTTAATTTCATTAGTATCTTCGATATGAAACATTTCGTCTCTTTCAAGTTTGTATTTTATTCCCATTATTTTTATTTCCATGTCTTCTAAATTTATATTAGTTTTTAACATTTTCATTGTTTCGTACCCAAGTAAAATATCAAACCGTGAACTAATAGGATAAACTAAGAACTTTACTTCTTGATTAATTCCTATCAGATTTTGCAGGTTGAGGTTTACACTTTGTGTTCCTTCTGCTCGTCCTGTAGGGGTTTTTATCGCGAAGTTTTCTATGTTTATTTTAGCATCTTTCGGAATTGCTTGGGGACAAATATAATTTTTTGTTGCTCCTGTGTCAATTAACCATTTATTATTTTCTTTATCCAAGAGCTGTGGTAAATTATTTAAAAAATTAACTTCGTCACTTATTTTAATTACATTCGATCCGGTGGTTCTCCTTTGTTCGGACCTTGGTCTAAAAAATTGTCATTATTAGTTTCAAGTTGTTTTACTCTTTCAGTTAATATTCTAATTTGTTCATCTCTCTCATCCTCGGCGTAATGTACGCGATTAGAAACAGTTCTCATCGAAACCGTATTTGAATCATTTTGTTGTGGTGGATCTACTTTTTGTTGATTATTTCTCCAATTTCCGGATGGAGGTTTATTAAAGAATCTATGTTGAGATTTTGGATCCCATGATTGATTATGAATAGGTTTTTGATAATTTTGGTGATTATTTGGGTAATTGTGATAATTTGGTTGTGCATTTTGATAACTTTTATAATTTTGGTTTTGTTGATGTTGATAATCTTGTTTTTGTTCATGAGGTTGTTTTTGAAATTGTTTTTCATATTTATGTTTGTAATTTGGATCGAAATTTTTGCCTTTATAATTCGATTGGTGTGGTTGGTGGTGTTTGTCTTTTCGACTACCCGGACCGTACACCCGATGCACAATGTGCGCAGCGTTATTTCTTAAGATTTCGTCAATATCTTCGATTGTCTCGAATTTAATATGATAAATAAAATCAGTAAGCGAGGGATGTAAATTATGAACGGTGTGATGTGATATCTGTTTGTCGTATCTTTCCATTTCCGACTGTTTATTCACTATTTCCGAGTCGGCATACACGCGAGCATATAAATCGCATCTTTTCTTACCTAATCTTTCTAAGTAATCATGTGGGTTTTCGTTATGGTACGATTTAGTATTGAGTATTTCTGATATTAATTGCTCTCTCGTTCGCGTATCTTGATATTTACGTTTAAGGAATGTTAAAATTTCTGTCACACTAGTGAATTCCTTATCATAGGTTGCAATTTTTGCTTTTCCTTTTAGCTTAGTTAATAAAGTTAATACTAATTTTGAATGGTTTATATCTTTATATTGGTTATTATCTTTACAATATAAGTCATACACAAATTTTGTATTTCTAATAAAATCTACTAATTGTAAAGGATCACCATCATATTCCGGAATTAATTTAAAATCATGATCTTTTATTTCCATAGCCATCTCTGAATTTGTATTTTCTAATAGTAATTGATCAATATTATCTAGATTAAAAGTTGTATATACTTGTCTTAATTGGTTTAATCTATCCTGTAAATTTGACATACAATAAACTTATAATTACTTATAATTACCATCAAGTATGTTGTCTTCAGTGGAAAAATCTTCTTCCTGTGCTGCGAAGTCTCAACAAATAGTTTTGAAACTCGGGTGATAAGATTTGAAAATCTTCAGAAAGTTGAAAGATACCTCTGTAGTCGTGGAGAATGCTTGCTATACTTGTATACGCAGTGGCAATCTTCCTCAAGACGGAGAGAAGTAGTTATGCTGCTTGATTTCGGTATTACACACGATTCTAAGCTCCGCAAAGTTACTTTAAATACCTTCAAAATTCCTCCCAAGCCCCACGTTCAAAGCACACAAGACTTTTTAAAAAGATTTATTTTGAATAACAAACATAAATGACATGGTAATATACAGATCTAATCTAGCATAGTGACGGGCTAATGAGATACAATAGACTGACCTCCTTCTCTGATTCTCACGGGGTTTAAATAAGAGTCAGCAAAGGGGTGATTCATAGTTCTTAGAATGTTAGCACGGGTGCACTATAACTATATATATTCCAAAAACCCTAATTCAGCCATTCTAAAAATAAACGTAGCATAATGTGATCTATATGCTGTCGACTTTTATGACCTTGTCAAGTCATAACCGTGTATCCGATGATTTCTCACATCTGCTACGATTTAGGCTAAGCCAGTATTTTCGGAAAGGTCACAAACTAACGCTCTTATTTTTGTCTTGTCTTAAGCCCCTACGCACCACTTGTGTCACGTTCAGTGAAGTGCCATTTCAGAAATATATTCACTATCTCTTTTTGTTGTGTCCTTTCTTATAACGTAGGCCGCATATGGTGTAAACATTTTTTTACTGAACAAACATTAAATAGTAAGCTGCTCCAACGTTTCGTGACTTCAATTCAAATACTTTTCTTTTTTTTTAAGCGTATAAATTTGTTTTTGATACATTTACTTGCCAAAGATTACTAACTGTGAAATACAGTTGAGGTAAATAAGCACATTGGGGAGAAACAAAGGAGTTTAATTTAATTCATTCACATCCAAAAACACATAAGTTGCGAATTGAGTGTAGCGAAAAGGCCACAAATAAATATAGTCAAATATTCCTATCCATAGGGGAAAGTAAAATCTGCGATTTTAATAGGTTTTGTTGCAAATTTCAATGAAAACATTTTTAAAACTCTCTCTTGTTGCCTAAGAAACACTTCAAAATGATTTACAACAAACATAAAAAATATGTAAAAATTGAAATCTTCTGATGTCATTTTAGATGCAGTTTTATTTTGAAATAGGCGATGGAAAACTCGTCATGGAATTAAAATTAAAATAAAAAAATGTGTAAAACACGTTTTTGTTTCTTATTTATAATCGTACCTTATAGACGTTACGACATACCCCTGGCCTCGTTGAGGTGGAATTAGTGAGGTTCTACTTTAGATGGAAATACAATCCATCGGATGAAAATAATGTAAAAGATACAGAACTAGAAGAAATCGAACAGTCTAGACTTCAGTGAGCTTTCCAAGTCTGCTTAAAAGAATAGAAGGTCATTTAAGCAAACGCTGTCTGGGTGTATGAGTGGTAATATCAATCTGATCACCGATTAACAAGTCTGTCCCTTAGAACGGATAAGATATTGAAAACTTCTAAGGGATACTGTGAAACAGAATTCACAAGCTGAATATGGGAAGGATCGAGAACCACCAAACGAAGACGAAATCAATGACACACCATAACATGGTCAACCCAAATTCTTTCACGGGCCACACTTTAGGTAAACATGCTTTTAGAAAATGTCATACAAATACAAAATGAATTACAATTTTTTGATATGCTATGATTAAATATAATTATCTCGCAAGTCTTAATTAATGAGATATTTGTTTATCCTTTCTTTTACTTAATTTTTGTAAATCTAAGTTTAAGTTCGACGTTGTACATTTTAGCTGGTTTCTAAATTTTCATCAGTTAATGAAGCCCTTGATAATTTCTGTAAATTTCATATTTGAAAATACAATTTCACAAACATATGTGGCATATCTTATATCCTAAAACACTTTCAACTCGTTGTACAAAATAGCTCTTGGATGTAATATAAGCATTATAAAAATTAATTTTCATGTGCTAGCAAAAAATTTGTTTCATTTGATTGTTGCACTTAACTCTATTTGCAGATTTTCAAGAACACTGTTCACGTCAACATGAAATGGTCATGAAAATATTTCCAGGTTATTACAACAAAATTTTATTTTTTAAGTAAATGTAGTACCTATTCTTGTTTTCTAATGATGTATAATAATTATGAAAAATACTAATATTTAATAACTTTTTTTAACTCAATGCAAATAGTGATCACTCGACACTTTAAAATATATAATTACTTTTATCAATTTCACATTTTGTTAAATCTTAATAATTTTAAATTTTACATGCATTAGTAAAAATATACTCAATTATAAAATTTTAGAATTTCTTCTAAAAAAATGTAGTCTTCAGATGTCACTTTTATTCAACTATACCTCCATTTGAGATAAAGTTACCATTTGCTGTTTTTATTGTTCCTTGATCATATTTCCTGAAAATACGACATTTACTATCGCCATGTTATTTAGGAAAAAAACATTTCATTTAAATCCAGAATGGAAGAACCATTCTCTAATATTTAAAAGCTGAGACTTCGGTGAGCACTTAGCAGATTGTGGTGGTGGAATAAGATGGAAATCGACAATAGAAAACTGCACTTAGCTTTTCAGGGAAATTCCGCTGGAGTAAAACTTTTTTTGCATACACTACATACTATTTACATAAATAAGATTACGTTCGAAATATTCATAGTATTTATTGCCGTTCAAGAAGATGGACTCTTTACATGCATTCATGTACAACTCTATCTAAGTAGGATTGTTTTTGTCGATCTGCTTGCTTGTTTATTTGTGTTTGATTTAGGGCGTATCACCATAAGGACCATTGACGCCTACATATAGGGAATTCTCTTGTTTTTGTTTTTACATAAGCATTTTTATTAATTTTTTAACTGTATTTTGGGTTTTTTATATTTTCAAACCAACAAGTAAAGTATACTATATATCGATCTGAGTGTGCACGATAGCGAAACCAAAGCCTCACGCAACAGTCCTAACTGTCTGGTAGGCTGGACAAGTAATCTCAATTTAAGGACAAGTTACTGATTGGAGGATTTGGGTAAAAGCTATGTTGCAACCAATATTACATAAATTAGCACAGTCCACATATGTTTCAATAGTTGTTGTTTACTTACGTAAAACCGCGAGTCATCAGAGCCAAACGTGCTCTGTGAGACTTGAAGTTCCCCGAGTACCAGCCCTCAAGGGCGAATGACAATGACAAGAATTATCACGGGTTTAAATCGGTAGAAATTACTGCAATTTTATAACTCTCCTTACTAGAAAAAGAGAAAAATTATTTTTAAAAAAACCAGGATCAGATAAGAGTCAGAAAAATAGCTAAGCATTAAATGAGCATTGATTAAACATTTTGAAATATTCATCTAGAATCTAGGAGGTTGAGTACTGCAGATATTATTTATGTATTTTCAAAAGCTTCAGAAAGAAAGGGAGAAATGCCATATGATTTTCGCTCCTTCTAACTCTGAGGACATTTGACCAACATACAGAACTGATGTAACCTCAGAAAACTGCAAGCTCAGACCCACACCATCCACAGGTTTTATTAGCTACTAAGAATTCATGGATCAGTCTGGTATGGCCAGTAAAACGTCTTACTTTTTGTTGGACCTATAGGATGTAACCCAAGCCTCAAAACGAGGTTTACTCTCTCTGAGCTTATTATTAGTAGCTAAGCCCAACTCGTTCTGCTGTATATCTAATGTTAGGAAACAGAAGGCTGACATGGAACCCAGACACGGGTTAAAAAGGTAAGAACTAAACAGACGCTTTGAACAATTGTAAAGACTACTTCGTAGGAGATCCCATCTCTCAATAGAAAATAATATACTAATTTACAAAGTTATACTAAAGCCAATCGGGACATGCGGAATAGAGCTGTAGTGGACAACAAAAAAGTCAACAACAGGCGTATCCAATCCTTTCATTCAAAAGTCCTTAAACAATAAATAATGTCCCTTGTTAAGTCAGGAACTAAACCCTTTATAACGATACATACTTTAACTCATGCCTTCCAAGTTCATGAAATTCTATCGAAACATATCTAACTATCCTAAATCCTAGCACTTTACACTACGCCACACATCCCTATAAACCTTCTCGGAGATTAAAGCGGCAGTGGCCTCGTGACCTGCTATAAATACGTGACAGTGGGAGTTACTGCCAATTGCCAAATCACCAATCACGTCCTGAGCGTATGTGGCTCTCGCACTCTTGTTCCTCCACATCCTCTTTTGCATGCAAGGGATGTGACAGCGATGTGGATTTGGAAGGTGGGCTGTTGTTAAATACAATATAAATGAGGGAGTAAATGAAGAACAGTAAATATGGTATGAATGAGAACACAGATCACAGTTACTTATTGCCCAACAAAAGGGAGATAGTAATTTTATCGCAATAATGATTGTATTATTATTAATGCTAGGAAGATTTCTCAGATCCCATCTTGGAAGCTATCTAAAGTTCTCAATTTTCAACAAATACCTATTAGTTTTCTTACTATCATTGTAATTATTCAATAAGTTCTTAATTAATGAATGAAGAATCCGGTTCGAACATTGACTCATATATTTTTCCTCCAGTTTCTACCTCCTTACTTTTTCTTTATAGTTATTCCAAAAATATATTTTTTCATCAGGTGTAGAAAAAAAAGTATCTATTAGTGAATAGTAGAGAAGCTAATATTCGGTGAACTGTATATTATTATTGATTTGTTTCAAGAGTGTTTGGATTCGTCTGTAGTTTAAAACTTTAACGTAATATACGATGTTTGATCAAAAAGTAACAAGAATTATATGATCCAGTGGCTTTTGGTGAATCCACCATGAAAAAGTAAGAGTTTATGAGTGGTACGGACGTTTCAAAAACGGTTGTGAAGAGGTTGAAGATGATGATCGCGCGCTAGGTGCCCTAACACTTCAGTAAACGTCGACTTCGTCGAAGACATGAAGAAAATGATTCTGGACGATCGTAGAATTACTATTAAAGAGGTTGCCGATGAAGTTAATGTATCATTTGGTTCATGCCAAGCGATAGTTTCCGAAATTTTGGGCATGAAACGTGTGGCAGCAAAGTTTGTTACAAAATTGTTGTTTCGACCATAAAAATGCGTGGATATCACCAAAGAATTGCTGAACGAAGTAACCAACAATCCAGAGTTTGTTAAACGTATCATAAAGGTTACAAAACATGGGAAGCCAAGGCGCAATCTTCGCAATGGAAGGGGCCTGAAGAGCCAAGACCAACAAGAAAAATCGACAAGTTCCATCTAAAGTGAAGGTTCTTCTCACTGTTTTTTTTTCGAATTCAATGGCGTAGTGCATCATAAGTTCTTGCCAGAGGGTCGTACGGTCAATAAAGTATATTACTTGGAAGTAATACGCCGTATACGTGAAGCGATCCGACAAAAACAACCGGAATTTTCGCAAAAAAATTCGTAAAAATTGCATCACGATAACGCTCCCCGTGAGCATCACTGATTGTTCGTATTTTTTTAGAAAAAAACAACACTGTAGTGTTAACTCAGCCACCGTGATCGCCGGACATGGCTCCCTGCGACTTCTTTTTGTTCCCGAAGTTGAAAAAAAACCTTGAAAGGACGACGTTTTGACACCATTAATGAGATAAAAGAAGAATCGCTGAAGGGGCTAAGAGCTATATCGAAAAGTGAGTTTGAAAAGTACTTCGAAGATTGGAAAAAGCGCCCACATAAGTGTATTATATCTGAGGGGAATCACTTTGAAGGGGACACAATTGCTATCGATCAATAAATAAAAAATGTTTAAGATTCTTGTTACTTTTTGATCTAACATCGTACTTTGTTAGATTATTATTTATAGGTTGGGATGAACAATTCCACTATTTTAATAATTAGGAAGACCGATGTCCGAGAAATAGTTTATGATGAGTAAAATCATTTCACGATTAGGAACGGAGCAAAAGCCTAAGTTCTCGAAGTGTAAGTTAGCAGAAGGCTCCCTCAGAGCTACTTAACTCCTATATTGTCTCATCCTTCTCTGGCCCCACTCAGCAAGTAAGTAATAGACCTAGCAATTAGTATAAAGACGCAGTAAGTATTGCCAAGCCCGCAGACTTGGCCAGTAAAATGACTAAGTAATTCAAGCACTAGCAGCTGAGGCCGTTCTCACCTCGGCTATTAGGTGCTTCGTCGCCTCGGGCTAAGTAAGCAGTAGTGACTTTGCCTATTAACTGATGAATGCCGATCATTTATTCAACATTTCACGTCTTGTAGTTCTTTTTGACCATCTATTAATTGTCTATAGATCATTCCATCAATGAGCAATGCATATGAACAATAATGTTAATTGTCTCAGCATGTTTTGAGTACAAAACGTATGGTTTTCACTACTTTATTAAAAAAACAAATTCCTGCAGTAAAATATTCATACGCTACTCTCTGAACATATAGATGTGAACGAAATTAAAGCATGTAACTTATTAAATAGGCTATTTCTATTGTTGGCTCTCAATAATTATGTTCAGAAATATATTTGAAATGAAGTTTGGCTTGAGAAATCTAAGTATCAAAACAGCCACTGTAGACGTACGAAAAGCAATCCTCAACCTATATTTATCCATGCCCTTACTTCCCTGGCTCGGCCCTGATGGCTAATAGGTAATTGTGGCAAATTATCTCATTCATCCCACAGTATTCACCTCTAAACCATACAGTATTAACAATATACAAGTTAAGGTTCGGATGTCGTAGGCAGCCAGCCTAATCCTTAAGTCATCGGGATGTAATCCCGAATGTATTTAGAGAGGCTTTAAAAGGCTCAAATAAAAACAGTCTTGTGACAACTCTCGTTCAGTAACTAAATTCAACCTCTTTCCTTTTTCTTCTCGTTTTTCGTTGACGATCGTTAACTGGTGCCGAAACCCGGGAGCGGAGTGGGTTCGAGTCATTAACGTGCGAGTTGGCTTTTGTTTTTTTTTTCCTTCTCATTCACTTTCGTGTGATTTAATTAAAGTAGGTAATGGTGGAATTGCGGCCGGCAGCGTTTGAAGTTCCACAGTTACCTAAAGAAACCATGGCTGAAGCCCATGCGAACTCACTGGCATGGATGAAGGTGCGGGCAGTGACGTCACAGGACATGAGGAAAATGATCTCAGACCTCGAAAAATTTTATAGGATTATGGAGAGGATACAAGCCAAGATGGACGAAGGGTTACTCGACCCAGGTGACGCTAAGTCAATAAAGGCAGACCTGGTGTGCAGGGTGAAAAGGAAGGTGCTGAACCTGATACAGGCGGACGAGGAAACCCCATGGGAGATAGTAAAGACGAGACTGAAAAAAGCATATGGGAGGGGGACGATGGACCCCAGAGGAGGATATATTCCAAATGTTTCGAGAAATGAAATCTCCGAGACAGAATAGTGGACAGTATGCTGCAGTCCTGGTTGTCCGCTACAATAAAATAAATGAGAAAATGAGGGAGACAACTAGCGCCGATAAAGTGGAGGGCAGGATGGGATTCCTGTCTACAATCTTAAAGGTACAATTAGCGAAGGAGACGGGAAGGAAGGAAGGGTTCCCTAATGAGCGATCGTTCCTCGAATGCGCCCAGGCGATGATAGATGCTAGCGCAAGGGAAGAAGAAGTAAAAATGAACGAAGATGACAACGTTTGGAGCCAGATCCCATATAGGAGAAACAGGACCCCAAAAGCAGTGTGGAAGAGACAGGAAACGCCGTTTGCCGGTAGAGACAGGGGAGCGACAAGAGAGAGAAGATTGGGAGTGACGAGGTCTAGGTACGCACCTCGGAAAGAAGAAAGGAAATGTCATGGTTGTGGAAAGACGGGCCATCTGGTAGCTCAGTGCCCTCGCACTAAGTGCTTTGAGTGTGGGGAAGAAGGACACATAACAAGACAATGTCCATACTTGTTTCGTAGAAGGGAATTTCACAAAGCAGAACCAATGGAGGTGAATAACCAGGAAATCCGGGAGAGGCGGAGCGCGACACCAAGAGAAATTGGATCATCGGGCGACGAGTCATCAGGGACGTCGGAGACAGACGGAGAGGAGTCGAAGCGCAGCGGGAGCAGACGACGAGAGTGGCAGAAGAATCCCTCGCGCAGATGGGAGCGGCGTACGGAGGCCTGAGGAGAGTGGCAGCAGAGAGGCGACCGCATCCTAAGGTGCAATACAGTGCGGGAAAGGATGTGTGGTTTGCCAATTATCGAGTTCGGGAAGGGGGAGAGGTGCCTCATTGATACTGGCAGCACCAATACAATAATATCTCGTGGTGCGTTAGAGAGGTTGCGTGGAGGAAAGAGGGCACACCAGATCAAGGTATGTAAGTGTAAATTACTTACTCTTGGGGGACCCTGCGAAGTAATGGGAGAAGCGGTCGTGGGGCTGGAAGAATGGGCAAAACTAATGGGTGACATAAAAGTACACGTCGTGGAAGACATGCCACGGGAATACCAGATAATAGTGGGGTGTGATTTACTGGGAAAAGTAGGCGCGCGCATCGAAAACGAGGGTGAGAACTGGAGGATCAAAATAGGGAAGTGAACCTATCGAAGCCGGGGGGGCGTAAGGGGCGAAACGGAGCAAATAGGAGCGGTTAAGAGAGTGGAGGATTGGAGGGAGAGTCTGCGGAGCGAGTTTAGGGATATTTTTTTCGCTGAAGGGGACGAGCTAGGAGCAACGGGGAAAACGCTACATGAGATCCCGTTAAAAGTAGAGCGGGTGACGTATGTGAAGGAGAGGCGGTATCCGCAAGCGCTCAGACAACACATTAGAAAGGAGATCGAGGATCTCAAGCGCCAAGGTATTATCAGAGATAGCACGTCTCCGTATAATAGCCCTTTGTGGGCAGTGAAAAAGAAAAGTCGACCGGGAGAATGTGAGGAAAAATACCGAGTCGTGGTGGATTTTCGGAAACTTAACGATAATACCCTGGACGAAAAATATCCGATCCCGCGGTTCGAAGACATCCTAGACAGACTAAACGGTGCAAAAATTTTTAGCACATTGGACCTAAAAGCAGGGTACCATCAGATCAAACTAGCTGCGCATGACCAACATAAAACGGCGTTTTCGTTTGAAAGAGGGCATTTTGAGTTCACGAGAATGCCGTTCAAAAATGCTCCAATAACCTTTCAGCGTCTCATGGACGAACTTCTGAGAGGAATGGACGAAAATATGTGCCAAATTTATATGGATGACCTGCTGATCTTCAGCCAAACGGAATCGAAACATATTCAACACCTCCGGAACGTATTTAAGAGATTAAGGGATTTCGGGTTGAAAATGTCAATAGACAAATCGTCACTGGGGCAGGAGCAGATTAGTTTTTTAGGGCACACAATCTCACAGGAAGGGGTTCAACCAGACTCGACGAAAGTAGAAGCAATCCAGAGAATGGAGGTGCCAAAAGACGTAAAAGGGATTCGGAGATTACTGGGCACGCTCAATTACTACCGCCGTTTCGTGCCGGACATGGCAGAATATATGGTACCCATTAACAATTTACTACGGAAAGGAGCACGGATAATGATCACGCCGCTGATAGAGCAGAATATCCGCAAATGCTTGGCACGTTTGCAGGAGGCGCCGATTTTGGCTTTCCCTAACTTCGAGAAGGATTTCACGAACACCACCGACGCAAGCGACTATGCCTTGGGGGCAGTATTGTCACAGGAAGGCGAAGACGGGGAAAGACCGGTGGCTTACGCGAGCAGACGCCTGACGGACACGGAGGCGTGGTACAGCGCTCTGGAACGAGAACTCCTTGGGATGGTGTGGGCCATTGGGCACTTCCGTCCGTATGTATTTGGCAGAAGGTTTCGAATACATACGGATCACCGACCTCTTCAATGGGTCGGAAAACTCAAAGAATCCTCCTCAAGGGTAACAAGGTGGAAGGAATTCTTAGCCCAATACAATCTGGATATTGTATATAAGCCAGGCAAAGACAACGTCGTGGCAGATTGGCTGTCGCGCGCTATTATGGTGAACGCCATAGAAGAAGGGGAAACATCGAGTGGTATGAGGCAGTTCATTGAGGAATGGAGAAGCGGGCAGGAGCAGCACGTGGAAAGATAGTGACAGGAGTGCGGACACACCATCAGACGAGTCTATAGGAGAGAGACCGCGTGATATGGAGACGATGGACGAAATTATCAATGATAAGCGGAGGCAGATCATTTGGAAAACTCAAACATCGGGTGCTCTGAAAATACTCCATAGTACGTACGGCAGGAGTCAGATCGCGACGATTTGGTCACCACCGGGAGTTCGAGGAGATCAAATTTGTCAGGCTCTCAAGGACGTGTCCAAACCCGGCAAAACACACCATTTATTCGTGGGCAACGCGACTGTGTGGGACAAAATTAAAAAGCTGTGGCAGAAAGAGCTGTTGGGGGTGGATCGCTCGTTCATTCGGTGTCTTTCCGTGGTCCAAACCCTGCGGGACGAGGAGCAGAACGCGAGGTAACACTGGCGTATCACCAAGGAAAAACCAACCACCGCGGTGGGCAGGAGACGGCACAAGCACTACGAAGGCGCTATTTTTGGTGGGGGATGCAGCAGACTATTCAGGAGGTAATCGGAGCATGCGAAGTTTGTCAGAAGACGAAATATGATAGACATCCCCCGCAGGGACTCCAGGAGGAATCACCCACGGCAGAAGCAACATTGACGGAGATTCAAGTGGACACCTTCACGTGGCGGGGTTTTATGTGGGTCACTATCATCGACCCATTTAGCAAAGTGGCTATGGCCTACGCGGTGGGGGACAAGTCATCAGATTCCATATTACAAGCCCTCAACACATGGTTTCAATTCTACGGCATACCAGAGAGGATCTCGTCGGACGGGGGACGGGAGTTTGACAATGCAACCGTGAGAGCCGAAATGCAAAAACGGTATGTGGCATGGCATTTTAATACCCCCGGGCATCCCAAGAGCAGGGGAACCATCGAAAGGTTACACAGCACCCTCAGCGACCACTTACGCGTGTACCAGGTGGATAAAGGCCTGTCGGCGAACGTAGCGATGCCAATGGCGGTGGCGGCATACAACCACTCGATACATGCCACGACGGGGTTAGCACCCTTCGAAATTTTGTTCGGATTACGAGTGAGACCGAGGAACTGGCCAGAGACGGTGGTGGATGAGGGAATGGTGGCACAGATCCATAACACCCACATACAGCTCGGAAAGATGTGGTACAAAGTACGCGATAAGATTATGCGCGAAAAATCCAAGCGCGTGGCACGGGCAAATTTGAAGGTGCGGGATCTCATAGGAGCAATATCGATTGGGACCGTTGTGTACAGAAAATTCGTGTCAAATCGTAGTAAGGAACTTGTTCGGTATGAGGGGCCCTTTAAGGTCATCATAATTCGGGAACATAATCTCGTCACCATCGAGAGTATGACTACCCCAAAGAAGAGGCGAACCGTTCACATTGAAGAGTTGAAACTCCCAGCACAGGGGGGAGGGTGTTGAATGTGCGTAAGATGGTGTGCCCTCGATCCAATACGGAGCAACTGATCCGGAATCATATACTTCACATGTGCTGCTCAGAGAGAGTTTTTGTTTTCATTATTTATATTGTGGATGTTCCAGGGCGAATGTATTATTTTTTGTTATTATTATTTTTGTTTTATTTCTGTATTATCTCTTTTCTTTGTGTCCTGTTTTTTTGTGTGGACTATGAATATATTAGACCGTAAACGTGATGTAAGGGATTACAGGCTGTGTGCTGCGTGCGGCGGACCTTGGAGTTTACGAAGAGATATGCGTAAACTGGCAGGGGGGAGTTAAGGTTCGGACGTCGTAGGGAGCCAGCCTAATCCTTAAGTCATCGGGATGTAAACATCCCGAATGTATTTAGAGAGGCTTTAAAAGGCTCAAATAAAAACAGTCTTGTGACAACTCTCGTTCAGTAACTACATTCAACCTCTTTCCTTTTTCTTCTCGTTTTTCGTTGACGATCGTTAACTTACACACACCCATGTACAAATAGACAAGACATATGTAAAAATAATAGAACAGGGGGATCACCTACGCTACTCCTGCAGCCACATTACTGCTTGATAGTAGCACTTTAATAAAAAATAAGATAAATTAAAAATAAAATCAGCATTATAAATATATTTTTAATAAATCAAAAACCTTACCTATCCGTACAAAGTTCTGTGTCAGGCAAGAAGATGCCTCATGCACTGAGATTGCGAGAGCTCAATACTCAGTGCTACGTTAATCATATTAAAATACGACGGATCTTAATTCTATGTGCATTCTTATAAATCGACAAAAAAGGACGAACTACGAAACCAGTTAATGAATTAATACATCAAGGAATTAATTACCATTTTAAACTTATAATAAATCACCAGTAGCTAGAAGACTATCTTAACACCACAAGGGATTAACTTACAATTTTTTTTTTGCAATCAGAAACAAGCATTTTTTTTTCAATTTTTATTATTGTAATTTGGCATGTTGTCGTGTATTCATCTAAAATATTGTTTTATTTTATTATCTAAATTAGTCAAGACATTGGTCTCCCATACTTGTATTCATGATTTCATTTTATATTTATCAATTGTTCCTCTTTATTTTAATGTGTTCTGAAAACAATTATTACATAGCATCTAGATCGAAAGCTGATTTTCACCTTGCCGATACGTGATAGATAACTAAGAGGGTCTGATTTCAAAAAGTTGAATGATTTTCAAATATTCTGGAGCAAATCCCAAGGGATGCGCTATACATTATACCCTTGTGGCTTGTGGGTTTGATAGGATAAGCCTTGGAGGCAATATCGGCTTAGATCTTGGAGGATTATAAATATTAACGAGGTGGATTTTCCGGGAAGTTAGGAAAAAAAATGTACATTCCTATTATTATAATTTTGGTTTATTGTTAGACGGATTTACATTGACATAGATTACTGCAACAATTTATTCTTCAGGAGAGCTTCATCATAAGGAAATACTTAGGTCAAACCTTCGCCCAATTTTCAAGTACTCTAACTAAAAAGGATTAAATAACATCGGAAAGTTTAAATAACTAGGACAGAGCCAGTTAACTTGGGTAGGCTGGTCCCTTAGGGACTAGCAAACTTTCTTAAGGGAGAGAGGAGGGAGGCTTGAAGAGTTTTTGAACAACCTCCCCCTGTTAAAATGGATTAATATTAAAGAAAAGCGTTAGTTTGTAAAATTGATAAATTTCTATTACATTAACGGAGTGCATTAAAATATATGAGGTCTATTAGTGTATTAATGTTTATTTGACGCTCTTGTTTACTCCAAAGCAGGGCAGCAAGGGAAGGTTACCTACTGGTCACCACCCTTGAGGAATGATGAGAGTACCATTTCAAGTGAACATCCCGACTATTATTTTAACTCTATAGCATCCACTTCTGCGACAATGAATACTTGGCCGTCGTCAAAGCCCTTCCGCTAATTCTTTGACGACTAATTTTGCTTTCAAATACTTGAAGAGTTTAATACTTAATTACTTCCACTTGATAAGATACTTAACTACTTGAAAGTCTCACAAATTATTATCACACTTACTTAAGTACTTAAAACGATTTAAGCATAAGGGTGATTGCGTTACTTAAGTTGCGGCAGAAAGACTTAGTATAAAAGCTAGCCAAATTACACAAGTGATTTGGCTTCACTTATCATCTACTTAAACCAATTTGTGTGTATGGAGTTTATCTCTCGATGCGCTGTAAAAGTTTGACATGAGGCCAATACGGAGTTTTAATCTATAATAACTTGACATTCGTAATGAGAATAAATGGTTACCACTTTACACCCTTCCCTGTGAAGAAAACCTCAATTGAGACAACAAAGATAAAAAATTATATACACATTAATACATGCTAAGGGTTATTAATACAGGTTAGGGGAGACGTATCGCTACAGCGGGTGTATGTGTGTCTCGCCACAGTAGGGTGGAAGATTAATAACTTCCTTTTAAGTCTAGAGATGGCGGAAGGAGATAGCACACCTGAAACCTACCTTTGTCAATGAAGTTGCTGCGCTTATTCTGTTACTTATCTAATGGGAAGTTGAGTGATTTTATCTTAACCTTATTGTTATAGTGGATTTAACATGTCTTCAAAGTCATCATCATATTATAATCCAAAAAAAAGCGACGTAATTACCAAGGAAGTGGATCGACAGGTAGCTTTCCAGACCGAGGTTATCGTCGATCCCTATGTTTATCCCGAAGCCGCCCATGCTACAAAAACCACCAGACAATATTTTTCGACTTATTACATTACGCAATAATTGGAAGAATAACTGGTATAGAACAAGGACTCGTCAAGCCAAGAAATTAGTAAACGCTCTTAGAACGCAAACGTCCTCCTCCCAGGTCCGTTCTACAATGCCCCGCTATTTACCCACTTGACTTACAATACAGTCAAATGTCACCAACATTTCCAGAATGGGATCATGCGAAAAGTGGTCCGACATACCTCTCTCGAGAGCTTAAAGAACGCTGGCCTTCACCCGTTGCTTGATGTGCCGTCGATGGGTGAGTTCATCCGCCGGAGAAACATCAAGTTTTATTTACTGTTCTCCGGAGAAAAATTAGGTTAAGAATTAGTATGTAAGTTAATTTTAAGTTTGATCAAAAAGGTGAGCCCCATCACCTTTATTAGTCACTTCAGTCCAATCACTTATAATGTGTATCATTATACTTGTTTATTCCATTACATCATTTTTATAAAATAGCAAAACCTAATATAATGTAGCGACACTACAGGAAATACAAAAATAATTTGTAAATAGATTCGCCTGAGGATCTATAATTGTATATAATTATCTGTACATTAAAGGGGCTATGAAGAAGAAGCAGAAGAAAAACAAAACAAAAAAACATAATTTACATAAACACTTCATACCCATTACATACACCAGCAAACTACAGTGGTTCCACTTTCCTTTTATAAACTACATACAACACACAATTAACCTTCCTAAACTATAATTGATGTTTGCAATCTTAGTATTTAAACCTAAACACAACACCTCCTTCCCATTTCAATCTCAAAATCTATTTCTCAAAGGTCGGCATAGACCTAGGCAGTTTTTCCATCCCTCCCGCTAGACAATGGAGGTGGATTTCCCTAATTCCGACCTTCTTGGTGCATCTATTTCAATATGTACTATATTTAAATATATGTTTATGATATATAAATATATTTATGAGCTATCTCACTCACTAAAAAAAATCAATGAGGCACTACTCTCAGAATTATATCATTATTTTTACATTTTTCACAGTTCTTTAAGATACATAATCTCTCCACGTTTTTCTAAAAAAAAAAAAAATGGATGATATTTCCACATCTCAAGCCTAGTGGCGAGGACAGTCAAAAGCATTTGCGTGGAGCCGCTGGCTACTTAGTCAGGGCAAACCTTACTTACAACTTTAGCTCCGGCTGAGTTCACAAAGCCCACCGTAAGGAACTGTTATATGTCTGCCTCTGGGACCAACTCTCCAAGCGGCCTCCTACAGTCCCCGCTTACCCAAATCCACTAAAATACTGGTAGAAATTACTATTCCGGTCTAGCTATCCGTGCTAATTTTTTTGCTAACAGGTTCAAAAATTTGTTTACATACATGTTTACAACCAAGCTATTAATTGTAATGAAATGAAAATAAAAAAACTTTATTCTGTGACTTTGTCCCTTAAGAATAACAAGAACGAACAAAATAGGAATGTCTAACGGACAGAAAAAAATGCGCAATATTACAAATATTTGATAATCTTATGACTAATAAAGGGGCTATGTACAATCGACATCGAACATCACTACATAGAACCAACAGCAAGAGATTGTAGCAAACAAAGAATTGAGTAGAGATGAAAAAAATAAAGAAAACAGGGACGGTTGCTGGGCTGAATAAAAATAAATAAAGAAACAGAATAATAATGGTTAATTTTGAATCGTTAGATTGGAGGGAGATAAGGAACTGGTAAAGATTGGGAGAGATGATGAACGATGAATAGCGATGGGAATAGAGTCCCTAAGGTTTGTGGCAGGGATAAAAACCGAACCGCCAAAGAAAGCAGATTGAGAGGTGTGGATCTAGTATTGCTATATTTGATTGCTGATTTGAATTGGAGAAGATCGTGAATGTAGGGAGGCTCTTTAGTCATGATAGTACCGAAGAGGAGGGATCAAATGATGTATTGGCGACGGTCAGAAGGGTATAGACATGCTTACCGGGAGTAGTGCTGCGAAATGTGACCGATATAATTTTTAGGACGCATTGTATAACCCTTTGCTGTACTTTATTTCTGAGTATATTTCATTCACTATTGAAAAAAAAAATTGATAACCACTCCGCCTTGTGATAAAATATCTGAAAGGATCTTGTGGGTAGTATAAGGAATACCCCTGGAATGATTATAATGACAAATCTCTTCCATTTCCGACTATTCAGCGGAACACCTGTTTTTCTAGCTCTTATTCTCAATCAATTATTAATTATTCTCATATCGCAGGCAGGCCCTGATTCCGAAGATATTATTGCACTGATCGTCCCCATTCTCTTCTGTATAGTCATTCTCGGTTTTCCAATGGTCTGACTTATTATCCTAAGAAAATTATCTTGTAATCGACTCATTCTACTTATCTTCCCTATCCGCTAATAAATATTCATGCTTACAACCTAACTCAAAAACAGACCGATACACGTACAAATGCCCAGGAACATCGATTCAAACCACTCAGACCCAGAAGAAACATGGACCGGTCCGAAACAATTTATTTAGATTTGGAATACCCCTGAGAAAATGAGTACTCGTTCGCTCCTCGTAAACGTGGTTTTCAGAAAATGCAAAAACCTTCCTTCCCAAGATGGAATGTGATAAAAATCCTTCTATTCATCTTGAAAATGTCCGGCTATTATGTGGAAGAGAGCGTGGAATGGTAAACACTGATTTACGAATAACCGTGGTAAATGAGATTAAATTTGTAAAGTGTAATTTAAAGTTGAACTCTAATAAGCTAATCGTTGGAAGGACATAGTTTTGCTGCTCACTACCTTGGAAGAGCAAGTTTTGAGCCATACTTAGAAACAACAATGATTAACAGAAAATATTTTTTTAATGATCATCGCAATTTTTAATAATATATTTGACCAATAACAAGTTCCTGACTCATACCACCTGGATGTAACTACCGACTTAAAAGGATATTTCACTAAAATTACTTACAAATATTTGTGTTAGGTATGGTCAATTTCATTGAAGTCTTTTTACTTAAAAAGAAATAATCATATAATAGTATTTTACATATGGAACGAAACAATTTTGTAACAAACCACGACTTTTAGAGGAAAGAAACAATATGGATGAGCTGGTATTACTCAATTTTGAATAAGAAGTATTCTAAAGCATTGATAGAAGATTTTATGGAATCCATTTCCACTTCGATTTTTTTATGGAACTAAGGAGTTTTGCACTTCACTTCTCCGCCTTTAACTTTCTTTAAAGGACACGAACCGAAGCGGGAACGGAATTTAGGAAGCTACCTAGAAGAGTAATCAAATCCCTGGAGCTCGGAATAGGAAAAACGTTCAGTTTACAACTCATAGAAACATGGAACTGACGGAAGATTACAAAAAATAGAACCCCTGTTACCACAGTTAGATGTCGATATGCTACTGAACGTAGGCTGCTGTCACAGACCTTATGCTCATAGTGTATAACTCAATACCCTTTTAACAGAGAATAGAGACGTTACGAGTGGGGATAAAGCATTTCTCGGTTAGAAATTAAAAGGATAAAAGATGTAGACCAGTGGAGAGGAGGCAGATACAGGGGCAGGATGGGGCCTGAGTACATATGCCCCAAAGTATCAATTATTCCTCGACGGACTTGGTCCGTGAAAGCTCTCACACACTGTTAAAAATAAATTGAATTTAATGTTCCTACCATTGGGCGACTTTAAATATTGAGTTCAATTCATAATCCACTGACTTCGCATACTTCGTGGCTACCTCTTTAAAGCCGTGTTCCGTGGGTTACGTTCCAGAGTCACAGATTTTGTTCAGCACAGCCGATTCCATGTAGTTCTACTGTCTGCAAATGATTTTTTGTCTGAACTCAAAAGTAAAAACACTACCAGTATTTACTTTTTTGAACCAGACAACAAATGTAATGTGCAATAAGTGAACGTGGACTATAAAAGATTTAAACTTCCACTCATTAAAACATAAATAGAAAACCTTAGGTAGAGGTCGTTCGGGGGACGACCTTACATTAAAATAGGCAAAATAAACAACAATTTTTTTTTTTTTTTTCATAGCCCCTTTAAATTTACAGTTAATTATATACAATTATAGATCCTCAGGTGAATCTATTTAAAATTTATTCAGTCTAATTTTTCTAGAGGTGTAAAATTGCTGTGGAAATGAAGAAGTTTTATGTAAGAAAAGTAAAAAAAGATAAGACTATGTGAAAAAATGTTTGAATACATGCCTGAAGAATAGAAGACATTTTTCCTGGAGTTCACTTCATGGCCACTATAGCAAGCGATGAATATGGAGCCGATACCGATGAGGAGTAACGAATTTAAAGAATTATCATATAATTAGCATACCCACTTTACGGTTTTAAAATGAAGCTTTTAAGCTTTTCTTGATATTAACGCATTCGTATTAGGCTTCTTCAACTCGTTAATGGAGAAGGGCTTGTCTACGAATTTTGAAAATGCATCAAAATTAGGTGTGATTTTAGCATCATTTCAATGGTTCCTGTCATACTTAACCAGATTATATTATTATTATTATTATATTATTTGATGGAGTTTTTAATGACTTTTTTGTAACTATAGTTGCAACGCATGATTGATATTATTAATTTGGACAAGATCTTCGATTTGGTGCCTTGCATTGCACAATGAGAAAATATTTAGTTTTTATAACCAAGTCATTTTTTGACAATCCTAAATTATTTTCGTAATTAACTTTCATAGAAAAAAAATTCGACGACAAAAACAAAACTCCAACACATTTTTGTACTTTAATGTTTTATTCAAAATTATAGACAATGTGTTTTATTGTCCTAATAATTAATCTTTTGATAACACTTAGGACTCGCAAAAACCATAAAAGATAAAAGCGCGAGGAAAACCGAGAGTTTCTGGTTGAAAAAACAAGAAAAAACTAAGCAAACCCTAAAAACAAAAAGAAGCAGACAGGAAGAAACACTTTGAGTTACCGATTGAAACATCATGATTCTTAAATTTTATTTCATTCTCATTTCATCATAAACGTATCCAGTAACTATGCAATAATTAAGATCAATTTCATAAAATCAACCGCTCCTTATTTTAGTAAAGTAGGAATTTTAGAGGGAAGAGGAGGAGGTGACAATGCTTGTAATTTTGTAGGTGCTAAAATAATTGTTTTTACATGCATGTTAGATAGTTCCTTATTTGCTTTGCCTAGCCAGCACTAATAATTGTGATTTAAGAGCTCATTCATACTTTAAAACACTCAGTGTGTACAGTTCACACTCATACCAACATTCTTACAATGCGTACATATAAAATCTGACCAGGAGCCCCCATGTTTACCATTAAGAAATTTATCGGCACAAAAAACTTTCTATTTCTTAAATCACCTCCAAGGTAAAAAAAAAAAAAAGTTGGTTAATTCAGGAACTTAAGATACTCGGCCTGTTTAATTACCCCGTTTTCTTTTCTTTATTATTTTTTTATTTTTTACATTTCCTTTTGCTCGACCTACTTTAATTATACTACATATAAATTCATGAGATCTCTTTCCCACTTCTTTACAGCAACACTGTTCGCGCCGTTTAAATTTGAATAGATTACTTAATTCAGGAGCACTTTTAAGTCTGAATACACTTTCAACAATTGGATTTTCTTGTTTTGCGAACCGGAATCTTTCTAAACTTGCCTGCAATGCCGGGCAGAACGTTTTTAGACAGCTGATCTAACCGTGACTGAATATTAACTTATATAAAATATATAAAATTCCCGCCCGGGAGAGTGGCTTAATTACATATGAAATAGTCTGAGAGAAGGACTGAGTAACTCTGGTGAAAACAGAATGGTTTCTGGCTTTGTATAAAAAACTAAAAAATAAAACAAAATATTGTGCCATAATAATGATATTTAACCAACTGCTTTTTATTTTTACAGAAATAGCTCTAAGTTTCCAAGTGGACAACCCCTTTCTGCGAATCAAGGTAAATGCACTATTACCTATTTTTTCTTTAAATAGTTTTACTGACGGTTATTTTTATGTCAAAACAATGTCAAGTCAGTGATGTTCAGTCTGGCTTTGTTAATCTAAGCACTTCATGATATTTTTGACGTCATATTAACCAAATGATAGAATTCTTATGTGATTTAACTAGGGCAGGAATGGTAGATAACTACATTGAAAGTCATTCAGATAAATATTACATAACTTATACAGTTATGCTATAAAATAAAGGTTGAAGTCTCTCAAAATAGATGTTTGTATTGATGAATCATTCTCAATCAACGTTTCACCATTAATGCTTCAGGACTACAATTTAGAACCAGAAACATAAATTTATTACGTTGAGAAAAACAACAATATAATACAAGAAATACAATATGATACAATACTCAATTTAATAATTTAAGATTGGAAAACCATATAAAAACCGTGTATCAACACACCAGTAAAAGATATTATATTCGCAATTTTCATTTATTTATTCTTCTATATCGTGGGCGTAAAATCCTGTGAAACTCACTAATTCAAAATCTTCAGCTTTTCTACAAAATATAAAAAAATTTTATTGTGATAAAATTACAATCTGCTTTATTGGGCAATAAGCAACTGTGATCAATATTCTTATTCATACCATATTTACAATTATTCATCCACTTGTCTATTCTTTCAGTATTTACAATCAGCCCAGAGACCTCTTGAGTCCACATCGTCGTCACCTCCCTCCCATGCGAATGAGGAAGCGGACTCTTGGGAAATCCCCCACGCTCTTCCATCAACCGTCACCGGATACAAGCTGACCAAGAGTCACAGATGCTCAGGACATGATTGGAGAAACTGGCCATTCCCAGGGGTCCTACTATTTATAGCATTTATATCAGGCCACGAGGACACTGCCGCTTTAGTCTCTGAGGAGGGTTATAGGGATGTGTGGTGCAGTCTAATGACTGGGCTTGGGGATTAGGGTGGTTGGATAGGTTTCGATGGAATTTCATTAACTTGGAAGGGATGAGTTCAAGAATGGTATATTAAGATCGTTATGAACGGTTTTATTGTTGACGTAGTAAGGGTTAATGCCCCTTGTTATCAGGACTTTTGATTGAAAGAATTGGATGCGCTTGATGTTCGGCTTTTTTGCTGTCCCCTGAAGCTCTATTCCCCTGGTCCATATTGGCTTAGGTATAACTTTGCAGATTAGAAATTTATTTTCTATTGAGAGATGGTATGTCCTTCGAAGTAGTCTGTAGAGTTGCCCAAAACTTTTGTTTAGTTCTTGTGTGTTTAGCCTCATGTGTGGGTTCCATGTCATCCTTTTGTCAAGATGGAAGCCTCAATACCGTACTGTCTCGGATACCGGAAGAGAAATGGAATAAAAAAAAACTAGTGAACAGGAAAGAGTAAAGGTAATATGGGTCAGTTTTTCTAGGTCATAAAAAAGTAATATTTCGACTGGTGAAACCCACTAAGATACAAAGATACACACAAATAGACACAAAGATACAGCATCTTTATTTTTTTATAATTTTTTTTATGTTGATTATGTTTATTTATGTTTAAACATAACATTTATGGTATGTAATCACACTAACTACTCTAGCCTAGTAGATTGTACAGGTATCTATCCTGAAGATAAAAATAATTATCGGAGAGCCAAGAGTGGTTTATGGTTGGCAAAAAACCATAAGGCTATGTATTAATTTAATAAAATAATCTAAGAAACAAAGAAGTTATAATAATAGTGTGATCAGTAGTTTCTCAAAATCATATTTTTTTTACTTAGCCTGTTTCATTTGTAACCCCAAGATTTACATAATTGGAAACCAAAGTGTAGAAAAAAATAACCTTCTAAGATAGAAAATCAATATTGCATGAACTATCAGTATTATGGAACTGCGAAAACGCATATTCACTGCTGTATGAAGGCTAGCCCTCTATGTAACGCTTTTCTTAGTAACTACACCACATGACATCTACACCCCGATTAAAATAATTACATTAACCCATTGAATTTAGGTACTGGGTTCAAATCCTGATTCAAAGATGTTCAATTTATTTTCAACTGCTGTTTCGTAATCAGTAAATTAGATAGATTTTGGTTTTGGCGCAATGAAATCGATTTAATTATAAATGCTCTAAGTATTTCAATTTGACGTAATCACTATTTCTTCTCCAGATTGTTCAATTTTAGTTTTGTGTCGTCTTTGTTGCCTTGGAAGATTAATTTCTGAAGATCAAGAGCAGCTTAATATGGCTTCACTAAAGGAAATTTCTCCCATTTTTGAATGATTACTTATAAACATGGTGGATCAAAGGATTTAATTGCAATCAACCAGGATCAAAGAGGATGAAAGATAATCATTTCAGGGGATATTTTCATTTATGTTCTTTTAAGTTAGTATAGGTAGTTGGTTTAGCCTATAGGAAATATACAATCTACTATTATCAGTTATTAAAATAAATTTGTAGTGAGCCTAATTTCTTAACTATCTTTTAGTACTTATAAGTACAACACGTAAGAGTCATTCCACCAAAAAGGTCTATTTCAACTACATTATTTTTAATCAAAAGTGCATGGAAAATTATGAAAATGTTTAGGAATCTTCTACATTGGATCCCTTATGAAACCGGAGAGACAGCAGCTCACAATCATTGTAGGCGTAATCTGTAAATTTAAATATAAAAATATGAATATAAATAGTATTTTTAAGAGTAGTTAGAAAATTATATTTACCAACCATAAGTTCCTCTTCAAGGACACTTTATGTTTTTCAGCAATTCCTCACTAATTTAAATAGCAGAAAAGGACTAATGATAATAATTGTTCTGACAACATATTAACAATTAATGTACTTATAATGATTGAAAATGTACGAGATGTGTCACATGTCCCACTTTCAACAAGCACTTGCACATTGACTGTTTCCCACCCAATACCCCTCCAATGGAGTGAATTCTACGAGAAAATACCTATCTCAGCCAAAACTGGTTTGAGAACAACCTAATAGTGTTGAAAAAGAGCCAACTCGAAGCCCTCACGCTTTTTCCGTGAAGTTGGGGCAGTGCGGGTAATAAATAACCCTAACGGCAGCAATAAGTCATTCTTGGTCAATATTCATCATTATTTTTTTCTTTTCAGTTCAGTTCAGAGGCTTTTACTTTCTATTCTATCTTAGACCTCGATTGTTGCAGCTGCGACATACATATAAAATAAGTTCTTAAATAATAAAGTGTAATTTTTACCATTATAATTATGTTTGATACAGAGTGATTGGTACACTCCTGTCCATGTTTTTTTTTCTTTTATACATATGTAAAAAAAATGTATTTCTTTAATTTGAATTAGCGCGCCGCGCCAACGTAGATAATGCAGGCGTTGAAGAGAATGATACTAGCGTTATCAGCAGGGAGGTTACGTGAGTGTTAGGCAAACAGTAAAAGCAAGCTAAACTTAATATTTGACTTTAATTATTTGTTATTACTAATGTTTACAAAATTAACAGTGCATGGGACATGGGATGAATGGAAAAAGAACTTTTCTGAAACATTCGCTACAAAAGGCTGGAACCCAGTTACCTATGCACTACATTTCAAATACAGAGAAGGATCTTTAATAGATTATGCAATAAGAAAAGAAAAAACTTTTAATAGATATGCGACAAAAAATAGATAAGGGAACTCTCATCGATCTCATTGCAGCAGGACTTCCGGAATTCATTTTAAACAGAATTGATAGAGAAATGATAAGAGAAACTTCAGATTTATTCAACGAGTTGAACAAATATGAACACATGATGAGAAAAAAATCTTTTATCTGGTACAAACGCGGAAGATAAAAATAAAACACCATGCACAACCTGCGAAAAATTAAATAAGGGGAAAAGATTCCACGCAGAAACCGCTTGCTGGTTCAATAAAAAAAATGATAAAGGTACAAAAAATATTAGACACGTAAACAATTCAGTAATAGAATCCGAATTGAACGAATCAGATCAAAAAACGAGTAATGACGCCATTAATAAAAGTCAAACTAACTATAGAAAACAAAATAAACCTTTGGGGAATTCACGATTCAGGATCAAATGTATCTTTAATAAACTCCAAATTCCTAAACATAAAAAATAAAAAATAAAATAATAATAAAGGTAATAATGCAAGTTTGATAACAATTAATGGTGTCCAAAAAACAAACGGTTTGACGACGCTAAAATTAAAAATATTCAACATAGAAAAAAATATGGATGTCCACATAATAGATAACGAATATTTTAAATACGATTTCCTAATTGGATTAGACACAATAAAAGAATTTAAATTAATGCAGGATGAAAACCTCAAGATTTTTCAACAAAACGAGGAAAATGCTAATGAAGAAAAAAATTTAGTAAATTTTAACGAGCACATAAAAGAAGAGAATTTTATAGCAAATATGGATCACTTATCAGATAATCAAAAATATGAAATAAACAAAACAATAGATACTTACAAATCAGTGTTCGCAAAAGATAAATATGACGTAGGTACAGTAAATAAATATGAAGCACATATAGATCTATTGGTAGATAAATATTGTAGCAAGAGGCCTTACAAATGCAGCCTAGAAGACAGAACAGAAATAGGGGAACAAGTAACAAAACTATTAGATAAAAAACTCATTGAAGAATCATACAGCCCTTTCGCAGCACCTGTAACACTAGCTTTTAAAAAAGGTGAAAATAAAAGAAGCAGATTATGCATAGATTTCAGGGACATAAATAAAATAGTAATACCTCAAGCACAACCATTTCCATTGATAGACGACTTAATGATAAAAACAAGAAACTGTAAATTTTTTACTACATTAGACATAAACTAATGATAATAATAATGACGACTAAGACTATTATGAGAACGTTATTTTCTGAAATACATGTTCATCGCCTCACCACCTAGATTGGCAGTCATAAAAAATACATTTTATCACCTGCTTTAACTTGTGATAGATTAGCTTCTTGTGCTTCCTAATAAATAAATAAAAAAATACTGGAATAAAAGGCACCGATACTAACAACTACTAATTTAAAACAAATGCAAGATTCAGTAAATCAAAGAGACAATAATGAAATATTTCAAATCTTGTTGCCAATCTGCAGAAAGGAAGTCATTGAAGCTATGAGCAATTATAGCACATTACACCCAAAGCAATTATTAACTAATTTCGATATCCTATCAGGCTATAATTGAGTGAAAGCATTGTTGAACAATAATTCCATTAGTCAAGATGTAATTTCCATTACCATAAGGTCAAGCTCAATAAACTGTGCTTCCTCTCAGCACTGGTGCAGGTAGAGCTAGTCTTCGCCAACCAGCGGGTTACAACCTCTCGACCCTCCCTCCATTCGCGCTTCGGGCACGGAGTGAGGGATGCGCAGGTCCCAGGCATATTCATACACGTCAAAAATTCGGCCAACTCGAAGTCCTCGAACATTTTTCCATTAAGTAGGGGTTGTTTGGGTAATAAATAACACTAGCTTCGGCAATAAGTCATTCTGCTCAATATTCATCATTATTGACACCAGTGGAGTTGTATCAAAGATTAATGAACAGTTATAAATTACTATTAATATTTGTGTTTTATTTTCTTATCTGTAACGCTTCCTTCGAAATGAAATGATTTTTCATAATTATGTTGTCAATTTATATTGGATTTCCAACCAGTCATAATAAGTACGATCACTTTTCTTTGTAAAATTTATATTGTGACTTTAAACTAGAACACAGTATGTAAACCGGGCTTGAAATAAATATGGGAAAGTGCCATCGTACATTCCCATACGTAAAAATACGTACATTACGTAAGAATATGTACATAAAGCTAGGAACATGCAGAATATAATTGTCACCTTTTGGGACTTCATTATGGGTTCGATTGAATTGTGAGAAATGACGATGATATGGAAAACAAATGAAGAAGATTCTGTGTCAAAAGATATTGTCATTTATTCAGGTTGCTGCGGGACCTCTGGGTCGGTTGTAGTGGCCACGAATGCAGATCCAACCCATCCCAAACCAAGTCTGCATATTTCAATGCGAGTGTCATGCTTGGAATTTCGAGCCGACCGCACTGTCCATTTAGGGCAGGAATATTCTGCTGTATATAGAGTAGATGATAACGTTCACTACCATCACGTCTAAACATCTACTAGTACTTTATCAATAACAATGCCTGCCCACAAATCAATATTTTACTGTACACTCTGTGGTTTTCTACAGCTAACGCTGCCTTTCTCAAATGGTATAACGTCAAACACCATTGAAAAAACATAAAACTTCGTTGGAGATCCAACAATATATCGTTTAATGTACCATTTAAGCTCAGGGAACTAACGAGAATGATTGAACAATCAGGCACAGCAAGAGGAGTTACCTGAGCTATCAAAAACCATTAAAAAATAAATCATTAGTACTATTGTAATTCCTCAGTATTAATGTTTCAGCTCGAGGGTAATACATCCGAAGTTCAGTATGCAATAAGAAGGTACCATTTCTTGATAAGGAATTGTACAGCCCAGCAATAGGGTGCGAACCGACCAACCTTAACAACTTTAAGGCGGAAGTTGTATTTGAAGGGAGACCAAGGATCAAGGAAAGGAAACTTAACACACTCTCATGACAACCAACTACTAAAGAGGAGTTGTATTAAAAGCCTTACACTTTATCATAATATTAGAGTATTTGTACTTCATTACAATATTATTATAAGAATCACCAGCAGTTGTATAGACCGTTATAAGCTGTAAAATAGTTATCACATTGCACTAATAATGTAAGGTACTATTTCATTTATCATTCAGACCGTTTTTCGTTACAGCTACGTCGTTTTGGTTATTATAAATCCCTAATAAATGGTGGTGGATAATTAACTGTCAACCTTATAGAATAATATCCTTAAGATTTTCCAAGGATTCTTTGAACAGAATGGTACTACTTTGGCTTTTCACCTAGTGTTCGCTAGTTCAGGATTATCTACATTATTAACACTAAGAATTTATGTTATTGTGAAATACAATGGTTGAAGAAATATTAATAACTTCATGTTCGTTGTGTTACCAGACGAAACGAAAGAAAAGTACAGTCTTTATAGAAAATGTCTCTGTGAAGGATTTTTTTATTTTTTTTTTTTTAGTTAAATTAGTGCAATAATTACAATCTGCCTTTTATAAGGCAATAAGTAATTAAGGTATATGCTCTCATTCATACAATATTTACAGTTCATCATTCACTCGCTCATTCATACAATATTTACAGACAGCCCAGAGACCCCCCAAATCCACCGCGAAGAGAAATCGGAGTCTTGGGAAGTCCCCCACGCTCCTCCGTCAGCCGCGTCACCGGATACTAGCCAGTGGAGGCTGACCAAGAGCGCGAGAGCCACAGACGCTCAGGACATGATTGGAGAGACTGGCCATTGCCAGGACTCCCACTGTCACGCGTTTATAGCAGGTCACGAGGCCACTGCCGTTTCAGTCTCCGAGGAGGATTATAGGGATGAGTGGCGCAGTGCAATGACTGTGCTACAGGATTAGGGTGGTTGGAAAGGCTACTGTGGAATTTCGTAAACTTGGAAGGGATGAGTTCTAGAATGTAGGGTATATTAAGGTCGTTATGAAGGGTTTTGTTGCTGACATAATAAGGGGCATTTACTATTGTTCTCAGGACTTTTGATTGAAAGGATTGGATACGCTTGATGTTCGACTTTTTTGCTGCCCCCCATAGCTCTATTCCGTATGTCCAGATTGGTTTAAGTATAACTTCTGTGAAGGATTATAGTAATATTCTTTGCAGCAAGATTTGTTTGCCTTCTTCAATCAAGGCCAGATAAGACGAGAGAATTAAGTCCATTACTAAGGTCGGAGAAGGGAAGGTTTGGCCTGCAATGTCAGATACTGCTGCTCAGGCAGACCTTACACAGAACATCCGCCCTTGTCTTGTCTTTGTCAGCTCTCTGTTGTTGGTTCGATAACTGAATGTTCGATCACAGTGAGGATATGAAGTAGTCATTTCGGCTTATGAGTAATATCTTAGGAAATATATATAGAGAAACTATTATAGAATTTAAACAACGTCAATATATTATTTAATTTTAAAACCAACTTCCAAACAATGCAAGATCAATCCTCAACTCCAAATAAACTACCCCCGGTGTTCCACAGGGTCCCGTACTTCAACCACTCCCTCCGTCTGACATGCATACAACAAAGCCAAAATTATTTATGATTTAAATCCAGGTGGTAAGATCAGTTACAATGGGCCAAGGGGTATACAAAGATAACCAACCAGTTTTGCAACTAAACAAGTAGGCATATAATTAAAATTCAACTGACTCCACTTAACTCTCTGTTTCACCCAACATCTTTTGTTCTTTCTCCTAAATTACAACGGCTCAACGATCAAATTAATCTGAACCTATACGATGTATCTGGTAGTAATCAACTGTATTCCTCAACTAAGATCATTGGTTTTAAGAAAGAGACCTTTCAGATAGTATAAAATCTACAATTATGTCATCAAGATCAGTATATTTTGGTAATTTAAAACAGGAGTTTTGGCCATGTAATACACATAATACACACAGCCATGTATACATTTTGTTTTATTCACCTGGCACCACTAGCCTTCCAGGCCGTGTTTACCTGACTGCACAATGCCATTTACAATTTATAATCATTGCTATAACTGAACTATTCTAGGTTTAGTATGCTATTGTTTATATGTATATGCTATATTACTATATTGTATGCATCCATTGACCAGCCGCAATAGTACACTAAGCCAGGGTTGATATCGAGCGCTGCGAAAGGTAAGTGACTGTGAGGGAGGGTCAGGCAGATCCGAGCACTGGCAGCCCTTTGAGGCCCTTACCCATGGCCGGCCACACCTGCTTTGAAGGGAAGGTCGATATGTCGACTATGTCCGGGCAGATCTTTTCTCGGCTACCGTGTACAGTTGATACAATTACTGCCTCGACTCACCTGTTAGGGGTTTGTTATTGACAACTTGAAAGGATGTTCATTTTTGTACCGGGTTTCTCCTGCTTCTCACTTTCTGTCTGTAAATCAGGGTGGGCCAACTCACACAGGAAGTTTATCAACTCAACATATAATAAGCTCACTGATGTTTGTATTGGTAAAATTATAGGAAAAGTTTTTTTTTCCTTTGACCAGTGTAACGAGCAAGAGGAAGTACGAAAATGACGTTGAAAAGAGTGTGTTTTACAACTGAGAAGCATGGGCTCTGATGACGAAACCAATTTGTTTTATCTGTGGTGGAAATGTTTGGAATCCCACATCACGAATAATCATTCTGAATTTGATTGCAAGTATCCGGTTGGTTCAATAAGAATTCGTTGAAGTAAAGGGAAAAAATAGAAGTGGAACTTGATGATAGTGGTGGAGAGGGCACGCTGTCAGGTGTGGAGATTCTGCCGTTGAGAAACTGTTAGAAGGTACAGTCCAAGTGAAAGGTCTCAGACGGACCGATATGGCAAATATAGATGCGGTAGCACACCAGGTTGTCAATTGGAGACAGCGCCGCAGAAACATATGGAAGAGGCTGACAGGGCGCCAAACAAGGGTTTTCAGCCTTAAGTATCCTTCATTATATTTATTACAAAATAGAAATAATTTATGTAAGCCAACTTTGGCTATTCATATAAATATATATTGTACACCTATCTCTGATCTACCTGCAATTTATTGTATACTGATATGAGCTCTTCGGGTGGCAATATCCCAGAAATAAAATTGTGTTCAAAATGATATGTAGTGAGAATATATAAAATTTAAAAGTAAAAATAACTTTAAAATAAATATAAGTTACAAATTCAGCTATCACTTAGTTGTATTGCCTTTTTACCGGTATGTCAAATAAAGCCAAGACAGTAAGGCTTACCTTAAACTCAATTAAATTGTCTTGATAAGCGCCGGACCAGAGAGAGGTGTATACTTATTGAGAACACTTTGGTCTCTATAAAAACAAAAAAATCTTTGATCTATTGGGGAGTAAACAGATATACAACTGATCCACGAATCAACAAGTTAATAATATGTTTTCGAGTCCTGTTAACTATCCAATATATTCATCAAAAACTGCCTGATGCGGACACGGCCTAAAATTGCTAAAACTTTGTAAACCAACTTGTACTTGTTTTTAGTCGGTCTGTAGGTTGAACATTAATAAACAAAAATCTATTTTGTTTATCAAACTTTTGATTGGTGGAACATTGAGAAACAGTGAGGAGAAATATTGATAGTTGCAAACGAGAAGTAACGTTGTAGCTGAGAGCTAAATGGTTTTATCACCGAAGAGCAGACTGCTGCTAAGTCTGTAGTCCTGCCAGGCGATTCAGCGCTCATTTGCATATCGGGCCGTACGATGGACTTCGTTCCCTTAAATCGTTTAATTAAATCCTACCTTTATGTGTACCCCTATAGCAGTCAGGTGTGATTAGAGTAGTGATGGAAATTAAATTGTGATACAATTGATTATAAACAAGAACATTTAAACAAGGAATCGTAGATTACAATTTTTATTAGTGATTTCTCGTTTAGAAAAGTGAAAAATGTAGTTTTATCGAGAGTTTATTGCAATAGGAAAACGAAGGATGAAAAAAAGATTATGATTAAAAAATCCAACACAAGATATTCATACCAGTATATCAAACAAAGCCAAGACAGAAGGCTTACCTTCAATTAAATTTACCAATAGCTAATAAGAGTCTAGATTGAAAAAACTGGGAAAAGCCGTTTGGTCCTCGTAATAAAAATATTAAGGTATTAACGTGTTAGATGAAACGTTAAATTTAACGTTTCGAAAAGGACATTGTATTATAGTATTTGGATATAAGTATGCAACATTATGTTGGAAGGCACTCACAGATCAATTTCTTAAAAATGTATTTAATGATCATGTTAAAACTACTTGCTATTTTTGATTGATGAGATTTCATTCTACTTCTCTAAACACTGAAAATTGCTGCTCCAGGAAAAAAAAAATTGTAAGTATCTAATGGAATATAAAAAACCAATTAAAACCAAGAAAACCGGGTCCCAAGTGAGTAAGCAGCACTTGAACCCTCCACCGTGTTACTGAAAGCCCAGTTGAACTTCCGAATGAGAGTACCATAATGGAGTTGTGTTTAAGTTTCCCTTGAAAGTTTCAGTTTCTAACAAACTCGAAAACTACAATAAAATTCAAAAGTTAATATAGGACTTTCTCATTTTATTGCATCTATTTGTTAGGGTTCAGTTTAAATCTAATGTTTCAGTTTCCGGGAGCTCATTTCTATTACTGAACAAAAAAAAAAACTTGCCTGTTGGCCGACTAGACATGGTTTTAGATATAAATGTTACATATTCTCGCGTTTGTTGAGTGTTTTATTTATAATTTGAATAAAACCAAAACAATTACAAATGAAAAGGAATCAGAAATAGATCCGAACTATTAGATATTTAACTGGAACTCTTCTTTGTTGTGTTTCCGGTGCGAATTCATCTTATACAAAACTTATTACTATTGCATCCCCAACAAATAAAATACTAGTTCATGATCGCGTATCTCAATTGAACCTGCGATTTTTCGTTAATGATAATTATATCGTTTTTTCACTTTTATGTACTTTTCCTTGACGTTTTATTTTCGCTTGGTTGGCAATTGGTGCTCTTCCTCTTATGCGATTTCGTTTTTTTCTTATGACGAAATTGTCATTACATTATGCATATTTGTGATAATTACTGTAGTGACCCTAACTACATAAGTGTTAAATCACCCTATACTCTGGTGCATATATAATGTATTGTAATTAGATGTAAAACATGGTAAAAGCCTTTTCTAGTAATAAATCATGGAGGGATCGGCAGATGTAAACAAGTCACAGAGAGTCGAAGGTCGACAGCAATAAAACCTGAGAGGGTAAGCCACCTGCCCCTAATAAAACCGACCCGGTAGACCTAGGGTCACCTTACGGCGGTCATAAAATCTAAAAGCCATGCCATAAACAGGCCTTTAGGGGACGAGGGATCACGTACCTCGGCGCAGGTGTGACATCATAAACATACTCCTTTCAAGCCAGGCTCCGCCTTCCGGTAGGAGGGGGAATTATTATTTAAAACCAAGGGGTTTCACCCTGTAAACACACTCTTTCTCAGTCTCCTCATCTAGACAGCCGCTATCACTCAGTCTTCTACTAGTCTACTCTCTCTCTGCCGCACCTCTCACAGCCTTGCAGACCCTCTGACGCCTCGCGCCTGTTACACTGCCGTGCCCCGTTCGAACTATGAACCGGTCTTATTCTTTATGAAACCTCTGTACCCTTTTCTTTTGAACATAGTGTATTGTCGGGACACATACCTATCATAAATGGAGTCAGATATTAAATGCCGACATGGAACAATGGTCCATGTTATAAACTACAACAATCCGCACTTGTCACCAGGGCTAGAGTGATTAGGCACTCCCTTAGTGACGCCCCCGACAATTACTAATTATTAACTAAATGAATAGCCTAATAAGTATCACAAATATTCAGATAGATATTAATTATTTTTAACCCCCCAGCTTTATTCTTGAATAACTTGCAGGGCACAGGATTAGAGGTTTCATCATACATTTCCTGGCATATATGTTATTTTTGGTAGAGAGGGACATCAAAAAGATCTATTATTTTCAAGGGAACGTAATTGTAAATAAGTAAATGCTTCTGGACCTTAATGCTCTTTTGTAGTGCGCAGCGATTGGGCACATTTCCAAATACATTTACATGTTTTAACGAGTTCTGAGCGCAGATTATAAAATATAACCATTTCGGGACCTTCCCAGCTTTCTATACGCAATACAAGTAGGGATAATGGGCTGGTGGCGTTTCTTAGACGCAGTGGTGGCGATAAGCGGTGACATGAGAGGAGGGGGGAGTGTAGGTGCTGCCATTGAAGTACAGTTGACAACAAAGTGGTAGGTAGCATTTTTACATCTGTTCATAGTATAGTTTCCCTATATGCGGAAAGTTTCAAATAATAATCGGAATAATAATGAAATTTTCATATTCATTCGAAATGATTCTCATATTTAAGAGAAACCATGCCTATTTATTTTGACTTTGGAAACTATATTAGTATAGAATTGAACAACTAGGAACTGAAAGTTATGGAATAAAATGCTGCATTGTAATTTGCAGTGAATGTATTTTGCAGTAAGCAGTTTACACTGAGGTCAGGCAATCAACATAATTTGTCATTGTCATTACCGATGATATTTAGTAATTAATAATACAAATCTTCAGATAACATCTAATTGTTTCCAGATGAAACTTTTAAATTGATTTTATAGTGATAACATTATTTTGTGGTAAACTGTTATAAACGTTGGAAATTTCCTCTCAAATATTAGGCGATCAAAGTATTTGGAAAGGCGTTTTTTTTTAAATTACATAATCGAACCTCCGTGAGTATTTTTCATTGAAGACACATACCTTGAGCATTTTTCCTGAGAAAACCTTGAGAAAATTTCCCTCCGTGTCCAAGATTTAGCCACAAAGAGTTTAAAAGAGGGGTTTTCTAAGAAAACTCATTTTCGACTGCTAATATCTTGACAGTGGTAAGTCCTATAAAAAATATTCGAATATTACGTGAAATTGGTTTTTCTTTCTGAATAACTGCTATTACGGAATCATAATCATCCAAAATTTCTGATATGAAAGACTAGGAAAAGAACTGGTTATTTTATTAAAAAATTCAAGTGATGTCTCGCAAAGTAGTTTTTTTAATGCTGTGAAAGCAATTGAAAAACAATTCAAGTGACAGTTTTAAACGCTTGTTTTTTGTTGTTTTTTTTGTGGGCGTTTGTAGGTTGACATACCCTAAAACAAACGGCAAAGAGAAAAAAAAAGTTGTTTTTTTATTTTTATTTGTGTTGCATGAAAGTTAAAACATAAATTACGTACCGTTAGTCAAGACGAAATTAAATTTGATACGTTATTCAATATGATAGAAAAATAATGCTTATTTCATTACTAATTGCGTTGTTGATTAAGTACACAAACAAGGGTTTCGTTTTAATTGCGAAAACTGTTTTATTGAAAATTTTAAACACTTTTTGTTGATTATTCCCATGCATATGACACACATTATTCCTCAATGCTTTGAGATCATCAGTTTGATAACATACTTAATGTAATACGGATTTTCTTTCAAACTACAAGTAATTGTTTAGTAATCGACCAATCTTAATTTTTCATAAGTTTTGGTTTTATTTTCAGGATTGCTGATGACAGATTATTATTAATTGGGGGTGTAAAATAAACTATACAGACAATAACGCGCTGCGTTTCAATGGCATCCCTTGTGGGGAATGTCTTATACCGATTTATACACTTATCACTTTGGCCAGTATCTCTAATCATGTCTTGAGCGTCTGTGGCTCTCGCGCTCTTGGTCAGCCTCCGCTGGCTCTTATCCAGTGACGCGGCTGACGTAGGGGCGTGGGGGACTCCCCATTACTCCGCTTCCTCCTTCGCATGCGAGGGAGGTGACAACCATGTGGACTTGGGGGGCCTCTGGGCTGCTTGTAAATATTGTATGAATGAGCGAGTGAATGATGAATTGTAAATATGGTATGAATGATGACATTTATCACAATTACTCATTTCCTAATAAAAGGCATATTGTAATTTTATCTTAATAAAATTTATTGATAAAAAAAACAAAAAAAAAAAAAACACTTATCACTTACAGCAAAATAAATATATCTCTAAGAATCGATGTGACAGAGGACATGTATCTAACATTGACATGATTATTAAAATAATGTATGAGATACATTAATTTTCTTATTAATATATCTGCTTTTTATTCAGAACGCTATTATGAAACTCTAAAGTTTAGCAAAAGTAATGCTCGATTTGTATTGTACATCATAGGAATTAGAAAAAAAGGAACAACAAAAAAAACAAAGAAGTATAAGTAGTACCATAAAAACCCATCGGAGAATAGGCTGAGGTTTTTGCCCCTACGTGGATTGACGGTACAGTGTTCCTTTTGCAAACATCAAGAATCTAATGAAATGGAGCGCTGGATCAATAACTTTCATATCTAAGAAATGTGGCGTCGTATTTGGTTCTTTTGCAGAGAAAATACCTCAGGCAAATAAAACAAAAAATCAACTTTCCTCAGTTAAATTGGAAGTGGTTTTTTGAGTTTATTTTTTTAAAATAAGAAACCATTATGTTTTCACCCGTGAGCCTTTTAATATATCATCGAGAAAAATTATAGTTACTTCCATAAAATATGAGTATGTTTCATTAAATAGTTGGTGGTACGAAGAAAATTGTTTCTTCATATCTGCATATCATTGCATCAAATAAAATATATCAGTGTTATTAATATTAATTATAAAAAATCATTAAAACTGTCATTAACATCGTATTGGTCACATTAACCAAGCCTGCATTTTTTTAGAAGCATGATAGTATTTTAGTTATATTTGATCTTTCAATGGTGATAAAAATAATGAAGGTTCATTAATTAATTTAATACTTACCATAAAAAAAAATTATTTTCCTATAATTCTGAGTTGGTGTTATAATAATATAAATAATATTTACTATCGGTTAGGGGCAGAAAAAGACCATAATATTTTTTTCAAAACAGTAACGAAACCAATTACAGTTCACTGAACTAGTTATGACTGCAGCAATAAAAAATACAAATTGTTTTTATAATGAAAAATAAGATAATTCTAATAACGATAATAACTCTCACTTACATAGCTTAAATTAATTTAGTCAAGATATAACATTCGTTTCACGTTCATAAAATTCCTATCCATTGAATTCTACCCAAACTCGCTACAACCTCTAGTCACCGTCCCGCGAGCACCTAGAGAGAGATAATATAAGGTGGACCTGTGGTCTTTCACCTCTGTTGGCGGCCTAGTCGGCGGGCAGCTTAATTCGTTTTGATCTGACTCCATAAGATCTTAGAAGGTGTGCCCCGACAAAGCACTATGTTCAGGAGAAGAGGTATAGGGTAGGTATTGTAGGTAGTTTATGTGATCTTGGAATGACCACGAATTCACACACGGTGTCTGAGGGTAGGCGAAAACCGTCCGGATCCCAAAGGCGAGTGTGAACAGGAGAGAGGCAGACTGGATTGCCGTGGGAGACGCTACTAGGTAAAGTTTGTCGGGCCACGGCAACCGTCGTCCGCGAGGGGCAGGTCTCTCCCAAGGAAGTGCTAGTTTTAGCGAGACGAAGGCAGAGATTCCCACTAGGAAGGTGTGGGGTGTGACAACGCTGGACTAAAACATAGCGAGGTTAGGAGAGAGAGAGAGATACAAAAGTAGTTGAATGAAAAGACCATAGTTTCAGTAGAGCAGCAAGCGCCAGTGCAGAGAGAGGAGAGAGTAGTGTTCCAAGTGACGGTCCTGTTCGTTGGGATAGCTCCCTACCTGTGGCTGTTTCCCCCACTAGCTTCTCTCCCCTCTCCGCCTGACGTCATAAGCTTTATTTGTACAAATATGAAAACAGATATTTTCTGGGCCGAGAAGAGGGGAACTTTTAATTATTCGTAATTAAGAGGTGGCAACAACAATCATGATTTTTTATAACAATGATTTCTACAAGCTAGAAGTGATTATATTTTTCGTTTTTGGAATTGAATATATTTTTGTTATTTCTTTCAATTCCTGGATATTATTTATAATTGATGGAGTACTTATGTACTACATTACATTTGCGGATATAAGACAAATATTAATCATATTAATTAATAAATTGTTACCACAACCATGGATTTGGGCTGTTTATTAATATAAATGAGCGAATGAATAAAAATTGTAAATAGGGTATGAATGATAGCATTTATCACAATTACTTATTGCCAAATAAGGCAGATTGTAATTTCATTACAATAAAGAAGTTTCAATTTATGAGAAGCCACGGCTACTCATGTTGATGTTGGAAACTATATTAGAATAGAAGTGAACAACTTGGGACTGAACATTGGAATAAAATGCTGCGTTGTGATTCGCAGGGATTTTATTTAGTAGTAAGCAGTATATTTTGAGTTCAGGTAATTAACATTATTCATGCTTATCATTATTAATGGTATTTAGTAATAAATACGAATCTTCCGATCCGAGATAACATCTGATTGCTTGTAGATGTAATTATTAAATAACATAGTTATAGTTATTGTTATTTAATAATAGTTATAGTTATGGCTAGTGGCAAGACAATGTAAACAAAGCCTATGTATTGATGGAGGATGAGAAGATAATAAACCCAGTTAACAATCATACCTGTGTGTAATATTACCATCCTTATTCTCTCTTTTTTGATCGTCTACAGCCGGGAGACGATAACTGGTGCCGAAACCCGGGAGCTAACGAGTGTTCGGATATAACGACACATTAGGCAACTAATTTTTTTTTTCGCTTTTGCTTTACTTTCTGCTTCTTACTCTCTTTTCGTTTTTTTTTCTTTTTCATCCTTTTAATCCGGAAAAATGGTAGAGTTACGGCCGGCAGCCTTTGAAGTGCTGCCTCCGTTACTGAGCGAAACGTTGCCCGAAGTTCATGCAAACTCCCTCGCCTGGATGAAGGGGCGAGCAGCGTCGTCGCAGGATATTCGACCTGGAGAAATTCTCTGGAGAGCTAGGTGAGTTAAATCACTTCATTAAAGGGGGTGATAGAATTATGGAGAGAGTAGAAGCGAAAACAAACGAAGACCTACTAGTAGACCCAGGGGATGCTAAATCGATCGTTCGTGGAGTGCGCCCAAGATCTGATGGATGCTAGGCGCCCGTCTTTAGGAAGGCAAGCAGGGAGCGGAGGAGAGAGGTTGGTCCAAGGTGACATACCGTGGACCTAGAATGCCGCAGAAAATTTAGAAAAGAAGGGAGCCGCCCCATGTGGAAAGAAAATGGACGATGGCAGAAGGAAGGAGGCCAGGCCCTGAAATACCTAGAACCGCAGGAAGGAGGGAGGAACGACGATGGCACGGATGTGGGAGAGTCGGACAGCTGGTGGTGCATTGCCTGCGCACGAAATGCTTTGAATGTGGGATGGAAGGGCACCTCGCCAGGCAGTGTCCGTACCTTTACCGAAGAGCGGAGAGGTATCGGCCGGAACCTATGGAAGTAAATGCACAGGGGGTGTGGGGGAGAAACAGGACCCCCTCCGAATAATCGAAAACGTTGGGAGCCTCAAAGACGGAGGAAGAAGAGAATGAACCCGGGATCAGATAAACTAGTCACTTTGAGAGGGTCTTGCGAAGTTAAAGGCGAAATAGCGATGGGGTTGGCTAGATGGACCGATAAGGAGAAGAAAATGACGATACATGTGGTGAAAAGATGCCGCGGGAATACGAGGGGATTATAAGGTGCAACCTCCTGGAAAAAGTAGGAGAAAATGTGAGGTTCAGAGAGGGTGTGTTGTCCATCAGGATAGGAAGAAACCCGTACCGACATATGAGGACCCTGGAGGTCGAAAAGGAGCAAATCGGAGTAGTTAAGCGAGAGGAAGACTGGTAAAAGGACATTAGGCAAGAGCACGCTGAAATTTTCTTCAAAGAGGGGGATAAACTTGGCATAACGGGGCATACACGAGATACCGCTCAAACAGGACCGTGTGACGTATGTCAAGGAAAGTTAAAGAGGCAGGGAACCGTAGTTGACAGCACATCTCCATACAATAGCCCTCTGTGGGCCGTAAAAAAGAAAGGAGTAGTCGGAGAAGAAAAGTACCGAGTAGTCATTGACTATACGAAACTGAATGAGAATACTATCGACGGTAAAATACCCCATTCCTCGATTCGAGGACATTCTCGACCGACTAAGTGGAGCAACTATATTCAGCGCTCTCGATCTGAAGGAGGGATATCATCAAATACGAATGCATCAGAGAGATCAGCACAAGACAGCGTTCACATTAGAACGTGGACAATACGAGTTCACCAGAATGCCTTTTGGGCTAAAGAATGCGCCGACAACATTCCAAAGATTAATAGATGAACTCTTGAGAGGCATCGAGGAATCTTACTGCCAGATATATATGGACGATCTCCTAGTTTTCAGCCGAAGCAAGGAAGAACATCAAAAGCACTTGAAATAGGCGTTCCAAAGGATCAGGAAATTCGGGCTGAAATTATCTCAGAAAAAATCGCTTGTTGGCCAAGCACAAGTAAGAATTTTAGGCCATATCATCTCAAGAGAGGGAGTGTATTAAGTCGAGGCTATTCAGAGGATGACCATTCCGAAGGACGTCAAAGGAATCCGGCGCCTTCTCGGATCGCTGAACTATTACCGAAAGTTCGTACCGGAAATGGCGGAATGCCTCGTCCCGGTCAATAATCTACTCAGGAAGGGACAGAAGGTCAATATCACCCCAGAGATGGAGAACAACATTCGGCGGTGCATGGAACGGTTACAGGGGGAGCCTATCCTCGCCTCCCCGAATTTCGCACTCCCGTTCACCATTACCTTGGACGCCAGTGAATACGCGTTGGGGGTGGTATTCTCACAAGTTTGCGACGGAGAAGAGAGACCGATCGCATATGCTAGCAGGCGCCTTACGGACACAGAAAGCAGGTATAGCACGGTTGAACGGGAACTGCTCGGAATCGTATGGGCGATAGAGCACTTCCGTCCCTACGTCTTCAGAAGGCGATTTAGGGTCCATACTGACCATCGGCCCCTACAATGGGTGGGAAAGCTGAAGGAGTCGTCGGCGCGCATAACCCGACGGAAGGAATTCCTTAGCCAGTATACGATGGATATCGTATACAAGCCAGGGCGAGAGAATGTGGTAGTGGATTGACTGTCGCGGGAAATCGTCGTTAATACCATCGAACAAGAGCTGGTTGGACTATCACAAGATATCAGGCAATTCTTGCAGGAATGGTCACCCGGTAAGGAAGGAGCGCGAGCCGGCACGAGGAGACCGACACAGAAGCCGTCACGAAGACGGAAGCTCAGCGGAAGACCGGCCGTCTGATATCGAAGACATGAAGGAGATAATCAATGATAAGAAGCGCCAAATCATTTGGATCACAAAGATGTCAGGGCTGCTTAAGACCGAGTATGGCAAGTACGCCCGTAGTAACATCGTGAAGATATGGTCCACATACACAAACCCAGGATTCAACACTATGACCACATCCTTCCCACATCGATGGCAACGGTCTGTCGGGGAAAACTAGGTTTTGTTTGTTAGATGTAAGTTAGTTTAAAGTTTTATGAATCATAAGGTGAGCCCCATCACTTTAAAAACATGTGTAGACAATGAATGTATAATGTGCATTATACTTTTGTAACAATCACAAATCGCAATGTAAAATTATTTAAAAATGTAGCCAAGCTACAGGACATGTAATGACCTATTGTAAGTAGATTCATTTATGTAGAATCTATACTGATTTCCATAACTTATACTAACAAGGGGATAAGAAGAAAACAGAAAAAAAAAAATTGTGTTTTTCACATAGTGTTATTTCGAATATAGGAGTCTATATCTTTTTGGAGTTGAAGTGTATAAACGACGGGGTCAATTTTTATACTATTTAAGTCAATTAAGGTAAACAAGATGTATCGTTTGGTGAGGATCAATTTTATAGCCGACTTAGGGAAGGAATACTTAGGGAAGGAATACTTAGGGAAGAGAAAGGCAGAAGCTTTGCTTGTTATAAGCGGATTACAAATATCATTCAAATAACGTTTATCATTTAGATATATTATGTTCATATTACGTTTCCACTCTTAGGTATTGCACTCGCACTAGTAATTATCGATAAAACAATAAAAAAAAAAAAAATTAGACTATGGAAAATAAATTCACGTGCCTTAACATTTGAGGCTTTAGAGTACCTACCTATGATAATCATTGGTTTGGAGGTGCTCCTGAAGACTCCTGGAGAAACACTCCTGGAGAAGCTGGGTATGTTTCTAATGGAAAAATGTTGTCTGAACCTATAATATCATAAAATATATATGACAGACGCTTTGAACAAATTTACAAACTACTCAAACTACAAATGCCATCCGCCACCTCTCAATAGTAAACAAATTACTAATTTACAAAGTTGTATTAAATCCAATCTGGAAATACGGAATAGAGCTATGGGAAACAGCAAAAATGTAGAACATTAAGCGCATCGAATGCTTTTAATCAAAAGTCCTGAGAACAATAGTCAATGCCCCTTATTACGCCAGCAACAAAACCTTTCATAACAATCTTAATGTACCCTACATACTTGAACTCATTCGTTTCAAGTTCATAAAATTCCTATCCATTAAATCGTATCCAAACTCGCTACAACCTCTAGCCACAGTCCGGCGAGCGCCTAGAGAGAGATAATATGAGGTGGACCTGTGGTCTTTCACCTCTGTTGGTGGCCTAGTTGGTGGGGAGCTTAATGCTTTTGATCTGACTCCATAAGATCTTAGAAAGTATTCCCCGACAAAGCACTATGTTCAGGAGAAGAGGTATAGGGTTGGTATTGTAGGTAGTTGATGTGGTCTTGGAATGACCATGGATTCACACACGGTATTTGAGGGTACGCGAAAACCGTCCGGATCCCAAAGGCGAGTGTGAACGGGAGAGAGGCAGACTGGATTGCCGTGGGATACGTTACTAGGTAAAGTTTGTAGGGCCATGGCAAGTGTGGGGTCTGACGAGGCCGGACTGAAACTACAAGCGAGGTTAGAAAGAGAGATGTAGAGGTTTGAATAAGAAGGCCATGGTTTGAGTAGAGCACCAAGCGCCAGTGTAGGGAGAGAGCATTGTTTCTAAGTGTTGGTTCTGTACGTTCTGGAGTCTGCCCCATGACGGGGCGGTTATATAGGCAGGCCAGCCGTGATGCGAGGGGGGGTTCCCCCACCTGCAGCTTCCCTCTCTCCTACTGACGCCTTGAGTTTATTATTACAATATGGAAACATAAGTAAAATGGTGCTCTATACCTCTATGGTGTGGTGGCACAGAGGTAGTATTAGTAAAAATAGAACTTTGCTTGGCAAATTACAGAGGCTTTCATGTCTCATGATTACTGGTGCCATGAGTACAACTCCTACTGCTGCAATGGAAGTCTTATTGAACTTGAATCCACTGCACATAGAAGTAGGAGCGCAAGCCTTGAACGTGGCTTACAGACTTGCGAAATCAGGAACAAGATCCAAAGTCATGACTCACATGGGACATGGGAACTTGTTCAGAAGAATTGATGAAGACGAGGTGCTGTCAATGCACTCAGACCTACAAGTTAAGAAACACACAGACGTTTTATACTGTGCGGAAAACACAAAGACCAAACCACATAAACTGTGTAATGGGATTAATTGCTATACAGACGGCTCACTAACAGAAAACGGATCAGGGGCCGGCATATGGAGGAAAGATAAACCAGAATCTGGGATTTCTATTCCTTTAGGTAGACACACCTCGGTTTTTCAGGCCGAAGTGATGGCGATCAATGTCTGTACCCAAACCTTAATTGGGGAGGGTGTAAGAAACAGACTGATCACAATTTTCACGGATAGCCATGCAGCCATTGGCGCCCTGAGAAGCTATACGACCAGATCTTATTTGGTTGAGGAGTGTAAAAACAACCTAAACACACTCTCGCTAGCCAATAAGGTTAGAATCGACTGGGTGCCAGGACACACAGGCATCACAGGCAATGAGAAGGCAGATGGCCTTGCAAGGGTGGGCTCAGAACAGACACCTCTTGCACCTGAACCCATATGTGGTATCAGCCTCAGCTACGCTAAAAGGCGTGTAAAATTAGCTATAGAGGACAAGGCAAGACTCTCTTGGAGAGAAACTAAGAAACAGGAACACTCGAAACTGTTTCTTAATGGACCCTGTAAGAGAAGAAGCTCAGCACTTCTATCAATGGACAGGTGGACACTCAAAGTGTGACAGGACTCTATACAGGTCACTGTCGGTTAAATAAACACCTCTTTAATTTGGGTGCTTAGCTAGAAGGCGATACCTTCACTTTGGTAGTGATCGCATTGTAGACCCCAAACTATGTGAACTGATCGATCCATTCAGTATCCTCAGATTTGCAAAGGCCGTGGGCCTGTCACATATATAGGACAGGGACATGGATGGCGCACAATAGGTCTCACTGAGGCCGCGGTGCACAAATGCCGGAACAAAAAAAAAAAAAAAACCATAAGTAAAGGAACTTTTAATTATTAGTAATTAAGAGGTTGACGCAACAGCAAGTATTGGCATATTAGCGTTTTTGAGAAAAAAACTGTAAAAAAAATATGCCAGCTTGCTAGGGTTGTTTACTAAAAAATTCAATTTTCATTATGCGCAGCCAAACGTCGTTCCCTAGCTATCGTAATTTCATGTTACTGTTATAATACACTCTGTGGAGCATTGCGGTCCCGAGGAATACTCATTACCAAGCCCCCCCTCTTATGTGCAGAACTAAGAATGTAAAATTATTATTAAATCTAAAATTATTCTCCTTAATCTCGTGTAAAACTCGTTGGGACTGAATTGGGGACGTGGTTAATTTGCACTTCAAAGAACAAATTGTGTCTTTGTGAGAGGACACTGAGGTATCAAGCAGTTTTCTTTTTAAAATATGTACATAATATTTACATAAATATAAGAAATATAGTATTATTCTTCAGAGAAACCCTCAAACAAAGTCACTTGCGAATTCAATGCGAACATTGTGTGAAATTAGTCTTTCAAAAAAGCTTCAAGACTCTCCCAAAATAATTTTTATTATTGATAAAACATCAACAGTAAACGTTTCGACGACTAGATTCTATCATTTACAGTCTTGAGGGCGCCTGAATTACCGAAAATTTGACTGTTGATGAACAATCAATAATAAAAGATATTTTGAGAGGGGCTTTAACCTTTTATGAAAAACTAACAGAAATATAAATATATTATGAAATTGTTTAAAGATTATTCAAATTATTTTCTTATATTGAACGGTGCACTGATAGCAGAATCGCAAATCTCGTTTGAAAATTGTCGGATTTGATATTGGTGATTCACGTTCTATGGGCTGTTGATTAAAAATTTGAATTCCAATAATTAGTTGTGGATAGTTTCGAGAATTGATTTTATTTAATACGGAAATGATTTGCCACTTTAAATTCGTAATTTACAACAAAAAAACGGAGGAACTTATTTATAATAAAAAAAACTTATAATTATAACCTCGAATTGTGACCTATTTTAGGGGGTAGTTATGGTCATAGAATCATAAATTAACCAATTATTTGAATTTGTGAATTTGTCCAGCTTGCTTGTACTTAAAAGTTTACAGTGCAGAGTGGCGGGAGGGTAGTGGCGATACTGAACTCAATTTGAATGACAATATTTTTTTATTTTACTTAACAAGCAATTGAGCAGAAGCTCTTCGTGGTTTTTAATCGGATTCCTTTTAATTTTTAGCATCATCGGGGCATCATTTGGAACAATCAAACGTTCCAAAATCGAGTTGATTTAAATCTCCGAGCAAAATTTTAATATTTTTTCTTCAGTTATCGTTTAAAAAGACAAAAAGCTTCTGTAACTTGCTGATATTCATTGATAATAATGTTTCAAAGAGTTGGCAATAAAGTTTTATGCCTTTATTCCAAACAAGGAATCCAAAATGTATCACCCTAAAAAAGTACCATGCGACCCCGGCCTTGTTTTACTGGTGGATTATTGGAACCCAGCAGCTAATACCATTCGCAATTTAAAAAGTTAAGTGTAAAGTATCACGAACAATTAAGGGCTGTTGATTTCCTTATTTCATTGAATTCTTTGCATTAACATACACATTGCTAAAGCAATTGCATGCCTTGCTAAAGAAATATTTCTTGAGATCGTTACGTAGAAAAATGAATGAGTACCATTAATTAAAAACACCCCTTCATGGAGAGTTATTCTCATTTTCCTGCTCGCCGTACGATAAAATATCGTTAAAATTAATTAAAGTTATGTAACTCTTCACTAATTCAATTTAAAAATTTTAATCGCCAAATGAATTGCCGTTATATTTTATTTTGTCTTTTAATGATTGAGTATTCACTTAGAGCAAAGGTTAATTTTAATGTTTTTAATATATAAATGAATTTTTCCCGGGTCATGAGTTGTTTTGTAAAGTAGCCTTCAGAAAGAGTCAATAGTCAGAGGTCAGAAAAAGCGTTGCAATATGATCTAATTTCCGTGATCAGTTAACGTTAGCGCATGCTCAGTAAGTAATCACAAGCCAGTTTGAAACTAGTCCGTGATTCTGTGTTGGAACAAACGTTATGAATATGCAATTTCGTCGATAGCGTGTTGTCTACAATTGCAGCATTCATTTGGGAATTGAAAATTCTTCTTGTTCCTTAATTATTTCCTTACTTAAACCACTTTTTATTTTTATTTGGTATAATGTAATATAAAAAATTTAAATATTAGTATGATGTATATGTCCCTTTGTTAGATGTGTTCGGACTTTAGTGAGCTCTTATTACAAAAATCTATTAAACCAGACGTCTTGATCGTTTTCGCACCTGTCTCCATTGTATGATCCATCAAATTTGACTCGATTTTTATTGCCTGGGTAAACCAAAATATAAATGAAGAATTATTTCTAAACACAGGGATGTGTATTAAGAAAGATATGAACGAAAAGAGGACTTAGCGAGTAAATGGGGCAAGGGGTCGTTTCCAGCCCAGTATAAAAGACATGAGACGTTTATTTAGAAAAATTGCGACCTAACTCCGTCCTTTTTTACTGATGGCTTTCCGTCAGGCGGGTCGTCGTTTTGACACAGGCAACTTATTATGCCCTAGTTCATTTACTCCTGACTATTATCATCATATTTATTCTGGAGAAAAAATGGGTTTTGCCTTTTCATTCCCAACCTAGCCGATAGAGGTGCTAATATAACTATCATTAGGAAGGAAGGTACTCCAAAATAATTTAGAGACTAACAATGCAGCTAAATATAATGGAAAATATAATATGAAATGTCTTGTACAGTATTTACGAAAACAACAAACAAAATTAGTTTGATGTGATTTGTGAAAACATTTTAAGCTTGTACAAATACAGAGCGTTTCACGTAGTATGGGTCAAAAATCAAATCCAGGAACCGTTAAAAACATAAAATGTGAAGAGATGAGTGCTACTATCTCATCTTTTACTGCTACAAGTTTTTTTATATTAATTATTTCAAATTTTTTTATTGAAATAGAATTACAGCCTATCCTATTTAGGTAATAAGTTATTGTGACAATTGATCTCATTCATCCCATATTTACAGTTTAGCATTCAAATACTCATTCATACGATATACTCGTATACAAAATACAAACGGGGTCCACCCAACCCCGGTTATTCTTCAACCCCAACGCATGCGAAAGAAAAGGCAGATGTTCGGGATATCTCTCATTCTCCTCTATCAGCCGCGTTGGCTGATAACCACGGGCCAGTGGTTGCAGACCATGAGTGCCAGAACCACAGACGCTCAGGACATGATTGGAAAAACTGGGCATTTCCAGGACTCCCAATGTCATGAATTTACAGCAGGGCCACTACCACTTTATTCTTCGAGAAGGATAATAGGGATGTGTGAAGCTGTATGACAGTCATGGGGTATTAGTTAACTCCAAGAAATACAAATAAACACAAATTTTTCATAAAAAAGGGCATTATATTTAATTTTATAACTCAAGTTAGATTTACGTACTACTTCCCAAACAGTGACTTGAGATTTTATTAACATTACTTTAAATTAGATTAATTATTATGTGTTCGGTCACAAACTCAAACTGGCGCACTGAACGAATCATTGAATTGATTCGATGTAAGTATGCCACACTGTATATGTTTCGGCAGTAGCGGCAAATTGTTTGCAATCCGCAAATCTACTCACCTTATATAAATTACTTGCTGGTTTTTCCCCTGAAGGACTACAATTAATTGGTAAAACATAAATGAGGAAAGCAAGAAATGGTAAACCAAAATAATTTTTCCAATAAAAGATTTCCAGATTTATTGTCACACCATCCATTCTTTTTATACATAAATAAATTATCAAAAAAAAACAAATGATTCTTCTTATTCTACGATGTTGATCAATAATTATAATTGCATATACATATTAAATTCATAAATAATTTGATTCAAAATGGATACGTATCTCAAATGACGAAATGAAAGCGTAAATACTTATTAATTTTGTAGGCCTACGAGAATTTATCAGATAGTATCCAACATAATTAAATAAACAAGTGTAATTGCAACAATAATTATTTGAGCAATATAATTGTTACAATTAGCAATTGAATCGATCAACAAAAATGTTGATTTGATAAATGAAACCCAAATATAATTTTATCTGGCCAGATTGCTACATTACAAGTTAAATAACATGAATAAATGTTAAGGTTCAATAATTGTTTATTCAGAGCTCTTTGTTTCCGTTGTATGTCGTGACAAATAAATTTATGTCATGGCCAAATAGTTGACTGAAATACACGGCTCACGAGAATTTGAATCTCATAATTTCATGTTCCATATGAGAATGCAGAAAATTGACAATAGTAGTAAGAATGAGTACGACCTGAAGACTGGAGATTGCAGTACGTGGATGGCCGATGTCGACATGGAGGTGAACAATACTTCGACGGGAGCTGATGACTGATGATTGTCTGTGAGCGGTCGTCTCTTGAAGTGTCCAATAGGTGTCTCGGTCGAGAAATGTCGTTCCCTCAGGAGCTCTTTCGATTAGACGTAATTAAATTCACAGAAAAAAATTACCTTTTTACTTTAACGCACTGACTTAGTTTTAACAGTATAGCGGTCGTGGGTTTCGTGGCCGTGTCTAACATACAACTGGTGTTGGTTAAGTAAGAGTCCAAGTTAATCCTTTTGTCGGAAAAAGGTTGAACAATTGTCGGAAAAGGTGAACAATTGTCGGAGGTCAACAATTGTCGGATTGTTGTAGTTAATAACATGGACCATGTTCCATGTAGGCGTTAATATCTGACTCCAATTTTTGTTAGGAATGTGTCCCGACAAGACACTGTGTTCAGGATGAGGTTCAGAGGTTCATAAACAATAAGACCAGTTTTCAGAGTTCGGGCGAGAGATCGGCAGCGTAATAAGTACAAATCGTCAGAGGTCTGCTAGAGGCTGTGTGGCAAGTGCCGTCGTAGAGGTGTGGGATAGCGAGAGTAGATTAGCGGAAGGCTGAGTGGGCGTATCGCGACGAGTGATAGCGGCTATCTGTATGTAGAGACTAGAAAAGAGTGAAGAGTGGGCCTACCAGGGGCCAAGTGGCCCTGGTGTCAAGTTACAAGTAGTGTGGCTCAGGAGACTAGGAAACAGAGTGTCTTTTCAGGGCAAAATTTACTGATATAAATATGGTAACCCCCTCCCTCGTGGAAGGCGCAGTCTGTCTGCAGGGATATGTTTTACGATACACAGGTAGCCATTTCCTTTTAGTTTTATGACCGTTGGGGTAAAAGGGTGTGTTTTTTATGGCTGCCGGAAGTGACTGAAGGTCTGCCCGGTCTATTTATGGCAGCCAGGTGGCTAATCCTCTTAGGTTAATTGCCGTACCCTCTGAGTTACTTGTCTACGACTTCCGACCTCTCTATGATTTATTACAAGAAGTTTACACAGATTTGCATTTCTATTATAATACATTATGAACCAGAGTGTAGGGTAATTTACATATATAGTTAGCGCTTCGCTACATATCGCAACACCTCTGTATGTAAACGAAGCTTGCACTGAAACACTTGGTGTTATTCGAGTTTACCGATAACGCAATTCTAAATCTAATCTTTAAACATTCACGTTTTGTAACAAATAATAATTTTTCTCCTTCGTTCTTAACATTATGACATAATTAAAACTGTTAAAGTATGAAAAAACCAATGTTTAAATTGCTGTTTAAAATAAAAAATAAACCAGTTATTAAAACTAAATTTATAGATATTTTTTTTTTTATTTAGAGCGCTGACAGTATACATTAATTCAATATTTCAAGATGGATTTTTTTGTACGAATTTAAATGAAAAATATTATTATGATTTATTGACCATCAGGCTATTTTGTGATACTTCCGCTTTATTTGGGTTGACCTTATATTAATAAACGGGGGTTTCCATTATTAGTTTTATTTATAATATCAATGATTTAAGATTGTTATAAATCATTCATAGGAAGGAATTTGAAAGTTATGTGTTGAGTGGCTGGCAATATTTTGATTTAAAAAAAAAAAAAAAGCCAGCATATTCGACCAAAGCACCTCTGCTATTTTTTTTATGCTGACAGCTTTACGAATAATATGCAAATTACTGTAGTATAAAACAAAATAAACTAGCAAGGGAACCCCATAGTACACCATAACCAAGAGTGAGTATTTTTTTTTATTACCTTTATATAAAGAATAGTTCTAGTCTATTATTGTTCCTATTTGCAGTATTGAAGCTTTAGGCATTGTGTAGAGTCTATTTTCATTCTGAAAATTCGATAAGCAAATTTGTTTGTTGGCACGGCTTAATTTATTGAACAGTGTTAAATGTATAATTATGTTCCTCAAACTCATTAAAAAATAATGGCTTAAAATAAATGCCATTTTTTAATTCAAAAACGCTGACCCGACAAACTGTCTAAGAGGGACCGCCCGTATTAGCATATTCAAATCGGCAGATTTATATTTAATCATATTGCTTTATTCCACCTTTTAAAGCAAACATTTTACTTCCATTTATTCCAACCGTTTCTTCGGTACATATCTAATTAGGTACATTCATGAAACCGTGTTGTTAGAATAAATATTTAAACAAACATCATTTTAAAATCCTTTAAGTTCCAATCTCTTCAATTTGCATAACTCTGGCGTAATGCAGAATCGTCTCAATTGAATTTTTGCACAATTTTACCAAAATGATTGTTTTATAATCGGTATCCGTGACATGGTTACACGACGACACAGATGGAAATTCCTGCTAACAATCATCAATATTCATACATCACGGTCTCGTTATTATGATGTTACCCAATGGCTTATTTTTTTTTTTAAAAAGCACTCACTTTTTAATTCTTTGTGATTCTTGTCATTAATTTCGTCATACTATTTATGAATGAGTTTAAGAATCCTAGAGTCCCTGCTCAGAACGTATTCAATATTTGAACTAATGAAGTATCATGGTTAAGGACACATAAAGATGATAACGGAAAATGAATTACAAGTGTTCAAGCTACAAAGCAGTTTTTAAAGAACTTGAAGGAAATAGCACTATCAATCTTGAACCCCGAATATGTTCCGAGGATTGGACAAAACAAAGTAATAAACACTATCATAAACAAACTCAGTGAATGTTAAATGTACGAGAATACGATTTTTCCTTTTATTTGTATACTTTAAATAATGACAAGTTCAAATCAAATTGTCGAGATGCTTTTGTGCTTTGAAATAGGGACACGTTACTCGCATACGATGTAAATTAAGAATATTCACTAATGTTAAAAGTGAGCAAATCGTTCGGAGCTTCGTTGCCCCTACTTCTCCGCCAATGTCATTGGTGGGATCCTCGGGAGCATAGAGGTTTTTGGGTCCATATACCGTATCAATGTTGGTGATGAACTATTCATAGTAAGGGATTGTAATTGTTTATAACGTATGAATGAGCTCTTCACAATTATTAATGCTTAATAACGAACTTTACATACCTTATTATGTATGGTGTATATAATTACATGGAATAGAAAATATTGCTAGCGAATGAACCGAGTGCATTACTGATAGTACTTTATGGCGAGGACACGGAGCCGAGGCTCAACCTTGGGGTCATGAAAGGGATGAAAGTGAAATATTAATGTCGCCACATCTGCCCACTCTAGCCCCCCCCCCATCAAAAAAAAAGTTCTATATTAACGATAATGCCTCTCATCTTAGCCCCTGGGCACCTTCGTTTATTTAAGTGCAGTTTGATGAGTCGCTATGATAATATTTCTTATACATCAATTGAATAACCTTCAAAAAAACAACTTTACTCGTATTATGATAAAATTACAATTTGTCTCAGTGGACAATAGGTAATTGTGATAAATGATCTCATTCAAACCATACTTACAATTTTCATTCACTCGCTCATTCATACAATATTTACAAATACCCCAGATAACTCCCAAGTCCACATGGTTGTCACCTTCCTCACACGCGAAAGAGGATGCGGAGTCTTGGGAAGTCCCCCACGCACCTCCTTCAGGCGCGTTACTCGATAAGAGCCAGCGGAGGCTGAACAAGAGCGCGAGAGCCACAGACGCTCAGGGCATGATTGGAGGAATTGGCCATTGCCAGGACTCCCACTGTCAAGTATTTATAGCAGGTCACGAGGCCACTGGCGTTTTACTCTTTTAGCCATTTTAGGAGGATTGTAGGGCTGAGTGGCGCAGTGTAATGACTGTGATAGGGATTAGGGTGGTTGGATAAGTTACTATGGAATTTCATGAAGTTGGAAGGGATGATTAAAATACAATGCCCATTGTGTAGCTCCAGGTTCGGTTTCGATATGAATAAATACATAAATCGTTCAAAAGCCTAAAATAGTAATAATAAACAAGCCATTATCCCTACCTTCTGATAATAGTATGATCTCACTTTAGTGTGATTTGATAGACAGGATATGATGATAGCTGTGATTTGAATACGGGGAGGGTCTGAGCTAAACGGATTTGGCATTAAATGGAGTTCCTAAGGGATGATAATTAAATGAGGTTAGTTCTTTCGGAAGCTGTGCAGTGATGCGGAATGTACTGTTCTGAAAGGAAACAATGAGAGGAACCTTGAAACGTAGTTCAAACGAAGGATTTGAATTTTAATTGAGTCGGAAGAGTCCAGCAATATGAGAATTGAATTCTTAGAGTTACTAGGTTGAAAAACTAATTGGAGGGGATTTAGAAGGTTATTTTTTTGAAATAAGTTTTAGAGCTAAATTTTGACAGGCGTTCAAGAACTCGGGTCTGGCCAAAGAAGATAAAAGGCACGAAAACAATTTAGTGAAGACGAGTGCGTTTTGGAAACTGGCTAGAGCGATTCCTGGAATGGGATTTTTGCGACAAAACAATGTAACTGGCACATTACATTACCTTTACAGTAGTGAATTTCTTTTCGAAATAACAGTCGAAAAAACTAAAGTGAATAAAAATCATATTTTCTCAAAAACGTAGAGCTTTAAAAAAGTACTAGAAAAGACCTAGAAAAATAAAAGGGCTTTAAGAGCTGGAATTAAGGGAAGATTTACGAGAGAGGAAGGTCATTACTTAGAGAGCTATTTGGGAATGGGTCGCCCTAAATACATTGCTTATGGAAGACAAACCAGTTTTTTTTTTTTTTTTATCTCCTTAAAAGAAAATCTGTACAAAATAATTGTCGGAGGGTCGGCAAGCATTTAGTTGACTGAGCTATCTGTTGGCCAAAACTAGCTTCTGAAACTTCTAATATATGCGATTTACTGCAATTTTTTCTTCCTGCTGATTGAAAGCTTTTTCTTAAGTCATCCAGCAACGTACTTCAGGAATCGTTAGCTTCAAATTTTTCGGTAATAATAGTAATAGTAATATTTTATTAGCTTTTAATAATTACCTTTATTTCACCAATCATTTATCAGGACACAGAAAAGGTAGATCCAATATTGGAGAACGGCTCGAGTCTGGGCATTAGTTTTGTTTCCTCCTCTCTAAAGGCCTTAGGTTTGCCCCCTCCCCCCCTTTCCACTTAAAGGTCTGGAAGGAGTAGGCGACGATTGACTTTTCGCTGATAAACAGTGGTCAAATATAACGTAACTTGATTATTTGTGGGTAGAGTTTTTTTTATCCCATTCAAGCTAAGCTTATAATTCTGACTAGATAAAAAAATCATAACTTGAGGTGAGAAAAAGAAAACAAAAAAACTTTACTCTCCAAAAAGTATTTTTCTGCCCAAGTTTGCATTCAGTTTTTTTTTAGTTATACACTATTTTGAATTACTTTCAGTTCCGGAAAAAAAAAGAAAAAAAATCGTTTCTTTCCGATATCAAAATAATGGAAAAGCTGCTAAACTAAGCCACGTTACGGCTGAATAGACAAATTCTTTTAAACAGGATGCACACCTAAATACTAAAGGTTGACGTATTAGTGAGCAATTACATTGCAAAATATTGCTGTTCATCAATTTAATGTACTGTATTTACTATTTCAGACACGAAAGGCACATGTTTGTATCACCAAAGCAGCTGAAGGCGATTCTTCGCCGGTGTCAGGGAAACCGAGCACCAGGGCACGATGGGATACAAACAGTGCTACTCAAACAAATGCCGAGGAGAGGGATAGTGCAACTCGCAAACTTATACAACTCTTGTATGAGATTGCGGTACTTCCCTGACAAATGGAAGCCATCTTGATCCCATTACTAAAGCCAGCCAAGCCTGGAGATAACCTAGCCCACTACCGCCCGATCAGTTTGCTACCACAGATAAAGAAAATGTTTGAGAAAATTCTTTTGAATTATCTCAAAGATTACTGCTCGGAAAATGACATCATTCCACCAGAACAGACTGGATTCTAATCCAGTATGAGCGCAGAGCATCTCCTTCTGAAGGTACAGTCAGAAGCTAGCCATAATATGAATAGAAACATAGCCACGGTTATGATTTCGATTGAATGCACTCAAGCATTCGACTCGGTGTCTCACGGGACACTGTGTCAAATACTCTGCGACCGGAAATGTTAAATTCTGGTTAGCTTCCTGAACAACAGATCGTTGCGGGTGCGGGTGGGTGATAGCTTCTCCGAAGCTGTGCCACTGACCTGTGGAGTACCCCCAAGGAGCCGTCTTATCCCCTGTACTATTCAACGTACACATGTCTGATATTTTCGGAGCCCGGTACAAAAATACCACAGTATTCGCAGATGACATAGCGGTGTACAGTAGCAGCATGAGTGCCAAGGTAGCTCTAAAACAGGCTGAAGCAGCCTGTAACCAGATCAGTGAGAGATTGGGGAGACTTAATATCTCTGTAAACGCGGGTAAGACTGACTGCGTAATTTTATCTTTTCAAAAGGGAAAAAGTCCGCTAACTGCTAGTTGCATAGTGGGAACGGAGGAGAATTCACCAGCCAACTACCTAGCATATCTCGGAGTTAAAATGGACAGAAACCTCCATTTTAGTAATCATTTTACGAAGAAGTTGAAGCAAACTCACACGAAGTCTTACCGGCTTACGCATTTATTGACTTCCCCCAATCTATCACTGCGTCTCAAGCTATTGATTTACAAGAGCATACTCAGGCTTACTCTGCTGTATGGTGCACCGCTTTTTCGTCATCTGACGTATACAACAGCTCGGCGACTCCAACAATTCCAAATCGGTATACTAATGAAAGTGGTCAGAGGTACTTTATTCCGCAGAGCTGCGGAGCAACAGTGAGCTTCACGAGATCTTTGAGCTGCCTACGGTGGATGAGTTCATCCAACGTAGAAATACCAAATTTTTCGACTCCCTGCAATACTTGACAAACCTGGTGTTTAACACGATAACCCCTGCTCCGTTCCCCCATCGATGGCAGGACGCTTTCGCGGCTGGAACGCTTTAGTCTTAGGTTCTAGGTTCAGGTTTTAGTTTTGTAAGTTTTTCTCCCACTTTTTTAAACTGAAGGTGAGCCCCATCACCTTGTAATGTATTTATATCTTTTCTTTTAACTTCAATCTTATATATGTAACCCAACCTCCTTCAAATGCATCTGCGCATAGCAGAATGAGGAGAAAGATGAAAGATTCCTAGTATTGCGAAGCACGAATACGTTTTATTGTTCAACTATTGCACATTACTAGCAAAATTAATATATCCTTTTTTTAAAAAAAAAAAAAGAGACGGTATCCAGTATCTCAACGGAAAAAAGTAGTTTACAAACAAAGGAGAGACAAAATATTTATTATTCCATAAAGTCCTAAGGGTGCCCATCTGGAGTCTCCAACTTATTTACGAGGCTGTTACTTATAAGTGGTTTTCCGGCATGAACAATAGCCCCTATATCACAATGTTGTTTTATGAATATCAATTGAAATATAGTGTTATTTTAATAAGATTTTAAAGTGAAATTTTATAAAATAATGTTGATTTTTTTTGTAGAAAATAAATAGTTTCTGTTACTTTAATTTCAGTAACTTAAATGGAATTAATGGTTACTGTTATGGATATCAATAGGATGTGGGTGGCCATGTGCCGCCTGTAAATAGAGGAAAAGGTTACATATTTTGCTTAACCCCCAGCAAAAATGAGGTGAACAGAGTGCGAACAGATTTGTCATTTACACAAGGTCTGCTTGTGCAATGTTTACGGACAAAACTAATAAAAATCCCCTATTAACTCGAACAGATGCTATCATTTGTAATTGTGTCAGAAGTGGGACGGCAAACAGTCCAGTAAGTAAACTTTATATCGACCTCACAGTTTGCCGTTCCAATTGTCTACTCCCACTCCCAGGTGAGTATATTCATTATTGTCTCACTAACTGCCCTGATTTTTGCAGCTTCCTGCCTCTAACTGCGTGCATTCTGTAAAATTCTCTAAATGAAAACAAATTCATTAACTTAACTACTCTCATTATCAGGAGGTTACAGTAAATATTTATATCTAATGGAAATCCTTTCCTGTGATCACAGCAATAAAATATCAATGTCTATTTATTCAATAGCGTTTTCAGTAACGAAATAGGAAATTATGAATCTCTAAATAGAAAGAATAGGTGAAATCACTACTTCAGTGGGTGAGTTAAGGTGGTTAAGAAAGAAGTGTTACCGAAGAGGCTAGGAGATACTCAAGAAAGCGAACCTCTGCCTTTTACGACGGATACAAGACTAGAGGTTTGCGTCTTCAAACACAGCTCGTTACACTGCATCACACATCCATATAATCCTCCTTGGAGACTAAAGCGGCCTGTTTTTCCAATCATGTCCTGAGCGTCTGTGGCTCTCGCGCTCTTAGCCAGCCTCCACTAGATCCGGTGACGCGGCTGATAAAGCGCATGGGGCATTCCGAGGCTCCACTTCCTCTTTCGCATCCGAGGGAGGTGGACAGGCAGTATCAACCATGTGGTTTTGGAGGTCTCTCGGCTGTTTGTAAATATTGTAAGAATGAGTGAGTGAGTGAAATTGTAAATATGGTACGAATGACAATATTGAACAAAATTACTTAATGCCTAATAAGGCAGATTGTAATTTTATCACAATCAACATTTGTTATCCAAACAATCCAAATGAAAGATCAGTAGTTTGCCCTCAGAGCCTTGATTATTCCAATAAGGAACATCCCAGTAATAATGAAGTCCATAAAATAAACAGCTATCCATCAAGAACACTAGTAGCCAATCGTCGTCAGGGAACACCACACTATAGAAGCAATGAAATAAGTACCGATTGCAGATGAGGCTGATGTGGACTTAATGCCTGTGCATTAAAGTGACCAAAACTGTGTGGAAAAGGCAAAAGGACAGAATCCTCCAACATTTTTTAAGTAGTCTGCTAAACAGGGAAGGGCGATGTCATGCATACTACATCAGCTGTGTCCGTAGTGAGAACCCTGGTATTTTTTATGTCACGCCACTTATGCCTTAAAACTCTCATAGCTAAATATTAGCGATGTGCAAAACTATATGTTCCGTACTTCAATCGCGATCTAGCTTTGGAAGCCCAAGCCTACAGTACTTGTATCATTTCCCGTTACCAAAACTTTTATTTTCGTCTCTATAGTCTTCCTAATCGGTATCCTAATGCTCTACAGTCCATCTCATCATCGGCAACGCAGAGTGGAATCGACACCTAAGGTGCAATTTGCCTCGTGACCTCCCCCAACCCAATAGACATTTTGCTTATAATGAGATCTGTGTAATACAGTGACAGGTTAAGTGGTTAAGGCTAATTAGCCTTTTACCCCCTAATAGCCCCGAGCACATTTATTACACTGCACCACACATCCATATAGTCCTCCTCGGACACTAAAGCCACCTAAAGTGGCCTCGTGACCTGTTATAAATACGTAACAGTGGGAGTTCTGGCAATGGCCTGTTTCTCCGATCATGTACTGAGCGTCTGGGGCTCCCGCGTTCTTGGTCAGCCTAAGCTGGGTCTTATCCAGTGATGCGTCTGACGGAGGAGCGTGGGGGACTTCCTAAGACTTCGCTTCCTTTTTCGCATGCCAGGGAGGTGATAACCATGTGGACTTGGGAGGTCTCTGGGCTGTTTGTAAATATGGTATGAATGAAAACATTTATCCCAATTACTTATTGGCCAATAAGGCAGATTGCAATTTTATCACAATAAAGAACGTTAAGTAAAAAAAGAATGTTAAATATGATTCACCTCGTAGATATTCTGTCAACATATCAGTTCAAGACGGTATAAGCTGATGTTCTAAGCACTGCTGTATTGATTTCATGTAAACATTCCAATAAAAAAATATATTAAAAAAACAATAATATTGCGTTTATATTTTTATTCATGTAAAATTAAAGTTTCAGTAAATTTTTCGCATCCATTATGAAACCTATTTTTATTTTATGACGTTTCGTAAAATAAGGTTGTCTGAATGTAAAGCACCTCTTCATTGGATTCAAACAGGTTACGATGTACGAACCCGACAATACCAGAAAAGAAATTGCCATCTGAGTCAAAAGTAGTTTAGCCCCGTAATAGTTGAAGGGTCCATCAAGCTACAGATCACCTCGTGTCTGGAACAGTCAAGCCGCTCAACAACTGTCAAAGCCACTCCACGCTAGACGGTCGTCGATCACCGTTTACAACTCCTCGCCGTGAGAACTGGCGATTGATAGACTGATTAATAATCATTGACTAATATTGGAATAGGCTAGGGTTGAAATTTAAACACAAAGGATTAATAGTTTTTAATTTCAAGCATGATTGAAGCATAAAGGAGACCCTGTAAGTACATTATCTTCCTTCGGTTAATAATTATTAACAATAACGAATGATTGAGATTTTCTATTTGGAAGCTATTCAATAAAATGGCTTAAGCTCTCATGGTGTCATTGGTTTAGTTTCAAGCTAAAGAGGGGAGTCTAGAATTTGTCGTACTTAATATCAAATAACTCATGTGTCTTAATTAATAATAATTAATAGCCAACGAAAAAAATGTACTGGCCGGAACGGGACTCAGGCCTGGGGCAGTAAATAGTAGGCCTATACAACTATAAGTATCGCTTATTTAAAAACTTTATATTGAAATATTTCTAAAATATAAAAACATAAATTTTCGTATGATTGCAAAATTGGCAAACTAATATAGGTATCACTGATATTAGCTCATTCCCCCAGTCACTGCGAGAACATAGCTAAAAAGAATTTATATTGGGAGGGATATAAACTAGTTCAGGATAGCTCAGTAGGTAGAGCCCCCCCCCCCAACTATTAGTTTTGGGAGAGGGAGTTCAAGTCCAGATCCTGACAGTTTTTTCTTTCTTTAGCTATTAATTATTAATAATTATAAATACTTGCGAGATACCCATACAACAAAATAGTTACTATCTTTTACTTCCTCTTACAATAACAATAATATAATGATATTTATAAACTATTTGTTGATGAGGTCATAAGAATGTTCAAGCATAAATAAAAGCGGAATGTAGACTTCAAGTGAGCGAATAAAGCATTTTTAGCTTTTTGTCTGACAACTTTGTGCAGACAGCATTGTAGATATTAATAGATTGAGCCTGGAAAGATTTGAAATGAAATTGGAAATTCATTTGTAAGTAGTAAATACTTGATAATGAGCCAGAAAACATTGAAAGACATTGCAAAACGTAAATGCAACACAAAAAAATAAATAAGACAAATAAAGTGACCGCATGAAAAATAATGATCTGTATGGATACGACTTCAGGGACCAATTCCTTGGTTGATAATTTTCTCTTATCAGAAAGTCAAGTTCTCTTGGCCTACGTCCGCGAACAATTCCTTCATAAGATTACCGAGAAATCTTAAGCTTAAAATCAATATTTACGGTAGTGGTCAAACGTTTCTGGACAGGTCATATATTTCTTAATACTCAGAAACTATCATGAGGGTTTAACAATTTTTTGACAGAATTAAATAAGAACATAATTATTTTAAAAAAATAATAGATGGATCAAATTTATCTCTGCATTATGCAAATTATTTACGGTATGAGTAATTTGGTTTGTCCACTTACCCATATGAAGCTAATATAAAACAATCAGCAGATACGGGTATACAAGGACACGCCTCAAACGCGTCCTCTAGCGGAAAGCACCCTTAAACCCTCGTATCAGAGGCCCAGCCGATTCATTCTGTTGTGGTGACTGGCAGAGTACAGACATAACTGTTGAGTGAGCTCGCTTCTTTGATGCCATACTCAACTTCTTACTATTTTTTAAACAGTTATCTCATTTATAAAAACATAATGTTTTCCATTATAGATCCTGATCCGGCAATCACTAATACCACATCTCCCAGGTAATGGAATAAAAGTATATTTTTCAAGATAAACTTAGAAATAAAAATTAGATCCCCTGATCTAGGACTGGCAGACTTTGTGTCTTATTGACACCTAAGAAATCGATCCCTGAAGTTAGATTCGGGACACTCTTTATATACTGCGGTGCCAACTCATTCAGAAGTTGCCGGATACTCTGGATTCATGGTTCTGTTTTCGAACTTCGGCTAAGTGAACTAAAACTTTGGTATCCTTGTACCGATAGTAAAAATAATAATGTCACTGGATCTGAAAGCTCATAAAAAAAAGACTATGATAAAAATTTTCACTTATTTTTTTCATAATTTTCTTAAATTGAGATTATCTGGTGACCTTTGTATTCCTTCTTAAATTATTTCTCCATTTCGTATTTTTGCAAGTTCTCTATTTTCCCTTGGGTCTCCTATTATAGCTGCTAGACGAATGGTAAACCTTTTATTTTATGGTAGCATTGTTTTTAAGGTAAAGAAATTTACTTCTTTCTTCCTTACTATTGAATTCGAAGCAACTACCCCGACACAATTACTCCGGCCGACCCCGGCACAATTACCCCGAATTTTACCGTGAAAAGGTCGCTAAACATTGCTATTTCCTCTACAACTCACCCCATCCCATCTTCAGCATCTGACCCACCCGGGAAACTTGCCGATGACAACTCCATGAGGTTAATTAGTTATCAATAACGCTTGATAGTGAAAAAAAAAATATCATACCGGGTAAAGAAGTATTGAACCAGTTCAGATTGAAGAGTTCACCAACTTTATTGATAATATAATATTTCAAGGGTTAAAATAAGAAACTTTTCGTCTACACGCATGAAATTTTAAATGTTTATTTATCAAAGCGCTTTCAGAAATAAATTGAAATCGCCACAACTATTAATAATCTGTGATTTTGTTAAAATCCTTACACAGCTTTAATTTAACCTGTGTTCAACGTATTTTGGATAGTAGTTCCATTTAATGAACAATGGTAACATAAAATGACCCCACAAAAAATAATGAGAGGTCATTGAGGCGGATTAGGAAATTAAGAAATGATTATTTTCTCACCAAAGTAAGATAACGAATTAAAGTTCTCGACGTCCTATTTAATAACACGTATTATGTTTAAGGATTTTAGTGGACTATAATTACAAAAAAATTAAATAATTTTGCAACTTTTTGTACAGTCGTAACGGAGCCCTTGTGATTTTGAGATACTTGTACTGATATTTTATTACAATATGAAGTTTATATTCTGTAAACGCGCCATACGTTATATATAAGTACATATGTATTTACATATGGTCTTTTTATGTAAAAGAATGTTTCTGAGAACCACCGTCCGACATTGATGGCAAATATTCCCTTTCAGCCCGGGAGTAGCAATACCTACCTCATTGACGTCCACTTTACTGTTGACCGATTTCTATTCCTCCTTTCAAAAGATTCACATCTATACGCAAGTACTTCTGTCCACCTCTTACAATATTTTTTCCTTGTTCCACTATACCAGTTTCACGAATTTGAGGAATACGAGGAACACGATGTATTGTACGTTCCTTAAATTCCATCGGACGGAGGGGTATTCCAGAGTTTTTTCTCGTTAGCTTGTCTCTCCAGTGGTGTCATTTTTCCTCCGCAAGCATTCACCCGACATTACTTCTGCAGGGCACTTTAGGGGCAGGGGACTTCTTCAGAGGCCTGTGCAAGTCTAGCCTATAAACCTCACAGACTCCCTTAATAAATATTCACCATTGAATAGACCATGTCTGTGTTGCATATAAGGAAACGTTTTCAAAACATTATCTGAGTAAACGAGTCTTCCACTGAATGCTAACTTTTTTATTTATGTTATGACCATGAGTGTCTGTGGCTCTCGCACTCTTGAGCCTCCACTGGCTCGTATCCAGTGACGCGGCTGGTGGAGGAACGTGAGTGACTTCCCAAGACTCCGGTTCCGCATGCGAGAGAGGTGACAGCCATGTGGATTTGGGAGGTCCTTCAGCTGATTGTAAATACTGTATGAATGAAGAATATGGCATGAATGAGAACATTGATTGCAATTACTTATTGCCCAATAAGAGAGATTTTAATTTTATTACAATAAAGATAGTTGAATTGTGAATGGTATATTACGACGTTGTTAGATGTATGATTCAAGTGCAGATATTTCAGGGATACGTGCACTTATGTTCGTCTTGTGGTTTGAAGAGGATACTAAGAAGTCGTGAATTCGATTCCCATCCAGGCAAGCAGACTTTATCTCGTTAAAGCGAAACGAAGTAAAATCAACATCCCTAGCCTTTAAAAAGGCTGCAATCTATGTTATTACCCTATAATAACCTAACTTTCAAGCCATAGTTTGACTATATAAGGCTATTATCTACTATCTCTGCTATTATTAGAACAATGTTTTAGTTTTCATGCACTGGAATAAACACTAATATTTATTTAGTAGAATTTAAAAACTGGGAAAATAAAGGAATCCTTTTTATGCTTCGAAACAAGTACAAATACAAAAGAAGAATGCGAAAACTTCTGAAAAAAAATTAAGTTAAAATCCGTGAGGTTAACTAGACTAATTATACTATATTCTTAATTATACAATATACTTACGTTTTGTAATATATTTACAATTGAATAGCAGTTTAATCCCCTTGAGTGCCATCTATGATATATATATAATTTAAATGACATGAAATTGAACAATATCGATATCAAAATAAACTAATAATTAAAGCATCCAGATACAAAATAGGATACATCTACTTTATCTAACAATTTTTATTTTTAGATTGAGAAAAGTTGTCTTAACTTTAAAAGATCCTTAATATCGTAGTAGAACGCGTTTATCCAAACATATTTAATGACCTCATATTCTCAAAGCAGTGTGATAGAATTTGAACAGCGAAACACTCAACGCATTCTAAATGTTTATTCTATTTTGCATCGTTATGCCACAATTGCTACCCTTTGCAGTCGAATTTTCAAAAGTTTAACTATACTGAACCCGTTCTTTAGATTTAAAAAAAACATAAAGTCAGCCCTTCTTTGACCTTAGTCCGCGTCCTAAATTTCTAACAAAGGCTCACAGAACAGAGTAAGAAAACTGAAAGGGGGGTGTGAGGTTAAAAGCAGGGAGCAAAGGGGAGTTCCTCGATCCAGCACTAAGGGTTTCTTCCCCACTTCTACTAATTGCCGGCTACTCCAATTATCAATGCAAATTTTCCATCCACAGCGAACTCGGGGAAAAAAATAGTACTATGAAGCCTTAACAAAAACATTTAACACATAGTACTCTCCGGCGAAAATTGAGCATTTTAATGTTAATCAGAAGAGCATTAGAGCCCGCTACTTCCCCGAAAATGGCATAGATCTCACTCTAAAGTAATGTTATGTTGCGAAAAAAATGACTCTCATGGGTAACATGGACCCCTAGACGAATATCCATGTCTATCTATGAACAGAATATCGCCGCTACAGCAGGACTTCTTCTATCAGCATAAACGATGATAACTGGAGATAAGTTCATCGGCTGTACCTGGATACATTAGTTTTTCCACATCAGCCATTACAAATTATGTTGTCATTGCCTGCTTTGTCTGCGGTCCACCTCGAGTTGATGTAAGTTTTTGTGTGTGGTGGTTAGGCCTTCGAAATGTTGCTGCGGAATTTAAAGAAGCTGTTCTTTATGATTTAGTTAATATACCCATTGTATAATGCCCTGTTAGATGAGTAACCCAGCTCTACAACCGCATCAAGGCATTAATGAAATTAATTAATCATGGAATTTAAAAAAGAACAAGAAATGCACGCAATTTCAATTTCAAGTGTACGATTCAATAAATACCGTACACATCTACAATAATTTCTACTGAATTTCTTCTAATCTATTAATCTTCTTACATTGTGCTAATCACACACTTCATGTTTTTATACTTACTCATATAAACTTACTTTCTTAATTCAAATATTTGATTCCTAATAGAATTATTTCGGCTTGACATGTGTTTTTGATATCAAGTGAAAAAACTTTAAAACAAGTTTAACACTCTCAAGTACGCTGTTAGAAGTCCGTTACAGCAGTGGAGTGGAATCTGCAGTGACGTCACAAAGATAAGTGCTACTTATTATTACTTATTATTACTTATTGGTGATTCAGGGACTTTTCCCCCAACTGGGTGTGCATTGCACGAACCCACAAAGACAATGCCCGCCCGTAAAGGTTCCCGCAGGTCATCTGCCACACAAATGGACATTACTTATGCCATTTCCGACTCCCCAGTCAGCCCCGAGTCCGATACGGACAATACTGAGGGATTCAAGAAGCCCAAACGACACTGTCGACCCCGAACAGAGCCACTAACCGTCACTCAGGTTCAGAATTCTTTCGAACCCTTAAACACGGCCCAACCACAAACGGCTCCATCCGAGCCTGTGACTACTAAACCAAGACCAATACCTCCCCTAGTCATGGGTAAATTAAACAGCTACGACTTTACTAGGCTCTTAAAAGAATACATCGTCACGGGGTACCATATAGTCCAAGGACAGCAGGATACCAAAGTATTTTGCGCCACGGAACAAGCCCTAACAACCACAACCGCCGCTCTTAAAGCAGCTCAAATCCCATTTCACACATATGCCCCGAGAGGAACGAAACCTAACAAGAAATTCCTTCTCCACGGTTTTGATTTAACACATCCCATCGACGAAATTGAAGAGCGCATAAAAACAGTAGGAGGAATAATATCGGTCTACAGACTACGCAAAAGTGACCACAATGGCGCCAAAACTGATATTGAGCCAGTCCTTGTAATAGGTGACTCAACACTTACCGCGGAAAAACTCAAACAAATCCGCCATGTTCACAACGTGCTTTTCCGGGTCAGCACCTATAATGAAAAGCGCGGCATCCCCATGTGCCAGAAATGCCAAGAGTATGGCCATACCCGGCGATACTGCTTCAAATCGCCGAAGTGTGTGAGATGTAGTCAGCCTCACGACACTAAGGATTGCCCACGAGACCAGGCGGTACCCCTACGTTGTGCTAACTGCGGGGAAGGACACGTTGCATCTTATCAGCAATGTCCATATAGGGTGCAATTACTGCAGGCAATAGAGACTAGACGCCAGGCCCAGCATCAGACTATTGCGTCATCTAGGGAAACTAGATACGCTCCGGCTCCCCCACCCCCACGACAAACGGCATCTTACGCGCATGCGACCAGTGGACGGCACCAATACACGGAAGAATCTCCCGCGCCCGCGACTACATCTAACTCAACTATGGACACCATGCTCAATATTTTGGGCACCTTGATAACACAGTTGACCGGCCTCATTGAAAGAGTTCTTACTAAACTCGATGGACCAGCATCAAAATGATTGTTGGTCATCGTATTCTCAATTATAACGTTTGCGGCCTTAGGCCCAAACAAGGCGATGTTGAGGCAATATTGCGTTGCCATACCCCGGATGTAGTAATATTAACGGACACCAGGCTAAAGAAGGACTGTTACTGTCGTTTCCCAGGCTACTCGACCTACCGGCAGGACACTGAAACATCAACAGGGGGCGTGGCCATTTTAGTCAGGCAGGGAGTACCTTGCAAACGACTGAACCCAGTGGTGCCATCTGACGGCAATCACTATGTAGTCACTCTCCAGCTGCGATTGAAGACCAACATCATTGTGACTGGCATCTATAGGCGACCCAGGACAAACCTAACGACAGCCCGGCTCATCATCACCCAGAGTAGCAAAATTAAAAGGCACGTAATAATTGGTGACCTCAATGCCAATCACAGCTGGTGGAGTGGTACAACACCTAATGCTCTCGGCAGGCACATCGTTAAAACGCCGTTTACGGTGATCCACCCAGGTGTACCGACATTTAGGCAACACGGCAACCCAGACAGGACCTCCACACCAGACCTACTTCTGACACAACAACCTCATCGGGTCACTGGCTGCTCGGCGCTCGACTTTGCATCGTCTGACCATAGACCAGTTATCTATGAGCTAGAAGGTGATATTCCGGAGCCACCTGCTACCAGATATGACTTCCGGGAGGCCAACTGGGCCCAATACAAGCATCTCATTAGTGCAGAGTTGCCCCCAGTTGCGCCTCTCCGCCATACTTGGGATGTTGACAGCGCCATCTATCAGTTGCAGGATACCATTCTCCGAGCTGCTGATGTCTCCATACCGAAGTTCGCCCCGGTACCGCCTTCCCTGAGGAAGCCACCGGAACATATGCAACTGATACGGCAACGAAACAATATCAAAAACAGATGGTTCCGGACGAAGAACAAAGACCTGAGGCCTGCGCTCAACGCCCTAACCACACAAATTACGTCTCTCATGATACAATGGAAGACCACTATGTGGGGTGACCGACTACGTAGTTTACACAGCGACTACAAGGCGTTCTGGCGGCTGGTGAAGACATCAGTCACGAAGAAAAATACGGTAAGACTTACAACTAACGGACAATTCATATCAGTACCGGAGCAGGCCGACATACTCGCCGACCACTTGAGAGGGGATAGAGTTAGCGAGCCAATCACAGCGCCCGATCATCAGCGGACCCCCACCCCAACCTCTATATATACCTCATACCACCAGGTTTCGGCGATCATTCGTCGCACGAGAGGCAACAGGGCACCAGGAGATGACAACATCCAGAACGTCCTTCTGAAAATGCTGCCACGGAAGGGGATTTCTCACATAGTGAACATCCTGAACTCTTCACTACGACTACACTATTTTCCCCAGACGTGGAAGCATGCTGTTGTCGTCCCGCTGTTGAAACCAGCCAAGTCTGGATATGAGCCAGCTCACTACAGGCCCATCAGTCTGCTGACCCAGCTGTCGAAAATCTACGAACGGATTCTCTACATTCAACTGACCGGGCACTGTGAAGCTCACGACATCGTACCACCTCAGCAGACTGGCTTCACCAAGGGACTCAGCGCGGACTGCAACCTTGTGAAACTGCAGCGGCACGTTGCTACGAACATGCGCCACAACAAAGTCACCGCGCTGATCTCCCTTGACTGCACGAAGGCATTTGACTCAGTCGATCATTGCACTCTTCTGCAACGCCTGAACGACCACGATTTTCCAGAGCAACTCCAGAATATCATGTCCTCCTACCTAGCAGGCAGAACATTTTCTGTACGAGTCGGAGCCTCACTAACCACCAGAAGAGATTTCGTGGTCGGAGTTCCTCAAGGGTCGGTGCTGGGACCCCTACTCTTCAACATATACACCGCGCACATAGTAGGAGCTTCGTACTCAAATTGTGAGGTAGCGGCATATGCGGACGACATAGGGGTCTACAGTACCAGCCTCAACCCGACGAGAGCTCTAAAGGCTGCAGAGGGCGCTAGTCAACTGATTGCTGATAGGTTGAGAGCTGTCCACATCCAGGTGAACCCAGCCAAGACTCAGGGAATCCTCTTCTCTTTCCAGCATGGGAAAAAGAAGCGGCCACCCAGCTTTACTTTAGACGGGACTGAATGCAAGCTAGCCAACAGCATCTGCTACCTAGGCATCAACCTCGGCAGACACATGACGTTCGACACACATTTAAGAAAGAAGTTAAAACGAGTCCGCAAAACGTACTACTCACTACAGCATCTCATCACCAGCCAGGCCATATCGCTACGACTAAAACTCCTCATATATAAGAGCGTCCTGAGGCCAGCTCTACTGTTCGGGACACCTCTCTTTCGATACTTACATACCAGCACCATCACTAGTCTCCAGAGCTTTCAGAATAATATCCTGAGAACGGCACTATGGCACACTCCTTTTCGGGACATGAGGGCCCCCGACATGCACGAGAAGTTTGAGCTCCCCACCATCACCGAGGCTATCAGACGATGACACATAAAATTCTTCGACTCGATGAAGCACAACCTCAACCCGCTCTTCCGAGAGATGACACCACCACCGCTACCGGCACGATGGCAACTCGCAAGATCGGGTAGAGCAGAGAAGATGATAGACATCACGACACTGACCGACTGACACCAAGCCTCTAAGGGGCACCTTCACTTGATCTCCAACTAACAACGACCACACAACATACCTAGAGAGACTCTAGGCCCAGCCACCAGTAGACTCTCACTACTGCACCGACTCAACCAACCTCCACCGAGGATTCCCACATCCCTAACTCCTCTCACACCACCTTCAAGCAGGTGCTCCTGATACAAGGTTCCTTTTATCCCAAATATGCTATATTTTTCCTACATACTAAACTTCGACCAAGAGAGCTTCGAAAAAAAAAATAAATAAATAAAAACAAGATTTCGATGTCAATCATTCACATTCACGGTGGGGTCAGGTGAAATCGTAGGGAACACACTTTCATTTCAGTTGCTCACTCGTTAAAAACTGATGACCGCTCTACACTAACTTTAATCAGGTTTACGCTGATTTTGGATTAAGAGAATAATTTTAGGTAAAGATAAAAAAGACGATGGTTGAGAACTTGTCAAGCAGGAGGAGGCTTTACCACTTGTTACCACCAGATGATTTAAAGTTTCATAAGTGTAACATCTACCTTACGCAGTTTGTTGTGCACTTATTAAAAATATATAATATATATTGAAACCTACCTCATTTTCTACCATTTTATTTTCTAATTTATTAGATCAATTGACCTTAACTAATTTGGTAGGTCCGTCATGAGATCTTTAATTCAACTTGTTTTTATGTCTTCGACATAGAAAATTATCCCGATTGAATCGCCCGATCTCAAGGCTAATGTTATAGTTATTAATAAATTGAGAAACTGGGAATTGTGAAATATATACAAGTAAAATGGTTATAACAAATAATTATAATTATAAATAGTGCTGACATTAATTATATAAAAAAATATTCAATTCCTTTTGAACAAGGATAGTTACTACTAATTAGTTATATAAAAAAAATGAAAATTGAGCTCAATCTCTTTTTAATGGATCCATAATAATAAAAAAACAATATCTATATCACCCAATCGATGATCTCCGTTTAATCCAATCAACGTTACTGTTGATCTCTTCTTCTTCTTCTTCTTCTTCTTCTTCTCCTCTTCTTTAGTTTAAATTTAAAAATGGTTTTGATGGTGAAGTAAGTAGTCCGCGTTGTGTTGGATTTACCTGAAACCACTGTTAGGAGTGCAATTACACGTTGCCATGAGACAGGTTTGTACAATCACAAACCCTGGTCAGATCGGCCGCGAGTGACAGGGCCAAGAGATGACCGGTTTATTACACACACGCTTCGGTGTCGGTTATCAACTCCTAAGACTGCTCAACTTCTTCGTACAACTCGGGGAGTAGAAATAAGTGCAGAACGAGACTTTCCGAACTGAATTTAAACGCCCAGAGACCAGCATCAGCGCACGTTGTTTAACAGAGAACATCGTAGGCCAGAAAACGTTTAACATATAATTAAAAAAAATCGAAAGCCGAAAAAATTTTATTAGGAAGGAAATATTTGAATTTTTGTGAATTTGAGGAAAAAGGAATGTGGAGAAGTATCATTGATTGAGTAACTAGTAGAGTTTGCTGGTTTGAATGAAATATATTCTTTGTTTTAATATCTAACAATATATTTAAAACTACTAACTAGTATTTAAATTTTTACATTTTAATCGTTGTGTATTATTGAGTTTTTTAAATATATGTGTTTTTATAATGTTGTATGCTTATACAGAGAGATTAAGAATTGTGATTATTCTAAAGTTTTTGTTTAAAGAAAGTCGACATTTCATAATTAAAATAATATTTTTGATCACGAGCACAGTTTTATGTTTTTTTGATGATTTTTGTGGTCGTAGCACATGAAAGTAAAGCATGGATACCATAAAATGATTTACGAGGGTACATTGTTCTTAACGAGTATTTAAATCTAGCAGTTTTTGGTGTGATGAAACAATTTAAAGCCTGCAGACCCCCTTTCCGTCCGTGCAACGATATACCCTCTATCAAATTTCAAATCACGTTATCAATTGAATTCAAATGAACAAATTTGCTCGTCACGAGGCTTGTTCTCTCATTACAGTTTGTAAACATTTTTCATACATTTCAGAAAAATTTAAGAAGTAACGATTAAAATATTTTTCTAAAAATTTGACTCCACCTACATCCTTACTATGGAAAAAAATCTTCCAATACAAATATCCGAGGCTTAAATTGACAGTTCACAGAATTCATAATATCTTAATTTTCCGCTGTCATAAGTATACATAAATGTACTGGACATTTTTATCAGAAATCACTTAATTTTATTTAGCATCCTTTGATGTTGATAACTAAAAGGTAGCTAAAAAATCTACCAAAAACAAAAATACTAAACAACCGCACTATATATTTTTTTATCACGGATAGTTCGTTTGTAGTTTTATAAATGGAAAGTTGCCATAGATTTATGCGTGAGAACTCTGCGAATATGCGAACAAGGGTACAAGGAGCCGAAACAGATTAGATGCAATAAACAGTGCAATTAAAGTGGCGTTATCGTGCGATCCTGGTCTGTTGTACACAGTAATTAATTCTGTGGAGGGCTGAGTTATAAACGTGGCAGCTCAGCAGCCCGCTCCATCGATCTGACCGAAACGTCTGGGCGCTATGTCCGATTTGACTTCTAGTAACGGCAGTTCAAAATTGAATTTATCACCCGTGTTATATATAACATTTAACACTGTAATGTACTAAGCATATAACTAAAGAAATATTTTATTTTTCGAGCATAATAGATAGAATAGATAAGAAACTTCATTTACGTTTTAATTTGCAATACATTTTGAATTACGAATTGTGATTACATGATAAGGTAATCCTTTGCGTTGTATGTGGCTGTAACATAGAAATATTTATAAAAAAATTCTAATCGTAGGAAAAATAAATAAATTAGCGTTATTTAATAATATTGACTTACAAATTAAATAAATAAAGTATAAATATTTAAAAATTAAAATTAAAAAGAATCTATAAGGTCGTCATAATAAAGATTTTTATTTAGACATGATCAGAATTTTTTTCGGGTGCACAAAGCAGAAAAATTAATATAACTCAATAAAGTATGACACAACAAAAATTGCTAATTTGGAATATTTCTACTTTGGCAATAAGTAAAGGGCATTTTAATACCACGTTACAGCTGTTCCACATTTCGGAAATTTGTTAACGATCATTATTTCTTTGAATTTTTATACCCATCGTATCGTACCCAGCGCCTGACAACAAACAAAATATATTTGTCTAACTAGTTTTATGAATCAACATATTTTATGAGCATTTTCAATATCCATTTCGGAAGGTTTCCTGACAATTACAAAAACCAAGTCAAATATTATTAATGCAACTCACTGTTTAGTAAAACCCTTTGTTACTTCTGAGAAAACCATTATATTTACGGTTTTAATGGCTTTTGTCTAATAACAGTCCACCAAATGGTAATCGGGATGACGAGTTCTTTAATTTGATGGCCTATTTGAAATGATAGGAAAAGATTTATTTTTTATTACAATTAATTTATTAATTATTGGCTCTTTATTATTTTTGATAAGGTATTATTTTTAACATCTAGGGCATCTAGCAAAATACCATCCCTATATATGAAACAGGGGCTGAAAAAAATTGCAGATACTTTTTATGACAGTTTTAAACGACTTTACATATTCCATAGTCCTATTAATTAGGTCAAAATCATTAATTTTATACTCCAATTGTTATAACAACATTTATAACAAATTATTTGTTTTTGATTACTAATTAATTTATTAATGACATTATTAATGATATTAAATATTTTTTGGGGGGCTGGTTTTATTTGTATCGTCACAGGGGTATTATATTGAAGTAATATGAAAAATATCATGTCACCAAAATATCACTGTTTGAGTTAAAGCTGCAAACCGATGTTAATGGGTTTTTTATGACTTCTTGTAATTAATTATATTTTGAAGAACAAACTACATATTGCTAATCGAGTCTTTGATATATTCAGTTTGATAGCCAACTCAATATTATAGACACATATTATAGTTTTATGGAGGTGACTATATTTTTCATTTCTTCCCGGTGTCAAATAAGACTATGTTCAATTTCCTATCTTTAGCTTGAACAAAGGACTCAAGTCAGGCAGGCAAACAGGCAGGAAAGAAAATGTAAGGGTTTTTGGTTTTGAAACGGCCTTAGACGGATAGTGAGTTAGAATTAACTTGTAGTGGACCTTAAGTAAAAGTTCTTGAATTAAATAGGAGTTCACAAAGTAATAAAACCAAAAATTAAAAAAAAAAAATTAAATTTCACTTGTATTGAAGTTTTTTTTTCAGATTAAATAAAATTGCTAAGAAATCTTTTACTTTCCTCGTAAAATGCAGATTTAAGAATGGAACTTGGGGAGGTCGGAGCTTATCTTTTTGTGCCTCATTCTATTTTAATATTTTAACTCCTCGGGGGGGCTACTTTTCTTGATCCTAATACAAAGGGTAGAGATAAGAAACGCTTTTCTGAGCCCGAGTTTTTCTCTTGGGTGGGTAAAGGACCGGCCTAATTCTGTACATCCGTGCACCTTGACATTTGGCTTTTTTAACTTATATGTAGTATATTAAATTAATATATTTTATTTAAATTGTCATGAAAAGTTATTGTATAGAAAATATTATATTCACAGGTCTGTTGTTTTATTTTTTGGATTGTTACCGTTCAGTATTTATTATTTAATATACTTGGTCAGCCTCCGCTGACTCGTATCCGGTGACGCGGCTGACGGAGGAGCGTGGGGTACTTCCCAAGACTCCGCTCCGTTCCCCCATCGATGGCAGGACGCTGTCGTGGCTGGAACGCTTTAGTTTTAGGTTCTAGGTATAGTTTTTAGTTTGTAAGTTTTTTCTCCCATTTTTAAACCGAAGGTGAGCCCCATCACCTAGATTTGTATTCATGTTATTTTACTATTAACCACAACCTGTATTGTTGAGTAACACGAACTCCTCCAAATGCATCTGCGCATAGCAGAATGAGGAGAAATTTTCAAAGCTTCTTGTAATATTTTTCATTGTATAACTTCTAGGGGTTTAGAAAAAAAAAAAAAAAAAAAAAAAATCTCTCGCATCCAGGGAGGTGACAACCATGTGGATTTGGGAGGTCTCTGGGCTGTTTGAAATTACTGTATAAATAAGCGAGTGAATGGAAAGTTGTAAATATGGTATGAATGAGATCATTTATCACAATTACTTATTGCCTAATAAGGCAGATTGTCATTTTATCATAATAAAGTTGTATTTTTATAAAATCTGTAATTTGACATTTCCTCAAAAAAAAGACAAAACAATATAATTAATCTTGTCAAGCCTGCTTACAAGTGAGGCTAACTTATTATTAAGATAATTTCAAAACTAGTAACATCTATTTTCAGGAGTGTTCCATTTTTCCACCATTTCATTTTCGAGAAAAGCAATTTTGTTTTAAAATATGATTTTATCTGTCTGGATAATCCATTGATGTAGGTAATGTTTTCCTGTCAACAATGACTCAATCACGTTTCTCTGTAAACGAATGAGGCAACACTTGTAGCCTTTATTTCAAATATTGTTCTATCGCCACATAAATCTTTAATTCCTCACTTTGAGTTTACTCAACTCAAAATTTCACTTATATACCTCTATAAACTCTAGTCACATCACAACATTCAGTCATCTGCTGTACTGAGTTGCCGCCGCGCAAGTCAACCGTGGGTGAGGATATACGATGACTCAAGACATGTTCTTTACATTATGTATATTTTTTGAAGATATTTCTGGTATTTAAAACTTGTCAAAATGTAAAGAAAATTTTTTTTTGTTTAAATGGATGGAAGGAGACTCCTAACCTTGGTGAATAATTTTCATAGGTTAAATGATGACTAGAAAACAAATTAAAATTATTTTACGTGAGTAATAATTTATTAGTATTTCATCATAAAATCAATGAAATAAACAACGGCAATTTCTTGGTGAATGCAGCAACTGGGGCTCTCATTCCTTTCCCACTGTAGCGACCACTAGCTACATAAGATAAATCACCCTATACTCTATCGTATATATATTGTAAACAAACTTAAATAACATGAAGAAAATATAAATCATAGTAAATGTGCCAAGCAATACAAAATGCGGGGTGCCAATTAGTTATATGAGCTGGGGCACCAGCTGTAGTCAGGTATGAGCCCCCAGACCCTCGGCAAAACCCTGCCAGCCTCTGCCAAAGCACAAAGAAAACCCACATCATTGGCCACAACAATCTTAATGATGATTGGCTAAGGGCAAGGCTAGCTGGGTACTTAAGCCGGTAGTCTGGCCCCTGTATATCATTCTCCTGGCAACTACCGACTCGTGGCTACCCCGCTTGAACTCTGAAAACCTGACTGCTCCTTTATGAAAAACCTCTGCATCTCTTCTCTCCTAACCTCACTATGTTTTAGTCCGTCGTCGTCAGACCCCACACCTTCCTAGTGGGAATCTCTGCCTTCGTCTCGCTAAAACTAGCACCTCCTTGGGAGAGACCTCTCCCTCGCGGACCACGGTTGCCGTGGCCCCACGAATTTTCCTAGCAGCCCTCCTGCAGCAATCCAGAGAGAGGCACTCCGGTTCACACTCGCCTTTAGGATCCGGACGGTTTTCGCCTACCCTCAGATACCGGGTGTGAATTCGTGGTCATTCCAAGACCACATAAACTACCTATAAACCTACCCTATACCTCTTCTCCTGAACGTAGTGCACTGTCGGGGCACATACCTATAAAAAAACGGAGTCAGATAGCAAAGCCGTCATGAAACGATTGTCCAGGTTATAAACTCAAACAACCCTCACTTGTCACCAGGGCTAGGGTAACCAGCACCCCCCTAGTGACGACTCGACACCCACCTTATCTGAATTTATACTACATGGCATTTGTATGCGGAGATAGAAACTTAGCAACCGTTTCCATGTTATCAGCTACTTTTGACATTGGTCGGACAAGTTAATTCCTGGAAATTCATTGTACAACTAGGGGTAGTCACTAGGTCATATATTATACGCTCGTCACTACCGTGTACATAATATTTCTCGTTAATAATGTTACAACGTTTACCACATTTATGTTGGGTTTTTTTCGTTATTCGGATTAAGAAGTACTGTCTAAAAGAATTCTTTATGTCTCAAACACTTATGTGAAGTTGTTGACTTTCTCATTAATCAATAAATCTATGATAAGCTGTTACTGGTCCCTTTGTATGTCTCCAAGGAGTATCAGGAACATTAACGGTATAAATGGTATAGAGGATAACTTGAACAAGTCCTAATATAATCGAATATTAATTGTAATATTCTGAGCCACATTGAAGGAGTAGAAAAATGGTAATAAAGAAATTTTACGCTTGTAGAGGAATCAATACCCGGATGAAAGCCTCAACTTCATTCAGAAAAGAACTTCATGCTTTCAAGTGCTGAGCATATATAATCAACGACGTGGAGGCCTTGTTGGGCAAAGGAGTTTCTGAATAAAAGCCAAATTGATACCTTAGCCAGAAGGCAAATTGACGAATTCACCTTTGAAGATTTATTCCAATATTTGAAAGGATTAGAAAGAAGGTACGGGTGATAAGGTGGCATACCAGATCGTTAGGTGGCATACCAATTTTCGTTCATAAGGAGAATAATAATTAAATATAAATTAGGGATCCATATAACGACGAAATGGATATATATTAAGGTGAAGGTAATAGTGGGTATTGGGCATACAGAAACAGTTATACCAGGAATGGGCATGTGATCGGTGGTGCCAGGCTAAGATCGAACGTCATGAGGTCATGAAAACATGTAGTGGGTGGGTTTAACGCTCCTACTCCATGGTGAAAGGAAAAATTTAGGATGTCAAGATAACGATTGGGATCATTAGGCCAACAGTAGGAGTATGAGGTGAGTACTTATGAGTGTGAGTTCCTTCAACACAAATGTTAGTGATTTCATCACATAGTATCGGCATACAAGGATTATCTCTAACGGGGTTGGAAAAGTGTCAAATTGTGAGATAAAAATGGAGTATAGGTAGGAAATATCATTGGAAAGGGGACGTGATAACAAAATGTGCAGACAGATCGAAGAAACTTCAGTTCACGCAAGGGACACTGTAATAGGAAAGAAGATGATAGTTGAGAACAGGAGAATTAGCACCTGCCATATCATAAGGGCTTATTTATTCCCCTGAAACTGAAGGGTTTTGTAAGCAATCAGTCGTGTTTCAGTAACAAGTGAAACATCAAGGTTTTTGTCAGTAATCTAGTCATTTCGTTTGTGTGATTTAGAATAGCATATTCATATGAGTATAGTAAAAGTAATGAGGTTAGCAAGAAAATAATTTCGGTTTTTGAGAAATAAAGCTCAATTTGTTCTATACAAAAATTAACTTTAATCAGTCAAATATCTTCCATTCTGTTCGATGACCCTTTGCCATCTTTCTGGTAACCTCATGATCCCGCGCTTAACTTCTGGTCGTTATCAGCAAAAAAAACTCAACCAAGTGCATTTTGAGGTCATCGTTATTACTGAAATTTTTACCATTTAAGAAGTTTTGTAAACTTCGAAATAAATGATAACCCGATGGTGCGACCTCAGACTGCATGGGGAATGCAACATTACTTCCCAACCAAGCTCCAATATTCGTACGTGTTGCTAAAGATGTGTGAGGCCTCGCATAAAGAGGTGTGGCGGAACCCAAATATCGAGCTTCTTAACAAGTCCAAGACGTCTTATATGATTTTCAATCGTTGTGTGTGAAACATTTAACTGTTTTTCAATCTCTTGCACAGTTATATGATGATTCGACTCAATTATGGCTTTCATTTTGTCATCATCAACTTCAGAAGGTCGACCGGAACGTTGGTCATCTTTCAGTGAAAAATCTTTTACACCAATTCTGACGCGTGCGTTCAGTGAAACAATCAACACCATAAACTTCAGATATCACTTTCTGAGCCTCAGCCGCTTTCTTGCATCTATGAAAATAAAAAAGGAAAATGTGTCGAAAATGCTTATTTTTGAGCTCTATTACCAAAAACTGACAGTTGTAAACAAACTTACACGAAATTTCTTTCTATAGCAACCTAAAGGTGTCGACTACAAAATCTCAAAAGAATAAAATTCCAACATTGACAAAAGAATAACGATACAAACATAACGCTATCTACTCGTGCAAACCGAAATCACTTTCTTGCCAACCCAATAAGGAGGGTTGTGAAGTTAATGACGAATGAAGTAAGAAGCTTAGAGTACATCTTGCTTTAGCTCTGTCAGTGGACGAAGTGATGATGTACGGGTGTGTAGCTCTTCTGTTTATTTTTTCCCCCAAAGCTCTCAAATTAAAAAAATTAAGGAATAAGGAAAAAATAAAATATAAATTAGAGGGATAAGTAGAACCTTTTTTTTTGGTGACCTAAGGGACTTATTTGAAAATAAGGAATGCGGGAGACCTCGGGTGAGGTGCAGGTGATTCAGGGACAGTGGTGAGAGTCCACCATCAGAGATGGAGTGGTCTTCGCCTGTTTTAAGTGGTGCCCGTCAGGGGTACTGCCAACTTGCCTCTCCGCGCCTCCTGACCTGCGCGTCTCCCATCTAACGGGTAGTAGTTCCACTACTACAGGAAGTCACAAAACTGAACTCTTAGAACTTCCATAACAACTTTTATAGATAGGTGGATCTTTCATTCACACTACCAAGGGAGATAGACACATTTTGTTCATAGATTGTTCTTGTGCTGACACGTTAGATTAAATGTTTAAGAATTTTTAGATATTTAAAGAATCAGTTTATTCAGAATTTCATTTCAAGACTTTTTCCCTTTAAACCTTGTGATTCTATTTAATAAACTTGAATATTTCCACACTAATTGAACGACCTCCATTGGAGGTCCGATGGTGTCATATTGACACCATATTGATAATGGTGTCATACAGTACATCTTCTATATTGAAAAAAAATATTGAAACTAAAAGTCTGACTGTCAAAAAAACATGCAAATCAACACGGATACCACGAATATACTTAAAAGTTCACGAAGGGAAAATTCCAATTGAATAGCACTCCATTGAAATACTGAAATGATGAATAAAGAATGAGTTCTTTTATGGACCTATATCATAGTCCATCCAACATACATTAGTGATTCACCTAGTATTATACCCTAAGGATCTTCCTCCATCCGGTCTCTACAACATAGACCTGTAAGCTGCTAGAGCTACCTTAAACAATGCTCTTCCTTAAGTTAATATAGATGTTCTCTTCGTACTTACTATTGCTTGGTTTGAGGTATGGGATTGAATTTTTTATTTCTTTATATTAATATATTATAATGGCATCAAAAAAAGGGGCATCAAAGTGACACTTCTTCATAATGATAATAAACAAAACGTAATATACAGTTTAAAAACAAAGAAATAAACATACACTTTCTTTTGAGTATTTGCCGGTGTGGGTTGAACCTTGTTATGAATTGTTGAATATTGAATTGATTACACATAAGCTTTGTTGTGTGTACGTTCTCTATGAAATATTATAAATGTTTATTTTGAATATGTTATTATTCCTGAAGGGAGCACATGGTTGTTGAGTAATGACAAATTTAGTAAAGAAATTTATTTGCATTAAAATCAATTCTGGAACTGGTGGAGATCAGTTCATTTATATTCAAGTGGGGTGCCTTTTTATTGCGGTCGTTGGCTTTAAGCACCCACTTATGCCAAGCCAACCTTTTTTTTTTTTTGAAATTTCAGTTAAGATATCAGATTGCTTCAAAAATTTTTGTTACTGTTATTTTATTAATAGAATAATCTTTTCCAAATTAACTGAAATATTGTTTAACATGTATTAACATGTGTATTAACTCCATGTTTAAACCATTTGTTGGTTCGTCACGCGAGGGGGCCTTGTTACCCTGGCCCTGTTGAGATTTTAATAGGCTATAACCTGGATGATTGCTTGATGACGGGTCTTGCTACTGTACTATCTGACTCCATATCTGATAGGTATGTGTCCCGACCGTGCACTATGTTCAGGATAAGAGGTATAGGTTATTTATTATTATTAACATTTGTTTCAATTAATTTACAACATATTATAACCAATTTACAATATATACAATAGAGTATAGGGTGATTTATCTTATGTAGTTAGCGGTCGCTACACCAGTCTATAGCCTGAAATAAGGTATATATTTTTCTGACGTTATGTTTTTTCCCCTTGGTATGGTGAAGCAGGAAAACCAACTAAAATGTTTGAGCTGTCGTTATAACTGGGTCGAGGTTATTAGATCGGACAGGGCTTGTGGCTTTCAAGAAGGGAACTAACAAACTCACCATCAATCATTATAGGTTGCTTAGGCGAACTAACTACCAGCAGTAACTAATCTAATGGTGGATTGTAAACTACATAGATTTACAAGGGTTGTATACCGATTCAGGCGGAAGTGAAGCCTAATCAATTCATCTGATGGGTGTAGGCAGCCAACCCGAAGCTGATAAAAGGGATAGTGGATGGGGCTGGTACAGTCATTGTCAAGTACAATGTCAAGTACGATTACAGACAAGAAGGGAGTAATTGTAGGTTTTTCTAGGCAATAAATAATTAATTATTCACAAATAAAAAAAAAAAGAATTCTTTGTCTCTTGGATAGATTTATTTATTTAGAGACAGCGTAAAATAACCATGGTTTAATCGCTGGTGGTTGGTTTAGATTAAGTAAATTAACTTATATTAACTTTTTAAGTTTATTGGACACATTGGAGCAGGATTGCTTGGAGATGGGCACCGATAAGACTGTAACAGGAATAAACACCTATGACCTATGCTCGGATTCGTTATTAATAGAAGTTATATATTATAATAAGTTATATATAGAAGCAAACTGAAGATCCTTAAGGAACTACAGCATTAAGATTGACAGAAGCAATACAAAATGAATAAGAGATACACTAGCTGGGGTCAGCTTCCAATCTATCGGGTATCATACTATTATAGCCTTGGTATGAGGGATCTACAAACACAACCTCACCAAACAAGAAAGATCCGGACACCCAAGGAGCCCTGAAACCCGACAGGTGAAGAACACACCCACTGTGGACCCCTACTCCGGCCAATAAGGAAGCATTCGACAACAGGAGTGGGAGAAGACGGAACTCCTGAAAAATTACACCCATCTGATTCGCCAGAGGAAAAGTATTGAGGATCAGTTTGTATAAATAATGGGTGACTTTCACTCAGTCCCCAGAGCTCCAATAGGGAAACCTCTTAAAGGCATAAGGTAACCATTGAGTTACCAAGATATCCAAGCTTAGACTCTTTGTACGGCCAAACATATTTTCACCAGCAGAAACCATCTTGCCATACTGGGTCTTCATTGACTGTGCCATTGATTGGGAAATCCTCTGGAAGTTGAAATGTGTACAAGCATTAGAAAAATCGATCTACAAGGAGAGCCAGCCAATCGTCCAGAAAACTCCCCAGCCGGTTCACAACAAATTTTATGGTTAGATCATTTATGAGTTATGGTTGTGACCTCATTCATTTATTAACTATTCACTACAGTTGCATTATATCGAATCAATTAGTCAATGGATAATTACCACAACTAATTATACTATATGATTGCTATATGTATATTTTTCATGTTGCACAGGCACTACTCAATATATTGAAGTTGTGATTAGATATATCACATGTCCAATGTGAAGGAAATTGCGTGAAATAAATGACAGTTGTGCCATGAGAACTGAAGATGTCGAGGTAAATGGAGAAAAAAAACTAAATGAATAAATTTGATTTCGAGATAAATATTCAAAGATGGTTTAAAGAGAGAGCGGCGAAGAATAGAATTAGTCCTCTTACAGCAAGAGTTTAACCAAGTTTTAACTGCGGCCACTTTTACTGCCACCCCTCGTGTCTCCTAATTTTGTACTTTCTATACTTCTGCTATGCGTTTCTTTTCTCTCTAATCCCCTCCCCCAAGGGACTTACAATGGAAACTAATCCCAAGCAAAACAGTTCGTTTATTTACATAAATAACTTTTTTTTTTCTAAGCTCTCTAGTTAGAATTTTCGGATGAGGGATAAATATAAAATATTTAGGGTGATCGGATCCTTGTACTAGGAGGACCTGCTTGAAGGTGGTGTGAGAGGAGTAAGGAGTGTGGGAATCCTCGGTGGAGGTTTTACATAGATAACTTACGTCTAGGGTCCAACAAACTGCTTCAATTCCAAATGGATACTTCGGGTATGGAAAAATTTGTTAATCATCATTATTAACACTGCCTTATTGTGATAAAATTACAATCTGCCTTATTGGGCAATAAGTTATTATCTTATGAGAAAGAAAAATACACAAAATAAAAATTTTTAGACGGTCAACAAATCTTGCCTGGATTTTGTTAATAATGAAATTATCAAATAAAAATCTACTTTACAATTACAATTGAATAATTATTTTCGAAATTAGATCTCAATACTTTTATTTACATCCAAACACAAATGAACTATTACCTAGTAAACTTAATGCTTGCAATTCGTAGTTCCAATCAATAATTGCACGAAGTTCAAAATATATTTTAAATTCAATCAAGTAAGAGTCTATAAAGATCCGAATTTGAAATTTTCACTATATGCAAAATGTATCCGTTTTATACGAATTCAAGTGCAAGGGTACTTGAGATAGATCGTCCCCTTAGTCTGGGGGGTTAGCAAACTAACTTCTAACTGCGAATACCCGGGTTCAAACCCCGGATTACCCTAGGATTTTTGTTCAGTGGGATGAGTGGGGTTAGGGTTAACGTGGTCACATGAGGAAAAATGAGTTGTTGCTTAAAAAAGTGGATCTGATTAAAAACAAAAAAACATCTAGTGCTTTACACTGCATCTGGTTGCCCTACATTTGGCTGCGCTTAATGAGGTGTTATGATTTGAAAAGCACATAAAATGTTTTTATGAAATTTTTATTTTTTCCACATCTTCAACTTTTAATATTTATTTCAAGCAAGAATAGAAAGTACTTCCGAAATATCTTGAATTAAATCAAAAAGGAAACTAGCCACCTGAATATTGTCGAAGTAATATTTTGATTATAGAATCGTGATACCTACAATATGAATTCCACTCTTCCTCGAAATACACCAGGAAGGTTCCTCTATCCGGGTGCTATATCAGACAAGGGTTATCTTCAGATTATTTAATGCTGCTGAATTTTCGAACTATGCTGGCTGTGTTGCTTGCTGAACCTTGCCAAGTATTTTCTTCGACCGCTCTAGGCATCTGGATGGATTCTACCCCCCCCCCCAGGATATAGCAGAGAATGATGATGGGGCAATCCCACAACTCTCCAATCTATCTATCTTTCCTTAACTCGTCAGCTAAAGCCTGGTATTTCCGTTTCTTTTCCACTACTACCTTTTGCAAATTGTCATTGTCATTGAGGCACACCTGCTTCAATAATCTGCGCCCGCTTCTCTTCTTATCTATTAATAACATGTCTGGCCATTTGTTTAAAACCGTGTAATCAATACTGATGCGATGGTATATAATGATGGTATGCGAATACTATTCCCTGAGACAATTGGTGCTGGATGGTATTGATAGTATGGAGAATGGTTGCTTAACAAGTTCATCTTCGTTGCTATGGTTTGATGAATACGATAGCCGGATCCGGACTTCACGTTGCACGGGCAATATACATGCTGAACATGTCCCGTGCAAAACTGTTCACACTATTGTTATTGTTCTTATTATTGTTGTTATTCACGATCATGGTTTGAAGTTTGAGCTCTGCGATAAGAGAGTAGAGTTGGCCGGGGCAAGTTATCAAAGTTAGATGGACCAATTACACGAAGCTGTTTAGCGGTAAGGGCCTTAATGTGCTATTCTTAGGTAGAACTAACATTGTACAAATTATGACGTTATAAATTCATCTGCAACTCTCCAACTATAAAACTTCGCTTCAAGGAGCAATTCTGAACAAGTAGTTAGTAAGCTGATAAAAACTTCATCATGGCCGGGTTTCGTGGTTTTTTTTCAAATCCTAAAACAAATAATACAAGTGATAAAATATACAATAAAATAATCGAACTTACAAATTTCTCCTCTTCCTGTATTTAAATACATTTGGAGGAGTGCATAATACAATAAATTTTGTTGTTGTTAAAAGTACTCAGTCTTATATTTAACAACAGGTGATGAGGCTCACCTTCGACTTGTCACCGATACCAAACACTAAACACTAAAACAAAACAAAACAAACTAAAACCTATACCTAGAGGGTTTCGTGGACTTCGGATGCTGGTAGTTATCAGTGATGCTAGACTTCAATATATATATTACAGATCATCTTTTGACAGCAATAGCCATTTTCAAATTAAACTAAATGGCATTATCCTCTGAAAGTAGGGTATCCACACAAGCCATACACATCCTTCTGCCCTACAATATTATTATGGGAGGTTATTGTTTTTTTGACACCCCTAGAGGCTAATACGGTTTAATTAAAAAAAAATTAGAGTCTAATAAATATCCATTAAATAATACATATGAGTTTTATTATCAGGACGTCGATATCTTTGATATTTGTATCATAAAAATTTCCTCCACTATTATTCTTAAGGTTGTTTTTACGTTTAGCATAAAATAAAACTTTTATATAAAATATTATCCATGTATACACCGCGGGGGCCCCAAAACATTTTCGAACACACTTATTTTTATAAATACAGTTTTAATAACTTAGACCTATCAAGTTGTTATCAAGAAACCATAAATTGTGTGATATATCTCACTTGACTTAATTTTTTATTTAGAGGTTCGGACCAGCATCTTTATCAGGCTATTTATGGACTTAGGTGATGTTGTTTTTCCACATCAGGACCTTATTTTTCACCTTTATGTTTGTCTATGAGAATTGATTGATTTCTGTTGACCCTGGGTGCATTACATTGAAGACATAAATATGATTTACAACATAAACTTAGATTAGAAATTAGTGTATGAGAAAACCAACGAAAAATACTTGGAATTCAATAATTTGACCAATTTATTATAAAAATATTAAATTTTTTTTTTTTTCCTCTTCCTGGGATTGATCTTTCTCGAATCCTTGGAACGGGATTTACGCATGACCCCGTGAAGTGGACTTGTGGGGTGTTCGTAGTGTGTGGTGCGCGTATTTCAGGGAATTGTGATTGTTCCATGGTTACAAGTAGTGCATCCACTTCTTTTCAATTAAAATTAATTAACCCAGATTATTAAGACCAGGTAGGTTGGAGCATTATTGTGTAAATCTACATCTTTTTTTCTATTATTATTTTAAAACTGTTGTCCACGAGGCATACAAGTAGTTTGAATTGTCTATTAGTTTCTTGTTCTTTGTACGTGCTGTAGGGGAATCACTTGTCAAGTATAAGAAGTCCTAGATAGGTGGTCTGGGATTCAACAGGAATGGTTTGGTTGAGAAGCAAAACTGGAGGATGACTAACTGTGTATGAAAGTATCATATCATGAGTGAACTTGTAAACATTCACTTTGAACCTCCGTATTGAAAAACTCTTTTTCCTTAAAATTGATATTTATTTTTATTTGCATTAAAAATATTAGAATTTTTGGACTCGGAACATTTTTAATTAACATTTGGGAGACATAGCACTAATTTATAGGAAAACGTATTGACTTTTTACACCTGAGATAGTGTAAAGAGAAGCGATACAAGAGATATTGAAATAAGAGACACAGATAAAGGTTATTACGGAAAGGGATAGATAGATAGTTGTGAAAAGTTGGCTAACAATGAGAAGATGCAGAGGCCCCAGGAGGTGCCGGTGGCTATGTGGGGCCCGGTCTGTTTACGAGCGCCCTGAATTGTAGCTCCTCCGGGGATCCAGGCACGATTGTTTTCCTTCCAGCTTATATTTATCTGTAAACATGGCTGCCGTGCTAGTTTGTTCTATAGACTATCTCTTCGTATAAGGCCTTTTAAGCTCTATCAAACATTAATTATTAGTATAATAACTACCTTTTTTTTTTTTTTTAATAAATTTGCCTAACCAAATTTGAGCAACTCTTCCAGTCCCCCTTACAAATATATTACTATACAAAGCAATAATATAGCCTAGGCTACTTTACGCTTCGCTCTGTTAAGGACCCATTGTTTATCACTCTGCAACCGAATTTCATGGAACTTCGGAAATAACCTTTGGAAATAAGAAACATTCGAGGAGTTCGAGGAGTAATTTTTCAATATGAAATTATTAAACTATTCAAAATGAGACAATGTAAAATGAATACGCTTGCCCCAGCATCTGAGGATCTAGCGTAATCTCCTACCTGCTGTACTCATTCTATAGTTGAAGGTTTAGGATGTAACATTAAAGGAGGATAAGACGCTTCTGATGTCTGGAAATCACTGTAACATAAACACCTATGTCTAACTTGTACCGTGCACTGAGAGAGCAGATATGTTGCTTCGGTCTCGTTAGTCCTGGATTTAAAAAATACCAACGCAGGTGACGGTAAGAGAGTAGCACAATGCAAAACACATAGATCTTTTATATAGCAGGTGTCCCCAGCGGGTCTGAGAATGGCCCAGAAAACGTGTGTGGTGTGATGTGCGTTTACTTTAAAAGTTTACAATTATATGTGGTACGCTAACGTTGGCGTAAAACGGGAGAAAAAAAAGACTTATGTTTTTAATTAGGTTTTCGTAATTTTTAGCCAAAACCACAAAGTGACTCTAAAAATAAAGACAGTAAAAATGATTTGTCACTATTTAATTAGTTCGTAATAAAAGCTAAATATGTTCCTACCTTTTTGAGTATAGGATTGAATAAAATATTAATATTTTCTGAAAAAGAATATGTAAAAAATCTTGAGGCTTCAGTCAACTTTAATCACGAAAACAAGTTAAAATCGTGTACGCTACCCCTTTTGTCGTCAAAACATTAATTTTTTTAATTAACTAATCACAAAATTTCTCTGATCTTGTTCAGTGAAACGATAAATTGTGTGATATATCTCACTTGACTTTATTTTTTATTTAGAGGTTCGGACCAGCATCTTTATCAGGTTATTTATGGACTTAGGTGATGTTGTTTTTCCACATCAGGACCTTATTTTTCACCTTTATGTTTGTCTATGAGAATTGATTGATTTTTGTTGGCCCTGGGTGCATTACATTGAAGACATAAATATGATTTACAACATAAACTTAGATTAGAAATTAGTATATGAGAAAACCAACGAAAAATACTTGGAATTCAATAATTTGACCAATTTATAATAAAAATATTAAACATTTTTTTTCTCCTCTTCCTGGGATTGATCTTTCTCGAATCCTTGGAACGGGATTTACGCACGACCCCGTGAAGTGGACTTGTGGGGTGTTCGTAGTGTGTGGTGCGCGTATTTCAGGCAATTGTGATTGTTCCACCTGACAGCACGCCTTGATTTATTTTATTAACCTGTCTTTATTCATGAAAATTATATAAACTTCTTAAAATCTATTTACAGATCATATACAGGGCTGCTTACTAACTGACTATAAACTATTTACAAGTAGTGTATCCACTTCTTTTCCTAAATCTAAATATTTATCGAAAATAAAATTACATTCATTGATTCATTGTTGGATAAGAAATCTATTAAAAATTCGAGACACTTGCCCATTACTATAACCCTATGGTTAAGGATGGCTAAGGAGCTTTTATATAAAATATTATCTACGTATACATCGCGGGGGCCCCAAAACATTTTCGAACACACTTATTTTTATAAGAACAGTTTTAATAACTTGATAGGTCTATAGTCCTCACAAGGACCAAAACATGTTAATTATGTTACATGTTAACTAATCAAACGTATATTGATCTATATAATGAATATCAATACCTAATGATCATTAGTACCATACAAAAAATTATAATTATAATATAAAAACATTCTAATTGTGATAAAATTACAATCTGCTTTATTGGGCAATAAGTAATTGTGATGTTATCATTCATATCATATTTATAATTTTCATTCACTTGCTCTTTCATACAGCATTTAAGAACACCCAGGAGACCTCCACAAATCCACATGTCACAGGTTGTCATCTCCCTCGCATGGGAAAGAGGAAGCGGAATCACTTTAAAAAATTTCTTATACAGGGAATCAATAGTTGCACAAATAGTTCATATTTACAATACAAAAACTGAAATCAGCTGTGTTAGATTATCCACTTTGTTCATAATATAATAAAAAAATCTTTTGTCCAAATGTATGGTGTTCTTAAAAAAGTGATTATACTCGAAGCAAAAAGGACAAAAGAAGTGGGAAGAAAAATGGAAAGTAATCAGGTTCCCGTTTGAATTGAGCAACACTTGTGCCTTTCCTTTTCAAAACTAGTTGCCACAAAGATACGCCGCATTTCGCGTCTTTACAACTCAATATTCATCATAATAATAGAGAGCTTATTATATCAGTAAATATTTCTGGGATTTCTCCTTCTTTTTCATTTATTTTTAACTACCGCAGGTAAATATTTACTATCATACTGGTATAATACTAAGGCCCATAAACATTTAGAGTCGAATTAATTAGCAGTAGGATAAACTGGTAAATTCAACATGTTAAGTAAGCATGGTCCTATTTTGTCTTCACCAAGTTATTTGTTTCTCATTCAGAAGGGCTTTTCACAGCCTACAATGTTATTCTCAAGTAAACAAAGGACGTGCTGAAAACGCTTCAGTATAAGAAATAAATAACTTTTGGAAAGACAAAAGTAGGATGTTATTTACTCGAGCTGAACTTATAGCCCGCAACTAAACCATAAAATTCAACATGTTCGCTCTGCTAAACGAATAAATTAAAAGGCACTAAAATTAAAAATATATCACACAATTATGGGTTTTGTTACGGCTATGAAAACTATTTTAATGGCAGTTTTAATGACTTCTTAAGTTATAGTTCAATGAAGCAAAACACAAATTACATCCTTACCAAGACGTAGATACTTAAGGTAATCTATTCAATTTTATAGAAAAATGTTGTTTTTTTTTTAAATATTTAATTATTGAAACTTACTCATATGGATGTTCAAATGAAACCTCCGTGGTGACTAGGGTAGTATGTCTTATGAACTCATTAAGACCAGGAGAGACATACACACTGGAGAAACTTTTTAGTTTTTAAAAATCCAATGAAACCCTACAAATTTTGGCTTTACTTCTTTAGTTTTGAACACAAAATACTGAAGATAATAAATAAATGGTATAATTCACAATAATACCCAAATATCAGACATGCACTGTTTTATGTGGATCTCCTACATATTCATGATTCAAAAAAATGTGAAATATGTTACAACCGCGTAGTTATCATGTTAACATATTAGCTTTAAGAGTATATATTGATATTAATACTTTTTTTTTTTACATTGGTTAATATATAATGTTTTATTTTTTATCATAATATTTCGTTAAAATGGTTACCGTGCCTATTGTTTCTATCGTCATAGAAGCCGTCAGAGCTTATAATATAGAATATCAACAAAAATGCCTAGGAACCACTTATAGACCTTCTCGGGAAGGGGCGACCTTACCTGCAGTGATGTACCTGGAAAATTAGGGGTACATGATCTGAGATTATAGGAACGAGCGCGTACCCAAAAGAAACCGAATTATTTTGTACAAAATAATTTATTTACTTTTTTTTAAAAGAAAACTTTAATCTCCTCCAAAACAGGAATTAGGATTTATTGGACTGGGTTTTGCTCTCAGGGTATATCTAACGGCGTGGGCTGACAACTATATTACAATATCCCGGATGTACTTAGTATTTTCGGGAGGAAGGAAAAAATGGCTAAAGAGACAAAGGTTTGACGGTATTTAAGAGATCAGAAAGGGAGAATATGAAGAATATTTACGATGTATTTCTAGAAAGGAACAATCGTTTTCTAAGCCACCTTTGGTCGTTGCTCTGCACGCTGGGTGCTAAACGAGGGCGAGCCCAAAAGAAACCGAACTATTTTGTACAAACTGATCTCCTTTGAAGTCAATAGACTTGTCTAATGTTTTGTTCCACTGTTCTAAACATTTTAACATTCCTCTTTTGTGATGCCAGACAGCGCTTCCGCCGTTTTTTGTCTTTACTACTTTAACATCCATATAACGTTTTCATTTCATGCCCCTTTCCATTCGGGGGAATAAAAAGAAGTCGCAAGAGCCAAGATCAGGTGAATAGGGAGGTTGGGGCACAGAGGTCATACCATTTTTGGCCAAACACCGGCGCACTGCGAGGACTATGTTAGTGGGAGCGTTGCCACCCTTTACGACCAAATTCGCTATACTGTACTCCATGTCACTCCAGATTTCTCCACAACTTCTTCGGTTTTTGTGCTAGTATTCCAGTACAGGAAGCAAAACTTCATAGTCATGCGCTGTTCACGAAACGACGAGCCCGCAGAACAACTGTCACAAATAAATCAGCATAATCAAAACGGAACCTTCTCCAGTGATGGCACTTAGCACACTGACTAGTGAAATGTTGTTTTATACCGGCGAAAGCCGGTACTACAAAACCTCCACCACATACATCATCAGTTTTTCTTTTGAGTATACACAGCAACATACTCATGTATTCTTCTGGCGACTGCGCGCGGAGGTAGAGCTGACTGTGGTATCAGGCCGACGGGCATCTCAGCGATTAAATTCACAAATAATTAATATTTTTTTATCATGTGTCTATGTTTTTAAATTACATTATGAATATTATTTTAGGTCGCATGAGGAATGCAGCTGGAGCGGCGAGCTGGCCATGTGCCCAGACATGATGGACAAGTCAGTCGCCACAGAGGGCGACTTCAACGGAGAGGTAAGGCAAAAATGGTTATAACAGTGAGTATTTCGTAAAATAATTAATTCTTAAATTTAGAGGGTTAAGCTGTACAAAACTGTAATCCAGTTAACATTAATCACTTCATGAACAAAACACAGAACCAAAAGCATTTAGTTCATGTTCAAGGGCAGATATTCTAGTACGCATCAAAAAAATAAATTTTAAAAAATATAATGAAATTCTAATTGTCTGGACAGGAAACTGGTTATATAATAATTCTACACAATTATATTATTATCATGTAGTTCTATAATGATGTTTTCATATATGTATCTGTTTGTGAAATCTGGTCATTGCTAGCCAATGATGACGTCTGTTAGATTACTAAACCTCAGTTGTCAGTTAAAGCCGTGAAAATAGAAATGATACTGAAATTTAACGAAGTAATACCTTAAATAATAATAACCTTTTTTGATAAGAAAATACCTTTTCTGTAGCGATTTTCTGCAACTATGCTGGTTACCATATCTCTCCGCGATTATGCTCGCCAGTTATGACTGAGAAACAAAAAAGGTGGAAAACTTGATTGCGACGCTTAATGTCTAAGCAGATTAGTTTTTATCAAGATATCTGTTCTCAATACTATATATTATGATCTTATTCTGCCCTTTTATCATTTCTCTCTCACTTATTTCCAAGATGAGTGAGTAGAGGGGGTGTGTGTTTAACCGAGAAAGGAGTAACAGGAGAAGAAATGGTTGGCCAACTAAGCAAAGAAAGTTGATATTTAAGTTCATTTAATCTATTCACCACACACCACTGATTAATTAAATGAAGAAACGAGGAAACAAAGTCGATAGGCAATACAATTTTCTCACCAAATACAGTCCAAGAATAGCTTTAATTTCATTATGGAAATATATATATTATATGTTTTTACTTCTCTAATTTTGTTGTTGTTTTTTGTTTTTTTCAGACATTACCTAATGATAGAAACGCATTTTTTTTTATTATGAAAAATGCGTTTCTTTCAGCAGGTAATATCTGGAAAAAAACAAAACGCTCAAGGTCTCTGGGACCAACACCTACTCCGTCGCCTGTCAAACATTAGCCACGGCGATCTAATAGAAATGTGAATCGGTGATCGATAGAAAAATAGAAATCTTCAGCGCCCAGCAGCTCAATGGAAGAAATACCACCACCACAACCTACCACATCAAAACAAACAACAACCCACGAGTCTCCATTTTTCACGCCCAATAGTTACGAGGTGTTGAAAAATATTTAATTAGAGGACATGGACTCAACACAAGCACCCACACAGCCCAAGCCACCAGCGATATTTGTACCCGATATTAGCAATTTTAAATTACTATGTACCCAATTGAGTAAAATCGTAGGTACAGGCAAATACACGTGCCTCAATCGGTCTTGGGATACAAACGTTTCTCCGGACACATATCGAGCGATAATCAAATACTTGGAAGAAACTAAGGCCGACTTCCATAATTACCAACTAAAGCAGGATAGATCGCTACGGGCAGTGATTAGAAACCTGCATCCCACTACACCAGCGGACGAGATAGAAGTATACGAGATAGTTTAGGATACAAGGTTCGCCAAATTACCAATGTGCTCCGTGAGGAAAGGCAAAAAGATTATGCAAGTATCAAGACACCACTGCCCTTGTTCTTTGTGGATCTAGAGCGAACACCTGGAGTGGAAGAGAAGAACAACGTCGAGAAGAGAAGCCAGCCACAGGTAGCTCAAGAAGTACCCCCAGAAGTTTGAGGCCTTCAGTCTCTTTTGCTGGTGCCGTTTGGAACAGAGAGCAGTCACAGGCATTTCCCACTCCTCCTCCACGAGGTTAGGAAAGAGAGATGAAGAGGTAGTTGAATAACAAAGCCATGGTTCGAGTAGAGCAGCAAGTGCCAGTGCATAGAGAGAGAAAGAGAGAGAGAGGTGCCGGGCTCCGAGAGTCTTTGGATAGTTTTTTTTTTCTTAATTCTTTGGGTAATTTTTTTAATTAATTAATTAAATTGAATTAAATTTTACAAATGCATTTTTCTCCTTTAACAGCTTTTTAAGGAGTTCATGACTTAAAAACTAACAATATTTTTTGTGGTGAAAAGAATTATATAATGTAAAGGGTATTCAGTGATGGGGCTCACCGTCGGCGGGAAATGCCCCCAAATCTTAACTGACACTTTTGAAGGTTTTTATTATTAAAACATGGAAACATAGGTGGATGTTTTCTGGGCCGAGAAGAGGGGAACTTCTATTTATTCATGGTGAAGAAGTTGGCCCAACACATACCAGCCACCAATGAGAGCTACAAGGCGAGAATCTGTGGTGGTAGACTCTGCTGGTGACAACCAGCTGGTGATCATTCAATAAAGGGAGTGGTCGTTCCAGTGTTTTCTAGACAACAGTACTGCAATGACATGTAAGGGAGGATGTCCTCAACTCCTCTCTCAAGGCTTATCGCAAAAAGGAACGTGTGTTCTTAGACTGACAATGATTACAACACCATCTCATTTTTGATTACTTTGGTGGAACGCCAGAAGCCAAGTGCTCCCCGAGGATGTTCGATGTAAGGTGTAAAATGGAATCCATCCTGAAGGAAAGACTGATGAGGAGTTACAAGGTTTCAACAAGGAAGAGTTCAACAGTTCAGTTCAACTGAATCAATTTAATTCAAGTGAAAGCCATCTGTTATTAGTTATGCTGTGAAGCACTCCCTCCATTCGCCCGAAGCCAAGCCCATAGTGGAGATCTGTCCATTCTGTTGCAAAGAAAAAAACTCATACTGGAATTGGTGAACGTTCCAGATGTGTAGGAACGATCAGTTCCCAGAGATCCTCAGAAGAAATAAAAATAAGTAAGAAAAAAACGTTAAGGGGGTAAAGGGAAAATCGTGTGAATTAATCTAAAGGGAGCATAACAATAATCGCTAGGGTACCAAATAGCTATGGGTAAGTGAAGCCTGCAGAAGATGTTAGCGGCTATCAAGAGCCAAACCCTACCAGGACAAAAGAAGCTGATGTTGATTTACGATTAAGACAGCGAGAGCATAATCAGGAGCATGATTATTCCTTCAATCAGACATGCACCAGTCATGGTACATTTGGTGCTAGGGTCCTATAATTAGGTCTAAATGATACAAAAACATGCTTATAATAGACCTTGATCCAAATGTGTCAGATTATTTATTTATTCAATTATCTGTAGCCGTCAAATTTTGATGAATTTTCGAAGCTTCTTGCTGACGAGAAGCAAGGTATAGGAAGTTGGATATAATAGATGCCACGTTCTTCGAGTATGTGCCCTCTAGTCGAAAAGAGGCTCCTGGTGACAATGAACGAGTCCTACCTCCTTCATTTATCTAACTGAAAATAATATCTTTTTTCCATTAAAAGACAAATTCAAACTAAAAATCTGCTCTTTAATCACAGAAACGAAATTAACTGCGAATTCTTCAATCACTTCCTCTGCTTTTAGCAGAAATTCGTTGTGAAAACCGCGAATAAAATAAAACTTTTGATCAACTTCACAAGATCCCTCTCAGACAATAGTACTGGCTCTGTTGCACCATGCTGTTAAACTAGACGATTGGAGAAAGCTGAGCCACATTTTCAAAAACCTAACTTGAGGTGGTTCCAAATTAATGTCCATCCATGAACTAATTAAATGGGAAATTGGATTATATTACTATCTCGTGTTTTTTTTCTTAACTGGTAGATTTTCGAACCAAATGATATGTTTCTCGTGTTAAGCACGTTAACTAATAATACTAACTTTTATGTAATATTATTATGCGAATCGTGTTCAGGGTCTCCATGGGATGTAGATGAATGTTAAGATGGAGTTAACATTTGTCATTCAAATTGTACACCGTGACAGTACGATGTGTAAATACGCCGTAACGTTTTGAGCAGTACTTTAAAAGTAAGTCCACTAAATATTGGATTATATTAAGGTTTTGTACAGCTTAAAAGCCGAATTATGCAATATTCCATACGGGTGTCCTGAGAACTGGCTTATAAACCCTTAATGCCTGCGTAAGCTAGAATGATTAAATGTATAGAATCTTCTTGATGCGTAGAATAATCCACAATAAATATTTGAGATTATCCCACGAACTTTTTACCTCAGTCTGTCATTGAAGAAGGATTCGTTTGAACACTTTGTAGTTATTATTATTTGAATACTTCAATAGTTTGTTTAATAATATTAGGTTCAGTCGACTGTGTCTTTTTGTTACTAGTAAAATTTATAATTGAATATAAAATGGTATTATGGTATAAGATATACTATTCCTTGAGGTATACTACGTCTCTTGAGTCTAAGGGATAATAATAATCAGAAACTTTCATTTGAGTTATAATTTATTCAACCTCACAGGCCATCAATACTACTTATGCATTCAGGCTTAAATTAGGCCTTAAAATATAAATTAGCCAATTATTTATATTCCACCTTACCATATAATTGATTGTTTATTCAGGGTAAATACGAGCCATATTTTAATAGCAAACATCGAACTAACAGCGGATGAGCTCGTGTTCTTAGAAATTCAGGAAAACAAACATCTGTCGATAACCTAAATGATAACATTTTAAATACATCGAGGCCTTGACGTTTCGTCTGTCAAACAATCGGAATAGAACAAAGCCTAGTCGAACATCTTGAAAATAGAACTGATCCCTTACAAAAAATATAAACATGATTGAATTAGCTGTGAGAAATAAACGAACAACAATTTTTTACAATGTCTATATGATATATATTATATAACCATATAATGAAATGCAATGAAATTATTGAGAAATCTCAAGAATGAATAAATAACCCCCAAAATCATTTATACCGTATGTTATATACAACCGTCAGTAGTTCACAGCATAGCGATGGGCTATGTAAATATTTCACAACATGTACAGGATGTAACGTAAATGATGTCCAAAACACTTAAGGAAGTGATAATATACTTTTATCAATTTATAATTGAATATAAAATGGTATTATGGTTTTGTTTTTTTACTTACCTCTCAAACTTATAAAAGTAGGATGTGGGAAAAATAAAGGAAAATTATTTTGGGCTAATGAGTGCCTTTCACTAAGGGGAGCCCCCCATTTGAAGGATGTATGAGAAGGATATAGGGTGTGGAATACCTAAAGGAGGCGGGTGGAATTAGGAAGGTAGTGAGAGTCTACCGAGGGTGATAATATACCTCAATTGCAACAGGTGAATCAAATTGGACTAAGGTCCAATTCCAAACCGGGAAGGAGTTAAATTGAAATGTGTTTTTTTAAGGTTGTCGCGGTTTTTGTTGAATATGAAGCGATAACTAAAAAACTATTCATGTTAAGTGATTCCCAATTGCAGTATCGTAAACTAGACAACAAGTAGAATTTGTCTTTGTTGAAACCATTTAAAGGAGGCTTTCAAGTGGCTAAATTAAGCCAAGTTCTGTTTTCGTAAAATCATGGCTTATTTTTCGATTTTTTTATCAGCCTCCTACTAGCTTATTCCCCTCTTTCAGAAATATTTCCAGCTTATTTAAGTTATTTAAGTTGAGGTCTGATACAGAATAAGTAACATAATTTCCACATCGCAGTGGAATGTGTGAAAGGAAAGAGGTGCAAAAGTAGACCAATTAGCCAGATGGAAGCTGACATAAACATTATCAATAATCTGAAGAGAGGACCCAAAGTATCAGCTGTTATCATTAGGGTTCTACAGGTCAAAGTGATTGAAGGTGGTTTTGATACTCTAAATCCTTACATGCTGACATGGCATTATGTTCCATCGTCTTACCAGCATGTTTATGTGCAAGAATTTTAAAAAGAGCATTATTTTGCAGGGAGAGTGGAAAAGAGTGCAGCTGGAGTCGCTGCTCGCTGCGCTTGTTGACAGCAAAGTGGTGGCGATGAAAGCAGATACCGGTTACTACAAGTACCAGAGAGCTCCCAAACCGCCAAAGCAGCACCACCATCACCACCACAGGCACTGCAGGTAAACACAACAGGGCGTATGTAAGTCGTAGGGCGTTAGTGCCTGAAGTGTAGAAAGTTGCACAAAGTATATCTGTGTTCTTTTGCTACATCTACCCTAGCAATGGGTCGGCTAGTATGGTCGTATCTTAATGGGGTCTCGCACAAGAAACTTTCAGATATTTGCGGCAAACTTAGGGACTGCAAAAACTAGCATTAAAAATTAATAATTTTTTATAGCAAATTAATAGTTAGAGCAGAGCTCCAGCAAACTAAAACGGTTTAAGAGATAATTGTAAATTCTTTAACAGTGATTTTAAGACAAAAACTGTACTAACTAACTATATACAGACTAACTATAGACTTCCGCATTTGTTTCTATCAACTTGAGTACTCACTACCACGGATTTTTATTAATATTGAGGAAATTCGATAGGACTTTCAAAAAGTGACTACCAATAATTGATACCAGTTTGTTTATATTGTTTGTTTAAAAAAAACAATATTTCATTTAGACATACTACTTGTCGTGATGGCTTTGTTTTCAACTTTTAGTCCTCAACTTTACAAATATTGCTAGTAAAATAGGTCTCACTTGTTTCGTGGAGCTAAATCTGAATTAATCAACCTCAAAATAGGGTGAGATCATTGTTACAATGCCTACTTACTACTTGCTTATAAGCATTTTCTCCTGGTCCCGAAAGCATGTCGGACCGATTCCGAGCAGTCATTAGAATAGACGATTAGTCACGCAACACCTATAGTCAATATAGGTCCAACACAAACTAGAGAGCGTCACTATTTTACTAACTTTTTGAAGAAACACAATTTGATAAGCATCACCTTTTAGTTTGTCATAACTCCCGCCAATCTTTATCAATCATCTGTTGATTTGCCTAGTTAGCCATGTCACAGCTGTTGTGACTTAGTATAGCATAAAGAAGGTTACACATATGCTGCATACACATTACCCTGTGTGTGCCTATTAACAATAATTCCCGTACTAATACAAGCTATTCACAGTGATAACATAGCTAGAGCAGAGCTTCACTTCCTGACAACATAAAAAACTCAGAAGATAAGTTTACATTAATCCCCTAAAATATACCGAAATACTGCTCCTTTTTACCTAACAAATTGCACTTTAAGGCAAATGTCCCGTTAAAACAAAACGTCAGAAGCTGATAATGGCAATTAAAGAGGTGATTTTTTAGTTGAAATGTTTCTTTGAATATTGCAATGGGTACGTAATTTTTTTAGCTAAAGACCCTATGTAATCATACCTTCCTATACTCAAAATGTTCCTATCCAATAAAAAAATTATTGAAATCCTCCACTTAACAAAAAAATATTGGCATCGGAATTCAAATCAACTATTCCACATGAATGTAAAATACCTGCACCACAGTACAGTAATACAAAACTACCTGATATACCTCTCTTTAAAAGTCTCGTTTCCCCAAATCTACTATTTTAATAGTAGTCGAGCTTCATTCAGAAACTTTAATTTTGACTTTAGATAGATACTTCTTTATTCTGATAAAACTATAATCTGCCTTATTGGGCAATAAGTAATAGTGATCGATGTTCTCATTCATATCATATTTACAACTCTTCATTCACCCGCTCATTCATACAGAAATTACAAACATCCCAGAGACCTCCAAAACCACATGGTTGATAGTTGCCCGCCCACCTCCCTCGCCTTCAAACGAGAAAGGTGAGTCTTGGAAAGTCCGCCACGCTCCTCCATCATCTGCGTAACCGGATACAAGCCAGTGGAAACTGGCCAAGAGCATGAGAGCCACAGACGGTCAGGACATGGTGGGATAAATTCACCATTGCCAGGACTCCCTCAGTCACGTACTTATAGCAGGTCACGAGGACACTGCCGCTTTAGTCTAAGAGGAGGTTTATAGGGACGTGTAGCACCCGCCAACTACCCAGTTGGATAGGTTTCGATGGAATTTCATGAACTTGGAAGGGATAAGTGCAAGACTGTAGGGGGTATTAAGACCGTTAGCAAGGGTTTTGTTGCTGACTTAATAAGGGGCAATAACTATTGTTCTGAGGACTTTTGATTGAAAAGAAACTGCGACATAAATACGACATACATTGCAGTTTTATTCTAAAATGGACGTGTTTTTTTGGGCAAACTTAAATTAATAATTTGACAAATGAATGTCAAGGCCTTATAAAATAGTAGAGGTATATAGTTGAGACGTTTTTCGCTCTTCAGCTAGTATTGAAAAAAAAAGGAAAAAACTTCCATACAGTCAGCTAACAAACAGCGTGCCTTTGACTAGGGAAATGGCAAGGAATGTTTTTTTTAGGAAATGGCCTTCAGTATTTGTATCTATTGTGTGCACCATTTTCATTAAAATAGTTCAATGCTATTCAATAAACCCAATAATAGAACTTCTTGCTCATTGATTGTGGTCTATAAAACATATCTTATTATTGAGGTTTAGGAGCTACCTCAATAATAAGATATGTTTTATAGACCACAATGAATGAGCAAGAAGTTCTATCATTGGGTTTATTGAATAGCATTGAACTATTTTAATGAAAATGATGCAGACAATAGATAGTACAACGAGGTAACTAGATACTGTCTTACGTCTAAGCGGGAAGGATAGATCATGCCAGCGTGGGAAAATAGGTGAATATTGTCTCAGCCGGTGGTCGTCATCTGGGCTATTGCTTGGAGAGGGACGATTTATTGTTTCCATAACAAGGCCTGATAGATGAGGGTTGCCTCATCTGGTTAGGTGTCATCCAGGCCACCGCTGTGCCAGCAGGCTTACGTTGACATTTCATAATTCCTCCCATCTTCAAGATTCTTGTTCCATCAAGAAGTAGGAGCATATGGAGCATTTATGTTAAGGCTGGTAAAGTTCACTGGTGGAAGGATTTGTGTGGTGGAAGCTGGTGAGGATGCTAAATTAGGGTTATAGGTTATAGGGGGGGGGAATACAAGTGGTTTTGGGATCACAGATTTTCATTTTGATATAATATAATAATGTTAGCATTCCTAAAGTACCTATAATACTACAAACTATGAAATATATGGAACTATTATAAGTGTTAGTAATAGGGTTTAACATAATTTGGGTTATATTGGGATCTATTAGTTCGGAATTGTTGTACAATGGTATGTTGTAAGATTCTAATACATGGGCATTTTAGGGAGTTCAAAAAAACATTCATTTTGTGATATATTTACTAGGGCTATGAGGGGTAAATAAATAGTTTTATTTTTGTTACAGTCATCTAGCTTAGAATTATTAACAATAATGTAGGAATTTATCTCATCAATATAGTCAATGTTTGGTAGTTGATATTGAGTATAGTTACATTTATTTGTAGAACCTAATAATATAATATTTTCTATACATTTGTTATCTGGTAAGGTTGGGTTATTACAGTAATATTTATTAATGAGATAATTACAATTAACATTATAAATATTATCATTTTTCCTAATTACTATAGCTTTTCTTATATTAATAGAACAATAAAATTTATTTTTAATTACAGGAACAGGTATGAGCTATGAGGCTCTTACATTGAGTTCTGCCAGTGGCAGGTCTACAAATAAATGAAGTATTTCCTCATGCGTAGTACAATGAATTTTGCTCATAACCCATAATATCTTTGTTTGTCTAGAAACTAAAGTTACATTTTCGTGTACGTAATGTAGTATTTGAGACATAAGGAAAGAATGTGTGATTCCTAGTTTACACAGATCCAATGTTAGTGTAAGGTCATTCATTTTGTTATAAAGGTGTGTTAAAGTTATATACATATCATGAAAAGCTACTTCTTTGCCTCTACCCTTATGGAAATTGTCATTTATTAATTTAATGTCTATCTTGAAAGTCTCTATAATTTGTTTGTTCATGTTTACTGTCTGTTCAATATTGTGGTCTGTATTATAGTTGTTACGTTCAACTTCACTTATGACGTTGTCATAATGTTGTTTGTCCGTAGCGTCCATAGTACCAGTTAGCCAGCTAATAGCCGTTCCTAGCCCATTTATTAATCCTCGTCTCTGTCTTTTATTATGGTTTCTTAGTAAGTCAATTTTGTTTTTGGTTTCGCGTATCATGTCTAATATCAACGGGTAAGTTGTTGAATTATTGTATTTGGGTGTATAATTTGTTCTAATTCTTCCTCATTATTGAAAGAAATGTCATATCTTCTTTTATTAAATGGTTTGCTAAATTGTAAGTTTTTATGTCCTCTAGTTATTATAATTTGGTGTTTTTCTATGTTTACATTTCTGTCATCTACCATACATATTTGCTTATTAGAAGAGCGTTGGGAATGTGCAGTCGCTTCATTGGAACATACGTCGTCTTGTATTATCTGTTCATCTATTTGTTGGGGAATAAGTTATTCTAAATATATAGTTATTGCGTCATATTCTGGATTATCTTTTACTGGAATTAATTATATTTCTTCAAAGTCCATGTCATCATCACTATCTACATTATTCAATTCTTGTGGTAAATCTTAATTTGTTTTAAATATTTCTCCATTTTTACTTTGGAATACCACAAGTTCATCCGAAATCTTGTTTTGAATGTGGTCAGTTCTAATTAATGGTTTCACAGTTTGTCTGTCATCAATATAGTTAGTTTCGTCTTCTTTATTTTTAATGTATTTAGTTGATTTGTTTTCCGATCGTTTTTCCGTTTCATTTTCCGAGTTATTTTCTGATTTAATTTCTGTTTTATTTTTTGATTTATTTTTCATTTTATTTTCCTTTTCATTTCCCGAATTATTTTCTGTTTTATTTTCCATTTCACGGACTCCCTCATCTTCTTGGTGATACTCGCTAAGAGTGTTCCCGCATACTGGCTGTTCGTCTGGTGGGGCTTCTTTATCTCCCGGAACATCTTGAAGATATCCTCTTCGGGTGTCCATCTTCCCTCTCCGAACGCTTTCTTTAACCGTTCTTTTACGGTACTCCATGGGGTCTCTTCGTCAGGCTGAATCATATTCAGGATGCTTCACTTCACCCTAGACACGAGCGCTGCTCTCAGCGTCTCAGTGTCTCCTTCGGTGATAAGGTCTTCCGCTCGTTTTCCTTTATATAAATGCCTTAAATCAATTAATCAGTTGTACGACTTACTATACTACATAAAATGAAGAATAGTTACAGAAAATATAAGTAGCACAAAGTGTATTTTTAGTTTATTTAATTTCTTACAGACTAAATATTTTAAATCAAGGGGTTTTGAAATAAAACAAAAGGCGTCTCCACCACAGCTGCTATTCAAACCCTACTGTTGATGTACGTGGAAGATCTAGTTGTATTTACTACAGCAATTGACGGTGTTCAGTTAAAGTTAATATTCAAGGCAGTACTGACAATATAATTGTATAAACATCAACAATCATATACTATAATATATGTATAATCATCAACAATCAATACTACTGTTCTCCCTTTCAACAAAGGTCAACCTAACCGAGAAAAACGAAGTGGAAGAAGCTGAACTATCAGTATTAAGTGGTCTTCAAGGCATCTCCATACTTGAGAATACATTTTTATTTTATTTGCTAAGTTTCCATCGGTAAGAAGCGACTTCTTCAGTTATCCGCTAAATCTAATTCATGCTGTTAACTTTTTATCCCCCCTCCCCCCAATGACGTCCACTGTTTTGATGCTGATCATAACGCCATATTAATTTGAAATATAGCCCAATTAATTAAAATTAATATTCATCTAAACATTTATTACAAAAAGCAATGTATATGGATAACGATTTAAAAAGTAGACTAAAATTACCAAATTTCATTATAAGCTATTGTAGTGAGCGAGGTAACGCTGGTAATTTTATAGCAATTAGCTGAGTCTTTTATTTAGTGGCATGACAAAATTATTGTTATTAATTGTTTCAGTAAAAATAATATAGAGTACAAGTACTCCCACAATTGCGTTTTTTTCATATCGTTTATTATTTTCTAACATTGACTGACATAATGAATTTTTGCATGCCCGATAATTTTATAAAATAATGGACTAATTCAAAAAAATAATTCAGCTGGTAGTGGAAAAAAATAATCATAGAGGTAGTTTACTGTGTAGTGCTTGCGAAATAGGTGGAATGTTTTGTTTTTTGATGTGTCACAATACAAATTATGATTTTTATTTTCAGACACAAAACTCGGTCGAAGGCTTTGCGCAAGGTTCGCCAATGGGACGACGGGAATGGAATGTTAGTATACTTTTTTCCAGGTTGTAAGTTTTGGAATAAGAATTATCAAAACGACTAAAACTAAAGAATGAATTTTTCATAACAAATCCTTGGAACAATATGAACATATATTAAATAGTTTTTCGCTTAACTGAAATTCGTAGATAACATTTTACGAAAGTTATTTTTCAATGAAGGATAAGAATAACTCACCATCGAGCTAATTTTCAGTAATTCCTTTAATTTAATTTCAGGCGAATGTTAAGAGTATATGTTTTATATGGCGTGCTTATGTTGAATAGTTAAAAGAAAGATGAGTAAATTGCTTTAACTGCGGGTACTTATAAGCATGCCTACTAGACATAGCCTAAACGGACATCAAGAGCTTATTTTACTCTGAAGCGTGGGCCAACGGTTCAATGAGATGGCTCACTCACCAAGGTTGAATGAGGCAAAAAACAAAACAAAAAAAACACATAGCTCAGGCGTAAACGTAGGCTCAAGCTTTAGAGGAGTATCCTGATATCCGTTTCGTCCATTGCTTCTTGCAGGGGATTATTTTTACCCCAAACAAAAGCAAAAGTGAATTGAAGAGAAAATTCAATCAAAACCTTGCTTGAAGTCAAAATGTCGAGAGAGAATGAGATAGAGATGTGAATGAGACCAATATAAAAACTCCTTGAGAAATCAATCCTTGAATTATGGTAAATCAACGTGTTTTTTTTCGTCTAACTAAGTGACATAAATGAATGGTTAAATACATTAAATTTTGTGTCAAGTGACACCGAGAGATATCGCTAATACATAAACGCCCAAGTTAAAGTCCAGAAGTGACCGGATGAGTCACTTCTGTCTCAAAGAGTATTCCTAAAAGCCTTCGTAAGTAGTACAAGAGTGCTCCTTATCAATTCTCTTTGAGTGCTTGAGCTAACAATGTGCCGAATAACTCGTCACCTTAATATTACATTTATATTGATTTAATGTTTCCTTCATTCGTTTGGTCCTATACAAAATTATATTTATATCATCCGTTAAGGAAAAGTATATTCTTATTTACAACGATATCGCGTTATTTATGGTATGCGGTACTTTGAGGGGCTCAATGACTTATTACGAAATGACTATTGAGCGGACATTAAGCTAAAGGGGCATTTTCATAATCATAGCTGAATCTTACCGTAAAATACCTAATCCCACGATGATCCACCGCCAACGTAATCAACCCTATGAAAAATGGAACTGACATTGGTCAGGCATTCGAAATGTAACACATTTATAGTCGAGTCAACAAAACCAAATTAGAAATTGACCAAAGTACTAACCGGACAAGGAATAATCAAAAGTTATTTCCAGTGCCCCAACTTTCTAGTGATGTATATTTTGAGTATTATTATCTCCTTATACTTATATGAGTATTATTTCTCTTATTTTGAGAAGAGACAAAAATAAAGATGGATCATGAATAATCAAATCGGTTGAGTCGTTCAAGCACATATTAGATAAATGAATGAATGACCTATTCAGAAACTTTATTTAATTTTTATTAGACAGAGAAATAATATAAAAAGTTTCTGTTGACCGCCAGAACCTTACTTCTTATCTCAGCGGAGACATTATCCTCCACGTTTACCATACAACCGACGCACACGGTCCAGGACAATTGTCTGGAGAAACTGTATCACCGGACTAAACTAGTCATTTTGATCTCTGTTAATTTTGTAAATATACCAACACCGCAGTCTTTCATGAGCTGGATAGTTACAATGATTAATTGGCATTAAACGATCCACTGTGATAATCGCAAACTAAACAAATTAATATTTTTAGTGTCAATCTATAGAAAAAAACAGCCTCTGAAAATCAGTCCTGTTAAACTAACTCCAAATTGAAGTGTTCGCGCAATTTTCGTTCTAACAAATGGGCATCGTTCTCATTACTTGTCTCCTAGTGAGACAAAGGGCGGGAATTGAACGTTGTGGGCGGAGACAGTAGTGGGGAAGATTGTGAGATAAGGAGTAGTAGAGGTAGAGTTTATCTTAAAGCAGCTTCAACAGGTCCTTTGTTGTCTGTACCTCCCTTACAGGGGCTACTTACTCCCGGCCCTAAAGTACTACCACCTCCATCCACGAACAGGCAGACCGCCCTTCTTAAGTTTACCACCCTCTTCCGTGGTCGCAGAACTGTGATGATCCTAATTAAATTAAATTGCACTGGAAAAAATTCAATCAATTGAGACATCTGAATGTATTTTCTGTTTAATTATACAATATAAAACGAAAAATAATCATCACTTTATAAGGATAGGAAATCATAGTACGTAAAGAGCTGATTAGACGCTAGATGAGGGACTGTGTGTGGATTTACTCGATGTCGGACATTTGACTGCGTAAAAGGCTAGCGAGTCAATCCAGGAGGAGACAAACTTGCAAATAATTGCCGATGAATGAGTCCTAACGTTTAAATGGCTTTGTGCTGCACTGTAATATACAATGAATCTTAAACGCAAGATCTCTGTATGATACAACCACCAATTTGAACCAACCTTAATAATAAATAGATAATCAATATTACACAAGACCGCCACACAACGGATCCCTCACATACGACTAGTTCAGAGGAATGTGGACCATAAATAATAGCACAGGCCAACAGGTGTCTTGGTGCCGGAGTATTTGGAGCTGATTTCATATGAATTGGATGTCATCAATTCAAATATGGCATTAGTTTTTGACTAGGGGCTCAAATTTCTAAGATATAACATTTTAGTGAAAGATACGTTACACTATTTTAAGTTAAATCCAGGGATCAAATAAAAATACTAAACACGGGATTTTTATTAGTATATTATATAAATATTATTATATACAAAGATAGAGGAAAAAGTCTTCGATGAAACCAACTAGTCACTGAACACTTGGGAAGCTTGTTTCCGTGACATTTTTTAATGCATTTTGGAACAGTCCCTTTTTAAACTCCAGCAGTAATCTGCCGTCATGTGTGTATCCCATCTTTCTTGGAAGCAGGCCTCCATAGTTTTAATATCCTGGTGAAATCTTTCACCTTGTTCCTCACTGGTGTCTCCTAAATTTTCATGAAAACGGTCTAAGTGGCCGTGTAAATAGTGCACCTTAATACTCATGTTACGCCCAAGAGATTCGAAACTGTCAAGTATCTCGTTTATCAGTTCATCATAGTTTTCAGCTTTGCGTTTGCACAGAAAATTTCTGATAACTGCAACAAATTAAGTCCAGGCTTTTCGCTCAGGCTCATTCATGGAATTTACAAAGACCCCTTAATGAGTTGTCTTCTTTGTGGGCCGTTAAATATTCCAGCTTTAATTTTTTCCATACTCAGCTGAGGCATTTTCCCCCTATATATGCAAAGCATGATCTGTTCTTATAAAGAGACTTTACAAACTGCTTCATAAGGCCCATTATTGTATGTAAAATCTTTATATGCAGTGAAGGAAAAACATGATTTTCTCTCGTTCAACTAAGGGGTCGTGAATGATATTCTTTTCCCCAAAGTCCATGTTTTGTCTCTTAAGTCGACCTTTTCTAACCCAGCGATGTGTTTTGTCTCTGCTATCTCAGGGGGACAAGAAGCAAGGATATTTGGTGTGGCCACTTTGATGTCCAGGAAGAAAGTTTACCGTTTAGCATATGTAGCAAAACACATCAGGATGATTTACACAACTTCATCTACTTGAACTTATTTTATTTCTATTTAACAACACAAATCTATCTAAACACAAACATCACGCGAGGCCAACTTCGATCTACCCTGGACGGTGAGAAACTAACCTCAACTCTAGTTGAAGCGTTGGAGGTCAGTTACCTGATGCTTACTCGATCTAGTGGATTTTCCTGGAAGTAACTAGACAGCAGACTGACAATAGGGCAAATATACAGGAACCAATACTTGAATATGTTATTTAGAACTGCACATTTCGTATAGAAATACACGTTAAAAAAAACTCTGATCTAAAAAAAGTAGAGCAGATAGAGAAGAACTGATTTCATAATTAGATTCAGCGCACCAAATATAGCTAAAATCAGTTCTAAAATCTTAAGCACCAAAAATAAAAAAATTTCTTGTAGCTGTGTGTAATAAATAACACTCTAATAATAATAATAATAATCTTCTTAGACTCGGTTTACAGACTATCCCCAGGGAAGCCAACTAACTATAAACTAATGACAAGTAGTGCATCCTCTTCTTTTCCTGAATTCAGCTTAACTAATATTTATCCCTAATCCTAACTTATTCTATAATTTCAACACCTCTATGCCATCCCATGCAACGATGCCTTCTTGATGTGCCTTCTAGAACATACGGCTGCTCATCCTGCACCAAACTCCTCGATATGGCGAAGTGGCCAAGACCTTGAAGCTTCCTCCACTTTGGGACGAAGAGCTTAAAGTTCTCTTTCGTATTGACCAGCGACAGTAGGTCCAATTCGTCCAAGTTGCACCTTTCTATAATGGAGTAGCCATGATCTCGGGGGTTCCCAGGGCACAATAGGAAAGCGAGCACATGTTCTTCTGTGCCTTCTTCTCCACAGTGTGGGTCTTTTTATCTTTTTATTCGTGGAACTTCCATCAAAATCCAGCATTTTCCGTGATAATCTACGAGCTCCAATAATCTAGAAAGGCCCATCTCACCCTCAGCCTGTCCCCAACTAAGTGGATGTACTTTTTCAGGGGGAGTCCACCTGTCATTACACGCCTCGTTGGTCCATTTGCCGAGGAAGGCCTCCCACCTCCTTAGTTCCTCGTGGACTCTCCTCCGAGAGGGTGTGGAAGGTCTTCTAGTTACCCTTTCTTCACGAACGTCCTGAGGCGATCGTTCCAGAAGGACCAAGTCCACGGGAGCCGCCGCTGCCAATACCTGGGCCACTTTGAATCTTCGGTATCTTCATCTTCATTATCTAGTGTGTCTGACTTTTGTTGAGGAGCACTGACTTTGACTGGGGTATGGTTTATATAATACCAATCAGCACCCCCTTCTAGAGGGGTCTCGAGACTGGGAACTTTACTCCCCCACGTCGTTCCTCCTATTCTGCCAAAACTGTTTGTATCTGTTGTCCGCTAAGAACTCGATGTGGACTCAGTTTATTTTCCAGTCTCACTTCCAAGTACTTACATCAGTGCCTTCCTTTACGTGGCATCCACCTTCGTCTAATCGGACCAGTGGGCACGGTCCATCATTCCTCTCACCAGGGTGTGGGTCGTCGTCCCAATAGTCGAGGTCATCTACCTTTAGTTAACTAGTAAATAAAATTTACAACAAATAAAATGCCACCTGACAATAATGTCATATGTAATGTTTTATTGTTAACACCATTAATGGGAAATTATAACTCAAATCAAGTACAAATAATTAATGTTTTTTTATTCTCCCAGTTTGTTCTGAGTTCAGCTTCTTTCTCCTCATGAAGACAGCAATGACATTGATTTACCACATCTCTTGAGAAGAATTAGTCTAGGTTTAGGAAGAAACTTAGCTTGAGTCAATCACTATAAATCTACACATGAGCTTGGCCAATAAACAATGGATATATTTAAGTTTGATTCGAACAACAATGCCCAATTAAGATTTAAAGCAATATCTCTTGGAACTACTTTGAAATTACAACATACTCTACTACTCTACTAACATACTAAGAATGGAACAATTAATTATGCTAATAATTATTATAACTTACAAGTTTATTCAAACAAGAAATATGTTAAACAATAATAAATTAAAAGAATATAAAACTAACACTTGAATAATCAAAAAAATAAAAGGCTTGATATAGGAAATGAGTTAAGATAGATGTTGGCTATAGGAGCATTTGCTAATTCCTAAATTTATTTTTTCATTTATATGTATCAACTAACACAATCAGCAGTCTCATCAGTTGGCATCTGATCTATTCTGAATCGTAGAAGTATTAACAATTATTGTTTAAAGAGAAAAATAGAGACACAGCCTGAACTTTTGCCCAGAAAACCTCACAATGCCATTCAGAAGTCTTTGCTAACTTGACTGTCCTCACCAAATACCAGCCTTGACACAATTTATTCTCTATGAGGCCTCATTAACTCACTGATAATATCTCAAATTGTATGATTTTTTTAGAGATAGTCAGTTGTATTTAAGGTATATTGTATTTTCCTATAATTGTATTAAGCCCTCATTTGAAACAGGGCTAAACAACATTATATTTATTAATTATTTAACACATACTCAAAAATTAGTGGTATGGTATGTGATCCCACGGATGTAAATCAAAACAAATAAACAATGAAAAGTATAGCTACTATATAGTGAGATCTGTCCCTCTTTAGTACTCGAAAGTGACATTTGTTTAAAGGGTCAAACTCAACAGAAATTCTCCAAATCTATATGGATCAATCACAGGTTAAGATCGTACTTCATCCCCCTGGTGCAATGTGATGGCTTCTTCTGTAGAAGCTCTGTCCTGTACAATTTCCCTACTCCTCTTCCATTCCAGCCCTCGAGTCTAGGCTAGCAAATACCTTCCTCGATGGTCTTCTTAGGGCCAATCTGTTCTCTACCAGGCAAGATATAATACCAAACCACATTAGGTGGTGCTCTTCCATTATTTTGTCTAGTAACTTTAAATCAAGGCTGGGCTGATGGCAGTATTTCTGATCCTGCCTCTTCAAGTTTTTTCCTCTAATTTCTTCTGAAATTTCACCTGCATAGCTTGATGTTGACTTACCTGTGCTCTAGTGAGGGACTACAAAACGCTATAATGTCAGAATGTAATTCTCCCATGTAAAATTTCATGACCCTAGCTTGAATAGAGCTATTAATTATATAACTGAAAGATTACTATCTTTGTCATTTTCATTAAGGTAAGCAAATATGATACTCTAACATAATATCTGTACACACCAGCAATATGTTTCTCATATTGAGTAGTATTTAAACTTTATTTTTTATAATACAATTATAATTTATTAAAATACAAAATCCAATAACTTTGAGTTATCAGATATATTAATGAGAATGATTTTTCACTAGATCACCAGAAATTTAAACTTTTGTTTCTTATTTATAAATACAATTAATTTGATTGCATTTTAGTTTGTATATCAGGTGTATGTTAATTAAACATGCAATATAATGAAATGACAGAATGAGTAATTGTTGGGGAGAATGCAGAACTGGGTCCACTATTCTTCATTTTATTCAGATGCTAAGGTTCATTTCATAGATCTGTTCTGGTAGACGACAGCTGCTTTTACAAACGGATATGATACATATTTTTTTCTTGAAGATAATACCGGTCCAGTTAACTTGCAAAGTTAAGCCATGATGCTCCATGATCCGCAGGATGCCTAAAATGACAAATAGGCTTTGTACTTCTACTAAAATTTACCAGAAAGTGTAAAGGCGATAGGGTGGAAAAAAAGTTGAAAGATCAGAAAATAATATTGCTACACTTTATTAATTAGGTAGTGGTAAGCAAATTTCCAAGAGCTTACTTAGTTCCTTATAAGTGGTAAAAAATCATTTATTTGATTAAAACGCATTCACAGGCTGAAAAAAACTTTAGGTCACATGTTTTGGCAAATGGACAATTTTTGCACCTATCTCCTCATTCCTCCAATAGTAAATCCTATTATTTTAGTATTTCAAATTTTTCTGATATATTCAATTTAAAAATGTTTTGAGCAATAAGCATGATTTATAAATAAATAATTTAATAAATTTGCAAAAAAGCTGTTAGCATGCAATAAAAAGGCTATAACAAGGAAAATTACAAAAATTAATTACTTCATTTGTTCAATAGTTATTAATATAAGTAATTAGTAAGTTTTTATGATAAACTATTCCTTTGTATTTGTGAATAATTATTCAATGACTTAACAATTTGTCTAGGCGTATGGGAGACGAAAGGTATGTTACCCTTGATATGGAAGGTGTTGATGAAGAAACCCCTAGACGAAAAAGAAAACGGAGAAGAAGAAACATTGGCCCAATGACACCCCGACAGAACATTCAAAAAGTTCAGGTATACTCTGCGTGGTAATAAACACCATATTATGTGGAAAGAGTCAATAAGTCTTCCAGATCTATAGTAATTCTATTTTTGAATAATGTATAGTACTTCAGTATAACTTCATTATAGTATAACTATTTCTGATTAGTGAACTGCAGATAATTTAATCAAAGCTTATAGCAAAGTTCATCAAAGCTGATAAACGGCCACAACCTGATAAATCACCATTAAAATTTCTATGATTTACTTACTGCTATAGCACTCAAGCATTCGTAATAAAGAATCTTTACAATTAATTAATTTTTTTTCTTTGTTTTTCAATCGGAACCCCAATTATTGTGCCATAGAAACAATAAATTGAAATAAATATATTGCAAGCTGATGTGTTTTTAGCCATTAGATTATAAATTAACTTATTAGTTTTAGTAAAGATCAATATAGTACACAAACAAACAAGAAGTACTATTGCATTGAACCTTAGTTGGAACCTCAACTTATGGGTTCATCAATAAACTAATAATGCGAGCTTATCTTCTTCAGTTTTTATGAGAAAGAAAAGAAAAATTATTAGCCAAAGAAACTAGATTGTGTGACGGGGCCACAATTATAACCCAAGACTTAATCATCTTCATTCAGTGAAACACAAAATAGCTCAGAGGGAAAAACAAATGGCTGGAGTTTCAATACTTATTGAAATAGAGGGATTCTTTAAAATGTACATACTGTATGTAAATACTTTAAAAAATGTATATAACGTTAACTATCTAAAGTATTCTAAAACAAGAAATTTTTAAAAGCACTATATTTTTTTTTTAATTTAGATGAAATAAGAAAAGTATTTTGTCATCTGAATGTTTGCTTACAGAAACCAGTTAATCCTGGAGACCTTCCAAAGAGAGCAAGGTGGACCATTATCATTACTGCAGGTTTCCTTCTGTTGACTTGTATGCTTCTTGTAGGGATCACACTCAGAATGGCCCCCATCATTGACCAGATGGGTCAGTATCATACCTCTATAAATTAACACAGCAATAAGTAAAACTAGAACCTTCAGTACAAAACTCAATAGTGCACTTAATAATTCAGCCCTTTTATAATAGACATTCCTAAATTATTGCTCCTAAATTCATTTTTTTATTTTTAAAAACCTTAAAGACAAGTTACCTATACATAATTCCAAAATGTTACATTATGGCTTTGATCTATGATTTTTCTAAATTGTATTAACCACTATAACTAAAAGGAATATTTACATAAGTGGCTTTCGAATCTAGAGTATTAAAACAAAAGGTCGAATACAACCAACCAAAAATAGATCTAAATATTTATATTTAACACAAATAAACTTTTTTTTTTTGCTTAATCATTAATGGTTCCTTTAAATTATTAAAGTTCTTATTCTCTCTCTTAAGTTCTTATGGCTTTAAATAAGTCATATCTTGGCTCGCTTATATCTTGACTAGTGTAATTCAAAATGCTGATAAAAATATCTACAACATGTAGACAACTAGAATCAATATGTAACAAAAAAATAAATAAACAGTAAATTGGGTGAATTATTATTGACTGATCTCTTATTCAAATATTTATTATTTATATATTGTTATGATATTTTTAAATGGTGCTTATGTAAAAAATCTCAGAAAAAATTGAGATTGAAGGACAAGAAGGCATCGGACAGAAGCAGAGGAAGTGAACCTCCTGAAAGTCGTCAGTCAGTAGTGAACCTCCTGAGTGGTCGTTCGTCGTTAGTCGTTGGGCAGACACAGTGAGACAAGGTGGCGTACCCAAGCTGGCCCCTGATGGTCCTTTTTCATTTTTCGCCAGATAGGACAACTGGACAACTTTAATATCAATCAGCATGAAGACAAGTCAGATCGAGCAAAGAGTGATATGAACAACGAGGATACCAACGCGAAGAAGCGCTGGCCAGCATAATACGAAATTATAAGTACGTGATTATATTTGTATGTAAATTTTTAGCTGTAAATGTTAGTAATAATAAAATCAATGTTCCTTTTGCCAAAAGTTTCCTAAAATAATTAACAGAACCCTGAGATAAAGTAAAAGTTTGAATATAAAGTTTTTTATAAATAAGTAAAATAATGATTATTATTAAGAGTAATAAGAAAATATTAGAATAATATATTTTGATTATATACTTTTTTCATATAATTTATAACTTTATATTTAACTTTTACGTTATCTCAAGGTTCTGTTAATAAAAATTAGGAAACTTCTGGCAAAAGGAATAATGGTTTTTTTACGCACATTGATTTTACAATTGATATACAAATAAAATACGTACGTAATAAATAATACTGTTAAAACTAAATTTACGTATTTATACTGGCCAGTGTTTCTTTGTTGATATTCTTCGATGGTCGTCTTCTATTGCGTGATTAGGATTAGCGTATTGAGCATCCTTGGTTCGTCTGGTGCATCGCGTGTCCGGATCGTCTTCCTTTGTTGTAGCACCGGGTGAAAGTGAAAAGGGCTGACCTCCTCGTGCACTATGAGGCCGTAACCGTGCCTTCGCGTGGATTGCTATCTGGGCTGGAGTCCCTCCTGGTGTTTCCTCATCCTCTGCTGGTTCAAAGATGAATAGAGTGACCTCTTGCTTCTCGGTATTCCTATATATCTCGCATCTCTCCGCTGCCTTATTGATCTTTCAACTGTTTATTCAATGCCAGTTGTGTCGGATATGTATACTTTGCTTGTTTTGAAGTTTATAAAATGAAATATTTATATTAAATTATTGATATTATTTTTATTTAAATATTAATAGTTAATATAACGACAATAAAAACGTTCATCCTTTCATAGGCATGAACCACGGATCGTTCCTACGACGCTTGCTTTTTCCGAGTTTATATTAAAAACACAATCAAAAATCATAACATTAAAATATCACAACACTCTATACCGATTAAGCATTTCAACATCATGTTGAAAACTATTAGCTTCAAACTTCAACATAATAATGCCATCATTATAATGTATAATACATTTTAATAAAACCTAGAAACAATGGGCCTATTCATAGCACATTTTAATATCCCTTATCTAGATGAATTAACCCTTAACAAAACCTGGTAATATACTCATTTCCAGTTCATTTATATAATTTTATTATTTTATTTAACTCAAAGGATACTGCATTTTGTTTGAAAAAGCATGGTATATTGCCTACATTTTTTATTAATAATTGTAATCGTAGTGTTTTAACAATTTTTTATGTCTGAAGAATATGTTTCAGTGCACAATCAGAACGAGGAGCTGATTAATTCCCTCAATCGGCAAGATTACAATGAAACAATTCTAATGTTTAGCTCCCTCAACACGAATTAAGGTGAGAACATAACTATAACAGGATTTTAAATAAATATTTTTGAGTATCCTAGTCAAAAAAAATTTTATGGTTCTAGAGCATAATTTTTCCTATTCCAAATGATTTATTTTAACATAACTGACTACAGGAATTGAAGAGCTGATTAATTCCTACATATTATTTTATGATAATAGTTACCTATAAACAAAGATTTATAGTAGCATAAGTGCACTCTTTGATTTCTAGGGGGATGGGACTTCATTCCTGTGTTTCCTTCCATGCAATTCTAGAATTCTATGATTTTTAGTTGTTTATTGAATTAAACATCTGGATAACAACATTTAACTTTATTCATAACCTTGAGTCCATCAGCGTAACCCTTGGCTGTCACTTGGCCACTTAAGCAACAGGTTTTTCGCTGTCACAACCTCTCCAGAACCTCATTTCTACGATTTTTTTAATATTTGACATGAGTGACATCTCAAGTCCTAACTATGGAAAATGATGCTCTATACTGTTTACATTAAAAGGAAGAGTTTTTTTTCACATCCTGTTGTATTGTTAAACCAGACCAAATATTTCTTTATCAAAAGTTATTAATTGACACAAGACAACATGTGACACTTGGAGGCCCAGTATCATACATATATAGATTATTTTGGTATAATTTTCTTGTTGGTGGATAATGTTTAAAAAGAGTAAGCAATTTCAAAAGTTTAGCTGGGGATCTGTAATAAATATAGGAATGGTTCATTATTGTAGTCTTTGAATTATTTAAGAAACTAATGGTACAACTTTTGGCGTTTCTCACTTCACATGTCACTTTTATCTATCACTTATCTATTACTTTTATATTATCACTTTTATCTTCACGACATTAGCATTTAACTTTTTTAAAATGATACATCTTATATATTGATTTAAATTATATGATTAAACAGGATCCCCTTTGTTTTTATTAATAAAATGAGTTTTTTTTCTTTACGAGCAGAACATTAATTTCTTGTGTATTACTTAGGTTTCAGATAACTTGGATATGTCTTCCAGGGTTTACTGCCAGAAAACTGAAGCAGGAACTAGAATGTTTGGAAAACTGAATTTTCCTTATTGAATCGGAAATGTCTTTCCTGGCTTATAAGTGATAGTGACAAGAAAGTAATTATAATGAGCTAATGAACATTGTTGCCAAGGTTGTTGTTTTTATAGACTTTTTTGTTACATATTATTGAATAATCAATAATACAATAAAATCTATAAATGATTTTTTGAAAGTATATGTATTGGTACATAAGAAATTGAATTTTGAATAAATGTAAGTTATATGTAAATAAACGATTTATGATGCCTTCCTGATAATCAGGCATTGTTGATAAGGGTATTTTATAATATTACACATTTTTCGTAAATGTGGAAAAAAATGTTTTGATTTAAATAGTTGTTGCTCAATGTGACGTGTCTATAAAATATGAAAACCCTATGTTTATAATATAGTAAATAATTGTTAGAAAAAAAGAGAAGTGACATATATAGAATTTTTTTGGGCTATCTTCAAAAGACATTTAATACCTAACAAGACAATGGCCCTACATACATTTATGTAATCATTATTGTAAAAATTAAACCTTATTAATGGATACCAATCTCATAAAACATTTACAGATGAATTATAATATGTGTGTTAAAGTAGAAATGAGTAATTGTTTCCCTCTAGTGATTTTTGACTTCCCTCGGGATATTCAGCTAACAACCAAAGTGTCTTGATGTTAGCACTAATGTTATTATGACAAAGATGAAATATGTTTACTGCAGTGAAAATCTAGTTTGTAACTAATTGTGAAAGTCTAAAGAGAAGAAATATACCAATGATCTGTTTGATCTGACAACAGTAAAATTCAGTCTTATCTCAGATTGTTATCTACTGTAAAATAAACCAAAGTTTTCAAATAAACTTCCTTAAAAATTAAATTAAATATTTTTACATTTTATATTATTTGTGAATATATTAATTATAATTAAAATCTAGTGTAATAAAAGTTATTTAGTTTTATTTATTTCATATATATTTGTTTGTTAATTAAATAGTTATAAATTATGGATTTTAATTCCATACTTACCATAATATTTATCAGACTATCTTGTAGTGTAGTGACCTTGATATGAAGATTCTAGACTCAAATCCTTAAAAGGAGATTAATACTCACTTACAGCTCGAGAAATGAATATTATGAGCTTCAAAAGTTGATAGCTCCCCCTTTAATGTATTTAATATTAATGTTTTACTATTCAATAACGAATAAATTTTCGCCACATGACAAAAACGAAAATGTGCATTTGGGAAAGAATAATAATTAAATTAAGTTTTTCAAAGATACATCATATTTTCAATGAACCGATTTAGTAGTATTAATCATTACTATAAGTTAAAAACCCTACATAAGACGTTTTAGCTAAGATTCAAAAAATACATCGTAAACTGACAAGTACATTTTATTCTATCAAGTTCAGTTTTACAAGTTGCATTAAGACTGCTTCTGCATCTCAACCTATATGACTTCACCAACAAAAAAAGGAGAGTAATCCTATTTTAGAAACTTCATTAGTTGGATAGGTGGGTTCACATACCCAATCACTACTCTGATGGATGGCCTCTAGGTTCACTTTTCTGACTCATCTTACCAGACAAAGCATGGAGCAGTCAGAGCTGAACAAAAGCTTATAACATAAAGAGAGCCATAACTTGACTACTGCTGGGTGGGTGGTGGTTACTAACAGAGATCAACTTTTGCTTAAATTGACTATCCAGCAGCTCACTAACCCACCAGCTATATGCTTCTCAATTTCAAATAATTTTAAAGCAGAGAGGAAATGAAACAGTTAGGGACGAGTAAAAGGAGCATTAGGTTTCAATGTATGATTTTAAAGTGTAATAACATTTGAAAAATAAACACTTAAGAAGTGCCACAGAAACAACACCAGATCTACTTAAGATGTGACCAATTTTTAATTTTTAACCAGGCAAATGGAAGAAAAAAGGTAAATAGAGTGAGGCGATGGAGGTTAGATTGCGTTTACTGTTCTTGTTTTTCAATGTTGTGTCATATTTTTTATTCCTTTTACCATATTGTATTTTATTTGTATTCTGGACTTTTTTCTCGTATTGCAAAAAAGGTTAGTTAGTACCAAGTGTCCTCAGCTGTTGTATAGACTAGATGCATGAAATTTCACTTGAAGTATTGATGACAATATAAATAATAATAACCCTTCAAAAAATAAGAAGGGCCAATTATAAAATATATATTCTCAGTAAAAGAAAACTGCATGACATTTTTAAATAATTAATTATTCCTGAAAGAAACTTCAATACAACACAAAAACACACACACATACATATATACAGACATACACACAAACAGAAACACAAATAGAAATTTAAAAAAAAATAGCCTTTCATTCTTTTTTTTTTTTAATACATCCAAACTAAATTTATAATTTTACAAATATATGTAATCCATTTATAATAATTATAAATATAATGTAAATAAAGTATTTAAATTTTAAAAATTTGATTTTGAAAATTTTGTTTTTTAAATTTATATATCATAACGATTACATTTATTTCTGATTTGTACTTCTATATTCATATGGATTCAAATGACATTTATAAAAAGGTCATAAAGAATAATAGCTTATTTTATAATTTTATGATTTCCGGTACTATATGGTTCCATTTTAACATAATGGCTAGAGGATTGTAAATAATTAAAATAATAATTACTTAATACAAACAATGATTTATAATAGCATGGTATTCTTCTTTGTTGGAATTGGTTGGTTTCTGAATTCCTGGTGGCTTCCACTCTCAGGTCTAAAACATATGATCTCTTTCTTGCACTTGAATCTAGTGACTAACTGAACAACTCTGAAAGTCAAACACATCTGACCGCATGAATGAATGACTAACAGCACAGCTGAATTGACTGAATGGAAAGACTAATTGGCCTGATATTTATTGGCCATTGGCCACACTACCCCCACATATAACCAGTGCTTAATCCCAGATGTATTCCCATAGCTACCTGATTTTATTATTTTATAGCCAAGGTTTTATCAATACATATTCCAGCTTGTCTGTCTAACTAGATATTCATTTTAAAATAAAACTCATTTTGACTACAAACAATATATATATAAACCCCAAATACCTCTCAATGACTCATCACTGTACCTCAAGAACATCAAGAAATTTTGTGTGGTGATTCATCTTGTACTGTGAAGTCAAACTATAAAAGGTTTTTGAAAATGTTGGCTACTCATAGCCCAAAAAGTGGTCTAAGGCCCACACACGTGTCCATAGGATATCTTGTGGCATAGCAATAGTTACAAAATAAAAACATCAAATTAGAGGAGTATATACCATAAAGCTGGCTAAAACAAGGTTGTAATCCTCAGAAATTAAGAAATCAAGTGAAATACCGAACAAGGTTCTTTTGAAAACTGACAGTCAGTTTTCAAGCTACAACAAAAAATGTACCTGCATTGAATTTCCCATGTCAGTTACAACCTTGTTTGATATTTAGCTTGATTTATCAATTTCTGAGGATTACAACCTTATTTGGGGCAGCTCTACAATTACAGATGTAACAAATATTGAAGCAGTTTCCATAAGCAACCATATATTCAAATCTGTCTCCACTAATTGCATCTGTGTTTAAAACCTGCCTTAGACTTAAATTACTTTCTGCTCTCCTTTGTTAAAAAACTTGGGCATTACTATTGACCAAACCATCCCCTGGAAACCCCATGTCGGGTCGTCACTAGGGGGCTCAGTATACCTGACTATCCCCCAAAGTGGCGAGGAGACGCCCGCCGTGGTCTAGGGTTTATTACAACCTCTTAGCCCCCGTCCGGCGAGCGCCCAGAAAGAGATAAGGCGGGCGGACCTATGGTCTTTCACCCTGGCCGCCGGCCTAGTCAGCCGGGCAGCTTAATTCGCTTTGATCGGACTCCATAAGATCTTTAGAAGGTGTGTGTGCCCCGACAAAGCACTGTGTTCAGGAGAAGAGGTACAGGGTAGGTTTTATAGGTAGTTTATGTGGTCTTGGAATGACCACGATTTCACACTCGGTATCTAAGGGTAGGCGAAAATTGTCCGGATCCCAAAGGCGAATGTGAACCGGAGAGAGGCAGACTGGATTGTCATGGGAGTCCCTGCTGGTCTTATTTGCAGGGGCCAAGGCAACCGTCGTCCGCGAGGGAGAGGTCTCTCCCAAGGAGGTGCTAGTTTTAGCGAGACGAAGGCAGAGAATCCCCCTGGGATGGTGTGGGTCTGACAAACGCCGGACTACAAAATAACGGATTAGGAAAGAGAGATGCAGAGGTAGCTGAATGAGAAGTCCATGGTTTGAGTAGAGCAGTAGGCGCCAGGGCAGAGAGAGAGAGAGAGAGAGAGAGAGAGAGAAGTCTTCAAGGTGCCAGTTGGTTTCCGAATGAATTCTGTTTTTTGTTATTTTTTTATTTCAAAACCTCAACAAATCAATACAATGTACAAAAAAGAAATATAACAAAATATTTGGATTACATGTTTCTCCTCTTTCTGCATTTACATGCATTTGGCGGAGTGCCTAAATATAATAATTTTTATTGTCGTTAATAGTTGAATTCTGACTCAGATCGCGAGGCTTGTATAGCCGGGTCGCACTGGAGGGGATGGCTCCCCCCCAGGTGGCTAGAGAGGAAGTGGGGGTGGGCCCCCTCTACTTACCCCCCCCCTACTCGCACTGACGTCATAATCTTTACTAATGACAAAATATGGACATATAGATAGGTATAATATGAGAAGAGGGGAACTTTTAATTATTTGTGATTAAGAGGAGGCCACAACACCCCATATCATCCGAAGTTCCATAGTTATCCTTAGTTGGGTTTCATGTTAGAACTAGATTTGTTCGAAGTACTCATTGAGCTGGATAAGTGATGATTTCCCGGTTCTTATTATTTTATTGTTATGTACTGGTTGAATTTAAATAGAATATATACTTATTCTGGAAAAATTATGTGTTATAATTATATAATTACTCAACAACGAAGGGATCTGAGCCCAAGGATGGCAGAAATGCTTTATTACGTGATTGATAACTAAAAACAAAACATGAACATGAATAAGGTTATCCTTAGATAACAACAACTTCACCTAATCGATGAATCGATAAATACGATAGTTCGATAGAAACAACAATTCTCCACGACTTAGTTAAACACATAATCAGAAAAGTGAGCCGGAACGCGACGTTGTCTCTGGGATCTACGCAGAGGCTGGAATTCAGGTTGTGCTGCCGGATATGTAGTCTCTGTGGTTACTGGATTAGGAGCAGTGATGGTTGAAGGCTCAACTGGTGATGTGGGAGTCGCAGAATTCCTCGGCTGCCTAATTTCGTTGTCAGAGAAGGTAAATTTCTTCTTAGCATGCGAAGCTTGACTAGGAGCAATGTCATTCTTTATCTGCTCTGGAACGTACACGAGATGCAATTGGTCGATGTGGCGCTTCAAGGTGTAGCCATCCCCATCTAAGGTGATTAAGTAGTGCAACTTGCCGAATTTCTTGATTACAGTGCCAAATCTCCATGAAGATTTGCCATTTGCATACCACCTAACTTGTACTCTGTCTCCTATCTGGAGTTGGCGAACTTTCTTATACTTATCTGGAGATAAATCAGACTTGTTGATCGGTGGTTTAAGTGCATCTAGCTTTATATTAAATTTCCTATTGAGATACAGTTCGGCCGGAGATTTCCCACAGGCTAACGGCGTTGAACGGTAGCGCAGGAGTATATCTTGAACTTTGGTCTGCAAAGGCATTGTCAATTTAGACATTGCTTTCAATTTGTTTTTGAGTGTCTGAACATTCCTCTCCGCCAATCCGTTCGTAGCCGGATGTCCCGGAGCTATAAATTTTTGTTTAATTCCAGCCATATCACAGAATTCGGTGAATTTCTCACTCTTGAAAATGGTTGCATTATCAGAAACTAGTATTCGTGGAAATCCATGGATATAGAATGTCGATTGTAATAATTTAATTGTTTCTCTATCTAACAAGGAATCCTGTCAAGAATGTGCCACCATAAGGAAAAATCCAGAAAAAGTTCCTATTCATTCCTGGGAAGAGCGAACAGAAAATTTCGAGAGAATCCATATAGACTATGCCGGACCATTTGAAAATCACCATTTTTTGGTACTGGTTGACACCAAATCCAGATGGGTGGAAGTGCGTATATCAAAAGAAGCCCCTACTTCGCAAGAAACTGGCTGGCTTTAGTAATGGGAACAAGATGGCTTGTTTCCATGTGTCAGGAAATTACCGCAATCTTATACTTATCTTAAGAGTTGTATAAGTTTGCTAGTTGTACTATCCCTCTCCTCGGCATTTGTATGAGCAGCACTGTTTGTATCCCGTCGTGCCCTGGTGCTCGGTTTCCCTGACACCGGCGAAGAATCGCCTTGCGTTGCTTCGGTGATACAAACATGTGGTTCTGTTCAGCATCTACCGGAGGAGGCATGTGGTAGTATCCCATCCTAGCAGTAATATCCCTAACGTAATGGTCGGACAGTTTGGTTGCCTGTAGCTCAGCAGTAAGAACCAGCAGGTTGCCGTTTGTAGTTTTCAACAACCTCTAAAACTTTCTGTGATCTCCGCGAGTGCTACGAAGTTTCTCATGCCACTGCGCTGTTTTCCAGAGTTTCATCAAGCCCCGGATTTGCGTTGTGAGAGAATTCACAACGACCTTGGCTTGCTGATTGTGGGATATTGAAAGATAAATTGTGTTGTGTTGTCCAACCTGAGGGATAACAGTGTTGGATCCTCCACGTTTATTATGTTGATTAATTAAGAATGTTGTTTATGAACATGTACCTTGTGTATAAATAGTAAAATAAACGTGTGTTATTAATTCAACAAATGTTTCATTGTGCCGAAATCCTTTAGTGGCGACGAGGATGGGATTGCCGTCCACATGATTCGTTCGTGTTTACGCGTTAACGGAGTGAAGTTTCGAGTTTCTACAATTCGTGTTTTTGGTGACGTTACATCGTGGACGACATTCAAAAGGTCTTGGATTTATTTAAATTGAAGACAGAAATTTAAGTTTAAGGAAATGGCCGAAGAAGAAACCAAGAGTTTAGTCGGAACTTTGAGAGAATTTACACTCGATAAAGATTGGGGCATCGCCAAGTCGAGAATAGAAAATTTCTTTATTGAAAACGGGATAAAGAATGACGAGAGAAAGAGGGCTCTTCTGTTAAATTCGTTAGATGACTCAGCGTATAAACTGATTTCCAACCTGGCGGTTCCCAAGAAACCGGAGGATAACACGTATGTTGAATTAGTTAAATTATTTGATTCACATTTTTTGGGTGCGGAATCAGTTTTTGCCACTAGATACAAATTTTATAACGCCACCAAAGATCCTACGGAAACGGTTAACGACTGGATTGCCAGACTGCGGTCATTGGCAGCTAACTGTGCTTTTGAAGCTCGATTCGACGGAAATTTGTTAGATCGTTTTGTTGTCGGCATGAACAAAGGGCCGATTAGAGATCGTTTATTCGAGGATGCGGAAAAGGTCCAGTGGGACAATGTAGTCAAGATAGCAACATCGAAAGAGGCTTCTTCCTCAAATTATGATTTAAATGAGTTTTCATGTAGTGGTCCAATCAAAAAAGAGCCCGTAAATTATGTTAGAGCACAAAAAACACCGAATCAACAGGTAAATGCCAATCTTTGTAAAGTTTGCGGGACGACATGGCATGATGCAAATAAATGTCGATTCAAAGATTATAAATGTAAAGTTTGCAAAATAAAGGGGCATTTACAAAAAGTTTGCCCAAATAAAATCAAGTTACCTGCTTCGGATAAGAAGACCGGCAAAACTGAACAAACACATTTCGTCCAGGAAAACTCAGATGAAGAATATCTGTATAAAATACTTGAAGGTAGCGCAAGTGAGTATCAAATTGAACTTAAGCTAAATTCCCAGGTTATTTGTTTTGATGCTGACACTGGGTGCCATAGCACAATTGTTCCGAAAAATTTATTTCATAAACAATTCCCTCAGGTCACCCCAATTCCATGTAAAAAGACTTTTACTACATATCTCAAAGAAAAATCTCTCCGGTGGGCTATGTCACAGTGGACGTAGAATATCAAGATAGAAAGGTGCCAAATTTGATATTTTATGTGGTTGAAACAGAGGGACCACCGTTGTTGGGTAGATCGTGGTTCAGAGCTCTGGGATTCAGCATTTTTGCTGAAGATTCAGCCCACTCAATTTTTTATCAAAATGTGGAACATGGCATTGAGGCAGAAAAGTTGGAGGAGGAACTCAAGAGTTTGTATCCAGAAGTTTTTACGGAAAAACTTGGCAAATATAACAAAGGACAAATCAAATTAGATCTTTTACCGGAAGCCAAACCAAAATTTATAAAACAAAGACCGGTACCGTACGCCATAAGACACAAGGTTGATCAGGAAATTGACCACCTGGTGCAGGAAGGAATTTTGGAGCCCATTGAGTACAGTGATTTTGGTTCCCCTATTGTTCCAGTTATGAAGCGAAATGGCCAAACTAGGATTTGTGGAGATTATAAATTGACCCTCAACCCTTGCTTGAAAATGGATCCTTATCCGTTGTAAAATTGAAGATTTGTTCCAGAGATTGGGGGGAAATCGTGTTTGGGCCAAAATGGATTTGAGCCATGCTTACCAACAGTGTGAGTTGGATCTCGAATCGCGCAAACTGGTAGCTATTACCACGCAGAAGGGCTTATTCCAATATACCCGTATGCCCTATGGTATTAGTACTGGACCTTCCAAATTTCAGAAATTGGTAGACAATGTGTTAGCAGGAACTGAGGGAGTGGTAGCCCTACTGGATGATGTTGTGGTTGGCGCACCGGATTTTGGGACATTAAGAAAACGAGTCATGGAAGTTCTTGAAAGATTCAAGAAAGCGGGGTTAACCCTTTCTGCAAAAAAGTGCGAATTTGGAAAAACATCCATTGAATATCTCGGATTCAGAATTGACGCTTCAGGTTTGCATTCGACTGATGAGAAAATAAAATCTATAGTAATGGCACCAAATCCTAAAAATATTAAAGAGCTGCAAACTATTTGCCGATGTGTGTTGTGAACTATCTGGCGAGATTTCTACCTGCACTGTCATCGACCCTCTACCCTCTTCACCAGCTTCTGAAGAAAAACATTCGATGGGATTGGAATGCCAGTTGTCAAACCGCTTTCACAAAAATCAAGAGGATAGTCAAGGAAAATCGCTCTTTAGCACATTATAATCCAGATTTGCCTATCAAGTTAACCGTTGATGGTTCGGACCAAGGACTGGGAGCTATAATTTCACAGGTCTATCCAAATGGAGAAGAAAAGCCATTAGCTTTTGCTAGCAGAACGTTGACTATATAGTCAATTGCATAAGGAAGGCGCTGCATTGGTGCTTGGTGTGAAAAAGTTCCATTTGTATCTTTTGGGAAGGAAATGGATATTGGCTAATGACAATCGACCCTTGTTATCAATTTTTGGACCAAAAAAGGGAGTGCCAATTTGTGCGGCAAACCGTTTGCAACGTTGGGCGCTACTTCTAGCAAATTATAACTATGATGTGGAATGGGTGCAGTCAAATAAAAATAGCGCAGATTGGTTATCGAGAGCACCACTAAAGACTGATCCGGAAATATGAGAAAGTTTGGACCCAGCGCTGTTTTACGTCTTCAAAGAAAACGAAACTCTACCTCTACAGTATAAAGACATCTTGTTGTGGGCAAAGAAAGATGGCATCCTGAAGAAAATATCAACGTATCTGAAAACCGGATGGCCTACTCCCTACAAGTCAGGACACCGAGTCAGTACCAGTGCAGCAAAGTCCAGCTGAACAACCGACTGATCATCAGCAGGTTAATCCAGGGACCAGTACGTCGTCAAAGGACAAGGACAGTTCTCCACTCTCTGTTGAATCTGGGGGCGACCTCAGCGCAATCGAACTGCTCCTCGCCGTCTAATTGAGGAGCTGTAATGTCTAATTAATGAGCTTTAATGTCTTATTAAGAAAAAAAAAAAGGTTCTTGTTTTGTTTTTGTAGAATTTATTTTAATAGAGGGGGAAAGATGTGGGATATTGAAAGATAAATTGTGTTGTGTTGTCCAACCTGAGGGATAACAGTGTTGGATCCTCCACGTTTGTTATGTTGATTAATTAAGAATGTTGTTTATGAACATGTACCTTGTGTATAAGTAGTAAAATAAACGTGTGTTATTAATTCAACAAATGTTTCATTGTGCCGAAATCCTTTACTGATCTCTCGTCCTGTACCATCTATTCTTCCAAGTATGGCGCAAGGCAATAATTTTAAGAATGTGGTCTGGAGGTTGTCGCAGAGACGGTGGCATGGGAGTGAACTTCGGGATCGCAGTGTTTGCTGCGTCTATGATCACATCAGTTATGAAAGTTAGTTGAATATCTACTTCCTATTTCGTGTGGAGAACTGGCCCCGTATGCAGGTTATGGTAAATTTGCGACCGGTACAGATCCCAGTCGGCACGATGGTAGTCGTATCACGTGGGGCGAGGGGTCGCCACTTTACGGTTCACAATATGCTTTCTGAAGTATTAAAGAATAGGATAGCCATGTACGTTCAAGTTTCACGCCAGACTTGGAAACAATATAGTAATGTTTTTCTAGAAAAGATCTATTGCCACTATCTTTTAAGAAAGGGCCCTTAGGTTTACAATGTCCGTTTTCAATCACGAACCGTTTCACTTGATCAGTTAGCTCTTTAAAATTACCCTTGTCAGTAACATATGGCGAACAGACAATATTGTTTACACAAAAATTTGATTCACCTTGATTTTTGCTAGCACCTTGTTGCGGTTGTTCTGGATCTGGACAGACACTGGTGTCAGGTACTGCATCCGGTAATTCTGGTATACTTTTAGTAAGGTCCAATTCTACACTTTTGGAACACTGTTCACTCGCGTTTTCATTAATAAAGTCATCGTTCTTCAAGTACTGACTAATTTTAGGCAACTTTTTATTTTTTTCTTCAGTCTCCCTCTTTCTCTTTCGTTTTTCGCTCCCACTTAAATATTTTCTTGAACTAGACATTTTAATATACAACTTTCACGATTAACTTTACTTTGCCACCATAGAAATGACCAGTTGTCAAAACAATCACACAAACAATCCGCAGTTAGTAGAGATCCGGAATCTGGGATTCCCCTAATTTAAAATAGCTCGCCCCCGCAACAGCGCTGCAGCGCCAAGAAAAAGTACTTTCTTGGTAAACAAAAATGAGGGAATTCCCCGATCCGACCGTCAATGCTCACCCGCGCTGCCAACGTAACGTGGCAATTAATAATGTAAAAACCAATGAATGCGTTCCAAAATTGATCATTTTTTTTTTGTTTAGGATATGTTGAAATCATTAATGATTAACTTGAATTTGTATCATGGTATATATATTTTAATATTTTTATAAATAAGTACAATATTTCTGAGCTCGCGGCCACTTGGGCCGGGGCCCTCTTGGGTCGGGGGCCCGTGGCATTTACCAGCCCTGCCACCCTGTAGTTACGCCTCATTATGAGGCCCTCATTACCTAGTATTGTATATGAACTATGAACTTTTTACCACAAAACAAAATGTATTATATTTATGCACTCCTCCAAATGCATGTGAATGCAGGAAGAGGAGAAATTTGTAAATTCAATTATTTTATCATATTATTTTGTACATTATATATTTTTTGAGGTTTTGAAAAAAAAAAAAAAAAAAAATATGTTAAATGATGTTTCCATGATTTCACACTTTTTTCATATTTCTGAAATCCAATAGCTAATGTCAACGAAAGTAAATTCCTAAATATTGTTTTGTCGATGGTATGGTTCTATAGAAAAAGAAAGAAAACGCACTTGACAAAATCATAAGCCAAAAGAACATTGAGCAAACAGTAAGTGTTGCTGATAGAGTAAGTATTAACATTTTCTTTAAGTTATATTCGGTTGTACTAGTGAGTTCTATGGCCGCAAGTAGTACATCAGAAAACGTCGTTCCTTTGTCCATCGCTACTTACATTTGACATCAAAATCGGTTACAAATTTGCTTTTATATATAAGTTAGAAATGCTTACAATTCGCAAATGCACCTAACCTTTTGTGTAGGTCGGCCATACAGCTCACTAGTACCTTTTTGTCTTTCACTCTATAATTAGACCCATTTCCTTTAGTCCGAAAAGTCACTGTATTTTCAAATGTTAATACAATGAAATAATAAGTTAGGTTACTAGTCCTCTCGGCTAGTTTTTATTTGATATGTCTACGTTGGATGAATTCATCCACCGTATGCAAATCAAAGATCTCCTTGTTGCTCCGCTGCTCGAATGAAGTAATTAATTATTATAATTATAGATCCTCAGGCGAATCTATTTACAAATTATTTTTGTATTTCCTGTAGCAATGCTACTCTAAAAATTGTAAATAACTGATAAACATTCTTGTCTCTTTATTCGCATATCATCGTTTTTTTTTTTGTTTTTTTTTTTTTTTTTTTTCTTAGCTCTCAAACTTATAAAATAGGATGTGGGAAAATTATTTTGGGCTAATGAGTGCCTTTCACTAAGGGGAGTCCCCCATTTGAAGGGTGTATGAGAAGGATATAGGGTGTGGAATGCCTGAAGGAGGCGGGTGGATTCGGGAAGGTAGTGAGAGTCTACCGAGGGTGGAGCCTAGGGGTACCTAGGCAATGGTTTGTAGTCGGCCAGGTCAAGCCTGGCCCGCCCCGGCAGGGGGCTGAAATAAGTCGGCCACTCGGCCGGAAGGTCTACCCTGCTTAAACAGGTAGATGGGGTCTTGTAGCTTCGGTTGAGTCGGCCGGGAGATCGGCCTCGATATCTCGGCTGGGTGTAGTTCGTTCAGTCATCGGGTTCAATGACGTCGATCATCCTCCAGGCTTCGGCGGTCCAGCAGTGCTTCCATCTGACGGGCATTGGTGGTGGTTGAAGGTCGGAGAATAGTGGGTTGTGGCTATGTCTGAGTGAGTCAAAAAATTTGATATGCCTTCTCTTGATAAAATCTTGAATGGTGAGCACTTCAAATTTTTTATGCATCTCGTCTGCCTTCATTCGGTCGAACGGGGTATGTTTGAGGGAGGTGCGGAGAACTCTGTTCTGAAATTGCTGGAGCGTTTGGAGAGTGTTAGGAGTCAGATACTTGAAGAGAGGGGTCCCATACATCAAAGCAGGTCTTAGGACGCTCTGGTATATCAGCAGCTTGAGGCGTACCGATAAAGCCGGGCTGTGAAGTAGGTGTCCGAGGCTGAAGAATTTCTTCCTAACACTCTTTAATGCATATCATCGTAATATTTAGTCTTCCGGTTATTGTATAGAAATGTTTCATAATCAACGAGAAAGAAAAAAACCACTTATTGATGAAGTTTTGTTTGTAATGGATATATTTAATTTTCAAAAAGAATCTAGTATCCTGTTATGTATAATTAAAATTAATTGACTATTTAATATAATTGAAACCCTTATATCATGTAACCATTTTTGTAACCTTGTTGTAACCTTTTATATATATATACTTCATGTTCTGGCTCCAAGCCACGTGTACGTTTTCAATTAGTTTATTACCAGTTTTTCCCCATGATTTATCTAAACATACCAATTGGCGACGAGAAAAAACTGATTAAACTATCCGAGTTTCAAGTTCGCGACGTGTAACACGGACATTGCCGGCAGTTCGTATTCCTTGTATACGCGGTAAGTCGTAATTTTTACCGCGAGTGCTTTTCCGTAGTACTTTTTCGCTTTTTTATCGGCTTTCTGTTTTATTTATCGTTCGGATTAATTATCAAGATCATCAAGATGCCCATGGATGCCCAACAATTTCAAGAATTCATGGGTGTGTTTACATCACTTCTAAGCTCTCAAACATCAAGTAAACAAGACCCCAAGTCAGACACGAACAATCTCGCGAATGTGAGTATTTTTGAAAACTTTGATTCAAAAAAAGAGAAATTTTCATGTTATTTGGAACGTTTCGAGAATTATTGCACAATGAAAAATTTATTCGATCCCACAAAGAAAGCTCAGCTCTTGTGTGGTTCTGTGGGTAGTATACATTACAATGCACTCACCGTATTCCTTGGACCAGAAAAACCTGTCACATCCCTTGATTATAAGACACTTGTTTCTAATCTCATGACCATGCTGACCCCTAAACGTAGCGCAATTGTGACCCAACACTATTTCTTGAACATTACCCAGAAAGAAAATCAGCCGATTTCCGAATTTGTTGCTGCGTTACAGCGAGACATAGGAGATTGTGAATTCAAAGTAGAATGTAATTCCGACTCGTGTAAAAATTCAGAGGGGAAGAAAACAAGTATTTCGGTGAATGATATTTTCCTCAGAGCTCAGTTCATTCGAGGATTACGTCATAACTGGATAAGGGAACAGCTTCTGCAGTCAACTGTGACTGGTTTTGATCAAATTGTAGCCAAAGCCACTGCACTAGAGGCCGCTCATATTGAAAGAGCGGAATTGTCAAAGCAGTCTAATACAGGTACTTCATCTTTCTCCAGTGACACGGATCACCTATCTGAGTCACCAAATCATCCACAAAGAGATAGGAAGTCTCAATTTCGAAGAAAATCGCAAGACCGTTCGTCCAACCGCCCTGATTCTCGTAATAAATTTCATTCATCAGGAGCCAAAAATAGATCCCACAGCCGAAGTAGAATAGATTAGAAAGCATTAGGGATTCAAGACCTATGTACAAGGTGTGCTAGAAATAATCATAGACTAGCAGGCTGTCGCGTTGATTATGATAAAGTTCATTGCATGTCATGTAACCGTAAGGGACACGTTTCACGAGTTTGTATCACCACCCTGTCACAAAATAAAAAACCTAGTTACGCATCATCTGCAAATGCAATTTCTCACGTCAACGCTGAACATAAATACGGCATTTCATATCTTGTAGACCTTTTCGAAGTAAACCCCGACTCCGATAAATATATCGTCAATCACCGTCCAAATCAATGGAAAACCCCAGCTCATGGAGGTCGATTCAGGGGCAAGATTTTCTCTCCTAAACGAGGATGATTTTAGGAAATGTAATTTGGGACTAGAAATCCAACCGACAAATACCATTTTTCGAGCGTACTCCGGCAACGAAATTCTTCCGAGAGGAAAAGCTGAGGTAACAGCCACATATAAAGGTAGAAATGCGTGTGGTGACCTGTATATTGTTCCGTCTGGCCATACAGCATTGCTTGGGCGTCAATGGATTAGAGATTTAATGATTGAATTGAGAGAAATTGATACCACCAAAAACCATATGTCAAGTGTACTTGCGGTGGGCTGTGTCGCTGCGCCTGGCGAGATAATAGCTGAGTTCCCAACTGTCTTTGCCGAGGAAGTTGGTTGCATTCCAGATTATGAAGTTAAGTTACAGCTACGACAAGGGGCAAAACCTAGTTTCACAAGAGAGCGCCATTTACCTTATGCTCTACGAGAACGTGTTAAAAAATAATTGGATTCCCTGGAAGCTACTGGAATAATTTCGCCGGTTACAACGAGTGATTGGGGATCACCATTAGTTGTTTTCCCAAAAGCAGATGATGGTGTACGCTTGTGCGTTGATTATAAATCAGGTGTTTCGCTAACCCAGACAGAACCTCCACGCCTGACCTGCTCCTGACACAATAGCCACACCGGGTCACCGGATGCTCCGCCTTAGATTTCACCACCTCCGACCATCGGCCTGTTCTCTATGAACTAGAAGGCGACATGCCAGAGCCGCCTGCTTCTAGGTACAGGTACGATGAGGGGACATAGATTGGGATAGAGGACAGGTGCGATTGGGACATAGATTACGCTATCTATCAGCTACAGGACTGTAAGAATGACTTAATTAAATTAAGAATGAGGGTGTTAATAAGAACGACCGACTTCATGGAATGTTAGAACAGAACTATATTGTAACAGCAAACAAAGGTTACGTATTATACAAGGCATAAACAAACTAATTCAAGTGACGTCATCATTTGCCTGCTGACATCCTTCTTCTTTTGGATTTGAAGCTTCATATGTAGTCTTCTTGGTAATGTTGTCAGTCTTATTGGTTGCTTGATTATTCTTCTTTTATCAGTCTTCTTGGTTCCTTGATTAACCTTCCACTCTTGGTTCGGTATTCTTCAGGTTTATTTTGTTGAGTAGCAGATTTGGTTAAACTCATATCCTCAGAAACAGGTGGCTTTGGTGTTAGACTCTTTGGTGGTGTGAACTGTGTAGAGATCGATTTACGAGTAACCACTGCTGGAGCTGATTCCATACGTTGTGGAGAGGAAACCACACTCTCCTTAAATTCAAAGTTTTGGGGTTCAGTTATAGGACGAAGGAACCATGAGTTGCGGCGGTACTTCACACCATCTTGGGTTTTAATAATGTAAGAGTTGGAGCCTTCATTTTGCTTAATAATTGTTGCTGGTACCCATTCTCGAGGTGCTTTCTTCCATAGGATCTTTTCTCCATCACTGAAGGTTTTATGCGACGTTTTGCCTATGTCAGCATACCTTTTCTGCTCGCTTTGCCAATTCTTGAGTGTTTGTGTGACCTTGTTTGGGCTGATGAGTTGAGGCTTAAGAACTGAGTCCAAACAAGGAATCAGGGTTTTCGTTCTTCTTCCCATGAGCCTTTGAGCTGGGGATCCAATGCTATCCCTCGGAATGTTGCGTTGATTCAGTAGTGCAAGGTGGATATCCGTGTTTTCCTTGGCGCATTTTCTTAGTAATAGTTTTGCTTCTTGTACATATCTTTCGATGAATCCGTTAGCCCGCGGAAAATGAGGGCTGGATACTTGATGGGTAATGTTCCATGATGTGCTAAAGTCTTGAAATTCATTGCTGCTATATTGTGGACCACCATCAGTTTTTAGTATATCAGGTATTCCATGAGTAGAGAACCAATTCTTTAGTTTAAGGATAACAGCTGCACTGGTGGTTATGTTGAGCACTTGAAAATCATAGAATCCTGAATATACATCAGCTATAATCAAGTAATCTTTTTGATTCCAATGGAACAAATCAGATCCTAAAATTTCCCAGGGTCTAGTTGGTACCTGATTTAGGCACAGTTCTTCTTTTGGTTTATCTTTTTGAAGACACTGGCATACTTGACATCTTGCCACAAAGTTTTTTATGTCTGAGGACATTTTGGGCCAAAATAAATTTTCTCTGGCGAGTTTTAAGCATGATTCAGCTCCTCTATGTCCTCGATGAATTTCATATAGAACCAAAGGCACCAATTTTTCTGGTACTACTATTTGGGCCCCTTTGATCATTACTCCTTCATAAAGAGCCAATTCTTCTCTGAAGCTGTAATAGGCTTTTAATTCATTAGATAATTCAGTTTTGGACGAAGGCCAACCATTCAAGATAAAATTTGACAACTGTCTCATAACAACATCTTCTTCTATAAGTGTTTTTAATTCCTCAAAACGTGTTTTTGAAAATGGTATACTTACATGTATAACTATGTCAACTGGCTCATCTTTTAATGCTTCATTTGCACAATCCCTACTGAGCAAGTCAGCTATGTACAATTCGCTTCCTTTTTTGTATACTATATGAGGGTTGTATGGCATGACTTCGAATAAGATCCTCTGCAGCCTCGCTGGAGCACTATTGAGTGGTTTTTTGAATATTGCCTCTAATGGCTTATGATCGGTCTCAATGATTAACTTAGGATTCCCCCACACATATTCGTGGAATTTTTTACACCCATTCAGAACAGCGGTGGCTTCTTTTTCGAGCTGGCTGTATCTAGTTTGAGCAGGAGTGAACGCCTTGGATGCATAAGCAACCGGTTGGTCATCCTGTAACAATACTGCACCCATCGAATGTTTTGATGCGTCAACTGAAATTTTTACCTCTTCTTTAGGGTTGTAGTAGCGCAAAACCGGAGCAGATTTCAATTTGTTTTTTAAATTAATGAATGCTTGTTCTTGATCCTGATCCCAATGCCATTCTATGTCTTTTTGTTTGAGATGTCGTAAAGGTGCTGTGATTTCAGAAAGGTTTTTTATGAACTTCGATAAGTATGTTACCATACCCAAGAATCTTTCCAATTCTTTTATATTTGCCGGAGGTTTCAACCTATCAATACAAGCCACCTTTTCTTGATCTGCTTCAAGGCCCTTTTCGCTGATCACGTGACCCAGAAACTTAGTTTTTTGTACGTTGAAGATACATTTTTCTTTGTTAAGTTTTAGCCCAACTTCCTGCAATTTTTTAAGGACTTTATCCGTTGTTTTCTTAAGTTCTTCTTCGGTTGGTGCATGAATTAATATATCATCAATTGCGACTTCCACATTTTTTATTCCTTCCAGTGTAGCTGTCATGAAGGACTGGAACACTTCACTGGCACTTGATAAGCCGAATGGAAGACGTAAACAGCTGTATCGTCCCCAAGGAGTTGCAAAGGTTAAAAATTTTGAACTTCTCTGTGAAACTCGTAGCTGCCAGAATCCTTTTATACAGTCAATTTTTGTGTAAAATTTTGACCCATGCAACTTGGCGGCTATCTCTTCCATTGTTTGTAAAGGGAAGTGTCTTCTTTTAATATTTTTGTTCAGGTCAGTCAGGTCTATACAAATTCTTGGTGATTTGTTTTTCCACACTACCACCATTGGTGAAACTGATGGAGTGGGTTCTATCATGGGAGTAATTATTTTATTGTAGACCATTTTGTCCAATTCTTGTTTTACCTGATCTCTTACTGCATAAGGAATTTTGCGAGGTGGGTGTATTTTGAATGAAGGCTCATCAATCAGATCTATGTCATATTCATATTCTTTTACGCATCCCATACCTTTGAACAAATCGTCATAGTTTATGGTCTCTATTCTTTTCACTAATCCAAGATTTTCACAAGAAGCCTTGCCCAAAACACACTGGTGTCCGGCTTCAACTATCAGGAAAGTCAAATACTCTGTCTGACCCAGCCTAGTTTTTATTTTTACTTTAGATTCTCCCAGAACAGGCGTTCGATTATTGCAGAATGAAATCAGAGGATTTGACGCATGATGGAATTATTTTTAGGCCACAGTTTTCTACTTCTGTGGTTGTTATTACATCTCCTTGGGCTCCTGTATCCAATTTAAAAGAGACTTTTTTGTTTCGTGGGAAATGTAATTCTTCTATCCAATCTGAAATTTGATTTGTTTTTGTATTTTTTAAATTTGTTTTATATTTTTGTGTCGTGCCTATATATATATCAATATTTTTATCAGTGTTTTCGTCATTACTCTTTAAGACCATTTCCACCTTTTTTGATGATAAACAACATTCTGTAAAATGACCCTTAAAATTACATTTTTTACATTGAACTTTGTAAGCTGGACAAGCCCGTCTGCCATGGGTCGTATTACACCGCCTGCAATGGAATTGGTCGGGTTTGGCGTGTATTTTTTTGCTTTGATCCCGTCTGACAGCATTTATTTCCGATACGGATCACCACCTCCGACCATCGGCCTGTTCTCTATGAACTAGAAGGCGACATGCCAGAGCCGCCTGCTTCTAGGTACAGGTACGATGAGGGGACATAGATTGGGATAGAGGACAGGTGCGATTGGGACATAGATTACGCTATCTATCAGCTACAGGACGTCATCGATCGAGCTGCCGATGCATCGATCCCGAAATTTTCTCCGAAGCCCCCTTCTCTGAAAAAACCTCCGGATCACATCCTACAACTGATTAGACATCGTAATAACATCAAGAACAGGTGGTTTAGGACCAAAAACAGGGACTTAAAACCGGTTTTAAATGCTCTCACAAACCAAGTTAAGTCCCTGATGGCCCAGTGGAAAAATTCGATTTGGGAAGATCGCCTCACCAGTCTCCACGGTGACCACAAGCAATTGTGGAAGCTTGTGAAGACCTACAGGTCCAAAAAGAACGGTGTAAGGCTGGCCGTGAACGGGCAGTTCATTCCCACCACCGAACAAGCGGACATCTTGGCGGCCCATTATGAGGAAGTCAGTCATGGCCAGGGACAGCCAATAGGAGCCCTCGACCTCCCCTCCCGCACCCTCCCCACCACTACCGAAATCTACACCTCACACCGGCAATGCACTGCATTCATTCGAAAAACGACCGGCAAGAAGGCCCCAGGTCAGGATTCCATCCAGAACATCCTACTCAAGCAGCTGCCGAGGAAAGGAATCTCATTCATAACGAGCGTGTTGAACTCCTGCTTCAGGCTGCACTATTTCCCCCAGAACTGGAAGCACGCTGTAGTGGTCCCCCTTCTGAAACCAGCGAAAAGCGGTTATGAGCCATCTCACTACCGCCCCATCAGTCTGCTGACTCAACCCTCGAAGCTGTTCGAGAGAATCATCCGCGTACATCTCTCCGGGCACTGCGAGTCACAAGAAGTCATCCCACCAGAGCAGACTGGTTTCAGCACAGGCTTAAGCGCGAACAACAACCTGGTGAGATTGCAACACCACGTCGCATCGAACGTCCGGAGCAACAGAGCTACCACTATGATTTCTCTGGACTGTTCGAAAGCTTTCGTCTCTGTGGACCACTACATCCTACTCCAACGTCTGAGGGAATACGAATTCTCGGATCAGCTGCAGAACCTGATAAGATCCTACCTTACAGGCAGAACTTTTTCGGTTCGTATAGGCACTACGTCTACGACCCGAAGAAACTACACTGCCGGTGTCCCCCAAGGATCGGTGCTAGACCCCCTGCTGTTCAACGTTTACACCGCCCACATCGTAGGAGCCTCGTATCCCAACTGCGAGGTATCCACGTATGCAGACGATATAGGTCTTTACAGCACTAGCATCAATCCCTCCAGAGCCCTGAAATTCACTGAGGACGCTAGTCAACGGATCGCCGAGAAACTCGATGCCGTCCACATTCAAGTCAACCCGGCCAAGACGCAAGGAATTATATTCAGTTACAAATCCGGAAAAAAGAAGCTCCCGAAATCCTTCGTCTTAGACGGCAAAGAGTGCCCTGTAAGCAACAAGCTGTGCTACCTCGGGATTACCCTCGGTAGGCACTTGTCGTTCACAACGCATCTCGGCAAGAAATTAAAGAGTGTTAGGGAGAAATTCTTCAGCCTCGGACACCTACTTCACAGCCCGGCTTTATCGGTACGCCTCAAGCTGCTGATATACCAGAGCGTCCTAAGACCTGCTTTGATGTATGGGACCCCTCTCTTCAAGTATCTGACTCCTAACACTCTCCAAACGCTCCAGCAATTTCAGAACAGAGTTCTCCGCACCTCCCTCAAACATACCCCGTTCGACCGAATGAAGGCAGACGAGATGCATAAAAAATTTGAAGTGCTCACCATTCAAGATTTTATCAAGAGAAGGCACATCAAATTTTTTGACTCACTCAGACATAGCCACAACCCACTATTCTCCGACCTTCAACCACCACCAATGCCCGTCAGATGGAAGCACTGCTGGACCGCCGAAGCCTGGAGGATGATCGACGTCATTGAACCCGATGACTGAACGAACTACACCCAGCCGAGATATCGTGGCCGATCTCCCGGCCGACTCAACCGAAGCCACAATGACCCCATATACCTGTGTAAGCAGGGTAGACCTTCCGGTAGAGAGGCTGACTCATTTCAGACCCTGCCGGGGCGGGCCAGGCTTTGCCTGGCCGACTACAATCCATTGCCTAGGTGCCCCTAGGCTCAACCCTTGGTAGACTCTCACTACCTTCCTGATTCCATCCGCCTTTTTAGGCATACCACACCCTATATCCTTCTCATACATCCTTCAAATGGGGGACTCCCCTTAGTGAAAGGCACTCATTAGCCCAAAATAATTTTTCTTTATTTTTCCCACATCCTATTTTTATAAGTTTGAGAGCTAAGAGAAAAAAAAAAAAAAAAAGCTCTTGCTATTATTTTTGGTGTAAATCATTTTTATGATTATGTTTTTGGCAAACAGTTCACCCTAGTAACTGACAATCAACCACTATCAAGATTTTTTCAGCATAATAAACAATTGTCACGCATGACAAGCGCACGATTGTTGCGATACACCTCATTTCTGTCAGGATTTGATTATAAAGTAAAATTCAAATCTGGCGAAGAAAATATAAATGTTGATTGCCTTTCACGAGCTCCTGCTCATGCTATCCATACATCAACTGACACCTTGATGGGAGAAGAAGTTCACCAATTTTTTTCTGAACAAATTGTTCATATCTTAAGCAATAAAGTTACATTTGAGACTATTCAAGAGGAAACCAAGAAGGATCCGGAACTCAAGAAAATCATCAAGTCACTAAAAAACGACTGCGTGGACTCAGAATTTACACTACATGAAGATGTCATCTTCCGCCAAGATCGTATTGTCATCCCTACATCCCTTCGAAGTCAAGTTATATCAGAACTTCATGAAACACATCTAGGGATCATGAAAATGAAACAATTAGCCCGAAAATATGTTTACTGGCCTGGAATTGACAGTCAGATTGAGCGACTTGTCAAGAGTTGTGAGCAGTGCACCCTTACAAGATCGGCTCCACCAAAAGTACCAGTTAACCCTTGGGATGAACCATCCGAGAATTGGGAACGAGTCCATATAGATTATGCAGGACCGTTCCAGGGCCATTATTTCCTTGTTTGCATAGATGCTAAGTCAAAATGGGTGGAAGTTGAACCTATCAAAGAAGCACCTACCACGTCCTCAACCATAAATCTTCTCAGAAAGATTTTTTCAACGCATGGATTCCCAAATCAGCTTTTTTTTTTTTTTTATTTGTTCGGCATTTGTGCACCGCGGCCTCACTGAGACCTATTGTGCGCCGTCCATGTCTCTGTCCTAAATATGTGACAGGCCCACGGCCTTTGCAAATCTGAGGATACTGAATGGATCGATCAGTTCACATAGTTTGGGGTCTACAATGCGATCACTACCAAAATGAAAGTATCGCCTTCTAGCTAAGTTATCACAGTCACATATTATATGACGTGCCGTTTCTCCCTCTTTCTTGCAGAATCTGCAGATTGGTGATCCCACTATCCCACCATGATCAGTGCCTGCCGGTCCCCGGAGGGCCACCCCGAGGCGGACGCCGGGAGACAGCGCCAAACCCAGGCCTCCCCATCACAGAGGGCCCAGACCTAGCGCGCCCCCCAGCCCCCACCACGGGGCCACCCCCCGCAGCCGCCACAGTCCTCGCCTTGGGGCCATCCTTTGGAGTTGGCAAATTCGTCGTAGCGATCCCCTTCGACTCCTCCACCTCGGGATCGCTCCTTGCCTCCTCCACCTTATCAGCCGCCTTCCTCTCCTGTACTACTTTCGGCGGCTTCTTCTTTTCCAACACCCTGAGAGCGACCTTAGTGAACAATCAGCTTGTTTCAGATAACGCTAGCATTTTCCAGAGCGAAGAGTTTCATCTTTTTTGCCGCACAAACGGAATTTTTCAAAAATGTATACCCCCTGGCCATCCAGCAACTAATGGCCTTGCTGAACGCAATGTGCGGACACTTAAGGGTAAGTTGCGGGACTTGTCAAATGACGATACCCCTATGCCAGAAAAAGTCACAAATATCCTATTTCATTACAGATCAACTCCCCTTGCTAATGGCTCCTCACCTGCTGAGTTCTATTTGAAAAGAAAATTCCGCCTGGATGCCTAGTTACCAACCAAAACACACTCTTCTCAGTCAACGCGAGTTACCAGAAGATTTTTTCATGTGGGGGAGAGGGTGAAAATCCGTGTCATCAAAAATAACAAGCCAAAGTGGGAGTTTGGTGAGGTGACGCAAAGGTTGGGTCAACAACATTACCTTGTCCGCCTGGACGAATCAAGGAGAATTTTCAAGCGTCACATAAATCAACTGAGAAACACCCTTGTACAAGCAAAGAAGACTGTTTCATTTGGCCCTTCTCAGTCTTATGAAATTCCTCGAGCTCCAGGTCTACCTCAGGAACCTCACACTCAATCGGCACCTCATGATCTTCCAGATCCATCTTCAACCGAGCCAGCTTCAGCTGTGCCTCCTCATGATCTTCCAGATCCATCTTCAACCGAGCCAGCTTCAGCTGTGCCTCCTCATGATCTTCCAGATTCATCTTCAACCGAGCCTTTTCTTCAGACTCCTCTATGTCCCATCAACAGACCTGTTCGTCAGAGAAGACTCCCAGAAAGGTTTCGAGATCCTAACATAGCACTTCAGTATTGATGTCCCCTCACAAGATACATACTTTCTGATTCATGGAACTATTTTAATGTTAATAATTCTTGAATAGTGGGGGAGACTGTTATGTATAATTAAAACTAATTGACTATTTAATATAATTGAAACCCTTATATCATGTAACCATTATTGTAACTTTGTTGTAACCTTTATATATATACTTATACTTACCTTTATATATATATACTTCATGTTCTCGCTCCAAGCTATGTGTACGGTTTCAATTAGTTATTACCTGTTTTCCCCATGATTTATCTAAACATATCAAGTATAGCCTGGACGAGTCCGACCTGCCGTCGCTGGTGAATGATGAAGTGAGATACACCGCGTTCTGCAGATTCGTCGGGGAGTGGAGAAGGGTACAAGGCTCCGGGCACTTCAATATATCCAGGGGGGTGGCACGGGGTGAGCAGCCGTGTCTTCGGGAAGGCTCACCCGAAGCCAACGATGTATCGGCGGTTCCAGAGGAGTCGCTGTAAATATGTACATATAGATACAAGATGGACTGAGAAGCATATGGTTAACTATAGGTTTAGTTATAGGGGGATAGAGGATGCACACCCCTTGTAAATATAGTTTAAGTATAGTAGTAAGATATTAGTATAGTTAACGGATAGACAATAAATATATTAAGGATAGATAGTAAATAGATTAAGGATACTAGCTATAAGGACCACAAAAAAAAAAAAAAAAAAATTATAGCTAGCAAGGATTGTACAAAGTAGATTTAAGTAAAAGTTTTTATTTTGTTTTCTTTGGAATGTTCTATATATTGATTTTGCAAAATAAAGAACGAAAAACAGAATTAATCAAGGTGCGCTGACCGGTGCAACAATCCCATTGCACCGGAATACGCGCACCACAGCCTACGTAACCCCATGAGCTCGCTTCACGGGCTTGTGGGGTAAGCTCGTTTGAGACTTGTTCGAAAAAAAAAAAAAGTTTTGTGAAGAAACAATAGAGCAAACAATAAAATACATATTGTAAGGATCGGCGTCTGTTGGGACTGTTAGGTTGTGAAAGGTGAATAACGAAACCAACAGACGACCGTTTGCCTTCAGGGCCTGGTGATGAAGCGGAATAGGAGACTGCACGTGCTAAGATGTTCTCGGAAGACAACTGATAGTTAATAGCACTCTCCTATTTGTTCTACGAACTTAACCGTGGGAACATGGCCCGACCCTGAACAAACCTTGTTTATTGGCCCTTAGTCATCCCTACTTACGACGACCACGCCCTGGTCGCACGCGAGTAGGGCGATAGTAATAAAAAGCAGTCAGTCCGTGTTTCTGTGTGGTTGGAAGAGGTTGAGTGAGAGACAAACCATTCATATTGTAGGGGTAATGTGGATACCGGACTTGATCAAAGGTATGTGGACTTTTCTTTTCCGTCTGTAACATAGTTGCCAGCTAAATGGAGCATGTGGCTGACTGTCAAATCCCGACTTTACTCTTTAAATTTTGTAATGGAAAATAGAATTGAATGACATTTTATTTTAATTAGTAGCTTTCGTAGTTGTGTGAGAGCTGGTAATCTTATATTTTTGTTCATTAAAGCACCCTTTAATTTTAAACTTGTTATTCCTTTTAAATGGTTACCCTTCCTACTTTCTCCTAAGATTCCTGAGATCCTAGTCGGGGCGGGTACAAATTGGTGTCAGGTGTGGGGTGGATGCAAGAATACCACAGTCGAACCAGAGAGGATAGTAGGAGGGGAAGAGCCTGCCGGCGCGAGGGCAGAGTAAATTGCTGACGCTAATAGAATTGATGGGCCGTGCGGTTTTGGGCGAACGGTTGATCGGAGGGCGAAAATAGCCGAAATTTGTGATCATCTGGGTAGGGCATATATCTGATAACTTTAAAAAAAAATTTTTTGAACCTTAATTGCCAAATTAAAAGGAATAGTTAAAATTAAGATGAACAGGGTAAATGAATCGGAATGGTGAAACCGTTCATAAGAACTGTAGAACCATTTCATGAACCGGTTTTCATTTCATTCATCATCATCATTTCATAACAGTTGAATCTGTTACGCGAAGGTACAGGTGTTTCTAATATATTATAATCCAGGCATAAAATGTCAGCAGACGAATTGAGGAAAAAGCTCGACGAGGCCACCGAGGCCAACCGTCGCTATAAGGAGAAAGAAGCAGAGCTGGAGAGGACGTTGAGGCAAGAGCGGGTGGCATCCCAGGCTATGAAGGAAGAGTTGGACGATACCAAACAGAGACTGAATATGAGTGCGGTAGAGGACCCACCCCGAACCAAGAGAGATATGTCCATGCAGGGGCTTCTTCGGGCATGGTCGGACCCGGAAAAAGATGGACCCATTGAAGAGTTTCTACGCAGGCTCGAACTAATAGCGCAGAGTGGTAATTGGACAGTGGCCGACCGATTGACGGTATTAGAGCTGAAACTCGCAGGTACGGCAGCAGTCTTTGTACAAGCCCACCCCGAGCTGCGAGAAGGAGGCAACGCTTACCAGGACCTGGTGACAAGGTTGAAAGAGAGGTTTGAAGATTCGGCCACCCAAGACTATTATCTGAGGGCGCTAGGACAGGCGAGACAGGTACCGGGGGAAACGGTGAAGGGATTCGCCGACCGTGTCTTGGCTCTGGGGCAGAAGACCATGCCGCCGGCTGCAGATGTGACAGAGAGAATGTGGAGGGCCAAGGAATTGGAAAAGAGAGTAGTAGCTACATTCGTAGCAGGGCTACGGGGTGACTCCAGCAAGCTAGTGGCGTATGCGTCTCCACGCAATTTGCAGGAAGCCTTACAGAAAGCAGCGGCATTGGAACAGTACACGGAAAGGAAGCCAACGATAGCGTATGCGGTGTCCACAGAGGAACAAGATGAGACTATAACCATCGAGCATCAGAGAGTCTGCTATTGTGGGAAGCCAAGGAAGGAAGAAAAGATGGGACACTTTGCCGCCGTTGTGGCAAGGACAAATGCACCCGTGACTTGTTATCGCTGCGGTAAGGTGGGACATATCGCTAGAGAATGCCGCCCGACTCCAAATCCAGGTAACAGGGGGAGCGAGATAAGGCAAGTAAGCCCTCGGACGTGTTTTCGGTGCGGGAAGCCCGGCCACTATGCCAGCCACTGCCGAGGTAAGCCGATGGGGGATCAGGGAAATAAGCAACCCCATCAGAATTCGGGACACAAGGATGACCCAAATGCTTAAGACGCCGCGAGGACCCCGGCACGGTGTCAAAAAGTAAGGGGAAAGACGTACGGATGGTCCCGAGCGTGGGGAGTAGACAAGGAGGGGGCATACGGGTGAAGGTGGTGATAGGAGGGGAGCTGAAGGAATTGTTAGTGGACTCGGGCTTGGAGGTCACATTAATCACGAAACCCATACAGGGGGTGGAAATACGAGGTAGCAGGATCAGAGCAAAAGGGATTACCGGCCAGAGACTGCACCTAGCAGGGGACCAGATAGTCGAAGTCGAGTTCCAGGGCAGGAAGGTAAAACACCGTATGACCATAGCCAACCTCTCAATGGACTGCGATGGAGTGCTAGGGTTGGATCTGATGAAAAGACTCGATACCGTGATCGACACCAAACGTGGAGTATTGTCAACAAGGATGACCGGCGCAGACGAGAAACCGGAGAAGAGGGTAGCGTCGGTAACAGACAAGAAAGCAGAGCCAAAGTGGCCTAGGAAGAGTACGCAAGGCCGACGACGCAGACCGAGGGGCAGGAGAAAGAGAGGGAACAACCAAGAAGCAGACATCCTTCCAAGCAACGACCCGGGAGAACCAACGCCCATCGGTTCTACGACGGTGAAGGTGTCTAGTAGATCGGTCATCCCGCCGTACAGCGAGGCCCTGCTAGAAGGTGACGTGGCGGGATGGGCATCGGGTCGAGACTTGTGGCTAGAACCCAAGCTGATAAGCCAACAAGGGGTGCGAGTGGGTCGGAGCTTGAACCGGATTCGAGACGGAAAAGTATGGGTTCGGATGGTGAATCTTACCGCGGGAGAGGTGACGTTGAGTCGGGGTCAAGAAATAGCAAACGCCGAGGAATGGACGGATATTAGGGAAAAGGGAGAAAAGGTCGTGGCTCTAAAAGAAGGCACGGACCAGGACTGGACATTAGACTGGACGGAGAAATTACACCACCTAGGGCCGACCGAACGGGACGTAATTGAGGCTGTGCTGAGGTCCTATGAGACTCTGTTCGAAGAGCCTGGGCCCAACGGTTGCAAACTGAAAGTAGAACATCGGATAGAGACCGGAGATGTAAGGCCAATCTGCAAACGACCGTATCGGGTCCCCTTCGCACAACGGGAGGTTGTCAAGAAACATCTGGGCGATATGTTGGCCAAAGAAATAATATCGCCATCCGACAGCCCTTGGGCGGCGCCTGTTGTTCTGGTACAGAAGAAGAGCGAAGACGGAGAAATTAAATATCGATTTTGTACGGACTTCAGAGGCCTGAACGAAGTGACCAGAGTAGATGCATACCCGTTACCGCTTATAAATGAGACGCTGGAACAACTGGGGAAGAGCCAGTATTTCTCGACCTTAGACCTAGCCAGTGGCTATCACCAGATTCAGATAGCACCCGAACACCGAGAGAAGACTGCCTTCACCACGGTCGGAGGGCATTTCGAGTATAACCGCATGGCGTTTGGGCTCGCCGGGGCACCGGCCACCTTCCAGCGGCTCATGGACGAGTTACTGATGCAGCTGAAAGGGGAAGTCTGCTTCGTGTACCTAGATGACGTGATCATCTTCAGCACGACCATCGAGGAACACGCCAAAAGACTGCGACTTGTACTGGACAAGCTAAGAGGAGCCGACTTGAAGATCAACTTGAAGAAGTGTAGATTCGCGGTGGAAGAAGTGGCCTACCTAGGACATGTCGTAACACGGCAAGGGATACAACCAGACCCATCCAAAATTAAAGCCGTCAAGGAGTACCCGCGCCCGACGAATCGTAAGGAAGTAAGAGCCTTTCTCGGGTTGGCCGGGTATTACCGTCGGTTTGTGCCTTGCTTCGCCGAGAAAGCGAAACCGCTAACGGTGCTGACCTCGGAGACCACGAAATTTGACTGGGGCCCCGAGGCAGAAGGGGCTTTTGCGAAACTAAAAGGGGAACAGTGTTCTGAAAATATTCTCATCTACCCGGATTTCGCAGACCCGTTCCTGCTAGCAACGGACGCCTCCGGAACGTCGGTAGGGGCTGTCTTATCCCAACGTCGGAATGGAGGGGAACGACCTATCGCTTATGCAAGCAGACAGTTGTCCAAGGCCGAGAGGAACTATTCGGTCACGGAGAGAGAATTACTAGCGGTGGTCTGGGCAACTAAACAATTCCGTTGCTACTTACTAGGGAGACGGTTTGAACTTATTACTGATCATGCGGCTTTAAGGTGGATGCTCAGTCTCAGGGATCCTTCGTCAAGATTGACGAGGTGGGCCCTAAGATTAGAGGAATTTGAGTATGAGGTGACACACAAGCCTGGCCACCGGCACACGAATGCCGACGCGCTAAGTAGAGCAGTGGCCTTGGTGAGGCTGGAGACCCCCCGGGACTTTCGAGCAAGAGTAATGAAGGAGCAGAGCAACGATAGCTGGTGTGAAAAAATTACCAAAAAGGAAGGAGAACGGGTTCGCAGAGATGAGGAAGGGGTGATGTACCTAGCTCCGGAGGGAGCATCACCAGAGGTATGGAGGTTGATGATTCCGACTTCAATGCGAGCGGAGATCCTACAAAGCTGCCACGATGCCCCGTGGGCAGGGCACCCGGGAGCTGAAAGAATGGAAATGCTGGTACGAAAGAACTACCATTGGGAAACCCTAGCAAAGGACGTCAAAGAACATGTGCGGACTTGCCTATCGTGTGCCCGGAGAAAGACACCCGTTAGCTTGAAGGCCCCATTACAAAAACCATACTTCCCAACGGAACCCTTTGAACAAATATCCTTGGACATCGTGGGACCATTCCCAAGGAGCGGACGTGGGAACAAGTATTTGCTGACCTTCATCGATCACCTTAGCCGTTATCCAGAGGCAGTAGCCATACGCGAAGAGACGGCTGAAGAAACCGCCAAGGCATATGTGGAGAGCATTGTTGCTCGACACGGAGTACCGGCACGGCTACTAACAGACCAAGGTCGAAACTTTGTTTCGAAACTCATGAAGGAAGTCTGTCGGATCCTGGGTAGCAAGAAGATACAAACCACTCCGTATCACCCAGAATGCAACGGAATGCTCGAGAGATTCCATAGGACGTTGAGTGACTCAGTGGCGCACTTCGCTCGCAGGGATGGCAGAGACTGGGACCGCTGGATCCCATACGCTCTCATGGCTTACAGAGCTATTCCCCACCCATCGACGGGATACTCCCCGAACTATTTGGTGTTTGGCCGTGAGTTGAACAACCCGGGGTGCTGGACGGCTCCGGTAATCGGCGATAGTTACGAAGAGACGTCGGAGATAGCCAGTGAGGTGGAGAACCGACTACGTGATGCTTACAAGGACGCTCGGGATCGAGCGGAGAAGGCATGGAAAGCCCGTAGTAAATGGTGCAATCGAAAACGCAAGCTACGCACCCTGGCAGTGGGCGATGAAGTGTTATTACACGTGTCGGCGATAAAGCCTGGAAACTTCAAGAAGTTTCACTGGCCCTGGACAGGACCACATAAGGTGCTGCAGAAGCTATCAGAGGTAAATTACCGGGTGCGATTATCTACGGGGCGCGAAGTGGTGGTGCATATAAATCGGTTAAAGCCGTCCCCGGTATTGACCACAGAGGCTAACAAGGAGGAACCGTCAAGCACAAGGGCGGACGAGGAGAGCGAGTATGGCACGGATTCGGAGGACGAACTTTGCTTAATCCCCACCATGGAGGAAGACGGCGATGATTATGACGCTCAACCGCGGCCAACTGCGACCAGGACCCAGGAAAAAGAACGGGTCGTAGAAAACGAACAACTCGAGCCCTCACAGGCCCAGGATGCCTCGACGGAGAGGACGGAGGGTTCGCCACCTGTGCAAGGTATGGTCGACCACGTCACCCCTTGGTGGATGAGAGAGGAATCGGTGGAGCCTGAAGAAACCGAAGACCCTCGGGACCCCACGTGGACTCCCGACGAGGATCCTCCTACCACCTGTCCACGTTCTCCTTATCCCTTACGATCAAGGAGAGACTAGGAGACTAATGAGAAATTGAATTGTTCGCAGGATGGATGGTGATGCAGGTGGTGTACGCACATAGTGGGGTGCGTTTTCTAGATGAGACTGATTTAATAATAACTAGCGAGCGGTGGAGAGTAGTGGTGGAAGTGAATGTAACTCACTTGTATGGAGAGTCCGCGAGGATGGTGGCCGTGATGGAGGAGATTGAGATAGCCTACTGGCAGACGCTTGACCGAATCCCTGAGATCAGAACGTACCAAGAGGAACTGAAACGGAGAAGGGGGATGGTATTGGAAGTGGATGAAGCAGTGAGATCGCTCAGAAACCTTTTACCGATTAGTCGGGGGAGTAGAGGATTAATTAATGCAGGAGGAAAACTTATACGACTAGTATTCGGTAACCCGGACGCGGACGACATGGAAGAAATACGAGCGGACCTGGCACAGCTAGAGGCGAGGCAAGGGAAAATGGTGCACTTAACGGAGGAGCACCTCACCATCACGCGACGTTTGGGGCAGAGGACGGAAGAGAATGCGCGTACGCTGGTGCAGGTAGCGAGAACGCTAAAGAACGAGATAACGTCCACTCACAAGAGGTTGGATACATTAGAAAACCGCCTCGACTACCTGTCCCTCTACACTAACCTATCCCTGTCCCTTATGTCAAATCTGAGGAACATGGAGGTCACAGCCCTTAAAGCCGGTCTCGACTTGCGGGACTTGTACGCGGGGTTAGAACAGGTGTCCCTGGGTAAAGTAAGTCAGACTCTATTGTCCCCACAGTCATTAAGCGAGATACTCCAAACGGTGGCAGGTGTGTTGCCTGCGGAATTGAATCTGTTCACAGGTACTAGATCTGAAGAGGCCCATCGGTATTACCAAGCGGCCGAGGTTCACGGAGTAGCGACTACATCAGCCATTCATGTTATCATAGATCTACCGTTGACAAGTCAGGGACAGACGTTCAAGAGATATAAAGTCACACCGATACCGACTTGGAGCGCTGAGGTGGCGCAAAAAGTGGTCTTGGACACATCCGTGGAGTATATTCTGACCTCTTTGGACAGGCAGTATTACGCACTTCTGCGTGACGAGGACTTTGTAAATTGCCGAAGATCGCAGCCGTGGGTGTGTCCCGTGCAGTTTCCTCTGATCAGACGTACTAGAGCCACCTGCTTGAGTAGACTGTTCTTTGGAGACGACCAGGATAATCAGCTAGGGTGCAGGTGGATCGCTCTGAGGGGTCCCCATCTTGACACTTGGGTTTGGGACAAGACGAACGAACGCTGGTTGTTCAGCTTAAGCGGCCCAGTTAAGGTGACAAAGCAGTGCCGTTCCCAGCCTCCTGAGGAAATTTCGGTAGACGGAGATGGAGAATTGGAAGTAGCAGAATCCTGCGACTACAAGACCACGGACTACTGGCTACTTCCCCGGTCTAGAGGGGAGACGCGAGTGCGGTTGAATCAGGGGATACGAACCTTTGACTCGGTACCCCGGCGACTAACTAACACGAGAGAGCCGCTGCTAGGAGAGGACGTGAAAGAAGCCTGGACGGCCCTGGAGCGAGATGGTGACCTGGAAGCGGGACGATGGGCGGTAGACGAGGCCCGGCTCACCGCTTTATCAAGGGCAATCCAAGATGTGGACGAAGACCGAGAGAGCAAGAGGAAGTGGTTTTGGAATTCACTAGCGGGCATGATGATAATACTCCTGGGCGCGCTAGGCGCCTGGGGATTGCGGTTGTGGCTAGTTAGAAGAGGGAACGCAAACGCCCAAGTTAAAGAAGGTGTCGATCTACAGCAGGAGATGGACCAGGTGATCCACCAACCCAGGGAAATAGACCATGTGCAGTGCTAATTGGGTGTGTTAGGTGTAGTTGTAAATCCTAGGCTAAGTTGTTAAAATAGGTTAAGTATATTGGATTAAGATAGTTTGTAGTTAATTTGTAGAATACCTTGTGGTTAAAAAGAGTGGTCCTCTAGGATCCACTCTTTTGTTAGCGGGAGGGTAATGTAAGGATCGGCGTCTGTTGGGACTGTTAGGTTGTGAAAGGTGAATAACGAAACCAACAGACGACCGTTTGCCTTCAGGGCCTGGTGATGAAGCGGAATAGGAGACTGCACGTGCTAAGATGTTCTCGGAAGACAACTGATAGTTAATAGCACTCTCCTATTTGTTCTACGAACTTAACCGTGGGAACATGGCCCGACCCTGAACAAACCTTGTTTATTGGCCCTTAGTCATCCCTACTTACGACGACCACGCCCTGGTCGCACGCGAGTAGGGCGATAGTAATAAAAAGCAGTCAGTCCGTGTTTCTGTGTGGTTGGAAGAGGTTGAGTGAGAGACAAACCATTCATATTGTAGGGGTAATGTGGATACCGGACTTGATCAAAGGTATGTGGACTTTTCTTTTCCGTCTGTAACATAGTTGCCAGCTAAATGGAGCATGTGGCTGACTGTCAAATCCCGACTTTACTCTTTAAATTTTGTAATGGAAAATAGAATTGAATGACATTTTATTTTAATTAGTAGCTTTCGTAGTTGTGTGAGAGCTGGTAATCTTATATTTTTGTTCATTAAAGCACCCTTTAATTTTAAACTTGTTATTCCTTTTAAATGGTTACCCTTCCTACTTTCTCCTAAGATTCCTGAGATCCTAGTCGGGGCGGGTACAAATTGGTGTCAGGTGTGGGGTGGATGCAAGAATACCACAGTCGAACCAGAGAGGATAGTAGGAGGGGAAGAGCCTGCCGGCGCGAGGGCAGAGTAAATTGCTGACGCTAATAGAATTGATGGGCCGTGCGGTTTTGGGCGAACGGTTGATCGGAGGGCGAAAATAGCCGAAATTTGTGATCATCTGGGTAGGGCATATATCTGATAACTTTAAAAAAAAATTTTTTGAACCTTAATTGCCAAATTAAAAGGAATAGTTAAAATTAAGATGAACAGGGTAAATGAATCGGAATGGTGAAACCGTTCATAAGAACTGTAGAACCATTTCATGAACCGGTTTTCATTTCATTCATCATCATCATTTCATAACAGTTGAATCTGTTACGCGAAGGTACAGGTGTTTCTAATATATTATAATCCAGGCATAAAATGTCAGCAGACGAATTGAGGAAAAAGCTCGACGAGGCCACCGAGGCCAACCGTCGCTATAAGGAGAAAGAAGCAGAGCTGGAGAGGACGTTGAGGCAAGAGCGGGTGGCATCCCAGGCTATGAATCCCGACTTTACTCTTTAAATTTTGTAATGGAAAATAGAATTGAATGACATTTTATTTTAATTAGTAGCTTTCGTAGTTGTGTGAGAGCTGGTAATCTTATATTTTTGTTCATTAAAGCACCCTTTAATTTTAAACTTGTTATTCCTTTTAAATGGTTACCCTTCCTACTTTCTCCTAAGATTCCTGAGATCCTAGTCGGGGCGGGTACAATATTGTCGGTGGAATCTTGCTTATAGTGGGATGGCACTCAAAATAGTTCGATAGTGGTGGATTGAGAGGACAGAAGATATTTACAATAACAGGATTTGAAAACTGAGTGGAAAGAAGAATGCCGGATGGAGGGTTAGATAGGATTCCAAATTGTGTGGAGGGGTGGAGAAATGAGCGATCGAAGGAAGCCGTTATGCGAGCATGGATGTGTTGTGGTTTTGAGTTTAGGATATTAGTGGGTACTTAGCAGAGTTCTGGAGGAAGTATTGTAAGTCTGGTCAAGGGGAGCCATTCTGACTCGGTAGAGCACGAGTGTCTCGGGATCCCGAAGATAATTTGGATGGGACAGTTCATAAGATTAGTTTTTCATGGAAGTTAACCCATTTATAACCGACTCAAATCTACATGTGAGCATAAAATTTCATATTAAAAACTATGGATAAGAGATACTTCGCTGATTCAAAAATGTACGATTGTAAACATTTCACCTGAGGGTTTTATTCTCTATCGTTGGTTTAAATAACGTATATTTCTATATAATAGAGGTTTCACTGATTATTAAACAGTGGTTTTCTTAGGGCTTCAGTCTCTGCAGGTTGCATCTAGCTCCTTGCATAGAGTGGGGCGATACCTTTCCACTATGAACAAAAAGGTAACGAAGCCTTGGCCAGGACCTCCTGGGTGGCTTAGGAACACTGGCCAAACAGACAGACGAACCCACTCTCTCTCTCTCTCTCTCCCTCTCTCTCCACAGGTACATATTTTGATTTGGTAAAAGGAAAGGACTAAAACAACTTGTAATTGGTAAGCCCTAATACTTACCGGAAAGTAATGTCGTTTTTTTACATTAAATTCAAACAGACAAATTTAAAACAAGTTTTTGTTTTTAATCAATGATGTAATCACCCTCTTTTCAACAACCTTTTGCCAACTAGTATGCCATTCTGGATCGATAAAAATCAATTGGTTTTAGAGCGAAATACCCTTTATTAAAATACTCAAAGGGGGAGTAGCCTCATTTTATGGTCAAATTTCCTTTTAATAGGGTTAATTTTATATGTTACTTCTTCCTTACCATCGGTTTACCATATCAAACACTGTTCACAAACACATTTTTTTGGATGTTTTAACTTGTGGTTCAAAATCATTCATGGTTGAAAGCTGGGGACATTAAAACATTTTAACAAAACAGAATAAATTGACATACTGATGTAGTGTAATGGGAGGAGAAACTGCCTTATAATTTTTTTTTGGGTGAAATAGCCAAATGTGACACAGCAAGACATGGTAAGTGAATACAACACATAAAAATTACATGTAACAGACAATATTTACGTCTATGTAAAGGGTGTCCCAGAATCAACTCAAGATTTGAATTTGCCACCATTTGTTCAGCAAAGTGCTGGCAACCCTTAAAAAAAACTATTTGACAGCTGACAGTTTAGGATTAGTAAAAATGGAGCGTTACACGATATAAACGACGTGTCTTTATTGTTGAACATTATCTCAAAAATAATGTATGTTTGGCGGCCGCAGTTTGAAAATTTCATACAAAATATGGTCGGAATAGTGTTTTGACTTTATCAACTGTGAAGAGATTAATTGAAAAATTTAGGGAGACTAGATCTGTTGAAGACACTAAACACACTGGTCGTCCAAACGTAAATATCGAAGCAGTGCGTGAGTGTTGTTAAAAATCCAGAAACATCAATTCGGCGTCGTTAACACTGTACTTTGTGCCGAAATTGGATGATATTGATGTGGCCAATATGTGGTTTCAACAAGATAGTGCCACATGCCATGATACAGCCCATGAAACAATTCAAATACTGCAAGAGACATTTCCAGGTCGTGTACTCTCTCCTTTCGATGATCAGAATTGACTCCCTAGATCGTATGATTTAACTCCTTTAGATTTCTTTTTATGGGGTTATTTGAAGTCAAAGGTGTATGTCAACAAGCCCACATCCACCCGTGCATTAAAAGAGGAAATTCAACCACATTTATGCCAAATGGTCATGGAAAATTTCGTCAAGAGTGCGTATGTGCCAGCAAAGTCGTGGAGGCCATTTGCCTGATGTGTTATTCCGTAAATAACCCTATCCTATTTACTTCATAATTCAATAAAAAAAATACTGTGTTTTCTATTTAAATCATATCTTGCGTTAACTCTGGGACACCCTATATTACAACTACAAGGTAACTGAGAACGTCTTTGTCAATGGGAGTAGTGCCAAAGGAAGGGGGGATGAGTTGAAGGCACTAGAGCCAACCTTCCCCCTTACCTCTTCCTATCCCTATTTTATGTTCTATGGTTAAAAGCTAGACAGAACTACTCAGACTAAGCCTCTCTCGAAACTACTAAAATAAAAAATGGGATCCCTATAACTCGAGACCATAACTTTCCTGTGTATTGATACTTTCCATAACCCCATGAGGTGTTTATTCTCAATGCTTTTATTTTACACAGCAAATAAGCTTAAAGATAATACTATATAGCTTTCATTATACAGCAAAAGAATTTTTAACAACAAAAAACCAAGGAATGTAATAAAAAAAACTCAGAAATTAAAAATTCATGATGGGAGAATGATGTAGTTTTTGGAATAGAATAAAATTTGTTCACTAGCATTGTCTAATGCAAAATGAAAATGGTTTTTTTCTTTTACCATATTCAGCAGTAACTTCTTTATAAAGGATAATGAGGCATTACTAATGTAGGAATCAACTTATATTAGAATAAGTATAAGCTAGTTAAAAAATGAAAACATTTAATAATGAACGATTAATTTGCATTTAATATACAATTATAAATGATAATACAATTGGCATGAATGTTTATTAGACATTCAAAATTTGTTTATTCTGTTTGAGGCTCAGGTAGTATTAATAATGAGTCACTACTTCTCAAGCCTTAAAAACGTTTACACAAGTTATAGTTAATAATTTCAATAAAAATAAACTCTTTTACCATGTACAGATGTGTATCTGAGCACTTAATGAACTACCAATACTTTGTACAAGAATGAATCAGCAATATAGAATTAAAATGGTCCTTGGTATTATTTTTACAACCCTCATAAGGGGGAGGGGGGGGGGGGGGTTGCGCCGATGCACAAACAGATGAAGGATATAATATATAGTATTGAAACTCCTCCACTACATATTTTTGTATTTATTGTGAAACAAAACTTATACATTAAGCTGTACAAATACATTCTAATCACCTTACGGTAACAGATAATTACGGCACATTTGTATGTATGTAAATTATATACAATACACCACATGACCACTAAACTGAATTTTCCAAATATGAACTATTTAACCAATCTGAATACCTAAATTAATTAGGAATTATCTATACTAAATCCTATGATTAAGATTTGACAACATAAATGTAACAATTCTGTATTAGGGCCATGTTGAATATGCAGAAAAATAAAAAAAAGTATCATTTTATATTAAATATATATGTATATATACTTATATTAAGACGTATAGCCCTATTTAAGCATTTACCAATGTTGTTAAAAGTTTAAATTCTAAATAAGTGTAGAAACAGGTACCTAAACTTTATCTAATATGTTTAATAATACCTATAATAATAATATGTGCCAAGCGATTACAAAGAATAAGGCTGTACAAAACCTAAAATATATCTCTATACATGACATTCATGTCAGTAATGCAAAAAATAAAAACCTTTGTATTAAAATTCTGTTTAGAATAAATATACTCCTCAGGGTTCCTTTATTTTAGATAAGGTCAGCATTTATAACTTACAACTTTATATTAAGATCACAGGTCCTTGATAAACTCACATTTATACCTACTGCACATTCAACATTACAATACCTGACCAAAAATTGAATATATATATCATAACATTAGGCACTTGGTTCGATTATAGGACAATTTCAGCCTGTGTTGCTCACAAACCAGAATGGTACTGCATTACCATAATTATTATAAATTTACAGATACATCTATACATTTTATTTAGACGATTACAATAATATTACAAGCAACTTGGTTGTCGACTAACAACATAAAATCACATTTAGAAAAATTCCTAAAAATCACAACATTGTTTTCTTAAAGCTCTAACAAAGTAAACAGATACTGTTCATTAATTTCAGCCTAGTGTTAAAAGGTTTATAAAGTTGCAGTTATAAATACCAACAGGATGACAAACACAACTTACAGGAAATGAAAGAGAAGATGACTTACTAATTTAATTAAGCTTTTTGTAGATATATACATATATTGCTTTTCAGTGGCTATTAATAAATACATCATTTACATGATTAAATAAACATCTTTACTAAACAAACTTTTTATTTTAAATTTTATACAATTTTTTTTAAGCAGTACACAATAAGACTTTTTTACACATATATATATATTTCCAATAAAATAGGAATACTCAAAATAGTAAGTACAAGGCAAGAACAATTTATCTTTGCCTCTCTCAAGCATTTCCTACAGTTGTGTTATTGGAGATCATAATACTCCACAATGGAACCCAGTGACTTAAATCTTTAAGAAATGTATAATTAATTTAATTAATTAACTTCCTCTTCTCCTTCATGTTTTCTTTTTTTCCCCCGTGGAGTGGAGTCTGAAATAAACATATCAACATTAATTTTATAATAATTTTAAATTCTAACTAAATAAAATCTACTTCTCACAAATTAAAATTCAGTAATTTTCCAAATTAATTGAGAAGTAAAACTTTGTATTCTTTCTATGTTTAACTAGCTTAACTGTTTTGCTAGGGCTGGTCTCACAGCGGAGTACCTCGGGTAGAACAGAGTGCCGTGTTAAAAGTGGGAATAAGCATGCGCAGTATTCAGAATTCGGTGGCTAATTCTTTTGTCTCAGAAACACCATTGTGACACTCCTTTAAGAAGCACAATTATTTATGTTCATAAGAATGTGTTTATTTTTATTTTAACATGAACTTTTGAATTTTTAATTCAACAATACAATTAATATTTTACAGGTGCTGCTACATTTTTGTGTAAAAAAATAAACAGCGCTGGGCATGTGTACCAGTTATCAACATATAAAGTTAGTCCTTTATCTAAATATGACCTTAGTAATTGCACAACAATATTCCCAGATTTTCCAATATTTTTGTTTGTGTTGTAATATTGGAGAGGGGTCCGTTGTAAATAATGATGTCCTGAACAAATCCAGATTGCTTGTCACATAACACAAAGGATTGAAGCCCAAATCTATTCTTTTTTTTATGTAATATGTTGTTTGAAGGACAATCTGCTAGCAAACATTAAACATTATAGATAACAGCAAACTTTTGTTTGCTCATAAATCTTCGAAGGAATATAATGCACTCATATAGCTTTCTTAATGAATGTCAGATTTCCCGAATTTTAAATTATAATCACCATTTGCTTGTATATCAATTGTAATGAAATGAATGGATCAATATTTTTAGTAAATATAAAAATCAACCCTATGACATTATTGCTCCAAAAATTTAACTTCTCAAAACCTCATCATTTTACCCAAAACTCAGGAATGAGGTAGATTTTTTATTTCATGACATCAACAACTTTATACAAAGGAAACGTTTCTCATATCATTTGTTGTTTTGATAATGAATTCCAGTTCTCAGATAAGGATAACTGGAAATATCCAAGCATTAACACTGAGTAATTAATTGGTACTGGTACACTTATTCCGGAGTTTAGTCTCAAAAATTGATGAATTTTGGGTCGAGCCGGTTGGTTAGTCCATGTAATAATATCTAATACATCTTTTTTAGGGGGTTCTTCAGATTTTGAGGTCCTCAATATTGTAATATAAGAAATTTGGAAGAAAGAAAATAAATTATAAAAAGTTTAATTATAAACAATGAATGGAACAGCTGGGCAATGGGTCAGAGTAATAAATGAAACATCTGAGAGAGGATGAGACAGTTGTTTAAGAGATGCTTTAAAGGAGAAGCTGTCAATTGTTTAGAATTGTTTGAGAAGAGAGGTGCTGAGTTTGAGATAGTCAAAGACATCTGTCGTGAGGGCACTCATATCAACTCTTTTTCATTTTATTGCTTTGTATTTCCTCATACGTATAGTTAAAAGCATTACTTGTCAGAATCTACAGGAGACTATTAAGGCAACATTATAGTTGGAACGTCTGGATCAACAAAACACATAACTTGAGCAAGACAAGTTGAGACAAAAATTTTTGTGAAGAACTCAAAACCAGTAAGTCTATTTTTATTTATTTTCTGCTAAATATTTGGTTCTCAAGGACCCTCCTGAGATATAAATTTTGAGTCTTAATACTTTTTTTTTATATTAATTAATTGAGAAAACACTACAATATATTCCTTTGAATTCTTTATTGACCTCTGGGGCCTAAATATATAATCATACTCAATTGAGTATGGTTATAGTGATCTTACTCATCCGACCCACGACTAACTAGTGAATTGTGATAGTGATAAAATAGAGTTATTTTATTATCTCCCGATAGTGATTCATTATGCTGCTTTCTTTTATTATTTTTATTGTTTCTTATCATTTTCTGGTACAGATTAAATCTTTAAAAATATATTTCAATTGTAGTAATTTATGAAAGTTAGAAAAATGATCAGAAATACCTTTGTGCTGCTGTAAACCTGAATTTTTATTTATTTAAATTTAATGTAATTGCATCACAATTCACTAGTTAGTCGTGGGTCGGAGGTGTAAGATCACTATAACCATACTCAATTGAGTATAATTATACATTTAGGCCCCAGGGGTCAACGCCACAACAATTTTGAAAAAAGTCAAACATCACAATATAACTTGCAATTGTTTGGGAACAAAGGTAAGCGAAGCGATACCACTTGTCTTAACTTTTGGCTCTATTTTTGAGATTATTCCTATTCCTTTTAACATCCTGATAATTTACTGGTCTAACTTAAAATCAAATTTAAACATTTACCATCTTCAGTTGTATCAGCATCAGCTACGAAGCTTTCTTCTTCCTCAATATCTTCATCTTCTTCTATTTCTGAACCCTCACCATCATAGTCATCTCCCTCACTATCCTCCTAAATGGACATTTTTTATATTTACAATATGATAATGCGAAGAAGTAAATTAAAAAAAGTAATAATCTAATAGTTTGATGTAAATAAATAAAAAGCTTACCTCCAGATTCTCTTTGTATACTGCTGCTAGTCCCACTTCATCATCATCTACATCATCATCGTCGTCTTCTTCACCTGCATCTCCATACTCGTCTAAAATTATATAAGTTGTTAGTAGAAAACCCAAATGCGGTATTTCATTTTTTATAATTAATAAAGAAAACGTAGCTCAGGAATATTTAACAAAGCACCACATGCGAGAAATTGAAAAGTATTTTTAAATGCAACAGATAAAAGCTATATCTGAATTGCTTCATTTAGACAATGGGTTGTTTTTAAATAACTCTTTATTTAGATTAAAATGGAAATGAGCAAGGGAACATTAATGAGATATAGATGCTAAAATAGAAAATGTGCAATTTTCAATATTTAAAAAACCTTTAGGGATTCGTGTGACAGAGTGAGAACTCAGCTTAACTCAGTTTAGGATTCAAAATATTTTATTTTAACTAACTGATATTACAGACTGTAATGGAAAATAATTGTAAATATGTTTCAAAAAATTTTAAACTTAATTTTTTAAAACAAGAAAATTTTAATTTTAATTAAAATTAATTTAATAATTTTAATTTTAAGAAAAGAACTAACAGAAATAGTGAATTTTATGCAATTAAATCTAAAGCCAGTTTCTTATGTCAATGTATTTCAGCATTTCCAATTTTTCTTATTTCTTGAAAGTGATTTCCAGTGACCGAAATGCCTAATAAAATGTTTTTGGGCAAAAATACAGAGATTTATCCATAATCATACCAGAAACTTATACTACCCCATGTTGAACTAATGTCATACTATGCATATACCCCATATCTTAATTTTAAACTTACCACTTTCATCCTCCTCATTTCCATTAACAGAATCATTCTCTTGTTCGCTGTCGTCGGCTTCCTGTTCTTTGGCATCAAAACTGCACAGAGAATTTTTAATGAACTAATTTCTTGGAAAATAAATTTTAATTTATGTTATACAAATACATTGCACAATAAGATATTTAGATATTTAAGCTAAAATAAAAATAATAGGGTCCAGCTTACCCATCCAAATACTCCAAACTTGGGAGAAGTTTGAATAACCTTTCTCTGTAGTTATCAATACATGTGACTTCATTGTTGAACAAGTCAAGGCTCTTAAGTTGCTCAAATTCTTTCTAAAAAATAAAGAGAAAATTGATTAATATTCAGCCTTACATATGATGAATTTATTAAAAATATTTGTTATTGTACTTTAAAAATAAGAAACTTGCACTCAGAAATGATTATTTTAACCTTTATCCCAAATGAATAAAAAACAATAAAAATTATTGTGTTAAAATTAATATGGTAACAATAAAATAATATTAGTAGTATTTTATTAGTATTTTGCATAGGCACCATCACAAAAAAATTTGGTGATTATTGTTAAGTAACAAGGAGGCAGTAGAACCAGTGGATAGTAGATAGAAGACATTTTCTATGTTGCTACATACTTTTAGTCAAAAGTTGATAAACTATGATTTTTGAGACTCCTCCACATCAGAAGAAGAACTTATATTGTTCTTGCAACATAAACATAGTATCGCAGACTGTTTTAATATTAATATACAGTAGAACCTCCATGTATATCAAACATGAAGGTTCCTTGAAAAACAATGATTTCAACTACCATTATTTGTTAATATGACCAAATTAGTTGGATATACATAACTTAACACTCAACAATTCTGTGATATACAGCAATTTTTTACCCATGTTAAAACGGTCAGTTATTTTTTAGGATATATATAACTTCATTCAGGGTGTTGTTGCGTATTAATAATGGTAGTAAATCTCTGCGTTGTCTCTGGAGTTAAAGCCCCAACCATCGACATAGCCAGATTTTTGACCGGTTATGCATAGGCTCACTTTAATGATACATTCCTTTTAGCAGTTCACTTCAAAAATATATTTCTTTTTCCCTCCTAGACTTTATAACCAATATTATAATAACATGGTGGTGGTAATTTAATGAATATGACAACAACTTGACTAAGTACACTCCAATATGTTCTACTATGTATTATCCTTAATAGCTTAGTGAACAACTAGAAGCTGTTATTGCTAAAACGATTCCCTGCATTTTGTAGTTACCAGAAGGGAATTAAAAATTCATAGGCTCTGTAGTTTTTGTGCAGAAAAACTGGAAAAATATTGGAGTATATTTTTATTAATATATTATGCTTCTGGATCAAGTAAGGATTGCAAAAAACGTCATTTCAACTGCAATTATTTGTTAATATGACCAGGTTAGTTGGATATACACAACTTAACACTCAACAAATCTTACATATTAGTAAGTAGAATAGCGGGCATTTGAATTTGATACCCAGTAATAGAAAACTATTTTTGTTTTACATTTTAATAATATAAATCATACTGAATTATTTCTAATGGGATTGGCTATAGTTTCAGATTAACAGGTCATTATTAAAAATATTCTTGAGAGAAATATATTCAGGCCATAACATTAAAATTAAGATTCCTTATTTTATGATTAATCCAAGCAAGTGAAGATTTAGAAGCAAAGATTGCAAGTTAAAGCTGTTACTAAGATGGTAATTATGAATGCTGCACCGCTTGTTCAATACCAAATGAATGAGATTCACAAATGAACTGAACATGGATCAATAAACGGTTCATGATAGGTGACACAATGACTCACTGGAATGAGCCGAAAACATCGCCAGGGTCGGCCATATTGACGGCTGCAAGCCCACAAACTAAGGGAGCAGCTAAGGTTATGGCTGTGTTCGAGATAGCTCATTAGTTATTTGTTAGTCAAGGTGAGGATTAAATAATTGTTTAATAATCAGCTGAGTATCAACAACAAAAGGTCATACTCTGCAACCTTATAACTATTCCTAGCAGTTCTATATATTTTCTTAACTTATCTGGGGATAATTCATTCACATGCAACGATGCCGGATATAATTATAATTTTGAATTAGCAATAGGGGCATCAGCCTTATAAATTTTCCAAGAATTCGTTATAAACTGAGATGACTAAAGAGCTTATGTGTTGACGTCGGTTTTTTCCCCCCCTACAGATCTCGTCGATACCCCCCTTCCTCCTTTACAACTCTAACAAGTTCTTTTGTTTTTTTTATCAACCTCAGTTAACGTTGTAGTGTCGTTCTGGATGTTTAAAAAAGTCCAAAAAGTAGCGTTCTTTTTCTATTGATAAAGAAGTGAAAATAATTTTAAGTTAAGATAGCGGTGGCTCTAATAACATTCTCTGCTGGGATATGTACATTAGCCAATCAACATTCTATCATAGAACCAGGTGATGGAAATATGCCTGAAGTATAGATGGCTTTTAAAAGTAACTGATAAAAGTAAGTGATTATTTTTCTAAATACCAGAAATTAATCCTAATTATGTATGTTATAAAACTCATGTTATACTTGTCACATTAATCTTCATCTAATAATTTGTAATAATAAATCAATTATGAATAGAAAACATTTTATGCAAAATGTTGGTATGTAAGACTTTGATCACTTAATATATTTATTGTATATATTTAACATGGATGCAACAAAGTTCGGGCATAATGATCCGACTCCCATGGTGGCCCCTTAAAGATAGCTTTGATTGAATTTCACTGTATTTGAATTAAAGATACATAGCTGGATATTTCTCTTCGGTAGGGATGACCAAAAGTCGACTAATGTGTACAATCAATTTTTTCAAAACAACAGTCCCTTGACAATATGAATTATCGGGATTCTACTGTACTTTTATTTTAAATCATCATTAATTTTATCGTACCTATTTATCATCATATAAGACCTATATATACACACACTCCCACGGTGGCCCCTTAAAGATAACTTTGATCGAATTTCACTGTGTTTGAATTAAAGACATAGCTGGATATTTCTCTTCGGTAGGGATGACCAAAAGTCGATAATGTGAACAATCAATTTTTTCAAAACAATCTACAGTTGCAAGCCTGCATTTTTCCAACACGGCAACTATCTACAAAAGGCCATGAAATATTAAAAAATTACTCGGCCAGACAAACAATACATCTCTTAACAAGTTAACTGCAAAAAAGGCTCTTGTACCACGTATTGATCTAAAAGTATCGAAAACATTTAAGTGTGCCATACCACACAATTATAGGTTTTGTTAATCTTACTTATTATGCTTGATTGATTCCATAAGTTCTATTCAATTATTTATTAGCATACACATTCAAAAGCAGTATCTTCAACATTTCCTATTGAATGGCACACACAGTACATGGAAATTTGTAAGCATTGCCATGGCTGCTTTATTTAAGTATTATTTATTTTGTATTTTAGACCACTAGATCCCTAGCATATGTATATTCATAATCAGCATGTCAAGATCTTCAATAATACCCTACCCACCCAATGTAAAATTTTTTTTTATTTTTTCATCACACAATAATTAACTGATTAATGATACTTTTTTTTTTACAGGATAACTTTTTAAGGCATTTAATGGAACTACCACACAAAATATCATGTATCTTAATAAAATAATCACCAGTTGAGTTTCAAGTCAAACAAGATTTTATGACAGTTTTAATTATTGTTCGATTCAGTTCAAAAATAATAAAACAAAAATTAATAACAATATTAATAATTAGGGTTAAGAACTTTTTTATTTGATATATTATTATTATAAGTTCTATTAAGAAATAATTAATCAATAATAAAACATTGAGATTAACCATGGGTCTGGTTATTTGTATAACAGCATCGGAGCATTAAATGAAAATAACAATGATTAAAATGACATGGGATAACTGGAGGCTGGAGATTGGGGAGGTCTCTCCCCCCCTCACAGCTGCCAAAATAATTAGTAATATTTGTTAGGTGATTAGGTGAGTTCTCACTAAAATTTGTATTATAAATAAACATTTTTTTTTCCGTGTTGTTCTTTTCATACCATAGTTTATAATTATCTATTGAAGAATTACTTTTTACCGCATTTTTAGTAATAAATATACAGTGGAATCCCGATTATTCGTATTTCCGGCTAATTCATAAAAATTTGCCGGTCGCCAGAGAAAATCCTGGGGTAAGTGGTATAAAAACAATGCATTTCAGTCCCCTCGGTAATTTGTATTATTTTTATGCTCGAGGTCACTTAAAACATCTTATTAGTATTTCCAGCTTAAAAACTTCGTTAATTCGTACTGTTTCAAGAAAGGGAAATAGGGCAGTGAGAGACCAGAGAGTAGAATGAGTAGGAGATGAATGGTTTCAATGAAATCAAGTAATCCCTTCTACAGAAGCAAAAGGGAGAGAGAGTGAGAGAGACAAGAAGAAATTTTAGATCCATCTGAGGATGTTGATGGTAAAGATATAGAGGGCGATGAAGATGATGTACCAACAATTACTGCTAAGTTGCTAAACAATACATGAACAACGTGCACCATTTTTTAGCAAAATCAGATGTTGGTGATGAGGCTTTTTTTGCTCTGAACACTCTTGACAAAACCCTTCTGCACGGATTGCGTTAAAAAAATAATTATGGATTTTTTTCAAACATATGTTTGTGTTTATTAAATCTAGAACATATGTACATATTTTTTATTGCATGTATTGTTTATTGTTTAGTTTAGTATTAAGCAGTGTTTATTGCATAGTTTTTATCCTTACTAGATTGTACATACTTCTTAATAGATACATGTTTCCATTAATACATTTTTAATTTTGTACTCCCGATACTTCGTACAGAACTTTCAGTCCCTTGACAATACGAATTATTGGGATTCTACTGTACTTCTATTTTAAATCATCATTTATTTTATGGTACCTATTTATCATCATATAAGACCCATATATACGCACACATAAAAATATAACTAATAGATAATTTAATGTAAGGGATAAAGCAAGGTTTTCTGTTTATCTGAATGTAGAGTAGTAGTATGTTACAGTTTGAAATAACATTTTGAGCTCCAAAATGTTCGACTGTTAATCTATTCTATAAAGTGAACAGAATCAGAACAATTGATTGTGAGGCACTATCGCCATCATTGTCCTCCTTTAATATATTAATGTCTTATTATAGGCCCAATACTCAACACCCACATGTCGCATTATTTCAAATATCCGGTCTCCCTGAGCGAATTTATCCTACCGATCCCAAATCAGGCCCTCAATCACAACAGTAATGTCATAAAAAATTCCTTCCCATTCTTCATTCAATTCCATTTTTATCAACCCATCTAAATTTCACTTTCGAAACCAAAACTAGCAACTAACTATCCTTACCCTTTTAGACATTTTTCTATAATAAGAAATAGTGATAAGAAAATCTTTACTTATTAGTACAGAGTATACTTTTACATAGGAAATATACTGAATTATTTACTCAGCCATCGAAATTACAAAAAAACAAATACCACCGACAACCTTTTCAGCCAATTTCTCAATCACTCCTCCTCACCGCACTTTCCACACAAAAAAATTCTCATCAACATCTTACCCACCAACTAATACACAATACCTCTAATTAATTCACTTAACCATAAACTTTACCATTTCCCATATCTAACCTGTCCACACACCACACAGCAGCCAGCTTACCTACCTGCTTTGTTAGATCCCCCCCCCCCCCCCATTTCTGACCAAATAATAAAATCCCTAGAACAACAAATATATATATAAATAATTCATTTCAAGTTCTTCAGCAATTCAACCTATATTGATATAAGTAAGCAATACATTTATAAACGGATCAACCAATATAAACGACAATGGAATCAATTGTTCTGTGCTCACATGACATATCCAACCAACATAATTATGGTTACAACCAAACTATCAAATTAATTTGATAAATTTAATTAACGACACTAAAAATATCTAGTTGAGTTCAAAAGATAACCGCTTAATTTTTTTGAGTATAAATACATTCGTAAATCATCTGAAACTAATTTTATTTTCCAAAAAAAGCATATTTAGGGAATAATCATATCCACAAAACATAGGATAATACTTTTCCATTGACCACTGATGTCAGTTTTTAAATAAAAATAAAATGTTTCTTTACCCTGATTTATAATATAAATGTTGAAGCATTATTCAAAAAATTAGGAATTAAAAATTCTTAAGAACAAATAATACATGATAAAAATAAATCTACTTACCAGAGGTTCGAGAGTACCAAGATCTTTTATTTTGTTTCCACTGAGATTTAAGTTTGTTAAGTTTGGACTTGTGTGAAGAAGATTTAATCCATTGGATATTCTGTTATCACTCAATTCCAGCTAAAATAACAATAATATTATGAAATAAAATATCATGTGTAGTTTTGAGCTTCCCAAAAAAATATAAAAGTAACGTAATTCATTAAATCTGTAAACTTATAAACACATACAAATTGACTCAAACAATAAAAAGTGTTTTTAAACTTAATTGAAAAGATATTAAGATAAAAAAAATATTTTGATAAGGCTGGGGGCACAAAATTTAAGCTAGCTGTCAACAACTCTTTATTTAGCTTTCTTCGATATTGACTAGGTTAATTTCAGGTAAAACACCCGATCTGAGTTTGGGAAGGTGCCAGGATCAAAGCCTCAGCCCTCACAATTCTTTATCCATTAGAAAATAGTTGGCTCAGATAATTTTTTTGAAGTAGTAAATGTTAAATGTGTTAGCATTATAAAGCCATGCAGATTTGTCCTGTGCAACTCAGTGAGTTAAGTCAGACCTGAGGCAAGGGTTAAAGCGGTCCCCTGCAGCAGTCTGAATTTTGGTCTGCAGTGCAACAATCGGGGGGTCTAAGTGTTTTTTCATTGGATTGTGTCACCCTTCTATTTAATGTTTTGTTGGACGAAAGAAAGAGGCAATTATTAATGAGATTACACGGCATAAATGTAACACATCTCTTTAAAACTTGATTACCCTTGAAACCCACCCTTTTCCTGTCTTGTTACATAGGTATGCTTACCGATCACCAATCTAAATTAAGAATTTATCAATTACAATACATTAGGTTTCCCACTCCTTACGAGATTTCTCTGTTACTTATTTCAATGTGACTTTCCCGTCAACTTAATATCTATTGTATTTTATTCTATTAATTATTTAGCTAATTTGGTTTGATTTTTGTATGCTTAGAAATATAAAACTATAATATGTTTGTTTCATTTTTAATTTAGTATTTGTTACTCATAACACTACTAGAAAGGTTCATTGTGTTTGAGAATAAATCGTAACGGCTAAGTGCCTTTTTTATTTTATTTTAACAGACGCCTTTAGCCTGCAGTGTTCACCTACTTCAGTAATTGGATGAGCTCAATACCACAAATATTAATTAATAATAGTTTTATTCATAATTTGATGTCATAGTCGGGCAAATTACAATTACTTATCACTAAACCTGTAATAAATTACAATTAATTCATAACTGCATAGTTAACAGACATCATATTGTACTTTCCGTGTTATTACGAATATACTTGAAATGTGGGCTTAAATTTATTCACAGTCAATTACAATTACATTTTTTGCCAAACTCTGCTTAAGGGTGCCCATGCATAGAAATATCAACAGAATATCTAATAGTTGGCTAAAATTAAAATATATAGTCTGATTTTTGTTTAGCCAGGTACTTGTTAAGTTTTGTGTATGCTTTATATAAAGTAAAAAATGATGTGAAGAACTTAAATCAGACTATTAGTAACTGCACTCAGGTAAAAATTAAATTAATAAAAAAAACTCATTTAAAACCCAATCAATGGGGGTGGGGGGGAGTGAAAACTAGGTGCCACCATGAATTTAAGTGAGTAGATGATTTAGATTTAAACCACCTGTAGCTCACTCTACTATTTACTCATACTTCAAAACATTTGAAGAAATTTTATAACTCTAAGTTTGTTGTTTTGAACTGATCAAGATATTCACTAAGAATAAATTGGTGTCTGCAAAACTTATTAATCTACACAAACTAACCTAGAGCAACAAACATAAGTTGTTGGACAATGAGGCTAGTCTGTGACATTAATTAAATATGCAAAATTGAATCAATTTTTACCTTTTGGAGATTGGGTAATTTTGGGAAACCTTTCAGACTGGTCAGTCCAACATTGATAAGACTGAGTGACTTTAAATTAGTAAAATCATCTGTCAGGCCTTCAATACTTGTGCTTCGACAATTATCCAAATTCAATTCGCAGATCTAAAAAAATAAACATTAAATAAGAATATGACATAAAATTTTACGCAATATGAAATTTTATAATAATCAAAATAAAAGCACAATTGTTATAGTTAACTCATCATAATAATTAAAAGTGTTTTTAAGAGTACTGTGTATCATTTTATAAAATAATAGTACAACATATAATATTAAAAAGTCGATTTTATAAAATTTTCGCTCTTAAGCTGTTAAGATTTAAATAATAAATCGTCTGAAGTGATTTTAGCTTGTTTTAAAAATAAATAACATATATTATACGAAAAGTTCAAAATAATTTAAAAACCTATAGGATGTTTGTAATTTAGTTTCATATGTTTGAGCAAATATTTTGCCATCATTAGTGTTGCTTGAAAGTATAATTAAGAAATGCAGGCGACATGTGCGCATAGCAATCGACCAAACATGGCTGCCGGTATTCAGCTAAACATCACTAAAAATCATTTTACAGTGACGACAATAGTTTAATTATGATAGTATACATCATAATTAAAAAAAATAAAAAATTAACGTATTGGAGAGGACATCGATACAAGTGACGGCGTGTAACTGTAACAACAAGCGGGCCCTTTGGGACTCTGCCACGCAACTTGTTCAGATGAAAACAAATCTCGTGTCTTATTTTTTAAGAAATCATTTGAAAACTTATAACGGTACAACGGCTTCGGCGAGTTGTATTAAATACAAATAATAATCGTCAAATGTTACGCATGTCCACACCGAGATAAAAACTAAAAATAATACAACCGAACCCGATATTAAAACTGAGATATGTCAAGCGCATCACATAAAAGCGGGAGAAATCGAGGCCGATATTAAATAAATTAACCAATCCCAACTAATAGTACAGTTGAAATTTCAAATGTACGCAATATTTATTTTTTAAAAGGCAACGTAAAAACATGCATATGGTAAACACAGCCGGATTGCGGCAATAACTGCCATGCTTTAACGATATGCAACTAGTTGTATTTGGTAAATTAATTTAAAGCCACTATAGGAAACAATCACATTTAAAACAACCTGGCCGTTTTCAATTTAGTTTAAGTCAACACAAAAAACATGTTTAGGTTAAATAAAAATTCAAGGGGAACACGGTACAAGTTTATATTACGTACTCCAAATAAACTAAAACTGCCCAGTTATAAACACAATTAAAAAAACAAAACAATCATTCCGTTAAAAGTGGTGAGAAAGGTTTCCCTCGCCGACAGACATAAAATTTTCTCCTCGCGATATAAATACGGCGTTAAAAAAAAAAACCCTTATTAAATGATTAATAAACGTTTCACTGACCTGATCTGGAGTTCGGCCCCTCTTTTCGAGCTCTATCCTCTTTTCCATTGCTGTACTGGTAGTCAACGATCGTAGAGAATACGGAGACAGACGTTGGAGTGAGCAGAGATGCGGAGAAGGACGAACGGAGAGAGAGCAGCCAAGGCAATGGCGGACTCGGTACAAGCAGGCAACGCTACCGTCTCGGGCGCGGGAACACAACCAGCGCCCTCTCACCCTCTGCACGCCAACTACTTATCGACTTACAATATACCCTAAGAATAAATCTATAATCAACAGAAATCGTACAGTCTTAACCGCTGGCAACCAGCACCATCATTATCGCATACTTACAGACCAATATAGCATAATTCATAATTAAATTTGAATGTAATCAATTTCCTAATTCGCCCTTACTAGATAATATTCCCCTTGGTGCACAGATGGTAAAAAGTTAAAATACAGAAATGATAACATTACTGTACAGCTAATCCAACGAAATATTCTCATTTGGTTGCACCATCATTAATCTTGCTCTCAATCACGGAGGGAAATCCTGAATTTTAAAACGCGAACAGTTTTTGAACAGTGACTTGATTCGCGCTTCTTCTCCGCAACAGCTTATCGACTAACAACAATATGCTCTAAAAATAAAGCTATAATCAACATACATTGTATACTGGCTTACCCCCGGAAACCTAAAGGAGAATTAAGACATTTGACAATCAATACTGGTCATTACTGGATAATGCATTCCCTTTTATCGCACTGATGGATTGAAGTTATCTATTAACTAGTAGTGGAAACATTACTATATGCACAGCTAATCCAAGAATTTTTTGGTTCTCTCAACCATGGGGGCAATTCAAAATTTTAAATCTTAAGTAGCTTTTGAGCAGTGCATTGATTCCCGCTTCTACTCCGCAGCTACTTATTTACTACCAATATACCCTAAAAAGATTTTTTTACTGAAAATCTTTATTGAAATGATTACATGCAAACAATATAATAGTATTTTTTATTATCAGTGATAATATTAACAACTTCAGTTTTTAACGTCATGTTACGTTGTTGGTTTTTTTTGGGGGGGGGGGAGGCCCATCAATATCTAATGCTAATTACATTCTAGATATTTTAGAAGCGATAAACACAAAATTTATAGAAATTTGTTAACATTGAGAATCCATTACTTCAAAATAATGCAAACGTAAGGGCTTAGGACTTGAAGAAATATTTGTTCTATTAGCATCTAGTTTTTATTTTTTTCATAAGGTTTTTTTTATACCTAAATTAAAACTTATATGTGATTCAATGAAGACTTTATCCATAATCAAGCGCGATGATGATAGTCTTTTATTTTTAGACCAGATGCATTGCATATCAGCAAATGATTTATTATTATGTAAATGTTGGGAAATAAATCGATTTCATTTGAAGATTTTGATAACCTCTTAGCAGAGGCTTGAGAGAATGAAAATCAGAGAGTGGATTCATCTGCTCCCCCCCCCCCCACCACTTATACACTTACAACAATACACCCAAAATTAGAGGGATACATATGTTCAGCCTGTTCCAAGTCATTCTTTAACATTAGCTTCCAATGGATCCTTGTTAGCAACAAAGTAGTAGCGGCATATGTTGTCTCTAGCAGACTGGCTCATTCTGGTCTAATGTTTTCTCAGCAAATAATTGCTGCTCCCAGAACACTCATCGCGGATACTCCCACCCAATTTTAGCAATTTCTAGTAGGAAATAACACTTTGATCAGTTAGATATCATATTCACCAGATTTGTGCCCCTCAATTATTAGGCATATGTACGTCCAGTAAGCACCGGTTGCAGCCGCAATCAATCGACTACCGGAACCTGTCAATAACTCTAGTAATTTACAATGACTTCATTATAGTTTACCTTTGTTATATATTATTGAATGCTCCTGACTGAGGCTGGAGGCTGAATGACCTTGGTCGAAGAGTGCCACCAAGCCTCCAACATTTGACGATTATTGCCAATGGTAGAGCGATCAAACGGCCATGATTTTGTGCTCAGTTCACGACCGAGTCGCCACTGTTTATAACTTCATACTGATAGGGTTTATTAAAATACAAAACAAACAGGTGTATGTGGAAATTGTTTGTTTTGTTTTGGGGGGGGGGGGGGGTTCTTAACGCCTACTTATTTATTTATTAAAAATATACTATGTAACGTAGGAAGCTCAAAGGCTTGGTGCAGTTCACGATTTCTCTGCTGCTGGAATGAACAGTGTGGGACCATTTACATGAATACACCGTTTTGAAACCGCAGGAGCCTCTTTGCTGTCTTCCGTCCTATGACTAAATAGCGGTGTATCGTAAAGTAGAGCTGCCTGAGTACGCTCTCTTATATTATCACCTTTAGGCACAGTGATAGATTGGGGGATGTCAGCTGCTTATAACTTCATACTGATAGGGTTTATTAAAATACAAAACAAACAGGCGCGTGTGGAAATTGTTTCTTTTTTTTGGGGGGGGGGTTCTTAACGCCTACTTATTTATTTATTAAAAATATACTATGTACCCTAGGAAGCTCAAAGGCTTGGTGCAGTACACGATTTCTCTGCTGCTGGAATGAACAATGTGGGACCATTTACATGAGTACACCGTGATTGAGAGCCGGTAAGATTGCAAGCGTACTTGTTTCAGTTTCTTAGTAAAATGACCACAATACCAGGGCTGACGGTCCATTTTAAATGTCATAAAATTTGCCATTTTGAAGGCTTGAAGGGTAGGAGGTTTCTTTCCCTTCTGGAATGAGAATATTGCGCAGTCAATCTTTCTGGCGTTCACTGTTATGTTGAGCTTGGACTAATCTCGTTGCAAGTTGTTTCGGTCTGTTGAAAAACTCTCTTGGAGTTAATACTGCTACTGTACACCGCGATGACGTCAACGAAGGCAGCAAATGTAGTGTTTTCATGCCGGGGAGGCTCCAACGATTTCAGGCATGTGCTCGTTGAAATGCAAAGAGGGCAGCACAGCTTCTTGAGGTACTCCACAGATCAGAGGCACAGCTTCGGAAAGGTTTTCACCCTCACTGAAGCCACCAGCATGGTGTGTGGATGCTCCAGGTACTTCCGGTCGCAAAGCATCTAGCACAGTGTCTCGTGAGACACTGAGTCGAAGACCTGCGTGCATTCTTACGAAATCATAGCCGTGACTAAGTTCCTATGGAGGCTCTGACTAGCTTCTGACTTTCGTTTCACAAAGGAATGTTCCTTGCTATGGCTGGCTTACAATCCTGTCTGCTCTGGTGAAATAATGTCGTTGTCCACACTGTAATCAGTGAGATAATTCAAAAAGTTTTTCTCCTGAATCTTCCATGCCAAAAAGTGGATTCTTTACGACAGTAGACGTTCTGGGCAACATAAGTATATAGTAGAAGTAAATTAAGAGATGCGCACAATAATTTGCGAAAAAAATTAGTTACCATTCTTTGTGATAATTGATTGCAGCTGTTTGAATCCCACCTAACCATCGCTGATGAGAATTATTGAATGAATATAGATGCAATACATCGGATAATGGCTTTACGCAAACCAGTTTTGGAGAATCCTTTACACGACAACGCTCCCTTGACCTGGAAAACATTCCAGGAGCTTGGATGTGCGACAGCTTCGTAAAACCTACTCTCCAGACTTAACGCTTACCAACTAACACTATTATAACCTGGAACACTACTGAAAACAAGATTAAGAACACTATTAATTAATAAATTAGTAATAAAATATACTATAATCACAAATAATTAATTCGTATTTCGGACTCAACCATTGTTCCAATTCGCTAATGCAGTAATGATGGTAAAAATAAATTAAAGTCATGAACGTTTATTAATCAATTACTAAGTAGTTAAAAATAAATATTTTCCTGATATATTGACTATTGTATTAGTTTAAAAATCTCGTCCCGATTAATAATTTTAATATATGTTGGGTGTTTTTACTATATCGGGGTCTGGGTGGGATGACAAGACTGCAGTGTCATCTGCAAATGTGACCAAGAAGGTATTGGGGGTAGAGGGGACATCAGCGGTGTATAGGTTCTAGAGGGTGGAATCCAGGACACTGCCCTGTGGAACCCCTGCTTTTATAGGATAGCAGTTAGAATATTCTAAACCACAGCAAACTTGGAAGAAGCGGTTTGAAAGGTAGGACTGTAGGATTAGGAAAAGGGTCTGTGGTAAATATCTTTTGAGCTTGTAAAGCAAACCTGCGTGCCAGACCCTGTCAAAAGCTTGAGCTATATCAAGAACAGCAGCAGTGCAATATTGTTTGGTTTCAAGGGCTGAGGAGATGTGATCAACAACGCGAGGGCCTTGTTGAGTAGTGGAATGTCGTTGATGGAAACCAAACTGGTGTGTAGGAAAAATGTTTTTGGATTCAGCAATTGGAAGTAGACGTTTTAATAGGTGTTTCTCAAATATTTTTGAGAGGATAGGGAGTAGGCTGATTGGACGGTAAGATGAGGCGTCATTGGGTGGTTTACCGGGTTTGATGAATAGGATAATAATGGAATGTTTCCAGAGAAGAGCAAAGTGCGTCGTTTGGATTTTTTTTTTTTCTCCACCATATTTTATTATATAATTATGATTTATTACAATAATGCTTTAACAAACAAATATTCTATATAGCTAATACATACAATTGCTTGGACGTATTTAGCCTAATTATTAGGCAATAGATAAGGATTAAGCACAAATCAATGTTTAAGCAAGAACATTTAGAGATATGATCAGTTAGAATATTTATGATTCTATTTTTTCATCTTTTTTGGATTTTTCTGTATTTTTTTCTTTCCCACTTGTTATTGCAGGCATCTTAGTTTGGACAATTGGAATACTTCTGCCTTCCTCCACTCCTTACGTCTTCTTTGGAGCTTTCACGGTCAATATGCCATCAGAAGATAGGTAGATTCCATGGACTTTTGGATGACATTTTCTGGAAGTTGAACACCTTGATGAGATCGAGTATTGGTGTAATCAATGGTGGATCAAAGTTAATGAAGCAAAATGTTCCCACATTACCTTCACCCTTTGTAGCAAGACTTGTCCACTAGTTTATTTTAATTCTATTCCTCTCCCTGTATTCGAGACAGTACGATACTTAGGCTTCCATCTCGACAAACAACTGACCTGGAACCCACATACGAGGCTAAAAAGACAAGAACTAGACAGACGCTTTGGACAACTGTACAGACTACTTAAAAGGATATCCCATCTCTCAATAGAAAATAAATTACTAATGTATAGAGTTATACTTAAGCCAATCTGGACATACGGAATAGAGCTATGGGGGACAGCAAAAAAGTCGAACATCAAGCGTATCCAATCATTTCAATCAAAAGTCCTGAGAACAATAGTAAATGCCCCTTATTACGTCAGCAACAAACCCCTTTCTAACGATCTTAATATACCCTACATTCTTGAACTCATCCTTTCCAGGTTTATGAAATTCCATAGTAGCCTATCCAACTACCCTAATCCCGTAGCACATTCATTGCACTGCACCACTCATCCCTATAATCCTCCTCGGAGACTGAAACGGCAGTGGCCTCTTGACCTGCTATAAATGCGTGACAGTGGGAGTCCTGGCAATGGCAAGTTTCTCCAATCATGTCCTGAACGGGTGTCTGTAAATATTGTATGAATGAGCGAGTGAATGATGAATTGTAAATATGGTATGAATGAGAGCATTTGTCTCAATTGTTTATTGCCTAATAAGGCAGATAGTAATTTTAGCACTATAAAGAAAGAATATATATTGGGAACTAATTATTGCCTTATAATAACAAAAACAAATATTAATAATGCTGTCATCAAAACCACAACTATATTGAAGCCCAAACTTAATTGTATGATACTTTTAATGCGTTAACCATATAAACAACAAATGTGATTTGTAAAAATCGAAATCTGAGGAGGATTAGTTTACTGTTCAGGGAACGCATACATACTTTTTTTTCTTGTTTTTCTGTTCTTCCACAGCACTAAATAGGGTGGTTTCGGCACTCCCGACTCTCCAGCACTCTAAAGGATGTTATTACAACAATTTTTTGGGGGGTAATCGTTGACATAGGTACGTCATTCCAAGAGCAAAAAAATATCGAAATAATTGATGTAGCGACCACTAACTACATAAGATAAATCACCCTATACTCTATTGTATATATATTGTAAACAATTGTAAATAACATTACCAAAATATAAATCATTGTAAATATGGTAAACAATAAAACATTCTGCTAGGAGCCAATTAGTTATATGAGCTGGGGCACCAGCTGCCAGGGCAAGTATGGACCCAAGCCACCGAGAGACCCTTCCCGGCTCACGTCTATGTCAGAGAACAAATCAAAACCACATACTCAAACCTCATTGGGTACTATAAAAACGGTCCTTATTGGCTACTGACGAAGCCAGCTGGGTATTTAAGACCGGCGGTTTTGGGACTGTATATCATTCTCCTGGGAACTATTTGGCTCGTGGCTGCTCTGCTTAAACTCTGAAACATGGCTTCTTTATGAAAAACCTCTGCATCTCTCTCTCCTCACCTCACTACGTTTTAGTCCGGCGTTGTCAGGCCCCACATCTTCCAAGTGGGAATCTCCGCCTTCGTCTCACTAAAACTAGCACCTCCTAGGGAGAGACCTCTCCCTAGTGGACAATGGTTGTCGTGGCCCTGCAAGCTTACCAAGCAGTGTTCCCCACGGCAATTCAGTCTGCCTCTCTCCGGTTCACACTCGCCTTTGGGATCCGGACGGATTTCGCCTACCCTCAGATACCGAGTGTGAATTCGTGGTCATTCCAAGACCACATAAACTACCTACACCACCTACCCTATACCTCTTCTCCTGAACATAGTGCATTGTCGGGGCACATTGTACCTATCAAAACTCGAGTCAGATAGTAAGACTGCTATGAAACGATTGTCCAGGTTATAAACTTAATCAACCCTCACTTCGTCACCAGGGCTAGGGTAACTAGGTACCCCCCTCGTGACGACCCGACAATTGACATACCACGTTCTTCCAGTCATTCATTTATTGACTAAAAAGAGAAAAAAAAAGTAGCACGACTGGGATTTGAACCCATGTCCTACTGATAGCCGTTAATACGCTATTGCCATTTAAATTTTGGTGATGAATACTAATCATGCCACTGCTATCTATTCTCTTAGAGAATGGCTAAGTGATGTCCTAGTGGTCAAATAGGTTGCTGAAATTTACTTGGGGCTATACAGTTGAAAAGAACCCTAAGCTGTGAAGGGCGTCCTGACCCTGGCTGACCGCTTGGAGTACCAGCGTCAAAACACATTCAGCCCTTATAATATTGGTATTACTGTGGAAATAATGATTTACGTTTGATGTGGATCGATAATTTTGTAAGGCTTTCGTTCACCAAAGGTAAATCGTGGAAGATAGATAGAAAAGAAGCATTTATTCAATATACTTAATTAATAGTTAGACCTTTAATGATATGCCTAGAGTAATGGAAGTCCCGATTCTTCTAGTTCCTATAGCTATTGCTACACCAAATATAAAAAAAGCGTATTATATATAATGGACGTGTTAGAATACGTTAACAATAAGGAAAATTTCATAATGTACTGGGGAAGTTCGTAAAGAATATTAGATCTAATTTACTCGAAGAGTAAATAAAAGTAAATGTTGGATTAGAAGGTTTAGCTGATACGAATGCAAATCGCCTTTTCTTCTTTTGTGTGTGGATATGTTTATGTTATGATTAAACATTTTAAGATAAATCAGGAAATATTAACACCGAATTTCCATCATACAGTTCAATTTTCGTTTTATATATATAATTAAGGGTGGTCATGGCAAAATAATATGGGCAATGTTCCCCCTACTTTCACGCCTGTTCCCCAAACTGAAAAACAACGTGGTTCTTGCTGGTAGACGCGGATGAGGTGACACTTCTTGGATGAATGTGGATGGCGCTGGAGTATTATTGATGATGGTGATCTGAAGGCTGCATTTGAGAACACTGTTGGCGTTGGCCATTGAAAACTACTGTGACTGTTTAATTAATAATGTACCACATCCCGTTGAAAATTGATGTGAACATTCAAGCCATCTTTAGAGCAATTATTTGTAACACTTTTAACATAACCCAAGTAAATTTCGCAACCTACTAGACCACTAGACTATTCTTAGCTAGCCATTCTCTAAGAGAATAGATAGTGGCATGATTAGCATTCACGGGGAAGAGGATAATTATTTTTACATATTTGAGAGAAAATTAAGACAGTGTGATATAAGTATATAAATTCCAGTATAACAAAAAGTCCCCAGCTATAAATATTTTACAGTTAGAAAAAGTCATTAAAATTGTGTTTGCAGCCGTGACGATCTTTTATTGTGCGGTACATCACTTGACTTGAATTTTATTAGAAGTATAAAATGTAAATGAAACCTTTCCATAATTTAATACATATACGCCTTAAGTATCTAGCTTAGTGGTATCTTAACAAATAGCTTGTTGCCAACGAGCATGCAATTACAACAGCGAAGCTCAAACAATTTAGATGCTTGTAAACCAACGCAAAAAAAGGGGCAAAAAAATTGTCTGAGATGAGTGGAAGTGATGGCGGTAAACTGCTATATGGTTTGCCTACGAAACTATCAGTTTTGTATTATCTCGAGACGTTCTAGAATCTCCCTTATATTACTATTACAATTAACAACAGTTCTGGCTCGATTGTTTTTTATTTCTTGGTTTATAAATCTTTATATGAAGACAATTACTATCTGCCATAAAAGGTACTAGACTAAACTGTAACTAAATAAATTGAATAAAATTTGGGCCACAGTCAAGGAAAATTTTCTTTCCGCAATGCTTCATGCTGGCGATGATGCCGTGTAATATGAAATTTTTATTGTCTGTGCAAACAGCCCTAAAGACAAGCCTGTTCTCTACTCATATGGGTGACCGCTTTTTTTTTTTTTTTACTTGTATATTTTCCTCCCACAGTTATTTGCCAAACTATTGCTAATATAATTACATTGTGTTATATTCTTTTTAAAGAGTCAGGTTAACATTCTCGACTTCCTAAATGTTTAAAACCGGGTTCAGCAACGTTTTTTTCTGGCATGTGGGACACATTTAACTTATATTTTAATAGACAAGCCACACACTTTTAAATTTAATCCTTTAATAACAAACCTTAAAAACCAAAATTTGCTTAACATCGCTACTTAATCCCTGTTTCATAAAAATAGGGATGAAATTTATAAAATTTCATATTACATGGCATCATTGCCAGCATGAAGAATTGCGGAAAGAAAATTTTCCATGACTATGGCCAAAATGTTATTCAATTTATTCAGTTACTGTTTAGTCTAGTCATACTAAAGTCATATATTTATTAAATTATGGAAAGGTATCATTTACATTTTATACTTGTAATAAAATTCAAGTCAAGTGATGTACCGTACAATAAAAGGTCGTCACGGCTGCAAACACAATTTTAATGATTTATTGTAACTGTAAAATATTTATAGCAGGGAACTTTTTGTTATACTGTAATTTATATACTTATATCACACTGTCTTCATAAACTTCAATGTTGGTGGTCTGATGACTATACTCAAAGAAATGGAGATGCCAATAACCATCTCCACCAGAGATTGTTATGCTCACAGACACGAGAATTGTGAACCAGAGCGTAAGGATGCAGGACCACTCTGGCTATTCATCTAACCGACCAATGGCTTCGGTGGAATTCTGATGCCTATACGACACCAGATACAACTATGTATGAAAGGGGCTCCGCTAACCACCTGCCAGTCCAGTATTCAATTGACAATAGAGTTGTGATCCCACGCCCCTCGAAGTACGACTATAGTCGAGCCGACTGGGAACTATATTGATCACAATTACATCACCAATTGAATACGGTTCCTGTTCTCCGCACTTCAGAGGAAGTGAATCAATAGGTAGCTTTCCTAACCGAGGTTATTTTCGATGCAGCTGACACTGCCATCCCTAAGTTTTGCTCGAGCCGCCTCCGCTACAAGAACCGCCAGACCATATTCTTCGACTTATTGCATTACACAATAATTGGAAGAATAACTGGTACAGAAAAGGGAATCGTCAAACCAAAAAAGTATTTAACTCTCTCTCTCCCAACACAAATTTGTGGCTTGATGCGGAATCGGAAGACGGCGACGTGACACAAACGGCTTATTGGCTTACACGGCGATCACCGTAAATTTTGGAAGCTCCATGAGACCACAACCAAGAAGCACTCAGACGTCCGTCTTCATAATGGTGACACCCTTTACACAGCAGAAGAACATGCGAAAATACTGGCTGACCACTACATCGTAAGGACAGGTCACTACCATGATGAACCTCAGCAGCTGGAGACAGGACAAAACTACATGTTCGTGTCCCCAAAGAAAGAGCTGCCGAGGAGAGAGATCCTCCAACTCGTTAACCTGTAGAATTCGTATATCAGTTTGCAATGCTTCCCGACAACGTGGAAACAAGCTATCTTGTTCTCCCACAAAGAGAGGCGACCACCCAGCCCACTATCACCCGTTCAGTCTCCTCCCTCATTTGGGAAGATTCTCAAAAGGATTATGCTGAACTACCAGGAGTTCTGTTCGGAAAATTTTATCATTCCATACGACCAAGTAGGCTTTTAGGCTCATCTGAGTACAGAACATCCGCTTGTGATCTCGTTGGTCTGCACATAGGGTTTTGACTAGTGTCCCATGGGATGCTGTACTGACAGCTTTGCGACTGGGAATGCCCAGAGCAGTTATATACCATGTTAGTTTCCTTCCTGAAGGATATAATGGCGATTGCTTCTCGAACCCATTCCCTTCAGTGCTTTTTAACATGTACGGACAACCTACAAGAAGAAAGCTGTGGTAATTGCTTTAGCCGATGACATAGCGGTTTACAGCAGCATCATGAGTGCACAAAGAGCTCTTACACAGTCCAAGTCAGTTTGTAACGTAATCAGTGACAGACTGGGTAAGTTAAAGATCCATGTGAACACCGGGAAGACCAACTGCGTAATATTCTCCCTCCTAATGGGGAAAAAAGCCTGGCCAAGATCCTATACTATAGGAGGCCAAGAGAACTCGCCAGATTTATCAATGTATGGTATAAAAATGAATAGGCATCTCCATTTCAGTAACAAAACAAAAAAAGTATGACACAGATCTTATGTGCTTTTGCAATTGCTAACTTCACCCAACTTGTCGCTTCATCTCAAACTGATGATATATAAATGTCCTCTGGCCATCTCTGCTGTACAGTGTCCCACTATATACTCACTTGACTGACCATACATCTATAAGTCTCCAGCAATTTCAGAATGGTATCATAGGAAAAGTGATCAGACATACTCTCTCAAGAGAGGTTAAAGAAAGCCGACCTCACCTATTGCTTGGTGTGTTGTAGGTGGGAAGTTCAATCATCAGACACACCAAGTTTCATTGACTCCTTGCAGCACCTAAAAACCAAGTGTTTTAACACTATGACCCTACCACCCTTCCCACATCATTGGCAAATGTTAACATTTTGTTTGTTAGTTTTATGATTCATAATGTCAGCCACATCACTTTTTAAACATGTATAGACAATGAATGTTTAATGTACCTTTGTAACAACCGCAAATCACAGTGTAAAATGGAGCCAAGCTACAGCGAGATGTTAAGTGACCTATTGTAAATAGATTTATTTATATAGAATCTATATTTATAATTTGTAATAACAAGGGGATATGAAGGAAAGAAAAAAATTATATTTAATATTCCTTCGATTTATATCTTGATTTTATAATTTAAAGATACTCCTTCTCACAGTTGCCGTTCTCTTTAGATCTTTCTATGTGGGCCACAGCTGCATGCATATCCCTTCCACTTCTGGTATAAAGAAGAGAAAGGCACTGAACTTCTCAACTGCAACTTGTTTACCAAGCTATTCTAGCCTATCAAGTGGAACATCCATGCTCTTTCCTGTTCCTAAGTGCAACAGGTCAGCATGATTTGCTAAGGAGTAACCTTATCCCTACAGTGTGGGTAGTTCAGGTCCTGGGCTCAGTGGAATTCCTGTAGCTCGGATCTAACCTGTCTTGTTCCAGTACCTTCATTTGCTGTTTCCAGCATACTTTATTAAAATTATAATATTCTATATATGAGTTCTTGTAATTATAGCCTACCAAAGACAAAACACAAGTTACATATTGTTAATCAGGATATCCTAGTCAATGTGACGATATATTTATTATTTTAAAACCAATAAATCAATTATCAATTCATACCAATGATACCTCCATGTGAAATGTCATGTCCCTATATAGGAAAAGTCATACTGACCAGAATACACAAGGCTGAAAACATTAGGGTATTTGATTTTGGAACAATAACCGATAAATTCATTTATTAATGAAGTCATATTCTGCAGTTTTACCTATTAACACCCATAATTTTTTGACATATTGGTAATAAAAATCATTACATTTGGTAAACAATTACTAATTTGTATTTAATCATGATGCATAGTTAGTAATGACTACCATATTTTTTTTTCTGGTAAGATATAAATATGATCATTTTTTTTTTTTTGTGGATGTACTACCTTGCAGTTTTACCTGGTTGTTGTTAAGACATAACATTTATATAACAAGGTAATTATAAATTTCATACTAAAACATAATTAAGTTTCATTAAATTATTGTTTCGAAATAAAAAAAGTTTTATTATTTTCAGTAGGGTATCATATCCAAGCTGTTGATATCCAGATTAACAAAACATAATCTTTATTTTGCCACCTTAATTATTAAAAAACAAAAACAAACGATTTTGACAGGGCTAGGGCTTGAACCCAACTCTCAGCTATTCCCACATGAACACTGTCCTAGTCAATGTCAAATCTCGCTAGTTTTTTCTCTTGCATCCTTGCAAGACATCTTACCAACATTGGATGGAGCCAGGCAGAGGGCCTACCTTACACTCCTTGGTTTGAATTTAATGAGTTACTATTTTGCCTATTATTTGTCTGGCCAGGTAGTGAGAGAAAAGCCAAGAGATTAACATGCATACAATGTTGTTGACAAACTAACTCTAAGGAAATTAAAACCCAATGGATTACATGGTCCATGGTACCTTCTGCTCCAATATTGATGAGATGTCTTGCAAGGTTGCAAGAGGAAAGTAAGATATTTAATATAAACATAAAATAAGTCACAAACTACTTTTGCAGTCGTAATGAAACTGTTAATATGTGATGCATTACACATCCCTGGATTTTTTTGTGTCATTCTAGGGTAATGTTTGAATAAAATTCCACTGCTTGATTTTCCTCTAGCTCCATTCCTGAATCGATGAAATTCTTCAGCAAGGTACCAATGGTACAAAAGGGATTTTGAACCTTCCAGTTGATTTATGACAGAAATGTGTAATAATGTTAACATTCCACTACAATTGAAAGAAAAGATGATGTAATTAGCCATGCAGATGTTCAAGTCCCAGGTGCCGCAGCCAATGTGACCTTCCTTAGTTTGCGCCATTGTGAGCATAATTCAATAACATTCCAGTTCCTAACCTGGAGTACATTCTAGGGGGCAAAGCTAATAGTGTTTTGCCATTTATCACAGTCTGCCTGTGCCTCGGCATTGCAATTTTTCCAATTTCCCATCCAAAAAGCATCTTCTTGATCTATTATTGTCCATTAGTATGAGGTTAGAGCATATTTATATATATATAAAATCAAGCTTTATTACGTGGGAGTCATTTTACTAGCCAAATATTTAGCTGCTCATATAGTTAGCAGTAGTTGTCTCATCTCCAATGATCACACCAAAACCCAATGCCAGCAGCATCCTCTTTCAGTATGTGGTGTGTTCCTTCAATCTCTAGATAATTTCATCTTCTGTAAAACTAAATATATTGCTATGACAATTGAATCATGTTTCAAATAAATTATCAGCACCTGTCAACTACAGTAAAAAAAAATCCAGGATTTGCGATCAAGTTAAAAAAAAAAAAAGAGTTAATCCTTCATCCAATAAATACCTATTTGAATAAATAAATAATTTTTTTTTTATTTTTAGCCACTAAATCAAATATACATTACTTACATTTGAAATATAAAACAAATTTTTTACAGGTTCATTATACATTATTTACAGACAAAAGAAATTATAAATTCAGATATTATTCAATGCATAGCGCTCAATTAACGCAATGCACCATGTCAACTAACCAATCTATTGTTTTCATATTCTAATTTTAAAAGTTTCTCTTTATTTTTGTATTCTTTTTCTATTTCGCTCAATTTTGTTTCAATCTCAATCTGCTTTACTGCTACAGCATCACTAACTTTATGTTGAATATCTGTCAATAGACTTCTGTACTTCTCTGACAGCCCAGTTTTTATTTCATTCAAGCGCCTCTTATATACAAGTGCAGCTTTTCTTGTGTCCCTCAGTTTTATTTTCGTATTTTCAAATGATGTTAATAATTCATTATTACACTGCTTTAAGTCCTCCAACTCCTGAATAGTGCCCTCTTTATCCTTTTTTAAGATCTCCACCTAATAAAATTAACAATCATTAAAATTGATAAGTACCTACATTAATATATATTAAATCCCTTAAAACAAATTATAAGTATTTGCTAACATATAATTTAACACCTAACAAAGTCAACTCCAGAGAAAAATATCTAGATGGTCTAGTCTGAAGGACACTATCATTTTTTCTTAAGCGACTGCACACTATTTGAGATAATTTTGGTGTGAATGACAACAGATTTAAATCGAGAAAATAATTAATGAAAGGGGTATAATTTTATTCTGGGATAAAACACCATATGAATAATATTAATGTCCAGATGAAAAATTCACATCTGGCAATGAAAAAGAACAATATCATAATAATAAAAAAAATAAATAGTAATGACAATGCAAAATAAAGTTTGAACCTCTATAGGGAGGAAACAAGGAGTTGATGTGTAGGCTGGGGGAGCAGATGGTGAGAGCAATGGTACCCTGAACCTACTAACCGACAGGAAACTGGAGAGATATGTTAGTTCTAAAAGAAGATTTGTTCAATGGCAATCCCTAGGTTTTTGATGGTGGAGCAGAAAGTGATGCCTATAACAATTGCCTGGGTTTTCGCAGCATATAACATCAGTTTGTCCAGGCACTGTTCCGACCTAGGTCTCCCTGAATCTTGGTAAATGCAGCTAAAAAATTGGAGGAGGAAAGGATAAATAGATTTGGGAGTCATCAGCGCAAAGGTGATAGGAATAGTGATGAATAGAGTTATTAATTATTTATGTAACAGCTAAAATGAAGGGGATAAATGCTCTATCCCTGGGCTACACCCGAGGAATGAGTGAGGGAAGCAGGTAGGGGTTGATTAGGGATACTTACTGCTTGTGAACGTTTTGAAAGAAATGATCGAAAACATTAACTAGAGCTATCAGAGAAGGTTAATGATTTTAACTTGGAAAGAAGTATTGTGTGGTCTATGGTATCAAATGCTTTAGAGAAATCTAGGATAATTAAGACTGTTAGTTTTAGCTGATCAATAACAGCATGAATGTCACTAATGATATTGGCTAGTATAGATTGTGTAAAGTAAACAAGATGGAAACCGGATAGGAAAGGGTCGAGAAGTTGGGACTTTTCAAGGAAATCAGAGATTTGGGATTGATCTAGTCATTCAAGAGGTTTGAAGAGGTTAGAAAGGATGGAGATTGGGGGATAGTAGTCGTTTGATGATGCAGGAATCGGATTTTTTAAAAAGATTGACTACAGTTTTCCAAGTAGTTGGAAAGACTGAGTTTTGAAGGGAACAACGTAAATATGGATAAGAACAGGCAGGATGACTGGAAGGCATAATTTTACTAACATCACGAGGGAGATTCTGTCAGGACCAGTAGTGCTAGTGCGTGTTCTCATTTCGGAGGTAATATGCTATCTACATTTAAAACTAAAATCATTACCATTAAATGAGGGCTTGCAATAAGATGAGGGAGATGATGAAGAGGTTGACACGAAATATGAGTTTACCTCATCAGGTGAAATACTTCTGAGGATGAAGCCCCAGAGGAAAGTTTTAGAAGGAGTTGCCATTTGGATTTGTAATCAGTAGCAGAGGAGAGGGCTTCAGAATAGTACTTGGACTTCACCTGCCAGACAAGTTGCCTGGGTCAACCAGTGGTGTACCCTGAACGCCCGATAGTCATCTAGATGCTTTGTGTAACGGAGTGTCTTTGGGCAGCCTCACACTTTCTTTGCGAGTTCCTGCATTGTATGCAGTTTTATAAAGTCCCTGTTTTATATACAGTACATTGCAATTATATTATTATGTCATAATAATATTACCACTGATTAATGTAATGTACTTAGTAGTATTCATCCCAAAATTGATAAAAACTGTTTATGAAATAAAAAAAATTAAGGGAGTAAAATGTTGAGGTTGACCTCCACAATTTTTTTTTTTAAAGATCCTGAAACGTGCCTGGTAATTCAGGTAAGTTTGTGGAATATATGGATCATTTTCAAATGATTTGACTCTGTGATGCCACAAAACACAATTTTCTCCCTAGATCTGCAATATAAAAAAATAATAATCAATAGAATTGTTGTAAAATAAGATGCTATTATTGAAGTTGCTGCAGTAAAATCACATAACATGTTATGTCAGAGTATAAGTTGAAAAGCCTCAAGAGTGTTACTGGCCCCAAGGAGAAGTTGGGTTCATCACAGTTATAAGTTGTAATAAGATCCCCCCCCCTTCAAAATTTCACTATGTTGAATAGTTGTGCTATATCTGATCTTTCAATGAACGAAACAATTTTCCTAATTGGAGCAGTTATTGAAACATTTTGGTGGAAGAAATGAGCTATCCCCAGAAAAATAGGCATCATGAGTGTTAACATAGTTTTGGGGTGACCCATCATGTAAATAGGTGGGAATGATGATCACATAACCTTCCCTAGTGCTGCCAGAAATAATTCCATGCACTATCTCTGTTGAAAAAATATACTGGAACTGAAGACCGATTTTTTCTTTAAAAAGATGGTTAAGCCCCAATAAAGAGTGTTACTAATATTACTTTATTTTGAGGGCAATTAAGAAACTTGTTATGAAGATGTAGCACTAGGACTTTTTTTTGTAGCTAACCTCTCACACTTTGACATTTATGAGGATTTGGAGTGGTGATTTTGCATTAAAACATCATGAGTGTTTAACCATATTCGAGCTCTATATATTTTAATTTTTATTAAAACATTATATTATTTTTTATCATTTAAATGTTTGATAAATAGGGTTTAGTTCTTTACTCATTAAAATTAATCTTAAATTTTGAAAATTGTATACATACATTTTGCCAAATTTTTTAAGCTAAAATAAATTTTGTTTATATGTTTATTATCTGTGTTAAATATTTGGGAAACAATAAGTTTACCAAAATATATGAGAAATACAGAATGTAGCATCGTTGACAGTAAATGGAGTTTAGAGACTTTAGACTGGAAAAAAGATCAATTAAATCTACCTCTCTAGCCCATTGCATCATCATATGAGCAGCTTGGTTTCTTTCCTCTTCATATTTTCTTACTAGGTCTTCAAAGTCTTTAATTTTCATTTGTAAATTATTTACCTAAACAGATAAAATGCGTCTTAGCATGAATACAGAGGCTGATATAATAGAAATGATTAAAACAAAAATAATTTCTTGAGCATCAGGTTGGAATATATCATTAAATATAACTTATATAATATATAATTTATCATTCATCGCATTAAAAAGTCAGCCCCTGTGGCTACACCCAGTATACTGCCGAGTCACCCACACAGTGACTCAACTGGTGGTCACATCTCTGCTTAATTACGAGCTAGGATAACACCGATAAGGTACCTTATTGTAACTATCACCAGGGGAGTAAGGTTATACATATATCCAAACATTAAACAGGTTTGGTTAGGTTAGTACCCTTTCCCAGAAATTTTCCATATGGTGAGCTCTACGCCTAATAGTTACCAATATTGTTACTTTTATTAATATCAAACTAAATGGAAATTCATAATAAAACCCTCATATACCTCTTTTTCTTTTTCAGATACAGTATTTTTTAAATGTAATATTGTCTGGGCTTCTTCATTTCTGATAGCTTGAATATCCTTTACATGTTGAAGCTGAAGTTTCTCTATCTCTTCAGAAAAATATTTAAGTGATAACTCTTTAACTCTGTTTTCAGCCAGTAACAGTTCTTTTTGATATTTAGAATTCAACGTATTTTCAAGTTGTTGAAGTTCTTCATCAAGTTTTCCTGGAAGAGCATTAAATACTTCAATGAAATTACTTGAATATGAAAAGTAACAAAATTTATTAATTCGTAATGGCAAATACTTTCCTGCCTACAATTATTGGTTGTATTGATCATATCTTAATATTGAAATAAAACTTAAACTAATTAGCATGAGTAATTGTCTTAAAAGCATTTATGAAAAACATACCACTTTGCTATACTGTTAAGTGTGTTAAAAAGTAGTTGTTTAAGTGATTGACAAACATTTCCACACTAGTGTGGTAAACCACTCTAATGAAAAGAACATATAGTTTATAACTGATGCTCATCCAAGATTAGTAGCTTAAGTTTCAAATTGTTCATTTTCTGTATTAAATGAATATAAATCATATGCAGCTTCATTATGACATTACCACTTAAATGGGATCACTAATTTTAAAGTGAGTCATTTGTTTGAAATCGACATATTCAGGACAAAGTAGAAATCCTGCCCAATAATGATCACGTTGAAGAGCTGGTCGCTAGAGTCACCTCAAAATTAACACTATCACCAGGAGCAGCTCACTTTCACCTAGGAAAAGTAAGAAGGGACAGAAGAGAAAATAAGCCTCCTATATCAATATATAGGCTTTCAGTAGATGACTAAATAAACCAAAATAGTATTTTTTTTTTTAATTTGTAAACTGTTTGTATGAGGCATTGTTGTAACGATTCAAAAATAAATTATAACATTAGGTCATCTCCATACACTTATTACATCTAAATATAATATTGCTTCTTAATTCTAATCTATTAGAATAGTTTGATATACTTACGTTCAAAAGAAATTTTTAACTTTTGTATTTCATTTGTTTTCTCTTCCTCCAAAACCTTAAGCCTATCAATTTCCTTTTCTAGTCTGTTTACTTCCACAAGGTTTTGTTCATATATTGTTTCTATAACTATCAAATCATCTGTTGCTGTTGCCATGTCTTTCTTTTGCATCATACAAATCTTCCTGAGAGACATTTCTGCTTCCTGAGAAAAATGTTTTACAAATTATAGAATAAACACACACAAATTATGGCATTTGAATTTTGTGAGAACACCAATTACTTTTATCTTAAGGTTATCTTTCAAACTTTCATTTTCTTTAATCAATTTTGCCATCTCAACTTCAAATTTACTTTTTAACAATTGTTCTAACTCTAAATGCCTTTGGTTTGATTGAGAAATTTTATTTCTTAAGCTCCTCAGTTCTTCTTCAGTTGCAGCAGCACTATTCAGTTTAGATTTTAAATCTTCAATTTCAACTTTTTGCTGAAATAATAAAGTTGTATTTAAAATAGTAAATATTTAACCATCACTAAAAAATTAACATATGGCATGCTGAAAATACATTAATCAAAGGTGCGAAGCATATTTAAAAATTATAAATAATATAATGTAAATTTCAGTGCCATCACAGGTTGGAAAGCATAACATCCAAGCATTAATATGATGAAAACTTTAAACAAATAACTTTAAATGTGATTATCTTCACCCAAGTGTCGTACTCTTACATTCATTGTAGATATGGTTCTATCTCACATGCTCCATAGGTACTTCATTTCCAAAACAGTTACACTGCATATGTGCTTATCCAGAGGGGCATTAGCTTTAGGTCTAATTGTCAACATTCTCCCTATTATGGTTTTTAAGTTTCACTTAGCCATGGAAATGATTTTTTTTTTTAATTGCTTATAATGGGTTGGCCAAAAAGTCCGTTTGGTTTTTGTCGTCATGAAACTTCAAGCAGTCTAATATGTAGCTAACTTCAGTCCGTCCCTTGCGAGTGCGCTTTCGTCAGATACTAGACACTTCAACATAGTTTGAAAATTCCGACGAGACTGATTGTATTTTGTGTGTTTAGGATTATCCTGAAAATGGAAAACCAAATGAACATTATCGACACCTCATGCTTTTTTATTTTAAAAAAGGCAAGAAAGCAGTGGAACCTTGCAGGAAGATATGCACTGTATACGGAGAGGATGCTGTAACAGAATGTGTGTGCCAGAAGTGGTTTTCAAGATTTTGATCGGGAAATTTTTCGGTTCAAGACGCACCTTGCTCTGGCCAGCCAACTGAGATTAACAGCGACAAAGTGAAGGAATTAGTCGACACCAATCCACACTATATAACTAGGGAGATCGCAGTTATCCTCAAAATATACAAATCGAGTGCTGAAAATAGCAGGCTCGATGCTTGGGTTCCCCATCAACTTAGTGAGTCTAACCTCGCCCAAAGAATTTCCATCTGCGATTCGTTGCAGAAATGTGAAGAAAACGATCCTTTTTTGAAGAGAATGATGAGAGGGGACGAAAAGTGGGTCGTCTATAACAATGTGGAGCGCTAACACTCATGGGGGAAGCGCGGCGAATTACCACAAACAACCCCCAAAGCAGAACTTCACTCAAAGAAGGTTATGCTCTCGATTTGGTGGGATTGGAGGGGTGTTGTCTTTTATGAACTTCTTCCCATGAACAGGACCATCAATTCGGATGTGTACTGTGGCCAGCTGGACAAATTAAATGCAGCAATCCACCAGAAGCGTCCAGAACTAGCCAACCGTAAGGGGATTGTCTTCTATCACGACAATGCCAGACTGCAAACTTCTTTGGAGAAGTTACTGGAGCTTGGCTGGGAAGTTTTGCCGCACCCTCCATATTTGCCCGACCTTGCACCTTCAGATTTCCACCTGTTTTGGTCTCTTGAAAATTCATTCAATGGACAATGGACAGACCTTCAACTCCGAAGAAGATGTAAAAAGGATATTTTTTTTTGCCAGTAAACACAGGAAATTCTTTGAGCATGGAATTATGAATCTGCCCATGAGATGGCAGAAGATACTGGAAAAAAATGGCAATTATATCATTGATTGAATAAATCGCTTTGTGTTTAAAAGTTGTGTCTTATTTTTGCTTAAAAAACCGAACGTACTTTTTGACCAACCTGATATTTCCTTTTCAGTTAGGTTTTACGATGGTTCTCTTAAAAGTCTGATATGTAATAATATCTGCGTAAATCAGGACTTAAAATGAAAATGGTATATGGCATCTCTCGAAGTTCTCCTCTTTCACCCATGTAAATATTAAAAGGCAATGGATTCAAGACATCCCCTTGTTTAAGTTTGAATACTTCCCAAAAACATTCATTAGGTCTCATCACTACCACCTTTGGTAATTCCGAGCAAGCTTCTGAATCCGTAGTCACTGTCTCTAAGTTTTTCTTAGCCCTACCCACCCACTTTTTCACTTCTTACACATGACCAACACAAAAATTATTTATACCTACTTACGATTACCAAGGTTAAAATAAAAACATCCAATAGAAAAATATTTTATGTTGTCATAATATAGAAAATACCTTTTCAGATATGCACATGTATTTTTTTTCAAAATCGTTCTTCAAAGTTTCTTCAGCAGCTTTGTTATCTATAAAAGAATACCAATATAACTTAAAAACATGTAAAATATTTTAAAGATCTACTACAATATTATGAAATACTACCTTTAGCTAGAAGCAAAATGTGGTCCTGAAGTTGTTTTAAATGATCTTCTTTTGTTAACAACTGTTCCTCCAACTCTTGTTTAACTTTAATAGCCTCTTCATATCTACTTTTCAGTTCTCTCAAACTTTCCACCACCTTGTCTTTGCTTGATTTCATTTCTAAATACAGTCTCTTAACCTCATCGCTTTCAGTTAACAGCTTTTCCATTTCTCTCCTTAACAATTAATAAATGAAATTATTAATTTTTAACAGTGGGTTATTATTCACTTAAATTAAATAACATAAAATGTGCTTACCCCCATGCAAGTTCCTTATCTTTTAATAGCAAGTCATTCTCTTTTTTTAATTTGCCAACTTCCTTATCATGAAATGTTAAGTAATCTTGATTTTGTTTCCGATAGGCAAGTTCATTATCTTTCAATTTCACTTCAACTTTTTCTAATTCTTCTTTTAACTCTTTAATTTTCTCCATTTTATCTCTATTATCCTTTTCAGCTCTCTCTATATCAGCTTGTAATGAAGAAATCAATTCCATTTGTTCAGTTTCTTTCATACCATTTCTTGCTTTAGTAGCTTGCTCAAGAACTCTATTCATATCTTTCTAAAAGAAAAAAAAAAAAGTTAATCATTTTTTTTAAACAGCAAAGAATAGTCGTAAAACCTAGAGCTGCAGGTTTTTAGTGAATTGAAGATAAATTAAGTGATTAATAATCAAATAACAAGGATTGTAAAGATTTTGATTAATATGAGGGTAGAAGGCAAATTTTTCGTTAAAAAAATTATGTTTATGATGCTTGATTCTAATAAAAACCCATAGGATATTCTAATATTGACTATTAAATGAGCTTTGAAGTCTTAGAGAAATTGACAATGTTATATTAACCTTTTTTGTGATGTAAATTATTAAGAACAAACCAAAAGTGGAAAAAATTGCACCCTTTCTATTACTGATTACTCTGAAGATAGTGGAGCAGGAATCTTCCTATAGATCCATAAATAGCCTTAGATCTTGAATCCTGTGTCTCATCGATTCCTGATGAGCGCCACATTGAATATTGGTTCGTGGAAATTCTTGCTTATCCCATTTGTTTTATAAATTTCTTTAATTTATAAAAAAAAAAAAATACAAATTAAACTTATGATTTATATCTCGGGAGGGTCCTTGACAACCAAACAATTACATAAAATAAAAACAGTATATGTACTGTTTTGTGATCCCGAAGCTCTAAATACAATGCTGCCACAATAGCCTCCTGTAGACTCCGCCAATATGCAAATATGATGTGTGAGGTGATATGATACAAGGAAATACAAAGAAATAAGTAGTAAGTAGTAGCCTCTCACATCAAAACAGTTTGACCATCTGCAAACTGCACAAAATCGTCATCAACACCTCTCTTCTCCAGCAATTATAAACAACGGAACTCAGCTGTTCCAATTACTGACATACTCCCAGTTGTTGCATTCACTTGTTTGAATTTAAACTTTTTATATAATAAAATATATATCACTTCTTTGATATTTATTGATTTTAATTTATTAATATTTATTTTATTTTATATAATAAAATAATCCGTCTCTCAAATTATTACTTACAAATATCTACAGGTCTATCTAAGTACCCTTGGAACACTACCCCCATAAGAACTAACCAGACCCAGATGGTATGCTAGTTAAACTTATTAACACCAGTCTCCTGACTTCCTTTCCGTTTTACTCTATATCAACAATTTTTCTATTCTCCCATTTCCTGGAAAAAGAAGCAAACACACTCCTAAATAAAATTCATAACCTCTCCTCTGGTATTGCCTTCCTTCCATTGATTCCAATTTATCAAATCCCCTAGAATGAATAGTCCAATCACAAATCTCAGTTCATGAAACCAGTGTCAATCAAGTTTTCACCTAGGTTTCTCTAAGCCCTTTATTACAATCATCACAAATAAACCCTACCCCGCTACTGATAAAAAACAAACAAACTAATAATGCTTATACTTCTAGACTTTAATAAAGCCTTTGAAACTCAGAATCATTCCCTCCTTCCATAATTAAAATAAAAGATCCTCTCAAATAATGCAGCATTCCGGTTGTAGTACTTCATCTCTGAATGCTACCCAGTAATTATAGTAACTAACAAACCCCTCTTTCAGTGTCCTCCAGTGTTTTCCAAGTAATAAAAATAAATAAATAATGTATTGCGCTGTACAGTAAAAAATATGTTATGTAATTAGTGATCAATAAAAAACAACAACTGATAAACTTACTTTTAAACTTTCCGCTTGTTGCAAATAAATACTTTCTTGTTCTTTCATTTTACTAATCTGCAAATCCTTTATTTCAACTTGTTCCTGTAATTTCCTTATTTCTTGTCTTTTAGCCTGTTGTCCTAAAGAAAAGAATAAATTATTAATACAAAAGCATCATACTAGGTGCACATGTTAAGAAGGATCATTAATTACATTATAGCCTTCCTTTAATTTTTAAATTTATGCCCCTTTCGACATTTCACTTTTCAAGGTTCGGGCGTGATCCATTCTACTAGGCAGGTGGGTAATGCTACCCTGAAGTGTAGGTCCAATAGGCTGATTGTTCTCGTCTTACCCTAGGGAGAGTGGAGCAGCTTGAGCTTAACAGTCCAAGCACTGACCAAAACCTTTCCTTGGGATAATTTAACAAACTTTCTTAAAAACTTTTTATTTAATTACAAAAAATACTTTTTATTATCGTTAATACATTTTTAATTCACAGCAGTGAAATCAAAACCATTACAAACAATTAACATCATCTAAAGTAGGATCTCATAAAAGTTAATACATGTCAGCAAATGCTTTGAAAGCTAGAAAGATTTGGGTACATTGAACATTGTTTTCAGTGTCCAGCTTGTTATATTGGCGGTGCTACATTATCCACTGTATACCAGAAAGGATACTTTCTGAAAGCCATTTATTGGGTTGTGAGGAGGAAGCTCGCTGTGGGCTATGATCTCTACGATCCGGATGCTATCCACCGGGCGTCAAGAAAGAGATAAAATGGGTAAACCTGTGGTCTTTGACCTTTGCTGGCGGCCTAGTCGGTGGGCAGCTTTATTCGTACTGATCTGATTCCATAAGATCTTAGAAGGTGTACCCTGACAAAGCACTATGTTCAGGAGAAGAGGGATAGAGTAGGTTTATAGGTAGTTTATGTGGTCTTGGAATGACCACGAATTCACACTCAGTGTCTAAGGGTAGGTGAAAACCGTCCGGATCCCAAATGCGAGTTTTAGGTCTTATATAGGCAACTGCCCGCTCCCCCTAGTGAGCTCCGACTGAGTCGTGAACGAATTCCCCCTCTCTAACTAATGACTAAGGTTTTTATCATTAAAATATGGAAACGGAGGCGGGTATTTTCTGGTCCGAGAAGAGGGGATTTATTCGTAGCGAAGAAGTTGGTACAACACCATTTTTAGCAGAAAGTACTAAAAAAACTAATACAAGATGGCTATAAAGAAATTGACATACCTACCTAATAAAGCACGATGAAGTTCATCCTTCAAATTGGAAATGACATCAGTTTGTATCATATTCATACTTTTCTTTTTTGATTCTGTTTTCCATCCTGAGCTCAATAAGATGAATGAGTCAGTTTCTTTTTCTTCAGAACTATTTCCAAGGCGGTTCAAATGAGGGAATAATTCTTGTTGTTCCAAGTCACTTCGCAGCATGTTGCATTCTTGCTGTAAAAAATGATAGTGAGTAATATATTACAATTAAAAATATAATATTAAGTACTAATGTAGTCAGTATTTACTTATCAAATGACAATGAAAGCAGTTGATATTTGAGCTGTCGCACGTTACAAGATTGTTTGGCTTCAAACATTTAGAGGGTGTAACTGTTCACGGGTTAGTGTACAAGCCGAACATAGCATGTTTTCAAGTCAGGCTGATTAGGGATCACCACCAAAAAAATGTTTTTTAGCGTAGTTACTTCGATGAATACATTTTCAAAACAATCTCCATTTGTAGAAGGTACAAAGACCAAAAAAAAAGCCATTAATCGGAGGAAACTGTCTCCCTTCATAGCCTCTACATAATTCTATCTGCGGGATGGGACCCTAGGTTTGATTTTAGACAGCAGCCTTGTTCTCATTTTAACATTTAAGACAATTTCTATAAGTTACCATTTACTTTTAATTTCATATAATTTGTTTCTTACTTGAATTGTAGTACCCCCCCCCCCTGCCGGCTGGGGCAGATTCTACCTGCTGTTTCTAGAGGCACATGTGCTGATGACGTAAAACCATAACCATGCCTCAAGTCATCCTACCTGTGACCTACAGTCCAAATCCTATTCTTGCGAGTCTATATGCGGGCCTGAGAAGGCAGAAGAGTTTTCAAACTTATTTCTAAAAATCGGCGATGGTTAAATGAAAAAGATGACCAAATTCTGGGAAATCTCTGTGAATTTGCTTCAGTTTTTTTTTTTTTTTAATAAGAGCATGCTAACGTTAAGGGTCGGTCATTGACACCCCCCGTAATGTTAAAACATATGTTACTCACTCTTCATTTTCCTGTGAGTTCATTGTATGTAGCCGTGAGTATTACTATAAAACAGTTGGTTATTCCCTAACTTAGGTTGATGAAAGAGAGTTGTTATATTTTTACTTACCTCAGATCTCTAAAATGCCTTAAATAATCAACATCTCCTTCCATGTCACAAAAGACCTTAGTCTGTATACCTAACAAATATCTTTCATTGACCTAAGCAAATTTCTCAACAAACTCTTCTACTCACCCCTTATTCTCCTTTCCTTTATAAATATTGAAAAGTTCATTACTATTTCTTAGTACAAAAAAGTAATTTTCTGTAATGACCTTAAAGATTATTCCAGAGTGAAGCAAGGGTACTAAGCTAATGAAATACAAATTATTTATACATTTCTTCCAAAAAATATAAAATAAAAACTAACCTGAAGGGAATTAACTTTTCTTGCCAAATCCAATTTTTCTTTATTAGCTTCATCTAATAATGCTTTAACTGTTGCCTCTTGTCTCATTGTTGAATCACATTTATTCAATAAATTAGCGGCATGTTTTTGCTCCATTTCTTCAAGTTTTTTTTCAAGGTTTTTAAAATCGTCTTCCTATATTCAAAGAATCAACAATGATAAACAAATTATTCAATAAACCAGTCAGTACAATTTTGCTGATTTAAAAACAATTCTGCTCGAATTTCATATTAATTTTATTATAAATTATTTAGCTAAGGAATTTTATGAGAGTGAATGGTTCATTGGGAATCAGCTACCTTAATGCAAAAGAGATTTTAAACGTTCATATTATTTATATTAGTTACAACATACAATGTATGTTTTCATTAGTACATGTGAGGACATATATTATATTTCAGTGTCCATGATCTCTGCCCATCTCACATTAGGACATAATGCAGACTTTATAACATTATACTGTAATGTTATTTCTGAGGTGTAATTTGGAGGAAGGAAAATATGGACGTGTCCAGTTGACCATTAGGGGAGTGTGTCGGGAAGTGGACTGGCAGAGATCCCACCGGGATCAGTTACTTACTATTGCAGGGAGTTGCTCGAGAAGAGAGGTTGATGACATATGGTGGACTGTTTTGAAATTTGGAATCCTGCGTTTCGTAGTTTGTGGATAGTCAAAGATATTTGGCACGAGGGCCCTTGTATTGGGGGCAAGTGGAAGCATTATGAGATGGTTGTTATTACATGAAGGATGCAGACAATATCAAGGAAACCAACCAGGCAGCAATATTGTTTAGAATTTCTGGAGCAATAAAAGACAATATTTAAACTGGAGCAGGCCAAATTGAATGACAATCTCAAAAAGTATGTTGATTGGTTGTCAAGAACCTACCCTGAGTAATTGACAATTATAAATAATCAAATGCAAATTCTTCACTAGTTTATTGTTCTTTTTTAAAAAACCTGATCATGCTGAAATTACATTTTCTAATTTAAATAAGAGCGTTACAATACGCTGACATTTTCACCAATAATAAATGTGTGGAAAAGTAAACATCTCCTTTTTCATCAACCTAAATTGATTCCCAATTAACCATTCACCCACATAAATTACATTAAAAGGTTAGAAATATTTAATAATAAAGGAAATTTTATAAATAACCTTTCTATTTATTCTATCAATTGCACTATCTAATTGTTGCTGGAGAAAATTAACTTCAGTTCTATGCTTGGCATTCAAGGAGTCTATCACCAAATCCATTTGTTTCTCTCTCTTGATATTAATATCAGAACGCTCAAGAGCAATGAACTTCTGTTGCTGATGAAGTAACTGTTCTTTAGCTATTTCCAATTCATTTTTAAACTAAGAACAATTAAGAGAAATGGTATTAAAAAAAAAGCAGCAAATATAATAAATATTGATAGATAGTTAAAAAAAACATATGATTTTTCTTTATGTAGAACTATAATAATACCATTCTATTCAAGAAACAAAACCAATACTAAACATTAAATAAGTAGTTGTGAAAAATGTTAGTTTTATCACGTTATTCAAAATCAGAAACCCTTATGTTTTACCGGTTTTTCTGTCTTGTAGATTGTGAGACCCCGGCCCATTTGACTATAAACATGCATTTTTTTATGGAGATTACATTTAATTACTCAACTCCAAAAACATATTTAAAGGTTATTAATTTATTAGGTACTTAGTAATAAAAATATTTTTTTAATTTACTTATAGCAGGGTATCAAATTAAAGATCTCAATGGCCAGATTAATAATATGTATTATGTTATGGGATTTGAAATGGGAAAATGTAATTTTAATGGGTTAAAATTATATGGTCAATACAATTGTCATTGTAATTGTTAAAGGTCAACATTTGCGTTAATAATATTTAAGGTTAACATTGTACTTTAGTTTAGTATTTAAGTTAATAGATAATTAATTTTGTTTCAATGTGATTTGTATGGATCATTTTGAGTTCTATCACATGTTATTTCTCTAGTAATGCATGGTAAGCTTTCTTTTATTATTATTTTATATTCTTTTATTAAATTGTTATTAGTTACATAAATAAAGTAGTCCTATTTTTTTGTATTTCTTTTATTTGAGATTTGCAATATTAACATTTTGTAGAGATCCATAGAAAAACTATTTATTGTCTTCCCCTGAAGTCACTTAGATGCAGGCGTTATCATTGCCCATTTGCAGTTTTTGGTGATGTCAGTCTATGGATTCCCCTGAAGCCATTTGGAATGGATGCAGGCGTTTTAACCACTTAGTAATTGTTAGTAAAGTTGTGATGATTTCGACCACATCAGAGTGCGCTACCTTGCACTGCTCTGCTCAAAGTGACCTCACAAGCATCAGCCACATAATTAGATAAGCGCTTTAAAGACTTTTCATTACTATGATCATAGACTTACTCAATATTAAGATTGTGAACTCAAGACATAGTTTATTTATTTGTTAATTAATGTATGTTTGACATTCATTTTATTTATCAGAGCTCTAATTTATTCATTATCTATTTGTTTATATTATAAGATTTAATTTCTTTTGTTTACTAAATAAATGTCATGAGATGTGGATAATTTTGAGCTATGTTGTACCTACTCATTTGACCCAACCCTTATAACTTATGTGCAGAAGCTCTTGAGCTGCGAACACGAAACAATAATCTTGTTCGTAGCTTTAGCTCAACCCTCGTTTTATTTAGAGGCATGATATTTTACATGGTAGTTACATTTGATAAATTCAACAAGTCATAATTAATAGCTGGATTTAAAAAAAAACACAATCATATTGAGTAGAGTATGAAATTAAAGGTATTGAAGACCTCATCTATTAATACGTATATCTTGATAATTTGGTGGGGTTTAATTAAAAAAAAGTTATGGTATGAATGAGAACATTAATCACAATCACTTATTGCCTAATAAGGGAGATTGTAAATTTTAGCATTATAAAGAAGTCTGTCATTGACGTTTTTTTTAGACGCATGATATTTTGCATAGTGGTGCCATTTCATGCAGTATCAATCAGTGGGGTTTGTTAGAGACACTAATTTTGGTTGTAAATGTTAAATAAAATAATTCAATGAAAGTTATATCAATTATGGGTCATTATCTCTTAATTGTGTGGTACTGCACACTTAACTAACTTTTATTTTTGTTAGCTTTTTGGGCTATGATAACATTAAACACGTTCATTTTTAGGGTGTAGCCCCCCCAAATCCCTAGTAAACCTTATGTTTTCACTCGTGAGTATGTCTATCTGTTTTTGTCTTTGTGATTTCTCTGTACAAGCTACAGGCAAGAAATTTTACATGGAGGTCCCGTTTGATATAAGGTAGACATGACTAATAAAATGATCTGCATAAAATATGCTTAACTTAGTTAGTAATTAATTATTTAGTTCGTATTCATTTTTTTTTGTGATTTTGGCACAGTATTGAAGCTCTAAAGCAGACAAATTGAATAGTGTGTACTGTTCAGGAGAAAAACAGTCTAAATAATTATTTTATAAACAGAAAATAATAGCAGGAAAAACAATGCAATCGTAGGGAGTAATTTGTCATCCCAGTTAATTTTACACTTAATAGCATTTTTTTTTTTAATTGGTGGAGGACTCGATTTTCTCAGACCCTTGTGGCTTCTACCAATTTACTGTATGCTTCACTTTTAATTGAAAATTCAAGCAGGAGATCCTTCCTTCTTTGCACTTGTGCAAATTGCATTATGAAGGTTGGCAAAAGAAAACAAAAGGCAGTTCCTAACTAGAAAAGACCCAACTGTTCATAATTCTTAACATTTAGATAATTTTTTTATTACATCACATTGAGCTAATTATAGTACATGACAGATAAATTGAAAAATTTACTCAAAAACCAAACTTAGGAAAAATGAGCAAACATGTGCCTCTTATTCACGATAAACATCGTGTCTCTAATACATTGATAAGGTATATATTGCTTAATATTCACTTTGTGAAGTTGAATATAAAAAGAAAGACTTACCTCGTCTCTTGTTTTTTCAACAACTTTGACAGTTTCCTTTAGAACAGTGATTTGTTTTTGTAACTCAGCAATCTGATTTCTACTTTCACCTGAAATTATTATTAAAACAATAAATATAATTAATAACTTTATGATATTAATAAAAAAAATCCCTGAAGAATTTTTCTTTGGGGGATGGATTTTACTAAGCTTTAGCGAGTCCGAGCTCTTGTTAATTTAATGTGACTGCACATAATCCCAAAAATATTGAAAATGCAAGAACTGATTCAGCATTTCATGACTTGGAACAAACTGAAAATGATCCTCTCTTGAACAAGCACCTCCAGCCAATCAGCAGTAAAGAGATTGAGGTGTTACTTCTGCTCAAGTAACATGGACGTCAAAGTGCCGAGTGTCATAGTTACAATAAATTCAGGTGTCAAGGACACCGAAGCACCACCATTGTATGCATAGAGTGCAATAATTAAAAATGTTTTTTAAAAATAAATAATGATTTGAAATGTTTTAGAACTTATTGAACTTGATTTTATTTGTTTAATCCACTTATTGACAATGGGGGAATAAAGGAGTGGGCTCCTTGTGGGAAATCCACTTTGTGTCAGATTTTCCACCTATCATTTGGAGGGTTAAGAAAACAAAAATGAAGTTTGATAGCCTAGCTCCAACCACATTAGTACCTCAACACTAACTGTCAACTACAGCAGCAATCTTTCATGAGTGGGATACCACATTCAAACTTGATAGTATTAGCCTTTACAGCATCATTATTGCTATAAAGCACTATCAAGCATGCTAGAATTTCATAGAAGTTGATCTAGTTTAAGGGAATGAGCTAACTGACATGCTTGCTAAGCGAGGTTTTCTACAACTAACAACCAAATCTGCTTTTTCTCTGCTAAACAGCCAAATCTGTTATATCAACATCTATTAATAAAAATGATTGGAAAGAAAAAATAAATCTTTGGAATGTTTACTAAAGCCAAAAGATGACTGCATTTTTGGTATTCTACCTCACAAGTTTCAGGATTTGAGTAGACAAGTAGACTTGTTTGCTTTGTTAACACAAAAATGCCACAAGAGCATCTTGACGCCTCTTTGGTAAATAAATCTGTTTCAGTGGTTAGACTAAGATAATTACTAAATAATGGCTGAAATAATCATATGCTTGGCATAATAAAAAAATTATGTAAATTATAGAACAATATGTTAAGAGGGCATACGCATATACTTAATACGACAAATTTTAAATATTTTTTTTATTTATCAACACAACTTACCAAGCAAAGATTGAGTATTACTTAGATTAAGTTCCAATTTCTTCTTATCGTGCTCACTAACATTTAATTTTCGTAATATATGATTTTTGTCTTCTCTTTCAGCTTCTAAATCATTTGTAAGCCTTTCTATCTCCCTTATTCTAACATCATACATAACCTTCAACTGTGTCATTCCATTCAGTTCTAAAATGAAATGAATTTAGCACATTGATATAAGAAGATTAATAATGCTTGACTTATTCATTTTAGTACTTACCCGATTGTTTATAAACTTCTATTTGGTTGGATGTTGGAACATATAAATTTGTTTGAAAGCAGTGCCCTTTATGAGGTGAATTGCATTTTTCATTCTGTTGAAGTTCATAAATATTGCCTACAATGTATTTAATATTAGGAACATTTTTTTCAAAAATTGACTCTTTCAACCGTTTACAGTATTGAATTTAAAAGCTAACAAGTTTGGTACCAATTTAAGTGTCGGAATAAATCTGTACATATGAATACTGCGCACTCATATACCTACTGAAACCAAGCATTTTAGGTTGTACCATTTAGTTGTCCTACATTACCATCAGACAACCAGTAAAACACCTTCATTAACAGGATGCGCACATACAATTTTAATAGTTTACCTCCAGGGGCCAAATGTCTCCTCAAATATTAATTAAATGATAAGCATTTTAGACAAAATATACTTCATTTTATGTTCTAAATCACCTCGATCACTGAAAATAACTTTTCATAATAATAATTATTGAAAAAAAAACTGTTAAAATCAGCCTAGACTAGGCTAGAAATTTCTATTGGCTCAGTTTAAAACATTATTATTTGGGATACTGTATTCTGTTTGAGCTAAAAATTGGGACAAAAATAAAAACATAATAGCTTTTTAGTCAAAACTTGATACAGCCTAAGCATCTTTTACCTGAAGACTTTGTGCTTCATCACTGTCTCCTAAGAAAAAAATGTTCATGTCTGAACTATCAAATCAATCATATTGTTCTTACGATTGCTATCAATGTTTCCATCTATCTCAAAAAGAGCATTCCTCTGCATGTTTTAGAATGTAAAGCCAGCAATAATAAACTTCCAACATTTAAGAAACTACGAAGTATAACTAATAGTATTAAACAAACCTTAAATGTTTGAACTATTATAGTATGGCCAATTCTTAAATTATAAATTCCATGGTTGTAGGTTGAAGAGGTTGTTACTACTGTTTTGTCATTAAGTTTTCGCCAAAACGAATTGCTACTAAGATGCAAATAAAACTTGGTAAAATGTCACCATCTTAAGCAAAAACATGACAACTGGAGAAGAACTTGTGAGTGACAACTGTATAAGATTAGATATGAGGATATTTACCGCATTTATCTGTGTGCAAGGACATTTTTTTTCTTAAAAAAAATAAAAATTTGTTACAAAGGTATAAACCGACTTCATCTTAAAAATCTAATTTCTTAATAGTTAAAACATGTTTTTTAGCTGATATTATCCCTACTATTTTTTTATAATAACCAAATAAAAAATATTTTGAAAGATCCGGGATTATCAACAATATCCAGCCAGGTAGTATATTTTTGACCTATCCGTGCAAGACCGAATAGTCTATCATCATCAATTAATATTGTGTTCCAAGGCCCAGTCCAGTCAATTTTTTTTTGTTTGGTTAATAATTATTTTAAATATGTTTGACCTTTGTGTAATCGAATAATCTGTTAAGTGTTTAAAAATTTTGTTTTGAAAATAGGAGGGCTTTCTCAACACTTGTAAATATGAAACATTTAAGGAAATGGATCTATAACAAGTTTCATTTTCTTAGCAAAAATTTATTTAATGTATTTGGCTTTCGTATTAAATTTATGATAAAAAATAAGTGCAAGCATAACTCCTTTTAATTTTCTCTAAGAACCTGCATCCCAGCCATGACATTAAAACAAGTTCGCCCAGCATAACTAGATAGAACCACTCTGCCTAATTTGATTTTGCTTATGACTGCCATACTTATGAACTCCATATACAACATCGATATTTGATATCATAAATTTTGTTATCATTAAGATAATCTATTATTTAATGATATCTGTACAAGTACTTTATAATAAGTTCAATTTTTTATGTTAATTGAGGTGACCAAGTATAACTTATAAACAAAATTTTTTCAAAGAAGTTGCTTGCAACAGCATTCATGTCCATATGTTCTAAGCGAGGTTCAAACAATAAAAAGGCCAATACCGATTAAGAATCACATATCATTACTAATATCAAACAACGAACCGCTGAAAGGTTTATGATGAAGAGTTTCTACAACGTGATCTTCATAATGAGACCTTGGATTACTAGAAAAATCTGAACTTGTGCAATTTTCTCTGGAAGATTGATTTTCTTTGCTATAAACAGAAGGCTCAGTCGAATTGTAACCAGCTCCTAAAAGTCAAAATGCATGTATAATAAGAGTAAAAAACTGATAAAAAAAACTCAATAATTCAAAATTATAATAATCACCACAGGGTAAGCTGCAGTGGCTGCTGGAGATCGAACTATCTTCATCATCATCTAAATCGCTAAATGCTTTGTTAATCAGACTTTGTAACTGCAAAGAAATTAATTATAATTAACTGTCAGCCATAAAACATAACAACAAAGAGTAATATGACTCTAAAAATAGGACATAATCATAACTTACTTCAGCATTACGAATTTTTTCATCTTCCAAAAATTCATCTTCTTCTTTCTGGTTGGAATTGTTGAGTTTCAATGAATCAGAGCCTTGAAATAGACTTACACCGGGACCATTCATTTTATATGAAATATAAGTTAAAATTAATAGTTAAAAAACAAATGATTAACGATCCATACTTAAATTTGAGTTATTTAAAGCGAAGAGTCAACCAAGAAGCGATGTCAGGTTATTTATCTATAACAATTTGACAGCAAGTTACCGCCAATATATGGCAATACACATTAAACATAAACATATTGCTTTTTCATCAAATAATAATTAAATCAGGTTTATCGATAGAGTTTAAACACCACTTGACTAAATTAATGTTTTAAAATAAATTTATTAAATTAGCATAAAAAAAATCTAAAATTAAATTAATTTTAAAGGTTTGGAAATTAGGCGATCTGATATAAAATGGGCGATATTTAAAAGTGAATTCGCAATATTTAAACTTCATTCTTAAGTTAGATTAAATTTTAAATGTATACTAGACAACTCCTTCACGGCCATAAAAAATTTTGAGGATGCAACGAATTCCAGCCTTGTATCTGCAAAATGGCTGCTGCTTTAGGAGGTTCGTGCCAACATATTTTTAGTGATTAAGTTTTAAGTAATTTATGTTATTGTGAGATTATATTAGTTAATTAGGTTTGTTAATTGATAAACTTTCCGTCTAACGTGTGCTCGAGAGGTTTTTTCCGCAAGATTAGGAGTTAACGTGTAACCTGTTAGAAAATGTAGCCATTATTCGATCACGTTTAGAAACCTCGTGGCTAGAATTTTATGAATTTATACTTGTGTTTGATTTAAAATCATTTAAAATAAACTGATAGTTGCAATTTCAAGGGACGGTATGCGCTTAAACTTATTGCGCATTCTTTTTTTTTATAATTTGAAAACTTCTTGGGGGTTAACCATTTCACTGTTTTACTTCAGAATTCATACTAGTCCCACCCATAATAACAGATGTGATTAAAAAATTAAAAAATCTTCACTAAAGCATTTTGATTTCATTAATTAAATTCATAGTGAACGATTTTTTGTCTGTTTACAAAATTTGTTTTTCCCCTAATTTATTGTAACAAATATTTTCATTTGATCATTTATGTGTTAGTCTTATGGAAAATTTGAAATGTAACTTGAATTTTCATGCTTAATTTAACTTTAGTTAATGAACAGGTTTTACCTTAAATTGCAATGAAACTTATTTTTTGTGTTAGTAGGCCTATTGTTGTAATTGTAATTTGTTTGCAGGTAAAAATAAAAAACAAAAATGGAGGACAATAAGTGCAGATCTTATTATTGATTCTACTAGAAAACCAACCAATGATTGGGAAGATGAAGTTGCCAAAGAATATGATACTGGCAGTCAATGTAAGTAACTAAAACTTGCTCTTCGAATTACTACTTATTTAGATGTCTAATTATTTGATCAGGAAATTTGCTATCTGTAACCTCCCATTTAAGTCAAATTCTAAGGGATAAACATCAGTTTTCTTCCATAGTAGATGTACAATTTGCTTGGGAAAAAAATAAAATTCTCTTTGACTGAAAAAAAATGTTTATGCTCTAGTTGTAAATTCAGGTTAAAAATTTTATTGATTTATGGGGGAAAGCACATTTTTTAATTTGTTATGTTTTCTATCAGCCCTTGCTATTCATATTTAAGTGTTATATCGCATGTTATGCTCACATTCCAATGATTTTACGTCCACTTTGTATGTAATTTAAGATCTTCTTACTGCTGACAATTTCTCAAAGACTGAATTGGTAAGAGTTTAAATATACTCTAATTAATTTCAAACGGTCATATGGTTATTAGACCTTCAAACAAAAACAACTTGTATTACCAGTGGCTTGCATTTATCTCAAAAAACTTTTTAGGGCATGTTCTTGGTTAAAACTATGAACTGCTAACCTGAAGAAAACTTAGCATTAATGTTATACAAATCTGCCTGAACAAGTATTTAAGTTATTTGTAAGTAATAGAAATAAAGGTTGTTTGTTAAACCTTATTCCAGAATCAAACTCTTACTTGCTTGGTGGCCAGTGGCCTACAATGTGTTGTATGTAATTAATTCTCAGTTATACTTTGGCCCCATGTGAATTCATGTTAATAACCATCGCTCATTTATATGTTCTCAAGTTTCCAGAATCACTTTAAATTATTTTATCTTGGTCAGTTTTAAAGTAAATTTCTTATATATGTGATCTGTTTATCTAATCTCTATCAAATCTTTACCATTTTTTAACATCAACAACTTCAAACCGCCATAACTTTCTGAATTTCTTGGAGTTCCATAGCCTAGTTTATATATGCCAGTAGATGAAAATTCTGTTGATTTATTTGATATTTTGGTTGGAATTCATACGGAAATGCACTTGTGCTTATTATTGTGACAAAGTTTTTTTAATTTTTAATTGAGAAATGCTCTAATTTTTGGTGCATTACTGAACAGATCTTAGAAACACGGAATATTTTATGATGCAGTTATTTATATTCATTTTGTTCATGCTGAAAAGTATGGTCATTAGAACATAAGAACATTAATTTTTATTTTGACTAGGATAAAAAAAATTCCCAAATATTCATTTTTGACTTAGTTGGGTGAGGTGATATCTTGAATATGTTTATATTAACAGGACATTGTAATTGATAACAACTGTTAGAAATTATTTGGGAGTTATCTTCTGCCTACAGGGAATGAAGGTAGTTTTCGTTTAAAATTTTTGTTCAACATCAACTTTTGTCTCTTGACCTAGGTTTGGTGAATAATGTGAAATATAAGAGAATCGCATAAAATTTATCTAATGAATCTCTAGGGCTTACATGTCCCAGAAATGACTTACAAGGTCTTATGTAGAGGTTCTGGAGGTTCATATCTTATCAATGGTTATCAAACAGAACAAATTTTGTAGGAGATTTTTATGATTTTTCTTCAAGTAATAATTAAAAGAATTTTTTTTTAAAAGTCACCAATTTTGGTCTTGTAAAACAATAATGATACAGATGTGAAAATATGTGTTTCATAATTACAAGATATATGTTTTCCATTTCTGGAAATACAGTTTAAGATATTTTTTTCATTAGGATATTTATTTCTCTAAAACTGACACAATGATATAGATATTCAAATTTGTAAATCAAGAAACACGTATAAGCTATAATCATCGCTTAAGACATCAACCTGCTATTAATATTTTGTACAGTTTGCTGATAAAATATTTCTTGGCCAAAAAAACAGTTATACTCAATCTAATGAAGTGTAGTTGTATGCAACAACTGCACATAAATAAAGCTGTAAATTGCTTTGGAAGCTGGCTATATTATAAAGGCTTTGTCTTCTAAAATAAGGAAAATTAATGGTCAAGTCTACTTTTGATTAGGTAAATGGCACTTTGGTTGTTTGAATCAATAGAGTATTTCTCGAAGTTTCTTATGGCTTTAATTGATTATGGCACCAGGGCTTGCTCTGCAAGATATTTCCATGTACCTTATCCCTCTTTCATACCCACCTCATTACTTAAACTTGCGAGTATCCCCCTAGGGTAAGGTACTCAAGTCAGGCAGACTTATCAGAACAGGATAGGCTGTTTCTTTAGACCTTGCTTTGTATGCCTACTCATCCTTTAACCCTCTATGAATATGCTGAAGACGACAGTAATTCTCTCTTCCAATCCTGACCTATCCTTGCTTCTCAAAAGTTGCAGGAACACCTTTGCCCTTTTAGAACGATGGGTCTCTAAATGGAATTCAAAGTAATTGCTGATTAGTCCTCTTATATCATGTTCATCCTCCTTACTTATTCTCTCCTGTTATGGTTTTGTCATTTTTATTAAAACAAAATCCTTTAATTTATAACTTATAGTTGTGGTTTTAATCCCACTATTTTTAGTAATACTGAAAGCATAAATCTATGTGCTCAGTTGGTACTCGAACCCCGGACCTCCCCCAATATCTGGTCGGTTGTTCTACCAACTGAGATGGCCCTAAACCTGCATACGTGAGGACTTAGCACTATTACTGTTAACATTGCATTAGCCTTTAATTTATTTAAGTTAATTATCTGGCAAAGGCCAATGCAATGTTAACAGTAATAGCGCTAAGTGTCACATATGCAGGAATAAATAAAACCAGTCCCATGAAAAATAAAGAAGGCTCATTAATTTATTTAAGGTAATTATCTGGCAATGAGCCTTCTTTATTTTTCATGGGACTGGTTTTATTTTTAGTAGTTACAAGTGTTTATATTGACAGTTCTTGGAAATGCTTTATATTTACTTGTTGTGAGATATTAAAATTCCATGCTATTTTCATTATTTGTTTAGACCTGGGATATCACTTCCATACAAAATTACTAGTTCTAGTTTTATTTTTAGCCCCATGAGAAATATCGTCTCTCTTCGTAATAAAAGTACTTAGATAAATTGCGAACACAATTTAACTGTGTATTATTAAATTTCATAAATAAAAACTGTAAATTACACATGATTAATCAGATCAACAAGAAGTTTAATTTGATACTCTATTCAATATCATAAAAAAAAATATATAAATATTTATTTTTGATGCCTAGTAATTCATTAATGAATAACTCAATTATGTTTTATGGAGTAGAAAATATTTTTTATGTCATTGGGTAAACAAATGTAATCTCGATTTATTATTACTAGGGTAAACAGACCGAGGTTAAAGGATTTTTGATTTTTTTTTTAAAAAATCAAGTGTGCAATGATGAAAATAATAATGCAGAAATTCTCTGATGCAGTTGCATATTTCACTGTCGATCTGAGCACACTTATTAATTACATTTTTATGTTGTTAGTTTTATTTTGCTAGTAGTTATTTGTTTTTAGGGTTCAAAACAAAAAACTCTTATGTCTTAATTTTTTGTACTAATTCCTTTGTTTGACTTGGAGGCAATATGCAGAGGTTGGAACTTAAGACAAAATGACAAAAAGAAATATAAACTCCTTAAAACAATATACAAATTAATATCAGTTCTTCATGGTATATCACTATGATTAAAAGCTAGTTAATAGTAACAAAATGAGCATTAATGAATATTCAGTAAATCATAATGAAGAAGCGAGCAAAACGAAGGTCGCAGTTTGTAGAAAGAAAAAAATTAGTGTCGGTAATGAATATTTAGCCAATCATAGTAAAATAGCAAACAAACTGAAGTTTGCATTTGGCAAAGATAAAAATTGTGTTATGAACTAACTAAACATAATTAAATGTGCCAAAGTAGAAAAAGTGCTTTTTTTTTTTTTTTTTTTTTTTTTTAATGACAAATATCATTTTAGTTGCTCTGATAATGCTCAAAATAAAAGCAACCCATGAAAAATAATGAAGTTGTTCTAAATCACTTAAGTAATTAGAAAACTAACAGTTCCCTAGTAATTAATTAGGGTAAAAATGTATGATATTGATATGTTTTGAGACTTTAATAGACAATATTTATAAAAAATTATTAAAACTGCCATTAAAGTTATTTTTGCAGCATTAACAAATCCTTTAGTTGTGTGATGGAGCACACTTTACTTAGATTTTATTGATCTTATTATTAAACAATCAACTTGCGTACTCTCTGTTAGTGTTAGGGTTCATCAAGGATTATTTGTGTAAATTATTTGTTGCACTAATTAAGGAAGTTTTAGTTTGTTAAGCTCAACACACTCTTTAATTCTGTGATCAATTACACTTTATTATCATATGTTTTTGTTATTACTAGAGAATCTTATTTCTTTAGTTAGTTATTTCAGTTGCTCATTTATTAGACATAATTTAATTTCTACTTAATTATCTGTTTTAGTTGTACGTGATAACAATGCTGCCTCAAAGATTGTTCTTCCAACTGCGCCCAGGTCATCCAGGGGTACTGCAATTGATGAAAGTAAACTGCCCACAACAGGCCCTTTCCAAGCTTATCTGTCCAATATACCCTATGACTTAGATGATGAAGAGTTGGTTGCAATTTTCCAGGACTTGAAGGTAAGGAAAAAAATATCCATTTTTACTAATTATTTTATGTAATTCAAATAAGTTTTTATGTAGTCATATTTATTATTATAATTGAAATATTTCAGATCAAACATGTCCGACTTCCAAGAGAGGAGAAAAGTTCACGTGCAAAGGGATTTGGCTACATTGAATTTGAAGACAGAGCCAGCCTTTGTACCGCTTTGTGTCTTGGAGATACTGTAAGTTTTATTCTTATTAGTTTGTAGTCTGTAACTGTATAGTCCATGATTTGGACATTCCTTACATAAAAATTAATATGTATATATTTGAAAAAAAATTTAAAATACAAATAAAAAGAGCCAAACAATTTTTTTTAGAGTTTAAGTAAGAGGGGGATTTGAAATATAATTCACCAACTGAAAAGTTTTTCAACATTTTAGGTTCACACAATGTGCGACTAAAAACTAGGTAACAAAGTTCATTGTAAAAAAAGGCTAAAATGTTGTTTATTTGTCGATTCATTTATTGTTTTTCTCTAAAAAATATCAAATTGCAAATAGGAAGCTAAAGAAAGATGTACTTAAAATGAAATTGGGCACCAAATGAATTTTTTTATAAGCTTTTCAGTTTAGTTATTCTTGGTGAGTTTGAAAAAAAAAAAAAATATTAAAATGGTCAACCCTCGGAATACCAGATGAAAAATCTGACACAAGTACTGGGTGGGGTCCCTCAATGAGCTCCTTTATTCCCCAATTTTTGTCAATAAGTGCAATAAATTAGTGCATTGAGGAAAGAAAAGCAAGTTCAATAAATTCTATGACATTTCAAAACATTATTTATTTAAAAAATTCACATTTGAAATAACAAGTTTTTTAATTATTTTCTTTCTGTATAATGGTGGCACTTCGGTGTTTTTTGCACACACATTTCTTGCAACTATATCACTTAGTGTTGACTTAGTTAGACTTAACATCCCCGGGGATGTTCCTTGATCTCTTCCTTTACTGATGAGCTGGAGGTGGTTGTTTGAGTGAGTTCCTCACATGACATCATCTGCTTGTTCTTCCATTTGCTCTTCCGTGGCATTCTGTCTAGAAGTACCAGGTGGGTACTCCCAGCCATGTTTTTCCAAGAGCAAAACATTGAAATAAGTTCATTTTTGTATTGTAATTATGTTTTTTTTTTCTCCAAGTTATACAGATGGTTATAGGATTAATGTTCCTGGCGAGGAAAAATTTGTTTTAACAATTTTACATAAGAAAACCAAGACAAGAGCATGGGGTCGTCAGCTATCCCGCTTGGTATTCAGAGGCTAAAATAAATTTTTGGTTTTGTAATAATCTGATAATTATGAAAATTTGTTTCTTTTTTGACACCATGTGTAGGCAATTTTTTTTTTTAATGAAAAATAATTTGTGTAGGTGGTAGTAGAACAAGCTTTGAAGTTCTTTTTGAATTCATGACTGAATAAGGCACGTCACAAACCACTACTATAATAAACCTACTTTATTAGAAAATTACAATTTGCTACATCATTGTTAATTGTAATCTAAGAGTTCATCACAATACCACTTGAGACCATAAAATTTTGTTTTGTTACAAACAAAATGTTGTGCCAATCGCTAGACATAAAAGATATAAAAGATGCATCGAATAAAAATGTTATTATAAACTACAAATAGCAAGGAAGTTAAATATTATTTATTTCCCTTTATTACATTTCAGGGGGGGGGGGATCTGTCTAGCCAGTTAATAAACCAAGGTTATTTTTATAATTTTAAGATTATTTTTATTATTGAAAAAAATAATAATAGGTGTTTGTCAGTAATTAACTATGTATTGCTTGTTTTATCTACATAGGTTTTAAAAGGCAGAACCATAAAAATAGAGCTAGCGACTAATGCTGACAGCGGAAGAGGAGGGAACAGAGGTAGAGGAGGTAGAGATGGAGGAAGAGATCAAACATCTTCAGACAGAACCACTGGTAATTGGCGCTCTGGCCCTAGGCAAGAAGACGCTGCTGATGACCGTAAGTGTGAAGAAACTAGCTTGTTTTTATTTATTTTCCAAGTCTGAAAGGAGAGATGATTCTTTCATTTAGATACTGTTTTCTGTAAAAATGCTGCAGTCAGCATAATTTAAAATACAAAAAGATTTTATTTAAAGCCTTTCTAGGTCAATACAACTTCCCCAACACAGTATTGCTAGGTTTCTCCTTTGATCAGTAATAGACTTTTTTTTTATTGCAAGTTTTCTACAGACATTTTTATATATCTTGGGTAAGTTACCAATTTAGTAGGCAATAATAATAGAGTAGAACAGTGATTTTGATCGATAATAACATTCTTAGTCCTAACTAATGATTACACTAACATAATGATGCCTGACTGGGCGAAACGTTGGCTGGTAATATTACAATAATTATAGGTTTTTGTAGAGATTCTGAAGTTTTTTTTGAAAAATTTGTTTTTTTTACATTGTTTAACTATTTAAATAAAGAAAGGGAGTGAGGTTTGTGAAATTAATTTGGTTATTTTAGTATAATGTAATAATTATATATTTTTTGCAGGAGGTGGTTTTGATAGGGACAGGGGATACGGAGGAGGAGGAGGAGGAGGAGGAGGCAGAAGAGACTTTGGATCAGGCGGAGTTAGTGGCTTTAGCAGAGGCGGCTTTGATAGAGAAGAACGTGGTACCTATCAAAGAGGAGGAGAAGAAAAAAGTTTTGACCGGTAAAATTATTTTGAAAAATTGTTTAGCTCATAATAATTTAATAAATCATGAACAACTCCATTATAAATTTATATTTGTAGATTTGATCGAGGTAGAGATGACAGAGGTGGGCGAGATGACAGGTTTCAAAGTAGATATGGTGATAGAGGTGGTGGTGGAGGAGGATTTGGAAGGGACCGTGAAGGTTTTGGAGACCGAACAGGAAGTTTCAGGGAAAGAGGCCAAGAAGAGAGGTTTTCTCGCTCTGATGATCGTGATCGGTAGGTTTATTTATTTTGTGTTAGCTAATCTTCATTCATGATTGTAACAGTATTGAAATCTGGTAAGATAAATCAATTCTATTTATTAATATAAAAAAAACTAACAAATGTAAAGTTATATCTGTCAGGTTGACACGAGGTGGGTGCCTAGTTACCCTAGCCCTAGCCCGGGTGACGAAGTGAGGGTTGATTAAGTTTATGACCTGGACAATCGTTCCATGACAGTCTTACTATCCGACTCCATATTTGATAGGTATGTTCCCTGACATAATTTTTTATGTTCAGGAGAAGAGGTATAGGGTAGGTAGTTCGTGTGGTCTTGGAATGACCACAAATTCACACTCAGTATCTGAGGGTAGGTGAAATCCGTCCGGATCCCAAAGGCGAGTGTGAACCGGAGAGAGGCAGACTGAATCGCCGTGGGGAACACTGCTTAGTAAGGTTTGCAGGGCCACAACAACCGTTGTCCACTAGAGAGAGGTCTCTTCCAAGGAGGTGCTAGATTTAGCGAGACGAAGGCAGAGATTCCCACTAGGAAGGTGTGGGGTTTGACAACACCGGACTAAAATGTAGCGAGGTGAGGAGAGAGAGATGCAGAGGTTTTCATAAATGAGGAAACCAAGTTTTGAACATCAGCGCACAAGCCATCAGTCAGCCAGTTGTCAGGATAATGAATTACAGGCCCAAACCGCTGGTCTTAAATACCTAGCTGGCTTGGTCTGTAGCCAATCAGCTTCGGTTTTATTGTACCCAATGCCGTTGAGTATTGTGGTGACCTTTGTTATCTGATAGTTGGTGGCCTTAGCGTCCCTAATACCTGACCCGGGTAAGGGTCTCCGGCCCTCTCGGTGGGTTTGGGTCGCTGTTGCTTAGTAGTCGCTGGTGCCCCAGCTCATAACTAATTGGCTCGCAGCTGCGTCTTTATTGTTTACAACATTTACAATGATTTATGGTTTGGTAATGTTATTTACACTTGTTTAAAATAATTTACAATATATATACAATAGAGTATAGGGTGATTTATCTTATGTAGTTAGCGTTCGCTACAATATCCTTCACTGATCACAAATTTTTTTTTATTAATTTTACGGTTTGAACCATTCCTAATAATCAACACCTTACTAATAGATGGTGTGCCATGATTAAATTAATTACATTGTTCTTATTAGTTTTGCTTGTTTGGCCAATTTTATCTTTATTCTTAGTATATGCCTTCTGGGGGCAAGGAGGCTACAATCAGTTGTATTTGAATAAATATTGTGATGTGGTTGGCTTTAGCTATTGTATTACACAATTAAAAGCTAAGTTTATTGTTTATATCTCTATAGCGTAGCCCTATTATTTTGACATCTGTTTATAATTTTACTGTGTTAATTGATTCATTCATTTTTCAGTTATATAAATTAATTCAAGCAACTCATAATAACTTTGGTTATTGTAAATTATTTATTTTATTTCTTTCATGAATCTATTGACTTCTTTAGCTATACTTGTTAAACATTGTATGTTGATCGATTAGAAATAGTTGTCTAGTTATTTCAATATGGTAAATGCACAATTACAGATGCGACTTTTAAATAAACAAATGTTTTCTAAACATTGCAAAGTTATTGTAAAACATGTTATCAGTGAATGATATAACAAAATTGTCACCTGTATATACCATAACATACTTCAAAAGAATTAAATTTATTAATATTGTTGTAGAGGTGGACAGTGGCGTGATGAACCTCGTGGAGATCGCAGTGCGGTAGCTTTTGGTGGTGGGGGTGGCAGTAGATTTGAAGGCCGAGATAGAGACGGAAAGTACGGGCCACCTCGTCGTGACGATATGCCCCCTCCCCCTCGAAGAGATGATGTGCTGCCAGCTGGTGGAGGTAATTGCTTCTTGTTAATATGTCATTAATAATCGTATTATTATTTTATTTAATTCTATTTATACTTAAGTGCAAATTGTTGGCTGAATGACCATGGAAAGGCCCTTGTTCTATAAAAACCAACAGAACTAAATCCTCTCTAGTTTTGTTTAGTTAAGATAAGGCCCTTACCTCTAAAACTGTAACTATATGAGTTCATTGCGACTAAATAAGAATTTTTGAATCTTTTTTCAAATCATATCATTTTAACATTAAAAGCTCTGCTATGTGGGGATTTTATTTTATTTTTCATGAAGTCACCTTTCATTACTATTTTTTTCTATGCACAGGAGGTGTTACTAATGTTTAGAAATCTTCGAAGTACTCTCCTCAGGCATTTTTTCCAGCGATTTTGCTGGTACACACCCAGGAAGGCCTCATTCAGACACTCGTCTGATAAGTGATAAGTTATGATAATAAGTTAAGAGGGCTGGAGCTGAGTTACCAAGTTGTGCTTCGCCAGGAACTCGTGGACATGGAGAGTAATGACCAGGTCATAGCGATCTTCTTTCACATGTTGAGGATTCTTTTTCTTAATCTTTTGATTACTTCTGCGTAGTAGGCAGCGTTGACAGTATGCCCTGGAAGTAGAAACTCCTTGTGGGCCACACCACATCTTTAGTGGACAACCAGCATTGTTTTCATTTTTATCTTGCCACACCATTCTGCACCAACGTTACCCCAACCCCCATACAATGCTGACTTGGTTCCAGCAGACGTCTTTTTGTTTCCGAGGGTTAAGACCTGACTCAAAAGACAAAGTTTTGACGGCATTGAGATGATCAAAGTCTCCATGGTAACCTCTCTAAACAAGTTTTGCAACGAGGCCTTCCAGTATGAGTACCGTGCCTTGGAAAATCACTAGAAAAAATATGTGGATACGCAAGGGGGAGTACTTCGAAGATTTATATATGTTTGTAACTATATATTTAGTCTGTACTTAACTATTACGTTAACCAAACAAATTTTACTAAAAAAATCGTTTGTCTCTATATCCATTTATTACTACTTTGGATGATATTAAATATGTGAACTCTAGGAACTATCCTGTACCCATGATCATACCCTAAATATGGGCTGTTTATACCTTGTTCCAAGTAAATAACTGCATCAACAAAAAAACAATAAACATATGTAAATATATTAGGTTTATAAATGTATAGATTTGTTGGAAGTACTTTTCATTTAGTTAAGTTATATTTCTTCTGTTAACTAGAAAATAAAAATTCTGCTCTTGTATTTAGTAAGCGTAGTTGATTAAATAATACTAGATAACAGCTTAATGTCAACCGTCTGCAGCGATACCTACCAACAATGGTAACACTTTGGTCACCCTTCTCTCTTCATGAGGCATTCTGCCATAGAAATCAAATTTGTTTTACACATATTTTAGTAGTATAAACTTATTTTTGTATGTTTTTGTTAAAATCTTTGAAATAGCATCATTTCATTTTATTTTATTAATGTTATATGTTAGTTTAGTTTATGACTTTTCTGTTCAAACTCAGAAAGTTTTGAAACATGCCTAATTAACAGTTGTTTATGTTCAATCATAACATTGAGTTTAAATAGTGGTCATATCCTGTATTTAATAACCGTTTCCAGATTCCCGTACCCGCCAGAAGCTTGTACTTCAACCAAGGACGAAGCCAAAAGAAGCGCCTGAGTCAGGATTGACATCTACTTCAATATTTGGAGGTGCAAAACCAGTTGATACAGCTGCCCGGGAAAGAGAAATAGAAGAAAGGCTAATGCGGAGTGATGACTTTCCTGAAGGAAGGTATTGAAATCTATTTTATACATATTTCTTCTCTGCAAGGCATTTATATCAGATTAAGTTAAAAATTTAAATTTACATTTTAAATAACACCAATGTTCATTTCTCTTTACAAGCTTTTCTTTAATTGGCAAGCACTTGCAACAGCCCATGTCTGCCATCCTCGAGTGCTCCACAGTGCTCATACTATCACTCATCAACCTATACTACAATCTATAGAGAAAATTAAAAGTTTTTTTAATAATTACAACTGTTGACTCCCATCTTCAGACTTGTATGCTAGGAGGATATAAGGAAAGGATGTGGGAATATAACACTTCATATTAAAACTTTTGTATATGATTTTAGTCCAAAAAAAAATTAGGACATTGTATGTAATGTACTAAAACATAAGTTAAGTTGGATTTTTAAATATTTTATATAACTGGGCTGTAAATAACTTGTGGTTTTGTTAGCTCACTAATTGTCAATTTAAATTCACACTTTGTAGTACCAAAGTGAATCTGTAAAATAAATTTGGCTGAGGGAAAATCATCATTAAAACCCCATTGATTAGGTAGGCTTATTGGGATGCATAAATGCATGCTTTCTTAGTGATAATAATAATGTTGTTTCATTAAATTAAGTTTTAGTAATATATATTATATATATATATAAACATATAAACCTACTGAAAATGTGAAGGGAAAGATTTTCTCCTTCCAGTTCAGTTAAATAAACCAAATAAAAATTTACTCAGTGGTTTGGTCGCATTTGCTAATAAAAAAACAGCAATTTCAATAACTGAAGGTTGATACACATAGATCCACTTGATTTTGACGTATGGTGAAGAAATTTTAATTGCTTGTTATCAAGTCGCCCATGGTTGAATTCTTTCTTTTCTTTTTGCCATGAACTTTTGCTTTCTTTCTCCTGACATTTGAAGCCATCATCCCAGATAAAAATTAGGGAGTCAACTGTACCATGGCTAAATTGTTGACCGGGAAATAAGAAAAGTTGTGGTTGTGACTTTAATATTTGTTATGAAACACTATTTTTTTTTTACATAGGCTTCATTAAAAATGTTGTTAATTATTATTTGAATAGGTCAATATTTATTATGAAAATGTATTATTATCTGTATTTTTATTCTGTGTACAGGTCAAAAGGCGGTCCTGGTAGTACTGGAAGTAGTAGGGGGAGTGAAAAGCAGTGGGATGGAGAAAAAAAAGTAGAACCAGCTCCACCACCAAAGGAAAATGCATGGTCCCGGAAACCACCTACAACAGTTGTAAGCAATATTATTGTAATTGAATGCCCTACTATCAACATTTTTTAATATTTGTTATATTGAGGGATGTATAAGTACATAATAATTTCTTACAAATGTGCATTTTATTCTTCTGTATGGTTTATTATTTTTATCAAGGTCAACAATGGGCGGAGCAGTCCTGAGGATGATGCCTCACATCAGAGAGAAGACTCAGATGATATAGATGAAACCCTGAAGGATAAAAATGAAGGTATGTGTGTTTGTATGGGGGGGGGGGTATCAATGTATAAAAATCATAAATTATACTATTGTGTAGATCTAACTATTTTTAATAATTATTAGCTAAAAAAAAAATTATGAAATCATAACTCCAACCCACGACCTCCTTTAATATGAGATCAGTTGCTCAAACAACAGAACTTCATATTGGCAGGCCTTACTCTACTTGTGCCTGAACTATCTCTAGCTCAATTGATATAACACCTGACCGGATTATAGTCCCGTTGGCTTAAGCTATTGAAAGATCTTGTATTTTTAGAAGAAAAAAACTGGTCTGTTACAGAAGTTGAGTTATTTAATTATCAAGGTTCAACCCACAACAGCAAATATGCCAAAGAAAACAATAGTTTATTTTACAACTTTCAAATAATATTATCTCAGGGTTTTATTGCTTATAGTGTATACTTTTGTCTTATTTAAATTATTTTATGATAACTTAATTGGCTATAAAATGTTATATATAATTTAAATAATAGTTGCATAATACAAATAATGATATATACATGTAAGTTTCGAATTCAGAAACTTAAAGGAGGTGGAGGTTCTCAGGTTATAAATCGAACACTTGCAAATGCAGTTTAGAACCGTAATATTAAACATATGTACACATTAGCTAGCGCTACAAATATTACAATAAACAAATAAAACTTATAACTAACCTGAATCAATACAATTGTCGATAATAAGTGTTGACCGTTGTCTTAACAAGAGTACCCATATTCAGGAGGTTACAACTCCGAGCATCATTCAATCCTAGCGCGCTCTGTAGGGACATCTAGCATATGTGCCGAAGTTTGGCGGTAACGTTCAAACTTACATGCGTATAAATATATCTACAACAGGGGTGGACAACCCGTGGCCATTTTTCCGGCCTGTGAGATTCATCACACTTTTACAAAATATATTTATTTTATAGTGGCCTAAGTATTGAAAACCAATGTATTAAAACAATACATTATTTGTGCATCCATATATTCAAAAATTAACTGTCGAAATTATGAGAAAAAATCAACTTTAATTTTAATATAATATTCTTGTGAATATATGACACATTTAGTATCATTATTATTAATATTATCTGTGTTTACGTGTAAGAATAATATTAAACACAATAATAATAACTCATAATGTTTCAATTTCTCAATCCTTTTTTTTTTTTTTTTTTTTTTCTTTTCCCGCCCTTCCTGAGGCTGAGCCTCAAACGGGCTTCAATTTCTCAATCCAAAAAAAATGTCTCTCTATAGTGGGTCTAAATCTAATATGGGGATATATAATTTTATATGTGACCTGCAGAGTTATGATGCATTTCCAAAGTGGCCCACAAGATCATTTGGGCTGGCCACCCCTGATCTACAATCTACAGTGATATATATATATATATTTTAATTTTTTGTAAATTTATCAATATTAAAAAAAATGGATGAAACTTTTTAAACTAAAAAATTATTATATCTCAGGAGGGTCTTTCACAACCTAAACTTGACATTAAATATGAAACTGCAACAACCTCTCTTCTCATGCAATTCTAAACAACTGACAACATCTTCTTTCAAGCATCTCTTAACAACTGAATCTCAGGGTCCTTCCCAGCTGATTCACACTGGCCACATCCCCTGTTTTTTCATTCACTTGTTAAAAATTAAAGTTCTTATATCATAAAATAACCCTTCTCACAAATTACTCCTTAAAATTAACATTGCAATAAGTTATGTATATAATAACATGCGCATATATATTAAATAATAATGTCTTCATGCAATCTTCATTGTTGTGGAGTGAGTGGGTAATCTCTTTAACATCTCTCAAAGTGACAAATAGTAACTCTCTTTTGATCCAGAACCATCGGCTATTTTTCAGCAACTAATACTGCCTATTTTGTAATGTATACATGTAATAAATTTTTACAACAGTTCCATTGGGAGTTACTGTCAATTTTCATATTTACTTATTCCTAAAATAATTATTTCCATTGAGTTTACTGTTGAAACATTCCAATCAAATGCTGATCTATTTTAAACAAAAGCCTTAAAAATGTATAAAAACTTGATAGACTAAATAAAACTGAAAAGTTCCATTATTAAAACTATACAATTATTGCACTGCTTAAATTAGTGGGAAAGGGAGGGACGAGGGACTGTGGATTGAAAATTTTTGAGTAACGTTCAGAGAGGGTTGGAATTCATTTTGTTTCTTTTAAAGATCAAACTAGGTACTCTTGAATTTTCTCCTTGTTTTTCTGAAGGGCTATTAAATTGGCCTCATTCTTACTGATAACCATGTTAATAATGTTTTTGTTAAAAATGTTATTGATTGTTTATCAGGTTTTCTAAGATAACAAAATTTGTCTCTTTATCAAAAACAAAGTAGGCCATTCATTATCAAAAAAAAATGAGGGATTTGTCAAACAAAAGCCACAGTCACTAACTTTTTGCACAGTTTCGAACTACCATTTGTGTGTATTGCTATCTCAATATTAAAACTGCCCAAATTGGCTATGGCTAATGATAACAAATGCTGTATCGGAATATCTATTATTATTAGAAAGAAATTTTTGTCACTTGATCAAGATTCACTGAAATTTATTATTGGACTAAGTAAAACCTTACCTGGCTATGCTAACTCATTTCATCAGATCAAAGATCAAGGCTGCCCCATCATTAGTAGTTTGAAATACTGATTAATTTCACAAAACAATGGAGGAGACTGAAGGGAAATTTGAGGTGTAGAAGGATGGTAAACCCCATAACATTTTATAATTGAATTTAGAAATTATGGATAAGAAACCTCCAAAAATGAATATATTATTGTATTATATTTAAAGTAATTTCTTTTTACTTACATGGTTTTTTTTGCCTATCAGTATTAATGGTATAATATGCTGGCTATTAATATTATATCCATAATATAAACATATTGTGTTACTTATATTGTCTTAATTTGTTTACTAATTTCTTTTTATTTATTCTTTTCAGAACTTTGCGGGCTGTAATTAATTTAGTTCATTAGAATCTGATGAAGCTCCCACGGAATAATTGTACCTCCCAACTCTCTTGTGCTAGCACCTGGTATCAGTTCGTTTACTGATAGGACCATAGTCAAGACATAACAATATTAAATAAATTCAGGGGACATAATAATTACAAATAAATAGGTCTCCTTTGGTATAGAAAAATCGCTCTTTTTAATGTGCTAATGGGATTGTGACAAGATACCACTTTATAACTGTAATTCTGATTAAATCGCTATTATATAGCAAGAAAAGAATAGAGGTACGAGATAAATTGCTACAATAATTGTAAAAATAACGCATCGCAAAATAATGATAATGATAATCATTGGACTGAACTAATTTATAGAAGACAATGTATCGTATCATCTATTCCTGATCGGAATTAGGATGAGTGTAAATATCTGTAATAATTGTTTCTTTTTATGATGTACCCATCTGTGTCAGTGAAGTTTTGCAATCATAATAGTGTTAAACAAATTATTGGATAGTATAAAATGTTTATAACCTTTACATATACATTGTTAAATGTATATGCATGATTACTAAATACATTTCATTTCATGTTATTTTTTCCTTTTAATAAAATGACTTAAAATATAGGACATGTCTGTTCTAAAGATGCTGTGCCTCTTTATATTAAAAAAACAAAACAGGAACTATTAATTAATTAGGTGCTTCATCAATACAGGAATTTCCGTTTTTATTAAAGATAAAACTTATGGAAAACCATGTTACATGTTACTTGAACTACCTGGGTGACCGGTGTTGTAGTTTTATTGATATATAAATATTATTAATAGCTTGATTCTAATATAATTCCTGTCTGAACTTCGATTGTTTTTGACAGTTAGTGGTTATTTATTTATTTAAACAAGGAAATTATTCATGTATTTAACGCGTTGCTCAAATATTAAATTACTTGTTTAAAGCATTACTTTAAGCCTATCAAACTGACATCATACAGTTTCTTTAGCCTCTCCTTTGATTTTTTCTTTCTATTGTTTTTAGGCGTTAATAAATATAATTGGATGTTATATTAATATGTCATAGCTAGATAACTGTTTTAGGAAAGTAATTAAATTAACGGTTATCAGGTTAGTGCAGCCTAACCAACCAAATTTTGTGTTGATATATATATACTTATATCAAAAGTATATTCTTTTTGGAATTTAAAATTATGAACTTGTATTTTATCTCTTGCTTGTATAATTTGATTGCATTTCCTTATTGTTATATTTTAATCAGAGTCGTTGTTTTTCCATGTTCTTGAGTTGTACAAATTTTGGTCAATGTATTGTTTGTTATATATAGAGAATTTATTCATGATAGCTGGACTAGTCGTTTTATTCATAATTAATAAAAACAAAGAGATTTGTTTATTATGGACTTATGTTTGTTTTAATTTCATATTATAACAGAGATATTGTTTATGATATAATGAAGGTATTGTTTAGTTTTCTTAAATTTCTATGTAATAGGAGCTAGTTGTGAGAGAAAAAAATATAAAATTTTTTTTACCTGTAAAACATATAATGGCTAGGAAAAAAAAGCTATCTGAATATGATGTATAAATATATAAGATTGTAATGTTGGGGTATAGACTTTATGCAATTATTCAATTTTGTAATTATATAATATAATTATCCAAGACATCTTAAGCTAGTGTAAAAATGATATGTAGTTTAACCTTACATGTATCATTTTGTACAGTTTTGTCTCACATTTATAAATTGAATATAACCCTATTAAATCACAAATTTCATTTTAGTATTTAGTTTGTCTTTTATTTTATTCCTCATATATTCTAAGGATGCAGAGGAAGAACGTGAATCTGCTGAACTGAAATTGATTAATCTCGATTTTTAAAGGTGTGAGGGTCTTCTATTTTTTTAAATAACATACATAACTTTTTTTCTGCTTGAAGGAACAAGTTATGAAAAATATTGTTAAAGTAGATTTTTTCTTGTTTTAAATAATTTATTTTTTTACTTTCCATCAAATAACTTATACTTACTGTGTGATTAAGAGGTAATATCGAACCAAAACTCTGCCTTAAGCATTTTTTGGCTATTTCAGTTTTATCATATTTTCTTCCTGTTTACCTGATCACCCCTAAGAACAGATGAAAATTAGTCAATTCTATTTTTTTAAAGGTTACTATCCATACATAATATGTCAGCGATGGTTCATGCAACACATTTTTATTTTGATATTATCTGATTTGAAGACTTAGCACTTGTTCTAACTGATCTTAAATAAAATATAAATATTCACTCTTGATTATGACTACTGAACATGAAATGGTCAATAGCATAGCTTGGCACAAAGGATTTAGTAGCAGTTTGTCATAATTTTTATTGGTAAAGTTAATAAACATAAAAAAGTAGCCTGTCATTCCAGGCCCTGGATATATGTTTGAAAAAGTATATGGTGCTATATTTATATTTTGGCATGCTAGGTTAATTCCTTTTCAAGATTGCTGTGAAGAAGAAATGTTTTTCTTATTTTAAGATATTTGGTTTATTAAAAGTGGTTGCAAACAAACTTCATGAGTCTTGAGGAATCTGATCCTTGACTGCCATCACCATCTGCCAATGTCCTTTGCCCATCCTTGTGCTGTACCAATTGTTAATCATTGTCTCTGTGTACTATAATTCAGTTTGATTCTGTTAAATTTAGGTTCATTATAATGTAAGGATTTTTATATTTTAAACAAGGATTACTCATTGCAATATTGTTGTTTGATTGGAATAAATAACCATTGAAACAACTATTACATAAAAAAGGGGACTTCTACGGGTTAATGTTAACTATACATAAGATGGAGTGGTGGGTAATGTGGTTAGGGGATTTGACTAATCTCATGGTACCAGAAACCTAGTATATTACTACCTTCTCCATGCTGTGCAAACAATACTTAATATTCAATCTCAATCCTACTATGTTAACCTCATGTCTTTTGTTTACGAAGGTTAATTTGAAATAAAGTGTGGCCAGGGATGGCATAGGTAGCTCACTATAACTGATGACCAGTAACTATAAATATTGAAAAAAACCTTACCATGTGATGTGTATTGGGCTGAAGATGCTGTAAAAAGTAGCATCAAAATTAAGTAATAACTATTAATTAATAAAATAATTTGACACAAAAAAGCACTTCTATTTTTAGAAACATAAGTACAATAAATAATTAGGAAAGATCTTCGTAAAATTCTTTAGGACCTCGGTATTCAATGCTTCATATTATATAGTAATAAATTAAATGCACTTCTTTTCATAGGAAGTTTATACCATAAAAGTCTATCAAAGTTTTGAGGTTTTTTAGCATGACTTATTTGTAGGTAAAGCATTCTTAATACAATTTAGTAGAAGTAATTTGTCGAAAGTCATAATCTGTATATATTATGGGAAACATTCACATAAATGTGCAATTTAGTAGTAAATTGAAGGGGTAGTTCCCAAGATATTTGCAAGGCAGAAGTAATGTTGATATGGGACCTAATTGTATGTTTTTTTAGAAAATAACCAAAATAGCAAATTTATATTATTACAATAGTGTTTCTTTCTCCAGTTATGAAAAAAAAAAATTAGAATTGGGCGATTTCATCTCGTATGGGGAGATGCCTCCCAAATTAATATTAAATATATTTATATTGAATCAATACATTAATCATAATAAAACACTTCAAGTTCGAAGATATTTAGAATTTCAGATCTTAAAATATCAAATAGCATGTATATTTATTGAAATTATTATATGAAAACTATAGAAAGTATTTTAAGCAGTGCTAAGGACTTCAGTTTTTTAATGTCTTGTTACATTTTTTTTTGGGGGGGGGGGGGTCAAAATGCTAGTTGGTTGGGAGGTTGTTGAGGATGATTTTAAATCCTTAAGAAAGGAAAAAAAAACAAATTTTCTATTGTTGATATAAGTATATATACATAATATAAGTATATAAACACACACATGTATATATATATACAAATTTGAACATATATTGTCAAGGGTTATTTAATTTTTCATACTAACCATTTTTATCAAATTTTAATACAAAAATTATAAGGTATACAAGATTACAAAGATAAGGACTGCTATGATCCTTTCAAACTAACACAATCTGAAAAAATACCTAGGCCTTTTTTGTGTTCTAGTAAATAATTTAGTATATCAAGTTCTGGAGGTGCTCGTAAAAAAATTAAGTTATTCATTGCTATTGACTTTCTTCAAAACCTACATAAGGTTAGCACCACCAATTTTGTTTCAATAAAAGAAGCAGTTTTAGAAGAATACTTTCTTTATTTAAACGTAGGTTTTAAAAATATGCTAAATTAAATCTCAATTAATTAACTTTATACATATAGACTTATATCTACTGTTAAAATGTTTTGTTGCTGGAATTATTCCATGTTATTAGTAAATTACACATTCAATAATCAAAATGGTTTATGAAAATATATTTTAATTGCACTTTTTCTGCTATTTTTTTTTACTGTATTCGATCCAAAATCATGCTTTATTACAGTTATACATCCTCGATCTGAATTTATTTGTGTGATCCATCAAAATGGACTTGAATTTCTTAGAAACTAAATGTATGTATTTTGTTTGGTTCACTAAATCAAAAAATGTGCCATCAGTTAAAGTAACTATTTACAAATTTAGTCATGTAACAAAGGATTTGTCATTATAGTTATCAAAATATCTGTTCAAGTTGTTTGTGTTGTTAGAGTTTCTCCTCTCTGCCTTTCATACAAAAAAAAAATCATCTTTATTCCTAAGTTCTTTGAGGGTTCAATTTACCATATGGTAATAGGCCCATTATGTATAGTATTTATATATATTTGTAATAGTATTTTATAGGGCCATTATTGTGTAATGTACAGTTAATTTTAACAATAAAAACTAATTTGAAGCAGAAGTTAATTAAAATCATTATTTGTGTTTGTTTTTACAATAAGAAGATAAGGAATGAAAAGTGAAAGTGTTGGCCATCTGGATGTCGCCTAACATTTTGGAAAAAAAAACAGGCAAAACCAGGATAAAAGAGTCACCCGGTGGAGCTGGGAGAGAAATACATACTTTGAAGCTAATGAAGAAGACTCACTTGATGATTTTCACCACATTTGCGTCACACTTTCAGCTTTAGGATTATTTTTAGTTAAATTTTTTAGGCTTAAAAAAATGATGAGCGTGGCTAAACAAGTAGATGGATGCATTTGCATATAGTAATCTTGAACTGAAATATTTTGTAGGCAAAGACAAAGAAAGCTTTTTACATCAAGAATGAAATTGTAGACATATATTTATACTATTTTAGTAATTTCTAGCAGGGCTAGTTTATTGATTAACATTTATATTGAAGAATTCTTTGTACCGGATATTAAGCCTGTTCCAATGATTTTAGGAACTGATTAATTTTAGCACTATATTATTTAATGTATATTTTAGAAGGATTACTCTAACATTATGTGTACAGGAGACTTGATGGCTGCTCATATGTTTATGATGTCCATTCTTAAGCTTTCAGCTAATTTTGAAGTTCTTGGTTTAAGTTTGAAATGTATGACAAAGTTTGAAAATAATAACATTGAAATGGTCCAGATCCAAAGTAAAGGCCACACTTACAGTTTTCATTATGAGTCATCAAGAAATATTAAAGTATATTGATTGCTAAAGATTACTAAAGACTGTTAATTGGTTTACTTGAATTATTAGAGCAATAAATATATTTCAGGTCATTTGAAAGTATAAAAATTATATTTGATAAAATATTATATTTTTGATGATGAGTCCCATTGCTTTGAACTGTACATTGCTTATTGGGGTATGATAATATTTGAGCTCTTATGACATTTGTAATTTTGATATTCTTCACGCTTTTATGTTGATATAATGTAGTTATTACCTCTATTTTCTTTGGATTTGTCCTATATTTACATATTTTGACACTATAGATATATTCATTGAAGAGAATAATAGTCTAAACTTTTCTTCATGAACATATATAAATATATATATGTACATATATTTTTTTAATATAATGGTTTATTATTCATTGATTTAGAACTCTAATCTATGATTTGCAGCCTATTCCACACCTTGTTATAATTTCTCCAGCAATATTTGTTCCACTGTCAGAATTATTATGACAAGTACATTGAAACAGCTTAAAATTTACTTTTTTATTGGCAGAAGTGATGTTTCATAGTTCGCATTCACTCGTGAAAAAAAATGATGTATATGCCAATTGTGTATGAGTCTAATATATTTTTAGATACTGAATGCTTTAATGACAAATTTCTTAATATGGTTTGTGGAGGGAACCAAAATCAATTCCAACCATTCATAACATAACTTTAGTATGAAAATAATGGCTAGAGTAATAATAGTATTCAGTATAAAACACTTTATTTTAATTACAATTTTAGAGAATAGTTAATTTTATACATTCATATTACTGATACTCATTAAAATAAAACTTACAAATATTTAAAGAAACACACACATGATTTGATTTTGCCAAAATGTTACTGGTTATTTTATTTTGACCATCTAAGTATGTGGTGAATAAAATTAAATTATTTCATATGCCATGTAATGATAAATTAAAGTTTCATATTATAAACAAAGTTTAAGATGGTAGAAGACGAAGAGAAGAATTTTCAATGTAAGATGTTTTATTTATAATAATAAATGTATTTAATATGCTATCTAAATACCAAATTTAACCTATAAACAGTTATATTATTTTTATATGATTAGTGCCTGTTGTGGAAGGGTATAATTAAATAATGAATCTTCCGTCTCTCCACAATATGTGGAGAAACCGAAGATTTATTATTTAGTTATATTAATTGCTGGTAAAATAACAATGTGCTTTACATGAAGTGTTGTAAATCCACATTAACTTAGAAATAAGGGCTATTAGAATGCGATAAGGCCCACTGAGCTTTCTAATTAGATGTATGATTCTTAACACCATCTATCAATATCTCTTTTGAATCATTGAAGAACATCCTGGTCCTCCTCTACCGAATTTGTCACTCCAGGTCTTCCTCCTCTCTGCTCTTCTTGCAGTACTTTTATAAGATCCTCAAGAGAGCCAGGAGCTTTCTTCACACCCCTTGCCTTGTGGATAATATTGTCAGCACCTTTGTTTATTAGCTAAAACATGAGTACGTCTTATCAATTACTTGGTATTTAAAAAAAAAGTTTCTATGACTTTGAGTATGGTACCATATTAATTTCATTTATGTCCTGATTAATGCTATAGATTTTGTGTTGGGGTTTTAGCAGACTGTTATTTAAAAATACACTAATCAATAAAATTGGTTTTATGACCACTATGAAACCTTTCGTTATGTAATGGACGACACTTTACTTGAACTTTTCAAAATATGGCCAGAGTACAGATAAAATATTTTTTCTGAATTAAACTGTTATTTTGTTTTGTAACAAATCAATTTTTTTTAAGTGTTAATATTCTTCAATAAATAAATACATGGTACATTGATATTAGTAACTAAAATTAAGTAACAAAGCATTTATTCCATCCTTTATTTGTTCATATCCTGGACCTGTACATCAGCATATTTATATTTTTGTATAGCTAAATATATAATACTCAGTAGTCAGTTACATATTTTCTTTTAAGTCAATAAATAAAAAATCAATGCCTGAAAAAGAAAAACAAAGAAGATAATAAAAACAATTGAATTATAATAGCATAAAGTAAATAAAATATGTGAAAAAACTATTAACCTTAAAATAATATTTAAATTTTTGACAAGAATTCTTTTTATTTCCTGTTTTTTTTTTACAATGTGGTTGGCATGTATTTTAAATACTTCAAAATAGTTTGAGAATATCTGCAATCCACTGACTAACCTGTTACTTTCCTTTTGTCTGACTTATACTGTATTGATAGTAAATGTGACTGATTTAATTATTATTATAGTCCAGGGTATTAAATATATCACTAGAGAACTAGCTATGAAATGGCACACTTATTTTCAATCCTTTTAGCAGCCCACAACCCTCTCTATTTAGTTAATGTTTTGATTTTTTTCATTAATTTTATTTTATATAAGGAATCAAATCGTAATAGTTAAAAATGTAAAAGTTTAGAATAAAAGCATGAGGCTGAGTAATCCTAAATAAGTCACAAATAACTAAATAAAATAAGTATCTTCTCAATATTTATTAAGAATAAAATAATTCAGAACAATAAAAAACACAGTTATTCACAGAAAGCAGATTTAGTTAACATTTCATTATTGAAAAAATGTATTTTGCAGGATGAAGAATATTTTTGGGTTTTTCTGTATCCCTGCATTCATTTCTCTAATAACTGAACAGGATTTTAAAAGTTTTTGAACTATAAATTTGCACAACCAGTCTTGAGAAACCAATTCCCTATGCTCAATTTCTCTTATCCTTCATTAATGCCTAGAGGTATTTGCCACCCTAAATTTCTGGTAAAAAAACGTTATAAGACAGACTGGGCCAAGATGTAGCTAAGTTTTGTTGTCTGGAATAGAAAGATCATTTAGGAATACACGAAAAGGACATAAAAATGATAGATGATTTGTATAGATTTAAACTCTACTTTAGGTTTATCATACATTTTATGCATTAATAAACCCATCAACATTTATTAGATGAAGTTATAAGTTCTGTAAAAATAAAAGGATGGTGAATAAAACAGAAAGCCTGTAAAAGTTTGAGCTCGGTTCCTATCATTATGAACATGGGGTCATTGATCAAAAAAGTGCTTCAGTACACCAATAAATAGGTTTGTCAACATGAGAAATATTTTTAAATTAAGAAAGTAGTGTAGAAGAACACCTCTCTATTATACTCTACTTTTATTAGTTCTGTACAATTACAACCAAACACTAAATTCAGACTGTGTTGTATGTATGTAGTTCCTTAGAAGCATCGTTGATTCGGTAAGACACTATGACTGGACAAACCTAGTTTAATAAAGGCATGCAAAATCCAGTAAATCTAAGGGAATATCCAACATTCACAATCTTTCTCAGAGAGATGGGCCTGGATGGGTTCACTCGGTATCATGAGGAAAAATTAATAGTTAATGGGATAAAGAAGTAGTCTACAAAACTGAAATAGGAAGGTGTGGCATTATGGATATCTTTTTAAAATATGAAAACACTGTTACTATCTTATTAAAATGGCTGCTTATGACACAAATTGTCAAAGGTTTTTTTTCATGTGCTATTTAATTTTCTCTTCTTTTTCTGCTAGTTGGATGTTTTTTTTGTGAAACTAACATCTATTTAACATTACATAAAATTGTTCAATCTGTGGATTTAATTCTCACTCTAACAATATTTCTCATGTAGAGTATAAAAAAATATTATGTTTCATGAAAGTTTTAGTAATTATCGAAGCTGTTTATTTATGAAATCCTCTTTTTAGTGTCTGTTTTCTAGATAGCTCTTATTGATAAAACAAACAAATAATTAACTTTGCAACAAACCTTTCTTTGATGTGAAAAAAAATCTTTTTTTAAAACTTTTAAATATTTTACATACTTGTTTAATTGTTTTAACATACCTTTTTAGATTTAAATTCATTACCAAGCTATAAGTATGATTCTCCATACATACCTCAGAACACTGTCCCTTCAAATAATGATGAGTATATATACTTCAATATTGAGAAACCTGTCAGAGGTCGCTTTGAACATTCATTTTTTGAGACTGGTATAGCAATTCTTGGAGCAAGTGGATTGGGTGCAATACGTGGGTACATTCAAGGCAAAGAAGCGGCACTGGGTTATCCACCAAAATTAAGGAGGATAATGTGAGTATGCTTATTCATTCTTGATTTGCTGAATGGATATTCATTCACAAAAAAAGCTTGAGTTATTATATTATTTTCTATTTTTTTACTTAGTCACATGAATAATTATTATGATTGTTGGGACTTATTTAATCATCTGTAAAGTAATTACATACTGGTTAACATTCCATGGCATGAACAGGATACTATTGTATTACAAAATGCAGGTTTATATTAGAATTTATCGTTTATTGTTTCCTGAAAAAAACTGTGATGATCATTTTATCCCTTGGCCCTTCATTTAATTTATCTCTCATATTGGTATTATAATAAAACAAAAGAATTGTCTCTCCAAGATGTCTTTGCTATCAAATAGCTAATGCATGGGACTGTACTTTGCGGTTAACTTAAGGTTCATTGTATTAAGAAGTATGAAACTAAAATTGCATTAAATTATTAAAAGATTGATATCAACAGTACTGTTTTCGAATGTTTACTTTTAGAGAACAAATATCGAAAAATGACCAAATAATAGTATTATTATCTGATAATATAATATAATTTTAACTTAGTTTTATTACAAATTATACAGTCCACAACCAGCATCAGCTGACTATAATTGTTTTGATATCACCCCACTCCCTATCTAGTGAAAGCAGCTTACTCATCTGTTTGATATAGGATGGGCAAGCCAAGTTATTTTAACCTTTAATATTAATATTAATAATTAGTTTAAGTAAACCCGCTTTAAGAGACACCTGCGTTAAGATCTGAAATAATCTCATCCAAATAACTCTAGTTAGAGTATAGTAGGCATACGGGGGCGGCAGATGGACACCGGAGGAGGACATCTTTCAGATGTTCCAGGAGACAAGACAATCGAAACAGATAAAAGGGCAGTACGCTGGGGAACTGTTGGTGCGGTAGATTTCACAGAAAATGAGAGACACAGTGGGTACAGTGGAGGTAGAAGCCAGGATGGCATTCTTAGCAACCATCCTCAAGGTACAGCAGGCCAGAGAGACGGGGAGGAAGGAAAACCTACCGGGGGACCGGTCCTTCGTCGAATGCGCTCAAGAAATGATGGACGCTAGCGCCCGCGAGGAAGAAGTGCAGCTAGAAGCAGAGGAACCAGGTTGGACGAGGATGACATACCGTAGGCCGAGGATGGAGCAGCAGACTTGGAGAAGAAGAGAACCGCATTATGAGGAGAAGAAAAGGACGGTGGCTGAAGGGAAGAGGACAAGCCAAGTAAGAGCTAGAACTAGTGGAAGGAGAGAGAACAGACGATGTCATGGGCGTGGGAGATCCGGACATATAGTAGCGCAGTCCCCGCACACGAAATGCTTGAAATGCGGAATGGAGGGACACATCGCCCGACATTGTCCATATATGTTCCAAAGAGCTGAAAGATACAGACCGGAACCAATGGAAGGTAACGCCCAGAGAGTGTGGAGGAGAACTAGGACCCCTACGAATCGATGAAGACATCTGGAGCGGCGGAAACGGAGGAAGAACCCGGGAGCAGCAGGAATTACGGAGGAGATGGCAGCAGGGCCCACGTAGGAACCAGACAGCGAGGTGCAGAAGTGGGAAGGAAAATGCAAACGGTGGCCTGATGAGCGGGCCGGCAAAGGGGTTACCGCGCGTTAATCAATTACAGTGTGGGAGGAGACTACGGCGGTATACCCATAATCCGAGTGGTGAGAGGAGTAGACACCGGAAGTTCAGCAGGAAGGTGGTGGACAGATTGTGTATCAGCAAAAATACGGCAGACGAGAAATACCCCATCCCTCGCTTTGAGGATATCCTAGATAGATTAGGTGGGGCATATATATTTAGCACTTTGGACCTAAAGAGGGGTTACCACCAGATCCAAATGCATCGACGGGGCCAACATAAGACCGCATTCACATTTGAACGGTGACATTATGAGTTCACAAGAATGCCGTTTGGATTAAAGAACGCGCCAATTACATTCCAGCGGCTAATGGACGAGTTTTTACGGGGTATAGAGGAGTCCTTCTGCCAGGTCTATATGGGCAACATACTGGTTTTCAGCCATAATCATGCAGAACACGTAGAACACTTACGCACCGTGTTTAACCGCATTCGGCATTTTGGGCTGAAAGTGTCTGCGGAAAAGTCGCTCTCAGGAAAGGAGCAGGTAAATTGTTTAGGCAATACAATCTCCAGCGTGGGAGTGCAACCAGACCGCAGTAAAGTCGAGGCGATCCAGCGGATGACCGTCCCAAAAGATGTAAAGGGAATTCGGCGACTACGCGAGTCCTTAAATTAGTATCGGCGGTTTGCCCCAGAAATGGCGGAGTACCTAGTGCCCATCAATAATTGCTTGATAGAGAACTGTTGGGAATTATGTGGGCAATCGAACACTTCCACCCCTATGTCTTTGGCAGGCGGTTGAAAATCCAGACTGATCATTGACCCCTGAAATGGGTTGAAACACTAAAGGAGTCATCGGCGCTAATTTCCTGCTGGAATGAGTTTCTCAGCAAATACAATATGGACATTGTGTATAAACCAGGACGGGAAAACGTAGTTGCAGATTAGTTATCAAGGGCGATCGTCATGAAGGCCATCGAGGAGGAATTCCCAGTGTCATCGTGAGATCCGGCAATTTGACCATGAATGGTCACCTGCGGAGAAGGTGAGCGGGAACTGCTCGAGGGGACTAATGCAGGGGACGGCCCGGGAGACGTTAGCTCAGCGGGAGACCGGCCCTTTAACATAGAAGATGTGGAGGATATAATCACTGACAACCGACAACAGATCATTTGGCTAACTAAGACTTCTGGGCTATTGAAGGCCGAACTCACGAAATATGGGCGATGCGATATCGTAACGATTTAGTCGCCACTGGGGATTAACGAAGACAAGATTTGTCGGGGTCTTAAGGACGCATCTATCCCAGGGAAGACGCATCGCCTATATGTGGGCAATGTGACGATATGGGATCGCATTAAACGATTATGGAGGACGGAACGATTAGGGATCGATCGAACATTTGTCCGCTGTACCTTGAAGGTGGAAACGGACAAATATGAAGGACGTCAATTGGAGGTGACCCTCGCGTTTCACCAAGGCAAAACGAATTACTGTGGAATAGAGGCAACCCTACAAGCATTGAAACGTCTAGATTTTGGCGGGGCACGAAAGACACAATCACGAGCGTTGTTGGTACTTGCGACACATGCCTCACCACTAAGTACGATCGACACCCTCCCCCCCCCCCCCAGAGCGAAACAGGAGGAAACCCCTACAGTGGACATGCCATTGGCGGACCTGTAAGTAGATACGTTCACCTGGTGGGTATATAAGTGGGTCACCATCATTGATCGATTTTGCAAGATGGTGGTGGCACATCTGATTGGTGAACGATCGGCGGGGCGGTTTTAGGGGCGTTAAGCACATGGTGCCAATATTATGGTGTGCCAGACAAAGTTGCATCCGACGGCGGAAGAGAGTTTGATAATGCCGAAATAAGTGCCGAGGCGGTGGCCGTGGATCCACTGGCACCTCAACACGCCAGGACACCCGAAGAGTCGGGGTGACGTCGAGCAAGTACACAGCACGCTGAGCGACCACCTTACGAATCTATCAAGGGGAAAAAGGGCTAGAACCGAACGTAGCTATGGCATATAATCACTCCATACATTCTGCCACGGGATTCTCACCAGTCGAGATCCTTTTTGGACTTCGAGGACGGCGTCGGGATAGCAGGAGTACAGTGGTCGACGAGGAATTCGCGGCACGTGTGGTCAATAACCGGATTGCTCTGGGGAAGCAGTGGGTGAACATTCGGGGGAAACTCGTGGATAGGAAACGCAGACAGGTGGCGTGAGACAATCTCAAGGTCAAATATGTGCTGGGTAGGATTAAAATTGGAAAGATCGTGTACCGGAAAAAAAAGGGTCTAACAGGGACAAAGAATTTTTTGAGGTACGAGGGTCCTTTCAGGGTGATCGCCATTCGTGAACTCAATACAGTCACGATAGAAAGCATTACACCGCCTATCAACCGGAGCGCCCCACCCTTTTACCTAGTTGTGTGGCGTTATTTTGTTAAATTGCTGGCAGTTAGCGTACCAACCCAAGTGGAATATTTTGTTTGTTTTGTTGTATATATCTGGAGGACGTTTTTTTTTTATTTTCTCTTTTTGTATGATAATCTTTGTAGGTTTTGTTTTAATATGTACATTATGTCGCTTGCCCTAAGTTTACGAGGAATGTTCGTAAACTGGTAGGGGGGAGTAAGGCTCGTGGTATGGCAATGTTAGGCCTAATACCATGTAGTCCCATGCAAACGATGGCTGTGAACAGAGATAGAGGATTAGAAGCGGAATAAAGACAGTTTAAACCTAGCCGTTGTTCAAATATCAGTTCCCTTTACTCTCCCCATAGCTCTATTCCGTATGTCCAGATTGGCTTAAGTATAGCTTTGTAGTAGTGAAGGAATGCACTGCATCATCTATGTCTTGGGATGTTTTCAGAGGTACTTTGAGGTCTACAGAGTCTGTAAGAATCTGGTGGAAGTGGTCCCAATCAACTGGTCCCCTGATAAATGAAGGTAGGGAGCTTGTGGATAGGTCTTAGGGAAATGGTAAGGATCACAGGGCTATGATCGGAGGAGAGGTCGTCGAGGCGCGTGAGTGAATAGTTTAGTGTTCCTAAACTATTGTAGAAGAAAAAGTCAAGGAGATCTGGATTTCGGTTGGGATTTGATGGCCAATAGGTGGCTGTGTCAGGAGAGATAGTGGAGCAATGTTTCCGTGTGAGTGCAGACAGCAAAGCACGTCCTCGTGTATTTGTGGATCTTGAGCCCCAATGTTGTCGCTTTGCGTTAATGTCCCCACCCACAAGGAAACGATGCCCGGTGGAGTCTAGAAAGGAGATGATTGGAAATCAGAAATGGATTTATTGGGAGGGCAGTACACTGATCCTAGAGTTAGGGGAACAGTGAAGGTGCTGATTGACACTGCAGAGGATTGAAGGAAATCATGTGCTACCATAGGAACTATGTGGTGGGATATGGAGTTATGGACAATGACAGCGGTGCCTGCATGAGCTCTTCCATCTGGGTGATTAGTTCTATAAGTCTATAGCTGGCACTAAAAAAAATCATTATTCTTATTACAACAAGGGGCACTTGTATCTGCAAGACACATTTCCACGTTTACCATTACTATAACTTTCCTAATTGCACATAATTATAGACATTATTAGCAATTAAAAAGTACTAATTATTTTTTCTTATTTAAATTAATAACATAAAGGTGATAAAAACTTACAAGTCCAGGCGTGAGTATCTGTTGGATACGAAAACAGCTACAGGAAATGATGCCGTACATGTTTGATGCCAGTCTGATACTTATTGAATAGAAAACAGTAAGATAGGAAGGTAAACGGGAGGACGCTGCTTCAAGTTCCAAGGGGCTACTGGGAATCATAAAAAAAAGTCAATATACTTATGTGATACACGTGCCCATTGGACGATTAAGGAAGCCCTTGAACATGTTTTGGGTATGGTCACAGGTCAAAAATAGTTCCCAGGTTACGATTTTTGCTGAGGTATAGTGTGTTTAGTACTAGGCGTTACTTCTCAAGCTCAGAAATGTATCTTGGGGGGGGAGGCGATGGGGGTAGTCCACCCCGGGTGTCACATATAATGCGGGAAGACCCCGCAGCCCTATTCAACGTCGACATTTTCACTCGGAGGTAGGTGACATAAACAGAGGTGTATAAACAGTTAATCGAAGCCTATCCCCAATGAGTCTTCTCCTACGTAAATATCTTCGTAACAAAGACTACCACGACCCCCTCCCTGATCATAGAGGGTGGGTTATTACGGGCAGTTCACGTTATCTACCTGACAAATGACCCTTTAGAGTTCCGTAATAAGGCCTGTACCTCAGACGGTGGGTAAAAAAACAAACAAACGCCCTTATATGGGGTGTGTTCATAAAGAAATGCAAGAGATTATAAAGGGGAAGGGGTGAGTTGGGCTTCACAACGCGCCTAAGGTAAGGCTGCTCCGAGCATCGTTCATTTTGTGAAACTCGTCTCAAAGACCGTGTGGTTGAAGATGTTTAAGGAGGACCGGGAAGAGGTGACCAACAACCCACGCTCTGGACTGCCATCAACCGCATTTCGTGATTTGTTGAACTCTGATCGACTGAGTGTTAGGGTGATTGCACAGATAAAACTTTCAAATAGCCAGTGTGCACACCATCCTGTCGTAGGATCCAAATATACGAAAGGTGTGCGCCAAGCTGGTCCCCAAAGTGTTGACGGGCGAGTACAGGGCCAATCGATTGAGGATCGTGAATGTACTTTCGGAATATCTTCAAAATATGCCTGATTTTTTAGAACAAGTCATTATAGGAGACAAAACATGGGAATTTGAGTACGACCTGGAGACAAAATGCCAGAGTACCGACACACCCCAGCGTCCCCGACACCACTTGCATTACTTTTTGAACAACCCCTGTATAATGGGATTAAAATACGTCATTTAGGCGACCCCTATTTGAATTACAATACACAAAAAGCTATACCTTATAAAGTACGAAAAATCTTTTCCTAGGCTGATGCTTTGTCATTGATCTCCTAAATGAATGAATCTCTCATCCAACGTAATAAGATACTTTCTAAAATTTAATTAGGAAGAGGTTCACTTCATATTCCATCAATGATTTACAATTATTCGTAGTGTTGAGTATTTAGGCTTACTAGCCTAAGCTTACTCTGATATTTCCTAAGATCAATTCCCCAATACCTACTATGTCATCCTGTTTAGTATAACTAGGGAAATTAGTTTCCGGCAACTGAAGTATAGGTAATTTGTCCAATTTGTCAGCGCGACACAAAACGGCTTATCAGCCCAGGACGGGTTCTTGCTGGGCAGCTCTTCCTGATCAAATACATAGATTAGGAGTTGCAGAATACTTCTTACCGGTTTCTCCACCTCATCTCTTTATTCGTAGGTCTTTTCGGTTTTGCTTTGAAATGACTTTTGTTGGTAAATTACCTCTTTTTTTTTTTTTTTTTATAGTATTTGCGATGGTTCTTCTTCTTTATTTTATTCTATGGACATCAACAAATTTCCTTTTATTTCTTATGAATAGCTTTTTTCACATTCTTTGATGGTATCCAGTACGTTGCAATACCCAATACAGAAGTACGCTACCTTCTGTTCCCCAGCTTATCCTTGAATGCAGTAAACGTTCATAATAAAGGGGGGACCCCCCCCTCACTTTCTCTCTTTCTCTGATCTATTTTTTTTTGATTGGGGATATATTTTATTAGTCTAATTCTTTTTACAGGAAAAGTTAGAGAGAATGTTTTATATTATTTTTATCTTATGTAAATCTGGGAAGGAAGCATTGTCTTATCCTATTTTTACGAAGTAGTTGATTTGAATTAAATGCATTAGGGTTGGACGGTTCCAAATAGGGTATTGACACACTTTGATTTAGATTCAATAAGAAATAAGTTCTTTCAATAGAGCTTCTTAAACTAAATTACTTCTGAAAACACTCTAAACGACAAGCCTTGTTTTAACATCCAAAATTTTACTCCCGTCCCTTCATTCTGTTAATAACATCTTTGAAAAGTTTTAAAAACGACGTTTTCATCATCATCAGGAGTTGTTTAATGCAACAGTCTGTAATTGTAATGACCAAAGGGGCGGGCTTTACTTACAAACTGGTACTTAGGAACCGCCTTATACCATACTCCATTAGTGGTTGTTAAAATGATTGTAACGACCGGAATACTTACTCAGCTACAATCTATACTAACTAGGTCCACATCCCGATGGAATAAACACTTTTTTCATCCTTAAATTTTGCGTCTGCTTATATTTAAACAGTATAACCAGTTTTTCACTGTTCAGAAAATTTTTTTTAATCATACAGTTTATTAGCCGTATCATCATGACTATTCCGGAACTGCTCATTAGCGGGTTCTTGTCGGCTCCAGATCTCTTCTCTCTTCCAATTCTTGAAATTCTCTTCTGAAATATTTATCCTCGCCGACATTTGCGTTCCAGTTATAACCATTTATTTTAGGAAATATTCGATTCTATTAATTACAGATTTAAAAAAATATTCAAGCTAGAACCATTTGTTTACTGAAAAAATGTACTATACAAATAATAACTTTTTTTTAGCTCACCAGCAAGATTTTTTTTTGGAGGGGGGCTATCGCATCACTGACAGTATAATTAGACCAACTAATAATTTAAAATTAAATAGTATCTATTGTTTAAATAAATTTTGATAACCATTCATATTTTACGCAAATATCTTAGAATAAAATTGACAAGATTGTGAAATGAAAAGTTCTGAATACAGCAAAGAAGGGTAAGTTCTCCAAAAAGAGGTTTCCTATTGCACGTTTAAAGTACACGGATTGAAGAAAAACTTAATTTTCTTGACGGAGGCCTCAGAAGCATCCCCTTACAAGTAAACTCTTCAATCATTTCGTGGGACACATTTAATCTAAATGTTCCTGTCACCTAGATAACTAAAAAAATATGAAATAAAGGTTTAAATCTCATTTTTCCAAGTTTGTTTTGGAATTTGAATGAAATTGAAGATGATATTAACCAATAGGAACTTGATTTAATTATTATTAGCCTACCAACAATTCATTTCCACATGTTAGAAACTTTTATACAAATACTATGAGTTAATAGTTAAATTATATATGAATTGGCGAGTCCATTGTTGAGAATTAGCTTAGGTTGATTAAACAAATATGAATGAATAAATGGAATTTATGGTATCATCCAGTTAATGAGCATGAACTAGTAGTTTATTTTCTAGGACGATAGGTTTCGTTAAGTTTACCAACTATGTTACCAGCTTAGTTCGAATATATGGTTGCAGGGTGATCAACCACGTGGTGAAGCGCAGCAAGCTGGGCAACATGGTTGGCGTATTGGCCACGGTCTATGCCGCTGCTGGAATCGCAGTCGCTATGCAGAGGGACAAAGAGGATGCCGCCAACACTCTGGCCGCTGCTACCATCACCGGACTCGTATTTTCCCTGCGTGGTGAGTTCTTATTGACGATCCCGAATGGATAGACTTCACTTTGATACAGATACTGGGAATCGTCTTCCAATCAATCTGAAATTTTATCTTTGTTTATTTTTATATTTTAGCAATTTGTAATCTGTTAGAGAGGTTTTAGGTGTTGAAGGTGGTTTAACGAACGTAAAGGTATTTAACATACTCTTTGGACATTTTCAAGAAAGTGTCCTTGCTTTATATGTTTTAGCTTAGTCGTAATATATTCCTACCTTAAAAAATTATAATCGTTTTTCATCATTCGATCATTTTTACTTCCACTATCATAGAACCTACAGACAAAAGAAGAAGAATTCCCTTTACCTCTTTCAACGCTAATCTTTACATCATAACATTACTATGTCATATAGGAAAAAAACCTTGCTATTCATGAATGCAAGTGATTAAATATATTTCAGTAGGTGCTGGTTTACTAAAATACATTTTACCTACTAGGTGGCATGTGTTCCACGTGCCCTTGTCAACAAAGTATCCCATTTTTAATAAACCCAACTGTACAATTCACAACAAATCCGACAGGATTACCGTCGTATCCTTAACAAATACTGTGGGGGCTGCACTTTAAGTTGTGACCCTTTCAGCCTTATGAGATGAAAATGGAGTTCCGGCATGAAATCTAATAAAAGCCCGAGGTGCCTGGAGAAGACGGGCCCTGCTATGGTGTACGGACAGTCCCGCCGCACGATTTGTAAGATGCACAGTCCCTAGAAAAACGTCGTATCACTTTTGCATTGGTCAGTCGATAAGCTTAAGTAGGCTCCGAGTATTACTTTGCATCCTCAGTGTGAGCTACCCTCGTAGTGGAGAATTAGCATAACAATTTCCCTGTTCGTCGATCGTTTTCATTGCGCAAGGGTCTATTGATGCTCTTACGTCCGGATTAATCCACCATAGCGAGTGGAAGATGCTGCGTTCTACGTTCTCCCGAAAAACAGGCCATTAGCAGTATTTTGAGTACTCGTTACCACCGTCGTTGGATGGTTGGGACTCATCTAAAATTGTCTGAACACCGGGGGCTCGAACTTGCTGGTCCGTCGTTATTAGACGTGGGAGACTTGGGCTGGGCACGCTGCACGGTGGTCTACGAGGGGTTACGATTAATTCCCTGTTGCTCGAACGTTAGTAGAATGTGAAGCTGTTTCGCCTCCTCTCAATAAGTATGTGGCCTAGCCCAACACAACTAGTTGTAAGCGATTTGAGCAAGCAAAAACTTCCAAGTGGTTAGAAAACGGACTATTCATACTCGAATCAGGTCGAAATAACCATTTTTATGGAGGAAAGAACATCAATAGTTTGCACTGAGTAACCTTCCAGGGTTACGTATATTTTAGTGTCATAATCCTTCTGAATCTGTTAATAAGCTCAGCGGAGCATAAAATACATTTAAAGTAGTTCATAGTTGTAAGCTAGATTATTAATGATGAATCGTTTGACTAGTACGAAATATATATTCACCCTTATCACACCTTCCAAGTCTGATTTCCTATGTGAGTCTGATTTCCTTGATTGATCTATTACTCTAGGCTTCAAAGGGCCCATCGTCCTGAGACCCTATATTGCATCCCTTCTGAATCTTGGCCCTTTGTGTAATCCTGGAACGTTACCAGACATATTTATTGAACAGCATATTGTAGTAGACAATTGTGCTTTGAATATCCTTGTGCTACCTAGGAATCAGTGGTTGACTAAAATTGTGTCAATTTTTATTTTCATTTAAATGACGATTCTGCGTGAAGAAGTTGAATATGGTTTGTAAATTATGTTGTACAGTTGACCACAAAAACCGTCAGAAACCACAAAAAAAATAAAAAATGGGTGTTTTGTTCCGTCTGAAGTCCACGTAAACATAATTGTCTTTTGATGTTGATACACGCGACTTGTAAAGAGATTTATAGTTTTGAACAAGCACCTGTGGAACTCAGATGATATATAAATAAAAAAGTTACTTTTCATTTTGCGAATTTTAATTCTCATCAGGGCGATAATGGTTAAACATCTTTGATACAAATAGTACTATAATATACTATTGTAGTGGTCAAGGCGCGATACAGTAAACGTTTGTTTTACTCGAATCTTTGTAAATATTTTCAGGCTAAATAATAACTAAAATAAATAATAAGCTTTGTATCTGCATTACTTTGTTATGTTTTTTTTTTTTTTTCATTATACCATTTGTAATACATTGATATGAGGACTATGTAGAATAAAAAGGAATTTTGATTCATTGACTCTAAACATTGACAATTTTAAATTGTGTGCCTGAGCAAACGTGCAGTTAATAAATGTTTTTGAAGTTGTACTTATTTATTACAATTACTTAAGTACTTATATTAAAATGTATTTGATTTTCTGAAACGCGAAGAGGGCTTTCCGGTACATAGACAAATTGACAAGGAATGCCTTTTCCTGTTTTCATTTTCTTATGATCGACCATGGTCCCATTTTCTCATCTCCCCCTTTTCTTTCACTCTCTCCTTCGTACCCTAAGGCAGGGAGCAGCATTGGTATCATTCTAAAACGATATCTGTCCAGTGTTATTCTTCTCATCTTAGGGATGAAGCAGCCGTTCGTCCATTTTTTAGTCATACAATAGCCAATGTATATAATAAGTCTCTGGTTGTGGTCCTAGACCCAACGCAATTGAACCCGAGTGGGAGTCCGCATCACACGACCAACCCAAACGTGGGGGAAACAGTTCTGCCTAAGGCACCGCATATTTAGCCCATCCCACGGCCAGTTGTGACCCATGCATGGGTAAGTTTGTAAGTTGTCGTCTGTCTCACAGTTTTCGTGGGTATCTACGATTCTGCTCCTTACACTTTTGCATTTTGTTTTACTATTGTAAATAATTTTACTGTTGCACTGATGTACATTTACATACTAAGTTTACCAATACATTTTTGCAAGTTTTCATTCTTTATAATATAACAAGTGAATACAAATTAATCATTATATAAACTTACCTGAGGAGTACAGCTAATTTTATTTCACTTTCAAGAGGTTTGTAATTGTTACATTCGCTTCCAGGTATATCTTTTGTTATCAGTTGGTATCGTACTTCATCAAACTGATCCTTGATGAAACGAAACTATCCCTTAAAACTTTGTCAGGAACTTCCCGAGTCTTAAACTTAAACCCCCCATACGTATTTATGACACCCAAATAAGAATTTATTCTGTTTTTTTCCTGTTAATTATTGAATAAAAAACAATTAGTTCGTAATCAGTTCCTTAAATCCAGGAGAAGTGCAAAATCGGACATTATCGTGGATGAAGAAACTTTATCAGTATGTGGTTTCTTTACCCATCATCCCCTGAGTGTGGGGTGGGCTGGTTCAATTTGTGACAGATCTTATTAACAGGTTCTTTTCTAGACGCAGTTCCACCTGGTTTTGCCTGCCACATCCATATCTGATTATTTTATTACAACTCTTTATTATTCTTTAGAGACTATCGAACAGAAGTTAAGATAATGATCTCGTTACATTCCAGGAGGCATCGTAAAGATTATGAGTGGCAGTCTGGCAGGATTCTCTATCGGGACTTTTTTAGCTATGTTGCAAGGTGGAAAGCCTTGGTAAACATACCAAAGGTATAAAGTGTAGCTAATTAGTAATAAAAAAATATGTCTAATTGTTGATTGATTTATTAATCTAATCACGCCAATCAAATGAGCATTGTGTCACATTTAATTGTGTGTAAAATTATTGAGCTATTCCTGTGGTTCTGCTAATAAAACACGGCGTATGTTCCTGAGAAGTACCACAGGATGCTCTGGTTTGCACTGATTAATTTTACTTGTTTCATTCGCAAAAAAACAATAGCCCAAACGTTAAAAAATATAAGTCACAGATTGATGTCTTAAAGTAATAAGTAGTAATTATTGCTTCTTTCCTTTTCTAGAAGGGTCTAAATATCAATTTTGAAATATAGTGTTTTATGTTTTCCTCATAAGAAATGTTTTCTCTATTTTATAAATTCATAAAACTCTGTTGCATCTGTTTAAATTTGATGTACGAGGTTTGATCAAGAAGTAACGAGAATTTTTGTTTATCTTTTAATTTTTTCATCGGTAGCAATTTTGTCCCCTTTAAAGTAATCCTCTGCAGATATAATACACTTGTGTTGGCGCTTTTTCCAATCTTCAAAACACTTTTCAAACTCGCTTTTCGATATAGCTTAGCTCCTTCAGCGGTTCTTCTTCTTCTTCCTTCCTCTTTTATCTTATCAATGGTGTCTGAGCGTCGTCCTTTCAAGGTTTTTTTTTCAACTTCGGGAACAAAAAGAAGTCGCAGGAAGCCATGTCCAGGAACCGTTGTTTTTGCTAAAAAATTACGAATAGTCAGTCAGGTGTGAGCGTTATCGTGATGCAATTTCCACGAATTGTTTTGCCACAATGCCGGTCGTTTTTGTCGGATCGCTTCACCTAAACATTACTTCCAAATAATATACTTTTTTGCGGCCTAGCTTTATCTGGCAGGAAGTCATGGTGCACTACGCCATTGAAATCGAAAAAAAAAACAATGAAGAATCTTCACTTTTGACCGAACTTGTTGAATTTTTATCGGTCTTGGCTCTTCAGGTCGCTTCAATTGCGAAGTTAGTTCCACGTCATACCCTTATACCCGTCACCTGTTATGATCCATTTAACAAACTCGGTATTGTTGGTTACTTCGTTCAGCGGTCCTTTGGCGATATCCACGATGTTTTTTTTAGTTGAAATTCAACAATTTTGGAACGACCACACGTTTCATGCCCAAAACTTTGAAAAAATCCGCTTGGGATGATCCAAATGATATATTAACTTCATCATCTGCCTCTCTAATAGTAATTATGCGATCGTCCAGAATCATTTTCTTCAATGTTCACGGCCCTCTTTGAAACGTCCATACCATTAAAAAATTCTTGCTTTACTCATGGTAGATTCACCAAAGGCATTGTCAACATTTCAAAAGCGACTGCTGCTACAAAAGTAAATATTGAAAACAGCTTTAAATTTCAATGTGTTTCAGAGACATGTGTACCAACATGATGAAAAAAAAAAAATTACCATAGGAATCATAACGCCCGCGAAATTATAAAATTCTCGTTACTTTTTGATCAAACGTCGTATTCTATTTTTATTTTTCTTCTTATATTTTCTTTTTTTTAAATCTATCCCTGGAAAGAAGCCGTTAAAGTCGAAAATTATTCCTTTTGGGACAATGATTTCTGGCTTACACCTGGGGTGAAATAACCTTTCATTCCATTCTGATGATTCTAATACAGTTTCCTGTATCAACGCAACATATATAAATAACAGCAGTTTCTCAGATTAATGATCCTTTGTTCTATTGAAAATTAAGATGGTTAAATCATGTTATTGACATGTATGACTTACAAACAAGCCATTTGTGTTTAAATCCGTTGTTAAATGTACAGAGGAGTTAAATGATTGAATACTGCAGAGCATTGAAATTAAATTAGATTCCCTAATAGCTGATAATATAAATAAAAAATACACAAAAATATAAATGATAAACACACTTTAGGGTAGTCACAAGTAGTAGGTCTACTTGGCCTGGACCCGGAACGATTGGTTCCAAGAAGCAAGCGTTTTATTTCAGCCAACCAGCAAGCTTTTAATTTAATTTGGGCCAATCGGGTTGCAGGAAGTACATGTGAACTCGTCTGGATTTATGTAATTTATTGTTTAACGATAATTACACTTATATACCTTTGAGTATTATGTGATTTGGTAAACTCGATTCAATAGATTTAGAGGATGATCACTGTTGTTTTTAACGATAGAATTTGGTTTGTCTCCATATGTACAATCAAGAGTTTTATCATGTGACATCATTTTAGCAGACTGAAGATGATAGGCTACGGCTGTTGAATACGTTATTTAGGTGGATAAATACCATATTGCAGAAATATGGAAGCTGTATTATTTACTTAATACAGAGGAGCTATAGTAAATATTGCTGGCTACCATGGTTAGCATGTAACATTCTAACCATTGCTAAAATTAGCAAATCTCAATTACAAATTAGCGTAAATATTCTATTTTTATACGAATCAAGGTGACCAAAGAAAATAATTATCTGTTTAATAAAACTTCTGAAAATAATATTCCTTAAAATTTCGATAGCATATTAAATCTCTTCTCTTCTTCATTCCGTTTGAAAAGAATAACTTCGTAATCACAGATCTCTTTTCAAAGAATAAATGGATCTCTCAAAAGTGTCCTTTATGATCAAATAAATAGCTTTTCCTACTTTTCTTAAGTATTTTGGTGTCTTAATTGAAAAACGTTTTCGTACTAATACAGTTAAGTACTGACTAATAAATTTAGCATATCGACAGCTTACTTCTAAAACCTCGTACGTTTAATTCACACAAATCGTATCTTGTGAGTACATAATGTTCAATCATCTACTCAAAAACTCATAATGTGTGGCGTTATTTTTCCTACAAATGTGTGGGATATTTTAAAATACAACAGAAAAAAAATAATCACAAGTTTTATCCTTCTATAAGAATATAGTTTTTTTGTTTCTTGTTTAAAATTTGGTTTGAAAACAGAGGATTTCTGGTTTGAGTAAAACCTATGAAATTCTAAAGTCTATCTTACGGTTGGTAATTAAAAAAAAAATTATATTTAGCATTGTATTACTCATCCAGATCCCTGGACGAACTCTAGAATAGAATAGAACCAATCACTAGTAGCTCCCGGAGAGACAGCTTTATTTCCTAAACGAGAGAAAATAAAAGACGCGTAGCCTAAACAAATCAAAAAAAGTAATTAACGCCTTAAGAGTCCTTCTGCAGAGCTAATAAAATGTTAAAATATAAACGATGGTTATTGCGAATCCTTTACTAAAGCCTGCAGTGCCAATAATGGAAAAACGTACAAAATGGCCAACATATTGAAATTCATATTTGTTATGTGTTACAGTCCTATCCAATTAAATGGCAACGTAAAGAGTGTTAATGTAAACGGTCAAGTGAGGATTAAATTTTTGCCCAGCGGCTGTCGCGGCACCGAGCGCAAATACTCCGAACCCCATCACCCCATGTGGCGCAGTAATTGAAGAACCCTTAATATCGTAGCTAATTAAGGACACCCCTGTCAACACGAACAAGCAATAAAAGAAAAATATAACCTTATAACCCCATCATCCGTTAGCTGAAACTTCACTAACCCTTCTACTTACGGGTTAATTTAAAGCCCGAAAATGTACCGTTTTTAACTCGTTTGTCAGTTGGGCTCCCCTGTAATCGTGCATAAATTGTGAGAGGAGATCCAGGAGGAGAGTCCAGATCTAGATCACGTCTCCTCTCTGCATGTATTTTTTTTACTATGTAAACAAAACTAAGTCAATTATGATGCAGAACATAACTCCATTAAAACCACCCTTTTCGTATCGATAACAGCAGGCAGAGTTAAATTAGTTTTAGTCTAAAATCTTTCTGGACGTGGAGCCCATTCACCTTAACATTTTAAAATACTTGGATTATATGAATGCATGCAGTAGTTAATTTACAACCTAATCAGTCGTATAACTTCATGTACTGTATGTACATACAATTTAGAGGCACTGGGTGTAATTTAAGTTTATTTAGTTCACAAATTACAGGTACAAATACAACAACAGGTTTACAAATTCTAAATATTGTAAATCAAAATATGTCAAAACAAAGATGTTTTGAAAAAAAAATAGTCATTGAAGTCTCAACACATACTATATCTTATTTACCGGGATTTTTAACTTTTATTATTATTTTACAGCACATGGAAATAGAGTTAAAGTATTTAGGAAATCGTATACTATTATTTTTTTTCTTTTACAGTCCCTTTAAATTTACAGATAATTATAGATCCTCAGGCGAATCTATTAACAAATTATTTTTATATTTCCATGCATCGCTACATTATATACAGATTTTGTTATTTTATGAAAATTATATAATGAATAAACAAGTATAAGGATATACATTATACGTGACTGGACTAAACTTACTAATAAAGGTGATGGGGCTCACCTTTTTGATCAACCTTAAAACTAACTTATATACTAATTCTTAACCTAATTTTTCCCCGACAGTCTGTTGCCATCGATGTGGGAAGGGTGGTGGGGCCATAGTGTTAAACACTGGGTTTGTGAGATGCTGCTACGAGTCAAAAAACTTGATGTGTCTCCGGCGGATGAACTCACCCACCGATGGCACACCAAGCAACGCGTGGTGGTCGGCGTTCTTTAACCTCTCGAGAGAGGTATGGCTGACAACTTTTCACATGATCCCATTCTGGGATTGTGACTGCATTAGCTGTATTGTCAGTGAAGTGAGTATATAGTGTGGCACCGTAGAACAGAGATAGCCGGAGGACACATTTATATATTATCAGTTTGAGATGCAGCGACAAATTGGGTGAAGTTAGTAAGTGGTAAAACCGGTAAGACCTGTATCATATTTTGTCTTTTTTATTACAAAAATGGGTACAGAAATGGGGATGCCTTTCCATTTTTATATCCAGATAGTACATTGAGAAATCCGGTGAGTTCTCTTCCCCTCCTATAATGAGGAAACATTAAAATTATATAGAGATAAACATGGTCAGGGAGGAAAAAATATTGCGATAGTAAAAATGAAAGATGTAATGAAACGAAATTATTACTTAGTGCTTGTTGAATTGAGAAATGAGAAGAAACAGGTAAAGAATGGCTTTGAAGATGGGAGTGATAGTAAAGGAGATTAGGAGATATCCACAGGATGGGGTCCTAAGGGAGAGCTGGTCTATCGAGACTCAAAACTTATGAAGTTAATGTTGTATTAACTCACATAGGGACTTGAACCCCAAGAACTTCCGTATCGAAACAGTTACCACAACCCGATCAATAAAATGAGAGCTCTCTATTTCAATAACCCCACGAGCGAGGGGTGATTTGAAAATTAAAATGTAAGTTAAAAGACAAATATTAAGGGTACGTATTGAGACTTGTTGGTAGCATTGGGTAATCTGACAATTGCCTTCCCCGATATCAGAAATTGGGGTTGCACACGTACTAAATGTTATGATTGTGATTTATTATTGTATTTCCTTTATATTTATATCCTATTCTTTTCTAGTTCAGTATTAAGTGGTATATATGGTCTAAGATATGTTTATATATGTTCTTTTCTAGTTGCTTTTATCTTTGTAAATAGATGCGTGTACTCGTATATAGAACTTATTTGCCTAATGCTTATATATATTTATTTTAAAGCTAAGATGTGTGCTTTAATTTATTTATTTTATCATTATTATTCAAAATTAAGGCAAAATATAGGCACTTAATACCCAGACTTTCCAAAAGAAATAATTTTGCCTCTCCATACCTTAGGCTATAAAATTTTCTAATTAAGTGTTGCCAAGGAATAATTATTTGTCATTATTTTTGACAAAAAAAGTTATTTATATTAAATATTTTTCAATATACTTTTCTTTTCTTTTTGCTATAGAAAAATTAACTGTATTAAATATTTTACGTATACTAACAATCTTTGATAGTAGCAATCCCTTTGGATCAAATGAAAAGAAACAAAAAAAACTGGCAGGCCTTTTGACCCAAGATAATATTTCGCTATGGCTGTCCTCAAGATTTTGAAGTGGTACTGGTTTTGATAAACACCAAACCTCCTAGAGATAACCAAGCAGAACATTACAAATTACTGTCTGTGAATAATCTAGATTTTAACGTTAATTTTAGAGTTATTGGGGAAGAAAATATAACATCCGAATTGCGAATAAAAATCATTGGAAAAGAAGAAAAAGGTTGAAATTTAATTTTTTTTATTTTGTAAATATTTGGAGTACTGCGCTTGCGCTAACCATAAGTCGTTTTCGTATCGCTCTACAACTAACTGTTTTTGTTACCGTTCGTAGGAAGTGCTTAGTTCGTAGAACTGTTTCAACCGACTATTGGGTGAACTTTTCACGGAGGAGCTGTCTACTGGTGAGTGGATAGTGAAGCTGTGGACTGTATAGCCAAGTGCACGTTTCACTTCACATTTCATAGAGAAGGCGGCCATATTGGAAGGCTGTAGATCGGCTGTACTAGAGATAAGGGTGGGGAGTCCGGCCAGACCCTCATAACTCTGTCCGTGGCCTCCTGGTAGCGTCGCTCTTAAATTACTCCGTTCGCGGCTGCCATCTGCTGTATATTTTTTATTTATGAAAACATACTTAATAATTCAGAACAATACTGCTTAGTATGAAACATGCGTTTCTATCAGCAGGTAATGTCTGAAAATAAAAAAAAACGCTCGAGGTCTCTGGGACCAAAACCTACTTCGTCGCCTGTCAAACGTGAGCCGCGACGATCTAATAGAAATGTTATCCCTGTAAATTCTTCAGCACCCAGCAGCTCTATGGAAGAAATACCACAACCTAGCACACCTAAACAAACAAAAACCGACGAGTCTCCATTTTTAACGCCAAATAGTTATTAGGTGTTGAAAAATATTAAAGCCAAGGACATGGACTCTACACAAACACCCACACAACCCAAGCCACCAGCGATATTTGTACGCAATATTAGTAATTTTAAATTGCTATGTACCCAATTGAGTAAAATCGTAGGTACAGGCAAACACACGTACCTCAATTGGTCTCGGGACACAAACGTTTCTCCGGACGCTCCCGACACATACCGAGTGATAATCAAATACTTGGAAGAAACTAAGGCCAACTTCCATACTAATCAGCTAAAGCAGGAATGATCGCTACGGGTGGTGATTAGATACCTGCATCCCACTACACCAGCGGACGAGATAGAAAAGGAGCTCTTAGGCTTAGGATACAAGGTTCGCCAAATTAACAATGTGCTCCGTGAGGAAAGGCAAGAAGATGAAGCTATCAAGACCCCACTGCCCTTGTTCTTTGTGGATCTAGAGCGAACACCTGGAGTGGAAAAAATCTACGAGATAACCCACTTGTATTACACAAGAGTACAGGTCGAAAAACCTTACCCGAGACGTGACATATTCCAATGCCATAACTGCCAGGCATATGGGCATAGTGTCACCACCCTCCCAGGTGTGTAAAGTGCAATGGGCAGCACAAAAGTGAATTGTGCAAGGGGCCCCTAAAACCACCTGCTGTATGCGTACTCTGCCAGCAAGGCCACCCGACAAACTATAAAGGCTGTAAGGCTTACAGAATTCTGAAGTCCAGGAGTGAACAACGTCGTCGGCCAGAAGAAGAGAAGCCAGCCACAGGTAGCTCAAGAAGTGCCTCCGCCAGAAATTTGAGGCCTTCAGTCTCATTTGCTGATGCCGTTTGGAAAAGAGAGCAGTCACAACCATTGCCCAATCCTCGTCCGCGAGTTCTTCTTCCAAAGCATTCCGTTCATCCCAGCAACCAGCAAACTCAATCCCATCCTCTTTGCAATTTCCTCCACCTTCAAGCTCTTCAGATCTCTATAATCTCTAGTCTATTAACATTATTCCTTACAGAGTTCAGAACCCTAATTACCCCTCTCATTCTTACAAATCTTGTCACCTACCTCATCCCCATTAAACAAAACCCATAAGTGAATCCTTCCGTCTCCTTATCTATTCTCCTTTGGAATGAGAATGGTGTTCGGTCCACACTTATGAACTGACAGCACTACTTCACGACAAGAACATCCACGTAGCTCTCATTACTAAAAAAAGACTTACGAGTAAACGACCTTTTGCAGTTCGACAGTACCAAACTTATCGAACTGATCACCCTGATAGAATAGCTCATGCAGGTAACGCTGTCATTGTCCATAACTCCATATCCCATCAAACAGTTCCTTTGGTAGCACACGATTTCCTTCAGTCCTCTGCAGTGTCAATCAGCACCTTCACTGTTCCCCTAACTCTAGGATCAGTGCACTGCCCTCCCAATAAATCCATTTCTGATTCCCAATTCATCTCCTTTCTAGACACCATCGGGCATCGTTTCCTCGAGGGTCGGGAATAACGCAAAGCATCAACATTGGGGCTCAAGATCCACAAATACACAAAACAATGCTTCGCTATCTCTCCTTAAACAGCCACCTATTGGCCATCAGATCCCAACCGAAATCCAGATCTCCAAGACTTTTACTTCTACAATAGTTTAGGAGCACTAAACTATTCACTCAAGCGCCTCGACGACCACTCCTACGACCATAGCCTTGTGATCCTTACCATTTGCATAAGACCTATCCACAAACTGCCTCCTCCTTCATTTATCAGGGGTCCAGTTGATTGGGACCACTTTCTTACAGACTCTGTAGACCTCAAAGTACCTCTGAAAACATCCCAAGACCTAGATGATGCAGTGTATTCCTTCACTACTCTGATCCAGAGGTCGGCCTGGGAGGCATCGTCACCCCACCGTCACCTAAAAATTCACAATCAAAATCCTTTACCTCAGTATCTCAAAGACCTAATCCAGTCCAAACACCACTCGAGAACAGTGTGGCAAAGATCCCGACATCCTGCTGATCACCGCTAATACAATCAGTACTGCAGGTTGGTAAAGCGGCAATTGGCATCCTTCCGTTCCGATTCTTTTAATTCCTATCTCTCCTCTCTGTCTACCAGGGATAACTCCTTGTGGAATCTAACTAAGAAAATCCTAAAATATTATCCTGTTTTTTTTTTTTTTTTTTTTTCAGAGCTCTCAAAATTAAAAATAGGAATGAGGAAAAATTATTTATGGAAAGAAGTGCCTTTCTCTAAGGGGAGACCCCTACTTAAAGGATGTATGAGAAGGATATAGGGTGTGGAATGCCTAGAAAGGCGGAAGGAGTCAGGAAGGTAGTGAGAGTCTACCAAGGATTGAGCCTAGGCGAAGCCTAGGCGATGGATTGTTGTGGGCCAGGCGAAGCCTGGCCCGTTGGCCAGGCGTAGCCTGGCCGGCCGCCCCGCCAGGGGCCTTAAAATGAGTCGGCCTGATCGGCCGGAAGGTCAACCCTGCTTACACAGGTAGACGGGGTAGTGTTGAGTCGGTTGAGTCGGCCGGGAGATGGGCCTCCATCTCTCGGCAAGGTGTAGGTCAGTCAGTTGATGATGTCCTTCATTCTCCAGGCTTCGGCGGTCCAGCAGTGCTTCCATCTGACGGGCATTGGTGGTGGCTGAAGGTCGGAGAACAGTGGGTTGTGGCTGTGACGGAGTGAGTCAAAAAATTTGATGTGCCTTCTCTTGATGAAGTCTTGGGCGGCTTCGGATGGCGAGAGGGTGGAAGAATACGTACTGCATCTTTCCCGTACTTTCGCTCCTCACCTCACTCCTCAAAACAATACTAATCACCCAACTTATGAAGATTTCCTCACTTCACCTATCCCTCTCTCACATCCACTAAAAGCTATTAACCCCTCTAAGGTCAAATATCTTCTGAAAAAAGTACCGTGTTGGTGTCGGTGACAAATAGAAGGTGAGCCTCATCACCTAGTGTTGTATAAGAACAATGAACTATTAACGACAATAAAAATTTATTATATTTAGGCACTCCACCAAATGCATGTAAATGCAGTAAGAGGAGAAATATGTAATCCAAATATTTTGTTATTTTTCTTTTGTACATTGTATTGTTTTGTTGAGGTTTTGAAATAAAAAAAAAAAAAAAAAAAAAAAAGTACCTCACCAAAAATCTCCAGGATATGATCTCTCTACTCCTCGAATCCTTCAATAACTTTCTCCTAAAGCCATAATCTTCCTAACCTACATATATAATTGCATTATCTGAACGACGCACTTTCCTCTCCTTTGGAAACATTCTATTATAGTCCTATTCGCCAAGCTCGGTTAACCGCCCAATGACGCCTCATCTTATCGTCCAATTAGCCTACTCCCTATCCTCTCAAAAATATTTGAGAAACTCCTACTAAAACGTCTACTTCCAATCGTTGAATCCGAAAACCTTTATCCTACTCACCAGTTTGGTTTCTGCCAACGACATTCCACTGCTCAACAAGGCCTTCGGGTTGTTGATCACATATTCTCAGCCCTTGAAAGCAAACAATGCTGTACTGCTGCCTTTCTGGACATAGCTCAAGCTTTTGTCAGGGTCTGGCACGAAGGTTTGCTTTACAAGCTCAAAGGATATTTACCACAGACCCTATTCCTAATCCTACAGTCCTTTCAAACCGCTTCTTCCAAGTCCACTGTGGTTTAGAATATTCTAACCCATAAAAGCTGGGGTTCCACAGGGCAGCGTCCTGGGTCCCATCCTCTATAATCTATACACCGCTGATATCCCCTCTACCACCAATACCTTTTTGGCAACATATGCAGATGACACTGCAGTCCTTCTGTCCTATTCAGACCCTGATATAGCATTCCTAAACCTTCAAAATTATCTTGATGAAATCGAGTATTGGTCCAACCCATGGCGAATCAAAGTCAATGAAACAAAATGCTCCCACATAACCTTTACTTAAACTTAGTTATACTTAAACCAATCTGGACATACGGAATAGAGCTATGGGGGACAGCAAAAAAGTCGAACATCAAGCGCATCCAATCCTTTCAATCAAAAGTCCTGAGAACAATAGTAAATGCCCCTTATTACGTCAGCAACAAAACCCTTCATAATGATCTGAATAAACCCTACATTCTTGAACTCATTCCTTCCAAGTTCATAATATTCCATAGTCATCTATCCAACCACCCGACAGCCGTGACTACCCGACAGCCAGTTTCTCTAATCATGTCCTGAGCGTGTGTGGCTCTCACGCTCTTGGTTAGCCTCCGCTGGCTCTTATCCAGTGACGCGGCTGACGTAGGAGCGTGGGGGACTTTCCAGGACTCTGCTTCCTCCTTCGCACGCGAGGGAGGCGACAAACATGTGGACTTAAGGGCCTCTGGGTTGTTTGTATATATAGTATGAATGAGTGAGTGAATGCAAATTGTAAATTGGTATGAATGAGATCATTTACCACAATTGCTTATAGCCCAATCAGGCAGATTGTAATTTTATCATAATAAAGTTGTTAAAAAAAAAAAAAAGTAAATATTTGATCGTACATTTATTGCGAGCTGGTTACGCTTTACTTCAGCTCCACCTGACATGTTTTGAAAGGTTTGATAGTAAGTGTACTAGAGCCCGCCTGTAAAAAATATATTGTTATATGTATGTCAAATATTATAAATACCATTAATAATGAACACTGTTTGATATTAAATAAATATGCTAAAGAGTTCAAGATATATTTCATAAACAATGATCCCGGTCCGACGAAATAAAATATAGGCCAGCAGAGGGTGTGAAAAAAAAAATGATGAAGTGGAAATAGAAAGTTGGGGGTACCCCCCTCCTCTTACAGGGCCGGGGAACCTTGCCAAGCGGCAAATAGCTCCCATGTCAAGTACAGGAATCGAATAAGGTGAAGTTCAGAAATTCCAACGGCCAATTCCAAGTACATTTCCTCTTCTCTGTTTGCGTATGACTTGTTTGAGAGTTCGAATAAAGTGTTATATCTGGTGGTTGGCAGTCTATAGGTAGGCATATATTGCTACATATATGTAAATATAAAATATATCATTATATACGACAATTATTGATACTGATTACGGCTCAACCGTAATATTTTATCTATATTCTTTTGTAATATCTTGATGAGATCGAGTATTGGTGCCACCAATGGCGAATTGAAGTTGATGAAGCAAAATGCTCCCACATAACCTTTACCCTCTGCCGCAGTCCTGTTCTCTAGTCTTTTTAAATTCAATTCCTTTCCCTGTGTCTGAGGTAGAACGGTATTTAGTCTTCCATCTCGACAAAATGACGACTGACATGGAACACACACACGAGGCTAAAAATACAAGAACTAAACAGACACTTTGGACAACTGTACAGACTACTTCGAAGGGCATCCCATCTCGCAATAGGAAATAAACTACTTATTTACAAAGTTATACTTAAACCAATCTGGACATACGGAATAGAGCTATGGGGGACAGCAAAAAAGTCGAACATCAAGCGCATCCAATCCTTTCAATCAAAAGTCCTGAGAACAATAGTAAATGCCCCTTATTACGTCAGCAACAAAACCCTTCATAATGATCTGAATAAACCCTACATTCTTGAACTCATTCCTTCCAAGTTCATAATATTCCATAGTCATCTATCCAACCACCCGACAGCCGTGACTACCCGACAGCCAGTTTCTCTAATCATGTCCTGAGCGTGTGTGGCTCTCACGCTCTTGGTTAGCCTCCGCTGGCTCTTATCCAGTGACGCGGCTGACGTAGGAGCGTGGGGGACTTTCCAGGACTCTGCTTCCTCCTTCGCACGCGAGGGAGGCGACAAACATGTGGACTTAAGGGCCTCTGGGTTGTTTGTATATATAGTATGAATGAGTGAGTGAATGCAAATTGTAAATTGGTATGAATGAGATCATTTACCACAATTGCTTATAGCCCAATCAGGCAGATTGTAATTTTATCATAATAAAGTTGTTAAAAAAAAAAAAAAGTAAATATTTGATCGTACATTTATTGCGAGCTGGTTACGCTTTACTTCAGCTCCACCTGACATGTTTTGAAAGGTTTGATAGTAAGTGTACTAGAGCCCGCCTGTAAAAAATATATTGTTATATGTATGTCAAATATTATAAATACCATTAATAATGAACACTGTTTGATATTAAATAAATATGCTAAAGAGTTCAAGATATATTTCATAAACAATGATCCCGGTCCGACGAAATAAAATATAGGCCAGCAGAGGGTGTGAAAAAAAAAATGATGAAGTGGAAATAGAAAGTTGGGGGTACCCCCCTCCTCTTACAGGGCCGGGGAACCTTGCCAAGCGGCAAATAGCTCCCATGTCAAGTACAGGAATCGAATAAGGTGAAGTTCAGAAATTCCAACGGCCAATTCCAAGTACATTTCCTCTTCTCTGTTTGCGTATGACTTGTTTGAGAGTTCGAATAAAGTGTTATATCTGGTGGTTGGCAGTCTATAGGTAGGCATATATTGCTACATATATGTAAATATAAAATATATCATTATATACGACAATTATTGATACTGATTACGGCTCAACCGTAATATTTTATCTATATTCTTTTGTAATATCTTGATGAGATCGAGTATTGGTGCCACCAATGGCGAATTGAAGTTGATGAAGCAAAATGTTCCCACATTACATATACCCTCTGCCACAAATCTAGTCCACTAGTTTTTTTTTTAATTCCATGCCTCTTCCTGTATCCGAGACCGTAAAGTATTTAGGTTTCCATCTCGACAAAAGGCTGACGTTGAACAGTCGAACATCAAGCTTATCCAATCCTTTCAATCTAAAGTACTGAGAACAATAATAAATGCCTCTTATTACGTCAGCAAAAAACCCTTCATAACGATCTTAGTATGCCCTACATACTTGAACTCATTCCTTCCAAGTTCGTGAAATTTCACTGTAAATATGGTATGAATGAGAACATTTATCTTAATTACTTATTGCCTTATAAAAGGCAGATTGTAATTATAGCACAATAAAGTAATTATGAAGAAATTTCGTAGTAACCTATCCAACCACCCCTAGCACAGTCATTAAACTGCGCCACAAATCCCTATAATCCTACTCGGAAACTAAAGCGGCAGTGGCCTCCTGGACCTGCTGTAAATACGTGACAGTGGGAGTCCTGGCAATGGCCAGTTTCTCCAATCATGTCCTGAGCGTGCGTGGCACTCGGACTGTTGGTCACACTTCACTAGCTCGTATCCAGTGACGTGGCTGACGGAGGAGCGTGTGGGACATCCCAAGTCTCCGCTTCCTGCAGACAACCATATGAATTTGGGAGGCCTCTGGGCTGTTTGTAAATACTGTATGAAGGAGCGAGTGTATGAACATTTACCGCAATTATTTATTGCCTCATTAGGCAGATTGTATTTTTATCACAATAAAGAAGTTTCAATATATTTTTTTAAGGCCAAGATGCGTAAGAGCGGTCAAACCTGAGTGACAGCATTTTCTTCATGTGGTCTCGTTTGATGATGGAAACACGCAAACAATATCTGCATAAAACATGGTTGCGTTATTGTTTAATTAAAACTTCATTCTTACAAAATAAGAATTTTTAATATTGAATACAATTACAGTTCTTTACGCCCTGGGTGACAATATAGAATTTTTTTTTTTTGTAAACTAGAATTGCAAAACGTCACTAAAATTATCTTTAAATTAGTATTCACAGCAAAGTAATGAAATGAACCACTGCGTGAACGCACTTGATTAAATTGATACTTTAAACCTGTCGAAAGGTTAACCGCGGGGTGTATCGGTGAAGTAATAAACTGCCTTTAGCCCCGGTGGACACCGGTTTTTAAACGTACGGTGCCGCTGCGACTTTAAATACATAGGATGTACGTAGGAGTGTACACACTTCTCCATCGAAGTTGAGGTGGCATAATTACATCTTGCGGTCGTTTTCCTAATTATTTGCATCAAATGGATAGCCTATTTTGTTTTAAATTTTATATAATATATTTTTTTGTACAACATGTAAGCAAATATAACAAGTTTTTTTCGATAGACTACCATCGTTGGCATTCGAACGCGTACTAGTGGCAATTTACGGTCATGTGTGCATTGAATTGCTAAAGCCCCGCAGCGTCACCGTTCGTTTAAAAATCGCGTTGGTGCACCTGGCCTTATAGTAACCTCTTTTCATAGCTTATCATTCGAAAGCCGAGACAGCATTTTGTGACTTCCATCTTCATTCAGGCTAGGCTGAAATATAGAACACATTAAAGTAACGATCAATATGCAACAAAAACCATCATCTAAAGTTGATGAGTTGTATTAATATAATATAAATATTGCTGCGTTGATAAATATAGCTCTAGCCTCTATCAGATTGGTCAGACGGGCTCAATGTTCAAGATTAGAATCAACATGAGTACCCAAAACTCTAAATTCTATGAATATGTTGCCAGAAACAAGCACACACGATGAGGCCTCAGTAGTTATACTGCTCCATGAAGAAAGCTAGGAGTAAGCATAAAGATAAATATTCTAAACCCAAAGTAAAAGTAGATTTTATCACTATGTGTAACCCTGTGGATCATTTAAAATCTGGTATAATTGCATGAATTTAACGTTTTCATGATTTCGAGAAGTCCCAGTCAAAAAAATTTTTTATTACTTATTGCTGTAAAAAATATAATGCTTATTAACTTTTATTATTGGTTATATTTTAAAGTGTTTGGAGTGCCGAAAATAAAGTTTAAAACATCATGTTGAATACACAAACATGGTTTTGACAACGTGCACATTATAAAAAAAGACCTTGATACCACACAGAATATATATAAAGTGGGTAATTAAAAACCTGATTGCAGGGAACTTTAGTATTTTCTGTAAAATTTTACAGAATTTTACCGTATATACTATGTACGTATTATACGTTGAAATTGTAAATAATTTGGACAAGTTATAAAACTATGCAAATAAATTTGATATTTAAGTTAGATGTTTCTGATTTTTTATATCATGTTTTTATAAAGCAACTTAAGTCGTTCATTTTGAAAAATATAAGGTTAATATTTCATAACCTCCTTCAGCACAGGAGTGCTTTGTTTAATAACAACATGCAACTCTCCTTTCTAAAATATTGAAGTAAGTTTATATAAACTGGACTCATAAAATGGTTTTTGTTTTAATAATCTTACATTATATTCAATAAATTTACCTTCTTATACATTTTAATTTGTTCTTATAAATAAGGTCCATACGAAAACATGTCAAAAACATTAAAACAGACAATAACCTTCTCAGTTTTGTTGTTATGCTATTTTTATTGTTCTTCCAATCTTTTTATGCAGTAAATTAAATTTCATTATATTCTACTTCCTGTATTTTGTTACTTTTAAAGGCATAAAATTGTTACATATCTTGTGTAAAACTAATTTTTTTAATATATCTTATTATAAATTGTAGTCCTGATGATATCTGAATAGGGGAAATGTTAATTGTAGAAGTTTTTTTGTCAATAAAAAGATCGTTTGGAGAGGATGATGCAAGAACAAGCTCTGTAATTAGATTGAAGTAAGTTGAATGTCTATTGATCGCAATACTGGTATGATTTAATTCTTCAAATGCTGACTTAGAATATCCATAGAATCATGAAGGGAGAATAAATCGCGGCCCCTCAAGGATTTTTTCTTTGTTGGTCTCGTCGTCATCTCGTGAAGTTCGAGTTAAACCAACCACTAACCATAATATACCATACTTCGCCATGTACCAACCACGGCGATAATCTGCATGTATTTAATGGCTGTTAACATTTTGTGGTGAAATACACCCACGCAATCAGACAACTGTAGATTAACAAAGCTCATTCTTTTTTGTTTGTTTTAGGGCATGTCAACCATACGGGTCATTGATACCGGCTTATATACGATAATTGTCTTGTTTTGGTTTTACATCAACGATTTTTGACATATTTAACTTGTATTATTATTTTACAGCACTTGGAAACTAGAGTTAAAGTATTTCGGAAATCCTAAACTATTTTAACACACCACCTTCAAGCAGGTACTCCTAGTACAAGGATCCGCTCAACCCAAATATTCCTTTATTTTTCCCTCATCATTAATCTTATAATTAGAGAGCTAAGAAAAAAACAAAACAAAACTATTTTAAGATTCAAAACCTTTATAATGATAAAATTATAATTTGCCTTATTGGGTAATAAGGAATTGTGATAAATGTTCTCATTCATACCATATTTACAATTTTCATTTACTCGCTCATTTATACAGGATTTGCAAACAGCCCAGAGGCATTCATACGTTCTCTGTGATATGCCACCCAAAGCTCCGAGTATCCGTTGCCGAGAAGCCACGGACAACCAGAAAAATTATTTAAAATAAAAACAAGAACTAAAAAAGTTAAAGAATACTAGGAAAATAGCAGTTATTGCATGAATGAGCATTGATTAAATATTTCGTGGTATTCTTCCAGGAAGTTGGAATGTGCAGATATTGTTCCTTCAATTCGAACTGTGGATCCACAACGGCTCATCTTTTTTGATTTTCGTCAATTAACATGAGTCAAGCTTGGGTCGGCTCCTGTAGAGGTGAAAAATGAAAATAGTCGGTGATAAACTAAACCCTAAAAGGCCGATCCAAAGAGACGCGGAGCTTAGAACCGGCCAAGGTGGACTCCTCGCATAAAAAACCAATTTGAGCAACATCAGCCCCGGTCCTTTGATCTGGCCTCATTTAGCATTAGTCAGTAGGTCTCTCTCTCTCTCTCTCTCTCGCTCTCTCTCTCTCTCTCTTCTGCTCGATTAAGCTCTTTCATTTTAAGGAACTTCGTCTCCCTTCTGTAACAATTGTATTCTAATTTCGAAACGAAAGTTCAAAATTATAGTTATTTTTCCATTCCTTTCTCAGCAGAAATTAATTTCACGCTAATTAAGTTTTTTTAATTTTTTTAGCTTGGTTTATTGATTCACAACTGCAACCAGTGATTACGCTGTAAATATGTAATGAAGGCAGTAGACATCCATAGATACCTCCCCTATGTAGTTGAAGCTAAGATATCTATAATGATATTAATTTAGAAGACCTGTTACTATGTTTCCTCCTTCGTCGTTGAATGTTAAAAGGTAATTGAGTTCTTGTTTCAGTGGATTTGGGTGTCCGTGCAGTTTGTTGTGAAAGTTTTTGTGTGATGTTCTAACGCAGCCGTGAAAGCAAGGATTTTTTTTTAGATTAGTGTGAAGAGAATGATTTCGTACGTAAAATGCCCTGTGATAAGTCTTACAAGTTTTGGTTGAAAAATCTGTATATTTTCTTTGTTTTTGCTTTTAGCACATCCGTCAATTGAGGCTCCATATGTCCCAATATTAAGTGCTTAGTTAAATTAAGCGCTAAAAAATGCTAATTAAGATTACCGTTGAAACTACAACTTGTAGTATGTAATACTGATTGTACTATATCTGAAAGCTAACTGATTGTACTATATCTGAAAGCTAACTGATTGTACTATATCTGAAAGCTAACTGATTGTAGTATATCTGAAAGCTAACTGATTGTACTATATCTGAAAGCTAACTGATTGTAGTATATCTGAAAGCTAACTGATTGTACTATATCTGAAAGCTAACTGATTGTACTATATCTGAAAGCTAACTGATTGTACTATATCTGAAAGCTAACTGATTGTAGTATGAATTACGTGGACCGTGACAGTGACCGTCAGGAATAAAGGTTTCTTTTAAAAATGTTAGAGGCTATAGTTGGAGTAATAATGACGAAACCGGGAACTGTGAATATAATGAATGTGTAAAAATATCTTATTCAAACTGGGAAGTAAAGCGCTGTATTCCGTGACTTTCGACGAATTTAATAATTGCGCGGTAGGTGTCTTAGATGTTGGGCTTTATTATGGTGGTGTCTCTTGTGGAGATTGTTTGGCAGAAATAAATAATAAAGAAAAAATACTCAGGAGTGTAATTCTATCTGACAACACCAGAATTGGCGGGTAGAGTAAAAGCCAATTCACACTAGCGTAATTAAATGAGAGCATTATCAATGCAGGGTTCGTTCCGGGCAAAGGCAGGTACAATATGGGTAGAGATTGAAAATACTCTAACAAAGTAAGCCAGTAGTTATGTCTCTAAGTTATGCTCCTAGAACTGTTGTCTTTTTGATCTTGACCAAATATTATTCTCTTCATCCAAAATCAGCGCGATTTAAATTAAAGTTGAAAGTTAAAGAGTGAGCAACTGAAATGAAACGGTGTCGTCTGAGAACTGGTATTCCTGCGAGTGCAAATACTACTTGGGAAATCCCGGATCGTGATCTGATCTGACTTGACCGTACAGTATCTCTGGTGTGAACCTACTTTCAAATGCCGTTGTAAGTATATTAATTTTTGAAATAAACTAGTAAATATCGGCTAATATCGGTCTGGACGAATGATGATATAGCCAGAACATTTCTCGTCCAGTCACCTTGAACAGTAGATTCCCAAGGCTCTAGACAATGCTGGGAACGGGGCTGCCCACTAACAGATGGCCTGCCATTCCATCTGCACTGACCCATGCCTCTTCGTTACCTACAGCCCAATGAATCAGTACGGCATTTTTCGAATAAAAACATTTCAATCAGCCATTGCAGTTTTTCTATTACATCTACAAGGTTGCAGAATCATTAGTCTCCTCTTACCTTTTCCCATTACCACTGTTATGCCAATAATTTTCTAATACAGAAATGATTGCGATCGTCCGAAGCGTAACAATGTTGGTTGTACTCTTTGGATCCACATTTTTGTTGGTTTATTACCAAACATACTAACAATAATAAATATTTAATAAATATGTGTAAATTAAATGAAAATAACCATTAAAAATAAAAACAGGGAAAACTATGAAGTATGTATATAACCCTGAGAAGCAAAGAACAACAGTACAATCAAAAATGTAACATTACTTAGCCACCTTTTTATTCCTAAAATAATGATTGCTTCCTTTGGGAAGCAAAAGATTAAAATAAGAAAACTAAGATCGAACTTGTAGCTGATATATAAAATAACTCCTTAGGTTGTTGATCTATCTACCGTTTTTGTATAGTGTAGATTTGATCTGAACTTAGTGGACTGGTTGAGATAAATAAAATAATTGTTACGGACAAAAGTAATGTATTAAATTAAAATAAAACTTCTGTGACGGAGATTTATGCCAAAATCAGGCACAATAATATTAAAGTAATACTTAATTTGAAATATTGAATGAATAAATGGGTTGATATTGAACTTTCATCTGGATCTGATGGATGCTGAGGTAAGTTGATTCAGTGACCTGTTGCTTTGCTTTAAAGTGTTCATGGAGCTTCAGAAATTTAATTGAACTGGGTACTTACATAGGCAAGTCTTTGTGGAGGTGTCTGGCTTTGCTCACTTCTCCTTCATGTTGCCCTTAAAAAATATTCATTCTGGCCGCCGATTCCTCCCCTGCTCCCTAGGTTCAGTATGAATAGCTTTTTTTTTTTTTTTTTTTTACCCCTTCCTGGGCTTTTGCCCACACGGGGAATCCTCATGGCCCGTGGAGCGGGCGCATGGGTCTGCTCGTCGACTATGGTGCGCGTATTCCGTGCAATGGGTGAAGGAGGGTGGACCTGTGGTCTTTCACCCTGGCTGCCGGCCTAGTCGGCGGGCAGCCTAATTCGTTTTGATCTGACTCCATAAGATCTTAGAAGGTGTGCACCGACAATGCACTATGTTCAGGAGAAGAGGAAAAGGGAAGGTTTACAGGTAGTTTATGTGGTCTTGGAATGACCACGAATTCACAATAGAGAGAGAGAGAGAGAGAGAGAGAGAGAGAGAGAGAGAGAGAGAGAGAGAGAGAGAGAGAGAGAGAGAGAGAGAGAGAGAGAGAGAGGTGCTCAAGGTGCCAGTTTGGTAAGTTATAATTTCCGCTCTTAGACGCGGGGTTTATATAGGCAGGCCAGCCGTGGTGGGGATGGCTCCTCATCTGCGGCTGTTCCCCCCACTAGCCTCTCTCCCCTCTCCACCTGACGTCCACCTTTTTTTTTTTTTTTCTTTCAGATAATTATAGATCCTCAGGTGAATCTATTTACAAATTATTATGTATTTCCTGACGTCATTTCCCCCCCCCCTAAGCTTTCTAGTTAGAAATTCAGGATGAGGGAAAAATATAGAATATTTAGGTTAATTGGATCCTTATACTAGGAGTACCTGCTTGAAGGTGGTGTGAGGATTAAGGGGTGTGGGAAGCCTCGGGGAGGTTGGTTTTTTCGGTACAGGGTGAGAGTCCACTGGTGGCTTGGCCTAGAGTCTGTCTAGGCATGTAGTGTATTCTTGTTTAGTCTGATTTCAGTGATGGGTGCTTCTTAGAGGCTTGTAGTTGGCGGGCCTAGTGCCGTGATGTCCACCATTTCCTCTGCTTTACTCGATCTTGTGAGTTGCCATCGTGCCGGTAGTGGTGGTGGTGTCATGTCTTTGAATAGAGGGTTTAGACTGTGTTTTATCGAGTCGAAGAACTTGATGTGTCTTCTTTTGATGACGTCGGTGCTGGTGGGGAGCTCGAACTTTTCGTGCATGTGAGAAGCCTTCATTTCACGAAAGGGGGTATGTCAGAGTGCCGTTCACAGGATCTTGTTCTGGAAGCTCTGGAGTCGAGTTATGGTACTGGCATGTAGGAATCTAAAGAGTGGTGTCCCAAACAGTAGAGCTGGTCTCAGGACGCTCTTGTATATTAAGAGTTTCAGTCGAAGGGATATGTCCTGGCTTGTGATGAGATGCTGGAGAGAGTAGTAAGTTCTGCGTACTCGTTTCAATTTCTTCTGCAAATGTGTACCGAACGTCATGTGTCTACCTAGGTTGATGCCTAGGTAGCAGATGTTGTTGGCAAGTTTGCATTGAGTCCCGTCTATGGTGAAGCTGGGTGGACGTTTTCTTTTCCCATGCTGGAAAGAGAAGATGATAACCTGAGTCTTGGCTGGGTTCACTTGAATGTGGACAGCTCGCAACCTATCGGCGATTAATTGACTAACACCCTCTGCAGCCTTTAGAGCTTTCGCTGGGTTGAGGCTGGTGCTGTAGACCCCTATATCGTCCGCATATGCCGCTACCTCACAATTGGAGTATGATGCTCCTACTATGTGCGCGGTGTATATGTTGAAGAGGAGGGGTCCCAGCACCGACCCTTGGTGAATTCCGACAACAAAATCTCTTCCGGTGGTTAATAAGGCTCCTATTCGCACAGAAAATGTTCTGCCTGCTAGGTAGGGGGGCATGATGTTCTGGAGTTGTGCAGGAAATTCATGCTCGTTCAGGCGTCGCAGGAGTGTATGTTGATCTACGGAGTCAAATGCCTTCGTGCAGCCAAGGGAGATTATCGCAGTGACTCTGTTGTGGCGCATGTTCGTTGCAACGTGCCGCTGCAGTTGGACGAGATTGCAGTCAGAGCTGAGTCCTTTAGTGAAGCCGGTCTGTTGAGGTGGAATGATGTCTTGGGCGTCGCAGTGTCTGGTGAGATGGTCATAGAGTATCCTCTCGTAGATTTTTGACAATTGGGTCAGCAGACTGATGGGCCTGTAGTGAGCTGGCTCATATCCATTCTTGGCCGGTTTCAATAGTGGGACGACGACGGCGTGCTTCCACGTCTGGGGAAAATAATGTAGACTCAGTGAAGCGTTGAGGATGTTCACTATGTGAGATATTACCTTCCGTGGTAGCTGCTTCAGAAGGATGTTTTGGATGTCATCATCCCCTGGTGCTTTGTCGCCTCTGGTGCGACGAATGATTTCTGGGGTCCGCCGGTCGGGCGCTGTGATTGGATCACTTTCTATATCCCCTCTCAAGTGGTTGGCTAGTATGTCTGCCTGCTCTGCAACAGGCATGAACTGCCCGTTGTTTACCAGTCTTACAGTGTTTTTCTTGGTTACAGAAGTTTTAACCAGCCGCCAAAATGGTTTGTAGTCACTGTGTAAACTGCGGAGACGGTCACCCCACATAGAGCTCTTCCACTGGATCATTAGAGATGTTATTAATGGATTGATAAGTTTCCGGCCACGCACATGTGTATCTTTTGTTTTCCCAATTTCACCAGTAAAATTTGGAGGGAGCTAGTCCAATTCCGGTTTATCAAATTACAATTTAAAAAGTTGACGTCTGTTTGTTAGGTTGACTTGGCTATTTCTCGCATTGTCATTATTATTACTATTTAATATAAGTCGTGAGGAAATATGATTTCTTAAGAACGTGTTATAATTAAAAGGTATAATAAAGGTTTGATTGGCCAATGAAGCAACGAATATTACAAAATTAACGTTTATATCAAAAGTATAATACAGTTATTCAGATTTTCTTCGTAATATCAAGTTGAAACTAAAAAAACAAAACAAAAATAAAAGTCTATCTAATACTCGGAGAGATCGAGGCGTAGTCTTGTAAGCAGATGTTCCACTATCTGCTCCTGGTAGTGGCTGAACTTTTCTTCTTACGACTGCTTAGGACTCTGCGTTGTTGAGTAGTCGGCGGTTGTCGTGGACGGTCTGGATGTTGTCGACCTATTGTCGTAGTAATATGTACCTGGAATAGCAACAATAAACATATAACTAATAATTGAAAGTGTAATAATAATGGTATAAGGGGGCATATGGGTACTTTCGGTCTACTTTTGAGTAACCTCTGACTATACTTAAATAAATTATTTTTGATTTTTAAACATTGAACATTGTGATTAACCTGAATCCTACACTACCCTAAAAAATAGTCATCAGCCCGATGACAAGTAAATATGCCTCTCCTGCGATCCCTAAGTTCTCCTATCTACTTCCTCTAAAATCCAACAACTCCTGAACCGAACTATTACTAGGGGTAAGATGAATGAACAGGATTAAAATCCAGTAGACCCTGTAAGTCAAAATCAAATTATCTCAGGTTCAAACCCCATATCCATTTGCTACCAAACTTATACAGTAATTATATGTCAAAAACCTCGGCCTAATCCCAGATCAGCCCCTAACCGTACAGTCGCTAAACGTACCTTGTCCACCAAAACGCCTTCATACATATATAATCTCTTTAAACTCAAATCCTCCATCCCGTAACACATGATCTTGCTAATCAGGCCTTTAACCCCTCCCCCCGTGTTCACATATCCGCTTCCTTCGATATTTCCTTCCTCATCCGGGATCTGGAACTGCATGCCTCCATCCAGATGTAATTCTTCTTCCTTCTCAGTTTTGGAATCTGGCTTTCATATTTTTTTTTCTATCCTCTCGAACCACCAAAATACTAAGAGAGTTATCCCAGTGGTATTATTTTTATGACGTCTTAATAGATAATATTTAATTATATATTGTATTGTTTGTAAATATGAAAATCCCTTTAATATTTTGAATTCATGTATTTATTTAGTGAAGTTTTCCTTGACTGCTAAAGCTAAATATGAATGTGCATTGGTGCTTCCTAGAATTACCTTTTCAACACCCGTTTGATCCTTTGATCCGACAAGCATGAAATAACAGGGGTCATGAATTCCCACCGCACTGATTTATGCAATTAAATTAATGGATGTTTAATCTAGAGGTTAAATTCAAAATCGTTTCGGCCGATCGGTTCAATCTGATTAAATTTATCGGTTGGTGCCTCCGTTTCTCCACCCTGATGGAACTCTCCTCTCAGAATCTAGTAAGTTGTGTTATATGAACCATGCACCATTCACCATGCACGAGTGTAGTATTTCACTAATTATTTATTATTAAGTTAAATAAAAATTATATTTTACATTTTCTGAAGGTCTTGAAATAAAATTTTAATCGTAGGTGTAACTAAATTATTGAAGATAAAAATATGACCGCAGTGACAGCGCCGTTCATTAATTTTACTATAATTATATCTAATTATAACGATAGTGAAATATTAATTACAAAATTAATATAATATAATTATACTTAATTACCCGATTAGAATAGCTTAAGGTTGATAACGGTGATTTAAGTTTACATTAATTATTAAATTTACGTTCTTGCTGGTCCAACGAAAGTTGGAGTTCTATGCTTGGTCGCAAACTCCAGCTCATCTTTTTCTCACAGATCATCAGATTTTTTATTAAGCAGTAAACAATAATGAAAAAATAAATACAATGATATTTTTAATTTGAAAAATATAAATCATTTATTCCTCGCTAAAGTTAAGAGTTTTTACTCTTGATATTTTAGAAGCCAAAAAGGTTTGGTACTTATCAGCCAGAATTTGCGAGAAATTTGGTGTGAATATTCTAGAATATAGTTGGTTAGGAAGGGGAAGGTGGAATATCGTGGCTGTGATCTCCGCAGCTTTCTGCAATGCAGTAAATTTGGTAAATCCTGTGTGAATCTGGTAATAAATATATTTAGGGAAATAATGGGGAGGTAGTAAAATGTATACTGATTTGTAGCATTGGATCTGTAGAAATGTACGTAAGACCATAATAATGTTCTCAGCTGGCTCACAATTTAAAAGCAGCAGCATATTACCCTAGCCGTTGTGCAACTCTTTTAATAATAGGCTTGTTCCTCACTCAGATTCATAATTTTGAATTCAAAAACACTTAAAAGCTCCAAAAATGGTGATTGCATTTGATTGTAAAAATAATTAAAATATGAAGTCCCTGTAAATTGATGAGTTAACTAAATAACTCCAGCATTAAATTTAATCCTAAAAAAAATCTTCCCTTTGAAGATGAGGCAAATATTCAAAAAAAACTTTTAGGGGTTGCCAAAATTCGAGAGTGTAGTAAATACACGTAGTCAGTTGCGTACCTAAGGAGGGTTGGGGGTCATGGTGGTGGTCCACCCTGTGCCATCTTGGAGATGGGACGGCGGCCCGACTGGAAGTCATTACATTTACGGTTAATATGTGAAAAAATGAAACATATATGCCATAAATTTGGAATTGGCGATGGCATAAAGTTACAAAAGTTAGTGGTGAAAATTAGAACTGCTAAAGAAAGGATATTACTTTTTAACAGGCCGCTTGTCGTTGCTGTCAAAAGTCAACGAAATAACTAATACAAACTGCTATGTTTTTTGTTTAAATATAGAATTGACAATGTTGTTCAAGAATTTTCCAATAAAAAAGCAAGAAAAATAAATATATGAACATACTTACTTAAATTTTATCATCATGTACTAACTGTAAAAAAATTTTTTTTTAATTTATTTATATTCAGTAATTGTTAATAAAAATTCTTCATTTTAATTAACTTAGAAAGGGCGTGAAAAGCTCTAGATAAGTTCGCCACTGTAAGAACTTATAATTACTTACTTGTATTATTTCAATTAATTCTCAAATTTAAAATCTGTTTTAAATTTTTAAAGTTTGATGTCCACCCTTATTTATTTAAACCTCTCCCTGCACCTCGAAAAAAATAATGACTAAAATCTCATAATTTTATAAAAATATATTAAATATGAATATCCTTTACTGTAAACACACTTCTTTAAATAGAAGTTTGTAATTCACAAGGGCGACAACCCGAAAATTAGAAAATAAGTAAATAATTTTCTTATTATTTCTCCTGCTATAAATCTGGGAGCCCAGCGTTTATTTTTCATCGTCCCTTTCCACTTTTGCCCTTAGCTAAGACCGGTCTAAGGGGGAAGCTATATTTCTTATTTAAGCTGTGATCTACGCCAGCAATAGTGTCTTAGTTTTTAGATTAATCCTCCTTCACCTCACGATTTTACTATCAATTTAAGTTACTGTTTTTTTTTTTTTTTTTATGAAACTAATAATTTAAATATATTTATCAAAATTGTTGGCTCACAAAAAATACAATAAATATTTGGGTCGGCAGTGTGTCACAATGAAATATTTTCAGAATGAATTTATGATTAAAGATATGCTTTCGATGAAAATTGAAATTTAATAATGATACAAGAATAAATTTGAGTGAATTGGCTGAGGTTGATTACTGAAAGCCTTTAGATTTTCATAAAATTTGGACATTTTGACGTTTATGTATGTATGGGCCAGGTCCTGGTAGCAAAGAAAACAGAAAGGGAGCCGTTAAAAACTGAATAATAACTTTATTGACAATAATAAAAATAAGAGTAAAATAAAATGAAATCAATCAAAGGTTTAAATTAAAACGTTAAGTTAAATTAATTGTTTATGAAAGATTATAATAATGTCACTGTTGGATATGTTACTATAAAATAATAACTTTTAAGTTTCAAAAATAATTAATAAAAATTTACAAAATAAAAAAACAAACTTATTATGACAAGAAATGTTATGAGGCTGATCGTTACACAACATTTTTGCTACACACGAATCTTAATAGTAATTATTAATTCACCAGCCAAAATACTAAGATCGTCACAAAGTATTAGGTACACCTCGATCTCGAGATGTAGAACAACCGACCGCTCATATACTAAAAATAACAAGGCTCAAATTGGTCTGACCGCAGTCTAAAAGAACATGTTGACCACAACGGGTATAAACACAGCGACCACGACTGAAAGTACCCAGGCTTCAGCACTGAGGCCTAATATGAGCTCTGTCACCGACCGCAGTGCACACGATACTGGCTGACCGAGGACAACTGGCGGAGGAACCCACAAAAAAGGGTGCAGAAAAAGAAAGGGTATCATAGTTATATCCCTTCAGGGGCTAAAACCCACCATTCAGGTGAGCTTTATTAGAATTAGAATGTACTAACATGAAAGAATGTCACTTATGAAAGACAAAGCAAGTTTAATATGTGTAGAATATAAAGTGGATAGTTTGCTAATTATTTTTAAGTATAATGACATAGAAATACAATTTTTCCCGGTTATGCGATGGCATGATAACCATTGAGCAGCAATTCGGACCTCTCTCGCCTAGCTTCTTTTAATAGGCTATTGACTATATATGTGTGTGTGTGTTGTACCAACTTCATCACCACGAATAAATAGAAGTTCCCCTCTTCCCCGTTTCTTGTCGTTGACTTCATCGCAATTCTAAAACATTTCATAATTAAGTGAAACATTTATCAATTAGCAGACCAAATCGACTATTTATCTTTTTTGTGCTTAATAGTTAATTTTTATTTTAGTTTTTCATTTAATATTTGTTATTATTTCTGTTAATTTGCAATTGATTTTTTGCCTTAAATCTCAGGGTTAGCGATCCAATCAAAATTTGACAATCTCTCATTTTAGAATGTTTCTCTCTAACTAAAGTTCAGGGTATAAGGGTATAATAACATTGTGTGGTGCAATCTCTTGAACAAAAAACAGGTTTAGGGGAAAAGTTTTTGAGAGTTTTGCAGTAGTGAAACATAAGGTGTACCTCACTGTAACTGATGAAAAGCTATTTAAGTTGTGATTGAGATTCCAAACTAATAAAATTAAATCATTTAACTACAATACTACACTAAATAACTACAAAAAAAGCTTTGAAGTATTAGAGTATATTAATGACTGCTGAATCTGATGAGTATGGATTAGGATTGTCACGAAGGTAGTCGCTTAAAAAAGTGATCATGACGAGGATAGTGAATTAAAAAAGTGATCTTTTCATAAAAAATTCATGGCGAAGCGATGTTATTAAAATTTATAGAATGGACAACAATAGAAATGAAAAAATGAATAACTGAATAAAAAAAAAACCCGACTTTTATCTTAATTGAAATCTCCACTTTCGTCCCTTTAGAATCGGATAGTAAACATTAACTATGTCCTTATCTCATAACAGTTACGTAAAATTATAATTTTTTTTCTTCATAAATAACTAAAGTATATTATTTTTCTGGGTATAATAATAATAATTTTAATATTGTTTATTTGTGGTTATAAGAACTGTTTCTTGAGCATATAGAACAAATTAGTCATAAGATTGAACGAGGGTTTAACATTTTAGAAATGAAGTATAAGAAATAGCACCATCAGAGACCTAATTTACTTTTATATATCAAGTCATGGAGTAAAAGGGAAAGAATTAATCTTTGTCTGTATTTATTACGGATTTAATTCTGTTAGGAAAAGATGAAAGGAAGTAGAGTAATAAAATAATCCCTACTATAAACGGTCTCTTGAAAAAAAAGTAATTCTATACTGCCTAAGTGATTATCTTTTTAATGGTACAGTACTCCTTCCAGATGTGTTCTCTTAATCTGATTTCATCTTGTTACTCTGCGCACTTAATTTTTTTTTTTTTTTTATTAGAATTCCCCTCTTTTGTATTAATCGTTTTTATGTATTTTTTCCAGTTATTAAAGGGATCAATGTTTATTTTTGTATATTATTTCAGTTATCTTCATCATCAGAACTAACAATGTTTTCGAGTGAGGATATGTATCACACAGAAAGTCTAATAAATCAATCGTGAGACTTGTTGACACAAATCTTGTCAATTATTTCACTAAATGCAGGCTTTGATTATACCATGTTAAGAATAATTGATGTTTTCTAAATTTAGGTGGCTAAAGCTATCACAAAAATCTATGCCTGTATATCGATCAAAAATAGAAAGGTCATAGAAAGATATTGATTATTTGCCACTCCAGAGGATCAAAATATGTCGACATTATATGAAATACCAGCAAAAGCTGCTGAGATAAGATATTGCTTGCAACCATGAGAGCACCATCTCACAAGATGGATAAGAGCAAAGGAGTAGTGGAGCGTGAGCGGCGCTCTCACACTGATTTTGTAGGGGAGCGGCGCTCCCACAATGGTTTAAAGTACTGTTCTTCAAAGTTACTTAAATTAGAACGAGTAGGGAGCACTCTAATACTTTTAGTATTTTTCAGATGTACATATTTTTTTTCTGTTCGCACTGAGTAACTTTCCATTTGTAGACATTGAAAATTTTATATTTCTGACTAAATATAATAAAATTAACTGTTTCTATTAGCTTTAGAAATCATTATTTATAAAACACTCTTTAGATCCCTCTAAGTTCTGACCTTGAGAGTCACAAAGGCTCTGCCACAGTGTTAAATTTGTACTACACCACTGAATAAGAGCAAATGCTGTTATCTTTTATGAGGAGAAACTCCCAATGGACTTAGTTGCCAAAGGGGAGAGACCTTGTGCAAGTTTTCCCAATTTTTAGGGATAGGGTGGATGCTGATTATTGGAGTTCACAGTTGCTGACATGCTCTGGGGGATTCCATGGAAAACATCACAAGCTCTGGAGAGCAGGCCAAGTTGTGCTCACATGTTCCGAAAGCCGAGCCTTAGAGTATTTAGGAATAGGCCAACGATGGAGCAAAACTATTTCAATTACATTGCCTTTTTTCTCTGGTCCAAGAATGAAAATCAGTATATTGTGGGATTTTTGCTGTCCGACAAATATCTTACTCCACTGTTTTCAATCAGATTTAAAATAAGTTTCATACATCATATAACTTGAGGAACATTTCAGTTTCAGCACAACTTAATCCAGACCACAGGTATATATATTTACATATACATATATGTCTTTTTTCAAATTATACCTAGAGGTAACTTAGCCTCCAAGCTCTAGGACTTGCGACTTTTTTTTTTTCTTTATGTTTGCCCCCCCCGTTCTCGACGAGCCATTAAAGGGCATTTTGAGCAGAAATGTTCCAACTTATATCAAAACAACACGTGGTGTATTCTCAGTGTAAGCTAGATTTATTGTGATAGTAGAGTGGTTTTCAGATATCAGAAGTTTCTAATCTTACTTTAATACTCATCTCCTTGCTTCCTAAAACATCATTTTTATCAAATGATCACCACAGCTAGGAGATCAATATATGGCAGAGACTGAGGTGAGTGAAGTCATTTTTGAAATTACTAATGGTATGATGCGCATGATCATGTTGCATCGATTTATTTTAAATTTAAAATTTACTGCTCAAATTCTTTCAAAGGTGGGATTCAAATCAACACGTGCATAATAGCCTACACCGGTATCTATCGGTATATTCACCGATATACAGTTACATTACCCTAGTTACATTCTAGTACCTAAGGTTAGTGATAGGGAATAGGCGTTGAAAGAATGATAATTAGTATTTCTTCAATTACAGCTATCCATTGAGAGATTGGTCGTTTTGCGGCATAATACCGGTGTTGTAATTTTTAAGGTTAGGTTGTTGGTGAGGGAGGAGCACGTTAAGTTTATTACGGAGATAACAAGGTTACAGGCCACGAATTACACTCCCTTGATGGATGTTCTCAGGCCTCTGCGGAAAAATCCTTTTCCCCTTGTCAATTTCTCATATCGCCCCCGGGCCAGTTGCTATCCCTACCATTGGTTGGTACTACCTGAACCTACCATTACTCAAAGTACAACCGTAGTTAGTGTTGATAATCTGTTTTTGACATGAGCAGAGTCGCTTCATTACGGAAAACATTGAAGCATTTCACACAAATTTCTTCAACTGTACATTTGAGCAACATATTTGGCTTATTAAAAACCTACATCATAGGATAAATTTACACTAAACTCGTATCTTATAATTTTATGGTTATCAAGCAAATGGACTCAAACAATTATTTATGGGGGAAGACCCGCACACAAAAAAGGGTTAGCAAAAACTATCAATAACAACAATATGGTCAGGAAGGTCATTAGCATTTTTGTTTCCCTGCGTTCATAAAAAATGTATAATTTATCATTTTAGTATAGGTATAAAAGACACAGTTATAAAATATGAGTTGCATAGCTGAGGTCGGCAGGTAAACTTCTAGATGACAATTTAAGGAAATCTTAACTTAAACAGAAGAATCAGATAACAATCAACAAAAAAACTAAAAATAGTTTTAAAAAATTGGATAGGCAAGTAACGTTTTTGGATCATTCCCAAGAGAAATGAATGTCACATAAGGTGAATTTAAATTTTTGAAACGAAATTTGTTACGCAAATGTAAGCTATGTTTTTTTAAACTAGAAAATATACTGAAGTAACTCATATGCCAAATATTAACTTATATTTGTACATATCAGCCATACATACTAGCTTAAATAGTACTTTTATATGTATTAGTAAATGACATACCTTGTTTTCTGTCGGTGTCGAATTCAAAAGTGGCTCCTACTCCAGTGTGTCCAGGGTACCTGTCCAGCGGAGACTTGGCACCTTGTTCGTCCCTCCTAGGGTCGTCCGGCCTGCCAGCACCATAGCTGCTTCCTCCTCCACTGACTGCGGGATAACTTCCTCCGTCGCTACTGCTCCCACCGTACCCGCCACTCCCGCCTGCAGGCTTAAAGCCACCGCTGGACCCGTACCCATTGCTACTAGGCCTCGGGTACCCTCCTCCTGACTGCTCAGGACCTGGCCTGTCGGGGTCAGGCCTGCATGTGGAGCAACCTGGTCGTCCGTAGTCTGGGGCCGGTCTGTTGTAGTCTGGTGGAGGGGCACCGTAGTCTGGAGGGGGTCTTCCATAATCAGGTCTGCCGTAGTCGGGCGATGGGCTCCCATAGTCCGTTGGTGGTCTTCCATAGTCGGCAGGTGGCCTTCCATAGTCTTGAACAGGTCTACCGTAGTCGGGAGATGGTCGACCGTAGTCTGGAAGTGGTTTGCCGTAATCAGGTACTGGTCTGCCGAAGACTGGAGCTGGGCGACCGTAGTCGGGTTGTGGTCTGCCATAGTCAGCTGGTGGCCTACCGTAGTCAGGGGATACAGGAGGCAACTGCTGGTAGTCTGGACTAGGTCGACCGTACTCAGCTGGGCTGGGCTTCGTCACAGTTATTGGCCTTCCGTAGTCCAGAGAAGGCCTCCCGTTTTCAGTAATAGGTCTGCCATAGTCAGGATTGGGTCTGCCATAATCGTAATTAGGTCTACCATAGTCAGGGTTTGGCTTGCCATAATCGGGATTAGGTCTGCCATAGTCAGGATTAGGTCTGCCGTAGTCGTGTGATGCCGGCCTAGTATAGACAGGTCTAGAAAGATCTGGGGCTGGTCTGCCGTAGTCAGTATTCGGCCTTGACACTGGTCTGCCATAGTCTGTGGACGGCCTGGTTGGAGGTCTGCCGTAGTCAGTGGATGGACTGGACGGGGGTCTGCCGTAGTCTGGATTGGGACGACCAGGATCAATCCAAGGACGGTTCTGTTCTGTCACTGGTTTACCGTAAGAAGCGGGAGAAGGCCTGGACACTCCTCCAGCCGGCCTACCATAGTCGTACACTTCAACCCTACCGTAATCACCTGACGGTCTGTAGGTGTTCCATCCTGTTGAAACTTCATCTCTGCCACCGTACCCCGTGGTTGGCCTGTTATTGTCGTAGTCCTGTCTGTTGTACCAATTGTTTCTGTAATCCTGCACTCCGTAGTCTCCGTAAGGAGCCTGTGGCCTAGAAACAATCCATTACGTTTGTTTTTAATTTATTAAAAAATAATTTGTTAAGAATTAAGCAAGCGACTTGGTTCCTGGGAAAGAAGCATTTGTTTCCTATTGATACATGGTTATGTGTTCGTTGGGAAGTGCAAGTTAGCTTTGTCGTAAAGGAAGAACTTACTTGGCCGGGGCCTTGTGGCCGCAGCAGCCTCCTGCTGGACGTATTGGGTGCAACTCCTGTGGTCTCTGCCGACATGGGTTGCAGTCCCGTACGTTATTCCTTTAAAAATAAACTGTTAGAAACATGAAAATTCTTACGGAAAATTATAGAGACCCAACGATAATTTGTACAATTGGTATAACGAGAATCTTTTTAGTACTCCTATTGTGCAAAATTGTGTATACTAAAAACATAACTATTATTTATTAAACCACATGTTCAACTGGTGGTAATTTCGTATTGTTTAACTATTTATTCTCTTATACACTCCGACGGAACCAACAATTTATATTTTTCGTGATGTTGAAGCCAGATCCTTCATATCAAGAAAGGGTTTTATGATAAGCTCAGCATCATTTTAGACCCTTTAATGCGAATTGATTGGCCTGCAGGAGAAACAACATAAAACAATTTTTTTTGAATTTATGCAATCGTGTTCAAAACCAGAAATATTTTAAAGCAATGAAAACAATTTCCCTCTCTATTGAAAATATTAACGAAAAAGAGAATTGTTGATAATGCACATGTGATATGTAAAAGATTCTCAGCATGAAGCAAAACACATCGTTTCTCAAAGATATTGTTGAAAATCTCAAAAAACGCCGTGGGTCGGGGATCTTAAATTTATACCTCTTCCCTTCCACCCTCATAATTGTTATCTTTTTGATTTATATTTATGATTAGGTTTTTCAATACATGGTAACAAATACTTTTAAGTAACTGAAAATGAGGGAATGTCATTTAAGAAACTTGGGCAATACTGGGAACTAACATTTGAATATATTAAGTTGAATTAGACATATTGAGCAAATGGAATATTAAATGTGTTTAATTTTAAGTATCAGAGTAGGGGTGGGGTTTTAACAAATGGTGTGGGTGTGGGAAGTCAGAATTGACTCAATTATGTTTTGTCAGTTAAACGGAGGATGTGGGTCCATATCTTGTTTTGAATTCAAAGCATTAAATTTAATTTCTATACCAATTTATTTCTAATTTATGCAATTAAACTTTCCTAACAATGACTGGATGTAAAGCCTTTAAGACTCCAAATTGCATTAGAGTTTTTAGTAGAAGTATACAACTTTTTGCTACTCCCACTTTTTTCCGGGATAAAGCTTAGTTAAGGGGTAGGACTTTTTCTGCTTTTTTTTTTGGCGGACCTTCCTACAGGAGGTTTAGTAGAAGTTCGTGATTAGCAGAAGCAAACAAAAAAACAACACCAAATAAGTCGACCAGAATCGTGTTTTGAATAGATTAGCCAAGAATTGTAATTGTACTAATTAGTATGTCCCACTTGATTAAATTGGATGTATATCATAAAATATACTTAGTTCGTTCAGATGAAGAATTATCAATTTTCTTGTAATGTTGTCAATGGTCTTGAGAGTGACGTTGGTTTTACGAAACTTTGTCTTTTCTGGTCTTTGTGAGCCATCTCCATAAAACCCAAGTAAGTGTCTTTAATTAATTAATTAATTAGTGGGTATCAAATTAAGGATCACGATGTCATGTTAAATAAAATGTAACATGAGTTGGAGATTAAGTGGTCTATAGTTACGTAAAATCATTAAAAATGCCGTCAAAAGTTTATTTGAGATTTTTTCATATGCAGTTTCAATGATTTTGCATAAAAGTTTTACTTGATGGTTATATTTAGATATGAATATTTTATAGTAATTGGGTGGGATGAATGAAAGATGTTTGATCTTCATTAAATTGATTTATAGAGTACGTTTTGAGATACTGTGTATGTCTTTTCAGAATCTTTCTTTCATCATCCTATGGCAATATTCCGACAAGTAGCGGCTACAAACGTTTTTCTTAGCGAAAACATTATTAGCGTCAAAGTTATGTACTAAATCCTTTTATGAATTTTTGTTTATATAAAACTATATCGTTGCTTACAATGACTGATTATTAATTCAATTTTGTACTGCATTTCATGTACGCAAAAATTTTTTTAATTCGGTGGATTTTAAGAGATCACTGGAAAAAAAGATTGAGTGGAAAGGCGGTAGTCGAAAGTTTAGTTACGTGTTTTAATGCCCAAGACAAGCCTCGATTAGGTCACTCTTCAGCTGTCGGTGATGAAATAATAGAATTTTTACAAATTCAGGATTTGTATGTGTCCACTCGAGAATTAGGGAGTACAAAATATGCTAATAATGAAATTTACTAGCTTTATGCCCAAGAACTTGCCTAACAATTTACTGTGTTCTGAAGGTACATTTTACAAACAATGTCAGCTACCAGGTCAGGCGGCCTCAAAGGTTTTTTCATTTGTATCAAAGATAAACCTAAACAAAATAGTTTAGTTATACAACAACTGATATAACAAATGAGTAGTTGCATAAAGTGCTAAATATTATGTAGGTTACTATTATGCATTAGTCCATATATACATAAGATATATTTTTTCTATGTGTAAACGTAAGTATGGGAGTATTAACATATTTATGTACAGTACATTTTATACTGTTAAAGAACTCTATGTTAAATACAAGTTATGATCATAAAGAACACAGTCCCAGGATAATAATAATAATAATAATATTATTATTATTATTGTAATGTTGTTAATATTGTAATGTATACATTACCTGTCGTACGCAGGATAGGCTGGGGGCCTATAGGTATAGCCTCCTCCGGATACAGTTCCAGGCCTCTGCTCGTAATAGTCCCATCCCCTGGCGTAGGTGGTCGAGTCCTCCCAGGGCCTGGTGTCGTAGCGGCTGATGTAGCCGGCCTCACCGCGGCTTCGATCGTAGTAGGTCGTTGGCTTGCTATCCCCCGCCTGTGCGTATCCGAAGCTGGACCCCTGGGTGTATCCATAGCCACCAGCGTAACCACCCCCTGAACGACAAAAAGGTAATTGGTATAAAATGTTTATATATTTTTATACATGATACGTTTTTTACTTAACATATTATTATTGAAAAAGTCAAAATTTTTAACTATATATTACATAATATTTTACTTTAATTCAACTGTTTTTTTAGTGTAATTTCATTTTTGATAAAAAATTATTCAAGTTTTGGAGCGCTTATGTATGTAAATGAACTGATTGTGGAAAGGAAACTACAATTTTAGCTCTGAAAATGTATAATGTTCCAATATCTTTAAAATTATTTTTTATTCCATTAAAAGTTTGGTTACCCACTAAGTAAAAATTAGATATTTAAATCTTAAATAGCTCCTGAGCTATGACTTAAGAAACCTCAAAAGTTAGAGAAACGGGCGCCACTTCATGTTTAATTTCTCATACTCCTGTTAATCTATGAGCATATTTTGAGGCGTGATAATGTAAGGTCCATTTTGAACGAGTGCTCTCAGTTGGCAAACGGTAACACTTCTTGACGACAAAAAGCGCCAACTAGCTCAAAGATGACAAATTAAACCACTGTAGGGCCGAATTTATAAAATACCTTTAAACAAACTATGTACTAAATACGAAGTATATAGCTATAGTGAAAAAAGTTGGATGATATTCATGTTCATTATTTGGATACACAGTATTTATAATTATAGCAACGAGACCAACCACTCGCTATTATGGTATGACATAAAGAAAACAACTGTCAAACTATTTCTGAACAAACCTTTCTCAGCGTGAATACACGCCTGTTTGTGTTATTTTGTCTTACTATCCTGAGACATACTACCTATTGTAGAATATATACGATTAGAAATAAAGTCTGTCACCAATACGAAAGGCGATTGCCTCTATTTGATAGTAGAGATCGAAAAATGATCGGGATAGACAATAATACACTTTTGGCTTGTAAATCAAAATAGGAAAATAATTGATCAGATTAACACTCAAACGTCCTTATTGGAAATTCGTGAATAATAAAACCAAGACATACTTTAACGAAGCCTGGAGGACAACAAAAACTACTGGGTACTAGGATAACTTTGGAAAACAAGGAAGTTCGTAAAATTTTCGCAAGATTAGAAAAGTTTCTTCTATCTTAGTGAAATATCACGTAAGAGAAGTCGCCTCGACTTAAAGTGACATATACTTGTTCTCTATTGAGAAGAATGAGGTAGACAGGAGACTGGAATTGAAATCCCGAAAGTTAGGATATTCATGAGGAGGGGTAGGAGTTGATCTTTCTCGCAGTCATCACAAAAGCACCTGGCGGGAGGGGGCCATAATTTATTCACACGAGCAGAAGTAGGTAGTAACATAGTTTAGCTAAGCTTAGACCTGATGGTCTGGTCAAGCTTCAATTATTAAGGCTTCTTTGTTCTGTCTGACAGCCTACCTTAGCCCCAAAACCATTCAATTTCCTTTGAAATATTTGAATGAAACAAACCTGTTTCTGTATAGGATACTCTTATTAGTTTCTTAGTGTCATATGTATTTACTTCTGTTAGATATACATATATGCATATATATATATATATAAAATGGTAAATTGATGTAATAATTTTTATTATTAGGTTTTGAGAGCCGATGATGAAAATCATGTATTTTATTCATCCCAAGCCGCTTGTAATAGACTTTTATTATATTGTATTTTGTTTTTGATTGGTAAGCTTAACAAAAGAATCTTTAATACAACCTCAAAATATTAGAGTTAAGGAATGAAATACCCTCTACATATTTATTGATTTCTAGTTTTCGATGGTCTATGCAGTCATCCTCAAGTGATCGTAGCTATAGCACGTTCCAGGTTGCTATTAAACTACGCCTGGTATAGAAAAGTTCTATAGTTACCATCAACTTGAACCCTTGAGAGTGATGGCTCAAACCGTCGAAATATTTCGGGAAGAAATCAATAAAACATTGGAGAGACACAAGGTGTTTTCTATCTTAATATACACACTCCACATTGGCATCAAATCATCAGTAGTGATTAGGTTTTGGTTAAAATAAAATTACAAAAAGTATTTATAAAGTTCTTGAAAAAAGTCAAAGACATCCTGAACTTATAAGATTTCTATTGCATATTTAATGTTTTGATTTTTCCTCCACTGTTAAGTACAGATGATCACAGAGACCGAGACAGGCAAAACACAGAAGAGTTTCATGTCTTAAATATTATATTTAAAAAAATAACAGAGAAACCATAAAAAGCGGTGAAGAAAAAGAAATTCTATAAAATGAGGTTTTTTAGAGCCAATGATGAAAATCATGTATTTTATTCATCCCAAGCCGGTTGTAATAGACTTTTATTATATTGTATTTTGTTTTTGAAAAGACTATTTTCAGTATGGTCAGAACTCGCAAATCTTTCTAATATTATTACTTTAACATCCTTAATTTTGATTACGTATTGGAGGGAGCCTTTTTACATAATGAGATTTTAAACGAAGGATGTAATAAATATAACGATAACAATGTTCAACACGGAGAAATATGAACTGGTATAGCAAACAAAGCCAAGACAGGCTCGGCTTACTACAAAAACAGGCTTAACTTTATAGATGATAAATGTCCAATCTACAAGCAGAAAGAAACGAGAAAGGCGATGGGATAAACTCGAAGACCTCAGGTGAGTGAAACAGAGATAATAGCGAGGTTGAAGGTGCTCTGATGTGGGCGATAGCTGACATCATAAGCTACTTGACACACCACTGAGCACCGTTACTCAGAGCTACTGGGAAAGCCATGAAGTCGTGTATAATTAGACGAATCAGCCCGATCCCCAAAACAGGAGTGGGAAAACTTTGGTATAAAACTCTAAGGTTGTTTACTCGACTCTGAGTAACGGTGCAGAAACGTATTATATCTATGCTATGCCCTCCTTCGAATGCATCTGTGTATGCAGAACAAGGAGAAATATGTAAATCAAAAAATATTTATTTATTTATATTTTGTTCATTGTATACTATTAATAAAGAGAGGTTATGAAATAAAAAAAAAACATAAAAAAAAAAACTCGACTCTGGCTATTCTGTTCCGTTATGCAGCAGTGGTAGCTGACTGACGTTAGGGTCTCATGGCTCTAGCACGGGCTTGATGCTGGAAACAGCAGATCAATATCCAGGCATACTTGATAACATAATTGATCTGAACAAATTACGGTAGCTATAAAACAAAATGTTTGATAAAATGTCATTCAAATCATTAGATGCCCTTGTAATTTGTTTAATAGTTTAATGGAGGCCATTAGGACCAGCAGAGAGTTATACAATTATGACTTACCCGGCCAGTATTGAACACCTCTCTGGTCCCAAGGATCGCGCCACCTGGAAGGTCCTCCCATCCAATTGGTCACCAACCCTCCTGGCTGCTCCTCTATCGGTCTGATCGTTCCTGACCATACCCTTTTATCGCCATATGCGCCGTCTGAGTTTCCACCAGGAGCACCTACGGTACAAGTAGAAGTTGACATACTAGCAGCTACGGATATTAATGAGTTGATAAGTGTATCGTAGTTGGCGGATAGTAGGGCACCATTGGCGTACCTAGAGCTTTTGTCAATTCTACTTATAAGTGCCAACCAACAATATATCTGGTTGTATTAGATATTATGCATAATTTCGATTTTGCAACAAGCGGCCCTTCAAAAAGTACTTTCTTTAGCAGTTCTAGTTTTTAACGCCAGGTGACGTAGCTTTATGTGGCCATAGACAATTTCTGATTTAAGGAACGTGTGTTTTCTTGTTTCACGGAAACATAAAAACGTCAATGTTGAGTCGAGCCAACGGGGTCACCACGCATTTCGGTGTTTATGCGAATGATTTTAAGTAAGAAGCGTTTCCACATAATATTTACGTCTGCATCAGGCTCTCAATGAGGGTTGAAGATCGAACAATTCAATTTATATTGGTGGACTGAGAATGTTAATTCATTCATAAATAAGCCAAGTTTTTCCCATAGCATTCTGCAATTCAGCAACAATGTCAAAACTTCAATCATAACATTAATTAATTCACAAGTTAGAATAGTCCTCTGGGATAGAAGTTGTTGAAGTTCTTTCCAGTACCTGTTGTGATACCAACAAACATTTATTGGCTCAACTTTGTACCTAGTAATAACAAACTCATTTGTAAAATTAAAAAAAAAGTATTCACGAAATTATTTGTGTAATCGGTGGCACTCATGTTAAGCATGCCATTTTTCCTTAAGTTCGTTTCCCAAAGTTTATTTTTCCAATGATCATAAGCAATTAATTGAACCCAATTTATTAAAGCTTGATCAATGTAGAATACCGCTTAGTAGAAATATAACATGAAGTCACTTTGAAAAATTTAATAAATTATGTTATAAATTACCAATGATTTTCAGATCTGTAAAAAACATTCAATTTACTATTTTTTTAATGTCGAAGATTTGTTCTCATTAAACGTACTGAGATTAACCTAAAGTTTACGGGATCAATTTGTTGAAATTGATACGAATGCTTTATTTAGACATGCTTCCAACACAGGTATTGTTGAAATATATCAACAAAACTCTAAAAAACATAACCACTATTATATACCACCTATATAAAGATGGTAGTTTTGAAATTCTCATTATCGTAGAATTTTCCTTTCTATCCCTCTGATTTTAAAATGGACAGTTAGCTAGATGTAGGTTTTTTCACATATAAATAAATAAGTGGATATATAAGTATAAGTATATAAGTATTATGCGTTTTTAGTTTTATTTTATATGCCCGTTTTAGTTTATAGTTGCAAAACTGTATGAAATGAAGTCATGCATATACAATGAAAAAAAAGTACTTTAAGTTAGGGTTTACATTTCAAACTCACTTGCCTAGAAGAAAATTGTGATGTATTTATTGCTACGTTTGTTGGTACGCTCAAATTATATTGGGGTGGTCTAATTATAAGGCAGTGAAGAAACACAAAAAGGGAACTTCATCTATTGTTTGGGATTATTAGTACCGTGGAGGGATGTGCCCTGAAAATATTCGAAAAAATGCATTATGTAAAGAGGGTTGTAGAAAAGGTGGCAACAAAGACTGTAGAGGTTGGGGAATCTGAGGAAAGCTTACAACAAAAGGCGAACGCCAGCTACTCATGCCGGGGAAAAAAATAAAACAAAAAGTGAGTTGGGTTGACGTGGCCAGTGACATCGCTGAATGGCAGTGATTTTTTTTTCTCTTTTGATCTTTTCTTTTTGTTTTACAATACAATAAGTTTATCAACACCTTTCTTTCATAGTCGTTGTACTATAGCATTCAGACTGAGAAAAGTTTATAATTAATTATTTAAATAAACTGAGGCAATAAATCATAATTGTAATGGTAATTATTTTTTAATTGTTGTGGTAGTACAGTGATAACTTGTGTTTGATGGGGATCTATTGTTCGGGAGAAAGGATAATCCTGTTGTTTTGCCATTTATACATCTTAATATTGCATAACTGCTTCATTACAATAGAGTAACAAGGACAATTCAGTTCATTCACTAAATCAATAATAAAAGTTACTTTGTTTGCACACAAATATTTTATAAAATTATGCAGATATTGACAAGGGCGTGTAGTTATGGCTCAGAGGTGAAGGTCCCAACCAGACACTGCGGAGGACCAAGGTCCCCCCACCACTATCGAAATCCCTTTTCTTTGGCTAATTATTATTATGAATATGTTTAGTTATATCATAGCTAATAATAAATAATATAAGACGATATTTTTTCATTATTAATTATTATGGCAATACATATGGCAAGACACTGGCAATATGTGGGTTTTCCAACGTGTCGATTCCTGCTTTATTTTACATTTCTCATTACCGTGTGTTCAATTATAATAAATAACCATTAGAAACTTTGAATTAGAAACAATTGAATCTAAAGCTTTATGACAATGTATTTTTTTTTTGGCAAACATTTAACGCTGATAAAATGATAACAGCAATCAACATCATAATTGATAATTTAAAATGAAATTTGGTTTATAAAGTAAATATGTATAAAGATAGCTTTAATTGTCCACCAATAATTACACTAACATATTATATACAACCTTCCATCAATACACATCAAGGGGGAAATGCCCCTTAGTTTAGGCACATGCCACATGTGTGTAGTGCGACATCATCCAATTTTGTGAAAGATAAAAAAAAACTAAGCAGTACAGATAGATCGGTAGTGAGAGGTAGATCACCCGATCTGGGGTAATCCCGGGTTCGAGCCCTTGTCAAAATAAACGGCAAATAAAGATTTATGCCAGTTATATAAATAGTTATTGATTAGTTTCGAATGAATTATGACTATCACTAGGCTGCTGAGAAAAGATAACGGTTTTGGTTTTGGCCGGTTATCTAAGGCTAAGTCGGAAGGAGTAATAGGTCGGGACCTAGTAAATTAATTTAAGTCCATCCCCCAAATGTTCCATAGAAAAAATACCTTAGCCACGTAAACGGGTGTAAATGTAACAGTATTGACAGGTCTGACCTACAGAAAAGATAATTTGAAACTTACAGTATATTTGAAAATTACAACCGAAGGGTGCAATTACAACTTATAGTTGATCACTTATATCCCTTGGTTCCTAAACTCATTCTTAAATACGGTGTAGTGCCTCACCTAATTGTAACAATTGTCATATTGTAAAAAGATGTATCTATTCAAGACGAATTCTAAAATCAGACAATATATATATATATATATATATATATATATATATATATATATATATATATTGTAACATTCATGATATTTGAGAATAAAGACCAGGAACCCTCACATCTGGTAAGCATTTTCCCTTATGCTCCTAGGAGTGGGGATGAGATAAACGAGCAGTCTTAGCACAACCGTCGAGAAGAACGGACTTAGCAAGCTCCCGAATTGGCGGTTAACATACAGGAAGAGAGGAGAAGAACCAACAGCAGAAAGTAACTTTGATTGGATTACTGGAAGATCATCGATTGGGTGATATTAATATTGTTTTTATTATGGATCCATTAAAAGAAATTGAGCTCAAATTCATGTTTGTAATTAGTAGTAATTATCCTAATTTAAAAGGAATTCAATATTTTTTTATACTTATCTCAATAATCTATGTTAATTATAATTATTTGTTATGACCATTTTATTTGAATATATTTCACAATTCCTAGTTTCTCAATTTACTAATAACTACAACATTAGCCTTGAGATCGGGCGATTTAATCGGGATAAATTCCTATGTCAAAAACAATTTGAATTAAAGATCTCATGACGGACCTGCCAAATTAGTTAAGTTAAATTGATCAAATAAAGTAGAAAGGGAAATGGTGAAAAATGAGGTAGGTCGCAATATATATCGTCAACGTTGCAAATAATGATTAATTCCAATTTCATTCAGTGATCCTCAATTTTGATGAACTTATGATTTGATAATTAGCCATGAAATTTGATTTGATTGGATGAATTTGTTATGTTCCCATTAATATTATTGTCTGGAACAGTCTTTCAGTTAAGTTATTAACATCTCCGTTTTGGTTTCTTGTTCTAGGATCTAGAACAGACATAACATCCGGGAAGGTGGTTCATAAATAAATTTGATAAAAACAAAATGCTTTAAGGCTTTCATTGGCTTTTCTCAAAACAAGAAATTCGTTTTCACCTTTGAGTCTATCAATATAATCGTTCTCTGCTCAAATTAGAGATATGAAATTTTACATGAATATTGCAAAGGCATGAAAGATATATATAAAACATAAGTATTAACCATGTGTGATTCGTTTTTTATTTTTTATCAACTGTAATAAAAAGGCGCTCCGGGGATAAGTCGTGTTCGCAACTTTATCCAAGTCGTGTTTTTAGAGACATGTTTTGCATAGGAGTTTCACTTTATGAACCGATGATGACGAAGTTTTTATAAAATCAACCCCACAAAAAATTATATAGGGCCATAAATTAATTACTAAAAATGGAAGAATGTAATTCGAAATTTTTTTTTCCTACTTGGAGGGTTGTCACATTAAAGATCACGCCCTGATCATGAGTTAGTAATCTGCGCAGGCCCTTTAGTAAAATATAGTTACGAAAACCTGTAATTAAAATAGTTTTTGATGAAATGAAACGGAACCGTTAAATTGCGTTATGCAATTTAAATGTGATGACATTTAAATCAAAAATTTTCAACCGAAGCCGATCTCCTACAAAGTCATTCGTGTAAATCAAATTTTTAATGGTTTGGGGATAAATAGTTACGCGAGGGGACTGGATCCCATAAGAAATCTTAGGAGTGTGGGGGGGGGGGGGAGAATAAAAACTCATTTGTGTGTGGTATCCAGAAGGGCTCGGAGAAGAATCTTTATGTAATAGGATTTTGTTGTCGATAAGCATTCCCCAGGCTCTGGATCTCCTCCAGAATGGAAGCCGCTTAGGAAGATTGGATCCAAATCGAAACTGTAACTTGTTTATAAAATAGCCGAGTGGGGCCACACTAATAGGTATTTGGCAGAGACTCCACCCAAAGCCATAAATGTGTGCAAATACGCCAAATTGCTAACCTAATCGACATTTTATTGGTACTATATTTCATGGTTTTATCTTTACTGTATTAGTCTGCTTTAAGATTTATCCGACTTGAAAAAGCGACTCATACACAAAAAAAACCTTTAAGCCTTTTAAAAAATCTTTTGGATCCAAAACTAGCGCCGCCATCTTCAGGACTATGAATAACATCATTTTTCATAATATTTGTTCATACTCTTCTACTGTTAACTTCTCCAAGATGCAAAACCTGTTTTAAAAACTAGCGGTAAAAAAAACATTTCTATTCTTCATCCAACAAGCAACCTGCCATACTGGTATATGTTTTTATTGCTCGTTTTTAAAAGATGTTTTCATAGATCTTCAAGACGTTATAAGCGATAAAAAGTTGACTTCAACTTTGCGCCCTTATAAAAAATGTTTCCATTGGAAATCATTTAAATACCAAAGTATTGTAAATGGTTTTTAAATTGGTGTTAACAGAGTTACTTTTTAATGTAAAATTTTAATTTATTTTGACCCAATGTTAACCAAGTTGGTATATTACTGCGAATTTAAAGATAATATCAGTCTAGGATGTGTTGTTTTATTCTTCAGATTGTTTCCAATATTATTATTTTAAATGTTCTTATGAAATTGTTTTCTACTTATCCGGGTTCAAGTTTTTGTCTCTGAATTTTAGAGGATGCTCGAATAGGTGACATGACGACTGTTGGTGTAATATCAATAATAAAGGGATATAATTTTAAAGTATAAAATACTTTAAATAAACAGTCTTCAATTAAATTTAATTAATCACCCACGAACTATCTCTCACTGCGTGATTCTTTTCGGTCTATTTGCATTTGATAATTAATTGATTTGAAAAATCAATTAATTAAGTATTAAGAGAGAAAGAAGAATATTATATTAAACTTAAGTTGACTTCACATCCCTTTATCCCCCCATATGATTTATGTATGTATAGCAATACTACCCATAATACTTCCGAAAGTTATAATAAGTTAAGGTATGTGCGTCAGAGCTTGATGTAATAAGTGATTGCAGAGACATTTTTCGCATGCCTAAGGCCTTAAGAACACAATGCTTTTTGAGTTGGAATTCTGATTTTTGAATCAACGCAATCACTAACTAGAAAATCCAAGGATGAGTAGCTTCTGAGATTTTATTTGTCTATCAATGAAGTTTATTTATTTAAAGTGTTCTTTACCTGCTAAAATATGGTTGTCATTTTTTTTTCTCGCATGCCTAAGGCCTTAAGAATGATTTAATCTATCTGAAATTTGAAAGGTAAGACTTCTCGAAATATTCTGACTAGTTTTTTGGTTAAAAAAAACGGAAAACATACAAAATAGAAATGACGATTAACTCAAAAAAAGTTGGGCAGGCTTTGATAACTTTTGAGATTTCTCCTCTTTTGAGAGCCCCAGCTCAGAAGTTATTTAAGCTGTGGAGTTCCGATTTTAGCTCATGGTTAGGGTGACATTAATTATAGTAATGCGTTTTAAACAACCTATAAAAAATATTCCTCAAAATAACGTTTCCAGAACACACAGTCATTTAGTAGTATTTATTCAAACATAAGTGATAATCATAGTGAGTACTTAATAGGTACAATAATAAATATTTATACAACTATAAGTGCTGGTGGCCCACACTTGATATTGTTACTCAACGCATCTTAACGTATTCTTCGATGTTATTCATTTACTTTATAAGCCCTTTATTTCATAAAATATATTCGTATTAAAAAAAAAAAAAAAAAATGACGACCCTATTTTAGCAGGTAAAGAACAATTTAAATTAATAAACTTCAGTGATAGACTAATAAAATCTCAGACGCTACTGATCCTTGGATTTTCTAGTTAGTGATTGATTCAAAAATTAGAATTCCAACTCAAAAAGCATTGTGTTCTTGACTAACTTCCCTACATAATCCCTATTAATCAATTGTACACATCTGAAAGAGATCAATTGTGCTAAAAAATATATCTAATGCTATTCTTACGCCTCGTAGTTAATTTAAGATCAGTCTTTATATAGTTAACCTTGAGAGAGGGTTATCGAGTGAATCTAAATTATTCAACTGTGTATCCTGCCAGGCTCAATGCTCTGGGATGATACTAATTTACGTTTAAATTATGGCAATAACCTTTAATTATAGCTGAATACATTCATTAGTAGTAAGGAATAAGCCGGAGGATCTGTTGCCACGTTGTAAATCATTGATAACCAAATTACGCCCAGTTGTTTCCAAAGCTATAAATTTAGTCGCAAATCGATTTTTTAATTCTCTAATTTAAGAATGTATCCCACTAAGACAATATTTATGAACGAACCAATCTAAATTTAAATCTAATTAATTTAAAATTAAACTACCTAAATTTAAAGCCTATTTAATGGAAAACGTAGTTAAACTCCTACTTCCACACTTCCATTAAACATTGAAAAAACCCATGAAAATCGTACTTATGGATAATGACAGCTTATCCTGGCTACTAGAATTGTATTCTTCTTATTATTATTTTTTGAATAATGAATTCTTATGTTTTTATACTTTTTGGTAATGTCAGGTAAAAAGAGGATGTGATAAAGAAATAGGCCAATCCCACCCCGATTGTGATCCATGCGTGTGTTGGTTTGTTCGGTATTTCATCTAATATTTATCTCTTAATAATTATTTATTAATTCTTTCTTTGTTGTGATGAAATTACATCTGCCTTATTGGGCATTAAATAATTGTGATAAATGTTCTAATTCATACCATATTTAAAATTCTCCATTCACTCGCTCATTCATACAGTATTTACAAATAACCCATAGACTTCCAAAATCCACACGGTTGTCACATCCTTTGTATGCGAAAGAGGGAGCGGAGTCTTGGGAATTCCCCCACTCCTCTCGGTCATCCGCGTCACCGGATATGAGCCAGTGGAGTCTGACGAAGAGCGCGAGAGCCACAGACGCTTAGAACATGATCGGAGAAACTGGCCAATGCCAGGACTCCCACTGTCACTTATTTACAGCAGGTCACGAGGCCACTGCCGCTTTAGTCTGCTAGAAGGATATAGGGATGTGTGGTGCAGTGCAATGACTGAGCTAGGGGATTAGGGTAGTTGGATAGGTTACTGTGGAATTTCATGAACTTGGAAGGGATGAGTTCAGGAATGTAGGTTATATTAAGATCGCTATGAAGGGTTTTGTTGCTGACGTAATAACGGGCATTAACTATTGTTCTCAGAACAGTTGATTGAAAGGATTGGATAGGCTTGATGTTCGACTTTTTTGCTGTCCCCCATAGCTCTATTCCGTATGTCCAGATTGACTTAAGTATAACTTTGTAAATTAGAAATTCATTTTCTACTGAGAGATGAGATGTCCTTTGGAGTAGTCTGTAAAGTTGTCCGAAGCGTGTTTAGTTCTTGTCTTTTTAGTCTCTTAATTACTGAATACAATAAAATTAGTTCGTCATTCTCTGATTCCAATGCAGAAGTTCGAAATCGGGCGCCATCGTGGTGGTCTGGTGTGGGTACACACACACTGGGTTCAATATGCCTCAGCCCATCCCATCCCATGGGATATATGAGGTGGAATGGGCTGGGTTCAATTTGCGGTGGGCCTAACAGAGGTGTTGCGGGACTAGACAATTAGGGGGACTATGTTAAGCTCTCAAGACCACGAAGACAAATACCCATCCTGGATCCGGAAATGGTGAAAACTAACAATTGAGGATATGTCTTGTTATTTCTTATTGCTAGGAAAATCCTAGGTAGAGTAATTATAAGTCCGGTTTTAAATAATACCAATATTCATTTCATATTACAAAAAAAAAAAAAGGTAATTTGCAAACGCTTTAAACAGCCCACGTCAAATTTAGTGTGCACTTTTAGGACCAACCCTAGGAAAAGAATGCACTGAAAGTTTTGATTAATACGCATCATCGAACGCCTGTTTCAACAGTACTAAATGTCTTTTAAGCAAGATCAGTCCGTATTAAAAGTAGGTATTGGTTCATTATACCTTTGATCTTAATAGTAAACATTACTATGAATACATAAGACCGTACGAGATTTATTTGAAGTTCATTTATAAAGCAAGTGTCAACCTAAAGAAATAAAAAAATATTTTACAAACAAACCTTTCTCGATCCTACAAGCAGGAAAATTATCACCAAATTATTATCATATAATTATCATTCCAAATTATCGGGAGCTAGTGTTCTTTTTTTTTTTTATAAAAAGGGTGGTGAGTATTTGTTTTCCAAAAAAGGTGGTATCCCAAAAAAGGTCGGGAATGTTATAAATGATCACCACTAAAACTCACAGAAGACTGGTTAAACTTACATATTTTTTGTTCTTCTATGACATTAGTGTGTACATAGATTTTTGAATAATTTTACTCACAGGATATTTCGATTCCCCTGATCTAAATTTTAAAAATTTTTATTTATAATTGAAATATTTATATAATTGTATTTTAATCTTTCGGATTATTACTGGTTTTGTCTTCTAAAAATATTATGTTATAATCTGTGTCGGCCACAGTCACATATATTTCAATGATATTTTAGAATGTAGTGAAAGTCGTTGTTGAATACGTTTATGACTTAAAAGCATCCACCCTTTGGGACATTAAGGTTAGCAAGTAATAAGCACTTTTTTGACGGAGCAAGTAAGCCTCTTGGGCAGGCAATGTTTTGCTAGGTCTTTGTATGTAGGCATCCAGGAAATAGATACGTTCACTTAACTCAAGTTTGATAAGTAGTATTTATGAAAGTGGTTTCAGGCATCAGAAGCTTCTGTTTTAATAATTACTTTCATTTTCCAAAATAGCTTTTATTTTTATAACTACCAGATGTAGGAGATTACATTAAACCTGTCGATATTAAGGTGAGCCAATTAATTAACGCTGACTAACTTTTTTGTTTGTTGCATCGATAATGTCATACTGCAAAATTACTCCTAAACGTGTGTGTACATAATATTTTAAATTTGAATTGGTTTTATGCTTTAAATACTCACCCTGGACCCAGTGCTTTCCCTGCTCCCTTTGCTGCCATTCCGGACTTAGGTTGTCGTATCCATTGCCCCTGTACTCACCCTGGGGCCCACACCTTGGGCAGGAGATTGGCTTCCTCGAGTCCCAGCCATAGGAGGAGACCCCGTTCCTCGTCTCCCAGCCTCCGGGGCCCCAGCCGTCTCTGCCCTTCCGCTTGTCGGAGCTCTTGTCGCTACTCTCGCTGCCCTCCGCCACCTATAATTACATTTATATTATAATTTACTGATTATATTTCATACTCTACTCTCGATACACTGGTATTTGCTGAATTTCTAAGTTAACATTAAAGTATCACGTGGGATCAGATACTTTACAAGAAATATATACAATATATGCTACAAGGAAGTAAAAGCAGTCTAATGTTTAATCCGACATGCCTAATAAAGCTATTAAAATAAATTAAAAAAATGAACTAATTTGTTAAATCCACCCTGTACCGTTTGAATATTTTTTAATGTAACCTGTATTTTTTATATCTTTAATTACCCGAATGGATTCTAAACGTCAAGAGGATCCGTTATTCTCTTATTTTCCAATAATTTTAGCCAAAGTCAAAAGAATGCTTCAGAATGGTTAGCTGAAGCTATCACCTTTGAATTCTTCGGATTTTCACAATTGGTTCTGTGTTGAGATTGCTCTATGTTTTAGAGGTTTTCCAAATATTTGTCTTTACAATGTTTCTAATTAACTTTGCATACCACATTCTGTACGTTGTCATTAATGTCTAGTGTTATTGGGCAAATTTCAAATTATAGTGAGCATACATTTAAAAAAAATCTGGTCGTCTTGTTTGTCAGATTAGCAATATTCATTCGATTTTATGTTATTTGTGATATATGATTAGACCCGGTTCGTTTTTCCTTAGCCATGTTTAAAAAATATCTACATTCAAAAACTAAAAGAAGCTAACGTGCCAAAGAGACTTAAATTACTTTAGACTTTAGTTTGTTTTGTTGTTTTCCTTCTAAATTCTCGACGGAATGAGCTAAAATTTTGGTTTTGATACCGTTTTATAGAAGACAAAACCACCTGACATCTCCTTTGCTTATAGAAACGTATCAGAGGCTTCTGTTTTGGAACTTTTTATTCTAAAGTTGGAAGTGACCGCCTCAAAAGTTCGGATTGAAATATCTTGACAACTACAACCCTTCGAAACGTTTTATACGTCCTCGTCATATTCGGATCAGGTAGCGGAAGATATGACCAATGCTTACACTGAAACAGAAAATGGAGATTTCGAAGTATAAAGTTTTTCACATTCCCACTAACTTTTCTGTTTCAATTTAATTTGGAATCACGATCTAGAGAAAGTTTTTGGGACACTTTTCCTGAAACTTTAAGTAAAATTTGTTAAAGTCGAAAGTTTTTCAGAAAATTCATTTCTTTTAATATTCGTAACTTTTGAGTGCCTACTGCGGTTCTTACAAAATTACAAATAATTAAACTTAATAAATTGTATTATCAAAATTAAAATGTTCTGGCGACAATTTAACGCGAACTACACTCAGAATTTGAAATATCATTTCCCCATTTAATCAATTTTTTAGGTCTGGCCAGGGCTGTCTCAGCCTCGCGAAGATAAATTTGTAGCTATTTGAATAAAGAAGTGATGAATCAGGTAAAGATAAACAAATTTAAGGGCGAAAGAACAAGTATGTGCTACCACTGAAATACTTCAGCGCCACCTACAGGATAATAAGTCTCTCATGAAACCTTATGACTCCTGAGGTTTTAAATTAAGAGTTAAACCTTTTAACGATTTAAATTTGAATTCAGTAGATATAATTTTTGTAATTTAATTAATTTTATACACTTCCTATATTATTTTGCATTGAAAAAATATAATTGAAAAAAAAAAAATTCCAAATGCGTTTATGATGTCCTAAAAATATGGGATTTGTCGTATTGGGCTGGTTTCGATTCAATTATTGAAAAATGTATTTCTCTTCGGAGTTAGGGCTCGTATTTTTTTTGCAAGTTGCCTAAGTTTTGAACTGTTCAAGAAAACTGACAAAAATATTGATTCTGTTTTTATTCGACCTGGTCATGGGTATTGTGATCAGCATAGATTCCATCATGTAAGATACAAAATTTTGTCTTATGACTACGTGAGATGCCGTCTATAAATGAATATATTTCCTTTTTTTTTTTTTTTTATGATCAACTACATTTTCAATTTTACGGGTTATATGCAGGTAACGTAAAAGAAAATTTTTAATCTGCATAAACAGGTCACCTTTGAAGGCTGTTACAGTAGATTATTGTTTTAAAGCGTTCAAAGAAAATATATCTGTACCTAATTGCTGATCCCAAAAGAAGAGGCTCTGCTTTCATTCAGTCAGTGGAGTTTTTTATCGTCGACGGTCAGACAAACTGTCTGTCTGTATGTTCTGCAATAGTGGTCTTACAAATGTTTAATCGATAAGAAATTTTAAACTTATATGCCTCAAAACCTCATTATGATGATTAGTTTTGATTTTTATAAGAAACGGAAGATACAAAAACGAATCAATCTAAGATTTCTTATACTAGCTCAGTAGTTATTTAAGATTTAAAATTTTTGTTATTCACTATAATTAGTTACATAATATCTTAGAATACGATATAAGCAGTTATAAAGGACTTCCAACTTAATTAATTAATTTATAAAATAATTTCAACCAAAAAGTTTGAAAATACAATTTCGAAAAGTACGTATACAAATAAACAATTCAAACTAACAAAAATAATATTAGGTTAAATACCTTTGGATCAAAAATGCTGACAAATATTTATAAAAATTGCGTTTTCCTTATGTATTGATTCGTATAGATTTACAAAAATTATTTTATAAAATGTTTATGAGAAATCGCGCTCAAAATTATTTTCAACGCATCAGTTAGACTTCATTAATTGTAAAATAACATCGGGTCATAATAATGACCCTAATGATATTTTTAATGAAAAATATTATAACGAGTTCACACTCTAAAAAGAGACTCATGTATTTAAAATTTACATTGTGTGAAAAATTTTTTTTTTCAAAAAAAGGCTTTAGAGTCACTCCATTTATTTATTTATTTTCCTTCGCCAGTCAACGTTACGCCCATTCAGACATTTTCAGGACGATGGATGGTATTATTTTTCAAAATAATTGTTCACACTCTTCTACTATTTTAGACCGAATGAGTAATATCTGCAAGATAAATAATAAGTATAAAACTTATTTTATAAAAATTGCAATAAAAAACATTTCTATTCTCATCCACCAAGAACAAGAAGAACTGTAATACTGTGCCGAAATGAAGAATGAATAAAAAAATGTATCTTCCTGGATATGCAAAACGTTGTATTGACGATGTTTAAATAAAAATAAATAATTGCAGAGACATTTTTTTCCATAGTGTAAACAATTATTTAAGATAATAAAAATATTAAATAATATATCTTTAGTAGATATAATTTTCCTTTATTTTTCCCACATCCTATTTTTATAAGTTTGAGAGCTAAAAAAAAAAAAAATAAAAAAAAAAAAAAATAATATATATGTGTGCGAGTGTAAAAAACGCGACATATCGGAGTCAGCCAAGCATCACTGTTCTTACTTTCAGGTTACTGGAGTAATAATTGCAGGAATTGCCTGCAACGTTTGAACAACACAAAGACTTTGCTATCAGATCCCGTTGTTGATAATAGTATATGTTAAAACAGTTTTCTTCCAACAATTGTTTTCACCGCTGAGAACGAGCTGGGAGAATATAATGGTGTTATTATGCGGTCCTTGTACCCGTCATGGTCACTGGCTCAGATCCGTCGGAGAAGCCACAGATTGAATCGTTCAAGTCATTATAAATCTCAAGTAGCAGACACCTTCAAAAGGCCACGATAACATATTCGTGAATGCCGGCAGTGAATTCCATGTTAATTTATCAAAATTCATTTAATAGTGGTTGATCCGTTGATCACTAGCCTCAATTTGTTTTTATTATTCAGTACACTTTAACTACTAACTGCCAACCGCCAATAACCCCCACTAACCTAAAAACGTACATCTCGTTTATCCTACATAAGCCAAATGTAATGATTTAAAGCAACAAATACTTTCAAACCTAATTTCTCCCAACGTCCCAAAATCTACAAGGAATTATTCCGGTAGTTGCCCGGAATTGTTCCGCTAAGTTTCAATACAACCTAACGGAAGACTTGAGATGACCAAAATTGACATATCTAATAATTTTTAAATTTTACCAGATATTAAACTTTACATCTTAATTCCACCTAACAGTAACAGTAAACCCAAGATTGCGTATTTTTTCGGGCTGTGGTAATTGTTGATATAAAAGGCAACTTCGTAATCAAAATTGGTATTTATTTTTTTATATATTGTGTTTTTTATTTTACACCGATTATAAAATAAATTAAAATTTGAATACATATTTCTGTATATTCACGAAGTAAGGGAATGGCTATAAAAGATATCCACCCGGAAAAAGTTTCTTTAAAACTTATAAAAAATAGTGAAAAAAAGTACCTTGTAATTGTTAGCAAAACTACTTCACTTTAGTTGTCACTCGATCTCGGTCGATAATAATGAAATTTATTCACCAGTAAGAGAAACAGTAAGTAACTAAAACAGTAACAACATAAAAACTATTGAAACCGACTTCGAACGTCTTAAATACACGATTGCGTTCTGCCATACAGTCTTTAATGCATCCTTATCCATGAGAATGAAACAGCTGGCATTGGATAAGCAGATATGCTATATAAAATTATTTTACGTCATAGCAATATTGACAAAAAAAAAAATCAATCAAACAACACAAATTACATTTTATGGTTTTCTAACTCCTTCCCTGGGTTGAAATTTTCCGATTAATTTTGAATTATTCTGCAGGGGTGAACATTTCTTCGTTGCAGAGGGATTTTCAGGGGTTACTAAGTCACCGAAAAAGTCGCCTTCAACGGAGGATACTTATATTGTGAAGAAATGCAGCAAAAGACAGAAGTTGTCAATTAAGAAAATCAAAGGACATATTGTAAACATTTAGTCAACTTCTTTAATTTTATAGCAAAGTAGAAATTACAGAATAATATTTCTAGACTAAGTAATGAATTAATGGCACCCATGATTCATGAGGATGGTAGTATTTTACATGTTGCGACATTCAAATGTGGGGAACTCCATGAAAAATTTCATGTTTCATAGTCACATCGGTGGCTCCTGCAGGTGTATTGCGGGAATATATATCCATCGAGGTCAGTGCAACATTGCAAAGTCATCGTTCATTGACCTTCAACCAATCAGAGAGCATCCAGCCAATGCTGTCATAAATAACACATGAGTTTTTTCACGTGGGGTGAGGTGACACCTCGAAACCTTCTCCCTTGGCTCAGACCTCGCTTACTATCCTTGACTAGGGATGGAAGAGATGTTGGGGTTAAAACGGGATCCCGAACGATGAAGGAAGACAAAACACAACGTAATCAACCACATCAGCCAATTATTGGGGCCATCAAACAATTCTGAACCCCCCCTCCCATTTTCTAACACCATAGGGTGGGTTATAACATGGACCCCAACCAGTGTTCAGCTCTTTGCCATCACCACCGAGGCACCCAATGACTCGTTATGCCCATTTACATTCATCATTTTTCCCATGAGCCTTAATCTCAAGCCACATTTACAATTTATGTTCCTATATGTGGTTCAACCTTTTATACTCTGTAATGTTTTCTTCAATAATAGCTAATTTTCAGTTATCCTCGGTCATCATGTATTTGTATTGTTATTTTATCATGTTTTTCCAGTTTTCATATATATTGAGTCCGCTCGTCTCTTTATACAACACTTTATATTAATGGATATAAAGCTTGATTTGGTTTCCTTCACCATAATTTTATCGGTAAGATTGGGCATTATACAGAATATATATTTTAAGAAATTTATAAATGAGGCAGTGAATGCAATATTGTATGAATTAGATCATTTATCTCCTACCCGTATAAATAGAGTTTTCTTCAAATAAAGACAAAAAAAAAAAATTACCATTTCATACACCTAATTTTCTTCCACTCAAAGGACATTTCTGTCAATCGATTGATCCTCTTTTAAGTCTTCTCACGGAGCAATGGAGGGGCTTAGCCATTATGGCCAACGGTTGAGTGTACGAGACGGGTCGGGTTTAGCAGAACGAACGCCCTTATTTAAGATGGGGTTAAGCGTGGAGAGGTAGTTTGAAAAGTAGTTGGCCGGAGAGGACAGGATTAGGGTGAGACTGTAAGGGACACGGCATTGAATATAAACGGGCAGATAGGGGAGACGAAAATAGCGGTCTTGGTGGCTATATCTCTAAGGGAGGTCTACCCTAAGCCGGCCACATTTCACCCCCTGTGCTCTATATCCCCCGCTACCTGAGGATAGTCAACCGTCCTATATGTTATCTAGCTCATAGTGTGCTTTGTCCTAGCGATTTACGCTCTCTTACGATACATTACAACGTATGTAGTCCGGACTCTATACAGCCCAAGTGATTCTCAGAGTTACAACCATCAAGAAGTAAATTACCTTTAAATATTAAACTCTCGTGACATGCTATAAATACATGATAGTGGGAGTCCTAACAATGGCCAGTTTCTCCAATCCTGTCCTGAGCGTCTGTGGCTCTCGCGCTTTTGGTCAGGCTCCACTGGCTTGTATCCAGTGACGCGGCTGACGGAGAAGCGTGGGAGACTTCCCTAGACCCAGCCCGCTTCCTCTTTTGCATGCTAGGGAGGTGATAACCATGTGGATTTAGGAGGTCTCTTGGCTGTTTGTAAATACTGTATGAATGAGCGAGTGAATGAAAATTGTAAATATGGTATTAATGAGAACATTTATCACAATTACTTATTGCCCATTTGCTCACAGTTTAAGAACACAGTTTAGACAGTAATGAAAAAATGAATTAGTAAGTTCAAAACTTTAGCAAAAAAATAACTCTGGAAGTCTTTGTTATTAATACTTTGGCTTATTAACTTTTTTTTTTTAAATAACGTGTTACAATCAGTTTTTTTTTAAAAAACTTAAGTATCTCGTAAAATACCTTTTGTTATTGATATTTTATCAACAGTATTGCAATTTACAGTAGTATTGCAGTATTACAATAAGGCATATTGCAATTTTATCACAATAAAGAAGTTTTAATATTAATAATAATAGTATACATATAATATTTTCCAAAACAATGTTTTCAGTTATAAGCCATTCAAATAAGTTTTTGATTCACCTTAGATTTGTAAATGGCTATTTTTATTTCCAGAGGAACTTTTTAATGTAAAATTGGTTTCATATTTAAATTTAAATTTATTTATTTCTGCCGAAAGATATATAGTATTGAATTAATATGAGGGAAGGGGATAGTCGTTCACAGGTGTGTTGTTTTATTTTTTTTATGGTTGCCAATCTTATTATTTTAAGTGTTTTGCCTGTGTTTGTAAATGTATGTTTTTGGTATAAATTGTAGCCTAGAGAATGCCTAACAGGCGAAACGTCGACTGTTGATAAAATATCAATAACAAAAAATATTTTGGGAGATACTTAATACTTTTTTTTTAAAAACTGATTGTGACATGTTCTTTAAAAAAAAAATGTTAATAAGCGAAAGTATTAATAACAAAGACTTCTAGAGTTATTTTTTTGCTAAAGTTTTGAGCTTACTAATTCATTTTGGCATTACTGACTATACAGTGTTCTTAAACTGTGAGCAATCAAATCTTAATTAATTAAATGTTAATATAAATTAGCTTCTAGAAAGATTACAAGTCCAGGGTAGCTCAAGAAATTGCTGGGTATATAGGTATAATATATAAAATATATACGTTGAAAAATAGGAGCAGGTAATTTTTACGTCCATTATCGTTGTACACGTAAATATACATAGCGACAGAAGTACAGATGAAATCGCCTCAAATAATTTTGAATGTAAAACGTCTTACCTCGTGCTTGACAATTATACCAAAACAAGTTAAATAATGTATTTGGTACTTATTTTGGGTCGATTTGATTTTTATATTACTGTTCTTTTGTAAGTATATCAAAGGCTGGTCGTTTGGAATTTCCTTTCAGATTCTTGAGAATTTATATTAATGCAACGGCACAAGGTATTCAAAGAAACCGGATGTTCGAAAGGAATACAACATTAAGCTGAAACAATATTGAATTTTGTAGAATGTTGTGGAAGAAAAAAAAAGAATTCTCACTGAATATTTCAGAGGAATTCTTGTTACTTATTTTTGTGTTACTTTAATTAAAATGTTTTTAAGGCCTGATGATTCTGAACCATTTATTTTTTAAATATAGCTTGTTTTTTTTGCCTTTGAGTTGATGAACGTTGAAAATTAATATTGCGCGGTCTGATTGAATTTTTGTTTGGCCAGAACACAGCACCCTGTTACTTTTAAAGCATTCGAATGAGTTTTTCTTTTCTGTATATTAAATTAATATTAATGTATTAACTTTAACTCTTTACTAGAACTGATCCAAGAACTCAAACTTAACTTTCGTGACGACAAAACAATACCCCAATCCATAGCAGAAATATATCAAACTAAACCCGTAAGAAACGAACATCCCACAAGCTATTTAGAAAGACCTTCACTTTTAACACACATTTTGTTTCTTGGTAGTATACATTTTATGCATTTTCGAGAATTTGAAAAGAAGAAGTTATGAAGATATGTACAGATCAGAATTTCCCTGTAACCTTTTGCAGCCAGTTGCACTTTAATTTTCAGCCAGAATTCAAAACAAGTAATAATATTTTTTTAGAATGATTTATTGAGCTGTAATGGAATAAGGGTGAAATCACACAGCATTTATAAATGATAATTTTACATACTTGTTTTGTAAGCAAATATAGCTCTTATTTTTACCTGATTTGTCTTCAGGTAATGAATTAGCTACAAATACCGATTAAAGTATTTTTAGTAACAATCGATGTACCTTAGATATCCTGCTATTGTGCTATCGTTATTTTCCAAGATTTTATAGCACGTTTATGAATAAGTTGGCGAGAACATATAACAAGTAGATAAAAACTAGACACTTGTTCTTGATAAACTGAAGAGTATGCCACGATATTAAATAAGCCCCAGATCAAACCTTTCGGGCACACTTATGGTGACAAACCCTGTTCGATTTTCCATCTCAACAAAAAAAGTAAAATCTGGAGCCGTTTTTAAGCATATCAATAGGGAACAGTAGTTGAAAGCCTGAAACGGTTTTTAATTTAGATGAATGATATTCCGCTTGTTGAGAATATAGATTAAATTGATTATTTAAATAAAACCCCTTAATTAATTTTCAATAACGGGAGTATTGGTTGCATGGTGATTGTTTTCAAGTTTAAATTGTTTTCAGGCAGAAGGGAAGCCGTTGGAGAGATAAATGTTTTTTTTTGTTTTTTGAAATATTTTGTATTTTAATACTTTAATTACAATATTTGCAAGTTATTTTCTCTCTCTAGTCTAATTCTGACCCTAAAAAATAATTAATGAACTTGTAACTTGTAATAAATTTTTTTTTTTTAAATTAGCAGGAGGTAGCTCAAGAAGCGCCCCAGCCAGAAATTTGAGGCCTTCAGTCTCTTTTGCTGATGTGGTTTGGAACACAGAGCAGTCACAGGCACTGCCCAATACTCGTCCGCAAGTTCCTCTTCTCCAGCATTCCGTTCATCCTGGCAACCAGCAAACCCAATACCATCCTCAACCACACATCTCACAAAGTCCTCCACCTTTAAGCTCTTCAGGTCTCACTAGCCTAAAAAATCATTCCTTACAGAGTTCAGAACCCTAATTAACCCTTTCATTTCCCGTCTTACAAATCTTGTCTCCTACCTTATCCCCGTTAAAAAAAATTCAGAAGTGGATCCTTCCAACTCCTTATCCATTCTCCTTTGGAATGCGAATGGTGTTCGCACCCACACTAACGAACTGACAGCACTACACCACGACAAGAACATCGACGTAGCTCTCATTACCGAAACAAGACTTACTAGTAAACGACCATTTACGATTCGACAGTACCATACTTACCGAACTGATCACCCAGATGAAACAGCTCATGCAGGCACCGCTGTCATTGTCCATAACTCCATATCCCACCACATAGTTCCTCTGGTAGCACATGATTTCCTTCAGTCCAATGGAGTGTCAATCACCACCTTCACTTTTTCCCTTACTCTAGCATCAGTGTACTGTCCTCCCAATAAATCCATTTCTGATTCCCAATTCATCTCCTTTCTACACTCCATCGGACATTTTGTCCTTGTGGGTGGGGACTTTAATGTGAAGCATCAACATTGGGACTCAAGATCCACTAATACACGAGGACGTGCTTTGCTGTCTGCACTCACACGGAAACATTGCTCCACTATCACTCCTGACACAGCCACCTATTACCCATCAGATCCAAACCGAAATCCTGATCTCCTTGACTTATTTTTCTACAATCGTTTTGGAACACGAAACTATTCACTTACACGCCTCGATGACCTCTCCTCCTATCAAAGCCCTTTGATCCTAACCATTCCCTTAAGACCTATTCGAAAACTGCCTCCTTCTTCATTTATTAGGGGCCCAGTTGATTGGCATCCTTCCGTTCCGATTCTTTTAATTCTCACCTCTCCTCTCTGTCTACCAGGGATAACTCTCTGTGGAATGTAACTAAAAAAATCCGAAAATATCATCCTGTTTCACACATGTGATGATGGGTCCTGGGTGGCTTTGGATGGTGAAAGGTCGGAAAAATTTGCACTGCACCTTTCCCGTACTTTCATTCCTCAAAACAATACTCATCGCACAACTGTTGAAAATTTCCTCACTTCACCATTCCCTCTTCCACTTCCACCAAAAGCCCCTAACCCCTCTGAGGTCAAATATCTTCTACAAAAATTACCTTACCGAAATTCTCCCGGATATGATCTCCTTACTCCTCGAATTCTCCAACAACTTCCTCTTAAAGCCATAATCTTCCTAACCTACATATATAATTGTATTTACCCAAACGACGCACTTTCCTCTCCTCTGGAAACATTCCAGTCCTATTTGCCAAACCCGGTAAACCACCCAATAACACATCATTTTACCGAGTTCCACAGGGCAGCGTTCTGGGTCCCTTCATCTATAATATATACACCGCTGATATCCCCTCCTTCTGCCGATGACACTGCAGTCCTGTCATCCCATCCAGACCCCGATATAGCATTTTGAGATGCTGCCCTGCCCAATAATCTCCAACAAGTCCATTCCTCTCCCTGTATCCGAGACAGTAAGGTATTTAGGCTTCCACCTCAACAAAAGACTGATATAGAACCCACACACGACGCTAAAAAGACAAGAACTAAACAGACGCTTTGGACAACTGTCCTTTCAATCAAAAGTCTTGAGAACAGTACTAAATGCCCCTAATTACGTCAGCAACAAAATTTTTCATAGTGATCTTAATATAATCTACATTCTTGAACTCATCCCATCTAAGTTCATTGAATTCTATAACAAGCTATCCAACCATCTTAATCCCCTAGCATAGTCATTACACTGCACCACTCATCCCTCTAATCCTCTTCGGAGTCTAAAACGTCAGTGGCCTCGTGACCTGCTATAAATACTTGACAGTTGGAGTCCTGGTAATGGTCAGTTTCTCCAATCATGTCTTGAGTCAACCTCCGCTGGCTCGTATCTAGAGACCATTTGTCCCTCCATTTGTGGGGGACTTCCCAGGACTCCGCTTCCTCCTTCGCACCCCAGGGAGGTGACAACCATGTGGACTTGGGAGGTCTCTGGGCTGCTTGAATGCTGTTTGAATGAGCGAGTGAATGAAATTGTAAATATGGTATGAATGAGATCATTTATCATAATTACTTATTGCCCAATGAGACAGATTGTAATTTTATCATAATAAAGTTGTTTATCTATCCAGTGTTTCAAATTAAAGATCTTGACGTCCTGATTGAGAAAGGGACTGTTTAGGATTATTTTCCTTTTCTTTCTTTTAAATCCAATGAACAAATTATCAACCAACCTTTCGGCCTGAACGTTTGATAGCGGGGCATTTCTGCAAACTTACACTTTATAGTATAGTTTTAGTAAGTGTCATCATTACATATGTGATAATTTTGAAAATATTTGTTTTACGCTTCATTGCGCTTATGAATGCCAATGTGAGCTACTAAAAGCGCCTATGAATAAATACACTGATCTGTGGGTAGACAAATATGACATAATTTTCTATTTTGAGATCAGAAGAATATAATAAATTCGTTGCAATCCTATTCGCAGCTGTAATGAAATCTTTAATTATGTGACCTATCCCACTTGACACGATTTTCGTGCTACGAATTCCGTTGCCGAGGAATTCTTCAGAAAAATGATAATAACAAAATTAGTTTAGACATGATTGCTCCAGGATCAATTAATGAACACACTATCGACGGAATGGATGATTTATCAATAAATTGTTACACGACCCTTTAAGTAACGTGATATGAGTTAACGAAAATAATAGAAAGATACACAGGTGGTCTAAAAAGTTTCCAACCTCAACATGAAGATGATAATAAAATAAATAAAAGCTAAAATAAAGCTTTGTTAGGTCGGAAACTTTTCAGACCACCCTCGTAGCAATTATCAGGTTTAAAGAGTGTAGAAAGGTCGATAAAAGAAAAGGACAACAAACAGGGCATAAAGTTCGCAAGGCAATACATAAAAGAAGCGGTATAAGAAAGGAAGGGGCTAGTAAATGTCGGTTGATAAGGGAGATGTTCAGTGGTCATTGGCCGTCTGGGTCAGCGCTGCCTTTTGTATTGGCCCCTTTACGTTACTGTTGTCCTAATTCCTCCCTAAAGGGCAGTTAACAGGCTTAACGGTCACGACCCATACATCAGAACGTTACAAAAAAAGGATGTCAAAGTCCTTACAGTCCTAATAAAAAAAAATATCTTTGGAATGATATCCAGACGTTTAGTTGACCCAATTAATAGCGATGCATTAAAAGTAAATAGTTTCGTTGTCAGGCATTGAGATGAATAAGTTTTATAATGTTTTAATCAGTAGTTTATTAATGACCCATCATCATTTTTCACATATTTTGCATGTGTTTTGACCATCATCAAATAGTACCGATCATATTTTTTACCATGAGAAAAACATAATTTTAAATCTAAAATAGTCAGGGTCCTGGGACACCAACCTTTTGTAAATGATTAACTTTTTATCATACTTTTTGTTTTTGTAGTTTAACCTAATATGTTAGTACGTATCTATTTAGGGTATTTTTTCTAGGAATCTACGTATACGTGTATTTACGTATTAGTGTGCTAACACGCAATTGTGAATTAGTTTGTGTGTAGATATTCAATTCCAATTTTTTTAGGTAATCATTTTATTCATATGGTTTTGGTTTACTATTTTATTTCATTTTATATTATTGATTTATGAGTATTTTTTATTGTAGCTTTTGTTATTTTATTTGGGTGGAATATATTATAAATGTAAGGGGGGAATGATATTGTAAAATAACCCACTTTATGCTTAGTAAATATTGTTACATTAGTATAATAAAGATATTACTCTGAACGCTAGTTGAGTGTCCTGGCAGTGCTACTGTTTTTTTTTTTTTGTTCAGTTTCTCTCTCCTCGATACAAATACGCACCTGGCGACAGGGACTGTTTATCGCGCACTTTTGTTTATTGGTGCAATGCAGACCAAAAACTAAAAACAAATGTTGATGATCGGATTTGGCCGAACAAAGGAGCTACGAGTGTTTCGCGAGGGCTGGTTGTCGGTGAGGTTGCTGCTCAAGGGAGTAATTTATAACGGGACTGGATGCCAGGCAAATTGTGCAGCAGATCGTGAGCAATTTTTCATTCAGACCGGCCAGCGATTGGGTCGTCGACTCCTGTGCCTCCTATGTTCGATATTGACTGATCAACGTTTATTCTGACCTTTCTACCGGACTCATTTCAAGCAAAAGTATTGTCCGTGTGGTTTTGTCTATAATATATATAGTAAATGTATATTTCGTTATGCTTAACTTTTTTATACGGTCGAACTTTTTTAAATAGATTCTGAGTCCCAAGGGAGAATATTTTATTTCATTCATGTGATTGTCGTTTTCGTATATTTGTACAAATTCGTACATCCGATAGGGGCAGTAAAAATGATTCAGTAGATCTAAAATTTTCACTGTTTATCTCAGAATACCTTGGAAGTAATTCGTTAGAATACTCTAACATGGGCTATGATTAAGCAAACAAAATATAAAAAACAAAATTATCAAAAATAATTTAGATATTTTAATGAAAAATACCAACTGGTTTTCAAAACATCGTTTAATATGTTTTTAAGACACTCATGTCGAGTACTATCCCTTGATTTTATCTCTTCACTTTTCGCTTCATTTTTCATTCATTTAAAAAATTCAATTTTATTATTTTATTATAAATAAAATTTTAGATGGTGAACTTTTTGAAAAAATCTTAAAAATAGTGGAATAAAATCGATTTCATTGATTTATGGACCAATTAGCTTAAATATTTTTTTTTCATAAGTTACCCGGAGAAAAAAATGAAATGAACTGTTTGGAATTTGAATAATAATCAAGGCTCTAAGAAATAGTAAATAGTAATGAAACTCGACCGAAACTGTATTTTCAGCGTGATAACAATTGTGTTAGGGGATTATATTGATTTGATATGAATTTTAAATGATATGATTTAGGATCAAGGGCTCAGTTGATGACTCAATTGAGGGTATCAACTATTATTATCAGGATTTTTAATTAGAAGGTATGGATTCGTTTGATGCTTGACTGTTATGGTGAACCCCATGTCTCTAAGCACCGAAATTGGTTTCAGAAGTTTATTAACTTTAGTTCGCTTGTATTTGTATAATCGAGTCAGATTAATTAATTCGGGTCAAGAGATAAAATCCACAAAAAATTTTTATTTTTATAATTGGCTTGGAACATTTTAGTGCCTGCAAAAATTGAATGACTTGTTTCCGAATGTCATCACGATTATTATGGAAATATATCAATAGTCGACTGTTGAAATATGTCATATTAGTGCTAGTTTGAATTTCAGTTTCTGAATATTTGACATGCCTTGTATTTGACACGATCAGCTATAGATTCACTCGCGGGTCTAATATAAAATTTATTGATTAGAGGTCAGTTAAGATAAAATGGTCATTTGGTGTATTCATTTTATGCTATTTTAAGAAATAAATATTATTTATGGTCGTGTAAAGTTATCCAACCAGCCCATTTCCGCACTGAAAAAAACCCACAAAAAATGGAGTAAAATCGTCTAACTGGTCTCAGTCCTAGTTTTTTTTTTCATACAAATCCCGAATATTACGTGTTTCCTTGTGGGCACTAAATTCCAAAAATGTTTTGCCCACTTGACTTAAAAAATATATGTAGTTTGCACGAGAAAAGACGTACCCGAGAGAACAAAGATCAGAATACGTCACTTGGCAATGGCAGTATATAGTGCTTGTGAAATAAAAATAAAAACTTGTGGGAAGACAAAATTGGACTTTATTTACAAAATCTTCAACTCGTGTTGTAAAATTTATTTTGCCTTACTTTTACCTTACTTAACTGTTTTTCATTTGAACATGTTTTGGAACGTATATTTTCCTTGAAAATGGCAGTCATTTGACAGATATAAATTGGAAGACATTACTGAATTAAATGTGAACGAAAATTGTTAACATTCTTTACCTAGAGAGGGTGCAATGGAAAGTTATTAGTGAAAAAACACATTGTATTTATAGGAAATTCCATGAACCACGTCAATGAAGCCTTGATATGAGTTTGCTCCAAGAGAGTGGCCCTTGATGCGTGTCCTCCAGCTGACGTACTTACTAATTTTGTGTGCAGATTCGCTGATAGTGTTCAGATCTAGTGAAGATTGCTTTAGCGTCTTCTAACCGTGTCAAGGGAACAACACCTATCTTTGAACTTTTATCAATCACCTATTCGTATAACAGTCACAAACCAAACATTCTTATAATAAAATATTAAAAATTAGTTGATTGTTTAGCAACCACATCATTTTTTCTCAATTGTTACCAACTAAAATTAAATTAAATTCTTTCAAATTTATATAAACGATATATATGTTCGTAAAAAAAAAACTGCATGGTATTTTTGGTCAAAAATGCTTTATTGAATATATTTGTTGAACCATATTTCGCACATAAAACACCATATTTTAATATATTTACATTAATATATTTCAAATAATTAAAATAAGTTATATATACAACAATCTTTAACTGAAAAATTAGTAGAGTTTGCCTGTGAAGCGTTATTAATTGGGCTGTAAGAACTCCAGAAAATAATTGTAATTGTGTTTTACATATTGAATTTCTAAATGTCTAAAACATTAATTAAAAAAAAACAACGGAATCGGCTAGAACGTATTAAATTCATGATTTTTGTCATACTCTGCGATTTTGTATTTTGACCAGAAAGTATATTTCCATTTGTTGTGCAATATACAAGTTTATTTTTAAAACTACCTAACTCGAATGAAAGTAGGTACTCTCTTCAGACTCAATTTTCGACAATAAATATGAAATATCTACATCATTTGAAAAGTCTAGTGATTATAGGCAATAAACAGTCTCGTTAAACAGACAATATTTACCCTCGATTATGCAGTATACCTTTGTATCAGGTCGAAATCATGTTACGAAAATGAATGAATGAACGAGACAAATATTCACAATCAGAATCGATACAATCAATCAATAGCAGGCCAATGCGGCAGATGCTGTGCGGGTAGGGTTGACCGCAGCGCCGCGTATACGATCACTTTTCAGTCAACATTTGAACAATTAACCACTACTGCCATTATTAATTATATTAAAATGTTACAACCTGATTTATTATTTAATTTAACAGTAGATCTAGGCATCAGTGGCTTCACTAACTTTTAGCTTAGCTATTTGCCAGGTACAAAAGAGATTAATCGATCTGGTATTTTAAAGGTCATTAAAACTCCGGGTCATAATTTACTATTTACAACAGATCGCGTTGGTCTAATGCAGTTGGTCTCAGTCATTTCTCATGTTGGGTAGAAAAAATATTAAATATTCCCTTATGTTTTTAAGTGTGCTGTTTACAAGATGAATAATAAAATGAACTCAGTTTTAGACGTGGGTGGTAGCTACTGAATATTGAATTATTTATTATAATGCGCGTTAATTGTTGGCGCTGGTATTCGATGTAAGAGAATGTTCTTTATTGTTGTGTATTTAACGACTAGGATGTTTAAATATTTCTCAATGACAATTGATAATAATTCATATATATACACATATTAAGACAACTGAGTAGGGAGTTAATACTTAAGTGATGCGGTAATCGTTTTATAATCACCTTTCCATATTAGTGGGGGAAAGGACCACCGTTCTGCCTAAATTTTTACGAATAATTTCTGATCTATTGCGAGTTAAAAATACAAACAAACAATTTTTCAGCAATAATGAGTGCTGAACTAAATGAAAACCCAGAACTTTATTTAAAACAAAAACAGAATACCATTTCTCAAAGTAATTCATTATTTTTCTCCTCAAATGAATGTTTATTTATTGCTTTCCAAATTTATATTACACGGTCAGTTACGTTATGTGGCGTTTCAGCAGTTCGAAATTCTCTGTCATGAGAATGAGTGTTACTAATCTAAATTCTTAAATTAAATGATCGCAAAAAAGTACAAGCACTGTACTGAACACTGTCCTCAGAACTCAAACACTATTGTTTGCTGTAGAATGATCTCTACACAGACTTACCTTAGTGCTTGTTGATCGATGTTGACACAATCTCCAAGCACACAGCCGTCTGTTTATAAAGTAAATACTATAAAACTAATGTTATCCTGTATCAAAGCGAACTATATCAGCTCAGATTTATCCTAGGTTTAACTGGCTAGTGCCTCAGGAGACATTGGGAAGTGATTATTTTCCAATTACATTGGATTACCAATACTGATCAGTACCTAAAAATGTGCTATTCCGCTGGTTAATAAAAAAACTTTACTGGAATAAGAAGAAAGGCTAACAGAACGAAGAACTTACGGGATAACTTACAGAAAAAAAAACTAATTTTATACTAATAAATTAAAAGATAAGAAAATTAATTATAGAAGATACCTGTTCGATTCTATAAAAAAAAGTATGCTACACTAATTAAAAGAATAAAAATTATTATAATGAACTTATATCAAACTTATCTGCTGTGGGGGTGGTGGGGAGAGTTAATCGTTGGGACCTCCTCTCTCTCTCGGCTTCCAGTAAACAACTGTAAACAATTAACTAAACCCTAAATTGGTACTGTACACATAATCAACTTTTTATTTACTTGTTCAAACTCCCTTTTATGAATTTCATTGGTGGAAAATGTTATGTCTCAAACGTCCCAGAAGGCCATGCATGCACGAGGTAGCGCTCTAGGATCATCTTATCAAATAGTCCCTCTGTAAATGCTTAGGAGCATTCCGAAGTATTGTCTGTCATCCGCAGCTCAAAGGGGCTACAAAACACCGCTGGAACTGACTCCCGGCTTTATTCCTTTCCGTTTAATTAATTCTCATAAAGTGTCTGGAATTTATCTGTAAAGCGTATCTCAGACTAAAGCCTACTACTAATGGCTGCATTTATTCAATTTATCCATGCGGGCTTTGTTGAATAATAGACAATGGAACTGGTATTGGCTATCAAATGACTGTATCGTTAAATACGTAAAGGAAATGTCATCTCCCTTGAACTTGTTTTTTTTTTTTATAACGAGCATAATTTGTTTAGATATAAATAGGTATATTTAGTTCCAAATTTCAATTTAAAACTATTACTATAAATAAAAAATGTAAAGGCGTAACAAACCCATGTGGTAGGATCAACTGTCATACTGGGCGTTACGCCAAATTATGTTTTCGTAATCGAATCCACTACTTTTTTATTTGAGTAGATACTCCTCTATCCTTACAAGGTACAGTTGACCACAAATGGACTCATAATGAACAACCCTTGGTCAGGTCAACCCGGTGAACGAGCCCGAACCCGGATCTCTGCAGTTAAAAGCAAGCATACTACTAACTAGAGCAATGAGATGGTCACAAAATATTATAATATTATTATTTTGAAGGTTATTCCAAATCCCTAGACCAAGAGTGAATTTAAGTTTTTTTAATAAGATAATGTGCAGTTTTTACCCAATTGATGTTTCTGATGCACACAAAATAAAAATACCAAATTATATTTGGATTTAACCGATGACTTTTACGTTTCTTGACAAACAATAAACAATTAAAATAATTGATACTTGTTGACCAACGTTTACTGTACACAACAGGAATTGCATACTAATTTTGATCGGGACCCTCTGCAGCATATCCTAGATATCCTCCGGTACGTGATAGCTAAAATGGTGGAAACGAAATTTAATTTAAACGCAATTCAATGCTGTATTCAATTTCCTTCATTCCAGCTTATTCAGCTTTTAATTAAACCAGAGGGGTTTAATTAACGTTGAGATCATCCATGATGGATTATTTTTAATCGTCTTAATACATTTGGTTTAGTTCATATCTTTTCGCTAGCTATGCATATATTATGCACTTTTGTTTTTGATTTGTAGAATTAAGGCTTCTTATTTGATTAATTTTTTATTACTATTGCATCCACAGGCATTTTTATTTTCAACAGGTATTGATTAATTACGTTTCTGTTTGCATTTGTATCTCAAAAATTGATATAGACCGATGAGATACGAATATGTTGGGGAAAAAATTATAAATGTTTTATTAGTATACCACCAGTCGTAAAAGACATTAATAAATAAATACGTACATATACATACCGATGATTTACAATTATTATTTACAATTTCATTCACTCGCTCATTCATACAGGATTTACAAACAGCATAGAGACCTCCACAAGGTTGTCACCTCCCTCGTGTGCGAAGTGCGAAGGAGGAAGCGGAGTCCTGGGAAGTCCCCCACGCTCCTCCGTTAGCCGCCGCGTCTCTAGATACGAGCCAGCGGAGGTTGACTAAGAGCATCATAGCCGCAAACGCTCAGGACATGATTGGAGAAACTGACCAATGCCAGGACTCCCACTGTCACGTATTTATAGCAGGTCACGAGGCCACTGCCGTTTTAGTCTCCGAGGAATATTATAGGGATGAGTGGTGGAGTGTAATGACTATGCTAGGGGATTAGGATAGGGTGGTTGGGTAGAGTATTATGGAATTTTATGAACCTGGAAGGGATGAGTTCAAGAATGTACGGTATATTAAGATCATTATGAAGGGTTTAGTTGCTTACGTAATAAGGGGCATTTACTATTGTTCTCAGGACTTTTGATTGAAAGGATTGGATGCGCATGATGTTGCTGTCCCCCATAGCTCTATTCCGTATGTCCAGATTGGCTTAAGTATAACTTTATAGATTGGTAATTTATTTTCTATTGACAGATAGGATGTCCTTTGAAGTAGTCTGCACAATTGTCCAAATCGTCTGTTTTCTTTTTAGCACCGTGTGTGGGTTCCCTGTCAGTCTTTGGTCGAGATGGAAGCCTAAATAAGGTACTGTATCGGATACACGAAGAGGGACGGAATTAAAAAAAAACTAGTAGACAGTAATGTGGGAACATTTTGCTTCATTAACTTTGATTCGACATTGGTTGCACCAATACTCGATCTCATCAAGGTGTTTTTGAAGGTTTTGGGATGCTATATCAGGGTCTGGATGGGTTGACAGGACTGCCGTGTCATCTGCAAATGTTGCCAAGAAGGTATTGAGGGTTGAGGGGACATCAGCGGTGCATAGATTATAGAGGATGGGACCCAGGGCGCTGCCCTGTGGAACTCCTGCTTTTATGGGATACTAGTTAGAATATTCTAAACCACAGCGGACTTGGCCGAAGCGGTTTGAAAGGTAGGATTAGGAAAAGGGTCTGTGGTAAATATCTTTTGAGCTTGTAAAGCAAACCTGCGTGCCAGAGCCTGTCAAAAGCTACACAAATCGTAATAGGCAATAATAAGCTAATGTCACCACAAATGTCCTAAAATGAAGGTACAAATGTTTATTTATATATTTAAAATAACCGACAATTCATGCTGCCCACGTGACCAGGACAATGACCAATCATAAAAACGAATAAATATTAAATGAAAGTAACACTATTACTGTGCTTGAGAAAACATTTCTTAATTTCAATAAGATTCTCAAAGCATATGCAAAATAAGAGAGTAATAAAACGGACAGATGGAATCCTTTTGTAGATAGTGGAAGAATGACTCTAACATTCGACAATTGTAATTGAGAGAATAACTTATTATTTTTATTTATCTTTACAATATTTTCATGCACTCCTGAGAACTATTATACCTACCAGCTTACTTTCAATATGATTTATCCAACTATTCTACTTATCACTGATTTTGTTGGGAATGCCTTCTTTGAAGAGTTATATCAGGGATGAATATATATATATATATATATATATATATATATGCGTGAGTGTGGGGGGGGGGAGATTCTGTCATGCATTGAACATTATGGCCCATTATCACATTTCATGCAGCACGTGCATTATGCCGATTGCTGCCACTAATTAATTAATTACTTGGTACTACAAATAAAAATACTTTTCTATAATTTAAAATAAGTTACTAATTATACATCATAACTTCTTGATGGATAGCACGTAATTTGAATATTTTTAAATTTTAATTACCAAAATCATCAAAATCGTAATTTAAAGCTTTAACGCAACCTGTGCAATTTCGGAGAGGCGAGATAGTTTGCACGAAAATATTGTTAAAAATAAAAGCAATATCAGGCCGAATTAAAAGCTGGTATTGCTTCATTGTGACAGTGTGTGTGTACTTTCCAGCTCGATCAAAACAGCTGATACACACTTGAAGAATTTCAAATATTTGTATTTTACAGGTTTATTAAACATTACTATGAATACGTGAAGCTTTTTATCCTTACGAGATTGTTTGAAGTTCATTCAGAGTAAACGTTAATCTAAAGCACTTAGAGAAGAAAAGATTACGGACGTCCTTAACACGGTCATTCCAGATTGGCTACTAAAACATTTGAGGAATTTACAAACAGCCGAATTATCACTGAACGGGAGAAAGTGTGTGTTTATGTTTTTACTCTGAAAATGGAGTGGGGAGTAAATAACTAACCAACTATTGTTCTTTGGGGCTAATTATCAAGTTTATTAGTTTATTCCTGGCTTTGACTTGCTGAACCAGTGGGTAATGGGGTTGCGGCCATGAGGTTACATCCCTTAACCTAGACAATCCCGGATGAGATATCACGATTACTAGACTCAAAGAGAGAATCAACGAATCATTGTTTCCTGCTAGTGTACCCTTTAAAAAAACCTGATTAGAGGAGACAGTCGAACCGAGCGCCGAGCCAGGCCGCTCTCACTGGGACAAGGACGGCAGATTCCCACTCGGGTCATGGCGCGTCCTTTCGGGCATCCCATTGTTTTCTTTTTGTTTCTTAGGTCGGAGTTTCCTCCTCAGGAAGTATGCATATGTCTTATAGTGTTCATAGTCTGATGCTTGATGTGGATGAGAGTTATGCTGGATCCATGACAATTTACATAATTTACAATACTTACATAATTTACAATACTCACATAATTTACAATTTTGCTCAGAAGTACAATTAAAATAATACATAGTTTGGTCACTGAGACAGTACGATATGCATTTTTTTAGACTAGTAATGTTCAATTGATGAATTCAACAGTCCGAAAAAGCCTACATAATAAAAAGAATAATAACGGCACTAAATCAAATATTAAAGAGACAAGTAAACATATTTAATTAAGTAGGTAGAATTTTAATTAAGTCTGATTAACTGATAAAAATTGCTTAGTGAAGGTGAATGGGGGCTGCATCGAAATGCGGCACCACTTCGGCTCAAACGCTTCAACGTTTTGATGGCCTTTTAGTTTTCGATAATAATCAATTTGTTATAATGAGCGAGGATTTTTTTTGTGACTTCCATTATGTGAAAGAAACATGATTCTTTTGATACATTTTCCAAACAGTTGTTGGTAAAAGGATAAGTAGCTTCAGTATTTTTTTCACTATAACGAAGTTAAGAATTAAAAATGTGTACTGTATAAAATTTTGTTAGTAATAGTTTGTATTAACTATGGATTTATTTTTTGACATTTGTATGGTTTTCGACCCTAAATACTTTATTTTATTTGTTAAATCACACCGGTACTGATATTAAACTTATTTAATAATATTTTTAATAGCAATTTCAGTGGTAGAAATAAAAAGTCAATTTTTTGGGCGTAATAACCACATTTAAGCATCAGTAAATGACTATTATTTATTAAACTTATTATGATTCTTATATGCTTATTAGTTTTTAAAACATATGCTTAACTTCCTCCAGGAGCAAAAATATGCTACAGAAACTACGAGCAACAATACGACATTGCAAAGATATTGTTGAGAGTAAAAAATCCAGACTGTCCAAAATTCAAAACAACAAATTCCGAATATTTTAATCCATCATTGTCTATTAGTTATTGACTATTCCATCATTGTGGCTATATGTGATGGTGGTAAGGGAGTTCTTCTGAAGAATCAATTATAAAGGGATTATATTTAAAGGGATTTGATTTAATTCATAAATTTTATTAAATAACATACAATTTATTGTCTATTAGAATAATTAGTAAGTTAATCTCAGTAAGAGATGCGCTATGATGGCCAAAATTCACTTGTCTGAAATGAAATCTGGGGGAGCTAAGCCCTCCAATATTCTTCAAATCCAAACCCTGCAATCCAAAATCATCAGCAAGATACCCAATGCTCCCTTTTATATCGACAGCCGTAACCTTCACGCTGATCTCAAGATCTCATTCAGTCAAGATCTAGCCACCTCCAGATACTTTCAGAAGTTCTATCCCCGCCTCCCTGGCCATCCTAATATGTACGCTAATACGCTGTACACTCCCATCACATCCCCGAAAACCTAGAGCGACGCCTAAGACAAATGCGGCCTTGTAATCTCCATGAAATCAGCTAGCATTTTAATTATAGTGAGTTATGAGTGGTAAAGTGAGATGCTCCGTGATTTTGGCTAATGCGCCTTTTTCTCTCAAAGTAATAAGACGTTAAAAACTGAAGCAGTGCTTAAAATAATCTATATTGATTGCATCTATTTCAATAAAGATATTTATAGTAAAAAAATAAAAGAACATGCGAAGAACCGGCTATTGTTTCTCCTTAAACGTTCATGGCTATTCTTTTTAACTTACAGTCGAATCTTCTCATGTGTGTGTCACATCACATTTTCACAACAAATTTGATAAACTATGCCGCGATCTTCGAGTGGAACAGAGTCTAAAAGCATTAATCCAAAAAAATGATTATTTTATTTTATACCTAAAATTTGGAATAATTTTATATTACAGTCATAAAAAACACTTAAATAATTGGCTTGTTGGGTGTTAGCATTCAAATATTCTTGTAACCACTCAGTCGATAGTAGCATACTCAATAGTTGAAGGTTGAATGACATCCATGTGAATATTACGTATATACCAATTTGTTCAAACCCACATACAGGTAGAGTTTGTAAAATCTTAAACTATCAAAATAAAGTATATAAATAAATTTAACTTATTTAGTTTTCTTCTCGTCCGTGGGATGATCGTCTTGGAATTCGAAGGAAGAACGACATTATAGTATTTCAGCGCTTTTAATGATTACAAATGGAATGGAAAATGTTTTTTGAGAATAGGAAAAGCGGAAGAAAGTTCGAAGGCACAGGCGGCCCGTCATTCGTCGTATTAAACCTCTGTGCTACTGACTGTCTAAAAGAAAGAAAACTTTTCGAAAAATGCCTTCATGTAATGCCACTTCTAAGTATTTACTGGGGGGTATGCTCTCTTTAAAATTGACAACCAATATGGCAGAAGAATCCACACTCTACCTTGCCATTTACGTGGCTTTTTTGTTTCAGCTTTTTACATAAAAGTAAATTTAATGTCGATTAAAAAATAAATTAAAACTATAAAAATAGCTGAAATTTATGCTGCAGATCACTAGGGCCTTGATGGAAAATTGAAATTGAATGAGCGTGGTTCCTGTTACCTACAAAGTTCCTAACTTTAGGTACAAATGGATTTCCCAGTAAGCATTTGTTTACGTTATTCTGTGCTAGATTATTCACTATAATGGTTATTACGTTATTTATTCGTTTAAATTATATTTGTATTTCGTAATTTTTGTAAATTCATAATCATGAAGAAGAGACTACATTTTAAAGTATCTCGGGAAAGGGAATCCCCATGACTAATCTATATCTCCTTGACTCACATAACATATGCAATTTTAAGAACAAGTTCTTTTATTTTTTTTTAATGAAATACATTTCATTGTATTAGAAATAATTAATATTGATTGAGCACTTTATTTATGGGCGCTCAGTCGTGCCGGGGTGGAAAAACCACCTCAAAATCAGAGTTTTTTCCCACAACAATTAATATTTTTCGGTAGTGTATTAATGCTAGTCCATGTATTTTTTCAAAAAATGTCCCAGTACATGGCACCTGCTGAAAAATTACCTTTTGTAGCTTACATTTTCAAAGCAAATAAAACAATAATTTTTTCTGAAATTATTTTTATAAACTTTGAAAAGTGAAATGGATATTTGTTTAGTGTATAAGTGAGTGGTTTATGGGTATTTTTTTCAGTGCCATCGAAGCGCCTTTATCGTTTAATAATACAGTATAAAATAAGGTCCTTGAATTTTCACGTTCTCTGTATTTTTGCAATCTCCCAAGAAAAGCTACTATGTTTTATGGTCTGGAGTTACCTCTATTCGTTTGGGGGTAGTGTAAGGAAACATTTTTTAGCTGCAGGCTCTTGCATGATCAGTCATTATAAATCTAAAACGAAATAAAGGCGAATAGCTGGCCGGTCATTTCCTATTGACACTGCCTTTCTTTCGCACCTTGTTTCACATGACGTTCAAATTAGCCTAATTAGAGATTTAATTTATTGAAAAGATTGGGTATGGTGTTAAAAGCAATTTGGTGCTATCCATTCATAGACCCTATCAAATTTGACTTATACGGCCGGGAAATTTTTATACAAATGACATAAACTGTCGGCAACTGCTGCGTGGTAAATTGATAATCGATTTTTCCGATTGGTCAAAAGAAGCATCAGAATGCAGGAACAAAGATTATAAGTACTAAAAGATTCACCATAGCAGAAAAATATCTCCCAATGCCACAAACGAAGATGATTTTCATGTGATGTCGGTGTCTTCAGATCAACATCTTGGACTTAGGGAAGCCTCTTAGAGTTTGATTTTACGATCTTAAGTTTTTTTTCTTTTACCATTAATCTTCTCACGGAAGACAATTATTTCTTTATTGTGCTGAAAACAATACTACAACTAAATTTACTTTTATAAGCGGAAATAAATTTAATAATAAACTCTTTTGCAAATATGAAAGAAGAAAGTTATCGACATAATTATAAAGATCCTAATATAATTTAAGACTGCCAGTATTTAAAAACATTGGACCAGCAGAGATCAGGACATTAGATAAGCTAAGTTAAGCAAGCTATGACCGCCATCCTCCCCTTTCACAATGATCAGCTTTGGCCGAACCACATAGGTGAGATGGGACCCGTCAGCCTACCAAAGGCAAAGCAGGTTGGTGCTATCCATCCACCTATGTAATAGGAGTCTAAACTAAAAATAGATCATACCTTAGGCTCCTGAAAACTCCAATGCAGAAATGCCAAAAGGATTCGTTCAAAAAGAAAGGAAAAAAAGTGGAATGAAATCTCAACAAATTGCAAATATCAAAAATAGTTCCTAAAAAATAAGAATGAAAATTGTGGTCAGCTTTAAAAAAAAGGTCGTGAAAATTTCAGAATATAAACTCAGACTTATCATGGATCATTTGGCACAGGATAGCATATTAACAAGAGCCTATACAATTGTTTTCACTATGTTTTCTCATTGAACAACAACTAATCATTTTATTAAGAATCGTTTATTAAAAAGAATAAGACACAAGGTTCACAAAACCTATATATTATAAAATAATTTACGTTTTCTGTAACTTCAGCGTAAACAGATGCGGACTGTCAAAGTCTACGATGATCTAGCGACCGATAAGTCAATTTGATTTGAAATTTGAATGGTAGTTTTTCTTAGTTGGTATTTACAAATTCTCGAATGAAATTTTTCAATTTGAGGTATACCTTTTAGTTAACTAGTTTATTTCTCCCCCCGCCACGTAGTGTATTATTCATGTTTTGTTGTACTCTTACTTTTATGTATATATATATAAAATTGTACATTGTGTATGTACTTATAGATACAACCATCAAATAGCGATATAAAAATAAAAAAGCTTATTTACTAATAAAAATTACAGTAAAAGGTAGTTCAATAGAAAATTCTAAGCACTAGTGTGAAAATAAAGAAAATGCTCTATTTTAATTATCCCTCCATTAGCCACCATTTAGTAACCAATGATCTTCCGGCTTCCGTATGTTATCTTGAAAAGACCATGTGAACTCAGCACCTCAGTACACAAACATGCAATCTGCAAGATAAATCGTGAGAAAGAAAAATGCCATTGGCTCATGTTTCATCAACTGGACAGTAATTTTATCTGGAGATATTTACATGTGGCTAACTATTGGGTATTAAGAAATGATAACATTTAAAAGTAACAAACCCTGTTTGTGTTTTTCAAGTTCATTGTTAATTAGTATTGTTACAGACGCAAAACATCGTACACTGCCTGTGATGCACGGTAGTAACGGGCGAATGACGGAATTGTAATGACATTGAACAGAGGAAGAATGACATGGTGATAATTATAATTTATAAGCCTCACGGATACAAGTTCGTGACAGCGATTCAAAGTGCATTATCAAGCTTTAGGGATTCTCTGTACCCTCCAGCTCAATCCGAATTCCAAAAGCCCTCTCAAGAAAACAGTTTCTATTCTTGACGAGTAATTGAAAGAAAATATAAAGAATACAATGTCATTCTTTAGTGCACTATTCGTAATAAGTTTTCGTCTGACATCTACGATTAGTTAAAAACTGAATTTCATTAAAAACAACTACAGGAAACTGTGAATAGAAAACTTTTGACCCTTTTGGACACAATGGGAGATGGGGAGTTTCTGATCATGGGAAGATGTCTGCTGTCAAGTAACGTACAGTAGCGAAAAAAGTTTCCGGGCACTGAGCTTTTAAAATTTTTTCGGACGTCGGCAACTGATTTCCGCCTTATCACTCAATTAGTTTTTTAAGTAGTTTTACGAGGCCTTCTAAACTTTGGTCAGCCACTAAAACCACCTCCTGAATTACATTTGTTTAAAAAATAAATGACTTGCAGTACTTTTACCAACTTTTTAACGTTTTAGCAATTTACGACAAGATTTTTCCTCAAGTGAACTAATAGTTCTTTCACGGATATCTATACTTGCATGAAGAACCATTTAAACTGACTGAATGAGATATAATTTTGCATTACCTTAATCAGGATTTAGTGGGCAAATGAAATTACTCATACTGTAAATAATTTTCTTAATTCAAAAATAAATGTGATCAATTTCTTATTTTTTAAAACTAATTATACTCTTATTTAATACTCATGATAGTTTTTGAGTATTAAGAAATATATGACCTGTCCGGAACTTTTGACCACTACTGTAGTTAGTTATTATTATTGGCATACAGACAACCAGGGATCCTATATAATATAATGTAAACATTTTAGAGGAATAGAATCTAGTAGTTTCTGATTGGTTAAGTTTCTGATCCCAATGATATTGCTACCACGTTCCAGAGATGTGATTTAACATCACAGTTGCTGCCTTCGCCGACTACATCGCGGTGAATAGAAGCAGCATGTGCGCCAAGAGAGCTCTTCGACAGACAGAATCAGCTTGTAACCAGATAAGTGATAAATTTGGGAAACTAAACATTACTGTAAACACAGTCCACTGTGCGACTTACGTCTGACACAGCAATTTTCTCATTTCAGAAGGGAAAGGAACCAATGCTTACTATATACACTGTAGGAACGCAGCATACCTCTCCAGGAAACATCCTCGTATATTTGGGCATAAAAGTGGACCGACACTTCTGTTTTAGTGGCCATTTTCCGAGGAAGTTAAAACAAACACCTACAAAGTCTTACCGGCTTACAAACTTCCTGATTTCCTCCAATCTATTTCTGCGCCTCAAGCTTATGATTTATAGGAGCATACTCAGGCCTGCTCTGCTGTTATCTGACTGCTTTCGCTAAAGCAAACCGACTCCGACAATTTCCAAATGAGATACTCATAAAAGTGGTCCGACATACTTCATTCAAGCAGCGGAGAAACAGTGAGCTCCTCAAAGATTTTGAGCTGCCTACGGTGGATGAATTCATTATTTGCTGAAATACATGACCAACCCCGTGTTTAGTACGATTTCCCCAACGAAGGTAGTCGAGGCAGGAATACATCAAGGCATCTCTCACTTTTTTTACCTTCAAGTTTTTTTGTTGAGCCAAGTTACATTGTTTTATCCACCAGGGGTCCCACCTCATAATCTCTTTCTAAAACATCTATCATCGATAATGGTTCTAAAAGATCGGATACCTCCTAAGCTTTGTAATGGGACCAGTCTGCAGGTGAAGTCTTGATATGGTAACGAGAAGAAATAATGCTTATAGGAGGTGGAGCGCGAGAATCGTTTTCATATTGCACAATCCTTTGACCCTCTCCAACTACGGCTTCCAATTAATATCGACTCGAATTTCCCATCAAAGTATAGTTTGTAATGACGAGAAACAAAACTCAAGAGGAGTTTTTGTAAGTTGCATGTGTGGATTTAAGGAATGACTGTTTCATCCATGTCTGTACGTAGTCTGTTCACGTGCCCGATAACTAATAACGTATGTTAGAGGACAGTTTTATAAATGTCTTTTGCAGAATTTACAATGTTGCTTAAAATATATGTAGCTCTGCATTTTTATTTCCCGTATAAATATGGAAAATTCACGCTTATTTCAACATCCCATTCGTTCAAGATCCAACTCATTCATGCTACCAGAACTTCCATTCCCGCCTACTTGGCCATCCTAATCCATATACTAATGATCCATACTCCCATCTGATCCTCTCTCGAGGATCACGCCTGAACGAGCACGAATTTCCTGAGCAACTCCAGAACATCATGACTTCCTATCTAGGAGGCAAAACCTTTTCTGTGCGAATAGGAGCCATTTCAACCACCAGAAGAGATTTCGTCGTCGGAGTTCCCCAAGGGTCGGTGCTGGGACCCCTACTCTTCAACATCTACACCGCGCACATAGTAGGAGCATCATACTCCAATTGTGAGGTAGCGGCATATGCAGACGATATAGGGGTCTACAGCACCAGCCTCAACCCAGCGAAAGCTCTAAAGGCTGCAGAGGGCGCCAGTCAGTTAATCACCGACAGGCTACGAGATGTCCATAATCAGGTGAACCCGGCTAAAACTCAAGGGATCGTCTTCTCCTTCCAGCATGGAAAAGGGAAGCGTCCAACCAGCTTCACCATAGACGGGACTGAATGCAAACTTTCCAACAGCATATACTACCTCGGCATCAACCTAGGCAGACACATGACGTTCTACACACCTGCAGAAGTTGAAAAGAGTACTTAGGACTTACTACTCTCTCCAGCATCTCATCACAAGCCCGGCTATATCCCTGAGGCTGAAACTGTTAATATATAAGAGCGTCCTGAGGCCAGCTATACTATTTGGGACACCACTCTTCCGATTCCTACACACTAGCACTATAACTTGACTCCAGAGCTTCCAGAACAAAATCCTGCGCACGGCACTATGGCATACCCCTTTTCGTGATATGAAGGCTCCCGACATCCACGAAAAGTTCGAAGTCCCCACCATCACCGAAGCCATCCAAAGAAGACACATCAAGTTCTTTGACTCGATGGAACATAGCCAAAACCCTCTATTCCGAGATATGACACCCTCACCGCTACCGGCAAGATGGCAACTCTCAAGATCTGGTAAACCAGACCAAATGGTGGACATCACGGCGCTTGGCCCACCAATAACAAGCCTCTAACGGGCACCCAACACTGCTATCCGACTAAATAAGACTGCACTACATTCCTAGAGGGACTCTAGGCCCAGCCACCAGTGGACTCTCACCACTGTACCGCAACTATCAACCTCTACCGAGGCTTCCCACACACCTTAATTCCCTCACACCACCTTCAAGCAGGTACTCCTAGTACAAGGATCCGCTCAACCCAAATATCCCTTTGTTTTTCCCACATCCTTAATCTTATAATTAGAGAGCTAAGGAAAAAAAAAAAAAAAAAAATCTGATCCTCTCTTGAGAGGTTAAAGAATGCTGACCTGCACCCGTTGCTTGGTGTGCCGTCGGTAGGTGAATTCATCCGCCAGAGACACATCAAGTTTTTTTACTCGTTTCAGAAGCTAACCAACCCAGTGTTAAACACTATGACCCCACCACCCTTCCCACATCGATGGCAACAGACTGTCGGGGAAAAATTAGGCACTGCTTAGAATACTTTGAATTGATTGAGTGTGATCATTTCAATAATTATATAAAAATATCGAACAAGTGCACTACTATATCTTAGTTCAAACAAGCACGTTTCAGTAATGATCTTTACGAGCAAGGGTGTTTTGGCTGGTGTTGTATATTTAATAAATAAGTAGCTACTATATTTTTTTTAATTAAAAAAAAAATATTGTTCTGCAACTTGCCCGTACTAATGAGAGTTCATTAATAATCAGAACAAAAGTGAAATCAGTCATTTTAAGCAAGTAAAGTTGCTTTAACACTCTTGGATTCTTTTGTCTAGATTAATTAATCATACATATCACTCATTATAGCTGGAGAGATCGTATCATCTCCAATGATTTAGGACATTATACGATAATAGGCCAAGCGTGAGCCCATTTCTTCTTTTCGCGAGTTGGGGCAAAAGAAGAAAAAAGGACTGTTCCGTTTGAAACAGGTTTGACTCGCTTTGTATCTACTTAGCATGAGAAGTTTAAGCTACTCCGAAGTTTAACTTTTCCTCATAACAAAACTTATCCTTTATAATCCTGTTATGAAGACAGGTTAACGGTTACTTTTAAACTCGGGAGTTGTTTGATCCCTCTTACAGAATTTCAGGGTAAAACTTGAAAATCAATCAAAGCTGACTGAACTTAACATCAAGTGATTATAGCCAATGAATTCGGGAGCGGATAACTTAATGTGACTTAGCTTTTAGAAAATTTTATTCAATAATAAAATTGTCTCTTCCACTGAAAGTTCACTGAAACGATGTGGATTCCATGGTAGGATCACAGACGATGATTTATTCGAAGAAAAGAGATTGTCTGCGGTTAAGAAAAACGTGTATCATATAGTAAATAAGTAGGTAATCCTGTTAAAAAGACGATTATGATCCACTTAGAAAATTAAATTAAACATCTTAAGTAACAATATGTAATGTGTGTATTGTATTTTTTAACCTGCGATTAAAATAAGTCATTAAAACTTGGCCTCCACTGGCTAGTATCCGGTGACGCGGCTGACGGAGGAGCGTGGGGGACTTCCCAAGACTCCGCTTTCTCTTCGCGGTGGATTTGGGGGGTCTCTGGGCTGTCTGTAAATATTGTATGAATGAGCGAGTGAATGATGAACTGTAAATATGGTATGAATGAGAGCATTTATCTTAATTACTTATTGCCTTATAAAAGGCAGAGTGTAATTATAGCACAATAAAGGAATATAATAGAAAAAAAACTGTCCTTAACATCACGCAACCCAGAGTTGATACCCAAGAGATGTTGAAATTAAAACAACCCAATTATATACAATGATGGGTCAATAATTAGTTAAATACAATTTACCCACCGATTAAAAATATGCAATATGTTTTGACGTTAGTTGGGTATTATTACAAACACTCGGTGAAATTTAGTAGTTCTTTTGAGCACTGTGTAGGTATCCGTGTTTGAACCGTGGCGCCGGTACTGGCATTATTTATCAGCACTTCCGTAGTAGCCTATCCAACCACCCTAATCCCCTAGCACAGTCATTACGCTGCGCCACTCATCCTTATAATCCTGATCGGAGACTAAAACGGCAGTGGCTTCGTGCTATAAATAAAAAATTCCTAGTAATGTCCAGTTTCTCCAATCATGTCCTGAGTGTCTGTAGCTGTCGCGCTTTTGGCCATCCTTCACTGGCTCGTGTGCTGTAACATGGCTGATGGAGGAGCGTGGGGGACTTCCCAAGACTCCGCTTCCTCTTTTGTAGGAAGGGAACATGGAGAGATATAAAAATTTGGGAGGTCTTTGGGCTGTTTGTAAATACTGTATGAATAAGCGAGGGAATGAAGAATTGTAAATATGGCATGAATGAGAACATTGATGACAATTACTTATTGCCGAGTAAGGTAGATCGTAATTTTATGACAATAATGAGTTTTGACGAAGAAACAAAAATTTGTAACTACAGGTTATATTATAACTGTAGGTAAATATCTCAAGGGTATCAAAACGGAGTTGCGCGATGATAATGTCAATTTTAATGACACAATTGCAGTTTGAAAAACAATACACACATTACATATTGTTACTTAAGGCGTTGAGGATACTTGTGTTATTTATTGTAGAATACCCGGTGTACCGATAGATTTGCGAACCCGATTTTTTGCCGGAGTGACATACCTGTAGTTGTAAACCTTCTCAAAACATATATATGTCTCTTAATGATTATCAACTTAAGAATGATTTTAAAACATGAATATATTTCCTAATTTAAATAATTATTACCGTTCAGTAGCGAGAAACTAATGACTCCCAACCAACCTTTAATAACCAGTAACGACTAGTAAAGAATACCTAGAAATGAATTGGGGTTTTTAACTTTTAAGTTCCTATACCACGGTGTCATATGAGGCAGGACTGAAATTTAAACTATCCATAGAATTAAAATATATATTATGTTTCATTTAATTATCAGGTATACACGGTACATGCAAAGGAGAAATGAGGTATGGCATAAGGCTTCCCCAACACCACCCTGAAAGCCGAAAAAGCAAGTTAATTACAAGTATCGTACGTTATAATTTAGTTACTAATGATACATCATATGAGAGGTGCTTCTAATATTAGGAGCACGTAATTAATTATTGACTTCTCCTTAATGAACGAATTTCGTTCATTTTATATCCTAGTTATTATTAAGTCCTACTAGATATAAATAACACCAAAGCTACTTGAAGCGAAATTAACCTCTTCCTATTTTATTTATCTTCGGTATACCAAAATAATATTAACATATTTATTAAATTGCTTAGAGCTGCTAAAAACGTAATATGCTATTCATAAACTATATTGTGGAAAGACCGAGGAGCTTCCGTCTAAATAAATTTACAATTAGTTTTCAAGACTAGAAAGTTTAGTAACTTAAGTAAGATAGCAATTAATTGTTTATCAAGCTGATTAACTTTTCGATTTTATAAGAAAGCCTACAAAAATTAATTGTTAAATGCAACGGTTATGTTGAAAGTTTCCTTGATAGTCCAGACCTTCCGTAAAATTCAATAAGGCTTTAACCGTCCAATGCGCCTCCATTATCCCAGAACTAATTCATTACTTAATTCAGTGCCTTCGCTTTTCTAATTGCCGTTAAATTTCAATCAATCAAACTTAACGTTATCCGGTAGTTCAAAAACCCTTATATGCGTCTTACGAGTATTTGTTTTCTACCAAAATTTTATAATTTATTTCTGAACTACTCATTTCTGAGAAATAAAAAATTCTAGCAATTAAGCTGCTTTCAACTCTGCAATTGCCACATCTCGAAAAAAAAAATTCGGCAAACTAATAATAATTTTATCTCCAATCTATCAAGAATTGAATAATAAGAAATATTGCCCAACGCGCGAAATGCATAAGGAATAAAAGCCAGACATCAATAATTTTTTAAAGAATGTTAGACAGTTTAAAACTATTTATTTGTCATGGCATTTTTTATAAAACATAGGCACAGTTTAGTTATTAAAGTAACCCAGGATGGGAAACGAGAGTAAAAATTGTCAAAAACAGTGAAGAGACGTCTCTCCACAGCTTTATTGATTCCTATCCGAAAGTTTTTTACGGACCATGCCGCCGTTTTATAGCCAAGCTGGCAAGTGGTTACTGTCAGGTGAGGTATCATTCACATTACCTAAATTTTATTTTGTTATTTTTCTGTATCGGGGCCATTCGTAATGCCTGTGAGGACGACAATGTCCTAAACAGTAATAACGATGAGTTTTTAGTTTTTATCAGCGATTTTACCTGTTTATTTATTATTTATGCTTGTGTTTTAATTGAGACCAGTTCTATATTTGGACCATTGGTCAATATGTATATTTAGATATTTTATTTTAAACTGTTTTAACCATTCTGACTTTAGTCGTGACACTTAAGCGTTGTACGTAGAGCACATATTATTCCGTTGTTATATTTTTATAGTTTCTTTTATAGTTTTATTTTATTTTTAATTTTTTTTCATAGTGTTACACTGAGTTTATTTGGTTCTGCAAGGAGTCACATGTAACAAAGTATTCACAGCAAAAATTATGTAACAAATATCAATTAATTTTTTTTTCTAGCCCCTTTAAATTTACAGATAATTATATACAATTATAGATCCTCAGGCGAATTTTTTATTTTTTATCTTCCTTTCAAAGCACCTTCAAATTTACAGACAATTACATATAGTAATAGATCCTCAGGCGAATCTTTTTACAAATTATATTTAAAAACTATGACACAGCTTGAATTCTTGAGAATGACGGTATAGCCCGTTGAAAACGTATGAGTAGAAATCAGTAAAAATGTGGAAAAATAGGATTTCTATTTCATAATATACAAATTCCATACTGACATCAATAAAATCGGTGAAGATGAACTTTTAAATGTGCTCTGAAAAAATGGCTTCAGAGAATAAACGAGGCCAGCTAAAGAGATTAAACATGAAGCAATCTAAGTATCAGGATACATAATTTTAAAAGTTAAATTTAGATCTTGCTCAGTACATTGCGAATTTAGGGGTTCGGAAAAAACATATGTGACAGAGGCGATTCGACCAAGTGAAAGTTACCAGGGACCGTAAGCGGAGACGAAGACAAAACAATAGTATTGCCTTAGTCGTTAAGTCCTTTAAACACCTTGCATTTACTTTACCTTGGGCGACAAGATATTCTTTCCAGCAGTGTGTCATTTTGTCACATTAAGCCAAAAAAAAAAAAAAAACAACCACGTAAAATAAAAAGAAAAAAAAGGTCATGACTCTGGTGAACCGTCCCAATTTGACCGTTAGAAAAACTGGTACTGTAATGATATTGCATGGAGTGAGGCGAATCTCCAAGGCCGGGACTCTGACCCACTACGACCGGCTGCCTTCCATTTTCCCTCCCGTCGAACGTTTAAACAGAATTTACATAGTTTCACTTGTTTTCCCTTTCCAAACGGCCGGACTATATCGAAACGCAGCGGCTACCGTTTTAAGAAAGCGATTGATTGTCATCTGTTTAATGCACATCACGTCTTGTTTCCGAAATCACACAATCTTGGCAGTTTTTGTATAATAGTCCTTTTCATTTCCTCATCGGCTTATACGACTTACTATGCATTATCAAATTTCACTATTTTCTATTCATTCTAGTTACAGATGAATCTAAACTTTTTTTTTCAGTTTTAAATAAAATTACAGCTTTATTATATGAAAAAAACAATTTTTTTCAAAAAGTCTTTAGAGTTCAAAAAATACTATAAAAATAATGAACAATAAAACTGTTAACAATAAAAAAAAGAAATAAAAGAGACTTAAGAATAATTTTTTTAAATCATTGTTTTCTGCTATTGCATACCGAATAGGTAAATTTTAAATTCCTGCAAAGTTTAGAGAAACATTAAAATGGTATTTCATATTACATTGAAATGTAACTTCGTTAACAATAGTGATCATTTATAAACTCTAGATTTATAAAACCTCTTTTTAGAAATAGCAATAAGAAAAAATATTTCTTTCAAACAAGAAACCAAGCAATGTTGGGAGGAGGTTGTGTTGGCTTGGGAACGAATATTATACCTTTTCCCCTTGCTACTGAAAGATGTTGACAAACAACAAAGTACAGCCAATCATAAAATTTAAAAAGACAAAAAACAGAAACGACAATGAAGCAAACCTGTTAGCTCGTACAATATCAAATTTTTGTTGGCACTTCATGAAATTGGTAAACTAGTTGTTCTTTCACTCAGTAGCTTCTCTTTTTTGGTTTTTATATATTTTTTTTTCTTTACGGACTATAATGTATTTTCAACCCTCTCCGTGGTCCAGTTGGTGGCATACTGTCTTAACTGCGGCTTGCCCAAGGGTTTTTTTATTTGGGGTATGAGTCTGGTTGTGGTCAACTCGGCCTAGTAAGGACAGAGGAGTAGCTACTCAATCTAGTGGATTCGATAACGAATACATACTTTAAGGTAACGCCCAGTGCCAGGAATTACGATAATAACCTTCGTTTAGCACTTGGGTTTTATGCCTTTACATAGTAATAGTGTTAATTTTTGCTAAATAGAAGTTTGCTATGTAATGTACCTGTTTATATCTAAACAATTATGCTCGTTATAAAAAAACAAATTCAGGAGAGATGACATGACCGATTTATTTCCTGTACGTATTCGGCAATTTAGTAATTTGTTTGCCAATACCAATTTCATTGTATATTATTTTCAACAAAGCCCGGATGGATTTGAACAAAAGCAATCAGCCATTAATAGTAGGCTTTAGTCAGAGATACAATCCACAGATAAATTCCAGACACTTCACAAGAATTAATTAAACGGAAAGGAATAAAGCCGGGAGTCAGTTCCAGCGGTGTTTTGTAGCCCCTTTGAGCTGCGGATGACAGACAATACTTCGGAATGCTCCTAAGCATTTACAGAGGGACTATTTGATAAGACGATCCTAGAGCGTTACCGCACGTATAACATTTCCCACAAATTTTCCACAAGTTGGTTATTTGTACAGTACCACACTATTAAGGGTTTGGTTGATACTAAATTCTCTCTCTTGGTTCGATAAGTTTTAATGAATTATATATAATAGCATACACTTTGAAAAAGATTTTCTCCAACGGAGAGTTGTTTGATACTGTCATGGGAGTTTTTCATTTAGGCCACAGCCTACCTTGTCAGTAATTTTATTTATTTTTTTTAAGGAGATATAATTCGTAGTTAAATTAATAATAACGAATAAGACACTTAGCACCACAGGCGACAATAATCTTTCGCCCCTTACCTCATCATGTGGTGCTGCGCCATGGATTTATTTATGATTTTATAATATTTTTTCATCAGTTAAGCATTAAAAAAAACAAACTTGTAAGTAAAATGAAATATCTAGAAATGATTCTGAAAAATAATTACAGGACTACCAGTGAGTATCTCAAACACTTATATCTGAGAGTGAACAAAACTAATGTTTGTTTTCATAAAAAAAAAACACATATTATATTTGTTAAACGTTTCGATATAAAGAATATATTTTTTGATAGTCGTCCCCATTGAGTAAATTCAGAACATTGTCTATTTACTAAGGAGTAACTTAGAAAGCATACAATTCAGAGAGTTGCTGGTAAGTTAGGATTCGGATTGGCCTTTCTTCCGGTTACTTTAATTATATACTCAACTGTATGAATGAGCGTGCGAATGAAAATTGTGAATTTGGTATGAATGAGATCATTTATCACAATTACTTATTGTCCAATGAGGCAGATTGTAATTTTATCATAATAAGGTTGTTGTCAATAATAAAAAAAATATGTACTCTGTTCATTATATTCTGAACAGTATATAAATGGCATAGCCCATGGTGCTGTTGAATTTACCTTAAAAATTCCAGATCGAGGTGAGAATTTATACGACTATCGTACTTGAGACCAACGTCGTAAAAAACATTAAGTTAAGGGTCAGACAAGTAAAAAAAATATAGGTCTGCATTTTGATGACTTCAATGACTTAAAGATGTTTACATTTTTTTTTATTTCTTTATTCTGTAGGAAGGAATTGATGCACCATACGTAAATGTCCTTGCTTTATGTTTTATACTCATATAATTTATTGAAAGATATTTTTAATGCTTTAAATCAATAATTGGATTCCATGAAATTTACTATAATCACCTTAATTACATATAAAAACAGTCATGGAGGAACTTTGACGAACATGGTAAGGTTTTTATTTTTGAGCAACGTTAACGACACATTGACGCTAAAAAAATTTACTATCAGTCATTATTAATGTTAACAGGTTTTATACAGTTTGATTTCTAGTCCCATGTTTGGCCGAAAGAAAAAGTAGAAAATATGCGAATGATACTGCTTAAAAATTCTGGGTCACCACACAGGCATCAGGTTTTGCCAGATTCCAGTTTTTAATATCGGTCAGTAAGCTTTACCGTGAACAAAAACGGAACTTCCTCCAAAGGCTATTCCGGGTATGGTTTAACATTTATGTAGCGTAAATATTTAATGTACATATATAACTTTCGCAGGTAATATTAAATTGCCATCCTAGTATGATTGAAACTTTGGCCGGGGCTAAATTCCTTTAACTAAGATAGAATAATTAGCTCAATCTTCAATCTGAATGAGATTAAAACACATGATTATTTAATTCAGGTATTGATAATTACTAATATTACTAAAATAATACTCAAGACGCGGATCATAACAAACTTTTTATTTAATATAAAAATGACAGGGGTTTTAATGAGCTTTCTCCATCATCGAATGATAAATGTCTTGAAGTAGAGCGAAAGCAGTGGCATTATAAAAACAAAATTGTATTACGTTTAGGTTGAAACGGAATAATAATAAATCTTTACTATACTAGAACTAAGTCTCTTAGGACAGACATATATTTAACATAACTCGTAAAATGGGATCTTTGACTGTATTAGTCCCTGCTAAAAATTATAATGTCCAGAGAAATAAATCATAAAAATAAAATGAGAAACGCTACAATAAAATAGTATCTAAATACCTAAAAGACACATATTTGTATAAGAACTACAAAGATAAACTGAAATAAATAAATAATAAAATGAAATAAAACAGTAAACGGATGTCTCGAAAAAAAAAAATAAACATGATAAAAGTTCGGCCAATGTCTCTCACTCTTAAGATTTCTCAAGCACTAGTTTAGAAGATATTTAAGCTTTTAAGTACTGATTTTTATAGTTAAGGACCCAATAAAAAGGCATTTAAAAAAAACATGAAAGGGTGCTCGTGCTTAGTAGATATGAGTAGATTATTTAGTGTGAAATCGACTTGGGTTAATGAATGACACATTTTAATGATCTAATTAGAGTAGAAGTAACATTGAGTAATGCTTAGAACCTAAAGATATGCTCAGTAGAATGATAAGGAGTCTAAATCTTCCTACTATTCATTCTCCAAGCATCTCACATCTGATGCTGACATCATTACTGTATTGTCGTAAGATTTCTTCATTCATATTCTTCCTTAAGTTTACATCAATGAATATTTTATTCGTAATCAAAAGCGATATGTCAATTCTTGTTTTTCTAGACTAAATGAATTGCCTGTTGGTAATTGGTAGAATGACCCATTGCATGGCATAATAGTATTTTTATTATTTTAACGCTGGAAATAAATTGATTTAATTTGAAATAAAATAGATAGTGTATTGAAAAGTAATATAAATTTCGAAAACTATAACTCCTTTCGTTAAACAAAGCAGATATGCTGTAAAATAATACAGAGAACAATAAGAATTGCTAATAAGAATTTTTAATAATTGTCAACCTTTTTTTTTTGGCAGTATTTAATCACAATTTTTTTTATTTAATGAAAAGGGGATATCCATGTTTTTTAAGAGACCGAGGTACTCCGAACATTTCTCGGTATTGTCCCTTAACTCTCTACATCATTAAATTATAATGTATATGTACAAGGGGGTATTATGGTGAGGGAACAGATCCCCGGATATACAAGTAGTCAGTAGATAATGGATGTGTACTCACGAGGTAGCCAGCAGATAGGATGAGTATGAGCCGCATGGCAGGAGCACTGGCTGTCGGGGACTGAGCCCCTGGCCGGCCGGCGGGCACAGTTAAAGCCTCCCTCGGCCTTGGACATAGCTAATTACATCGCTTCCTCGCCACTTCTTACTTCTTCTTCCTCCCTCTTCCTTCCTCCCTAGGGGTTATTGGTCCTGTCGGTCATCCACCAGTGTGCGTGCTCCCCAGGCCATTGCCTAGCGGTCCGCTCGGAACCAGTTCCCCCTTCTGATAGGTATTGCCCAGTTCCTTCAACTCCGTTCTGTACCCTTCTTCCAGATCGTCATAATCCTAGTCTATATAACGAGCCGATCCAAAGAATCAGTTGCCTCATTGTTTTTTCATCACCTATTCTACAAACCAAACGTAAGCCCAAGTAAGTTTAGGAAATAGTGACCTTAAATAGTCCCATACTGTTAAGTACTTATGTATAATCAATAAATGCTTAACTTTTACGTAAATTATATTAGAGTAAAAGGCAACGGAGTCACCTTATTGATGTTCCCAAACCTCTGCAAAACATCTAAACTGCCTATAAAAGTATAAGTTTATAAAATGCTCGTAAAATAATTCCTTATTTTGGAATCTGTACTAATCAGCCTGTATAAATTAAATAAAAGGTTTTGAAAAAAAACTTTGGTAAAAAAAAAACAAACTTACTATACTGACAGACAGTAGACTACAGCTAAAAGTCTCCAGCAATCTCAGAATGGGATCATGAGGAAGGTGGTCAGACATATAGAGGTAAAAGAACGCTGACCTGTACTCGTTGCTTGGTGTGCCATCGGTGGGTGAGTTCGTCCACCGGAGACACATAAAGTTTTTTGACTTGTCGCAGCACCTGACAAACCAAGTGTTTAACAACATGACCCCACCACCCTTCCCTAATCGATGGCAACAGACTGTCGGTGAAAATTAGGTTAAGATTTTGTTTGTTATATGTAAGTTAGTGTTAAGCTTTATGATTCATAAAGTGAGCCTCATCACATTTTAAACATATACAAACAATGAATGCATTATATTACATATATTACACTTGTAAGTTGGTTTTTATAACTGATTTTATTAATCTCTAAAGATTTACAATAGCATTAGAATTATAAGCATCAAACGATTTAACAATATGAAATAAAATTAAAGATTAATTAATTTACACGTTATTTACCAGGTTTTCCACTGGATAGCCACAACACAAACAATAAACATAAGTCTTATTTAGAAAGTAACCTTCACACACCAAGCACAGCTAAGTAACCTTCTCACAACAAACACAGCTAGCTAGATCTCAGGTGGAATTTACATCTCCCCCCCCCCTGAGATCGCTTTTCCCGGAGGATGAGAAAAGTGACAATTTGCTACTGTGAAAGTAATTTGATATTTTTTTCTTTTTTCTACAGTCAACTTCATACATAGATGATGATATCCTCTTTAGAATCCTAAATGGTCCAATTAGCCCTATCAGTATTCCTTCTGTTCAGTTTGCTTCCATTTTCAACATATACTTTATCTCCAACTTTGAATTCGTGGGTTCTTCGGTTCTTGTCTACTTTCATTTTATTTATTCTAAAACACTTTATAGAGTTTAGAAATGCTTCATCTCCATCTTTAGCAATATCATTTTGATTTAGTGTATCAATCGGAAAAATTAACGATTGCTTTCCGAAAAGTAAGTAAGTATGCTGGCTCAAATTTCGTTGAAGAATGAATTGTCCTATTGTATTCTGACACACAATCTTCAGCTATTCTTGACCATGCACGCCTGTCACCGCTATTTATCTTACACCTTATTCTGTTTACTAAAGTCTGGTTTAGGCTCTCGTTAAGTCCATTAGACTGTGGGCAATCAATAGAGGTGAATATCAATTGAATTTTTAAGATATGCATATATTTCTTAGGCGATCGATTTCCACCAAAACCACTAACAGAATCGATAGACATCCCACACCCCATATCCTTCTCATACATCCTTCAAATGGGTCTCCCCTTAGTGAAAGGCACCCATCAATCGAAAATGATTTTCCACGTCCTATTTTTATAAGTTTGAGAGCTATGGAAAACCAAAAAAACTTGTGCGTATCCCCAGCAGTTTCCTGAATTATATGACCCAGATATTTAACTTTTGATGTTTAACATGTTCTTCCCATGATTTAGAAACTACCAATATGTCATCAATATAATTAAAACAAATTTCGTCTAAATTCCTTCTCCTTATAATGTTTGATAGAGTCCGTTGAAAGATTGCTGTGGCATTCTTAAGTCCAAAAGGAACAACTTTGAACATAAATTTACCGAACTTAGTAATAAATGATGTTTTCTCTCGGTCTTCTGCTTTTAAAAGAATGCTCCAGAAGGCAGAATTTATATCAACAACACTGAAGTACTTGCAGTTGGACACTTGTTCAAGTTGTTCAATTTTCGAAAATCAATACAGAGTGGTTCTGCGACCGTCTTCTTTCTTAAATGCAAGGGTCACCGGAGATGCAATTGGCGAATCCGACTCCTCTGTAAGATCAGCTTCTAGTAATTTTTTAACTTGCGTTTTAATCTCTTGTTCATCTGGTATAGAACCCTTATATGCTCGGGAAGTGATCCATTCTTCTCTTATTAAGTTTATTTCAGCTTCTCTTGATTTCATTCTACCAACATCAAATTTATGTTTAGCAAATACATGTTTATATTTTTCCATTAATTATAAAATTTCTATCTAGAATCTAGATTTGTTCTACATTTTTTGTTTCATTAATATTGAGTGAAAAATTAATTTCTGATTTATACCTTCTTTTATTTTCTTTATTCTTCTTTAAAAGTGTATCATTTTTAGTTGAATTAGTATTGTTATTTTCTAATCTTATTATCTCATCTTTATTGATTCTTTGTAAAATTTAAAATTTTCATCTTGATTAAGCCTAAATTCTAATGACATCTAGACCTAAGAGTAAATCATATGAGAAATTTTTACAATATCCATTTCTCCACATATGTTATTAGGATTATCAGCTGATAATGATGTCTCATTTAGATTAACTATTTTTTTTGTCACAAATAAATTTTTATTTCTGCATTCTTTTTCTGGATGATAACGATTTGGCCATCCTAAATTTTCACAAATAGAACAGGGTTTCTTTAAAGCAGAGATGGTTATTTTATTTAATTTATCAATTTTCTGGTTGGATTTTTCCAATGTTATGTTCATACGTTGATTTGGTGTATCGTTGTTCTTCATTTTGGAAAATGAATCATCCATTCTCCTCAGTTGTATAAACAGTTTTTCAATGCTTGTTATTTCTTCTCTGTCTAATTCACCTTGTACTTCCAATGGTAGTCCCACAACAATCATATTGATTCTTGAAAAAACTGTACTTTGGCTTTCTACTTCCAAACATAACTGTGGAAGAAGGGAAATAACTTCTGTCCCTTGCAAATTACCGGCTGTAAAATTCAGCAAAAAAATTCAAGAATGGGTGCCTGCATTTTCCCAGAAAAACAACAAAAAACAAAAGGAAAAGAAAAAAAAACTATTGGTTATCTAAAGAGAGAGAGAGAGAAAAAAAAAAAAGATTGTATACACAAAATATAATTGAGGCAAGATTATACAAAAAAACTAAAATTATAAAATACATATGTAATGAACATTAAAAGTACACTTTTTTTTTTCAAAATCGAATATATAAACAAAAAAAAAGTAATGTTAGCAACTGGGTTAGTAATCTAAAAATAAAATGAAAGAAACATAGATAACAAAAATATAAATGTCTTTTCGCTTTAATAAAAATAAAAATGAATTAAATTCTATATTTACTAAATTTAATAGTGTCAATCACCTAAAGTCAATAGCCTTCTATTCTTGCAAGTAGAAGGATGGTGTGAGCTGAATCTGGAGATAGTTGGTGTGTGTAATAGCAAAATAACCTCTTACCGGTGATCCCAAAGTGGAGAAGAAAAAATTCTTCGCGATGTTCACTCTCCAAACAATTGGTAGCGTGGGTGGGGGGGGGGGGGTGGTGGCTATCCGGTGTACAGTCAGCGATGAAGAAGTAGTGTGAATGTGGGGTCATCATCAATCAAAAAATTTCCGAGGGTCCTTCTTCATTCGCAAATCTCATGGAACTGAGCCGGTAATTCACTGACGATCGGAGTTGATCCGCAATGCCAAAATAACGTCGATGCTGATCGCATTAGAGTTCACCTTACCACTTGCTTAGACGTAAACAACCTTAATTCCTAATTATACATCTCAATACAACAAAATATTACAATCTCGGTTTTTCTTTTAACAAATAAAATAAAATAAATTGTTATAATTACGTGGGTGAAAAAAAATAATAAAAAAAATAGTTGGGACCCAACATTTCTTTTGCAAATGCATAATCAATGAATGAGCCTCCTAAATATTTAAATCTATATGCTTTCCTAACCTTTGACCAACCTTTATCTATGAAAACTGTTAAAAAAAAGATTTTCTCCATTCAGACCAATTTACTAGGCCAATCTTATTTAATTTTGCCTCATACCAATCTTTGGCTGGTCCGTCTACAAAAAAACGAAGGATTTCAATAATCTTTGTAACACTAGCCACATTGTGCCTCATACATGCATTATCAAAGCGTTCTAACCAATCTGAAGGATTTTGTTTTTTATCAAATTTTTCTATAATAAATTTCTTTTCTACCTCCTGCAGTTTAATTTCATTAGAATATAATTTAGCATCTGATTCTTTGATTTTCTGAGTAAAAAAATTGTCCTGATTTGAATTGGATTCCTCTAATGGAAGGTTGTTAAAACAAAGGTTATCCTCTTCATCAAAATACACTTTCTTTAAATCTTCATCTACTTTAACGCCTACTTTTTGTTATCCGTTGACTGGCCTTATTGCGGACACAGCGTTTTTAATAATTGATTTTGTTAATAATACCTGATGATGTTGTAGATTCCAAAAATCCGCTGGCAAACTGAACCATAACTGTTTCTCTTCAGAAATGTCCACTAGTTCATAATCACCTTCGTCTGTTTTTATGATATGTACAAATAATTTGGATTCCCATGTTTTCTGATTAATTTTTCAATCAATAACTTGTAATTTAATTTGTAAGTTGGTTTTTATTAATCTGTAATGATTTACAATAGCATTAGAATTATAAGCATCAAACAATTTAACAATATAAAATAAAATAAATAAACATACCTGTAAAGATTAATTAAATTACACGTTATTTACCAGGTATTCTAGTGGATAGCCACAACACAAACAATAAACATAAGTCTTATCTAGAAAGTAACCTTCACACACCAAACACAGCTAAGTAACCTTCTCACAACACAAACGGTGTGGAATTGCTAGAAATTGTATAAAATGTAGACAAGCTACAGGACATATAATATTGATCTATTGTAAATAGATTCATTTATATAGAATCTAGATTGAATTCCACAATTTTTAATAACAAAGGGAGCATGGACCTGCTCTAGTGACCTCCTTAAACTGCTGACAATATACTACTGACATTGACTTTATTTATAACGAAAATAAAGTACTCAAAGTAGACTTGAAAATTATAAGAGTGCAATAATAATTTATCAAAAAGTTATGATACAATAATGTTACAACAAGGAAGAAGATATATAAAGTCATTCATATTATCTTTAAGGTCTACTAGAAACTAGTTTTTTAATTGTAGGTTTTTTGTCCCTTTTTTTAGTTTTACGTATTACTTGTAGTTTGGATTTATTTTAGAGGGACTCTGGTGACTGACAACTATATGTAATGAACCCATGTAAATAAAATGAAATGAAGAGATTCCCTCTTTCTCTCTCAAAAACAAAAAAAACAACTGGCAAAAACAACAAAAATAAATCACTAGAGGAAAAATAATAAATAATTAAAGAGCATACCTTAAATTAAAAAATACCATCCGAGAATCCGTTCTAAATAAAAAAAAAGTATTGTACACAGTTAAATTGAAAAAAAAGAGAGGAGAAAATATAAGTGGTTACTCCTTTACAAGGCTTGAGCTACTGGTTTATTATGTGATTATAATATGAGTAAAATGTTTAGTTACTGTATGTATATACAGTATAATAATATATATATAGTACATATATTTGTTTTAAAAATAACGATTTATGTATACACGAAATAAATGAATTAAAACTATTCAGATAGAATATTAGATCTAGAACTAATAAATGCCAATACCTAAAATAAAATTTATTTTGAAATTATTATTTCATTATAGTATTTGAAAGGTCATGATTGTGGGGAAAAAATCTTTAAATCTTAAATAAATCATATTGAGTGTAAAATTAAAAATCTCAACATTCCGATTAATACTACTTAACATGTATTGTGTATTTATAAACTAAAATTACAAATGTCATTGAGACGGGTCTCTAAATTCATGTTCACAACATTTTTGTATCCATAACGATACTGTCGGGTCGTCACTAGGGGGGTGCCTGGTCACCCTAGCCCTGGTGACAAGTGGGAATTGTTCGAGTTTATAACCTGGACAATCGTTCCATGACGGCGTTACTATCTGACTCCATTGTTGATAGGTATGTGCCACGACAATGCACTATGTTCAAGAGAAGAGGTACAGAGGTTTTTCATAAAGAATTAGTCAAGTTTTCAGAGTTCGAGTGGAAACCAAGCGTCAACGAGTAAAGGTCACGAGAGACTAATTAACAGGACTCAGGAGCCCAAGTACCCTCTCTCCTTGCCTTCTGGGAGGGCTGCAAGGGTTGGCTAGGCTGGCTGATGGTTTCCACGCATGTGGTGAGGAACCGCGACCGCCGCCTAATTACCCGGCCATCCCTGTCCCCTGGAGGTAGAGAGGCTGCCAAAGGGTTGTTCATGTTTATGCCTTGCGGGTACCCTCACACATATGGTTAGGTACCTGTGACTGACAGCTGGTGACCCTTCGTGTGACTTACTTGGCTTCCGCCTTTTATTGCTTCACATTTACAATGATTTATATTTGTTCATGTTATTTACATTTTGTCTATAATAAATTTAGTTCATGTTATTTACGTTTGCTTACAATATATATACAATAGAGTATAGGGTGATTAACCTAATGTAGTCAGCGGTCGCTACAATACCATCAGTTATGAGATTTTGATCAGTTGAGAGAGACCGTAATTTCTACAATAAGCTACAATAGCCCAAATGAATTTATTGATAGAACAAATCCTAGAAAGCCTTTATTTTACAGATGAATTATTTATGTTGTAGTAATGTCTCCTTTTCTGATATGATGATGAAAGAGTCAAGAAGCAGAAGAGATAAGTTATCGATTGCACTCGATAGAGTACGCTTATCATTTTTCAGTTGAGTTGGCTGTACGCTTTAGGTGCGGCTCACGTCTATCCGATTGTTCGCCCCGACCTGGCGGGGCACGATATCAGATGAAAGGAAAATAACGTCTGGTGTATTTTCAGGTTGTATGTATACCTTCTTTCTTTGAACCACAACACAATAGTCACGAAATTTCTAAAGGCTAGAGATCAAAAGTCCTTTGCGGAAACTCTCTCACCTCCGATTCCCTATCGAGTTTCATTCATCACCAGGTTTTACAATTTCCCCTTCGGAATAATCTTGAGGACCTCAAAGCTGTTAGTCCTATTTCTGCGAGAGGTGTTCAGAGTCTCATTTTAAATGGATACACAATGACACTTCAATTTCATTCAGAGTGGATGTAATGAATAAGTTTCATTAAAATCATTAATTTGGACGTTTAGATCTCTACTTTGATGCACTCCTGAATATGATTAAAAACTGTATATCTTTCTAGCTGTCAATTAATTAATGACAAAAATATGCCTAGTGGAATTGGCACTGTATTTCATTTGGCTGGGTCACCAAATGATACCAGTAAAAATGGTAAAATGACTTGGTAAAAACTCAAGTCAAGTGTGCTGTAAGACACGATAAAGTTTTAATGACTTAATGTAATTATATTTCAATAAAGCATGTAATCAGCACGTCTTTAATGTAATACACTACGAAATATGAGGACGAAATGTACTATATATTTTGTTAGTAACTTGCAAGACCCTTCGAACTCAAAAGAAATTACTCAAATTTTGGAGAGATCTTAAGTTAAAATAGAGTTTAAGTTCGTTTTACTGCCCGGTCAGTCCAAGCGGTAATGGTCTGTGGTCCTAAAAACTCATTTCTTTATCCTAAAAATTATTATTTTTCACTTTTAGATTTAGTACAATGTATATTGAGTTTACTTTAAAAAAAAAGATCAGATCAGGTCATGAGGTCTTGGAAGTTTTTCTCGGATGTTGAAGAATCACTATGCTATTAACTTCCGGAAATAACTTAAGTAAATTCTCCGAATGTGGTCTCCTAAAGTGACTATAATCAACAAAACCGGTCAATATAAAACTCACTTTTTATCACTACCATTTTTTAAACTTTTAGATTTTAAAGTGGTGTGTTTTTACATATTGAACGATACTTGGTAGGGATTTCTTTTCTTATTGATACACTTTCTTTCCATGTTTTCCTATTTGTTCGTAGCTTTAAGTTATTACAAGTTTAAAACCCAGGACCTCTTTGCTTATAGTTTGGACAACTGTATAGAGTAAACAACAAGAAATTCTACGTGACACTAAAAAACAACATGTACAAAACCACATCAAAACCCTTGGACATCAAGTGCATTCAATCCTTTCCCCCTCAAGCCGTTCAAAACTTTATTGTGATAAAATATGTGATCAATGTTTCCATTCATACCATGTTTACAATTCTTCATTCAGTTGGTCATTCTTACAGTATTTAAACACAGCCGAGAGACCTCCCAAATCCACATGGCTTTCACCTCCCTCGCATGCCTAAGAGTAAGTGGAGACGTGGGAGTCCCTCACGGTCCTCTGTCAGCCGCGGTAGCGGATACCAGACAGACCTGAAGTCCTAAGAACATCAGTTGATGTACCTTTTCTATGTCTCAAATAAAACCCTCCAAAATGACACTAAAATCCCCAATATTCAAGATCACTAACTTTTTCTCAAAATTCTTTAAACAATTTCCGACCATTCATATACTTTTGCAAGATATTCTTTGGAACTTCTGGAAGCGGACTTAGTCCTGTGATCTCTTGAACATTTTGAGTCACAGAAAGTTCTGATATAAGTGCTGAGGTTTTGCGCGAGAGACACCCATCCTTACGTCCTCTTGTCCTTACGTAGCGCTGATGTGGCTGCTGGAGTTGTACGAGGGTTTATGTCTTCTTCTGTAGCTAGGTGAGTTGCAGGTTTTTTTTTTTTTTGGTTTATTTCCCTTAGCTCTCAAACGTATAAAATAGGATGTGGGAAAAATAAAGGAAAATTATTTTGGGCTAATGAGTGCCTTTCACTAAGGGGAGTCCGCCATTTGAAGGATGTATGAGAAGGATATAGGGTGTGGAATGCTTGAAGGAGGTGGGTGGAATCAGGAAGGTAGTGAGAGTCTACCGAGGGTGGAGCCTAGGGGTACCTAGGCAATGGTTTGTAGTCGGCCAGATCAAGCCTGGCCCACCCCGGCAGGGGCCTGAAATAAGTCGGCCTCTCGGCCGGAAGGTCGACCCTGCTTAAACAGGTAGATGGGGTCTTTTAGCTTCGGAGATCGCCCTCGATCTCTCGGCTGGGTGTAGATCTTCAGTCTCCGTCAGGGGGCTAGGGTTCAATCACGTCCATTTGTCTCCAGGGTTCGGCAGTCCAGCAGTGCTTCCATCTGACGGGCATTGGTGGTGGTTGAACGTCGGAAAATAGTGGGCTGTGTCGGAGTGAGTCGAAAAATTTGATGTTCCTTCTCTTGATGAAATCTTGAATGGTGAGCACTTCTAATTTTTTATGCATCTCGTCTGCCTTCATTTGGTCGAACGGGGTATGTTTGAGGGATGTGTGGAGAACTCTGTTCTATGTTATGAATTCTGTTTTTTTTTTGTTTTTTTTTCTTCATAGCCCCTTTAAACTTACAGACAATTATAGATCCTCAGGTGAATCTATTCACAAATTATTTTGTATTTCCTGTAGCATCACTACATTATATACAGGTTTTGTTATTTTATAGAAATTATATAATCGAATAAACAAGCATAATGATATACATTATACGTGACTAGACTAAACTGACTAATAAGGTGATGGTGCTCACCTTTTTGATCAACCTTAAAACTAACTTACATACTAATTCTTATCCTAATTTTTCCCCGACAGTCTGTTGCCATCGATGCGGGAGGGGTGGTGGGGTCATAGTGTTAAACACTGGATTTGTCAGGTGCTACAACGAGTCAAAAAACTTAATGTGTCTCCGGCGGATGAACTCACCCACCGACGGTACACCAAGCAACGGGTGCAGGTCAGCGTTCTTCAACCTCTCGAAAGAGGTATGTCTGCTTCGCATGAATTCTGTATCTCTTGGGAATGCTTATATCACTATATTGCATAGAAGTATATGAGTGTAAGTATAAGTGTGAGAGTGAATGCGAATTGTATATATGGTATAGATAAGATCATTTATCACAATTATCGATTGCCCTTTTTGGGAAATTTTCTTTAAAAAACATTCATAAAAAGTCATTTGTACCTTAGTTATTTTACTGAGCGGATGAACTGCCTGAAGAATCGGCTGGGTCTGATCTGATGGAGAGGTTTTTATTATATTTATTAATTGACAACGTATCATCATACAATATGTCTGCATCAGGTCCTTTTGTGAGATTTTAGGGGATGTCTAAAACATTTTGGGGGACTGGTTTCATGGACTGGTTGTGCGTTAATTGTCGTTACCGCGAATGCGCAGCTCTAGCACTGATGGGGTTGCTGTGGATACTCGGTCTGCTGGTTTCGTGCTAATCGAATCTGCTCATCAGAGCTCTAGATACCCCGGCTGGACTAGGCCCCGGCCTTATCTTTACATGCCGGCAGGATGCAAATGGTTCTCACCTCGTCTTTTTCTGTATTCATTCAGTTGTTTAGTTTAACAGCACTATCTCAACTTTGCATTACTGTAAGCTTGAACGATTTACATCCCAAGTCCGTGGCGGCGGGAACGTCGAAAATATTGACGGCACAGTGGGTGGAATTGCAAATCTAGGTTTACAAAAGTCGTATCTCGTATGAAAAGGGTCCGATTGTTACCGAAATAGGCCGATTTATGTTTCATGGTGAGTAGACAACGAAATTAAAGTCCAATTTGAAATAAGTTGGAACATATCTAGGAAAGGACACAAAGACTACCTTTTGGTACTTTAATTAGCTAAGCGGAATATTACTTAAGATGTGTTATCATTTGATGAATTTTAATTAAAATTAATGTTCCAATCCTGATCAACATTTTCTTCAGAGTCAGAGGTTGAGTAATTTTCTTTTGCCTGCAGTAAACTTGTACTGGGTGAGCCCATCTTACCCGTGTAGCCGAACGTTTGGAAGGAGGAGAGCGGTCACCCTTGTACTCATTGTCATTGTAGTCTGCTCTATGGCCAACCGGCCTCACTAATAAGCCGAAGCCGTAATAAACTAATACTCCCATAAATTAGTTTAATTGTGATATTAATATTTCTTGTAAAATAAGATATCATCTGTAAGTGTCTGTAATTACTTAAAACATTAATATGCAAATAACAATAACGTTATTTACGAGTAAAACCTACATCGTGTAAACAATTTAAACATAAAAGTTAATCAAAAATTAAAAACATTTTTTTTGTAACAGTTTATTTCGAAACCGTCAAAACGAACCACTTTTTGCATCCCTGGTTTAAAAAAAAACTGTCGATTAGATAGAAAGTTAGAGACAAAAAATTATTCTGGGACCAAGTCCCGTATGAACAATCATAGTGTACTGATAAGAAACTATTAAGTGAATTAAGAAAAAATATATTTAAAAGCATTTCAGTAAATAATAATGTTATATTAAATTAATAGTTTGCTCTGAAATTAATACATACCAGATGTATATCAGGCCACAGCAATGAGTATATTATTTTTATTACTTAGTCGGTGCTAACGGGCCTCCAGGCCTTCTTTAAATTATCTACCTGGGGCTATTGGCACCTCAGGCCTTATTTTACCTAACGGTAATAAGATATACGATTTTCCCAGTATTTATCTGTATTTGTTTTGAGAGAGAGAAAACAACAATTTATTAAGATAAAATTACAATCTGCCTTAGGCAATGAGTAATTGAGATAAGTGTCATCATTCATACCGTATTTACAATTTATCATTCACTCGCTCATTCATACAATATTTACAAACAGCCCAGAGGCCCCCCAAGTTCACATGGTTGTCACCTCCCTCGCATGCGAAGGAGGAAGCGGAGTCTTGGGGAGTCCCCCACGCCCCTACCTCAGCCGCATCACTGGATAAGAGCCAGCGGAGGCTGACCAAGAGCGTGAGAGCCACATACGCTCAGGACATGATTGGAGATACTGGCCATTGCCAGGACTCCCACTGTCACTTATTTATAGCAGGTCACGAGGCCACTGCCGTTTAAGTCTCCGAGGAGGATTATAGGGATGAGTGGTGCAGTGCAATGACTGTGCTAGGGAATTAGGGTGGTTGGATAGGTTACCATGGAATTTAATGAACTTGGAAGGGATGAGTTCAAGAATATAGGGTATATTCAGATCATTGTGAAGGGTTTTGTTGCTGACGTAATAAGGGGCATTTACTATTGTTCTTAGGACTTTTGATTGAAAGGATTGGATGCGCTTGATGTTCGACTTTTTTGCTGTCCCCCATAGCTCTATTCCGTATGTCCAGATTGGCTTAAGTATAACCTTGTAGATAAGTAGTTTGTTTTCTATTGAGAGGTGGGATGTCCTTCGAAGTAGTCTGTACAGTTGTCCAAAGCGTCGGTTTAGTTCTTGTCTTTTTAGTCTCGTGTGTGGGTTCCATGTCAGTCTCTTGTCGAGATGGAAGCCTAAATACCGTACTGTCTCAGACACAGGGAGAGGAATTGAATTTAAAAAGACTGGCGGACAGTACTTGCGGCAGAGGGTAAAGGTTATGTGGGAACATTTTCCTTCGTTGACTTTGATTCGCCATTGGTTGCACCAATACTCGATCTCGTCAAGGTGTTTTTGAAGGTTTTGGGATGCTATATCAGGGTCTGGATGGGTTGACAGGACTGCAGTGTCGTCTGCGAATGTTGCCAAGAAGGTATTGGTAGTAGAGGGGACATCAGCAGTGTATAGATTATAGAGGATGGGACCCAGGACACTGCCCTGTGGAACTCCTGCTTTAATGGGATAGTAGTTAGAATATTCCAAACCACAGCGGACTTGGAAGAAACGGTTTGAAAGGTAGGATTGTAGGATTAGGAATAGGGTTTGTGGTATATTTCCTTTGAGTTTGTAAAGCAAACCTGCGTGCCAGACCCTGTCAAAAGCTTGAGCTATGTCCAGAAAGGCAGCAGTGCAATACTGTTTGGTTTCAAGGGCTGAGGATATGTGATCAACAACGCGAAGGCCTTGTTGAGCTGTGGAATGTCGTTGGTGGAAACCAAACTGGTGAGTAGGGTAAAGGTTTTTGGATTCAACGATTGGAAGTAGGCGTTTTAATAGGAGTTTTTCAAAAATTTTTGAGAGGATAGGGAGTAGACAAATTGGACGGTAAGATGAGGCGTCATTGGGTGGTTTGCCGGGTTTGGCGAATAGGACAATAATGGAATGTTTCCAGAGGAGAGGAAAGTGCGTCGTTCGGATAATGCAATTATATATATAGGTTAAGAAGATTATGGCTTTAAGAGGAAGTTGTTGGAGGATTCGAGGAGTAAGGAGATCATATCCTGGAGATTTTCGGTAAGGTAATTTTTTCAGAAGATATTTAACCTCAGAGGGGTTAACGGCTTTTGGTGGTAGTGAGAGAGGGATAGGGGAAGTGAGAAAATCTTCGACAGTTGGACGGTGATTACTGTTTTGAGGGGTAAGATGAGGAGTGAAAGTACGGGAAAGATGCAGTGCAAATTCCTCCGACCTATCCCCATCCGAAGCCGCCCAGGACCCGTCATCACGACGGAGTGGGTGTGAAACAGGATGATATTTTAGGATTTTCTTAGTTACATTCCACAGGGAGTTGTCCCTGGTAGACAGGGAGGAGAGATAGGAATTGAAAGAATCGGAACGGAAGGATGCCAATTGCCGCTTTACAAGCCTGCAATACTGATTGTATGAGCGACGATCAGCAGGATGTCGGGATCTTTGCCACACTGTTCTGGAGTGGCGTTTGGATTTGATTAGGTCTTTGAGATACTGAGGTAAAGGATTTTGATTGTGAATTTTTAGGTGACGATGGGGTGACGATGCCTCCCAGGCCGACCTCTGGATCAGAGTAGTGAAGGAATGCACTGCATCATCTAGGTCTTGGGATGTTTTCAGTGGTACTTTGAGGTCTACAGAGTCTGTAAGAATCTGACGGAAGTGGTCCCAGTCAACTGGGCCCCTAATAAATGAAGGAGGAGGCAGTTTGTGAATTGGATTTAGGGAAATGGTTAATAATAAGGGACTATGGTCGGAGGAGAGGTCATCGAGGCGCTTGAGTGAATAGTTTAGTGTTCCTAAACTATTGCAGAAGAAAAAGTCAAGGAGATCTGGATTTCGGTTGGGGTCTGATGGCCAATAGGTAGCTGTGTCAGGAGAGATAGTGGAGCAATGTCTCCGTGTGAGTGCAGACAGCAAAGCACGTCCTCGTGTATTTGTGGATCTTGAGCCCCAGTGCCGGTACTTTGCGTTAAAGTCCCCACCCACAAGGAAACGATGCCCTATGGAGTCTAGAAAGGAGATGAATTGGGAATCGGAAATGGATTTATTGGGAGGGCAGTACACTGATGCTAGAGTAAGGGGAAAAGTGAGGGTGGTGATTGACACTGCAGTGGATTGAAGGAAATCATGTGCTACCAAAGGAACTATGTGATGGGATATGGAGTTATGGACAATGACAGCGGTGCCTGCATGAGCTCTTCCATCTGGGTGATCAGTTCGATAAGTCTGGTACTGTCGAACGGTAAATGATCGTTTACTTGTGAGTCTTGTTTTAGTAATAAGAGCTACATCGATGTTTTTGTCATGGAGTAATGCTGTCAGTTCGTTAGTGTGGGTGCGAACACCATTCGCATTCCAAGGGAGAATGGATAAGGAGTCGGAAGGATCCACTTATGGATTTTGTTTAACGGGGATAAGGTAGGAGACAAGATTTGTAAGAAGGGAAATAAGAGGGGTAATTAGGGTTCTGAACTCTGTTAGGAATGAGGTTAAGAGGCTGGTGAGATCTGAAGAGCTTGAAGGTGGCGGGATATGCGAGATGTGTGGTTGAGGATGGGATTGAGTTTGCTGGTTGCTGAGATGAATGGAGTGCTGGGGAAGAAGAACTTGGGGAGGAGGAGTAGGCAATGCCTGTGACTGCTCTATGTTCCAAACTGCGTCAGCAAAACATACTGAAGGCCTCAAACTTCTGGCGGGGGCGCTTCTTAGGCTACCTGTGGCTGGCGTTTCTTCTTCTGGGCGACGACGTTGTTCGCTTCTGGACTTTAGAATTCTATAGGCCTCGCAGCCTTTATAGTTTGCCGGGTGCCCTTGCTGACAGAGCACGCATACAGCAGGTGATTTTATGGGCTTCTTGCACAATTCGCTTTTGTGCTGCCCACTGCACTTTACACACCTGGGAGGGTGGTAGCAGTATGATTTGGTGTGCCCATATGCCTGACAATTATGGCATTGTACTATATCGCGTTTCGGATAAGGCTTTTCGACCTGTACTCTTGTGTAATACAAGTGGGTGACCTCATAGATTTTTTCCACTCCAGGTGTTCGCTCTAGTTCCACAAAGAATAAGGGCAGTGGTATCTTGGTGCTTGCATTATTTTCTTTTCTTTCCTCACGGAGCACATTGGTAATTTGGCGAACCTTGTATCCTAGGCTTAAAAGCTCCTTCTCTATCTCGTCCGCTGGTGTAGTGGGATGCAGGTTTCTAATCACTACCCGCAGTGATCTTTCTTGCTTTAATTGGTATGTGTGAAAATCGGCCTTAGTTTCTTCTAAGTACTTAATTATTGTACGATATGTTTCGGAAGTGTCCGGCGATACTTTTGTGTCCCGGGACCGATTGAGGCAAGTGTATTTCCCTGTACCTACAATTTTATTTAGTTGGGTACATAGTAATTTAAAATTACCAATGTTACGTATGAATATTGCTGGTGGCTTGGGCTGTGTGGGTGTTTGTGTAGAGTCCATGTCCTCTATTTCGATATTTGTCAACACCTCATAGCTATTGGGCGTGAAAAACGGAGACTCATGAGTGGTTGTTGCTGTTTTTTTCGATGTGCTAGGTAGTGATGGTAGTGATGGTAGTTCCTCCATAGAGCTGCTGGGAGCCGAAGAGTTTTCAGGTGCTATGTTTCGGTTAGATCGCCGCGGCTTACGTTTAACCGGCGACGGAGTGGGGGTAGGTCCCAACGACCTTGTACGTTTTTTTTTATTATCTGCTGACATTAGCTGCTGATAGAAACGCATGTTTCATTCACGAGTCACGGGTCTTGGCTCTGAGCCACCAGAACGTAGCGGCTCAGAGATTATAATTGAGTGACGTTAGTGAACGATCCGATGGCGCTATGACAAATGCTTCTCAAAATGGCCGACTTTTCGATCCGATTTCACTTTTACTTTTGTTCTACACAAATGAAATAAGCGATTTACTTACGTCTTGAGGGCTCCCTCGTGACCAGCTCACGTAAGTTGCCTGGTAGAACAATTTTTTGGTTGTACTGTGGCCTAAAAATGGTAGAATAGAGTATTCGAAGGACGAGCGATGTTGAGAGGTGTTTCAGAAAGTAGCGCATGCGCAAAAACTGTATTTGTTTTGAAAGAAATTTTTTTTTGTTTAAAAAAAAGTTGAAATAATCAGAAATGGTGTACTCCACTCATGTCTTTGCGTGATGTTTAACGGCCTGTGCCATTAATGGTTAATATGAGAAGGTTTTCGAAAAAAAAACCAGATTGATGGCCAGGAATGCCCGACCTGGTTATCTTGATGTGAGTTAGCATGCAACCAATAGCACTTCAAAGTTGCTCAGACTCCATCCTCGGCCAGCTCGCTTCAGCTAAGTGGTACTCAAGCAAGTTTATTCAAAGAATATCAGTATGCTTGGGGTCCAATGGGCACAACCGGCGTACTGTCACACATGTCGAGCAGAAGTACTTTTTGAATCTAAATCATCCATGAAGGAGGAGTGTCACCGCTCGGTGCCTGAACATCGGGAGGCGATCCTAAAATCTCGGCATGTCTCGAACATGGGCATGTCCGGATATTAATAATACAGCGAGTCTGAATGAACGGTGGCAGGTCTGCTTGCTCGCTCAATGGTGTGCGCACACACACACACACACATGTTTGCGATTGATTGTGGGGCCAAGATCGGTGCATGTAAAATTTAGAATATAAATTTTGGCCACTCCTCCTTCAGACGCGTAGGCTCTTTTATGTTCAGAGTTAGCAAGATTGTTCTCGAAGCCAGTTTTCAACACTGTTGACCTTATTGTTTACTTTAGATTGGTTTCAGACAACAGAAGTTACCTATCCTACTTTAATACACGCCTCCTTGCTTTCTAAACATACTTCTATCCAGCGGTTGCCCACAGTAGATGATCTATTATCTATAGTATATCTTCAGGTGCTACGGTAGGAAATAAATACAAGAGAATAAATTATTCATTTTTTTAAAATTAATCTCAAAATATCGCGCAAACACCAGATAAATAATAGTGAAACTATGGAAAAATGTAGATGACATCTAAATATCTGGATGTACACTAAAAATAAATAAAAAGCCTATTAGTAGAAATAAATGAATATGGAGAAATGCATTAGCAGAGCTATTATGGGCGCAGAACCCTCCACTGTGTGGCATCAGGCGAGAAGGGCGTGCAAATGGAAGATGATTCCCGGGGTGAGGGAAATATATGATTGGAAGGGAATCCCTCTTGCGGGAAATAGACGCCACCGCCCTTCAATATATCAGACACCGTCCTCCAGCAACTATCTGTCTCCTACAACTCTTACTTCTTCATCTGCTTCTCATTTCCTCATTCGCGCCTGAGATGCATCATTTGGCTATTGATAAGCTGTATTGAACCTTTCCCCTTTCCGAGTCACCGTCACAGGCAACTCTACAAATAAGTATAAATTGTTTGTGACCAAGGCACAAAAAAAAAAATTTGCCGGTGACTCGGAGAGGGAACCGGTCCAATTTAGCTCATCAATAACGTCTCTCCCCCTGTCTGAGGACAAACCTAATACGGGGTTCATCAATAACCAAATGAGGCATCGCATACACGAATGAGGAAATGAGAAGCAGGTGAAAAAGTAAGAGTTTTCATTTAATATTGGACTCTTATTACCCCTTGGTAGCTAATAGCTGTTCATTTATCCACTCTTTAGAAATTATTCAGATCGATTACAATTTACATATTGATGTCGATGGATTACAATAAAAGCGTAAGACCATGTTAGCGAGTTAAATTTAAATGATAATTTATGTTGATCGTGATTAGTCTGTTTTGCTTACTATATTCACGATCAATAATTTAAAAACTGACAAATATGGCCAAGTTAGACAGTAGCTTATTTGAAGAATCGGCATCCATATCTAGTTAATTATTCACTTTGTGAGAATTTGTTATTATTGTAATAGCCCCATTATTGTTTAGAGTTAATAATAATTAATAGCCCCCCAAAAACAACTACAGGCAAGCTGTAAGCTTGAACCGGGACCTCCTAATATGTATCTGCAGCATCTGAGCCCTCCTTTGAATTCTTCGCAATATGAATTCTCTTTGGCCAAACTCTCACAAAGACTCTCTCATATTCACACTGTGATCATTCACACTGTCATATTCAATGACACTGTCTCAGTTTTGATGTACAAAATCGCTCTATTTAACCCTAACTTCAGCTTGATCAGCAGATACTTGATAGATTTCGTATGGTCACTTAATCCTATTTAAATCTCTATTTCCTTAATATATATAATGCCTATTTTACACAATGTGCAAATTGCATCTTGTCAAACATTGGTTTCTTCTGTTTTGCACATTAGCTTCTCACTTTTCACAATCCACTCGTCTTGACAGGACTTTCTGGTCTCGATGTTTTAGAAGAAGATTTCCTGGAGACCTTATTTTTTATAGTTTGAGTATATCAATTGTTCACATATTCAAATTTACTTGTTACGATAGTGGCAAAACGATTCCTTGAATAAGACATCAGTGATATTCGTTCTTTCTATTTCTGTTTCTTTATATTATTCTTTCCCAAAGCTTCTTCATAAACAGAAATTAAGCATGGATACCCCTAAATGCAACTACTACTCATACGTGTTTTTGACTATAAATATTTGTTACCAACCGTCTGTTATGGAAATCTGGTAGAAAATTAATTGCCCACACTTTCCACGTATTGTTTCCTTAACATGTTATTTTAAAAATATTTTTACTTTGATTTATCTATATTATTGGTTATGCCTATTTTACATAATGCCTTTTCTGCATCTTGTCACAACATTGGTTTCTCCTTGGCCTTAAATATATTATATTTAGAATTTCGTTAAAATTATTATGATGTCATCTAGACGTCTTCAACCTAAACATCTATAATGAGAAGAAGATTCGTTCGGCTCCCAAAGTACACAAAATACATTTTTATTTTTTGTGTCTCGATTAGTTTTGCGCTTTTTACAATACACTAACTAGCTTTGACAAGACTTTCTGGTCTCGAAGTCTGAAGAAAAGAAAACATGTTGACCTTATTTGTTTATAGTTGAATATATCAATTGTTTGCATATTCAAATTTACTTGTTATAACAGTAGCAAACGATTCCTTGGATAGGGCATCAACGATCTCCCTTCTTCCAATTTCTGTTGTTTTATATTATTCTTTCGCAAAGCTTCTTCGTATACAGAAAGTTCCACAGAATAGGATAGAAAAAAACAACACTATGTAAGCAATAAGTTTATGTTTGGCGTTATACCTCTAACTAGGATTGGCTCAGTTGCACTATATCTTCATCTAAAATCGATAGCCTTCTAGCACTTCAAAGCCACGAATGGCCCTCAATCGTTCCGGCAATGGGACTTAGTTTGCGTGAGAAGTTGTTTCCTCTCTGACAAATGCTCCCCGGGGAGCCTGAAAGAAGTAAGGTTTCATTAAGAAGTCGGAGAAGAGAGATTAAGAAGGATTAATGGCTACCTTGAAGACTCCCTTCCTACCCCATTTTAATTAATCGCTCTATTAATCATTTTGATTTATTCTTCCTAAGGTGAATTTGGCATATTTCATCAGGTCCGTCAATCCTACCAGCGTTGTTGATGTCAGGTGAATTCCCCGAGAATAAATATTTTAACTTTAATAACGTTAAAATGATAGATTTTATGTAATGGATAAAATATAATTTGAAACACGCGGTAAAGCCTGCATAGAAAATAACGTTGTCAAAACCATGAGACATTATCTCTTTACTGGCACGTATCAATATTTGTAGAAATAGTACCTGGACCAGTATTTGTAATTTGGAGTGGAAACAAACTTAAATTGGAATATAATGGTCAGAGCGTACAATTTATAGTATTCCACGACCTAGCGTCCAATAATATTTTTTTTATATTTATAACTTTATTGTGCAATAATTACAATCTGCCTTTTATAAGGCAATAATAATACAGATAAATGATCTCATTCATACCATATTTACAGTCATCATTCACTCACTCATTCATACAATAGGACATGATTGGAGAAACTGGCCATTGCCAGGACTCCCACTGTCACGCGATTATAGCAGGTCACGAGGCCACTGCCGTTTCAGTCTCCGAGGAGGATTATAGGGATGAGTGGCGCAGTGCAAAGACTGTGCTACAGGATTAGGGTGGTTGGAAAGGCTACTGTGGAATTTCATAAACTTGGAAGGGATGAGTTCTAGAATGTAGGGTATATTAAGGTCGTTATGAAGGGTTTTGTTGCTGACATAATAAGGGGCATTTACTATTGTTCTCATGACTTTGGATTGAAAGGATTGGATACGCTTGATGTTCGACTTTTTTGCTGTCCCCCATAGCTCTATTCCGTATGTCCAGATTGGTTTAAGTATAACTTTGTAGATTAGTAGTTTATTTTCTATTGAGAGATGGGATGTCCTTTGAAGTAGTCTGTACAGTTGTCCAAAGCGTCTGTTTAGTTCTTGTCTTTTTAGTCTCGTATGTGGGTTCCAGGTCAGTCGTTTGTCGAGATGGAAGCCTAAGTACCGTACTGTCTCGGTTACTGGGAGAGGAATAGAATTAAAATAAACTAATGGACAAGTCTTGCGACAAAGGGTGAAGGTAATGTGGGAGCATTTTGCTTCATTAACTTTGATCCGCCATTGATTGCACCAATACTCGATCTCGTTAAGGTGTTTTTGAAGGTTATGGGATGCTATGTCGGGGTCTGGGTGGGATGACAAGACTGCAGTGTCATCTGCAAATGTGGCCAAGAAGGTGTTGGAAGTAGAGGGGACATCAGCGGTGTATAGGTTATAGAGGATGGGGCCTAGGACACTGCCCTGTGGAACTCCTGCATTTATGGGATAGTAGTTAGAGTATTCTAAGCCACAGCGGACTTGGAAGAAGCGGTTTGAAAGGTAGGACTGTAGGATTAGGAAAAGGGTCTGTGGTAAATGTCTTTTTAGCTTGTAGAGCAAACCTGCGTGCCAAACCCTGTCAAAAGCTTAGCGTCCAATAGGGGTGACGTATTTTCGATTGTCACAAACTATTGATAGATTATTGTGTACAATCGACTGTTCTTCTGAAGAAATCGATGGTTGCAAGCACACTCTTTTTTAACACTGGATCCCCCTCCTACTCGTTCCATTGATTGATTAAGTATGAATCATCGTGAACTGCTACTTTTGTGGAACGCACATACATGCTTATGACTTTAAATGTATGTTTTCAGCGGCATCTGTCATGGAAATATAGTATAAAATTAATTGTCTACACTTTCTACGTATTGTTTTTTTTTTTATATTTATTTTAAAAACATTAGTACTTAGATTTATCTAAATTATTGGCTAAGGATTGGAGAAAAAGTCAGATTTAAAAAAAAAAAGAAAAAAGAAACGGAGAGAAAGATCACCTTGAACTAATCAGTTATTTCGGTTCCTTGTGTTGTGCAATCTAAGGAAAGAACGAAGTAACCTTCATCGTTAGTAAAATTATAGGTAAGCTTCTTAGAATGTATTCTTTTATAATTGGTTCACCTAGTTTCTTGAGATTTGTCCCACTACTACAATATACAGGGTGCAGCGTAAATAATATTCGACATATGAAACAGAAAAGTTCATTTGGGTCATGGCCCAATTCCGAACAGGGAAGGAGTAAATTTTGTCTTATTTTAAGGTTGCCGCGTTTTTTGTTGAATAGGAAGCAATAACTAAAAAACTATTTAAGATAGGCAATTTCCAATGACAGTAACGTGAACCAGTCAAATTTTTTTTCAAAAGCACGTAGAATTTGTCTTTGTAAATACCATTTGAAGAGGGCTTCTAAGCAGCTAAATGACACAAAGCTCTGTCTATAAATCCATGGATCAATCTCCAATTGGACTACAGGTTCCCCACTTTTAGAAAAACTTCCTAGTTTAGCAAGCTTTAATTCTGTGTTAATTATATTGTGCCCTGTTACAGAATAAGTTTTTTAAAACAATTATTTCTTACAACCACAAATTAGTTTTTCAAAACCTAACGCTCCTTAGTCGATATTGAAATCTCTTCTGTCCATTGACTTTTCACCAGGATAAGTACTCTCATAATATTTGGTACAATTTTTATTGCACCCATTTGAAGCATTAATTCCTTAAGGACGCTTCTTGCTATTATTTATGTGTTTCGTAGGAGTATTTGTACCTCCCTCGTGAACTTTGCTGACACAGCTATGCTCACTCCCATCGCGATCCCTTAACTGTATTGAGCACTTTTCAAAACATTCACTCTATGGTGGTCACACTTGAGTTCAAAGCCGCTTTCTGCATTCAATACTGTTAGATATCTTGGCTCCTCTCTGAACCAAATATTGGTATGGAATCTTCAAAGAGAAGCTCTAGACTGCCATGTTCATTACTCAATAGAAGCTCATTTGAGAAAATAAGCTTTACTTATATAAACATATAGCGAAAGCAGCGGGATTTGAACTTTAGGGGAAGAAAAATCTCATCAACATCAAATAGATCCAAATCTTTCAAGTCCTCAGAACCATATTCAACGATCCTAACTGCAACTTAAAACTTGCTCCACTATGATCCTCGGGTACCTGCGGGCTCATCTAAATCATATAGTGTTCAGGTTATCCATTTAAAATAAAATTAGTTTTATGCACCATTAGTTTTTGGTAAGTTTACAATGCAGTGATGTTGGCATCTGTGTTTCCTCTCCCTCTCAGGCTGTATCTTTGGCCAGGTATAGGATCTTAAACGATTGCCAGTCAATCCATCACTGAGTTTACTCAGACATTAGTAAAGTTCGCACAGTATTATTCCAAAGAATTTTTAAATTGCAATGAGTCAGAGCTAGTAAAGTTTAGCTTGATGTTTATTGACCGGTATCAAGATTGTTTCCTTAAACAAAGAGATGTGATGCAAAGGGACCGTCTCTACAGATCACCGATGAGCTAACATTGGCCTACTATCTTCATGCTACAATGCCAGAAACCAAGAGCTTCTCAAGGGCGCATTTTTTCTATGTTTTTTTTTCTTAATCTCAGTTCGTTTGTTTATATAATTTATATAAAATTACAAACTAGTTGATTAGAGTCACTTTTTTGTTGATTAGTGTATTTTTATGGCTAATTTAAAAAATACCTCTAGATATAGTCTATAGGTTATAGAGGATGGGGCTTAATGGGCCCCATCCTCTATAACCTATACACCGCTGATGTCCCCTCCAATACCTTCTTGGCCACATTTGGAGATGACACTGTAGTCTTGTCATCCCACCCAGACCCCGACATAGCATCGCATAACCTTCAAAAACACCTTGACGAGATCGAGTATTGGTGCAATCAATGGCGGATCAAAGTTCATGAAGCAAAATGCTCCCACATTACCTTCACCCTTTGTCGCAAGACTTGTCCACTAGTTTATTTTATTTCTATTCCTCTCCCTGTATCCGAGACAGTTCGGTATTTAGGCTTCCATCTCGACAAACGACTGACCTGCAACCCACATACGAGACTAAAAAGACAAGAACTAAACAGACGGTTTGGACAACTGTACAGACTACTTCAAAGGACATCCCATCTCTCAATAGAAAATAAACTACTAATCTACAAAGTTATACTTAAACCAATCTGGACATACGGAATAGAGCTATGGGGGAGAGCAAAAAAGTCGAACATCAAGCGTATCCAATCCTTTCAATCCAAAGTCTTGAGAACAATAGTAAATGCCCCTTATTATGTCAGCAACAAAACCCTTCATAACGACCTTAATATACCCTACATTCTAGAACTCATCCCTTCCAAGTTTATGAAATTCCACAGTAGCCTTTCCAACCACCCTAATCCTGTAGCACAGTCTGCACTGCGCCACTCATCCCTGTAATCCTCCTCGGAGACTGAAACGGCAGTGGCCTCGTGACCTGCTATAATCGCGTAACAGTGGGAGTCCTGGCAATGGCCAGTTTCTCCAATCATGTCCTATTGTATGAATGAGCGAGTGAATGATGACTGTTAATATGGTATGAATGAGATCATTTATCTGTATTATTATTGCCTTATAAAAGGCAGATTGTAATTATTTCACAATAAAAAGATTTGTAAGATATAGTCTGTTCCATTTGTATATTATCTGTAAATACACCAGAGGTGATCAAATTAGAATTAGTTTAAAGCATTTTAACATATTTTTTTACGTAAACATTTACCTTTGTAAACCTCCATGACTCCTAAAGCGGTGATGGCTTCACGATAAAAATGTTTCTGGTTCACTAATACTTGATTGAATACTTAAGCTTTCATAGCACAACTAATAATTATAAATATTAAAAAAAATCACTGTACTATTATTAATATAACTATGAAACAAACAATGGTATTTAATATCAGGGTATAATACAAGAAGTAAGGAATTCAATTGAGTATCTGACAAGGGAGTATTACAGTATCCAATATTGGAATGGGGAGCAAGGAACGAATCAATCGACGCGAGAGGGCTCACAAGGATTCCCTAAGAAATCCTATCTGTTCTTGAGAATATCATTCCTTCGATTTTTTTTAAAAAATAGATCTGGTAAACATTTATAAAATAAATTGAGATGTTTAAAACTTTTTCCGATATCTCATTAGTCTTTTAGAAGTAATATAGTTTATGGTATTGACAAATTTGTAGAGATCATTACACCTCTACCTTCTGAGCTAAAATATTTATTTAGCCATTGGTATTATAACTTACATGGAGCATCTTAGATAGGCGAGGAACAAAGGAGCCTTTCAGTAGTTGCAAACTTAACGATACCTTTCAACTAGAACTGTAGTAAACTGTCCATAGACAATAGACAAACTGATTTTCACAGGATATCTGTGGTTGCTTGTTTTGGGTCAGTTAAGTTCGCTGTCGTAGATTCATTATTTTCTTTATATATTTTTCAAATAACCCAATTAATTAATCGTGTTTAAATAAAAACATAATTTAATTAAAAAAAAAACCACTTGGATAAACCGATAATATTCAAAGTTATGATTGTCGAATCTGATGGGAGAAAGGCTTTTATTCAGGTATATCACAGTCGTTGTCTGCCTTGTTTGTTTTTAGCTGCCGATTCGAATCGTCAACGTTCTGGTTTACTTTTGAGTGCAAGTTTAGGAACGATTTGCTAAGTCTTTAAGAAAAAAGTCAGGAAAATATAGAATATCCTAACTCCACTTGCTTTTTACGAATCTTTCTTTAGGTTCACGAGAAAGTATACTTAAGTAAGTGAATCAAATTTAGATAACAACAATTCATCTTCTTTGACAACTAACAATTTATATACATGTTTTGGTATGCTTTGACATAGATAAATCTACAAACATTTTTTAATAGCAGCAGGAAAACTAAATAATAACCAAATCGATTCAATAATAAAACAAATAAGTAACAATATTAAAAAAAACAACAGTCTAAACAGGGGCAAAATTATTTCGTATGAAAAACTTTATTTATGTATGAAAAACACTAGCTTTTGACGGGGAGTATTTGCAGTCTATCCAAATTTTTATTTATGCTTTTACGATCAGACCATCTTAACATATTCAAGCAACCTAAGGACTGTGTATGATGTAAAACAATTTCATAGCAAATCTTGGTTAATCATTGGTTACGTCTAATGTAACCGAAATTGGTACATTCCCAGTATGAATAAAAATTTTGTTTTACTGAACGAGCTGAGATTAGACATTTCCTTCCTCTTTCGGATCAAGTCCAAGTATTACGTACAAGTAACCTTGGGATTGGTTTTAGAGACTTCATAATTTTTTGATTTTATTTTACAATAGGTGAAACTGTGGCAAAATTGTGGTGTATATTATAATTTACAATTTTCAAGTACAATGATAGGTGTATTATTATTTTGGCCAAGCCAAAAGAAACAGGGTCTTCTTTTAACAAGAGGAAATCGTATTCGGTCTGTATAAATGTATTTTCTATAGCAGTTGTAAAAATGGTTTCATAAATCAGACATTTTAATGGCATATATTGTTCAACACCACAAAATATTCTGGTGTGGTTTTGGCTAAATAGAATAAGAGAGAGTGCAGCTGCTCTGTTTCTAATGCAAGAATTTTTTGTATCCCAGTTCAGAAGCTATTTATGAATTAGAGTTCCAATTTTTTTCTGTTGTTAAGGAAACATTGATGATGGTAACGCAAAAAAAAATAATCGAAAACTCTTTCTTTTTGTAAACAAAACCGCTCTTTCCGGACTTGGCAATTAAAAATTTAATTACCTTTTTATATTTCATTGTTATTACCATATGCAGAGGGTGCTGTTATGTATAATTACAAATCTTCTAAAGGAATTTTTTTATGAGTAAATATAGGTTTGTAGGTATTTACATATTTATTCGTGAATTCCCAATTTTGAATTAGTTTGTTTGTAGATTCCTGTAGATATTTTCTCAATTTTTTTCAAGCATTATACTGTTTTTGTTGTATATTTTGAATTCTTGAAGAATATGTCTTTTATGTGTATATATACATTGTTAATCGTACATTTTCATATTTCCCTGTTCCCGCTGTACCCATGGCTTGCCATGTCTTGAGGTGCTCGCGGAACATAATTATTATATATATGTATAATTCCTTTATTGTGCTAAAATTACAATCTGCCTTGCTAGGCAATAAGTAATTAAGATATACGATCATTCATACCATATTTACATTTCATCATTCACTCGCTCATTCATTCAGGACATGATTGGAGAAACTGGCCATTGCCAGGACTCCCACTGTCACTTGATTATAGCAGGTCACGAGGCCACTGCCGTTTCAGTCTCCGAGGAGGATTATAGGGATGAGTGACGCAGTGCAGTGACTGTGCTACAGGATTAGGGTGGTTGGAAAGGCTACTGTGGAATTTCGTAAACTTGGAAGGGATGAGTTCTAGAATGTAGGGTATATTAAGGTCGTTATGAAGGGTTTTGTTGCTGACATAATAAGGGGCATTTACTATTGTTCTCAGGACTTTTGATTGAAAGGATTGGATACGCTTGATGTTCGACTTTTTTGCTGTCCCCAATAGCTCTATTCCGTATGTCCAGATTGGTTTAAGTATAACTTTGTAGATTAGTAGTTTATTTTCTATTGAGAGATGGGATGTCCTTTGAAGTAGTCTGTATAGTTGTCCAAAGCGTCTGTTTAGTTCTTGTCTTTTTAGTCTCGTATGTGGGTTCCAGGTCAGTCGTTTATCGAGATGGAAGCCTAAATACCGTACTGTCTCGGATACAGGGAGAGGAATAGAATTAAAATAAACTAGTGGACAAGACTTGCGACAAAGGGTGAAGGTAATGTGGGAACATTTTGCTTCATTAACTTTGATCCGCCATTGGTTGCACCAATAATCGATCTCGTCAAGGTGTTTTTGAAGGTTATGGGATGCTATGTCGGGGTCTGGGTTAGATGACAAGACTGCAGTGTCATCTGCAAATGTGGCCAAGAAGGTATTGGGAGTAGAGGGGACATCAGCGGTGTATAGGTTGTAGAGGATGGGGCCCAGGACACTGCCCTGTGGAACTCCTGCATTTATAGGATAGTAGTTTGAATATTCTAAACCACAGCGGACTTGGAAGAAGCGGTTTGAAAGGTAGGACTGTAGGATTAGGAAAAGGGTCTGTGGTAAATATCTTTTGAGCTTGTAGAGTAAACCTGCGTGCCAAACCCTGTCAAAAGCTTGAGCTATATCAAGAAAGGCAGCAGTGCAATACTGTTTGGTTTCAAGGGCTGAGGAGATGTGATCAACAACGCGAAGGCCTTGTTGAGCAGTGGAATGCCGTTGGCGGAAACCAAATTGGTGTGTAGGAAAAAGGTTTTTGGATTCAATAATTGGAAGTAGACGTTTTAGTAGAAGTTTCTCAAATATTTTTGAGAGGATAGGGAGTAGGCTTATTGGACGGTAAGATGAGGCGTCATTGGGTGGTTTACCGGGTTTGGCGAATAGGACAATAATGGAATGTTTCCAGAGGAGTGGGAAGTGCGTAGTTCGGATAATGCAATTATATATATAGGTTAGGAAGATTATGGCTTTAGGAGGAAGTTGTTTGAGAATTTGAGGAGTAAGGAGATCATATCCAGGGGATTTTCGGTAAGGTAAGTTTTTCAAAAGGTATTTGACCTCAGAGGGATTAACGGCTTTTGGTGGAAGAGAGAGAGGAATAGGTGAAGTGAGGAAATCTTCCACAGTTGTGCTGTGAGTATGGCTTTGATGAGAAAGGTTAGGTGTGAAAGTATGGGTAAGATGCAGAGCAAATTCCTCCGACCTATCCCCATCCGAAGCCGCCCAGGACCCATCATCACGACGGAGCGGATGTGAAACAGGTTGATACTTTAGGATTTTTTTGGTTACATTCCACAAGGAGTTATCCCTGGTAGACAGAGAGGAGAGGTAGGAATTGAAAGAATCGGAACGGAAGGATGCCAATCGCCGCTTTACCAATCGGCAGTACTGATTGTACGAGCGGCGATCGGCAGGATGCCGGGATCTTTGCCACACTGTTCTGGAGCGGCGTTTGGATAGGATTAGATCTTTGAGATGCTGAGGTAAACTATTATGATTATGAAATTTTTGGTGACGATGGGGTGACGATGCCTCCCAAGCCGACCTCTGGACCAGAGTAGTGAAAGAATGCACTGCATCGTCTAGGTCTTGGGATGTTTTCAGGGATAATTTGAGGTTTACGGACTCTGTAAGAAGCTGACGGAAGTGGTCCCAATCGACTGGGCCCCTAATAAATGAAGGAGGAGATAGTTTGTGAATTGGTTTTAGGGAGGAACATAATTGTGTTCTTTTGTTGGGCGAATTTCAATCGGGTACCGTTAATCCGGGGTGTGGCCTAGCAAATATCAAGTGTTTGCCTTTTCGTCAACACGCCACTGCCAGACGTTCCTTAATCAGTTTGATAGCTTTCGTTGTTTCAAATGAATAATGTTTATGAATAAGAAAGTAGAACAAGGAAGAAGCACGTGCAACTTTCTGAGTGTCGCCATCATATGTTCTTCTTCTTTCAAAGGAATTTCTCACAAAGAATAATCCATACTTATATTATTTTGAATCGTTTCCTACATCGTCATTCACCCGGATCCTATATTTATGTACTTGATGTTGTGGATTCGGATTCGTACAAACATAAAAACTCCGTTATAACTTCATCATTTCGCTCCATTATTAACTACTTGAAAATTACTTCTAAGAACTCAAACAGGTCTTAAGGACAAGTGGCTGGTACTATTTACCCTTGTTACTCATCTGACGGGAGCAAGTATTTTAGTTCGGAAGCATTTGCCGACATTTCACGGGAACAGCCGAGCCACTCCGAATCAACTCAAGCCATAAGTATTTTTTTTCAGATATCACGGGGTCAGTGTCGGTGACACTAGAGTCACAAGGGCCCATCGTACCTCCAACTTTTTTTTTTTTTGACGAGATCGAGTATTGGTGCAATCAAAGGCGGATCAAAGTTAATGAAGCAAAATGCTCCTACATTCCCTTCACCCTTTGTCGCAAGACTTGTCCACTAGTTTATTTTAATTCTATTCCTCTCCCTGTAACCGAGACAGTACGTTACTTAGGCTTCCATCTCGACAAACGACTGACCTGGAACCCACATACGAGACTAAAAAGACAAGAACTAAACAGACGCTTTGGACAACTGTACAGACTACTTCAAAGGACATCCTATCTCTCAATAGAAAATAAACTACTAATCTACAAAGTTATACTTAAACCAATCTGGACATACGGAATAGAGCTATGTGGGACAGCAAAAAAGTCGAACATCAAGCGTATCCAATCCTTTCAATCCAAAGTCTTGAGAACAATAGTAAATGCCCCTTATTATGTCAGCAACAAAAACCTTCATAACGACCTTAATATACCCTACATTCTAGAACTCATCCCTTCCAAGTTTATGAAATTCCACTGTAGCCTTTCCAACCACCCTAATCCTGTAGCACAGTCTTTGCACTGCGCCACTCATCCCTGTAATCCTCCTCGGAGACTGAAACGGCAGTGGCCTCGTGACCTGTTATAATCGCGTGACAGTGGGAGTCCTGACAATGGCCAGTTTCTCCAATCATGTCCGATTGTATGAATGAGCGAGTGAATGATGACTGTAAATATGGTATGAATGAGATCATTTATCTGTATTATTATTGGCAGATTGTAATTATTGCACAATAAAGATTATAAATTAGAAATTAAGTATTTTTTACGTTGAGTTAAGACAAACATCAGACAATGCTCACCATTCAACGTGTCGTAGGAACAAGGCTTTAGAATATCGTTTTCCAGAGATTACCATCTGAACTCGTAGCGAATTAAATCCATCGAGGTCAGTTTTTGTAAATTTCCAAAGAATTCCGAAAGAGTAAGCAGCTATTGGTAAAAACCAAGTATTTAAAGCATTAACCATATTTCCCCCTCGTAAAAAATGCGATATTTAAACTCTTCCTCGTAAGAATTCTTATTATTATTGTACCTAGTATCATTAACAATTTTTTTTCTTACGTACACCCTTTTGGTTGAAGAGTGGGTGCAACCGTTCGTCCGTGTGTAGTTCCGAATGGACAACGCCCCGGGGCCCTGGGTCCTGGGAAAGGAAAACTAATCGGGAAGGAAGGGGGCTCAAGTCGCCCTGTCACATAACTAATTTACTCAGAGGCTCACCTAATCCCGGCTTACCGGATCCTGTCCTCTTTCCGCTCCCCTTACCGGCATCTTACCTCCGCACCGATCCCCCAATGAAAGCCATGCTCTTCAAGTCTTCATTTCATTTTGATTTCCTACCCAATTGAGTCAAGTATATTATCTGTTTTTATTATTATTTTAAACTCATTAAGTCCGTTGTTGAAGATGCTTTGGATTATCAACAAAAAAACTCAATGTGCTTTAAACTAATACTTAGTTAATATACTCGGTTACACATACACGGAACACATCATATCTAGAGGCTTTTTAAATTAATCATTGTATTATCAACAACAAATAGAGTTATATTTTTATTTACAAATGAAGTTGACTGACTTTTGAATTTTGAGTAGTTCTTGGTAGATACTTGTTGTATGTATATGGTTTGCCAATATGAGCCTGTCGGCGATGTATAATGCTTGATATCTTCTTAGCTGTTATTCACCAACAGCGGTTAGGGAAACAAACTATTATCTTGATACCGGTCAACAATAAACTTCGTGCTAACTGTTACGTTGCTAGTTACGTAGAATATTTTTCGTTTGGAAAGGTTCCCATGCCGTGTTGAACATCTGATATCTACCCTAAGACTTTTTGCCTGTTGTGATTGGGAGAACACATAAATACATCTCTGCACTGTATCCAACACTTACAATACTGCAAAATTTTATTTACCAAATAATTGTTGATGCTTCGAACAGTATTTATTGTTAATCTTGAGACAATTTTAGAGGTGATAAAGTTTTGTGTATTTCTTTTAGAGTTGATTTATTTTAGTTTTACGTGCAGCAATTATAACCCTATTTATGGAACTAAAAAAACATAAAAAAAAAAATACAACAACATAAAAATATAGCAGAGTAATAGTTAAACACTATTTTCATTTTTTAAAAAGCTACTGCCGTGAAATCGCCTTTAAAGCCGATTTCTTTATTTTAAAGAAAATAATTTGGTGAATAATACCTAAGTCAAAAAAACTATCTGCCAAAGATTTCTTGCCAATGGGCCCCAGAGAAAACAATTTTAAAAATCTAAAACCATCATTTTTTGGAAATCATCATTCGATTTTTCAATATAGCCATTAAAAGCTTTTTTTCTTCAATTACTTCGAAAGTTCATATTCATAGGTTTTTAGGGGTGCTATAAACGAATTGGAACTTTTTCTTGTTTTTTTTTCCTTAAATTTTTATCATACTTTACTTGAAAGGTCTCCAGTGTTTTGTAATTTTTCAGTAATTTAAAAGCTCATTTATCATATTATTTTCTTATTGAGCATAACAAATGTCTGGTAACTTTATTGAATACGTAGAGCAAAGATAAAAATGATAATCAACGTTCAAAAACGTAATTTTTAAATTAAATGTTTTCTCAGCTCCTAGAGGGAAGAACGTTTGGAGAATGACGTATTGACAAATAGTATCAACAAAAATGTTTTATTGAAATCGACGTCCTCAGAACATCAAGAGATACCGAATTTTTTAATACCATTCTGAATATGATAGAAATGTATTTATTTGTACCATGTTTTATGGTGTATGGTGTAGTAGTAGTATTCATTTCCTTAGGTCAATAAATAATTCCTTCATATTAACTTTCTCATAGCTAGGAGTTAGGATGGCCAAGCAATATACTGCTGTAATTTTTGAACATGTACTATAGGAAGGTTTTAATTTCTGCCTGTAACTCGATTTTTTCTAGTATAGTGAATTTCAGATTCAAATTTTGAAACAAAAATACTTTGTATTTCATTCATTTATTTTATTAATCTTTATCTAACGTCCTATCAGAAAACAAGGCTAATAGTGGCATTATTTATTTATATCTTGATGATATAAAACAAATAAAGGTATTGGCCAAGCTTAGTCTCATAGAATGTTTCTTGCTGTATTTCTTCCAGTCATTCTAGTAATCCGTACATTTAACGGCGCACTATCGCACTCCTAGCAAGATGGTCTTTTGAGGTCAACAATAAGGTTCGTATGGGTGAGCATGTCCTATTTCCAAACGGGTAACCATTTGCGATCGCTTTGGAGTTGCTCTATACGGTGACATCCAAGCTCTATTTTCGTCTTTTATAGCTGTGAAGTCGCCGTTTATTTCATCGTCGCCTCACTGAGTCCTGTGAAGCTTATGCCAGAACAGTGTAATTAATCTCTACTACTAATCTCCATGCCAGGAGACTAATCTCTACTTTGTCACGTGATGTTTTGCTCACTTATGCGCAAGTTTAAAAGTCCTTGAACAATGGATCTCAAGCCCTTATACGCAATACATTTTTTTTTTCATCGGTTATCGTTTTCCAGGTTTTAAACTCTATAATTAATTAACAAAATTCATTAAATTAAAAGCCATCATTGTCAATAATTAGGAATAAAGAAAAAAAAACGTCAGAATAAGTATTTAATGAATGATATTTTTTTTCTTTTATAGCCCCTTTAAATTTACATTCATCTCCTTTTTAATGAATGATATAATATAAAAACAACTTTATTACAATAACATTACATTCTGCCTCATTGAGAAATAAGTAATTGTAATAATTACAATTTTCATTCACTCATGCATGCAGTATTTACAAACAGCCCAGAGATATCCCAAATCCACATGGTTGTCACCTCCCTCGCATGCGTCCTGGGTCCCATCCTCTATAACCTATACACCGCCGGTGTCCCCTCTACCCCTAATACCTTCTTGGTTACATTTCCAAATGAAACTGCAGTCTTGTCATAGCAGACCCTGGCATAGCATCCCATCATAACCTTCAAAAACACCTTGATGAGATCGAGCATTGGTACAACTGCCACAAGTCTTGTCCACTAGTTTATTTTAATTCCATCCCTATCCCTGTATCCGAGTTGGTACGGTACTTAGGCTTCCATCTCGAAAAACGGCTGACCTGGAACCCATATACGAAGCTAAAAAGACAAGAACTAAACAAACGATTTTGACAGCAGTACAGACTATTTCAATATTTTTTATAAGTTTGAGAGCTATGTAAAAAAAAAAAAAAAATATTATTGACTAAAATTAAAATAATACTATGTTTTCTCCAGTTTTCCCAATGACTGTTTGTGAAAACTATTCTCCATTTGAATAACAAAATTTATTATTAGAACTTAGTATTATTTGAACAATAGGATTTTGTTTGGAAAAAATAGTGTAGGGTTTGTAATCATTAATGTTTCGAAATAGTTAAATTTAACCTTTCCAAATATAAATCACATAGAAGAATAGCAATATTCGACTCCTAAGCATTCAAAGAAACAAACAGCCATTAACACGAAGAACAACAACCGTTCTGTTCACTTCTATTTTGAGAGCTAATGAATAAGCAATGAACACCTTCTGTAATAACGTAATTATTTTGAAGTGCAGCATAGTTGAACTGAACCGGTGTAAGTGTTGATAGCCATGTATACTAATGGTGAATCTTTTTAACCATGAACAATAATGTCTTTTTTATCTATATGAAAATAAAACGAAAGCCTTTTTACGCCCTTAAAAGAGACCTTTTTTGATAAACTTACCCATATTTACGATTAATTTTATAGGGATTCTACACCATGAAGGGGATTACAATTTTCTTGAGTGGAAAGCAGTTCCCATTTGGTGTATATTAAATTGTTATAACAGTTTTTGGTTTTAGAGCTGACCCTTTGGTAATGAATTGGACTAAAATGCTTTTCTATGGCTTTATTTTTATTTTCGAGCTAACGCTTTCAACCTTGCACCACTCTTAACATCAGGGTAATGAACAAATTTAATATAACAGTTATTAGAGAATTTTTTTTAAGCAGGTTGTAAACAGTAGAGCTTTTCGACGGGTACTCAAATAATGGATTGAATCAAACGACCAAATAAATCCCATTTTGAAGCTGTTGTGAGAGACGTATTGGTTAACAATAAAAATTTAATTAACGTGAGTTTGACCGTAATAAACCAAAACAGTAATACAATAGAAACTTCTTGATAAAATGATGAAAGTCATAAATAATTGAAGAATACTTTATTCTCCCTACACAGATTCCTATGGGGAATATCAATTCGATATTTATTTATTTCGATTTTATTTATCTATACACTGATTCGATATTTAGATGGCTGTACTTTGTTATTTGCTTACGCTAAGCCCACAACCAGCAATTATCTACTGATATATTTTTTACTTTTTATACCTTAATGGTATTAATGTTGATGTTATATTTTACGGTTTTAACGAAATTTTTCATGTTTTTGAATAGAGTATATATATATATATATTGTAACATTCATGATATTAAAGCATATCATGGCCAGGAACCTTCACATATGTGACCAGATAGTAAGCATCTTCCCTTATGCTCTTAGGAGTGGGGATGAGATAAACGGGCAGTATTTCACAATTCCTAGTTTCTCAATTTATTATTAACTACAACATTAGCCTTGAGATCGGGCGATTCAATCGGGATAAATTCCTATGTCAAAGACATAAAACAATTTGAATTAAAGATCTCATGACGGAACTGCCAAATTAGTTAAGGTAAATTGATCAAATAAATTAGAAAAAGAAATGGTAAAAAATGAGGTAGGTTTCAATATATATATATATATACATATATAAAAGTGCAATTTTGAGTTGAGTTTAGTTAAAGGGAGGAATTAAAGATTTATGTGGAGAAAGAATAATATTTGAAATGAAGGCTTTAAATGTTGTTTCTTTCGTTTATAGGTAAAATTGTAACTAATTAATAATATATACTTTCTGTTACTGGTAACGTAACCAATTTTATATTTACCATGAATTAGTAATAAATACTTTCGTTTACAGAGGAACGCAATTAAGTATTTGTTCAGAGAACAAATAAAACATTTTTTACATCAACTGATTATACAGATAGATAAAATGATATAATAAAACAGCTTTTAAAGCCTTTATTTCAAATATTGTTCTTTCTCCACATAAATTTTTAATCTTATTACTTTTAACTCAATTCAAAATTATATATATAAGTAAGTGTACCAAGGCGGTTGAACGTAGGTCAAATCCACCTCATCCATCTAGCGGGATGAGTAAAACTCGGTAAGGCTTTGTTCTTTCTTATCACTGACAAATTTGAATTTCTGATGTTGTTTTTCTTTGTTGTAATAGCGCTTTAGAACGGCAGTGAGAGCAGTTAAAAGTGCTAGTGCCTATAACAAAATAGCGATTTTTGTGCAGACGTTGTTTTTGATAACTATAACCATTTGGCAGCCACATTTAAATGAATTTTGAGCTTTTGATTGGATCCTTGGAGTGATGAGAAATAAGACTCGATCGAAAAAGCCTCTGCTTGTGGATCTGTCGCAACAACGGTTGTCAGTAGCAGCCGCTCCCACTATTGTCTATTCCCAGGGCAACAGCTGCATCGCTCCCTTTCCAATAGTTTGTCTCATCTCCACAAATATTCAGCTTGCATGTGAGCTGAGAGAAGCTACATTAAAACTATACAATCCTTGTAAATATTAAAAGGTTAAATGCCATTCAAGCAAGTACTATACAAGTTGAAAATCTATCCCCTAATTTGAAAAGGTGATATTTAACTCCACCAAGATACACATTTGGTCAATAAAAAAGGGACATAAAACTCGTAAAATTTTCAAAGAAGTGTCAATTTAATTTAAATTTTATGATATTTGGGATGAATCCTTTATATTGGATCGAAGAACCAGTTTGGTGGTAATAACGTGGTATGTCATCAGAGGAGTATTTAACCGACTTGTAAAATATAAACATTTTGAAAAAAATTGGTCTCTGGTGAAATCAGAGAGCAAACGAAAAATCAAAATAAACACCTCGAAATACAAGCACATGCGCTGCTGCAGTTATAGGGTGTATTCTAACAATAAACGTTCTCACAATAGGCAAGACCTAAAAAAACGTAAAACAACCCCTTACTCGAAAGAGTCAATAACTGGTCTAATGACGAGTAGAGAAGTAGTAGACGCATAATAAGGAGATGATTATATAGTAGGAGAAAAGGAGATGACTTTTGTCTTATTCAGGAACTTCTCAAATAGTATAAAGAAACTTCTTTATTGTGCTAAAATTACAATCTGCCTTTTTAGGCAATAAGTAATTGTGATAAATGATCTCATTCATACCTTTTTTACAGTTTCCATTCACTCGCTCATTCATACAGTAATTACAAACAGCCCACAGACCTCCCAAATCCATATGGTTGTCACCTCACTCGCATGTGAAAGAAGAAGCGGACCCTTGGGAAGTCCCTACGCTCCTCCGTCAGCCGCGTCACCGGTTACGAGCCAATGGAGGCTGACGAAGAGCGCGAGAGCCACATACGCTCAGGATATGATTGGCGAAATTGGCCATTACCAGGACTCCCACTGTTACGCATTTATAGCAGGTCATGAGGCCACTGTTGTTTTAGTCTCCGAGGAGGATTATAGGGATGAGTGCAACAATGCCTGTGCTAGGGTAATAGGGTGGTTGGATAGCTTACTATGGAATTTCATGAACTTGGAAGGGGCGAATTCGAGAATGTAAGGTATATTAAGATCGTTATGAAGGGTTTTGTTGCTGACGTAATAAGGGGGGTTTACTATTGTTCTCAGGACTTTTGATTGGACAGCTCTCAGGAGAGTTAGAATGTTCTAGCTTGTGTTTAGTGATAAATATATTATACATTTATCTTTGATTAGATCTAAATCATTACCATAGGATGATTGGTTAGAGTTTATGCAATTTTTTGGAATAAGTACGTCAGAGACATTTTTAGGAACCATAGTTTTATCTACATGCATAAAAAAATTTTTATCATCTTTTACTCAGTGATATGGGTATTCCGATATTTCAACATTCGAGTATTTAGTATTGAAAGGCAGCTAAATAAAGTAATAAATAGTTCCTTTGAGTACTTTTTCCTGTTAGCCAGTTTAATTTTATATCGCGAATTAGAATTTGATTTTGGGCGTAACAGATATGTTTGAATTCTTCAGGTTTAATTATTCTACGATGTAACAATCCTCTTATACATAATTAATTTGAATCTTCTGTTTATTTGACTTTCCATTTGATACAGTTAAAATAGGAAGGCGGTAATAGTGGTTTAATTGATCTATATAATGATCTAAAATATTTATGTCTATTTAACATTTGTGTTAAATGATTGCTTAAATTGAATCTAAGATTATTTATGGTCAATATGATAAATATTTTGCTCTATTTCAAATTGGGTCGTATTTCTTTTTATCATCGGGGTCCATATTTCATAATAGCATAAATGCCATTGAGACGTTCTTTCTTTGTTCGTTTTTTCTTAATTAAGTGATACATTTTGTTAAGTAAATTTTCGTATCTGTATGAAAGGACGGAACCATCTATTCGGGTGCAGTTTTAGGTGTATTATGTTTAAGTCTTACATTATATTTAAGTCTTACATTATATTTAAGTCTTACATTATATTTAAGTCTTACATTATATTTGAGTCTTACATTATATTTAAGTCTTACATTTAAGTTTATAATTTCATTAAATAATAAGGTTAAACTTCTAGAATCTAAAAATTAATAATACTTATTAACTATGTATGTTTTGTTGACTGGAAGAGTTATTGCTCGACCACTCGATAAATTTTGTATTTTCAAAGTTGCGACTAATGTCTGAAGCATCAGCAGCAACATGATCTTCAAAATCTGGCGTTGAGCTTCCATAGCCATCAGGAACAATTGAAAGTCGTCTTTCACGTTCTAAGTTCTAATTCTTTATTTTGCCTTCTATGCCATCACTAATAATTTTTTCAAGCTCTTCCCTTTCTTCCTCCTTTTCTCATTTAAGAAGTTTTTTAATCTTTTAGGTATTTTTTATGGATGGATCTTTTTACTGGAATTCCTCTTTTTTATTTAGCAGTCGTTTATCTTTTATCCTACCTAGTTCAAACCGTTTACCAGTTTTAGAAGCTAAACATTTTTTGCAGTGGACTTTATGTACTCAAGCCTTTGAACATCGTTTACATTCCGCTGCTAAGTTTATTAAGTAAAGTAATATTACAGATATAACCATTTAATAAACTTCCAGCTGTATATCGTTTACGCTTGTGCATTGTTCAAATATTATAATTATGTTCTCCTCTCGATTTTCATTATGTTATCCAACGATGCAGTCGAATTGCTCCCCAACGTAAGGATAGTGATGACGTACTCCAATGGACACGATATAATCCTTGGTAGGCCTAGCTTTCATACAGAGTACACCTCCAACATGAGCAATATGAGAATTTCCAAGTATCCAACGATAGGCAAACAGGCAAGTTTTCACGACAGGTGAGAACAATCAGAGAACAAGTAAAAAATAAAAATGCATACCTTAAAATATACGCTGGAGTTTATAGGGTGTATTCAAACGTTAGGAACAAAGGAATTAAGGATGGGTGGAGATACAAACAGATGAGGCAAGCGTAGAAGGTGTACACCTGAAGTTTTTAAATAATTCATGATATACTACACCAACTATACAGAAAAAAATGCTAAGATGAATGTGTTAATTATTTGAGACTTTAATACATTGGCATACGTGAATAGATAGGCTGCTCCAAACCAGAAAAGAATCGGCACAAATATACAGTAGATGATAGTACTTATCAAGCCATGATATACGTACTGAGGTATATTACTTATACCGTATATATATACTTGAGGATCCGACCTTTAGTCTTTAGTGAGCAATGGGTCGGGTTGGGAAAGGATATGACTGGCGAAAATTAGACAACGTGACCACCACAACGTGGCTGAATAAATGATAAACGCCCTGTGACCCAATCATACAAATACTAAATATTCTAAGAAAACGATAAAATATAATATAAACATAATACTGTTGAGGGGAGGGGCTTTAAATCCCAAAATGCAATTCTCCAACCCCGTTTCGAACTGATCCGGATCACTAGCAAAGGACACTGAAACGGTTAGATGGCTGAAAAGAGCTTGAATGTATAAAGAACAAAACTGTGATTAGTTAATGGAAAATAATATTATTGAAAGCAAAAGTCATATAAACAAATGGTTGACCCATTAAGACCATATAAATAATAATAATAATAGACAACTACAAAATTTGTGCGCAATATTAATATTATTTACAATGAGCACACTTAAAAAGGAATGAATAGTATAATAACAATAATTTAAAAAAAATACTACTACAAATAAATCAATTCAAATAAACTATTTAAAAAAAAAATAACAGATCGATTTGTGCAATTTAGAGAACATTGTAACATTTACTCTATTTAAATGCCATCAAATTAATTTTTTCCAACTAAGCTAAAATCTGTGTATATTTAAAAATATTATTATAATAAATAATATTGTGAGTAAACAACTTTTTGATTAGAATTGTCAACCGTATAAATTGTCTTTTAGCTCGTTAATGAATATTTTATTGCATGAGATAATGAGCCAGAAAATAAAATGTTCTCTTAAATATGAATTTTAATTCATAAGTTTACCCCCTCCGCCAACAGTGCTGCTCGTTCAAAACCGTACTCGATGAAGTGCGATCGATATCTTGATGTTGACTCGATGTTGACGAAAGCATCGATAGTCAATAGTGTGAGGACTAGTACTGTCCGGGCGACAAACTAAAGTGGACTGACTGTCGGAGCCCTTCACGAGCAGTATTACGATGCGTACTTTGATCGTTCACAATAAACATCGGGCACTTGTTTACGCACCAACACAATGATTTATTTTAAGATTCACCCACAAATGGAACTAACTATGTACACAAATAACATTATTTATTACTAAAATTTTATGGAAACTACTCTTTTTTATTGGGCTATAATTACAATCTGCCTTTTATAAGGCAATAAATAATTAAGATAAACGCTCTCATTCATACCATATTTACAATTCATCATTCACTCGCTCATTCATACAATATTACTAAAATTATATAATATAATTTTTTTTTTTGTGCTATAATTACAATCTGCCTTTTATAAGGCAATAAGTAATTAAGATAAATACTCTCATTCATACCATATTTACAGTTCATCAATAATATAAATTAATATTATTTATTGCGAAACAATAAAACATCCTTGAATATTTCTCACTTCCAACCAAATAAAATGTTTTGCTTTCAATAAAATATTTTCGAGAGAAACAATAAAAACTTTACCAAAATATTGTGAACATTAATGAATTATCATAAGACTAAAGAGTATCGTTTAAATATTCAAAACCGAACAGAAAATAATTATTTTTAATATTAAAGGCCTTAACAAATACTATTTGAACATATACTGGAATCCTTTATATTAATTACAAAATTAATGAGAGAGGAGGTGGGGCAATGACTGAAATGTTTTTTAAATATGCAACATCATCTTTTTTAAGTATAATTCTTGTTCCTTGTGAAGTGGTAATTACCCCTCAATATAATTCCCATGACACTATGTTATACTGTTATATGAAAGATCCACATAAGCTAAAATATATGATTTAATAATATGATCAAGATTTTAATGGACTGGAATTAGGGTTACTTAATTAAGTGAATAATTATGGATCAGCTACTTTAGGGTCAGAATTGAATACGGCAAAGTTTTCTGAAAATTCTATTGAATGTCGTCTTATACAATCAATATACAAAACTCAATTAATTAGCCCGAAGTGAGAAGAACTCTCTGTCATGCTCGTAACAATCGTCTTTCGTATACCCATATTTTATATGATACCGGCTTCAAAAACGATTCAATTTATTCCTCAACACCTTGAGTTATAATGATTACGTTCTGGTTAAAATGGGAAATACGGAAAACAAAATTGAAACGTTCTGATTTCTTCCTCCATGAAACAAAAAAAACATTACAGATATTCAAGATAATAAAGTTTTAGGACAAAAATTAAAGAAATAGATTACAAGTCCCGAGATGGGTGGGGCATGTAGCGTTAATGAGTGATCACATGGTCCCCCCAAAAAGTTACTGAAAGTCATAAGTGGAAGACAGGTGAGATGAATGAGGATATGATGGTTGGACGTAAACAGAAACATTAGGATTCAACAGTGGATGGCTGTCGTACAAATCAGGGACCCTTGGCGATTGTTGTTGGAGGAAGTCGAGACTCCCTGATGGGCAGTGGAGCTACGTTAGGCAAGTATGTCAATGACAACGCCACTAGTCTAAAAAAAATCTGTCACAGGTATTCTCAAGTGCTACTGATGCTACGACTCAGAGGGGTGTTTGATATACTCACGTGAGCATCATGGAATATGCATGGCAATAAAGCAATGCCAGCGAGTGCTTTAAATCTGTTTAACTGAGATCCTGTAAATATAAACATAATAATTAGTGTACAGAAGTTATCATTGATCGTCATATACTCAGGGGCTGTGCATACAGCCAACACACAGTTTCTGAAAACATTAATGTTTAATAAAAAAATTACTGCCGGATTGTGGATTGGTATAATTATAAAAAAGTTTTGTAAACAACTGCTTCTTATTGTAATAGTGTTTTACACAGCTCTTAGCTGTCATATTCAGTTATCTCCAATTGGTTATGTGAGATATATAACTCATCAAAAACACTAGTATATTTTTTTATCTATTTAACTAAATTTGCTACAATACTTTACGTTGAAAGCGCTATTACGTTAAATAAGAAGTTGTAAGTTGTGAAACTGTTTTATAATTAATGTTTAAGCTGTGCAAAATGTTATGATCTGTTAAAAAGATGATTTTCAGTGACCGAAATAAGTATATGTGACACATACGATATCCAGTAGAAAAAGTATTCTAGAAGCTCACGTATTAATATTCATTTATTTCGCATTTTCCCACAAACGGGTCGTCCACGAGGAGTGGTTATTCGTTAATTTTTACTATTTTTATTATTATGTGATGGGGTCGGTCCATTTCATCGTTTGGCAGGGTGAAAAAAAGAAGAACTTTTTTCGGGAGGCGGCACTTATCCTAATTAAGCATATCCATTATACTCCTACTCATTACTGTAACCCTTTTCCCTTACTTAATGCTCAGCAAGTGAATTCACTGATACATTACACTTTTATTATCGTTGTATTTAATTATATTTTAGGTCATTTGTTCTGTTCAAGCTGTTACAGTACCGTTAACATTACTGTAAGAGGGTATAAAGGAGGTTTTATAATTCATTTGACACCAGTAGGTTAACCATAGATTTTCAGAAAGACGAGATGAGCCCTGCAAGCTTCTGTCGATATTATCCTCTTTAAAGTTCAGAAGAGGAAACACAAAATCAGTTTTTTCAACATCGTTTTCGAGGCTCTCTACAAATTATTTATTTTTACATTACCTATTGTCCCCTATTCATCCTCGGAACTAAAATTCAAACAAATCGCATATATACCATTATCTAAATATCAATTTTTTTTTTTAAATAATACTAGGAATAAAAAGATCTATGAATGTTTTCAATTTATTTTTCTATTCTTTCACTATTGCATTATTTATTCTTAAAAAATTAAAATGGTCACTCAATATTAGACTGAAAGATAATGTAACTGCTCTTGGGGTCTTAACAGCTTGAAAAGCCTTTTAATTATTTTCAAATGTTGGTAATTGCAAACGTTAAACGTTGATCATAAGGTAGTGCATAAATAAAGAAAACGAAAAATATAATTGCATTCACATAGAAATTTTAAATAAAAGAAAAGAATCAAACTTATAATTAACGGGGAATATTAATAGGGTATGGAACTTAGGAACAAAAAACTTTTTTAAAATGAAAATAACGTCCATTAGTTTTAAGAGTTTAAATAGGCCCACATTGGCACCGATAAACTAGAACCTATAAATCTCCACGTACACTGGTTATATTTCGTGATGGGTGAGCATATGAATGATAATGCTTATTTTTATGAAATTGATAACAATCTCTAGTTCATCACTAACATTCAAAAACCAGCAAAAAACAATTTTTTCCTTACCTAAAAGACACAGCTTTGAGACCTTTTACATTAAATGAACAAAATAAGTTCACTAAAAAGGTAAGTCACTGATCTACCAGTTCCAGGGGATGACTGCTTACTTTAAATGCGCAGCATCTTTAAATAAAAATAAATCCTAATTGCACGGTATTTAAAGTAATCCAAATATTGAAGGTACGTGAGGAAGTTGATGTTTAGCATTTTCAGGGATTACTCGTGAAAATGTAGCTTGGATTTGACAAATACAAATCAAACGATTTTGTACTTAAAATTAATATATTTTACCTGGTATAAATACAATTTTATACGCCTGGAGTGTTGCCTAATTTAAATAATATACAATAAGCGATAGTGGAATTATTTATTAACATAAAATGGCATTGAAATCAAACTTAGTAATTATTACAATCGTTTTATACTGATGTTTATAATTAATCTGAAATAGCTTAAATATTATTTACCCCCAACGTTATTTATAATATAAATAATACGATGAGTTAAAATTTATCTTTACACAATGTACATGTTCGGTGTAGGATTTAGATCTGCAGACTGCCTGGCTGTCTTAGTAAAGGCTGTGAAGATGGGCTCAATGAAGACCAGAGACTACTCAAAAAATATCTCCCCTCCTATTTTGAAGATTCTGTCTTATTTTACAATAGTTAAAGTTCATTTATAATAAAAACGTTTAAAGTTCACCTAACTATTTCTGGATGGGTAAAACCTTTTATTACTGCTTGGTGTACCTAAGTTGACTTGTATCCCTGCGTGCCTTTAGTGGCCCTGTGTCGGGCTCTAAAACCTCCTCAAAAAATCAAAATTTTTCCATGTACACATTATTATTTATTTTTTACTATTTTATGTTGAACGCCACTTCAATCGGTGTAATTATCAAAAAGGCCCTTCAATTAAATTTTCATCGAAATGTCTTGAAATGAAGTATTTATATATTTTTGGAATGTTAATAGAAATGCTGAAGCTGGAATGAATTATAGAAACCACATGATCTACAGTGCAGTGGCCTTGACAGTTCCTGGACCTCGAAATAGTGAACAAAGGATGATTGTAATATTTCTGAAGTAAAGATAATTGAATCGGCCATGAAAGATATGAAACAATCAGTACGGAGTGCTCATGAAGTACTTATATCTTTATAAACAAGATGGAAAGGAAGAAACAAAAACAGCCCTTCATTTTATAAGTGCTCATTTCAGGCAGTTGCCACAGGTTAAAGAGCCTGTATACTAAATCTAAAATACAATTAAAAATCAAAAATTAAATATCCATTATTTTATTTATATATAGGAAAACCGAATGTTACAATACATGGTTATTTATCTTGGAGCTGTTATTTGCCTTTTCTCAGTGCATCCAAATAATTAATTAATAACAAAGGAGAAAAAAGTACAAACATTATTTATCCGTGAAGCCCTGGGGTATGGGAATGACACGCACACTTGAACCATTCTAAGAACCACCTTTTTGATTGTAAATACTTTACACTGTCGTATAAATCTTATTTAAGGCCATTTTTAAGTTAATTAACTCTTTTCATCATGAGTGCGAAAATTGAATTATGCTGTGGATTAAAACTGTTACACTGTTAGAATGGAAGTGAACTATCAACACAAATTATACAGTGTTACTCATGACTTCAAAATATTCAGTCCGATGGCGAATTATATGTAGTAAAAGACAATTAATTTAAAATTAATAAAATTATAATCTATATGGTTAGTGCCAGTTGTAGATGGATACATTTATATAAATACCGTCTCTCTCCAATATAGTTTACTTAACAAGACCGTTCTCGTCAAGCCACGAACTCAAATCCTCGTCATCCTGAGCTGCGAAAATAAAAATTCACCTGATAAAAATACTGATCTTGGATATGGAGACAAAAACTGAATAAAACTAAAAAAAAAAGTGTATAATGGACCCTATATTTCATACATAGTAAAATAAAAAATAAGAACAAAGAAATAAATAAAAATACTTAACATATCAATGTTATAGCTACCTACTTGTAAACTACTGTAAACTTGTAAATATATACAAGAAACAGAACGGGTAAAAAATGTTTGTTATTAGTACTGATTTCACTCTGGTGGGTTTCTTAGCGTTTGTTTGCTGACTACCTCCTCTTTTCTATAAATATTGTCCTATATATAGTCATCAGAATTGTTATTGGGATCGTAACAACTCTGAATAGTAAGGTGCATTGCACTTTAGTTTGATATACCTGGATTGTCAAATTGAGATTTATTTTCCGTTGCCGTGATTCATCTTGAACTGTCACACGAAAAGGAAAGCGTTAAAGCGGTGACCTTCCAAGGCCAGACTAGGATGCCTGGGAAGATGCCCTAAGGTCCGTGAGCGGAGATCCAGGGTAATTGTTGGAGACGGAACAATGGCTCCCAGGAAGCAGGGTCGTAGAACTCGTTTCCTTCGCTATTCACCTGTCCACCATCACCAGCTTAGATAGAAGGTAGACTAAGTACAATGGCATCTGAAACAGTGGAAACCAAACGTGCTGAAGAGTAATGTATTATTTTATGACTTCCAACTAGCTATTTATTTATTATTCGCAAGCGCTTTCAGCCGGGTTATTATATTATTATATTATATTGCTAAAAATAGACACACACAGCACGTTTTATGGTTCAACCCTGGCGGTAGATCCCAAAACTTGGGGCAGACCCAAATGGTCGAACGATGACAATTATACTTTATTATGATAAAATTACAATCTGGCTCATTGGGCAATAAGTAATTTTGATAAATGACCTCATTCATACTATATTTAAAATTTTTATTCATTCGCTCATTCCTTCATACAGTGATGATTAAGATGACAATTAAGAGTAATTTATATGCTTGCACGAGTGGAGGAGTTAATTTCGCAAGATAAAATAAAACGATGCAACCATTTAACAGTACACAGATTTAAATTTACATACCTCAGAGCCTACCACATCTTAATATCCTACCTTTGCTAATCATTGTGTGGATAGGACGCTTTATGAATCAAGGATGTGAAAACCGCCTTACTAACGCAATAAAACAACTTGCAGTAAGAGTATACAACGTGTTGCTTTGATGAATGTCAGAACAGGTCTGGGTAAAAGGGCCCCACGCCAGCCTATGAGATGGTCATCATTGTGCAAAACAATTGCCACTAGTGACTTGGGTAAAAACATGTTACCTCTGCTTAACAACTGTACTTATGAGTACATATCGTCTACCGCCATATGTAATGCAGCGTTGCAGTGAGCTTCCTTTAAGTCGTCAATACTTCAATATGCTGCAATAATCAATCCTTCATTGCCAAAGGAATTACTAGTAATTCTGTACTTATTAGAAATAGAATGAAAATATCAAAAAAACAACATGGGTTACTAGTTTTTTTATTCTTTTAACTTTCCTCTTAGGCGCAAAGATTACATTCTGGGCTGAAAAAAGACATTCAATGTCCGTTCAATAATTGACATAAGTCCTGTGATAAAAGGGATTTTTAGTTTTTGTTTCGTTTAAATCAAGAGACTTATTTTCCACACCTGTACTTGTTTTGGTAATATCAGGTCCCTTCTTTAATGTAGTTTTTTTTATTTATAGAAGTCCCACCTGAAACCGGCAATAAATAAAAATCTCTTTGAAATCAGTTCTTTTAATTTAATATCAATATTTGTGTAATTTAACTTACTTTGCAGTTGACAATTTTTGGCTTGATTGCGCTATCTTTTGTTCCAAATAACCAATGATGACTGCATAAAATGTTTAATTGATTTTTTTATGCCACTATTTGATCGTGAATATTGTTTTTCTTGCGTGTTTTACCGATCATACTAAATTTATATGGGTAAAACTTAATATTTGACATGACGGTCTACGTGAGGTGTGAGGGAAGCGCCTGAGAACAATCATGAATAACTTATAAGTTTTGCTAGTTTAGCATACCCGAGAACTAAAGGAGCTTACTTCATTTAATATTGCATCGAGGTCGTGAAACATGGACGATGGGGTTGGGAATAAGGTGATGTAGAAAATAACTTTACGGAAAATGAAAAGTCTATAACATCGTTTTACCTCATTTTAATTTTAATTGACGCAAATATTTCCACCTAATGATAGGTACAAATACATATTAATTTTTTTATTTGATAAGTTCAAGATCGATGCCATTCGATTTTTCTTTCACTTGATTAAGAAGCATGTCGTAATATGTTCGCCTACCTTTCCTGCCCTAAGGTATGCGTAAAGTTTCAATATAACTCACTGCTAATACTGTTTATAATGATGCTATTTAAAAAATCAAGGGAAGTTAACAAATTATTTAAAAAAAATTCATTATCATTATTAATATTCATTCAAAAATGTGAAACTAAACTAAAACTATAGAATGAGGAAATTACAGTTAAATGACAATGTTAAGCCAATATGGAAGTGAAGAGCATCCCGTAATGAACGATCGTGCAACAGTAAAAATTCTTTATCAATAAAAACAACTTACAATGATGTCATCATTTATAGCAAAGACTATTAATACAGGAGTCCTCACTGCTGAACATTATCATAGACGGGTATGAAATGGCTGAGGTGTGAAACGAGCCAAGATCAGTGTTCTTCAGAGTTTATGTAGGGCTGCTTGATTCTACCTGACTACAAAGGGTGGGGGTCGACGTTACTTGTTTGTTCATTACTTCGGTTGGTTGTAGGCTACTACCTAATATCAGGCCTTAGGCGAACCTAAGCAAACGCTTGGGTCATTTCCAGCCAGGGTTTAATCAATGCAAACATATTGCCACAGACGAGACTATCAGGTAAACGGCAGTGCTGGTTCGTCGCCAGTTGTCCAATGTTTACTTCTTAGCTTTAAGCCAAACCGACCGTTTTTGGGATATAGAGCCTTTGCTAAAACATTAAATCATGTTAACCGACCACGATTCCAGCTTCTCTCGAGTCGTCACGGATCATTGTATGTTAAGTTAAGTGAGGACAGTTCTTGAATTAATGGGTTGGGGGTAGTGGGGAAGAGAGAGAGAGAGAGAGAGAGAGAGAGAGAGAGAGAGAGAGAGAGAGAGAGAGAGAGAGAGAGAGAGAGAGAGAGAGAGAGAGAGAGAGAGAGAGAGAGAGAGAGAGAGAGAGAGAGAGAAGAGAGATTCTTTATTATACTGTTTCTTACCTATTTTTATTACTAATATATCACTTAGGTGTGCTTTTTTTGCTTGTCCGTTATATGCCCAAATGAGCAGTAAGTAAGTTTTTGTTTTGTTAAGTTTTGAGTGTCTGTTAAGTAAATGGTATAGTAATTTAAGGTGGCCGTTAAGTATTATTTGTCTGCATCTTGTGTTCAACAAATTCTCAGTAACGAAAGCATTCATGTCCATATAAAGGCTGTCTGCGTATTTACTGGTTGTACCAAAGGATATTCACTGTACATGTATGAGTAATTAATGAGGTTCCATTGAACATTCGTTAGCAAGATATTGCAAAATAGTATACTAATCCCAGATTAGAACTTATACCTTTAGTGTTTCAATACCATTTGCATACAAATTATATGAATATAATACATACTCGAATATAAATTTTAATATATTTTTATTAACAGTTTTATATTAACATTAATATTATTTTAATGCAACAGTGCAGAAGAAAATCCTTTTTCAAATAAGGTTTGTCATTATTTTTATTACAGCAACGCGCCTGCTGCTACGCATACGAATGATGAATGACTTTTCCTGCTAAGAGTTACTTATGCATTCCAGTTCTAGTTGGGAGATTTTTGTATTTTTAATTTCGATTCGAGTAGACCTCGAGATTTGCCCGTAATGACGCTTAAATCACACCGTAATTCCGTTGTTTGTTTGTTCTTTTCTCTCTTTATTTCTTTCTTTTTTTTTTTTTTTTACTAATTCGAGTTTTATTCTTCCTATTCTGGCTGTTATGGTCTGTGAGCGTGATTACACCGGTGGAGGCCGTAGGTTCATGACTCACAGGGAACAACTGCTAGTTATCTACAGTCAGCACAACTAACACTTAACAGCTTCCGTCAGGTCCTCGATACCATCGCCAGTATCGTACATAACTCCCTCTTCTCCTACTTACTTTTGCAAATTATCAGTTTTTTAAGCAGAGCCAGAAACCCTTTGGCAAAATACTAGAATTAATGATCCTGCAATAATATAGTATTAAAACGATAACAAGTGCCAGGGTTTTCAGGGCAGACTAGTGCTCACTTTAATCCTATTTAAGAACCTTGAATTGCTCCAAAGTGGATTCTTTGAAATGACCAAAGCTTTTAGGTATTTTGGTTAACGAGGTTTCTAGTTAGCTCAGCAGTCATATATCCCTATACTTTGCCGTGTGGAGATTCTCACCTCCAGAGGGCGGGTAGAACTAAGGAATTTTGGAGACGAAAATGAATGACGCGTGATGTACCTACCGCGTCTTAAGAGGTAATGTTTATTCCGGCTGGTTCTGTTTGGTAGTGTGAAACGAGATGCCTTTGTTTTGAAGACTCACACGAAGGAAGTAACAACTTTATTAACTCCAAAATTATTCTAACCCATCACTTTACCATCATAAAAATGTACACACTTGCAATTTGCAGTTACAATTACTCATTATATTTGAATTGATGAATGTTCCCCCTCTTTTTACTTACTTGCTTTTTCGCTTAGAAGATCAAATATGGAAACAATATGCATTATTTAGAAAAGAACGAGCTAATATAAATATCTTGATAATACCAAGACAATTATGTAACTCAGGTTGAGATCTGTAGCCAAGAAAAATACGTTACCAAAAGAGGTTGGGCAAATGTGTCATACGCACCTGTAGAGGTATGTAGAATATGCCTTATTAAACAATAAGTAATTGTGATAAATGTTCTCATTCATACCATATTTACATTGTTCATTCACTCGCTCATTCATACAGTACTTACAAACAGCCCAGAGACCTCCTAAATCCATACAGTTGTCACCTCACTCGCATGTGAAATAGGAAGTGGAGGGATTTTTATCAAACTTATCAATGGAAAACGTCACCCCATACAATATGTCTGCATCAGGCCCTTTAGTTAGGAAACTGTTTAAAACATTCTGTCGACTGTTTAAATCATTGTGGGACTAGGCGCTGGTCTTATTATTTTTTTTATTAAGATTTTATTACTTCGGTAAAGGTTTTATTTTCAATTAATCACTGAAGACTGTTCGCTGAAACCATTCATGTAAGATCTAATGTTAAGTTCTCTCCATTCCTCTGATGAGGGCACCGTCGATGGGAACAGTAACTAATGCACCACTACCATGAGAAAGGGTCGATTGAAAAATTTCAGTAAAGGGAGAGCAGATTTGGGCTGTGCCCTATCATGGGGATCCATCATTAATCTTTCAGTACTGACGTTCTTCTTCAAATGGAATTCGTTTTACTTATGGATGAGTCAGCCACTGGAGGATACATTCCGTTCCCTCCTGTCTGTTGGCGACGCTAAGTCTTGGGTTTATTCTTTACTACCTGCTCTATCCGTCTATTCGTCATGCACACTGAGCCTTTTTTGCGAACAATCAAAACAATAACTGATGATCATAAAAGCAATACAAGATGTGCACTGCTTCATGTCGATTTAAAACTGGACAATTCATCCTTCTCCAGGAAACATAACAGATGGAAGTCATTTTCTCTAGATAAGCTGCACTGTTCACACGCTTAGTAGCCATGTACGCACGAATACCACTTCAATGAGCGCATACGAACTACATCAAATAATCTTAAGGTATGTGCTAGTATAGAAGTTAATTTAGCAATATCAAATAGAACGATGTGACAGTAAAACATTTAGACAGAAATCACTTCACTTACCTTGCGATTTAGTGCTTGCGATATCTTAACTTCATGTGGCAATAATTGGGTGGAGTTGATATTTCAGAAAGTAAGAGTTAAGTATTAAAAGAGAATTAGAAACTATTGTTACCTTTACCCTCTGCCACAAGTACTGCCCACTTGTTTTTTTTTAAAGCCTATTTCTCTTCCTGTACGGTATTTAGGCTTCTAAGTCGACAAAAGGCTGACATGGAACCCACACACGAGGCTAAAAGACAAGAACTAACGCTTGCAGACAACTGTACAGACTGTTCCGAAGAACATCCCATCTCGCAATATAAAACTGGCTATAATCCCCAGGGTGTCTGCGGCTCCCTTGCTCTTTTCCTCGTCTTCGCCACACACTCGCGAAACGGTCGGAGAGAAAGGTGGGCTGAGCTTGGTTTTCCCCTACTTCTCCAGCAGTGGAGACCATTGTAGCTCACTGGTAGATTTTGTAGGTGCATATTGTATAAATATTGTATGCGTGTCAACTGAACATACTGAGTGAGTGGAATCTGGTACAAGGTATGAGTGAGATCAGAAATCAACAGGTAAAAATGCTGGAATCGTAATTGCACAAACAAAGAACTAAAAGAAAAATCATTTGAAAAATGATAGAGAAGGATACTTGAGAAATAATAGACGGACTGAATTTTACTGATTTAAACCCTTCTTATTATAAATGTATTATAATGTTAAATCATGTGGGTTTTATTATTTAATCATTAATTCATTGGACGGAGAATAGGGGTGGGTTTTCTTTAGCTTTTATAGCACCAGGAGAGTGTGTTTTATAAGCAACTCCCAATACACCCTTCTTAATTATAGCTTCTTCAACATATTCCAGAATCTAGGATCTCACCCATCAGTACAGTGCCTAATCAGCTCTTCCATTTTCTGTTTCTCATTAATATGCAGTAGGATTCAGGACTCCAGTCACGTTTCTAATTACAAAATGGATAAGATTCCTTACTCGTAAATATCCCTTTAACAGTGCTACGACTGATAAGATCTTTCCATGTGTTTCAATATACTAAACTATTTCAAGAAGTGAACATTTTTTCAAATTTTTCTCCATTAATTTTCTTGTTGTCTTCATCTTCTAGATGCCTAGTTACACAAATGGTTTTTTTAGCCCATAAAAAAATATCAACATAATTGATCCAGTTATTTCTAGTTTTTTTTTCCGGAAAGTTAAGTTTTTATGTTTTAACTAGACCTAATAGTGTAAGCTTAAAAATGTTTTTTTTTGTTTGACTTAGTTTTAGAGAATGAATGATGTTAAGAAGTTTATATTTCTGTGCTGTTTTCTCTAAAGGTACTAGTATTTGTTCGATCTTGTGGACTTGTCACTACAATACTGTATATTTAATAACTTAATGCACCCAATCCTTACGTTAAATTTATTAAAATAGTTAATGGTGTGTATAATAATATACTAAATATTGCTAATGATCCCAGGGATTTATTATTTTTCTTGACATGAAACAATTTGTACCCCATTTTTGTCTTAATATAAACCCTTCTATTACTGGCAAAAGAAAATATACACTAGCAGGAACGGACTCAAACCTAGGACTTCCTCATTATCAGGTCGGGTGATCCACCAACTCACTCGGGCAGGAGTGCTCAGGTTTGTTGGTATATTACTACTACGGATATGACTCCAAGAAATATGATATGAACTTATTTGCCAGAAGCCGGAGCATGTCGCTGCTTAGAGCAAGAGGCTTCTACAATCAAATTATCAACTGCTTGGCTCGGAGTGGAAAGTTCAGAGAGCACCTGGTGTTGCATTACATTTACTACAGATGGTATCCTGAAGGGAACTATTAGTGAATAATTTGTTTTTGTAATTATGATATAATACTTCACGTTTTGCTTAATATAAAAGAATGTAAAGGACATAAGTATTCCTATTAGCTTAAACTCTATAATTTACAATAATAATGTCCTTGACAGTAGGTTTTTTGACAGCATCACGCACTGCGAAAATTCACAATGGACCAAAAAAACTATTTAAAAAAAGATATATATATATATATAATGAAAAATATGCATACACAAACAAAACATTCAGGAATAAAATACACATAATTATTAAGAATTAAAAATATAAAATTAAATAACGTAAACAAAAGTAATATAAAATTTAAATTCACAAATTCATACACACACTAATTTACAATTCGGCGTTTTCACATCACTAAGTAATAAAAACAAATTTAGTAAAGAAATTAAATTGGCTTTTGATTTCATAATATGTTTATAAATTTTGTATTATTGTACACTCTGGACTAACTCACGTTAGAGAAAAATATAAAATGCTAATGTTTGAAGCAACTACTTAATAGCTTATTAGCAATTAATAATAGCAATTACTTAATAGTATATATATATATATACTTCGTTACTGCTCAACTTAAATATTAGCTAAAGCTATGTCCCAGAATTAGCTTAGTTGCGATGTAAATACTGACATTATTAAGTTATGAACTTATCGCTTATTTTACGTCTGGCTTTTGAACTGAGGAATGGAGAGCTGTTAATTCTAAAGCTTCCCCATTGAACAAGATAAACTCCTCTTGAAATAGGAATTGAACTTGTCTAATTGTTAATCTTCTGAAGCGGTATTCATTAAACAAGCCTTAAGAAAGTTTCTATGCTTTAAATTTTACTAAAGCACCCCAACCTCTTTTGGCTGGAGCCCTTGGTCTGTTTCTTACAGTTTTTAATTGAAATCTTCTGTAAGTCGTGGCTTTATTACTGTCAGGCAAAAAGTGATCATAAAAGACTCTTTTGATTTCAGATATAGCTATAGCAGTCTAACCACTAGAATTCATCAAATTAGATTAATATCTAAACACAGATCTGCTCATTGATAGAGAGAGTTTAATAATTTCTAATTGATATTTTGCAGTTGAAAAGTTCATTAAATATTAACATCATTATTGTTGAGTCATTAAAATCATTAAAAAAAGGTTCTTATTGAGTCTCCAAACACTACACAGCCCACCAACATCTTCAAGGTTCACAGTCCGGTGAATTGAGGAGAGAAGGAAGTTGTATATAAAATCAGTGGAGGGGTTACGCCAATGCCATGAAGCTTTCAGTTAAAGAAACTTTGTAAATCCTAACAAGGGTACATAGAGCCATGGTTCGTTTAAGTTTTTCCAGAAAGAATCCACGAGAATTAAGCGCATAAAAAAATGATTCAACGATATATTGAAAACAGTTGTGAAGTGTACCGAGAGTCGATTATTAATAAAACCCAAGAAAGGAGACAGGGATAATAGGATAATTGTGATAAAGAACTATAGTAGTACACTATAACTACACATTGTCTTTTTGACGATTGAATAAGAAGGGTTCTATAACGTCAAGACGAGTCTGGGCGGTTGATCCTAAGAGATGATTGAGTTGGTGCTCGGGTGAGTATAATGGTACACTAATTAATGAATCTGTGACGTAACATCTCATGACAAGGTTACCTTTATCGCTGTAGTGGTGCTAGTGTGTCATCAGCACTAAATATTATATTTCTACCTTTCCTTTATTGTGCTAAAATTACAATTTGCCTTGCTAGGCAATAAGTAATTAAGATATACTATCATTCATACCATATTTACAATTCTTCATTCACTAGCTCATTCATACAATATTTACAGACAGCCCAGAGGCCTCCCAAGTCCACATGCGAAGAGAAAGCGGAGCCTTGGGAAGTCCCCCACGCTCCTCCGTCAGCCGCGTCACCGGATACTAGCCAGTGGAGACTGACCAAGAGCGCGAGAATATTTCTACCTTAAATTGTTTCTTTACATTCGCTCCTTGTTTAATTCAAGTAGCTTCTTATTCATCCCCAAGAGGCTTAATTAACCCCGACTACACCCGTTTCTTAAAGAACAATTCCTTGCGTGAGCCTTAGAGTTAGTAAAAATAGAGCGTTACACGACAGAACAATGTGTCTTTATTGTTGAACATTATCTAAAAAATAATGAAAGTTTGGCGGCCACAGTTCGAAAATTTCATACAAAATATGGTCGGAATAGTGTTATGACTTCATCAACTGTAAAGAGATTAATTGAAAAATTTAGGGAGACTGGATCAGTTAGAGACACTAAACACACTGGTAATCTAAAAACAAACAGTTCAAATGTCAATATCGAAGCAGTGCGTGAGAGTGTTGTTGAAAATCCAGGAACATCAATTTGGTGTCGTAAACACAGTTCTTTGTGCCGAAATTGGATGATATTGATGTGGCTAATATGTGCTTTCAACAAGATGGTGCCACATGCCATACAGTCCATGAAACAATTCAAATACTGCATAAGACATTTCCAGGTCGTGTACTCTCTCGTTTCGGTGATCAGAATTGGCCCCCTAGATCGTGTGATTTAACACCTTTAGATTTATTTTTATTTGAAGTCAATGGTGTGTGATAACAAGCCCACATCCACCCCTACATTAAAAGAGGGAATTCAACGCTGCATCAACGAAATTCAACCACATTTATGCCAAATGGTCAAGAAAAATTTCGACAAAAGAGTGCGTATCTTTTGCCCGATGTGTTATTCCATAAATAACCCTGTCCTATTTAATTTATAGTTCAATAAAAAAATAATGAAAAGTGAGTTTTCTTTTTAAATCAAATCTTGCGTTAATTCTGGGACACCCTATACAAGGATGCATTAGATCGTATGTGGGCAACAGCCGGCCCGCGGGCCGGATCCGGCCCGCTGTAAGATTTGATCCGGCCCGCGAGACATTTTGAAAAACCCAATTTAAAAAAAAAAAATACACTACTTACTCATACTCATGGAATCAAGTGAGCGAGCAAGCCGAGTGGCGGTGATCATCAAAGAGTGAGGCGGCAAACATCAAAGTTCAAAGCCATTGATGTTTGCCGCCACACTGGCGGCGCAACAAAGGATTATTGCTTCGCAATTGTATTGTTCTACACTAGACGATTCTAGATCATTCCTTCATTTTGCCTATATAAGCGGGTGGATGGCCGGAACTTAGTTCAGTCCTATTCGAGCTACCGTGGTGATAAGTTTGCTTTGTGACTTTGTGTGCATCTTGAGTGCTTACTAATTATACCTATTTTCTTATTAAGTTTATCGAACGATAAGTAAATGAAAATGATATCTGGTGGAAGGAAACGAAAAGTAGATGCAGAGGGTCGCCAGTTTCAAGAAAAATGGACTGAAGAATTCTTCTTTATCTTGCACAATGGTAAGCCTATTTGTTTGATGTGTAATGAATCCATTTCGGTGATGAAAGAATTCAATATAAAGAGGCATTACTCAACTAAGCATCCTACGCTGCTCTCACTGACAGGACAAATAAGAAAAGACAAAATCCAGAAACTTGCCGCAAATTTGGAAAAACAGCAGCAAATATTTCATAGACAAAGAACACAACTTGATAATGTTGTGAAAGCTAGTTTTATAGTTAGTTCAAAATTGGCAAAGTCATTGAAACCATTTGCCGAAGGAGAATTTATCAAGGAGTGTATGTCAGAAGTTTGCAGTGTTTTGTGTCCTGAAAAGAAAAATGAATTTGAAAAAATTAGTTTGTCAAGACGAACCGTTGTACGACGTATAGAAATGATGGCTAATGATATAAAAACAACATTGACTGGCCGTATGACTGGTATTGAATCATTTTCCATAGCATTAGACGAGAGCACCGATTTGTCTGACATAGCTCAACTGGCTATATTTATTCGAGGTGTTGATAAAGAATTCACTATTACTGAGGAATTGCTTGCTTTACAGCCGCTAAAAGGAACCACTACAGGAGAGGACATTTTTAATGAAGTTCAAAAGGTATTCACAAGTTTTGGCTTGCGATGGTCGAAATTAGTTGGAGTATGCACAGATGGTGCACCTTCTATGGTCGGCTTACGTAAAGGTTTCATCGGAATTTTGAATGAAAAAGCAACTGAATTAAATGTGCAAAAAGATGGTTTGATAGTCCTTCATTGCATTATCCACCAACAGAACTTGTGTTCTAAGTCCATTCGACTCCAGAATGTTATGAATGTGGTAGTAAAAACCATCAATTTTATTCGATCCCGAGGGCTTAACCATCGTCAGTTCAAGGCGTTTTTGGATGAAATATCAGCCGAGTATGACGACGTAACATATTATTGTGAAGTCAGATGGCTAAGCAAAGGGAAAATGCTGAAACGGTTTTACGAGCTTAGAAATGAGATAGCAGAATTTATGCAAATAAAAGATAAACCACTATCTGAATTGAGTGACGCAAAATGGATATGTGACTTAGCATTTCTTGTCGACCTTACAGGCCATTTGAATGATTTAAATTTGAAACTTCAAAAACAAGGACAGTTAGTAAATGATTTGTACAGCCATTTGAAAGCGTTTCAGAACAAAATCCGCTTGTGGGAGGCACATATGCTGTCTGGTAACAGTTACCATTTCACCACGCTCTCTGCGTATGAAAATATTGCTTACGCTCAATATGCTGAAGAACTCAAGTTACTGTCGGAGCAATTTTCGATCAGATTTAGCGATTTCAAACACATGGAAGACTGTTTCAATTTATTTGCTACTCCAACAAAAAGTAATGTACAAAATGCTCCAATACACTTGCAAATGGAGTTGATCGAGATTCAAGAAAACTCACTCCTAAAATCTAAATTTGAAGACGTGGAGTTGTGCGATTTCTACAAAAAATACCTCGAAGAAGACCATTTTCCGCAGCTTAGAAAATTTGCAAGAAGATTGATTTGTGCGTTTGGCAGTACTTATAAATGCGAACAGTTCTTTTCATTGATGAAAGTTAATAAATCAAAACATCGTACAAGGCTGACTGACGATAATTTGGAAAATTCTTTACGTCTTTGTACCAGTGGAATTAATCCAAACATCGATGAATTAGTTTCCCAAATTCAAGCTCAAGTGTCTCATTGATTTCGGTGTCGCTATTTAACTTTCGTAGTTTGTAACAATTCTAAATTTAACGATTTAATTTAATGCTGTAGGTACCTATTTTTTCATTTCATTTTGTTATTTTAATAAATTGTGTTGTAATAACATTGTCGTATTATTTCATGGCTGACTGATATCTATCGCTAAAAATTATGAACACTACTTTAAAATGCACTACTTTTAAACGCGGCCCGCGAACGTATTTGCACACTAAAGTTTGGCCCATAACATGTCAAAGGTTGCCCATACCTGCATTAGATTGAAAGAGATGGTATAGTTTAGGTTCTAAATGACACCAAGGTTCGTTTCTCTCCATATGTTTTTCTTTAACTGGCATAAGCTATCGTATGTCATCCTGAGGTGTGCGATAATTCCACCACAGCAACCTAAGGAGAACAGAGGAGTTGTTCATGAAAGGAAAGGCTATGAAGAGAAAATGAATTGTTGTTTTAAAACCTTTATCAAAACTTGTAATACCGAAACTTCACGTTCATGAGATCTCATGAGATGGGATTTGGATTGTTTCATTTTTATTACCTTTATCGCAGATGATACAAACACATCCTCTGATATGAACTGATATGGCTACTGGTTTAATTATGTTTTTTTAATCTTCTTTAATTTCTGATGAAGTCAAGGATCAAAAGATTAATTAATAGAGACCATCTCATATCTATGAAGCCTATCAGAGCCCCAAATCTAAAAGCTCTCAATTTTCTTGAATAATAGAGGTAGTGCAGATCATATCTGACTTAACTGAAGCAGGTAGTAACTCAGTTCACAAGGACAAGTTGGGATTCATTTGAGGAAGTTGATGGACTGCCATCTGTGGTTTACAAACCATTCTGAGTAAATGGAAGAGGTGGCAGTCTGACCATAATTTGTCTATTTTATGCCAGTTCTGAGTTTCTGTAAGAGAGGAAAAGGTTTTGTATCATAGCCTCATTTCTTCAGGTGAAGGTGGGAATCTGCCTTTTCATTCTCACAAACTCTTGTGTGGTCTAGAACCCAGCATAGTCTTAGTTTACTGGTCTGTGAATCAGACTAAGGTCAGTTTACTTGAAAAAAGGTTTTTCTATAATGTACCTAGTGTAACCTGTGTCTCTCTTATTATGTGACCCAAATCTCTGCATAACCACCCAAATTAAGTAAAAAAATTAATAATAGTCATGGTACATTATATTTAAGAGTTTCACTTTCACCTCTGCACTTACATCAAACATCCTTATATTTTAAATTATATCTGATCTGATGTTGCTGCAAACGAGGACTGCCTTATGCGTGGCAAACACTAAGTAAAATCTAGGTTCAAATTTTCAGTGTTTACACTAATTGAGTACATGTTGCCTCAACATAAGTATTGAAGACAGATGTGGTCTGTAAGATCTTCTGAATTTGAAGTCCTTTTGGAAACGGCTACTCTATAAGTAGAATATTTGAAATGATCGTCCTGCTTAAGATTTGTTCACCGGTGGGGATGAATTGTGGTGCTGCTTATTCCGTTTAAGCACTAGCACACTTTGGCTCTTGAGATATCTATATTATTATCAATTGCAAATTTGTCTTATGTTTGTGATAAATGATAGCAATGGATGGATGGGATGGAGTAAACAGAATGGCATCCCACACAAAATGAAAGTGGCGAAACAAAACATAAGAAATAATATTCCCAAAAATGGGAATGATGGTACACCTGTAACTATATTTAGCACAACCTGTTACCGTCAATTCTAGGGATGTTTCTGAAAGACAGAACAGTCGAGGCCGTCAGGTTGGATCTGTTCTCTGAAGTGACGTATCACTCCTGTTTGTCTTGCTGCAAGTTTGAGGTTTGCACTTAAACATCATACAAAGGAACTTCTAAGTCGATTTCTGCTCCACGATTAAAGCTACCCAAAGCATATCTAGTTATGGCTACTAGACAATCCGTTATTCTACAGAGGAGCTTGATGAGGACACGGGTCAAGACGCTTCGGTAAAAAAATTTGTCTTTTTATTAAATATTTAAGTTTTTTAATCATTAGGACCGAAATCATCCAAAAATATAATTTCTGCCTAATATTAAGTGCAAGTAAACGATAATAATTCTTATTATTTTATAGTAAACGAATATGTAATCTAGAATAACCGTTTTACGGCCTAGCCCATAGGATGTGGTTCTACTTACACTCAGCTGTGGAGTAATGATCTTTTGTCTGTTTATCATTCTGCCTGTTTGTCCTAATATATGTTCTACGATAATTGTCGTAAAAATGATTCACTCGGTATGAAATTTAATAGATATATTTCTAAACCGATGAAAATAACCTGATTAGGTTTAAATATAGTAATGGGAATTATAGGCCTAAAAAATTATTAGACACATCTTTAAGATATCTCAAGCCCAAAAGCTGTTTGATATCTCCTCTATAATTAAAGGCATTTTCAAGGCACAAAATCACATTCAAAGACAGAAAAAAAAAATAAAGTTAAAGAACCAAAAATATAAATTGTGTGTTCATTACTACCTTACCAACCCGTTGTTAACATCTTATAAACTTTTATATGAAGTGAATATATACGAAAAAGGTAGCACAGTGGCTATAAGGAAAATGCGGGTATACCCGTCAATGAATATTGGGTCAGGAGGGTGGTGGGATCAATGGTTGAGATAGGGTCATGTCCTCTTTCGCCTTAAGCCGAAAAAAGCCTACCAGGTCTTCTTAGTGACCCATCTTACCCTGCGAATCAAAATGTCGTCCAATATCATAACATGAATAACTTTTCCTACATCCAACTCTTATATAACGTGTACATTAATATTATATATATTAAAATTTAGATTATATCAGTAGGTATGTTCTAAAATATAAATATATAAAACCAAGGGTATAGAAAGTAAAGAAAGAAAATTGAGAAATGTTAGGTTCGGGGGGGGGGAGTTTTTGTGAAACTTAGATTTTTTATGAATAATTCTATTTTCTGTTTTTTTTTTTTTTTTTTTAAATGAACTGGGTCAATGGAAGTGAACATTTGAGAAAAAAAAAAAAAGTAGCTAAAATATTCCTTCGGGGATTCTTTAATAAGGGATTACGAGTATTGGTATTACAAACGTTATTTTTACAATTGCCTCGATTTTTTTTTGTAATTATCCTGCACGGGTTCTTTAATGGGTCCTTTAATAAAGGTAGTTACGGGACTTTCATTAAACTACACAGTGACCAAAAGGTGATACTCATCATGATGACTCCAATAAAAGTAGTTCCACATGCAGGAAAGTGGAATTAGAAAAAGACATAAATTAAATAAACGACGTGGGCAGAAATCTAGCCATCTCGATCGAATCGAGTGTTTTTGTGATAGAAGGTATTTAAATACACTTTAAAATATTTTGGAAAAAATATGGTAATTTTAAAATTAGCTAGTTTCATTTGTTATACCATTAATTTAACTTGAATTATATTAAAGTAGTTATATAGATGTGCTAACCTAATGATAATTAATGGGATATCTGTTCACCCTCATAATTTTGTTCTTTACAATAATTTATAATTTCCTAATCTTTGAATTTCATATGTAGCTCTAAATAGGTAAAGGATTTTAACGTAGAGTACGTTTATTGGAAAGTTTTTGGAAGAAAAAGCGTCATAAGAAATCGTCACTAGGGAGTTCCGCAGATGTGATGTTGGTGTTTGCCGACGAGACCTGTTTTATTGGGCTTCAGTTGCCAGTGGTCATTCACTAGGTTTGTTCTGTATTGTACATTAAATTTGATATGGTGTCAGATTAGAAAGGTTGTGAAAAAAATATTCAATACATGCTTCCACTTAATTCGTATTTTCTATTGACACATATATAAATATATATTTTTAGTGTTTGCATTTTATCGTTCCGTTATTCGGTTACGTAAAAATTCTATTTCATTTTTTTTACTTTAGAACATTCCTCATAATTACGTACACATTTTTTCTCAAACAGAAGGGGTTTTGTGGAGATAGGCTTACGGATGAAAAATTGTTGCCAGGTTTTCATCAAATGTATTCATGGGCTACGTTTCGATATAATATGTTTGTCTGCATCAGGTCCTGTGGGAGATGGAAGGTGGTTTAACTGTTCGGATCTAACGATTCTCTTTCATCAACCTAAATATAGTCACGGCTAATAATAAACTCACTGAATATAATTATTCTGGGGAACCATCAAATTAAAGTTTTTGGAAGGAAATGTTGATTTTCTGTATATGTAAGCTGACATGCTCCTAACGCGACGTTAAAATTTATTATTATACGTTATTAGTTGATAACGTTTGTAGGACTTAAGCAATCAGACAGAGTTAAGAAAATTGAATCTTATCTGTCTGAAAGTAAAGCCTCTCCCATCGAGATCTTACATTTTAATTCAAAACTATCGCTGTTCCAAAGTGTTTCTCCACCAACTTGTATGGATTTATAAATTAAACATAAAAACACGTGTATGTAGGGATATGAGAATTAATGAGTCTGCATTATTCATAACGGTGGCTTCGTGATCCATCCATATGCAACCAGACGGTGCTTTGTAAACTTTAGGTGGCTTACTGTATAAGTAACCGGTCAAAGGGTCCATTTTGTCTTAGGGAATAGAATCAATAATTAATGTTAAATTTTTTGTGTTAAAGTGTGAATATATTTGAGAGATTTCGCATATACGTTAATGAAAAAATTCCATTCTTTCTGCTTTTATAGATCACAATGTCGTGATTATTATTAACCCGATAAAGCGGTGATCTGTTAGGTTTGAGTTAAATTTAAAAATAGTAAAAGTCAATTCACGATTTGTAATTAGAATAGAAAAAACATCATTGTTTTGGGACTATGAGTGATGATAATGCAGAAATAAAACAATGCACCGTATAAAGGAAGAAAATAAAATAATAATAAAAAAACTAAAAGGTGTACCTCAGATTAAAAAGTATAATTCAAAAATTTGTACAATTTTCAAATACAAAATAAGAAAAATTGTATAATCCACAATTAAAATAAAAGAAAAAAAGGGCAGGGAAAAATATTAGTAATAATATTAAATAGATAAATATTAGTGGTTGCACTTTCAAAAAAGAGGCAGCTATGGTTTAATACCTGAACAGTTAAATGTCAGTAATTGTACGTCAAAATTACTCAGGATCATGTGTCCTGAGACTGCAGGCTTTCGTCAATATAGTGGCTATTATGAAACTGAATAGTTTGGAAAAGTTATGAATAGATAGTGTTGGCTACGGAGCCACATCTAGAGTAGAGTTTCACAGACAAGTAAGTCTAACAAAACGGCTCTCTGCATGTCTCCCAGCCCATGCAAAATAGCAAATACCACACAGCTTCCGCCAAAGTAGATGGAAATGAATGGAGAAAAGTATAATACCCGGATTTGACATGTACCATGGGGTAAGAAGTGGTGAGAACGGTTGAATAGTTTAACAAAGTTATTAGGTGGTTAGACTAATATTGAACAATTACAACACAGGATAATTGCCTCCGAAAAAGAAAAAGTGACTCCTAACGCACGGCTATCAGCTAGGTACGAAACCTGTTCTTCCACCTGAGAGTGACACTGGAATTTTCAATATTGATGAACACTTGGGATTACTCCTCCATATAAGTTCCAATATCCTGTTAAATCTGCGGCAAACCCGATAAATAGAATTATGCGACAAATGAGTTAACCATACTTGCAGGTCTCTTTTATTATGATTTATGTCCTGAAAAACATAATTATATACAAGATAATTCTTGTTCAGTTGCACGAGGAAGAATTTCCAATGTAATGTGTAAGGTAGCTTAATTCTGTTCGTTAGATTTCAGTAACTTGATTTTTCCTTTGTTGAAATCAATGATTGTGACTTATCTGGTTTTTCACGAACGCCACATAAATAAAATGCACCGTATGTGTAGTACGTGACATCACAATCAATGAAATAAATATACCTCATATCTGAGAAACATATTTTGGGGGCATGTCTATTTAAAAAATGTTAGTCGAGTTACTCAAATATTTATTTTCCTACAGTTTAATTTTAAAATTATTTATATATAAATTAATAATAAGCAAGTATTGACCTTAAAAGTGTGTTTTCCGCTACAGTTAAGTCGTGAAAAATGCCACGCATTATCTTATATTTTACAATATTTTTAGTCAGAAATCCATTACCAAAAATGTTTGTTTATCAAAAAATTGCATCAATCTCAGTCGGATTTTCCTCTTAATGAGGTGATGCACCGCCATTAATGGATATTTTGGATGTCGGGCTTGTTTTTTTAATTAGTACACTATGGTTTTAGTTTCCACTGTAGTAAAAAATGTGGTCTTTATATTTTTGACATTATACCTGGAAGAAAAACTGTTCAAAACACCATTACAGTTAATGGTACAGTTAATACTCTTTTTCTTGATTCTACAAAATGTTTTCATACTGCAGTTCTAAAATATAAGTATTTTACCTTAGGAAGCTATGGGTATTAGAATAGGACATTAGTGTTCTACATAGTAATCATGCTTTTCGGTGCTGACATGTTCTATCGTTTGGAAACTAAAAAATCACAGCCACTACGTTATGCGGAAGTCAGCAATAAACGATACAGGAAAAGTGTACAAATGTAAACCTCTAGTTTTCTTGTTTACTAACGTCTATATACAACGAGCGATTGAATAAAGGAACTTCAACTAGCTGTTAATTGATTTAAGTAGTTAAAGTGATAAGTGTAGTAAAAACATCATACATTAACTATTGTATGTGTCAAATACAATCGATTTTTAAAGTTAATGAGTTCCTGGGGCAAGTTAACAAGTCCAGGACAATTGAAGTCAAGTTTATTACGACATACGAGTGTGTATTTACTGGGCATACACACTCAACCGATCAATGCTCTGAATACATAAACAGGCAGCTTAAATAAAACAGTATGGTCCCCTAAATATATACAAATAAATGGAATAACAATTTCGTGCTGCAAAAATTTAATGCTAATATGATTATGTGTTAATTTTGTCATCTTTTTTGCACGTTTTTTTATTTTGTTTAAATTTAGCCAGTAAAAATTAAAAAAATCCTTTAAACTAAAAAAAAAAGAGAGGCTAGGTAATTGCATTTATCATTATTGAGATTTTTATTTAAACATGACTGAAAATTCATGCCACCAGCTCCTGAAAAAAAACAAAAACTATAGGTACTTTCAAATGTGATATTATTGCTTGAATTAAGGACTTTTTTACTTGTTATTAAATATTAATGATATGAGCTATGATGCCATTTCATTAGATGCCCAACACAAAATGTCATTGAATGTCTTCCTGAGGCACTTAAATAAAGTATTTTATTAAAGGTCTTAAAGTAAACTTTAAACAATCATCTTTAGTAAAAGGAGAAAGATTTATTCCCTTTGAAAGGTGGCCAGAGTTTCTCCAATCATTTTCTCAGCGTATGTAAGCGCATGGCTCTAGCGCTCTTCGTCAGCCTCCACTGGCTCGTATCAGTGACGCGGCCGACGGAGGAGCGTGGGGGACTTCCCAAGACTCTGCTTTCCCTTTCGCATGCAAGGGAGGCGACAACCATGTGGATTTGAGAGGCCTCCGGGCTGTCTGTAATGATGACCGATTGAATAATGAATTTTTAATATGGTATGAATGAAAACATTTATCTCAATTACTTATTGCCTAATAGGGCAGATTGTAATTTCAGCACAATAAAGAAGTTTTCCAATAATAAACAATCATGGTGTTATCTTAACAGTATTTTTTAGTTGACCGCCATGTGAAACATTTGTGAAAATATTAGGAATGTTGGAAGAACGGAGCTATGCAATACGATTGCCATTTTTAATTTTTTTTTATAGATGAAGACCTGGTTTATTAATTTAAAATTACGAATTTACATGAAATTTCAATAATGAACAATATGTTCATCCACACATTTTGTAATGCAGTATTTTTTTTTATTTAATTTTTATTTAAAATTCTGAAAAGAACTAAATACGTAAGTACTAGAATGTGACACTTAAGATACGGTGATCGTTTCCATGCTTACATTACAATGTTTTATATAGGTATAACAAATAAGCTATCATAAGTTATAGATGAAATGAAAACTGAACTTTTTATGTATAATTCAAGAAAATACGGTATTTTGTTCAACAACAGATGTGATTTCTAATTTGTTTTTATATATCAAGGCTTACCCATGTATTTTGTTGATATAAGGAATCTTCATAATTAAACTGAGAGCAATGTTTCTTTTATTTTAAAACTATTAGTTCATCGTGTAATTGTTTGCACGATTTTTACCCCCATTAAAGGCCTTATTGAGATTAAAGAATAGAGTTTGGTGTGTGTTTGTGTATGCACGTATGAAGGCAAAACAAAAAAAATTAAGAAACATTTATGAATAAATATATTTACAACTATATATACGTACATGTATTGTAAATAATATTTTTGGCACTTTTCCAAAATGGTAACATGTTTATTCACATAATTTAAGAATATTAGATATTCTTTTAGCACAAAATAAAATATATAATAATATGGAAGTTGAGAACTATGCATAACCTTAACATACCCTTAAACCATTAATGGTTTTTTTATTCTTCGTAAAACTATTCAACCTATATTTTAAACAGAGATCATAGACAATAAATATTTTATATATCTCTATATATATAAAACTTTAACAATACGCAAGATAATATTTACAAGATTTCTAATGATATAGTGCCACAGGGAATGCTTCAAATTTGTATATACATTTTTTTTCTTTAATTTTTATTTACATAGAACAGTGCTTAAATGTCTCGTAATATTTACAAGTGATACAACTATCCTAATGATTTAACACAATTATAACTTCAGAGAGATATACAGGTACGCATTGCTTACTTGACTGTAGCAGTCATCGATTTGATTACTTTTATTTGTATTATGTTTAATTATTCTTTACAGTAATTTTTGATTTTTTTATGCTACTAAAATTGGGAATCCATTGATCCGGCTTGATTAATAACAGTCAGATCCATTTGGGGTAGAGTAGGGCTTCTATACGTAACAGGATCAAAAACCTGATAATTGAAAATAGCATAGCAGTGTTATCAACGGACATTGTCGCAGGAAACATAACAATTTTAAAATAAAAGAATCAATGGTAAAATAAAAATCTTGGAAGAATAAGTTAAAAAATATAAAAAAAATAACAGTAAAGCTATTTATTAATCTAAAACATATATCCCTAGCCTAAATTAGTTTTGAATAGAAAATATCATTTTTGAAAGACAAGAATATTTATTCTAACTAAAATCAATCAAATCAAAACCAATTGAATGAAGTTTTAATAGTACAAGGGCAATAAGACTAAATAAAATTTGTATGTTATAAAAACCATTAGTCAAGAATAAAAGTTTTAATTTTATCAATTCACAGCAGTAAAATATTAGGAAATAGAATAATAGATAGGCCTATTTCATGTTTTTATATCGTTGATTTTATTTTTTAACATTTTTAAAACCTTATTGCTCCCTTATTTTATTACGTTTATATCAATATTCATGGTTAGGACAAAATTTCTTTATATTTTTTTGAAGGGATTATAGTTTACGCGATGATGGTTTCATTCTAAAGCCGATTTATTCACTTCAGGTGTCTGTTTGATGATTGATTTCTTCATAACTAAGGCCGATTATTATAATTACGAATATTAAAGCTTTTTATAGATAAAGGGCGTCATTTGTTTATTCTTGTTTTATTTATTTTACACAGCAAATAGATTTCCTAGACCCTATTTTTATTTTTATAAGACTGCTACAATAAATTTAACGTTAAAACATTATAAATAGCATCCCTATCTCGTTTGGGAAAATTAACATTCAAACAAACATTTAAAATTTTAATCATATATCCTAAGATTTATTAACATGTGCGTAACATATAACACCTCACTCGAACTTTCGAGCTATTTTGATATTTTTTTATTAAAAATTACAGAAGAATACTTTTAGTATAATTAAATATAAATCAAAGAGAAGCATTAGTCAGAAATAGGCTTGATTTGATGAAAAGTATTTACGTTAATTCATTAACGTATTCATGTATTACATAGTTTCATCATTATATGATGATCACAAAATCATTATATGAGTTTTCATCAAAACACGCCAGGTGGGAATAATAATGTGCTGAACCATACATACACAATATCAGCATTAAATAAATACAGATATAACATAAGAAGAAACTAGAACATTTCGGCCTGTAATGCGTTTTTACGCAGGTTAGTAGTTGAACAAAAACTAAATAATTTACATAAATAACAATAAAACATACGGCTATAGAATGCAGTTCTCAGCTTCAAAACAAATTTGGCACCGCTTCCATAGTTTTTACATTTTTGTTAAATAATTGAAATAAGCCAAACATTTGTTATATGAAATTACGTGATCGAATGTTTTTAATTGCAAATACATATGTTTTTCTCTACTTATATGAATCCGAAGTACATAACGTTCTTGTTTCTTCAATAACTAACGTGAATTGAAGCAGATATTTTTGAGGAGAAGAACACGTGTTTTAGAGCACATCGAAAGTTTGAAATCAAAGCAGTCTGTTGTTGCTAAACGCTAAAAGTTTTCGATGAAAAATAACTCCCTCTTTTTATTAACAAACGCACCCACCCTGAAACGTCCAATAACACATAACAATGGGGCACGTTGCATTTGATCAGATCACATACAACTGTTGCCTGGTAGAACGGTTCTGAGATCACGGTCTTGAAGAGATAAGAGGTCTGTCCGGCTCACCAGGAAAAGCTAAAAAACCCAACTGTGCGTGAGATGCCTCGTTCAACGCTCTCGATCGTATGCATGCTCGGTACTGCTCTGGCTTGCTCTTGGTCGAACACACCTGCAATCAAACATTTATGTGTATTAGTATCAAGTCCGTTATCAAAACGAAAATACAGCTTTAATGCCATTTTTATATATATATTTTATATTACATATTTGGTGATCTAATGTATTTTATTTTGGATTGACAATTCTGTTCCTTGGATTCCTTGGAAACCACAAAATATTTGTTTTGGGGGGAATATTTTGATTTCCTGTAAATGTAAGCGGGTATGCTCCTAACGCGATGTTATAATTTATAGTTCTTAATATTTGAGGCTTTTTTGGAACATAAAAAATCAGACACAGTTAGGACAATTGAATCTTATCAGTCTGAACGAAAAACCTCTCCCAACTTAACACACACATGAAATGCGATAAATTCAATGCTTTGGTAACGAAGGCGGACCTCTTGGTGGCTGTGCTGTTCCAAACATGCAGTTGTAAGTTAGTAAGGGGTGAGAACACATACTTATGAATGAAAAACGTTAAAGAGCTAGAAAGGGGACCATACAATTAAGTTTAATACTGAAGGTGATGTTATAAATTCTAAGTTCGCTAATATTTAAATTAATGAAATGTCAGTTAAACACTTAGGCTATGTTTACAAAGACAGAAAAGACATTATAAATACAAAATAATGGGAAAAAAGATTAGTTCTTTTTTTTTTTTTTTTTTTTTTTTTTTTATTTCAAAACCTCAACAAAACAATACAATGTACAAAAAAGAAAAATAACAAAATATTTGGATTACATGTTTCTCCTCTTTCTGCATTTACATTCATTTGGCGGAGTGCCTAAATATAATAAATTTTTATTGTCGTTAATAGTTCATTGTTCTTATACAACACTAGGTGATGAGGCTCACCTTCTATTTGTCACCGACACCAACACTAAACACTAGGAAGTTTAGTTCTTAGCTTTTTTAAATCTTCTACTAGTCTAATGTCTTCAATGATCTTGGAGATGTGGAAAACAAATGTGATCGAAATAATAACATACACAGGTGGTCTGAAAAGTTTCCGACATCAACATGAAGATGATAATAAAATAAATAAAAGCTAGTGAAATAAAAGCTTTGTTAGGTTGGAAACTTTTCAGTCCACCCTCGTATAAAGCCGTTGAAAGGGTAGAAGTATCCAGTCCTGTTATAAAACTTATACAACCCAAAAAGGTGGTTTTTGAGTAAATAACATGCAATTTTGCTTCTTACAAGTTTCTTTGTGTTTGTATTTGTCCATCATTTTATATTTGTTATTTACATTTCATAACCGATTTCAGCAGCTTATAATGCCATTTTCAGGTGGCTTACTACTCAATGCTGGTTTATGTCAGGAGTGTGAAGTTTATTTTCTTCTTAGTAGTTTTCACGAGTTGTGAAATTTAACATTAATCATATAAAAAAATTTTCTTTAAAGCATTATCGAAATTATTTTTTCTTTATTTATTTTTTTTCTTTTATAGCCCCTTTAAATTTCCAGATAATTATATATAGTAATAGATCCTCAGGTGTATCTATTTTGAATCTAATTGAAATTATGCAACCATACATAGTACTTAAAGCAGTCCTTAGAACATCAGTTTTTAACAGCTTGTTACTCTTTTTGGGGAAAAGCTTCAGTAGCAAAACCCCTTAACTTGTCACTTTAGTAAATACCACCCAATGAAACTTACTATAAATAAAATACTAATTGGTTTGGAGAAGGCCTAAGCCGTCGCTAAGGATTCCCGTGGATGAGATGGAAGTGGCATATGGTTTAGGATGACCAAGGAGGAGGGAATGAGAATTGTGGTAGCGGGAGGTGGATAGACCTTGAATGAATGTGATGTTGAGGTTAGCGTGAAGGGTACGGTTAATAGTATAGAAGGGGGATTGGCCATTTTGCAGAGGATTCTGGATTGCAGGGATTTATGCGAAGAACGTTGGCATAAGAAGGCTTTAAAGGGGGGGGGGTGAACGCGTGTAAGAAATTTGTGTTTAATTCTTACTATATATATTATGATTAATAAAAAATACTGTTTGTAATCTGACCCCGGATAATCGGGATTCCACTGTAGTGCCGTTTGATGACAGCTCGCCTTGCGTACGATAGATTGCAATGCGGCATGATCGTTGAGTTGTGCTGGCTGGGTATAGCTGTAGCGCCGGCATCTTCACTGTCGTAGGCAGTGTATAGTGTTTTCCACCTGGCATGATGTGACTTATTGTGATAGTAGATTTATTGTGAGAACAAGTTCATTGCCTAATGGCATCGTTAAATTTTCCAAGTAAGGGGCTGGGGGATATTCTAGTTAGTGGAGAATCGTTACGCAGCTCCTTTGGCAATCTTACGGACAGATTAAAAATGTATAGGAATATCCTCTTAAGAACTTAAAGAGTCCAGTAACGAAGCCAATCAGGCTTTTCAGAGCGTAATTCGCTCCTAATGACCTCCCGGATAATGAACACTTTAAGGGGAAATTTTTTTAGCTACAGTCAAAGGGCTTAGGTCAGCTGCTCTCTTTTTTCTTTTTTTTTTTTTTTTTACAAAATTAAATGAACAGCTTTAAGATCCTTTGTTGGTGGGCAAGTTTTAGCAGATAATGAAAAAGAATAGGGACCGCATGAAGTTTTTTTTTTTCTGTCTATCGGGGTTGGTGCTATTATAACTAACGATTTCTAATTATTATTATGGTTAAATTTGTCGTTTTCTAAAAGGAATTATTGGATGTGGTGTTTTGTGTGGATTTCACGTGAAACGGATGTAGCAGAAACATTACCTTATCTGGTCTAGAAAAAGTGTCGGCTAGCTAAAATCATCGCCAACCACTTACTGATTCGTAATGTAGATTTCTTAAAATGTAATGCCAATAATCACGTCCTAAAGGTGAGTGGTCTAATGTAATAAACAGTACAGGGCGTCAGATGAACCAGAAAATCGAGAGAAGAAAACTAAACTCAAGGAATCACAGTAATAGGAGAGTCAACTTTATTGAAAAATTTGTCTATTTCTAAAAAATTCCACACAGAATTAAATAACTTTTGAAAGAAACAAACTTTATCGTGATAAAATCACTCTACCTTATCGGCGAACAAGTCATTGCGATAAATTCTCTCATTCATACTATATTAACAATTTTCATTCACTCGCACAGCTCAGAGACCTCTCAAATCTACATGGTTGTCACGTTCCTCGCATACGAACTGGCCATTGCCATGTCTTCCACGACAAGGCCACTGCCGCTTTAGTCCCCGAGAAGGATTATAGGGATGAGCGATGTAGTGTAATGGCTGTGCCAGGGGATTAGGGTGGTTGGCTAGGTTTCGGTGAAATTTCATGAGCTTGAAAGTGATGATTTCAAGAATGTAAGGTATATGTTGTGGAAGTAGTTATGAAGTGGTTGAAAGAAACAAATAAGTTACTTTATAATTGCCTTGAACTACTAAGGAATAAAAGTTTAAATAAATAATAATTAAAGTTAAAATAATGTCTCTTATTATTACGCAGTCAGATCTGTTACTGGATTGGGATTTGTCTCGTCTGGTAGGCATGATGGTGGGTTGATGTCTCAGGAGTGGTGTCTATTTGAAGTATTCTGCAAATGTTCAGATAATTTGGATCATTTGTCATTGACTGCCCATTGTATTGGTTCACTACATGTTATATTAAACGAAATTGTTTTGCTTTTTTGAATACTTTAAAATGGTGGTATAACTTCTGAATGCGAAAAAATAAATAATGGTATAACCACGAAAAGACAAAATGAACGGTGGGGCTTGAAACATCGTTGGGAAATTCACATTCTTCATTCAAACGACTGTTCCACCCAGTGGCAACACTGTGAGGTCGTCGCTAATTGCCGATGTTCAGGCCAATCAGAGACAGCGTCCAGTCGAAGCCCGACAATAACGAAGTGAAGTCATCACTAGCCATGAGGCGAGGCGTCACCTCATGTGTTCAAGGAAGCGTCCAGATATGATCTTGTTGAATGAAGGCGGACGTGATGACATGAGGTAAGCAATGACAATAGCCAAGCAAGTGGTGACAAAACTTTCTGAATCCACCAACACTTATGATCCTCAAGAATCTTCGTTATCATCACCAAGGCACCAACGAATCGTCATGACCATTCACATTTGTCACGATGCATGAGGGTCTTTAGCTATACTAAGCCATTAAAATGTTTTGCTGTAGCTCAACCCCCTTATACTTACTTCATAATTTGACTTTCAATATAAGTTTATTTTAAGTTACCCAGGGGCATGTGCGTATTTTCCATGTTACTTTACAACATTTTCAGTTTACAAAAATGTACAGTCTCTAGTTATACCCACGATCTTCAACCTTCATAATATGACCGGTAAGGCTGGGGATCATCCGCAGAAAGATGTGTAGTACCTTTCTTGATAATTTCTTTGGCGTGGTTTTATTTATATTTATTGGTGGAGGGATGGTAGTCGGTAATTATTTTGAAAATTTGAATGTTTCCGGTACATGAAATTCTACGAAAGGACACCGATAAAGAGAGAAGACCACAGAGCTGACTGAACGGTTACATTGCTGCAGTGGTCGTGGAACAAAACATCCGTAGGTCGGCCGCGAGTCATTCATACCGGTCAAACCTATCGCTTCCACTGTCGCTGCAGTGACCTCGTTGCCGGCTCGCTCTTGGAGTGAATATTCCTAACATCCGTTTGTGCTTGATTATTACCGAGACCGGAGGGCGAGGCTTCACTTTGAAACAAGTGCAGGGGAACCGTCTACTGCCTACACATATGTATTTATGTCTGATAATATGATTCAATCGTTTTACGAAGGTGTTGATTGAGATACAATAATGTGAAGTATAAGAAATTATAGTTAAAATTGTTGAAAGTCTTTCTCAAGTAGCAGGTTATAATCTATTAAAAATTTCCGGTTTCAATCAATTTTATTAAGATAAAATTACAATCTGCCTTTTATTAGGCAATGAGTAATTGAGATAAATGTTATCATTCATACCATATTTACAATTCATCATTCATTCGCTCATTCATACAATATTTACAAACAGCCCAGAGGCCCCCCAAGTCCACAAGGTTGTCACCTCCCTCGCATGCGAAGGAGGAAGCGGAGTCTTGGGGAGTCCCCCACGCTCCTAAGTCAGCCGCGTCACTGGATAAGAGCCAGCGGAGGCTGACCAAGAGCGCGAGAGCCACAGACGGTCAGGACATGATTAGAGAAACTGGCCATTGCCAGGACTCCCACTATCACTTAGTTAATGCAGGTCACGAGGCCACTGCCGTTTCAATCTCCGAAGAGGATTATAGGGGTGGATGGTGCCGTGCAATGACTGTGCTAGGAAATTAGGGTGGTTGGATAGGTTACTACGGAATTTTTTGAACTTGGAAGGGATGAGTTCAAGAATATAGGGTATATTCAGATCATTGTGAAGGGTTTTGTTGCTGACGTAATAAGGGGCATTTACTATTGTTCTTAGGACTTTTGATTGAAAGGATTGGGTGCACTTGATGTTCGACTTTTTTGCTGTCCCCCATAGCTCTATTCCGTATGTCCAGATTGGCTTGAGTATAACCTTGTTAATAAGTAGTTTGTTTTCTATTGAGAGGTGCGATATCCTTCGAAGTAGTCTGTACAGTTGTCCAAAGCGTCTGTTTAGTTCTTGTCTTCTTAGCCTCGTGTGTGGGTTCCATGTCAGTCTTTTGTCAAGATGGAAGCCTAAATACCGTACTGTCTCAGACACAGGGAGAGGAATTGAATTTAAAAAGACTGGTGGACAGGACTTGCGGCAGAGGGTAAAGGTTATGTGGGAACATTTTCCTTCATTGACTTTGATTCGCTATTGGTTGCACCAATCGATCTCGTCAAGGTGTTTTTGAAGGTTTTGGGATGCTATATCAGGGTCTGGATGGGTTGACAGGACTGCAGTGTCGTCTGCGAATGTTGCCAAGAAGGTATTGGTGGTAGAAGGGACATCAGCGGTGTATAGATTATAGAGGATGGGACCCAGGACGCTGCTCTGTGGAACTCCTGCTTTAATGGGATAGTAGTTAAAATATTCTAAACCACAGCGGACTATTAAAAATTAAAATATCTTTTTGTTATTGTTCAGCTGGAAAAACAACAACATTAAATTAAAAATATTCTAAAGAGAAAACACTCAAAAAAGAGTATAAAAGAGCATCTAAATATTCATCAATTTAAAAAAAAAAAAATTGTAATAATAAATTAAATTGGTAGCAGTCGACAGAATGAAGCAGTAGACTTTGAATAATATTCCATTCGTCTACTATTGCATACCGAATTGATACCACTTCAGAAAAATTAAAAAAGGAAACTCATATTACATTAAAATCTAACTTAGTAGAGATGTATATCAAAACTTGCGATATAATAATAATTAAATATTTATGTGTTGTTTAGTATGGTATTGTTTTTAATTCAAGTCATGAGGATGCCTGAATAGGTTAATAATCGAGTGGTTATACATTTATAAATGAGACACTCAAAAGCTTTTTCTGAAAGATTTGATTTTTACACAGCGTGAATAATAATTTAAAACTATAATTTTAGGATTGATTAATCATAAACTGTTGAAGTTGTTTACTAAATGTGGAAAAAACTGGAGGTCAAAAAATTTACCCGTCTAATTTATCTGAACTAAATTGTAAGGACAATTAGCACAGGATTTCATCTGCGTAGTCCAAAGTTTTTGGAGTATGTATTTAAGAATTCAAATGAGTGTTTAATGCCTTTGTTTCAATGTTTTTTAGTATGCATAGCGCTAGTTATACCCCTATCCAGCGTCAGCCCTAAACATCGGATATTTGATTGCCGCTAATTTATTGATTTTGTTTCTGAATTGTTTGCTATGATTTAAAGTTGTTTCTAGTATAATATTTATTATTCATTTGCGATAAGATTGACACTAGAGTGTCGTCCGTGAACACAGATCTTTTGACATTTTAGTCTAAGAGACAACTTAATTAAAGCTATGAAAACTAATATATATATATATAACTAATACATAAAACTAATATATATAGAATTTAATCACCGGTGGTTAAGATAGATAAAAAAAGAATAAGGAAAGAGGGAAATGCACCGACACACTCTGACTCCAGTCAGTAAAAGACTCCTTTATTATTGATGATAATCCAGCATACATAGGATCATGGGTTGTTTACATTCCATGATCGTATAAGTATTCGACATAGTCAGGCCTCTAGCCTTAACTTCCCCCTGCTAGTTCCTGACCATCCGTCGGGAACTCCAATTTACCATTTATACACAGTCGGCGTGGTAAACACGGAGATGATCTCCCAAGGTGCTGTGGAGACGCTCAATTCTCCCTCTGCTCATTGGATGCCCTGGGGTATTGGCATGCCATATTACGTCCAGAGCTTTCATCTCCTCTCTCCCGCCGTCCGACACTATCCGATCGGATATTCCATCAAATAGGAACCACCTCCTCAGCGCTCCTAACACTGCTTCCGAAGACTATTCTTGAATGGGGTATGCCATGGCCATTTTGCTGAATAGGTCAACCATCGTGACCCACTTGTGTCCCTTCCAGGTAAAGGTGTTCACTAGAAAATCGGTTAGCGGTGTTTGTGCCGTGGGGGTCTCAACTCGTAGCCCTATTGGTGGGTGCCTGTCATATTTCGTACGGCGGCAGACCTCGCATGCCCCTAGCGTCTCCTGGATAGTCTTCCTCATCCCCCACCAGAAATACTTGCGCTTCAACGCCTGAGCCGTCTCGTGTTCCTCCCGGTGATTAGCTTTGCTCTGATGGTACGCCAGCGATATCTCCTTCTGAATTGTCTCGTCCGACAAGGTTTCTACCATCATGGTACACCACACAAATATTCGATGAAATTTCATCGAATTTCATGAGCTTACCATATGGTCGTGGTGGTGGATCGTCGATAGCTACCCAAAAACAGACCAACGGAAACACATGTGAGTATATGGTATGTATATGAAACCAAAAAAACTCTAAAAAAGTCATGACTGGACCCCTCAATGGACACTGCCCTATTGAGGAAACTGCAGTAAAGGAACCGAGCAGCTAACAAGGCGGTGAGTTGCAGAGGCGGGAGAATATTCCCAACTCATTATAAAGTTTGAATTCTTTTTCATAATAGGAGGAGCTTGGGAAGGGGAGTGAGGGGGGGGGAGGACTCATTATCATAAGCCCAGTTTATCATCAACTACTGAAGTTGGTAAATAAATGCTAGTGGCATCTCGGCCTAAAACGGAATTTCTTTTAAACAAAACTAGAAATAATTAATTTTATCCTTCCTCGTCGTCTCGCCCTCTCTCATTAATTTAATTCCTCTGTTTGTTTTTAATTTTTACTCCGTCTTGTTTATGTAAAACACGTCCCTTCTAATGCCGAAGAAATCCATTTAGTGTTGTCGCACTTCTTTCCTCCTTCACATGCTTACATTATTTTAAATAACTCTAACAAACAAGAAATAATTATATTCTTTAAATTTATATAGTATTTTAATAATAGCAAAAAAATCTTTATTGTTTTTAAAAACAATATATACATACCTATGGTGTAGTGGCTTACCAACAGTACAAGTTCATCATTATATTAACCACCAGTTAACCACAGAAATTTTCCATGTCGGGAAAACTATTCAAAAACCCAACTTAATGACAAAATAACATTTATAAACAGAATGTGAATGATGATTTAATGATCATTCACCATATAAATAAGTAAGATAAACACTATTTTAGGTTGCCATGTTGTACTATAGTATTTTTTAAGTCGTTTTATAGTGGATGTAAATTTTGCATAATTTCCTATTTATTTAATTGGTGGAGTTAGGACTATTGCAAAAAAATTAAATAGTTAACATGTACAGAAATGGTTTGATCAATGGAATATTTACTTCATTATTCGATTTGGCAATTCTGATATAGTAAGGGTAATTATTTAGGATTCGGAGACATATTTATACTAAAAAATCTTTGTAACATTTTTTTGTTAAGATTATACATACAACAATATTCCATAGCCTACTTGCATTGTAACGTGTGTACTATTGTCTGCGCCCTATATTTATATACTTTATAGTAACTATATCTTTAGTATACTAGTAAGATATACTAGTAAGATATAGTACTTATATTTACTTTATATTTATACACTAAGCTAACATCTAACTATACACACCATATATGACCAATCATACATTAAACATACCATGGTGCGACATGTCAAGCTAACATATCAATAATCTTGATTATTTTAAAATACTATTATTTAAGGCCTCATTCAATTTCTACCTGAGTTAATCGTTATTTTGTTAGGTAATTGTTAGCTTTTCCAACATTAAAAATTTTGTCCGTGAACCACTCATCACTAACATGCTTTATTTACGCCATAACGATTCTTGAGAGACGTCCAATCATCCATGTTTGGCCAGAGGAGAGTTTCCTTTGGCCCCATGCAATGCTTAAAAAGGCGGGACCACTTTGTACACATGAAAAATGTTTCGTTTGATAAATAAAATACCCATCAATAAACTATTTGTTTTTTACAAAATTTGGTAATAAAAAAAAAAAGCTGAAAGTCACTTAAAGCATACATGAAGAAATAATTTAAAATAGTTTGAAAGAACCGTTCGCATAAGTTCAAGGCTTGATATTTCATAGAGCTTAGCTTCCATTCCTGTGCAAAATCATGCAATAACCATGAGAAGCAAACGCTTCGCTTTCCTTTGGTTACATTACAGAAACGAAACATGCCGAAACAAAATCATGAAGTATCAGCATTTGTTGCTCTGAACGTAAGGATATATAGGCATAAACCCATCAAAAAGTACGTTGCTAGCAGCTGATAGACGTTTTAATCTGGTGCCTCAGCCTACGTTGAATGACTTTCCAATATTCAGCCTACTTAAAACTTTGCATCTTTTGTGTTTCTGCTGTCAATGGAATATTTTATTATATTTATGTTAGTTGTTATTCACATTTATTCAACTTGTTCATTATACTTCGATCGCATTGCAGAATCAATACATAAACCACTACATGACGTTTAAACTACTAGAAACATCATTGATTCACATATCCCTTGTTGCCTCAAATATTCTATATATTAAATTATTTTATTAAATTTTGTTAACAGTCTCCAAAGCTAATATTTAGCTTGCTAACCATGTCTTAAATGCTATCTTGTGCTTTTTTCAAATCTTGCGATACATTTCTCCCCATGTTCGCTAAGTTGAATTGTCATACAGCCTCACGTAGTTATTTATTCTTCGTAATATTACCAACGTCTATGACATTTGAGCCAACAAAATGACGAATGAATTCAGGAGGAAAATCTATTAAGACACATGCGTCTATTTTAAATCTAATTATATGATAGTTATATAATATATATGATGATAATTAGTTATAATATATACATAGGTGTTCCGAGTTGATCACTGATTAAGCCATTTTGTTCTCATCTGACAAAATATAGTCTTTTATAGTGGCAATTTTTTTCCCGAAAATAATCAAAAGAAGTGAAAAACAACATGGGGTAATGTTAGTTCAAGCCGGAGTCTCCTCGTTCAACGTGAGTTCCTTATTAACTTATTAAATGCGCTAAAGAATTGCTTCATCGCATTGAATGTGATCTTAACCATTGTAAAGAATTAAAACACTGAATAATAATATTTATACACTACCTTCCCGAACCCACCAGCCTCCTTTAGGCATCCCACACCCCATATCCTTCTCATACATCCTTCAAATAGGACTCTCCTTAGTGAAAGGCACCCATCAATCCAAAATAATTTTCCTTTTATTTTTCCCACATCCTATTTTTTATAAGTTTGAGAGCTATGAAAAAAAAAAAAAAAAAAATTATTTTTAAGGATGTTTATTTATATTAAATACCACAAAGTGTGCACAATATCCTTATGTATCTATTTTATATTATATATTATAATTTCATATAATAGATGCGACGTTTTGGGATAATTCAGTGTCCATCATCAAGCGATATATTAATTTGTAATAATAAAAATATCAACTATCAACAAATATCTCTATCAGAGATAGATAGGGCTGACTGACAGATACAACTGTACAAAATAAAGTTTTTTATAAATTCAAAATATTTACTGATCTTTTTAATTTTTATTATGAATTATTTCATTTGAACAACACAGCATTGCTTGATGATAGACTGAATGAGCCCGGAAAGTCACAATTACTGTATGAAATTATGATAAAAATAGATACAGAAGGATATTGGGCACATTTTGTGATAGTTTTTTTTTCTATTCTTCACTTATATTTCGAGGTGTTATGTTGTCGATTTTTAAATTGATTGAATCAAGTTTTTACCTGCTTTCAAATCAACATACATACAGATATGCAGAGTAGCACACTTAAAAGACAATCCCCCCTACTTGATTGAGAAAGCAGGGACTCCCCTGTCAGGATTAAAAAAAAAATACGATCTCTATTATGTTGAAAGGCTGTAGGCTGTTAAAATTAATAAATGTTCACCTCTACAGTTTACTCTATTAATTTATTTATAACAATCTTTATTGTGCAATAATTACAATCTGCCTTTTATAAGGCAATAATAATATAGATAAATGATCTCATTCATACCATATTTACAGCATCATTCACTAGCTCATTCATACAATAGGACATGATTGGAGAAACTGGCCATTGCCAGGACTCCCACTGTCACGCGTTTATAGTAGGTCACGAGGCCACTGCCGTTTCAGTCTCCGAGGAGGATTATAGGGATGAGTGGCGCAGTGCAATGACTGTGCTACAGGATTAGGGTGGTTGGAAAGGCTACTGTGGAATTTCATAAACTTGGAAGGGATGAGTTCTAGAATGTAGGGTATATTAAGATCGTTATGAAGGGTTTTGTTGCTGACATAATAAGGGGCATTTACTATTGTCCTTAGGACTTTGGATTGAAAGGATTGGATACGCTTGATGTTCGACTTTTTTGCTGTCCCCCATAGCTCTATTCCGTATGTCCAGATTGGTTGAAGTATAACTTTGTAGATTAGTAGTTTATTTTCTATTGAGAGATGGGATGTCCTTTGAAGTAGTCTGTACAGTTGTCCAAAGCGTCTGTTTAGTTCTTGTCTTTTTAGTCTCGTATGTGGGTTCCAGGTCAGTCGTTTGTCAAGATGGAAGCCTAAGTACCGTACTGTCTCGGATACAGGGAGAGGAATAGAATTAAAATAAACTAGTGGACAAGTCTTGCGACAAAGGGTGAAGGTAATGTGGGAGCATTTTGCTTCATTAACTTTGATCCGCCATTGATTGCACCAATATTCGATCTCTTCAAGGTGTTTTTGAAGGTTATGGGATGCTATGTCGGGGTCTGCGTGGGATGACAAGACTGCAGTGTCATCTGCAAATGTGGCCAAGAAGGTATTGGGAGTAGAGGGACATCAGCGGTGTATAGGTTATAGAGGATAGGGCCCAGGACACTGCCCTGTGGAACTCCTGCATTTATGGGATATTAGTTAGAGTATTCTAAACCACAGCGGACTTGGAAGAAGCGGTTTGAAAGGTAGGACTGTAGGATTAGGAAAAGAGTCTGGGGTAAATATCTTTTGAGTTTGTAGAGCAAACCTGCGTGCCAAACCCTGTCAAAAGCTTGAGCTATATCAAGAAAGGCAGCAGTGCAATACTGTTTGGTTTCAAGGGCTGAGGAGATGTGATCAACAACGCGAAGACCTTGTTGAGCAGTGGAATGCCGTTGGCGGAAACCAAACTGGCGTGTGGGAAAAAGGTTTTTGGATTCAACAATTGGAAGTAGACGTTTTAGTAGGAGTTTCTCAAATATTTTTAAGAGGATAGGGAGTAGGCTAATTGGACGGTAAGATGAGGCATCATTGGGTGGTTTATCAGGTTTGGCGAATAGGACATACATTTTACAAACGACAGTTAATTTTATGCGTACCTAAAATTTATTTTATGCTCCTGATACAAGCAACCCATTTTCAAGTATCTTATGATTAAATTCACAGAATAGGAAATGAAAAAGAATAGCTCGAGGTCTTCTGTATGTTTAGATCTGGTAGTAGAGAGTAAGAAAGATCTATACAGTTATAGATGTTGGTGCATAAGAATTGGATACATTATTTAAAATTTTCTTTTTCATTTCCCATTCTGCAAATTTAATTATAAAATATTTCAAAATGGTAGTGTAGCTGCCGAAAGCGCTTGCAGTAGTACATAATAATTGTTACTTGACTGGCCAGTTTCTCCAATCATGTCCTGAGCGCATGTGGCTCTTGCGCTCTTCGTCAGCCTCCACTGGCGGTGATGCGACTGACGGAGGATCGTGGGGGTCTTCCCAAGCCTCCATTTCTTCTTTCTCATACGAGGGAGGTGACAACTATGTTTAGAGAGGTCTCTGGGCTGTTTGTAGATACTTTATGAATGAAAATTGTAAATATGGTATGAATGAAAACATTTATGACAAATCACTTATTGCCTAATGAGGCAGATTGTAATTTTATCATAATTAAGTCGTTTTATCAATAAAATTGTTGATATAAACTGAAGATAAGTGTCATTTATTACAATTTCTATTGATTCTATGCAATTTAACCTAATATGACGTACTTGTATTTAAATATACCCCTTTTTAGTTTATTAGTTACGTTCCCATAGACGAAACTCCTGAGTGTGACATGAAGGAAAAGGTCCGTATGGCCTGTTGAGGGGGACCTCATTGCTGCACGGACCCAGGTGGCACCGCTTTCATTAGGCGCTATCAAATCTCAGCATCGAACGGTAAAAGTTTCAAGTAGGGCTATGAATATTTATAAGGCAGCATCCCCTCTTTCTATACCTGGAGTTCTGTCCGAAGAGGGGGAACCTACCGACCAATAGCAAACCCGGAAGTCTATCACATTTGGGTGGTTTCTTTATCGGAAATTTACTGTTGCATAGCATATTAATGCCTGTATCGCGGAATCGTTAAGTTACAGATCTTTACAAACCAAAATCTTGATAACCTTTAGTCCTTCCTCGTTATGTGTATGACTTTATTGTCTGCAGTCATAAAGTTAAGAGTCACTTTATTCCTATAGGCAGATTGTAATTATAGCACAATAAAGGAATTTAACTAAAAAAAAAAATTCCTTTATTCCTATATTCCTTTTAGCTTCACCCGTGCTCACTGAATATTTTCTGTTAGTAAATTTTATTCGTTTTTATTATATAATTTATTATTTCTTTCTGGCTAATGTCAATTGGTGTTCATTTTGCATATTTTAGTTTGTTCCTCTATCGTCCAATTCATGTACTCTATTTGTGTTTGATTAAATGTTCGTCATTACAGGAAGTCCAAATATTTTTTAATCCAAATTTTGACTATATTTGACCCTCTCCGGACCATTTGAGCTCCAAGCTACTGGACGTTCTGGGGATACTGGGTCTAGCTGAAGGAGACACAGGTCAATAACTGTCCTCACTCATGAGAGGCGAACGTAAAGAAATAAGCGCTAACCTTCGAAAGCCTTGCAATAGACAAAAGAGAGTAAGTTCTGTCAGAACCAGCCGTTGTAAGATAGAAAAGTGTTGAAACACCAGATCCGTGACACAACAGATGGATAGGTGTTGCATGTTAAAAAATTAAAGTACTTTGAAGAACTGGTCAGTGGACTGTGTATTAAGGAAAACTGGTAAATGCACAATATTTTACTGAAGGCCGGGTTTTGAAGATAGATATAATGAATGCTTTAGATTGAGGTTATAGACAAGTCAAGGGCGTATATTGGATATATTGGATTATATTTATAGATCGAAACGAAAGAAGTAAAACTTTAAATGAATCATATAATAATTAAACTGAGAATCAGCTCAAACGAAGGAAAGACATGAACTATAGACTAAAATTATAGGGAACAAAAAAATGAAGTATTTTCATCTTATCAACAGCAGTTGATGCTGTAGGTGATCGATTGCCACCAGATGTCGATATTCTGCCTTGCCTATTTTCTGCTAGAGTGTTCGCCTCCACTCATTCCATGGTTTTGGTCCCTGCTCCTTCTTCTAGCCAAGTAGTGTCTGCTCACTCATGTTGGAAGAGTGAGTAAACAGAAGAAATAGGTATCCGCTTCTGGTCTGGGTGAAGGTCTGACGTCTGCACATGGCTAATTCATAATCTCTTCTGTCGTGTCGACAGTGATCAGTATTGCCACTTAAGTTGAGTGGCAGTGCAATGAACCTTCGCGGGGGGGGGGCTACAGTGACTAGCAATCTTTTTGGTTCGGAAACCTGACAATTTGTACGTACAATAAGACTATATTATATTTCTTGTGGTAACATGCACTCGCTATTTGAAAAAAGTGAGAAAACCTATGTGATTCTTCTCTAGTCCAAATTTTAGATGATTTTCAGGATACTTAACATGCTAAAGGGATTGACCTAGGATGTGATTATTGTTAGTAGAAGTAGTAGTAGGAAGATAAACCCGCCTCACAGACCCACATTTACTCCAATTCGTGGACGAGACTCGTAGCGTTTAGGCTATCGGTTCTTAAAGTTAATCAGGTTCCTATTCTACAGGCTCGATACTACGAATGATTCCATTTTTTTGCTACTCATAACAATGTTTTTGTAGGGCATATACTCTTTACTTAAGTAACTTAATGTATATTTAACTTTGCATTTATGCAAATCATGAACAGAGGAAAAAACATTTTTCTTAATTTTCATAGGAATTACTTAAAAGATTTTGAATTTTTCAATACCAAATTTATGAATAGATAATAATGAATTAAGTACTACACAAGTAATTAAAATGCAATAGAGATGTTTATTAATGAATATTCCATCCTAAAGTTTTTCAACTTACAGAACATTATTATATCAGTATTGTGGTCTCAGATTTTGAATTCTCTTTCTTGGTATTCCCAACGCTTTGATGAATTGTTTTAAAAACAGAGGTCCTTTTGTCTCGAAATAAAAGTTAGATAAAACATTTGAAATCAGTGCCCTATTGCTACTCTAGACTTAATATTTTTGTTTGAAGAACTTTATATCCTAGCCCCACTTTACTTATTATATTATATTTTATAGCAAATCAGACTGCAGGAAAATTAATAAAATATAGTCAACTTATGAACTTACGCTGCTACAGAAGTTTTTTTGGATTACTGGGTTACCAGCAAAAGTTGTCAGCAACATTTTGGCAATTGTCGGAACAGGTTTGATGTTAAATTCTAAAAATATAATGAAAACATGCTGTAAGTAGGAGATATTCAATAAGGTACTTTATGTAGGTTAATATTGGTTAACTAGGCCTACTACCTGGCCTAGAGAGGAGTCGAAAGACTTAAGAATTCCTAAGCAGTGTAAAAACGATTCAGAATGTCAGGAAGAGGTGTAAAATCAAGGGAAGTAATTTTCAGATTATCATAGAATTTGATACCACTATAATATACTCCTGTGTTGATTACCTGGTTCTATTTTGGGCTGAGGGGGGGGGGACTTAAGTGCTGAAGCTTAATTATGCGCACTCGACTGAATCACACAAACTAAAATTGATCTCCCTTGTAAAACCGTTGAGCAAGAATTGCCACATTATCATCTCCTGCTTAACATCTGTTCCTAGAAGGGTTCGAATGGCAGAGGCCTCGAGCTAGCTCGGCTGGGTATTCTGACCATGGACGGCGTATTCCCCAAGCGCTGTCAATAGGGGGACCAATATCATCAGGATGCAGGCAAGCGGTGCCGACCCCATTAATAGATTAGCTGCCAATACTATGATCACATTAATGCCAAAGCCGTTGTATCAATGCCCGGCCAAAGCCTATACAGATATCTGCCTATTAATTGAGTTGGGCAGAAGATCCACACCATAACGGCACCCTCAGATGAAAACAATCATGCATGATATTTAAGAATGACCGTTAATTGCCGTGTCACACCCAAGTCGAAAAAGCAGCACGTTATATATCTGCATAATAAGAAAATTTGGAGTAGAATACCTTTACGAATACCGAACTAAGCTAAAACAGATAGCTGAGGGCTCAAGAAATCAGTAAATATAAAATATAAACTAATAATATATGGATAAGAATATTAGGAGCTTTGGAAAAAGTAAAATATTAAGTAGAATACAGTAAAATAAATAATCTTCCAGTAAAATACAGCTTTATTTCAAAGAAAAAGGCTTTGAAGTCTGCGATATGAGGAAATATGGGTCCCCATATCTTATGAAGAATTAACAAATATTTTAATTTTATTGGGAGTACATGATTTTGTTAATTATTACTGCAGGTAATTAATGAAATATATCTCTTGAAAGTGTACTTTTCTTAAGCACAATAGATGTGTCAAAAGTTTTGTAAGTGACTAGAGATGTTTATAAAGAATATCAAAACCCGTTTATTCGAAGAGGTAAACGGATTAGAAGGTTTAGCTGGGCTAATAATAATCGAAGCAAACCATATTTTTTCTCTTTGCGTATCTGCACGTGAAGTCTGGAAATATAAACACCTAATTTCCTTCATGTGGTTCATTTTGTCTGATTGTGTTCTATAATTAAGGTTAGTATTCTGCAAATAATATGAAACTATGTTTCCCTTGTTTTCAAAGTTTCGTCCCTAGCTGAAAAAACAACGCGACATTTGTGTGACGCCAAAAATGGCGCTGGACTATTGCTGCCAGAAGCTGAGCTGCAGCCAGCCTAGGAGTGGTATGTTGGTGTTAGTCATTGAAACCATAGTGAGTTTTTAACTAGTAACGTACTATAGCCCGTTGCCATTCTTTGTTAATACAATTCCATTTTTGGACCCAATTAATTTTATAATTCTAGTTCTGTAAAATATATTTATGAACGAAATAAGTAGTTAGTACTCCTTTTATATATATCATCAATCAGTTATGCTTTGGTTAGCGTAATAAGAATATTTTAATTTTTGTTTCTCTGCTGGCAGAACAAAGATTAAATCTATCATGCAAATTCCCAAGGGTTGATGGGCTATTTTTCTAAATCTATAATTTTTTTTTATCTGATAAAATCTATTATTTGTTCATGATTCATTACATTTTGCGTCTATCAAATGTTGTATCAAGCCAATTGCTCGACCGAATCAATAAAAGGTATCATTCAAGTTTTAACTATTAGATAATAATTTTTCGTATTTATCTGCCACAATATACCTTTGGTGAAACAATGATGGACAAAAGTATCGTTCCGATTACATATCTATTTTTTTTTTATTAATTTCCAAAGTACTACTATATTAAAATGGCTGCATGTGTTCTACCGTTAGCAGTACACCAAGTAGACACCCAGCGTCATAAGCCCTTCAGAGCGTGGGTTCTACAGTTTATGGTGTAGTGGTCAGTGTTTAATGAATTTAAGCCTCGTTTTATAAGCTCTTCCAAAAAAATTTTCTTTATTTTTACATCACTAGTCAAAATTTTGCCAATTCAGTTATCTTCAGGAATTTTTGAGATTGATACTTTCAAAATCATTGTCTCCCTAGGGCTTACAGAATTGACATCTCCAAGCTGTATAAAAACGTATTTCAAAAACGCAACATAAAAACATCTACCCAAATCATAATTTTTAAAAATAATATCATTCATAGTCCTGAAGATGTCTGAGTATGTATGTAGTGACCCTAACTACATAAGTGTTAAATCACCCTATACTCTGGTGCATATATAATGTATTGTAATTAGATGTAAAATATGGTTTTCTAGTAATAAATCATGGAGGGGCCGGTAGTCATAAAACAAGTAATAGAGGGTCGAAGATCCAGCAATAAACCTGAGAGGATAAGCCACCTGACTGTCATAAAATCTAAAAGCCATGCCATAAACAGTCCTTTAGGGGACGAGGGATCACGTACCTCGGCGCAGGTGTGACATCATAAACATACCCTTCAAGCCAGGCTCCACCTTCCGGTAGGGAGGGGAGTTAATATTTAAAACCAAGGGGTTTCGCCCTGAAAACCCACTATTTCCCAGTCTCCTCATCTAGACAGCCGCTATCACTCGGTCGCGATACGCCAGGGCCCTGGAAGTAAGTCCACTCAGCCTTCTACTAGTCTACACTTTCTCTGCCACACCTCTGCGCCGTCACCCTGTCTTACAGCCTCTAGTAGACCCTCTGACGACTTGTACCTATTACGCTGCCGATCTCCCGCCCAAACTCTGAAAACTTGTCTTATTCTTTATGAAACCTCTGCACCTCTTCTCCTGAACACAGTGTATTGACGGGACACATCCCTATCATAAAAATGGAGTCAGATATTAACGCCAACATGGAACATGGCCCATGTTATAAACTACAACAATCCGCACTTGTCACCAGGGCTAGAGTGATCAGACACTTCCCTAGTGGCAACCCGACAAGGTAAAATGTACAATGGTAAGATGTACAAATAAATAAATGATTTTTGGAGAGGTTCTAAAGCTTTTTTTTTTTTTAATTCATTGTTACATAGTCTAAATAATTATATATGTATTATAAAGATTAAAAAAGTGCGGTGATTCTAACAGATCAAATAAAATGACAACTTTAATGTAACTCACGTTATGGAGCGATGGAAGAGACGTCCTTTATTTGAAATTCCTCCGGTGATTTAACACACTTAAGTCTTTATATCGAAATAGGGTCCCAGTCCGGGGGATAAGTGATGGAGAAAAGACTCAGCATAAAGATATATCTTCTCAAAGTGATGAGCCAGTCGAGTTGAAATAACGATAAGATTAAAGAGCGTAGCAATGTCTTGTGGCTAATCCAGCACTTACACCGTAGCATCCATCACCTTGGATTTCTTAGCAGTGTCTCAGCCTCAGCGTCTTCCGTCGACTTATGAATGAATATTCATTTATAATATTTTCAGCCTTATGCCATACCATAAGACAGAAAGAAACAACTAGAGACAGGACGAGAGACCTCGCTATTTTAGTTTTGTAGGTTCATTCAAATCTGGAAACCATTATAACTCTGCTCCTGAGTAAGAGTTCTGACACCCATCCCGTTGGCTATCATTAAAAGGTAATATCGGTAATCATCTATTTGTTTCATTTATTTCAAATATAATCTCAGTAGATTAATCCTTTACTATACTGAAAGTTTATTATTATTTTATAATTTTTTTTTTACATAAATATGCAAAATTGTTAAATTTTTACTTTGATAAGTAGAATTTTATTTACATTCATATATTTTTGACATCATTATGTGTTTGATTTTATCAATGTGAATCTCTCCCGATCATTGATATATTTTAAGTTTATACTGTCTTAATGTCATACTTTTGCTTGTAATTTGTCAGCACGAATTAGATGAAAGTGATAGCTTAAGGTATTGAAAGCACTTGGGTGTTAATAAATTTATATTTTAACAATAAGGACTTTTGTTTCCAAGTCATGAAAAGTCAGCCAAAACATCCTATAAATATATCTTTGCTTACAATAGACACTACATAGGTCCAATGTAAGCGTTAAATAGTTTTTGGTTTATTACTACCTACTCCTTGAAAACCAGGTCAGCGTTATGAACTGTCTGAAATAGCTTCAAATATTGGACCAAACGGATCATAAAAGTGAGACAAGCCTTAAAACCAAATCGTAAAAGGGCTGAGTTTATTTTAGAATTTATTTTCCATAGTTTCTCTTTTTGTATTTTGACTAAAAAGTTACCATCTTACTTCGAGTTAATTATGTACACACCATTAGTTATTAGTTTCAGTGCTATGTATTTAATGGTATTTTATAGTTTTTCCCGGGGTTATTGTCCTGAGGACGCCTGAGAATAGATAAACCGTCGACTATTGATGTAATATCAATGAAAAAAATAAATTTTTGGATAGTCTGTAAGCTTTTTTGAAAAACTTACATTCACAAAATATTGTATGTGATGTTCTAAATATATAGAATTAATTTAACGACCGTTGTCAACCAATAAGCTTTAAACGTACGACCGGGCTCGGCAACTCAAAGCGAAAAGCTGCATTGATTGTATTCGCCGACCCCACTCGACGAAGAGAAGATACAAACAGAAGCGAAGAGATTGTGGTTAGTGTTTTCGAAGAGTAGCAGTTACAAGCTTCAACCCGGGTGTAGGTGTCTGAGGTTAGATCCTCAATCACCGGCCAGATCTTTTTCTCTTTCTCTCTCCCTCTCTCTCTTTTTTCTCTCTCTCTCTTTCTCTCTTTCTCTCTGTCTCTCTCTGTCTCTCTCTGTCTCTCTCTGTCTCTATATCTCTCTCTCTCTCTCTCTCTCTCTCTCTCTCTCTCTCTCTCTCTCTCTCTCTCTCTCTCTCTCTCTCTCTCTCTCTCTCTCTCTCTCTCTCTCTCTCTCTCTCTCTCTCTCTTTCTCTTTCTCTCTTTCTCTCTCTCTCTCTTCTCTCTTCTCTCTTCACTCTCGTCAATTATTTCTCCTCTTTCTAACTGCCTCACTGCTTTCACTCTCCTCACACCGCACCTTTATTTTCTTCAACGTCAGCCCTTCGTCTGCAATTAACCTCCTCCTTCTTTTCCAGCGACAGAGCTCAGTCTTCCAAAAGTAGTTTATTACAGCTACGGAAAATCATACACCCATCCTCGTATAACTGTATTTGTACCAGAGAATATAAATTGTAAAGGGTTTTTTTTATAAACGGTTGCAACTATAGTGTGAAACATTGAAAAAAGGTTATGTTCTCTTAAAATTGACCTAGCTCTCGTTGCGTTTGGTTTTGTTAAAACTGAATGCATATTTTATGAACAATAAGAGACGCTATCCAGCTTCCATTGTGGCAAGAGCTCAAATCTGGTAAAGTTTTGTTATTTTAGTCAGTGGAGGTTTATTCCCGTGAAGACAGGTAAGTACTTTTAATTATTATAAGTGAGGCTCTCCCCCTTAATTGGACGTGCGTCGCACGGACCTTTGTAGGGTATGACAAACCGTAGGGACCAAGAAAAGTCATATATGACTTACGAGACTCCCCCGACAGCATAATTCCCGACAATGTTAAGGGATTCCACCAGCCCAAAAGACACTGTCGACCCAGAACAGTGCCACAAAGTCAGGTTACGACTTCTTTTGAACCCCTAAATACGGTACCCCAAACATCACAAACCGAGCCCATGACCACTAAGCCCAAACCAATACCTCCCCTAGTAATGGGAAAATTAAATAGTTACGACCTAACAAGGCTCCTCAACGAACACAAAATCACTGGATACCATGTAGTCCAAGGACACCAGGATACTAAAGTGTTTTGTGCCACGAAACAAGCCCTATAAACAAAGCCACCGCTCTTAAAGCAGGTAAAATACCGTACCATACCTACGCCCCGAAGGGAACCAAACCGAACAAAAAATTTCTTCTACACGGATTTGACTTAACTCATCCCATAGAAAAAATACAAGCCCACATTGTTCCTGCAGGAGGTATAATATGTGTGTACAGACTGAGAAAAAGCGACCACAATGGCGCCAAAACCGAAATTGAGCCAGTTCTCGTAATAGGGGACGCCACTCTTACTGCGGACAAACTCAAATAAATCCGCCATGTAAATAATGTGCTATTCCGAGTAAGCACATATAACGAGAAACGTGACATCCCCATGTGCCAGGATTGCCAAGAATATGGCCATACCAGGCGATATTGCTTTAAGTCCCCGAAATGCGTTTGGTGCAGCCAGCCTCACGAAACAAAAGAATGCCCACGTGACCAGGGGGTGCCCCCACGCTGTGCTAACTGCGCCATGTTGCTTCATATTAGCAGTGTCCCTACAGAATAAAACTAATGCAGGCAATGGAGGTTAGACGCCAGGCCAAGCATAAAACGATTGCATCATCTAGGGACACTAGATACGCTCCGGCACCCACACCTCCAAGACAAACGGCTTCTTACTCTCAGGTGACCACTGGGCAGCACCTGTTAATGGAAGAGTTTCCCGCGCCCTCGGCCCCACCCAATTCAAACATGTACGCTATGGTCAACTTGTTAGGCGCCATGATCACGTCTACAAATCAGCTGATGTCACAGCTGACTGGTATCATCGAAAGAGTTCTTGCAAGACTCGATAGAACAGCAGCATAATGATTGCACACAATATACTTAACTACAACGTTTGCGGCCTTAGGCCCAAACAAGGAGACATCGAAGCAATACTACGTTGCCATAACCCGGATGTAGCAGTTATAACAGACACCAGGCTAAAGAAGGACTGCTACTGTATTTTCCCAGGCTACTCTACCTACCGGCAGGACACAGAAACAATCTCAGGGGGCGTGGCTATTTTAGTCAGGCAGGGAATGCCATTCAAACATCTAGACCCAGTGGTGCCATCTGACGGGAACCACTATGTAGTCCCCCTCCAACTTTGTTTGAATAACAATATTGTTGTGACTGGAATTTATAGAAGGCCTAGAACAAATCTAACGACAGCCAGGTTCCTAATAACCCAGATCAGCAAAAATAAAAGACACGTAATGATTGGAGACCTCAATGCCAATCACAGCTGATGGAGTGGAACAACAGCTAATGCCCTCGGCAGACATATAATCAAAACGCCGTTCACAGTGATCCACCCAGGCGTACCGACATTTCGGCAATATGGTAACCCAGATAGGACTTATTTCTCACCCTACATACACACCTGGTCACCGGCTGCTCGGTGCTTGATTTTGAATCTTCAGACCATAGACCTATTCTCTATGAGCTTGAAGGCAACATTCCAGAGCCACCTGCTACAAGATATGACTACCAAGAGGCCAATTTGGCCCAATATAAGCATCTCATTAGTGCCAAGTTGCCCCCAATGGCGCCTCTTAGACATACTTGGGATATTGACAGCGCCATCTATCAGTTCAGGCCACATTGTCTGCTGATCTCTATACCGAAGTTCGCCCCGGTACCAACTTCCCTGAGGAAGCCACCAGAACACATCATGCAACTGATACGTCAACGTAATAATATTAAAAACAGGTAGTTCCGGGCGAAAAACAAATACCTGAGGCTCTAACTACCCAAATAACATCTCTGATGATCCAGTGGAAGAGCTCTATGTGGGGTGACCGTCTGGTCAAAATCCTGCACACGGCACTATGGCCGTACTCCTTTTCGTGATATGAAGGCTCCCGACATCCACGAAAAGTTTGAAGTCCCCACCATCACCGAAGCCATCCAAACAAGACACATCAAGTTCTTTGACTCGATGAAACATAGCTAAAACCCTCTATTGGGAGACATGACAACCCCACCGCTACCGGCAAGATGGCAACTCTCAAGATCTGGTAAAGCAGACCAAATGGTGGACATCACGGCACTTGGCCCACCAACAACAATCCTCTAACGGGCACCCAACACTGCTATCCGACTAAATAAGACTGCACTACATACCTAGAGGGACTCTAGGCCCAGCCACCAGTGGACTCTCATTACTGTACCGCAACTATCAACCTCTACTGAGGCTTCCCACACTCCTTAGGTACTCCTAGTCCAAGGATCCGCTCAACCCAAATATCCCTTTATTTTTCCGTCATCCTTAATCTTATAATTAGAGAGCTAAGGAAAAAAAAAAACAAAAAAACTTTAACAGTGTAATTGAAAGAATGATAACTTTGTTTTTTATTTATCATTGGAATGATACGATTCTTTTTGTGGTAGAGAAGCAAAAAATAAAAAAATTAACTTAATGTGTGATGTACCATACAATTCCAAAATAAGGGTTTATTTGCGGATGAGACCAGTTTAATGACTTTTTGTATCTGGAATCCACTCAAGCCTCGAAACTTATTCTTTGTTTTTATCATTACTTGGATATTAAATTGAACTATTATCTTAAATATAAAACCACTATGTGAAACAAAAGTGGGAGTTTAATACTAAATGTGTTTTGGTGAGTAGAGTATCAAAAGATAATACACAAATTAGACATTAGATCAGATCGACGATATCTTTAAAACGATACATAACCTTATATGATAGACAAATGTTTATTTTCAGTTAATAAGTAGTTATTAAAGTAATGACATTTAATATTTATAGTTTAATAAGTTTGAAATCCACTCTTAGTGAGCGTTGGTATAGCTCTTTGTCTTGTAATTGTCAAAACTACTTTGTAAGGTATAAAACAGCTTTATTGTGTTTCCACAATAAATAAGACGATTTATTCTTTATTAAAATAGCCCTTTTTGACAGGTCTAAGCTGTCATCTTCAGTTTTATCTACAATAAAATAAAAAGTCAAATAATATAAATCATTTACCTGCCTATATGGAGACAAACTACTTACTATTATTATACGTAACAATGGCCAAAGTCATTAAGTAAAATATAAAATATATTCCACTAACAGGTCTTAGTTAGAAATTGTCCTCCTAAAATTCTTAAAATTGAAAAATACAACACCTATGTAGTAAATAATTAAAATTCAAAAAACAAAATTAAAAACTATGAAATAACCATTAAAACCATTAAAATGTATTCAAAAATGTTTGTCAAAAGGTTGTTATAAAATTATAAAACCTATTTAAATCACAACTATTCATCAACCTTAAGGCTCATTAAACTCGCACAATTGGTGATGTAGGATTTATAACTCATTTAAAAAACTATCTTTATTATCATTTAACTAAGGCTGCTACATCCGTGCTCCTCATTTAACGACTGGCTTTGTCCAGAAGGTATGAGTTTCTTAGCATACCCGTGTTTCCTATTTCTTTCTTTCTATTAATATTATCCAACATTAGGGTATAAAATTTTATTTCTATTATATATTTTCCAGGCTATTAATAAATCTTTTATCGTTAGTATGATGTAGTTAAGGACATCCCATCTCTCAATAGAAAATAAACTACTAATATACAAAGTTATACTTAAACCAATCTGGACATACGGAATAGAGCTATGGGGGACAACAAAAAATCGAACATCAAGCGTATCCAATCCTTTCAATCCAAAGTCCTGAGATCAATAGTAAATGGCCCTTATTATGTCAGCAACAAAACCCTTCATATCGACCTTAATATACCTTAAATTCTAGAACTCATCCCTTCCAAGTTTATGAAATCCCACAGTAGCCTTTCCAACCACCCTAATCCTGTATCACTGTCTTTGCACTGCGCCACTCATCCCTATAATCCTGCTCGGAGACTGAAACGGCAGTGGCCTCGTGACCTGCTATAATCGCGTGACAGTGGGAGTCCTGGCAATGGCCAGTTTCTCCAATCATGTCCTATTGTATGAATGAGCGAGTGAATGATGAACTGTAAATATGGTATGAATGAGATCATTTATTTGTATTATTATTGCCTTGTAAAAGGCATATTGTAATTATTGCACAATAAAGAACAGTATTTTTCAGTATGATGTAGCAATGAAACTTTACGTGAAAGACAATAAAGCTGTTTTATAGTTATACCATTCCACAATACAGCAGTAGTATATTTTATTTTTATCCTTTGTGAACCATTTGGTGATACTGATTGATGTCTTGAGTTGTAATGAATCGAAAATGGTTACGATAGGGAGCTATCTATTTACCCTGAGAAATACTTAACGAAGAGTATGGAATAAATACGGTATCAAATAACAATAGTAAACTATTATGTCACGGAATTAGAAGGGTGATAACCCACAATACATGGCAAGCCCTGTTACCAAATGTGCATTACTATTCTATCCACGTGTTCCCTTTACTTCGATAATGTCAATCATTAAGCAGTAAGCAAAGTAGTGATTAGTCCCCCGCCCGCCGTATGTGGCAATACCACGCCAAGTAGCCCCTTCATCCCAAGCATCTAGTTTCATGACGGTGACTATTGTACCAGTTAAAGAAGCAGTTGAAAGTTATTGTTTCTATGACCAATTTTTTTTGCATTGGTGGTTTCAACTAGTTTAAAAGTTGACTCATTTTAAGGATTCGTGTTCCTTTATGCCATTTCCACACACTCAGTATGACATGCTGTTGGTAGCAGTTATTCCTGTATGTTGGAAATATTTTCATCTCCTAATTTCTCTCCCTAATCAATTTTAAAATCATCTTTATTTATATTTTTTGTAATATAAGGGAAATATTTAAGGGCAGACGCAATTACACAATATAATTGTACACCTGTTGAATGAAATTTATATGAATGAAAATGAAAACATTGAGTAACCAAATGCAGGTAGAAAGAAGATCATCGATATTGCTTAAAGTTTTTTTGTTATTTTTTGAATCCTATGAAGTGGGTTTTGGATGGCGTTAAATAATGGGTTATTTAGACTTTTAATATTGTAATATTTGTTGTCAGGATATATAATGAGCTGTTGTTTATATATTTGGTATATTTATATATATTTCATATTGATTCGGCAAATTCAAGAAAAGCTGAGCAGACAAGGAGTTTAATTAATTAACAAGTATGATTGAGTAGAATAATTGGAGATAATAGAAAATAGCTCAGCCAATAGAATGCGTGCCGTTTTTTCCCCCTTAGCTCTCAAACTTTTAAGATTATAGATAAGGGAAAAATAAAGGGAATTTATTTGGGGTGAGCGGATCCTTTTACTAGGAGTACCTGTTTGAAGGTGGAGTGAGGGAATTAAGGAGTGTGGGAAGCCTCGGTAGAGGTGGAAATGTAGCGGTGCAGTGGTGAGAGTCCACTGGAGGCTGAGCCTAGAGTCTCTCTAGGCATATAGTGGAAGCTCATTCAGTTGGAAAGCAGTGATGGGTGGCCGTCAGAGGATTGTTGTTGGTTGGCCAAGGGCCGTAATGTCCACCATTTATAGAATGCGTGCCGTGAATATTTTTACGATAAAAAAATTACTGTAGTAAACATCGTTGTCGGGAACTAATTTTTTTTTTTGTTTATATCCCCTTGTTACAAAATTAATATACGTGACAAAATATAGATTCTACAAAAGAATCTTGCGGGCACTATAAAATAAATCAAAAATATTGAATCGGACGATACTGATTGATTTTTAGAGAGTCATACTCCTTAACGTCAGAAGACCTCTGGGATTTAACTATTAACATAAACCTATATTAAAAGTGTTTAAATCCTAACCATCTGTTTTATGCACGCTTTGCAATTGAGACAAGAAATACTTCTGCTGAGTTTTAGATACAAAGTAATACTTCGATTATTCTAAAAAATATCTGATCCATAGAATGTGGTATATATGTTTTATTCATATAAATAACTAAGATATTTAGAAGACCTACCTTGGGATGCCAGATATGAAAGATGCCCGGGTCAGTCGCTCTTACAACTTTGACGGTGGATTTGACGTACTTCCTGTAGAGTGCCACGTCTTCGCCTCCCCAGCCAATCGTCTGCTCCGAAAATCCGTTAACTCGCAGCAGGTCAGATCTGCAAACAAAAAGTCAATTAAGAATCATGACATGTGGCATTATAGTGAAATTTTCGCCAAAAAATCGAAGTTTCGATCAAAACTTGGAAACCAACGTCAATTGGTTCCTGGATGTTGTTTAGGCCACAAACATATATATATTGTAATCATGTTTTTATGATCAAATTAAATATATTCATAGAATTAGTTTAATTTAAATAATTTGAGTTTTCGGTTGAAATCATCTGCCAAACGTAGAGTGTTTAGAACCTGGTTAGGTACGAAGGGGCTACCTTGGACAAATGACCTTTCAGAAAAACCACTTTAATTATTCTGGCCGTAAGTTTCTCAATTTTTTTTATTTTTTATGAGAATCGATTAGAAATCTTGAATTCTGACGTGAAAGAGTTTTTTCATAAACAAAATGTTTTTGTAAACGTTCCGTAAATTTAATGAAAATACCGTTCAAAACAGAATTTTTCAAAACGAATAGGGTTTTGAGATCTAACACAGTCAGTGTGTAAGCTAAAATTTTAAAGATTATAATAAATCGAATTAAACTCGACTTATTGTTATTGTTACTTTGGAAGTGAAGCAGGCTGTGGATTCAACACTCAATTTGCATTCAATTTAATCAAATCTTGATTAAACAATAAAGAGAAAAGTGATGTTTGTTAGATTATTTTTTTGAATAAAGAAAAAAAGATTACTAATTCAATTCCATTAAATACAGTTTTTTGGTCTCAAAGATTCAAGTCAAATAATAATTGCTAGTAGCCCATTTTACAACAGCGATTTTACGAATCATCTCTCTTAAGATTTGAATATTGTTGACAGAGGGAACTAAAAATTTTTATTAATTGCAAACTAAATTATTTTTGGTTCATTTGCTGAATTTCGATATATAGCAGCAAATAATATGTTTTGAATAAATGCAGTCATTAATGGTTACTAATGTATAGATATAATTCGGAGATCCTAGAGTGGTCAATTGTTTGTTTATAGTGAAACAGAGAACAATATGAACAAGGATTGATTTTAGCTTTATATACGAAGTGTTCTGCTCACTATTGTCTGCTTTATTAATTACTTTTATTCCTTTAGTAATAAGCTGGCCTCAGGAACACGAGTCCGAAACCTAATTACATACCTGACTCCACACAAAGGACGACATTTCAATGCTGTACGTGTTACCTGCCATTGGTTAATTAATGAGTACACCCCACCCCCCTTCCTCACAGACAATGCCCTATAATGCTGTTTCTACTTAAATATCCTGGAGACAACGGATTAACTTTATGAATAAAACAATCGGATGCCACGCAATCATAATATTCAAGACAGCTTCATAATTTATAACTTTTAGATATTGGTCCATTATCATTAAGACATTTTTATGAATAAAAAACTAAATTACCAAACTATCTATAGTCATTATTTGCATGTCACTAGTGTCAAAGGACATTCCGCGTTTACTTAAAGGAAGATGAACATTAATGAATAGTTTTTTCCCCTTCATATCCCCTTGTTATTATAAATTAATGAGATCAAAATAGATTCTACATAAATGAATCTATTTATAATAGCTCTTCATATGCCCTGTAGCTTGGCAACATTTTATACAATTTTTAATAATTTTACATTCCGATAAGTGATTGTTACATAAGTATAATGTACATAATACATTAATTGCCTAAACTGTTGAAAGGGATGTGACTCACCTACGAATCTTAGACTAAAAACTTAAATATCTTAAACCTTAACCAAATTTTTCCCATTTCCCATTAACAATGGTGTGTTCATAAACACTGGGTTAGTTATATGCTGCAACGTGTCAAAAAACTCGGGGATAAACTAACCCACCGATAGCACACCAATCAACGGGTGCAGGTAGGAGTTCTTTAACATCTCGAATGATGTATGTCTGAACATTTTACTCATGATTCCATTCTGGCATTGTTGGAGACTTTTAGCTGTATTGTCAGCAGGGAACCGTACAGCAGAGCTGGCCGGAGGACACATTTATAGATCATCAGTTTGAGACGAAGCGACAGGTTGAGTTAAGTTAGCAAGTGCGATAGCCGGTAAGACCTGTGTCGTACTTTTTCTATTTTATTACTAAAATGAGTAGATAAATGGAGATGCCTATCCATTTTTATACCCAGATAGTACATTGAGAAAGCCGGTGAGTTCTCTTACCCTCCCATAGTGTAGGATTTTGGGAAGGCTTTTTTCCACTTCTGGACGGAGAATATTATGCAGTCGGTCTTCCCGGCGTTTACACCGATGTTTAACTTAATCAGAATAATAACTAGAAAATTAATGACTTGATAATAATTAGGACCATAAGAAAATATTATTTTTTTATTGATCGAGAAGGATTAATAGAAATATTATATATACATTAGTTGATATGCTTAAAAACGACTGCGAGGGGGAAAAATTAGCAAACATTATTTATAGTATAGAAATTCACTTGAAAATTTACTACAGCGTCTGAGCACTAATTTAAATAAGATGTTTTAACATTACTTGAACCAATGACTCTCTTACTACACACAGGTTGGTTAAATGAGCTTTACAAAGGTCATTAATTTGAAAATTACTCGACATTCTTTTGAACAAACAGTGTTATTTGAGGTCATGTTTTTCGTGGCTTGAACAGGCCATTTATTTGAGTAAATATAAACTTACATATCAGTTGAAAATACTACCCGATTCTCCCTCTGCTTCTGAACTTGTCAACTATCTAGAACGCGTCTATCACAAAATGAATTGCAAATAGCTAAACATTGATAAGCGGTCTCTTAAACATTAATTTTTTTATACCTTTAAAAATTTTTCAACCCTCTTTAATGTGCCAGCAGTGATCGAGATCATTTCCTTATTATCTCTAAGGTTACTAAAACGGACCCATACTTTCTGTTTTGTCTTTCTCGCTAGTTTATTTAAACGAAACTTATCACCAGTTCTCAAGATTTTGAGTCTGATTTGAGTTTGAAAGTATAATCTGTCCCTCCGAACTCGGCAATAATACGAGTGAAAAAAATTAATCCTAATAGTACAGGTCTCGAAGACATTTAAAGCGAGTTTTGAAGTTGGTTACCAAAACATGAGTTTTTCATGGTAGTTGAAACAAAAATTTTAGTCGGTAAAAGTAAAAATAAAATTCTGTTATTAATATAAAGTCTCTAATACTAGGATTAATTGGTATTTTTGCGAATAATAAATAATAACTATCCAGTTCAAACCAGTAAGAAATTTTAAAATTCAGTTTTGAAATATATACAGAAAAGAGCTATGTAATCATAGGTGCAAAACGCGATATAGAAACATCGGACAATCTCGACCCACTCTATGAAGTAGAAAATGACTTCATATCTGGAGAGTTCATACATTTAGGACCGTTTAGAATAGCCTGTGAACTGCAGCGACACACGTTGTTCAGTTGATGGATTGACAGATTAATATCGGTGACAAATTGTTCCAGTAATTTACTGTCACCAACAGCTACTGTTCTCACTACATACTCCACAGATCCAATAGGGAAACTCAACAAGTCTGTTTACGAGGAAATTGACAATAGCTACATTTATGGTTTACGAATAATATTTAAATTTATAAGATTTATTAGTCCATTATTATTATTCTGCTAGGTGCTACTAAGTTATGTTGTTTGGCTAAATGTCTGATTTGACTGTAATCCCGATGTATTAGCCCAATAAAATTTAGTGAGCTTGATGAAAAAATTGATTAATCGAAATAATTTCTATTATAGTTTTTACTATAATAATACCCCCCCCAAAAAAAAAAAAAAATATTGAATCCATGGGACCTTAATGTCGAAGATCGGCTTCAGTTGAAAACAAAAGATCCATTATTTTTCTAAGTCTACAGCTCGGAGGGCTAAATGCAAGGTTAATTTGATTTTAACCGTTTTGGAAAATTGTCTACGTTCCAGTAAAACGGTTCTTTACTTTAATAAAGTGATCACGCAGATTTAATATAGTATTTATTGAGCACTTGCTTCTCACCTATGGTTTACCTGGATGGAAATTTAATCGGGATAAAACTATTGCACTCCGATTCAAGGTTAAGCTCACTACACAAAAGCCCTTAAGAATTAGCTTCACAAAGTATAGTCTGTCTGTCAATGGACAGTTTCTGGAACATTTCAATATTGAAAATCCATTTAATGAAAAAAGTTTTCCGTTTATTTATTTATCCAAATATTCTATTAGACAGGAAAAGGAATGAATTCGGTATATAGTGTAAAATTAAAAAAGTAATTTAGAAATTCACTATAACATCAATAACTCAAAATGACATCATAGACAACTTTTTTAATTTTACCTTCAGACCAAGAATAAATAAATTCATGAGAGAACTTGAGCATGCTAAAGGCTGCCCGAGGGAGAAACATGGCTATCTCAAATCCACTCTGCAATTAATAGAGTACTCCTGCGACTTGTTGGTCGTGACAGTGAAAGTTAAAAGGGAAATTCGTCAAAGTGAGATATACTTCAAAGGGTTTTTTTTTCATATTTGTAATACAGATGGTCCTACCGACTCCAAGTTATATTTGTTTCAAGTCTTATAGAAGGTTTTGCAGTTTTATTTGTTTCTAAAAATTTCAAGAAGTACTACAGAGTTCCGCTACACTACCTATCTTGGCGAATACTATGGATTTAACAAATATTTTTCAAATTTTTGGCATTTTATTTTTCACGTACTCTCACCCCCACAAATCAAAATGTCAAATGTGGGCTTAGCTTGGAAATGGATGTATTCAGCAGTCCCTTAAGGAATATAAGGTGTGTAATTCAGATCTATCCAAGGTTGGTTTCAATCGCTCCAGTAATTCTAACCTTAAGCTGGTACATACAAGCTCGCACCAACACACACATCTTTATGCATACATTTAAATTCCTTAATAAAATGTTCTATTTCACATCTTTTAAAATTCAATAGAATTCAGTAACAATGTAAATTTTATAAAAAAAACTAAAGCTTATGATTGTAGAATTTTTTTATTGATTACAATTATCATAATTTCATGGGTGAAATGAGGGCTTGAAAAACTTTGAAACAATGCACTGAAGTCTTTTCTCTTTGGAGCTATTGAAATGCTTTTAAACGTACTTTAGTAACTATGGAATTTCATTTTATAAGGTAAATATACTTAGTTAATGGCCAGGGAGTGGGAGTGGGGTCGCCCATTTCATTCTCCCCACTTTTCGAAACCCCTTTATTAAGGAGTATTTATACATTGTTAACATTTCTGGTGCCAGAGTTCATTTGTTACTTTACGATTCCATTTACTCAGTAGTAGAGTTTACATTGATACAAGGTATATGTACACATACCTTCAAGGAACCCTCAAATGCTGTCTCCCTGCGACTGAGAGTGATTATCTATTAAATTGTATTATTAAGGGTGTTAAATATATCTTTCAAATTTTCCGACCAAGGATTGAAACAAGATGGCTCGTAGGTGTTTCAAATTATATTGGTTACTTCGGACTCCGTGATCATTCGCCTACTCTATTGGAAACCGTGAGAGAGCAAATTTACTTTATAAAAGCAAAGCCGAGCTCCTTGCCGATCCGAGATGAGGCCGACCGAAGACAGATTCCCCACTCAGTAGAAGATAAGGCCCTTGTGGCTTATCCTCTGACAATTACAAATGGCGGAGACAGTATCAGTGAGCAGTTAACGATTTATCCAACCGTACCAAGGGATCGAGCTTCGACTGCGATTGAGATTAACCGAGATTCAACTCGGTAATTGATTTGTGAAATTGTCGTTCAAAATAGTTCGTACATTTATTGTTTACCTTTCATGGTGCACTTATCCTCTTACTTGAAGTGGGTAGACTATCACCGATCCTGAAGGGAGAGGTTCTATTTTAATTAAGCTTAATAATAATTATCTTTGGCACGTATTTATGTGTGTATTTTTTTAATAAATATGCTCAACACGTTGGCTGCCTGAGCCAAAAGGCCACGCCATATTTGTTTTATCTATTATTTTTATGAAATGTTTGTGCATCCTTATAATTAGTGGTTGCAATATATTTAGTATTTTAATAGAGGGGGAAAAAAAACTAGTACGGTTTTCTCGATGATCTAAAATTCCGATACACCTTATAGGTGTTACACGCACACGAGTCGACTATCGGTTGTATTTTTAGTGTAGGATTTCTATGTTTATTTTGACGGTAGTGTCGTTTTTTTTTTGTTTTTTTTTCTCTCTCTTCGTGTGCGTAATATAATTATTTTGTGTACAATGGTAGAAAGTTTTTGTTTTGCGTGTCTTTTTATTGTATCAATGTTCAAATTTCGTTTCTCTTGTAAACAAAAAAAAATTTATTTTTATTTATTATGTATGTATAAGTTTACGGGGAATATCCGTAAACTGGTAGGGGGGTGTTATGGCTAGTGGCAAGACAATGTTAAGCCTAATACTTGCAGAATTAAGCCCGATAACAATCGAACCTGTGTGTCTTATTACAATCCTTATTCTCTCTTTTTTGATCATATACAGCCGGGACACGATAATATATATAAATATAAGTTAATCGCCGGCGGTTAAGAGAGATAAAAAAAGAATAAGGAAAGAGGGAAATACACCGACACACTCCAGTAAAAGAATGCTTTATTATTGATGATAATCCGACATACATACGATCATGGGTTGTTTACATTCCATGATAGTATTAGTTTACAACATACTTCAGGCCTCTGGCTTTAACGTATTATATTATTAACATATATATATATATACATATATTCGGTATATATATATATACATAATATATATATATAAGGGTTGCTAGGTCTTCTTATTATAACAATAAGTAATCTGTTTCTCTGTAAAACAAAAGTTTATTTAATTGATAATTAGTTTACAACTATTACAATTAAATAAACTTTTGTTTTACAGAGAAACAGATTACTTATTGTTATAATAAGAAGACCTAGCAACCCTTATAAAACAACAATTACAGTTTATTGTTATGACTGTTTGCACTTTACTTAATTGTTTACACTGGAAAGCCTTTTAAAAACCTCCTGGTCATATGTCGCTAGCTCCACCTAGTGGTAGCCAACTGAAGCACGCGCGTGATAACAAAGCGCTGCTAATTCAATTGAAGAAAGCTTACTTTCTTTACATCTCCCCCTCCCACTGTGAAAATTCTCGTGAGAATTTTTATTATATAATGTTTATTCTGCTGGTATCAGTTTTGTAATGTGGAATAATCCTGTGTCTTCGTTTCTTTTTTCAGTTTTGATTTTAAATATAGTATTTGATATTTTCTCTGCAATTTTGAATGGTCCAACCCTAAGTTCATCTAGTTTTTTCCTATTTAATCTATGTCCGTTTTCAATATATACTAAATCACCTGTATTGAATTCCCTTTCCTTTCTGTTTTTGTCAAATAATTTCTTATTGTATTCATGTGATTTTATAGTGTTATCTAGAGCTAATTTTCTATCTTCTTTCCAAACCTCTGCATGTGTTAGTTTCCTTAGTTCCTCAGGTAGCATACTTGTGTTAGTACCATCTAGTAAATATTTAGGTGTAAAACCTGTAACTGAGTGTTCTGTTATGTTATATTTGTCAACACATTCTCTTGCTATTGTTGTCCAAGCTTTCTTTTCTTTAGATTCATTGATTCTACATCTTATTTTATTAATTATTGTTTGATTTAATCTTTCATTTATGCCGTTTGAAAATGGTGCATTTAAGGCTGTATAAATGAGTCTGATATCTTGTTCTTTTAGGTAATTTTTGAATTCTTTAGAATTTAGTCCTGGATATTGGTCTGTTAATATTGTACCTATCTTGTTCATTTCTAATGTATTTTGGACTATTTTTATAAAATCACTTGCAGCTTGAGTTTTTGAAGTTAATATATGTGCGTATCTTGTATAGTGATCAACTAGAAGATGGAGGTATCTTTTCGTTGATCTTCGACCACCAAATCCACCGATCGTATCAATCGACACTATCTCATACGGCTTTGTTGCTGGTCCTAATTGAGACATTAATCCATATTTTGCTTGACCTCTAGATTTATTCTTTTTACAAATTTCGCAAGTTCTGCATATATTCTGAATGTTTTTTATTAATTTTTTTGAAGTGTAATAAGGACATATTCTGTTTATCATTTGCCTTATTCCGATGTGACACCAGTCTATATGTGTATCTCGTATTAATTTAATGCTTAATTTTTCTTATAAAACAACAATTTGTTTATGATGTCAAAACTGCACTTTGAATTTACGGTAGTGACTTCACCAAAAGACAGTAAAGCCAATGCAATTGCCATCACCTCAATTGGTACAGGAGATGGAAGAAGATATATATTGCCAGAAGAATTCAAATATATGGAAGATCATGTGGAGTTGAAAAAGACAAGTAAGTACACAAAGTTAGTTAATTCATTAAACAGAAGAAATCAGATAAGAAGAGTGTGGATTACAATGACAAAAGAATTAGAGGGCACATACATAGATGAAGATGGAAATCTGCAATTTAAAGATCAATATTGAATAGAATAAACAAGGAAAAATTAAAAGAAACTACAGACTTATTTAATGAATTGAGACAACTTGAATGTTTAGTAAATAAAAGAAATTTTCAAAAAAAACCTACATTAGATTCTCAAAAGAAATATGAAGTAAAGATACCTTGTAAAACGTGTGGAGATTTAGGTAAAGGTGTGAGATACCACCCAAAAGATAAATGCTGGTTCCAAAAACATGAAGAAAGTAGAGAAAAGAACACTACACCAAAAAAAGTAAATAACAATTCTATCCTAGATGTAGAAATATATAATGAATCAAAAAACGAGTAAACACACCACTAATTAAATTAAACATTGTATTGGAAGATAAGATAAAAATAGAAGGGATCTATGACTCAGGATCTCAAGTTTCATTAATTAATAAAAGATTAATAAAAACTATAAAAAATAATAATATAGATAAGAACAAAATACAATTAAAAACAATTAGTGGTGTGGCACTCACAAAGGGATTAGCAAGAATAAAATTAAAAATTTTCAATATTGAAAAAGAAGTAGATGTATTTATTGTAGAAAATGAGACTTTTCATGATTTTTTGATAGGCCTAGACATAATAAAGGAATTTAAATTAAGGCAAGACGAAAATCTAAATATAAGCCAAAAACAATCGCAAAGAAAAGATATAATAGAAATAAATTTTAATGAACATATTAAAGAGAAAGATTTTAAAATAAATTTAGATCATTTAGATAATGAAAAAAAATTCAAAATAGAACAATTGATAGAGGAATATAAAACAATATTTGCTAAAGACAAGTATGATATAGGGACTGTGAAAGATTATGAAGCAAGAATAGATCTCTTGATGGAAAAATTTTGTAGTAAAAGACCATATAGATGCACAATCGAAGACAGAAAAGAAATAGAACAGCAAGTGGCAAAACTATTAGAAAAAAATTTAATTGAAGAATCGTATAGTCCATTTGCTGCACCAGTGACCCTTGCATTAAAAAAGGGTGAAGGAAAAACCAGATTATGTGTCGATTTTAGAGATCTGAACAAGATTGTCACAACCCAGGCCCAACCTTTTCCGCTAATTGATGATTTAATAATTAAAGCTAGAAATTGTAAATATTTTACATCACTGGACATCAATTCAGCATTTTGGTCAATACCACTAAGGATAGAAGATAGAAAAAAAACAGGCTTTATAACCCAAGAAGGACACTATCAATGGACTTGCCTACCATTCGGTTTAAAAACAGCAGAGAAACAGATTACTTATTGTTATAATAAGAAGACCTAGCAACCCTTATAAAACAACAATTACAGTTTATTGTTATGACTGTTTGCACTTTACTTAATTGTTTACACTGGAAAGCCTTTTAAAAACCTCCTGGTCATATGTCGCTAGCTCCACCTAGTGGTAGCCAACTGAAGCACGCGCGTGATAACAAAGCGCTGCTAATTCAATTGAAGAAAGCTTACTTTCTTTACATATATATATACATATATATGGGTTTTTGTACCCTGAGAAGTTTCAGCACATAAATGTCATTCTTAAAAGTGGAGGAGTGCTCTTTTCTCTAAAAATAAATATAATTTGTGGGCGGACAAATCATTTCAACTGTATATATCACTTTTCCCGTAAGGTATGTTTCACAACATGTTTTAAGGTTAAAATACAACAATAAGCCCATGAAATATAAAATTTAATAAATTAATTCTCTCTCTCTCTCACTCTCTCTCTCTCTCACTCTCTCTCTCTCTCTCATAAAAACAAAAATGTTCTATGGCTATACTAACAACAATGCTTTTTTTAAAAATTATTCTGGGCTACTGAAATATAAGCAAAATTACTATTGTGCTTTACTTTTGTGTAAAGTGTGTACTAATTCTCAACTTCATGCTAATTTAAAAAAAACTAGGGGATGTGAAGAAAAAAAACGCATGCTTAACCTACAAAGAAGATCCAAAACCAATCAAGGCACACTAAAGGTGCGAGAAGACATAGATAAGAACGTTGGGACTCTTTTAATTAGTTTCATTGGCCCAAAGAAAACTAATTAAACAGCATTGAAGAAAGCTGATGAGGCCCAGACTAGCATTAGTAAACTCTCATACGATGATATGACTCTACGACGAAGAGTCTCAGAGGGCGATGATATAGAAAGTTTAAGCAATGATGCAATTTCTACAAAATACTAATGAAGACATCAGGAGTAAGAATATTAAATTAATTCGTCAGATATTTGGATTTATTATGTTATGTTATTATGTTATTTCATAACATTGAAAAGGAAGGATTCGAGCTTTTCCAAAAACACGCACAACAACCACATCAGAAAACGTAAGTGGATTCTGCTGATGTATATCGAGTGTATGTGTGTATGAAATAATGAGGCAACATGATTTTGTCATATATCCGCCGATCAGACTCCTCTTCTTCATAAATTGAGAATACATGTCCTGCCTACCAGATAGGTGGGTCTGAGGTGCTACCTGTGCCCAGTTGGGCCTGAGGGGCGCCTGGGGATATCTTCCTTACTTAGACCTAAAAGATTTTTAGTTTATGTGATTAACAGTAAAGTATTCGTAACTCGAAGGTGAGCCCCATTACCTGGTGTTTTTTACTAACTTTTAAATAATGTTTTTACTACTTTGATTTTATCCTTCAAATCCATCTGTGAGGCAGCGGAAGGAATACATTTCATTGTACATATTCCTTTTTGTATTTGTTTCAATCAATATTTTTAAGGGGTTATGAAAAGAAAAAAAGAAAGTCTAAACAATCTTAGGCTGAGCACTGAAAAATGATAACAAAAGTAAAAATTTTAAAAAACTGTTGTAAACTTAACAAAAACACTTACAAAAATTTAATCGTTTTTAACTTACTTAAGGATGTTGAAACTTAATTTGGTACTATTTCTGCAGTAGGTATAAAACTATTACAAACCCCTTTCTAGATATCAGTATAATTGATCTAAATCAAAAATACATTTTTTTTAATCCACCCATCAAAAGAACAATACAGTAGTACATTATATAACAAATATACTAATTACAATTTAGTATTTAATAGCATTTATTGAAAAATTATCAAATTTAAAAAATAAAGGTTGTGCATATCTGAATATTATACACTTTTTAAAATTATACCAGAACGTCTTGGCCAAAACCTCTTCGATTAAAGAGTACGAAAAATTCACTCTAACTTGTTAAGAGGATAATGGGGAACAATTTTTCCGTTTACATCTCTTAGGGTTATTGCTTGGAATGCCAGCAGCTCTTAAGAAATACCTTTTTTTTTCCTTTTCCAGGAGGGGGCTTAATACTCTGTTTCACTCCAAAATGGTTATGAATTATACATTTTACCTTCTATTTGTAATACATATATTTTATCTCAAATAAAGATCGATTATAAGGTAATTAAATTAATTTATAATTGTTCATACTTGTAAGAAGAGAATTTAAACTCAAGCAAGTAAGGAGGAAACGTATTTCTTCAGTCTGTTGGGTCCGTCATAACGGTCGATAATTTCAAAGTTATTTTCTATCTAATAAGGTTTTGTTGATTATGTTTAGTTACGATCAATTAACGGGAACTGAGGAAGAACTAACTTGAAAAAAATCACTAATGTCTTATGCTCACTTAAAAGGTTTCTTTAAATGAAGCCCCACAGGTGCTTAATATTAACATTCTCTAATTTTTCTATTCTATTTTTCAATCTTTAAAGTCCTGATGTCTCATATCAATCCGTTAAACGCTGTCTTAGGTTTCTGTGCGGTTAGTTATACACTGAACTTGCGCCCATAGCTCTGTAGAATTGCTCATAATCCAACTGGATGGGTGTTTGGAAAAAAAAATATAGATATTCATGCTGTGGTAATATATATGGAATATATAAATAATAATAAATAATATATATGGAAATATTATTGACATAACTAAGAATACCTGAGACGTGTATTATGTTAACAGTGTTAAACCATATTACGGATATATGATTTTGGAGAACCATATGAAATAGGCAAACAGCAAATCTGCTCTTCTATGTTAACAGACCATGTTAACAGATCATTAGTAAGTTGATTTATGTTATGCTTTCATTATATGTTTGCATAAGGTTTAATTTACTGTTGGTTGCTTTGACTCAAAATATAATTTGCTTTCTTGAAATGCCGTATTTTTGTAATAAATGATCATCAACAATCAACAATATAGTATTGAGCTCTTGGAACCCAAATGATTGTCTATTTCAATTTCATTTACTTATGTCAACAGAGAGAGACATCCCCCAATTAATTTAGACAACCCGGTGATATCTCGAAGGTATTATTTTATTGATGGAAATATATTTGTATTATGACTTTGTGCTATTAGGACACGATAGGAATGATATCTCACTTAAACGCTCCGTTCCATTTATAACGTTATTATTCTTTCATTTATATCCTTTCGATTGTTCTAGATGCTTTTGCCAATAACAAGATTAATCGTCCCGTCGACGCCGGAGGCGGTGGTTTATCTTAATTTGTGACAAATGATCAACCAGTTCGTTCATGGAAGAACAATACGATTGATTTAATAATTAAAGTCTCGTTGAAAATTGCTACGTTTTATTTATTTTTTGGTTTGCTTGATGTCAACCTCTGGCCTCGACGCCCGCATATATGTACGGTCGTTTCCTTGATTTTGGTTTTACAATGGTTATTTTTTTTATACAGTTTGGAAATAGATTTACGAACTATTGTCAATTATATATCATGTGTATCCGAGTGAATACGATAGTGGGAAGAAAGCCTCAGGCTACCATAAGGTCGTCCGGGGCACGGACACCTGTTCTGTTCACAAAATTGAAATAAAAATAGATGTAAAAATTTCCAAAAATTGTACTAATAACCAGGAATATTTCCTAAATACAGCCCTCTTAGGAGAGCCCCCACACCAAACCCTAATTAATCCCTAATCACTAATGAGGTGGCATCTATTTTAAGGTAAATACCACATTATTGTAGTTTCAATCGTTCGGACTTTCATTTTATCTTCCAACTTTTTAAGTTTATTTATTGATGTGCTTACTACGTATAATGGGTTCTATTATCATTTTAACTATTTTTTGTAATTATTATATTTTTATATTGATTTAACCATGTATCATGTTTGTTTTAATATTTGATTCTAACCATTTTATCGTTTAAGCCTTTTATTTTAAAGATTTGATAGGTTTATATTATGATTTACAATGTCCTTTAGTCTGTTTGATAATTAATAATTTATCATTCATTTTTAATTTTATGTTGATTAATGATTGATAAATGTATACATGTTTTCTCATATAGTAGCACCTGATGATGATGGTATAATGAATGGCATGTAATGCGAAAAACTGTGGGTAGATAAAAGATGTTTTAATCAATTATTAAGGTTTATCCGACAGCAAACACTCCAATGAAAACAATGCGTATTTTTCTTTTAATCTGTATAACTATAACATATACATACACAATATGAAGAAAATTAGTGATTATATATAAATGAATTACGTTTTCTTCTATTATGTCACCTAAATATGATGGTTTAAGCCGTCGAAGGCGCATGGAATATCAGAAATCATAAAGAAGTGGTTTTTTAATTATGCAGTTATAATAATAGTGTAATGTAATCTCACATAGTTAAGAGTATTTTACTAATACGGATTTCAATCCGTAGCAGCAGTGCATCAAGACAAGAATAGGAAATCGTGTAGATGTAAGTTGCTATTGATCGATGGGGACGGTTCGGTGATAGTTTATAGTGATCCCGATAGATCTGCAGGAACAATATTTTCACGATAGACAAATTGTGAGCATAAATTGTCTGTGCCAAGGTATAAATATACCTTTTACTGTTTCGTTGTGACCATGTGATAGTGAAATATATTTTTTTGCAGAATGTTCATATTAGTGTTACAAACAGAATTTTCACAACGGCGTGGTTCGGGACATATTGAATTTATATTTGACGTTTATGTAATATGCTCATATTTCTGATTTTAATCAAGCCTGTGCGTTTTTCTTGAAATAAAAATCTCACTTGTTTTAATGATAGCACAGAAAGTGGCATTGCTGCTTAATGACATGAAGGTTGGAGGTTCAAATCAATGGATAAAAAAGTATGCTGTTTAATATCCATAAATAAAAATAAAGACTCCTAGTAGGATAGTCTCCGTTTCAGCCCTGAATGAGAGCACATAACATCGTATATAAGTAATCAAAAAACAGCACAAAAGTTAAGATAATATTTGAACTAAAAAAAAATATGTACTTGAATTATTTAAAGAGTTTATTCATGGAATAGTCATAATATGTGAATCTGTTGTACTTAGAAATGTTCTGAGGGACTTCTTTTTACACTTTTAGCCACCTAATACGTGATAGTACTTGATTGATGAAACTTTCTTATAGTCCAGTCATAGGATGTTTCAGGTTTACGTCAATTTCCGCCAAGACTGGGCAAACGATACTTTAAACTTTATTGGGTATCAGGCAGCAAATATGATTCGTTTTATTTTAAAAAAATTTCGGTAACATCTTGTTGCGTAACAAATTTTCTGGCTAGTTTTACCTTTTCAATTATCAAAAAGAAATAAAAATTAAGCTTCATAGTGTTAAGTATCTACTTACTTGTATTGGCAAGTCATCCCGAATCCGAAGTCCCTCCAAAATCCCGTGTCCCTAGATATAAGCAGTTGGTCAGTCTCAGAAGGCACTTTCCTGCCTTGTAGTGTGTACACAACGCGGGGGTTGTAGAGGGAGAAGACGACCGGGTAGTAAACGGACATCCCAGGACTGGTGTTCCAGCGGCAGCGATCGAGAAACTTGGCGCTGAAGACGATGTCCACGTCGCAGAAGAAGAGAAGGACGTCGTCCCCGACCAGCCCAGGAACTTCCCATGGCCGCTCGGCGCCGACCCGGAGACCTTTCGAGCGGGAGAAGGTCTCGTTGAGCGCAAGGAGGCGGAGGAGCGCTGAGTTGCGTCCGGCGGACTTGGACATGATGACCCGAGCGTCCGAGAGGCCGTCCTCGCCAAAATAAACGACCGTCAATAGGACCCGCCGATCGTGCTTCAGGCCAATCTTGACGAACTTCTCCATAAAGCTCTGGAAGGTCTTGACCCTCCCGGAAAGCGGCAGGATGATGTGCACAAACTCCTTCTTGAACCCCACCGGCACGGACGAAATGTGGACAATGGGGGCGAAAGACCTAAGTGCCGTCACTTTGACGAGTCCTCCCTTCGTCTTGTTCTTGAAATATAGCTCGTACTCCGTCCCGGTGGTCGGCTCGGTCCGATATATACCCTCTACGAAGTCGTCCTGCGTGTAGTGCGGCTTGCTCTGGTTCTTGTTTAGGGTGTCCATCGATGATTGGATCACTTCGAAGAGGTCTTTCCTTCGGTAACCAATAGGCTTCTCCACCACCCTCTTACCCAGACCGATCTCGGTTGGGTATATGCGGTTCAGGGTGAAGTGGTTGAAGGATATCACTTCGTATTCGTTGTTCAATGCTACTCCTCGGTGCAACTCGGCACGTTCGACCAATCGCCTTACGTGTATTGAGCATTCACTTGCATTCCACTCCACTCCGGACACGATGTCTAAAACAAAAAAAAAAAAGTAAATACATTATTTCTATAATTTTTCAGAATACTTAAAGATACATTTTAATATGTGTAATATATATTTAAGTAATTCAGTCTCAACATCATCTACAGTCAACGTTTCGCCTATTTAAACATCATCAGAAATTCAATTTAGAGCAGGATATATAGAAATTACATATTAGAACAGGATGTGTAAGAATTTTATGAGTATAAAAGTAACGTAATACAATAAATAGATTTAAAAGTTACAAAAAACAAGAGATAAAATGTACTGAGTAAAAAAAAAAAAAAAAAACTAAAAACTTAGAAAGTCTTTTTTTTTAGAAAGTTTTATAACCTAAATAGTACATTTTAAATTTAGCCCAAAACTTAAAATTCGCTTATCAATCAACTCAATAGTTTCATAGAATATTCACTACTACTACTTATCTGCGATAAGTACGAATTAAGTAGTAAAATATAGTTACAGGACCAATATTCAAGCCCTCAACCTTCTAAATAACTTAATTATTTATTATATAAATTTTAAAAGTATTTTAACGTCCAAAATGTTTTGCAACGACCTTGAAAACATTTCCGATCATAAGAAATCGATTGTAATTTGTTATTCCAAGGACCCTCATTAAAAACTCAACAGACACAGTGCACGCAATGTAAGTTACATTGAACAGGATATTTCCTTCCTTACCAGTCATCGAAAATCAAAACCCAGCAGTGTAAGAGAGAAAACATACAGGAAATTCAGAATAGAAAATGATATTTGGCATAATAATGCCCCTGAAAGTGAATAGGATATGTTATTTTTTGTCAAATCATTCTCTAAAAGAAAATTCTTACATATATTACATTGCAGTAAATACCAATCCAGGACCAGGCTTTAGAATAATGTGTAAACGACTCAAAACAGAAATACAAATATAAATAATTGGATGGAGAGACAGTAAACCTTTCATTGTATTTTTTTTTTTTGCTACAGTTGTTATTTTGGAATACAAGCGGCTATTATGAGAGTGTTAACAATCCTTAGAATATTAATATAATTTATGTAATTTGCCCGAGGCGCAATATTTATGTGGAAAGCAAAGAACATTTCTAAACAAAAGCACTCCTTTCAGAATTGAGAAATCTTCTGAGTTCAGTGGATTTTTTTAATATGTGTTTTCTCTTATTAAATCCTAACAAAGATATATACAGTGCATATAGATGTTGTTAAATATTAAAGTTTTTGATTTGAAAGTAGAAACTCTTTACGACAGTTGTTGTTTTTTAAAAGCCATTATTTTCTTAGAAAAAAAATCCTTTATTGGCATGAAATAGATCTGGGATGAAGCCCAAAAAATAACTAAACTAACGGAGCAGAGGGTATATATAAGCGTGAAAAACTGTGACATATTTATTGCGGCGGTATTAGATTAAAGACGAGATTAAGGGCGATAGAGGCTTGGGGCTGGAGGTGGACTGGTACGACTAAGGGGAGCACCCTGAGGAAGTACTTCCCCTCAGTCCAGGACAGGCTGAGGGCATGTTGGGTCTCCCCAGACTACTGGGTGTCACAAGTGCTTACAGGACACGGCGGATTTTGTGCCAGGCTATACGAATACAAGAGGGCAGAAAGCAGGTCCTACCCTCATTGCGGAGAGAGTGATACTGCGGAGCACGTCGTGCTCTCTTGTCATGCGTTAGAACCGGCTAGAGCACGGCTGCTCCACTCGATAGGAGACTACAGCCTGGACGAGTCCGACCTGCCGTCGCTGGTGAATGATGAAGTGAGATACACCACGCTGTGCAGATTCGTCGGGGAGTGGAAAAGAGTACAAGGCTCCGGGCACTTCAATATATCCAGGGGGGTGGCGCTGGGGGAGCAGCCGTATCTTCGGGAAGGCAACGATGTATCGGCGGTTCCAGAGGAGTCACTGTAAATATGTAAATATAGATATAAGGTAGGACTGAGTAGCCTATGGTTAGATATAAATCTAGTTATAGGGGGATACAGGATGCACACCCCTTATAAATATAGTACTTAAGTATAGTAGTAAGATATTAGTGTAGTTAACGGATCTGTAAATATTCTAAATAGAATAGAAGGATACTAGCTATAAGGAAAAAAAAAAATTGTCAGGATTGTACAAAGTAGATTTAAGGAGTTTTTATTTTTTTTTTTGTTTTCTTTGGAAGTTTTCTATGTGTTGATTTTGAAAAAAAAAGAACGAAAAACAGTATTACTCAAGGTGCGCTGACCGGTGCAACAATCCCATTGCACCGGAATACTTGCACCACAGGCTACGTAACCCCATGAGCTCGCTCCACGGGCTTGTGGGGTAAGCCCCTTTGAGGCCTCAGGAAGGATGAAAAAAAAAAAAAAAAAAAAGTATTAGATTAAAGAATGAGAACAGTTTTGTATAAAAATGTTCCCTTGAAGACAGGTGAGTCTTTTTAATTATTATAAGTGAGGCTCTCCCCCTTAACTGGGACGTGCGTCGCACGGACCTCTGTAGGGCATGGAAAGCAGTAGGGACCCCAAAGGTGATGAGTTTCATCATCCAAAGAGAGTATGCCGAAAGCGTACTCTACCACAAGCCCCCGGAGTAAGTACCTCCAATTCCTTCACCCCCCTAAACTCGAAAGCTCAGTCCGAGGCCAGCACACCCGCCGCCCCTGTTGCCCCCAAATCACCACCCCCCCTAATATTAGGGCGGATTAACAGCTACGACCTCACGAGGTTACTAGCTGATAATAACGTTAAGAACTTTAAAATAGTACAGACACAGCAGAACACAAAGGTGCTCTGCCACAGCGTGCATGACCAACAGCAAACAATTGCTGCAATTAGGGAATCAAAAATCCCCTTTCATACGTTCGCCCCCCGTGGTACTAAGCCCAACAAGAAGTACTTGCTACACGGTTTCGATCTCTCTCACCCGATTGAGGAGATAAAAGCCCACATTAATAGCGTGGGTAGCAATATAATCGATGTATATCGATTGAGGCGCTCTGACCAAAATGGCGGGAAGACGGAGATCGAGCCGATTCTCGTAATCGGCGACCATACTCTCAAGGCGGAGAACTTAAAGCAACTCCGTCATATAAATAATGTACTCTTTAGAGTGAGCACCTTTCATGACAAAAGAGGCATTCCGATGTGCCTTAACTGTCAGGAATACGGCCATACAAGACGGTACTGCTTCAAGCAGGCCAAGTGCGTGAGGTGCAGCCAACCTCACGACATAAAAGACTGCCCCAGGGACGCTTCAATTCCTCTCAAATGCGCCAATTGCGGGGGAAATCATGTCGCGTCGTACCGACAGTGCCCGTACAGGATTAAACTCCTAGAGACTGCAGAAATCAAGAAACAGGCACAGAATTTCACAGCCGGGCCGAAAAAAGCCACATTTATGACTGCCCCCCACCACCACGACAGACTGCCTCCTATGCGCAGATGGCGTCAGGTAACACCAGGGCTCCGGAAGTAGCACTCCCAGCACCTCTACCTCAGCCCGCTAACAACAATGATGCTATGATGAGTATGATGAGCGCTATGCTCACTACCATGAACAATCTCGCCGCACTGGTAGAGCGGCTATTAACACAGTCTGACCGGGTATCCAAATGATGGGTCATAGTATATTAAATTACAACGTTTGCGGCCTTCGGCCCAAACAAGCTGACGTAGAGACACTTCTACGGTCCCATTCACCAGACGTCGCTGTCCTGACAGACACCCGACTGAAGAAGATTCACTTCTGCCGCTTCCCGGGTTATACAGCTTACCGCAAAGACACCGAAACTATCTCTGGAGTAGTAGCGGTGTTAGTTAAAAACGGAATACCCTGTAGGAGACTACCCCCACCCGTGACCCTAGGCCCCTCCCACTACATCGTAACGCTCCAGTTACGGCTCACAAAAAACATGATAGTGTCAGGAGTCTACAGAAGACCGAGAGCCAATTGCGACTCTGACAAGCTCCTGCTCACTACAATAGCTCAGGACCGAAGACACGCCATCGTGGGTGACCTAAATGCGAACCACAGTTAGTGGAGCAGTACGAGGGCTAACGCCCTCGGCCGTTACATCACAAAGACACCGTTTACGGTCATCCACCCAGGATTGCCAACCTTCCGTCACTTCGTGAACCCCGACAGGACCTCCACGCCCGATCTACTCCTGACTCAACAGCCACACCGAGTCACTGGGTGCTCCGCCTTGGACTTTACCACCTCCGACCATCGGCCTGTGCTCTACGAACTAGAAGGCGACATGCCAGAGCCGCCTGCTTCTAGATACAGGTACGATGAGGCCAGGTGGGACCTCTACAAGCATCTCATAAAGACCGAATTGCCCACAATTGCGCCACTGAGACACACTTGGGACATAGATTACGCTGTCTATCAGCTACAGGACGTCATCGATCGAGCTGCCGATGCATCGATCCCGACATTTTCTCCGAAGCCCCCTTCTCTGAGAAAACCTCCAGATCACATCCTACAACTGATTAGACAGCGTAATAACATCAAGAACAGGTGGTTTAGGACCAAAAACAGGGACCTAAAACCGGTTTTAAATGCTCTCACAAACCAAGTTAAGTCCCTGATGGCCCAGTGGAAAATTTCGATTTGGGAAGATCACCTCACCAGTCTACACGGTGACCACAAGCAATTGTGGAAGCTTGTGAAGACCTGCAGGTCCAAAAAGAACGGTGTAAGGCTGGCCGTAAACGGGCAGTTCATTCCCACCACCAAGCAAGCGGACATCTTGGCGGCCCATTATGAGGAAGTCAGTCGTGGCCAGGGACAGCCAATAAGAGCCCTCGACCCTCCCTCCCCCACCCTCCCCACCACAACCGAAATCTACACCTCACACCGGCAATGCGCTGCATTCATTCGAAGAACGACCGGCAAGAAGGCCCCAGGTCAGGATTCCATCCAGAACATCCTGCTCAAGCAGCTGCCGAGGAAAGGAATCTCATTCATAACGAACGTGTTCAACTCCTGCTTCAGGCTGCACTATTTCCCCCAGAACTGGAAGCACGCTGTAGTGGTCCCCCTTCTGAAACCAGCGAAAAGCGGTTATGAGCCATCTCATTACCGACCCATCAGTCTGCTGACTCAACTCTCGAAGCTGTTCGAGAGAATCATCCACGTACATCTCTCAGGGCACTGCGAGTCACACGAAGTCATCCCACCAGAGCAGACTGGTTTCAGCACAGGCTTAAGTGCGAACAACAACCTGGTGAGATTGCAACACCACGTCACATCGAACGTCCGGAGCAACAGAGCTACCGCTATGATTTCACTGGACTGTTCAAAAGCTTTCGACTCTGTCGACCACTACATCCTACTCCAACGTCTGAGGGAATATGAATTCTCGGATCAGCTGCAGAACCTGATGAGATCCTATCTTACAGGCAGAACTTTTTCGGTTCGTATAGGCACTACGTCTACGACCCGAAGAAATTACACTGCCGGTGTCCCCCAAGGATCGGTGCTAGGCCCCCTGCTGTTCAACATTTACACCGCCCACATCGTAGGAGCCTCGTACCCCAACTGCAAGGTATCCGCGTATGCAGACGATATAGGTGTTTACAGCACGGATCAATCCCTCCAGAGCCCTGAAATTCGCTGAGATCGCTTGTCAACGGATCGCCGAGAAACTCCATGATGTCCATCCAGAGATGCCGTCCACATTCAAGTCAACCCGGCCAAGACGCAAGGAATTATATTCAGTTACAAATCCGGAAAAAAGAAGCTCCCGAAATCCTTCGTCTTAGACGGCAAAGAGTGTCCTGTAAGCAACAAGCTGCGCTACCTCGGGATTACCCTCGGTAGGCACTTGTCGTTCACAACGCATCTCGGCAAGAAATTAAAGAGTGTTAGGAAGAAATTCTTCAGCCTCGGACACCTACTTCACAGCCCGGCTTTATCGGTACGCCTCAAGCTGCTGATATACCAGAGCGTCCTAAGACCTGCTTTGATGTATGGGACCCCTCTCTTCAAGTATCTGACTCCTAACACTCTCAAAACGCTCCAGCAATTTCAGAACAGAGTTCTCCGCACCTCCCTCAAACATACCCCGTTCGACCGAATGAAGGCAGACGAGATGCATAAAAAATTTGAAGTGCTCACCATTCAAGATTTCTTCAAGAGAAGACACATCAAATTTTTTGACTCACTCCGACACAGCCACAACCCACTATTCTCCGACCTTCAACCACCACCAATGCCCGTCAGATGGAAGCACTGCTGGACCGCTGAAGCCTGGAGACAGATGGACGTGATCGAACACTAGCCCCCTGACGGAGACTGAAGATCAACACCCAGCCAAGAGATCGAGGCCGATCTCCGAAGCTACAAGACCCCATCTACCTGTTAAAGCAGGGTCGACCTTCCGGCCGAGAGGCTGACTTATTTCAGGCCCCTGCCGGGGCTGGCCAGGCTTGACCTGGCCGACTACAAACCCTTGCCTAGGTACCCCTAGGCTCCACCCTCGGTAGACTCTCACTACCTTCCTGATTCCACCCGCCTCCTTTAGGCGTTCCACATACATATATCCTTCTCATACATCCTTCAAATGGGGGACTCCCCTTAGTGAAAGGCACTCATTAGCCCAAAATAATTTTCCCACATCCTATTTTATAAGTTTGAGAGCTAATAAAAAAAAAAAAAAAAAAAAAAAAAAAAAAAAAAGTATAAAAATGATGTACTATGTTTATATTTATAAATGATTATCCAGTGACTTATAGGACTTTTAGTAATAATAAAACGATCTAGAAATGTACTCTAAGTAACTGAGCTGTATGTAATGTGTTCGTTACAATAATTATAGCGCAAAGCTAGTTTACCGATGCTTTAGTTGCGACAATACATTCAGATGGTATAATCGTTTTTTTTTATGGAAAAGAACGTAAGGACTGCCTAATGTAAAGAGGAATGGTTAACAATATAATTTGTGTAGTCACAATTACTACACAGAGATATTAAGCTGACCAGGTGCTTCAATGTATTTAGATCGATAGCAGACATTTTAGGACACAGAAAACCTTTTACGTCCATTAAGCCACCGTCAATGGAAGTATACCCTTTTTTTTAAACTTATTTCGGACGAAGTGAACGCTACGTAGGGGTTTCTATTTAAATCTATAAACAGTTAATTTAATACGTTTATTTCTCAATTAACAACTGTAACATATTCGGACGATCCACAAATGTGATGTTAACTTATTATATAATTATAACAAATGTCATGTTTGTTGTGGGGGAGGGGGGATCGCATCCTGGGCACCAAACTGTTTAGTCGTGTTGTTACAGCGCTTTCTAAACAATACGTTTTATGATATTTAATTTAATTTTTTTTATTAATGTTACATTTACCTTCCCTAATTGAGTGACCCTGTCTGCGTGAACTTTGTAGGACCTTACCAAACTAAAGGCTCCTCCAAAGACTGGGAACACTTGGCAGTCTGCGTCCACTGCTTTCTCCAGCACCAAACCAAACATAGAGGCAGCGCAGTCTACCAAGAGTTGTCATCCAGACAAATATCTCAAGCCACCAGCGACCTTCTCGTCAACCCCAGCACAACCAGACTCCTCATGCTTCAGTCATCCACCAGCTGCCTCCAACACCGATTTCCAGCCGGCGGATTTTCTGCCACCTCAACAAAACCCGCATCTTCTAAACAACAACCTTACCAGCCTTTAATCAATCCCACCTCCAGCGCCTAAGTCCTACGTTACTATTACCTGATCTCAACAGCCCCAACACCGACCTACTTATCCCCATATTACTCCTTCTCCTTAGTCACACAACAACTTGTCAGCAGTAACATACACAAATTAAACAACTTCAATCCCTTATTTTCCCATTCACACAACTTCACTACAAAAGGTCACATCTATGCTTGTCCTGACCTCCCAAATATGGTTGTCTCACCATACAAACCTCTATACATTCTAATTTAGAGCTACAACGGACTTCTATGACCCATGAAAGAGCTTACATTACGACTAAAAACCAAAAACGCATCTTACCACACGACTTAACTTATTTATTACAGGATACAGTACATACCAAACTAACCATCAAGATGGACGCGCTCATGTTGGTTCTGCTATCCTCATTCGCTCCAGCATTTCTCTATATCTCGACCGCTCACCCCCTAGATCTCACGAACACTTTCAAAGCGGCAAGTCCCTATCTACATTTCATCTGTCTACTGCTCTACCAATAAAGCTTCAATCATATATCACCTTCCCAGATCCCCACTTTATTTCAGGAGGAGATTTGGCTGCAGAACGTTGAACTCCCGGGGGAGCGTTTTCAGGTCAGTTTTCAATTCTCTTCCCTCACAGGACCTCTCTCCTAAACCTGCTTACTGTCCTACATCCCACTCATACTCTCTGACATAGTTGACAATTTCATATCTTAAGATATGAAATTTGCCCCTTCAAACTTATCTAACCAGTTTGACATTTCCTTATCTTTCTTTCATTCACTACTGATATCAATTCAGATTACTGCAACCAAAGAGCGTCTCTTATTAAACGTCCAGTTGATTGGATATTATTCCAAATAATTTGTAAATAGATTCACCTGAGGATCTATAATTGTATATATTTATCTGTAAATTAAAAGGAGCTAGGAAGGAAAAAAAAGTATCATTCCAAAATAGTCTTGATTACCCTCTTGACCCCACTTAATACTAAACTAGGAGGATTTCATTTTTAAAAGGGGCAGAGAATTCGAGTAAGGAAATTATGTCTAGGTGATTTTGTCTAGTAACTTGGCTTTTGACCCAGAGAGTTTGACGCCTTTTGATGGAAATAAGACAGAACTAGGGAAAGGGAAGAACTGTATTTAACAGTTGATAAGGTTTCGATGACTAAAGGTGTTATTTCGATGGAACTACCGGGGTATTGGTTGACAGTCACTGACAATATAAAATCTCCTTTTCAACGTAGTCATCATAATATTGCTGTTCGAAAAAATTATTCTGGAATAAGCAATAGGCGTGCCTCAAAATTATGCTAAGCTGATGAAAGACTTCATTCAAAGGCATGAGAAAACTTAAAGAAGGCCTCAACTCTTCCTCCAAATTGGCCTGATTGAACTTTGTATTTAATATTTTTTTACTCTCTAAATAATTTAATAATCTTATTATATTCTAGTGAATATATTTCCAAATATCTGCAAAAATGTTTTGTAAGTGTTTAAATAAGCATCAGCCAAAAACGGGTGGCGGGTTCTGATCCCAGCTTAGTCGACACCTGAAATCCAACACCTAATTAGAGTTTTTGCTGCCATCCGGTTATGTGTGACAGGGCCGTCAATATGTTAAATCAGTAGCAACATGACCATCATGCTGCTTCTGGAGTGGTCGAGACGTGGCAGTAGGGAGACCGAATCGATGATGTCACAACCACTGACTGCAGGGAACTTCCAACTCAATATGACCGATTATTCGCTCAAAATAGTTCACTACAAGTAGTCACTGCCAATCGCTACCACCGGAAGTACCTTAAGGAGGGTAAAATTAAGGGATTAAGGTGAACCTTCAATCCTTTCTCCATATGACGCAAGTCGACCTATCATCAGCAGGATACAGAATGATATTATAGGATATTTTTTATAACATTCTATAAGGGATAGACCAAGGACCAAGAGGAGGGGTAGGAATTAAAGGATTCGATCAACTGTGGCTTTCACATTATGCAATAATAATGGAAAGAGCCCAATAAATTTTAGACCTGAACAATGAAATTTGTCAGTTTAAAAAATTAAAATTGCCCGGTAGATATAGAGTTAGTAGAGTCGGAGAGTAACAATTATAAGTGTTATTCAAATTAAACATGTTTTCATTGACATTTTATTGTATCTCATGTAAACCATTTTTGCCTAATGCCTGTTCATTATAACCGTAAGTGGAAAGGAATCAAATTCCCTCATGCGAACAGCGTAGTGCCACTCGAATGCTATTAACTGTGATGATAGTTTGGTATGTGGAGCAGATAACCGGATCCACAAACCAATCAGCACTAATACTATATCATGTCAACATGATGGTTCATTAAACACCGCATTTCAGCACCAATAACTGTTATAGCTATCATGTTTGCTCATAACAGCTGAGTCCTGTTACGATTTGCAAAACTACTAGAACCAGCGAATGGTGATTTAATTGTTTTGACAATTGACTTGAATGAAAAAAATAGATCCTACAGATATCAAATGTAAAAGTTATAAGATATGTAGTATACCAATGATCGATACAGATCACCGAATAAACCAAATCCATCAAAAAGAAATACGTACCAGTGGGTCAGACAAACCCAAGACAGCCTTATAATAAACATAATCATTACTTTATTGATTGCGAATGACCGGTTTACAGATATAAGAATAAAAATCAAAAAGAATATGAAGGTGGCCTTTACCCGTTAGAAAAACAGGAAGGTCTCAGGAAAGCATTATGCAGACTAATGTAATGTTATACGACACCTGAAAAACTTTTTAATTGACCTTCTGATCCCCAACCAGTCAAACATGCTTAACGGTACATTTACTATGGCTGGATTAATTAATTTAAAATGAATGGAACTTATAATTAATGTATTATAAAGCAGTCTAGTAGTCGACATACGAAATACAATGTGCATTTTTCTGCGGCCAAAAAATCTCGTATTTTCCGCTTCGAATACTGTACTAAAATGGTAAGAGCTGTAGAAAATGCTCTTTATTGCTCGTGCAAATTAATAAACAAATTTGATCTCGTAAGAAAAACAAACAGCCAAATGTCACTGTTTCATACCACCTGGTGGAATGTTTTTTTGTTTTCGTTTCACCGTAGATCATTTATGCTGGTGGGCTGAGAGCCCCGGGGAAATGAAAGAGGCAGCTGAAACCTCTGTAGACAGAATAAACAACAAAGGTTTTAAGCTTTGTTTTCGTTTGTCGCGTTAAGCCCACTCGTTCACGTTCTGTTGTAACTCTATCCCCGACAGAATATTTTCACACCAATCTGCTTATTCGAACACTTTTCACCAGCCTAAGGTTAATTAACTATCGGCAACGGTTATAAATGGTCCAGAGAACGGAGTTTAATATAGTCGAAGTATGTTACATTCTAGGTTGTATGTTATATATACAGTAGCCTGCAGTTTTAATCGTCAGTCACAACATCCCGTCTTCCTCACTTCTCCATCCTTTCCAACATCTGAATTCGACCGCTCCTTTCTTACTAGCTCCCATAACTCTCCACAACACTCCACCATGCTTCATCCTTATCTACATTTAAAACTTTCCTTTCACGGTTGCTAACATTGGATCATTGTAGTATTTTTACCATTATTATTTCTTTTACTATGTATACGATTACTGTCGTTTAACTGTTGGTAAACTCATAGCTGTAACATTTTTAAAATGTGGTCACTAGTATTTATGTATTTCATGTTTTACCTCCTTTTTTTTTTCTTTTAATTTAATAGTATGTAATAATTTTTCTTTTTTTGTTATTTAAACAAATTCTTAAATGATATTTTATAAGTGGAGGTATACCTTTTAGTTTTTTAATATTGCAATATATTGTATAGTTTCTTTTTTGTTGCCCAAGGCTGTATTTATTTGCTTCGTTATTATTCATACAGGACACCGCCTCAGACTAAGGATATTTGTATATTCTAGAAGCTTTTCAAAATTCATTTAAATTTTTAGCACTAATTGAAGTGGAATATTAACAGGGGCGATTTGACTGTGAAAGCTATGTGATATATACAGCTTCCACTCAAATTATACAATGATAAAAGTCATTGAATAACTTAAGCCTTTAAAGGCGTCCTAGTAACATCATTTGACGGGGGGAAAATCTTGAGATAAAGGCGCACTACCGAGTCTTGAATAGTCCATAAAGGTGGGCGTTTTATAAAGTCTCTTAAGAAGACTTACATTTATTTTAGATCGAAGAAGGATGTTTCAATACTGTTTCAGACAAAGGATGTAAATTAAAACACACTTACAACATTCTTTTCATGAAGTGCGGCTTGATTCATTGTCCGTTTCGGAATAGCATGACCTGCAGCTGACTCGGCAATTTCGTTATCTTTTATATCAATGTGGCAAGAAATCCAGGAAAATAAGAGAGCGCGTTCAGGAAAATGAGACTACAGCTATTTTATTGCTTGCACTCATGTATTCAAAATGTACGAAGAGGAACTAGCATAAAAAAAAAAAAAAACCTGAGTAGAATCGAAACTAATTATGCAGATCATAGAATCGGGCTCAATTGGAACACGCCAATGGTCAAAGCCACCATAACGACCAGTTAAATAATCTTGTAGAGGAGAGTCTTTTAAAAAACTTTATAATGAATAACAATCAAAACACTGGAATATATACAAATATTATATTAATATACTTTGTTATTATATAATATAAAGTTAGAATATACTTTAGTGAATGCTAAGGCACAAGTGAGGGTGTCTTGGCCCTAGCAGGTAGCAAAGAGTTAGGGGTTAGGGTTAGGGGAGGAAAATGGTTACTTACAAAAAAAAACAAGGGGACCATAAGTCTCAACTGAGGTACACGTTTCTACTAAAAATGTAAGATATAATTAGCATTGTATAACTGACCACTCTGAACGAGGTTCCCGTCGAGGCTTTCTCGGGTGCCTACTGTGCCTGGAAAAATCCCTGGGGAATAGAGGGGAATACGTCGAAGATTTCTAACCGCTTGAGTTGTATCTTGAATAATTAGTTTTTACAACTCTGAACCGATTGCATTATGGATGGAACAGGTAACATATAAAGTTTACCGTTTGGTTGACGGATATTGGTTAGTCTAGGATTTGGTTATGGTTAGTCTGCCAGTCATAGAGTACCACAAATATTACTTCTGTTTCGTTGAGAAGGTTGATGGTTTAGTGTACAAAGTTGTTTTTTTGTACATTAATTTGAGAAAAATCGGTTGTCCGAACATCGGTAGTCTATTAAACTGGTCATGGTTTAGAAGATAATAGCTTATAAATATTTATGTAAAAGCCAAGGAGGGAGAAGGCGACTTGACGTGGAAGATTATTATTCATTAAAGAAGATATAAATTAATTGCAATGCTATCTTGCACTTACGTCAGATCTTGCTTGAAAGATTGACTTAAAGGAAATCGGTTTCATCCTATTTAGCACAATAAACTTTTTCGTTTTTTGGTTTAATTGATGGTCATGGATTATTTACCCTCGAGTTATTTATCCCATATACACAAGCGCTTTCAGCAGCCTATACTGTCATTTTTAAGTGCTAAGAATGTTGTTAATATTATTAATAATTATATTATATGTATTAATATCGATGTCTTACTTGCTACTCTCACTGATCGTGGAGTAGATTTGCCACTACTGCAGTACAACATACTGATATACAGTCAAAAAACGAACAAACCGTACATGAACGAAAACAGAAGCTTTAGTCTTACTAAAGGGGAGAGTTTAGTCTTGAAAAAAATCATTAAAACCTGTATTAATTCTCACAAAATGTTCGAAAGCTTCTACACACAGCTATTTCTGAGCACAACTGCGAAATAGTTTAAGTTTATCTCACTCAAGAGAGGACATCAGGATTCGTCTCTGAATACAGGAGGCAGGTGTTTAGTGAAGCCTGCAAGCCTGAAAACAAGGCTAGGTCCCTACCGTACACAGCAGATCAATCCTGTTTTAAATATTCAAACTAACCTAAGCAAGGGGCTTCAACCCTGCCTAATTTGTGTTTCAAAGACAAGCTTGGTAAGCGGATCAATGACAGACTCTGTTTCCCCAATTCTCTAGATTTTCCGTAACCGAGAAGTTATAACTGTTGAAAATATATAAATTTATGTTATAATCTACTACCAAGAGGAGAATAAAGTCTGCTACTGCAAAAAAACAGTGAACAAGCCATATTTTCCCTAACTGGACTTTTATATACGTTGATGAAACTTTGTTCGGATTAGGCCTCTGGCTAATCTAGTGAAAGGAGTAAAGCTTAATCAGAACCAACTATTTTTCGAAGGCCAACCTTCTAGAACTTGAAACAAAAGAGAGAGACAAAAAAGCATGTCTGGTCTAAACATAAATATTTTTTAATGAAGAAAATTCGTATTATGTATAATTGTAGCTTAAAAATTTATCAATCAATAAATTTTATTAAGATAAAATTACAATCTGCCTTTTATTAGGCAATGAGTAATTGAGATAAATGTCATCATTAATACCATATTTACAATTCATCATTCACTCGCTCATTCATACAATATTTACAAACAGCCCAGAGTCCCCCCAAGTCCACATGGTTGTCACCTCCCTCGCATGCGAAGGAGGAAGCGGAGTCTGGGGGAGTCCCCCACGCCCCTACGTCAGCCGCGTCACTGGATAAGAGCCAGCGGAGGCTGACCAAGAAAGCTTCAAAATATAAATAAGATTCACATCAATCTGTTTAGTTGACAAAAAAAGTAATTCATTCTGTTCTGGGTATGGATTATAGGAGAGGTAATCGCAAGAAAGTAGCCTGTGTATGATCGCAAGGTTATATTAAAATAGAGGGAATGACTACAATTATTGAGAAATAAAAGTCCAAGACAAGATGGAGATGTAGATTTAATAAAATAAAAATTGTAAAGAAAAAATAACGACAATGAAATATTGATTGTTAAAGTAAAAGGAGAAAAGGAACAAGTAAAATATAAATTTAAAGATTAGGAGAGACGGGGATCGAGAGATAATGATAAGGTTAGAATTCTAGGTTTTTTTTTTAATTTAAAAGGTTGGTGGGGCGGATAACAAAAATAGAACGGTAAAATTAAGTAGATTTGTGGGAAGGGAGATATAGGTCGGATAGACAGATTACACATACTATTCGGTAGCTGATTTGAATTGTAGAAGGTTGTAAAGTATTTTAGACGGGATGCTGAAGAAAAAGGAGCCTAGGAACTATTGTATCAATTCCCAGTCCCATTATTGCTTGCAGTTTCGAATTGTTTTTGGTCTAGGTTTTTGGGGTAGGTGTGATAAATCAGTAGTAAAGGACAAAAAATAAGATTTGAGTTAGTAAGTAGATATGTCACAAACAGGAAAGCTGTTTGTGTTGGAAAAAATTTATTGAGGAGGTCCCACGTGAGACAGATGCTGCAGAGTACGAGACTCAAAGAAAGAAAAAAAGAATTGGGATTGGGCAATAAAGATTTTGGACTGGGTGTGGTTGGGCTGAGTACTCAAGATAAGTTCATCTTCTTATATAGATAAATCATCTTGCTGCGTTCCTAGGCACTATTGAATATTTTATTTCTGATTCAACCAAGGAGCTGGGAGTAGGTTGGCTCAGATTAAAAAGTCATAAAGGAGTTTGAGGATGGTTAGAAGAACAGATCCAAGGAAGTCAACCTTAGCATCAACATTGGTGAGGAAATGTTACATGAAATGTATCCAAATCAGGTTACCAAAAAATTATAGAAACAGTAGGTGATATCGAGATTGTATGATAAAATATTATATGTTAGGTGCTAGTTTTGGAAGGAGAAGTTTCGGAGAGAGGGAAGAGAGACATATAACACAAGAGTGTATGATGACATATTATATGTTAGGTTTTGGTTACACACTAATTATTCCCTGGATCCTTCGTTAGGCGCGTTGGGTAATGCTGTCTCTCATACACACTTTCCAATAGTTTCCGGCATTAAAAAACTTAATAGGCTCTCGTGTAACCTATTGGGTAACAACTAATAGATTAGGAGCCCATCTAAGAGCTAATGAATCAATAAATTTGTCTATCCACTAAGGTTTTATCGAGGGGTAATGTTTTTCGATTGTTTTGCCAACTGCTGCATTCAATAAATTACACATAGTACATCACAATATATGTGGGATGATACATAATATAAAATATGTTTAAATGGAGATGAAACCGTGACACAGCTTCTTGGTTTAGAGTAACGTGGCATAGTGTTGTGTTGAACGGGAAAAAATATAATTACACTGTCTATTTTCAAAATAATAAATGTATCAATAAATTAAATATTTTATACTGCTGTAGTAAATAAAAAGATAAAATTTAGTAAGTAAAATTATTATGTTAAATGCAGAAACAAAAGATTTTTCATATACTCATAAAATAAAAAGCTTACAGATAAATCTTTAGTGGGATTTTAATGTATGAAAAATTCCAATATCAGTCTAAGCTATTTGAATTAGTACGTGTGGGGTAAACAAACATCTAATAAATACAGGGTTCTCATACCACAAGTTATTGATGTTTCCAGTTCGCTAACTGGGAAACTCTCTGTGCGTGAAACTTTACAGTATTGGATTTAGTTAATTAGGCCTGTGCTAGTTAGGATGTTTACGTTGAAAAGCAATCCGAATTCAATCACTGTAAACACAAACCGGACAGGCTTAGAACCTAAATTGATTAAGTAATCCGCATTGTTGTAGAAAATTATATATATTTATAGTATTGATCATACTCATTTAAGAACATGCAGTAAGGTAATCAATAAATTAAATTGGAGAGGATGCCTGTGAATTATATTGACAATCTGCTTTCTGAATCACAGTAAATGAAAACGGGTATTGTTTCATCATAAGTTTAAAGAATAAATCGGGGCTTTGAGAGCAACAAAGTAAAACCAGTACTTTACGGTCGTTAGAAAATTCAATTTAACTTTTGACTATGTGACTAGGTCTGGCACTTAAGGTGTTTTCCGTTTCACAAAGCTATGTATTACCAAATTTAAAGTATGAAGTAATAGGGTAGTTCTTGAGGAAAATAGATTGGAGGCAGGTTTATTGCAGAATTAAATAATTCAGTTAGAAGAATCGGTCATATAATTTGAGTGTCATACGGATCCTTTCCTTCGACCCTTCACTTTATTTACCACGGCAATTTCCCATTTATAATATTAATCCTTATTTTGATATGTTGTAACTTGTAGTAATATATTATATTTAGTATTTTCCACAAGTAATTTGGACATTAATACTAAACAAAATATTAAGAAGCCTGCCTTAAAAAAACTCTCTCTAGAATGAAAGATGCCGGGTCTCGATGGCTTAAACATACCACCTAGACATACACAAACTTATTGCTATGAGTGCTGAATATTCCTATGAAAATTCCATCATTTGTTAGGGGTTGTGATTCAAACTTACTTTGTATCCTTAATGTCTACAAAAGCAGGAGCTCCACAGGACAGTGTCCTAGGTGTCATCCTCTATAGCCTAAACTCCGTTTAGGCTATAGGGATCCGCAAAGATGTCTTTTATACTACCAACACTTTTTTGGAAATCTTTGCAGATGACACTTCAGTCCTGTCATCCCACCCGATTAAGCATCCTATAACCTTCAGAAACATCTTGATGAGATGGAGTATTGTTGCAACCAATGGCGGTAATGAAGCATAATGTGCCCAGATTACCTGTACTATCTGCCACAAATCATGTCCACTAGTTTTTTTTTAATTTCATCCCTCTTTCTGTATCCGAGACAGTATGGTATTTAGGCTTCCATCGAGACAGAAGGCTGGCATGGAAACCCACACAAGGCTAAAGCGATAAAGCGATAAGAAACAGACACTTTGGACAATTGTACAGACCTCTTCAAAGGCCATCCCATCTCAGACTACGAGTATAAAATAAATTTCTAATTAAAAAAGTTATAATAAAGCCAAGTCCACGTGGACATACGGAATAGAGGTAAAAAAGTAGAACTTCAAGCATACTTAATCCTTTAAATCAAAATTCCTGAGAACAATAGTTAATGAGCGTCGGTGGTTCTCACGCTCTTAGTTAGCCTCCACTGGCTCGAATGCGATGACGTGGTTGATGGAGAAACTTGGGGGTACTTCTCAAGATTCCGCTTCCTTTTGATTTTTTGAATTTTGATTGAAAATTATTTTTTTCAGCTTCTGCCACACAATGCGACGTGAATCACTGTTAGGTTAATAGGTGGCCTGAGATGGTTTGGTTGAAAAGAAAAACTGAAGGATGGAATTAGAGGAGTTACACTTAATGTTTGTCTAACAACAAATTTGCAGCTTGCAACAAAATAATTATATATTTTATGTCACGACCGACTGCAGAATATGCTATTATTGTGAGCGATGGCTAAGACTAGTTTAAAGCTGCACTTTTAGTTCATTGAATTGTGCACTAGTCATGGCACCACTATGGTCTCACATTCAGGTGCGTCCGTCTCACCTTTGTAGGGTAATGGGAAGGGTGGTGGGTGGTATATGAGTGGTGGTTAGGGTGTCCTTTATTTGGAGTTTAAAGTATCTCGATTGTTTTCTTGATGTACGTTAACTGTAACTTATTTCTTCATCCCAAGAGACAAAAATCAAGTGATCTTTTTAACTATTGATGCTGTTAATGATTATATGTACGATTCATATTCATTAGTGTAATCTATTGTAGAAGTTGACTAAATTATTTATAGTGAACGAAAACCGCGCACCATTTCTGCCCTTAAATATTTATATACCTTAAACCCATGCGGCCTCCTTGTATCCTCTTTAAGCGTTCCCGGCTTTTCCTACGGCTGATCGTAAGTGAATCCCCAAATTCAAATCTTCCGTTCACTCCCTTAACCCAATATTTATTAGAATATCCAACTGAAAAAAACAAGCACAGATTTCCATTTTTTAACCAATAGTTTCAGTTAGAGCAATTTTTTGTATTTTATTACTTTAATTATTTGTTTGTTTGCTTCAAATATTAAACTCCATTAGTTTTTGTATTTAACATAACATTGAGGTTTACGGCAGTAGCATGAGTGCACAATGAGCTCTGCACATGCCGAGTCAGTTTGTAAAGTAATCATTGACAGACTGGATAGGTTAAACATCTGTGTGAACGCCGGGAAAACCGACTGCGTAATATTTTCCCTCCAAAGGGGAAAAAATCCTTGCCAAAATCCCATACAATAAGAGGGCAAGAGAACTCATCACCTCTGTCAATGTACTATCTAGGGATCAAAATAGATAGGCACCTCCATTACCTCTCTCAAGAGGTTAAAGAACGCCGTAGGTGAGTTCATCCACCGGAGATACATCAAGTTTTTTGACTCGTTGCAGCACCTCACAAACCGAGTGACCCCACCACCCTTCCCCCATCAATAGCAGCATACTGTCGGGGAATTAGGTTAAGATTTAGTTTAAGTTTTTAGTGTTAGATATAAGTTAGTTTTAAGGTAATAATAAATAAGGTGAGCTCCATCACTTTTAATATATTCACGGATCAAAGTTAATGAAGCAAAATGTTCCCACATTACCTTCACCCTTTGTCGCAAGACTTGTCCACTAGTTTATTTTAATTCTATTCCTCTCCCTGTATTCGAGACAGTACGATACTTAGGCTTCCATCTCGACAAACGACTGACCTGGAACCCACATACGAGACTAAAAAGACAAGAACTAAACAGACGCTTTGGACAACTGTACAGACTACTTCAAAGGACATCCCATCTCTCAATAGAAAATAAACTACTGATCTACAAAGTTATACTTAAACCAATCTGGACATACGGAATAGAGCTATGGGGGGCAGCAAAAAAGTCGAACACTAAGCGTATCCAATCCTTTCAATCAAAAGTCCTTAGAACAATAGTAAATGCCCCTTATTATGTCAGCAACAAAACCCTTCATAACGACCTTAATATACCCTACATTCTAGAACTCATCCCTTCCAAGTTTATGAAATTCCACAGTAGCCTTTCCAACCACCCTAATCCTGTAGCACAGTCATTGCACTGCGCCACTCATCCCTATAATCCTCCTCGGAGACTGAAACGGCAGTGGCCTAGTGACCTACTATAAACGCGTGACAGCGGGGGTCCTGGCAATGGCCAGTTACTCCAATCATGTCCTGAGCGTCTGTGGCTCTCGCGCTCTTGGTCAGCCTCCACTGGCTAGTATCCGGTGACGCGGCTGACGGAGAAGCATGGGGGACTTCCCAAGACTCCGCTTTCTCTTCGCATGTGGATTTGGGAGGTCTCTGGGCTGTCTGTAAATATTGTATGAATGAGCGAGTGAATGATGAATTGTAAATATGGTATGAATGAGAGCGTTTATCTTAATTATTTATTGCCATATAAAAGGCAGATTGTAATTATAGCCCAATAAAGAGTAATTCAGTAATATAGTCAGTCATTAGTGTATAATGTGCATCATTATACTTTTGTACAATGCAGATCACTATTTTGTATACTAGAATTAGTATAAAATGTAGCCAAGCTACAGGAAATACAATGAACCCATTGTAAATAAGTCGTTTGTAGAATATATATTTTGTACAATCTCTAATAAGGGGATATGGAAGAGAGAAAAAAATGTATATCCAAAATGGAATCTATCACGATAAAATATGGTAATCTCTGTGAATGTTAATTGAGAAAAAAAATCGTTGGGCATATTAATTTAGAAAACGTTTCCTCGCATTGATGAGGATCGTGTATATTTATTTTAAAAAGAAATGTGTGCCTCGCTTTATTATAAATTATAAATTCAGGAAATAGTGACCAAAATGTTTTTCGTAAAAAGTTCAGCGAGTGGATGAAAAAAGGATATGTGTTCAGTTTCCCGGATGCTGACGACGATGATCCTGCCTGTTGGCATACTTGTAGAATGCCAACTCAAAACTTCAAAGATTGTGGCTGAAGAAGTCAGAGGAGCCATGTTCGTAGCCCTCAAGCATTCTACCCACAGAACTTATAAATAAGGAAGCGTCCTCATTCAGCAGTAATCACCAATATGCGATGTAACGTTTTCTATTTTTTAAGTAACAGTGGTTAGAATTGCAGTCAAAAGACGTCAGGTGCCAAAGATTTCCCCGCTACAAAAACACGAAGCGAAAAGCATTCCTTGACTGTAAAATTCCACATACTTTCCCTAATGTACCCCTCCAGAGTTTTTTTACATACAGTCAACAAGATTTTTAAAACGAAACCTGGGAAAGAGCTTTAAAAACTGAACTGCTAAATAAAGTTTGATAGAATCAACTAATCAAGATGATTTTTGCACCAAAATATGCACAAAACACTGTAAAACCACCTACCTTGTCCTTTATTACTCGTTGTTGTGAATTGACTACCGAGAAAAATAATCGTTAAAACAAGGATTTGGAGCCAGTAGCATTCGATTCTATACTCGAGATCACTTCAGGTGAGATCGTTCGCGAAAAACAGATTTTTTCCCAGAAAGCCTTAGTTCCGGCCTTCTAAAATAACATTAAGAAAACCAACGAGCATTTTGTTTCTTATGAACTCTGGGGTGATTACTAAAGTGACAAGTGTAGTGGTATTGGCTAATGATCATTTTTTTTTCTCTTGTTTTAAGAAATGTATGTAATCAATAAAGAAGTACTTTAAACATTTCAACGAAGAAACAGGCTGTCATACACTTAAATGGAACACCGTTTAGCAGTTCAAGCTATGAGGGATGAATGAAACATTTCAATCCACCTCAGGCTTAGCTCAAAACTACTTCCGGAGGAACGACCACGTAAAAGAAGCGATAAATAAAATATGAGCGGAGCTGGTGGTATAAAAGAGAAGGAGGCTGCTTACAGTACCTGGTAGAAGAGAGGTTGACATTTGTCATTCCCCAGTCCCGCCGAAGTGAGAATCTATAGGGCGATATTTCCCCTGTCCCCGAACTGTCCTACCCCCAGTGCCTGGAATCGATGGATCGTCCTGGCTGGAGCAGTCGGGGACCCGGGAGCTGTGAGGTATGGGCACCCACTCCCAAGTCTTGTGGCTCGGCTATATTTACAGGCTGCGGTAGCCCTTTGTCTGAGCATTTCGGTCCTGGAGATAAATCTACCGGCATCTGCTTACAGCATTATTATAATGAGACATATTTAACGTAATATTTTGTCGAGGAGGATATAGCCATTCAATATTGTATTAATAATAATAATAATAATAATAATTTATAATGTGAATTATGCGTTAGCAGGAACGTTATAGGTAAATTCTGTATCCACTATAAAATGAAAGCGATCCTGTAAATATTGGATAAATGAGATCCATTATTAGAGTTGTCCATTACCCTATAGCTAGGAAGGCAAGTTGTAATTTACACTGACAGTTAATTGTAATCTTTTAAAAGAAGTTCTGAAGTTATAAACGCCTAAGAAGAATCATATTTTGCTTTTAAAATCGAAAGGTATACCACTTGACTTAATTCAAGAACTCTCGCTTTGCTACTAGTTTGTAGAAATTAGACTACCCTTTCAAAACATATTAATAAGTAACATATTTAACAGTAACGTGGATAAAAAACAGTTATTGATTCCAGCCTCATTTGTTAGGTAGATTTAGTACTTATATATTTGGAGCGGTGTATGTTGTAAATATTGTATCGCAGGGTATTGCATATATGCATACAATATTCTATAAATACATTTGAGAGTATATGTAATATTTTATTCGTGAGAGCGAGAACGTGATAGGTAAATTCTGTATCCACTATAAAATGAAAGCGATCCTGTAAATATTGGATAAATGAGATCCATTATTAGAATTTTCCATTAACCTATTCGCCAGGAGGGCAAGTTTTCATTTAAACTAATAGTTGATTGTAATATTTTTAAAAAAGTTCTGAAATTATAGCCACCTTAGCAGAAACTTATTTTGCTTCCAGGATCTAAAAGTATACCACTTGACCTAATTGAACAATGCTTTACCACTAATGTCCAAATTATACTATTTTTATTTTTATCATTCTGCCGATTCTGAGTTGGCCATTTCAAGCGATCAACTGTTCGTGCTGTTAAACTATTGTACTATTTAATTTTATTTTCAATCAATTTCAACCAAATTATAAAAAATAAAAATAAAATTTAATAAATGTACAAACACAGTCGACTGCATAAATGCGTTTTTTAATCCTATAGTGATCTGTATTATTATTGCCTTATAAAAGGCAGATTGTAATTTTTGCACAATAAAGATTGTTAGATTGAAAATCCTATAGCATCATATTCAACTGATAAAATCGGATATAAAAGGTTAAATAAATAATAATTAAAGGGAAAAGTTACATAATGTCTCCTACTCTTACCCAGTTACTAAGTTGAGCAACAGATCATTTCAGCTATAAGATAATTGAAAATGATAGATGAAAGCGCTCTTATCAGTATAAAACAAATTGTAGGTAGACATACTCCATGTCTCTCTCTCTAGAGGTGCACGTCTATTAGCATTAATAGCCTAAATACAATCTACAACAAGCCTTCCAATATAAACTAAATATCAGTCTATTGCTCTTCTCAAAACACTTAATGATTAGTTTTCAAACGAAATCTTTATTCTGGCCAACATAAAAAATGTTTAAGAACTCATCTCAAAGAAACAAAAACAAAATTAATCAGTCTAAGTTTATAAATCTATTAAGAAATGATTACTAAAATTCTTGTTTTGACCATCCACTGTCATGATTTTTTTTTTTTTTTTTTTTTTTCTAAGGATGAGGGAGAAATATAAAATATTTAGGGTGATCGGATCCTTGTACTAGGAGGACCTGCTTGAAGGTGGTGTGAGAGGAGTAAGGAGTGTGGGAATCCTCGGTGGAGGTTGATTGTTACGGTACAGTGGTGAGAGTCCACTGGGAGCTGGGCCTTGAGTCTTCTCTAGGCATGTAGTGTAGTCGTAGTTAGTTTGATATCAGTGAGGGTGCCCCTTAGAGGCTTGTTGTTGGTGGACCAAGCGCCGTGATGTCAACCATTTCTTCTGCTTTACTCGATCTTGTGAGTTGCCATCGTGCCGGTAGCGGTGGTGGTGTCATGTCTTTGAATAGAGGGTTTAGACTGTGTTTCATCGAGTCGAAGAACTTGATGTGACGTCGTCTGATGGCTTCGGTGATGGTGTGGAGCTCGAACTTTTCGTGCATGTCGGAAGCCTTCATTTCACGAAAAGGGGTATGCCACAGTGCCGTTCGCAGGATGTTGTTCAGGAAGCTCTGGAGGCGAGTTATGGTGCTGGCATGTAGGAATCTAAAGAGTGGTGTCCCAAACAGTAGAGCTGGCCTCAGGACGCTCTTGTATATGAGGAGTTTCAGTCGAAGGCATATGGCCTGGCTGGTGATGAGATGCCGGAGAGAGTAGTAAGAATCCGCATGGCATGATATTTTTGTAGTTGAATTAAATTAATTTAATAGAATTAGTTTGACTCTAAGGGAGTGAGTATTCGTTTGAAATCATCTGTACACAACGTTTTGGACCTGGCCCTGATTCATGGGTCCTTGAGCCTTTTGAAATAATCACCTTTATTGTAATAGGTTGGCTTCTAGTCAATAATAGATTTATTCAGAACTTCGTCCAAGCAAGACATGGTGTACTCTCAGTGCAAGTTTAGTTTGTTTATAATCAAAATAAATATACATATAAACGATAAGAAGCTATAAGGATGTTGTTTTATGGAAAATATCTTAAAGATCAGGAAGGTGGGATTTTTGTTTCTGAGAGTAGACAAAAGATATAAACTGCATGAGATTGCGTACGTGGAAAGGGAGCAGAGTTAATGGTTTGGAAAGGTATGAACCAAGAAAATATTGCCTTCGGAAGGAGGGAAAGAGTCACCCTAAATCCATATATGAGATGGGAGACAAGTTTGTACCACGGGGTGCCGAAGACAGATCTAAGGAAACTTTCTGAGGAATGTAGAGCTTGCGCAGCGCAGCTATGAGATAGAGCGTACCCTCAACTAGACATATTTCTAGTCTGGTTCAGTGATCTAATGAATGCATTCTATTCCTAGTAGTCCATGAACCGGACTGCGCTCATAAAAAGAGCTCAGTTTTTATTTTCACTATAAGATTCTTACAAATTAGACTCACTACCCTTTCAAAATGTATTAAAGTATCATATTTAATAATAAATGGGATAAAAAGCAGTTATTGATTCCAGCCTCGTTGGTTAGGTAGACTTAGTACTTCTAAATTCGGAGCGGTGTATGTTGTAAATATTGTATATCGCAGGGTATTGCATATATGCATACAATATTGTATATTTATCACTCCCTTAGAGTCAAACTAGTTCTATTAAATTAATTAATTATTTGAATTATCCCTATTAGTAAGAGGGAAAGTTGTAATTTACACTATTAATTAATTGTAATCTTTTAAAAAAAGTTCTGAAATTATAAAAGCCTGCTTTCAGGATAGAACTAAATGTATTTATTTAAATTACGTTAATTTCAATTTTTTTTTTTCCCATATCAATAAACAACTTTATTATGATGAAATTACAATCTGGCTTTACTTAATAGGCAATAAATAATTGAGATAAGTGTTTTCATTCATACCATATTTACAATTCATCATTTGCTCGCACATTCATACATACAAACATTTACAAACAGCCGAGGGGCCCCCCAAGTCCACACGGGTTTCAATACTTATATAAAGTGGGTTTTATTTCAAAACCAACTGTACAGGGCATGACTTTCCCAGGTAGCCAAACCGTATAAATTAGGCCAGGACAATCTGACGCAGGGCTAGAGTCTGACTAGTTTTTTGTACAAGGAAACCCTCCCCCTTGGCTTAATAGGTCTTAAGTTAGAGTTACTTTGAAATTCGCCTGAGTAAAACGTTGTGTCGTAACAGTACAAGTTAGACTTTAGTGTTTATTTTCATCAAGCGTATCCAGTTATTTCAATCAAAAGTTCTGAGAACAATACTAAATGCCCGTTACTACGTCAGCAACAACATTCATAACGGTCTTAATATACCTTACATTCTTGAACTCATCCCTTTCGTCATCCAAGTTCGTGAACTTCCATAGTAACCTATACAACCACAATAATCCCCTTGCACAATCATTACACTGCGCCACTCATCCCTATAATTCTTCCCAGACCTAAAGCGGCAGTGGCCTCGTGACCTGCTGTAAATACATGACAGTGGGAGTCCTGGCAATGTGCAGTTTCTCCAATCATGTCCTGAGCGTATGTGGCTCTTGCGCTCTTGTTCAGCCTTCACTGGCATGTTTCCCGTGATGCGGCTGACGGAGGAGCGAGGGGAATTTCCCAAGACTCCACGCATGCGAGGGAGTTGACAACCATGTGAATTTAGGAGGTTTCTGGGCTGTTTATAAATACTGTATGAATGAGCGAGTGAATGATAATTGTAAATATGGTGTGAATGAGAATATTTATCACAATTCCTTATTGTCCAATAAGGCAGATTGTAAATTTCTCATAATAAAGTTTTTTAATTACAAAAAAGTGTTTATTTTAAGATGGCGTCCAACGTTAGAAGCGTTTAATCTTTAACATTACCTTAATATTTACCTCCTTTTTTCCTAAGCAGCCTTGTATCCAATAATTACTGCTGTTTGGAGATCACGCCAGATCTTCGGTCACTAAGGTAAGCGAATTAATTTTACTTTGTCTATTATTTTATTACTTTCACATCCTTTAATTTCATACTTGCAAAATTAATCCGCGACAGATAAAGGGGCCACCTGCCAGCTGCAACTTTGCAAGACTAGCACATCGCCAGCAATCCTTATCAAGTCCCAGCCTCCTATATATCATTCCTCTTTTCCTCTCACATCCACTTCCTTTCTGTACTGTATTACGGCCCGTTACTCTGAAATTTGTTATCAGCTATATTTTTTGTTTTGAAGTTTAAAATAAAGTTTTAAAAAAACTCCTTTTGGGCTTATAAAGATTTAACTGACGATTCACAACGTCCATTCAAGTCATTTGCTAAAAAAAAGCTATCGGCGGATCAACATAGATTTTCCCCGTAAAATGTTATCAACATACACAAAAGCCGAGAAGCTCTCACGTTAAGTTTATTAACGGATGAGCCTCGTAGACATAATGGTATCACAGTGAGACCGGCTCATCGCTTATGCATATTCAAAGGTTCTCGGGAAGGGGGGGGGGTGCAATGTTAATCAATACAGCTCTATCTGTGCAGTGGCTGTCTCAGCAGTCCAACGTTACAGGTGACATCGTCCATGCTTGATCCAGACAGTGCTCAATTGTCAGGATTCGGCCGTTCATTCTAATCCATCGGGCTGTAGATGTCCTCGACGGACCCACTTTCTATATGAGAAAATGTTTTAGTTGGAAGTCTGTTTAGGTTGATGATCAATGTGTGTTAGATTATCGCCATATGGTTTAATGGACGTTACCACTTGATACGGTCGGTCTGAAAAGTTTCCGACCTAACAAAGCTTTTATTTTATTATCATCTTCATGTTGAGGTCGGAAACTTTTCAGACCACCTGTGTACTCACATTTAACATTTACACAATAATAGACTTTCCTATAAAATAATAAAAAACTAGCCACGTGCACGCATTTTAAGCTAGATTTTGATTAGATTATAGGAAAATCCTTTGTTGTATAAATTTAAAATGTGATGTTTTGGTTTATTGTAGATACCACAATTAAATAATATTTTGAGTCTTAGTTTGACAACTTTGTTTTGACTTTTACTAGCACTTGAGAATGATTGTATAAGCTGCTTAAAGTGCTTGTGATTTGAAAATAATTAACCGTGGGAAAACCAAAACAGGATGTTATTTACTAAACCTTTATGTCCTGATATGATGGACATCAAACATTTGTTCCTTAATCATCAAATTCCTAACAAATCATATCTACTCTCATCCAGTAACAATTACCGCAGAGTTTAATCCAATTTTTTTGTTTAGTAATTATACCTTTAGGGCCCCATATACGTTCAACCACTATTACTTCATTCAACATTTAATATATTTAATTAGAAAAAAGAATGATAAAAAAGCGTAATCACGTTTTTCTTAGGAAGGTGGTTACTACCTCAGTCATTAGATGATGCCTAGACCGAAGGTGGAGTCTCTACTTTTAAACAGGTGCTGAGCATGTGTCTGTGTTCTACAATAACTGACACGCATATGATGAATTCTATCAGAAATTTTAAATGTAGGTTTGTACTACCCAAAAAGATAATGATAATAAATTCACTATGATGGTTTAATTTTTTTTTTATTTAAAAAGACTTTTTCAGTTACTGAACTGGTGAAAAATATAAACTAAAGTTCTTTTGGTCAAACATACCAAATAGTGTGTTCGCTATCATTTAAAAGGTATCCAACCGTTTCCCGATTCTCTTTATTCACTTCTACGTATAGTATTCGGTTTACATGTATTTAAAAAAAAATTTCATAATTAGTATGATAAAGATTTAATATAAAAAAACTATTTTCGTGGTAATACTGTCGTTTATAATCCAACCAGATCTTCTCAATGCCCTAGCGATGCAGGCACCCCTGGTACACCCTACCTGCACAACATAACAGTCGTGCTACGTTGCCGATTCATACACAATGTGCATTTATAGGCGCTGTCCGTACCACCTTCTCCAACTTAAGTTTGTCCAAGATCAACTTTTTACTGACCAGTTTCATTCATTTCTTCTGTACTTCAACAAAAAATTGATTAAATTTTAATAATAACAATCAAGGTATACTACCTAAATATGCCGGTATTCTGAGGGATTAAAACTAATAATAATTCCTTTGCTATCCTAATAATATTATTCATTCTCCTTTAAGGACAAATATTTATTTAAGATAAATTCTTCATTAAAATTTATAACATATAATTAAAATATTAAGTAAAAATAAAAAATATACATATGCACATAAAATACATATATTTATCGGGATTTAAAAAAGAATACATTTAAGTAAAGCAATATGAAGAATATAAAACAAGAACTTGATTAAAAACAAAAATAAAATATCTACCTAAATATAAGTTACGTCTAGCGGTACGGCAATGTTAAGCCTAATACCTTGTAGCCTAGGGTAAACAAACCCGTAACGTGTGTATAGAGGATCAGGAGGAAAATAAAGCCAGTTATAAAACAAACCTTCTTATTATATCATCTACCTCCTTCTTCATTCCTTTTTCTCGACCGTCTACAGCTGGGAGACGATTACTGGTGCCGAAACCCGGGAACTACGAGTATTCTGGTAAACAACTGTGAGTAAAATTTTAATTTTTTTTTCCTGTTGTTTTATTGGGAAAAAGTGACCTAGTTACATGGTAGAATTACGGCCTGCGGCTTTCGAAGTGCCCGAATTACCTAGGGAAACGATGACCGAAGCTCATGCAAACTCCCTGGCTTGGATGAAGGTGCGAGCGGCGACGTCACAGGACCTGAGGAGAACAATATCGGACCTAGAGAAATTCTCAGGAGAGTTAGGCGAATTGAACCATTTCATCAAAGGTGGGGACAGGATTATGGAAAGAGTAGAGGCGAAGGCAAGTGAGGGTTTACTCGACTCTGGTGACGCAAAATCAATCAAAGCGGACCTAGTGTGTAGAATAAAACGGAGCGTACTAAACCTAATACAGGCCGACGAAGACACCCCATGGACCGTGGTAAAAGAACGACTAAAGAAGGCATACGGGGGAGGCAGATGGACACCAGAAGAGGACATCTTCCAGATGTTCAGGGAGACCAGACGGCCCAATCAAACGAAAGGGCAGTACGCCGGAGAACTCTTGGCAAAGTTTAACAAAATAACGGAAAAAATGAGAGAAACGGTGAACCTAGCGGAAGTGGAAGGCCGGATGGCATTCCTATCGACCATTCTGAAGGTACAGTTGGCCAGGGATACCGGCAAGAAAGATAGTCTACCGGGAGACCGATCGTTCATTGAGTGCACCCAAGATTTAATGGACACTAGTGCCCGTGAGGAAGAAGAAAAATTAGAGGCAGACGAGGCAGGGTGGTTGGTCCAAAGTGATGTACAGGAGGCCCAGAATGCCGCAACAGGCATGGAAGAGGAAAGATCAACGGTATGCGGAGAAAAAAGGGGCGGCGGTTGAAGGAAGGAGACTTAGCCAAAGGAGACCGAGACCCAGCGGGAGAAAGGAGGACAGAAAATGTCACGGATGTGGAAGAATTGGACATTTAGTGGCGCAGTGCCCGCGAACAAAATGTTTTGAATGCGGAATTGAGGGACACATCGCAGGCATACATTTTCCAGCGAACAGAGAGGTATAGGCCGGAACCGATGGAGGTAAACGCACAGAGGGTATGGAGAAGAACCAGAACCCCCTCCGAATCGTCAAAAACTACGGGAGCGTCGGAGACAGAAGAAGAAGAAGATGAACCCAGGAGCAGAAGAGGAGAGACTGCAGAGGACGACAGGGACTACGTAAGAAGCAGACGATATGGAACGGAAGGAGGAAGGAAACGGCAAGCGGTGGCCTGAGGAGCGGGCTGGCAGAGGGGTGGCCGCACGTTAATAAACTATAGCGTCAGAGGGAATTACGGCGGTATACCCATTATTGGAGTGGCGAGAGGAGTGAGATGCTTGATAGACACGGGGAGTTCCTGTACTATTCTCAGCAGGAAAGCGGCGGACAGATTGTGTGTGGGCGAGGGGTCGTCGCGGATTCAGGCATGCGAGTGCAAGCTTATCACCCTGGGAGGGCCGTGTAAAATCGAAGGCGAATTGACGATGGGATTGGATAGGTGGGCGAAAAAGGGGGAATATTTGAAAATACACGTGGTTAGGAAGATGCCGCGTGAGTACCATGGTATCATAGGGTGCGATCTCTTAAGTGCCGTAACGGAATATGGGATATTAGACTGGGAAGAATGTTATGCCGGTGTACAGGAACCGTGGGGGACGGGAAGGAGCGAATCGGAGCGATCGATCGGGAGGACAACTGGGAACGCGCTATTCGGCGAGAGTATGCCGATATATTTTTCAACGAAGGGGACAAACTGGGAGTGACGGGGGAAACGTTCCATGAGATCCCACTGAAGCAGGAGAGAGTGATATATATCAAAGAGAGACGATACCCGCAGGCGCTGCGACAGCATATAAGGGACGAAATCGAGGAATTGAAACGACAGGGCATCATAGTAGATAGTACGTCTCCATACAACAGTCCCCTGTGGGCAGTGAAAAAGAAAGGGTCGTCCGGTGACGAAAAATACCGCGTAGTAATAGACTACAGGCAATTAAACGAAAATACTATAGACGAAAAAGACCCCATTCCTCGCTTTGAAGACATAGTGGACACGCCTAAGTGGAGCAAAGGTATTCAGTACACTGGACCTGAAGGCGGGTTACCATCAAGTTCGGATGCGTCGTGGAGACCAACACAAAACGGCATTCACGTTCGAGCGGGGACATTACGAATTCACCAGAATGCCGTTTGGGCTGAAAAACGCGCCAATAACGTTCCAGAGGCTGATGGACGAATTTTTATGAGGGATTGGGGAGTCGTTTTGCCAGATATATATGGACGACCTCCTGGTTTTCAGTCGAGATGAGGTAGTACACCAGGACCATCTGTGACAGGTTTTTGACAGAATTAAGCAATTCGGGCTGAAATTGTCTGCGGAGAAGTCGCTTTTGGGACAAGAGCAGGTGAAATTTTTAGGCCACATAATTTCCAGAGAGGGAGTGCAACCCGATCGTGGGAACTATCGTGGGATGACTATCCCGAAAGACGTAAAAGGAATCCGGCGCTTACTCGGATCCCTGAACTACTACCGCAGATTCGTTCCAGAAATGGCGGAGTACCTGGTCCCTATTAACAATCTCCTTAAAAAAGGACAAAAAGTCGTCATTACCCCGGTAATGGAGAACAATATACGACGTTGCATGGAGCGGCTACAGGAAGAGCCTATACTAGCGTTTCCAGATTTTGCACTCCCCTTCATGATTACCACAGATGCGAGTGAATACGCGTTGGGGGCGGTACTCTCGCAGGATCGCGACGGGGGGGAGCGACCAATAGCATACGCTAGCAGACGCCTTACTGAATCCGAGAGTAGATATAGCGCGCTAGAACGCGAATTACTGGGTATCGTATGGGCGATAGAACACTTCCGGCCCTACGTATTCGGGAGGAAGTTTCGGGTTAAAACAGATCATCGACCCCTCCAATGGGTGGGAAAACTGAAAGAGTCATCAGCGCGGATTACCAGATGGAAGGAGTTCCTCAGTCAATACAACATCGACATTATTTACAAACCGGGGAAGGAGAACGTCGTGGCCGATTGGTTATCCCGCGCGTTGGTCGTGAATGCGATCGAAGAGGAGATTCCGGGACCATCACGTGACACCCACCAATTCGTCCAGGAATGGTCACCCGGTGAGGAAGGGGAGCGGGAGGGGGCTCCAGCCAATGATGTTCCGAGTGACGGGAGTTCAGTGGGGGATAGGCCCTCGGACATTGAGGACCTCGACGCCATAATAAATGACAAGAGGCGCCAGATCATTTGGCTCACCAAAACTTCTGGGCTCTTCAAGATGGAATCTGAGAAGTACGGCCACTGCAACATCGTCAAAATCTGGTCGACACCGGGGATAAACGACGATACGATTTGCCGCGCTCTGAAGGACGCATCTACTCCAGGGAAAACGCACCACATGTACGTGGGAAATGCGACCATCTGGGGACGCATCAAACGCCTATGGAGGACGGAGAGGATCGGAGTCGATCGTACGTTCGCCGGATGTACCCTGAAGGTGGAGACAGTAAAAAAAGAAACGCGGCAGAGAGAAGTGACCCTTGCATTCCACCAAGGGAAGACAAACCACCGGGGAATCGACGCTACCCTGCAAGCATTGAAGAGAAGATATTTCTGGTTGGGTATGAAAGACACGATTGCGAGAGTTATTGGTACCTGCGACACATGCCTCACCACGAAATATGATCGCCACCTCCCCAGAGCAATACAGGAGGAGACGCCAACGGCAGACCAACCGTTGGAGGATTTGCAGGTGGACACTTTCACATGGAGGGGATACAAATGGGTCACCATTGTCGATAGGTTCAGCAAAACAGCGATGGCCCATCTGATAGCAGAACGATCAGCGGAAGCAGTCCTAAGGGCACTACGCACATGGTGCCAATTTTATGGCGTACCAGACACGATAGCTTCCAACGCTGGTAGGGAGTTTGATAACGCCGAAATAAGGGCTGAGGCGGTGGCCTTAGAGATCCGTTGGCATCTCAACACCCCAGGACACCCGAAGAGTCGAGGAGACGTAGAGCGGCTGCACAGCACGCTTAGCGACCACCTACGAATTTACCATAGAGAGAAGAGCTTAGAACCAAACGTGGCGATGGAAAAGGCAGTCATCGCGTATAACCACTCAATCCATTCTGCCACCGGTTTTTCTCCGGTCGAGACGCTGTTTGGACTTCGAAGATGCCGGCGCGATAGCAGGAGTACGGCGATCGATGAAGAACTGGCCGCATGGGTAGTAAGTAATCAGATAGCGCTAAAGAAACAGTGGGTGGCCGTTCGGGGAAGGCTCCAGGATAAGAAACGGCGACGGGTGGCACGCGACAACCTCAAAGTCCGCGATATTCTGGGCAATCTTAAACTCGGCGCGCTCGTGTACCGGAGAAAAGGGTCGAACAGGGGTAAGGAACTAGTGCGGTACGAGGGTCCTTTCCGAGTGATCGCTCTCCACGAACACAACGTGGTCACGGTCGAAAGCATTACACCCCCGATTAAACGGCGGACGGTACATGTGGAACAGCTCAAGTTTCCCGCGGTGGAGCCTGGGAGCCCCGTCGTCGAAACATAACTCCGGTGTGTGTCACAGGTGACCAGTCCCGAGAGCCCTATATATAAATATTTTTTATTGGTTTATTATGTTTTTTTTGTGTTATATGGGTCTGTGCTGTGATTTTAGATGGACCTGGAAGACATTTTTCTTTTCAAATTGTTTTTATTAACAGAGTATACTTTTTGTTTTGTGTTGCTATAGATACATAGCTGATGTCGCATGTTAGGAGTTTACGGGGAATGTCCGTAAACTGGTAGGGGGGAGTTACGTCTAGCGGTACGGCAATGTTAAGCCTAATACCTTGTAGCCTAGGGTAAACAAACCCGTAACGTGTGTATAGAGGATCAGGAGGAAAATAAAGCCAGTTATAAAACAAACCTTCTTATTATATCATCTACCTCCTTCTTCATTCCTTTTTCTCGATCGTCTACAGCTGGGAGACGATTACTTATACACACTATCCCACAATTCACAATAGTAACCCTCATAATATAATAGGAGTGTAATACAAATCAACACTCTTTAGAGAGTGTTAAAGAAGAAACTCTACACCCTCGGTAGACTCTCACTACCTTCCCGAATCCACCCGCCTCCTTCAGGCATTCCACACCCTATATCCTTCTCATACACCCTTCAAATGGGGGACTCCCCTTAGTGAAAGGCACTCATTAGCCCAAAATAATTTTCCTTTATTTTTCCCACATCCTATTTTATAAGTTTTAGAGCTAAGGAAAAAAAAAAAAAAAAAAAAATCAACACTCTTGTGTAGCCCACCAACAACAAGCCTCTAAGGGGCACCCTCACTGATATCAGACTAACTACGACTGCACTACATGCCTAGAGAAGACTCTAGGCCCAGCCACCAGTGGACTCTCACCACTGTACCGTAACAATCAACCTCCACCGAGGATTCCCACACTCCTTACTCCTCTCACACCACCTTCAAGCAGGTCCTCCTAGTACAAGGATCCGATCACCCTTAATATTTTATATTTATCCCTCAGCCGAAAATTCTAACTAGAGAGCTTAGAAAAAAAAAAAAAAAAAAAAAAAAAAAAAAAAAAAAAAAAAAAGTCATTCATTTTAATTCATTTGGGACTCCCCTTAGTGAAAGGCAACCATTATCCCAAATAATTTCCTTTATTTTTCCTAAATCCTATATTTCCAGTTATTTTCTAGTTATTATTCTGATTAAGTTAAACATCGCCGGGAAGACCGACTGTGTAATATGTAATATCAAACTGATGATCTATAAATGTGTCCTCCGGCCAGCTCTGCTGTACGGTTCCCTGCTGACAATACAGCTAAAAGTCTCCAACAATGCCAGAATGGAATCATGAGAAAAGTGGTCAGACATACATCATTCGAGATGTTAAAGAACTCCTATCAACGGGTGATTGGTGTGCTATCGGTGGGTTAGTTTATCCACGAGTTTTTTGACACGTTGCAGCATATAACTAACCCAGTGTTATAACTAACACTATGAACACACCAGCATTAATGGGAAATGGGGAAAATTCGGTTAAGGTTTAAGATATTTAAGTTTTTAGTCTAAGATTCGTAGGTGAGTCACATCGCTTTCAACAGTTTAGGCAATTAATGTATTATGTCCATTAGCTTAGAAAAGAAAAAAAAAATCAACACTATCAAACAGTGAATAATATGAGTAAACCTTTTACAAACAAACACATTTTCCATATTCCTGAGTGATGTGAGAGATTTTATGCCATACATTTGTATTGTTTTTTTGTTTTGTCTTATAAATCTGCTTGGTTCTATTTTTTTGGTTATTGATGGTTTGACCTCTAACGGCTAAGTGATAATGATCTGAGATACTTATGTTCACCACAGTTATGTGTTTCTGATATTTTTTATAGCACTTGATCATGCCAGCTGACTGCCGAATGATCTTGTAAAACATTAATAAATAACACTTTATGCCATAAGGCGTTGTGAAACCTAAGATACAATATTATTCCAGTTAAAATAAATAATGTATTTGTAAATTAGATTATTTAGTTAGCAGAATTCAACGACTGTATTGATGAGGTGTAGAAAGAGGCGGAGATTTGAGCAATCGATATATTTCGCCAGAACCGTCTTTCACGAGTAGCCAACGGTCTCCGCCATTTATCAGCATTGACAATGGACGGGTGGAAGGAGAACATGCAGTCTGGCTGATTAAATTGTAGGTAGATTAGCATACCTGGTGGAAATCCACGCACAAAGCTCCACTTGGCAATTGCATGTACAAAGTACTATTAACGGATAGATCCCTACTTCAAAGATCTGCATTTCGATCTACCTACCTAGTGTACAATTCTATGGAACAAAACATACAATAATTCGAAGTTCGTGTGGTTTTCAAATACAATTATATATTATAATCCATCTTTTGGGAAGCCCAATACATTTTCCCTTGGAACTTTTTAGTCGCTGAATCTAAAGGCAAACCTACTAATTGTCTAGAAACAGTCGAAATAACTCCGCACTATAAACACACCCCTCTCGACAACAACCAACAAAGAACAAAACAGCTTTTTTTTTTTTTCTTTTTTTTTTTTGAAATCCATTTCCTCAGCACAAACGCAAACGTATCTATAAATCGTGTATGTAGATGCGTAGGGTATGTAGTTACATCTATAAACAGCGTACATGTATAGTATACAGTTACATATTGATGGTATGTATTTTGATTATGATGGTATTGATGTATATTGATGGTATTATAGATGTATTTTGATGTATGTACACATACACGGTAATAATATATGTACATATATATGGTATATAGTTGCATCTATAAATAGTGTATGTACAAGAAATAGTGCCCTTGGCTTTTTCATTTGATGGTCGGTAACTTGGTCCCATGTCTACAAGACTTGATTAGATTGGTCATGAAATCTAAGCTTTCATTTTTTTCGATAATGATCCTACATGCTATGCAAGAGGCTGTAAGTGCTCAAAGAAACAGAGTGCAATCGTAATAAGTATTACAGTCCTGAGCAAATTGAATCATTTGTAGCAGTATAAGTATCAACCATGCCAACGACTTATACATTCTTTATGCAAAGTAACTTTGCGCTTTTCTAGATGGCGATTAAGTTTTCACACTAAAAATATATAATTCAAGATATTTCCTTTCGCAAATAGAGCTGGGACCTTTCACCAAACGAAAGCAGTTACGCGATACTATGAAACCCTAACATCAAACCAGTAAGAAATCTAGGAATGTTGTGCGACAACGTCAGTTGTTTGAAATTACGCGTCCATTACTATCATCTACGAACTACCTTTCATTTTATACCCACAAAATTTTCGACCTGCTCTTCTGAACACACTTGTCCATTCAGTCCTAATTCAGTAACAATCGTCCTTACAAACCTCCTGGTTCTAAAAAGGTGCCATGGAGTCCTGGCCCAATATATCCTCTCTTCAGTTCTGAGCGTCTGTGGCGGCTCTCATTGTCCTCCCACATGGCAAAACGGTCGGAGAGGGAGGTGGTAGGTCTACTGCTTCCGGCCCTTCAGGTTTTCTGAGTGGGAATCTACTTTTGACTAGGTGGTCTCCAGGGCAGAGTAGGAAATGTAACATATTATATAAATGTGAGAGGTACATAAGTATAAAATAATTCTCACAACTAATAATTCTGTACGAAGAGATAGTCGTTTTTTTTTATTAGCGACTTTATTAAGACGATTCTTATTTAATAATTCGTATTGATTTGCACACCAATGGAAGATAAATACTCTCTATTTTTATAAAGCTTTTTTTTTTTTTTGGGGACCATCACAGACTTACACTGAATAGGCGTCTGTAACACCACTAATATACTTACGAGAAACATTTCAAAATGCAGTGCTACGAATCATTATCAATACAGCATGTTTTGTGAAAAATATGGTTTGTGGATTTCTCGGTTGTGACATGTAACTTGCATGAAATCGCTAACAACAGCAGGTATGTTCCACTCATAAACGTATTCCTTGAAGTGATCAACAATCAAAAGTGATTGATTATTTAATGGATAGATGATAAAAAAAATTTGACTCTTCTTTTTTTTTCTAAAATGTCTTAAACAGTTAATAAAAATCCTCTTCCTTCTCACTCAAGGTTCTTATATATTATTTTTTTTTCTCATACATATATTAATACACTCTCATTTTTCTGATTTTCTACGTGTATTAAAATATTTTACCGTCAAAAATTTATTTGTATGCCACTCTGACCTAATTCGTAACATAGTTTTTGTAATCGTATAAAAAAATCTTTTACTTTTCCTATATATTATAAAGCATTTTTTTTTTCGTTTGAAGACTATCACAGACACTAATGCACGTCTGTAATGCCGATATTACGAATTTCGCGAATCATTTCAACTTATACTGCTCCTTCTGATTCAAGTTTAACACATACTGTTTTGTTTTGTATCGATATTTCATTGCAAAATATCATCTACTTTATTTATTGTACAAGTTTAGTAAGAAACTAGCACAGTCTGTTTACATTGTATCACATATTTTGTTGTACCCATATTATGTTATGTTTTTACATGTACCTGTTCTATCTATGTTTCAGATATTTGTGATTCAACCCTAACAAATGTTACATATTAATATCAGCTCATTAGCCACTAATCCACAACTATTTTACAGATATTCTGTTTGATGTACCTAAAATGTGTTAAAATAAAGTATTATGCGGTGAGTGGTTTCGTATCTATCACTACGACTAAATCTAGATATTTTTGAATGGCATATTCCTTTCCATTGATGATAGACCGGCTATTCCGATTAAATTAAATAACTTTAGCTAACAAGTAGTGCGTATTCTGCATAAGGCATCGCAGAGGCGAACGGGTTGGGTCCGAGCCAAGCGTTGTGAGTATCAGTTTACACAGCATTAAACCCTAGGCATTCTTATCATGAGGTCACTTGCCAATCTGAAAGTGTACGCGTTCAAGTTAACTAAAATAACGTCAGTTCTGGTATCGAAGTATCACCTTATATAAAAATGTCCACGATCTGCGTCATAATACTAAGAAATAGTTAGCTTAGATTGCAAACTATACGTGACCATAAAATGTGAATGACCCAATTGGGAGGTGGCTATTAAATAAACTACAGTAAAAAAAAACTGTTGGTTTTTTTTACCTAATCATATGTTTCACTCTCTCAAAATCTCCTTTTTTATCAACGAAGAAATAGTGAATATTCGAAATAAGCATAAACAAAAAGCATTGCATTTTTGTCTTTCTAAACGTTTTTATATTTTTGAATATTTTTACCTAACCAAATCGAATGGGTGTTTCGTGATAAAAAAAACGCCATAGCATTAAACCATTAATATTCGTGTGAAAGATTTTATTAACTTTATTTCCACACGCTCCCATTATTGTATCATTAAATAAAACGTATACAGGTTCTATGTTGTGTGCTCATCATCTCAAATTAATTTTTACGACTAGAATGGTAGACCAGACAGACACACGAGTGTACCATGTCTGTTTGAAAGTAGAGCACGTCTCTCTTGCACTCCTTTTTTTATACATGTCTGAGGAATAATCTTATTATTTTATGAACTATTATTGCATTTATTAGAGAACTCTCAGATATATCATCAAATCAAAGTTCAGAACTCTACAATAAACTGTATAATTGTAATTACTAAAAATAAACCAACCATTAGAGCTGGTATGGTGAAAATCTCACTCTAACTCGTTGACAAAACTTTAACGAGTTTTGGCATAACCGTTGTAAAATCTATGGATTTTACCATACAAAAACTAACCTAAGGGAATTTACATGAATGTTTTAAGATTTCCACGGTATCAGTAATGAAAATCAATTGTTTAATTAAAATGAAATAAAACATATAAACAAAACCTCATTGTCGTGTTTTTTTGAGAATAGATCATAGACATGAGTCGGTCTAGCAATAACCAACGTTATTATTTTCAGTTTCTGTCTCTGACCAGCCATTCAGTCCACATACGTTAATTGCAAGGACTTTTATTAACACTCACACCTTTACCTCTCAGTCAGACGAGGCTGACATGTTAATGAGTTCCCGTTTGTTTGTTTATTATTTGCCTTTCTTTGAGAATTTCTGGTCGTCGGGATTAAAGATGGAAATTTTCCATTGATGTTTTCAAAAGATGGTCATTTCCTCTAACAATATGCGGTATTTGTGAATTTATACTTTTATGGCAATATATTCAAGCTATGTGGTGTTACTTATAAAAAACAAGTTTAATTTTATTCATGAGAGCACAGCTTTCATTCACTTCATGAAATCAAGTGCTATAATTTACTACTGAAAGAGATTAAACAATAGACCTTAAATCGTCAAACTGAATTTAATTTACGGACTTAAAAGTTGATCAAAAAGACTGGTTGCCTCTCTGTGTTAATGCCCTAGCTTTAAATAATTATAATTTAGAATTTAGAACCTATAATTTAGAGGTTCACAAGAGGAATTCAATCGCTGATATTTCATCAGCCCTTTGCTGTTTGTTACCAAAGTTGTTTAATTATAGAAGAAAACTCGTTAACAGTTTCGAGACTCCTTAATTTCTGATAAGTTAAATAACAAAAGAAGAAACTTCACGAAGTAGACCATTTTTTTAAGATCTATACAATTGATATTCCATAATCAATTATTCTATAATAATCAATTTGAAAAATTGGAATTGCATTTGGCTCCTAGGACTTCGGGAGATCGGACTTTGCCATGAGCATCAGTATGGAACTACGTAAACATCAGTCGACTGTGCATATGTATGAAATATTGGTAGGAATCATGGTTTTAACACAGATCCTCCGATCACTCTTCATGTCCTTAAAAAGGGGATATAGATTGTCCTGCCTACCAGGCACTTGGGACTGGGGTTTCACCCTCCGGTAACGGCATTAGGGGCGTCTGGGACTTTCTAGCTATCGTTCCCAGTCGGATCCATGAGATATAAGGTATAGTTGCTGTGTTTGATAGCATTAAAACCCCCCAAAATAATAATTAACGTTAAAATAATTAAAAAATCGCTGTTCAAAAATAAAAAAAATGATTGTATACATGCGATGATAATGACACTTGTGGTTGACTGGCTCTAAAAATAAACCAAATATGGTAGCACAAAATAAATTTTAAAATAGTCGAAAAAATTATTAGTTTTGAGATCCAATAATATAAATGATATATTTGAAGCCCAGACAAAATAATGGTTTTGTGTGCCAATGTTTTAGCTATTGGTCAAAATGCACTATTATTTTTTAAGAATCTCATGATAAGTACCACGAGTATACCATGGTAGTATATTTTTACTTCCTACGTTATTTAATTCGTTTGCATAACTTTCGAAAAATACAATTAAGCTTTGTCTATTGATTTACATCTGCGACTAGCGACACACCCAGCGGGTTTGCTCCAAATATGATAAAATGGCATGTCTGACATGAAGGCAGAGGACACTCACCCAGTGACGCCTCCCTTACTTTGTTTGACGATAACTAATTGGTATTAACTTAAAAGACCTGCCCAGTTATCGTTAAATTTTACCAGGTTAGTCAGGTGTAGACAGTCCGTGGATCAGTAGTTTTGGTTGTCCATGTAATTTTTCGTGATTTATGCCAATATAGTATGTAAGGAATATTTAAGTAAGTGTGAACGGTACACATAATAGTGCACCGGTGATAAGTTTTAGAGCTTTTAATTCTGAAAAATAGTGTTGATGTTAGTCTTCTTAGCGCACTTGAATTTGGCCTTCATATTTTCAAGTTGGCTTATTTAAAAGTTTGAATGTTAATATTTTCTGGGACAAGGGAAGTTTTGAATGTTGATCCGGTAAAAGCTTCCTGTAAAATGATTTTAGCGGGCTACTGAGTGTTTTGTCATTTTATCTTTGTGCGCGCTCCTAAAACATCCATACTTTTTTTAATGAACTATTGCAAAATAGTTTCCACTTGAACAAGTTGCCTATAATTCTGTTTTTTTTTTCTTTTTTTTCCCTAAGCTCTCTAGTTAGAATTTGAGGATGAGGGAGAAATATAAAATATTTAGGGTGATCAGATCCTTGTACTAGGAGGACCTGATATAATTCTAGTTTTTTTTTTTTTTTTTTTTTTTTTTTTTTTTTTTTTTTTCCTTAGCTCTCAAACTTATAAAATAGGATGTGGGAAAATTATTTTGGGCTAATGAGTGCCTTTCACTAAGGGGAGTCCCCCATTTGAAGGGTGTATGAGAAGGATATAGGGTGTGGAATGCCTGAAGGAGGCGGGTGGATTCGGGAAGGTAGTGAGAGTCTACCGAGGGTGGAGCCTAGGGGTACCTAGGCAATGGTTTGTAGTCGGCCAGGTCAAGCCTGGCCCGCCCCGGCAGGGGGCTGAAATAAGTCGGCCACTCGGCCGGAAGGTCTACCCTGCTTAAACAGGTAGATGGGGTCTTGTAGCTTCGGTTGAGTCGGCCGGGAGATCGGCCTCGATATCTCGGCTGGGTGTAGTTCGTTCAGTCATCGGGTTCAATGACGTCGATCATCCTCCAGGCTTCGGCGGTCCAGCAGTGCTTCCATCTGACTGGCATTGGTGGTGGTTGAAGGTCAGAGAATAGTGGGTTGTGGCTATGTCTGAGTGAGTCAAAAAATTTGATGTGCCTTCTCTTGATAAAATCTTGAATGGTGAGCACTTCAAATTTTTTATGCATCTCGTCTGCCTTCATTCGGTCGAACGGGGTATGTTTGAGGGAGGTGCGGAGAACTCTGTTCTGAAATTGCTGGAGCGTTTGGAGAGTGTTAGGAGTCAGATACTTGAAGAGAGGGGTCCCATACATCAAAGCAGGTCTTAGGACGCTCTGGTATATCAGCAGCTTGAGGCGTACCTATAAAGCCGGGCTGTGAAGTAGGTGTCCGAGGCTGAAGAATTTCTTCCTAACACTCTTTAATTTCTTGCCGAGATGAGTTGTGAACGACAAGTGCCTACCGAGGGTAATCCCGAGGTAGCACAGCTTGTTGCTTACAGGGCACTCTTTGCCGCCTAAGACGAAGGATTTCGGAGCTTCTTTTTTCCGGATTTGTAACTGAATATAATTCCTTGCGTCTTGGCCGGGTTGACTTGAATGTGGACGGCATCGAGTTTCTCGGAGATCCGTTGACTAGCGCTCTCAGCGAATTTCAGGGCTCTGGAGGGATTGATGCTAGTGCTGTAAACACCTATATCGTCCGCATACGCGGATACCTCGCAGTTGGGGTACGAGGCTCCTACGATGTGGGCGGTGTAAATGTTGAACAGAAGGGGGCCTAGCACCGATCCTTGGGGGACACCGGCAGTGTAGTTTCTTCGGGTCGTAGACGTAGTGCCTATACGAACCGAAAAAGTTCTGCCTGTAAGGTAGGATCTTATCAGGTTCTGCAGCTGATCCGAGAATTCATATTCCCTCAGACGTTGGAGTAGGATGTAGTGGTCCACAGAGTCGAAAGCTTTCGAACAGTCCAGAGAAATCATAGCGGTAGCTCTGTTGCTCCGGACGTTCGATGCGACGTGGTGTTGCAATCTCACCAGGTTGTTGTTCGCGCTTAAGCCTGTGCTGAAACCAGTCTGCTCTGGTGGGATGACTTCTTGTGACTCGCAGTGCCCGGAGAGATGTACGTGGATGATTCTCTCGAACAGCTTCGAGAGTTGAGTCAGTAGACTGATGGGGCGGTAATGAGATGGCTCATAACCGCTTTTTGCTGGTTTCAGAAGGGGGACCACTACAGCGTGCTTCCAGTTCTGGGGGAAATAGTGCAGCCTGAAGCAGGAGTTCAACACGTTCGTTATGAATGAGATTCCTTTCCTCGGCAGCTGCTTGAGTAGGATGTTCTGGATGGAATCCTGACCTGGGGCCTTCTTGCCGGTCGTTTTTCGAATGAATGCAGTGCATTGCCGGTGTGAGGTGTAGATTTCGGTAGTGGTGGGGAGGGTGCGGGAGGGGAGGTCGAGGGCTCCTATTGGCTGTCCCTGGCCACGACTGACTTCCTCATAATGGGCCGCCAAGATGTCCGCTTGTTCGGTGGTGGGAATGAACTGCCCGTTCACGGCCAGCCTTACACCGTTCTTTTTGGACCTGCAGGTCTTCACAAGCTTCCACAATTGCTTGTGGTCACCGTGGAGACTGGTGAGGCGATCTTCCCAAATCGAATTTTTCCACTGGGCCATCAGGGACTTAACTTGGTTTGTGAGAGCATTTAAAATAGGTTTTAAGTCCCTGTTTTTGGTCCTAAACCACCTGTTCTTGATGTTATTACGATGTCTAATCAGTTGTAGGATGTGATCCGGAGGTTTTCTCAGAGAAGGGGGCTTCGGAGAAAATTTCGGGATCGATGCATCGGCAGCTCGATCGATGACGTCCTGTAGCTGATAGATAGCGTAATCTATGTCCCAAGTGTGTCTCAGGGGCGTGATTGTGGGCAACTCGGTCTTGATGAGATGCTTGTAGAGGTCCCATTTGGCCTCATCGTACCTGTACCTAGAAGCAGGCGGCTCTGGCATGTCGCCTTCTAGTTCATAGAGAACAGGCCGATGGTCGGAGGTGGTGAAATCTAAGGCCGAGCATCCGGTGACCCGGTGTGGCTGTTGTGTCAGGAGCAGGTCAGGCGTGGAGGTTCTGTCTGGGTTAGCGAAATGACGGAAGGTCGGCAATCCTGGGTGGATGACCGTAAATGGAGTTTTAGTGATGTAACGGCCTAGGGCGTTTGCCGTAGTACTGCTCCACCAGCTGTGGTTCGCATTTAGGTCACCCACGATGACGTGCCTTCGGTCATGAGCTATCGTAGTGAGCAGGAGCTTATACGGGTCGCAGACGGCTTTCGGTCTTCTGTAGACTCCTGACACGATGATGTTGTTCGTGAGCCGTAGCTGGAGCGTAACTATGTATTGGTCGTGGCCTAGGCTGACGGGTGGGGGCAGTCTCCTACAGGGTATTCCGTTTTTAACTAACACAGCTACTCCTCCAGAGATAGTTTCGGTGTCTTGGCGGTAAGCAGTATAACCCGGGAAGCGGCAGAAGTGTATTTTCTTCAACCGGGTATCGGTGAGAACGACAACGTCTGGCGAATGGCACCGTAGAATTACTTCTACGTCGGCTTGTTTGGGGCGAAGGCCGCAGACGTTGTAATTTAAAATTACGTGCCCCATCATTTAGATGTTTGATTTTTTGAATTCTGACATCATCTGCGTTACCGCCTCGGTGAGTTTATTCATGGCAGCGGTCATGCTGCTCAACATGTTCAACATGCTGCCCAAGATACCCATCAAGGCATCATTATTACTGTTAGTAGGTTGAGGTAGGGGCTCTGGGAGAACTTCCGGAGCCCTGGTGTTTCCGGATGCCATCTGAGCATAGGAGGCAGTCTGTCGTGGTGGAGGAGGGGCAGGCATGTATGTGGCCCTTCTTGGCCCGGCTGTAATATTCTGTGCCTGCTTTTTTATCTCTGCAGTCTCTAGAAGTTTTACCCTGTACGGGCACTGTCGGTACGACGCGACATGATTTCCCCCGCAATTGGCACATTTGAGGGGAATTGAAGCGTCTCTCGGGCAGTCTTTTATGTCGTGAGGCTCGCTGCACCTCACGCACTTGGCCTGCTTGAAACAGTACCGTCTGGTATGGCCGTATTCCTGGCAGTTCAGGCACATCGGGATCCCTCTTTTTTCGTGAAAAGTGCTCACTCGAAAAAGCACATTATTTATATGCCGGAGCTGCTTCAAGGTCTCCGCCTTCAATGTGTGATCCCCTATCACTAGTATCGGTTCGATCTCTGTCTTAGCGCCATTTTGGTCGGAGCGCCGTAATCGATATACATCGATTACGTTGCTACCCACGCTTTTAATGTGGGCTTTTATCTCCTCGATCGGATGAGAGAGATCGAATCCATGAAGTAAGTACTTCTTATTGGGCTTGGTACCACGGGGGGCAAACGTGTGAAATGGGATCTTTAAATCCCTGATTGCAGCAATTGTTTGCTGTTGGTCTAGTATGCAGTTGCAGAACACCTTAGTGTCCTGCTGCGTCTGCACTATTTTGTAGTTTTTAATGTAGTGATCGGCTAATAACCTCGTGAGGTCATAGCTGTTGATGCGCCCTAATATAAGGGGGGGTGGCGATTTAGGGGCAGAAGGGGCGGCGGATGTACTGGCCTCGGACTGGGATGCCGAGTTTAGGGGGGTGAAGGAGTTAGAGGTTTTAACCTCTGGGGCCTGGGGGAGAGTACGCTTGCGGCATATTCTTTTTGGATGTTGAAATTCATCAACTGGGGGGTCCCTACGGCTTGCCATACCCCGCAAAGGTCCGTGCGACGCACGTCCTGTTAGGGGGGGAGAGCCCCACTTAAAATAATCAAAAGCACTCACCTGTCTTCACGGGAACAAAGTGCCACTGACTAAAATATCAAAATTTTACCGGATTTGAGCTCTTGCCACAATGGAAGATGGATAGCGTCTCTTGTTGTTCAGAAAGCTCGCATTAAGTTTTAACACAACGAGAGCTAGGTTAATTTTTAGAGAATATAACCTTTTTGAGTGTTTCAAGTTTAGTTGCAACAATCGACCTTTTTACTAAAGATATAATTCTAGTATACATGGCGCCTATCTGTAGGAAACATTCCTATAGGATTGAGTGGGATTAAAAAATTGCTAGAAATTTAACTCATTCACCATTGTTTAAAGACGTAATTCTCTACTTTTCTAAGAAATAGAATAATATTTATAGCCCAAGGGAAACTTTGCAAAATATGTGGGCCACACTCGGACTATGGATTTTGAATTGCGATATATTTCTCTTTAACTGTTATTATTGCTGTTCATGAAATACATCAACGATGTATGTAATGTTAAAACATGTTTGGGGTTGAATGTTGATCGGGTGTTAGCTTCGTGTCTGCAGATGACTTGATGAAAATGTATTTAGACATAATAACAATATCTCTTATTGCAAATAATGATATGCTAACAAAACCTACAGGAGTCTGCGAATATTTTTAAAGCTTTTCTGTAGATACAACAAAGTATTTTTTTTATTATTATTTGTTCCGGCATTTGTGCACCGCGGCCTCAGTGAGACCTATTGTGCGCCGTCCATGTCCCTGTCCTATATATGTGACAGGCCCACGGCCTTTGCAAATCTGAGGATACTGAATGGATCGATCAGTTCACATAATTTGGGGTCTTCAATGCGATCACTACCAAAGTGAAAGTATCGCCTTCTAGCTAAGTTATCACAGTCACATATTATATGACGTGCCGTTTCTCCCTCTTTCTTGCAGAATCTGCAGATTGGTGATCCCACTATCCCCAAATTAAAGTAATTTAAATAGATGATAATGTATTTGTACCCAATGTACCCAACTAAGTAACTTAAATAAATGATAATGCTTTTGAAGCAAATGTAAAAGCGAGTATTGGCCAGAGCAACTACAACGCCATGCTTTAAAATTAGACACTGTATTGGAATGTGTCTTTGTGTCGCGATTTGTTACATGTTTCACTTCTAAATGTACAAGTTCGATAGAAAGTCAGCGTCAAGGAGCAACGTCCTATTTAATGAACACGACGTTAAACCGAGTTAAAATTGTATTCATACTTATACTTAATTTTGACCCCGAAGGGAGCGGATATACATTTATTCAGCTATAATAAGTGGCATAATCTTTCGTATGTCATACATATAATAATAAAACACAAATAAATCTTCGCCTATTTTCTACAAACGGTTTCATTAGACTATACATTAAAAAAAAAATTACAAAAATTATCAAAGAATATATATAATAATTTAAAAATATTTATATATCAAAAACATATATTATAAATATCGCGCAGTCAATGGTTTGGCACTCGAAGCACAATTCCAAAGTAAACTCATCACTTCTTGGAAGGGGTTAGGATCTACCTCAATAAGCTGTATTTTCTGACTGAGCATATTATTGTTGACTATCTGAGTCATCAACCAACACATATATGGCGAGCAATATGCTGCAATATTTATGCTCAATATTTTTTTGTGCAGAGCAGATAAATGTGTTTTGTTAGAATACATATTTTAATTATTCATATTAGACTTTCTTTTTTTTAACTTGTATCGTTTTATAACTTTAGCTACCAGATTAATGAAAATTGGCACATTAATTACATTAAGTGTTGATATCTCTATCTAATGTATGTTATAATGTGTTTTTGTCAGACATTGGGTCTGGTTGATGAAAAGATATTACATAGATGTCAAAAGATTGCTTATGAAGAAAAACAATGAAAATCTAACATTTTTCATCAACCAAAGCTCATTACAAACAATAATGCACATTCAAGCCTAATTTCACGTATGTATTTAAGCTCAACTATATAACTTTAATTTTAATATTGACTTAGACCTCAGGTCACTTCTATACAGAACTCTATGTTATCAAAACAGGTGTTTTTTTTAACTTAAAAATTTTTGAACCCAATACAGTAAAGTATATAAATTTTTACTTTTTGATAAACAATTTATTTACTGACCACCCTTGAGTCTATCACATTTTAAATTTTTACTATTAAGTGTCAGAGGTAATATTTGAAACAAACAAAAAACATTTGGAAAATATTTACTGACAACTCGAGGCTTAAACAAATAAGGCTAATGCAGACCCTTTCAATTCTCTGCATCAGCTGAAGGCAGGAGATCTGTCGACCTGGTTTAGCCTAGCTGACAGCAGCGGCTTTACTTTTTAAAGTATCGCCTGCCTCTCCAAAGATTTTCTTTCAGTTCTATTGAAAATTAGGGGTATAACCAAAGATTACCACCTAAATTAACCAGGTTTGTTATTGATAACCTGTAATAACAAATGTAGTTTACAGGCGTAAATCAAGATGTAATTAACGCACAATTAACCAGGTTGTAGCGACCGCTAACTACATAAGATAAATCACCCTATACTCTATTGTATATATATTGTAAACAGATGAAAATAACATGACCAAGATATAAATCATTGTAGATGTGTTAAACAATAAAAAATGCGGGGAGCCAATTAGTTATATGAGCCGGGAAACCAGCTGTCAAGCAGGTATAAAACCCAACCACCCGGAGAGCCTCCCGGCTCTGTCAGGGAACAAAGGAAAGCCACATCATTGGCTACTATATTAGCGATGCTTATTGGCTACTGGCAAGGCCAGCTGGGTATTTAAGCCCGGAGATTTGGGTCCTGTATATCATTCTTCTGTCAACTACCGGCTCGTGGCTACCCTGCTTGAAACTCTGAAACTGCTGCTTCTTTATGAAAAACCTCTGCATCTCTTTCTCATCCTCACCTGGCTACGTTTTAGTCCACCGTTGTCAGAGCCCACACCTCCCTAGTGGGAATCTCTGCCTTCATCTCGCTAAATCTAGCACCTCCTTGTGAGAGACCTCTCCCTAGTGGACAACGGTTGCCGTGGCCCTGCAAACTTACCAAGCAGTGTTCACGCGACAATTCAGTCTGCCTCTCTCCGGTTCACACTCGCCTTTGGGATCAGGGCGGATTTTGCCTACCCTCAGATACCGAGTTTGAATTCGTGATCATTCCAAGACCACACAAACTACCTACATACCCTATACCTCTTCTATACTGAACATAATGCACTGTTGGGGCACATACCTATCAAAAAAATGGAGTCAGATAGTAAAGCCGTCATGAAACGATTGTCCAGGTTGTAAACTCGAACAACCCTCACTTTATCACCAGGGTAACCAGGCACCCCCCTCGTGACGACCCAACACAGGTCATAACATAAAAATATAAAATAATAAACTTGTTCTTTATCACGTCCCAGAACACACAATGACTACTATGATTTCTTAGAAACTGGCAGAAATTCAGAAATTGTGTACATTTTTGATACAAACACTCTATAGTAGGGAAGAAGAGATTAGGGAGAAACACCGAATTCCGGAAATGGCATTTACATCCATGCCCACTGTTCTTTGCGGCGAGGAAAGCTGGATACTTCTGGAAAATCATTGGACCTGTTTTTTGTGTGAAGAGATGAAATATCTCCGACGGGGAGCCTAATAATTCCATTGCCGTTCTAACCAGGTAAGCTATGCTCCAAGTTGGAACAGGTAAAATTAAAAGATATGTCACAGAAAAGGATCCTTACCAATTCCGTACTAGCAATGAACTAGATAGGGATTCTCAATGTTGGAAGATAGCCTTGCCATTCCCAAGAAATCTTTCAACATCTCTAATGCCAAACTAAGTACCTTGAGTAAAATAATATACTTAACCTACATTTGAAACTGAACTGTAAGTCGAAACAAGTGAAATTGACCAGGTCTTCAATTCTCAAGTTCCCAAATAACCCAAAATTTGCCACAGTTGCTAATTGTTTGTTCTAAATATAGTAAAAAGCTAAGATATATATATCAATAAATTTACTTAAAGTATTGCGATTTCTTATGACGGGTCCGACTGCAAGGACTTCAACAATATTAACTTATCTAACTGCTTTATTGAGCCTTAAAGACATATTTTTTACTTTGATAAACAGCGAAAATTGAGTATAACTGCCTTTAATATCAAATTATAGAAAAATTGGGGTCCCGGGCTGACAACTGATCTCAATTCAGAAAGGCACAAACATGACATTTCAAAGAAAAATTAATGATTTGAGACTGAAAAAAATGCATAAAAACGTAAGATAAATTATTACTATTTTTTTGGCAATTTTTTTTCACTTGCAATTATGACAATGCTGATTATAGCTACGTCAATTTATCAAGCTTTTGTTTCATCAACCTCCTACTGGATTATAGTTCATTGCTTAATGAATTTTAAGTCTATGTCAATTATCTCAATGCCAACAAGCTGAGATCTGCCTCCATTTTTATAAAACAATTTTGCGTCTCCTCAAAGTAGTGGTCTTTTCATCAAAAATAATTAAAAAGCTTTTATTTCTTTTTTTGCTGTGACCCGGGATGTATTATAATAAATTAATTACTAAAATGCACTTTTAGTTTATAAAGAATTATGTGAAAATAAATATTTAAAGTGGGTATAACAAATGAAATGCAACGAAATGATGATTACCGAGGCAACGGTCCTCGCAGCAGCCGATGCCGAGTTAAAAAGAACGAGGGAGTGCCGTGCCAAGGATAGCGGCCACATTCAAAATTTTCATTAAAATACATTTTATATTATCATTAGCAGTAACTGAAAGGTGCAGCTAATACGTTAGAATTAAGATTAAATTATCTGCACCAGGCAGAGGTCACTCAGTTCTATGAAGGTAAAGAATGAATAGGTAAAAAGGTTTAGAAGACTTAAGTAAAAGTTTAGAGTTAGCAAGCCCTAATATTTTCCCGTTAAATATTTCACCAGTTAGAGCTAAGTAGAAACAGACTAAAACTCTAAACTTTGCGAGTAAACCCACTCCGATAACTGGAAAAATATAATATATATTATATATTAGTTGGTACAACTTTCTATTTGTCTTTGTGTTTTTGTATTAAGAGCATTCGGAAACCAGCGGGTATAATATTACAAATAGTACTAGACACTGCAACATACATTATTCTGACATTGTTTCAAGATGCTGCGTTCTCTAGTTTAGAAGGCCTGATCAAGGGGCACATAAGCGTCATTTCACGAAAAAGCTCCTTCCTTTTTTTGGTTTCATGCGTTTGAGAACTGAGGATATTTTCACTCCTTTGGTATCAGGAGAACAGAAGGCAACAGGAGCTTACTATATAAGATAACTATATTAGATAACAATCCTATTCTTTTGTAAAAATGCACCTTTTTGACAATATTTTCACTCTTTTAGTATCAGGAAAAAAGGAGGCAGGGGAGGGGGAGGAGCCTATAACGTCATCTTTTTAACAAGCAAACCATTTGGGGGAGGGATATATGATACTTGACCTAGAGGCGTTTAAAGTGTTTAACTCCACTGTGGTTGATGTCAACAATTCACCAACCTCAACCAGTAAGTAATTCCAAGTCTAATTTTTAAAAATAATGTAACGTAATTTATAATGTTACGGTTGATGAAAATGTAGTATTTTTTCACAAATGTTCAACAGCAATAAAACGTTATGATAGTAACTAAGGCTGTTTCGAGGTTATTTAACTCAATTAATTCTTCTGCTTGCTTATTTTTAGATTTGTTTAGTTTTATTACTGTGAATTGTTTTTTTATTTTATGGTATTTCATTGGTGTTTCATTATTTTTACTTTGCTCTGCCCTTTATTGTCTAAATAATAAATCCTTCCATCTACCACATTTAAACCTACCAAATATATTAATATTTAAATTTACAGTTTTATCTACAATATCGTCAGCTGCTGACTCCCTGGTTTCATAAAGAATGCAATGTAGAAAACTCATATGAATTCTTTAATATTTTTCCAAGCACTTTACAGGAATTAAAATAAATGAAGTTGAAATGGACCTTTTTAGCAGAATGACCCATAGCGAAACCAAACACTGCGAACAAATCTAATGTTTTGATAGATTATACATCAGTGTACTGCCCTCCCAATAAACCCATTTCTGATTCCCAATTCATCTCCTTTCTAGACTCCATTGGACATCGTGGGTGGGGACTTTAACGCGAAGCACCAACATTGGGGTTCAAGATCCACAAATACACGAGGACGTGCTGTGCTACTGTAAACATTGCTCCACTATCTCTCCTGACACATTGGCCATCTAATCTCAACCGAAATCCTGATCTCCATGACTCTACAATAGTTTAGGAACACTAAAGTATTCACTTACATGCCTCGACGACCTCTCCTCCAAGCATAGCTCTTAGATCCTAACCATTTTTCTAAGATCTATCCATAAACTGCTTCCTCCTTCATTTAGAGGGGCCTAATTGATTGGGATCACTTCCGCTAGATTCTTTCAGACTCTGCCAACCTCAAAGTATAGATAACTCCTTGTGAAATCTAACTAAAAAAATCCTTAAATATCACATCCACTCACGTTCACGTGTGTGATAATGGGTGCTGGACGGCTGCGGATGGTGAAAGGTTGGAAAAATTTGCACTCCATCTTTCCCGTATTTTCACCCCTCACATTTCTCTTCAAAACAATACTCATCACATAACTGTTGAAGGTTTCCTCACTACACCTATCCCTCTCTCACTTCCAGCAAAAGCCGTTAACCCCTCTGAGGTTGAATATCTTCTGAAAAAATATTATCTGAACCTGAAATTCTCCCGTATATGATCTCCTTACTCCTCGAATTCTCCAACAACTACCTCCTAAAGCCATAATCTTCCTAACCTACACATATAATTGCATTATCCGAACGACGCACTCTCCTCTCCTCTGGAAACATTCCATTATAGCCCAGTTACGAAAGCCAACAAAATACGTCAGCTGATGGCGCAGGGATGACCCAGATAACACTTAACCAGCTGAGGCAACACCCATTTATTACTGAGCAATGCCTTGGGTATGGCAACACTAATTCTTCCTTCCCAAAGCAATGGCCCAGATGACATCCCACCGGCTGAAGCAGCATCCACCTATATTCCCACGCCCCGCTGAGGAAGCATGATCCATTTCCATCTATATAAACCTTCCCAACATTTTACCCGTCCTCACTCAGTCACTCACTTCTTACGCAGTCACACTCTCTCTTCCCGACTAGACGTAAGACAGTAATTTTACTTAACCGTACTTTTTGGATAAACTCTTCTTGAAAGTCTATCAGTGTAAACTTCTTTAACTGCCCTATTTTCCCAAAAAAACGCCCAATTAGCCTACTCCCTATCCTCTAAAAATATTTTAAAAACGCCTATTAAAACGTTTACTTCCAATTGTTGAATCCAAAATCCTTTATTCTACTCACCAGTTTGGTTTCCGTCAACGACATTGCACTGCTCTTCGCAAAAGGTCTTCGCGTTGTTGATCACATATCCGCAGCCTTAGAAACCAAATTGTACTGCACTGCTGCCTATTTGGACATAGCTCAAGCTTTGACAGGGTTTTCTTTACAAGCTAAAAACATATTTACCACAGACCCTTTTTCTAATCCAACAGTCCTACCTTTCCAACCGCTTCTTCCAAGTCCGCTGTGGTTTAGAATGTTCTAACTACTATCCTATAAAAGCAGGAATTCCTCAGGGCGGCGTCCTGGGTCCCATCCTCTATAATCTATACACCGCTGTTGTCCCCTCTACCCCTAATACCTTCTTGGCAACATTTGGAGATGACACTGCAGGCATGATAAGGGGCTCAGGACTTTTGATTGAAAGGATTGGATGCGCTTGATGTTTAAATTTTTTTGCCGTCTCCCATAACTATATTCCGTCCTAGTTATGCCATCCAGACCCCGATATAGCATCCCAAATCCTTCAAAAACACCTTTATTAGGTCGAGTATTGGTGCAACCAATGGCAAATCAAAGTTAATGAAGCAAAATGTTCCAACATTATCTTTACCATTTGCCGCAAGTCCTATTCACTTCCTATTCAATCCTATTCAAGTTATTTTGAATTCCATTCCTCTTCCTGTATCCGAGACATTAAAGTATTTAGGCTTCCATCTCGACAAAGACTGACATGGAGCCCACACACGAGGCTAAAAAGACAAGAACTAAACAGACGCATTGGACAACTGTACAGACTACATCGAAGGACATACCTACGTCTCTTCTACACTCTTTTCTCAATAAGAAATAAATTACTAATCTACAAAGTTAAACTTAAGCCAGTCTGGCCATACACAGGTGGTCTGAAAAGTTTCCGACCTCAACATGAAGATGATAATAAAACAAATAAAAGCTAGTGAAATAAAAGCTTTGTTAGGTTGGAAACTTTTCAGACCACCCTTACGAAATAGAGCTGTGGGGAACGGTAAAAAAGTCGTACATCAAGCGCATCCAATCCTTTCAATCAAAAGTCCTGAGCCCCTTATTACGTCAGCAACAAAACCCTTCATAATGATCTTAATATACCCTACATTCTGGAACTCTTACCTTCTATGTTCATAAAGTTCCATAGCAACTTATCCAACCACTCTAATTGATAGATGTTGTTGTTGATAGATTATAAAGGAAAACAACAACAACATAATTATTGACTCAATCTCATTTATTCAGTAAGGATAAGTGAACAAAGCCTGGAGGGTCGTGCGAACATTACCGAGGGGTGCAAATAGGGGAGCAGTTATTGGTTTTGTCAGAGCCCCAGTTCGAGAGGGTGCTGCAGCTTTGTCCATGCTAATCAACAGCAGGGATAACTTACATAATCAAATGGCGTTGTCAAAGTGACTGAACAAACTTTTAATGGTTTATATTTTGTGAATGTTTGCTTTAAAACTTCCTGTTTCGAGCTTAGAAGCCTATATAAATGACAAGGAAAAATATTGCAATGCTTAACAACAGACAAAACTGCACTTTGTTATGTTTGTATTTATCACCATGTTTTTTTTGTTTGCATAATGGTCTATTACTGCTTCTTTATCGTTTTAAAGGCCATTTTTTTATTAATTAGATGAAATTTTGGAAACCTTAGAGTGCTTAAATTGTAAAAAAAAAAAAAAATTGATTCTACTGTTATTAATACATTTAATGACTGCTTATATGCTCATGGTGTACATACCGATGTACATGAAAATTTTAAAGGAATATTTCACACAAATAAGCATACTTTGTTTTATTTTAGATTTTTTTAGAGAGTTATCATCCAAAATACATCCCAATGCTACCTTCTATGTACATAAAGTTCCATAGTAACTTATCCAACCACTTTAATTTAGCTGGCAGTGGCTTAGCTAATAAGCAATATAAATATATATTATTTAGTAAACGATATGATTTGGTAAGAACTAACTGCAGGCTATAAAATTTAACAGTTTAATGAATATTATTGACTTATTATGGTTATATCACTAATGTAAGCAAATAAGTCTGAGATTATTTAAATCCCTATTGAATGTTTTTGGGAAGATTAGATTCCATTGTGGGCTATTGCTATTACCGTTATTCCTGTCTCTCTTCAGGCAGCCTATCACAAACCAGATGGTCCCATTTTCACTAGTTGATAGTTTTTCTGTTATAGTTTCCTTAAATGTTAATGTGTACCGTTTGGTAAATTTCGTTTTGTTCGGTTAAAAATTCAAACATTTTATCTATATTTATTGGTCATTGTATCACTGTATCATTATTGTATCACTGCTAAATTTATCGTTAATGTGAAAAATTTACAATGATGTAAATGTAATGTAAATATTAGGTGTTCATAGATGTCAGTATAGTTGTTGAATGCACGTTCTGTAACATCAAATAAAACCCTGTGGGCAGACAAGAGTTCTTACTTCTTCAGATCTGCATGCCGCGTTAAATATAATGTGTATAATTTGTTTATAAATCTCTATGTGAAGAAAATTACAGCCTGTCCGGTCACCGCAACAGATAATTGTAACAAATGATATCATTGACACAACATTTACAAATATTCTTATTTGGTCTCTCACTAACATAGTATTTACAATATAGATCAATGGAAAATTATACATGCATTATATTTGTAGCTATTTTGAAATTAACAACTTACTGTGCTCTGCGGTGAGGTGGAGCAGCCGGAGCTTGAGCGCTCTGATCTCCGCCGACAGCCTAGATACCTCCATCCGGGCCTCCTCTTCCCTCTGCTCCAGTAGCTGGCTGCACCCTTGGCCGGGGGTACCTGCAACGTTTCATCTTTTTTAATTGTCAACGATATATTTAACCGTTTCAGTCAGAGATGTCGTGTTCAATGAGGATTTAGATTGGAAGAGATGGTATAATTTAGTTTTAAGTAACACCAAAGTTTGTTCTCTTCAAAATCCCCATTGCCAATTACGGTACGTAAATTAGAATTGTTAATAAGAATGGTTTAGTTCTGAAACTTATTAATAAAATAACCAATAAACAAACAAAATCCAATTTTATAACATGCATTCCTCTTATTATCGGTCTCTTATGAGTGGTTGTGTAAGATAATTGGGCAATAAAAATAAGTCAACCCCTAAGTGAGAGTGACTTAGCCTTTACTAATGTAGATATCACCCGAACATATCTCAATAATTTGACATGTAATTAGAAATTTTATATGTAACAGGAGACCTTATAGACTGGCACGGGGTTTACAGGTTGAAGTGCGAAGTTTACGAATGAACGCCAAGCCAAAACATAGCAAAGTCGACATAGGTAGAAAACGAGCACCTATAACCTCCTATAGCTCCTATAACCCTTTCATCTCTTTAATTTTACGTTTTAATGTTTTTCCTAGTTTTATAATTGTCTAAACCGTAGGATGACAGACGTGGGCCGTTGAAAACGTTCGCCAATTCAAGTAAACCCTTAAAGAGCGAATATAAGAGAATAACTTTATTTCACCATATAACTTCAAATACAACATTTTCTTCTTAAAATTATAAACAAAAGATGTTTTTAAATATGTAATCAGATGGTAGATATGAATGTACACAATTTGAGATAGCGGAAAGGACTGTATGATTGATATTGGTAGATAGGTTATTAAACGAAGAAGCTGAATCAGTCAAACATATTCATTAATAAGAGAAATTCTATATTATTTACATATAAAGTGAAGACGTAATGAGTATATAATTAGTTTAATAATTTATTTAGTGAATTTAGAGACCAAACAAACCAAATTATGGTATTACAATGAATTTATTGCACTGCATTTAGTGGTAAAATTTTATTGTCTGCTGTTGGATGGCATTGCGTCCTCGTTTCTTTGTATACTCAGTAATTTGTGAATAAGTTAGATAAACTTACATGCCAATTTTACTTTATTTTCTTCTCATTTTGCTACTCCCTTGGTGAAGCTAAGTTATGGTAAACTCACTCATGTTAGTTCATCAAATCAAAATTAGAGAATAAGGTGAAGGGCATAAGAAATCGCTCATTGAATATTTATCTTGATAGGCACTGATTTCCTCAGACATCAAGAGTCGTTATCCAATTGTCACAATTTCGGTTTTAATTTTAGTAGGATCACAGAAAGATGGCAACATCAGCGTAGTTGCAGCTTGAAAATCAAGGTTGCTGGGTTACTGGCTTCAGAAATGGTATTTTATAAACAATAGTCACCATGAATAGGACACATAGATTGGGCTATCATTTACGGCGAAAATATATTTATCGGATTTATTTAACAAAAAATAAAACCAAAATGGTAGAGTTACCTTAGCGAACCATTTACTATTAAAATTCAAGTTCTGGATTTCGGTCTTCTTTACGATATGAATTTAGTATTCATTTACATATCAAATGAAATTCGAAAAATGTTCAGAAATAATCTTTCTCGGAATCGAGTTACCATACCCTAAAATGTACATGAAATTACGTTATGAGTTCATCAATGGCAGAATTCAGTGCCTCAAGAATTCTATAGCAGATTTAGGCGGGCTCGAACCGTTCCTAACTATGTAATGGCATGAATGAGAAATTAAACTCCCTGGAAAGCCGGATGAGACCGTGGTGTTTTTGAAGATTGTTTAGCATCCTTTTGTCGCTTGGTGGAATGTAATAAAGCACCCGAGCTTTGCCAATACGGCTCGCCAGTGACGGGCATACCAAAAGCCGAACATTATTGCAGTCGCTACTCATAAAAAAAGTCCTATGGTTATCCAATAACCAGAAATGGACCGATATGGATCATATACGATCGAAATTTTCATAACTGGCATTATGGCTCTCCTGTTTGTTCTAGACCACTCAGAGGATTGATAACTGGATGAAGAAGAGGGATCTGTACCATCACAACAAAAGGTTATTTAAGTTCTGATTTTCAGCAGTTTATACTTCCAATCTCAAGTGCTCAAAATATCGTTAGCAGCATTCTAAGCACTTGGGATGGTAGGCATAAGCTGCAGAAACCACTTGAGAATAAGAAAAAATTACCTGAACACAAAATAGGAATTAATTCACTCAACATAAACCCACAGCCACATTAAACCATTATAAGACCATTACGCGTGGGGTGTGTTAAGCAGGAAAGACTGAAGACACATTTTCATGACAAATTTTGAAACATTTCTGAAAACTATGATGAAAAATGTCTCAGTTTTGTACTCTGCGTTTCGGTGATTGTGTGAAGTGTATTTAAAATTTGGGGGTAAATAAGACTATTTTTTTTTTCAAAAATTTCCTTATAGTCATCTCAATCATGAAAATTACAGAAAGTGTAAATTTGTTTATAAAGCGATGAAGCTGTAGTCAATCCCTTTGGCGAATAAACTAAAACACAACTCGAAGAGCCAAAATGGCAAGTAGGCCTATATTCACAGAAAATCAAAAATGGTCACAGCTTTTGGAACTCGTGGTCGCAACTTTATACCGTGAAATTTTCTAATGGAAGGGGGAAAGGTGTAACCATCCTCCGTGGAGGGGCTGGATAAAAACGAGTGTACTCGCCTTTAAACAAACTGATATGACAAGTTTAATTAAATATAATAAATTCAAGAAAATATAAGTTCTTTCGTTAATTTATATCTCATAATCACGTATCGTTCGTTATCAACAATTGTGTACAATCCTGGCAAACACAATCGTTAAGACGGGTTTATTCGTGCTAGATTAAAAGCAATAACGGATCACTATAACTTTATTTTTCAATTAAATCGGTCACTGCGGATATCAGAAAATACCACCTTATAAATCTTCTATATTTTTGCAAATTATTATTAATTTTAATGACGAGTGAGTTCTTTCATACATATAGTTAATCCTCAGTATCAATCATCTTTCATTGACGTATAAGATTATTCTAAAACTTGTGTACACAGACAGCTATTCTATAAGTATCTGAAAACATTCGTTAAGAAAAAAAAATTAATTATGTTTATATTAACTGTTTTTTTGTAATTAGCATTATTAGATTTTATGATTGGTGGGATAAACAATGTGACAATCGCAAAGAACGAGATAATTAATAAAAAAACAAATTTAACACCAACAGAGGAAATTAATTAGGAATACGCACAGGCCTAATTAGCGTTGCAGAATAAAAAGTTTGCTTTTGTATAAAGGCACTCAATTCACAAAGGAATCTCAAAAAAAGTATCCTGATAAATCAGCTAAACATTATTAAAAAAAATTTCTAAGTTTGAAAAGATCGTTTAACTCAACAAGATGTTTTCATTGAGTAAAATAAATATTTATCAATGAGTTATTAATTAAAAAAAAAAGTCTCTTATCATACTGAATAGGGTATCAAATTAAAAAAATTAATATCGTGATTCATTATAGGTTTCACGTGTTGGGGCAAATAATTACAAATACGTTAACGCACAGTAATGTAACACCAGACATGATTTTTTTTGTTAGTTTTTTTTTTTTTGCCTTTACAAAATACCCAATCAATAAGAGTAACTTTTAGATAAATGTAAGCAAATAAATTATAAATAATCAAATATTAGCATACAATTTAAACACAGTCATTACTCTGCGCCACATATCCCTCCTCTGGGTCTGTAGCTCTCAAGCTCTTAGTAAGTCACCACATTCGTATCCGGTGACACGGCTGATGGAGGAGCGTGGGGGACTTCCCAAGACTGCTTTCTCTTTCGCATGCGAGCGGGGCGACAACCATGTGGACTTAGGAGGTCTATGGGCTGTTTTTATACCGTATGAATGAGTGCGTGAATAAAGAACTGTAAATATGGTATGAATTAGAACATTGAACACAATTACTTATTGGCCAATAAGGCAGACTAGTTTTTTCACAATAAAGTTTTGATGTGTAAAACAATGTTAGGAATTTCTAATAAATTTATAAAACTGATTTAATTAATAGCAAATTTGTGGACGCATTTGACTTTAAATGATGAATAAATGGTATTCAGAAGAGATGGACGATTTTGAAACGCTGTTAAACAAAAGCATGGTTATTAATAAAATAAATTGTATGAAGCTATGAACATTTATTTATTGACTCATTTCACTATAACTGAGTTATTCCAAAAAGACACTCTAAATCTATTAGGTGAGTTCTCAGCAAGGCAAGTTACAGACAACCTTACATTACCATACTTTCTATGCTACTTGCGTATTCTGGTCAGGCCCCAATAGCTGAGCGGCTGGAGGGTACTTGATATGATTGGCACTTTTTCCAACAACTTTATACCGTGGAATTTTCTAATGGAAGGGGGAAATGTGTAACCATCCTCCGTGGAGGGGCTGGATAAAAACGAGCGTACTCGCCGTTAAACAAAATGATATGACAAGTTTAATAAAATATAAGAAATTAAAGAAAATATTACATAATATCTTTCGTTCGTTTTGTGTGTGTAAGATCGCATCTCCTAGCTGCGAAGGCTCGGGTTCGATTCCCGATTATTTTTAAGAACTTTTTCTTAACCTAATGAAAATAAATTATGAGCCCTTTCAATGGATAGATAAGAATCAAATTAATTGAGATAACAACCGAACGTAAAACACGTAGTTTGCACAACACCCCCAATCAAGTACGGCAAAATCCTCGGTTAACCCAGTTTTTAAGAGGAATTTTTCACATATGAAAAAATTCTGTGGAAGTAAAACTCTAAATACTAAATTTGTGTCATTTTAAAAATGTTTTCCGCTTTTGTATACAAAAGGGGACGTATTGACAAATTTCAGACTTCACTTCATGTAATATTACTGACCTTAGCGGGTACAATAAAATTTAATTATAACTAATTTCTCCTTGTAATTAAAAAAAATAAATAACCATAACATGTCAAATAATCAAAACATGTAATTTTTAACGTACGATTTCACATTAAAAAACATTTTTAACAATTTGAAGTTGTTTGGACAAAAAATCTGTTAGTAACATTTTGAAGCATTTGAGTGCTTTAAATACTCATTTAATGTTCATTAATAAACAACCAGATATTTATTACCAAAAATTGTTATCAGTTTTAAAATCATCAGTGGAAATCGTAAAAATATATATTAAGTTAAAATAAAATAAAAGAGCCAATGTCTACTCTTAAAAAGCTAATAAATTAAGCTTGATAAAAATTATACAATGGAAATAAGTAATATAACCCTAGGCCTTTAATTTGAATAATTTTTCCGAAAATTCTGTTCAAAATTATTGAATGGAGCTCCTGAAATGCTTACTTTTCCACATTCAAGAATGTTTAGGTAAATAAAAATGCGATATTTCTTGAAAAATATTCCTGTTGGATAGCCAAAATGATGTGAATAAATGGTTCTTAACATTTTCAGAAAACCAACAGCGAGTCGTTAGAAACTGCTGGGGTTAAGACGGGATTGGATATGAAGCAGGAAGACCCCTTGAACCCAGTTGACGATTCTCTTAATATCTGTTTAGTTAAAATTGATTACTATTTTGCATTTCTCTTCATTTATGTTTACGTGTGCGAATTGTGTACACGAGTTTTGTTCGCGCGCGCGGGAAGAATCTTTCTCAATTCCTTCCCCTTCTTTCTCTATGCCTCTTATTAGCCAGTCGAAGTGAGACAGACCTACAGAGAGTAACTCAGCCTGCTTACTCATATTATTCTCTTGTCAGTCAAGGCGAGCAGCGCTTCAGAGAGTATTTCAGCCAGATAACTGGAGTATTTCAGACCGATTTAACACGTCAGCTTTTGGAGGGCCAAAATTACATCTCAAGATGAGTCTTGTATCTCCGGATGGAGACCAAATTCTAGAAGCTCCCCCAGCTATGTTTTTACTCTTTGAATAAGAAATTTAATAGACTATAAATTGTTAAGATTTTCATTTTCTTAGCTAGATATAATTTTTAGTTAATTCTTACTAGATGAGTTTTATTAGTCTTGATATTAATTGTTCATACCATAAATGGGAGGCCACTTTTATTTATTTTTTTTCCAATCCCCTTAAAAAAAATGAAAAAACTTTTATTTACTATAGATTCTTAGGCGAATCTATTTACATACTACATTTTATATGTCCTGTACCATCGGTACACTCTATACAAGGTCTGAATCGGCATAGAAGTTATATAATCAATACAAGTACAATGATACACAATGTACTCGGCTTCATTGACAAGACTCTACAAGGTGATGGGGCTCACCTTTTTGATCGCAACAAAAGAAAACTTACATACTAATTCTTAACCTAAATTTTCCCCCAACAGTCCGTGCCATCGATGCGGGAGGGGTGGTGGGGTAATAGTGTTAAACACTGGATTTGTGAGGTGCTGCAACGCGTCGATGTGTCTCCGGTGGATGAACCCATCCACCGTCGGAAAATCGAGCAACGGGTGCAGGTCGGCGTTCTTTAATTTATTTTTTTATGTATTTTGTGTTAATATATATATTTAATTTTCAGACACTGGCAGGGTATGTATTCAATTTATGAACCCTATTATACAGTCCACAATTTTTTTTAACCTTTCCTTAAATAATAAGTTTAATTTTTATTTCATTTCCTTTTGGCTCGAAGTGGGCCACATTCACCTATTTGTGCAGAGGATTAACATCTATTAATAAAGATTACCTAATAGTTATCACTCATGCTTGTATAGAAGAAGTATTTTAAAGTTCTTATTCGAGATAAATTAAATCCAGTGCAGCGAGCAAGAAGGAAACCTTTTAGCCCAAGCCATATTCGGTGCGATGACAAAGAGCAGCGCTACACCTCCAAGCGCTGACACTATAACCCCAGGAGGCCAATAAAGGCCCGCAAACTGCAGGCCACTAAAGCAGGGAACCAACTACAGCCTACCATACTTTATTTAGTGCAGTCTCTACCTCCGTCACTTTTATAAAGTCCGCTTTTATCTGGCCTAGCCCAGCTGTCTCTTAACTCCAACACCGGAGCGAAGTATTCGTCAATGTCTGCCCGCCAAGTAGTTTATTGACACTGAAAGTCACTTAAAGGTGTCAGAAATATATTCAATATCATATTCAAGAACAACAACATATTTATTATTTTATTTTGCTATATATCATAAAATTAACTTACAGTGAAATATATATGCCAATAGAGCTTAAATCATTGGATTGGTTGCAATAGCTTGAGAAAAAAAGTATTAAAAATATTAGCAAAACCACAAAGAATTTATACACATTATATACCCACACTTATCAGTACATAATTTCAAATAACTTTCCAAAGATTAGAAGGCTTAAAAATGTTTCAAGTACATATATCTCGAATACAAATAAAGTATTGAACGAGGAAGGCAATAAAATGTACATAATATAAATCTTATAAAAAAGTTAAAAACAATTATATGAATAACTAACTATAAAATATCCATGTTTAGATTTTAACAAATCAGTGTTCTTATTCTTCTTAGGTAAGAAAATCCATGAATGTGAAATTATTATTATTTTTTTTTATGAATATATACTTTTATTGCTACAGCTACATACTATATTCTGCAATTTATTTTTATTCTGTACCTACATAGTTTTAAATTTTCTAAAAATGTTTTAATATTTTTTAGACACTTTATATTATGTTGAGATGATCCTTGTGGAAATATTATATATACTATAATAGTTATTAATTAATTTCGAGGTCGTGTTTGTTTTGATTATTGGGATTTGTCACACTGTAAAGTGCAAACATGACGAATTAGAACCACGTCATAAGAATTATAGTAGAGTCATTTTAATTATGTAACTTACGCGTATTCCGTTCGGGTCATTCAGGCTATAATAATAAGAATTTATTATTTAATATAATTTATATAATATAAGATTTATGAAGAATATGCAAGCTATTCTTCATAAGTCTTAGTTGAACCTCTGTGCTTTCTTCTCTCACCTCATCCTAATTAAGGTGTTCATGTATTTTTTAATTGTATGATTTTACATTGGGTTGTTAAAATCAATTTATTTCTCTTTACTAGTCTTCTTCTTGTAATTTAATTGTCTCACTGATTAATTTCATCGCTGCCTCTAATAGTGGATCACAATTAGTAGCAGACCGTGGTTCATCCGCCTTAGAGGCCGATTTGGTTGGTTGAATCGTGTCCTTCCCATCCATGGATTCATCATAGTTGGTAATTGAATTGCTGTCCGAATGCATACAAGTATTTTCGTAATAGTACAAAGCGAAATGGATATTTGTGCAGGATCGCGTGGGTCTTTAATGCGTTGCTCTGTTGAGGACTAATACATTCGACAATACACTCGACGATTTATTCGACAATATTCAGATTCTTAAATTCTCACATAAATTAATTTCGTAACTACTACTGCGTATTGCTTTATGTCATTACGATATACATACATTCCTGCCTCCAGCGTTTGGTCGTATTTGAGATACAAGTACACTTTTAACTTTTTTAGTCCTTGGAAAATTTTAATAATTGTTAGCTATGTGACTTCTTATAATTAATTATATATTGTTTTTATTGAATTTGATCTGCTGTTGTTTTAAATGGTTAGTACCACATGATTTCTGATTTTTTTTTTTTGTTGACATTACTTGACTTTGCATTTTTTGACATATGCACGTGATAATGGCAACTGTCAAAATCGCTTGAGCGTTAAATTAACGGGATTGGTGGGTAGGGTCACCTGTAAATGACTTTCCCTTTCAACCCTTTGAAGAACGGCACTTAGTCCAGCAACGCACCCTTAAAGTTAGTATGCTGACTCAGGCTGTCATTTTCAAGTGCTGATAATGATGCTTGTCAAAACGGTGTCTGGTCTTCTACTTCAGGAAGGGGAGCAGAAACCACACTCAATGGCAGCATGATTAGCGTTCAACAATGGCAACCTGCGCTGTTGAAAGCGCAAGTGCGTATAAATAAATATACTAACATGTGGGCCGACAACATATTCAATGAATATGAGCTCAACCCACGACCAACTAACAAATCCTTCTAACGGAGCTGCGACTGAAAAAAGTTCATTCATTCATAAAATACAAACAAAAGCGTGTATACCTTCAGTCACTCGCTCATTCATAAAGTATTTAAAAACATCCCAGAGACCTCCCAAATCCACATGGTTGTCACCTCCATCGCATGCGAAAGGGAAAGCGGAGTCTTGGGTAAATTTTAAATAAGGAAAAGATTTCGAAAATATGTTTGCAATTAACATGTATCACATGGCATTAGATAATTTGTTTTGATAAGATTAGTTTGCTTTGGTGCCGATCTCTAAAAGTGATTTTTGTTCGTATTATTTGCTTGGACAACAAATCATAATTGAGTTATTACATATCTAGCCTTTAATTTTAATATACAGCGTTTCTCCATTAGCACTTTTTATGTTATAACTGTCATTAGCATCATCGTATAAATGATGAAAAATTCATTTACCAGGTGGGGCTGTTTATCTCCATAAGATTACTCAAAATCAATCATTATTCCTTAAATTAACATATGAAAAATCATTCGATGTAGGTAAAATAGAAAAAATAATATTACAAATATATTTATTAGAATATCAATTCGGACCATTCACGTCGCCCAGTCATTTAGCAAGCTTATAGCTGCGAAGACTCGGGTACAATTTCCGGCACAAATTAAGGATTTTGGAGAATATGGGTGTGGTCAGGGTTCATTCTGCCTCATGTGGATAATTGAGTGAAAAAATAGAACATCAAATCACGAAAACTAACATTGAGAGGTAAAGCAAAGAGATAATAAAAATCTTTCGACAGCTTGAAAAAATTTTCATTCTCCGTATACACGCACACCATTTTCTAGAAGAGCCACTAATCTAGCTTAGCATTATCAATTCCTGATAATAATGCACAACACTGAAGAACAATGCGATTGCAGGTGGATTAACCGAGTGTGATTAGTAAGCACGTTCAATCTCCGTGGGAATTATATATAGCTCCTTGTTAATTAAGCCCCGAGATATTCCCAACTGAGGAGGTGTAATTCCTAGCTAACGCTTTACGTGAGCTCTAAGCGTAATTTCTAATTCATGAGCTGGTTTTCTCATCGTTAGCATCACCTGAACCCAACTCCCAGAGCTTCTTTAGGGACTCCGTACAAGCATAAATTTTAACATAGTATAATATCAAGTCTAAAAAGCCTTTTCAAAATCTTTTACTTATGAACTGAAATGAAATGAAAATAACATTTTGTTTTTGGCATCGTTCCCTAAAAATAAAAAAAAAAAGGACAAATAAGTATGTCTAGCTGACAACAAAAATATATAACATCACAATGATATGATTGTAATAATAATAATGGATCTATTCTTCGATTGCTTAATTCGAAATGTACATATACGATGACAATGATGCATTAGCATAAGATTGAAACAAAAATCATGACTGGGTAGAGGCTAATGGCATTCTGACTATTGAAACTGAGAAAATATAGTAATCAAATGGGTCAAAGGAAACATGAGTTGGGAAATACAAGTCAGATGAGCGAGATCTAGTATTGCGGTATTGTATCACAATTAGTATGTATCGGAGGCTTATTAGTCACAATAGTATTGAAGAGGACGGAACAAAGGTATGTTTTGCGAGGGGTAATAGAGAACAGCTTTCCAACAGGTTACTGTGAGTCACCAAAGGTGTTGGTTATTGCCGGTTTAAAGTGTACTTACATCGTTAAACCCATCAAATCTTTATTGTAATAAAAATTACAATCTGCCTTATTGATCAATAAGTAATCGTGTTAAATGTTCTAATTAATACTATATCTACAGCTCTTTATTCACGCGCTCATTCATACATCATAAAAACAGCCCATAGACCTCCAAAATCCACATGGTTGTCGCCCCGCTCGCATGCGTAAGAGAAAGCGTAGTCTTGGGAAGTCCCCACGCTCCTCCATCAGCCGCGTCACCGGATTCGAACGAGTGGAAGATTTATTGTTTACTCTACTATATTTTAATACCTGACCGTTCTGATCTGTATGCTAATACTTTATACTATCATTTTAATTATAAATTTATATGAGAGCCTTATAAGCCTACGGCGGGAGTGGTCTCCTGACCACTACCAAACAACTAGCATTTTGTTTATAGCGAGCCTTTTATAAGTTGCAAGCTAAGTCGTTTTAGCTACCCCCCCAAATATTATGACCTTAAAAGCAGAAGTACTAAGCACCATATTTCATGAACCCTCAAGTATAATATTCCTGCTATCAGATAATCGTTATCATACACTAGTAACGCTTATTACAAGAAATATATACTAAGTAAAGATATATGTGGCTCTATAATTTCGAACATACGTAATGTGGAGGTCACTATAACTCTTCCACAGTCTTGTGGAACGCTTCATTTATAATGAAGTAAAGGATGTTTATAACAGGGCCTCATAATCCATAATAAATGAAGGGAACAGATAAATAAGTTCAGCTCACACATGGCTAATTCGATAAGAAGGCTGGGTCAAACGAAATCTGAAAGCTGCAGCCGACCCAAGGTAAATGAGCCATGAGGTGATCGGTGAGGTGTCGGACTGTGAGCCAAACTATTCTGTTCCTATCCAGGACAGAACATATAAAGAGCCTTAAAGATTTCACGTCATGACAAGGAAAATCAATTCAAAAATCCTCCAGGATATGAAACAAATTAAATTTCTGGGCCGGATATAATATATTAAAAGTGACATATATTTCTTCTATCAATCAACAACCTTTGTGTAAAACTAAATGTCTCTTATTCAAGCAACAGGCGGTCACGTAAATAAGAATATAGGAGCATGAGAAAATGACAGGGTACCGCTGTTAAAGAGAGTTATAAAAAATTTAATTTACCCCCGAGACCCATTAATAAGAAATATACACAATTACAGCATTTTAACGCACAAAATATATATTAATAACATATTTAAATTCTATTCACTTAATTAATTTTGTTTATATATCCCTTTATCATTTTATTTATTTAAAAATTTTATTATTACCATTATTTTATATTATGCAGGTTTTTTTTTGTCACTAATTGGATTCCTAGTTAAAAAATAAATGCAGTGTACATATGTGCACGGTCTTAGTGACAACCCCTTGTATTATTTTACTTATGCTTCTGAGCAAAATTGAATCAGTTATTGCACAAAGTCCATAATATTTAAAATTTTTGAGAGATTAAAAAAAAAACGATCAACATCTAGCAAATAGCAAATAATTTTTTTCTGGAACATTCTTGAAAGAAGAACCGTCTTTAGTTATCCACTTAGTACGGATCCGTCATATACTCATTAAGGTCAAGGGGTAGAAAAAATCCCCTCACTCTCTGCAGTTATCAGGTTTCTTCAATGAAACAAATTTTCAACAATTTTTTACTATTTTTATGGTAAAAATAAGCTTTGTTAGCGATTGTTAGGGATAAAAACGTACTTTCTTAATGGAATTAAATTTTTTAGTTAACCAGGTGGTGAAAAGTAATTAAAAAAAATCATGGATTAATTTTATTCATATCCTGAATCTTCTATCCTTCCTTTTACAATTGATGTCGACCGACTCAAAATTATGTAAAATTCAGAATACTCTGTGATGTAAGGTTGTGGTAGGTAAGTTACAGAATAAGCGGTTTCTGCACCAATCGAAACGACTAATACAATCTTGATACAAAAAATTTAAACTTCGTCACATAGAGGGTTTCTACACTAAACAATTAAAGTTTAAATCATTAAAATAACAAAGTTTTAAAAAATCTAAAAATGCTAGAAATGAAATCCAATATGTAAACCAAAAACACATATACACATAGATTTACATAGTATATTAATACTATTTGTTGCTAACGCTCTAATAAAAATTAATTTTTATTCTTAGGAAAAAGCAAAGTAGCGTATTTGAATACAATATTCTGCAAGGTCCATTTAATCTACTTTATATTCCGTGCCCATGCCCACCACTAGCTCTACCTCACAACCTTATCTCTCCATTACTTACAAGCAGGTGCAAACGACTTTACGAGACTTTGCCTGCCCTTTAGCAAAAAAGGACAAATTGCCTCCCCAACGCTCCAGCAATTTGTTTCTTAATTAAAAATTATTCTTTCTGTTTAACACTAGCCTTGCGATGTATTTAGTATTAATCAAAATCAACCCTAAAATATCAACCGAAATATCATTTTGATATTCATGTTCATGAGCTAAATTTGTATTTATTGTAGTTTTCCAATACTGATTTTTTAATTATTTTATCATTTATTATTATTTTACAGACTTATGAAGTGATATGTAACCATATTTCGGGCGTTTCATTCTATTAAACACAGAAACTATACATCTTAGTGTGTACTCCTGAGGCTGACCATGGTGCAGGCTGCACCCAGTCTCACCAGTCAGAAAATTCATTTTAAAGACATGATGACTAATCAGAGGATGTGGGCAAAAACCAGGTTGCTTACCAATATTTCAGACAGCAGCATAGTGCAATGATGTTTCCTTCGTTCTTTTGCAGGCAACACAAGCTTTGATAGGAATTATGTAAATTGCGATATACTCAATGATCGTTGGATAATAAGTGTTGTTGCTTGGCATATTACATGTTATGTGGAAATCTCGATAATTCAAATTGTCCAGTTGAAAATGTGTCGTTTTTTTTGTGCTCTGACCAAAACGCCATAAATTAACGATTAGTTGAAAGCAGGATTTGATTACAGAGACGTTGGCTCCTGAAGGAGGATTAGGGGTCCGTGCTACAGCAGGCTTGGGCACACTTAGCCAACTAGTCAGCCAAGCCGTGGCATTCACAGCAGGATAAAGCAAACTTGCTCCATCAAAGCCCGTGTAGCAATTACTAACTCCCGTGTGTTCAGCAACTACATAGGCCAGTCACTCTGCCTCCGTATACTAAACTAATCCGAACAAATTAGCGTAAGTAGTGTGCAAAAGTCCAGTTGATCCCTGATTTACATTTTTTTTAAATCACCGAGTTAGTTTTTGCGCATGCGCTACCTTCTAGAACACCTCTCTACTTCGCTTGTCCTTTAAATACTGTATACTACCGTCTATAGGCCACAGTCCAGTTACAAAATTGTTCCAGCAGGCAGCTTACAGGAGCTGGCGACGAGGGAGCCCTCAAGACGCGAGTAAACCTCTTATTACAATTGTGTTAGGTGTAATAAGTGAAATCGGTTCGAGGAGTCGGCCATATTGGAAGCCTTGTCATTAACCGTTCACGGATCGGAGATAACACGAAGCAATAGGCCCTCTGAGCTAGACGGTCTGGTTGCTCAGAGCCAAAACTGGTGACTTGCCCCTGGAAGCTGCGAGTTCTCGAATCCCAGCGGCGCTTACGTTATTTTTATTTTTTATTTTTTAACATAAAAAACAATGTTATGATAAAATGCGTTTTTATCAGCAAGTAATATCCCAAAAAAAACAAAAAAAAAAACGATCTAGGTCACTAGGTCCAACTCCTACACCGTCACCTGTAAAGCAAAAACCGAGAAGGTCGACTAGGAACGTACAAATGACCTCCTCTGAAGCTAGTTCCATAGAGGAGATACCTCCACAGGCCAGCACATCCAAATAAGAAACCGCCATAGAGGCGCCTTTCTTCACGCCTAACACCTTTGAGGCGTTGGAAAATATCCCAGCAGAAGAAACGGATGTCAACAAAACACCCACACAGCCCAAGCCACCTGCTATATTTGTACGTAACATTAGCAACTTTTAATTACTATGCTCACAAATGAGTAAAATAGTAGGCATGGGAAAATATACGTGACTCAATAGGTCACGGGACACTAAAATCTCTCCGGACACTCCCGATACTTATCGGGCAATTATCAAATATTTGGTTGAAACCAATGCCGACTTTCATACCTATCAACTGAAACAAGAACGTTCGCTCCGAGTAGTGATTAGAAATTTGCACCCGACCACACCAGCTGATGAAATAGAAGATAAACTCGTTGCTCTCGGATTAAAAGTTCGCCAAATAACGAACGTGTTACGTGAGGATAGACAACAAGACTAATCAATAAAAACGGCGTTACCACTGTTCTTTGTCGATCTCGAGCGAACACCTGGAGTGGAGAAGATATATGATCTATTACACCTGTATTACACAAGGGTACAGGTCAAAAAACCGTACCCCAAACGCGACATCGTCCAGTGCCATAACTGTCAGGCATATGGGCACACAAAATCTTACTGCCACCACCCTCCCAGGTGTGTAAAATGCAGTGGGCAGCACAAAAGCAAATTGTGCAAAAAGCCCCTGAAATCGCCTGCGGTATGCGTACTTTGCAAACAAGGCCATCCGGCCAACTACAAGGGCTGCGAAGCTTACAGAACGCTGAAGTCAAGGACCGAACAACGCCGTCAGAAGTGGAAAAACTAGCAACAAGAAGCGGTCCAGCCAGAAATTTGATGCCTTCCGTCTCTTTCGCCGATGCCGTTCTCAATAGCGAGCAGTCATAGGCACCGCCCGCTCCCTGTCCGCAAGATCACCTTTCCCAGCAATCCGTTCATCCCGTCAACCCACAATCTCTATCCCATCCTCAGCCACACATCTCGCACATTCCCCCCCCCCCCCTTCAAGTTCTTCGGATGTCACCAGCCTTTTAACCTTATTCCTTACAGAGTTTAGAACCCTAATTACTCCTCTCATTTCCCTTCTTACAAATATTGTCTCCTACCTTATCCCCGTTAAACAAAATCCATAAGTGGATCCTTCCGACTCCTTACGCATTCTCCTTTGGAATGCGAATGGTGTTCGCACCCGCACTAACGAACTGACAGCACTACTCCACGACATGAACATCGACGTAGCTCTCATTACTGAAACAAGACTTACTAGTAAACGACCATTTACAATTCGACAGTACCATACTTACCGAACTGATCACCCAGATGGACGAGTTCATGCAGGTACCGCTGCCATTGTTCATAACTCCATTTCTCATCACATAGTTCCTTGGGAGCCCATGATTTCCTTCAGTCCACTGCAGTTTCAATCAGCACCTTCCCTTTCCCCCTTAATCTAGCATCATTGTACTGCACTCCCAATAAATCAATTTCCGATCCCCAATTCATCTCCTTTCTAGACTCCATTGTACATTGTTTCCTTGTGGGTGGGGATTTTAATGTGAAGCACCAACACTGGGGTTAAGATCCACGAATACACGCGGACGTGCTTTGCTGTCTGCTCTCACACGGAAACATTGCTCCACGATCTCTCCTGATACAGCCACCTATTGGCCATCAGATCCCAACCGAAAACCAGATCTCCTTGACTTTTTCTTCTACAATAGTTTAGGAACATTAAACTATTCACTCAGGCGCCTCGATGACCTCTCCTCCGATCATAGCCCTTTATTACTAACCATTTCCCTAAGACCAATTCACTAACTACCTCCTCCTTTATTTGTTAAGCGCCCCGTCCATTGGAACCACTTCCACCAGCTTCTTACAGGCTCCATTGACCTCAAAGTGTCCCTGAAAACATCCCAAGACCTTGGCGATGCAGTGCATTCTTTCACTACTCTGGTTCAGAGGTTGGCTTGGGAGGCATCGTCGCCCCACCGTCATCCGAAAACTCACAATCAACATTGTTTACCTCAGCATCTCAAAGACCTAATCCAATCCAAACGCCATTCCAGAACAGTATGGCAAAGATCCCAACATCCTGCTGATCGCCGCAGTGCTGCAGACTGGTAAAGCGGCAATTGGCATCTTTCCGGTTCGATTCCTTCAATTCCCACCTCTCCTCTCTTTCTACCAGGGATTTCCTCACCTCACCTATTCCTCTCTCTCTTCCACCAAAAGCCGTTAATCCCTCTGAGGTCAAATACCTTCTGAAAAACTTACCTTACCGAAAATCCCCTGGATATGATCTTCTTACTTCTCAAATTCTCAAACAGCTTCCTCCTAAAGCCATAATCTTTTTAACCTATATATACAATTGCATTATCCGAACGACGCACTTTCCTCTCCTCTGGAAACATTCCATTATTGTCCTATTCGCCAAACCCGGTAAACCACCCAATGAAGCCTCATCTTACCGTCCAATTAGCCTACTCCCTATCCTCTCAAAAATATTTGAGAAACTCCTCTTAAAACGTCTACTCCCAATTGTCGAATCCAAAAACCTTTTTCCTATACACCAGTTTGGCTTCCGTCGACTACATTCCACTACTCAACAAGGCCTTCTCGTTGTTGATCACATTTCCTCAGCCCTTGAATCCAAACAGAATTGCACTGCTGCATTTCTGGACATAGCTCAAGCTTTTGACAGGGTTTGGCACGCAGGTTTGCTTTACAAGCTCAAAAAATATTTACCACAGACCCTTTTCCTAATCCTAAAGTTCTACCTATCAAACCGCTTCTTCCAAGTCTGCTGGGGTTTAGAATATTCCAACTACTATCCCATAAGTGCAGGAGTTCCACAGGGCAGCGTCCGGGGTCCCATCCTCTATAACCTACACGTCGCTGATGTCCCCTCTACCCCTAATACATTTTTGGCAACATTTGCAGATGAAACTGCAGTCTGGTCATCCCAGTCAGACCCTGATATAGCATTGCAAAACCTTTAAAAACACCTTGATGAGATTGAGTATTGGTGCAACCAATGGCGAATCAAGGTCAATGAAGCAAAATGTTCCCTCATAACCTTTACCCTCTGCCGCAAGTCCTGTCCGCTAGTCTTTTACAATTCGATTCCTCTCCCCGTGTCTGAGACAGTAAGGTATTTAGGCTTCCATATCGACAAAAGACTGACATGGAACCCACACACGAGGCTAAAAAGAAAAGAACCAAACAGACGCTTTGGACAGCTGTACAGACTACTTCAAAGGACATCCCATTTCTCAATAGAAAATAAACTACTTATTTACAAAGTTATACTTAAGCCAATCTGGACATACGGAATAAAGCTATGGGGGGCAGCAAAAAAGTCGAACATCAAGCGCATCCAATCCTTTCAATCAAAAGTCCTGAGAACAATAGTAAATGCCCCTTATTATGTCAGCCACAAAACCCTTCATAACGACCTTAATATACCCTACATTCTAGAATTCATCCCTTCCAAGTTTATGAAATTCCACAGTAGCCTTTCCAACCACTCTAATCCTGTAGCACAGTCATTGCACTGCGCCACTCATCCCTATAATCATCCTAGGAGACTGAAACGGCAGTGGCCTCGTGACCTCCTATAAATGCGCAACAGTGGGAGTCCGGGCAATGGCCAGTTTCTCCAATCATGTCCTGAGCGTATGTGGCTCTCGCGCTCTTCGTCGGCCTCGCTCGGCGTGGCTGGTGGGGGAGCGTGGGGGACTTCCCATGACTCTGCTTCCTCTTTCGCATGCGAGGGAGGCAACAACTTGGACTTGAGGGGCCCCTGGGCTGTTTGTAAATATTGTATGAATGTGCGAGTGAATGATGAATAGTAAATATGGTATGAATGAAATCATTTATCTCAATTATTTATTGCCTATTACGTATTAAGGCAGATTGTAATTTCATCTTAATAAAGAATTTAATTAAAATAAAAAAAATCGCCAGGTTAAAAGAGGTTCTATTTAAGATACAGGATGATTATCTTTCGTCTGTCTGCTTGTGGACTATAACGTTCGCAAATTCCCTGATCACATTCCATTCACTACCTAGAAGTAACTTTAGACCACCCCCTCACACATTCACAAACCACGTAAACAATCATTACTAAATTCTCACACTATTTCCGTAGACAATCAAAGCTGGCACCTGAAACAAACTAATAATGCATGAAGCACTGATCCACCCTACAATGACATGCTGCTTTGGAGTTCCACATACACTTCAGATTACGGTAAATGAGGAGTCGTACAAAACAACAGTATACACAATTGACAACTACCCTCAACACACCTAGAACTACAATGTTAATAGAACTACAATTATCCACAATCCTGGAGTATGGACGCACCCAGACAGAGAATCTGTTTTTTCTTACCTCCATATCAGAACCACCAGTAATAAAAGAAATAGTCAATTAGAAAAGCATACTATCAGAAAAGGCAATCTACAAACTCACTAAACAAAAATTAACAAATTGACATTAACGTAATTAAATTCCCGTGTACTTAAAAGTTTCGTTGACTTATCATTATCGGTTCATTATTGTTTTTTTAATATGTAGGTTTTCGTCATGTTTGTCCTACGGTCGATTCCATCACGTATTCCTTAACCAGTTAAAAAAAATGCCATGTACACATCTCTCTCAGACGGTCTCAGTGACCAAAAAATGTATTATTTTACTTGTGATCTGAGAAAAACTAAATAAATAATAAGCTATTTAAAAACAAAAAGGTCGCAATTTTATTCAATAGATCTAAAATTTTAATTTGTTTTTTTTTCCTTAGCTCTCAAATTTTTAAGATTATAGGTAAGGGAAAAATAAAGGAATTTATTTGGGGTGAGCGGATCCTTTTACTAGGAGTACCTGTTTGAAAATGGAGTGAGGGAATTAAGGAGTGTGGGAAGCTTCGGTAGAGGTGGAAATGTTGCGGTGCAGTGGTGAGAGTCCACTGAAGGCTGAAGAAATTTTAAAAATACATTCGACAACAATTTGATATAAACCGATTAGTTCATCGTCAAAATGCAAAAAACGGGAAGTATGAAAACAGTGAAAAATTCACCCGTTTCGCTTACTCTTGAGATTACTCAAATAACAAACGAATAGCTGTTTTGTTTCTAAAGCTCTCATTCCCTCCGATGGATAAGGACATATTGAATACTGTGATGAAAAAATTCCAATTTTTGTTTTCAAAAATGCTGTGCATTTTTTCACTATCATTTAATGAAGTTTTCATGCTCACGTGCATCTATCTCTGGTTATAGTTACTTCAGTCTTTGCGTTATTTATTGCGCTTATTTATACTTATTTAAAGAATAAATTTACTTCATGATCGATGTAAAAATAAAAATGAAAAATATCTGAAACTACTGGTTCTCCACGGAGTCGGTTGGAGAAAATAAATATTACATTAATAAGATGCATTCTCATCAATAAAAAGTTGTCTTAGCACATGAACAAATTAATAGTGAATCGTTCTTGCAGTGCATCCATCCCCACAATCATTAGAAATAGATTAGTGTCCTGAACTGCGTGTTATGAATGTCCTCTTGAAACCACTCAGCAGCTGAATGACAAATGCACAGAACCCTTTCCCCAATGCTTGACAGAGTTCCATGCATAATGGCCTCCGCTGACTTTAACAAGATATCGACAAGTCTGAAACTAGGAGGGTGACAAGATTTGAAAGTTTGCAGCTCCTTCCTCATCACCAAAACTTGTGTCTTTCATACGTACGCTAACTTTATCTCGCCTGACTTTCGGACGTGAAACTCCGTTTTCGAATACCGGAAATCTAAATGTATTTAAATTGGAGTTCTGACCCATATTTAGTCTCATTAAACACTTTAAAGTCAAGCCTATTTAGAACCACCTCTGTTTGATCTTGGTTAATTAGAGGGAGCTAAATGTTAACCAAAGATCTAAAAAGTAAGTTTTAGGTGCTGGTTAGTGACACATGAGAACTGAAATTAAGTGGTTAAGTGGTCTGTATATTAATGGTTAAGTCACCTGTAATTGGAAGAAACGAAGAAACACATTTATATACTAGATGATAATGTAATATAATTCTGAATAGTACAGGATTAACGTGGCCGATACGGCGCAATTTAGTCAATAGCCTAACAACTTAATAGCTCGAGATATGGTAAAAATAAATATATGTACAGAATAATGGATATAGCAACTGAAGAAAGGGTGAATCTGAAGAGATGAGTAAAGCCAGAATTGAATTTCAGGTGAACAAGGTTTGATGCATTTGTTAAAGTTACGGATACTGTTTTGATGATGCTGGCCACCATTATGTTCTTCTCCTAAACGTTCACTTGGATGTTGAATAAATTCTGAATGAGTTCCTATCATAAAACGAAATGGCAGGAACAGTCCGCTGTCACTAATTTGGCGGAAATAAAAGATTTGCAGAGTTACTAAGATCCTTCTTCAAACAACACGTGGTGTTCTCTCAATGCATTTTAGGTTGTAGAGTGTTATTAAAATTGTTTTCAGACATTAGAACCGTCATATCCACCTTTAATACTTATTTCCATGATTCCTGGACATCCTTTCAACCCAATAATTTTCACGAGTAGGAGTGTTGAAAAATCGTGAGACTCTGAAGAGAGTGAATTAATTTTACCATTTCTAACTGTTTAACTTATGCACGTTTTCGTTTATATGCATATATATCCTACAAGTTTGCAAAATGTGAGTAAATAATATCCTGAAGAAACAGATGATTTTTTTTAAAGATTATTTTGACATTGTTTAAATGAAAACTTTAACCCTTTCAATGCATTGTAGAGATTTATGTAAACGTGGGAAGAGGTATCAAACTAGAGATGATTGATGGACGGTATCTTCGTCGAAGTGAGAATTTGGTGAGTACACCTTTGGCTACATGCGTCATGAATTACACCAATTGTCTATTTCAATGTGGTGATTTCGAAAGTTATTGGATGGAATAAACGGATCAGATGGAAGAGATGAAATTATTTTTGTTCCGTCAGTGAAATTTGTGACAAAATTGAATGAAGTAAAAGCTGCTGCAATGTGTGGTTAGAGAGCTAGGTGTAGGTTTGACGATTACAATACAGAAGGAAGGCTCTCAATGAGTGTCCTCGTTTATATGGACATGTTAAAAATGCTTTGAATTTACCAACTGAAAAATCTCAAAGTGTTTTAAATTAATACTTAATTTAACAGTTTTGTTTTATTTACAAATAACGTACCTACACATGGAACACTTAATATCTAGTGGTATTTGTAAATTAGTCATAATAATACACCATTTCATAAAAAAAGCCAAGCAATGATTTATATTTACAAACTAGTTTAAATGAAATTATTTGTTAATATCGAAATAAACAAAATAACTGATTTGAATATAAAAACATAAATAAAATGCGTCCTTTATTGGGAATAGTTTTGAAATAAATAGTGCAGTCTTGAGAGTTTCTTGGTTCCTGGCGAAGAAATTGGTTAACAATAAACTTCTCGTTTACTCGTATTGATTTATTACCATTCCAAGAATGCTTTGGAATAATATGGTCTTAATTATACCAACGTTTGGTATGGTAATATGATATTATAATAATTTATACTAGACTAAGCAATGTTGTTTAGCACCCGATATATGACAAGACTATCAGCATGTTATGAGAGGGAGGGAGAAGGCGTGTATTAGCATACTGTACCCAGATAACCCTAAGCTAAGGTAATGGTACATAAAACTAATTTTACTTTAAACGTGTTCTCTAAACAGACCTAACGTATATTACTACGGATAAAGTTAAAGAAGCTAAATGGTACCTGCATGTGCTGAGAATGTATTTTGAAACCAGCCAGCCAAGTATCCATAACATATCTCACAAATGGTTCATTGAGAATTTTAAACATTTGCATTTTGTTTACGATAGTTTTCAACAAAGTAATTTTAAGGAGCCAAAGATTCGAAGAAGCGGGCATGACATATTGGCGAAGACAGTGGGTGCAAGGGTAAACAGGCAGGAGTTAGTCTGCCAACAGGGGCTGTACCTTATCTGACCGAAGGATTTACGGCTGTTAACTTCCTCCCTGCCCTCCTTCTTTATTCATACCTTCGCCTCCTCCCACATCCCACCACGCTGATAAATAACTGCGCCTTCACTATTTCACCACTCACTTCAGCTGCCTCGGATCATTTGCAGCAGCCAGTCCAGCTAAATAATATAAAACTGTCACCGGAGCTAGGAATAAAACAAGCAATATACGATCTATTTTTCAGTTTGCTCATACTTGATAATAGTATAAATATAGAATAAAAACTATTCTGAGACAATTAGTATGAGTAATAATAAAGTATAAATGAAAAAAAAAATCACATTACAAAGTGAAATAAACTGTAAACCTCAATTAAGAAAAAATAATCAAAATCATAGCTGAAAAAAAAAATTCAAGCATGAAATGTAATAATAATATAAGTAAACAAAATCATGACAAATATTAAGAGGGTGAAAATTCCAAAGAGTGGTGGAGCATGCAATCTTTTTGACCCGGGAGCTAGAAATTAAAACGTAGGATTTCGTAAATATGATTTTTAGTTATGATTTATGATGATTAAATTAAATTATTGTATTGGAAGGAGGGAAAGAGCCACCATAAATCGTTTGATACACGAGAACACCGTGGAGTTTCCATACACAAATCAGTTCATGATTCGCTTTTTTAAGCGTTTAACACTCTGAGGTACGCTCACTCAGGGCAGGAGAGGTGGTCTATCTTTAGGTCACCACACTTTTCTATCCAAAGTTAAAGTTCCAGATTTAACCTGAAAATTCCAGAATTATTTCGAGTGGATAATAGTTATAAGGTATCACAAAACATAAATCCATATTAAAATCTTTAGTTTTCTTATTTTTAAATATTTATAATGTCAAAGATTCACCAACAATCAGGCTTCATCAGGATTAAAAAGACAGTAATCATGTAGCAGCAAAACTAAACAATTCAATACTATTATCTAATATCTAATTCAATAACGATAAAAAACAAAACATTTTACATATGTTACACTCAAAAGAGAATACGAGGGTGGTTTAAATATGAACATAGGTGACATAGATTAGTTTTTTGTTGAATTTAAAATTTTCTAAAAATTCGTTCCATTTAAGTTATTTTTTATTGAAATTTTTGAATCATATAATGTAAAATTAATATTGCTATAGATTAAGAAGTTAATAATTATCTACTGTATGGTTTCGATTTATTGACAAATTAACTATTTTGATGAGTGATTGTTGGGTACTTGAAGGTGACAATCCTATTAATATTGCATAGTGTCAATTCAAAATAATTGTTTTGCACAAGCTGTTATGTTTTTTTGTCGTTTACTTACTAGTTTTGTATCTGAGGCTTCTGGTCTGACATATTTCTGTATAAGCTCTGGGGAGTGGTGTACCAGGGAAACACAAGGAGTTCTAGTGAGTTAAAGAAAATAGTACACTGACGGATAATAGTTCAAAAATAGATTCACCAGCCTCTCCTTTTTGGGTAGGAAGCTTGTCATTTATACGGTTCATGACTAAGGCTAAATTAAACTAAGTCTGAGATTGTTAGTGCATAGTGCGAAACTCTCAATTGTGTTTACGTAAACATTGTGTCTAGAGCGTAATATTGACCAAGTCACCTTCAAAAGTCAGCAAGCAGTCCATTCTTAACGAGTACTCAATTTTTAGTACTCTCTAAAGTGTAATTATAAGGATAAATCAGGTTATACAGCGCCTGTCAGGAACTGATAAGAAGGGTAGGTTAGGTTCAAAACTATATAGCTGTTGACAAATAGCTAATTTATAGAAGCTAATTAATTAAGACTAACTAAACCAATAGTATCTAAAAATTTATTGTTAGTGAGAAAGCCCAGTGGACATTTTTGTTTCTGCTTCTCGTAAAACATGAAAACAGAACCTGAATGACGGAAAAAAAAGTGGTGGCGCCGCACGGAGTGAACTAAAAATAAAAACTTGTGCCTGTTGATCGAACTCGCAACAACTCTATCCAGTGAAACTGTAACATACGTTCCCGCAGAAGCAGGATCTAGCCCTCTTACTTAATATTTTACTTGATAAAAGAAAAGCTGTGTGATGGCAACAAAAAGAAATGAAAAAAAGCAATAGGGCCGACTTCAAGGCTGTGGCGTGATAAAGAAGAACTTTGTTATTTTCTTTTGTTCCCTATTGGGTTTTCTTATTTTCCCATTTTTTTTCTTTTGTCCGTATACGTCAACTATCATTTTTAGAATAGAAAACATGTTTTATTTTTATTATTAAGCGATAGTACTATTTGATCCTGAATTAAAAAAAATTACATTAGCTACAGAGTATTATTACGTTTTTTTTGTCATTTTTACATAACATGCTCTATATTGATGGACGACGGATCTGTCGTGTTAATTCTGAACTAGAAGGGTGAGGGTAGAACACAAAATTATAGAGTGCAGTCTAAACAATTTCGTATTATTCTGATTAACTTTTTGTGAACATGCCTTCGCAGAAAGTGTGAAGTAAATATATGCGTTCAAAAAGTCAGCCACATTTCAATACCTAATGGTCTTTCTCAAGGCCAGGCTCCAAAACCAGCTAAGGCTTAAAATCGTAATTAGTAAGCAGACAAAATAAAAGACAGTAATGGAGAAGTAAATTCAGGTATTTTTTTTTCCTTAAAAATCTATCGTCAGCAGCCAATATAAATCTCAAGTTTTGCCTGTGATTTTATTAGTAATATGCGATGTGGCAGTTAATGTTTGAATTTTACAAAGAATTAATAATAAACTGATTAAAACATAAATACCCAAATTAAGTCTTTTTTGTTAAATCATTACGAGTAATATTTTACAAACATTTAATTTGAGACTATTCATGCATGGGTCATAACATTTTTTTTTGTTTTAGCTCATTTTTATAAATTATTATGTTATTTATGTTAGTCCTTTAAAAATGTACAAAAAAATTTTATTTATTGGTAATTATTATAAAAACTAAATAATAAATTAATAATTTAGTTGATCCAATGTCCTGAGAACAATAGTAAATGCCCCTTATTATGTCAGCAACAAAACCCTTCATAACGACCTTAATATACCCTACATTCTAAAACTCATCCCTTCCAAGTTTATGAAATTCCACAGAAGCCTTTCCAACCACCCTAATCCTGTAGCACAGTCATTGCACTGCGCCACTCATCCCTATAATCCTCCTCGGAGACTGAAACGGCAGTGGCCTCGTGACCTGCTATAATCGCGTGACAGTGGGAGTCCTGGCAATGGCCAGTTTCTCCAATCATGTCCTGAGCGTCTGTGGCTCTCGCGCTCTTGGTCAGCCTCCACTGGCTAGTACTCGGTGACACGGCTGACGGAGGAGCGTGGGGGACTCCCCAAGACTCCGTTTCCTCCTTCGCATGCGAGGGAGGTGACAACCTTGTGGACTTGGGGGGCCTCTGGGCTGTTTGTAAATATTGTATGAATGAGCGAGTGAATGATGAATTGTAAATATGGTATGAATGATAACTTTTATCTCAATTACTCATTGCCTAATAAAAGGCAGATTGTAACTTTATCTTAATAAAATTGAATATACTAATAACTATTAAAAAAAAAAAAATTTAGTTAATAATAATAGCGTTTATGCCACACCCATTTATACATTCCGTTTGTCTAGAGGCATCGAGGCCTCCAGGTCTTGTTTAGCTAAGGGCACGCTGACCAGAGAATAAAGGTACTGTTTTTTTAAGAATATGTCAGATCTCAGACCTCAACCCTCGGCTGCATAGGTCATTTATATTGAAGTTCTCGCCAGACATTTCTCTCAGTACAAGTTGGATTTCAGTGTTTTATTTAAGAGTGATTTTCAAAGGTCAGAACTGTCTAATCGTTCTTTTACACTGACGTGTTTGCTCCCCCTAACATCCTTCTGTCTAATGATTACTACAAATAGGATATTAAGCAGAAGTATCAGACACTAATGTATATAAATTAATTTTACTACGTCTAATTTTTATTGTATTCGGTGACGCGGCTGACGGAGGAGCGTGGGGGACTTCCCAAGACTCCGCTTTCCCTTCGCATGTGGATTTGGGAGGTCTCTGGGCTATCTGTAAATATTGTATGAATGAGCGAGTGAATGAGGAACTGTAAATATGGTATGAATGAGAGCATTTACCTTAATTACTTATTGCCTTATAAAAGGCAGATTGTAATTATAGCACAATAAAGGAATCAATTTTTATTGTTGCAACGTTTATTCCTAAATTACTTCTTAACTAGAACATACAGATCTTTTGGCTTTTAGCGCTAGTTTATATACTCCTTAATTTTAACACGTTTAAATTTATGTCAAGTTGTTAAGTAAATTGACATAGCCGATTTTCTTCTTGAAGAAACTACATAAGTATGCGTGCCGTGAACTAAACAACGAAGCTATTATAAGTTTTATATGGTATGGTCCGTTGAGATGAGACTAGAGATTAGGGCGAGCAAAGGCCCATGCTCGATAAGAAAGGGCAATAAATCTGTCGAGGGAGGCTGGCCGTCCTTAGAAAGCCCACGGGGTAGTCATTACCCCTTCTAACAGCTTCGTGGTGGCCACATATATAGGGCATATTTCCACCCTATCCCACGGACTATTTTTCTCTTACAGCATAATATAATTTTAATAGGTAAATTGTTACCTATAAAATATCAAAACCTGTATAGAATGTAGCGATGCTACAGGAAATACAAAATTAATTTGTAAACAGATCCGCCTGAGGATCTATAATTGTATATAATTATATGTAAATTTAAAGGGGATATGAAAGAAAAAAAAAATGTTACCTAAAAATGTATAATGTGCATTATACTTTTGTAAAAATCACAAATCGCAATGTAAAATTATTAAAAATTGTATAAAATGTAGACAAGCTACAGGACGTATACCTACTGTTTACCTTCTGTAAATAAATAAATTTATGTAAATCTATACTGATTTCAATAATATATAGTTACAAGGGGATATGAAGAAGAAAAAATATCACCTAAACCATTTAATCTTCAGAATAACTTTACACACCTATATTTATAATCTATGAGAGTTAGTCTTTCAGAAAAGTTTTAAATCTCTCCCAAAAATATACTTTTTTATTGAAATTACAACAGCAGTCGACATTTCGCTTATTCCAAAATCTTAAGGAGTACAATTCAGATACAAAATAAAAATTTACAACAACAGTTAGAAACAAAACACTTTAAATATTATACTAGAGGAACTTCTCATAATGAGCAAAGCTCAGAAATCCCAAAGAACGTTTTCGAAATATTTTTTATATAAAAATACAACAAAATTATCATAGTGAACTATATATTGAGAGAAACGTCAAGTATTTTATGAAAAAGTAATTTTCACACAACGTTTTGTTTACTTTAAGGGATGGGCTTCAGTCAGTACGTTTATTTCATATCCAATCGACTTAAAGTTGTAATTCCCATATTAAATTGGATATGATAACTTTACGATTGTTGTTAAAGAGAACGAATTAAAATAGAAAAAAAAAATATTACGTTTTGTTAATAAGTTCCAGCTCAGAAGCTATTAAGGATTCGGGGTTAAAAATAGTTTTTTTTTTCTCTTATGCAGACTAAACAAATACCAATGAATAACAGAATAAAAAAAGTAATGAAGCGCTATTGCTATATATATTTTTTCTTCATATTTATGCTCACCTATTTATTTAAAAGAAATACAAATTACATAGGCTCACACATGATTTCTGCTATTAGTGTAAGTGTTCACTGTGTTTACTTCACAGCTATCATTTCCTACAATGTCTTCTTAGTGAAAAATTACCGTTTCTCGTTCCTTTTTACACACTAAAACATTTTCTACCACCATTGGTGGACTACGTGGCTCGTTCTCGAACCTTCAAAAGTTCATATGGATTAAATCATTTTTAAACCGCTAGTATATATCATCAAACAGGCAGACAAATAAAAGTAACTAGTAAGTTACCTTATTGATATTGTTAGTTGGTTTACATGGGTTTTATCCACATCCTCCGATCGGAACTCGTGTCATACAAATTACTATCTGCAACCAACTGACATTTAGAACTGGGTACCTTCTGGGCTCTAGCCAGGTGCAGGTCCCACCTGGGCTCCGTTCTCGGCCAATTGACTACTCGGGCTCTCATCGGTGAACTGCCCTAATAGGTTTAAATACAGTAAACAACGGCGTTGGTAGGAGGTTTTAGGCCGAAATATACCCAATTAACCAATCAACCATATTACCTTACCGCCAAACCAAATGAAGGGGCTCTATTTTCAAAATACCCTTACCTATGAGCACAATTTGTTAAGCCTACCGAGAAGGTACCGATAACGACACCGAGATTGCGTGTGCTGCATATGTTTTGTGTCTGCAGCACTCTTGCACACATGTGAACCTCTAATCAAATATGAAACAAAGATCATGCGTTGAATTACGAATATCATCACACTTATTCGCCCAAGACTGTATGTTGCAGTCATTTACCATTGAAATTTGATAGCTCAGTCGTCTCTCGATCATCAATGATTAAGGACTATAAGATTTCCTTCTCAAATATCCAATTAGGACATCGAAGAATCGCAGGTCTAAAAGGTCAACATAAGTTTTCTATAAAATATTATTTTCATTGACTACAATATTAACTGTTGAACGATGTGAAAACGTATTCTTAAGCAGGATCAGAATCAGAGGTTAGGGAATCTATTTTCATTCAAGTACGAAACAATCGTTTTTGTCTTCCATTATGTTCTACGATAGAAGTTTTATTTTTTAGGATAATTTTGCAAAATTTATGTGTTTAAACGTGATTTTCAGTTACCGAGGTTGTTTGACTAATATTTTTTTTTTTTTGCCAAAACTAGTAATCTTTCAAGAATACTAATTGTTTAGTTACTAGTTTTCTATATTCTTAGTTTTGTTAAATCCTTCAGAAAGACTATTTACTGTTGTTATTGGGATTTCCAGTGGAGTTGTTGAGCCTCTAGCTTGAGAAGAAGATAACTAATAAGCATTATAAATAGCTCAAATTCATTCTATTGCATACACCTCAAGTTATGAATCGATAGAATGTCATCTCACACCCTTCATAAAACCACTCAACGGAGGCTGGTGAGGATATAGCGATGAGCCTCGCTCTGTGACTATACCACAAAATGCCTTAATAAAAGTGTTTAGCCTTGTCTGAAGTTGGAAATGTCAGTAGATGCGAGTGACGGCAAAGGCTCGTGGATCGGCTGATGAAAAGCCGGCACGTGCACTCGTTCCCACAACCTCTTTACATACACAGAAGTATTTTCAAGTGGACTAATGAAGTATTTGGATTTGCATGAGCGAACACTTATCAAAACATCAGGGACGTAAAAAATAAGAATCAATAGTGTATAGTGACTGCACATTTATTCAAAATATTATTAGTATGAACAGATCTTTGAAACAACGAGACAAAAAGAGAGAACATCTCATGGTTACATTCTGGAAGTTGACGATGAAAATGAAAAACAATAAAAAAAAAACTGGTATGAACCTAAGATATAATGGTTTGCGTTCAAAAAAATCACGATTCATTCGTTTGGAACAACAAAACAAGGGAAACTGAAACAGGAACGTCTGGCAATGGCGTAGTGACAAAAAAAGGGCCAGCTGAGGTTGCCGGGGAAACTGCGCAGGGTCGAAATATGACCATCCACAAGTCTTCTAAGACGAACCTCACGCAACTCCGTGGGAGATAGGCTTAAGATATTCATTGCTTATTGGTCAACTCACCCTTCTGGAACTATTCACTACTATTGTATAATTTGTATTTAACAATAATAATATAGGATTGTCTTTGTTCCGGTACCAGAACTTTTAAAGTAGGTAACTTTTAATGAGCGTAAACTTTAGGCCCTGTTAACAAGCGTGGGTGGCATTAGGCGAGCGTTGCACGTAAGCCTTACAGATCACGAGGTCTGTTCCAACTTGTGAAGACACAGGGTAATTATTTCTCAAAATTAACTATCCACAATTTGCATTGCAAAGTGTATACATTTGTAAAGGGATGGGACATACTTTTCCATCCCACTTGTCAACAAATATGCAATAAATATATATTATAATGATTATATGTCATTCAGTGAGTCAGTAAAATAGTTGATTCAATGATCAGGTTTCACTTAATTTATGTTTTATTGTCTTAACAATTCTTCTTTATTGAAGTTTTTCGCATCGATTATGAAGTAAAATGTATTTCTGTAATGTATTGCTAAAAATTTTGTATTTTAATATATATTATGTAGTAACATATTAATCATTCGAAAGTGGGTGTGTATATATATTCATATCTTATCATAATCGAAGTTCGCAGCATTACTAAGAAACATTTTGTATAGTTTGGTGTTTTGTATAAATCTTTTAATAGCTCTTGTTTACCAGATTACATCAAAATGATGAAGTTTTTCATTACGAAATTTCATTGCATGTCTTAGATTAAAGTGAAAAGCTATTGTAGTTTTGTTACAATAGCTTACTATAGAAACATCAACAAGTCTTTATCATTCAACATCGTTTTGACAACCGTAACACAACACTTATTTGTTATAAAATTAATTGAAGTTTATATGTCCCTCTAATACTTTATGAAACAATAAGAAGATAATAAAAATAGGAACAAATCTAATATTTCTTTCTGAATCATACGCTGAGGGTAGGCAGTATTGACAGGCTGTGCTTTATTCAGGTTTTATTACATAACTTTTCAGAATATGTATCCGTTAATGGCTGCTACAAATACAGGTTTTAACGGTTGTTGAGAAACTACCTTCCGAATGAGGTCAATTGCTGTTTCTGCACTCCGGATTCGAACGAAAACTATCAATTCGTGAAAAGTTCTAATAATTTCATTGATGGACGGTTATTCGCAAACAAACAGTACAACACTTCAGACCGGTACTGCACAGTAGTTCCATTCATAAAATTAATTAACAATGCCTAATATATTTTACAGATGAATGAAAATTTCAAGAGTGTTAACTTTAGAGTGGGAATTTATATGATAAAAGTAATCAACAAATAACATCTCCACTGGATTTTATACCATCACCGAACGTAAGTTTCCCCAACTGATTTATATGAGGACTATTAGGTCAAATCACTGGTAACATGTTGTTAACCAAAGGAAAAAACATACACATCTTATGATATGTGTAAAAGTTTTAGAGATATATGTAACATTTTGACAATGTGACAGATTTGAACAATTGTGAGTACAACTTCAAAATTGAATAATGTTTTTAATATTTTTTTAAGAAATAAGTAAGCCTTTTTAATGTTTTTAGCAAAAAAAAAAGAAGGATATCACGTCCTGACAAATTATAGTAAAAAACATAGATGGTAGACTCGGTGTCTTTATATTTTCTAATTACTAATGTATAATTCGTCAAGTATATACCAAAAATATAAAAAAAAAATTGTAAAAAACTTTAAACCATAAATATTTAATTTTGAAAATATTTGATTGTGGTTTTTCCAAGGGTAATATATATTTTCTATAAAAATGTCTATACTAATTAATAAAAATAAAGTGTTCATGTTGAGCAAAATTTTTGATTCCGATGAACTTCATGAGTGATCACCTGTAGCTCTTAATTATTAACTAAGAACCCTGCTTATCATAATAAGAAATATTCTCCAAACATATTTGAATTTGTCATTGTAGACGGAGTGGGTTGGCTGCTGCTGCTGACACAGTTACAAGGAAATGAACCATGTAACAAGAGATAAGGGATGGGGTTGCCTATTACACGCAACCGCGCTATCAAGCATCAAGCCGGGGGGGGGGGGGGGGGTCAGGGTGGTCAGTCCTGTGCACATGACCTAACAGTTACTTCAGGCAGAATATATAATCATATATGTATAAAAGAGACTTATTAGAGATAATAATAAGGGAAAACTATTTTCTATGATATATTTTGAAGATCTATAATATCTATAAACAGGAAGTATACCTATAACTGACATTAATGAAATACAAACATCAAATATTGAAACAGAAAGGAACTACCTGGCCTTTAGCAGGGCCATAAGTTACCACCATGAGCTAACTAATTGCACACTCGGACACGGAAGAAGCCCGATAATTTGATCATGGATCGAAATGCTCGCTCTTGGGAAAAGTAAAATCTAAAATTAGTGGAATTTTTTTTATTAAAATAGTAAATTTAGAAGCCTTAGGGAAATCAGTAATAAAGTACGATAAGTAACTATTAATTATTACGAGCTAAAAATGATATTTCATCTGGTTCCGAATGAAGTTTTAACTTATCAAACTGTAATTGTCTGTGTCATAATTTTAAAAAAAAATCAGATGCTAACTGAAAATTATTTATAGAGAAATGGCAATCAAAAGAAGAATGATTTGAATATTACTGGTTATGGACTGGCCCAAAACTCATTTCCTCAAATCCAAGAAAGAATAACCAATCAGCGGTTTTAAAAGTTATAGCTGTCACTTAGTTAGTGACTTACACCTTGATAAAAATAATTATAGCCCTATTTGTGAATTGTCATAATTCAACTGGAAAATATTAATAATGTCAATTCACTTAGGAATTCTAATTACATGCCTCCTAATGGAACAGTAACTCAAACTAAACCCAGAACTTAAACAAACTCAAACTAATCTCAGAACTTCCCTCGGACAGACTACACAAATTAGTGACAATCCTGAGAAAATTGGAAACATGACACTTCGATTTTTTTTTTCTAATTAGAAGATTAAGGATGAGGGAAAAATGAAGGAAGATTTAGGTTGAGCAGATCCTTGTACTAGGAGTACCTGCTTGAAGGTGGTGTGAGAGAATTAAGAAGTGTGGGAAGCCTTGGTAGAGGTTGGTTGTTGCGGTAGAGTCCACTGGTGGCTGGGCCTAGAGTCTCTCTAGGCATGTAGTGCAGTCTTATTTAGTCGGACAGCAGTGTTGGGTGCCCCTTAGAGGCTTGTTGTTGGTGGGCCAAGCGCCGTGATGTCCACCATTTGGTCTTCTTTACTCGATCTTGTGAGTTGCCATCGTGCCGGTAGCGGTGGGGGTGTCATGTCTCGGAATAGAGGGTTTAAACTATGTTTCATCGAGTCGAAGAACTTGATGTGTCTTCTTTTGATGGCTTCAGTGATGGTGGGGACCTCGAACTTTTCGTGCATGTCGGAAGCCTTCATTTTACGAAAAGGGGTATGCCATAATACCGTGCGAAGGATGTTGTTTTGGAAGCTCTGGAGTCGAGTTATGGTGCTGGCGTGTAAGAATCGAAAGAGTGGTGTCCCAAACAGTAGAGCTGGCCTCAGGACGCTCTTATATATTAGGAGTGTAGTGACCGCTAACTACATAAGTTAAAACAAATGTAAACCATTGCAAAAGTATCAAGCAATAAAAGGCGGAAACCAAACAGACATAAACGAGAAAGGGTCGCCAGCTGAATCATAAACTTAACGACCCTTATAGGCCCTCTCTACCTCCAGGGATTGCCCAGGTAGTGCATTGGCGGGGCAACATACCGCACATCATAAATGGAGTCAGATAGTAACGCCGTCATGGAACGATTGTCCAGGTTATTACCTCGAACAATCCGCACTTGTCACCAGGGATAGGGTGATCAGGCACCTCCCTAGTGACGAACCAACAAGGAGTTTCAGCCGAAGGGATATAGCCTGGCTTGTGATGAGATGCTGGAGAGAGTGGTAAGTCCTACGTACGATTTTCAATTTCTTCTGCAAGTGTGTGCCGAACGTCATGTGTCTGCCTAGGTTGATGCCTAGGTAGCAGATGCTGTTGGCAAGTTTGCATTCAGTCCCGTCTATGGTGAAGCTGTGTGGACGCTTCTTTTCCCATGTTGGAAAGAGAAGATGATACCTTGAGTCTTGGCTGGGTTTACCTGAATGTGGACAGCTCGCAGCCTGTCGGTGATTAATTGACTGGCACCCTCTGCAGCCTTTAGAGCATTCTCTGGGTTGAGACTGGTGCTGTAGACCCCTATATCGTCCGCATATGCCGCTACCTCACAATTGGAGTACGATCAAGCATACTCCTACATAGAGGTACTCCTACTATGTGCGCGGTGTAGATGTTGAAGAGTAGGGGTCCCAACACTGACCCTTGGGGAACTCTGACGACGAAATCTCTTCTGGTGGTTGATACGGCTCCTATTCGCACAGAAAAGGTTCTGCCTGCTAGGTAGGAAGACATGATGTTCTGGAGTTGCACAGGAAATTCGTGCTCGTGCAGGCGTCGCAGGAGTGTGCGATGATCTACAGAGTCGAAAGCTTTTGTACAGTCAAGGGAGATCATCGCAGTGACTCTGTTGTTTCGCATGTTCGTTGCAAGCGTGCCGCTGCAGTTTCACTAGATTGCAGGCCAAGCTGAGTCCTTTAATGAAGCCGGTCTGTTGAGGTGGTATGATGTCTTTAGCGACACAGTGTCTGGTGAGATGGTCGTAGAGAATCCTCTCGTAATTTTTTATTCCTCTAGGCAACATGTTGAACATGGCGTCCATGTTTGAATTGGGTGGGGTTGAGGGTTGACATTTTGAAATAATTTTTGCCACAGAAGTACTTTACATGACTATCTTGTCCTATGAGACTTTTTTTAAAAACAACTAACACTTGTAGTTCAGCTACAAATATTAGAAATAATTACCTAATAACAACATCTGTTGTTGCCTTTCAAAAGTTTATTTTTTAGATTTTTTTTTTTGCGTTACTATTTTCAATGAGTCTTTAACCAGGAGATAAAAAAAGGAATTAAAAACTAAAATAATTTGATTGGTCAATATTGACATATCTTACTTGAAATTTTACAGTGATAGAAAGGCAGTTTTCCCTCAAAAATAAAAATTTTAAATTAAAGGGTAATTTTATGCACTGAATAATTGATATTCAATTAAATGCCTCCCTAAACGGAAAAAGAGATAGAATTATTAAAAATGCTAAATAAACGGAATTGGGAAACAATCAACATGCAAATTAAAAATTGGGATTTACATTAAATAATTACGAAAAAATTGTATTAAACAGTTAGAGGCTGAGGCTATATTTTTGGTTCACTTGGAAACGGCTCTTTAAAACGTAAGAACTAGATCCTATGTTCATTTATCATGTAGCTTCATGAGAAATCTAACTTTGAAAGAAATCGAATTGAATTTAATAGGCTAGCAAATTAGTTCTATTTTTAAAATGGAAATACTTTGTTTAAATGGTCGCTAAAATTTTATTAATTGAAAAATTCTAGATTTTATTTTTGAGTTACTAATGTCTCTGAAAAATAACAAAAACATTATGTATTATTAGCTACCTAGAAGTTACTTTTTGAGCACTGTCTTTTTATTGGAACACTTTCAATTGGCTGGGGTTCCTAACATATAGCATCTTTATATTTTCAAAACTATTTTTTTTCTAGTGAGTACTGAGAGACCAGTTATTCCTCACACAAGGGTTGCAATGCTTTGATCGTAGCTTGCCTGGTGCTCACTCTGCACCTTGAAAATGTATCGTTTTTTGTTTGGAGTCCCTTGTATCTTATTTCTGTGCTTTGTAGGCAGGTACTTAAGGGAAAGTTAATTTTCCTTTTATAACAACACTGTCCTCTGTTATATTAATATCTTAATATTAAAAGATAGCGAAAAATGTAAATAGAGAACCGTGATACCAAAAAAGCCTCATCGATTCTCTACCTAGAGCTAGCAGTAAGTTACACCACAGCAGTTGCATAAGTAGCAGCACTCAAGCCTCCCTGGCGGGACCACAAACGACTACAAAGATCTAGTCACATATTTGGATACGGTAGGAGCCAGAAGGCAACCCCGGTAAGTTCAAAATATCGATTACCCAGTGGAATGAATAAGTTAACAGTGGAGAGTAAAAAAAAAATGAAGTATGGGTAACTTGCTTGTGCCTATATAAGTTGGGAGACTGATGGTTTCATTCTCAATACCTCAATCAGCCACTTCCTGTCACTGTTAGTATTTCTAAGTCAACCACCTAAGATGAACCTTATAGAAAAATATATAGACATCAACATCGACTAATAGCAACAATCGAGTAAATAATATTTCAAGCTCAAAGAATTATTATTATTATGATAAGCTTATTATTAAAAATCCATGTAATCCCTCGTATATGTATATGTGCGATCAAATATTACAAATTTAACATTTACAATATAAATAGGGATAGCAAAAGCCACTGCAATTTAGCTTTCTGAAATCGGACCTAAAATCTTTAGAATTCCTCAAATTGTGTATTATTCTTAAATCTAATAGAATGAAATAGAATTCCCATTTTCAGGAAGTTTAATTTGAAGTAGCTACCATCAATTAGCTGAATAGTAAAGAATGTTAATTGATTTTACTACTTATGCCCGGAGAGAGTGCATGGTCGTGAAATAATAAAAATAAGCCCTAAATTTGTTTAATAATAGAAGTATTCATTAGATTTTAAAGGAAATGGACTTTTTATGTGAAATTAAATCGAAATATAATTAATAACTAACTGGTGTTATATGATACTATATTGCAGTTTCAATGAATATTTTTGTTAAACTCAAAGTTCTTATTTCGCTAATGTAGTTCTAAATGGGGTCTTTGGTATACTGGATGTCAAACTGCTGCTTACAGTATCAGCCAGTGGCCGGGATAGACCCGGCAAGGCAAGGGCCACGAGAAACCAACGTGGGTTGACACAGTGAGGACGCCTGATAGCACTGGTAGAAACAGAAAGACAGATAGACGAAATCGTTTGCATAGCTTATTCACTACACGGGTCGTTTTGTTGTTTACAGTTCTTAATAGGCTTACTGGTAGTTAACTTCCTCCTAAGTACTAGATACATAGGTGTAATGAAATAAACGGTTTCTCTTGTATTTTTACAATAGATAAAGTACAATGATGATACATCCAATATAGAAAAAAAAAATGATAACCTTAATGAATGGAGCGTCGTGCCGTGTCTGACTGAGCGCCACAGTCCGCGACGAGACACCAGCGGCGGCTCGCGGAGTTCCTCGAGATAGACGGTGTGAGTGCGAAAAGGGAAATTAGCGTCTCTGATGGTGAAAAAATTATGTTCCATGATAGTGGTAATTTTGTACGGTCCTTCATACCGCGCGGCGGTTTTAGTTATCCATCCGTAATCGACGATATACCGTAGTCCCTAGCGTAAACGGGCCTGTTTTATAATTTCCCAGCCGGTTATTAGCCATGTCTACCCGGGTTCGCTTACGGCGGATTAATCGTTTACGAACTCGCGCCCATATCATCTGCCGCTCCCCCCGTGCCTGGGCCAACTGTGCCTACAGCTCCTGATTATGAGCAGTGATAAGGTGACCTACCACCGTTGTCCAAAAACAATTTCGATAGGTGATATCTCCGTCGCTTCATGGATGGTGTGGTTGTAAGCGACCACTGCGCACGGTATCTCATCGTAGAGTTCAAACTGACGAGCGAGTTTGAGCAATCTAAGGTGCTCCCCTAACGTGTTGTGGAGTCGCTCCACCGCGCCTCTGCAATCTTTATAATGGGGGTATTTAGAGCCAGGTGATACCCAACTCAATACTCCGATCGCCGGTCAAGGCATTGTCGAATTCCCTGCCACAATCCGAGATAATATCATCGGGTACCCCGCGCACTACTGTAAAATGCCCTCCGTATGGCCCATGAGTTTTTAGCTTCGACTGGGTAAGCCATCGCAAGGAATCGATGGTGGTAAACCATGAATAGAGATCCAGTTGTATGGATTGCAGTGGTTCTGGTGGAGTGTCCGTGACTACTTGTGCCACCACAGGGGGTTAACGGTCAGACTTCGCACCGTGCGACGCACTCACGTACAGTACTCAAAAAAAAAAACAACTTCAGGGCCCGTAGGGTCTCTTCAATACCGCGGTGGTTCGCTTTTCAGGTGTGGTGGTCCGTAACAAGACGCCGTTGCACCGTGCTATCTGTGACCGTCTCAACCTGTCAATGCATCGCATAAGCGAGTATCCTATTCCAATTCGTTGCTGCCTCCATTCATCCATAATCGCTTAACTTTTTCCATCAATAACCTATTGCCTAGATATACACTGACAGGCAAAAAATTCCACCCACTTGTAAAAAAATTGTATTTGTATATAATACATGGTAATTGTATATAATACTTATGATTTATTGAATTTATAAAATATTTTTTACCTTTAATAAGCTTTTTAACGTTTATTAAATGAGTCTTTTTAAAAAAATTTAAAATCAAAATGTGAACTGCTAAGAAACATGAAAAAAAAAAGATTGAAAATTACCATTTTTATCCTAAAAGAAATTAATAACAGGATCATTTAATAGCGCGTATTTCTTCCTCTTGCCTTTATTACTTCTTGAAGACGCCTCAGCATACTTTCCACTTGTCGGGAAAGTTCCCTTTGCTGGAGGTTAGCCCATTCTTTCCGAGGAGCCCTTTCAAGGTCCTGCAGTGTAGCAGGAAGTGCTGAACGCGCTGTTAATCGTCTTCCAAGGTTATCCCATAAATGCTCGACAGGGTTCAAATCTGGAGAACGGCTAAGACCTCAATGTTGTGCTGATGAAGGAACGTGTGTACTATGCGAGTGACATGTGGACGTGCATTATCGTCCATTAGAAATGAATGATTTCGCTGAGGATATGCAACAAATGAGGTTCCAAAATATCATCTACATAGCGAGTGGCCGTCAAAGACGTTCTACGAACAATAACCACTTCCGTGCGGCACTCCATTGAAATCCCAGCCCACACCATTAAGGAACCACGTTGAAAAGGTTGGCTCTGGGTGAAATTACAGGCTGCATACCTTTCATTTCTTCTTCTCCACACCCTTTCACGCCCGTCTGGAGATTGTAGAGCAAATCTAGACTCATCTGTAAAAAGTACAGCACACCATTCGTCCATAGTCCAATGACTGTGTTCTCGAGCAGAAGCCAGCCGTGTAACTCTGTAAGTCCTGGTCAATTCTGGTCCTCTTACTGGGCGAAAAGCCATTAGTCCATACTCATTTAATCTTCTCCGAGCAGTTCAGAAATTTGCACACCTCAAACTTCTTGGAGCTGATGAATCGTTTAAACAACGGTAAGGTGCCGGTTTCGTAAAATTCTTAAAGTAAGAAACCGGTCATCTTTTGGTTCTGTTGCCATAGGCCGTCCAGAACCGGTCATTCTATCGTAAGACCCAGTTTCTCGAAAACGCCTAACGGCGTCTCGTAGAGTTTCATAGGGTACTCCGATGGCATTAGCTGCATATCTAATGGAACGTCCATCATCAATAAGTGCCACACCACGTGCAACATCCTCAGCACGAAGAGGCATCTTACACTTAAAATTGAGCAAATTAAAATATCGAAGCCAAAATCTAAGTAGTTTGCTGCACCAGAACGCAAATGACACTGAATAAACATTTTTAATTCCATGGAAAGTAAACATTGGAAACGACAGTCCTTTAATTGAATTAAGAATTATGGGTTACTATCCTCTATATTGACAGTTATAATTGAAAAAATACATATTTATTCATAAAAAAAATTGACCAATCCAAAGCAGAAATATTTTGAGATGAAAACATGAAAAAATCAGGTATGTGTAATGTTTTACCTGTCAGTGTATATGACACGTATGGCCAGGGATAGCGAATTCCCGGATAGTCGTTTTAGTTCGTTGTCCTCGATTGTCACGTGCGAGCGGACTGATAGTGTGGACATTTCCTTGTATGTGGTCACTTGCGTCTCCGTCCTTGGGTCCTGTTTGGACTTGATGACGATTTGTTGTTTTTTATTCTTCAGGCAGTTCCAAGGGTCTCTCAGACGGGGTCATGCTTTCCTCTGGGTCTCTCTGAACTAATGGGATTTCCAGTCCGCTTTCTACCCATTCACGTAGATACCCTAACCCGAACTGTTCGGCTTGCGGGGGATCATCTTCCATCGCATTGACGACTAAATCTCGAGATAGCCAATTTCCGACGACATTTTCGATTCTTTTCTTGTGGAAGATTTGGAAATTGTATGCCGCGAGCCTTTCTTTCCACCGCACTACCCGTGCAGAAGACTCCTTAATGGTGCCCAAATAGGTTAAAGGCTTATGATCCATGAATAGTTCGAACCGCCTTCCATATACATAGGAACGAAAATACTCGATGGCCCATACCATGGCTAGCAGTTTCCTCTCGATTGTGCTATATCGGCGCTCTGCTACATTTAGTTGTCTGCCCGCGAAAATGATAGGTTTTTCCCCACCCTCAAAAATCTAGGATTATACGGCCCCGGCAGCGATCTCCTAAATATCCACTGGAAGTCGGGGAAGGTCAGTAACGGCCTGGTGGTCACTATCTTTCGCCATTTCTTTCGCAAACTGATCCAGCTCTAAATGATATCGTTTACCCTTTTTTAGGATTTCTGTTAATGGGTTTGTCACTTCTGCTATTCCGGGGATGAACTTCCGATAGTAATTTATCGTCCCCAGAAAGCGTCTAATCCCCCGGGTATTCCTCGTTAGCGGAGCCTCTTCGGTTGCCTTTACTCGTTTTTGATCCAATTGCATCCCATTCCACGAGACTACACGGCCCAGAAATCGGATTTGACGCAGACCAAACCTTGACTTTTCCTGCGCAAGTTTCAGCTCAAACTCTCGTACCCAGGCGAGGACCTGTTGCAGGTGACACAGATGTTCCTCCTCGGTTTTACTAAAAACTATTAGGTCATACATGTACACCTGGGAAAAGTCCTCGCCTAATCCCCTTTGCAGCTCGTCCATAGGGCTTTGAAAGGTTAGCGGGGCCCCCTGTAAGCCGAAGGGCATTCACACAAACTCGAATAGCCACCGCTCCCACGAAAATGCCGTTTTCCCGATGTTTTCTTCGGTCATTTTTACATGGTGATACCCGCTCTTAAGGTCGAGAGTACTGAACACAGTCGCCCCGACCAGTGGTCGAGTATATCTTCAATCCTAGGAAGTGGATACCGTTCATCCTTCCTGGCCTCGTTGAGCTTGCGGTAATCAAGCACCACCCGATATCGTTTCTCATCGTCATCGTGCTCCACTACCCATAGCGGACTATTAAACGGGTTTTATTACTGTGATGGATGATCCCCTGTCTCATACGTTCCCCAAGCTGTTCGTGGATGACGTCCCGCATAGCTTGCGGGTATCTCTTATATTTAATATAAACCGGTTTTTAGGTAAATCCTATGTACCGTTTTCCCAGTAGTTGGTAAAGAGTCTGAAGAAGAGATCCGCGTTGTTTCCCACGAGTCTGTCCGATGCTTCTCGCATGCAGTGTACCGCTCCGATCCGAATGTTTTTGTTCCTCTATTCTGACGATATTCTGTGTCGACGCGTCCCTATGGTATAGTTCCGTTTGTCCCCCTTTGCCCTCAACTTTAACCCCACCTGTTGTAAAATGTCACACCCTGTAATTATCTCATAGTCCGGCGTTAGCTCCTCTATTATATAAATCGTGACATTAATATCGAGTTTCTCCAATTTGATCGGTTTCTCCCTCTGTTTGACATTTCCCGCTAACAATGGACACTAGGCACTCGCATTGTTTACGTCCCTCCCAAATGCCAAGTCTCTGTGCCCCTCTCTTACTGATCAACGAGTGAGTACTCCCCGTGTCTACTAGAAATCTCAGCCCTGACGTCCCCACTTCGCCACTGGCAACCTAGTTTTCCTTCCGCTCCTAACACTACTATTGATAATCCCTCCCCCATGTGCTCGGTTGCCCAGCCCATCGTCGTACCCTCAATCCACCCGAGAACGTCCAGCCACGACCTCTGTTCCCGACGGCCCTCCGTTCCAAGGGTTCCCTCCACTAACCCCATGACTCCCCGCAGCCGGGCCGCTGCGCTCATAGTGGCCGCTTTGCTGGTCCAGTCTTGATTATTAATTACTTGTTGAACTTACTCATGTTTTATTAATATGCTAAGTATTCTGCATTGTTTTAATTACACATTTAAAAAAACGTTTGGTTTATTGGAAATTTATTGGCCTTTTTGCGACGGCAATAAAAAAATTAAAAAAACAAACAAAAATAACATGTAATATCATCTGTTCAACTCCCTGCTCCGTATAATAGGAAAATGTTTATTTAATCATCACATCACTTACTAATTAGGGCATATTGTAATATACAATGTGGAGCTGACTTTAATTGATTTCGTCGTCGGGGCCATTTAATTAAAAGTAATGTGCAAAATATGATATCTCTCTTCGTTGAACACGAATTCAGTTAAAATTTATATGAATTAAAAGGGCAACGAGAGTTCAATGCAATCAATTAATTAATAACTTTTATTTTATTTGTTTCGTCATCGGGTTTCTGCAATCTTAATATAACATTTCAAGGTTACAGGCCACAAAGAGGATTCACTAGGGTAGAAAGACACACAGAAGAAGACGTAAGAATAACTAAGTTTGAAAAAATCAGTGAAACCCTTAAAATACTGATTTTACATATCAAAACTAATAATTATTAAATATTTTACACGATTGTTAAATTAACACATTAATTATACTAAAATTTGTACTTTTCATCAGAAAATAGAAAGAGAAAAGCATTAGACGTCAGACACTACACGATGGCTTATTTAAGTAACTGTTGAAATTAAATTATGCCCTTTCGTGCTTGGAATTACACCTGTTCAGCAACAGAAAATAGAATTACCTGATTATTTATGAAATAATAATTAATTAGATAGTGTTTTTGTTTAGTTCAAGTGGAATCGCATCAAAACAATTCAGTAGAATGACGATGTTTGGTGCTAATCACGCGAGGCAATTGGGGATAATCAAACGCAAATTTGAGCCAAGATTGAAGAAACCAGGGAAGAAACGCCTGGTCGAGGGTTCAAGTAAACTCTCTCTGCGGGCTGAAATGGGAAAAATTGGGCTTCCAATGGCTGATAGTAGATAGCAGATAGCATATATAGTGTTTTAGTTAATGGTTTGAGTGAGCTTCACACGAAACGCATATATTTACTTAAAACTTGATTTCGCTGACCTGCACCCGTCGCTTGGTGTGCCGTCGGTGGGTGAGCTCATCCACCGGAGACACATCAAGTTTTTTGACTCGTTGCAGCACCTAAAAAACCTAGTGTTTAACACTATGGCCCCACCACCCCTCCCGCATCGATGGCAACAGACTGTCAGGGAAAAGTTGGTTAAGAATTAGTATGTAAGTTTGATCAAAAAGGTGAACCCCATCACCTTTATTAGTTAGTTTACTCGAGTCACGTATAATGTGTACCATTATACTTGTTTATTCATTATATAATTTTTATGAAATAACAAAACCTGTATATAATGTAGCAATGCCACAGGAAATACAAAAATAATTTGTAAATAGAATCGCCTGAGGATTTATAATTATACATAATTATCTGTAAATTAAAAAAAAAAAAATTTAGATAACGATGATTAACCCATTTACACCAAACATATTAGACATATTTTAAACAGCTAATAGTCCTTGCTTACACCGCAGCTATATATATCCAAGTTTATTACGGCAGGTAACTGTGCCTCAAAACCCCATATTACTTGAAAGTAGTTGGTCGACGTTGTGAACCCACCCTTCGGCGAGCGTAGGACCTTTTGAGCAGAATTGTTCTTACTCCCTTCAAAGAAACATGTGGTGCACAGAGAGTGCAAGTTAGGTTTTATTGTGACATTAAAGCGTGGTATTCCAAAATCATACTTTTTTTTTCCTACTTTAATACTCAACCCCTTGCTTCCTAGGTCATCGTGCCTACCAAGTGATTACCACAGGGAGGAGATGAAGGTGCAACACGAGACTGAGGCAAGTGAAGGGATTTTACGATGTGTAACTGTTTTATTGTTGAATCGTTAAGGCTCACATAAAGCTCTAGTTACAAATATAACTACTATATCATAGTATCATAATGTCATGCCACTAAAAAAAAAGAGTTAAAGTTGCAAGCACGGTTTAATTTTCGTGTTTGTAGTTTAAAAAATATAACCCAAATTACATATTGTTAACCAAAACGTCAAGACCTTTATTATGGCACCCATCTAAAAATTATGTATGAATATCTTTTTGGCTAACTATTAAGTAATAAAGACGCGTGTGTTTTGTGGAGATAGGTAAAGTTCGTGTGTATTTCTATATCAAATGGAATCTCCATGAAAAATTCCATGCCTATAGCTATTACGAGGGATTGACAATGAATGACCAGACATGGGAGACTTACATGCTAAAATTTAAGACTTTTTGATTTTGAAAAAAAACAGTAAAAAATACAATTTGTGCTTCTAAAACCCACAGTTTACGACGCTCAACTGTATACGCTTTACTAACAGAATGGCAACATAATATTCTATATAATGTAATATTGTGAAGCTAAATTTTGAGATGTGGCTTTCAAAGTTTACATTCTACCCAATAAGTGAAATTTTGCTACAAGTTTCTGGCGAACCCATGAATGTTCCTAACAGTACTCCTCGCAACGACCTACATTCAATTACGTCGGTATCAGATAACACAAAACAACATCAATTACACAAAATGCCCACATTAACACCAAAGGACATCACAACCCTCTCTACCAGTGCGATGCATGAGAGTACCAACCTAACTACGAACCCACATCGACGACATGAACAATTGGCAGTCAGATCTGCTGGGGATCTGGTTGTGGGTTCAGATAAATAAATTACGTCCAATTTTGTCTTTACAAACGTTTTTTGTTTCTATTTCAGAAAGCGCTTTTAGCGGCCTTTACTGCCATTCTCTAGTTAAAAGAATGTCATTAATAACAGCGCTTGTAAAGTAGAAGTAAAAAAAAAAAAATTAAAGGACAATCAGAAAAGTATGTCTCTCTGCACTCACAAGGAAACATTGCTCCACTATCCCTCATGACACTGCCACCTATTACCCATCTGATCCCAACCGAAATCCTAATCTCCTTGACTTATTTTTCTACAATCGTTTTGGAACACGAAACTATTCACTTACAAGCCTCGACGACCTCTCCTCCGTCCATAGCCCTTAATCCTAACCATTTCCCTTAGACCTATTCACAAACTGCCTCCTCCTTCATTTATTAGGGGCCCAGTTGATTGGGACCACTTCCGCAAATTTTTACAGACTCTGTAGACCTCAAAGTATCCCTGAAAACATCCCAAGACCTAGATGATGCAGTGCATTCTTTCACTACTCTGATCCAGAGGTCGTCTTGGGAGGCATCGTCATCCCACCGTCATTCGAAAATTCACAATACAAATCCTTTATGGGCATGAGATCGAGTATTGGTGCAACCAATGGCGAATAAAAGTTAGTGAAGCGATGATGATCAAAGTTAATGAAATGATCCCACATTACCTTTAACCTCTGCCGCAAGTCCTGTCCACTAGTTTTTTTTTAATTCCATTCCACTTCTTGTATCCGAGATAGTGCGGTATTTATGCTTCCATCTCGACAAAAGACTGATATGCAACCCACACACAAGGCTAAAAAGACAAGAACTTAACAGACGCTTCGGGCAACTGTACAGACTACTTCGAAGGACATCCCATCTATTTTATTCGTAGCTTATCGTTATCCTATTAATGTTTTTTTTCGTTTCGCGTAGATGCACCTAGAGGGTGAAATGAGATCAGTCCAAAATCAACGTATACATAAATACAAATTTAGTAAACATATTATTCACGTCATTTAACCATAAATTAATGTTGTTTTTTTTATGTAGAAATGGAATAAATGAGCTTCAGATGCGTTGTTAATGCTCACCATTTTAAACATATATCTGCAGGATATAGTAGGGTGGCTATAGTAACATTTTATGATAAAATAAAAATAATTCCATTGTATTGGATTCAGGCCCACGCAATGAAACTTTCACCTCCGTATGCATGAGAGCCTGTCCCATTTAAAAAACGTTAGAATATCATACAATAATAATGCTATTTACTTCACCCCGGTTACTCCCTTATCCATATAATAACACTCATAGACTGCATAGCTCTCATTTAATCCTCGGCCTACTCGATTTGGAATAAAAAAAAATTCTTATGCGAATGGCAATGAGAAAAGAGATTTCGTTCCAATATGAAAGATTAGTTTTGAAAAATATTATATCACGCATAGTTCTGAATACAGGAATAGGTGAAACGTTGACTTGTATAAAAACAAAAATAAATATTTGGAAAAACTGCAAAGCCTACTTATGAAAATTTGATATTTACAATTTCACTACACAAATACACGAAGTATAAAAGGTCACTTTATAGAGATATGACATCGGAATATTATCAAAGTATAAATTTATTGCTTCCGAATTTTTTCTTTTTTTTTTTTAGGGGTGTCGTTAATTCAGTACGAGGTTCCACTGCATATCTATTTAGGACATTACAAAGAGGCGAGAAGTAGACAATTATTCTTTTAGTTCATTCCATAAGTGAGAAGAAATAGCGCTGGCACGTTTGATGAGGGCAACGAAGAAGGCAAGCTATGCAAATGTGTGTATTCTCCAAGGAGAGTTATATGCAGTAATATCCAGGGAGATTTCAATATAAATGAAAAGGCAGGTGGAGTTGGCTAAGAGAGTAAGGCAGTCCTGTCCAGTAGTTCTGGCAAAAACATGTAAACTAATATGGGAGAGCCATATTTCATTAAAACGACATCTGGGGGAAGGGTGACCTTTTTTGCCCCCGACACTTTTGCCCCTCCTGATATTTCAACTTATATAAACCATTTATCACGATATATCACCGGAGCTGCCGGGCCCTCCCTGGTTAGCCGGTTATATTATGCGGTCCAAATCTTCTCAATTCACACTCAATACCGTTCGACGTGTCACAACAATGCTTTGAAAGGACAAAAATACATCTCGGTATTATACAGATTCTTTATTATTATTAATCGTTTATCATAGTCCATAAATCTGTACATTTCCGAGTAAAAATAAATTGAACTTAACAATAAGGATCTACATATCTCTACTCAGCTTAGGAAGAAAATAGAAGTAGGCATTAAATCTCTCAAGATTTTGGACTGATTGACTTCAGCTTGGCACTACGTCTCAAACCAAGGATATATAAATGTGCCCTCCAGTTAGCTCTACTGTATGATGCTCCGCTAAATCTCACCTGACTGACACCACAACCAATTTCAACAAAGAACGCCATTATGAGATTAAAGGTCGGGCATACCTCTCGTGAGAGGCTAAACACGCCGTTGCTTAACACCTCCACTCTTCCTGCTTCCAAGACAACAGACTGAACGAGAAACATGGGTTAGTTTGAGGCTACAATTTTGACGGACGGTGGGCCCCAACCATCACCTTCAAATTTCAAAATATTTGCATTGTATAAATGTAATGAATATGCTAGCCAGTTATATGACATATTCTGTACAATTTTATATTTCTATTGTAACTTTTGTTTCTCGTTGTATGTATACAAAAAATATTAGATTAATGAAGATTTGCATGTGTCATCAGTTTTATAATGCTTAGAACAAGTAGAAGGGGCTTGAGCAGAACTGTGTACCTGCCTCGTGACTTCGTAGTAGTCACTGATGGTTCCCCGTTATTTTTAAGTAAGCAACCTCATTCTTCCAAGACCTCCTCCCTACTTCCCCGAATTTTATCCTTTTCTTATACATATATGTATCAGCTTTAGCCCCAGACCTCACTCAACCAACCAGTCAACCTTGACATTCCACCCAGTATGTAGTAACGTAACTCTTAATTTTTGTATATTGGTATTTTGCTTGTACTTCATAATAAAGCTTATCTTTCTTTTCTTTCAAAGGACTCTGCTCTACAAAGATTATTTAACTGGCTGAGTGTTATTATATGGATAAGGGAGTAACCGAGTTGAAGTAAATAAGATTATTATTGTGTGATATTCTAACGTTTTTTAAATGGGACAGGCTCTCATGCATACGGAGGTGAAAGTTTCATTGCGTGGACCTGAATCCAATACAATGGAATTATTTTTATTTTATCCTAAAATGTTACTATAGCCACCCTACCAATACTATATCCTGCAGAGATATGTTTAAAATGGTGAGCATTAACTCGCGAATAACGCATCTGAAGCTCTCACCACTTGTTCTGATCGTTCTGTTAACCACCTCAAGACGACTGGGTTATATAGGCAGGCCAGCCGTGGTGGGGATGGTTCCCCACCTGCGGCTGTTTCCCCCACTAACTTCTTCCCCCTCTCTGACTGACGTCATAAGCTTTATTATTAAAATATGGAAACATAGATAGATATTTTCTGGGCCGAGAAGAGGGGAACTTCTAATTATTCGTAATTAAAAGGTTTCCACAACACCCATTTTTAAAACCAGTTAAGAGGTGCAACTTCGAACATCGATATAGATTTACAAAATTTAAGTGAATGAAAGAATAATCAAATTTTGCATTAATTAAGACTCGATAGTTAATTGTATTGAATCGTCGTATAACAATAAAGTTTTGTTCATTTTGTATTTGTATTACATTTTTTAAACCAAGTATACCTCAAGTGCGGCTCGTTGTAACATTACGCGTCATCAAAGTGGCCCATGAAATCATTTGGATTGCCCCGGCCTGCTGTATAACGGCTCCATATCACAGGAAATATAGGCATAACAGGTGCGATTTTAGTTTATTGAATTCCTTACATATTTTAATTGTTGTGAGACAAAATATGTCAAAAAAAAGGGGTTTTGACGAAAAAAAATTCAAGCCCAATAAGCTAATTTCATTGCTTGAAAGTTGGAAGGGCCTATTAACAGATTTTTGAAAAATATTGTCTCTATTTGGTCTCTACAATTATAGACACAGTACATGTATTTCACGCCCCAATGTGGAGGCAAAAAAATACGTTATTTTAAAAATCGATTATCAGCCTTTTTTAACTTCTGAAAAGAAAAATCGCAAATTAAGACCAGATTACAAACCAGCAATGCATTATATAGACAAGAAAATAGAACGAAGGAGACTTTTGTAACAAGCTACAACTGAAATGTGTGACTAAAGAATAAAGTGAAAGCCTGAAGTCTCAAGTTAAACATTATTTTGAAAAACATATTGTTTAATAAAGACTTTCAAAGGTTGAATACTACATCCTAACTCTTCTACATGATTGTGAATCATAAAAAAGTTATTTCATTCTTCGAAAACCCTAGTTACATTTTGTATGCAGCTATATAATAAATTCAAATGTCTACAAGAATCAACAATAAAGCAAGGAAATTCTAAAGGAAAAAAAAATACAGTCAGGGGAAAGGCAGCAAGCTTTAAAAAACTTGAAAAAGAAAGCTTTGAAAATGGTGGTGCTAAAGAAAGACGTTCAGGAAATGATGGAGAGAATATTTTTCAGTTCCTAATAAATCGTGTTACGCTGGCAACAACCCTCCAGCTGTATGCCGCAAATTTGTCACCAGTTAAGGTGAGAAAGAAGTGAAGAAGGCTACAAATGGCATTGAGGATATTTTGGTAACTGTTTCACGTATACACATTTAGTAAACATTTTGTTAATACACTTCCCCACAAAACAAATACATACTTAGAAAAATATTTACTTCCTAATAGAATTATATTAACTTTCAATTATTTTTTAATTAATATTAATCTTTTCAATGATAAGGGAAAATAATAAGTGGGTAAACCCCAAAATAGATATTAAAAAACAACATGCAGAAATTTGTATTTTGATTACTTGTGTAACTGATCAATAAAAATTAAACAAACAGTTTTTTTAATTTAATTAAAAAAATTGTTTCAGAAATTGAGCAAGTGTCCCGTGTTATTGCCAGCGGAATACGTTCGAAGCCAAAGATATACAGCCCGCTCACTGGGTTATACACCCGAATCTACAGGTCGGTCCCGAATGACAGAACCAAGAGATGACCGGTTTATAGTACTACACATACTTTAAATCGTTCTTGTTGTTTTCAACTTCTTAGTACAACACAGGGAGTAGCGATATGTGCGGAAACTGTTAGAAGAAGACTTCCTGAAGTGAATTTCAACCCTCAAAATCAGGGCCATTGTTGACCTGAGATCATCTTAGAGGCCGTATGGAATTTTCTCGGGAGCACCTTAAACCTAGTCCATGACAGAACTTTGTTGCGGGGTAGCCCTGGTTCAATGAGCCGTGTCTGTTTAGTGACAGCCGCGCATCAATAAGTCTCTAATTGTAAATAACATCGGCAATGTCTTGGTAGTTAGCCCACGCAGTTTCACTAATTTTTAATTAACAATCGATATAAACAAAAACAATTAAAACTCAAGAGTATAGTCCAATATTTAACACTCCGACATCAAAATCAAAGTCCTATGACCAAAATTAATTAAATTAAACCAAAACACGAGCTACGATAAGTTCTATTATTAAATTCTGTTCTATTCTCTCCTTTCAGAACTTTCTACCGTTTTATTAAGTTTTTTTTTTAATACAAATGCTATCCTTCTTTTCTCGGATTAATTCATCACTTTGTCTATAGTGAATGAAATGCTACCGACTTTGCGAAGAGTGCCAAAAGAAGGACGGAAAGTACACGGATGGTCTTGGACAAGAGCCCATTGCTGGTGAAGCAGTTTTGGCCGCCAGGTTCGTTAGTCCAGGCCGGGATAGCAACTTACGCTAGCAGACTGAAATCCTCAAAACAAACAGGTATTCAGAGAAATCATTTTTCCTGCTGAGTCATGATGACATGATTAAATAAATAACGATAGAGAGAGGGAGAGGGAGAGAGAGAGAGAAAGAGTCATTACACACATTTATGTGCAACGGTACCAAAATATTCATAAAACTGTGATTACGACAGTTATAACAAACCAACCAAGTAGAGCTATTCAAATTTATACACAGGTGGTCTGAAAAGTTTCAGAAGATGATAACATGAAGATGATAATAAAATAAATAAAAGCTTTGTTAGGTCGGAAACTTTTCAGACCACCCTCTTTATTCAGACCACGTAATCTTTATTCAGCATCTTAGAGCTGTCGAGTAAAACTTACATGTAAAAAAAATTACAGTAGATTTTAATTATACTGTTAATGCCTTTTTAAAATTAATGCCCCAAAACCTGATACTTGTCAAGATAGATGTCAAGATCAATAATGTATTACTCTCCTCTAATAGTGATATTTTTAGTTTACCACGAAATTAAATTAATTTTTCTGAATTTTGTTTTAGCACCATTGGGGGATCAAATTGTTCTACATCACAGATTATTATTATATAAGTAGAATTAAACTTGCCAAAACAACTCAAATGACACTTAATATACAATGAAGTATTAGATTAGAATATATAAAATAATACGGGTTTAAGTAACACTAATGGTTTCTAGTTTCTATTCGAAACTTTTCTTTAATTGGCTTCTTAATTAAGTCAGCATCTTACCTCCACAGGCATCACTGAAAACCTTATCAGTCAACTACAAATAATTCTATAAAATTTAAGTATTTAAAAAATAAACTGTTCATAAATAAAACCAAAAACTGTGTAAAGAACCGTGTCTTGATTGAAGTCTAATGTCGCAAGCCACGATTGATCCAATCTCCAGACAACAGTTCTGTACGATGTTTCAATGATCACAATGTGCAAGATGTGAGTTAATATGTGCAGCACCGGCAACCAAAGTGAAAAGGAGTCACAGGAGCTTCCCCGAAGACAGCTGACTTACGGACTCCAGACCTCGGTAGGGTTGCCGGTCCGAGTTTTAATTCGTAGATCGACAACAATCGTAATACAATAAACAAAGATGTAGATTCAATAAGTTGTCTACGGCAACAGTTGTCAAACTGTAAAAAGGTAAACAAATGATATACTAGGCAAACACAAATGATAAACTAATTATTATTTATCTATGAATTCAATTTACAAACCAAATCTTTGAACATAAAATAAATTTCTAATTTCAAAAGAAACGAATGATTTATGGATTTCTAACAAAAATTAATGGGACCAAATGTGACTCAAATAAAAACGAAAAGAAATCGTAGAACAAAAATTTGGCCGAAACACCAATTAAAGAAATGTTTTGAAGACAGTTTTAATGACTGTTTATTTTATCTATTTACTAATAAGAAGCCCATCAACAAAGGAAATGCGGAATATAGAATTGTAAACACGATATTATTGAGTTAAAATAGCTATACGAAAATAAAACACCCAAAACATAATATATATTACCCAATTAAGACGTATATGTCTTTAATTTGATACCCTACTCAATACAGTAGACAAATATTTATGTCATATCCTACGGATTTTATATGTTGAATTAAATCTCCCAGTAAAATTTCATCTATATAGGATAAAAAGGGGTCATCATAAAAACAGGTTATAGGTAAACCATAAGTTCTGGTTTTCAAATGTATGATACCCTAAAAAATGTGACCCTACATTGTAAATCAGATCACTAAAATTATACAACATAGCAACACTAAATGAGATCATTGATAGAAGATTATCGAAGTCGAACATCAAGCGTATCCAATCCTTTTAATCAAAAATCCTGAGAACAATAGTAAATGCCCCTTATTACGTTAGCAACAAAACCCTTTATAACGATCTCAATACACCTTACATTCTCGAACTCATCCCTACCATGAAATTTCATAGTAACCTATTTAACCACCCTTATCCCCTAGTACAGTCTTTGCACTGCACCTCTCATCCCTATAATCCTCCTCGGAGACTAAAACGGCAGTGGCCTCGTGACCTGCTATAGACGAGTAACAGTGGGAGTCCTGGCAATCACCAGCTGCTACAATCATGTCCTGAGCGTATGTGGGTCTCGCGCTCTTGGTCAGCCTCCGCTGGCTAGTATCCGGTGACGCGGCTGACGGAGGAGCGTGGGGTACTTTCCAATACTCCGCTTCCTCTTTCACACGCGAGGGAGGTGACAATTATGTGGATTTGAGAGGTCTCTGGGCTGTTTGTAAATACTGTATTAATGAGCGAGTTAATGAAAATTGTAAATATTGTATGAATAAAAACATTTATCACAATTACTTATTGCCCAATGAGGCAGATTGTAATTTTATCATAGTAAAGTATTTAAATAAATTAAAAAAAAAAAAAGATAGAAGATTATCAAGTTTAAAGACCCAGTAATTTTGCAACCAAACTACCACTATTGCTTATTTTATTTATTACAGCGAAGGAGAAAAAACCAAAAAGCCTAAACCGAGTAAGAGATGGTTATATAAAATATGTTAATATTGAAGAAAAGCATCTAGATAAACTTAACTATAAACAAGTAACGAATTAAACATTAGCAGTTGCCGTTTCGAGAAATATACCATAATTAAGTGAATAAATGAAGGGATAAATCTTTGAAAAGGAGGCCTGAAGAACGCAGGTTTCATCACATGACGAATTCTCCTTTAGTATCGAAGACAGGTACGATATTTCAGAGTACTCCCATATTTCAAGAGAATGTTTGAGCTTGAATACCTGAATTAGTATTCGACCTGTTTATTTTTCGTGTTTTCGAGTAGAGGATGCTCCCGTCTTTATTTAAAATACCCGAATCCTCTTCAATTACAATTTGAGAATATTGGGTATAGATCAAAAGAAGAGGGTGTTATCCGATTTCAAGGATTTCAGAAGAAGGGCTTAACAAGCAAATAAAATACTCTCAATACCAATGACGTGTTCATTTAAAAATGGATTCGCCCTTTTCTGCTTGTGAAGGGAGCGGCAACGAATAGAACGGCTTGAGTGATGTGCTGCTTAACACAATACAAAAGGGAATCTGAAAAGGAGACTTAGAAGGAGAACTGGAAACCGAAAATCTATTTCACCTATTTATAATACAATTTTATCAATGCGATATATGTTTATATAAATTTTCACTTAACAACAAATCATTAATTTTTAGTACGTCATGTATGTCAAGATTTCGTTGATTTTTATAACACCAAAAATCACTAATTTAATATTTTTTGTTAGTCTCCATAACAATGTAGTCACTATTTAATTAATTACTTGGTAATAAAATTTAAATCGTTAGCTATATTTGGAATTGGGTACCTCCTGACTAACAATATGTAATTATGAAAATTACAGTAACAGGTGATAAAAACAATTCGTAATTGTTAACAATACATGCTCATATATAACTTCAGCTTGTCTAAGGGCGAAAATGTAATTACCTCAATAGCTTTAACTGCCTATGCGACTAGGGTTCCTTAATTGAGGAATTAGATTTCGTTGATTTTTAATAAAATCAAATATATTTTAGTTAGAAACTCTTTATATCGAAATGAAATTACAATCTACCCCGTTGGGTAATAAGTAATGGTGATCAATGTTCTCATGCCTCCTGCATTTATTCAATAAGAAATGTTTTTGTTTTTTTCTGTCTGTTTCTGATGGTCTTCATGAGTCCACTGTCACCTGACATGAACCTGTACATGGAGAATTCATTTTATACATGAATACATAGAATTTATAACATACTCAATAAAATGCGAGTTAGAGTTATGAGTTGGTAATACAAAAAAAGTTTCTATAATTTTGGCCAGGGTATCAAATTAAATAACTCGAAGTTTTAATTAGCAATACGTGATTTTTGTAAGTTTTTTTTTAACTTAGAACTACGAAACATCGTTAAAACTGTTGTTAACATTGCGTTCACAACTTCAAATCGACACGTTTTATTTTTTTTTTTCAGTGGTATGACATAAATTATACCCATGATGCTAAATATAAATCAGTCACATGAATGATAAACGAAGCATAAATTACTGAGTAATTAAAAAATAAATATTTTCTTATCACACTGATTATAACTGAAATAAATCCTGTTATTTATAACAGTAAAATATTTTATGGGAGGATATTTGGCTTTGAAAGCATCTTTAAGCAAAATAATAACGAGTTTATGACTAATCAATTACTTAGTCTTTCTTATCTTACAACTTAAGTTGTAACTTGTGATAAAAAATTTATTAAACAGCCACAATTTCTTTCTAAGAACTATAAAATAATAATTTTTTTTTATACATAAAACAACTATATTATGATGAAATTACAATCTGCCTTAATAGTTAATAAGCAATAAATAATTGAGATAAATGTTTTCATTCATACCATATTTACAATTCATCATTCACTCGCACAGTCATACAATATTTACAAACAGCCCAGGGGCCCCCCAAGTCCACATGGTATTTGCCTCCCTCGCATGCGAAAGACGAAGCGGAGTCTTGGGAAGTCCCCCACGCTCCTCCACCAGCTACGTCACCGGATACGAGTGAAAATAATACTAAACGTTAAAATAATAAAAAAATCGCTGTTGTAAAACCAAAATAAATAAGTAAATTTGCGGTTGAATTGCTCTAAAACAAACAAAAAAAATCTGGTAATAAAATAAATTTCAAAATAGTCCAAAAAATAATTGATTTTGAGAGATAACAATAGAAATAAAGTATGTGACGCCCAGACAGTAATAGGTTTTGTATGCCAATGTTTTAGCTATTAGTGTTATTATTTCTTCTGACTATAGTTTTTTTTTTATTTATTCACTTCCTACGGTATTTATTTCATTTTTATACCTTTCGAAAAATACTATTAAACTTATTTTATCGATTCACAACTGTTACAAGCGTCACCACTAGGTAATGTGCTGTAAATATTGGCATGTCTGACATGAAGGATAAGGACATCGAGTAACACATTTGATAGTTTGATGATATATAATTGGTATTAAGTTAAATTATCTGGTCAATGTTTCAGTCAGGTATAGACAGTCAGTGGTATCAGTGGGTTCGGCTGTCCATGAAGTTTGTCATGAAACTTTCTGTATGAAAACTAAAGTCATCAACGTGAGGAATGGGTCTGTGAGAATGGGTTCGTGCGCACGCACACAGTCTTTTTATGTAAATAAATGGACAAGCTTCTGATCCACTGTGAAGCTGAGTGAAATAGAGCAACTGTGAATAAGCAGATGGAGGTGGCTTCCGAGAGGTGAGGAGCGAGGGTCGTAGAAGAGCTCCAACAAATAAATGTGCTCCCTTCCTAAATTTATCACCAGCCTAACAAAAAAAACGGCCAGAAAACTCAAACGTATCTGCCCCTCCTAACAATATAGAATAAATGAGATCGCTAAGAGCCCGGTAACTAGCGCCCTTCAGAGTGAAGGACAAGTCATAATTTTCTATCCTAGAATATAAATCCTGGTAGTTTTTATTGCCTAAAAAAAAGTGTTCAAGGCTCGATGTTATAATTAACCCTCGGAGGCTTAGAGTGAGGATTTGTTTGGCCTATTTGAATGCAATCCTTTTTGGTGTTTTATGGCTTGTACCAAGTAATTAGCGTTATTAATGGTTAGTGCCCCGAGTTTACTGCCAGCTTCAAACTTTGCTAATTTAACATCCCATCACTTGTAACGAATGGCTTACTAGTATACTATTACTAGCTAAGCTTATTGGTATGTGTGTTTTCATATCAATAACTTTGTAATATATGGCAATCAAGTGGCTTTACCGTTAGACAAGTAGGTCCCAGGATGTAATATTATTATGATTTAACGCAAGAGATTCTTCTATGCCACTAGTGAAAGTATCACAAAGAAAGAAAAAATGAATAGCATTTCCCTAATAAGATTAGCTTACAAATAATAAACTAATACATAAAGATCCTATGAACATATGTAATAATTACAATGAGCAAACAGCACCAGGTTAAAACAAAAACATAAATGTGTAGAAGGGAACGAGATTCACTGAACATTCGAACTAAGGAAATGGTACACTGGTATCATCACCCTACCAGAATCTTTCTCCATTAAATGTATAAATAAATATTTATAAAATATGATTACCAATTGCTTGTTCCAATAACATGTCAAATGATATCATAACTATTAAATGTCAACTCCATGTCACTGCATAAAATGTTTCTTGTTGTTGAAGCAAAACTATATAGTTACTTTCATCATACTTTTATGATATAATGATTGAGGTTATGCTTGACTGGATTCTAGTCCTGGAGCCTCTAGGCTCTAGTCATAAAAAAGTGTGATGTTTGACAAGAGTAAGCAGATGAAAAAATTATAGACCTTGTTAAAGGAAGAGGTCACAGGCAGTGACAATTCTAAAACCATTGACGAAACACGCATTTCTTCTCAAGAGGGTTTCCATGCAATAGAAGTAAGTTTATTTAATTATTCATTTTATATTTATTTTGATTATAAGGAATACATGTCTAGTTCTATAATTTTTTTATTATTTTTAACGTTGGATTGAAATTTGCGGATTAGCACGACCAATTCTGCTGACGTCACGCTTATAAAGTAATACAGTAATTACTTATAATTATTATAAATAAATTTAAGCCGGAGTCTTATTTTAGATTGATATTTCATTTCATTTGTTCACAATTAATTAGGTTGGATATATTAATTTCATGTTTTAGACGCCTTTCCAGGTGAGTTAGATTCTCACCGGCTCATCGCCCTATGGTTTATGTTGAGCACAGCTGGTTTCTTGACATCAGACTCGAAAGGAAAATTTGATATTCGCATATCGATCATGAACTCACGGTAACCTCATTGGACATAGCTTTACCTACCCACAAGAGGGTTTTCTTATTTGTATATCTTTGCGTCGTTAAACTATTTGTCATGATAAAACCATATCACTGAACCATTTTGTAATTAATTTAAGAAGATCAAACAATTATAATTGTTTATTTTGGTTTTGTTATTCTTTCAGAAGTCGGATTTTCCTTCATTTTTTTCATTTTTCTTTATTAATACTAATTTATTTATTATAAAAAGTTATCTATTATTATACGTTTAAAGGTCAATTTGTTTTTTTCTTTCTATTTTCTTTCTCATTATTAAAAATATCATAATCCGGAAAGGGCGTATTTATTTTTATTTTTGTCCTACTTTTTGTTTGTTTTAATTTTCAGAGTAACAATCCATTATTTCAATATTAACATATATTTTTTTTATTAAAATTTTAGGTTTGTTTCCATTTACAAGTTTCCTTCCTTTTCTAATGTTCACTTTTCCTAGTTCTTAATTAAGAGGACTACCCTTCTTAGTGGGGGAACTGGCACTTCTCAGGGCAAGAGATCAGCTTTCGATTTTGTGAAAGGCTACTCCCGCAACAAATTTTTGGTCGTCCGGGCTGGATCCCCACCTCGTGGATGTATGGGTCTAATAATAATTTAACGTGTCTTGTAATAATAAATGTTGTATTGTGAACTAAAAAAGCTCAAAGTACATGAATAGATGAATATGACAGTCTTTAAATTATTTGTAAATATTGTTTAAAAAATGTGAAATTGATTTGATTATCAGCTGCAGGGCTTAAATAGTTTGATGCGAATTTTATTTTGCAACCGATACTTATTGCATTATTACTAATAATTAACATCAACAATTTGATTTGTGAGCCTACTTAATATTAGGTGCTCTCCACCCTGGTTAGTTTTTTTGGATTGTTTAAAGGGGAAGTCTCAATTTATCTATTGGCAGTTTTCATTAAAGTGCAAAGCCAGTGCATTTTAGTGTACATAATCATACATATGTACTTACTGTAATTTTTGTCAACTCCTTTTGTATAGGTATATACTCCAAAAAAAAAGAAAGGACAAAAAAACCCTAATCCACTAATAAGAATAAAATATGTTTTCCTTACGAATGTAAGGTGCTATAATTGCGAAATTTTGTAAAAAAATCTCTGTATACACATTTGTTTCTTTTACTGAAGCAGATTTAACTAATGCTAATATAATTTATAAAATTATACCATAAGCGAGATTTCGCTTGATTAGATTAGAGAATAGTAAAAACTAAGAAAGAACAAGAAGTTTCCTGTTCAATAAACAAAACAATTGAAGAATGATAAAATAACAATACATACGTTTATGTGTTCCGTGCTTGGAACATAATAAATTCGCGACCTAAACTCTTTATGCTTGGGAAATCTGAAATATTTTTTTTGTTTTTATGTCTGACCCCTTATTAAACATTATAATTTTTCAATTAAAGATCTTTATTTATTATTATTTATGGAGTGTACGGAATCATGCCGATCGACCGACACCTCACTGAACAAGTAGCATGATTGCCATATTTAATTATTCCAGTCTGACTGTTCCTCTCTTTTTTTTTTTTCTTAAAAGTGAAAGATGGTTCGGATTCAGGCCAATGCCTACAAATAAACTATTTGCAAAAGTGGAGGAACAGTGAAAACTGTACAGAGATAGTCGAACATTGGTCACCGGCAGGACATCCATTATTGAGAGTGGACAGGATCAAGAGCAAAATTTGCAGAAGGATTTTGATGACCGACCATTTGTACCTAATCCTTATCGGAGCGAACGGGAGGACGGGACTTGGCATAAATTGTCGTCAATTCGGAGAGAAATTAAATTTAGCAAGCGGAAATAATGAGGTTTACACATGCATCCGCACACGTTCAAATCAGCACGCAGTTTATTGACCGCTGTGATTCGCCGGACAGTTGAAAATATCAAATATTCGCTTTTTTTTTTTTTTGCTTTTCGCTTTTCCAATTTATATTCTTTCTTTTTATTTGTCAAGTTCGAACCAAACAATATTATATTATTATGAAGAACAATAAACTTTAGCAATACATCTCGACGACATCAATCGCTTCCTTGCACAAAGTTCAATGATGGTGAACTAAGCTCCTACCGTATTTCATGAAACTTTTTTTAAATATAGTATATTCCTAAATACAATATAGTATAGTATATTATAGTATAGTATAGTATAGTATAGTATAGTATAGTATAGTATAGTATAGTATAGTCCTAAACACAAAGTACATAGCTAAGGTGAGGTTGGTTTGGAAACAGGATGCAAGATATTCATGTTTGAATACAATGTATTTATAATAATAGACAAGAGAGGAACGATTTACGCTTTGCTACTTCACATTTATGCATGACATAAATTAATCAACTGTCAAACCTTTCCTGAAATAAAGTGGTATTTTAGGGTTTTGCTATTTCCCCTTTAACCCTAACAAACATATTCAGTCTCTTCGTTCCTGTCAATTTATTATTCTGTACCCGTACTATGCGCTCAAAAAACAATTCATAAATATTATTTGACACTCGAACCTATAAAGTTGAAATGTTCCCTAGGGTGATAGTAGTCACTCAAATAGTTCATTGTGGAAATTTCATAGACTACAGAGTAAGTGGCTGGTTGCAACTGTAACTTGGACAAAACGGCTTAGAGGAAAATGAAGTTTTCACAGATTAATCAATTTCCCGGTATGTCACTGAGGAAAACTTATAACTCTACTTATAGGAACTAAGGAAAGCTTAGGCTTCAATACCGTAGCGTACTTGGAGAGCTGTTGGAAAGCTTCTCGTCTGAAACCTTTGAACCAGAAACCGCTTGTTGTCAATACTTCCATTACGCCACGGGACTGTCATTTGAGAGGTGGTGAGTGCTAGTGATTAAGCTAGTAATTACAGGATGACGTTGATTGATAGCCTAAATGATATTCCGATGATGGGTTTCCGACGTAAGATGAAGTCACGTTAAATCAGTATACACGGCAAAAACCGATCCATAATTATTGTAGCATACTTACGTTAAATTAATATAAAGTTCTTTTTCAGGAAGTCAATTTTGAAGTTTTGGACCGGAAGGAATATCTTGTAGAATGATAAGGATAAGCCACAAATTTAATATAATGAAATGATTTATTAATTTTAATTTTATTGAACTCAAAAGTCTTATTTGCCTTGTAGCTTTAAACAATTTATTTCTTCGGTATTCTTTGAGATCATTGCAATCAGGTTGGTTACCTTGTCAGGAAAATGCAAGCGGGGCTTGCCAGCACTAGCAAGGCTGATGGAGAGTTATGGCGACTCCGCCAGACCAGAGGCAAGCATGACCACCAGAAGTAAACAAATATAGTTTCGTATGATCAGAAGTTATCATCACCCGTTTGGGAACGGTACTGTATTTTACTGTTCGCCGTTAAGGTTATATCCACTACCACCCCTAGGCTGATTTTTGGAGTACTGATGCATTTCTGCGTTCAATTGATCTTCCAAGCAGGATTCTACCGTTAGAGACATTCGTGATTTCGAACATAGAAACGTTATACCTGTATATATACCTAGTATAAATATGTACCTCGTTTTCGCTGATGTGACCATCAACTGTTAATTGTGTGATACATCATTCCACTTGAATTATTTAGTTATTTCCTGCTATAATGTTAGTATACTAATTGCTATGGTTTACAGGACGGTTATTATATAATAACTATCAGTAAACTATTATAACCAAATAATTCAAGTGGAGTGGTGCATCACAAATTAATGATTACAACTGAAACTGTGAAAATTTTTGTAAAACTGATATATATTTTAACCAGGTTTTGCAATGTAATCCCATCTTCGAGACTACATAAAAATAGATTGTTACTCAGCTCAAAATGATCCACTTTTCTGTTATTACTATGTAGTAGATTAATGAAGACCATTTAATTTAGTCAGGACTCAAATTCAAACATGGATTGAGTTATGGTTTCACTGAAGATTGTAGAGTAAGTTTTAAGGAATTATACATCATAGTTTAAGGCAAGACTAACATATTATCAATCAAGTTAATGAGATTATTGATTTGACACTCTCCATGATACACTCAAATATTTATTTTTTAGTTAAAAAGTATTTAATTGAAGGCGCTTATTTTCATTTTACTAGGATGAGTAGGAGGCTATGTGTTACCACTTATATGTTTTACCGCTCTCAATGTTACCAGGGGTGAAAAAAGTTTCCCGACAAACAAACAATAAACCCTGTGAAATCCTGAGTTACTTTATAAAACCGGTAAAAGAGGATAACTCAGGAACTCAATGGTCATCCGATTGTAATGTGCAAATCAACGAAGCTACAGAACCTTGCCTTTGTAAAACCTCTCCTCAACAATAACAGACTGATTGAGCAAATGAGCTTGTCAAGCAAGAATGCTTGGCCTCGTGGCTATATTGGAAAAACACCTCTCCTAAAAGTGTACTATGGAAAACTGCGCACAGTTTATGGCCACAGAAAAGAACTCAGTTAAACTGAAACATTTCTTTGAAGTACAGTTCAGTCACGAGGGGGTTGCCTAGGTACCCTAGCCCTGGTGACGAAGTAAGGGTTGATTACGTTTATAACCTGGACAATCGTTGGACGGTCTTACTATCTGACTCTATTTTTGATAGATATGTGCCCCGACAATGCACTATGTTCAGGAGGAGAGGTATGGGTAGGTATTGTAAATAGTTTGTGTGGTCTTGGAATGACCACGAATTCACACTCGGTATCTGAGGGTAGGTGAAATCCGTCCGGATGCCAAAGGTGAGTGTGAACTGGAGAGAGGCAGACTGGATCGCCGTGGGGAACACTGCTTGGTAAGCTTGCAGGGCCACGACAACCGTTGTCCACTAGGGAGAGGTCTCTTCCAAGGAGGTGCTAGATTTAGCGAGACGAAGGCAGAGATTCCCACTAGGAAGGTGTAAGGTCTGACAACGCCGGACTAAAAAAACGTTGCGAGGTGAGGAGAGAGAGATACAGAGGTTTTCGTAGTGAAGAAGCCAAGTTTCAGAGTTTAAAGCAGAGCAGCCACGAGCAAGTTATTTCCCAGGAGAATGATATACAGGCCCAAACCACCGGTCTTAAATACCCAGCTGGCTTCGTCAGTAGCCAATCGGCACTCTTTTTATAGTACCCAATGCCCGTTGAGTATGTGGTTTTCTTTGTCCTCTGACAAAGAGACGTGAGCCGGGTATGGGTCACTCGGCGGGTTGGGTCGCTAGTACCTGCTACTGGCAGCTGGTGCCCCAGCTCATATAACTAATTGGCTCCTGAATTTCTATTTTTTACCATATTTACAATGATTTATATTTTGGTTATGTTATTTATATTTGTTTACAATATATATACAATAGAGTATAGGGTGATTTATCTTATGTAGTTAGCGGTCGCTACATATGTTATTTCCAGTCAGTATTTGTCATTTTTTTTTTTTCACATTAGCCTCAGTTTTACTAATAATATCAATCTGTGGCATACTGTTTGGATTTATCGGGAGACCTATGGTATATTTATTGCTTAGTAAGATCTCTCTAAGCCTTGGAAGCCAAACAATATAACTTTTCACAAATCAGCAGATTTTCTACAATGTCGAGAACCACAGAGACGAGATACTTATTTGCAAGTTTAATTTACTCAGACACAATATAAACGCTGAGAATTCGATCCTGGGTTGTCCTAGATAACCGAAGAGTGAAGTATGTAAATGAAGTCACCCTATATTTTAGTTTGAGCTAGTGAATACAATTTGAGAGGGCTGGCATATATTGGAACCGGAATGGAAGAAGTGGTCAATAGAGTCGATGGTTGAGGGGCAATGTAGTCCCAACGGGGGGGTCTGCTGCCTGCTCCAATAAACATTTATTTTTATTATAGCAGCTTCAAAGCTCCCTCCCTTCCCCCCTCCCTATCCCTTCTTCTCTCACTCACTCGCTTTCTCCTACGTTCTCCATCGCTCTCTTGCCTGCATGACAACTGAATTTTCTCCATTCCCCTCCCTGTTTCAGTTGTTTGAAACAAAAAGGTAGGGACATTTCTATTGAATAATTCTAACAAGCGTGACGAGGAGGGACAATAGACATCGGCCCATGGAAAATAAATACGTATCAAAGGCTTTTGTGTTAACTTGTTTTACGGTCTCCTCATTGTCACTGAATTGGTTTATATCAACATACATAGAGTTGTGAACTTACCCGAGCGGATTAAGTCCGTATATTGAAATTCAAATAGTGGTTTGCTTTGATTACTATTATATCTTTGTGTTTTTTATTATTATATGTTATTTTTTTTAACTATTTACCATTGCTACTATTTAATTGTTTTATATCCCCCTATGTGGCGCGTTGTTTCTTTTTTGCTAGCCAGAGCTATATTTGTTCATTAGGGCATTGTTATTATTTATATGGGGGGGGGGGCATAGTCCCACAATAAAGATTTTCACAAATCTATTCTATAAAATAAATTTTTAAATAATACAGAGTTCCTCCAAAATTTTTATTTAGGAAGAATTACCCAAGCTAGAATAGCCCATAAATAAGAAAAATGATTTGATAAAGTAGCTAATTATGATAATATTAGTTATAGGTATTCATTGCCTTAACAGGGCGGATTGAGAGAAAAATATACTAAATAAATAGCATTTAAACCTATATAGCTATGGCCTGAACATATAGATTTAATTTCCCACGAACCTTGCATATGGTGTTTTTGTCTTATAAACTCTCTCAACGATGGGGGCTAATTACCGCAAAATAACAAACCTTCCTATTATGGATTATAACCTCATTACTTTGTGTGACCAATGAGTCACACATCAGCCTTGAACTGATTTATAACAACCGATAAACCTTTCTCATTTTATTCCAGCAGTGATCATAAAGGGGCTTCGATTCCTGGTTCGAGCGAGCCAAAGAATCACATGTTTAGAGAATGGGGGGAATTGAACAATTTACTTTATTGTTACAAACGAATGTTATGTTGCTCATTCCATGCTAAAAAGTAAATTTAGACTGCTTCAAAAAAAGGTGAAATGGTAATTCTACTTCATCTACCGATCATGTTATTCGGTAAATGAGTCTGGGAATGAATACAACACATTCTGCACAAGCTGCTATGAGATTGTTAGGTGCCTTCATGAAACTCAATAGATATTCATGCATGTTTACACAAGCCTAATGCTTTCAGCATGAATCTCGGATTTAAAAAAACTCACTGAACGCATTCATAGTTTTGTTTTTTAACAGGTATAAATTTAGCTTCGGATGGCACAGTAATGAACAACAGTCGATGGTGAATAAGCCAATGAGCGATCAGACACAATTAGCGAAAATCCCGCTTTTGGTATTCGCCAACGGGTGACTGGACGGCTGTGCAACAGAGATAGGGAAGCCGGGGACTGGATAACACGGACATCAACATCCAATCCCATTTCGGCGAGCTGCTATCTGCAAACCGCCTGTTCAGCATTCTGCCTGATAATGACAACTCATTACATTTACCTAGCATTCCTGTCTTTTAGGACACCCAGGCCGTCGATGGCATCCGCCACGGTCTGCACGGTGTCTCTTGTACCACGAAGCGTATATTACATTGCTTATTTTTCACGTTAATTGATCACATCGCATTAATTGACTCATGCGTAAGTCTTGACATGATAAAACTCTTGATCCATTTTTCCTCACCTATTCAGAGAATTTTTTTTCTTTATTAACGGCCTTTTTTTGTCTCTACATGAGATATTCTTATTCACAAACGCTTGTGGCAAACTATACTGTAATGCTGAGCTCTTTAGAATATTAGTATAGGATGCTTAACAATTTTGAGATTACGGAATAGATAACTTACAGGAAGACGTTATTTTCTTAACCTAAGTCCATGACCATCAATTAAACCATAAACTGAAATTATCATACATTATATACTATATTGTATTAATTATTTGGGAAGTATGTTATGTATTAAGTGCTGGGAAATATGCTAAATACATCCGTAGACAATTTTTTTTTTTTTTTTCAACAATTTATTAAGATAAAATTACAATCTGCCTTTTATTAGGCAATAAGTAATTGAGATAAATGTAATCATTCATACCATATTTACAATTCATCATTCACTCGCTCATTCATACAATATTTACAAATAGCCCAGAGGCCCCCCAAGTCCACATGGTTGTCACCTCCCTCGCGTGCGAAGGAGGATGCGGAGTCTTGGGAAGTCCCCAACGCTCCTACGTCAGCCGCGTCACTGGATAAGAGCCAGCGGAGGCTGATCAAGAGCGCGAGAGCCACAGACGCTCAGGACGTGATTAGAGAAACTGGCCATTGCCAGGACTCCTCATAGACAATAAATGAAGTAGTTCGATTTGTCAACTCTGAATATCCTCCAGTGATATAAACGATTTTGGAATTTTTAACATTCGCATCTGACCATCATTTATACTTTCTCGATTTAAACACGATGATGATGATTTTTATAGCCGTGATGAATCTACTACAGTTCATAGAAATTCAAAAACAGCTAAAGCACACTCATACACCACATTACATACTATATGTATGCAAATGGTGGTGGGATCGAGTTGTTTTGTGAAGCATTGTTTTTTGTTTTTAAGCCGTGTAGATATTGCTTTTAGAGTTTTTTAAGTCAAGTACATGAAAATAGTTGATAATAACAGAGTCGGTCTACAATAGTTAACATGCTTTGTTTATTTAATGGGTATGTAATGTTTGTTTAATCGTATGTTAGTAGTTAGTAAACATTTCTCACTGAGGCCGCGGTGCACAAATGCCGGAACAAATAATAAAAAAAACAAAAAAAACATGTATTCCGTACCGCACTATTGTATATTACAATAGATTGATGCGATAAACAGTCTTCTGTATAAGAGTAATATCATATTAATGTTTAACAGATCATTTTTAATTTAATTTAAGTTAAACAGAATTTAGTTAATTTTAAATTTTTATCGTTTTGCCTTCAATTGTATTGATAATATTATATTTATAGAGTGTTCCGGTTACTATTATTTCATTAGTGCATAGGGGTGGGTATAACTATGTACTGTTTAATGGTATTCTAACCCCATGTACCCTAGGGTTTGTGATTCAGTATAAGGGTTTCGACGACCAACACTTGAATTGATAGAAAATAATTCCATTTTTTTTTTTGTAGAAGCACAAAAGGTTTAAGATGTTTAAAGTAGAGCTATAATCGAGAATAATTCTACTGATGAACAGAATTGGTTGGTATTTGTGAAGTCAAAATATGTGAAAATCCTATGGCCAAGTCGAAATTTAGTTCACTCAACGGTGATATTAGCCACATCTGAAGATCCCAGATTGTTAAAATTAGCATTTGTGGTCAGTTTGTTTGAGCAGTTAAAAGTTTTTGTTTTTTTTAACGTTCTAACATGTTCCCATATGTGTACTATCAAAATAGTATTGGCTGTTCTTCGAAATGAAATATATAAATCTAAAAACTTAGAATATGCTATAAATTTGCAGGAGAGTCCCACGGGTTACTTAAAGTTATGTACAGTACTATTTTAACGTTACACTTTCCATAAGATCTGTTAAAGGTTACTTTCCTACAGGGGTGAAAAAAAAAGGCCAGGAAAAAACTAGCAGCCCCTCTCAGCTACGTTACACAGAGGGAGAAAGTTTCAGTGGAGTGGGTAACTTTAGATTGCCGTTTTAATCACGGTGTGGGAAACATGAGCTAATTACGGCAGTTCCACAGTGACTATATACCCTCAGTATCTATAACTAATTTCCGCCTCGGCATATTAAAACATTTTTGAGACAAAGTTGAGTCAAACGGTACAAATGTTAACTGGCACTTATTACATCATACGGAAGGAAGCTCTCTCGTTCAGTATAGGCATTGAGATAACTTTACCCTTCCAGCATCTGAGTGCTATATAATGTTCTAATATAACTTTGATTGCGCTAATAACAAAAATATAATTTCCGAGCATAAAGGTATAGGCACTAGTTTAATTCTTGTGCATGACAATCGTATTTTGTTTACATGTATGGCCGTAAAAATAATAAGTACATCTGAACTTCTAAAGGTAAATAATTAAATAACTAGATATAAATAGTTTATATAAAATATTGGGTTGGATGAGACGTGCGATGGTAAAATCTATTCATAAGAAAATTGACAAAAGGTATTTGGTTACTAACTGACACCCGTCCCAAACATCAACTAATTCATAACTCATGCTTAACCACATGTAGTGTATACATGTCTGACCTGCAAAGCAAGTACTGTGATATTCTAAATATCTCTGTTACTACAGGCCCTTAAGCCTTTTAACTGACTTACTGCACGAAACTCTGTGAAAATATTTGAACATTGCACTTTTAATTAACAAAAGCATATTACGTTTTTTGCTTACATATGGTTGCGAAATATGAGATGCAGCATCCGCGTTAAAAAAGAAACATTTACGTTAAGTTTTTTATTTTTTTGATAGTTAATGTTCACCTGTCACCTGGTGTTCAAAATAATTACCTGACTATTCCCAAACAAATATAGGGGTAAAAATTGTATTTTTTATCCATGTAAGGTTAATTAAGCCGAGCTTTTAAACAAAACAAGATAAATGTAGAGTTGTTTTGATATAGTAGAATATGTGTCACCTTACATCTTGTAGAATAAGTGACTTATTTTGCTAACTTCTTTAATAAATGTCTACGACATTTTTGGAAAGAGAAAGACAATTTCATAAACCATAGAGTTGTCACAATTAAGACATTTTTAATTTTAAGGAAAAATTGTTGTAGTAGAAATTTCAGTGGATGCTTAATCAAATTGTTTAGGAATAACAGTACTAGATAAATACTAGACTTTGACCTCACCCAATTTTATAGATTAGTGATTTATACAAATAATTTCTGTCTATCTGTCTGATCTCTGGTAGAGTATTTGTTAGACTGTTAAACAAAATAAACAAGAACCCATGGTTCAATCAAGCACACAAATTGCACTGCTGGTAGCACCTAACGAAGCAAGGACCGCACAAATGAAAGCTAATATTTTCAACACAGTGGCAATAGCGGCGTTCACCCGGCGCCAGAGATCAACAATAGATCAACCGACGCCAGCTCAACCAGCCCTGCGAATAAACAAGAAATTGTGCAGGACAGACTAATTTTATTAAGCAAACCTCTAGTGCAGACAAAGCTGTTACTGGTGAAAGGTTGTAACCGGAGCTTGGCTCCTTTGTGCCTTCTACAACGGACACTAATTACTGGGCCGGTTTCCTTTCAGTTTCCCTGGTCTAGGGGCGGCTAGTCCTTGCTCACTGTCCCCATTGTTTCGGGGTCTTTTTCCCCCCCGCCGCTCACTTATCGGCGCAGAACTGTTCTTGACGAGTGCAGACAGGGTCACTGGACTGGTATATCAAAAGATCAGTGTCTTTGAGCTTCCTCTTTTTAGACGTTGGTTATTTTTAAAATCAGAAACCCTTCAATTAGTACCGTATTCCTGTTAGCGTGTAGTCACACATTTTTCTTCTTCCTTGCTCGAAAGCGAGTTATTTGGACGTTTTTCTAGGTTCAGTTTTAGGTTCACCCTTCCTTATTGTCCCTTCATGACAATTACTGAATACTGAATTAGAAGTATATACTGGTAGTCAACAATAAAAACCTTTTGCTGTTTGCAATACGAGCACTGATGCTGCGAGTTGGCTCTGTACAATATTCAACACCGGGCGTAAGATTGTAATAAACAAATGGTATTGTGTTTCCAATCCTGACATACGTACATACGTCTATGTGAAACTCGTTGTTCTGGTCAAGTAGCTTGGTTTTTTTTCTGTTATTTTTTGCTATAATGGTGCAAACAATTACTACTGGGTAAACAGTTAGAAAACTAGATAAATGAAAGATTAAAATTATTCAATAGGGTCATAGTATAATTAAAAACTTGTTTGGATTTTTTTTCTGTTCTTTGTGAGTAGAAAAATTGTAGAAATTTAAAAAAAATAACATTACAGATTTAGTACATTGAGAAATAAATTATCGTCTAACGTTTTTTAAAATGATATTGAATGCTTAATAGTAAAGTATCTTTAATTGGTTAATGTTGTTAGTCGGATCGTCACTAGGGGGTGCCTGATCACCCTAGCCCTGGTGACAAGTGCGGATTGTTCGAGTTTATAACCTGGACAATCAGTCCATGACGGCGTTACTATCTGACTCCATTTATGATAGGTATGTGCCCCGACAATTCACTATGTTCAAGAGAAGAGGTACAGAGGTTTCATAAAGAATTAGTCAAGTTTTCAGAGTTCGAGTGGAAACCAAGCAAGCGTCGCCGAGTAAAGGTCGCGAGAGACTCGCGGGGAGACTGATTAACAGGGCCAGGAGCCCTGCCTTAAGTACCCTCTCCCCTTGCCTGCTGGGAGGCTGCAAGGGTTTAAGCCGGCGCACACCTGTGGCGAGGAACGTGACCGGTGGTGAAGAACGTGACCGCCGCCTTATTACCCAGCCAGGGGACAAGCCCTGGAGGTAGAGAGGGCCCAAAAGGGTTGTTATGTTTATGACTGTTTATGACTTGTGGTACCCTCGCGCATGTGGCTCTTAGGCCGGCGGGTACCTGGCTGACCTTTCTCGTGTGACTTGGCTTCCACTTTTTTTATTGCTTAACACATTTACAATGATTTATATTTGTTTATAATACATTTAGTTCATGTTATTTTTCTTTTGCCTACAATATATATGCATTAGAGTATAGGGTGATTAGTAGTCACCGGTCGCTACATTGTTATTTATCAAAAGAAAAATTAAACCCCAGTAAACAGCTGGAAAAAGACATAAAAGATGGATATGCATCTCTGAGTTAGATCAGTTTCGGGAAAACACATGCGACTAACGGAAGGTTAAACTTGAATGTGAACCCCCTGTTCTAGTGAGGCACATGTAATCTAAGATTTATCTGATAAGACCAGGTTAATCTGCGGTTAAAAAAGACATGGCAAATATAGACATATCCATAAAACATGATTGTGGTACTAAAATGCTGTTTGACCACAGTATTTACAAACAGCCTAGAGACATCCCTCGCATAAGAAAGAGGGACTGGAGTCTTGGGAAGTCCCCCACGATCCTTCATCAGCCACGTCACCGGATACGACCAGCCAGTGGAGGATATACAAGAGCGCGAGAGCCACAGACACTCAGGACATGATTGGAAAAAACTGGCCATTGCTAAGACTCCCGCTGTCACTTATTTATAGTAGGTCACGAGGCCAATGCCACATTAGTCTCCTTTATTATCTCCACATTAGATGTATAATATTACCAAAATATTTCAGAAAATATTTACAAACTATATTAGGAACGTTCTGTAGTTACGTGGAGGAATATTGGAGTCGTTTGAAGAATAAAATATGCGATATCCTTCTACTAACTATTTTTACTGGTTACACCCAGGACCAAGCGTTAATTCAGAGTGCTTAGCTTCATCCCATGCATATCATTAATAAAGCTCTCAAGCCTCTGGTACTAAACTCCAGGCTCAGCTGAATAATATACCAAGACTTCTCTTTTATATTGTAATTTTAAAAATCACAGCCTCAGATTTATACACCACTATGCTTTTACTTTTCTCTTTTACAAGCAACACTGCTAACTAAAATTTAGATTGAATGAAATGAAAAATAGTTTCATCGCATCTAATTACTAGTGGGCATTGAAGATAATCGTTTGCCGTCTTTTATTCTATAGTGGAATTAATAAACATACTTTGAGCAGACACGTGATTGTTTTTCTGAAGATTAACTTGTTATTCAGGCCATAACCATACATAGTTTAATAATATTTTAATTAAATATATTCATTAGAATTAGGTTGATCTTAAGAGACGGGGAAACATTTTGGTTTCTATCAATTGTATGACCTGGTCCGGTACCAAGCGGTTACCTGTTGGCTATTTTGAAAAAAAACTACTTCTATTATAGTAGGTATATGTTGCCAGTAAGTAACAGATAGATGAAACAAGAACATAGCTGTTAAGATCCTCGTCAGTACTCTCAGTGCCTGTATCAGAGTGTTAACAGAGTTGGGCTTTCAGATATCAGCCGTTTTTAACGCTCCTTTAGTACTCGCCTCCTTGCTTCCTAAAACATTTCCACCCAATGATTACCGCAGGTAGAATATTAAGCTAGAGCATCAGACATTGAGGTGAGCGAATTAATTCTACAGTAACTGCTTTATCTATCCTACGAGACGTAGGAATTGAGAACATAAATATTTAAACAGTGCACACTTCAATTATCAAATACAGACCAATAATTATGAAATACCAGAGAATATTTTTTATTATACAGAACTTTTCAAGACTCTCACTACGTCGTGATAATGGTACGTAGACGAGATGTGACAAAGAACAGAAATGAAACATTATACATCAAAGACTTTTTTTTGTTTGACGGCAACAATTATTTACTATACACATCACAGAATTAATCTTTTTAGCGGTAATTTCATTCCATTTCGATATCGAGTCACAGAAAAATGTTTTTATTAATAGATCTGTAAGGAAAGTAATTTTAATTTAACCATTTTATTATTTCATTTTTATTTTATCAATTTTGTAATAAAATCTTGATTAGAATCTAGATTTAAGTTTTGATTTTAGATTCCAAATTTAATGTCACTAACTTATTAATAATGTACATAGAAGTGAAAAGACCGACATATAAATTTGTATTTATTTATTATATATATTCATTGTATTTGTATCAGCATAATCGATACAAATAATTTTAGGTCAATATTTTAGCAGTTCTGTTTGTGGTCAAATAATCCCCTATCAAATTTCCCGGTATATAATAAAGCTTGTTTATTCTTGTCATAAATTCATTATATGCCAAGTTCCTTGTATTGTTCTTTTATTTGCTCACTTTGGCTATCAATATTGTTTTTCCCATTCGGTGAACAATAACGGGGCAAATTCTTGAACCCATTAGAAACTGTTTGGAGTTTATTTGCTCAGAAGTGAGAACCCCCATTGATACATACCACACAACATTTACCGTGAGTGCCCCCATCATTTAGGTTTGTCTGCATAAGGTAACTTAATTAAAGTAGGTTTTCCATATTTTCCACCTTTTTTTATCAGACAGATCAAGGTAACCCTTATTAAACATGACCATTTACTCCCTTATCAGGGCCTACCAGCAATGTCATAACTTATTTTATTCCCCCCTTTTGTTGATCTCTAATTTATCTCTCAAAAAATATTATGAAATTGTTTTTACAACATTTATGGAATTCAAAGCCGTTCTTTTGTCATCTTATCTGATGGGGCTGTAATGATTTAGTATCCGTACCTAATTTAAAGTTGAGTGGCTCGTTGTTTTTCTTCTTATAGTAGTTTACATTAGGACTTAATTAGAAACCTTTTTGTAAAATCAATAACCCGTATCTCGGTAATTATTGGAGCGCTTAGGAGAAAAACTTTAGAATACTTTTTCTACCTCACTTCAGAAATAGACAATAATATCAAGTTTCCATTTTTGTAATGAATACCAGCTTTATTGCTATTTCCTGTGTGATCCAATATTTTTAGACAAGAAGGCTATAATTTTAAAAGACTGCTCAAAAAAGTAAAAATAACAATAATGAGCGCGTAGTGATGTCATGAAAGGCATGCGCAATTCTGCCAACAGGGCATTCTTCTGAAGAATCCAACCCTACAAGAATGTGCCGGTACGGTTTATCTAATTTCTTCAGCTATTTTGATTGCACGGCTTGTCAGGGCAATGAGATTTATTTTTCAATTTAGTGTAGTATCACTATCAGAGTAAAGCGCGGAATCAGCATTAAAAAAATACATTCCTCCTATAATTGAATCTTTGGCGTCAAGTTTCTACATTTCGCCCCTAAGCTTACAGTTAATTTTCTTTACTTTAAAGCTCTATAAATAAAAGCGATATGACACTGTTCTCGTAGTGAAGTGTAATTGGTTCAGGATTTAGCCAAATTGATTTTAATGGTTGAATCTAACAAACAAGTATTAAATTAATCGGATACCGATTATCAATTATGAACAGTCGATGAGGCAACGTAGTCGCGAAATAATATTCGTATTTGATTCAGATAGCAAAGTGTCAGCTTTCTTAATAATATGGATCTGATGCTTGGAAGCGGACTTAAGATATTAATCAATAACTATCGGCCACTCCACAATATAGTCAATCACACAATAACATTTTTGAGTGCTCTAAGCTGTCATACTCAGTTGCGAAAACAAAAAGTTTATCGTGCATACGGAGAAATATAGAAATTAAAACCATTCAGTACTCATAAAAACATTGATTAAACTTTTCACTCTCAGCAAATCCAAATTATATCTTTGCTTCTTTTTCCCCTGCTACAAACCTCTCAAATCAAATACATCATTAATTGTTCCCTTTAGAAAAAAAAACAACGGGCTCATCATTAGTCCTGATAAAAATTCTCAAAAAGTGATATTTTTTCTTATTTATATTGATTGCTTTATTGCTCATTAGTTTCCCTTGACGTTAACCAAGCCTTTTACGATAGTGTCCCATCCTGTGGAAATTCAATGAGATTTTGCTTCCTTTTTCATCTTATTAATACTTAATATTTCATTATTATATATTCCAGTTTCTTCCATGTATATAATCTTTTTTTTCTACATTTAAGCAAAACTAAGGTGTTCTACAAGGAAGTAATCTCGGTCCTATCCCATATGCTACATAAATTTCTGATATCCAAACCCACCCCTTAACCAAACTTTTATTTTTACTGACGCGCCTGTTCATTCTCACTTCCTTTCAGACACAGTTCGGCCCCTTGAGCCTTGGCTAAAGAAACGGAAAGTTATAATTAATGAAAGTAAAATTTTCTACTCCTTTGACCTCATGAAAACAGGTCAAAATTAGCGCTGAGCATCAAACAACGTATATAAAACTCAGTACTTAGATCGGTAATAACACGACGACTGGAATTGTAGAAATTAAAAAAAAAACAATGAAATATTTCCGAATTCAAATCGTTGCAAACAAAAATTTAAAAAAAAATGTCTTTAACGCAGAATTTTATGTATCAACATATAGCTTATGCAATGATTGAAATATTTCTTTTCTTCCAAAGTGTAATGAAAATCAGGTATAATTAATTCCATGCCTAGATGCCTAGCCACGAGTATCATTTTCGGTATGTATCGTCTTCCAATCCCCGAATATACATATAATTCTATCCAATGATTGCCACAGGTAGGAGATCACCAGATCTGCAGATGTTTAACTAATTGGACATTGTATAACTTTTTGTAGTATCGTTAATTTCATATTAAAACAATGCTCCTCAACGTACCGTTTACACGCTGTTTTTTTTTGTTTTAATTTAAAAACGTCTAATTTTATCACTTTTAGATTTTTCGCCAGTTTGAGTTGGTTAATTAACTTATAAATAAAACGTTTTTATTAATAAGAATAAATATTCTTAATATCACTATATTGCATTTGTTTATGAATATAATGAACACTGGGTGCACTCATACTGGTTATAGAGTGTTGTTCGCCGAAATTTAGGACGGGTGTCGTAAATTCCTCTACAGTTTCATTTAGTCATGAGGGGGGTTGGACGATCCGACTCATCTACATTTCTTTAATAACGGCCCTAATCCAAGCGACTCCTTAATGAACCATGAAATACACCGCCATTCAGAAATATTAAAATGGGCTGACTGTCCCACTATTCCTTATAAGCTGAGGAGGATCGGAAGATTTTAATCCTCCCAAATCAGGCAGTCTTAGAAGACAAAATAAAAGATTTCAGCTATTCTGTATATTTGAGAGCCAGGGATAAGAAATATGCATCAAAGGCCATAAATAGCGCAAATAAATGCAGTTTTTTTTGGGGGGGGAAGGCTCATTAGGAAAAACCACTTAATTTGTCACTTCAGTAATCAACACAGTGCTCACTATAAAAAAAAGTATTAGTTGGTTTGGAAGTAAGGTAAAGAGGCCACCTCCGTCTTCCTTAATGCTAAGAGGAAAATGATTTGGATCGAAGGAGTTGAGTGTGAGATGGGCATGTCCTGGGTACCTGGGAGGAGTGAGGGTGGCTGATAGAAAAGCTTGGAGGCTCGTTTGTCAATTCTCGACACCTCTCAGTAGAAAAGGAAACTCCAGACAGGAAGAGGAAACTCCAGACAGGAAGACTAAGTAGGTAAGAAACTTACATGGCGGCCCACGCTTCCACCCTCTAGTTTCACTTTATAAGTCCTTTATTCCGTTTATATGTGTATTTCAAGAAATTGGTTCCAGTTCGTAGTTTATAAAACAAAAACTCCGTCAGATACATAAACTAGTTGATTCATGAATCAGTTGCCTCTACATGTTCTTCTATTATTTACAAACAGTTCATAATGAACTAAATTGTTTTCAGTAAATCTCGTATGTATTTCAATGATATTTTTAGGACCAAAAAAATTTATTAGAAATATGTTGCTTTTAAAGGATACCCTTTTCTGTTGAAATCTGAGTGTTGTAAGACTTGGCAGATAGAACCGAGTAATATGCCTGGTTAGGAGCCTTTGGGTGCGTAGGTCTTTTTAAGTTACTTCAGAGCTTCAGCCAGCAATACGTGCTTGCTTTCAGTAAAATTAGCCTTGAGTGCTTATTTTGGAGCGGTTTCCAGACATCTGAAGCTTCTCATTTATCTTTAATATTCACTTCCATCCTTCCTAAACATCCTTCTATCTAATGATTGCCACAGGTAAGTGATTAATCTAGATCCTCAGACACAAGGTAAGGCAATTAGTTTTTATTTCCAAACCTTTTTATTGTTTCATCGTTTAATTTTATATTTCGAAATTAATTTTCTGCTATCACTCATAAAAATTATATATTCTTTACATACAGTGGATTATAACAAAATATTAAACGTAGAGTGCCTCAACAGTATATTTAACTGTTGAGCGTGACTCCGATTTTCAACCTAATGGAACTCAGCAAATACATCTTGAGGGTATGGAATCAAAGTACTTCAATGGAACTGCATCTGGTAACAGCAACTAGAATCACTGTCAAGTGCCCACCCTTGGCTAGTAAAGTACAGGTTTGTCGGGTCATCACTAGGGGGGTGCCTGGTTACCCTAGCCATGGTGATAACGTGAGGGTTGTTTGAGTTTACAACCTGGACAATCATTCGAGGAGAAGAAGAGATGTAGAGGTTTTTCATAAAGAAGCAGTCAAGTTTCAGAGTTTCAAGCGGTGGTAGCCACGAGCCGGTAGTTGTCAGGAGAATGATTTACAGGGGCCAAATCACCGGCTTAAGTACCCATCTAGCCTTGTCCGCAGCCAATAAGCATCGCTATTGTTGTGACCAATGATGTGGCTTTCCTTTGTTCCCTGGCAGAGGCTGGAAGGGTCTGCCGGCGGTTTGTGCCCATCCATATACCTGGCTACTGACAGCTGGCGTCCCAGCTTATATAACTAATAGGCACCCCGCATTTTTTATTGTTTAATACATTTAAAATGATTTATATTTTGGTCATGTTATTTACATTTGTTTACAATATATATACAATAGAGTATAGGGTGATTTCTCTTATGTAGTTAGCGGTCGCTACAAGGTTAGACATAGGGGAGCAAAGGATTTGCCTTCATTCAGTCAATTATATTTCCTCTGATCAGAAGATGGAGGACACCGTGGGAATTTGTAAAGACTCGAGGGAACCCGCTTGGCTAGCAGAAAACTCTCGCAGAGATAAATTTAACAGAATTCATTGAAAACTTTGTTAGTCCGTTTACTATATTCGATAAAGTCATTTCAAGAAATTAAAAAAAATAATATTAACTGTCTGAATTATATTCATAGCTATCATTGAAATTCAAAAATTTTTATCTCAAATAGCTTTTAAGTTGAAACTTGAAAAATCATAAAAGTTAGAGAAACCGGCAGATATATTTTTCTCCCTTCACTACTTTTTAGTACTCCACGGTGTTTTATTTGACCTAGAAGCTAATAAGCTTGTTTCATAGTTTTGTGGAATCATTTTTACGACCAGGCATTCTTGCAGGCAGGCGAATATTGCAGGCCTGAATGAAAGTAGAAGCTCACACTTCAGGCTCAGCAAAACATAAATTTTGATACCGTACTAATAACGCTGACAAGCATGTTCGAATGTTCACTTTTCACGTTGGCCTCACTATGCCATTGTATAAATTCGTCATTCCTTGTGACCACTAACTTAATGTCACATGATCATTTGATTTGATTCTAACACTCCGGTATCGGTTGGCAGCCACCCTCACCCTCTCTCTCTCACTCTCTCTCTCTTATGAGGTGTTTAAGTACCTAAAATCAATAAGGGATGCAGTAAGCGTGGTTTTACATCATGAGTTTTGTACTGTTTCGTCATTGTTTATTTTTCCGCATAATTATATTTTAAATGTTAAACTATATTTTGTTACTTGTAGAACCGTCTCAAAAGTATTAATTGACTTCCTCTTGAGAGAAAGGCCATCAGAGACGTTATATGGGTTGTAAGGGCGTTCAACACTGGTTTCGGGTCTCCATTTTTAGTTCGGAACCACAGTTTTTTTTACGCTATTTTGCTGCTTGAACAGTTGCAGGATTTGTTCCGGTGGCTTTTTCAGGGAAGTAGGTGTTGGAGCAAACTTCCTTACTGAGGCGTTAGCGGTCCGAACGTTGGGATCCTGTAGCTGATAGACAGCGCATTCTGAATACCAGGTATGTCTTAGAGACAGGACTATGAGCAGTACTGCATTAATGTGATGCTTGTTTTGGGCCTAATTGGCCTCTTCGTACCTGTTTATTGTAGCAGGTATGTCGCCTTCCAGTTCGTAGAGCACAGGCCGGTGGTCCGACGAACTACAATCGAGAGCTGAGCACCCGGATCGCCGTGGATTGTGGTTGTTGTTTCAGTAGTAAGTCTGGTATAGATGTTCTGTAAGGGTCGGAGTAGTGCCTGAAGGTAGGTAGTCAGAGGTGGATAACGGAGTGAATTGGATAACAATCCGCCCTGTTTGGGCATTGACCTATAGTGACCTTTGATCTCTTTCATACACACCGCATAACTTAAACTCGATAAAGTTGTCTACACTAGCAAGAGAATATGACCTGTGCATGTGTGAGCTGATTGATCCCACACATACTTTCTGCGTCTTTTGGGTAGTTTCTCTTACTCACCGCCTGATAGTGTGTAGGTAGCAGCGTTCACAGTGTGACTAAACTTAGAGTCGAATATGTAATTGTGTTTGACAAAAAACGAAAATGCCAGTTGTGGGCTATTCATATTAAAAACTAGGGTACGGCAAAACACTCTTGTCGGACTTTTTATTTTTTTCACTTTTATCTCCTATTCTCTCATTAAAGACGCTTGACAATAGCAAAGCGGTTCGTATCCGTATAAAATAAATATTAGTAGATCAGAAAGAGATGTACATTTATTAAAATCTCAGGACATCTTTTATACGCAGATTTATTGATAAGGACGGTTGTTGTTATAGATAGTGTTCATAATAGGTATTTGGAGATACGGCTCGAGGTATTTCGGTACCTTTGGGGTCAATGTTCTCTACTGATCAGGCCGACTTCTTGGCTGGATGAAGAAAGAAAAAAACGTAAAAAATATCACAAAGTCGTTCTGAATTACTAAGTACCATTTCCTTAAAACTACCCAGATCCTACATATTACTCTATCCTATCCAATACACTAGTTTTACCTGTGGGTGCATTGTTCTCCTGGATTCCACAGCGGCCGAGGAGGAGGAGGGAGAAGAGGCTGAGGGAGCCGGCGAGGAGCCAGAGCCTGGTCAGAGTCCTCAGCCCCCAGCCGCGGACCTGCTTGCTCATCCTGGAACAGAAGAGTCATAATTATAAAGATCTATCGTTAGTTGATTTTTCATAGCAGCCAAGTATTTACTAGCTATTTTACTCTACGAATTTGAAATAATTACATATATATATATAAGTTCAGATGTGACCTACGGGAGTATAGCCACTAATTCCAAACTACCTTGATAAACATTGTAAATATATATATAGAGGATTATAATTTGAATAAAGCCAGTTCGTAACCAGCCTTCAAGAGTGTTATTTCGTTCCCAAATTATTCTTTTTTTTCATGTTTCACGATCATGGTGTGGGATCACCGAAGGATAAGAAGACAAATGTTCTCTCAATCACCTCAATTGAAACAGAGGAAAACGAAGAATATGTATTGCCCCAAGAGAAAAGCTTTATGAGTGATCAAGAAGAATTGACTAAGACACTTATTTATAAAATATTGAGGAACAGTTTTACTCAAAGAGGTCAAGAGAAGAGAGTGTGGATTACATTAACCGAAAAAATGAAAACAATATATTTTGATGAAGAAGGTAATGTAATGTTTGATAATTTATATTTAGAACAAGCAGTGAATAAAGATAAGATGGTTGAATCCACACAAAATAAAGAGAATGAGCAAAATTTAAAACATATAGCAGAGAAGTTCATGGTTGAGAAGTTTACATGTAAACACTCAAATGCTAAACAGTGGCTAGAGATGTTTGAGAAAGAATGTAGAAGATGTGGAATCGGTGAAGACAGTAATAAGATTGAGATATTAAGGTTGTTTATGGAAAAATCATGCTTAGACTGGTACTCAGCAATCCTAACAATATTGACAATGGACTCTGTGTGGTCTGAATGGAAAGAAAACTTTTTGAAAACTTTTGAAGACCAAGGATGGAGTACAGGAATGCATGCTATATCATATTGGTATAAAGAAGGTCTACTGATGGAATACGCCATGAAAAAAGAGAAATTATTGTTAGATATGGATGAGAATATTAGTTCACAGACTTTAGTGATGCTTATAGCCGCAGGCTTACCTGAGTTCATTAGAAATAAGTTAGATAAGGAAAAATGTGAGAATTCAACCAAATTATTTCATGAAATTAGAAAATGTGAGGGTCTAGCGAACAAAAATAATTTTATAAAAAAGAAAGAGGAAAAATTTTTATTAAAAACAAATTTCAAGAGAAAAAGCCATGCAATAATTGTGAACACTTAAACAAAGGCATCAGATATCATCCAGAAGCTTCATGCTGGTTTAAAAAGAGAGACAAATATGAAACTAGAATAATAGGAAGCAACTCAGTCTTAGAAGTAGATCTAAATACAGAGAAAAAAAACGAATAATCACGCCATTGATTAAAGTAAAAATATTATTAGAAGAGAAGTTACAGGTAAACAGGACAAATCATCCAGGATCCCAAGTCTCTCTAACAAACTCAAAATCAATTAAGATAAAGAAAAACACAGAAGACGTAAATAAGATATATTTAAAAACAGTCAATGGTGTGACACAACAATAGGTTTAGTAACCATAAAAGTGAAATATTTTGACATAGAAAAATATGTTGATGTGTTTATTGTAGAGAGAGATGATTTTGAAGATTTTCTTATAGGATTAGATATTATCAAAAAATTTAGATTAATTCAAAATGAGAATCTACAAATATTACAGAAGAAAGAAGATGAAACAGGAAATACTGAGAAAAATAAAGAAAATAATGAAGAAGTTAAAGTGAATGAACTTATCAAAGAAGACGGGTTCAAAATAAAACTAGATCACTTAGATAATATGAAAAAGATTACGATAGAAAGACTTTAGAAAAGTACAGTACAGTATTTGCCAGGAACAAATATGAGGTAGGCACGGTTAAGGATTACGAAGCTAGAATTGACTTACTGGTGGACAGATTCTGCAGCGAGAGACCGTATAGATGCACTATAGCAGATAAGAAGGAAATAGAAGATCAGGTAGCAAAATTATTACAAAATGATTTAATTGAAGAGTCTTATAGTCCGTTCGCAGCCCCCGTGACCCTGGCATTCAAAAGAGATGAAAATAAGCGATCAAGATTATGTATAGATTTTCGTGAACTGAACAAACTAGTCATACCACAAGCTCAACCATTCCCATTTATAGATGATTTAATAATACAAACAAGAAACTGCAAATACTTCACCACACTAGATATAAATTCCGCTTTTTGGTCAATTCCATTACGGATTGAAGATAGACAGAAAACAGGTTTTGTCACACAAGAAGGGCACTTCCAATGGACATGCCTACCCTACGGTTTAAAGACATAACCAGCTATTTTCCAAATAATTTTATCCAGTATCATAAGAAAGCACAATTTAAAAGACTTTTCAGAAAATTATATAGATGACATCTTAATTTTTTCAAAATCATTCACAGAACATATAGAAAAAGTAATAAATTCACTGTATTTTCAGATCACAAACCATTAGAAAATTTAAACATAAGAGCAAGAACGGATTAAGAACTTGGTGAATTAACTTACTATTTGTCACAATACAATTTTGAAATTAAATACATTCCGGGAAAGGATAATACCGAAGCAGATAGTTTTAGCAGAAACCCGATATTAGAACCAATTGAAAATAAAGAAGAAATCCTAAAAATAGTTAATTTGATAAAAATACAAGAAATTAAAAAAGATCAAGAGGAAAATAGAATATTACAAAACACCAAAACAAAATTAATAGAAAAAGATGGAGTGTTCTATAAAATAGTAAGAAATAAAGAAAAGATAATTTTATCTGAAAACTTAAGTTTAGAATTCATTAAAGAAATACATTCTGAATGGTGTTATATAGGAATTAAACAAACGATGAATAGGATATGCCCTTATTATACAGCAAAAAATATAACTGCAAATATAAAAAAAAGTATGTAAAAACTGTGAAATATGTATTAAAAACTAATCCAGAGGGCAAGAAAAATATGGGCTAATGTCACAACTAGGGCCAGCAACAAAACCATTTGAAATAATGTCAATCGACACTATTGGAGGTTTTGGAGGACAACGATCAACAAAAAGATACCTCCACCTGCTTATTGACCACGTCACAAGATATGCATTCATTTCAACATCAAAACTCAAAGTGCCACTGACTTCATCAAGTTAGTAAATAATGTACTGGAACTGAAAAAATAGGAATAATACTTACAGACCAATATCCAGGAATCAACTCAAGAGAATTCAAAGATTTCCTAATGGAAAAGGAGGTTCGATTGATATTTACAGCAGTTAATGCACCCTTTTCCAATGGTTTAAATGAGCGACTAAATCAAACTCTAGTCATGGAAATCAGATGTAAAATGGACGAAAAAGGGAAGATAAGAGCCTGGACAACAGTCGCTAAAGAATGTGTGGATAAATATAATGAAACAGAACATACAGTAACTGGTTTTCCACCCAATTATTCATTAGATGGCACAGATACAAGCATTTTACCTGAAGAATTAAAAAAAGGGAACAATGAAGAAAACTGGATAAATGACAGTAAATTAGCCTTAGAAAGAACAAAAAAGTCTCATGAATATAACAAGAAAACATTGGGAATTTAACACAGGAGATACAGTATATATAGAGAATGGCAACAAATTGAACAGGAAAAAACTAGATGAATTAAAAATTGGTCCCTTTGAAATGACAGAGAAGATATCAAATTCAATATATAAAATAAAAACCGCAAGAGGAAAGCAAGAAACTGGATTCTTTCACATAACAAAATTACTTCCGATATTACCAGACTGAAAATTTTCAAAGAATTTTCACCTTCGAGAGGGGAGATGTAATGAATGAGTTCTCTCTTTAACTTGAATTTGCCACGCTGCTTCCACTGGCTGCCACCAGATGGAGCAGCAATCAGATAGAGAAGGTTATGTTAGGTGACAGTTATAAGCTGTAATTGTCGTTTCTTTGTTTACAGGTAAGATTGTGTAAATCAATATTAATAATTGTTATAATGTAATATATAGTGAATATAATTGCTAACTTTGTTTACAGAGAAGCTGATTTTAGTTTATTCACCCCACCTTCAATAATTGTCTTACATATATATAAATTTAATTCTTTATCGAACTATTTACATGGAATCAAAACATTATATTTTAACCACCAGTGGCGTCGCCCTGGCTTGCCGTGGGTGAGATTGGAGTGTATATCATTAGCATACGGGATAGGATGGTCAAGAAGTAGGAATGATAGCGGGAGTTGGAGGCAGATCTTGAACGGATGGGGTGTACAGATAAGCACTAATGGTACGCTTGTTGACAGGGAAGCACTAACTATATTGCAGAGGTTTCTGAATGACAGGGACTGGATGCAATGAATACTGAGAACTAAATTGTATTTTTGGATATACACTTAAACGAAATAATAGCCCGTCGAAAGAGAAAAATAAATCTGAACCTAAGGATCTCATTGACACTAACAACCCCGGCTGAAGAGTATGAAGTTATGTACCACTTTACAAGAGCTATCAAGAAGCATCATGGGGTTCCCGAATTTAACAAGAGCCCGAGTAGGGAAACGAGAAATATTCGCAGAAAATAGCAAGCTATTCGACTATCAACGCAGAGAATACATTGTAATGTAATGACTCATAAATCAACATAAAAAATGCATAACTTAAATCAAAACCGAAAAATATGTAATACACTTGAAAAACTCGGAACAACCCGTTAGAAGTTTCAAAAGGTGGTGTGTCATTTCCCTCAATAAGTTGCGATTAAGTGCGATATTCAATCAGGCCCCGGACTGTACAGTCGTGAAAGTAAGAGTCATATAAATTAAACACTAACCCCTAATCACTTAGGTACTGTGGAACTATCAGGGCGTTATGTCACTAGCAGATTGCTTCTATAGTCACCGCATCATAGTCCTTTTAATATTTGTATTACTCTGGAAATGATGAAATCAGGACTTTTGATTGAAAGGATTGGATACGCTTGATGTTCGACTTTTTTGCTGTCCTCCATAGTAGAACATAATTATGAAGAACAACGAACGACTAGATTTTATCATATAAAAAAAAAGAAACTTTATAGATTTACAAAAAGAACCCAACAAAACATGGGAACAAGCAAAATAGGTTTAATCATTGTTCACTACCAACAGAGAATATCAAAATGAAATACTCTTACCATACTAAACCACATATTACTGGTTGATGGTATATATATGTGATATACAAACACCTATTTACCAGTTGGTCTTAAATATTGCATTTCTTTCATAAGTACATTTAGCAGAACTAGGATATTTCAATTCATTGGCTCTAAATATGGCATGGTGCTCACATAAATTGTCAATGGGCTAAGGTACATTAATTAAAACCAAACTCACTATGGTTTTCAATGACCAACACCAACATTACTTCTCTATGACAGGATCCAGGTAGGATCTAACGTTCATTTAAGAGGTCTTCCCAGGCAGGCGTCCCGTGAGGAAGTTCCTCCCATTGCTTCAGCTTCGGTTAAAAACGTGAATTTAGGCGAAACATAGTTCCGTTATTATTTGCCTTATACCAGCCTCAATTGTATGTTTGGGAAAAAAAAAACTATATGAAGGAAGTGTAGAGTCTATATTTTACATCCAGATTTCTCTTAAATTGTTTAATTATCGTGCAGTTACCCAGATTAGGGATAAGTTTACTGGCTTAAATTCAATTATATATTCTTAATGATATGTCTCCAGTACCTTGTAAAATTTTCCTTATTGTTAACATAGTCTAACTTTTGATAAGTCCATTATACTACTCATAAAAAAATTCTCTCTCTAAAGATATATTGCATAGCCTGCATAACTACAAATTCACAATTAACTTAAAAATAAAAATCTTCGTTAATTATTCATGATATAGGGGGCTCATATTTAACCATATGGCTATTGATAATCCTACCAGGGTGCTGTTCCTTGACCAGTATAAAAACACACTCATAAAGTTACTAAACATGTGCTAAGTTAGTACAGCACCAACAAATAAAGTCAAGAATCCTAACACTATAATTATTCAAAAAGTCATTATGGTGTTCGCAAATCAAAATCAACCCTATTTCAGGAGGATGCAGAATCCTTTGTGATTCCATTTAATGTCCCAGTAGTGCTAAAAATAAAATAAGTCACGCAAATAATAAAGATCAGCCATTAATCGATCACTAATTTAAAAATGTCCTTTGTCATAAGTATTTTCTTATCATCATACCATATGTATGGTGTAAAATGTGTTAGGACTATAATTTCCTCGTATTATTCACATACCGTATTCACTTGATACCGTCACTAAACTAGTTTTTGCACCCAACCCATGATGATGCACACTTCAAAATTCAATTTTTAGTGAGATGCGGTTTGAGAAGAAAAGTAGTTTTCACTAAGAAAGTCACGTGAAAACCAGTAAATATCTCTGAATATTGTTTCAAAAAGTGTATTTTTTTTTTTTTTTTTTTACTGATTCTATTTGAACCGATTCTATTTAATTTATTTAAAATTAATTACTGAGTAGTTCGTTAGCTTTCAAATATCACCGATTTAACTTAAGCTATTAAAAAAATTAAATATGACATTTATATGACTATTTCATAAAATTCGATATGTATGAGCTATAAGCAGTTAGTGAATTTTTTTTCTTGAGAAAAGATATAAACGACTTTTTGTATAGGCAGGAATAATGATCACTAAGCATGTTTAAACAGCCTTTCATGAAAACTTTTAACTGCAAAAGTTTAGCTCGTATGCTTTATAGGAGCATAAAGTTTTGTTGTTCCGCTCTGTACTTGTGAACTACCCTAAGAAGTTACTCACTGAAATGACGACAGACCTTGTAACACTTTATAATAAGTCTTAAATATATCAAGTTTCGAGGGAGGAACCCCCCGTAGTTCATGCTATAGGTGGAACAAACATTTGGGAGAGAGTTAAAGTAAACCTCGGCGGCTTCGTCGCTTTGGTTGGATTAACTTTTGCCGGCCTAAAAACGGAGCAGTCCCCCACAAGAGGCCGCACAACTTAACCGTCTCCATCGATCCTTTACTTCAAGCCTATCTTGGCTACCGTGGTAACTTTGCTTTCAAATTGCTCTAAATGTCTAATCATGATAAGCTGTGGCGGTAAGATATTGCTATTATTAATATTATGAGGGCTGCGGTAGTTAGTGCTAAAAGTGATAGTGGACTGTATACCAATAAATGGTAAAAAAAGCAATCATAAATAGAGCTAGAAACAAGGTACGATATTGGGTTGGAGTGTTAGCAATAACGAATTTGCCTATTGGTTTTAAATTAGGTTCTAAAATAAATAAAAAATACATAGTACAGAAGAAATGGCTGACGGATGATGAAAATTATGAAGCTATACTTTGATGACTCGGGGCGATTCCTACGAATTTCTAGTTTTCCTGGTCCTGGTGCAATAAATTGCGTAAAGATACCTTACATGGTGACATGTGGTGATTGATCTACCTACTTCTCTCTCTCCTTCTGCTCTGCTAATGTGTTCTATTCGTTCATAGTGCGCATGAACAAGATGAAGTCGAAACCAAATGACAATGCTAAGCTCCAGCTGACTTTCTATGCAGCATAAAGAATAAGACCAGGGCTTAAGACTTAGGGCTTGAGAAGTGGTGTTACTAACAGGCAGTACATATAAGTGCATATTGCTGGGAAATTATTGGGTTGTGCTGCTGAGATATGATCTAGTGAAGTGAAGTGCGAGTCAAACGAATATTTATTAATAATAATTTCGAGGGTATTGAAGTGTCCCGTAAGTGAAAAGAAATGTCAAGCGTGGAAAAGTTGGCCAAGTTTCTCTAGCTAATAGACACTCTCACGACCAAGTTGAGAAAGCGGTTAAAGTTTTGATTTCTTTCCAGTGAAATATAAAAACTTTAAAAAAAGATTAAATAGAAATAACTTATAAAATATTGTGAGCTAAAAATATAATTCTCTAGACTACGTATTCTCTTATATCAACTTATACGTAATTTGGATTGTCTGTCAACGTGCACTTAGGGTAATTTGGCTTATTCCTTGGCTAGACTGTATATGCTGTTGCCGAGAAATAACGACGGAAATGTATATGTACGTCTATAATCTCCTGGATCGTCTTCTTCATATCCCACCAGAAGTACCGCCGCTGTAATGCTTGCAATTTCTCCTGCACACCGTGGTGGTTCGTCATCCTTTGATGGTAGGTAAGCGTTACTTTTCATAGGACATATGATGCCAAAAATCTCGCGCTCGAGGGCACTGTGTGTGAGGGCACCTCTGTATCAGTCAGTCTTCTCGCGAACTCCAAAAATCCATATAAAGTCTTATCGCGAAGACTCGCGTACGCCACCGGTCGCTCCCCGGCATCTCCCTCCTGCGACAGCACCGCTCCCAATGCATACTCACTTGCGTCGGTGGTAATGGTAAATAACTTCTCAAAATCGGGAAACGCCAGGATTAGTTCCTCTTGCAGTCGAGCCATGCATTTTCGAAGGTTTTGCTCCATAATAGGCGTGATCACTACCCGCGCCCCTTTCCACAACAGGTTACTGATGGGCACGAGATACTATGCCACGTCTAGTACAGAACGCCGATAGTAATTAAGCGTACCTAAAAGTCACCGATTGGACTTGACATCTTTCAGCACCACCATCTTCCGAATCGCATCGACTTTTGTGGAATCCGGCTGGACTCCCTGCCTCGAGATGGTACGCCTTAAAAAAATGATCCGATCCTCCCCCAGCGAGGATTTTTCCATGGACAATTTTAACCCGAATTCACGCAATAGTCGGAATACACCCCGGAGATGTTCAATGTGTTCAGATTCTGTTCAGCTGAAGATCAACAGATCGTTCATATAAATCTGGCATACCGCTTCGTCAATTCTCCTAAGGATTTCGTCAATCAATCGCTGGAAAGTAATCGGAGCGTTCCTTAAACCAAATGACATCTGATTGAACTCATGGTGCCCCCTCACGAAAGTAAACGCGGTTATGTGTTGATCGGTAGAGCTCATTTTGATTTGATGGTACCCTGCTTTAATGAAGAAGTGCTGAAGATTGTAGCTCCATTCAGTCTTTCGAAGATGTCTTCCAACCGGGGAATCTCATTGTTTGTGCTATCAATCAATTTTCTAAAATCGACGGCGATTCTAATCTCTCTTCCTCCTCTCTCGATTTACTCTTCTTTCGTACTGCCCACAGAGGACTATTATACGGTGATGTGCTATCCACGATTATACCCAGTCGTCTTAAGCTGTCAATTTCTTTCCGGGTATGTTGGCGGAGTGCCTGCGGATAGCGTCTCTCCTTCCGTTATTCGGTCCGATTTTAATGGGAAATCATGTATTGTCCTTGCCCCCAGCATAGCACCCTCCACGTAAAAAATATCTCCAAAATCCCTCCGTAAGCTTTCCCTCCAGTCCTCCACTTTCTTGACTGTCCCTATTCGCGGTCTCCCCCCTCTTGCGGTCCCATGACATTGATAAGTTACCACCCCCCCCCCAACTTTATCCGCCAGTACTTTCCCTTGTTCTCTACACGCGCGCCTATCCGTCCCGATAAGTCACACCCCACTATTGGTATGATACTCGCACGGCATGCACTCCACAATATGTACGTTAATATCGCCCCCTTTTATCGCCCATTTCTCTAGCTTGACGGCTGCCTTTCCCGCCACTTCACACCCCCCCCCAGGGTAATTAACTTGCAATTACATACCTTGATCTTGGAGCCATCTCTCTGCCATACAGCCACTCCAACGCACCACATGACATTATGGTATTGGTGCTGCCTGTATCCGCCAAGCACCTCTCTCATTCCTCGACTCCAATTATTGACAATAGGCATAGATTCCCTCTCGCTGTATTACACTTTAGGGTGCGGTCGCCACTTTGTTGCCACCCTCCTCAGGCTGCCACACGCCGCTCCCATCTTCTCAAACTAATATTCTGTCACTCATGTTCTCGGCTCTTGACGCCCCCGACAATTCCTCAGCAGATGATCCATTCTCTCTTTCTTTCTTCTTTCCCGCATCGCTTGAATATTCACTTCCATCGGTTCTGCCCTATGAAGATCTCTCCTCCAATATACGTAGGGGAAATGCCTCGCGATGTGCCCCTCCCCACTGCACTCGAAGCATTTTGTGCTGGGCCACTGTGACCCGTCTTCCCGCACCCATGGCATTTTCTCTCTTCTCTGCGGGGTCCGTACTTGCTCCGTCTTGCCGCCCTGAACCTCCTCTCGCCTGCCGCTCCCCTTTCTCTACCGGTCGTTGATGTTTCGAGTTTTTTCAATTTCCTTTAGGGACCCTGGTTCTTCTGTTCACTATCTGGCTCCATTCTGCCTCATCCTGCTGTATCCTCGATTCCTCCTCCCTGGCACTAGTAATAATCATGGAATTGGGCACATTCGAGAGTGGTCCAACACAAGAGTGGTAGCATGAGCTTCTGGCAAAACACCCACCCTTCTCGTCACTAAATGTTTCACACCATCCGCTAAATTTAGGACAGGTTGTCGTAGCACGCCTCCATCCGCCATTCTTTATTCTCTGCCCACTGATTGAACAAGGCAAAAAGAAAAAAAAAATTCGGACAGCTGTCACTTTAGTTGTGCTCACGCTACGCGAATCCCGTGTTTCGGCACCAGTTAATGTTTGTCGGCTTTCGAATTGAAAAACAAATGAAAAAAGGTATTAAGAAACATGAAAGTTAGAAAAATACTGTGTATTTACATGCGGGATGTATATATCGCGGTTATAAGTTCGGGGATTAAGGTTGGATACTGACGCTGCCCGGACCTTAACTTATATATATATATAAGTTCAAGCAAGAGGCTTGACTATGTCGAATATGTCGAAGGACGCGTCACGATAGGCACCACCGTGTATCCAAGTATCGGCTCCAATCGGACTTAGGAATTGTCCCGTTATGAGTGACCCTTCAGGGTGATCACGATTCGCGAACACAATTTAGTGACCATCCAAAGTGTCCGTGAACCCGGGAAGCGCAGGACTGTACATGTAGAGCAGTTAAAGCTTCCGGTGTAGAAGCCTTAAGTAGCTTGGCTCTAGTATCCTCGCCCCTCCACACATCTCATTGGGGTCATAATTTGGTTTATTTTTGTATATAGTTTTACCAGGATATTTTTATTTTATTGTTATGCTTTGTATTATTTTATTGTATTAGCTTCAGCTATGTACGAAATTCGATAAGGTTTCCGTTTTATTTCTTATGACTGTAAGGCACAAGTTGTGCTGCTCTGAGTGAGCAAGAAATTATTATTTTCCGACCTATAGGTAATTAGCACATGCTTTAAGCGTGTATAAGTGGTAAATTGGAGTTACCGACGGATGGTCAGGAACTGGCAGGGGGGAGTTAAAGCCAGAGGCCTGACTATCTCGAATACTGCTACGATCATGGAATGCAAACAACCCATGATCCTATCTTTGTGGATTATTATCAATAATATAGTCTTTTACTGGAGTCTGAGTGTCTGTTGCATGCCTGGGTGCATTTACCTCTTTCGTTATTCTTTTCTTTATCTATCTTAACCACCGGCGATTAACTTTTATATATATATATATATATAATTAAGTATTATGGTATTTATTTAATTAGTTTACCCACTCCACGCTGTTTTTGGGGGTCGTGGTTTTAAACGTGTATATCGAAATATAATTTTCGAACCAGGCATTCAAGTGCACTTGACAAAATCTCCTTGTAAAAAAACATATTATAAGCAAAAAAACACTTGGTGAATTAATCATAAAGGATATTGCATTTTCAAGTAGGGATAAGACTATTTAATTTTATTAGCTTTAGAAAATGTATTAAACTCTTCCCCGTCGGCTATAAATCGGCTACAAAAGTCATTAACACTTTAGGATGTTTCGGTGCAATTTCAGGAAATTTATATGCAATTTTCTGTAGCTTTGTAATTAAAATGTAATTATTTGCAGTTAAATATACTGAAAATACAATCCTGTCTCCCGAATCTCGGATCAAATAAATTCCTGCCTTCCCCTGGATCCCCTCTGTTCGTTTAAACATTCTAAAGCAATTTGGCTAGGAAACTCATCAAGCTCTATTCAACAGTACTTTCCTATAAATTTTCCGCCGGATTCTTATCATCGGCTCTTTATTTATAATTATATTTGCGAGCTCATTCAGGCATAGTGATTACCAAGCACTAATATAAATTCAGTTTAATCAGTATAGGTTTCGAAGGTAGATGTTATTGTGTAAAAAAAAAGTTGACTCTTTGCTTGTGTTCAATAACTTGAACTCGTGGTAGTACAATATCGTTAAAAGAGGTACACAATTTTGTAATTAGCAATTTAAATTATTTCTTGCTTATTTCGAAATTTCCCTTTTTTTTTATTGTTGTGCTGTACCCCTACTAACAAAGCGAGGCCACGATCGTGGAGTCTCCGCTTTTAATGAAACTATGTGACAGTCAAAAAACATTCGACACGTGTCCAAGCGTTCTTACCAATCAATGCACTATTCTATCTATTTGGTGATCATCATTTATGTCATTGCTCTGAATTTAAGTTAAGATTGTCATAATTTATCTGATTTGTTTTTTAAAGTACAGTATACAATACATAAGTTGGATTTCAATAAATTATCTAAGCTTATTGAAACGTTACAAAAACCAGGATACGCATTAAGTAAAGTAAGTGAAACTAAATCATTAGGAAAAAATATGTTCGGATTCGCTTTAAGCATCCCTAGAAAAATAAAAATACAAATGTTTGTAGTAATTAGAAAACTAACAGTTTTTGAATATATTTACCGGTGTCTCAGTTTTTGTCTATGTCTTTTATTCGACTCAAACCTTAAACTGGTCTAAATTTTCTCCATGTCCAATACCGTTGTAAAGCATGATGTCTTACTTTTCATTATAAGTCAACATCAATTAGGTGTATATATAATAATAATAATATAATAATAACTACCAAAAATAATAATGAAATGATTTTACAGAGACTTGTTTGGTGTCAATGCGGGGGGCGATTAAGCTTCTAGACACTTGTAAACTTTGATGTTTACTGGTGAAGTAGTTCTGGATTTATTGTCATATTACTGATTTCCAAACAAAAATGATGTTTTGAGGTGGGCAAATATTGTGCTAGAAAATTTAATTTTTAGATTTTATCTAAAAAGTTGAACTTGGTTTCGGGGAGCTTAACATGAAAATCAATGTTGCTAAGCTACACATAACTATTTTTTTGTTGGTGTATTATTTTATTTATAAAAATCATCAATGATTAATTTATAAAATTTAAATATCCTATTGCAGTTTATCTGTTTGAATAATTATTTACGCCCTTATACTATAAGGCTAAGATACGACACCTTAAGTTTAAATACAAGGCTGATATCGGGAGCTAATCGCTTATATTTAGGCCAAAGATACAAATATTGTAATGAGGTTTTACAATCAAACTTAATTTACCTAATAGTATCAGGATTTACTATTGTTCCTAGGACTTTTGATTTAAAGGATTGGATGCGCTTGATGTTCGACTTTTTTGCTGTCACTCATAGCTCTATTCCGTATATCCAGATTGGCTTAAGTATAACTTCGTAAATAAGTAGTTTATTTTCTATTGAGAGATGGGATGTCCTTCGAAGTAGTCTGTACAGTCAAAGCGTCTGTTTAGTTCTTGTCTTTTTAGCCTCGTGTGTGGGTTCCATGTCAGTTTTTTGTCGAGATGGAAGCCTAAATACCTTACTGTCTCATACACGGGGAGAGGGATTGAATTGTAAAAGACTAGCGAACAGGACTTGCGGCAGAGGGTAAAGGTTATGTGGGAACATTTTGCTTCATTGACCTTGATTCGCCATTGGTTGCACCAGTACTCGATCTCGTCAAGGGTTTTTGAAGGTTTTGGGATGCTATATCAGGGTCTGAGTGGAATGACAAGACTGCAGTGTCATCGGCAAATGTTGCCAAGAAGGTATTAGGGGTAGAGGGGACATCAGCGGTGTATAGGTTGTAGAGGATGGGACCCAGGACGCTGCCCTGTGTAGCTCCTGCTTTTATGGGATAGTAGTTATAGTATTCTAAACCACAGCGGACTTGGAAGAAGCGGTTTGAAAGGTGGGACTTTAGGATTAGGAAAGGAGTCTGTGGTAAATATGTTCTGAGCTTGTAAAGCAAACCTGCGTGCCAAACCCTGTCAAAAGCTTGATATATGTCCAGAAAGTCAGCAGTGCAATACTGTTTGGATTCAAGGGCTGAGGAAATGTGATCAACAACGCGAAGACCTTGTTGAGTAGTGGAATGTTGTTGACGGAAGCCAAACTGGTGTATAAGAAAAAGGTTTTTGGATTCGACAATTGGAAGTAGACGTTTTAAGAGGAGTTTCTCAAATATTTTTGAGAGGATAGGGAGTAGGCTAATTGGACGGTAAGATGAGGCGTCGTTGGATGGTTTTCCGGGTTTGGCGAATAGGAAAATGACGGAGTGTTTCCGGAGGAGAGGAAAGTGCGTCGTTCGGATAATGCAAATATAGATGTAGGTTAGGAAGATTATGGCTTTATGAGGAAGCTGTTTGAAAATTTGAGGAGTAAGAAGATCATATCCAAGGGATTTTCAGTAAGGTAAGTTTTTCAGAAGGTATTTGACCTCAGAGGAGTTAACGGCTTTTGGTGGAAGTGAGAGAGGTATATGTGAAGTGGGGTAATCTTTTACAGTTGTGCTATGAGTATGGTTTTGATGAGAAAGGTAAGGTGTGAAAGTATGAGTAAGATGCAGGGCAAATTCCTCCGGCCTATCCCCATCCGAAGCCGCCCAGGACCCATCATCACGACGGAGTAGGTGTGGAACAGGATAATTTAGGATTTTTTTAGTTACATTCCACAGGGAGTTATCCCTGATAGAAAGAGATGAGAGGTGGGAATAGAAGGAATCGGAACGGAAGGACGCCAATTGTCGCTTTACCAGTCTGCAGTACTGATTGTATGAGCGACGATCAGCAGGATGTCGGGATCTTTGCCATACTGTTCTGGAATGGCGTTGGGATTGGATTAGGTCTTTGAGATGCTGAGGTAAACAATGTTGATTGTGAGTTTTCGGATGACGGTGGGGCGACGATGCCTTCCATGCCGACCTCTGAACCAGAGTAGTGAAAGAATGCACTGCATCGTTAAAGTCTTGGGATGTTTTCAGGGACACTTAGAGGTCAATGGAGCCTGTAAGAAGCTGGCGGAAGTGGTCCCAATGGACAAGGCCCCTAAAAATGAAGGAGGAGGTAGTTTGTGAATTGGTCTTAGGGAAATGGTTAATAATAAAGGGCTATGATCGGAGGAGAGGTCTTCAAGGCGGTTGAGTGAATAGTTTAGTGTTCCTAAACTATTGTAGAAGAAGAAGTCTAGGAGATCTGGATTTCGGTTGGGATCTGATGGCTAATAGGTGGCTGTGTCAGGAGAGATCGTGGAGCAATGTTTCCGTGTGAGTGCAGACAGCAAAGCACGTCCGCGTGTATTCGGGGATCTTGACCCCCAGTTTTGGTGCTTCGCATTAAAGTCCCCACCCACAAGGAAACAATGTCCGATGGAGTCTAGAAAGGAGATTAATTGGGAATCGGAACTGGATTTATTGGGAGGGCAGTACACTCATGCTAGAGTAAGGGGAAAAGGGAAGGTGCTGATTGAAACTGCAGTGGATTGAAGGAAATCATGTGCTACCAAAGGAACTATGTGATGAGAAATAGAGTTATGAACAATGACAGCGATACCTGCATGAGCTCTTCCATCTGGGTGATCAGTTCGGTAAGTATGGTACTGTCGAACGGTAAATGGTCGTTTACTCGTAAGTCTTGTTTCAGTAATAAGAGCTACATCGATGATTCTCTCGTGGAGTAGTGCTGTCAGTTCGTTAGTGTGGGTGCGAACACCATTTGCATTCCAAAGGAGAATAGATAAGGAGTCGGAAGGATCCACTTATGGATTTTGTTTGACGGGGATAAATTAGGAGACAAGATTTGTAAGAAGGGAAATGAGAGGGTTAATTAGGGTTCTGAACTCTGTAAGGAATGAGGTTAAAAGGCTGGTGAGATCCGAAGAATTTGAAGGTGCGAAGGAATGTGCGAGATGTGTGGCTGAGGATGGGATAGAGTTTGTGGGTTGACGGGATGAACGGAATGCTGGGAAAGGTGATCTTGCGGACAGGGAGCGGGCGGTGCCTGTGACTGCCCTCTGTTGCGAACGGCATCGGCGAAAGAGACAAAAGGCCTCTGGGCCTTCTGGTTCTGCTTCATTTCTGGCTGGGCTGCTTCTTGTTGCTAGTTTTTCCACTTCTGGCTGACGGTGTTGTTCGGTCCTCGACTTCAGCGTTCTGTAAGCTTTGCATCCCTTGTAGTTGGCCGGATGGCCTTGCTTGCAAAGTACGCACACCACAGGCGATTTCAGGTTTTTTTTGCACAATTCGCTTTTGTGCTGCCCACTGCACTTTCCACACCTGGGAGGGTCTTGGCAGTAAGATTATGTGTGCCCATATGCCTGATAGTTATGGCATTGGACGATGTCGCGTTTGGGGTACGGTTTTTCGACCTGTACCCTTATATAAAACAGGTGTGTTAGATCATATATCTTCTCCACTCCAGGTGTTCGCTCGAGATCGACAAAGAACATTGGTAACGCCGTTTTATTGATTCCTCTTGTTGTCTATCCTCGCGTAACACGTTTGTTATTTGGCGAACTTTGAATCCGAGAGCAGAGAGTTCATCTTCTATTTCATCAGCTGGTGTGGTCGGGTGCGAATTTCTAATCACTACTCGGAGCGAACGTTCTTGTTCCAGTTGATAGGTATAAAAGTCGGCATTGGTTTCAACCAAATATTTGATAATTGCCCGATAAGTATCGGGAGTACCCGGAGAGATTTTAGTGTCCCGTGACCTATTGAGGCACGTATATTTTCCCATGCCTACTATTTTGCTCATTTGTGAGCATAGTAATTTAAAGTTGCTAATGTTACGTACAAATATAGCAGGCGGCTTGGGCTGTGTGGGTGTTTTGTTGACATCCATTTCTTCTGCTGATATATTTTTCAACGCCTCAAAGGTGTTAGGTGTGAAGAAAGGCGACTGTATGGCGGTTTATTTTTTAGATGTGCTGGCCTGTGGAGGTATCTCCTCCATGGAACTAGCTGCAGAGAAAGTCATTTGTACGTTCCTATTCGACCTTCTCGGTTTTCGTTTTACAAGTGACAGTGTCGGAGTTGGACCTAGTGACCTAGATCGTTTTTTTTTCTATTTTGGGATATTATTATTATTATTATTATTTGTTCCGGCATTTGTGCACCGCGGCCTCACTGAGACCTATTGTGCGCCGTCCATGTCCCTGTCCTATATATGTGACAGGCCCACGGCCTTTGCAAATCTGAGGATACTGAATGGATCGATCAGTTCACATAGTTTGGGGTCTACAATGCGATCACTACCAAAGTGAAGGTATCGCCTTCTAGCTAAGTTATCACAGTCACATATTATATGACGTGCCGTTTCTCCCTCTTTCTTGCAGAATCTGCAGATTGGTGATCTCACTATCCCCAAATTAAAGAGGTGTTTATTTAACCGACAGTGACCTGTATAGAGTCCTGTCACACTTTTGAGTGTCCACCTGTCCATTGATAGAAGTGCTGAGCTTCTTCTCTTACAGGGTCCATTAAGAAACAGTTTCGAGTGTTCCTGTTTCCTGTAATATCCTGGGATATTACTTGCTGATAAAAACGCATTTTATCATAACAATGCTTGTTACGTTAAAAAATAAAAAAATAACAAAAGCGCCGCTGGGATTCGAAAACACAGCTTCCAGGGGCAAGTCACCAGTCTTGGCTCTGAGCCACCAGACCGTCTAGCTCAGAGGGCCTATTGCTTCGTGTTATTTCCGATCCGTGAATGGCTAATGACAAGGCTTCCAATATGGCAGACTTCTCGGGCCGATTTCACTTATTACACTAAACACAAATTTAATAAGAGATTTACTCGCGTCTTGAGGGCTCCCTCGTGGCCAGCTCCTGTAAGCTGCCTGCTGGAACAATTTTATAACTGAACTGTGGCCTATTGACGGTAGTATACAGTATTTGAAGGACGAGCGAAGTGGATAGGTGTTCTAGAAGGTAGCGCATGTACCTATTCTATTATCAATATTATTTAAATCTTCTTTTGTCACCCTAAAAGGGCCATAGTGAGCCCTAAAATGGAACAGGGCCAGAAGACCGACCTGGGCAGGTTAATTGACTTGAAAGCCAGCCTGGTAGCAGACCTGATCCAATCATGTTAGCCAACTTCTCCACCCCCCCTTCCCGCTAAAAAGTTACCTGGCTGCCTCCGATACACCCAATCGACGAGCGGTATGTCCCATCCTCTCCGCGTCTAGTCAAATCCAATTGTTATTTAACGCGGCTCCGCTTCGTTGGTAATTCATGCCGTAGTACGCATTCGATAAAATGCGGCACTTACTGTTAGCGTCACAGTGTAACTATAGTTCTATTCTATTTTTCATCAGGTAGTGTAACTTAAAATTTGTTTTCATAAGTTAAATAAACCTTGGAAATTGTGAAACATATGTGGTGGTATAAGTGATTGCACTTCATTGGAATATCTAGTTAGAATTTCGTACCTATTTCATTCATTATATTACGTGGAAGAATTAGAATGACATATGGAAACATTATTTAGATTGTTAAGTTATTGCAAGGTCGTTTTAATTTTGTCACACATATTACCACAATGAAGTTTGTATCCTTAAGCCATAGCTTTTTTTTTTTTTTTTTTATATCCCCATGCTACAAATTTACAGTATTTAAAGAGACTATAGATTCAACAATAATATGAATTTATTTCCTCATTTCTTTAAGTATTAAAATACTAACATTGTAATTGGGCAAATCCTGTGTTCATGATACATTGTCTACATATTAGAAAAAAAGGGTGATGGAACTCAGACAAAAACCACAGTGCGAATCACAATTGTTTATGAGTCATCCATCAGTTCACATGCGCAATCCGTAAGGTCCATTAACTGGCTCGTATGGTTACCACATGGTTGCATCCCTTTGCCCTCTCCCCCGAACCAATCCTAATTAAAAATTTTCTACTAAGTGGTAAGACGTATAATTAATTTCCTGTTTTATTTGAATGAAAAATTTTTTTTTATTTATTATTTACATTTATAATTTTGTTTAGAAGCACACTAAAATAATACAATGCTTTGGTCAGATTAGACCGTATACATGTGTACACTGCATTAGTTTACTGCTAATGTAATAAGTGATGAATTTAACAGTAGGAAAAAACTAAATATAAAAGACACAAAAACTAAGAAAAAAATTAATAATAACAATATTCAATAACTAAAATAGAAAATAATAACTAAACAAAAATAATTAAGTAGATACGCAATTTAATTCGGTTAGTGTTATTTTATCTATATATGTTTTGTACGTTTGTGGATGAATCATTTAGGTTATGTTTACTTCTCTTATTATTTTCAGATATGGATGTGAAAGAAATTCTCTGTCTATGCGTATGTACTGCTTCATTTTGGGTAATTACAGGTCTGTTAGTTGTGAATTATGCACATTCAGAGTAGATAGCTGTGTCATCTGCGAATGTCTTTGGACGTTGGAGTGTGATGGGATGTTGGAACTGTACAGATTAACCAGGGTGGGAGATAAACAAGATCCTTCAGGAATCCCTGCCAGTAGACGAATATAATTTCATTTATAATATACTTACTTTGTGATTGCTAAACTATAGTGCATGTTTTACAGCGGATTTCTATAGCACGTCACGTAAGAAATTGCATTTTACACAATAATCATATTACCTTATGACATGACCCTCTAAGAAAAGAGGAAAGGGACAGTTATGATACCATAAAACTACATACTGGTACAGATAATAGTGCTGCCCCGAAATTTACTGTAAAAAGTACTGTAACGAAATCATTAAGTGAAAACCAAATAAATGTTATTTAGGGCTGACGCTGGATAGAGGACTAACACATTTTACCAACAGCATCATATCAAAACTATTACTTTAAATAGAACTTTAAGACCTCCAAAACCACTTTGATTTTAGCCTCAACAAATCTCAAATCTCTAAAAAACAAAAAAGTAGAGGTTCTAAAAGATACATTGAAACGATATATTCACAAAATAAATATATTGTTGTAAATATAATATCTTTCCTTGTGTAAATATTTATTGCAAGCTAACCCCACCTATTGCACTATTAAGGGCTGTAGTATAAAGGAAGATAAAGCCTGACAGAAATAGTCTTTTACTGTATATTTATCTATCATTCAGATATTATTTAGTTTTTTTATCGCATTGTAAATCCTAATAAGAAGAAAATTAATGATCTATTCAATCTGTCTTTATCATTGTATATAAATATATGCAATGAATTCACAACAAATCTCTCTCTCTCTCTCTCTCTCTCTCTCTCTCTCTCTCTCTCTCTCTCTCTCTCTCTCTCTCTCTCTCTATCTATCTCTCTCACACACACACAAACACACAATCACAAAACACTTCATCCACATGCTACGAATTGGTGGTTACCAAATCATTCTGTAGATGTGTTAAGTTAAGTGAAGAAAAAAAAAACCCTGAGGCATCGGTCAATCTAGCCCTTCCACGAATTACGCTGCGGATTCCAGGGATTCCGTAAACGTTGGTCGGGGCGATTTAGAACCGACGGAGAATTTATCGGGAAAGAAGAATCGCCGATAACCAATGGTCCGAATCTGCGGCTTTCCAGATTAAAGGCCACGTTACTCTGGTAGCTTCCTTATTTCCCTCAAGTTCAACCAAATCTATCTGAAGCGCGGTTATCTCTAATGAATACACTTTATAAGAGAGAAAGTTCCTTTTCAATATTTGGCTTTTCTATGATACATAAGTATCTAGAATAGAACAGAAAAAAATCTCGGACAACGTCCCTTATGAATATTAAAAATCCACAAATAAACAGATACAGTTCTTACCGACAAAATAGAAACAATACATCACAGAGGAAAAGAAGGATGTAATTTAATTAATAAAAAAAAAACAATTTATCAACCTTTTGAATGTCATTTTTAACATTCGGCAAAGAAATAAAGAAAGAAACAAAAAATATAAAGACTTTATGCATCGATTACCAAACTAAAATTACAGGGCCTTAAAATTTCACACCCATCTTTGTAAAAATACAATGAAATAAAAATAGCTTTACTCACAGGAAGGAGTTCGAGCATAGCGATATTGAATAAAGGTTTTTCAATCTGACAACTTATCACCTAGCACGAGTTCGACCGCAAGCTCATCAAGGCGATGAGCCGACACAAGTGGTGATGTGGTGAAGAGATAACGGATGAGAACGAAAATCGGGAAATGCGGTGCTGGCCAACTCCCGTTATTACTGCAATGAGCCTGAAAGGCAACTAACAATGGAGTAAACAATCATCAAAAAATCATACTGATGCGGCCCAGTAGTAATTGTATATAGATAGTTAAAAAAAAAAGTTAATAATAACATTAAAAAAGTATGCAAAGATCCCAGGTTAGTTAACTTTTGCCTGAGTGGTAAGGAATTGTTGGAAGGATTTAAAACTCCATTAGGATGAAGCTTGGTGGCTACTAAAAGGGGAAATTCCAGAGAGTAGCGCGATTAAAAAAGGGTGGTTGCATCATGTAGTTCTGTGGGAATGAATATAAATGTCAGAAAAACGGTATCTTGTGTCCCAGGAGAAGACTGAGGACTTACACTGTAGGTTATATAAGATAATAATAATATAAGAGGGGTTATACTACTAGACTGCACAGCTTGGAAAATGTAAGGACCTAGGAAGTACTGTCTACAGAAATTAGATTTTTAGCCCAATGGTGATTGTGGGTTTCACTTCAGCGGGAAATCAAACTGTCTAGTAGAAAATTTCAAATAAGTCGTGATAATATATACTCATATGATACAGTATATCAACTTGAGCTACCGGAATACAATTGTATATCCAACCGCTATCCAACTTGTTCTAAAATGCTCACAACTTGGTGCTCCTGATGATATTTGTAATTCGGGACCTCCTCACTTTACATTAGGAGACCCTCCTAAATCTTAATAGGGTCTCCAGCAATGGAATGTAGCATATGCCTACATTAACAACAAATTTATTCTCTATCTATGTGACTATGAGATCTCGTTTGTTGGTGCTTGAGTCGCGGTCTTTAATTTTATTACAGGGGGCCTTGATTTCATCACGTCATTTTTAAGAGTTCGAGCTGTAACATTCATTAAATACACGCTTTAGAACGAAATATTATGACAAATGCTAAAAACAGTTATAACAATTAAACCCCAATACCTAAAAGATAGCTATGGCAATAAAAATGAATATATAGATAATAGCAACAGGTAAGTTACAAATTTACAATAGATTGAAATCGTTAAGGTGTAAGTCAATAAATCTATGGAGAGACAGAAGGTATTTTATTTCTAGACATCCCGAACAGTATCATGTAGCAGTGCCAGAAGAAATTAACCCTAGTCGTGTTGATTAGTGTCACCAAAAATTGGACCAGAATGTTCATTTTCGTTAGTTTTTAATTATGTCTATTGTTCACCTTTGTATTGTGTCAATACTCTCTACATCATGTCATCCTGTTCTAAGAGCACTACAAGAAATATAAACTTTAAAAAAATGTAGAAGGGGCTAAGAGATGCTGAACAGCATGACGATGAACAAGGCACTGGAGTGATACCATACTGCAATGTCCTCAACGCCTTGGTGATACCATCCCGCAACTCACAAACGGGCAAGACGAACTTGAAACCCAGGTGAAGTTGAAAGTAACAAATGTTTGGAAATTGGGTTACCAAGTTAGCCCAACGTTCCTGAAGAACTATAGTTCAACACCGTTGTTTTTCCTTCTCATTTTTTCTTCGGTGGAGCCTGCAGATCCCAATCAATGGCCACACTACACGATTAATGTACAGTGGAATAAAATTTAAAAAAATAATAATATGCCTGAAACAGTCAATTGAACATTCAGATAACATGACGAAAATGTCTTATATTTGAAGGCTGGTGAATTATTTGGTAGCTGTTCATATTAAGAAATATACACCTAATTGTTTTATTTGTGTTTAGTGTTTTTATAATTGTTTTTTATGTTTTTTTTAAATAACTGAAATGTTTTAATCTATATTTTTAAATCTTAAATATTATTCTCACTATATGTCATGTTGAACATAATTGCATTGCCTTTTTGGGTGCTTGAGAATGATAGTATAACCACCGAAATTGCTCGTATCAGCGTAAAATGATTTTCAGGTAGACCGAAGAGAGGTGTATATCTTGAATGCAAATATATGAGAAGTAATTGACTTATATTCATCGCAAAGAAAAAACATATTCGAAAGGTATGGAGATTTTCAAATGCTGCATCTATCCGAAGGACATCGATTGAACCAATCACAAATGTTCAAAATTCACTTAACGTTGAGATTTGAGTTTTCAAATGACGGGAAGAATGGAAATTTGCAAATAACATTTTCTTCAATCAAAAATACCTTTTAGTTTGTTTTTTTTTCAATCGCTTTTAATTATTTAAAAACTCCGCCCTCACTCGGACCATTACTTTAATGCCATTCCACTTTTTCATTGAGTCTACACATGTTTCAAATATTACAATGAGGTTCATTATTTAAATGAAGTCCGTAAAATAATGCTTTGATACTATGGAAAAAAAGGGGGACGAAGCATGGATCAAACTGTAAATAATTGGTTTTGAAGCATATTTAATTCTGTTAATTCCACAGTAGCCTTTCCAACCACCCTAATCCTGTAGCACAGTCGTTGCACTGCACCACTCATCCCTATGATCCTCCTCGGAGACTGAAATGGCAGTGGCCTCGTGACCTGCTATAATCGCGTGACAGTGGGAGTCCTGGCAATGGCCAGTTTCTCCAATCATGTCCTGAGCGTCTGTGGCTCTCGCGCTCTTGGTCAGTCTCCACTGGCTAGTATCCGGTGACGCGGCTGACGGAGGAGCGTGGGGGAGTTCCCAAAACTCCACTTTCTCTTCGCATGTGGACTTGGGAGGCCTCTGGGCTGTCTGTAAATATTGTATGAATGAGCGAGTGAATGATGAATGGTAAATATTATTGCCTAGCTAGGCAGATTGTAATTTTAGCACAATAAAGGAATTATACAGTTAATTCTGCAATTGAACAAAATAACATCAACATTTAAGTAAATAATTTTTACCCGTTCGATGCAATTCATATAAAAGCCATTTATATATGTTATATTTATATATATGAAGTCAGTCTGTTTGTTTTTTTTCAAATAAGATGATTTCTCGGTAGTTCTATACCTATGGTGTTTAACCGTAACATTCCGCCTTAGTTTTCATTGTGACTATAAAATTTTATATATTTTTAACCTTGTGCTACAATCTTTCTAATCTAGCCTCTTTGGCTGCAGAAAATTGTTTTGTTTTTTTTAATTTGTAATTATGCTATGGGAAAAAACACGTAATATAACTGTATGGTACATTTGTGATTTCGGTTGATTTCCCCAAAAGAACTGACTAATCAAATTTCCTCTGCTTAGGCGGACAATTTTCATGGAACCTGCGAACCTTGGACATTCACTTAAGTAGAGTGAAAACGTGAATTACAATAATATCATTGTTAATCTGGGATTATATCTGTTTATTTATAATAAATAAACATTTATTTAATGTAATAGGTTTGTCGACAGTAACAGTCCCCATTAAAATTTACAGTATGCAGAGAAATAAAATATCTAAAAAATCATGAAATAGAAAATTATGTAATAGAAAAAATATGAAAAGCAGGCAAATATTTACCATGAATCAATAATTATAACTGCTAACTATATATTTCTAAATATGACACGCAAGCGATTGGCTGGCATAGAGAACCACTTCATTCGGACTTTACTTCTGGGAAGTATAAATAGCACCTAAGTACTGAGCCACATTAATGATTCCATATACTTCTTTATTAAACATATTATTTAACTTTTTTCTTAAGGCTCAAATTTCATTTACAAGATTTTACATACGAATAATGCAACGACTACTGATTGTTAAAATGATATCCATTTCACTGATTGAGAAGAAATATGTAATATACAAAATAACACATAAACATATAACTAAAAAAATCACGAAAAATTATATTATTATGAAACGGGCTGTTGTTTTTTTCGTTTTTTTTTAATGTCAGAAGCAAAATGTTATATTTGTGTTGTTTCACTGTCAGACTTCACATGCTCATGTCTCACTCGCTCTCCCTTTTAGCCTTGAAGCTGTCCGACACGCTTGTGAGACTGTGCAGATTCTCACACAGCATGTGGGAGTTTTTTTTATAGACAGTAACACTGTGGAGATGTAATTGATGATGAATCATCCTAATTGTTTGGAGAGTGACGGCGCCAGGGACTGCCAGAGAAAAACCTACCAAAAAAAAGAAAAAAAATTGAAATCTCGTCTCTGCCATTTTTTTTATTTTGGCATAATATTAATTAATTCATAACTATTCTGTCCTGACACCCAGTGGTTCCTCTACACATGAAAGGTTCAAAAGGATTACATCTATAAATTCCTTTACTGCAGTCCCGAAATTCATATATGTCAAGCCAAATTTCGGACATATGACGTGAAAAATGTATTAGTCGAAGTAACTTCGATTTAAATAACTTTTTTTTTATGTTTTAGCTGTTCAGTAATTTTGTGATCTATGCACCCATACCGGTTCTACGGAATATAAGTCTGGGGGAGTGTTATTACTTTTTTCGCACCTAAACCTTGTAATCCAGAGTCATCCGCATGATAGCCAATGTTCTTCGCTCATCTAAACATACTATTAAGTCAACCCACCTCCCGCTACCAAAACAACCATTCCCGCCTCCTAATATGTACGGTAATGCTCTATGCTTCCATCACAAGCTTCATCAATAAAGATATTTCTATTCCATGAGCCCATATGGGTATTAGTGGGTATGTGTATTTATTCAAATTAATGTGCTGAAGGCGGCCATAGTCAGTTATAGAATTTGGTTTCACGTCACTTATCGAACTTCAGTTCAAAGTACTTTAATCTACCTGTTTGAGGTTGAAGATGAAAATCTATAAAACCAGCATTGCATCGGTTGTTATATTAGTACAGGCCCCGTTACTTTATAAACATGTCCGTCTTCATTGTTACAAAAACGTTCTAAAAATGATTTTGCTCCGGGTTTAAATAATTCGATTTCCTCGTTTAGTGCGAAATACACTAGCCAGCGAGAGGCGGTCAGTTCAAAAACAAGTTCATTTTTAGTATTGAGATATATGCATTTATGCCTAAATACTTCACTACGGAGAGTATTTTCCAGTGTTTCTTTGAAAAGGCTCGTCTGATAAAAATTACTACTTTTGGAACATGGACGCGGTATGGGAGTATTCTACCACACGAAGTATTTTCGTAAATAATACAGTGATACCTTTATTTATTTAAAAAGTTTTACAATGAACAAATGTTTCTATTTACATTTTTCTCCTCGTGCTGCATACGCAGATTCATTCGAAGGAGTGCATAAATATAATACATTATCTTTTGAAGTTAAAAATTACAATTTACTGAGTACATGATTAGCTGATGGGGCTCACCCGATAAAGTTTAGGAAATTATTCATCTTTCTTTTATATATGATGATTGTTAGCCAATGAGATCTGCTTTCCACGTGTTTATTATATATAAGTAGTTTATAAACAGTTAAGTAGGTGTCTTGTTGAAATAAAGTAGGTACATTTTTGAAAGAGTTTATATATTTCATAAAAACTATTGTCAAACGGATGTCAACTTTTACTACAGATTTTATGAGTGCATTTGTAATATAGTCAATTTGTTTTCAATTGCCTAATCTGAAACAGTATTATAAGGTGAGTGTAAACTTCATGGGCTATGAGAGGGCTTTTGATGCTTTTCATATTACCCGGGCAGTAAACGTTTTTTATTTTTATTCTACGGCTGAAGAACTTCCAGTTACGTAAAAGCGACTATAAGCAAAAAAGGGTGGGGGTATGTTTAGCACACACGACTAGACTAAGTGTTGGCGGAACCGTGTGGCTTTAACTTAGCTCGGTGTAGTGGTTTGTTTCGGCAAATGGGGAGGCCAAGACCCGTTGCTCCTAGATCAAGATAACTTACTGCCCGTCCCTGAGATCTACTTCCGTCCAACAGTTTTCCGACTTTCGTTATGCCCCTCCTTGCTCAGTTTCTCAGTCTCTCATATTTATAATTTCATTCTTATGTTTATAAAATAATTTTATCACATTCTTATTCGTGCATTATGCATTATTACACATCTACTCCGAGTATTTTTTTTTATGAGTAAGTTTAGGCACCTATGCATTTATATTATTATATTATTACATGTAAGGCATTTATTCGTTTACACATTTAAATATGAGTACCCAATTGTGAATTAGCGTGTGTGCTACTTAAATATTTTATTTTTTAAGCAAGTTTTTGTTTTATATTATTCATATTAAATAAGAGATGTTTGTTGTGACTTTTAATTAATGATGCTTTTGTCTCCATATGCACAGACAATTTTTTTATCACATGACTCCAACCGAAGATGACAGCTTAAAGCTATTCGATAACGATCTTTATTGAATAAACTATATTACCTAGAGTAGGTAGATTTCTTATTTAATTATATCCGGCCCAAACTATATTACATATCTTCATATTACTTTGGTTTAAATTTATTCCATTTCATATGTTTTAATTCTGGATGTACATATACATTTCTTATGATAGTTATCTTATTTCATTTAATTTTTTTTTGTATTTTATTTCTCTGCAATTTGTGGACATTAGCGGTCGCTAACTATGCCAAAGAACCCACATTATGTTAAACAAATGTTTGTTTTTAAGGGACACAGGCCCAGGATAACATACATATGATTATCATTATTATTATCATTAGCTTACAACGACTACTTCGGTTGAAATTCCATTTAATCGTTACAATAACATAAAATGACTAAATAATATATTACCTAAATTTTTTTGTTTTTGTTATTAGTAGATACAAGAAAAATATCTCACCATTAAGTTTTTAAGGTTACGTCGGTTCTTTGTGATTTAAACTGTGCCTCGGCCTGTCATTAAAAGTTCATAGAAATCACGTATAAATCCGTGACAAAGCGGCTTTTTACACAAAAGTTTAGCTTTTTATATTTTAAAAAAGCGATTTTCAGAAAGGTTTCACCAATATAATGAAGTATTTATATATATAAACTGGACTAAGGACGTTTATGTTCAATAAAAGCACTTCATTTATTTTTGTGCTATTATAATTAAAATTGTGCTGCTCAATTTGAAGTCAAGGTACCTGAGCGGGAAAGACTGGTCCACTTTGCGTGGTTTTATAATTAGAGCAAGAAAATAATGAAAGTTTTTAAAAGAACAATATAATTATTAAACGATTTACTTGTTGCTTAATGGACGCTTTGAGTCATTGATAGATTATTTATTAAAAATGTTTTATGTAATAACACTACCTTCCTGATTCCACCTTTAGGCATTCCACACCGTATATCCTTCTCATACATCCTTCAAATGGGGGACTCCCCTTAGTGAAAGGCACTCATTAGCCCAAAATAATTTTCCTTTATTTTTCCCACATCCTATTTTATAAGTTTGAAAGCTAAGATAAAAAAAAACTAAAAAAAATATAGTAATAACAATTGAAAAAAAATCGTGCCTATATATATTTTTAACATATTAAATTATTAATTACAGGCATTCCTAGTAAAAGGATCCGCTCATCCCAAATAAATCCCTTTATTTTTCCCTTATCCATAATCTTAAAAATTTGAGAGCTAAGAAAAAAAACATTAAAAAAAAATTATTAATTGTTGTGTAGGGTTACTATTGATGCTGAACTTTAGCGTCAAATATATTTATTTAGTTTCATCTAAGTTACATTTTATACAGGTATTAATTTTATACATTGCAGAGCAGCAGGTTGCATGCTGTAGTTAATAAAATAAGATATGATTTACTAATTTAATAACTTTTTAGGCCACAATCATACATATTGTGAGCTTTTTGAATAAAAATAAATTCTTCTATTAGAAGCAGGTTGACTTAGCTTTGGGGTGGAACTTCCTTATAGGCGTGTTTTAGCGAGCACAGGAATTTTTAGGGTAACCCCGAGACCCGATAGGGTAGTGGGATATTGTTTTTTTCATGTTTTTATCCTTCTCAGCCAGCATGCCGAAAAAATGGCCAGTGATTTCACACCTCGTTCAAGGAACATATGTAGTCTCTCAGTACTATTACAAGACTTAACTGGCATCCTTCTATCCAATGATTTCCACAAGTAGATATTAGGTATCATATATTGGGTTATTGCAACATTACTCTTCAATCGAGCGGGCATATAGTAAAAGATACTATGCAAATTTACTGGATAATGCGTTTACTATTCAGATAAACACATTTATTATTATTCATCCACATCAAAAAGAATTCCCTTTCAGAAATTCTCCCGGTTCTTTCACATCGATCAAAACTATCTTATTTAGTTAATAGTCTCAGTTCAATTATTTCATTTTTAACGTTACACTTCGTAAATTTACGAATAACATAAAGGACTGAGAGAGAGAGAGCGTTGTTGGTACAAAACCAGTCTTTTACTACTAAAGTAGGATTTCTGAGAATATTCTGTGGGGCTCCTGATCCAGTTTTTCAAGTGTATTACTCATTTTATTAATACGGAATTTTTTTATATGGTGTTTTTATATTAGGCAGAAAAGGGAAAATACAATTAAATGTTGTGGTTTCTACATTTATATTGTTAAAGTCCCAACTCATATTACATATTATCGATAAGAACATTCAGACTTTCATGACAATTATTTATGTTTTAATTGCGGAATTATCGGCGGCTTTTAATTATTTTTGAAGGAATATCTTTTTGGAGCATTAAATAAAACTTCTAATAACAGCAAAAATTTCAATCACAATTTTTAAGACAATTTTAATGATTTTTTTTAAATGTGCGTTAAAGCCCCTACGCACATACGTATTATAACACGTCGAGTTATTTAACTTAACCAAACCCTAAAAATAAACTCAGATAATCAATAATATCACCAAATATATCTCAAATGAAGAGACATTCTTCGTGATTATCTGTCTTGAACATAATGATTCGGAAGTTCTTTTCGGGCTGTAATTAAAGGCCCTGCTATCAGAATTCTGATTTCCCTCTTCTAATTAACGGAGGAGCAATCGAAAATTAATTGACTACGCGCTTCGAATCTGGCCGCGAGGCTCTTAATAAAGTGATGCGGTCAAAAATAGTTCCTGGATGAGAGATCAATTAATTTGCCAGCACCCTTCAGGAGACATAGGATTCGTATACCTCCGCTTAATTACAGCTTATTTTATATGAGTATAAATTTATTTTCGTCTGCTATAAGTAGATGACGGCAGTGATGGCTTTCAAAATTAAGGCTAACTGATCGTGCGCTTGTGAATATCCTGGATGCAACAGAGTTTAAAGAAATAAAATTTCATGTATTGTGACAATTATTACATCATATACAACAATTGCATGAAGTTTTAATGTAAACACTGTCCATGAAATAACATAAAGAAACAAGTAAAAAATAGAAGATCTTAAGAAATTATTAATGAAAACCAAGCAATTAGACTTAACACGTAAAAAATGAATTGTAAAAGAAAATTATTTTAACGTTTATAAATATTGAGTCCAGATTCAGTTGGAGTGAAGAGCCATTGGCTGGAACAGGCTGACGTTTTTTACGTTCCACACTCTTCTGTGAAGGAGATAAAACAAAGAAGTAAGATTACTTTGGTAGCTTTGGACATACACCCTGAGGCGATCAAATGGCGATGAGCCCCAATGGAGCTGGATGAAAAATTCTTAAGCAGTTCGGAGCTCGCTGCTTTACGTCAAGACAGGTTGCTAGGTTACTAAGGTCACCTACTCCCGCAGAGTTTCAGGTTATTTAAGGTCGCACCCACTCAAGTAATACGCGCTAGCCACAATGAAAAACAAATTAAGATGTACAAACAAATAAAACGAAGGCTTGAAAATAAAACTTATCTCCTTCTGACCACAGTAATCAATAACGATAAAAATAGCCTAGCTATTTTTTCCACCTCTATACCCTTTTTTTAAAATCAATTCTATACTAGATTTAATTATTTTTTAATGTATTTTTATAATAAATAAAAGGGATAAATATTTTTTTTAAAACAATTAAAAGGCATGGAAAGTGGAGGGAAAATATCTAAAGAGTGTGCCTCCTCTTCAATTCGAATACCCGTGAAAAATTAACTGACTGTGATAAAACTAATCACTAATAGCCGCAGTGAAAAAAAAAAAAAAAAAAGGTCAGGAATCCTATTAAACAGGATCCTGTTGACTGCACGTAAAATTGACGATTTATATTTTTTACTCTCAAAGCTCGGAATAAATTTGAATTTTCGTATTTATATATTTCTAGCTGTGGAGACCGAGTTCGATCCCCAGAACCCCCAATGATTTTTCAGGATGTAACTTGTCTTGGGGATGTAACTGGTCAGAGTAACGCTCTGCCTCGTGAGGATTAATGAGTAGCTATTAGAATGAAGAAGTTGAAAAAAACGAAATTAGGGTTGAGAGGTAACTGCATCAAATCAATCTGGCTTCTCAGTGTCTCCTATCTAATACAACCTACAACCTAGATCCATCTTAACTCTTCGCGAGGTTCATTTGCAGTTCACAAATTCTCGAAGCAGTTCTATGTTGGCGTCCTCTGAGTTTCCTTCAAGCCAAGCTTTCATTAGACTTATCGGGAACATTTTTAATGTCATTCTGTGGACGTAAGCAAGCCGTTAAATGCTGGAGTGGTACCCGATTTACCTCCTTCCGCACTCTAGTGTTCCTCATTTTGTCCAGTCAATTTTTTCCAATTACTCTTCATAGAAACTTCATCTCGGTTTCCCTTGTATCCTACAATCCTGCCTCTTTAGTCAAGGTGAAGATTCTTCTCTGGAGCTTAAAACGAAGAAAGAAATCGATCTATTCTTTTCAAATGGCTATCCTTGCCTTCTTTGGTTATTTTTTTTTTTATTTGTTTTGGATTAAAAATATTGAAATTAAATTAAAAAAAAAGTCTATTAGGCAGTTTTAAATTTTGCTCGGCTTTCTTAATGGAGCACAAGTAACATTACTATTAAATTAACCTCAGATAACTGATCATACATAGTTCGATAGTGTCTGTTAGTCCAGTGTTATTGATTTTGAATGCGTTTAGTACTTTATGGTACAAAACGAAACGAATTTTATCAAACTCATAATTTTTAGAAAGGTTGTCAAGTTAAAAAAAAAATAGTTAGAGGCCCTTCAAATACGTGCTTACACACTTATTCCCAGGAGCATAAGATATTTATTTAAAGATAGTACTCACCCAGTTGATGCAGAAAGAGCAGCATAGGTCATCGAGCAAACTGAACATCTTACCTGTTTTGTCCGAAGCAGGTTTGGAACATTAACTGCCAGAGCAAGGTCAGCCTGCACCTGCCTCTAAGTTATATCAGCATATTGTATCAGGACAGGACTCTTCTCGTTTCGATGTCCTTCCATTAACACAACGTTGGTTTAGCTAAGGTAAACTTTTTCCCTGTCTGAATACTCATCTAAAACTCGATGAATCATTAGTAGACCAAATTGTTTAATAAAACCACAATCCAAAAGTCTCCACTCATACACAGGATAGAAAACTGAACAGAATCTAAGACCGGTGTAATCTAAGGTTTGCCCAGTATTTAGTAAAATTCACTATAATTGACTGAACCGGCTTGGTAAACGTGATCCAATAACGATACCTCTTTAACACGAAAACCTCTTAAATTTACACTAATAAAAATTTGAAAGATTATAAGACAGACATAACCAAACACTGTCAGATTACTTTGGAGTATTTGCTGATTTGGGGTGAACCTTAATAATTAATTAATTTGCTTAGCAGAGATTCTATGCTGCCTCCACGGCTCCCCTTGCCTATGAGTAGTATGGAGACAGTTGTGGATCTCTTCTAAATCCAATTATCTATTCTAATTGATGATGATGATTTAAGCATTCAAAATTCCTAGGAATATTAGAAATAATAAAAACTGCGGGCAAAAAAAAGCAGTTTCAATTAACTATCAGATTATATACCCCAACGACAAATAAAATTTGACAATATCACAAATTTAAATATAATTAAATTATTTCAACCCCATCTAAGACCCATTGGATAGAATTCAAAGAACAAAATTCATCTGGTTCCTAAAATCATGTAACATACCTATACATAATACTTTCTACCAGCATTTAATTACATTATGCACAACACACAATACCATATTTAGGTATACCTGTGTACATAGACTTAGTTTAACAGTGTGCAATCCTATTTTGTATTTGGAATTCCCTCGGGAGAACAAATACTTCTATTTTTCTATGGTATTTCATGAATTTAAATAACGATAAACAAATCTTCTAAACTAATATAAAAACATATATCTTGGAAGCATCTCTAAAAGCATTATAACGACACGACGGGTACGACGCACAGACCGAAATAACCACACCCTATTTTATTGATGGTGTGGTGCCGGTATTGAGTGTGTATATTAACAAATTAAATCTGTAAAGAGACAGAAGATGTTTTATTTGTTAATATCCTGTTTTCACCGAACCTTATATTTTAAAATACTAATACTCAATGCCACATTACGACCTAAACTGATTTAAGCTTCCTGAGTTTTGCAATCGCTGTTCTGCTTATTGCCAACTTTTTCTTAAATAATTGGTGGTGTCGTATCGGGATTAATTACACTTATTATAAAATGTATACACCGAACGTTCTTGACGGACTATGCCGTCATGCTCAAGGGTTCGTTCAACTTTCATGAGATACAATTTAATACAAACATGTTTTAAAAAGGTTATATCAATTAAAATCTAATATCTACTGTCCGTTTGCCAAGAAAATGCCTATGAATAGCGTGGCACTACCAGTGAAAATCAGCAGTAAAATCATACCCCCACCCGCCGAATGACTTATGAAATGGAAATGGACTGAAACAGCTCAAATGGACAAATGGAGTCGAGGGGAAACAGACACGTGTGTTTGGAAGGGGCCAACTTAAATTAACAGCATTCTCTCAGCGAACGAACTGTAAATGAAACCAAACCATAATACAAATGAATATATATAGACAAAATCATAAGATCCGTCACAAACAAATAATATAAATTGTAAAAACTATAAAATCATAAAAATTTAACAACGGAATAAATTATTTATACTATCAACGATATGAAAAATATCGCAACTAAAGCGGAACAGTTTAAAATCTAATTTCTAAATAAAACATTAAAATATTAACATAAATAATCCAAATTTATACCTGATTGCATTTGAAATACGTTAATACACAATAAATAAGTATAAGTAGGTCCACTGACATATAAAAGAACTGAAACTCGGCAAAACAATCTCTACTCTATCACTGTTTGGGAATGGAGAGAAGCTGTTATGTTCTTCACAAGCTTTGTGCCTAGGATCATTTCAATTCTTAGGTTCAATCTAGATTTTCTTCTCGTTCTATATCATTCTGAATCGTTTTAATAATTTAATAAAAAAAGATATGAGAAATATCATTTAAATCTAGTTGAATTGAGTTGATATTTTGAGTATTTGTGAGAGTTTCAGCTGTTAGTAAACTAAATAAACATATATACGTGTAGCTTACAAGATAGATAGTGCATAAGACGATCTGAATTCTTCGTTTATTGTATACGAATGGAACGGTTGATTACGTACAATCTAAAGAGCAAATATTTAGTAATCGTTAAGTATGCAAGTTTGAGGATGGTTCGCAGTCGTTTCGCATCTCTCGTGTGCGATTGGATGTTTGGAGAGGACGAGGGTCGGGAAAACACAGTTGTCAGCAGTCAGTTACAGAATGTTTTCTTCGTTCCTACTCTCTTTCTATGTTTGGTTTCTGCATAGGACCTCCACTGTTTACTGTTTCCATGATTGTCTAAATATAGTATATAACCCTCCGATTTCATAATGCTAAATCTATGGTAACGTCAATAAAATGAGATCGATAACACAATATCGTTGGAAATTTAAATTCACTTGAACGAAATCATGTTGAGTTTTAATTGGAGAAATCGACACTGAGCAAAAACTATAATACTAAGTGGAACAAATGGCCTAAAATCATTCATCTAACCATATGAGACTTCCAGCACATTTAAAAAAATCAATAACGCTTAGTGACGTAAAACACGATAACACAATAGCGGTGAAAATTTAAATTCACGCTTACACGAAATCATATTGAATTTAAATCTGAGAGATCGACACTAAGCAAAAACCATAATAATAAGTCGAACAAAGGGCCTAAAATCATTCATCTAACCATATGAGACTTCCAGCACATTAAAAAAAATCAATAACGCTTAGTGACGTAAACCACGAAGCACAATATCGTTGGAAATTTAAATTCACGTTTGAGTTCATCTCTAACACAAATATGCAATAAATGTTAAACAATGTTATCCACAAAATACTCTCTAACCTTAGTCGAAACTGACAGTTACACCATCACGTCTGTGCCCCAAGGTCTTCCCCTCCGTTATTGGGCGGTCGGCGAACTTAAGAAGGTTAACACCCTCGAGTGTTTGCGGTCCTGACGTATTTCGGAGCGGATGAACGTCATGCAGAAGATTAGGTATGCAGAGTGGAACGAAAGAGTACAATAGAATGACCGGAAAGTATCGGATGACCATAAATGCACCAAAACTCCTTAAAATTACAGGCGTTACTCATTGAATATCTTATTCGAAAAATACGCTAAAATAATCACAAATCGTTATTTATTCACCTTCTTGTTTTTTCATCAACTGTCACTAATCGATCTAAATTTTATAAAATATATACCGCAAGATTGAAAACGAAAATCCAACAGGAAGATGAAATTATTTTTTTAGTTTCTTAGCTCTCGAGAAGGATAGGTCCGGAGCTTGCCGTGATTTAAATTTAATTTTTTAATAATTTATCTATTTACAATATTCGTTTTATCAATCGCTTCACTATCAACGTATTCTTTTCTATTACTTCTAAATGAGGAGTCCTAAAGTTCTATTTCAATTTTTATAATTTATAATAATAATCTTTCATAAAATTGCCGGTAGTATGTTTGTTTTTTGAGGGATTTATTTCGGCCTAAAACTATCAGGTCAACAACGCCGTTATTTGTATATTAGAACTCATTTTGGGGAGTCTACCGGGGCCTAGGAGGCACCCGAGTCCTACAGATTAGGCGGTCGTATAGAAGTTGTTTTTTAGGACACGAAGTCTGATTGGAGGATGTTGATAAAAACCATGCGACCGCTAACTACATAAGATAAATCACCCTATACTCTATTGTATATATATATTGTAAATTAACTTAAACAAATGTAAATAACATTACCAAGCCATAAAGCATTGTAAATCTTGTAAACAATAAAGATGCAACCACAAGCCAATTAGTTATATGAGCTGTGGCACCCGCTACCCGTAGCAGATACTAAGCGACCCAAACCGCCGAGAGGCCCAAAGACCCTTACCCGGGTCAGGTATCGGTGACGCCAAGGCCACCAACTGTCAGAGAACAAAGGCCACCACAATACTCAACTGGCATTGGGTACAATAAAACCGAAGCTGATTGGCTACTGACGAAGCCAGCTGGGTATTTAAGACCGACGGTTTGGGCCTGTAATTCATTCTCCTGACGACTGGCTGACTGATGGCTGATGTTCAAACTTGGCCTTCTCATTTATGAAAAACCTCTGCATCTCTCTCTCCTCACCTCGCTACGTCCGGCGTTGTCAGACTATGTCTAGTGGGAATCTCTTCCCTCCGTCTCGCTAAATCTAGCATCTCCTTGGGAGAGACTTCTCCCTAGTGGTCAACGGTTGTCGTGGCCCTGAAAACTTACCAAACAGTGTTCCCCACGGCGATCCAGTCTGCCTCTCTCCGGTTCACACTCGCCTTTGGGATCCGGGCGGTTTTCGCTTACCCTCAGATACCGAGTGTGAATTCGTGGTCATTCCAAGACCACACAAACTACCTACACTACCTACCCCATACCTCTTCTCTTGAACATAGTGCATTGTCGGGGCACATATGGAGTCAGATAGTAAGACCGTCATGAAACGATTGTCCAGGTCATAAACTTAATCAACCCTCACTTCGTCACCAGAGCTAGGGTAACTAGGCACCCCCCTCGTGACGACCCGACACCATGTATTTATCTAACTTAAATACATTAGTGCAATCCAACAATGTTTACATTTTATACATATGAAAAACCCCGAATCCTCCCAGTACCTCGGAGCTAACACGCTCTGTGAAACCAGCGATGCCCCCACCGCCCCAGGCATAGTGCCCAGTACACCGACCATCCACAGCTCCAACCATCCTGCTAGGAGCTATTTGAAAATTTTGTTGGATTTGTTTTTGGACAAGCTAAAGTTGATAATTTGAAGGAAAATAATAATTAGATAAAATAATTAATACTAATTATTATTATAATATGTCAAATATTACACATTACGGAGTAGATGAGTGGTAGAGAGAAATTTGATAATATCATTTATGGTCGGTTCGTTAATCTCTAATGCTGTTGGCAATCTAAATGGAAAATTTCGAATGCCAGTACGCACTAAACAACGAAGTGGTGACGTTTACATTATAGAGAATTATTCTTTTAATAATATATATTATAGTATGATATTAAAACTCTTAACTCAAAATTCTGTTTAAAGCTGATTCTTGACTCATTTACAAAGTTCTACTAAATCCAATCTGGACATACAGGTTAGGGCTACGGGGCACAACAAAAAAGATGAACATTAAGCGTATCCAATCTTTTCAGTCCTGAAAACAATAGGTAATGCCACTTATTACGTCAGCAACAAAACCCTTCATAAAGATCTTCAGAGCGGGAGGAGAGGGTCCCAAAACGCTTCCTCTTTTGCATGCGAGGGAAGTAATAACGTTGTGGATTTGCAAGGTCTCTGGGTTGTTTGTAAATAATGTATGACTGAGGGAGTGAATGAAGAATTGTAAATATGGTATGAATGAGAACATTGATCACAATTACATATTGTCCAACAAGGCAGATTGTAATTTTATTACAATAAAGATTTTGAATAATAATGAAAACAAAAATAAAGAAATTCAACTACTATTTCTATAGAAACATTACGTAATTACACCCTAAACTGTTATTGATTTTTTTTTCTATTCCTAGCCCATTTAAATTTACAGATAATTATATACAATTATAGATCCTCAGGCGAATCTATTTACAATTTATTTATGATTTCCCTATAGCCTCGCTTCATTTTACATCTGTCATTGAATATTTTTTTCTATTTCATATAAATGCACAGCAATTCATAACTCTTTTAGGAGATCAAAGAAAAAACAATGATACTCTAAAATCAGTAAAATCGTTGGTAAAAGTAACAGTTACCAGTCATTTAGCTGACAAATATTTTCTTATGATTTGCCATTATTTCGAATATGAAGCATTATCATACATTTTTTATTATCCACATTTGTGTTTATTTAGCAACAAGCCAAAGCGAGAAAAGCTTTTTGTAGCAAACAATCATTGTTTCCCGGATACGTAAACAACATAATTGAGTTCAATACGATGTGACGAGAGCCGCTCGGATATTAAACTCATAAATAGAGGCAGTTCCGCGTTGGTAAATCCACGCCCATACATAAGGCATGAATAACTAACTGGGCTGAATCAAACGGACAACCGTGGCGAGTCAACAAAGTTAGCAGATTTACATCAAAGTGGCCAGCCAAGCTATAAATTTGATAAGAGCACTCACTATGGCCAAATACGCTCTGCTAAACCAATCTGACAACATGTTGTCTAAATGTATCCGGTCAGGATTGATCCAGACAAGGCTAATACATAGTCGTGGAATTCAAGACAGCATCAATAACTCTATTTGGCAGTAGCTGCATTCCATTCTGTTTCCATTTGAATACTATTGAATAGCAATATGCATGTTGTACAATAATATGTCGACTATCGTTAATTCTAAACCCATTGGACCATGGGTTTCACTTATAGCGTGGATGAAGAACTCATCGTTATAAAAATTCATGTGTAGCTTGTAGGGATCTGGTAAGGGATTTGTGAGAAATAAACTAAGACGGGTCTCTTTCTGTCTTAATATTTTTATCTGAACACGTTGAACGGAATCTCGAAAACATGAATGAAATCATTTGATCCCACTTACCCGTTACATGATAATGTTTTTTTTTTAAATAAAGATTATACAAGACTAAATGCCTAGATAAGATGTTTATCCAATGACATAATCAGAACACCATTTTCCATTACAAGTCAAAAAAAAAAATGTATTCGGAATTGAAGACAATGTCAAGTCGGTTATAAGCAGCGATAAATTCATTAGTTCCGGTATGAAATTAGGGAAAAGTTGAAGTCAATGTATCCGTCATGAAGTTAAATACTTCATTTAAGTTGAATCGTCAAAATTTAATACGCAGAGAAGGCTAAAAGGATTACAAGTTCGGATTAACTGACTAACACATTTACTCAATCAACTTTGCTGTTCCCTTAATAGGCCTGACATAACAGCGATTGCCTATCAAAAACTTAGGGTCTGTATTTAGTTACATGTAATCTCCATGGTATTTTTCCAAAAAATTCAATTTATTTTGATATTTTTACTGACTTAAATTTTGTTTTATCAATTAATAACCAATAAACATTTTTTGAATGCATTTGAACTAAATAAAATTTACATCCGTGGGATTACAAACACGACTAATAATAGTAACATATTAATAATATGTTTGAATTTTGTTCTGCGTTACCGACTTTAATCTATTCTTAACGTGGTTGCAATCCATTGAAATATTTAAACTATTATATTAGGTCAATTGGAAATCAGCCTCGCCACATTTCGCCATTATATCAAAAAACTAATAGACGATGCTAACTGAAAACACCTTTAAAAAAATAGAATTTGAACTGGGTAGCAGAAAGATAACATACTAACTTATTACTATCAACACGTTTTTTATTGATCTCTGTCAAAAGTTAATATTTTGAAATTTGTGTGCATTCGTTTGTCTTAGTGTACTCTTTTGATCCAAGGAAGAAAACCAAACCCGCAATCAGAAACATGTTCTTTTTCGTTGACTGTTAAAGTTATATTTGATGTAAATAACCAGAAAGTCCTATACTTTTGACAACTATAGTGCACATAACGAACTCCGAACATCAGCAGACGATTTTAGCTTCGACGAACCTATTCCTATTTTAAAGTGATCTGATACTATTTTCAAAATAAACGTTCCGTATTTTCATAGATCGTATCATAACGTGAATATTATACACACCATTTCCGCCTCAATATCTAAACGCTCATTAGATATTAATCAACCCGGCAGCCGATCTGCTCCTAAAGAATGATTGAGCCTTCAGATTAATTATTCAAGCCTGGTTATTGAGCGATGAATATTGCCAGTAATTGGTATGCAGTAATCAGGGCCGACGAGAGCGGTACATGGGCCCCTGGGCTAAGCGATCCCGCCCCCCCCCATCCATTTTTTTGTTACTATACTATTTTGTTACTTTCTATTTAGGTGCTTAGAACAGTAGTTAACGTTAAGATTTACTTTAAATTCTTTATTAGACCTTTAAAGTGTTAAATTCACATGGTGCGAAATATTACAACTAAAAATTTCAATAAAATCAATAATATAAAATTGCCTTTATTGATTTGAAGAACTGACAGAAGCGTGAGTAAATACAATAAATTTTTTTATCCTCGGCCCTACTTCCCCACCCTCTGGCCCTGGCAATAATGTATTTGCATCCACACCACCTGGTACAAGCATATTTCATATTAGAGAACAATTCATTAACATTGTTTAGAAAACATCGGGTTGGAAGATTTGAGTTAGTTCAGTTAGTTTCGATAGATTTGTCATAAAGTTTAACAAGGGTTTTTATCCCTTGTTCAAAAAAATAGTTTGCATTGAATCAATAAACTCTATATGTACATAACTTCTTTATTGTGCTAAAATTACAATCTGCCTTATTAGGCAATAAGTAATTGAGATAAATGTTCTCATTCATACCATATTTACAATTCATCATTCACTCGCTCATTCATACAATATTTACAAACAGCCCAGAGACCTCCCAAATCCATATGGTTGTCACCTCCCTCACATGCGAAAGAGGAAGCGGAGTCTTGGGAAGTCCCCCACGCTCCTCCGTCAGCCACGTCACTGGATACTAGCAAGTGGAGGCTGACCAAGAGCTCGAGAGCCACAGACGCTCAGGACATGATTGGAGAAACTGGCCACTGCCAGGACTCCCACTGTCACGCGTTTATAGCAGGTCACGAGGCCACTGCCGTTTCAGTCTCCGAGGAGGATTATAGGGATGAGTGGTGCAGTGCAATGGCCGTGCTACGGGATTAGGGTGGTTGTATAGGTTACCATGGAATTTTATGAACTTGGAAGGGATGAGTTCAAGAATGTAGGGTATATTAAGATCGTTATGAAGGGTTTTGTTGCTGACGTAATAGAGGGCATTTACTATTGTTCTCAGGACTTTTGATTGAAAGGATTGGATGCGCTTGATGTTCGACTTTTTTGCTGTCCCCCATAGCTCTATTCCCTATGTCCAGATTGCCTTAAGTATAACTTTGTAGATTAGTAATTTTTTTTCTATTGAGAGATGGGATGTCCTTTGAAGTAGTCTGTACAGTCGTCCAAAGCGTCTGTTTAGTTGTTGTTTTTTTAGCCTCGTATGTGGGTTCTAGGTCAGTCGTTTGTCGAAATGGAAGCCTAAGTACCGTACTGTCTCGGATACAGGGAGAGGAATGGAGTTAAAATAATCTAGTGGACAAGACTTACGACAGTGGGTCAAAGTAATGTGGGGACATTTTGCTTCATTAACTTTGATCCACCTTGGTTGCACTAATACTCGATCTCATCAAGGTATTTTGAAGACTATGGGATGCTATATCGGGGTCTGAGTGGGATTAATAAATTGTAGAAATGACAATTTCACCTCGTTTTCATTTTGGAAAATTTTGTTTTTTAAAACTGCGTCTAACGCAGAACAAATAATGGTTAGATACATATGGTGTATGTGATAGAACGTTTTAGATGACGTAGTTTCTTTAAAGTTAACTGATAAACATATCAACACAGTTTTTAGCGAACAGTCAGATCGTATGGCCCACTAGTCCATTTTTTTTTTTTCTCCGAATAGTATGAAGGTATTGTGAAACAGAAGTATGGCTGATATTCAAGTATTATGAAAGTTCTCTACTTGTCTGGTGTAGACCCTGATCATCATTGAAATTTTTTTCTTGCCTTCCACGAAATTCATTCTGGAGACTTGTATTGCCGGATTACCCTTCTATATCTTAACCTCTGGAAGGAGAAGGGAGACATTGAGATTTTGTGTGCGCTTTGTTATAAAATGGCGCCAGGCCTCGGGTAACAACTGTACATTGTTTTAGCAAATTGTTTTATTACTCTTCTTTGGCTCTTAGTAAAATCAGAAATACTTAGGGGTAAAAATGGTTCAACAGGTAATGGCCTGTTTCTCCAGCGTATGTGGCTCTCACGCTCTTGGTGAGCCTCCACTGCCTCTCATCCGGTGACGCGGCTGAGGAGGTACGTGGGGCTTCCCAAGACTCTGCTTCCTCTTTCGCATGTGTGGGAGGTGACAAAGATGTGGATTTGGGAGGTCCCTGGGCTGTTTGTAAATACTGTATGAATTTGCGAGTGAATGAAAAATTGTGAATATGATATGAATCAGAACATTGAACACAATTACTTATTCCCCTTTTAGGCAGATTGTGATTTTATCACAATTGATTAACTACATAATGATTAACTACAACTAACCATTGACTAATTGATTTAATTTAATGATTTTGTGAATTGTTTTTTTAATATTTCAAGGTTAGTGAAATAAAAATACAATTTTTAATTGATTCCTATATTTATTGTAATAAAATTTTAGTCCATACGAATCTTAATTGGCTCTACACATTAGAGAGATTTGAGTCATTTTATTTGCAATGTCTGCAATTGCGGGAAAAAAAATGATGATATTTAATACATTACAAAAAAACATAGTTTTATCTTTCACCCCATTTAAGGGTCAGATACCCATTAAATAGAGGGTGAAAGCCCTAACAGGGTCTTTGATCCTCTAAGCCGATTTATAGAACAGACCAAGGTAATTAGCCCACACCACTCTCCTGAACTGAGGCCTACATACAACGTATGCCTTGCTTGATAACTACCCTCTAATTGTGAATATTTAATAAAAAATATAAACATATAATCGATACAAAATAACTTATAAGATAAAATCACGAAGAAACATACTGTTAATAATAAAAAAAAACACTTTCACTTTTTACTCTAATGTACTTTTTAGAGTCATATATTCAATATTACGTGTATTTTCATTCTAAAAAATACATCATCAAGACCAGCAACAGAATAAGGTTGGCCAAGTGCAAATAATATTATACCGCTAAACTTTCGTCTAAATCGTATTTGCAATTAGTTTTTATATAGTTGCATGATATCGTGCATGAGAATTTTATATGATGCTCCAGACATGCAAGAAATAAAAACATCATATGATCGATAAATAATAAAGGGTAAATAATTAAAATTTAATGAAATAATAAATAATTTAAATAATATAAAATAATTAAAAAAAAAAACCTTTCACTTTTTACTCTAATGTATTTTGTAGAGTCATATATTTAATATTACTTGTATTTTCGTTCTAAAAAATACGTAATTAAGACCAGCAACAGAATAATGTTGGCCAAGTGCAAATATAATAAATTCAAATCAAGTGTGATGCATCATACAGTTGGGAGTTTTCTCACACTTGCCAAAAAGAAATTGGGATTTTAAATGACTCGTGGAACAACACAACAACAATGCATATTATTAATAAGGACATCAGCGTCCTTTCTTCCGATATCCAGGTTAATATTTTTTTAATATGCAAGTCAATTTTAATAATTTACCCTTTGTTATTTATTTTTCATATGTTTTTATTTCTTGCATGTCTGTAGCATAACATATAATTGTCATGCATGATATAAAAATACTAATTGCAAATACGATTTAGACGAACGTTTTAACGACAAAACGTAATTAAAGTACACATAACCCAATTCACACATTTTATTTTGTTAATCAGCGCGTAAAGATCTTTAATAATTTGATACCCTAATCAATACGAAAAATAAATATTTAATTTATTATAACTAACTAATGTAATTATGACTCGTAATTATGTTTTATGGGGCAGGCTTTATTTTTAGCAACAAAACTACCATGCAACATATCAGGACTATTAACATTATTAATGACGAGGTGTAAATATAATTTAAAAAATAAAAACACCTAAATTGTAATATTGTAAATCATGATGTTTTACATTGACTCAAAATTATAGGACCGTATTTTTTGTTCATACCAACCAATTCGTCATCAATTGTTTAATTAACGATATTCCCTTATGTGTTAGTGTTATCTTTATGTGTTGGAAAGACCCAAGTAGAAACAGGGTTTCAAAAAATTATTTGCTCGTTGATTTAAGCATCAGATGCCTCAAAAGATTTTTTACGTCAGATCCAAGAACTTTTTTTACATTAATCATGAACTGTAGAATACTTCTTTTAATTTTTTAAGAATCATAATATCTTACACGCTCGCGTATTAAATTCCAAATAACAGTTAATGGGCATATTTATTGGTGTCGTGGAATATACCTTTGCAATCTCAGACCAAATGAATCATTTTTACGACTGCTAACTTCAGAATGGACCCACAAACGGAATATAGAACCTCTCTCACAGCGCCCCTCGCGATGAGAACTATTTTCGTTGCAAAATTATCGGACAAAACACTCACATAAATCGATACGGGCTTATCTGCGCATGATAGCGTTGAATATCGATATTCACTATCAAATCACTTGTTGATGTAACCGTTCATATTTCATGGTCACGGTCCTTTATGCCGTACTGCATAAATCACATTCCCAATGGACCGTTTCCATTCTGGCTATTGTAGAGTCCATAGTTGGATCGCATTGCATAATTGATGCACGCTGAATGGCATAATTTGACTGGCCAACTATAGCCATACCGCCCATTATACTCAAACATACTGCACGTAATGGATGTTATCCAATTATAATCTTAGTTTAGTTCTATTCTTACAAGTTTCGTTCAATACTATCTGTATTGTTCCGGTGACTGCTACAATTTTGCAACCCACTGATAAAAAAACATAAACAAACTCAATATAAAATTTTGGTGGCTAAAGACAATTTTTCGTACATGACGAAATTGTAAAGAAGCTTAGTTTTCTTTTCATTTAGCTCAATACTTACTTTCAAATACTTATTACTTACCACAAGAGTATTAACGAGTTGGAGCAGAAGGAGAAAACAGGAACAGCTGTTTAGAGGTTGGACAATACAAGTTTCAAAAGGCGAAGTCCATTGTATACTTGAGTTATGAAATATACTTGAATAGGGGTTTTGAAATAGAGAGAATTACAACTTCCAATTGACGTAACTTCCCCCTGGCCATTTAAGCATCTATCGAAAAAAAACTTGGTCTATAAGGCACTCGTACCCCTTTTATATGCTTCTGAGGCATTGGTCACCACCAAACAAGATGAGAAAAAGGTCCTTGCATTTGAAAGAGCAATTCTACGGAAGATACACGGCCCCTCCAGGGAAGAAGAGAGACGGAAGAACCAATCCGTCATTCGTTGGTATGGACTCGCTCAAAATCGATTGAGAGTAGTGTAAAAAAGCAGTGGGTGAGGCGGCTGGAAACATACTGAGGGCTAGAGGATACTCCTCGATACTTCAGGCGAGGACAGAAATTTCGAGGAAGTTCAGAAGTTCAGACTCGGTTGTGGGTGGGGGTGCCAAATGAATAAAGTAAACGCAATGACTGCGATTGATTTGAATAGCGAACCAAATTAAAGATCTAGAAGATCTGAAAACAAAAACCCATGGCATAGCACGACATGAAGAGGTAGGGTCGAGAGAAGGTTGATTCCGTTAATAAAGGGGGTCTCTGAGGTTTAGTGAGCTGAGTACTAGGCGTTAACTCTAACTAATTTAACGTTAACTAATTATAAATTCGGTTGTCTTAACCTGATTCATTATTTCCTCATTCAGTCTCAAGAGGCCGAATCAACCTCTAAAGGAAAAAATCCTTGGGTAAGCCGGGGATTTCACCCGTGCTCCCTAAAGTTAAAAGTCATTGTGCTAACCTAGCCTAAAGGGACGCTGATAAATTTTAGAATTTTACTGTTAAACGTGTTTTCTCGGTTTTTGCAGCCCTTGACTGAACTGGAGGCGTGTTTTTTTTTATATAGAAACTAAACTCGATACTAATTCAGTGATTAAGTAAGGGTAATTCAGTAACAGAAATGCCAATACTTTTTGCTTGGGCCAATACTTGAGATCGAAACTCCCAATTCGAAGTTATTGAGTAACAACGTTCCGAATTCGGTGAGATTGTTTCTTCCGTAGTTAACACGTTCCTTTTTTTTTAACAATCAAGTACTTTCCATGATATTGTATTTGTTTGGTTTTATTTTGTGGTTATTTTTTTTGTGGAAAACTTTGGATGGTTTGCTGCATGTTCTAATCTGTCAAACCATTTTATAACTTGTAAATAGATGGTCAGTGGTAAGATAATCTTGTGGTGATCCTCGTGGTACTTCAAATAATATTTTTAATTAACTTATTGGAACCCGCCATTGAACCATTTTCCTATGCCTTGAATGTGTTCAAGAAAAAGTTAATATTTCGTAGAGCATTATGGTCCTTATAAAAACAAACAAGCTTTCTTAAATTAATTCGTGAATGTTTTAATGCGAATAGATCCAATACAAGTAGTATGTACTATTGGTTTAGGAATGTTGATGTTTTAATTTCCATGGTGAACGTTTAGAGACCATTATAATTTCTTGGTCAAGTAGAAGGGCATTGGTTCATTTTAGTATTAATACATTAATCAATGTCTGTTATATCGTGTTCTGAAGGTTGTTTAGGACAGTTTTTAGTGAAGTGCCAATTTTTTCAACTATTAGATTTTAGGTGTCACTTCAAATGGCTATATGATATTTTAGTGAAGTTTTTTATCCTGATCTTCAGGTTCAGTATCATTTCTGACCACATCATTGCCGAGAATCCGAATATGAGCTCTGTCAAGTTTATTGGTATGTTTTGCATTTTTTTTAAAAGTTTAAAATTATTCTTTTGCTATATTCAGTTACTGTAATTTCCCTTGATTAGTAAGTTTTTTTTTTAATATTGTCTGACAGTCAGTATTATTTCGTACTTGCAAAGAAAAAAACAAAAAGATATACCTCACATAAAAACATTCTGAAACTCAAGTGAGAAAAAGAGGAGTGCTAAATAATGTTCACTAATGATGTTGTGTTCACAACTCTTGAAACTTGAATCTCTAAAGGGTAGGAGAAAAAAGTCCAGGTCACTCTGAAGTCATTTTCCATGTTATTTATGTTTGAAATTAAAATTTGTTTATACTAACTGTCAGAGATTGTTCCTGTGCTGGGATGCCCAAAGTTTGTTTACTCAATGTCTACTTTTCTTTCTTGGAGATCTGATAATCTGATAATGTCGTATCAATCAGAAAAGAGTTTTTAGAAGAGACTTCTAGGTTATTATTTTTAAACTGATTCTGATTCAAATCATTATTGTGACAAAATTACAACCTGCCTTATCGAGCAACTGTATTCAATGTGCTTCTTAATACCGTATTTATAATTTTCCAATCACTCGCTCATTCATAGTATTTACCTCCCAAACCCACCTGTCACTCACCTCGCATGCGAAAGAGGATAACTGACTCTGATGTAATATAAATACTTTCTCTAGTTGCTAAAAAATTGATAATGATCTAATTGTTAAATGAGAAAGCTTGTTTAAGAAAGTTATTTTCTGATATCATTGTATTAGGTTTCATTGATCAAATATCAATAGCTGTTAAAGAGAAGAGATGGCCAATGAAATACGATGAAGCAAGTCTAAGTGGGTTTAGGGAAATAAAATAGCCTATCAGCTGAGTGGATGATCTGACTGCTCATTCTTGCCTACGTCAATAAGGCAGTGTATTATAGTTCTTTTACAAGTATGATCGTAAGTGGAAAAGATAGGTACAGATGTGACCAGTGAAACCGTTCCTGCTAAACAGTACACTCACCAGCACCTGTTCCTGGATTCGGTTCCCTCCACACCCGGGTTTGGGTGTTATTGCTCTTTCGCTGTTGGTTTAGGAGCCAACTTTACTTTCATAGAAGTTAAGACGTGGTGACGTCTTGTAGGTGAACAAACCACGCATTTTAAGTTAATATTCAATTGGTTGTTTAATCGCGCCTTTGAGCTAATAAAGGGAGTATATTATTAGTAAATTATATCACGTGTTTCACATTTATTATAACAAAGATAGAATCTAGAGCAAAATTGTCAAATTTTTCTTTTCATTTACGGGTTGTATTATTGTTTAATGCTGATTGTGGGTTTATATTAAATAACGTTATATTTTTCCCACGATATAAATAAAAAATAAATTTATAACTTGTGGGAAGACAAAAATAAAACGTTAATTACTGAAAACTTGCATTGTTTCTTGTAAAAGTATTATTGCTCATTTGAAGCTCTAAGATTCGTCATGTGATTTTCTGCTAAAGCCTTTATATTTTCCAGTTGGTTTTCAGTAGTTGTAATTAAATAAATTTAGATAAATCATACAGCAATATAGACCAAAATGAGTTACGATCGTAACATGTAGTTCTCATAAGCTGCTCAGTCACATCAATATTACTTGGCTCACTTTTACGTATGGAGTATGACAGAGGCACTGTTTTATATTACATTAGAATTAGTTTAAAAAAATAAATTAATAAGTATCTCACTAAATATCATTTCTATTGATTTGACGTCATCAGCCAACGTATCCGCAATTCTGAATCGCAGGAAATCAAATTCTCAAATCTAAATTGTAGTCTGAATTCCTTCAGTTCTGAATTGTAGACCTAAGGAAACCTGAGCAGGTGAAACATTGACTGATAATGTCGTATCAGTTAGGAAAGATGTTTTAGAAGCATTTTATTTTTATTTTAGTCTCCCTTTAGTAAAGGCTGTATATTTTCCAGCTGTTTTTTAGTAGTCCTAATTAAATAAATTTATAAATTATTTAAGTTCTATGTATTTTTTTTCATGTCCCCTTGTTATCAAACCATTAATGATTTCAATATAGATTACACTTAGATGAATCTATTTACAATAGGCCATTATATGTCCTGTAGCATGGCTACATTTTATACAATTTCTAATCATTTTACATTGTGCTTGTTACAAAAGTACATCATTATACATTAATTATAAACTTACAATCATCAATTTACAATTGCTTCATTATATTTCCTGCAGCTTGGCTACGTTTTATACAACCATCTACTAATAGTGACCTGCATTAAACAAAATTATAATGATGTACATTACACAATAATGGACAGAAATTATTATAAGTGATGGGGCTCATCTTATTAATAATAGACAAGGCACGAGAAAACTATGCCTTTGCATTTGTAGAACATAGGTACGGAAAAGAGACAAATTCTGATAACCCTCTTTAAAAAAAAAAAAAAAAAAAAAATAGTCGGAGAGTATTTAGAAACAAAGCAATTCTAAAATATTTCTTTTATTTCTCTTTTTCTATCTATAGTTACTTTTTTATGTTGATGGGAAATGTACGTTAAATCTAAAAATAAGTCTAATGTCGATTTGAAAAGTAAAGCAATAAGAACCGTTGTTGATACTGCTCAAAGGAATATCTCGAGGTCTGCAAGATAAATATAATAGTTTAGCGAAAAATCTATAATATTATTGTTTTAGCTGTTTACGATAAAACTCGGATTCGACTTTTTGTCAGTCTGGATGAAATCCTTTGTTATCGGGTGGAGCATGTTCTTTCACGACCAGTCGAACTGCAATGCGGGCTTTAGCTTTGCCGGGTTTTTTTTGTTTATCAAATTTATCGCAGCCAGTTTTCACGAAGCATGATGAGAGATGATCAGATCAGAACATTTCAAATCACCCGATTCAATTTAACGTTCAAAAAAAAAAAAGGAGATAGAAATCAATTTATACACAGAGGATGAAAGCTAAATTCATAAGAGAAAAAGTGACATTTTTTAACTCGTTTCAAATTTCTAAAAATATAGTAAACGTAAATTCAATGAATTCAACAACGATATTATCTGCTAATGAGAAACACCAATTTAATCCCACTAAGTACTCTACTGACAATGACACATTACAGCGAAAATTAAACAAAAATGAATTATATGAGTTTTTATGTTAGCATTTTTAATCAAGTTGAAGTGTATATTGTAAAACATTTCTTTTATTATAATATACAGTGAGCTAAAACAGGCTATTTAAATAGTTTTAACATTTTTTTTAAGAGAAACCATCACATCCCGATGAGGCTAAAAAATAATATACCAAGTATTACTTCAAATAATAAGTTACAAAATAGTTAATATAAGCCTCACAATTTTTCTACGAACTGAGTTAGCTTAAATTAAAAAACTGAACTGAAATATTTACGAACGAAATTTACAGCCTCAATCGGAGGTGATAGAGATTTCAATATAAGCCCGGGTCTTGCTCAGAGTTAGTTTCTTATGAATCATTTAAATTATTTTGAAATAGTATTTTCGATCAGAAAAAAGTTAAAATATTTACATAAAAATAACTGGAACTTATTAAATACACGATTAATATTTTTCCTCATAAAAATTGATTGACAATATCGTTAAAATTCCTTTCGCGTTACCAACGGAGGGAAATAAGAAATTTTTATTTTAAATGTCTTCTTCGCTAAGCATTGAGGAAACATTTTGAGTGAATTTAATTTTTTTTTTTTATGTATGCATAGGGCCTTTATGCTGTAACATAAACATACAGCGTAGTATTCATTGATTTTTTTTAATATACCTTTAAAATTTCAGAGCGTCTGGATTATTTTTAATGCTACTACGGAAAGTATAAGACAAGATTCCTCATAGAATCTCAAGCCGATTCTAGCTGGTCATAGGTTCAAAGCCCATACGGACATTTTTCCTTGATAAAAATTTTGGTAAAATTATAAGTGCGATGACCCAACAGGATAATCTACTTGTATAAGTTGAAGTAGGCATTCACTGTTAAGTTTCATTACTTGGTTAACAGAAGGGAAAGAGAGAAAGAAAGAAAGAGTGACCCTTCTTAACAAAACTTGAGAGTCGAGACAACGCGCATGTGCAAACTTGTTTCTTATACGAGACTTCTTTTTTGTATTGTATACCTAAAAGGATAATGGTGTTATAGAAAGTAGGTGTTTTTTTTTTTCGAAACACTCGTGGAGAGCCTAGAAGAGTGGTATCGCATTCATCGCTAAAACTCGCACACTTGCCCGTTCACAGACTTCTCTTATCAAATTCAATTATTTTGCTCTTTTAAAATTATCTTTAATATATTATTTACAAAGTATCAACCTTATGAAAAGTAATTCATCTGTAAAATATCAACATACACATAAGGACAATCAAATAATAAATTACTATGGGTCACTTATTCAACAAACTTTCGCGTAAATACATTCAAAACGTATCATAATCGAACAAACTAGTAAACTACCGTATTAATCCTCAACAGGTTTTACGAGATTTAGGACTCCTAGATCAAAAAGGTATGCCAAAAACCTGCTTAAACGTACAATTTACATGACTGACGAATATAGCCCATTATAATCATAGTGACATGGATCGGTTGCCTTGTAACTTTTTTCATTATTTAAATGTCTTTTTCTCACTAATAATAATCATATACATACAACACATAATCATATTTTACGATATTGACTAACACGAGAATCCACTCTATGGTCACAAACTTACTCGTCTATGGGTCTGCTAGTCGTTTTGTGTGTTGCCAGAAGTGTTTTTTTCTGTCACGGTGACTGAAAGCAATTACTTCTAGCATCACCTAATACCAGGCAGTCGGAAAACAACACGGACTTTGGCTTAAACCAATAATGTATTAGACAAAGAACTCAGAGTCAATACGCTGTTTGATCCACCTCCACAAATTTTGCCCCAATGCAGACTTCGTTTGACACCAAACTCGACAAGTAAAATAGTCACCATCAGGTTAGGTATCATTCACAGTCCTCGCATATAATTATTTTGTATCATTTATCTATTTCAGGGTCTTCCGTAGATGCAGGGATAGCGACAAAGCACCATGTCCTAACATGTCATATCGATGCACCCAACAATGGATATTTTTATTTAGATTTTTTATCTGTGACTTTACCTATTTATTTATACTTTCATTTTAAGTGATACCAGGTTTATATTTGGTTCAGTTTAGTTAATATTTCATTTAGAAACGACATAATAAACTGTTTTAACATTTATATTAGTCATGATATTTCGGCATTGATCGTAGAAATATTTTACTCCATTGCTAGATTTTTATAATTTCTACGATTTATATTTTATATAATTTTTTTGTGACTGATCTTGTTTATTTCATCAATACAATAGTTTTTAGTGTTATATTAGGGTTTAAATATTATTACCATTTTTAAAATTTGTCCTCATCATCATCATCATCATGTAACCATGACATTTTGTCCTTTAAAATTGTTGCATCTCACGAATGTTACAGCTAGAACCAATAATTAGGACGCCCTATTCCGTCGAAAACATTCAGGCATAAGTTAATGAAGCTGTGGAGAGACAGAAGATGTTTTCTTTCTTAATATACACGCTCCACACCGAAACCACACCATCAATAATAATCAATATGGCTGAAATTATCATGATACCGATGACAACCGTAGATCGCGATTGACATCACCGAGAAAGAGATGCAGCTCTTATGGCAAAGCTGATCCGTACGAGGTATCGTCATACCCATACAGCCTTGTTCCTACGACGCGTGGCTTGGCAAATCTGTAGTATCCCTTCTAGCCAACACAACGGATGCAAGAGCCGTACCGACTTATCATCTGCCGGGTGTACTAGCCTTTGTTGTTGGAAACATTTACCAACTGTCGGGTCATCATGAGAGGGTGCCTAGTTACTCTAGTGGCTCTAGTGGCAAAGTGAGGGTTGATTAGGCTATGACCTGGACAATTGCTTCATGACGGGTCTCACTACTGTACTATCTGACTCCATATCTGATAGGTATGTGCCCTGACAGTGCACTATGTTCAGTATAAGAGGTATACGGTAGATATTGTAGGTAGTTTATGTGGCCTTGGAATGACCACGAATTCACACTCTGTATCTGAGGATAGGCGAAATCCGTCCGGATCCCAAAGGCGAGTGTGAACCGGAGAGAGGCAGACTGGATTGCCGTGGGCGACACTACTAGGTAAAGTTTGTAGTGCCATGCCAACCATCGTCCGCGAGGGAAAGGTCTCTCCTAAGTGGGTGCCAGATTTAGCGAGACGAAGGCAGAGAATCCCACTAAGGAAGTGTGGGGTCTGACGAGCCCGGACTAAAACATAGCGAGGTTAGGAAGAGGGATCCAGAGGTTTTCATAAATGAGAAGGCCAAATCTTAAAACATCAGTGCAGCTGCCAGTACTAGTCCAGAGAGCCGTAGTTAGAACGATTTATCGGCTAAAACTAGGGGGTATATATAGCCCCCCAGTAACCAATGATCTGGGGTTTTGTTCTGACCAACCAAACCGCAGGATTGCACCCACCCAGCCCCCTAGCCGCTACCTAACTCCCCCTTCAAGGGCCTCTGACTAGTTTTTTGCAGCTGCGTCTTTTATTGTTTACAATATTCACACTGGTATGACTTATGGTTTGGTAATGTTATTTACATTTGTTTAAATTAATTTAAAACATATTATAACTAATTTTCAATATATATACAATGGTGTATAGAGTGATTTATCTTATTTAGTTAGCGATTGTTACACCAACGTTTCCCGGGATAGGAAGAGCCTCGTACCATGACGTGTCATTACGATCCCAGGGCGCGAGGTAAGACAAACATCAGACAAGGTTCGCCAAGCTACGCATGGGAACAAGCCTTAAGAAACCATAGGAGATGCTGTTGGCTTAGATCAATCGGCCTCACTCAAGAGAGGATCGATTAACATCCAGCAATAATTGCCCAAGTTGGCCACAGGCATACGCCGGGACCCCACTTTACGTCCCCCTCCCCCTTCAATTATGAGTAAAGTTTTCATTTTACAGCTCCTGCCCCGGTTCCCTTCCTCACAGTCGATAACCCCCCCCCCCCCTAGAGCCGCCAAGACTTACACTAATGCAATAAGCTTAGGATTTATTCAGTCTGGCTTGGCCGACTAATTCCGATATAGCCCTGTGCATTGGAATGGCCCACTTAATCGGTTATCGATGTGATCGGATTCCGGCCCTAGCCCATAACGAGAGCACCTCTTCACCAGTCAAATCCCTGAGGGAAGATCTAATCCCTCTTGTAACTAATTACAGGTATTTAACCTTAATCTCCGGTTATTCCATAAAATTAAAAATTTTATTTAATATTCACTTGTTCAGAAGCCTAGGGATTTTCATTTATTATTCAAAAGATTTTATTCATACAGACTGATTTTTTTTCACATAAATTGCAACTAAATTGTTTTTTTAAATATGCATGTTTTATGTTTATTTGATTCAAATGACTGACTTACCTAATAGGAAAATATATAATTGCGATAAACGATATAATACCATAACGTATTTACTATTTACATTCAGACAATATATTCACATAACCATAGCCTAGAGATCCCCCAATTCACCTTCAGAATGGTGACGTTCCCGGCTATGGATCGGGAAGTAAGGATTAAGGAGATCCCCGTGTTCCTCTCCCGGAGAGTAAGAGAGCCGTAGACGTTCAGAACATAATAGAAGAGGCAGCTGACCAATGTAAGTACTCCCAGTGAATCAATATGTTTAAAAAATACCACAGGACCTCTTCCACTTCAATCTCTTATGCAGATTATAAGGATGGGTGATGCTCAAAAGTGGTTTGAATTTTAGGAATTTTGCATCTTTGGATCAGCTGCAAGGACCTTACATAGAGGAAATGTTAAAGTTTCTATTTGAGAAAGAGGTTTCTAATTGAGTCATAATAAAATGTGCATAGACTGCTAAGGTGCAGTAAGCCAGTCCGTAAAACCAGACTGTTTTTAGCATAGCTTTGTCGATGAGCAGTTTATACACTTGCTTGAACCGTCTATTAATCTCCTGCCTTTTATGTCTCCTATGGGAGTTCCAGCATAATTTTTAGTCAAAGTGAATCCAATCCATCACACTGTCTTAAAGTGTAGAAAAGAACTTAGAAGTGGATGTTGATAAAAAAAATACCTAGACTAAAAAGCTTAGAAATTTTGCAGAATCGACTAGTTCTTTTTCTTTTTAATGTAAACTTGTGGTTGCTTAAGACCTACTCAGATTTTTTTAATAAAAAATAGTCAATATATTTCCCAAACTCTCTTGGTTCTAGCGATCGCCAGTTGTCTATTATACATGCAATTCCTATTGGTGGCTCTGAAAAATTTATTTTTTAAATTATTCTGGCATATTAATATCTCCATAACCTTAGAATACGATGAAACCCTAGCTTTAGTTTCTATGTGATAGCTATATCTTAAATCGTTTCTGAGCTCCAACTTGATACATGGGTCCATGTATCCACAAACTATATATGAATTCCTGCCATTCCTGCAAGATTATGAATGAAACATAGGACAACGAACTGTATTCAGTAAATACAGTACACAATAACCAAATCCAATCAAAACTAAATCTAAATGATATATCGGTGTTCTAGAACAGAGCAACTCTTTGTTCAATCAAGTAGCTACTCAATTCCTCTAACTAAATTATTGACCCCGACTCGAACCACCCCTGTCAAAAAGAATCCAAGCCAGGATCATGCTTATACATCCATAATGATCATGTGCACCATCGACTAGTCTTGAAAAAACATTTTTATGAAGCCAATGTAACAAGGCTCGATAATTTTCAATCGTATTCATTATGGATGGAATTATTAGGGAAAAAAATTAGAAATTTAATTTCTTTCTTTTTTTAAGTTTATTATTTACATAATTTGCAATTTCAAAATCGAAAATCATGTATTAGTGATTTGGTCATTGAGACTATATATATATATATATAATATGTCTGTCTACTCTGCATTTTTCAAAATGGTAATGTAATAAATTATGAATTTAACAGTTGGAAAAATATAACAATATCCTACTTAATAAGAACAAATAAAATAATAAAGGGATAAATTAATAAAATTAGTTTTTTAGATAAAAATGTATTTACGTTAATGCTAACTAACATGCTTTGTGCATTTGTGGATGGAACTTGTGCGTGTGTGCTAAATTTAATTGCCTATTTCTCAAAATAATGAGTTTTAGGACATGGAAAATGGATATGTCTGTGTGTGTACATACTGCTGAGGTGTTGGTGATTGTAGGTCTGTTGTAATTGGTTTAATGGTAGCATATTGGTTTAACGAGGGCAGTTATTAATTATGATGTTTTGTACAACTTCAAATTTCCTGTAATTTGAAGTACTAGTGTAACTCCAAACCGGTGCAGCACATGTCATTATGGAATAGATTACTGCTTTATGTAGTATTAATTTGTTTTTAGGTGTCAAAACGTGATTTTACTTAATACTAATCGGATAAATTAGATAATAAAATTATCAATTGAATCAGAAATAAGACTCTTTGATTAAATTTTCAATCAAATCAAACATTTGACATATTATAGATAGTCATCATGATTAAAAAATGCCCAAACCTGCCGTAAAAATACCTTCGGTGGGAATGCTAGTAGTGAAAATTATAATTGATTAAATACCGCTTCACCAGGAAAGATATTTTACTTTAGAACTTAATTGCTTGTCTTTACTAATTATATTTTAAATTGATTATTATATCTAAATATTTAACTAGACGTATTTAATTATGCAGTTTAATTTTAATTACATGTAAATCAATTTTAGGTTGTTGTTTTTTTTTACTCCTCAAAATTGTATTTAAAAAAAAATATCCTCAAGGGGTCAGTAATCAATCAGAAAGAAAGTCCATTTTCCATTAACGTTGTCACTCGGAAGTCATTTCTGGGAATTACCAACTTTTCAAAGTGGTTGTGATAAACCGACTTTCATCAGGATCTACGTCATACATAAATTATTTATTATTAAATTAACAAATTGATGGCAGGAAATATTTCATACAAGAAAGTTTTCCGTTCTGAATTTAACACCTCTGTTGTTCTATGATTGAAACAGTCTTTAGCCAACTGTGCTATTTCTACTTTTTGCCACTTCGGACAAAAAAAACAAACACCTTTATACTGAAGAAAACATTTCTCAGATGAAAATGTTAAATGTTGTTGGAAATCACTATATGACTTACTTACTTGTTTGTATGAGCATTAACTTTTAACGAATTGTACAGAATTTTTGATAATTTTTCCAAACCAATGCTTGGCCCAGTAACTTTGCCAATAGTTTTTTAAGAAATAGCTCGTAAAACGAATTTTATCTAGGGGGGAAAACAGTGGGTAAAAAACGACCTAACAAAGCTTTTATCTCACTAGCTTTTATTTATTTTATTATCATCTTCATGCTGAGGTCGAAAACTTTTCAGACCACCTGTGTAGGTCGTGGCGCAACATTCACTATAAAAATGCAGATTATATTAATTTTGCGTTTTGGGTTTTTTTTTATAAACGAAATTTTGAGTAGCCTTAATGGTCATATGTCTAATTAGTAAATAACGCCCTATTTTCGTTTTCTCACACGTTATTTATTGGTTACGCACTTGCACTTTTAGCAGCCTATACCACTATTCTCAAGTGCTCATAATTTTATTAATGCTACTGATAAATAAAGTATTATATTATACTCAGTACACTGGGCACATGAGAATGGCAGTACAGAATGCTGAAAGCGCTCGTGAAACAGAAATAAAAAACTTTTGGCAACAAAAAACGTTATTTACTTATCCTAACCCACAATATAGCAACTAAACCATAAAAAAAATAAAACGTAAACATCAATTAAGAAAAAAAATTATTTGAAAGAATTACAGTAAATAAATTCATACATCGATGGCTATACAACAGAAAACTAGTTAACTAAAACATAGATACAAGATAAATAAACAATAGTACAAAATATTATCCAATATATATATACCTCCAAACATTTCATAGCATACAGTAAAAAAAATATAAGAGAATATATTTCCTAATAGTAGAAATAAATAAATTGTTCCTTAGCCGGTATGGGAAAAGAATGTTGAGTACTCCATACTATTGGCTGATTCTAGTGAATAAGGAATAAATAACTTGTGGGAAGACGTTATTCACGTAACCTAAACCTGAAACCAGCAATTAAACCATAATATGTGTATTTAGTTACAGATTAGGCAATTTATAGTTGTTTTAGCTAATATATTATTTGATAACATAGTATGTATAATGGTGATATTCCGAATATGAAAACAGACTCCTGAATAGACTGGACACTGCGTCATCATATTATACTTTAGAAAAGTATTTATACTTATATTTTTTACAGAATTTTTATCGGTTCAAAAGTTGCTAAGGAGCTGGGAGTGGGTCTGATCCCTTGATCCTACGATGGATCAAGGAAGTACTTTAGAAGAGGGTGGTGGGGTGAGATGGCAGGTCTCACGGAGATAGTACTGCGAATAAAGACATTTATTAAGCTCAAAAAAAAAAAAAAAAAAAAATTGAACAAAATACGAGTAAAAAAGGTTTGTTGTATTTAATTCTGGTTGTGGATAATGAAGTAAATTATTTTTTAGGTAATTATATTTCCTTGAGAATAATGCTTGAGAAATAAAACATTATTGCAATAAAAATATGATACAGCAGAAAAAAAATATATCCCTTAGTTAAGCTGGAGGACAGTGGGAACATCGATAGCACAGATGGGTCTGTCACATGGCGTACAAGCTGTTAAGTGAGCAATATTTTAGTTGATATAAGATAAAAATTAAATATATTACCCAGCCATATGGTAACAATATATTTCTTATATCTTATATTATATTTTTTCACGAAAATAATGACTACTTAAAGTATCCAGATTTTTTTGAGCAATTAATTAAAGGGATTCTCATAACCAGTAAATATAAACAAAATATACCGTTGAAATTCAAACTGTTAACGGTGAGAAGAGGAAAAAGAAAAAGGAGTGAATCTATACCAATCTATGTCGTTTACTGTCATTTATTTTTTAATTGTTTTCTTTTTATTTGCCTTTTTTTCCTATAGACAATTTTATTTGAACTGTGAGTCCATTTTTAAGTGACATAAGAGAGCATTAGACACTTGTGACGTGGGAAAACTACTCAAAAACTAAACACTGAAACATCTAACTTGCACTGAGGGGGTTGCTTTGGTGAATGTCTGGAAAGCTCACTCTTCGACTAGCCAATTTATTGGCACATGCCCCTAGAATAGTAAAAGTGTTGTCCCCAACGAGTCTAAGGGTAACTCTTGAGAAGAGCCATAAACATTGCATCAGATGATTTCCACCTAAAACTCACTTTATAATCTACGTACGTCTGATAAATAAATTTAATTTGGTCTTAAAAATATCATTACAATATATATACGACTGAGGCCTAAACAGTAAAAGTTATTTAACGAATGTACGTACTTTTAAATTTTGGATTTGTGGTAGAGACTTTGTGTATTTATTATCACAAGTGGGAGTCAATTTCTAAAAGAAGCTGCAAAGATGAAAATTTCTTCTTAAAAAAAGAAGTTCTTGTTAAGAGCTGCCCCTTAAACCCAGCGGTTTAGCTTCTTTGTGGATTAAACGCTCACTCCAACAAACTCATCAGGAACTCTTTTCCGGTGGATCTCCTTTATCTAGTAACACTTCTTTGAGACCTATTTCCAATATAAATGCTAAAGATTAAACTATTAATTGATATATAAATTTAAAAATATTTTTTAAGGAAACAAGAAAACATAATTTTAAATACTGTGCCAGGGGTTTTAGGCTAAGTAACACAAACAGGAGTGTGTTAGAAAAAAACAGATCATTTAAGAAATGTTTGATAGTTGGTTCATTTTGCCATACTTGAGAGAGTTATCTCTGTTTGTATCATGCCTCTCGTGTCTGTAATTATATATACAATGTAATCAAATAGTGAACTTGAATAATTTACAATGTGCTTACTCACTCATATGCCCACTTAAGTTAAATATTTTGTAAATAGGTACATAGTATTTTTAAAGATATTTAGTACCTTTAGTTTAGTTTAGTAGCCAACTTTCCTACCTTTATTTTATTTTTAATTTTTTCCTTAGCTCTCAAACTTATAAAATAGGATGTGGGAAAAATAAAGGAAAATTATTTTGGGCTAATGAGTGCCTTTCACTAAGGGGAGTCCCCCATTTGAAGGATGTATGAGATGGATATAGGGTGTGGAATGCCTAAAGGAGGCGGGTGGAATCAGGAAGGTAGTGAGAGTCTACCGATGGTGTAATCCTTTTATCCTTTCCTACTTTTTTTTTTTTTTTTTTTTTTTTTCTTAGCTCTCAAACTTATAAAATAGGATGTGGGAAAATTACTTTGGGCTAATGAGTGCCTTTCACTAAGGGGAGTCCCCCATTTGAAGGATGTATGAGAATGATATAGGGTGGGGTATGCCTAAAGGAGGCGGGTGGAATCAGGAAGGTAGTGAGAGTCTACCGAGGGTGCCTTTCCTACTTTTTTTTTTTTTTTTTTTTTTTTTTTTTTTTTTTTTTTTTTTTTTCTTAGCTCTCAAACTTATAAAATAGGATGTGGGAAAAATAAAGGAAAATTATTTTGGGCTAATGAGTGCCTTTCACTAAGGGGAGTCCCCCATTTGAAGGGTGTATGAGAAGGATATAGGGTGTGGAATGCCTGAAGGAGGCGGGTGGATTCGGGAAGGTAGTGAGAGTCTACCGAGGGTGGAGCCTAGGGGTACCTAGGCAATGGTTTGTAGTCGGCCAGGTCAAGCCTGGCCCGCCCCGGCAGGGGGCTGAAATAAGTCGGCCACTCGGCCGGAAGGTCTACCCTGCTTGAACAGGTAGATGGGGTCTTGTAGCTTCGGTTGAGTCGGGCGGGAGATCGGCCTCGATATCTCGGCTGGGTGTAGTTCGTTCAGTCATCGGGTTCAATGACGTCGATCATCCTCCAGGCTTCGGCGGTCCAGCAGTGCTTCCATCTGACGGGCATTGGTGGTGGTTGAAGGTCGGAGAATAGTGGGTTGTGGCTATGTCTGAGTGAGTCAAAAAATTTGATGTGCCTTCTCTTGATAAAATCTTGAATGGTGAGCACTTCAAATTTTTTATGCATCTCGTCTGCCTTCATTCGGTCGAACGGGGTATGTTTGAGGGAGGTGCGGAGAACTCTGTTCTGAAATTGCTGGAGCGTTTGGAGAGTGTTAGGAGTCAGATACTTGAAGAGAGGGGTCCCATACATCAAAGCAGGTCTTAGGACGCTCTGGTATATCAGCAGCTTGAGGCGTACCGATAAAGCCGGGCTGTGAAGTAGGTGTCCGAGGCTGAAGAATTTCTTCCTAACACTCTTTAATTTCTTGCCGAGATGCGTTGTGAACGACAAGTGCCTACCGAGGGTAATCCCGAGGTAGCACAGCTTGTTGCTTACAGGGCACTCTTTGCCGCCTAAGACGAAGGATTTCGGGAGCTTCTTTTTTCCGGATTTGTAACTGAATATAATTCCTTGCGTCTTGGCCGGGTTGACTTGAATGTGGATGGCATCGAGTTTCTCGGAGATCCGTTGACTAGCGCTCTCAGCGAATTTCAGGCTATAACTAGCAGTAGCACTTCTCTGTGATAAAGAAACAGTGAGCAGCCTACCACTGTACACAGGGGGATGGTCATTTTTTTAATCATGTGAAGTGATGTTTAGATAAATTTCTAGATAACATTGATTGAATCAGTTGAATAAATCAATCGCCTCAAGCCCATTTCTCATATGGTATGATTGAGAACATTTATCTCAATTACTTATTGCCTAATAAGGCAGATTGTCATTTTATCATAATAAAGTTGTTTTCTATCTAAAAAAACAACAACCCATTTCTCTTCGATATTTACACTAGTGACGTTCCAGAGTTTGTTAATCGTTCGTTGCACTTTATGCCGACGATAAACTAGCTTACATAAACGCAATAATTGAAACTCCATAAAACTTCAAAATTCTTTAAACGAGCTAAGTTCGTGGTTACGGGCCTTTACATTACGACTAAAGGAACTTTGTCTCTTCCGTCATAATTGGTCCGGAATAAGTACGTACAAGATGTCACCTATTTACTCTATCCTCGCCGAAAGTAACAGCTGTTACGGAAGTTCTCTGGTTCATTCAACAAGGAAATAAGACTTACGCTGCTATACTTACTTAGTCCATGAGATGTCTAGCAGTAGATGGATACAGAATATATGGGGTCTTAGAGGTTTATCGTTCACCTCTATTTTAAATACAAATAAAACGATGAAATTATATATTTTTTTTTTCCCCCAATCCCCTTAAAAAAGAAAAAAACTTTTATTGACTATAGGTTCTTAGGCGAATCTATTTACATACTAAATTTTATATATCCTGTACCATCGGTACACTCTATACAAGGTCTGAATCGGTATGAAGTTATATAATCAATACAAGTACAATGATACACAATGTACTTGGCTTCATTGACAAGACTCTACAAGGTTATGGGGCTCACCTTTTTGATCGTGAAATTATAAAGAAATAGAAGCACTCAAGTATGATTTATTAGGCAATGAAAATCAGGGATGCTTATTTATTTGACTGTTATTTTATATTTAAATAAGTATAATTTATAATAATTATTACACATTCTAGATTTTCCCGGTCCTTGGAGTGTCAACCAAAAGCTAAATTCAAACTTTAAATCGCTAGCTGAAATATTAGACCCCAAAAAAAAAACGGTGGACACGCATTCATTATATATTATTAATCTTTTTTATAAATATAATGGGTTAAACCTAAAACCTCAAGAGACATTACATGAGACTTTCAGTGTACCTTACTCGTTATTATATTTGTTTTAATTGTCAAGAAAGTAATGTTATTAATTTATTATTTTTACAGGTTTAGCCGGATTTTCATTTCACTTCATCAAGTACTATTTCCTAGCCAACTTCCATAGCTGTAAATCAAATGTAATAATACAAATATTTGACTCGATTTATAATATGAGATGACCTCCAGCTAAAATTTGCGTAAGTCAGGAATGAGAGGCTCTCCATAAGTAATAATTATCTAAGAAAAAGTGAAAAAACAATAATACCATATCAATAATCATATTTAATTTATTAAATTAAGTGTATATCTTAAGTGTAGTTTTGTTTAGACCTTACAACTTAGACTTGAAGGGATGGATGTACGTATGAACCAAGTAAAGAAAAACTTCCCTGTACACCTTTAAACTGCATACAATCAACCTTAAACTTAATTGTTAGTAAGAAGTAAATTGTTTTTAATTGCATTGTACTTCTTATCGCTGACAGGTCATTCGCTTGTTCCTGAGAAACCATGAAGGACAATGGAGCCATTAGGTTGTGACTGACGTGGAAGTATGATGGAGTACTTACAGTCGTTTTTTTCATTATTTTCTTTTCAAAGTTTGTTAATTTTTTTGAGGGCCAGTTTGAAAATTCAAGATAACTTGTTTCCGCTTAAAACTGGAACGGAATCGTAAAAACAATTATTTCACTGACATCAGTGACAGAACGGTTTGAAAATAAATATATAGATAGCTCTAGCTCTGATCGACGAATATAAACTTACTACCTGTGCGAACACATCAGGGTTTCGTAAACAAAGCTTTACAATTCAACAGGGAAGATATATATTATATACGACCAGATCTTATTTGGTTGAGGAGTGTAAAAACAACTTAAACACACTCTCGCTAGCCAATAAGGTTAGAATCGACTGGGTGCCAGGACACACAGGCATCACAGGCAATGAGAAGGCAGAAGGTATCAGCCTCAGCTACGCTTTCTTGGAGAGAAATTAAGAAACAGGAACACTCGAAACTGTTTCTTAATGGACCCTGTAAGAGAAGAAGCTCAGCACTTCTATCAATGGACAGGTGGACACTCAAAAGTGTGACAGGACTCTATACAGGTCACTGTCGGTTAAATAAACACCTCTTTAATTTGGGGATAGTGGGATCACCAATCTGCAGATTCTGCAAGAAAGAGGGAGAAACGCCACGTCATATAATATGTGACTGTGATAACTTAGCTAGAAGGCGATACCTTCACTTTGGTAGTGATCGCATTGTAGACCCCAAACTATGTGAACTGATCGATCCATTCAGTATCCTCAGATTTGCAAAGGCCGTGGGCCTGTCACATATATAGGACAGGGACATGGACGGCGCACAATAGGTCTCACTGAGGCCGCGGTGCACAAATGCCGGAACAAATAATAATAATAATATATATTATGTAATAGATAAAACATATGTTTTTTAATAGAATTTTAACTTAAGAACTGCTTTACATTATTGCGATTGTTTACGCTATTTAAGGAATTAATTTTGCAAAAAAAAAAAAAACAATTAAGCAGTGACATTGTAAAACTGATTCACTTACCGCAGTGTCTGTTGCTCTAGCTTAATCTCCTACCTGTGGTAACTGTTGAGTAGAAAGGATGTTTTGCGAAACCAGGATATGAGTATTAAAGGGGATTATAAATTTATACAATATCTGCAAACGACAATCTAACAATAAGCCTTTAACTTACAGTATACAACGTATTGTTTTGTCAAGGGTCTGAATAATTCTGAGTTGGCAAACAAGGGCAAAGAAGTGACGCTAGCTAGTAAACCAATTAGAGTCAGGAAAATATGGAAGCACCGTTCCCTCCAGGTATATAAAAATAAAATTGGTAGTGACATGAACAGAGACTTATACACGATGGAAAATAAACAATACCCCTTTTTATAGCATGTGGTTCTTTTCACGAAAATTTCTCAAAATAAAATTAAACTTTCCAGGGTGAATACCATGTAATTAAGCAATACATTCTAAGCCCCCATAAAAATTTAAAATGGTGCTGGAATTAATTCATTGGTGACTTAATAGGAACTGAAATGACCTAACAAAGGTAGGAATGAGGATTAAGGTGGCCATAGATACCGGCTGTGTATTAGACGGGGGAATAAACCAAAGGGATTTAGAGGGGGAACGTTTCATTAGGTTAGAGGGCGACAAAAGTCCTCTAATTAAAGAGGGCTGTAGAGGTTCAGGTCTGGTCGTTATCGGGCTTGGGCAGATAAAGTCAATATTTCTGTTTCCCACTAGCTGGCAGGGGCACAACTCAGATCGCTGTGCTTCGTCTGATAGCGCTCCTGTATCGTACATCAAGCCTTGTCTAAGATACGACCTCTTACAACGCCATCCCGGAATCTTATACCTTCAGGGTGTATTTCAGGCTGGAGCGGATTTTTTCACTTTAGCGGCAACTACCCTTGTTGAACATAAATTAGTATCCACCAACAATTAACAATAATACTTAGTTAAAATACTAGTGGCAATAAATTATAAAATGATTGTCAGACCTACGATATGGGTTAATATCCCCATACCTTATGACGAATTTACGAAGATTTTTATTTTATTGTAATTTACTTAATTGTAAATTTGTAGTTTCGTTAATAATAGCCGTAGGTAGGTGACGTAATATAGTACGTAAAGTACAATGAGCGTGCCAAACATTAGAATATATTAATATATAATAGGAAACATTATTTAAGGGACTGGAGATGTTTATAATGGATATAAAATCCAATTAGTCACTGGTAACTGATCCTTCTTAGGAATTATTCCCTGGGAAAAACGGATTAACTATTCATATGCTATAGGCTTCCCTTCCCTCCATTTGTGTATGTATACCTTTATAATATAATCTAACAATTTAAAACATTTTGGTTATATATAATGATCTGTAAATTTAAAGGGGCTATGAAAGAAAAAAAAAAAAAATTGGCTGAATACGTTCTATAATTACAAATGGCAAGCGGCAAAGAATTAGGCACTACATTTCCCCCACTTTCACGGCTTCTTCCCAAGCTGAGAAACACCATCGGTGTTTCCCTTAAGTGAGTGGTTTTGCACTTACTGTCTTAACAAGGATGAGATGACACCTCTTGGTGTAATGTGAATGACACTGGACTATTGTTGATGGAAGCTGACCTGGAGCCTGCCTAGGAGCGCAGTAAAAAGTGTTGTTCATTGAAAACCAGAGTGAGTTATTAATTAGTAATGTGCCATTGACCATTTATATGAATACCATATCATTTTTAGAGCCATTTAATTTCAATATTCTGGTTGTATTAAATATACTCATGAAGGGAATTTAATAGTCAAGGTAATATGATAATAAGTGTTTGTATATATCATCAGGTAGTAATATTTTGTTTTGTGATCTCAGAAAGAATATTTTTATTTTGATATTCTTAGTTATTAGAGATCAATAATTATATCTACCATGCATATTCCATTTTTTTGTTGTGTTAATATTCTAAATGTATAATATTTTTATATCTGGTGTTTATTAGATGTTTTGGAGCCACAAACCCAATTTAGATCTCCTATCAAGGCAAGACAAAAAAAAGTATGACATTTGCTGTGATAACTGTGATTTTAATCTGTACAATCTTCATTGACGTTCTCCGAACTGCACTCGTTGAACCACGACATAAGTAAATTATTATTTGTCAACGAAGCGGCAAACTAGGCTCTACACGGCTTTTAGGAAAAACCGGAAAAATCTACCTGATCCCCTTAATCTAATGTGAGTCAATTTTAATCCAAACACCAAAGTGATCTTGCCGATAAGAAGTCATCAAGTTATGTTCACAGATAAGGAATGAGAAGTTATTGACCTTCAAATAAGTTTTTCCCAAAAACTCTTTGCAAAATAATACTTTTTTTTCTACGTCGTTATGAGTTTATCTTCAAGCGTCTATGGCTGAATTAACTGCTATAAAAAAAATTATAAAAAGCATCATATCCCATACTAAAAAAACTTTTGACAATAATTAAAAATACAACATCGCAGCATATGTTAAGATGAACTTAAGGTTCAAGTTTAAGTGCAAGTTATAAGTATCTAATCCCATAGATTTTACATATTTTTTTTAAATAAAAAAAGTTCCGACCGGGCTGAATTTGATTCCGTGGCCCTCTGATTATTATAATGGTCCCGGGTTTGATTCCCCTTCCCTGTTATTTCCCCCTTAACCAATATATTTTATTGTTATTGACATTTTTGTGGCACTAACTGATTTCAAATTGTTTAATTATACTTTCTTTAATTATTGAAGTAGGATATGTTTGATTCTACCCTTTCGAGGGTAAATTCAGCGAGGTATTAGAGCAAAAAAAAAAACTAGTTTGTTGGCTGTATGATTAATACTGAAGGTCAGTTAATAAAATTGTAGAGAAAGTAGTTGTTTTTTTTACTTCTACTTTGTCAATTGTTGTTCAGCCTTTTCTTCTCAAAATGTTCCAATCGACCTACGATCGATCGTGGTCCCTGGGTCCCCACCAGCTACTAGATTTCCCCTGCTTGCTCATAATAATATAGTGAGCAAGGCAGAGAGAAAACCGCGCTGCTTCCCTCCAATGGAAAATGATGACTTCAACTTTTTATGTCAATTCGGTGCCGCAGTTCATTTCTTCCGACGACAGACATTGTTGCCACTTCCAGACAGTCTATGGCAGCAGCTCTAATAACTGCCAAGGGGGGGGGAGAAGGAGGTTTTTTTTCTTTTTCTCATAGGTGAAACAAAAATAATATAAGAAAAGGGACAATATTGAAACCATACACTCAACAATTCTTAAAAATGAAACCCAACCCAGTGTTCCTTGTTGAATTTTTAACAGCTTTTTAAGAATATATTTACTAATCAATCAGAACATTCTTTAAAATTATGTATTTATTGATAGATATTGTCTGAAATCAAAGCATTTTATCCACAAAGGAAATAACTTCAGGGTAGAATTCGAAATAGAAAGGGGGAAGAAACTGGCCCCTAAAAAAAAATTAGTACTCAGAAATTTCAAAGGCCAAGTTACCTCCAGCTCCAATTAAACCGAAAACAACTCAAAGTAAGCAGCGTTCAGCCAATTCTGCAGGCCATTTTTTTTTTTCTGAGTGTCTTTTTAAATATACTTTTTTAGGTTGGGAATGTTTAAAGTAATGTGCTCCACTTTTTAATTTTTAATTTAGCTCTATGTTGACCGATTTCTTAAGCCGACTACAATACCCGGCCGTTTATTTTCATTTGTGAAGACTTCATTTGTGTTGATTGTTACTAATAAATAACAGAGGTTTTTAGTGATTTATATAGTTTGAAATTTACTTTATAGTATTATACTGTTTTTTTATGCTTGGTCCATAAAACATACATTGAGGAAACTTCTACAAAGTTGAGCTAACTATAATAGTGTCAGGATCAGTTCAAACGTGGAATCCGGCACGAGTTTCCTTTTTACCTGTCACCCTTAGGGCTATTTATAAGCGATAATGAAATAATTTTGGTTCGCAAAAATTTCTGTTATTTTTAGTAGGTATTAAATGAATGAGCTCTATGTCCTGATATACAATGCGTATTAATTATTTATTTTTTCAAAATACAATAACAAGAAGTGAATAAAACTGTCCTTAACTTAGTTTTCGCAACGTTTTTTTTTTGTTGTTGTTTTTTTTTTGTTTTTTTTGATTAGGCTTAGCATTTTCCATTTGGTGTCCTGGTGATGCTAAAATCTAGAGCCGCCCTTTAAAAATTTATAAAAAGACAACCACCGTCGTGAAATTAGATAAATGGGATGAATTTGGTGGTGTTGCCACATACAGGAGGGCGGGGGGCTAATCACTAATTTGCTTATTGCTTAATGATACACATTATTGAAGTAAAGGGAGCACGTGGATAGAAGAGAAGTAGTGCACAGAGTTTTCATGTATTGCGGGTTCTCACGCTTTTAATTTCATGACAGCAACAATAGTTAGTATTTAAAAATGCAAATTTTTGATCATACTAATTAGGGTATGTTATTAGATATCACGTTGCAGCTTGTAACTCAGACCGTTTTCATTCTGCAAAGTAGTTTCGTTTGAAACCCCAGTGAAGCTAAAAATAAAACCAATTCTATGAAAAAACATAGCTTGTAATCAACTACTTAATAATTCAAAAATAAATATTTTCTATTAAACGTATTAAAATAAAGACTTTGATGTACTGATCTAATAAGAAGTATCATATATTGGGACTTGGTGGGTTTTAATTACAAGACGTTAGTAATACTAGTTGTCAAGTGGCATTGCTATTTATTTGCATCGGCAGGAAAATACTAGTAACTGATTGGCTGCCTGCTTCTCGCACTTTTCCCCCACTCTCCAGGTGGAATCAATTCCCTCTGAATGTTTCAGTTAAAACAGGCCTGTTTTTGAGGTATTCTAGCAGTTCCCTAAGCGCTTTTCGTGCATCCTACCCCTTTCCTTTCTTTCCTATTCTTCATTTCCTTTCAAAAGCTGCGTTTCAACTCTTTCACCTACTTCTTTACCAGATTGATCAAAGCAAGCTTTTATCAATAACCATCCCATATCTGAGCCAACCTGAAAACTCTATTTCATGTCCATTTTGTAATTTTTACAGAAGTATCTCCCACTATCAATAAAATAACCAACTTCCCATTTCGTGTCTGCAGTTTTTTATTCCTATTTCACAAGCGCTTTTGGCAGCCTTTGAAGTGCGGAATTGGAAAACGAAATTGGTAGTTATTTTCTTAAACTAAATCGACAACCGGAAACAAAAGAATGCCATTAGAATAGTTCTTGCAGATGTCTAAACTGCCTAGATACCTCTTCTCAAAATTCTTGCCTAAATTGGGTGATAGATCGTACTTGTGATTATTGTGAATACTATCGAGTATTTTTGAGCAAAACTATTTTATTCAAACCATCTCATCTCAAAATTTACTTACCAAGTTATTTGGGTAGTCTCTGTGTTTGTCCTCAACTGTTACTGGATGTAAGATGAATTTAAGAGACTTCCTACACCTAACCTTTGTCCAATTCTGAAAACTCTGCGATTGAAAGAAGTTTTCTGTATTTCAGTAGACATTTGGCACGAAATAAATAGAAACTTAGTAGATTGAATGAGTTTCTAGAGAAGTGGTGAAGTAAGTTCTATGAATTATTTTTCGCAATAATTGACTAAAATTGAAGAGCAAATAGTACCTTTCCTGTTGTTTACCGTCGAGCCACAACTTGCTCCATCCCAAGTGTGACGGGATTCTGTTTGTTCGGCCAAGCAGTGGATATATGAATATATTCGGAGGTGGTATAGACGAGGAGCTTTGTTTGCAGTCGCTGGGAGAATACAGATCAAGCTGATTGTGTATCATGCCTGACCCGTCCTTAGCGAGCCCTGTCTGTCAACACTCTTCATTGGTGTGTCTCCACTGTGTCGTATTTTCTTGGTCAATTTTGTCACTTTGCACGTCGTGGACAATGGCAAATGTTTATTCAAACAAAAATAGAGACGTTGGGTTGTACATGCTCGGGTGACTTAAATTACAATAGGCTAGGTAGACGAGACATTAGCTGCTAATATTCGACAAAATATATTACATAAATGTATACGTTATACATATGTATAAATAGAAAATATCTGGTGAGTACAGTTGAAGTCAAAGTTGACTGTATGTTATTTCTCTCTTACTCTTATAACTCCAGACATCAAACATGAAACAATATAGAAAATTGTTGTAAGAATTTTGATTGATAAATATTTGTAACTTAACCTCTCTTCTACACATAAATCTTGGTGATAATGTTTTTCAATTGCACCAAAAGAGGAGTAAAATTTATTCATTTAAATGACATATGTTTTTAGTCATCATTCGATTCTATTCTACCTGCTAAATTAATTTTAAAATAAATACTCCTGGGTCTCTCCATAATATAGTCAATTAAACAATAACGTTTTCGACATGTGTAAGCTGTCATCCTCAGTTGCCAATGATTTTTATACAACTTTAAAATATATGAATTGATTTAACAAAAAATACCAGTTAAAAAAAGTTGTTATTTGTACTGAATTCACTTTTATTTTTTGTCTGTTTTAGAAAAAATAAACTTCAGTCACAATTTTGTTTTTGTTAGATCATATTTTCCGAAACGTTTTAAAGTTTCTTCAAAAATAATCTGACAGTCAAAATCCTCAATCCTTCACTTGCAAGTGTCAACCATCCGTACCACCCTTGGAGATTGAAGCGGAAGTGGGCCCGTAATCCTTTGTAAATATTTAGTCACTGGGAGCTCTGAAGCTGGTCAATTTTTTCACTTCGTAGCCTGAATGAATGTATTGAAAGAGCAAATGTAAATATTGTATCAATGCCGTCTTTCGTAAATGTGGTACGAATGCAATCTATTATCACAGTCATCTATTGCCCTTCTAGGGCAGATTGTAATTTTTTTTCCAAAAAATATTTAACATAAAAAAACAAATAAAAAAGAAACAGTCCTAAACACACTTCTCTCCGAGGGCCAACAAAAAAATCTGATAAAGAAGAGAAACAAAGGATGTAAAAACAAGAGAGAAGATAGTGACCTCTTGCTTGGCCAGACCCTGCCTGGAATAAAAAATATCTTACTTGGAAATTAAGAAACTGCTCTAGGTTACTTCCATTGTGAGTTCGATCAATACTCGAATTGATAGTTGACTTAACTAAAGGTGCTCAATGTCTAAATCATGTACACGAGGAATACAGAACAATCTGTATATATTTCCAATTCATTATTTGAAAATGTGTATCTTTTTACATACATATCACATTTTAGAACGAAAATTACTATTTTAAACAAAAAAACATTTTTTTATAAAAAAACAAACAATCTAAGGTACATTTTTTATTTATTTTTTTACAAATCCCTTAATTAATTGTTTTTACATATTTAACTCTTTATATATTCGACAACAATTTGAATCCATTAACCAAAATTGAACTCAGTAATTATTGTATTTACTACTGCATTTTACACATTTTTTGCGGATGTACAATATTTGTCATTTTACAAATCTATTGAACATAATACACGGCTTATAAATGTTTAGCTTATAAACAAAGCTCTGATTTTGGTTATCTACACATAAAGAAATAACCAAACTGAAGTCAGCGCTTGATATACACATCAAATATAAATAAATAACATATAAAATGTGCGAACCTAAGCATTTTTTGTGCTGAAATATAAAAAAAAATTAACAAATTGAACCCTGGTATTTAAAGTGGAATGTATATTTTTAAAAAACTGTTTAGGATTTGTCGTTATAGTAAAAATATATTTAAAGAAAGTTGTGGATTTTAGGTTTTGCTGTATGATTTTAAGTATCGTTTGTAGGGGCTGTTAAAAATTATGACCATCGAAATGTTCTTAAATTGATTTATAACTAACAACAAAGCTCGTGTTAGATATTTTAGATTACGCTAAACCCACTGCCTAAAATTCATCTTATGTCCTTAACCCCTATAGCACTACAACGCAACATAACTTCGTCATAATCGCAATACCCTTGGGGAACTCCCTTCCTCCCTCCATTCACCAAGCCCCTTCATTAAATATGTTCAAAACAAGTTTATTCAGTTACTTGTAATTTTGAACAAATGAGCGGTTGAACGAAGTATTAACTAATGAAAGAGCGTTGATATCCATAACATGCTAATTATATAATGTAGGTTACTATTATGGAATAGTAGGCTAGTTTTTTTTTTTTAATATGCAAATCTAGGGATATATCTATTTACATACTATGTGTCATTACCCAATCGTGAATTAGCGCGTGAGGATTTGTGTATATATTTTATTTTTCTAGCAGGTTTTCATTTCATTTTATTTGTACATTGTTGATTTCAGCGGGGACTGATCAAATAATTTTTGTTAAATAAATGTTTGTTCTTAAGGGGGACAGCCCAAGGGTAATAATAATATTATTATGGACTATTAAGGACTAAAGGAGAAAGCTCAAAATAAATGTACTCACTCTGCCCAGCGAAACAGATTTAGCCGTCTCGAGTACATGACACATACGCCAGGACAGTTAGCTCACGAGGGGGTTGAGAAAAAGTATGAATTATTTAAGAGCCGTATTTATTCCGAGAGGCTGGGTTATGGATAAGGTAGCAACCCAAAATAAGGGAGAATGGGTTCCTGATGAACCCCAGCTTCTTCTTAACGGGTTCTCTTCAGCACTCACTCTCCCCACCGCCCCCGCCCACCCCTCACGCTAACACAATCCCTTTCTCTCTCAGACTCACACACACGCGCGCGCCCTTAAAATTACTACTGTTCGTTCTCCCCCCCCTCGTTCCCAAGAGCCACCATTAGCTCGGAGCGTTATTTTTCTTTAGCCGGCCCAAATGTTATCTAAATTGCAGAACTAGAGACTCATCGGATGCTTTTCCGTACAGTCACTGGCTATTATTAAGACACACACACACAAGAAAACATATTCTGACAAAAGAAAGTAGAAGTTTTATCTTATCAAATATTTCTAAATTGCCAGTTCACGACTTATTACTGTTATACACAGTTCATAGCTGACTTTATTTCTCACCAAATAGTTCGGTATCCTAAAGAGCTTGGAGTTTCAACACAAGAGACACCTGATATTTTTAAATTTACATTATGGAAAATATTTTTCAAAAAACATTTCAGAATTTGTCCATGAATACTTATAATTTCTACATCACCAATATATTCACATACTCAGGCATCTTAGGGAATATAAATCAAACACTAACATGTATGAAAAATCTAATAATTTTTTTTGTAAATAAAACAATAAATATTAAAATTGGCCATAATCCGAAAAATAAACATCAGACCTATAAATGATACTTTTTTTTTTCAACATTGTATTTATTGTGATATATCCAACTAAAACCAAAAAGTATAATTTTTTTTTATTTTAGAGAAAATTATTGTGACAAAAATAACTACTCACATAATAGTGTCTTTTCGTCGAAAATGTCACTCTTGATGAGGTCAGCCTTCCGGCCAAACTTACTTTTTTGCCAGGTTTCTACGGTGCGTAAACCACGAAAGCGAGTATTATTGATACCCTCAATACGAATTAAGGCAATTCATTTATTACTTTAAAGTTAATTTTGTCTTTATAGTTGATGTGAAGGCTCAACTTTAATGTAATTAATTACCTTAATCCTTATTAAGTGTATCAAAAATACTCAATTTCGTGATTCACGCCCAGTTAAAACTAGGCAGTAGAGAGTATGACAATAAGGGCCACCCCTGAACAACGTTCAGTATCCTTCACATATTGTTATTGATTCTATATTAATTATTGTTATAAATAAAGATAGAAGTATACAAGAATTTTAACTTTCGGAAAATTGCCTATTGCTAAGGAACACTTCAGTGCCCATAGTCACGTGAATTACATGTTACACTCCCAATTTGTGAAGGTGTTAATTTAAGTTTCAATCCACATTCAGATAGTAGTTCTTACATTTTTTTTTCTTTCTAGCCCCTTTACATTTACAGATAATTATATACAATATTAGATCCTCAGGCGAATCTATTTACAAATTATTTTTGTGTTTCCTGTAGCGTCGCTACATTATATACAGGTTTTGTTATTTTATAAAAATTATATAATGGAATAAGCAAGTATAATGATACATATTATACGTGACTGGACTGAACTGACTCTAATAAAGGTGACGGGGCTCACCATTTTGATCAAACTTAAAACCAAATTACATAGTAATTCTTAACCTAATTTTTACCCAACAGTCTGTTGCCATCGATGTGGCGAACAAAACAAAGGTTTAACATAAATCGTTAATGTTGCTATATGTTAATTTTTTATCGTTACTGTAACATTGAAATGTGGGACAATGTAGTCGACATCGGTGTTGTAGCGAAGAACAGCTCGTTAGATTAACGCCTATTGTTATATGTATTAAGACAGATTAAGGTGTACAAATTAGAAATGGAAGTTGTAGCTTTGGCCGCGGGTGTAAACAGGAAGCCATTATAGGAAGCTGCATAATCACGTTGCTGCATAATAGGCTTTCAAAGGTCTTCTAATGAGGGTTTAAGGGCTTTAGTGTTGCAGGGACCAGAGGTGAAATTTATCAGAATGTTTGATCTGGTTATCGGAAGCAGAAGAGGAGAATATCGTATAGACACAAGATGGGAGCTATAAATATTCATATACCCATTAATATTAAAATTAATTATGATAACAGACCCAAATATGTGGTACCTATTAATCTATACATATAATAAGCCAAGGTTTAAGCATGTAAATATAGATGTAACGTAAACATAGATTATGTTGGGAAGAGGATGCACCACTTAACCACTCATAATGATAAAATATAAGTGTTTTTATTGAAATATTTCTTTCATTTATAATTTAAAAACTTTAAATTAAATTTATGATTTATTATATAAAAATAAAAAATTATTATATATACTGTTTTTGAGTTCTTCGCAAATTTTCCATCGAATGCTTGGCTTGGTCCATCCAAGTATTGCGTTTTGTGATACTTCCTCAATGGCTCGCAGTAGGCTCCGCCAAAATGCACATATGATGTATAAGATATGTGATGATACGAGCTAATACGAAGAAATAAGAGAGGTAACAAGAGAGGTAGGTAGAGGCGAGGGCCCTCTCACCTCAAAAAGTTTTACCATCCGAAAACTCCACAAATTCATCATCAACAATTCTCTTCTCCAGCAATTATGAACAGCTCACATTTTTTTTCAAGTATCTTTTAACAACTGCTCCACTTCAGTAACTATAAAACAACTGAAGTCCTCACGTATTTATCAAACCGTTCCAATTACTTACATACTACCTGTTACATTCACTTTCTTTCTTTTTTTTTAATTTTAATTTAAACTTTTTATAATCCATTGTTTTATATTTATATTTTATATTATAAAATAATCCTTCTCACAAAACATTCCTTAAACATAGCATTACATTACATATTTAGTTTGATTGCTTTTTATTAGAAAAAGCTTGAATGACATTGACAAAATTTATAACATTTGTTAGAATTTTCTCTATGGAAAGTATTGCTAGATATCGATTTTACTACCAGAGAAGGTATCTCAGGCAAATTTCAAAGTTATAGCCTAACTGTTTTCTAATGTGTAAAAATGTCTACGTCGGAAGTCAGTCTACTGGAGTCATCACGAATTTTTGTTAAATTACAGTATCATCATAATATAATTATAATTACTTATTGTAATTATTAATTTGGTTTATTACACTAGTATTATGTAGTTTTATAATGTAGACAAAAAAATAAAATTGCCGCTCCAAACTACCGGCAGTCCAATCAACCCTCCCCCCCTTCCAGGTACACACGGAATATTTTTTACTGGCAAAGATTCATATCATTTCGAAGGATTCATGAAATAAAGATGATGTAAAATTTGCTTTTACACGACGTTTCTATATAGTAGAAATGTCTGCATAAGGTATTTATATAATATGGTTACATAAGGGAAGTAAAATTTCACTGTTTCGTCATCCATAAACGAATTTGGTGAAAATCTTCATTGACTTAAGGCGATATCCCAATAAGTACATGCTCTCAAATATATTTTTATAACTTACTATGAACAGGTGAAACTAGAAATAGAGATGTAAATTATATATGACAAGATTTAATGAATATTATATAGGTGTATATTATAAATAATATAAGATTATAAACGTGTAAAAATAAAGCCTTTTTCGAAAAATTTGTTTTTTCACATAGTATAATTATTAAATATAATATTATTACTTTAGCATTTAAACAAGAAAGGGCACAGGACGACCTTACGTCTATCCGGGCAATCTCAAGTAATAAATAATAGTTAATAAACTATTCGCTATAATGGAACAAATATAATTCAACTAATTTATCAAAGATCGATCTTTCTAATAAAACAATTCTAAAAGTAGAAGTTAATTATTGCCTTTCAAAGTTCATTCTTCGAATATGTGTCTCTCGTTAATTTACTTTGTTAATCTGTGTCTCAACTTTTAACTCAGTGAAATATAACTCTGAAATTTTATAAAAACATAAATGCAGTCAAAAAAAAAATCTTCTCTATTTAAGTTAAAAAAAACAATCCAAAAAACTAGCACCCTTGTGACACATTAAAGTTTTAGATTCAAATACTTTCAAAAGGCCTGAGAACAATGTTGAATGCCCTTATGACGTCAGTAACCAAAACCCTTCGCAACCATCTTAATATACCTTACATCCTTGATCTCATACTTTTAATAACCACTCATCTTAATCCCATAGCATAGTCATTATACAGCCTCACACATCTCTAAAAACCTTTTCGAAGATTTAAGGGGCAGTGGTCTCGTAACAGTCGGAGTCTTGCCAATGGTACGTTTCTCTGATTATGTCCTTAGCGTCGGTGGCCCTCACACTCTTAGTCAACCTCCACTGACCGATTAGAACGTGGGGGGAATCTCCTGAACCTCCGCCTCCTCTTCCGCATGCGAGGGAGGTGACAATCATATCGGGGCGGGTGATCTCTGTGCTGGGTGTATTTACAAATAATACACGTATCGTATGAAAGAATGAGTGATTGCTAAACTGTAAATATGAAATGTATGGCATTAATGATCACAATTACTTTTTACCCATACAGAGTTATTTATTTCAATGAAAATATTTTAAAAATAAAAAAAATTCGTGTGATTATTTGTAGCGGATATAGAATAAACACTAGTCAATTTTATAGTTTTGATTTTTGCCTACATACATTAAACTATTAACGTGGCAATGAATAAGTTTACAACTTAATAATCTTTATTCAATACGATAGCGACATAAATCCTTCAAAATATGCTTGTTTTCATTTTATGTAGATAGGCTTATTGCAAAATGTTGAGGTGCCAGAACTAAAACTAAAATACACTCACTACTTAAAACTAAAATATCCACCTAGCTATTTTACGTGGGTAAACCGACACCACAAAACCTACAACTAATAGGCTAATTTCGAGTGGCAATTATGGATAAAATTGGTGGTGGTTATGTGTCTTCTTTTGAACTGAAAAATGATCCACAACACTTAGCGATCTACGGTTCCATTAGACGATATGTGAATGTTAGACGTCATTGTCAAACAATTCAAATAAGTATTCATCAAATACTAATATTTTTTAGAATGGATGTATCGAATCGCCACAATTAATAAGATAAAAGAATTAAATTCATTGACTATAAAATCTAAAGACATTTTGCTGTCTGCTGTTTCAATTGCGCCATGTGACTCACTGTGGGGCCATATTTGTATGGAGTAAATATTACAACTAAAATTACGCAATGAAGACAAATTAAAATTAATTAGGTTTGGACTCTTTAACCGTACGTACTTTAAGAAAGTCAAAAGCGGATTCTCCATGATCTTGCTTGAAATTTATCCATTTGTCCTTATTTTTATCTATCAATGATCACAATCTACTATCGTGGTCTCCGGCAGATTAGCATCGTGTTAGTCACAATCTAGCAAATCAGTTATAATCGTTGAATCAATATATACGAAACGATATGGATCTGGGATTCTTGTGATAGTGTTACGTATACAAATTCAAATGATACTTCACACGCTAGTGTATGTGGTACAAAAGAGTGTACTTACATAAAATCTGACGGAAAAAATTGCATTAGAGAGTAGTGTAATTTTTTCCTCAACAGATACGCCAAGAATCAAATGCTATTGACCAGTTTATTACAAGACGAAGGTCGGTAAGACCGATTCTCAGGCGCTCGTAACGGTAGCATTTTTGAATACTAAATACTTTTTAAAATGCAGAATGAAGAGGTTTTTTAACAGGTAAAGGGCAACTGCTTATGCCCACCCGTCTATTTTATGGTAAAATTGATTCAATCGAAGGGACAGAAAAAAAAACCAAGTTCAAAAACGATTCACTATAGACAAGAAGTTAATTTTTAACACTTTCAGGAGAATTTTTATTTGTTTATATACTTAAGGTAACTTTTATACTTCAAAAGTTAAAGTTACAAATAATTCTTCACGTTCAATCTCTTTTAATTCGCTTGAACGTTTTTGCTTACGTGATTTTAACATTTTAAAACATACAGTTATGGTATTAATAGAAAACAAAAAAAAAATAATTTGAAAAATTAATAATAATTGAAAACAAAAATCGCCTACTAAGAGCGATTAAATTAATACCGGTCATTCATGATTGTGTAGCAACATAATTAGCCTTCTTGCTCTACGTCAGTGGGCGATTGCGAAGTAAGGTTGAAAATGTACAAACTGAACTAAATTTGAAACTCAAATTTAGCAATTGCGGCTATCAAGATGTGGCAATTAACTATTTTCGACTGAGGCCAATGCACGCGACGCTGTGCTCTATAATTATCTTAAATGCGCTTTTGATTAGTATCGCATAAAAATGCGATACTCGCTGGTAGGTCTTTCGTCAAACATTACATAACATCTAGAGTTCTAACGTAACGTTTATGGCAAATAATGTATAATCCAAGTGTCTTTACGTTAATATCCTAAATATTTCAAAGTATTGTTTTAAGTATTAAATGAAGGTGGGTTATATTTTTACTAAAATGACCAATAGCACTCCGAGTACATTTTTTTTTTTTAAGGGGATGAATCGTGGGAGGAAATGTCTGTTTGAATAACGAAGTAGTGAATCAGGTCAAAAATACTGACATTATTTTTGCAAGGATTTTTTTATCATTTTAATTTTGTAGTAATTTTTTATACTAGTTTAATTTTTACTACGAGTTTTTGTCATCACTGTTTGGTTTGGGCTCACGCAAAAATGTATTCTACTTTTACTAAAAAAAAACTTGCTACTTAGACCCTCACAAAGGATGCAGACCCCAATCTTCATTTCTCGAATGCTTGAAAAGGTGAGGCACTTTTTAGTTTTTGAGGGAATTCATTCAATGTTATTTGTTTTGTAATTGTCGGGTCGTCACGAGGGGTGTGCCTAATTACCTTAGCCCTGGTGACGAAGTGAGGGTTGCTTGAGTTTATAGCCTGGACAATCGTTTCATGACGGCCTTACTATCTGACTCCATTTTTGATAGGTATGTGCAATATCCGACAATGCACTATGATCAGGAGAAGAGGTATAGGGTAGGTAGTTTGTGTGGTCTTGGAATGACCACGAATTCACACTCGGTATCCGAGGGTAGGCGAAATCCGTCCGGATCCCAAAGGCGAGTATGAACCGGAGAGGGGAAGACTGAATCGCCGTGGGGAACACTGCTTGGAACTCTTGCAGGACCACGACAACCGTTGTCCACTAGGGAGAGGTCTCTCCCAAGGAGGTGCTAGATTTAGCGAGACGAAGGCAGAGATTCCTACTAGGAAGGTGAGGGGTCTGACAACGCCTGACTAAAACGTGGTGAGGTGAGGAGAGAGAGATGCAAAGGTTTTCATAATCAAGAAGCCAAGTTTCAGAGTTCACATCAGAGCAGCCACGAGCCAGTCAGCCAGTAGTCAGGAGAATGATATACCGGCCAAAACCGCCGGTCTTAAATACCCAGCTGGCTTCGTCAGTAGCCAATCATCTTTGGTTTTATTGTACCATATGCCAGTTGAGTATGTGGTTTTCTTTGACCTCTGACAAAGAGAAGTGTAGCCGATACGTGACCCGGGTAAGGGTCTTCGGGCCTCTCGGCGGTTTGGGTCGCTCAGTACCTGCTATTGGTAGCTGGTGCCCCAGCTCATATAACTAATTGGCTCGCGGCTGCATGTTTATTGTTTACCACATTTACAATGATTTATATATTGGTAAAGTTATTTACATTTGTTTGAATTAATTTACAATATATATACAATAGAGTATAGGGTGATTATCTTATGTATTATAGTTAGTGGTCGTCGCAGTAATGCTCATCATATTTACGACAGCAGGTGAGATCAATCTATTTGAAACCTGCACTTCTTTGTTCTCAAAGGCTGAACGTGATTTAACTCTTTCATCGGAAATCGAACTGCGTCCTTTGAACCCACTCTCTCTAATCGCCACATGGGACCGAGCCCTCCTTCAAGATTTATCGTTCAATTGACACATTCCACGTTGTGCAGAGATGTATATCATATGCATTATCAGACACATGTATGTGACTGCACTGCACTATAGACCAAAACCTTGAACCATAACGACTCTTGTAGTGTACAGTAATGACTCGGACGAAAGATGATGACTTAGCAGTATGCTTACAAGAGAGGATAGTTGCCCCGATAGCCCCTGTAATGAGCACTCTTGCACAGCTTTACATATTTTATTAAGGCGTGGCGAGTGGGCGGGGGGGGGGGGGAGGACCCTCTCACATTATATACGTTCATCAGACTTTACAAACAAAGGCGAGATTTCCCGTTGTCTCTCCTCTATCCAGCCAAGGGTTCTATTCAGCTAGACCCTCTTCATTTTAACAAAGGTTTTTAAATTAAAACTACACTACTTCTAATGACTCCTTCACTATCATTATTCACTCGGCCTTTAGATTATAAATAATAATAGTTTTAATTAGTTTCCTATAAATAAGGCACTGCTGTAAAACTCCTGTTGGGTAATTAAAAAAAAAATATATCATAATGTGCAAGGTGCCATAGTTCTTTTCTCAAAACGCTTTTATTTAGGATGGGATGGCGTCAGTGTGTTATTTTTACCGATTCGCCGATTTTGTGATATAATTTCGCTTTAAAGTGGAAAATAACGATAACCTCATGGAAAATTAGATTTTTTTTATTATAGATTACTATTTGAACCCACTGGTTTCCACGAAGTAATAACTTACTGGTCTACTGACAGGTAATTTAGCGAGAAAAGGGGTGACAAAATCAATGTGAAAAAAACAAAAGTTAATTATTGGGGCTCAATCAGTAATTAATTTATAGTTTATAACCCATTTGAACTTATGTAAATCCTTAGCTGCGACATTATCCAAACCAGGCTTTATGGATATATTTTTTTTCATCCAGAACACGTAAATATACTTTCAAATTCAAGACCAAACTTGTTTTCAACGGAATGTTAAAGTGATTGCTTTAAAATTAACGATTTCGTAATTTATACTTGTTTATAAATTGCTTATTTTCAAAACACTAACAACAAACACCATTTAAATGTATATCAGTATCACAACTTCTCAGGCGTGTTCATTTACGGGTGAAGTAAACATTCAAGGAGAAAAAACAGTCCACCACCTCATAACTTACAGGAAAGAAGAGCCGTTGTTGCCAATAGCACACGTTATAGAAACTCGACACTGTTCTTGAATTCGATTATGTACAAACATAAAAAAAAAACACATACCTAACAAAATCAACTATTTTACGCGAAAGTTCCTGTCCTATAGAACTGCTTCAGCCCTTAATCTACTTAACATGGAACCCTGGCACTAAAGACAATCCAGTAGAATTTCACCTCCTCCAGTTTTGAGGACGGATTTGTTCTTTTTGTATAGGTCTTGGATAATGGGATATTTTGACAATAAATACTTCTATCGCTTTTAAAGTTTTATTATAATCCCCACATCCATATCCGGTCATGATAGCAACGATGAACGAGCACTTGTAGCATTTCCTGCCGTTGCTGCAGCAGAAGAAAGAATGCAGTAGAAAGTGAAGTCATAGAAAAAGACAACACTTCCTTGAAAACGTATTGCTATGCGGTTGTGGTTTGGTGAAATGACTATAAATTTTGTGGGGTTTGGATGATAGAGAACTAGGATAGAACAAATACTGCTTGTAATGCATTTAGAATTTTCAGATACAAATGTTATAAAAATAGAAGTACGGTATTCAACGCGAGTGAATGTAGAGAAGAGTAACAATACAAACAGGCAATACAGAACACTTTTTTAAAACCCAAACATTCTTTTAAAATTCTTCATTAAGTAAATTATAAATTACTTAATACCTAACAGTACGAATAGAAATCCGATTTTAAAATTGAAAACAAAAATCGTATATGGGTTTGAAATTCTGGGGATAGAAACCAATATATTTTTTTTTAAAACAGCTTCTGTATACATAAACGCAGCACCATCATAAATCTGTTTAATGACTTTACAACACCCAGTACTGAAGTATTAAACACAAACAAAAACACGATTATTATTTATTTTTATTGTTATTTTTGTAGCCAATCAATCATGAATCTGATGATGCATGCTTTTAATAGCACAGAAGGTAGTAACAGAAAATTAAACCAGGTATATAACATAGATATATAATAGCAAAGATATAATTCATAATAGTCGGAATAGAGATGGGCGAGAAACTTCAGACTGTGGGCAAGATTTATCTGTGTCCCTTCCATAGTCTGATCTATCGCCGGCATGATTATATTTGATAAAACCCAGAGAATTTCTACTTGAGTGATACTTGAGATTTCTGATTCTTTGAAAAATCTATAAAACCAACATATGCTCTTTTATGTTCCTTTGGAAATTCGTCCCAGTCAACAGAATAAAGAGCTCTGTTTCTTTGAGCGAGTATCAGTTTATAGTCACTGTATTGCTGTAAAACTCAATAGCAAATAATAAAAATTTATTCCAGGTAATATTTATTGAAGACGAGTTGACATTGACTCAAACTTTACTCAAATAATTTGTCCTTGAAATTATCTGAGGACAAATTAAAGAGACAGGGCTACACCACCATTCTCTAGTATCTTGTAAGTAATGATGTAAAGAAATTAGCTGGGAAATAAATAAGATATCACGTAAGTGTATTAATTATCAGTATGCAGTCAGATCAGAGGATGGTCAAGTTTTCAACTGCCACGGTCATTCTAAATAAGGTTTTCGTCCACGGATTACATTACATTTGAACTGCTGAAATGTACTCTGTTGGATCTATATAAGTAAATGGCTCTATTTTTCGCAGTGGGTGAAATGCGCTGTATTTTGCGCCATCTTCGTGGCTGTTTCATCGCCAAATGATGCGACTAGAATATTGGGGCAAATCGAATGTATAATATTTAAGACTTGACCATGTACTTAGTGACACTCCTTCTTAGATGGCTCTAATTGTGAGCTACTGTAACCTATGCACACTATAAAACTCCATCATCCAAGTGTGATTCTATGATTGATCAATGCATTGATGGAAAAAGCATTGCATTGCCTGACCTAGTCAAATGCCAATTTCATATCGTAAAATGTTTTGATGAACTATCATTCCCTCGAATATTGTACTCCTTCAACGTCTCAAACTTGTCTGGTAATTGAATGTAAATTTACTGTTTATTTATTATTTGTATGCAAAATGTACATTTTGCAACAAAATGTTGCGGACAGTAGAGGTCTTACTCTTTGTGGTATTCTACAGCTTCCGGAACTTTCTGTGATCGCCGTGCGTACTGCAAAGTCGTTCGTGCCACTTTTCCGTCTCCAGATTCGCGTCAAGCTTCGGATTTGCGTTGTGAGAGAATTCACTACCTTGGCGTGACTCTCTTGGTCCTGCACAATTTATTCTTGCAATTATTTAGCAAGGCAATAAGTTTCAGAATGTGGTCTTGGGGTGGTTGAAAGGGCACCCTGCCATGCCACGGCTGTACTTTGGGACGGCTTGCGATCCACTTTTTCTTTTTTGCGGAGAACTGGTTATGCAGGTTATGGTAAATTTGCGAACGATACAACTTCCAGTCGGCATGACAGTAGTCGCACTTTGTGGGGCGATGGGTCGCCACTGTTCAAACCACTGCATACAGTACTGGCCTGTGGTCTGACGTAATAAAGCCCAGGGCGGTGCAATACGTGATACGAGGCGGCTGCCTAGTCACAAGGAGATCTATGGTAGAGATTTACGGCGGCGGCGTGTGAACTTGCACGCAAACCTTGCATTTATCGAACTATTCGTATTTTACAAGTCGTCACCATGGTACTGTTAGTTCACCTGCATATAATAATGGGTTTGTTCAAATCAGGGAAGAGAGAGTGTAGCTTCTTCCAGTTTTGGAAGTGGGGCGCAACAATCTCAAACAATATCCAGAGTATATTGTACCTTCATATTTAACACCAAAGCAGAAGTTCATTTACTCCAAACCCACTGCCTGCAACCCACACTACGTCCAAATATCCACCCTCCTAGATAAATATATTCACCACGATCCTACATTAAATGTGTTCAAAACAAGATTGCTTGGTTATTTGATATCACAAACAAATGAGTAGTTCTACATTGTCCTAACAAATGAATGATTATTTCTATATTATTCTAATTACGTAACTTAGGCTAATACTACGCAGTATTTCATATCTACTTAAGGTATTTTTATGTTCTAATGTGTAAATCTTTAAATACACATATATATATGTAACACAATTATTGAAGGTGGGTTGAATAAACTGAAATCAATTTCTGCTCTGTAAACAAAGCAAGCAATTTTATTCACTATATTTTATATTATAACAATTATTCATATTATTTACACAATCTTACCTGTAAACAAAGAAACGACAATTACAATTTATAATTATCACTTCTCTATTCACACTCTAATTACAACTTTAGTTACTTAATATAACTTTCTCTATCCTCTCACTTTTTAGAATCTTGCTGATAGCTAGTGCTGGTCAGTAGAAGCAGCGCGGCAAATTGAAATTATATTACCTTCTTCATCAAAATACATTGTTTTCATTTTCTCAGTTAATGTTACCCACACTGTCTTCTCTTGACCTCTCTGAGTAAAACTATTTCTCAGTCTTTTATAAATAACTGTATTTGACAATTCTTCATGTTCACTCATAAAGCTTTTCTCTTATGGCAACAGATATTCTTCGTTTTCCTCTGTTTTAATTGAGGTTACTACATTTAATTTGAGGTGACAACATTTGTCTTCTTATCCTTCCGTGATGCCACAAAGTTAAATGTGAATCGCAATCTTTTCACCATTATAACTACAATTGTCGTTTTGTAAGACAATTATTGAAGGTGGGGTGAATAAACTTAATTCAGTTTCTCTGTAAACAAAGAAACGACAATTACAGTTTATAACTATCACTCATCCCTTCCAAGTTTATGAAATTCCACAGCAGCCTTTCCAACCACCCTAATCCTCTAGCACAGTCATTGCACTGCGCCACTCATCCCTATAATCCTCCTCGGAGACTGAAACGGCAGTGGCCTCGTGACCTGCTATAATCGCGCGACAGTGGGAGTCCTGGCAATGGCCAGTTTCTCCAATCATGTCCTATTGTATGAATGAGCGAGTGAATGATGTTGTAAATATGGTATGAATGAGATCATTTATCTGTATTATTATGGCCTTATAAAAGGCAGATTGTAATTATTGCACAATAAAGATTGTTATAACTATCACTTCTCTATTAACACTTTAATTACTTAATGTAACCCTTCTCTATCGTCTCACTTTTCAGAATCTTGCTGATAGCTCCATCTAGTGGTGGTCAGTAGAAGCAGCGCGGTTTGTCTTAGTTATTTTATGTTTTATTTTAAAATTTTTGTTGTCTTCTTTGATTTTTGTTTTATATTTCTTATAATTGTATTTCTTTTCACATTATATGCAATTTGCAATTTCACTGAGGTTAAGAGAGAATGTCATATATCCCACTTTACGTTTTACAAATGCTTGTTTTTAAGGGACATAGTCCCATTATAATAAAGATGTTATTATTAATAGTGTAGGTTTCTCGATCAAGAACTAATTTACCTGCTAAATTAACCTATTTGGCAGGTGAATTGCCGGGAGACTCAGAGGTTAAGTGTGCCAAGACTGGGAAGGGTAAAACCGAGGAGATTCAACCGATAGTTATGAAAGATAAATAAATCTACCCCCAGTGACTTGAGACACCTGAGTCGTTGCCTCACGCCGGCGGGTAAGCCTGCTTTATCACCCTTCTTCTTCCTCGGGTATCCTCTTTTGCCAGAACAATCTGTAAGGCGTTTAAACTTTCCGAAATATAGCACGTTCCGTATTACCCCCCGACAATACGTCATAGAGATATTGCACACTCGTGTCAAATCGCCAGCCAGCAATCAATAACCTCACTGGAGTATTTACTTAATGAGCTGACGAACCAAGCTGAATTGGTAATTAGCTTATGACGTTAAACCTAATTAAATTGCCAGTTGGTCAGTGCACGATTCTAGGCGTATTATTGAATATCAATTTAAATTATACTGACTGATATTAGTCATTTGAAGTCTAATCAAGCGTTTAAGGGTTTTGTAGAGGACGATGGTATCGTTCAAAACATTTCAACTGAGATTATAAGGGGTCATTCTAGAATTCCTGGTTAAGGGAGGGAAAATGAGAGAAGAAATAAGATTAACACTTCCAGAGAAAGAAAAAGTTTCTTTATTTGGACCAAGGGCCAAGGCGAATAATATTATGTCAAAACGACGTCTATTTCATCAACAATTTTATCAAAATCAAACCTTTTATCAATTAAACCATATAACAAACAATACTCTCATAGCACGTTCACTGTTAACTTAAAACTTTCGTCATGGGTTTTTTTTTTTTTTTCAGGAATGCATTGTATTGAAACCCATAAAATTTTTAGATTTCTTAAACTGAACGATTTTGTGTTATAGTTCTGGAAAGCTGACAAAAATAAAATTAGGATCAAGTGCAATTAACCCAAATAAGGTTTGCGGGAAATTTTCATGATTACATGATTGATTACATACATATCCAGAAGATTACTGTGATGCTCACTCAAACGTTTTTGCATACAAACCAATATAAACGTTGTAGAGAAACAACTCATTTTTATCAATACAATCGACAATTCACGACCAACGTCAAAGTAATAAAATACTAGATCGGCCAATAATTTGATTTTGAGGACGTTTGAGGAAAAAATAGGAAATCACAATATGAAAACCCGCGCCGGAAAAACCTACTTTTCCAAGATTTTTATCAAGCGGTCGAACCAAGCTGTTGCTGTGCATGGTTCGTTATTTATGGAATCTTTCCTCTCCATTCAGTATCTGTCGATATTTGATATTCCTTTTCGCAGAATTTACAGCTTCAATATTTTCAACAGATTTCCACCTCTCGTTCATTCAAAGGGGAGCTAAATTTGATCTGAATACTATGTTAGAACCATACTTTCTTTATTTTACATTCGTAGGTAAACATTTGAAGTAAATAAATTGCATTATATAATTAATATTTTCATACTAATACGGACATATGGTGGCTGGTCAACACAAATCCAATAAGTTTGGAATAACAGAAATGAGTTCTTTTTTTAGGGGTGATTTTTCTCCAACTTGCTAGAAACGTTTCATCAAAACAAAAATAATCATTAAGCAGGAAATGGATTTCTACCCAGTAGGAGAAATAAGAGTGTTGTTTGAACTGATGAAATAGTTAATAACCACCATCATATAATTTTTTTTCTAATGGATGACAACTTCAAAAAAAATATACTTGTTTAAAATATGAATATAAATTCCGTTGAGTTCATAAACCTCAACCAACTCTTCAAAATCAAATACATTATCAACATTCACACATTTTCCTACTTGTGATATAACAGATAGTAACCCATTCTTATAGTCTTTAAAATAGTTTCGATTACGTAACATTTAATTATTATAATAATTCATTGACATCTATAAGGTAAACTAAATTTCATTATAAAATGAAACATATTGAGGATAAAAACATGTGTGCTTACCGTATTTATGGTTAACAGCTTTCGTTCTGGCCATATGAAGTTACAAAGGAAGTGAATTGAGCTGATCTAAAAAAAAAATAAAACAAATTATAAATATAATAGATAGTAGAGCATAACACACAAAACAGAATAGTATGTTGGGTTCCATAAAGACGTCAACGCCAGAAAAGATGGTTGCAACAAAATTGGCGTACAAATATGATATTCTATTAACATAATAGCTTTATACATACATATACACATACTAAACTTCATGGTGAAAACAGAAACTTTATCTGCTTCTTGTGGCTCTAGATCGAGATTAGTTCTCAAAGGTTTGGCTTTGAAGGCACCCAATTCATCACCAATTCAGTGAAGTCCCCGGTCGGACTCAGGGGTGGCTTGGGCTAGAGCAAAGTTCTCACTGACGTGCTCACTCAGGTTCATAATATATACAGTGACTCTGTAAAAAACTAGATTAAATTTCAGCTATCTCCTCTCAAAACATTTTTTAGGAAATATTATGTTTTTTAAAGCCTTTAATAGATTCATACCGTTTTGCAGTTTTATTTAGTTCCCTTGAACAGCCCTGGGCTTGGTCGCTAGTTCAAGCCTTGGAATGACACCTCAAAGCAATAAGGTCCCATTAGTTAATGAAGCCAACACAGTTTGGTGATTAAATCAAATTACAAAGTAAGGAAACGGGTGAATAACGACCCTATACAGAGACGGGCTGAGCTGGTACCCTACGAAGGCTAAATCTTAATAATCCACCAGCTGCTCCAGAGGGTAGCTCAAACAAAGCACGGGGTAATTAATTTAAATATTTTGCGGCTAGGGTGTTGTAGGCGCCTGGGGAAATCATCCCCCCCTCCCGCCTTTTTCCTCCAGTTTTTTACACTTCTTTTGGACCCTCTCTTGAATAGAAACGAAATCGATTTAAAAAAAAACGTAAGAAACAAAACTTAACCAATCTACCCTTTGTATGGTTTCCTCGTTCATTTTTTTTAAATCCAGAAATATTTAAATTTCGACCACTTTCTATGCGTTCTGAGGTCTGATTAATCAAGTAACACACAAAAGGGTCACATAGATGTCACAACAAGATGAAAAATACTGCCTACTCAAAAAATAAATATATTTATATATATTTTTTTATATTCAGGATGAACTATTGGTTCAACTCAGCAATACCGTTGGCTAAGCCTCAACAGTCAAGTAAATAAGCGTTTTCTTAAGAGTATCACTCGACACTTTTCGCTTTCCTATTTACGAGTACTCTGTGAAATATATTTAAAAAAAAAAAAAGATTAAAATTTCTTTCAAAACATTTTTTATTATTTATATTACAACAGTCGACGTTAAGCCTATTACGATGTAATATATTTTCTTGAGAGGCTTTTTGTTTGGATTTTTTTCCAAAAAACACTTACATAAATTTTGAGTTTCAGGACACGAAGATAAAAAAACATTAATTATGTATTTTTTCTATGCTAAAAACTTCACAATCTAAGGAGGAACGCGGAAATCTGATCCCGTTTTAGTCCATTTGGCCCGTGCCCTTCCCATGGCTAAGGTTGTTTTGATCTTGGGAAATGAAAGCTGTTGTGTATCGCTGCACGGAGGGGAAGGGGAAAGATCTTCAATCCGACTCTATTCTTGGAACGACAAAAGGTTTAAGAGCGATTTGGGTATTTCAGAGAACAAACGAAACTTTCATCAGCTCGGTTTCTTACTTCGTTTATTACTTTTACTGCCGCCGAGAAATCAATAGAACGAGATCAAAGGTACTTCTTGGAACTTTCCGACCATTAGTAAAAAAAAGAGGAATTCATAGAGTCAATTTCCATTTTAAGTGGACTTGTAGGGTGCCCTTTCAAACTATTAATTGAAACGGTAACCAGTTGGTTCAGGTATCGCTATTGTAATAAAATACACACATTTAAATGAAACAAAAAATGAAGAAAGAAGAAAGACAAATTCGTTTTTTCACGAAACCAAATACATCTTTATTAACTAAGACGTTGATATTTAATAAAAGATGTTGGAATCGGCTGGGACTTATTAAATACGTGATTTATACTGTGGGTTCCCGGATTTCGATTTAATGGAATAAGCTTGTTTTTTGGGGGAATTTTTTTTGTGTAAACCTCTCAAATCATTAACGCCGTTGTTAAATCATTTGGGGAGCCCGAAAGTGTACAAGGTCAGGAGCAGAGCCCGCGCTCCCGGAACCGGGCGGTGCCTAGGAGGCACCACAGTCCCTTATAACAGGCGGTGGTTAACGTTGGAATAAGTCTTTATATTTCTTTTTCGATATTAGCACTACCATTTACCATGCTGCATTACCAACTTCTACACCACGAATAAATAGCAGTTACGATCTTCACGGACCAGAAAACACCCGCCTACCTTTCCATATTTTATCAATAAATCTTCGGCGTCCGTACAGCTAGAGGGGACTATTTCACAATCCCGACACCACAAAAGCACACAGGAGCACGGACGTATCAGCTCCTGATTGGGCAAAATGAACAACGATCATATGATTGACCGAAATAAAAAGCTCTCTCATTCGCTATAGGCAGAAATAGGGGCCCCGACAGGCGCCCCCGGTTTGACTTAATTTAACATTAATTCTTGGAGGTGGTTTGAAGGTGAGACTTATTTAAAGTTAGCAAAATGGTTATGACTATTTTCATATCCAGTTTTTTTACGATACTTTCAGTTATTGTATTTTAACTAATCAATTAATTAGTATACGTATACGTATACGTGTTACACATTTTTTTTTAAACGGCGAAATATTTAATGTTTTAATTATCAGTATTAAAATTCATTAGGCTCAAAAGTATGGGAAGTATATCATGGAATACCACGATGATTATTTTTTTCTGAGAAACGTTGAGTTATGTATTATAGTTTCATGCAATACCATACTTTTTTTGCACTAAAGCTTTAAATTTTTGTATTCAGCTCCCAAAATCACGATCTATAGGGCTGATTTTAGCTATCGAGGCTAACTTCGCTACAAAAACAGGCAGGAGGAAATCAATTCACAATTGTTGATGGATTAAATATGGAGGGGGCAGTCGTACTTGAATCGTACTATTAGTTATTGGAACTAAAAAATCAAAGAATGATGGGAAAAGTCACAGCGAACAAAAGATGTATTTCTGTGCAATTATAAAGACTGACTGGGAAAAGATGACCTTGTATCCGACTTTGAGTCGTTTCCTGATCCCCATACCGACAACTTCGAGCTACCGAGGAAGATCGTCAAAGCCTTTTTCACCGTTAAGTGACAAGACTGAGAAAGGAAAGTGCAGCTCAGCAGGAAAGCGTTAGTGAAGAGTTGTCTTACGCTGCAGGAGTTAAGTTTTATTCCTCGGGTAATAGGCCAGGTACATTCCTGATAACATTTGTTACAAAAAAATTTTTTTTTTTTCTTCATAGCCCCTTTAAATTTACAGATAATTATATATAATTATAGATCCTCAGGCGAATCTATTTACAAATTATTTTGTATTTCCTGTAGCATCACTACATTATATACAGGTTTTGTTATTTTCTAGAAATACATTATACGTGACTTGACTAAACTGACTAATAAGGTGATGGGGCTCACCTTTTTGATCAACCTTAAAACTAACTTACATACTAATTCTTATCCTAATTTTTCCCCGACAGTCTGTTGCAATCGATGCGGGAGGGGTGGTGGGGTCATAGTGTTAAACACTGGATTTGTCAGGTGCTGCAACGAGTCAAAAAACTTAATGTGTCTCCGGCGGATGAACTCACCCACCGACGGCACACCAAGCAACGGGTGCAGGTCAGCGTTCTTCAACCTCTTGAAAGAGGTATGTCGGACCACTTTTCGCATGATTCCATTCTGGAAGTGTTGGAGACATTTGGCTGTATTGTCAGTCAAGTGGGTAAATAGCGGGGCACCGTACAGCAGAGCTGGCCGGAGGACACATTTATACATCATGAATTTAAGACGAAGCGACAGGTTAGGTGAAGTTAGCAAGTGCGATAGCCGGTAAAACCTTTTTCTTGTTACAAAAATTGGATTAAACATTATTTATCAACACCTTCATTGATACCAGAGTCCACGGTAAGGCATGCAACTAAGAATTAATTATTATCGTATGTTACTATTAAAAACGAATTATCCTATAATAATTCCAATTTTATTAGTATTCTTTTACCACATGTCTGTCTCCCAGTACAGTTTGAAGTGGTTCAAAGTTTGTTTCGAAAACATTTTTAGAACAAACCATACCAAATCATATTTTACGAGTATTTTGAGGCAAAAAACAAAATGCTGAAATTGGTGATTTTCTCCATTTTTTAAATCTAGCTCCTCAGGATTTCATTTCCGACTTATGGAATTTAACATTTAATTTAACAATGGAACCTAAAATAGCCATCCGTTCCACTGTGCGACGGTCAATAGCTTAGCTATGTTAAACTATTCACTCGTTCTCGCCACCTGCTTCCCCAGCCTGCAGTCTGCTCAAGGTATACACCCTCATTTAACTCACTTTGGATAGCTGTGTGGTACACTGAGGCCTTCGCGGTACTCCCGAATATCACGTTTCTATGTCGAGCTAAGGTGGCTTTTCCCCTCCTACCGTAGACAATACAATTGGTTCATACACTTTTTTAAAACTATTCAATCACACAACCACCCTTATATTCGCAATGCCTTACAATTTGAATCCTCACTCTAGTCCCGGAACATAAGACTGTAATGTTGACCTATACACCAATTTCCATAGAACTGCAACATTCGACTGCTCCTTTCTTGCTGACTCCACTACTTTATAGACTCTTTCCCTGTTAATGTCCGCCATGCATTTTGCTTTCACGATTTGAAAACCCTAATTTTTCTAACAACTCTCGTTGCTAATCTAGAAATTATGCATTCATTTTGACTATTATTCTTTACTGAGTATATGTACGAGGGTGGTCTGAAAAATTTCCGACCTAACAAAGATAAAAGACGTTTTTTTCAGAAATTTTTTTTTATTTTTCAACGTAGTCTCCTTGTAACTCTACACACTTCTCCCATCGATGCTCCCATCTCTGTAGCCCGTCCAAATAGTACTCGGCGTTTTTCTCTGCAAAATAATCGTTCACGAAGGTGATTGCCTCTTCATTTGACGAAAATCTCTGTCTTCCGGGCGCAATTTTTAGATGAGGGAATGAAAAGAAGTCGCTTGGGGCTAGATCTGGTGAGTAAGGCGGATGGTCAAGCAGTTCAAACCGTAATTCATGGATTTTCGCCATGGCAACCGCTGAGGTGTGAGACGGTGCGTTGTCTTGGTGAAACAGGATTTTTTTTTTCTGCGAATGTGGCCGTTTTTCTGCAAGTTCTGCCTTCAGCTTGTCAAGTAATGATGCGTAGTATGCACCTGTAATGGTTTTTCCTTTTTGAAGATAATCGATTAAAATAACTCCATGACTATCCCAAAAAACAGTCGCCATCACTTTCCCAGCCGACAAACAGTTTTTGCTTTTTTTGGAGCCAGTTCCCCCTTTGCAGTCCACTGTTTGGACTGTATTTTTGTTTCGCGCGTATAATGGTGTATCCAAGTTTCATCCACAGTAATTAATCGGCCCCAAAACTCGGATTTATTGCGCCTAAACTGCGCCAACAGAGCGTTGGAAATGTTTATCCGAACACGTTTTTGGTCTAACGTGAGGAAACGCGGCACCCAACGCGCGGACAGCTTTCTCATCTCTAAATGTTGATTTAATATGTGACAAACACGTTCTTTTGACATGTTCATAACCTCTGCTATCTCTCTCACTTTAATTCGACGGTCGTCTAGCACCATTTGGTGAACTTTGGCGATGTTTTCGTAGGTAGTTGCAGTTTTTGGACGTCCCGAACGTTCATTGTCTCCCAAGCTCTTACGACCACGTTTAAATTCAGCTGCCCAAAATTTCATTGTGGTAAATGATGGTGCAAAGTCCCCATACACAGAATCCAACTCATCTTTCATTTATGCAGGCGTATTGCCTTTCAAAAACAAATATTTAATGACAGCTCGATACTCGATTTTGTCCATTTTCATAAAAACACTCACATAGACTCACTCAAACGACTGTTACACAACAACTGCGCGTCCAAAATGGCTGAAACTTTGGTGAGTAACTGTCAACAGATGAACAACTAAATTCATTAGCTTTTATTTACGACTGCTGCTATCTTCATGTTGAGGTCGGAAACTTTTCAAACCACCCTCGTATGTATTACTTTGTTTGTTTTATGTTTTTCTCATTCACTAGCATTTAACTATACTTTTGATATACCCACGGCTGCCTCTTTGTAGAGGAGTAACCTCAAATATTTATTTATTTTACTCGCCAGCTCTATTAGCGATTCCCTGTGATGCCAACATAGGCTGGGCGCACTGATGAATTGTATTTACTTACCTTGTCTCTCGAGGATTATTTATTAATCATTTATTCATAGGACGACAGGATGGTTTGTGTACATATTATCTAGAGCTCGGAGTGCATGGCTCATCCGACTTCGTCTCTGAAGAAGCGGTTGTTCTCATAGCTGATCGAGTTAAAATTACAATGACTTTTTCTAACTATCAATGTCAAAGCTCCACAAAACTACATTGCTATGTCATGTCACCAGTTGCTGAATACTCGATTCCTTGGACCAAAGTATAGAGACCCAACACATTTTTTTTTTTTTTAAACCTCTATTCGCACATTGAGAACTATATATAAGCCTGTAACAGATCGAAGTCGGGGACCTTACTAATGTTGCTATGGTTTACTATGCTCAGCCTCTATAATATTATAGAGATATTATATTTCTTTACGAAAAGGAACTTATCGTATTATATATAATATAAGGAAAAATATTAGATATGACAATTATTACCTAACTAGAAATTATTGTTAGTAACCATTCATACTTTTAAAACCATCACCATCAATAAGCATTCAAGTTCATATTATCCTTGATAAATAAAAAATCCTCCATATTATTTTTTTTTTATTTTTAAGTTTTATTAGCCACATTATGTAATAATTAATTATAGTTACAGTACTAAAAAAACAAATCACTATGGTCTAAACACTGGTGAAGTGAAAGGTTAGCTAATTCAAAATGGTTTAGCTCCTAGTGCTGCCAACAGGTGTCACTTCGAATATCACTACAAAAACTTATTTTATAAAGGGTGTCCCAGAATTAACGCAAGATTTGATCTAAATAGAAAACACATTTTTTAGTATTTCTGTTGTTATTTTTTTATGGAAATATAAAGTAAATAGGATAGGGTTATTTATGGAATAACACATCGGGCAAATGGCCTCCACGACTTAGCTGCCACATACGTACTCTTATGACCATTTGGCATAAATGTGGTTAAATTTCGTTGATGCAGCGTTGAATTTCCTCTTTTAATGCACGGGTGGATGAGGGCTTGTTGACATACACCTTTGACTTCAAATAACTCCATAAAAAGAAATCTAAAGGTGTTAAATCACACGATCTAGGGGGCCAATTCTGATCACCGAAACGAGAGAGTACACGACCTGGAAATGTCTGGAAATTTTTTTTTGTTGTATGGGTCTGTGCTGTGATTTTAGATGGACCTGGAAGACGTTTTTTCTTTTCATGTTTTTATCATTATCAGATTATGCTTTTTGTTTTGTTTTTCTATAGATACATAGCTGATGTCGCATGTTATGAGTTTACGGGGAATGTCCGTAAACTGGTAGGGGGGAGTTTTGTTAAGCCTAATACCACATAGCCTAAGGTAAACAAGCCCTTAACGTGTGTATAGAGGGTCAGGACGAGAATAAATCTAGTTATAAACGAAACCATCACGTTCTATCATTAACCTCCTTATTCATTCTTTTTTCTTAATTGTCTACAGCCGGGAGACGATAACTTATATATCCATCTATATAGATACAGCCATGGAGGCAGTCAGAAGAAATACGATCGACTTCCGACTGAAATATTAAACCTTCCTCAAAAAGCTTCAAATACTTGTTACTGGTTCCGTAGGCCAGTCGGGCACACATAGCAAAGCAAGAACACTTGTACGGCGGCTAGTTAAAGGGCTCCAATACCAATAGATGCGCCAATATTATTAGGAATAATCCATTGCAATACACCAAAGAAGTAAATCATTTTAAATCGATTTATAACCGATTATGGAAAATGCCGATAAATAAACTTTCGTTGACAACACCCTCCGCTGTGAAGTTACTGCATAAAATAGCTAAACGAAAAGACTAAAGTACATAAACGGTGAACCGACAGGCCAGGGCGCTAGAAATGAGTAATTTGCATTCAGAATCTGGTTCGGCATACGTGATGTTCGCTCAACATGCCGCTCAAAATTGAATTCCCTAATACTGTTTGTAGAGCAAATCAGCAGTTATAACTTCATACATATTGGCTACTAGATTCTCCGACAGGAGCAACGGTCTAACACAGCACTTTTTAGTTTCAAGAATTTTCATTCCATTAGGTTTTGTATTATATGCCTAGGCCACAGTAATAGTGTATTTTAAGATGATTCAAACTAATATTATTTATTAGAAGAAGAAGGGTTTTAAGAGAGTGACTTCAGACTTCCTTTGATCCTTTGATATTTACTTTTTATATGCTGCCTAAACATATTTGTATCCAATCATTACCACAGTTTGGGCTTTAGGCCTCAGACGCTAAGCTAAGAAAATTAATTTTACATTGTCTATCTATTTTATATTGAAATATTACTCTTCAAACTAACGCTCATACAATACGCACAGTCAATAGTTTGAGCTCACACTCTGAAGAAGTTTGTGAGATTATGTTTAAAATTCTTTTGAATTTTTTGAGTAGTGACGCAACCCACAATTAACTACAGACAACATGAACAACAATAATAATTTGTTTTTAACCTCCCAAACGACCATTTGCCTTTCGCCAATTCAAATCAGCTAACGCTCAGGAAACGCCAAATTGAGAGGATAGTTTAGAGGGACGAATAGAAGGAAGAATAGAGCTCTTAAAATGAACGAAACAGTAATCGAAGGTGGATTTGTAGGAGGGGAAGTAGAAATCTGTAAGCAGGCAAGATAATAGAAAAGGCATGATTTTGTGTGCTGAGGGTGGACTAAGTATTTAAAATTAAGAAGATTTGGGAGGATTCGTTAGGTGCAGAAAGTTACCAAGAAACCTTTATCTTTTCAACGTATGGAATAGCCATGAGGAATATGGTAGACTCCCGGTCGATGATAAATCATAGAAATCATTTGATTAGGAGTCATAATGATAGGGAAATATAACTCTACACAAATTACAAAATAAAATAAAGTATGTGTTTACTGGTGGCTCAGATGAGGAGAGCAAATAAATATAATCAGTAAAGCATACCTTGTTGAACCTGCTAAAGAAGATGGCGAATGGGCTCAAATGCAGTTTTTGAAAGGAAATGAGGAACAAAAGGAAAGATGCAGGCTACATACAAACCACAACTATAACCTTATCGGGGAAGATTGAGGAGGGGGCAATCCTCTGGTAAAAGTTGGTATGAATTAAAAACAGTCCAGTTTCCAATCAACACGCTAAAGAAAAACCTATATGGGAAAACTGACCTTTCCTAGGCTCACAGGAGAGTGGGAGAAAAAACGAGAGAAGTTGGCAGTCAATAAGAAACTAATAAATTACCTTATGCTATTACACATTATTATTCTATTGGCTCCTTCCATTCAGGCGTGAAACATTCTAATTTCTAAATGTCTAATAAAAATAACTAGCAATGTTACTTTACAGGTGGTATCCATGACTGGCTACATGAAATTAAGTGGGAAGGTTTTTTTTCTTTTTTAATTATAGAAGCCAATTATATATTTCCAGGCGATTGGACCAAAAGGTGATTTCCTCCTGTAAGGGACATATTCATTAATAAGCTATAATTGTTGATATTCGGAAAGGGGCAGAGCTTGCCCTAAGACTTGACCAATGTTGCTTACTGTGAGGTTGATGCATTAATCAGGTAAATTCCGCAGTGTGTGCCCTAAATATGCCACTCCCTCTCCTTCTAGGTCTAACAAAGGGAAAAGTCAAATAAGGAGAACCATTATTTCAAATTTTCTTCCTCGGCATGGTTCGCTCACATCAGTCCTTGCCTTCTCAGTATATCATTTCTTATAGTTTATAATATCAATGTTGGTCAGGTTTTAGTTTTTTATCGATAATTTTTCTTTTGTTTTAAGTTTACAATTAAGACAAGTGTATGTTCATTAATTTAAGATTGAAGAGACCATTGTGCACTTGACGCCGTCACATGATACGAGTACATATTACCATGCTTTTCTGAAAGGGATGTATTCATCACGACATTAAATTACTTCTCAGGTTGGGACAGTAGAGAGGTAGGAAGAGATAAAGAAACAGGCAGAGATAAGTGAAAACATGAGCAAGAACAAGAGAGAGAACAAGAAAAAGAGAAAGATCCCATGTGACTGACATAGCTGTCTGATTCCTCTTGGGAATATAAGTCCCTGACTTATGTTTTAAGTTATGGTTTACATCATGCAAGATGGGTAGCATGAGTTTAATCTAGAAATACCAAGCATTATTTGTCTAGCGTTTTCTGAAGGTACAGCAGATCCAAAAGGAATAGTAAATAGCTTACCAATTTACGAGTTTATTTTGGGTCGGCACGGTTGTAAAATATTTAAAAAGAACATTGACCAGTTATGGTTAGTTTTGAGTTTTAGTAAATGATCGCTATTTAAATAAAGTGTATTGAGGAAATATTGAACAAAGCAGAGAACAATAAGGAAAACCACGTAGATGATATCTATTGCTACTGACTTATAACTGCGGAGACCTGGCTCGCCCGGGAATTATTGTTTGGGTATGTGTCTGGTTGGCTTTTATTCAGCCTCTTGTGGGTAAATGAGGAGCTACTGAATATGAGTAATGATTTAGCAAATCCTGTTAATTATACAAAACTTAAGGTATAACCTAGCAATAACCACCTACCAAGTAAGACGACAACCTTCGATCGAACCATTACCTCTCATGAAGCGTTACACCATGGATTTATTTCATAGCAAAACCCGAAAATTTTTCGAGAGTGATTCAATTCCTTTATTAATTAATTACATTGTAATTTCATTGGGACGCTTTTCAATTCAATGTGGAATAGCTTGTATCAAAAAATATATACAATAATAAATTCTCAGCAATATCGCCTATCCAACTAAATCCAAAAAACGGTAACCAAGCCATTTCAATTATTTAATTCTATAATAACTTTATTGAACCATAAGCAATTGTTATCGACTTGGAGATTACCTAGACTGAACCAGACCAAACACTGCTCGCACAATATCGCGGAGTATTTATAGTATTGACATTTAACCTATTTCTGTGTCAGTATGAAGAAACAAGGCAGGGCTCTCAACTGCTTCAGCTTATATTCTTATTCAACTTTTTCACGCTAAAGCATAGATTCTATTCTCAAAATAATAGGCAAGTGGTGTAGTTGGGTTAAAATCATACATAATATATCGAATAACATATAAAGATATTTATACTGTGTGAAATTAGTTTTTCACAAAAACCTTCAATTACCTCTCAAATTATCTTTTATTTACTGATATTACATCAAAAGTCACCCTTTCGCCTATAAAGGCATCCTCAGGACTACAATCCATACATGAAAACATGCAAAACAATTAACATCCATAGAAAACACTCATAGAAAACATGCATAGAATGACATACAAAACAATTCAAGTAAAATAATAAGATTGGCAACATTACGAATAATAAAACGACGAGTCTATGAATGATAGTATCTTTTAATTCATATTCATTCATTGTCGTATACTAAATCGGTAACCCTTCTGGCAAAACTAATTAAAATTTTAATGTGGTAAATCAACATAAAAAAGTATCATTTAAAATGGAAAACATGAGTTCCTTTTTTAAGTTTTGCTCTTGAGAATATATAATTATACACTGGTCAAAGTCAGTGACTAGATTGGAAACATTATTACCAAATACTTGATACTCATTAATAGTTAATTAAACTACCGTGGCGTTTTATGTCCGTTTACATCTAGTTAGTTTGGTTTTATAACCGGGATGTAATTATAAATGAGTATGAAATATTCCATTACGGTCGTTGGCAGTTCTTGTTATGTACAATATAAGAGTTAAACATTTAACGAATGGTAAAATTATATGGTCGAATTCGAACGATTGGCTTCCTGTGCTGGGTAGAGGGACTGGTTTCGAAACAGGCTTAACCAAGGATAGCAAGTAATAGTTTATATTTATATTTTAGGAACCGATAATAAATTCAAACACAAAAAATATTAGTGAATAAAACCTTAACAAATGCACAAATATCTCCAATGATTAATGTTCTTCCAAAACAACAACACTAGGAATATACCGAAGGGCAACATTCTGCTCAAGAGATTTTTTATTCAAGGCCGGTGATAAAATATTAACCGTAAATAAGAATTGATGAATAATATTAAACCCTGCGCACTCATTCTGAATCCATTGGGATGTCGAGGGAGATATTAACAAAATCGAAACGCAAACTTTCGAAACAAAAAGCGAATGTTTAGAAAAATCCGTGAAGCTAATTTTGAATGAAAACTTACCTATGTGAAGTGTGTTTCAATGAATAAATGCAGGACATTCTAAACGATTGTCTATTACATATATATATATAGTAATGAATATTTTAATAATTTATTTATTTATTCATTTGAACTTTAATATTCTTTCAACCGGTCCTGGAATGATTGAAACTCAAAGGTTTTTTGGGTGCAACTGCAACGTTTACTGGTCATTGAAACATCTTATTATTTATTGCGCCAATTTCAAAAGCGTCCGAGATAGACTCGGCCTAAAACATAAATCACATACTGCAGATGACAAGGCAACCATACAGGGAATATCTTATGTTTCCGGAACTTGATTGAACTTTACAGTGGAGCTTAAAAGAAAAGTTTTCACCAACAAATAAACAAATTTTTGCTGCACCTTTTTAATTTTTTAATTTTTTCCACAAAAAAGGAAACCCAAAAAAATAACTTTTTTTATTTAGGCTCTATGCTGATGTAGAACTCCTTTAAATTAAGTCTCCAATTGTGATAAATGTTCTCATTCATATCATATTTACAATTTTCATTTACTCGCTCATTCATACAGTAAACAGCCTAGAGACCTCCCAAATCCACATTGTTGTCACGAAAGGGGAAGAGGAGTCTTGGGAAGTCCCCCACGCTCCTGCGTCAGCCGCGTCACCGGATACGAGCCAGTGGTTGTTTAACATTGGTTTAGACATGCCTTTGGACGTGCTTAGACCAATTATAATTCGAAGATTAAATCTGGAGTTTATTATTTACATAATTTACAATTTAGCCGAGAGTCAAAAGTAAATTAATAGATCCTTTGGTCACTGAGATTGAATGTGATACACATGTGAACACATTAGGAAAGGCATTACGAAAATCTATATAAAAAAATTAATAATCATATATAAAGTAATAAAGAGATAAGTAAGCAAAATTAATTAAGTAGATATAAATTTAATTAGGTTAATGTAATCCTAACAATATATGTCTTTTGCGTTTGAGGGTTCGACTTTTGAGGAAATGCTTACCGTAAATATTTTCTTTATTATTGGGTTTTCGGGTATGGAAGTTAGAAAAACGAAATTCTCAGCCTGGGTGTATAATTATCTAGTACTGAATTGTGGGTGTTGTAGGTCTGTTCTCTTAGTGCATCGAGAGTCAGTTTAGTAGTTTAGTTATTAATTATATATAAAAACAACTTTATTACGATAAAATTACAATCTGCCTCATTGGGCAATAAGTAATTGTGATAAAAGTTTTCATTCATACCATATTTACAATTTTCATTCACTCGCTCATTCATACAGCAGTCACAAACAGCCCAGAGACCTCCCAAATCTACATGGTTGTCACCTCCCTCACATGAGAAAGAGGAAGTGGAGTCTTGGGAAGTCCCCCACGCTCTTCCGTCAGCCGCGTCAACCAATACGAGCCAGTGGAGGATTAATTTAAGTAATATTTCCTCGATGCACTAAGAGAACAGACATACAGACCGAATCACCCACAATCCAGTACTACATAATTATACACCCAGACTGAGAATTTCGTTTTTATAACTTCCACATCCGGAAACCCAATAATAAAGGAAACGTTTATTTTACGTAATATCAATTTATTTTCGTTTCATTCGAGTGTCAATTTTGATTTTCTGTGGATGTAGGGTGACAATTTGTACAAAATTTTTATTTAATTTTAGTTAATTAATTTAATTCCTCGGGATTATTTAATGCCTCTGTGAGTAGTGTTCCCAGGAATCGTGCTCCTTTCGAATTGGATTAGTGTGCAGTCACCAGGTATATTAATCCGGTAGCAACAAATCAATTACGATGAAGTCAGTGTTGCTTTTTCCGTAAACTACACCAGTATTGGTTCCATTGCAAACACTCGACTACTGTGCAAGCGCGTTCTTGCTCCTCCTTCCTCATCAGTTCGGTTTAAAACGCTTTTGATATCTTTTATTTATTTTTTTCCAAACCAATTTATTTTGACATAGACATAGTTTGATTTACAATGTTTAGAATTGTAAGGAACTAAGCAAACTAAAATTGCTCCCAGTGTTTCTATATTCCATGTAGCTATGATACCATTTATACAGTATTTGAAGATATATGACTTAATTAATGCATTTAGGCTATGCAATTATTTTGAAATTTGAAGGTGATGGGGATCAAGGAAGACTGTAGACTAAAACTAACTTAACCTGAGCTTCCCGTAGAGTCTGTCGCCATCGATGTGAGAAGGGTGGTGGCATCATGGTGTCAAACACTAGTTTAGTGTTTATCCCCTTTATTTTTCCCTCATCCTTAATCTTATAATTAGAGAGCTATTGGCCAGAGATTAGGTTAGATCGCCGACGATCATCGGGCCATTAAACAAGAATGTGGAAAGATAAATTGTTTGTCACCGCACATTCATGACCCATGAAGGTCTATTGAAGAGAAACGTTAATGTTTTTCGGTTCAATATTACGATATAATCAAACCTCACCACGGCCAGAGATTAGGTAAGAAAAAAAAAAAATGTTAAACACCGGGATTTGAAACGTGCTGCAACGAATAAAAAACTTTGACATAGTCTTATGATAGATTTATTTCACATTATTTGAAGCGAAATCTCGAAACATTCAGCTATAGGCTTTTGCTGATTTAAATTCTTAATAAATTGTTTGTCACCGCACATTCATGACCCATGAAGGTCTATTGAAGAGAAACGTTAATGTTTTTCGGTTCAATATTACGATATAATCAAACCTCACCACGGCCAGAGATTAGGTTAGATCGCCGACGATCATCGGGCCATTAAACAAGAATGTGGAAAGATAAAAATGAATGTCTACTGAGTGGAGGAGAAAAAGAAAATATGATTTATGAGCAAGGCTTCGCCGTGATGACCCAATCATTGTGAAGATAGTCTGGGGAATGTTGTGTATTTTTTTAGGAAACACCTTGACCGTAGTAATGTACATTACTTTAGTACCAAAGGACCTAATCTCTTCAGCTATTTCCTAGTTGAGGTAATAAAAGCAAATATTTAACAAATAGGCGTACTTTAATTTCAATACCAGTTAATTTAATATTTTTGACAAAAAAAATTAAATAAATCGAATTAAAAATTTGGCACACTGCGCTAATTTGTATTGGAGCGGTCGATTTACACTTTTTCATAACTGGTCCTGACCAATACAGCCCTTTTGACACCCGAGGATCGCAACCGGAAATGATTCATAATACTTATTTAATTATAGTTTAATTAATAAACAGCAGTTATTTTTAGAGAAGTAACGTGACTAACCTGCTTTAATTGGTCTGACGATTGACAAAATTTTGCAATATACACTACTATAATGAATGTACAGAAATATATTTTTAACCTCGAATTTTTTTTTTTTTTTTGTTGATAACAAGCTTAAGAATTTTTCCTTAGCCAATGAGGTAGTACTTCGATCTAAAAAAGTTTATTCATACAAAAAATATGAAGGTATCAACACGCCGAGCGATAAAATAAACCAGTTTTGTGGTCGTTATGCATATTTTTACGTAGTGACGCAACCTTGGCTTACTTCCGTCGGCAATATCTTCAACTGATTTATCTTAAATACACTAATATAATCAAATTAATTTACTAAAACGTGATATATCTTAACAATTATGACTTCCTGAAGGCTGCGAAAAAAAACTTTAATGGCAGTTTAATTATTTCATGGAATTCTAATCTACTATAGTTCAAAAAATTTATATCACATTATTAATCAGGGCATCAACTAGAACTAGCATGCAAAAAATGGTTTTTCAAAAATAAAACCTTGTCGAGTTACAATTGCCAGTAAAGGTTTCGATGACTTTTAATAATTATATTTAAAAGGAAGTTTGTTATGCGTCCAGTTTCACACAATCAAGGGTTTTTCAGATCTTACTATTAACTACCTAATGAGTTATATTTAATTATTTTCAACTTCAACTGTTTTACGTAATGCACCATTGATTCAATGATTGGTACTGTACTGATTTCACCACTCCTACAACTGATTTATTTAAATGTTTGAAATAAACTTTCATCATACGATATCATGTTTTTTTAGTTATTATAGCCCACACGACACCCCCCCCCCTCGTCATATCATGAATATTATCAATCAGCATGTCTACTGCCCGCGTTACCCCACACAGTGATTAATCACATAATGGTAGATTATTTTTCATTGGATTAATTAAATTTTTGAATAACCATGATTTCAAATGGAGCTATTATGCAAAATATCATGCCCTTATTAAAATTGCGAACACGATTTGTATGACAATTATTATGGCTGAGATTTATATGTAATTAAAAATTTAATAAATACATGTATTTATTTTCACAGAAATATTTCAAAACGTAAATGCAATTACTCTTGGTTCAGTGATAAAAATTTATAAACACCAAAAATATTTTCATATCTTATGACGAAAAAATCTTCGATAGAAAAAAAAAAAAAAAAAAAACCTATTATATTATTAAAATTATATGTAACTACATGCAATTTCAAATTTTCCTTATAAAATCCTGTTTTTATCAGGCCTTATTAATAGGTAGTTTTATTATGATTAATGTCCTTTCTACATCGACCGAAGCTATTTTTACTGGAGACAATTTGATGTCCATTCTGCTGGGGCATTTCTGAAATTAGCTGAATGTTCTTCAAAGCCCGTATTTTCATTTCATCTTCAATTTTACTCCGATTTCTCCCGTTCTTCCATTTTTCAATGGTACAGTAAATGAGATTTTGAGACAAACTAGTTCTATCATTGTGTGGAATAAGAAAACGGCGACAGCCGAAATATACGTAGATGGTTTCTCAAGGTGTCAATTAATCATTTGGCTTTGTTCAGTGTCGTAGTGGAATCGAAATAATCTTTGCACTATATTTCACCTACCTCTAGCCATGTGTCTTATCTAGTACCTACAGGTTAAAGTGGAAAGTATAGGTAATAGCGTATAGATAAGTTACCTTCAAATCCCTGAGGTCATCTCGGGTTATAACGAAGGTTTCCGTGTAAATATTTAGCAAACAGTTTTTTCTAAGAGCGCTTCGGTCAATGATTTTTCTGTCAGTATACTTTTCTAAGAAAGCCTTCAAATGAGAGATGTTAATTTCATGAAAGGGGATATCGTCCCTAACTAAATCACAGATCTTTATTTAAAACTGACTCGCATCATGTGGAATCACTTGAAGGTCCAGTTAATAAAGTTTGTCGAAACCCTGGCTTTCTTTGTTTAAATGTACTTTATGTTGAAACTGGTTTGGTGGCAAACATCACAGCTGGAGCGACATAAAATTGCCGCATCACTATTAATTGTTCCGTCAAGAAACTCGTGAACGTACTTGGCAACGGGTCAACTTTGGCAACCAGCAGCTATGCCATTGTTCACCAACAACCACAAAACGAACTGAGAGACAGATTGGTTGAAATTACGAGTGTATGCTCGTGTATAAATATAGAACAGTAAACAGTTCTCAGCCTAGTTATACAAAACAACAAAACAAGAATCCGACACGCAGTTTATCATTTCTACAAAAATCCGTCTTTCAAAATAATTATTTAAAAGCCTCCGAATAAATAAGGCCTGTTTCAAGAATATAACACGCACACTACAATTTTATCGAAATTCAAGAAAGTGACAAATCAACTTTAATTAAAAATAAAAACTAAATACCTAAGAAATATTTAATAAAATATGTCTGAAATATTTAAAAATATATAATTTTACTGAAATATGTAGAAATATATCATGTATGTAAAATAAAATTAATCTAAATTTAGTTAAAATGCCTTAGAAAATATGGTATACCTAATCTAATATTTTCCTGGGGGAATATGAAATTACTTAAATGTCTCAGCGCTAGTAATTACACTACTATTATAAAATTATTGATAATACATAAATAATAAAAATTACATATTATTAATTAGAGCAACCAGTCCTTTGATTTTATGCACTTCTTAAAATTATAAAAATTTATTGCCAAGTAATCAAATACCTAATGACTCTCACTTGTGTTTTATGGATTATAAAATATTTTTTATGTCGTCAGTTATTCAAATAAAACCATGACTTTCATGAAAATTTCATGGTTATATGGGAAGGAGGGGGTGGTTGACAGGAGGAAAACATAATGGTTTATAATTTTGGAAAAACATCAAGGAAACCCTAAAACTTGGAAAGCAATTTTACATATCATTAACCAGGACGTAGATATTTTTAATTTTATACAGTATTCTACGTCTTAATATATTTTTAACGTCAAATAATCAATCAATTTATGGCACAAACATATTCATCGTGATGACTATATTCTCTTGCATTTCCTATATCATTTAGGATCACCGTGTAAAATTTCTGGAGACTCACTAAGACCAGAACAGGCACACGGTTGAAAACGCATGGATTCCTTTCAATGACATTCATACGACCGAAGATGTCCAGGTTGACACAGCTGTTGTGTTCACGTCATACTGGTGGCATGGCGCAATAGTAAATAGACTCCACGATTCTTTATGTTCCTTACATAAACATTTCTTTGAGCGAAAATAAAAAATCGATTCCAACAAAACTATATTTTACGACAAATGAATACCTAAAATTGTAAATAAAATAATAAATAGGTATAAAACATTTGAGTGGTATCACTCTACTCCCTTTCACACCGCACATAAATCGTTTGCAGTACCGGAAAATCAGCTATATCTGTTCGTTTCCCATTCATCAATCAATATTCAAGATTATCATGGACTCAATATGTAATACTTATTTACACTACATACACAGAACTGTTTAATAGAATTATTTATTGTTAATTGTTATATAGAACATAGATAATAGTAGAAATGATACAGTATGAAGTTTTGTAGAAGTATAATTGTAATTAATCATTAATATTCAAAACAATTTATTAAGCATTAAAACTATGCTAGGATGTAGAAAATCCTTTAAGATGAAATTGAGGAGGGTAACCTATGACATTAGTCAATTAGAAATATATTTTAATGTATAGAGTTTTTTAAAGTTAAATTTGATAATGTTGTCAACTTGTGATAATTAGAGCAATTAATTAATCCTTGAATCTCTAATATAACATTATCAGGATAAACGTAAAAAATAATAAAACATCGACACAAACAAATAAAAAAAACTTTATATTAACAGGACAGTTCACAAATGTTTGATGTTTTGATAAGAACTCTATATTAAGAAGAAGGCGATCGAACAGATCGACGATCCTCAAACATACATAGGTCTGAACATACTCTACGTGGATATAATTTATATACTAGCGACGAATTTAAGGATATAAATAATAAAAATTGAGGTATATATGCCGCGCAATCCCGATAATTCGTAATGCCAAGGGACCCATTCAATCCTGATCTTAAAATACTCATTTAAAATACTCGTCTTAGACGGCAAAGAGTGCCATGTAAGCAACAAGCTATGCTACCTTGGGATTACCCTCGGTAGACACTTGTCGTTCACAACACATCTCGGCAAGAAGTTAAAGAGTGTTAGGAAGAAATTCTTCAGCCTCGGACACCTACTTCACAGCCCGGCTTTATCGGTACGCCTCAAGCTGCTGATATACCAGAGCGTCCTAAGACCTGCTTTAATGTATGCATAAAAAATTTGAAGTGCTCACCATTCAAGATTTCATCAAGAGAAGACACATCAAATTTTTCGACTCACTCCGACACAGCCACAACCCACTATTCTCCGACCTTCAACCACCACCAATGCCCGTCAGATGGAAGCACTGCTGGACCGCCGAAGCCTGGAGACAGATGGACGTGATCGAACCCTAGCCCCCTGACGGAGACTGAAGATCTACACCCAGCCGAGAGATCGAGGCCGATCTCCGAAGCTACAAGACCCCATCTACCTGTTTAAGCAGGGTCGACCTTCCGGCCGAGAGGCCGACTTATTTCAGGCCCCTGCCGGGGCTGGCCAGGCTTGACCTGGCCGACTACAAACCCTTGCCTAGGTACCCCTAGGCTCCACCCTCGGTAGACTCTCACTACCTTCCTGATTCCACCCGCCTCCTTTAGGCATACCCCACCCTATATCATTCTCATACATCCTTCAAATGGGGGACTCCCCTTAGTGAAAGGCACTCATTAGCCCAAAGTAATTTTCCCACATCCTATTTTATAAGTTTGAGAGCTAAGAAAAAAAAAAAAAAAAAAAAAACTCATTTACAATTTGTTATAAAACCGTACATTAACTTACGCAGCAGCTAGTTGGAGTCGATCATACCAATATCAACAAACTTCAAATACATAATCAAAAATAAGTTTCTAAGAATAATATTTAACAAACCGAGGTACATCTCAATAGTTCAAAATCCAAAGCTGATTATATTCTAGGCAATTCAAGAGTGAAAACCAAAAAATCGATAGTAAACATGGCAAGAATTACTTCAAAATAATGCTTCCATCAATAAACTACCGAAACATAAGGGCTTAAGGCGTAATATATAGTAGAAAAATGTTTTTTTTATTAGAACAAATAAAAAATAAACGTATTTATCACAAATGTAGCATGATCTACTAAAAGATGAGTGTATTCTAGATATTTTAAAACCAATAACCATAAAACCTATACGTAAATGTAAACAGTGAATTACTTCAAAATATTGCTAACATCCATAAACTACCGAAACATTACGGCTTAAGGCATAATACATTTATACATAAATGCGTTCCTATTAGCATCTAGTTTTTATTATATTTATTTTTTGTCGTTTTTGTATTATTCGTAAACTAAAATTTATTTGTAATTGAATGAAGAAATATCTCCATCATTCAAAAATCATTCTTTCACAACCAAGAGAAATAATTTCTTTTCTTTTTAGACCAGATAGGTATATTGCATATTAGGTTAAGCTTATTATTTATGATTGATATGTGCGAAATAAATTTATTCAATAAATATGAACATGATGGTTTGATAGTAAAAATACAGCGATACACCGGGCCTCGGAGTCAACTAGTTATAGCTCCTTCGGGCCGAGTTCCAGCTGTCTATGATGTTTCCATTTTGAAGATTGGGCTGTACAGACACTAATCCAGCACAGAGGAAGGAACACGCTAGTAAATTGAATGAAAGCAATCCCATCACATACGTGGGCTGTTTTCATTCTGTCTCATTCTGCTATCTTTGCGGTGGTGCCGACGTCATGCAGTTTATGTCGGGACAGCCGTTCGTTCCACTTGATGTAATTCAATTCAAATGTAACAGACTAGAAAGCTCTTTTATAATTGTATTAGTATACAATGAGGTATTAGATTGGTAGAGAAGTCACAATTTAGGTTTTAAATAACCCCACACGTTCGGTTCTCTCCATATACCATCTTAATGACGCAATAGGAAACTGTTATAAATAGTCTCATTAAAAAACGACATTAACAAGGCTATTCCAATAATAAACACTCAAGTGATTGCTCCCGATCCCCCTCAAGTCACAGATAGCGAAAAGGAGGTCCAAATTGATAATTATAATAAATAAAAAAGAAATATATTTATCACGCATGTTTCATGACCTACTCTAAGCTGAGTATATGGTGTTTTAAAATCAATAACCATAAAATTTATACATAAAAGTAAACATAGTCCATAGTCGATTAATTCAAAATATTGCTACCACAAATTAGTACTACTCTTATTAAAAAACGGATTAGGGCACAATTTATTGTGCAGAAATGTATATGTAATAAACATCTTGGTTTTTCAGTAATTTTTTTATTTATATTTTTCCTTAATTAAAATTTACTTGTAATTCAATGAAGATTTTATTCACAGCCAAGAGCGCTGTTGTTGTTTTTTTTTCAACTATATAGATGCAATGCATATTATCAAAAGATTATTATGTATGCGGACATCAATTACCTTCCCTCCAAGGAATCTTGTTATGAACGACCTACGCAGGTATGGATCCACACCGTCCTATTGCCGCACTGTATTATTTTCTGATTGGCGTGGTTTGTAAATTGATAAGTTCTATGAGACTGTAAGCACATATTAAGATTGTAGCGACCGTTAACTACATAAGAGAAATCACCCTATACTCTATTGTATATATATTGTAAACAAATGTAAATAACATTACCCGAATATAAATCATTGTAAATATGTTAAACAATAAAACATGCTGCCAGGGCCAATTAGTTACATGAGATGGGACACCAGCTGTCAGCCGGTATATGTGGACCCGACCGCCGACCCTTCCAGGCTCTGCCAGGGAACAAAGGAAAGCCACATCATTGGCCACAACAACGGCGATCCTTATTGGCTTCGGGCAAACCCAGCTGAGAATTTAAGCCGGTGATTTGGGTCCAGTCTATCATTCTCCTGTCAACTACCGGCTCGTGGCTCTAGCTTGAAACTCTGAAACTTGACTGCTTCTTTATGAAAAACCTCTGTATCTCTTCTCTCCTAACCTCGCTATGTTTTAGTCCGGCGTTGTCAGACCCGTATGTTCTGATGAAAGGCTGCACCTTTCTAGTGGGAATCTCTGCCTTCGTCTTGGGAGAGACCTCTCCCTAGTGGACAACGGTTGTGGGGGTCTTGCAAACTTACCAAGCAGTGTCTCCCGTGACAATCCAGTCTGCCTCTCTCCGGTTCACACTCGCCTTTGAGATCCGGAAGGATTTACCCTACCCTCAGATACGGAGTGTGAATTTGTGGTCATTCAAAGACCACACAAACTACCTCAGATGGAACTTTATATGGAAGCACTGCTGGACCGCCGAAGCCTGGAGACAGATGGACGTGATCGAACCCTAGCCCCCTGACGGAGACTGAAGATCTACACCCAGCCGAGAGATCGAGGCCGATGGGGCACATACCTATCAAAAAAAATGGAGTCAGATAGTAAAGCCGCCATGAAACGATTGTCCAGGTTATAAACTCAAACAACCCTCACTTGTCACCAGGGCAAGGGTAACCAGGCACCCCCCTCGTGAAGACCCAACAAAGATTATTATTTAATTATTAAAAATAAATTCATTTGAATATATATGAAACATAACATAAGTAGGGTTAACTTTCAAATAAACGAGCGTTATGAACAATTATTAAAAGGATGGTGGAAAATATATGACACTTACAGTCTCATACAACTTATTAATTTACAAACCACTCCAATCCGCAATAAATACAGTGCGACAATAGGACGATCTAGATCCATTCCTACGTAGTTCGTTCATAACAAGCTTTTTTCGGGAAAAGGTCAACCACAAGGCTCATTGATGTCCGCCATGTTTAATACAATCCTTTTCATGATTTTGGTTTTATAACAGCCATTTTATAATTTTAATAATGGTTTTAAGAATAGTTATTGGCTCTTGTTACATCAGGAACAAAACCCTTCATAACGATCTTAATATACCCCACACTCCAAGTTCATGAAATTCCATCGAAACTTATCCAACCACCCTACTCCCCTAGCACATTGATTACAATGCACAACACATCCTCCTATAATCCTCCTCGGAGACTAAAGCGGAAGTGGCTTTGGGACTCCGCTCCCTCTTTTGCATGCTAGGGAGGTGACAACCATATGGATTTTGGAGGACTCTGTGCTGTGTAAATTAATCTCGGCTGCATATGCTGTAAAAATGAGTGAGTCAATGAAGCAATACATAATACGATCAATGATATTGGTGATTTTTAAAACATTTTCTCCGCGGAATTTATATGCTTGAATATGTTTCGGTGGTATCGAGTCCGACAAGATCTCGAGGTCAAAGCAGCTATCGCCTGTTGAAGGACTGCATGTAATCATGATCGGGAATAATACACAGCAATAGACGGCCAAGAAGCAATAAACATTATAATGAGCTGATGGGCTGAAAAAAAAAAAAAAAGGAATCATGATAATATTTCTTGTGGGCTCCTTAAGGTGACCTTGCGAGAAGTTGGAGTGTAAGCACGATTGGGTGAAACAAAATGAGTTCGAACCTCACCCGGTGGACGGAAATGACGGCCCAGTAATTACCTTGCAAGGAAAACAGTTGCAATCAGCTGGTTTTTGTTTAATAACCTTGAGAGAACCACATGTTTTATCCATTACTTACATACATATGCATGATAATACAAAAGTAATTACATTTTTTTTTAATACTATAAATAATATTGTAATGCAACCCAGGAAATAAAATAACCCCCCCAAAAAAAAAATTAAAGTAATCTAAATATTTTATATTTACTCTAAAATATGTCTAAGATAGTATTTTCAACGTCATTTTATTCTATAAAATGACAAGTATTATTAAATAAAATATAGATACAATATTAAAAATTACAAATACAAAATTAAATAACACGTTCTTTGACCAAAGTAAGTGAAACAAAATAACTAAACCAATGAATCACAAACATGAAAATACCATGTGCTCTCTGGGTTATATGGTCGTAGTAATGTAGCTATCATTCTTTACATTTGAATTTATGAATCTTGGTAAAAAAAAAATTTCAAAAAGGAGATATTTCCGATTTATAAAGTATATTGGTACACTCAAGAAACATTTAATATAAGCAGCATGCAATTATTGATAATTTTTATTTATCTCCAATGCGGGATGTTGTTTTTTATCTCAAGTCGGAGACTTGTCTAGGCACCCTGTGTTATAGTTGCTATGGAACTAGTCAACACTAGTTTTTATTTTTCGTGATGCACGTTGGTGTATTATTTCCTATTTATAAAGTTGTTGTTTTTTTTCCTTAGCTCTCAAATTTATAAAAATTGGATGTGGGAAAAATAAAGGAAAATTATTTTGGGCTAATGAGTGCCTTTCACTAAGGGGAGTCCCCCATTTGAAGGATGTATGAGAAGGATATAGATTGTGGAATGCCTAAAGGAGGCGGGTGGAATCAGGAAGGTAGTGAGAGTCTACCGTAAAAGAACTTTATTTGGTAAATTGTATTTTCATGTGCAGAATTATTGATTGGGATTTAAGAATTCATTCATACTTATGTACACACACATTCTGCCAAGGAACCTGCCTCCCCACGCCACAGACAATTCCCCTAGCACATTAGTGGATTGGCCAGAAGGATTATTGTATTGATTTACTTTATTATGATAAATTACAATCTGCCTGATTGGGCTATAAGTAATTTTGATAAATGATCTCATTCTTACCAATTTACAATTTTCATTCACTCGCTCATTCATACTGTATATACAAACAGTCCAGAGGCCCCCCAAGTAAAGGAGGCAGCGGAGTCTTGGGAAGTCCCCCACGCTCCTACGTCAACCGCGTCACTGGATAATAGCCAGCGGAGGCTGGCCAAGAACGCGAGAGCCACTGCGCTCAGGACATGATTAGAGAAACTGGCCATTGCCAGGACTCCGACTATCACTTATTTATAGCAGATCACGAGGCTACTGCCGTTTTAGTCTCCGAGGAGGATTATAGGAGGATGTGTTGTGCATTGTAATGAATGTGCTAGGGGAGTAGGGTGGTTGGATAAGTTTCGATGGAATTTCATGAACTTGGAAGGGATGAGTTCAAGAATATAGGGTATATTCAGATCATTGTGAAGGGTTTTGTTGCTGACGTAATGTTCTCAGGTCTTTTGATGGAAAGGATTGGATGCACTCAATGTTCGACTTTTTTGCTGTCCCCCATAGCTCCCCCATATTCCGTATGTCCAGATTGGCTAGAGTATAACTTTGTAAATAAGTAGTTTATTTTCTATTGAGAGATGGGATGTCTTTCGAAGTAGTCTGTACAGTTATCCAAAGCGTCTGTTTAGTTCTTGTCATTTAGCCTCGTGTGTGGGTTCCATGTCAGTCTTTTATCGAGATGGAAGCCTAAATACCGTACTGTCTCAGTCACAGGGAGAGGAATCGAATTTAAAAAGACTAGTGGGCAGGACTTGCGACAGAGGGTAAAGGTTATGTGGGAACATTTTGCTTCATTGAATTTGATTCGCCATTGGTTGCACCAATACTCGATCTCATCAAGGGGTTTTGGGATGCTATATCAGGGTCTTAATGGGTTGACAGGACTGCAGTGTCATCTGCAAATGTTTCCAAGAAGGTATTGGTAGTGGAGGGGACATCAGCGGTGTATAGATTATAGAGGATGGGACCCAGGACGCTGCCCTGTGGAACTCCTGCTTTATGGGATAGTAGTTAGAATATTCTAAACCACTTGGACTTGGAAGAAGTGGTTTGAAAAGTAGGACTGTAGGATTAGGAAAAGGGTCAGTGGCAGATATGTTTTGAGCTTGTAAAGCAAACCTGCGTGCCAAACCCTGTCAAAAGCCTGAGCTATATCAAGAAAGACAGCAGTGCAATACTGTTTGGATTCAAGGGCTGAGGAGATGTTATCAACAACACGAAGGCCTTGTTTAGCAGTGGAATGTCGTTAGCGGAAACCAAACTGGTGAGTAGGATAAAGGGTTTTGGATTCAATAATTGGAAGTAGGCGTTTTAATAGGAGTTTTTCAAATATTTTTGAGAGGATAGGGAGTAGGCTAATTGGACGGCAAGATGAGGCGTCATTGAGTGGTGGCCAGAAGTAGTGGAGCACACACAGCCTCCCACCCCGACCGTTTCGCGAATGTAGCGAAGACAAGAGAGAGAGGGGGACAAGAGAGCCACAGACGCTCAGTTCATGATTCGGGGTGTTGGTCAGTGAAAACGCCGTTTTAATGAGTGTTACTGGAGAAGGAGTTGAGAAGATGGATTCGGATAAGTGGTTAGGTTTTTGTGGGATTATTTGAATCTCGTTTTTAAGATCAAGGACAGTTGGTTTATGGGGAAAATAAATAAATAGAAAATAGGGCATAAAAAAAAAGAAAAATAACGTAAAACTTAAAGTACTTAATGAATAAATAACAAAATAAAATACATAACGAAAAGGCATAATTTTATCACAGTCATCCCTGTCATCTATGAAGTCATTCTCCGTTCAGACTTTTAACTCTTTAAGGTAATCATTGATTAATCTCTGATTCCAAATAGTGGACGTGCCACCTATTAATATTACCGTTTTTATTTACTTTTGTCTTAGTCCATTTAGTAGTCATCAATGAAATAGTAACTTGATAGTAAGTATGTCTGTTCTGCACTGTTGTCTAAGAAAGACAATTGTTCTTACCAGCCAGTTTGAACATGTACAACTAGTGTCTTCTCTCTCCGTGTCCGGTAAATTTTTAATTCGGATTTGTTATCTTCTAGCTTTATTCTAATGACCGTCTATGACAAATGCCGTCCATTTCCAGACTCTGCCAATTATCGGTTCTGTTTTTCGACGTATTTTCCTACAGACTGGTATTTCCTCTTTCATAGATTATTTAATATAAAATGGATATATATGGAGTTAATACCATCCAACAAATAACTTATTGAAATTTATTAACTTAACGAGCAGTATGCTTTCGTAATATATAAATATTACGCATGAAAATGCGTTTGTCCTATTTGTGGATTACACTGGATGTTGTTTGATTAATAACTTAATAACATGTATTTTATAATCTAATACCAAACTACTAAAGAATCATTTGCACTGAATAAATCATCATAGTTCCGAAATTGTTTACAAGGTAATGTGTTAAAAAAAAATTGTTACAGAGGGTTTTATTATTCTTAATAATTTTAAAAATTAGAAACCACTTATACGGTTTACCCATAAATTATGATTTGATATACCCATTCAAAAAATGTATGTAGGAATATATGCAAAGTCCTAGATCATCCGGATTTACAAGCAGGTTATTAACAAAGATAAGCCAATACGATAACCATTAATTAAATGCAAATTCACTTCCACCGTCACTGATTTATCACAGTTATACCATCTAGCAATTCCGAAGCTGTTATTAGATATTTATCACCAAAGATTATCACCATAATTAATAATCAAGGTCAGGTACTATGGAATAATTCATATTGTTAGAGAATAGAGATAATTGCCCTAAGTGAATTTGGCTTAAAGATATGAAAATACGACCACGTCGAAGATATTGCAGAAAATAAATCTGTTTGTTTGACAGCAATAGAAGAATTGTTTTGTTTTTTCAACATTTTAGCTTCACTGATGAAAACTTTTGAATCTTCCAACTGTCGTTAAACAGTTCGGCCAAATAAAATAAAGAATACTCGAACCAATTCGATTAATACCTAGACTATCTTTAAATATAACTTAATCGAGCCTGACGGAGGCATTTAGCAACAAGGGACGACTATTGTCACGCACTGGTATTTAGAAAGCTGAACTAAGCCGGCCGTTGAGGAAGCGACATGGCGAAAATGGCCACCCACCTAATTTGGGAGCCGTGTCTGTAGTTGCCTGTGTTTTGCAGAACAGACGGAATACATTTTATTCGAATGAAGTTCTACTTAGTTTAGTTGGTTTACTTTTTTTATTTTTAATTGTTTATAAATATTTAAACAAATAAAATGTATAAAATGATTTCTAGAAAAAAATATACTAATAAACAAAATTAATTTATATCCTTTACTAGTTATATGATAAGCCACAAAAACAATGACATTTGTCAACAAAAATTTAGTAATTATCGTAGTTTATTAGTGAAATTGTTACCAGAATTATAGTTTGTAGTTAAAGTTGACAAATATATATTTATTTATAGAACTAATTAGTTTAATCTTAATAGTTTAATTAACAGGTTTAGTGACCACCATTATTCTGGAGACATTCCAACTAAATTTTTAATATTCCGTTGTCTAGGTACCCAAATTTTATCGCAAATATCAACATCTAACACATCCCTACAGTCCTCCTGGGAGATTGAAGTGAAGTAGACGGCTCTTACGGTCTATCTCAGTCTACACTGTTAATGTCTAGCTGTGATGTGGCCGCAGGAGTTGCGTGTGTGGTCTCCTTGGTCCCAGTCTCCGAAGAGGTCTGCATTTAAGGCTCGCGCTAGGCATGTAACATTCTGTACTCGTTCTCCTATGTCTCTGAAGAGATGACCTGCTGAGGTGAATTTGGGCGATCCTGACCTATATGTTATCGTATATATATATTTGTACATGAATCTAGAATCTAGATACAGAATAAATAAGAAAGTGAATGCAATTTGAGTGAGATGTGATTTAATAGCCTCGTCGGGTTTTCCATTTTTTTTTTTGTTTTTTTCCCCCTTTTCTTCCAGAGTGGTTGTCATAAATCATTAATGAGATCCTCTAACACATTAAAATCAACGAGAAATATGAATATAGGGTTCTCTTGGTTTCCGGGAAGCTATGGCATGATGGCTAAAAGAGTCACCAGCGAATATCAGTGCTTACTGCCGTATGCCATACAATTAAGGATTAGGAGCAAAATGCGACAAAGACGTCAAACATGATGGAGTATTAGACTACTCCAACAAGCTAAGAAATATTGAACCACTTGTCACCCGAAAATGGAAGAATTACAAGCCGTACAGAAGAGAGGAGATAATTTGGGAACGCTTGAGGACAGGGCATACTTACCTACAAACATCAGAAGTCGCGTAGCCATCATACGATGTTCCGCTACTGCGGAGTGAGGCTTACCGTCCACAACCGAACATTTTAGACGACGTCAGTCTGTTGAAGAAACTACATCGATTTCTCATGGACTGCAAGTTAGAAGGTAAATTTTAATTTGCGAATCTGCAAATCTAGTGTGTAATAAATGACCCTAGCGGTCATCCTTAAAACTAATAAATTAAATACTAATCTAATATATAATTGTAGCGACCGCTAACTATATATGTAAATTACCCTACACTCTGGTTCATAATGTATTATAATATAACTTCTGGTAATAAATCATAGAGAGGTCGGAAGTCGTAGACAAGTAACTCAAAGGGTACGGCAATAAACCAAGAGAATTAGCCACCTGACTACCATAAAACCTAGGGCAAGCACACCTGCCCCTAATAAAATAGACCTCCAGTCACGTTCCCACGGTCAATAAATCATGCTAGGAACAGCTTAGGAACCCTTTTGGACCCATGGGATAATAAAACAGACCACCTGAACTCAGGCTCCGCCTCCCGGCAGGGAAAGGGCACGGGTATTTATATCAAGGGGTTTTCGCCCTGAGACACTCTGTCTCTTAGTCTTCATAGCCGCACGACTTATCACTTACCCCAGGGCCACCTGGCCCTGGTGGGCTCACTCTGTTTCCTAGTCTCCACAGCCGATTACCTCGCGATATGCCTGGGCCTCGGGGCCCTGGGAGTAAGCCCCCTCAGCCTCCGCTAATCGACTCTCGCTATGCTACACCTCTACGACGGCACTTTGCCTCACAGCCTATAGCAGACCCCTGACGACTTGTACTTATTACGCTGCCGATCTCTCGCCCGAACTCTGAAAACTGGTCTTATTCTTTATGAACCTCTGAACCTCATCCTGAACACAGTGTCTTGTCAGGACACATCCCTATCAATAAATGGAGTCAGATATTAACGCCTACATGGAACATGGTCCATGTTATTAACTACAACAATCCGACAATTGTTGACCTCAGACAATTGTTCACCTTTTCCGACAATTGTGCACCTCCGACAATTGTTCAACAATATCCCGACAATAATGTTTTGAAAAAATGAGACCATTAATCCTTATACCTACTATTTAATTAATTTTCGGTTTCAAAACGAGCCCAAAAGTATTTGAACCCATACACAATGCACCGTAGATGAATACACATTTAACTGATGATCCATACATTGTCTTGAATATTGTAAATTAAAGACAATGATAACTCGGATAATCCTTGGCAAAGGCTAAAAGTCTCTCCTCGTGACTTCGGCTTCTAAGTCCTGCCGAACTTATAAAGAATATCGATTGGCTCCCCTTACCAGGCCAACTTATTCCAGTCATTACCTATGCCAACCACGCTTGCCCTAGTCTCCACTATTGCAGCACAGCCCTTTTTATAATTTTAGATCAGTTAAGATTCTGAAGAGACTCCGAAAACATCTTGTTATATTTAGCGTTAATTGCCGAAGCCGAAGGGTATGAATCTAATTTTATAAGGACCCGGGACATCATATTTCGTCTGTATGACAGAACCTACAAAAATGTTCCAAAAGGTCACTTGTGAGTAAAGAGATATGAAATGAAAAAAAAACATTTCATTCTGGGACACTGTATTATAAAAATTGCAATAAGGTTATTATTGTGACAAAAAAATGAATACAAATTTCTCTTACGTGGTAAATTTATAAACAATACTAGGCTTATCTACAAACCGGGGGACCTCAATGAACCAACAGCATAGTATTAAAAGAAAAAAAAACAGAAGTGAAAAAAATTATAGCTACGACTTTGTATTTGTAGCTATGAACATGAAGAGAATTATAAGAGTTGGTTTTAATAATTCAATAACTGATTTTAATTTGTGAGCTAGCTAGATCATCAGCTGGAGTTTACAAATTATTATCAGTGGGGAAAATGAGATTAAAATATTGGGAATATGTTAAAATTGGTAATATATAAAATTAAATAAAAATGGTGATGTGTTATTAATTGCTGGAAAGATAATGATCTGGCAAATTTTTCATTTAAGTATTGGGAGAGTTAAAGAGCGATGAATATCGACAGGAATTCCAAAGGTTTGTGTTACGGATAAGGAAATAACGTTAAAAGGAAGCAGATTTGTGAGAATATATGAAACTTCTTTATTGTGATAAAATTACAATCTGCCTTAGTAGGCAATAAGTAACTGTGATAAATGTTCTCATTCATACCATATTTACAATTTTCATTCACTCGCTCATTCATATAGTATTTACAAAAATCCCAGAGACCTCCCAAATCCACATTGTTGTCACCTCCCTCACATGCAAAAGATGAAGTGGAGTGATTTGTGAGAATAGAGAAACAGGTCGGATGGACGGGACCTAGTATTATTAGATTTGAATTTGTTCAGGTTGTATAGATAAGGTAGATTTGTTTAGTCATGATAGTAGTTATGAGGAGAGACCCAAGAAGGTACTGGCAACTAGTGGAAGGGAACATCAACCCCCAACTCGGAGTAGCACAGTAAAATGGGACCGCCTCTGAGGATGCCGAGTTGCTACGAGTCGCAGTAATATCGGCGGTCTATAGAAGCTCTTGTGTGTATGGATAATAATTAAAATATTTTCAGGCATAACGGGCAAAGTGGGTGTGGTTCGAATCCGAAAAGTTGAAGTTATAGAAGAGCTTGCCTAGTCAAAAGCTTTTGCTACGTCCAGAGAAGCGCCGAGCTTTACCGTTTTTTTTTTTTTATAAATGAGATATAAAATATTGCATGGAAGTTTCACTTGATAAATATTTTACTGTCATTCTTTAAAATTGATAATATAAAACATCTCAACATCTCTTGATGAATTCTATGCAATACGTGTTGGAATTTGAATGATCATAATTACAAAAAATTGTGATGTCTCAATGTCACCTCAAGAAATTTTTCACAATCAAAAACTATTTTTCTGATCATGAAAAGTAACAGCCAAGTTAAAAGTCGAGAAGAATTCCAAAAATGTTAATACGCTCTAACTTAATGAAAATTAGGAAGAGTCCATATTTCATATCCATTTCGATGATTATGTTGTCGATGATGACAACACCGCGTGATTTGCGTTCTCGCTAGATTCTATCCAAAACTAATTAGTAACTGATTTATAATAAAGTCCGGTTTTACCTCAAGTTAAAAATAATCAGTTAAAGTAACTGAACAGGGGGTGTAAAATATAGCGTGAGACAGCTTCAGGCTTAGAACTTCAACCTAGATAAGCAAATGAGTTAAGTTGAGTGAGAAATGGAACGTAGGCCCAGAAGTTTGTCTTATCAGTAAGTTTTGGCTAAACGAATACATGCATCAAACTAAATGGAGTACATCGGAAATTTTAAAAAATAAATAGTAACAGTACAAAACAGTGTTGTAAATAAGGGACTACCATTTTCTAAACAGAGTTACTTCTCGTGTTACAAGATGACTTCAACGCTAGAATACATAAATTCACAATTAGATTGATGGTTTTGTTCAAACTCAGAAACTCTTGTGTCTGTCCAGATACCTGCGTGTTTGTATGTCTGTTTTTTTTTTTTTTTGCCTTTCTCCCTGTTTGTCCTGGAGATTGTCAGTTCTCTGTTTGATCTAAAAACATGCGAAATTATACCAAGATTCCATTGGATCACATTTTGCATTCAAAACATTTTGGAATTCATCAAATTCTTTAATTATAGTGATACATATTCTTTAAAAGCTCAGTAGTAGAGTTTCAATATCACACCACCCTAATAAATATTTTTTTAATTTTAAACTGTAATTACAATGTCAATAAAACTCTCATTAAAATTGCGTTTGCAGTTTTAACTCATTCCATGTTCTACAAACAGAGATAATAATTTGCATGTTAGTTGCATTTAATTCCAGAAGGGATAAAACATAAATGTAGTCATTTTTCTCTACTTTTGTAATATTTTTTAATTTATATATATTAATATGAACAATTTTTTTTGCATCCGGCCTTTATCAAATGTCTATATTAAATGGCCTATTTAACAATATTAACATAAAGGCTAATTGAAATTGTTTATTGTTAATCAGTATGTAAGTGTAATTAATATAACTTGTCCATTTTATCAACTTGATTTGACGGAACAGTCAGTTTTGTGCAGCAAATACAAAAACCGGGGGGTAGAGGTTTATTCAAAATACTCAAAAATATTGATTAATCAAATTCCAGAAGAGGCAAACGAATTTCTTGCTCGAAAACGAAGCCCTGAAAATGAATATATATTTTATTGAAATGATTATAAATTTGATGCATTATTAACTAATTGATTAATTAATGACACTTAATCGTGTTTTTTCATGTCTTACTCATATCAAATGACACCTGAATTATCATGCTTTAACAGGGAAAAACTCAAGGTTTTGACTTCGAGTTAAAAAAAAAACATACAAGGCCACAAAAAAATTTACCAGATTTATATTAAGCTTAAACTTAAATTAGCTTGGACTAAATTAAAGAGCTGAGTCTCAAAGTTTTATTTAACATTTATTTTTTAATTACCATATTTTAAGCGCCCATAATTTCCCGGGAATGCCAGAAATTTAAATCAAATATGATTCCTAGTTATGAATTCAGAGAGGGTCGAAATGATTTTTTAATATTGCATGAAATTTCAAGCTTAATTATTATTATTTTTCTTTAATATTTCCCATAGCAATGCTGGTAATATCGCAGGAAGTTTCAGGCAGCCCACCTACGTGACCAACAATTAATCGGATAAAACCTTCTAAGGTTTTACCTCTAGGTTTCACGAATGGAACTGTCCAGAATGTTTTTAGACAACGATCCAAAGGACCAATAATACGAGCTACACCAGACAAGAAAGAGCACTGGAAAGTTATCACAAACAAAAAAGTAATGCGATTGGCAACAGCAAATCAGGTGTCCATTGACGTTGTGAATTTCCAATTAATTACATCCTGAAAAGAATAATAATCAAAACATTCTCACCTGTTAAACAGTGTATACATTTTTTTAGCACACCCTGTATATTTTGGGATTTAACAATAAGTCCAGTAAAAGGCATTATTTTCTTTTAAAAAAATTGGATAACTTATTACACGAATTCTACTTCCTTTTCGTTACTACTAATTTGTTTAAATAATTTTCCTTTTCCTGGTTCCTCTACGTATTCTATTTGGACATCGCTCTTGAATGAAATTAGTGCCTTTGTACTTGGCAGTAATGTAATGGTTTATGATTCGGAATAAAATTATGAGGGAGCATTTAGGGAGTGCTCACGACAGAGAGAGGAGACAATAAGGGAGGAGTATTAAGAAAATTTAGCGCGGCAATACGTAGAGGGAAATAGGGAAGGAAAAAGACCGGGTCGGCGGAAGTTGTGGTCCGTGAAATTCAAGGCGGTTGGCCTATCTCTACAGCGTCATCTCCTCCTCCCCCATCTGCTCCTCCTTGCTCCTGGGTATAACCAGGTGGACAGTTAAGGCTCAAAGTGGATCAATAAAGGCAAAGCGATAGCTTAAAGGAGAATTGGATGAGTTCTCCGCCGTAGCCGAGGCCTCAGCCCCTTTCCGCATCATTTATGCAATAAAGAAACAAACATCAAAGAGCAAGAACGCCCTTTGTTAGGGTAAGAAATTTTGTTCTGCAAGTCCGCAATTTTTTTTTCTTTTTTGGTTTCCTATTTTTATATAGCTACTCTAGGGGATGGCATCCTCTAACGATACGATATTATGGTTAAGCGAATTGAAAGGTGCTTTCATCTGCCGTTGTGTTCTTTCAGTTATTTTCTCAAAGGCGTTTCAGCTTTCTCAGCATATATGACAAACGTTTGTGCTTTGAAAACGAATTTTATTATTTAAGGTATTACTCAATAAAAATTAGAAAAAGGAAAAATAAAATAAGGTATGAGTTTTCTGGTAGGCAGAGATAAGAAAAGCTGTTGCTTATTTTTAAGAAAATTCAGTCATAGCCCCCCTCCTTTCATTAATTTTATAACTAATATAAATTATTTCAGTTTATTTGGGTATAATATTATTTTTTTTATTAGTATATATAGTTTAAACTATTTATACGATTGCGCGATCATGTTTATATTGCCGCGGCTGGTCTATCACTTTGTCTAAAACCGGCCTGTCCGATCCTCCTCCTCGGCACCCTGACCTTCTGACTGGAGGCTTCATTGTGCGAAGCACATGTCGGGCCCGAATATGCCGTGGCTCGTAAATGTACCACAGACATATATGTGTCTGTTCTGGCTTTGAGCAACCTATATTTTCGCGTATGTCGGTGTATTAAAGTCTCAGTGATCTAACCAAACCCGTAACTGTTTGTTTCCGTGCATATCTGCTACGAAAAATTTATATTGTTTCATTAACTATATGAAACCTATATATATGAAAAGTTTTCTGCTAGCCTCAAATGGGTTTGTACCTCCAACTTCCCTAAAATCCCTTCTTCCCTTTACCCTCTTTCCCTTCGTTGGAATACACTCTACACATGCAGCAGCGTATAGTGTAAGGTATGTATTTTTATGTTTCGTTTGCTCTGTGATAATGTCCACCAGAGAGCCTTCATATTATTATTTTCATATGTCATAATTGACTTAAATATTCCTATCTTGTTTAATAGGTAAATATAACAATAAGAGCTGAAACACGGCTTTTGGAAGTAAATGAGGAATTGCGAAAGACGGGAAAGGGTTTGGCTGCATAAAACCACTTAGTAAACTGAAAGGTCGACGATGGACCATCGAAGAAGTTGTGGAGAAATCAGCGTGACTTGGAGTTCAGTACTGCTAATTTTAAGATTTGGAGATAAGAAGGGTTGTTGTTGAAGAAAACATTGTTCCTCAACTACCTACTTCACAACAAAAACAAGGTCGTTTGGAAGCATGCTCTGCTTTAGTAGGGAGAATTCCAAAATTACCACTACTTTTTTTCCAAGGTCATCACAGATGGCGAAGGGTGGTGCTGTGGATACGATCCTGAAACTAAGCAATAGTCGAGCCAATGGTAGAATCCAAATTCGCCTCACCCCAAAAAAAGCTCGTCAGGTGAGACCAAACTTAATATGATGCTCATTTGTTTTTTTCAATGAGAGAGGAACCAACCATTCAGAGTTTGTTCCACAGGGTCAGACATTTAACCAAGCTTTTTACCTGGTTTTGAAAATATTGCGCAGCAGTTTCCAAGATAACAACCCGCCCGTTCACACAGCCCTCTCTGAGCACCGATTTTGGTATGACCACTGTGCCCCACCCTCCTTTTTCACTCGATCCACCCCCCTTCGCCTTCTTTCTATTCACCCAAATGAACAGGGACATGAAAGGAAAGCGTTTTGTGAGAGAAATAAAGACAAAAACGACAGAGGCGCTGTCTGGCATGACAAAAGTGGAATTTAAAAATGTTTCAAACAGTGGAATGAAAGATTAGACAAGTATATTGACTCCAATGCAGAGTACTTTGAAGGAGATCAAAGTTTTTTTGTAACAAAATTAAATAAATCACTTTGTCCAAAAATAGTTCGGTTTCTCGTATGTCAAATTAATGGACTTAAACCCATGTATACCAAGAGTTTCATCAGCATATTCCAGTAATCTTAAAGTCGCAGTATTTCATTTGGTAGCTTATTTCTACTACCAAATATACTTTCTAAATGACTCAAAATTATTTTTATAATTATTAGGTTTGGTTGTACGCTATTCCCTTTTTTAAGTTCATCAAGAAGAAGCTAAAAGACAAATTTCGTCCATAGTAAAAAGGGGTTAGTTTTTGAAACTGATAAAATTCTAATAAGAGAAGTAGAAACCGAAAAAAAAACGCTATATAACTAAAAAAATTCATAAAAGTAAAATAATATTGCTAATAATGCAAAATTTCCATAACAAAACTTGTGACAATGATTTAAGGACACAGTTTCTATGGTAACATATCATTATCAGTTAAGAAAATTAAGAAGAGGCCTATGGAAGAGCCGCTATGCGGTGAGCTCGGAGGACATGAGCATACGGAGAGTGGGCAAATCAAATTTAAAGAGATTTAGAATGTTGGTAGAGCAAAGGGAGTGGAACATTTGGCAGAGGAATGCAGCGAGGATATACTGGGCACGGTTGGAACGAGGAACCAAATCGATCCAGATTAAAATATGAGTAATGGGACCAATGATACTAACTGCTTTTGTTATAATATTTATAGCAATCATTTCTAATTGTTTTGGAGGATAAAACCGTTTTTCAACTACTACTGCATTGCATCAGCTTATAGAATCAAAATAAGTTAACATGTTCATTTTATGCGCAGACATTCTACACAACGCGCGTGTTCACGCTGAAAAGGCTGGCTTATTATTTTTTTTTCCCTCGAATCCCTCTTTTTTATATATTAAAAACCAAACATATACACAAAGTACATAAAGGTTACACTGGCTACTTGTACTGATCAGAGCTGCATTTCAAGGAGGTTTACAGGTTAAACAATGAGCTGTGTATGGCGCCTTGTACTGCATGCTATACATTATAAGCAGTTTTCGTTAACCTAACATCTACCTTTTTATTGTATATATGTTATATATGTGTTATATGTGTGTGTGTGTTTTAAAAATTACAAATTATAAACAGCAATATAATTTAGCTGTGGGTGGCTCCTTCTACTGCATAACTTTTGCATTTTAAGGAGGGCATAACTTAAAAACTAGCAGATCTATTGATTGTTAAAAATTATATAAAAATGAAACAGGACTATGTGATGGGGCTTACCATCGGTTTGGGGGGTGTGAAAGGGGGGAAAGTTTACACAGTTAATTAACTTCTCTTTTTTTTTTTCTAAACCCCTTGAAGTTATTAATGAATGAAAATATTATAAGAAACTTTGCAAATTTCTCCTCACTCTGCTATGCGTAGATGCATTTGAAGGAGTTCGTGCTACTCAACAATACAGGTTGTGGTTAATAGGAAAATAACATGAATACAAATCTAAGTGATGGGGCTCACCTTCAGTGTTAATTAACTTTTTTTTTTTTTTTTTTTTTTCTAAACCCCATGAAGTTATACAATGAAAATATTAAAAGAAACTTTGCGAATTTCTCCTGATCCTGCTATGCGCAGATGCATTTGAAGGAGTTCGTGTTACTCAACAATACAGATTGTGGTTAATAGGAAAATACTATGAATACAAATCTAGGTGATTGGGCTCACCTTCGGTTTAAAAATGGGTTAATTAACTTTTTTTATTTTTTTTTTTCTTCATAGCCCCTTTAAATTTACAGATAATTATATATAATTATAGATCCTCTGGCGAATCTATTTACAAATTATTTTGTATTTCCTGTAGCATCACTACATTATATACAGGTTTTGTTATTTTATAGAAATTATATAATGAATAAACAAGTATAATGATATACATTCTACGTGACTTGACTGAACTGACTAATAAGGTGATGGGGCTCACCTTTTTAATCAACCTTAAAACTAACTTACATACTAATTCTTATCCTAATTTTTCCCCGACAGTCTGTTGCCATCGATGCGGGAGGGGTGGTGGGGTCATAGTGTTAAACACTGGATTTGTCAGGTGCTGCAACGAGTCAAAAAACTTAATGTGTCTCCGGCGGATGAACTCACCCACCGACGGCACACCAAGCAACGGGTGCAGGTCAGCGTTCTTCAACCTCTGGAAAGAGGTATGTCGGACCACTTTTCGCATGATTCCATTCTGGAAGTGTTGGAGACATTTGGCTGTATTGTCAGTCAAGTGGGTAAATAGCGGGGCACCGTACAGCAGAGCTGGCCGGAGGACACATTTATATATCATCAATTTAAGACGAAGTGACAGGTTAGGTGAAGTTAGCAAGTGCGATAGCCGGTAAGACCTTTGTCGTACTTTTTCTATTTTAGTACTAAAATGAGTAGAGAAATGGAGATGCCTATCCATTTTTATACCCAAATAGTGCATTGAGAAAGCTGGTGAGCTCTCTTGCCCTCCCACGCTATACGATTTTGGCAAGGATTTTTTCCCCTTTTGGAGGGAGAAGATTACGCAGTCGGTCTTCCCGGCGTTTACGCTGATGTTTAACATGCCCAGTCTGTCACTGATAACGTTACAAACTGACTCGGCGTGTGTAAGAGCTCTTTGTGCACTCATGCTGCTGCTGTAAACCGCAATGTCGTCGGCGAAAGCGATTACAGTAGCTTTCTGATAGTTTGTCCCAACAATTTCAGATGTGTACATACTGAAAAGAACCGGAAACAAAACCGCTCCTTGAGGAACTCCACAAGTCAGAGGGAATGGGTTAGAGAGGCAATCACCCACCCGTACCCTCACCGATCTGTTCTTCAAGAACGAAACCAACATGGTATATAGCGGCTCTGGGCATTCCCAGTCACAAAGCTGTCGGCATAGCATCCCGTGGGACACTGAGTCGAAAGCCTGCGTGCAGTCCAACGAAATCATAGCAGTTGCTGTATTCTTGTTGATACCAAGGGTGGCTTCCGTTTGTACTTTCACAAGCGGATGTTCTGTACTCAGATGAGCCTGAAAACCTGTCTGCTCATACGGAATGATAGCATTTTCCGAACAGAACCCCTTCAGGTAGTTCAGTATTATCTTTTCGAGAATCTTCCCCATGTGAGGGAGAAGACTGATCGGGCGATAGTTTGTAACTAATTATTGTTAAGACAGTTTATTAATTTAAGTCATGCCACGCTTGCGAGAGGTTGCACAGTTTTTACCGTGCCTATAGTGTCTATAATTCTAATTACAGTTTATTAAAATGATGAACATCAATGTTTTAAATGTTCCTCCATGATGTGTTCACCTTAGTTATATACTTTGCATTTACTTGCAACTATGTACTTACATGACTAACTATTGTAACAATTACATTACACACTAATGTTTAAACATAAATAGAATGTTCGGCCCTACCGTGGCTTAATTTCCATATTTGTGCTAGGGAGCGCTAGGTATCATCAAAAGGTAGTACCGGGGTATCACACTTGCTAATAGAGAACTCTAAGTTCCATTTACCGTAGCTTCGGGCTATATCAAACACTTTTCAGAAGGCAGTCTGAACTCATCCAACGTAGACATTGGGTCCATTTTTCGACTCACTACAGTACTTGACAAACCCGGTGTTTAACACGATAACCCCGCTCCGTTCCCCTATCGATAGCAGGACGCTGTCGTGGCAGGAACGCTTTAGTCTTAGGTTCTAGTTTTAGGTTTTAGTTTGTAGTTTCCACATTGTAATCTGAAGGTGAGCCCCATCACCTAGTCCTGTACCCAGTGATTTGTAATTTTAACTTCAAATAGAAAATTGTTATTGTAATTCTACCCTCCTTCGAATGTATACGCAGATATGCAGTAAGAGGAGAAAACTGTAAATCGAGAATTTGTAAATTGTAAAACTTTGATCAATAAAGGGGTTTTGAAATAAAAAAAAACAGTCTGAATTGCATGTTGTTTATATCTGTACCTGAATTTTGATTTAACCAAAAACCAATCATCATATCTCGAGGGGTGTTATCTCTGGGGTAGTATACCTTTTAAATTTTAAATCAGTTGAATCATTTCTATGATCGCAATCGTAGAACATACAGGCAATTTACTATACTTGCCTGAAGGACAATAGAACCTTTTCATAGGTTATAAGCAATTTTCGATAAATAACGCAAGGGAGAATTGAAACCTTAGACGGTTCATATCAATTTTTAAGTAAATTGAAGTCAGCTCTAGAGTTAATTAAGCGATATTGCTTTGTGGATGGTTTCAACTGAACTATGTATGGCCTTAAAGTGCCTAACCACGCGGAGAGGGTGTGTAATAAGGGCAGGCTGATGTGAGCAGTTAAGGTGCAAATTGATTCACAAATGCCATTCAATTTCACGTTGTTGATTACGCATGGTCTAGAATTAATATTTGCATTCGAGTTGTTTGGCCTGCTGTGTTCAGCCGAAATTAAGTGATAAAACAAATGTAGCGAATGAAAAACTGAGCCTAGTAAATGATGCATCACGTGATCACATAACTATGTCGGGACGTATATTATAAGATTGTAGGTTTCTAGGGTTTATACTCGTAATATGAAGTTGTACATTATGAGGGAGTCTAATAAGATTTCCACGGATTTTATTTTTCCGAATCCGTTGGAAATGGCTTTCCTATGAAACAGGGTCAAATGATTTTCTCTTGCATTTCTGTCAATCTGTTTATATTTACTACTGCTATAGGTGTCGTAGAAATAATCAGATTTATTTGAAATTTGTATATTTAGCATTACTCCAATGCTGGTTAAAATTCAATTCAATTCGTGATACTTAGAGCTTTCTTGAAGAACATCTCCTATGAACCTATCTTATGGGCCATTACAGCCGATGGTCTTTAGCCAAATCCTACGAGCATTTCTCGTTTCTATAGTACACAAACACTATAGTATACTAGTTGTCAGACTTTCTAACACTGTGAAGTAAATACGCCCGACAAAAGCGCACACGTTGCACAAATATTATAAGAAATCTTATCTATACATTAACAAAATATTTTTATAACAACTTGGAACTACGATTACTTGGTAAATGTTAGATTTGTTAGGGCTTGGCACATTATTAATAAAAATACTAAAACCATCCACAGCACAGAAGCTGCTCGTAATTTAATCTTCAGATTTATTTGCAAACACTACAGTGAGGCAAAAATGTTCCAACCGATTACATTGTTTTTTGTAAACATTTCAGATATGACATCGCTTAGTATGTATGTTACTAATTCTAAAGTAAAAGGTGAGATATTGATTTTTAAAAACGTTACATTTACCTTTCCATGTAGAGCAAGTTACCAATTTGAGACCATGCTCCCTGGGTTTACCCTGGGAAAAAGGCTTGAGAAAGAATGAATGAAAACCCCTAATCCCTTTCAAAGAAGTGGTCGCATGCTGCCTATGAAGCCTCGATGAAACTCCCAGCCAAAAGTTCATACGGCTAAGCACAGGGTAAATGGAAAGCTCGGTTAGAATATAAAATGTCTTCGAAATCATATACTTACAATTACCCAACCAACACATTAAAGACCTAACACCTAAATGATGGAAGTTTAGGGAGACTTCAGTGGGACGAAGTATCCGGGAGTAGGTCCCCTCAACACATGCCAGCTAAGACGAAGTAGGCTAAACATTTTGCAGCCTGTCTTCTATTTTCACACCTATCTGACGCGCAACTTGACCTCAACGTACAACTAACATTTTACGGTCTATTATTACAGCTCGGACTCGCACCAAAAGCATTTACATTGAAATAACTACATATAGTAGTACGTTTACGATCTCTTATTGCAGCACCTCACAAACCTCACACCCTTCCCGCATCGATGGCAACAGGCTGTCGGGGAAAATTAGGTTAAGATAGTTTATTTTTATTGTTAGATGTAAGTTAGTTTTAAGTTTATGGTAAATAAGGTGAGTTCCATCACTTTTGATAAATTCAGTCCACTAATGTATAATGTGCATCATTATACTTTTGTACAATGCAGATCGCTATTTTGTATACTAGAATTTGTATAAAATGTAGCCAAGCTACAGGGAATACAAGGAAGCAATTGTAAATAGATTAGTTTGTAGAATATATACTTTGTATCTATATAAATTTGTAACAAGGGGATATGGAACAAAAAAAAACGATCTCTTAAATAGTAAAATTCTACAGCATTTGCCACCAAAAGTACTTTTACTTCTCACCACTCTTTTTAAAACCGTTTTACACACAACTCACTTTCCAATGCAGTTGAAAGTGGCAACTGTTACGCTTCTTAAGCCGTTCGAGTTTCAGCATAAGTTTGACAAGTATTAGAGTTTAGGACTTCTTTACAAACTTAGAACGTTACCTATACTGAAATCACAGACGAACATATAAAAATAAGTTTACACCGTCATACAAAAAGCACCCAAAGCCTTTAATCTGCGTTGGAACTGAAGCCTCAAGTATCTTGCACCTGTGAGATGGAGTCAAGAAACCTCAATACGTAAACTGACGTTTGAGACGAATGTTATTGGTGCATTCCCGTAATATAATATATCGTTCACGAAACACAAGAGAAGGATAACTGACTTGGGTGAAAACTAATCAAAAGGACTTGAATAAAATTATGTCACACTTTAAAACATTCAGCTAGGTCATTATGATCTAAAGTAATTTCAATCATTCCTTGTTGATATTCTTACAAGAAAAAAAAACTAATTTGACCGAAATCAGAGAAAGATAGATGCCAATATAGTTATCAAGATCAAATTTTAGATACTCAGAAAATTATATTATATGGTGTGGTTTCGGTTGGAAATTATTCGTTTTTTAATGTTTAATCTTTCAAGTTTAAGTGTTTCTTTTTAAACTAAATGACAGGGGATCGAACATGGAAGGGAACAGGGCTCTACCGAGCTAATGTGGATTACTTAAGTATTCGGAGAACATTCAAGATGGCAAAGAACGCTTAAAGGGTACAGAAAACTTTTAAGTGGCCGGAGAACTTAGTTAAAACGCTCGGGGTCAGTGGGAACTGTGCTGTTCCCGCTCCTTGAGGCGGAAACTGCTTCGTAACCGTTCAAATGGCGATACGGAGTTCTGTTCCGAATAACTTTATCGATATTTGTACAAGAAATGCTGCGTTCCAATGTTAGTTACTGTACTAATCACGTTTAGAATAGACGCAAGTACCTTTCAGAGTATACCATTATTCGAGTTTGTGCCTTCAGTAATCCTTTATAGTGCGAGACATTACTCTGAAACAGTTATAGCTACAGCATGGAAGTCACAAATTGGAATTTCGCCCCCTTTTCAGGGTCACCCATCTTTTCCTGTGATAGTAGACAGAAAATTATTCTACGAACAACTAGGCACCAGGCTCTAGTATTATTAAAAGGTTCACCGCCATCGCAAAGAAAAAATCCTTTGCTTCAGTCAAGAGCAGAGCCCGAAAATATTTCTGCCAAATGGTAACCATCCTTTTCCAGAAAAGAAATCTTTTCTACGATGAGATTTCCGGGGACCAACTCGAAGTGTTGGTTTTTTTAGTATTCTTGCACATTCCCCTGTCTCATCTTCTGCTTGAACAAATTGGCAAGCATTTTGGGTTGAGCTAATTTCCTTGATAATTGTTTCCTTTTTCAGATGGCTGCCAATTGGCACACACGAGTATTCGATTTTTTTTTTTTTTTGCCTTTAGCTCTCAAATTTTTAAGATTATAGATAAGGGAAAAATAAAGGGAAATTATTTGGGGTGAGTGGATCCTTTTACTAGGAGTACCTGTTTGAAAGTGGAGTGAGGGGATTAAGGAGTGTGGAAAGCCTCGGTAGATATGGAAATGTTGCGGTGCAGTGGTGAGAGTCCACTGGTGGCTGGGCCTAGAGTCTCTCTAGGCATGTACTGCAAGCTCATTCAGTTGGAAAGCAGTGATGGGTGCCCGTCAGAGGCTTGTTGTTGGTTGGCCAAGGGCCGTAATGTCCACCATTTGGTCCGCTTTCCCACATCTAGAGAGTTGCCATCTTGCCGGTAGTGGTGGGGGTGTCAGGTCTTGGAATAGGGGGTTTTGGCAATGTTTCATCGAGTCGAAGAGTTTGACTTGTCTTCTTTTGATAGCTTCGGTGATGGTGGTGACCTCGAACGTTTCGTGGATGTCAGGAACCTTCATTTCACGAAAAGGGGTATGCCATAGTGTCGTGCGCGGGATGTTGTTCTGGAAGCTCTGGAGTCTAGTTATGATGCTCGTGTGGAGAAAACGGAAAAGCGGAGTTCCAAACAGAAGTGCTGGCCTCAGGACGCTCTGATATATGAGCAGTTTCAGCCTCAGGGATATAGCCGGGCTTGTGATGAGATGCTGGAGAGAGTAGCAAGAGTATTCGAATCCGTAGGGCCATTAATTTATTGGATAAATATAAGTTTTGGTTTGGTGGGAGAGTGAACATTTCACAATTAACGTCAGACCAATAATTGAACCTTTAACCTTTTAGGGTTATTTATACTGTATTTTAATTATTGTGATTTTAAATATGACATTGTTTATTCTAATTTAGAGAGGTTTTAACCATTCATAATATTCATTTTAATTTCATTGTGGTTTTAACTATTAATACAATTTTAGAATTGACTGTTATTTACTTGATTACAATTATTTGTATTTTTTTAAATTTTAATTGTATGATCTGGTTGAATTGTGAATGATAATGTATTTTTGCCTTTTATTTTTGTTTAATTTTCAAACATTAGCGACTGATATGAATATGTAGAGTTATATGATACATTTGATATTTTCTCATGCTGTAGCACCTTAGGATAATGGCTTAAGTCATGGAAAACGGTAGCAATATTTCAAATACTAAAAAACTGTGACCGGAAATAAGTTCTTTCAATTATTTATGGGTAAATAGGTAACAAACCCATCTTCTATTAAAATGCTTTCTTTTCTTTTCTCTATTCACAAGGATTTTCTAAGTGGAACTGGAGCATTGAGCCACCTTTGGAGTCTATAAAAAAACTCCCTTGGTCACTAATAAATTAGTTGACAACAGATTCCGACAGAGTTGACCTCAATTTCACTTCAAAATCAATGCAGCACACACCCAGATCCGTTTTCTAAAACTATGCACATCATCAACAGGTTCTGCGGATTTAATCGACTCAACTGCAAAAACTTAAAATTTGTTTTTCAGTGAACTCCTCCTGAATAACACGACTATCATTTTCTTGAAGAGACGTTTGACTATAATCGATGTTGTATAGAGAGCCTCTCTGACACCGCACCATGTCCCCTTTAATGAAATTTCAAAGATTCAGAAAACTTTAGAACTTTACGGCTTTGATCGTGGTTAGTTTGAGAGAACTGTTTAGGATTGGAAGATTCATATTTCGTAGGTTCTTGGGGATCCCATCATATTGGTGACGCTCTTTAAGAAATTCTTGTAGCGACCGCTAACTGCATAAGAGAAATCACCCTATACTCTATTGTATATATCTGTACCTCGGAGGGATATAACACTATGTCCATTTTCATAACTTTACAGGAGAGGAGTTTTAAACTTTTTTTCAACAAAAAGTGTTATTAAGTGTTAAGTGTTAAGCTATTTAACAAACCCGGTGTTTAACACTATAACCCCCGCTCCGTTCCCCCAACGATGGCAGGACGCTGTCGCGGCTGGAACACTCTAGTCCTAGGTTCTAGGTAGAGATTTAGTTTGTTTTGTTTAGTTGTTTTGTTTTGTTTAGTTTGTTTTGTTTTTGTTCCTAGTGTTTAGTGTTGGTGTCGGTGACAAATAGAAGGTGAGCCTCATCACCTAGTGTTGTAAAAGAACAATGAACTATTAACGACAATAAAAATTTATTATATTTAGGCACTCCGCCAAATGCATGTAAATGCAGTAAGAGGAGAAATATGTAATCCAAATATTTTGTTATTTTTCTTTTTGTACATTGTATTGTTTTGTTAAGGTTTTAAAATTAAAAAAAAAAAAAAAAAAAAAAAAAAAAAACCCTGTAAATTGAGTCAAAGACTCCTTATTTTTCCCACATTCCTATTTTATAAGTTTGAGAGCTAAGAAAAAAAAAAAAAAAAAAAAACCTGTAAATTATTCTCCTGGCAACTACTGGCTCGTGGGTTTACCCCCACTTGAAACTCTGAAACTTGACTGCTTCTTTATGAAAAGCCTCTACATCTCTTCTTTTCCTCACCTCGCTACGTTTTAGTCCGGCGTTGTCAGACCCCACACCTTCCTAGTGGGAATCTCTGCCTTCGTCTCGCTAAATCTAGCACCTCCTTGGAAGAGACCTCTCCCTAGTGGACAATGGTTGTCGTGGCCCTGCAAACCTTACCAAGCAGTGTCTCCCAAGACAATTCAGTCGGCCTCTCTCCGGTTCACACTCGCCTTTGGGATTCGGACGGATTTCGCCTACCCTCAGATACCGAGTGTGAATTCGTGGTCATTCCAAGACCACACTAACTACCTACCTACCATAGTGCCTCTTCTCCTGAACATAGTGCACTGTCGGGGCACATACCTATCAAATATGGAGTCAGATAGTAAAGCCGTCACAAAACGATTGTCCAGGTTGTAAACTCAAACAACCCTCACTTTATCACCAGGGCTAGGGTAACCAGGTACCCCCCTAGTGACGACCCGACATTCTCATTCTTATTTCAAGTTATAAAGGATCTTGATTAAATTTTGGAAGGTTATACAAATTTTTCGATGATTTCTTAAACAAAAAAATGATAATGGTCTCATAATTTAATATTATCCAAAGATGCTGTGCCCTTTCAAATAAGATGTTATAAGCTAAAGTTTATTGTTAACATCCAATCACCCGTGGTTCTACGAGTCAGTCGTTCATTGGGGACAAAAAGAAGATTTGTTCGCTGATTTCGTTACTGATTTGCATAGCTACGCTCCGGCACTAAGTACAAAGGTACTGAGTTAAAGTATCATTAAAGCCAAGATAAAGTCATAATAATTCGAAGGAATGAGTGCTATTAGACCGGTAACTAATAGTGGCCATCAAGCTAAGCCGGGAGCGAGGGCGCTGGTTCTTTGTCATCGGGGATCAGCTGCCTCGTCATTAAGTTAGCAGCTCCCTTTGTAAGACGACCCATCTTCCCTACGAACAAATGCCTGTCTGTCTGGAGCCAACGTTATGACGCCTTCTTTACTCCAAATTACGGAGGATCCATTGGTTGCCTAACCGTACGAAAAATATTTTCAAATCCATAAAAATTATTAAGCGTTATTAATACAGTAATTACTTGGTAACAAAAACATATGTGTATTTAGCTGATCCTGCTTGTGGATTAGGCATTTTAATTATGAATAAACTGACATTTTATTATAACACGCTGGCTTTTCTACAGATTGGGCTGTGATTTTCCACGTTCTGTGGTTGGCGACCTCTTAGATCTACATTTCTCTATTACATCAGGTAGTGTAACAAATTATAGACGTCATTGTCTTCCTTGATAATATGGAACATTATTATCATTAATCATTAAAACTGACATTAAAATCGTGTTCACGACTTCTACTCAATTCGCATGATTTCCACTCGATGCTCTATAATGAAAAATATGATAATAACTTCACAAAATATAATTATGCGTCATTAAATAGTTACTTGTATGTAAAAAATAAATAGCTTCCTGTCAAATTAAATAAATAGGTTATCAAATGACAGACAAATAAGTGTTTATAAATGGGGGAGGGTATTACAGTAAGATGTAGGGAACCCTAATTGAGTGATTCCCAATTCATTTGTTTTGATGGCCAAATTTGATATACATTAATGACGATCTAGATCGTAGCGTATGATATATTTATGCAAAAAAAAATAGAAGTTAAATTATCTCGGTTATTGAAAATTGCTTTATCACCACACAATAAATGATTTAGATAGCTATAATGTTGACCATACTAGCTCAAAAATTAATTATTTGGTAAAACTTGAAAATTCTTTCTACTTCTCGCGACCATTCATTAAAATGTCTGCCTAGCCTTGACAACATTGTATCAATGAACATCTAAAACCAATTATGAGACAATAAGTGTAATTGAACACTTCACCTTGATATAATGAGCCCCTCGACCTGCATTTAAGTATCATTAGACAGTAACTGTCAGGATGGATACAGCCATTTTTTAATTCCTACTCTTCACTTGTCTTTAGTGAGTCTTATCACACCATCTAACAGTTTTTAGCGGATTCGGCTCAAAAATGGCGTTAAACTTTGATCATAGCAACAAAAGCTCTCCCTTCAAAGGTTCTCACTGTGTATAAAAGAATACAAAAGTGAAGAAATTCTCTTCGAGCGACTTCCAAACCGACTCCATTCAGTTTTTTCCCCCTTTTTGTGAGCATAATATTGATTATTCTTTCTTGTTTAATTGTCTTTCATTCAGGGCGATTGTCTTTGTTCATCTGTCCGGGTAAAGATAATTCCTAAGCGATTCAAAAAAATGAAGGCTGGCATTTAATCCTTACGGGGGCTTTTACTCGCCAAGATGGTTCATCAAGTAAAACGAAGTGTTTATGGTAAAAAAAACAGTAGTTTTTCATGATCGTTAAATAACGTTTAAGGAAATTCCTCCTGTGAATATCTCTTGGGTTGTAAGCCCTGTGTTTCGTTTAATTGTACCTGTTGTGGCCACCTCTTAATCACAAATAATTATAAGTCACCCTCTTCTCGTATCAGACCTTGTATCTATTTCATCAAATGACTATCAGAAAATATGTATCTATTTTTCATTATGTTAATAAAGATTATGACGTCAGTGAGAGTAGGGGGAGGAGTCAGTAGATTCAGGGCGAGCCGGCTATATAAGCCTCAGTCTCAGATTAAATTAGCATAACGAATCGGACCGTCACTTGGAACACTACACTCTCCTTTCTCTCTACTCTCTCTGCTTGCTGCTTTACTCAAACCAAGGTCTTCTCATTCAACTACCTCTGCATCTCTCACTCGTAATCTCGCTATGTTTGAGTCCGGCGTTGTCAGACCCCACACCTACCTAGTGGGAATCTCTGCCTTCGTCTCGCTAAAACTACCTCTCCCTCGTGGACGACGGTTGCCGTGGCCTCTGCAAATTTACCTAGCAGGTCTCCCGCGGCAGTCCAGACTGCCTCTCTTCGGTTCACACTCGCCTTTGGGATCCGGACGGTTTTCGCCTACCCTTAGATACCGAGTGTGAATTCGTGGTCATTCCAAGACCACATAAACTACCTATAAACCTACCCTGTACCTCTTCTCCTGAACATAGTGCTTTGTCGTGGCACACACACCTTCTAAAGATCTTATGGAATCAGATCAAAGCGAATTAAAGCTGCCCGCCTAGGTCGGCAGCCAGGTTAAAATACCACAGATCCGCCCGCCTTATCTCTTTCTGAGCGCTCGTCGGACGGCGGCTAAGCGGTTGTAGCGACCCTAGCCCGCGGCGGGTGCCTCCTCCCCACTTTGGGGATACTCAGATATAATCTGAGCCCGACAGTACCACTGTGATAAATTGTAAATATTTAGTCACTGGAAGTTCTGGCATTAGTCAGTTTTCCCCCATCATATCCTAAGAGTCCGCGGCCTCCACTGCTATGTAGCGCTGATGTGGCTACAGGAATGGGGTGCGTGATCTCCCAAATTTCGTCTCCTCTATGGCCAGGAATGTGGCATTACTGCAGGCGAATCCCTATATTGTATGAATGCATATTGTAAATACGGTATGAATGAAAGAGCAAATGTAAATTTTTAAATATGATATGAACGCGACCTTTAATCACAATTAAATATTTCCCTTCCACTGCAGATTGTAATTTTCTTCTATAAAAAAAAGCTATGTTATTCATATTCAACGTAATAAAGGTTAAATTGGCGGGGATCCGGTACCGGGGATCCACTTGCATTTCACATATTTCAGAAATACATTCAGGAATTGGGTACCAACTTTTAAAGTCAGGAGAGTTTTCCTCAATTTTGGCAAATAATTATTTTGATTGCGCCTGTTTTGATGTTCCCAGTCTTATAAAATGGCTCTTTTAATTAACTACGTGCTTAACACAATTTAAATATACAAGTTTGATATTCTAAACGGCTAAAACTCTAATGGTAAAAGAGTATGGACGATGATTGGGAAAAATTATACCATACATAGGTCTGTTATAACATTCTTTTGATTGTTACCAATTTGGGTATTTATTATTTTATATCCATAAAAAAAATGTTAATATTTATAGTTTGTTTTACAGCCAAACAGTCGAACATCAATCCTTTCCATCAAAAGCCCTGAAAACAATAGTCAATACTTCTTATTACGTCAGCAATAAAACCCTTAATATAATGCTATGTACACTCCAATACCCGGTACCCACGGTACTGTACACCCCACATACCTAAGCTCATTTCTTCCAAGCTAGAAATTATTCTAAACCTTCCATCGAAACCTATAAAACCACACTAATCCTCTAGCGGTCATTCCTCTGCGTCACACATCCCTATAATCCTCCTCAGAGACTAAAGCGGCAGTGTCCTCGTAGCCTGTTATAAATACGTGACAGTGGGAGTCCTGACAATGATCAGTCTCTCCAATCATGTTCTGAGCGTCTGTTGCTCTCGCGCTCTTATTCAGCCTCCACTAGCTCGTATCTAGTGACGCGGTTAACGGAGGATCCTGGGGGACTTCCCAAGACTCCAGTTCCTCTTTCGCATGCGAGGGAGGGGACAAAAATGTGGACTTTGGAGGTCTCAAGGCTGTTTGTAATTACTGATAATAATACTGTATGAATGAAAATTGTAAATATGGTATGAATGAGAACATTGAACACAATTACTTATTGCCCAATAAGGCAGATTGTAATTTTATCACAATAAAGATTTGATAAAAAAAAGACTTTTAGTCGTGAATATGTTCGGATAGGCGGATAGAGACCATAAACCCCTTTGGGAAAGATTTCTGTTTTGTTTTTTTTGGTTTATTAACAAAGGAGTTTGGTCTTTCAAACTTTAAGGTCAGCAGGTTTTTTATGTCTTGTGCAATTTTGAAAAACAATTATTGTGATTGAGCCAATTTTGATGTTTTAAGACTCTTATAATTGCTCTTTGACTGCGCTATTTGTTAACGAAGCGCTTAACACAATTTCCTGCTGAAACGAGTATTTAACTAACTGTTCCAATGCTCGACGCGAACAATTGTCCGCAGCTGGGCCAGATGTACAGCCTCGTAGTGGTATATTATGCATGAACTTCGCCTCGAGTTGGATAGTTACAGCGCTAATGGAAGGAAACCAGTTAGTAACTTCAGATGCAGCTGGAGGATCTCCAAAAGCAATGGTCGTACGATGGTAGACCCGGGTTTTCGAATTTCCCAAACTTAATTAAGGAAGATACATAAGAATGTAATTATGGGCTACTCCAAGGACCTATAATGAGGTATTGAAGTGGGTCTCGATAACTGCTGAGCATTTCCATTATGATTTTAACTCCCCAGTTCTGTTGCCATTGCGGGATAATCATTTCCGTTTTCTCTCAAAATTTTGCTTTAATTAACTGGTCAAATATATGCCGGGTGTTCTTGAATAATTAGAAAAAATTAATAAACAATTAAGTCTAGCGTGATGCCAAATGTCAGGAGAGGGAAAATTCGTTTATGTAATTGTATGTTACATGGGCTGACATCCACAAGAGCACCTCTAAACCAAAACTAAAATTACAATTTATGTGTAAAACTTAAAAATCCACTTATTTACTTGCCGGAAAACTAAAACTAAAAAAAAAAAAAACATAACTGAATTGTGCAATTTTGGGTTTAGTTAGGGCTACGAAAATGATTTTAGCGACCTTTTGTATTTATAGCACATATTACATATTATTATTCATGTAGATATTTGTTTTTAAACACAGGTAATTAATTATTTAAAAGAAAACCTTCGTGTAAATCATCATCCCAAAAATATAACTTATGTGCAGATAAAATAGTTTTAATACTGAAAGTCAACCCAAATTCCGCATAAATCCAACAATGTAAACAATAGTATAAAAATTAGTAATAGTAAAAATTTTCTGTGATGTGACTAGAAACCACAAGACAATGAAGTATAGAATATTTGAATGGAAGGCGGTTGTAATCGTATAATACAATTTTAGCCGGTGTTCCTCAAGGTTAGCACTTAAGAGCCTGTAGAAAGTATTAATGGCGCAGCAGGTTTTCTTGTTTCAACAGAAGAGACGTGTACAATATTCACAATAACTCTTAATAAGAATTTATATATGTATACATATTCTTATTTCTATACAAGCCTCTTCTATGGAAACATGAAACCCTGATGCGTCATGTATGTGTTCACCGGCTAAAATCGATTAGTTATTGGTTTCTGCTGATATTAAGTGAGTCTTCTTAAATCTGAAATTCCTCTTCCTGGATGTTTCCTATTTTGATCAACCAAAGTTTTAATGTCAATTATGTCTCATTTGAAATGCGTATATAAACATATTTCAGCAAATATGAATGATTTAGAAACGATTTAAATCGACGTAAGAAATTTAGTAGATGATCACTACAAGAAAATGATTATCGAAATATTGCAACCTAATCAAAAATCACTGAAAATTATTTCAATACACCAGCAAAAGACGAAAGCTTCGATGAAGACTTCAGTATTTAAATATATATTCATATTTAAATTAAAAATATAATATAAAATATTATTAAAAATATAAGTTGACGTTTGTCAAATTAAAAAAAAAAAAAAGAGAAAGGAAAGGTGAAATAACAGCAACGAATGTCAAAGCAATACTACTTTATTCCGTCGAGTAATCCTCTATACACATATCTTCGGGATGTTTACATCTCGAACTTTGAAGATTAAGGCTGGCTACTGGTGGTGCCCGGACTTTACTTATACTATTAAAAATATACCGTAATAAGGTCCGAAATGCTGAAAAGCCCATACCCTACCATCAGATCTCTAGTGAATGTCACCGCAGAAATTTTTCGTTTAAATGATCACAACTAGCCACTATTATATGTTTTCCTTGTCACATTGATTTATTAGGTAACGAAGCTCACACACACAGATTGGCGATCAGTCGATCCAGGATGATTCCTGCGGAGCTGTTTCAAACTTACGAAATGTCTGGTTTATCGGTTGATTCGAATAAGGAAAGTGATAAAGTTTCCTTAGTGGTGACACTGTCCTCGGATATTCGTGGAACTACCGGCGAAGCTCGATAGAAATATTCTGTCACCAACCCATTGTATCATGCAGGTAAAAATCGCAGTGGGTGCTCATTAACAACTTTTCATCTCACAAGAAAGAGTCACATATAGTTTGGATAGAATAAAAACCAGGTTGTCTACTAATAGCTTTCTAATGATCAGATCAATCCAAATATGTTTAGTCACAGATTCTGTGGGACCAACCTATCTAGAACCTGGAGCCAAAAAGTCATTATAATTTACTTTTTTTTTTTTTCAAAACCTCTTCATTGATAATATATATATATACAATGACAAAAATAAATAAATAAATTTTGAATTACAGCTGTCTCCTCGTGCTGCATTCGCAGATGCATATTAAGGAGTGCATAAAATATAATACTTTCAAATTGTTGTTAATAAGTCTGTAGCGATTGCCAATCACATATGTAAATTACCCTATACTCTGGTGCATAATGTATTATAATATAAATGCAAATCTTTGTAAACTACCTGTAATAAACCAGGTGGGTCTATGCGGCAGTAGTAACAAGGAGGGTAAACAGAGGGTCGAAGACCACCTGCAATAAACCTGAGGGTAAGCCACTTGTGCCCCCTCATAAAGCAGACCTCTTGTCGGCTTCCGGCAGTCATAAAATCTAAAAGCCATGCCATAAACAGTCCTGTAGGAGACGAGCGACCACGTATATCGGTAGGTGTGACATCATAAAACATACCCCGTGCAGCCGTCTCCGCCTTTTACCAGGAAGGGGAGACGGTACATAAGCCCGCAAGCTAGGCTCTGTAGGTCTACTCTCTTGGCCACACCTCCGCGCAGTCATCCTGTCTCGGTGCCCCCTTGCAGACAGTCCGACGCCTCGCTATTGTTACACTGCCGCACGCCGTTCGAACTCTGATCAAGTCTTATTCTTTATGAACCCTCTGTGCCTCTCCTTTTGAACACAGTGTATTGTCGGGACACATACCTAGCATACATGGAGTCAGATATGTTATTAACTCGAACAATCCGCACTTGTCGCCAGGGCTAGGTGAACAGGCACCTCCTAGCGACACCCTCCGACAAAGTCCAATTCACATACACTCACTAGGTGGTGAGGCTCACCTTCAGCTTGCGACCGTGGAAAACACTAACACTTGGAAAACACTGGATGAACTCATCCACCGTAGGCAGCTCAAAGATCTCGTGAAGCTCACTGTTCCTCCACTGCTCGAATGAAGTACCTCTGACCACATTCATTAGTATACCTTTTGGAATTGTTGGAGTCGCCGAGCTGTCGTATACGTCAGATATCGAAAAAGCGGTGCACCATACAGCAGAGTAGGCCTGAGCATACTCTTGTAGATCAGTAGCTTCAGACGCAGTGATAGATTGGGGGAAGTCAATAAGTGCGTAAGCCGGTAAGACTTCGTGCGTGTTTGCTTCAACTTCTTCGTAAAATGGTTACTAAAATGGAGGTGTCTGTCCATTTTAATTCCCAGATATACTAGGTTGTTGGGTGGTGAATTTTTCTCCGTTCCTACTATGTAACTATGTAAAAGTAGGTAGTGGACTTTTTCCCTTTTGGGAAGAGAAAATTACGCAGTCAGTCTTACCCGCGTTTACAGAGATATTGAGTCTCCCTAATCTCTCACTGATCAGGTTGCAGGCTACTTCAGCCTGTCTACCTTGGCACTCATGCTGCTACTGTACACCGCTATGTCATCTGCAAAAGCAGTAACTGCGGTATTTTTGTAACGGGCTCCGACAATTTCAGACGTGTATACATTGAATAGTACAGGGAATAAGACGGTTCCTTGCGGTATTCCACAGGTCAGTGGCACAGCTTCTACTTTACTTACCCACACCTTGAGAACAAGTAAAATGACGATATAATAGAGTGATTAAGAGCAATTAATCCTTACTTTCGGGACTACATTAGAAAATTATACAGAAACCTTTGTTGTGAAGGAACTGCACGGACACTCAAAGCCACTGAAATAGGGACTGTCTCCATGCGATTTACTTGGTAACATTCAACGACTACTGAGGAAACATCAGAATAGAAATCTTCTAAATTAATAACAATAGGATATCTTCAAACTTCGACAAAATACGGGAGTGTGGGGGGTGTCCTTTGCCTTCATCTAAAACACCCCATTTTTATCATCATATTTACAGCACCTTCACTTGTTGTGACGCTAATAACGCTTGTGAATCAATAAAGCTAAATAAACAAAAACAATAAATAAATCCTGACAAAAACATCACATTTTAAAAATGTATATCCCTAATTAAGAGTATTTATGTAATAATACTGGGGCCAATGCAACAATAAAAATATCCTATTTAAATTCAATACATTTAAACGTTTCTAATATTTTCATAAAACGCCGAAAAATGGGTAAACTAGCTCTCTAAAAATTAATTGAAGTGACAACGCGTCGCCATTGTCAGCCTCTTATCTCTGTGGGATACGAGGACAAAGTGTGCACTCTTCGCATGAGTTTGACCGATGAAAATTCATATTGGAAAGGTCAGGGTAGCACATTTGGGAGACCCCCGGACTTTCTTCTTTGGCTGTTAATTATTAATAATTTTTAAATAATAGAGGGTAAATAATAAAAATGTCTCATTTAAAAACGAAATAATTCAGCAGTTAAATGGATTTGGAAAATTTCTATTTAGAGAGCCACAATTTATCTCTTATTTGAGATCTAATATAAATTTGTAAAAACATACTTCTCAAAGGTTTCCGTTTAACATTAATATAACATTTCCCAGTAACAAACAATCGCTATAGCAATAGAAAGAAATGACACATGGTGTTATTTCTTGACGTCCTTTTGTAGTGTTTTCTCAGCATAGCCAGCTGTATATGTTTGTCCTTAAAATAGAATTATTGCAACTCTCTGCTTATTCCTTTGTCCGACCAAAACAAGTGCCAACTAGATAAATCTTTTGATACAATTTTTTTCTGAACGGTTTAACTGATTTTCCATGGAATCCTTTCAATCCTAATTCTTTAGAGTTGAATGGAGTATTTATAAAAAGTTCTCTTTGGGGAACTTCATTATTCCACTCCATAATGAACTACTTGAAAATGAAAGGTATATAAATATTTGAAACGTCTACAAAACCAACCAGGTCAAGGGAACTGGTGCACGACGCGTACTGGTTTGTCATCTCCCGGATGTTCAAGTCTTTGATGTCCGAAGCAGTTGCCCACATTTAGGGGAAAGGACGAGAAGCCCCGGATCACATCGAGCAATGACGAGTCTATACAATCCCTCGGCGTGAAGTATGACAAGGCTCACCAAGCTATGGGAACAAGGTTTTAGATAAAGGTTGTAGTTAGGTGTAAACTTCAGTCATTGCCACAGAGGATTTAGGAAGCTATAGTCTTGCACTTCCACAAATTATACCACACTGCGGCGTGCGCCTAAACCAACCAAATCCATTAGTGAGATCACTATCATATTACAACTACGCATGACTCGTTATAGATCGAAGTGGCCTCGGGTTCTATTGCAAATAACCCATATCTGTAAGAGTTCTGGCAGTTTTATCCACTCACATTTTTCATTAGTCTACATGGCTTATATCTGTTTTAAAACGGTTTTGGTGTCGTTTGCCCTAAAAGTTTTCAAAACCTATCCAAAAATCCAAATCCTTTGTGGATTATATGATATAATTATGAAATATATTAATTATATTTTTCTTATATCTTCTTCTTCATTCTTTAATTAATTATTTTCGATGCCTGAAGTGACAGTGAACTGTCCACTTTAAGGAATTAGTTCCAACTAGACATCCAGGCAGTGGTAGATTTCCCTATTCAACTACCTAAAATGTTTTTAAAAATTTATTGTTATTTTAATTATACATTAAATAAAAGTTACATAATCTTGTCTTACTGCGTTGTAGCTATTAATAACAATTTTAGTTTGACTGCTGTTGTGATTCTAATTATTCATAACAGTTTAACCTATAATTTTAAATTTTATGACCTATTTAATTGTAAATGGCAACTTAATTTCAATTTCTTTAAATAGAAATTTTGAAAATTGGTGATTAATTTGTTTGCATCTATGCTGCCATTGTTCCCCATCCTTTTGTAGCATACCACCCCCGAAAAAACAAAGCATAGATTCTTGAAATCAATAATGTAATCCTTAGTTTCACAACTTTTTTTTAGTAATAGCCCACTTTTTTCGAACTGTAATTTGACGGCGTCAACCTCAAAGTTCAACAATATTATAATATATAATAAGAAACAACAACAGATTCTTTAAGTTACTTTGTTAAAAAATACTAGCATGTATTATTGTAACGTTCTAAGTTTGAATAACAAATATGTATTATTTTTAAAATTTGAGAGAGGGCTGAGCTTGGTGTTATGGCAACTAATTTTTGGTATTTGATACCATATTTATAATCAACAATATTAAATCGCCTTGCTCCACTATTGACAATCTATTTCTTTTCATTGTTACTAAATTGCTGACTAGGCTTAATCCTCTTTTGGTTAAATACATCCTTTGATTAAAATCCTTTGGGTTAAATCCTTTCAAGCAGCCCATAAGGCCGGATATAATACTGAAATTTTCCTTTGAAGCCAAAATCCTTGAAATCCAGTTTTAAATTTAAATTTAAACTCTTTTTTTGTTGACAATCCTATAATTCCTCTATCCTACAAAGAGTATAGTGCCCAATCTGGAAAGATCAAGTTAAGAACATCCCGAAAACCGTTGTAAAATCTTCATGTACTTTAGATTTAACACTTAATCTGAATGAACTGCGTTGAAATCAATCTCCCATGTATTAAAAGCCTCGTTTTCACAGTACTGTTTAATGAACCTGACAAAAATAATGCACAGATTAAATATTCTGCACGTGCGTTATGAGCATCACAAACTTGAAAAGATAATCTTTGCTGATCGGGCGGAATGTACACTTTAATGAACCGCGTATGCATAAGCTGGTATGTATACTTGTAAAAAAAAATATTGGGAACAAAGTATCAATACCTAATTTTAATACGGACTGAAATTGCTTAAAATACATTTAGAACTATTGTTTGAAACACGAGTTCGATGAGTTTTAGTATTAATCAAACTTTTCAGTACATTATTGAGATTTTTCCCCGGGGTAGGGGTGTGTTTGGTCCTTAACGCCTCCTAAATTCAACGCCCAGTTCGATGACTTAAAAAACCTCGCTCAATACACCACAGAATATTCTGACTTCAACAATACCATTTTGAGTTTCACAAGAGAAGAGAATGGAAGATTCAGAATATGAAGAAAACTAATGCATTTTTTCTTTTTTTTTTTAAATTATTTGAAGTCATTCCCCTTCGTTACAGATCCCTATAACCCTGCTCAGAGACTAAAGAGGTAGTCTCCTCGTAGCCTGCTATAAATACGTGACAGTGGGAGTCCTGATAATAACCTGTTTCTCCAATCATGTCCTGAGCGTATGAGGCACTCGCGTTCTTCGTCAGCCTCCACTGGCTAGTATCCGGTGGCGCGGCTGACGGAGGAGCGTGGGGGACTTCCCAACAATCCACGCATGCACAATGCACTTCCCTATTACGCATGCGAGGGAGGTGACAACCGTGTGGATTTGGGAGGCTTCTGGGCTGTTTGTAAATACTGTATGAATGAGCGAGTGAATGCAGATTGTAAATATGGTATGAATGAGAACATTTCATACTACGTGTAGAACCGTCCTTTACTTTTTAGAATTTTCTCGAAATAAATATCTGCTATTAGTGAAGAGAAAACCTTTTTTAACTTCTCAAAAATTTGAAATTCCGAACTTTCTGGGTTCCGGGGTTTCTGCAATAACCGATTAAATTAAGCCAACCCTCAGACGAATACTCTAAATATTCGTAATAATGTTAGGTTTTTCACCTCATAATTCCCGCTATTACATTTTGAAAAAAAGATAATCAATGTAATATGTGAGATGTTTTTATTATTCCTTAAAAAGTTCAAACCGTAAAAAATTCAGGCCAATTGAGGAAAATCTATTTCATTTATGAATGAAGACCGCGAGATCTCCCTTCTAGTTCAGCAATAACGAACTCCATTGAAGTAGGTGTATGCATGACAAATGAAATTTCTCTGGTCGTTTGAAAACCTTTGTTGGCAGTTTCGCCCTGAATCACCTCACACGTATGAGTTTATATCGCTTGTCTTTGCTGACGGCGGTTGTACTAATTACTTCCTTCAAGGCTTTCAAGCCTTACTCATGTAAGTACAATTAATATGACCTCGCTCTTCTGACATGATCGCTCAGTGAATTGTTGCATGTTAACTCCGTACTCTTGCGAAGTACGCACACATGTTGAGGCATTACATCTGTAATTTCAAGGTTGGTAATTTTCGTACACCATTCATGGAATATAAATTCACGTTAATGCCAATTAACTATTCAGTAGATTAATTTACCACTTAGTCGAGTAACAGTGCAAGAACGTTCAAACTTTATAGTAGTTGTCGAGTAGTTCAGTTAATAATTTTTCATGTAAATAAGAGGGGCTGAGCTATCTATGCCTATACTTTAAACACAATATTTATATATATATATATATATATATATATATATATATATATATATATATATATATATATAAATTAAAGAGTCTATAACATAAAGAGAATATATAAATATAAAAAGAGTATACTTTTTTTAATTTGAATATTTAAATTTGCAGCGCTGCTTCTACTAGTCTCCACTAGATGGAGCCATCAGCGATATTCTAAAATGTGAGATGATATAGAGAAGGTTATATTAAGTAATATAAGTTATAAACTGTAATTGTCGTTTCTTTGTTTACAGGTAAATTTATGGAAATAATATTTGTAGTGACCCTAACTACATAAGGGTTAAATCACCCTATACTCTAAAACATGGTAAAAGCTTTTTCTAGTAATGAATCATGGAGAGATCGGCAGTCGTAAAACAAGGCACAGAGAGTCGAAGGTCGTCAGCAATAAACCTGAGAGGGTAAGCCACCTGACTGTCATAAAACAGATCCTGGCAGACCTAGGGGCACCCTCTAGGCGGTCATAAAACCTAAGTGGGTGAGTCCCTAGCAGCCATAAAACACACCATTTTAGACCAACAGTCATAAACCTAAGGGGGATTGGCCACCTGGGCATCATAAACATACCCCTTTCAAGCCAGGCTCCGCCTTCCGGTAGGGAGGGGAAATGGTATTTAAACCAAGGGGTTTCGCCCTGGAGAACTACTCTTTCCCAGTCTCCTCATCTCGTCAGCCACTATCACTCGGTCGCGTTACGCCAGGGCCCCGGGGCCCTGGAAGTAAGATCCACTCAGTCTTCTACTAGGCTACTCTCTCTCTGTCACACCTCTGCGCCGTCACCCGGCGCATATATATATATATATATATATATATATATATATATAGAGCGAGAGAGAGAGAGAATATATATATATTATTTTCCCTTAGCTCTCAAATTTTAAGATTATGGATAAGGGAAAAATAAAGAAAAATTATTTGGGCAAAGTGGATCCTTTTACTAGGAGTACCTGTTTGAAGGTGGAGTGATATATATATATTAGTTAATGAGATCGAATTTATTCTAGTGTTCCAGTCGAGTAGCCCTCCCACCACTACTACTCTTTGACTAATCAGAAACGAACACAGGCAAGTTTATTAGTAGCTGTTGGCACGTTGGAAATATTGTCACTGTTTACAGCTTTTTATGTGCTTAAGTTCCACTTCAAAACGTAACATTAATTCGAATCTCAAATTTAATTATGTTTAAAAAAACATCAAAATTACCTTTTTTACATTCTGGGCGTATCGTAATATTTACAGGAGTCTTCCATTCCAATTGTTAAATACACCCAACCTAACTATCATATTTATCAATTTTTTTTCTAGTTTCACAAATAATTTCCTGTTTGGTTTTTAAAATATAATAGTTTTCATACCATTATTTTTTAATTCATCAAACATCAATATCTATCATCCTAAAGCATTTTATGAGAAAGGTATATAGTTCAACTCCTTAATATCAAAAGGTACACATCTTAGTGAGGAAAAAGGACAGCAGTTTAAGTTGCGATAATTCTCTATATATGTTCATCCCCTACAATCGAGAATTTTTTAAATAAATAAATATTTGGGGGTTTACAATTTATTTATTATAATTAATAGCCATTTCCATTTTAATATCATTCTCCTATCAACGACTTTGTAGGGTTGTCAATGTTAGTCGGAAAAGTGAACAACGAGCAGCAGTGTCTATACCGTATGTAATTACTAATCCGGGAACTATTGGGTGTTTCCGGACGGAAATAACCAGGTATTCCTTATTAGTTTCATCAAGCCCCGGATCTGCGTTGTAGAAATAAAAAAAAAAGTTTATATCTAAAATAGACACCAACAGAAAAATAAACCGACATTTTTTTAACACTTCCTGTTATTTAATGTTGACCTACTCATAATTAGCGTAATCCATGGCGTTGTGGATATGCCAGTTTTTGCATTTATTTTACGATCGTTCTCGTGGCTCATTCATACAGTCCATTAGATACTTATCGATGCAGAAAGCATTGTTTATTATTAATCAGATAATTTGTAAGGATAAATGAGAACATCGATCACAAATACTTATTTCCCAATAAGGCAAATTGTAATTTTATCACAATAAAGAAGTTTCATATATATATATATATATATATATATATATATATATATATATATATAATTTCTCAGGAGAGTAGGAAAGTCGACCAACGTGGCCCTGTAAATATACTGATGCTTTTGGATTTATTCACTTATTCCTCGGAGTATAAGTAATATAGTTCAATTATAAATGAGTATTTCGTCTCCGAGAGAACTCTTTGAGGCGCCTTACCGACTCGTGTTTAACAACATGACCCCATAAACCCTTCCCGTCGGCAAAGGACTTTACGGGAAACTCAGGTTAAGTTTTATTCTCCCACTTTTCTGGAGGGTGAGCCTTATCACCTTCGAATTCCAAAATACTCGTATTATATAAATGTCACTTGTATAACTTTATATACTGTACCATAGCAACAGAAAATATAGGAGTACCATGTAACATTTGTTTATTTACTTCCTAACAGATTCTAAATATTATGAATCAAAACAAATTATATTTTATTACAAAGCAAGGCATAAATGCTGGTCGTTTTTTGTTTTTTTTTTAGCTTTAATTTAAAATTATCGTGTCTCTAACTCGTGTTGAATCTTGTTAATAAATGTGATATACGAAAGATTTTTTTATAGAAGCCTCATTTACGTTTTTGTGAAGAAATTGCGATGAAAGATTCCGTTTTAAACTTAACCGATTTTTCTGATATTTTCTTCTATGCTAGTTGAAAGTACCGTGTAAAATGGTAATTGAAACCAAAATAGCCCTATTTTAGTATAGCTACACCATCAATACACAACACACACACTGAAAAAATTCACACTCCACGCCGTGTTAAAAGCAGGGCATTTCTTGTCTTATTTTATATTTTCGCTTTGATAGTGACATGTTTGATATGAACAGGTCATAAAACGAGAACGATACAGAAATATATTACTGATTCACAATAGAACAGCTCGAGCGGAGTAGCGATAAACGCGGTATAAATAGTAATGTCAATTCTTAGCTCAGGGTATAAAAAAAAAGAACCCCCCATCCCGACCCCTGACCAAGGCTAGCTCGTTTCAATCATGACACTACTATGTTCGACAGTATAGCCTCTCTCTCTCTCCAGACTCGGGAAAAAACAAAAACAAAAAAAAAACTGAATTTTTACCCATCCCGATAATTGCAACACGAGGGATTAAAAGTTTTAGGGAGTTTTGAGAGAAGCTTTTTTGGCTGAATATTTAAAGGGTCGTCCAACTTCTAAAGCGCTATTAGAGTTTAAAACTATATTTTATCTAAAGGCTGTCTCTGACTAATACAGTAAACTTTAATGATCGATTCCTTTGGTCCAATAAAAAAGGTTACAAACGAACTCTTGGTGCTGAGAAGTTTGAGAAGAAGAAAGGACATGTTCGAAAAACATGCTTTTCAGATTTGTATTCAATAATAGCTCAGTCGAGGTCTATAAATAAACGTCTAAGTGTTTAATACACGGCTTGGGTCAAGAGAAACCAACCGCTAGGATAATAAGAACAATAAACTTACAAAACCAAGTTTAATGTAATACTTAAAATACGTTTTTGGCAAATGGTGCCAAACTATTTGTATCCTATATGTTAACTTGCTGAGTATTGGTACTTAAACAAAGACATTTAGGCATTTTTAGTATTAAGAGTATGAGTCTTTTTATTTTCATATCATCCTCTCAGCCAACGTTAGAAATATAATTCTAAATTCTAGTCTTGATAGTAGTGGTGAATAGACGAATCGTCGACTTAGAGGGTGATATGACAATAAAAATATTAAAATGCTCACCATATTTATTTTTATGGTAAATTATAGAATAATTCATGATTTTTGTATAAATCATAATAAATCATTATAAATTATTTCTAATTATGTAAATGTATATTATCACCGGTGGGTATCCTTGCAGGATGAAACATGTAGATTCAAATTTACGATGTACTGTGGAAACAATAAATAGATAAAAATTGTATGAAAAATTGTTTAACCTTTATTTCACCCACCATAGACACTTTCCGTTCTCCACTACAAATTGTCGCTCAAAAAAAATTAGTAGTTTTATTTCAATATTGATAGAAAACAAATAAATAAATATTATTTTGGGAATAGAACATTTATTTCTCCAGAACAAACGTGAAATCAAATATTTTGAGTTGAGAATTATTATGAATTCCCTGCTCTTTTGGAATGTGTAGTTATTTATTTTTTCATCAAGCCCTTATGTTTTCAACTACGTAAGTGTCTGTCTTTCTCTTCTGGTATTTTTTAGTTTCCTATTTATTTATTTGTCACCAACACACAATTAAGGTCCAATTTTATGTTGCGAAGGCATGAAAAGATCTCTATAAAACATTATTAGTCATTTAGACAATTAAATGAGTTTTTATATTAAAAAAATCATTAATTTGGAGTTTGGTATCGAATTACAGATCACGACATCCTGGTTGCCAAAGTCCAATTTTTTTAAAATTAATTATAATTAAATCATTAAACCAATTACTGCTATTAACATTGTTTGCTATTTTTATACTTTTTCCAGTCATTAATAATAAGTACTTAATAACAATTGAATCGTTATAATCCCAAAAGTAGATATATGTGTTTTAAAGATAATCCCTCCCTTCAAGCACAGAAATATTTCCGATAAAAAATGTGTATGTTTTACTACATTATTTATTATAATTAATACTATTATTGTATTCTATTTTAAGTATTTCACTATTATTTCTTAATTAGTCTGCCCTGCAACAAGATTTTTGCCAAAACACAAGTACCTACTATCCAGATAAGAGACCAGTGCTAAGATGAACTTATTTTAGCGAATCTTTGGTACAAAGCTAACAATACTTTTATAAAAATAAGGACTCAACTTGTTTTGATTTTTTTTTTATCGAAAAAAACTTCAAATTTACCAATAATATAATTTTTGTATCCTATATTTTTGGAATCGTTCAAAAGATTTTTTTTTTTATATTATAGACATTATCGATTGTCTTACGCAATTTTTCTCAAATTCGGTAAGAGGTATGTTGTGGCCACCTCTTAATTACAAATAATTATAAGTCACCCTCTTCTCGATCAGATCATATCTATCACTGTTTCCATATTTTTAATAAAGCTTATGACGTCAATCGGAGTGGGGGAGAAGATAGTGGGGAGAACAGCCAGTGGTGGGGGGCCATCCCCCACGACTGACCGGCTATATAAACCGCGCGTCCTCAGACAGAGGGCACGAAGTTAGGTGAGCCCCATCACCTAGATTTGTATTCATATCATTTTCCTATTAACCTCAATCTGTATTGTTGAGTAACACGAACTCCTTCAAATGCATCTGTGCATAGCAGGATGAGGAGAAATTTGCAAAGTTTCTTTTAATATTTTCATTGTATAACTTCATGGGGTTTAGGAAAAAAAAAAAAAAAAAGAAAAAAAAACAGAGGGCACGAAGTGTGTGAGGTGTGCAGGCCCCCACGAGGTGGCTCTGTTCCCCAGGAACGAGACGGCCCCGCTAAAGTTCTGTAACTGCGGTGAGGCACATCCCGCCTCCTACAGAGGCTGCACAAAGCGAAAAGAAATTCTCGCGAGAATGAAGCCAGCTCCCGACAGAGTGCAGCGCCAGCAGAAGAAGCGCCGCCCAGACGAGCCACTCCTGAAACCTGCTCCACCGCCATCTGTCAATGCCGGGCAGAACCCGCTCTTCAAGTTCTTCCAGGCCAGTAAAGGTTATTCAACTGCCATTGAAAGGGTTAACGGTTACGGAGGCGTTCTCATTGCTATACGCCTTGGTATCAATTGGAAGAAAGTGGCATCACCACTGACTACAACTGATCCCAAACTTCACCACTTAACAGTTAGGGTAAATTTGGGGAGACTAACTTTCATAACTGATGTGATCATAGACGCAGCAAACACTGCGATCCCGAAGTTCACTCCCATGCCACCGTCTCTGTGACCACCTCCAAACCCCATTCTTAAAATAATTGCTTTGCGCCATAATTGGAAGAATAGATGGTACAGGACGAGAGGTCAGCAGGCCAAGGTCGTTGTGAATTCTCTCACAACGCAGATCCGGGGCTTGATGAAACTCTGGAAAACAGCATAGTGGCATGAGAGACTTCGTAGCACTCACGGAGATTACAGAAAGTTTTGGAAGCTGTTGAAGACTACAAAAGGCAAGACAGCCACTGTCCGTCTTCAAGAAGGCGACAATGTTCTGACTGCTGAGCAACAGACAACAAAACTGGCCGCCATTACGCTAGGGACATTACAGCTAGGACGGGATACTACCACATGCCTCCTCCGGTAGATGCTGAACAGAACCACATGTTTGTATAACCGAAGCAGCTCAAGGCGATTCTTCGCCGGTCTCAGGGAAACCAAGCACCAGGCCACAACGGGATACAAACAGTGCTGCTCAAACAAATGCCGAGGAGAGGGATAGTACAACTAGCAAACTTATACAACTCTTGTATAAGATTGCGGTATTTTCCTGACACATGGAAACAAGCCATGTACATATTCCCTTTACTAAAGCCAGCCAAGAACGGAGATCACCCAGCCCACTACCGCCCGATCAGTCTGCTACCTTAGATGGGAAAAATTTTTGAGAAGATTCTTTTGAATTATCTCAAAGATTACTGCTCAGAAAACGACATCATTCCGCCAGAGCAGACTGGATTCCAATCCAGTATGAGCACAGAGCACCCCCTTCTGAAGGTACAGTCAGAAGCTAGCCATAATATGAATAGAAACATAGCCACGGCTATGATTTCCGTGAATTGCACCCAAGCGTTCGACTCGGTGTCTCACGGGACACTGTGTCAAATGCTCTGCGACCAGGAATGCCCGGAACAACTCTATTCAATTCTGGCTAGCTTCCTGAAAAACAGATCGTTGTGGGTGCGGGTGGATGATAGCTTCTCCGAAGCTGTGCCACTGACCTGTGGAGTACCCAAAGGAGCCGTCTTATCCCCTGTACTATTCAACGTATACACGTCTGAGATTGTCGGAGTCCGTTACAAAAATACCACAGTTACTGCTTTCGCGGATGACATAGCGGTGTACAGTAGCAGCATGAGTGCCAAGGTAGCTACAAGACAGGGTGAAGTAGCCTGTAACCAGATCAGTGAGAGATTGGGGACACTCAATATCCCTGTAGACGCGGGTAAGACTGAATGCGTAATTTTCTCTTTCCAAAAGGGAAAAAGCCCACTCTACCTACTAGTTACATTGTAGGAACGGAGAAAAATTCACCAGCCAACAACCTAGTATATCTGGGAATTAAAATGGACAGACACCTCCATTTCAGTAACCATTTTACAAAGAAGTTGAAGCAAACACGCACGAAGTCTTACCGTCTCACGCACTTATTGACTTCCCCCAATCTATCACTGCGTATCAAGCTACTAATCTACAAGAGTATACTCAGGCCTACTCTGCTGTACGGTGCACCGCTATTTCGTTATCGGACGTATACGACAGCTCGGCGACTCCAACAATTCCAAAACGGTATAGTCAGAGGTACTTCATTTAAGCAGCGGAGCAACAGTGAGCTTCACGAGATCTTTAAGCTGACTACGGTGGATGAGTTCATCTAACGTAGACATATCAATTTTTTTTAATCCCTGCAATACTTGACAAACCCGGTGTTTAACACGATAACCCCCGCTCCGTTCCCCCATCGATGGCAGGACGCTGTCGCGGCTGGAACGTTTTAGGCTTAGGTTCTAGGTTTAGGTTTTAGTGTTAGTGTTTTCCATGGTCGCAAGCTGAAGGTGAGCCTCATCACCTAGTGAGTGTATGTGTATTGGACTTATTCTGACTCCATACAACAATCTGAAAGTATTATATTTTATGCGCTCCTTAATATGCATCTGCGAATGCAGCACGAGGAGACAGCTGTAATTCCAAATTTATTTATTTATTTTTGTCATTGTATATATATTATCAATGAAGAGGTTTTGAAAGAAAAAAATAAATAAACAGAGGGCAGAAAAAAGAAACAAACCGGCCCCTTGAACACTTCTCTCTCTCTCTCTCTCTTCACTGGCGCTTGATGCTCTACTCAAAACCATGGTCTTCTCAATCAACCACCTCTGCATCTCTCTCTACTAACCTCGCTATGTTTTAGTCCGGCGTTGTCAGACCCCACACCTTCCTAGTGGGGAATCTCTGCCTTCGTCTCGCTAAAGCTAGCACCTCCTTGGGAGAGAGCTCTCCCTCACGGACGACGGTTGCCGTGGCCCTACAAACTTACCAAGCAGCGTCTCCCAGTCTGCTTCTCTCCGGTTCACACTCGCCTTTGGGATCCGGACGGTTTTCGCCTACTCTTAGATACCGAGTGTGAATTCGTGGTCTTTCTAAAACCACATATACTACCTATAAACCTACCCTGTACCTCTTCTCCTGAACATAGTGCATTGTCGGGGCACATACCTATCAAAAATGGAGTCAGACAGTAAAACCGTCATGAAACGATGGTCTAGGTTATAAACTTAATCAACCCTCACTTCGTCACCAGGACTAGGGTAACTAGGCGCCCCCCTCGTGACGACCCGACAAGGTAAATGATCTATGTTAAGTTAAAAAATATCAAGGTTATGTGACAAATAATTTTTAAACAAAATTAATGCATGGAGATTGATTCTTTTTAATGACAGATGGGGCTAAAGAACCACTCCCGATACTGTGCTTTGTTGTATGCACTTTTATCCACAAACTCCTCCTTTCTCTCATACTCATAACTATTGGCCTGCTGATCCCTATCGACACCCTTGATTTCTTCATCCACTCTGGATAAGGAACGATAAATTTGTTCACTCCTCACTCTTTTGATACACCCAATCCCCAAACCGTTTCCTCCTTCATTCATGAGGGACCCAGTCGACTGGGACCTCTTCCGTGAACTGTCAACTCATTCCATTTCCCTCAGAGTTACCCTATAAACACCTCAGGACCTAGACAATGTCATTCTTGTACTACCTCAATCCAACAATGCTCATGGAATGCTTTAAAGCCTCGATCATATGCGAAAGTCCAAAACAACACTTCTTAACCACAAAACCTACTGGACACATTCACATAATCCTTAAGGCAAAAAAAACCGGACACTCTGCTGATCGCCGCTGTTACAATCAAAACTGAATTGCTAAAGCCACTCTTGGCAACCTTCCAATCTCAAACGTTTAGTTCTTAACTCTGCTCCTTATCCACTCAGGAAGATTCTCTATGGAAAGCTATCTAAAATAGAATCATGTATTTCATATACTCCGTCGCGGAGATGGGTCTTGGGCAGCGTCAGAAGGAGAATGATCTGAAGCAATCGCACAGCACCTTCCCCGTACTTTTACTCTTCATCCTAAACAGCGAAATCCATCCCATGCAAATAATGTTGAATATCTTATTCCTCTGATTCCTCTTTCATTTCCTCTAAAGGTTACGAATTACTAATTACTAAAAAATATTATTTATTGGTGATCCAGTCATGCTTTAATGATGCGAATTAAAACAATACGCCTACATGCTTCCCTTATACTATGTTCGGTCGGGCATGCTGCGACATGAAACCCCTCATCGTGGGAGTGAAACTATGCCACGGTTCACCCGATTGATAACATCCTGGCTTTCAGTGATGAACTATACCAATTATTAGAGGGAGCCGAACTAACATTATAAATCCAACTACAATAGTACATTACTTTAAACTAGCACTGTTTAAGTAAGCGTATTTCTTCGCCCGATGAATTATATAGAAGATTGAACATTTTTCGTTCAAGCTCACGTTAGAAAACGAAAGAAAAAATAGCTTAAGACGCCGTCAGTAGAAAGAATAAATATAATCTCAAGAATGGTAATTGCGGCGCCACTTGATAAGAACTGCAACGGATGACTGCTTATCTACTGATAAGGTAATGTTAGTTGCCTAAACGTTTGCCTCGATCCGTTTTCAGATTATGCAATTGCCTAGACATGAATCATCCGGTTGAGTAGGAACAGCAATGACTGTGATAATACATGTTCCAAAAAAAAACATGTAACAATGAATCACCTAGGCGTGTTGGAAATTTTTGAAGTAATTTAACGAGTTTAATGTGCAATAAGGGAAAACGTTCCGAACAAAATGAACATTCATTCTTTATATCCTTCTGCAACTTCCTCCCCCCTCTATTCACCACCCTCCTTTATTAATTGTCTTTAAAACAAGATTATTTACTTATTTGATATCACAGACAAATGAGCTGTTGCATTGAGAAATGAAAGAATGTTGATTTTCATAATTTTTTATTTATAATATAATTATAATTATATTTATGGGTTACTATTATGCAGAAGTACATATCTACTTTTTTTTTTTTTTTTAATATTTCTTCATATTGTATTGGTTTGCCGTTATTTCATTTTATATTTTTTATTCCTGATAAATATGTGTCTTTTATGTGTTTATCATTTATTTTCTTATTTCATTTTATTTATTTTTTTTAATTACCAAATTTATTCTTGGAAACTTCGATGCATCGCAACAACTTCACCAACTCTTATGTGTACATACGTAAGAAACGTATTGAGTTGAAGTTTTAATTTTTAATGATGGCTTAATGATGTTTTGTAACTATACCCAATGCATTCCCAAAACTTGGTACGTATTGTTAATCAGGATGTCAATATCTTTAATTTGATCATATTCAGCACGGTAGAATTTTTTTTTTTTTTTTAATCACTGATTTTAGGTCTAATGACCCTTCAGTAATGTTCATGATATTGATTTTATTCCTAGAATCATTAAGCCATGAAATTTGACATATGAAACAGCACGCCCTTGAAAAAATCAAAGCTGTGAACACAATGTGAATGAAAGCTTTAATGGCTTCATCAATTGATATTTTATTGTAATTTAATATCCTACTCAAAATTATAGATTTTTTTTCCATTGATAGATGGTTGAAAAAGAAGGGTTTCTGATTAAAAAAACAACACAACCCTATAAATGGAAATATGAGTGCTTGCAAAATCTATTTTAAGGTTGGGTAAGAAGTGTATTTTTTTTAAGGACAACATAAAAGATTTTATTTATCAATGTTATTAGTACACCATTACACATAACATAACTTTATTCTTTAAAGTCATTCGTATGCTCTGATGCTATGACGTTCAAAATGGCAGTATGAAGGGCCGGGAAATGACGTATTAAAATATTTACTGCACACAAAATTTTATTTAATTGCTTGATGGGCACCCCCTGGTATATATTCAAGAATAAAGCTGGTAATTATTAAGAATTGTTTTTATACTTCGCCAAGGCCTGAACTGAATGGGCTTACTTTGAAACGTATCCACAACCATCTTTCTACTGTCTTTAAGTCTTACGATTGTGACCGTAAAAATGGTCCATTCAATCTGAAACTCTCAAGTTATATTTGAAACTCCGGTCTACGCTGCGTATTTTGGGTAAACACATACCAAAGGTGCATCAATTAATTACAAATTAATAATTAATTAGTAATAAAAATAAAGATTGTCCTATAATTATGAGTAATTGTTAAATTAACGATCTCGACGTCGTAAAGATATATACATACAATGTTATAAATAATTATATTGTAAAAATTATATAATAATAATATATATAATGTTTGGGAATTTATTGGACTACGAAAATTCATTAATACAGGCAATAACTTTTTTTTTGCAACCGTTATAACACCTTGCATCTTACTTTTCTTTATTTTTCCGACTATAATTGTTCACGATCACTTGATAAGCGTTTGAAAACACAAACTCTTGGTATTGTTTCATTACTTTCTACACCCTTAGTTTCGTTTATATACATAAAAAGGTCAATTTAGTTCATAATTTATGTATGAAAATTTTATATTCAAAAAAAAAAAACTTGTAATATTATCGCAAAAAAGTGAAATTAATAAAGGCCGATTGACACTAGTGGTTAAGTCAATCATGCAGTCAACTCAAATCAGTATTAGACGTCGAACGGCGAACGTCTCATAGAGCTTGTTCGGGATTTCAGTGAATCGTATGACTTTGCTCATAAAAAATATTGCGATTCATCTAACAAAACTACACTATGGAGCTCAAAAAAACTTCAACAAGGTTAGCAAATACCGTTATCTTTTTATTATCTTATGCACCGAGAACTGTGGTCTGTTCGATCTTGACCTAAAATCTGCGTGATTTTTATTAAAGTTAGCTTATAGAACGCCATTGTTCATTAACTATTAAAACAAGTGAAATGAAATGGTATTGTGAATGACTTGACTAGACCTGACCGTGAATATACTTTTTGACCGTGATACTGGTGAAATCCTGGATCGTGAGCTGAACCGACCTGTACGTATCTTAATCTCTGGTATGAATCGGCCTTAATATTTTAAATAACCAAGCAAATTGTGTTCAAAAGCTCATTAACACGTGGATGTTGTTTATTCGCATTCTATGTCCTTTGATTCATTAAGCTGTTTAGATTTGTTTGGAAAAAATACTTTAATGAACAACATGATTGCACTGCCGACTGCAATGTATAACAAAAACATACTATTTATCTTTCATATAATCAAAAAAAAAAAGTACTTGTAAATAATTTACAAAGGTACTTACACTGTTAGGCGAGCCATGCAGTGAGGTAGGTCTGTGCCGAAAAACTCCCTTTAACTGAAATGTACCTGTTCCCTGTCTGTTGTGTAGTTAATCTATAGAGAAGCAGCCTCTCTACTTTCTCCCCATAATTTAAAAATCAAATCATTATATTTCCAAAATTTACATAATAAATCGTCTTCTTTTGCTTTTATGCAATATCTTTTTCTAATGTGCAATAGCCTACAGAAAAAATGGAATTAATATCATCGCTTGTGGTTATGAATGAACTCATTATAAATAAAGAAGTCTAACTACAAATAAAAAAAACAATTAAAAAAGTAGATATGATAAAAACCTTTTTTTCAAAACATGTTATTACCCTAAACCCTATGTAAACCCCTATGTTTGGATAATTTATCTATAATACCAATATTTTCATGTAATACATTTTCACATCGTTTACACTTTTCTATACATTTTGTGGTTATTACTTTTAAATCTTTGTATATAACGTGGAATATTCATTTGTATTGAATCTTGGTCTGTCAAATATTATTCTTTAAAACTTATTTTGGATTATTTCAATTTTCTAATATCGGTATCGCTCACTGTAGTGACCACTAACTACCTGAGATAAATTACCCGCTACCCTATCGAAGCGAGTTCATCAATATATATATTATTAATTATTGAAATACACAAATGTAAATAATATAACCAAAACATACCTTAAAGGTATACCAATGAAAATATTGTAAAATATAAAAAAAAATAATAAACGACCTAGCTGCAGACAGCAGGTGGAAGGCAAGCGAGCCTATAAATACTGCTGGTTGGCCGAAATAAAAAGTTCGATCATTGGCTGTTTCTGGTTATACACACCCCCTGGTTTTAGCCGACAAAGCTGCAGAAACTGCACAAAATCCATTTCATTGCAGTAAAAGGATCCATCTTCAGCTCAATATATATTAACTGTATAGATTTAATTTCTAAAAAATATTTAAACTTAGCGGCTAAGAGAGAGAGGGGGGGAGAGAAAGAAAGCATTCAAGCTACGGATCGCCTCTGAACTAGTACTAATCATACAGCTGCACTAATCATTCTGAATATAATTTTTGTATTAGAAAGTGGTTAATCAATTAAGGACCCTTAAGCCTCGTTTAGGTGGCACCTCTTATCATACAATGATGCTAGTCGCATGCAACTTTGTGTGCAACGTCTCTTGCATCGAAGAGCAACAAGCGCATCATGCCTCATATGAACCTGTTCACTTAATTCTCAAATCCGATATATTATAGGACCATCACTGGTAACGTTTTATGCTGCAGGTATAGCAGGTGCAAAGGTTATCCTGCAATAATATTTTTAAAAAATCGCAAATCCGGGGTTCATAAATATTTATTTCCAAGACCATCCAAACAAGATTCGAATCGACATTTTCGCTTCAAAAACTACGCTACGTAGATTGGAAAGGCTATTACTGATTTCCCACAACACAAAACGATTGTACTAAGTGTTAAAAGTTAATTATGCGTATAGTTGCACGAAAAGTTGCAAATCACGATTAAAATGTGGATCACTTGCAACTGAGGTTGTGGGTGGTGCACCATTGTATGTCTCATCCTTGCACACTAAGCCGTTTTCACTTGTGTTTCATTTACTAATAAATACGTCGTTGAATAATCAAATGAAATCACGATACAAAATTCCACGTTAACAGTTCAAACAGGGAACTTACTTTAACCAGGACAATATCAAGGAAACCCTAAGAAATGAAAACTTCAATGCCATACCACACAGCTGGAAAATTATAAAGAAATATTGTCTGTATCTAATAATGAAATTATATGTTGCGTCTTTACTGGGAAATTCTTCAACAAAGGCGCAGTCATTACTTCAATCTACACAAGCTGGTAACATCAATGTTCTATTTGACTGGATCGATTACACTAATATCTGAAACATGTCCTCTGTACGAACTAATGTTTACACTCGAAACTCATCGCCTTGCTGGCAAATATTGATATCAAAGATTTCTGTGATAAAACACGACTTTTTCACAGAAAGCTTTACAGGCCTTCTGAAATTTTATTTTAGTTTTTACAATTTGTCTACGTTTCACTTTCATTGCTATGACAGTATTGCATTACTTTATTTCAACCTCAAGTAAAATGGGATGTTTTAGCTCGTTCGGTAAAAGAAACCTTTTATACGTATTGGGAATATACCGTTTCGGTATATGGCGTTAGAATAATGTAAAGGACCTGGGATGCATCATTTTACCTCATTCAATTTAAAAACAAAAATAAAAATTGGAGATACAGTATAGCCTTCCAGCGAAAAATTTGTGATTTTTTCATACAGTTGTTTAGTAATATATGAGTCGTATATTTTTTGTAATGTAATTGTAAAAATATTGTATGTAGGGAATGAATGAGATCATTTGTCACAATCACCCATGATAAGGCATGTTGTATTTTTTTTTTAAATAAACAGTTTTCAAAGTCTAAAAAGGCAACACATTATCGTGTTGTTACTCAACATAAAGTTGTTGTTATTTTAATCTGGAGTAATTAACTTTCCATTTTGTTTCATCGTCTTTAGATTCTGATTTAGCATTTATGAAACTTCATAGAAAGCGAGCGATGGCTACAAGACATTTTTAATTTTAAAACTTTTCTTATTATTACCCATATATCGTATTACCTAATCGACATATTTCCTAGGAGGTTTGAAAGACACTTTTTAAGATTGTAGATAAGATGAATCGTTGTTACGGGCCCTATCGCAGAACGATCATTTAGACATAGACGAAACACGACCGTACGAAATTGAAAGTAGAGCATCCCCCTTCGGACTCGGCTATTATTTCAACTGAGCTCTGGGGACGGAAGAAGTGCGAAATGCTTGCGCGTGATAAGGTCACCGATAAGGGCGCATAGCAGACCTGACAGCCTTTGTAACGATGCAAACAGCTTTTATGTTTATGTTCCTCAAAGACCGCTAAAATCACTGGCTTTAAACCGTAAATTAATCCCTTTGATTAGGGTTAATTTTAATTTAAATGCCGGGACGTGACCGTCATTCTCATTAGGGCAACTCTGCTTTAATCTTGATAATTTCATATTACCGTTTTATCGACCCTTCATACTGATGTTATGTGCATATACCTTTTTTTGCTCTTTTCATTCCATCCCTTCGTGGTTGGCATTAATTTCAAAACGTTAACAGGAAAAGTCTTTCTCCGGTATGGTCTAACATTGCTCTTAAAAATATCGATCCAAAAAGGTATACTCTACAGCACCTTGAAATATGAAAGTTATAAGTGAGGGTGAACTTTTCAATATGTCTGTATTTAATTGTTTCTGGTCTTCACGAATTCGGAGACGTTTCGAAATAACTGCCGAACCCGGATACAGAGGATTTGTTTTGCGTTCTGGTTAGGAACAATCGTCTGTTATATTTTGTTATGAATAGCGGTCCGAGAAAAAATCAAAAACATATCAAAATATACTGATTGTTTGTTGGTTAAAATGCATTGATGGGGCATAAAAAAAAAAAACAATTTAAAAATCCCTGCCTATCTTACTCAGAAACTGTCTTAAAATTAAAATACTTTTTCCCATGGTCTAGAAAATTAAAAAAGAGAACGTTAAAATAAATCACAAAATATTAAGTGTTGACAGCCAAAGCAGAACTCTCGTATTTCAGGTAAAGCTGGCCGGTTTTATTGTCTTTTAGAAGTTCAGTACGCTATTTTTTTATTTCATGAAAAGGAGATTATCAGTAAACCTGATATTTTAATACATATTATGAAGAATGTTTGGTCAATATAAATTTTTAAATTGTTAAAATCCATTAAATTCTATAAACTGTCACGAAGAATACGGAATTCGGAACTCTCAATATTTTATTACTAAATTTATCTTATTATTTAATTATATAAAAAATAACTCGTGAATTCCTCTATTTTTTTTTTTTCAGAATTCTTTATTTAATATGTACAGAGATGTAACAGATTCTGCAATATGGGATATTTACATAAATGCACATCGTGCTAATTATATTTACTGTACCTTAGCTAAATTTTATACAATGTGTGAGACTTAAAGAATTTTTTTTTGGTTTAGTCTAATGTACAGAATACAAGGCGTGTAAACATGTAAATCCATAGGGCTCACCTGAGTTGTGCTAATACTAACCTAATCTAAATAAACTAACTTAACCTATTTTCCCGGACAGACTGTTGCCATCGATACGGGAGTGGGTGTGGGGTCATCCTGTTAAACACTGAGTTTGTCAAATGCTTCAACGAGTCAAAAAACTTGATGTGATGTGCCTGCGGTGAATGGACTTTCCCGCCGACGACACACCAAGCACATATCGGCGTTCTTTAACCTCTGGAGAGAGGTATGTCTGACCACTTTTCTCATAATACGGTTCTGAAATTGTTGGAGACTGTTGACTTGTCAGTTAAGTGAGTATATAGTAGGGAACTGTACAGCAGAGCTGGCCGGAGGACACTTTTATGTATTATCAGATTGAGACGGAACAACAAGTTGGGTGAAGTTGATAAGTGCGAAAGCCTGTAAGACTGGTGTCGTATTTTTTTCTATTTTGTTTCTAAAATGGTTTGGGAAATGGAGATGCCTTTCAATTGTTTTTTTATATTACTTCTCTCGGAATAGTTATACTTATAATTACTTATTATACCGTGAGTTCATTATTAATGTGAAGGTTTCATTCAATCGGCTGGGCTTAGTGACAAAAAAATTGTTAAGCTTTCATAAAGTTTAATTGTAGACAACGTTTTCCGGTTCGCCAAACGCCTTAAGCTGTTCACGTCAAGCTCCACTCAATCAAGAATTTGAAAGGTGTGTTCCTCAACAGCTCAAAGTATTGATTGATCCACCTAACAAGGACCTGATGCAGAAATAAATAGTATGTCGAAACGTTGGCCATGAATAAACTTGATGAAAACCTAACAATTATTTTCATCAAGCCAAGCCGATCAAGTTTATTCATGGACAAAGTTTCGACATGGTATATAAGATTTCATCTGGTCCGCGAGAGAAATAGGACCACCAAAAATGCCTTATGCGGTTCTCGTCAACCACCTCACCACCATGGACTCGATGCAGAGTGTGTAGAAGTTTTAATGAAGAATACTCATTTTTCATCAACCCAAGCCGATATCCCACAAACCCTTCAACTCACTTACAATTATTCCAGACTTTCGTGGCATAATCGTTCAAAATATCGAATATATTCGATCATTTAGAAATGGGTGAACACACAGTAAGGCGAGCAAACGAAAGACGGCTCCTCATCGGTGTTCGGGCTCGGGCATGATTTCCAATAACCAACCCTTTAGTTTTGTGAATGAAAAGGACGACATTACATATTTAGATAAAAAATCTACCTCTCAAAAACCAGAGACGAACTCACCTTTTTCAGGTCCATGAGAGCTGGAATCTACCCTCCAGTCCACTAGGGTGCCACGTAATCATACAAGAAGCGTGAACAATCCATTGCATACTTAAACATGTTATAATTGAAGAGCGATTCCCAGAAACAAAATGTAATACGCTGAAGACAGCTGTTAATACCCCTTACTAATCACTTTTAAGCCGACTCAAGCAAAGTTAGTACAACGCCCGGTGTGTATTATTGTCATGAATTTCGCCAATCGAGTTTATGCTCATTTTCAACTAAGAGTATTTTTAGTGATTGAAGTAATTTTTTTTTTTAGATTGGTGTTCCTATAATGTATTTAGACACATCTAAGATTGCTAACGAGCTTACCAAGACTATTAAAGCTTATTATTTTGATAATTTCTACATGTGTGGCCTGATGATAAATGATCCGTCATAATCCTTTAATTAACAGCGATGGATCCATCCAAAGATATCTTTGATTGCTTGCAACGTTACGTCTTCTGCATGTGGCATTAAAAAGCGACTACCCGCTTTTTTGTGTAACATTCATATTACATGTACAAGGCTTTAAGCTACTCAAGTCTGCATTCCTCTCGAAGATAGAATGCAGTGAATATATTATGGATCGTCTAGATTTTTATAATTAAAGTTTATATTGCACAACTAAAATTGTTTTATTATAACTGATGTTTAAAAAGGTACATTTAAATGTGTGTATTTGCACTAGAGGTGGTTCATTAAGCGTTAGTCTCTTCGCAATGTTTTTATTGACACAATATCATTAAACTATCAACGATTCACCTGTTCAGCCGTCATCAAGGACTGGTATATTTGTCTTTTATGGCAAGATAAACATTTACGTGTATATCTATTTAGATTGGTGACATTATTAAATAATTTGGAAGAAATATATCATCTGTATACTAGAAAAAACCTGTTGTTTTTGTTTTTAAATAAATTGTTTTAGGCATAGGATCATTTTTTTTTCGTTAGTTTTTATCACAGTAATTTAAACCTATTCGGGACAAGAAAGTCTGTTTTTTTACGCTTACCCCAAACGTAAATACTTAATCCCAAGCGTATAGTTGTACTATATAACAAGACGATATATGATACAATGGTATATGTAATGTAAGCAATATTTAAAAAAAATCTGCATTAAACCTTTGTTCAATGGCAACGAATAAGATCCAATCTTTGACAACTTGCAATATTATGTATAATGGCTCGTGATATTGAGACGTTGAGATACTACTTTTATATAACATTCGCATATATTACAAGGCATTTTATTAAGCTACTTAAGATTGAAATCCACTTGAAGATTAATTACTACGGCGTTTACAGACATGCAAGTTTGTTTAAGAGTTGCACAAATTGTGAAGCGAATGTACAGCAGCCTTTAATTCTACTAAAATAAAAAAATAAAATGCAGCACTGAATGCTTTGACTTGATGACAACTTGACACTATGACATGCTTGAGGCCTAATTTGTATGCTAGTCTGTATGTAATCTGTATCTGTTTGAACTATAATACGGAACTACAAAAGGAAAAACTATCCTGGCATGAATTTAACATAGAGTATCAATTAAAGTTTTCAATTAAAGAAATATGAATTTAGGCAACATAGCCCAAGTTCGTTAAAAATATCACCACATAGAGACATGTCATTTTTTGTGTGTGTTCCACTTGAAGTCCAGATGGATAATAATATGGGGAATACCTTAAAAAAAAAAATATTAAACGTCATTAAGTAATTACTTTCTTTGTATTTGAAAAAAAATCAGTAGGGTATCATACCATATAGACATTAATCATCATCTCAGCATACCTAATTACAAAGAGTCATTAATATTGATTATTCAACTGTCTCGAAACCCTTAATAGTGTAACACATTACATGTCATGGAAATGTCAGCACTTCAAAAGTTTCGCGCAAACGACATGTCTCCAGGTAGGTACATGGTACTCGATTATGTTTTTTTAAATATTTTGAAATTTTATCATGGACGAACTTGACAACGGTGCTGATAGTTTCAGAAGCATAAACAACTGCAGATTCGGACATGAGATGAGGATGTGAATGGAGATGTGGAAATGCCGACACAATATACTCTATATATTTGCATTGACTTACGTATTGACTAATGTATTTGTGGACACGTGGACCGCGGAGGGTGAGCAGGCGGTCCTACCACCACCACGTGGACGCAGTCGACATATGCGGGCCTCGACCATTGACTAAGGCCGGGGGCGCCTGCGCCAGCAGCTACCCCTCCACATCCCCCCCCCTTCTGCTCCAACCCCCCTCCTTGGATACGACAGCTACTTATATTATTTATTATCCTCCCCCTCCACACCAAATATTAATATTATTGATATTGCAAACGTGTTTTGCACATCCCGGGTTGGGCGATACTGAAGGTCGGACCCGTCTGTGACTGACAGCAGCTTAGACTTGTGACCAGGCCTCGAGTCAGTTCGGCTTCTGACTCATTAATAACCTTATATAATACGACAATATCTATTATCAATCAACTAAGGTCAATCGGAGAGACGATTTCGCTAAAGTTATCATTTCTCCCCTAAATAAACAAAAATGAAGTGTGGTATATCACAATGTTAACAAAATCAGAAAGTCGAGATCTTTAATTTGATACTATACTCAACATAGAAATATTTATTTACTTAAAAACACGTAGTTAATGACACTTACTCATGTTTAATGAAGATGACTGCATTTTTCGTGTGGCCTCTATATAAGATTTCATGTTTCTAGGTTGAGCATGACATTCTCAAAAACCAGGACTAGTAAGAAAAAATAGGGTTTCATAAGGATTTCCGGTTTGAGAACAAGCCTCGAACGAAGCCTCAAAAATGTGTTTTTGGTATTTGAGTAAAACTGGGTTGTATTTGAGGTAACCTGTTTGTGCATTTTAGTTAAGATATGTTACCCTTAAAAGTCGCTTTTAGATTTTTTTTTTGGGGGGGGGGGGGGGTTGGCAGCTCATGTGAGCAGATGATATGACTCCCTCTTCTGTTTGTTAGTTGTGGGTAAAGAAGTCATTGTCATGAATACATAGGAATACAATAGGAGGGTGTAGCTACAAACAGGCTGAGAGTCCCTTTTTATAATTTCCAGTTACGCTAATGAAAAAGGCTGTGTTATGAAGATTCATGTGTAAGAAGAAGCGTTAGAAATAAATCCATTACAAACCAAACCCCTGTTCTCTTTCTTGTTACATAAACGAGTTCACAGTCTACGTTTTAGTTTCGCCGTGCTCGCCTGGTCTCCCAGTTATATATTTAATTTGTTTCATGTTTGGCGATCTATTGTATGTCGTTTTGGTAATTTTCATCACGTGGTCGTGAACGAACGGACTCAAGGCGGTAACCGTCTTTATCTTGCCAACATTTTATTTCACGTGCGCCGTCCATTCAGTATGTTTGAAACCCCGTAATAAGAAAAGAAAACGGTTCATGTTAGCAGTCCCCCTGTTTCTTAAAACTGAAACGGAACTGAGAGCCGAGGGATGGATGTTACAAAAGTTTCTTTCTCGCACATAGCGAAAACTGATAGTCCGACTGAACAGGGAAGTAAATGGGAACTTACATGGCCATGTAAAAGTCCTTGATAAATGAAAAAGGGGAGATGTTTTTTAAAAAACGTCGTACTAGCTAATAAACACGTCAATGGATTTTTTCCATTGTTTTACAGAAAAATTCGATGAGAACCCCAATGAATTAAATGTAGTTTTGAAATGTATATAAACGAAGGAAGCAACATAGAAAAGAAAAGAACACTGTCACGATATGGCGTCAGTTACGTGAAAACTTATAATATGATTGATTTGAAACGTTTTGATATTTTGAACGAGATTAAATCATTTTCTTTTATTAATATACATGGTCAGTAAATTTATTTTTCCAATAAATAAAAAAAAATAAACCTATTGCTTAAGCAATATTTCCTATTGGTTCTCAAAACATTATTTTTGTAAATTTTTATATCCTTCATTTTGCGTAGTCGTATTTAATGCGTCCTTAAACATAGATGGGAAAACATACATTGGGCCCGCTCTTTACCAGCACGCCAAACCTGGAATTCAGACTGGAGCTGGTGCTGCTACCTGTTGAGAAATGCCAAACACTACCTCAAGCCCTAAGCCCATAGGGACTTCGCCGTTGGGCAGCTTAGAACTCACTAACCTGGGAGCTTGGCACTAGAAAGCAATAATATAATAAATATTAATAATAATAAAATAAATAAGAATAAGAATATCACCAAGTAACGTACCTTTACAAAATTGATCGAACCTGGTCAAAAATTAATGGGCGTCATCAGACTTCAGCTTTATAATTTGCATCAACCACCAGTCATTCCTTGTGCAGTATGTATTCTTTTTATTTCAGAACTCATTTAAAACCAATGGGCAACATTTACTTCACTCGCAATATTGTACACTGATTTTTATTATTAACCCCCTCCCTTTCATCAGTATCATGTTTAATTTAATTAAATATACCATTTTTTTATTTATCTACCTTTATCATTTAGCATCCCTTTATTTAGTATTGATTGGCATACAGTACACTATCACTTTTCCACCACCACAAAATATCATCATTTTCGGAGGTGCCAGGGGAAGGTCTCGTCAACCCGGCCACAGCTCGGTGGGCGTCAAGAAAGAGATAAATGTGAATAAACCTGTGATCTTTGACCTTTGCTGGCAGCCTAGTCGGCGGGAAGCTTTATTCGTATTTCGTTTATTGATCCGACTCCAGATCTTAGAAAGTGTGCCAGGACAGTGCACTATGTTCAGTAGAAGAGGTACAGCTTAGGTATTATAGGTAGTTTATGTGGTCTTGGAATGACCATGAATTTACACTCGGTATTTAAGGGTAGGCGAAAACCGTCCGAGGTGAGAGTGGGCCGGAAAGAGGCAGACTCGAGCGCTGGGGGAGACGCTACTAGGAAAGTTTGTGGGGCCCCAGAGATCCGGTCGTCCGCATGGAAGAGATCTCTTCCAAGAATGTGTCAGCCTTAGCGAGATGAGAGGCAGAGAATTCCACAAGGAAGGTTTGGGGTCTGACAACGCTGGACTAAAACATAGCAAGGTTAGGAAAGAGATGTGCAGAGGTAGTTAAATAATAATGCCATGTTTCGAGTAGAGCAAAAAGCGGCATGCGGAGTGCAGAGAGAGTCAGACAGAGGGAGAGAGAGAGAGAGAGAGAGAGAGAGAGAGAGAGAGAGAGAGAGAGAGAGAAAGAGAGAGAGAGAGAGAGAGAGAGAGAGAGAGAGTGAGAGAGAGAGAGAGTGAGAGAGAGAGAGAGAGAGAGAGAGAGAGAGAGAGACAGAGAGAGAGAGAGAGAGAGAGAGAGAGAGAGAGAGAGCAGTGTTCGCTTTAAATGTCTGGTTCCGACTGTGTGAAAAAGCTCTGAATTTAGGCCTTATATAGGCAGGCCATGCCGGCAGTGTCAGGATCGTGAGTTAGTCCCCCTCTCGCTACATTGACGCCGATAAAATTTATTGATAAAATATGGAAACGTAAACGGGTGTTTTTCTGGTCCGAGAAGAGGGTAACTTCTATTTATTCGTGGTGAAGAAGTTGGCAAAACAATCATTAATTCAACAATGGAAAAACAATGACATATTTATAGATTCGCCTGAGGATCTATAATTATATATATTTATCTATAAATTTAAAGGGGCTATGAAAGGAAAAAAATGAAATATTTAATTCATAAATAAATCATTCAAGATTTATATATGTTTTAATAAAAAACATACATCTTAAAATTTCAGATCGATTAAATCAGTATTATGACAGATTTCGAAGGACAAACAGAATGGAAGTAGAACCTCTCTCTTCGTGGCAGTAATTCAACTAATCTCCGGGCGAGTGGTACTGGATTTGATTGCAGCTCTCTGTAATCAGTGCTTGACTGTAATTAACAAATTTATGATCAGAAGGTCAGCTTGACTCCAAGCCACCACGACCAGTAATCTTCGGGCTCAATGTGATAGAGTCGCGTTGAGTAATTATAGACATTTTTTATGTTGGTCGGTTGGGTTTATGATGATGTATGGATGTTACTACATTATTGTGACGTGGAGTAGATCATTTACTCTACTATTAGTCCCAACGACTCTTTTTTTTTTTATTCTCTGAGTGCTTAGTTAGAGAGTAGTTTTAAAGTCACTTTTTAGCATATAGAGTTAGTTTCTTATTCTATAGATATTATTGGAAAGCGTTCGTGCTGTTATCTTGAAAAGCGTCGGTTCAGCGTGAAATATATACACGTGACAGGAAATATTTCATTCTTAGATAGGTTCATGCAAACGACTATCACATTTCTGTTACATGTATTTCAAAATACTGTTAAAAAATTCAATTACGGAAATCGTGGAATTTTGAGTTATAAAATATCGTATATCTGGATGAGAGTTCGCTCCGTTTTTTTTCCAATGTAGATCGTCTTGAAGGCACCAACCACGTGTAGAATTAAGTAAGAGATAATTTATGCTAATATTTACAGTATAAGTCTAAAGTAACCATATCCATCATTTCATTCTATGTTATTTCATCTAATTTTCATTTATATACATCACTTATCTTATAGTAAATTCAATTACACTGTACCTTTATTCAATTTCAATGTTTCAATTCCTTCCATTGATCAATACTAAATTTAACTTTGGAAAAGAATAATTTGAGACAAAAATAAAAATCAATATTAATAAATTTTGTTTTAATGTAGCTTTGCACCAATGTATTGATAGAGTAATCAAATCAAGTAGTTTGAATAGTTAAAATATATCAATTCAATTGAATTAAATGAATTATTTCAATTATTCAACTTGAGCCTAGAGGCATGGTTCCCCTAATAAGATAGATGAGAATATTTATGTATTGATTTTAGATTTTCATGTATTTAGTTTATATTTCCCCAAACGTAACAGTTCTTTTAATATTTATAATACTTTGGGAATAAAAAAAAAAATAAAAATATGTTTGATCGAGATCAATGATTTTGTCCGCCTTTCGTTCACTAAAGGTATATCATGGCTAGATAAAAAAATGTTTATTCAATACCCTTTATTAATATTTAAAAACTCTAATGATGTTGTTAGGTCCAGCAACTGCCATGATATAACATTTATATGAATAAAAAACACAATATGTGAAAAACTATGAACAACTAGATTAAGAATGTTATAGGTTCATAAAAAAAATCTAACAACACTTGGGATAAATTTAATCATTATTCTCTACTAACAAAGAATATAAAAATGAAAATATTCTTACTATACTAAATAAAATATTATTGGTTGACAATATATATATATACATATAAAAACAGTAATAACAACTTTTTTTCTACTATTGAATTTCCTTCGTAAGTAAATTTGATAGAACTAGAATATTGAAAGTAATTGGGTTTAAAGATGGCATGGTATTTAAATAAATTGGCAACAGGCCATAGTACATTACTAATTAATGGCTTACTATGGCTCTTCAGGGCCAACACCAGCATTGCTCTAGGACAGGGTCCAGGACAGCTTCCAACATCATCATTCCTAGCAGAGGTCCCCTTATCCGGGTCTCAAACAGAAGTAGCCCGCATTGCTTGAGCACATAGTTCCTAATAAGATAGAATTAAAAAAAACTATATAAAACAAATTCAGTGCCCATATTTTGAGATTGTACCTACAAATTTCGTTTAAATCGCTCAATTGTAACATTGTGATGACATGTATAGGCAAAGAGAGAAAAGGAGTGTAGCGTCCGCTAACTACTTAAGTTAAATCACCCTATACTCTGGTGCATATATAATGTATTGTAATAATGTGAATCATGGTGAAAGCCTAGCAATAAACGCATGGGCCGGCAGTCGTAACAAGTCAGATAACAGCAGGTGCACCGGCTTAAAAGCCACCTGGCCGTCATAAAACGTCATAAAACAGACCCGGTAGACCTAGGGTCACCTCATAAACCTTAATGGGTTAGTCCCTAGCATGCCATAAACGGCCATAAACTAAGCAACCCTTGTCTCCGGTCACGCGCCTTGTGACAGAGGTGCAGGTGTGACATCATAAACATACCCCTTTCAGGCCGGCTCCATCTTCCGGTTGGAAGGGGAAATAATATTTAAACCAGGGGGTTTCGCCCCGTAGGGCTACTCTCTCTGCAGCACCTATGAGCCTGTCACCCTGTCACTCAGCCTCCTAGCAGACCCTCTGGCGCCTTGTACCTGTTACGCTGCCGGGCCCCGCTCGAACTCTGAAACCTGGCCTTATTCTTTATGAAACCTCTGTACCTCTTCTCGTGAACATAGTGCATTTTCGGGGCACATCCCTATCATGAAAATGGAGTCAGATATTAACGCCGTCCTGGAACGATTGTCCAGGTTATTAACTTGAACAATTCGCATTGGTCACCAGGGCTAGGTGATCAGGCACCTCCTAGTGACAACCCGACAAGGAGGTTTGCCTATGTTTAGTATTCGGCTACGTAATGCCTCTAATTTGTTTATATCTTTGAAAGAGTGCACTGATAAGAATTACAGTCACAATTTAATGTTAAAAATCAAAATATTGCATTATGTATATATCTAACATACAATCAATATTTGTAAAGTGTGTATTAGTATTTACTTAACAAATTATATTCTTATTGCATTTGTCACGAGTATATTACAGATTCGCATGCTACTGTATGTCAACACCTCAACTGTTGGGACCATTTTTCCATCATTTTATGTATACTATAAGGTATACAATTTTATATAATTACTTGTCTTAGTTGGTTGTTTTTGTTATAATTAAAATAATTAATTATTATAGCATAAAATTAATATATGTACCTCGGAGGGATACAACACTATGTCCATTTTCATAACTTTACAGGAGAGGAGTTTTAAACTTTTCTTCAACAAAAAGTGTTATTGGCACAGCTATTTATTGAGATGTTGAAACAATATTTTACCAGAACATTCTATTTATTGTTATTTACATCATGCAGTTGTTATAAAATGAAAAAAAAACCTTTTTTACGGTTTTTTTTCACTTTTTAATGGACATGGTGTTGTATCCCTCTAATAAAGTTATTGTACTATAAGACCTAATGTGGGATATTCAATAACAAACACAATACTATTTGACTTACAAAATGTATTTAACTATTTTATTTATAATTCTCTTTACAAATACAAATAATACATCTATGTATTCAACTAAAATGGTATTTTAGATGAAAAAAACTCAGTCATCATCAGGTAAGTCTCCTTCAGGGTACTCACTAGTGGTATTACTAGTATCCTTTAAGTTTTTATAAAAGTCATGGCAAACTGTAGGAACATATGGTAGTAATGCCAATAGATCATTATACTTTTGTTGTGATATTGGTATTGGACTTGGTGTTACCAGTTGCAAATCGTTTGGCAATGTAAGGTGTCGCCTTCAAAACCTAACAAGGTCAATCTCCTGGTTTTCATCAGCGAAATCACTTTTCAAAAACAGAGTTCCCATGCTGTTCTGTTTTACTTGCAGTTGAACACAGGTTGACAGAAGAACTTGTTCTTTGTTGACATCTTTTTTTCTATTAATAAAGGGTGGATTTTCACATGTTTTGACATCGTACAAAGACCTAAAATTTTTAAAATCTTCCAGTTCCATATTATGCACAGTATATTTCATTGAGGTCTGTCTGACTAACTGCTGCCAATCCCAGGGCGTTAGAATTGTCATGTTGTTAAGTTTTTTTCTCTTCCGCTCTATCAGTGCATGGACAGTATCCGCCTCCATATGCGTGTGGCCCTTTAGTAGAAACTTTTGAGTGATGATTTTTACTTGAGGATACTTATTGAGTATCCAAAAGAAACACATAATAAGGCTAATATTCTTATTCTGGCCGTAACAATTATCCGACCACAGAATGAGTTCTTCAATGTCACTGCCAGGAATGACGGCAATTTTATTATAATTAAAAATATTATTTTTTAACAATTTTGCAATTTTATTGTTTACTTCCTAATTAATTAATAATTGTATTTGTATTTTTGTCTGCTGAATTAATAAGGCCAGTCTTCTTTGTAGGGGGAATCAGCCCAAAACATACCATCTTTTGCTATAGCTTGTTTCCAAAACTTTGTTCTATTCAATATCAAACAATAGTGCTTTAATAGTTTTAAATAGATGTCTTGTAGAAGTCAGGATCTAGTAATAGAGAAGAAAGTAAGAACAAATTACAAAATACTAAATTTAAATAGATATTTCTACTAAAATAAACATAAATTAACCCAATAGGTCCTTTGATTTGATTGAGAAGTAATTAATAATAATTTGAAGAATAATAAGCATAGATGAATACCTCTCAAAGACTGTGTTATTCATTATCTATCCAATAGTTTTATAATCTCCTCCAACACAGTATTACCAGTTAACAAATTTAAATTAAAGGTTTTTTGGTGGTTTTTTTTTTTATTCTCTGCCTGTTAACAAAATATTATCTCTTACCCAGTCGTGAGGATGCCTGAAGTAGGCGAAACGTTGATGTAATTTAAAAATAAAATAATAATTTAGACTATGAAGCCATCCAATATAAAATTGTTTTGTTCAATATACAAGTGTCTCTTATTAGAGTTTTTACGCCTTAGAATATTATCCGATAATTATTAAATAATCCAATCAAACAATGATGGATTTTTGTCCATTTCGACCTCTGTTGCATTACTGAATACAGAATCATTTCAGTTTTATATTATAAAAATATAAAACAAAATAATCCGCTGGCAGGATATTCTCAATGCCACCGAGGCAGTTAGTTCATCTTTCGCTCAACAGATCACTCACCAATGTCCATTGTCTGTTCTCAGTGAAAAAACCAAAATAAAACGAATCAATTGTCATGCAAACAGATTTCAGATATATAGCATTCTCTCTGGTAGCCTTCTATTTTTGAAACTTTTTTTTACTAAGAAAATTTATTCATACCTTACCAAAATTGAGATGAGTACTTACTTGTACTTCAGAGTAAGTGAAAATTTAGATTCTGAAGCATAGTGATTCCAGTTGTACAAAAAAAAAGGGAGGAATAAGTTTTAATTCAAAGACTTTTGAAATGTTTACTTGCTTGAGCAATAACCCTCACCCATCCATAAAGATATTAACAAAAGAAAGAATACAAATATTCAATTATAATTTGGTTCTGAGACCAAACCAATCAAATCATGTAAATATTATTTTGTAATATGAATTAGTTTAATTTAATTATTAATATTGCTTGAAAAGTTAAGTAGTAAATTGTTATAACTTAAAGCTTTTTATTTGGTCAGAATATAATAAAGTAGAACCAAAACTTTTATCAAAAAGCTGTTTTTTAAGTATTCTTATAACAATCATTTTGTAAGTCAATCTCCGGCGGTAAAGATTTGATAAAAATAGAAAGAGGGAAACGAACTAAAACAATTGAACTCAAGTGAGAGACTAACTTTTATTATTCCGACAATCCTACACAAATAGGATCATGGGGTGTAAACAACCCATATTTATTTACAATACAGTCATACTCCTGACTTTAACTCCCCCCTGCCAGTTTCTGACCTTCTGACGCGAACCGATCAGGGAATCCGTAGAACTGGAACCACCTCCTCAACGCTTCTAACGCCACCTCAGAAGACTTTTCCCGGACGGGGTATGCCATGGCCGCTTTACTAAACAGGTCAATTACGGTGACCTATTTGTGTCCCTTCCAGGTGGAAATATCGACCGCTCAGTGGTGTTTGCGCCGTGGGGGTCTCTTCCTGTAACCCTGTCTGTGGATGTCAATCGTATTTAGTACGTTGGCAAACCTCGCACGCCCCTAGCACATCCTGGATTGTCTTCCTCATCCCCCACCAGAAGTACCTACGCTTCAAAGCCTGAGCCGTCTCATGTTCCCCTGGTGGTACACCAGCGTTATCTCCTTCTGTGCTCCCTCGTCCATGATTGTTTCCGCCCTCAGGGTACACCGCGTCGGGAGTTATGATTACCTTCTTCCCCTTTTTGAGGAGGTTGTTAAGAGGTACCAGGTATGCTGCCATTTCTGGGACGAATCCCCTGTAGTAGTTCAGCGTTCCCATCAACCTTCCCGGCATCTGGTCGGACTCCTTCTTTGAATATCGTGTGACCCCCCATTTCTCCCCTTCCTTAAAGAAAATGTCCTTATATTCTCTCTTGAGGTCCCCTCTCCAATCCTCCGCTAGCCTAATCGGGCCCTACCGTCTCTCCCTTGTCTCAGACACCTATATGTTTTCTCACCTAGGCGAATGTCCCATTGCCCCTCCCTGTTCCAAAACTTCGCTCCCACTTCCCCTAACAGATCACATCCTATGATCCCTCCATATTCCTGGGCCATCTTTTCCACCACATGGACCCGCAAATTCTCCTCGCTACGATCCCATACCTAACTAATAGTATATTACTTAACTACTATAGTATAATACTTAACTAATAACATATAAACATTATAATATAATATCACTCCTTTCTAATATTATAATATGTTACTTTTTTTCTCTATGTATTATATAGAGAGATTTATGTTGAAATTAAATTTTTTTTAAGATTTGATATTTCAAAATTTTCCATCACAAAATTTGAATCATCTGGATGTAATACAATACTAATCAATTCTGAAAAGAAAATGAGTTGATGACATCATATAACATGTATTTTTAGTCACAAGTAAATTACTAGATTTTTTTGTAAATATAAAACATTATCGATCATGAGTACACAATTTTGTACATTCTGTACAATCCACATTCATACAATATGGAAATATATATTCTGCCAAGGCTATTCTTTGGTTAGCAGTTGGAAGGGCCAGAAGTAGTGCCCCCCCCCCCCCTTCACAATTTTCTTTAACCATTCCACCATGTGGCAAAGAGCAGAGAGAAGCCAAGATAACCATAGACTCTGAGAACAAGATTAAATCAACAAGAGGTTGATGGCCAGTTCCAGCACCCCAATAGTTACGATAAGTCCACCACCAATTTAGGCAACGAGGAGGGTTGCAAGGATGAGAGTTACTTTACAAGATGACAATATGATTTGGCTGAGCAAATAGGCTTTTCTTGAATTTGAAGAATCTTGATGTTATAAGATCAAGGACAGTTGTCACATGGAGATCTATGTGAAGGGATGATGTTATAATGTAAAGGAGTGAGTTAGTTTTGAGGACTTTGGATTGGGATGTTTCGATTCGTTGAATATTAAAAATATTTCTGTAATTAAAGGTATTATGTTCTATAGTTATTCACGAGTGCCATATCCGTCATATCCGAACCATCCAATTCCCATTGGTGACTCCTCAAGTAAAAGAAATACATTTTGGTCTTACCAAGCGAGTGACATTATTGGCCCAACGTATGATGAAGAAAAAAATTCAAATACAAACAGATGATAGTAAAATTGATCAATTGCATTTAAAATAATAAGATATCAATATTACCATATTATCACTATCTTTCTTTTGTTAATTACGTCCGTGTTGCTGTCAGCGCACTGACTATTTTGGTAATGGTTCGTTGTCTTTTTTTTTTTATAATTTAATTCTAATGTGTTGCGTAAAAGCATTCCTTTGCTTGTTGTTCACTTTCCCATGTTTTAGAAAGCCAGAACTCAGCAAGCCATAACTTCGCGGATGGAGATAAAGAGTCCTAATTTTGTTTTAGGACTTTGCTGATAACAGCCGCTGTCGAGGCCACTTAACACATCCTCAGGTGACTCAAAAAAATATATCAGTTTGTTTTTTATTGAGGAACGTGAAAAGCAGCTTCTTTAAGGTAGCTTACCCTTATCCAGTGTTATTTATTCGGTGTTCATACCAAACTATCATGACTAAAAATTCTCCTTACCTTTTCAACCCCGTTCTAGCAACCTTGTATTAATTCCCATATTTTCTATATTTTTTTTCCCCTCAACTCATTTATGCTTTTGGTTTCAATCTTTTGCTGTTGGTTCAAGCAGTCGTCACGAATCCACATTCATGATCAAATCAGTGTAATGTTATGTACTTTTTGCTTTTGTTAGGAAGGCTTACATCTATTTTGTTCCTTTTTTATATATACACTTAGAAGACAATGTCGCAGAACGTAGTGTTTTTTTTTCATTTAATTTCATATTATTAATAGTTTTAAAGTCATGGGTAATATTCAGCGCGCCCTTTGCCTTTGCTACCGCAAGATGCTACCCCTCGCCTCCTATTAATACCTCCACGAAGTAATTAATACTAGTTGATACTTCATTTTGTTTGTTACACCATAAAACGCACCTTTTAAAAAAAAAAATCTGTTAAATAAAACATCAATATTTATACAAAAACCTGTTGAAACGTAGTTGGGACGTTTGAAATAAGCGATTACTACTGTTCACTCTCAAAACTTTAATTTTCAGATTATTTTTGCATTAGCGTCTATAATCTGTTCATAATAATGTGAAAAAAAAAATTTAATTTTGAATTGCTTCGGATTTGGTACTTGAGGAATCCCAAATCTTGCTTGACCTGCCGAACAGGCAAAAACTTTTCATGTTTATTTTTGAATTATTTTTTCAAACTTCTTGTTACTTTTTAGAAATGTACCCTAATAATTTTATTTCGGTACTATTTTTTTGTGGCTTGACTGTTGATACGTCTTTATATTTATTTTCATTGATATGTAGTTTCATTTATATATTAGGTTAGAATTGTTGTAACCGTTTTTAACATTTTTATGTGTTCTCAAACATGTTTCAAATTTTTTAAATATAAAAAATGGCCAAAAATTTGGTGGTGCCAAAGTAAATTTTCCCAATTTTTTTGGCTAATCTGTACTGAAAATAAACTAAAATAAAAAAAATCTGTAATAACGTCTTTTGAGATCAGTTTTCGCCCAGATGTAACTCTTTGAAATCTCAAAATAATTTATTAAAACAGCTCTGTCCACTTTTTTTATTCATAACATTCCAAATGTCATAAACCTTCAGGTGATTAAAAGGTATGCTACCTCAACTGCCGTTTGCCTGTGATTTTTAATCACTTGAAGATGATGATTTAAGCTGTATAAAACGCTTGGAATATTGGAAATATAATAAACAACTCTGGGCAAAATTGTTTTTATTAATTATCAACGTTCAACCCACGCTGTCAAATACTCCAAAAAAAAAAAACCCGAAATCTTCAGCGTTCTAATCTGATTTTTTTTTTTTTTTGCGCTTGTATTATTCAAACGTTTAGGAGTACTTGTTATCTTTATTTTATCTGAATGAATGATTTCTTCAAGAGGTTAACGTAGTAGTTAAGAGATCAAAAATGTATTTCTTTCTTTTTTTTTGAGAAAATCTTTGAAGTTATATTTCGCACACTGTGTCTTATTAAAATAAAAATCGTATATGTCCTCTATAGGCAGCTCAAGTAGCTGCCCGGCCAGAAATATGAGGTCTTTTTTGCCGATGCAGTTCGGAACAGAGAGCAGTCACAACCATTGCCCATTCCTCGTCCGCAAGTTCCTCTTCCCCAGCACTCCATTCATCCCGGCAACCAGCAAACCCAATCCCATCCTCAACCACAAATTTCTCATATTCGTCCTCCTTCAAGCTCATCAGATCTCACTAGACTATTAACCTCATTGCTTAAGGAGTTCAGAACCCTAATTACCCCTCTCATTTCCCTTCTTACAAATCTTTTCTCCTACCTCCCGTTAAACAAAATCCATAAGTGGATCCTTCCGACTGCTTAGCCATTCTCCTTTGGAATGTGAATAGTGTTCACACCCACACTAACGAACTGACAGCCCTACTCGACGACAAGAACATCGACGTAGCTCTCATTACTGAAACAAGACTTACGAGTAAAAGACCATTTACCGTTCGACAGTACCAGACTTATCGAACTGATCACCCAGATGGAAGAGCTCATGCAGGTACCGCTGTCATTGTCCATAACTCCATATCCCACCACATAGATCCTTTGGTAGCACATGATTTCCTTCAGTCCACTGCGGTGTCAATCACCACCCTCACTTTTCCCCTTACTCTAGAATCAGTGTACTGCCCTCCCAATAAATCCATTTTTGATTCCCAATTCAACTCCTTTCTAAATTCCATCGGGCATAGTTTCCTTGTGAAGGGAAACTTTAACGTAAAACACCAATATTGGGGCTCAATATCCACAAATACATGAGGACGTGCTTTGGAGTCTGCACCTCACACAGAAACATTGCTCCACTATCTCTCCTGACACAGCCACCTATTGGCCATCAGATCCCAACCAAAATCCTGATCTCCTTGAATTCTTCTTTTACAATAGTTTAGAAACACTAAAGTATTCACTTACACGCCTCGACGACCTCTCCTCCGATCATAGCCCTTTGATCCTAACCATTTCCCTAAGACTAATTCACAAATTGCCTCCTCCTTCATTTATTAGGGGCCCAGTTGATTGGGATTACTTTCGCCAGCTTCTTACAGATTCCGTAGACTTTACAGATTCTACTCCCTATACCTTTTCGGTAACATTTGCCGATGACACCCATCCCACCCAGACCCCGATATAGCATCCCATAAGCTTAAAAAACACCTTGATGATAACGAGTATTGGTGCAACGAATGGTAGATCAAAGTTAATGAAGCTAAATGTTCCTGCATTATCTTTACCCTCTGCCGCAAGCCTTGTCCACTAGTTTTTTTAAATTCCATTCCTCTTCAGACGCTTTGAACAACTTTACAGACTACTTCAAAGGACAACCCCTCTCACAATAGAAATAAATTACCAATTTACTAAAATTATACTAAAGCCAATCTGGACATACGGGACAGAACTATAGGGGACAGTAAAAAGTCTAACATCAAACATATCCAATACTTTCAATCAAAAGTCCTGAGAACAATAGTCCCTTATTACGTCAGCAACAAAACCCTTCAAACGATCTTAATATACGGTTATTCAACTGCTCTTGTTATTAATTTAATATCGGTTGAGAAAGTGATCATGATAAAATATTTGTATAACGCATATAAATCAAACTTTTATTCCGTATAGTATTTACTACATAATTATTGTATTTTATGAGAATGTATGGGCCAAATTTCATGACGGGACCATTTCGTTACAACTGCATTGCATCGTTATTTTAACATGAAACATTAAAACGTGAATAGAAAGACATCTCTCGCTTTTAAGTTAATCCATTCACAATTTTAAATGTGCCAGTAATAATCAAATGCTCACTAACTTGAGATACTATCATACAATTTGATACGTGCCTTCTTATATTATGCACATTAAACATATATTTTTTACAAAAAAAATTTTAATTTCGGTTTTGAGTTTTTAAAAAACGTATTTAGTTGTTTATTTTTTACAAATTTTAAAATTAATCTAGTATATATCAGTGGTACATCAAATTAAAGTCCTTGTAATTCTGAAGAGAATGGAGCATTATAGGACAAATAGTTTTTTTAGTTACACGCTTTTGACGATTTAAAAACAAAGCGAAAAACGACGTTTTTTTTTTGTGTTTAACATTGTTAACATGTGTGATTCAAAACCCAAAAATGAAAAAAAATTGGAACTTAACATTTTTGACTATATTTATGCATAGGACATGAATAGCAAGTTGAAAAACCTTGAGTCTAAAATTATTCTTTTATTGGTTAATTTGGGGTTGAATCACTTATGCATTGATCTCACAGCAAGTAATTATTTCTATACTAATACATACAAACTATACTAATAAATCCAAGTTCATGTAATTCCATCGAAACCTACCCAACCACCCAAATCCCCTAGCACAGTCATAACACCGCACTACACATGCCTATAATCCCCCTCGGAGACTAAAGTGGCAGTGGCCTCGGCTATAAATACGTGACAGTGGGAGTGGGCAATGGCCTGTTTCACCAATCATGTCTGAGCGTATGTGGCTCTCGCGCTCTTCGTCAGCCTCCACTGGCTCGTATCCGATGACGCGGCTGACGGAGGAGTGTGGGGGACTTCCCAAGACTCTGCTTCCTCTTTCGCATACGAGGAAGCGACAACCATGTGGATTTTGGAGGCCTCTGTTGTAAAAGATATATATGAAAGAGCGAGTAAATGAAGAATTGTAAATATGGTATGAATGAGAACATTTATTTAAATTACTTATTACCCAATATGACAGATTGTAATTTTATCACAATAATGATTTCATTTTGTTGTTATGATACATCTTCTGAGCTGTAATCAAAGAAGGCTTAAAAGAAAAAGGGGGTTAATTAATATTTATTTAAGCTTCTTGGTTATCGTCAAATTAAAATCAAAATATATACATTGCAATCCGCAATTCTGTTGAATATACATTTAACGCTTAGGCTATACTACAAACGCTGTAGTAAACAACACGATTTTCTGGTTATTTGTTTAAAAGTAGAAACTCCCCATGTGGATAATCGAGCGTTACTAACCGTTAATGACCATTCCTAATAAACAAAATAATTATTATTAACCCTTGATATAAAATCCAGTTCTATCAAATTTTGAGGAAACAAGAGGTGTTTAGGGAATATTATTATCACCCATCCACGATTTATTTAAGGAGGAATGCCCTCACCAATTTATTCTCATTGAATCAAAATAAATTTTTTTGGCCACCTAAGATTTTGTTACATAAGTTATAAACTAAATTACTTTTATGAAATTCTCACGAAGAAATAAAGGGTATGGGAACTGAAGAAACATTATAGGCAGATGGTCCTTTGTGAACGTCTTCAACCAGGACCTCCGGGGTGTTCTATGTACCTTTAAAATTTTAGATGAATTGGACCTTAAAACAGGACTTTAAAACAGTTTTCCGTTTTAGCAAAAATACTGTTTAGAAAGAAAGGACAAAAATTGTATCTTCATTACACATGGATGTGTGTAATTCCGGATAAGTTTTCCTAAATTAAGAGTTTAATACACTATGTAAATTATAAGATATATTTTGCTTTTTTTTCTACAAACCCATTACTCATGAAATGATATCCTTTAATAATACATATTACACAATATTCTAATAACAATTATATGGGTGACTATTTATTATAAATATAATATATACAAATTATAATTATATGAATCGAATAATAAATATACAATTTGAACTAAGAATATACGATTTTTCTGAACTGTGTCTTTCACACCGCTAAACAGGAACAAAATAAGACGAGCAATTTGACATGAAAAAATGAAATCTTCAAGGTTTACTATGATAAGAAAAAAATCTATTATTGATAATGGTCATGAATTGGTTTATCTAGTAGACAACGTTGTCATCGATAAATAAAAAAAAATTGTACCAGCAAAATCGTAACTCATTAGGCTCTAGGAGGTTAATTGTAAAATACACTTCGCTGATCTTTTTGTAATAATAAATAATACCTAATGCCTGTGCAGGATGGACATTAAAAGAATGTCCGCAGAGCTTTGATTTGGAAAGCATGGCCATATGGAATAGAGTTTATGAAGTTAGATCACAAGTGTCTCTGCACACTTAAGACACCCATCAAACGGACAGATGATGTCAATGTAACAAAAACCTCATCCAGTCATGGTTCAACCAACAAATTTGTATACTTGATTAGATTTGCTGCTTGTAGTCCTAATTAAACTAGGTTATTTTTAACCAACATATTCCTGTTAAATCCCAGACCACCTATCTAGAGTTGAATAATCTTTGTAGATGAGAGTCTTTTAACAGAAAAGAAAGAAAAGCTTTATTATGAAGTATAAGCAAAACACTGGTATATGCAAATATTAAGAGTTACGTTACTACATACTAGGTGGAATGTGTGGGAACAAGTGGGGTCTGGGGCTCAAGCTGAGACATACATGAAAAGGGTAGTTCAGGAAGTGGGAGGGAGGTCTTGGAGGGATGCGGTCGCTTACTTAAAAAATAACAGGAACCATCAGTGACTTCCATGAAGTCACGAAGCAGGTATACAGTAGAAGGGGCTTCTACTTTTAGCATTATATATAATATTAGCACTATAATATTCTAAGCATTATATAACTTAGAACTTTTATTATACAAGCGACTCACTTGCGTCCGCTAAGTGTCACTTAAACGACAATAACCTAACAGCCGATTCAGATTACTTCTTCCCTTATCAACTGTAACAACAACCGTGTCCTTATGGTGATCCCAACATCCCCTTAATTTATTCAAGACCTAACCACCTCTCGCTTACAGAACTTTCACTCCCGCCGCCTAGGAAATCCTATTTCTCAATACTTCAACTCTTCCCCGGCAACCCATAGTTATGCCTCCCTCCTTGGCCACGCGACCACCTCCGAAACAACCACCATTTTAAAAATTAAAATTGCCTTTCCACAGCTTATATATACGGCTGGTAATTATTAACAAACTATTATCGATATATAACTTCAAACAAATAATTATTAATTTCAAAACTATTATTGTTTTAATTTAAACCAGATTTTTATTATTATTATTATTATTATTATTTTTTCCTATAGCCCTTTTAAATTTACAGGCTGTTGCCATCGATGCGGGAGGGGTGGTGGGGTCATAGTGTTAAACACTGGGTTTGTCAGATGCTGCAACGAGTCAAAAAACTTAATGTGTCTCCGGCGGATGAACTCACCCACCGACGCCACACCAACTGGCAACAACTGGTGCAGATCAGCGTTCTTCAACCTCTCGAAAGAGGTATGTCGGACCACTTTTTGCATGATTCCATTCTGGAAATGTTGAAGACATTTGGCTGTATTGTCAGTCAAGTGGGTAAACAGCGGGGCACCGTACAGCAGGGCTGGCCGGAGGACACATTTATATATCATCAATTTGAGGCGAAGCGACAGGTTGGGTGAAGTTAGCAAGTGCGATAGCCGGTAAGACCTTTGTTGTATGTAGCGACCGCTAACTACATAAGATAAATCACCCTATACTCTATTGTATATATACATATTGTAAACAAATGTAAATAACATTACCAAAACATAAATCATTGTAAATATGTTAAACAATAAAAAATGCGGGGAGCCAATTAGTTATATGAGCTGGGGCACCAGCTGTCAGGCAGGCAATAGAACCAACCGCCGGGAGACCCTCCCCTGTCAGGGAAAAAGGAACCGCACATCATTGGCTACAACAATGGCGATGCTTATTGGCTACTGACAAGGCCAGCTGGGTATTTAAGACCGGCGGTTTGGGTCCTGTATATCATTCTCCTGTCAACTACCGGCTCGTGGCTGCCCTGCTTGAAACTCTGAAACTGCTGCTTCTTTATGAAAAACCTCTGCATCTCTTTCTCTCCTCGCCTCACTACGTTTTAGTCCGGCGTTGTCATGCCCCACACCTTCCTAGTGAGAATCTCTGCCTTCGTCTCGCTAAATCTAGCACCTCCTTGGGAGAGACCTCTCCCTAGTAGACAACGGTTGTCGTGGCCCTGCAAACTTACCAAGCAGTGTTTTCCGCGACGATCCAGTCTCCCTCTCTCCGGTTCACACTCACCTTTGGGATCCGGACGGATTTCGCCTACCCTCAGATACTGAGTGTGAATTTGTGGTCATTCCAAGACCACACAAACTACTTACCCTATACCTCTTCTCCTGAACATACTGCATTGTCGGGGCACATACCTATAAAAAAATGGAGTCAGATAGTAAATCCGTCATAAAACGATTGTCCATGTTATAAACTCAAACAACCCTCACTTGTCACCAGGGCTAGGGTAACCAGGCACCCCCCTCGTGACGGGACCCCGACATCGTACTTTTTATATTTTATTACTAAAATGAGTAGAGAAATGGAGATGCCGGGTATGACTGTCCTAAGTCATGGGAGTAGCATATACCTATATTGTGGAAAGACAATAAAACTGGTATATCGCCAGATTTTGTTTACATTGAGCTAAAGTGACAAGTTAAGAGGTTTTAGCTAATGCTCCTTTATCTTCCAAAGTGACAAGATATTAAAAACTCACGTGCTAAACTCTGCTTAAAATTCTTTGTATTGATTGCATGTAATCATTTCAATAAAGAGATTTCTAAAACAAAATAAATCAAACAGTGACCTTTCAAACATACAAAACTATCTAAAATAATATTTTAGAGTATATATATACATCTAAAAACTGTTGAAACTTTAAATAGTAAATAAAAACAAAAAAAAAACACTAAATCCAAAAATAGAGCTGAAATCAGCAATCCACAAAACCTAGAAGTGCTCCCAATTCCAATGAACCATAATTAAAATATTACTTATTATGTTTGCACAATCTAAAATAGTGTGAACTAGCAAAATGAGCCCTCTTCCGAATTTAAACCTTAACTGAGCATTGCCTAAATTCTGCAACGCAACGCTTAAATATCTTGTTTCTCTTTGATGGGTACTACGGATACTCACTCGTATTATTACGATCAGCCGTTCTCTGAAATAAATAACTCAACAGAAATAATCAGAAGTTACATAATCAGTCAGTGTACAGATAATGCATGGACGAATCTATGCGAACCCACGCATTTTGAAACCGTTGAGGTCCATAAACATCAGTGCTTTTTCAGTATTCCTTCAATATTTGTATAACACCCACTACAATAATGCTCTTGTTTAAAAAAAAAAAATGAGTTAGCCATGATTTCCTTAATTCTGAAGGAAGAAGAAAAAGAAAATCGAGTAAAAAAACAAAACAAATTGAGTTCATGAGGTAATGAAGAAAAGAGAAAGTGGAGGAGAGTTTGTACAAGAAATTGACGACGGAGCAAAGTTTTACGAATGTTTTAAAACAAGTGAGAATCCTCTTAACATTTTGAGGAAATTGGAAATGGTCGTTTAAAAAAGCTGTTTCCTCCTTGGAGAAAATCTATAATACCACTTGAAAGAAGTTTGTTTAAGGTAAATGATTATAATAATAAACTTTAGGGAAAAAAGGTACAAAAGTATTATTTTATTACCTCAAATAAGGCACCGTTGTACCAATATGGAGTTGAGTCGCTGTATTTATAGAAATAAATTAGTATTAGGAATTTAGATATAGGTTTTGATTTAGTTAGAAAAGAGTATGCAAAAAAATTTAAGAAAGTAGAATAAGTTTTATCTGTATTCTTATTTCGGGTTTTTTTAATTGAATAATAACGGTTTACAAACATAAACTAAACTATGTGGACGAAATACTCCATGTTTGCGTTATGCGTACGAACCCCGTTGTTGGTCACCGATCCAAGTAAGAGAAGATAAAAAATTTTTATTACTAATAATGCTGAGTTTATAATTTACATACTCATAGGGGTAATGATTTTTTTTTTAATCTTGATTTAACGCTGCAAGCTGTCAATTTCTTGCCACGAAAAAATAAAAACTACCCTCACCCTCATAACTGTCTGGTCCATAAACTTCATTCATTTGGGACATCCAAACAACTGAAACTGATGAAGGACGGTCTGGCAATTGCGTGTTGACAAGTAGGGGACCGTGATGTCACGAATCAGACTATCATCAGGGTGAGGGTAGCTTCTATTTTTTCGTGGTGAAGAAGTTGGCACAACAAACACATTTTAGCTTGCAGCGTTAAATAAACATTTTTTGAAAATCAATACCCCTATGAGTATGTAAATTATAAACTCAGCACTATTAGTAATGAAATGTAATTTGTTTTTCTTCTATTACTTTTAAGATCTGCCAAACCACGATCCGTCGTTATTCGACAGTCCACAAGTATGAACCTTGAGCAATTCAAGGTTTGTCAAGCCACACGCTTTTTTTCAGCTTACAGCAAGTTTGTTATTTTGCTTCCAAATACATAATCATGATTATCTATCTAACATGATTATCTAGGATAAGATTAGATAGTTATGGTCTAATAAAGAAATCAAGGCGTTCTAAATAGTTTACTGGCTAGATAGCCTAGATGTTTCTACTCGAATCAAGGGGCATTCATTGTATCACGGATTTTTTTTTTTCATAGTTAATAGTCCGTGAATACAGCGAGTATATCCATGACCTCACCATTATTTTTGTTGTATCAAACATTTATTTTCCTGTTTGCTTACAAACTAAAATTGTGTTACATCAATTATGAATTTATTTTTTTCACCATATTTATAAACTCGTAAATAATATAACGAGAAAAAAAAATCTATTTGTTTGGAACCTATTTTCAACAGGCGTGCATAAATGACGTCGCACATTCTATGCTTCGTTAATGAGGCCCAGACTGTTTCATTATGGAGACTCTCCCAGGCATTGAATTTATCGTTCTCTACACAATAATTATCCTGAGTAATTGCAGCCTGTATCAGAACTAAACGTTAAAATTAAGTTCCTAGCACGAAATCCCTGCAATACAATATATATTGAGGCATACGAGTTCTCATCAGAAGATATTAAATAAAATAAAATAAATAACAATGTAGACGTGAAAGAATGCGGATTTGCCTGACAAAGTATGACCTTCCCTGAGAGAGAGGTGAGGTACCGCCAATTCTTGTACTTAGTAAAAAAACGAGTTTTGACCCATGGAGGAGGCCCATAAGAAAGGTTCAACCAGGACAGGAGCGCTAAAAGGCGGGGTAAAAATCAATTTGGTTACAGCACCTTCAGACCCTGTTCATAGAAAAAATGGAGGGTTATAAACCATTGTGTTGGTTTAAACGGTATCGTGTAATAAAAAGGTTCTGCCCGCCCAGAAATAGCAGAAGCTAGGCGAACTTTAGATAAATAGAATGACTGTAGAAAATAAACAGTAAGTTTCAAGAGATGAGGAGGGGAAATAGTATAAAAATCATGACTTATTTAGCACAGTCTTGTCCAATATTCTCCATTCTAGTAGCGGAGAAACAGTGAGCTCCGCGAAGATTTTGAGCTGCCTACGGTGGATGGATTCAGTCACCGTAGACATATCAAATTCTTTGATTTGCTGCAATAGCCCACTAACCCTGTGTTTAACAAGATTTCCCTATGGCAGAAGCCAGTCGAGGCGGGAACGCTCTAGGATTAAGTTAATATGTAAGTTTAGTTTTAGGTCCCGTTATGTAGGCCGGACGTGAGCCCCATCACCTGGTCCTTTGGCATTCTGTAATTTTGAACAATAAAATATTGAGACATTTACAGCTCAATATATACTACATCATTGAATATATGTAAGATTTTTTGAAAAATATTTAAATAGGGGTTAAGAAGGGAAAAAAATCAATCAGTTCTTAAAACCCTCATTTTCCTGTCTTCTCCGGGTCACCCAGCAGACTGCCCACACCGAAGATTCATACAACGTTGGGGGTAATTCATATTTGAGCTCTTTACCATGCAATAAATCCATTGCATTCATAATTTTAATAACATCTCTATTTTAATAATTAGACTATTCCACTAAAAAAATATGCATGGCTTATTGTATATTATTAAGCCCGGTAACCCTGCAGGCGTATAATATATTATTCAAACAAGGTAAAATATATAAGTTTCAATATTTAAAATTATATTTTGTGTATGTGTGCAACAACTAAATGGTTACCGAACAAGCACTATTTCACTAGATAAATCAATATTTAAATTCAGTTTGATGCGTGTATGCTATTTTTAACTGATAAGATAAACTTTAGTATTTCTCTTTCGTCAATCAAAGTTTTGCTGACATCCCAACAAATTGATTCACTCAGTTTTCATGGTTAACAATTAACTCCCATAACATATTTTTAATTTCATATATAATAATGTTTATTTACCCTAACTACTAAGAGGAGTACTAAGAGCACATAATATACAACTTTTATCAAAATAAAACTAATTTTAATCTCTAGTTGTTGTTTTTTGTATTCATCACGGATAACCAGAACAGTTCTTTCTATAAGTTTTACTAAATCTAAAGATCTATTCAAAATTAAATAAATATTGAAAATAAATGATTAACCAAAATTATAAAAGCACTCAAAACATAATATTTTTATAGTACTAATTTGAAAAAAGGAATTATATACTGATTCTGTTGCATAGGCCAGTTTAAATTCAACTTTTCCCGTACTAACCTTTGGGTCCTTCTCAAACAAAAATTTGCTTCAACGAAAATTTATTTACAAAAAAAATGGAATTTTCATTAATGTTTTACATTTTCTTCCCTACTTGGATCTGTTAATAATAATACGATTATTTTCAGTTTGTTTGTGTTGAGGGTTTTCACAATGTGATATTGCTTCTCGTTTCTCTCTGATCTCTGAATCTATTTATCGTGAGTGCTTTTTCCTATTCCTAACACTTGTTGAATAATAAAAACAGGAGAACATTTGTTGAATAAAAACACACACACATTTTATAAAGGCTTCATTTATGTAAATCAGTAACCTTGAGTATTGTACAAGTATATATTCGTATATCTGTGAGCCTGCCTATCATAGAAACGTTAGTCCTATCTACGATATCAATACCAAACTTCAACGTGGATACGTTCAGTATGAACGAGATAGTTTTTGAGAAAGAGATGTATTAACTGCAGTGTCTGTACATGAGGCCTTAGTGGGTATGTCAAATTGTTACATCTGTAGAACATGTATTATGAAGAGCTATTGGCTAAGCTAACGAATATCTGAATTCCAGCCTAGCACAGAAGGGTTTTGTTATTTTGCGTAACAAACAATATTTGATGTTTGAAAATATTAATACAGCAATTAAATTAATTATAATATATTAATAATTAAAAATTGTTAACGGCGTCTTTGGTTTCATCTAGAGGGCTGTGAATCCAGCATAATTAGAATAAAAACGATTTTTTTCCATTAGACCGTAATATTCTTTGGCCACCAAAATCAATTATTTGCCAAAGGTGTATTTGAACCTAACAATATATAAGCCGATTTTGTCACTAGGTTCATTCGGGTTATGTAAAAAAAAAAGAATTTTTTTCAACCGCAAAACCAAAAATTGGACATAAACGATAAATAAGGCTTTAATCAAAATCAGTTTAATCACAGTAATAGGGCTAATAATATTCAAGTATCCAATATTAGTTTGGGAAAGGAAATACAATTTTTTAAGTTTGTTTCTTTGTTTTTTTTCATAAATGCCAATATTTGTCATAGGTATTAATCTATTAATTAAGGGATACAATTTCCTTAATTGTTTAGTAATTTTCACACATTACGATGATTCGTAATACATTGCGATTCGTAATTAAAAACGTATGCAATGAGTTTCTTAGAGAACGAGCTTTAGTTGTAAATATGTTTTAATGTGTAATACGCTATAATATTTTTCATTTTTGTGTTTATCATTCATAATAAAGAATCCTCATTGTCAGTGGAACTTCTCGTCTGCATTTATTAATCGGTAAATGATGGTGGTGCTTCCGGGCTTGGTTTATGTCTTAGTGGTGAGCAGGTTTATAATAATTATTAACAAACATGCAATAATTAATCCAGCATTTGTTCAAATTTAGGGCCATAATCATATATACATATACATACATAAGTTAATGTTATCGGCTTTAGATTTAAAAAACAAAGAAAAAAAAGGTACAGAGAGACAACACGTATGAAAGTTAGAACTAGACTGTTTATTTCAAGACTACTCGTATAACCCTGTATATTTACATTCGGGATGTAAACCCGACGTTCGGGGATTAAGGTTGAGTACTGATGCTGCCCGGAGCTTAATTCCCCCCTGCCAGTTTACGCACACCTCGTAAACTATGAAGTCTAAATTAAGGACGACTTAGGCGATATTACGATCACTCTCCTAATCCTACTAAGGAGTGAAGGCCAGCCCAAACTGTACACAACCTGTAATCCTTTACATTCGGTCGTATTCCTAAGACACTTACTTATAGGCCAAATAGAACGCTGCCTCCAACACTGCAGCCACTAGTGCCAAAATCAAAACAAACAAAATAAAAATTACATGGCTTATTACGCACAGAAAACAATGGCAATACGCCATAGCTACCTTACTGAAGGTATCTATTATCGTAACCCACTTATATCCCTTCCAAGTGAATGTGTCAATCAGTAGTTCACTCAGTGGCGTCTCAGCTGTAGGTGTTTCCTCCTGTTGTCCCTGTGGTGGGTGTCGGTCATATTTAGTCTTAAGACATATATCGCCAGTTCCTATAATCTCTTGGATTGTCTTCTTCATATCCCACCAGAAGTACCGCTGTAATGCTCGCAAAGTCTCCTGCGCACTGCGGTGGTTCGTCTTCCCTTGATGGTAGGCAAGCGTTACTTCCCGCTGCCGTTCCTCATCACGCAGTCTCCTCATCTGGACCATAGACAGACAACGAACAAACGATCGATCAATTCCCAGTTGTTCTGTTCACCATAATTTCTTCATCTGATCCCTTTGTCGCATTGCCGACAAATAGATGGTAGGTCTTCCCTAGTCTGGATGCATCTTTCAATGCCCGGCAAATTTGGTCGCCCTTGACACCCGGTTAGGACCATATTGTCGTGATACTATTCTTGCCATAGTTTTCATGAGTAGCTGGTGGCTCCCCACCATCTCCCTCCTGCGGCAGCACCGCTCCCAATGCATACTCACTTGCGTCGGTGGTGATAGTAAATAGCTTCCCAAAATCGGGAAATGCCAGGATTGGTTCCTCTTGCAGTCGAGCCATGCATTTTCGAAAGTTTTGCTCAATAATAGGTGTAATCACTATCCGCGCCCCCTTCCGCAGCAGGTTGCTGATGGGTTCAAGATACTCTGCCACGTCTGGCACAAAACGCCGGTGGTAAATAAGCGTACCTAAAAGTCACCGAATGCCCTTGACGTATTTCGGCACCGCCATCTTCCGAATTGCGTCGACTTTTGCAGAATCCGGCTGGACTCCCTCCCTCGAGATGGTATGCCCTAAAAAGTTGATCCGATCCTCTCCCAGCGATGATTTTTCCATCGACAATTTTAACCTGAATTCACGCAATCGTCGAAATACCCTCCAGAGATCTTCGATGTGTTCGGATTCTGTTCGGCTGAAGATCAACAGATCGTCCATATAAATCTGGCATACCGCCTCGTCAATCCCCCTCAGGATTTCGTCCATCAATCGCTGGAAAGTAATCGGAGCGTTCTTCAAACCAAATGGCATCCGAGTGAACTCCGAGTGCCCCCTCTCGAAAGTAAACGCTGTTTTGTGTTGATCGGTAGCGCTCATTTTGATTTGATGGTACCCTGCTTTCAAATCCAAGATGCTAAAGATTGTGGCTCCATTCAGTCTGTCGAGAATGTCTTCAAAACGAGGAATCGGATACTTCTCATCCGTTGTGTTCTCATTTAATTTTCTAAAATCGACGACGATTCTATATCTCTCCTCCTCCTCTCCCGGTTTACTCTTCTTTCGTACTGCCCACAGAGGACTATTATACGGTGATGTGCTATCCACGATTATACCCTGTCGTCTTAAGCTGTCGATTTCTGTCCGGATATGTTGGCGGAGTGCCTGCCGATATCCTCTCTCCTTCACGTACGTTACTTGCTCAGATTTTAATGGGATTTCATGTACTGTCTTCCCTGTTGCCCAAAGCATATCACCCTCCACGTAAAAAATATCTCCTAACTCCCTCCGTAAGCTTTCCCTCCAGTCCACAACTTTCTTGACTGCCCCTATCCGCGCACTCCCACCTCTTACGGTCCCTGACATTGATAAGTAACCCCCCCCCCAAATTGATCCGCCACTCCTTTCCCTTGTTCTCTACAAGTGCGCCTACGCGTCCCAATAAGTCACACACAAATTGTAACAAACCTCGTTTCCTATCTTTCTTTTCTGGTCGAGGGAATGTCAAATGATTCTTCAGGCTTTTTCTTGAAGCGGCCTCCACCACTATGTTAATAATAGAAATATTCTTTATTCTTTAGTTGAATTGTTCTTCAATAATTTATTATCTGATCTTCATTTAATATTCACTACTTTTAAATGTTAAAGTCATTATCTTAAATTATTACCACTTATTTGTCAGAGATTACGTGACATCAGATAAGCAAATTAATTTTACATTGCCTAATTTTTTTTTTTATTGTTGTATTGTGAATTTCGTATTCCAAAATTACTCCTCAAACTAGCACACGTAGAGTTGAGTATACCATTCCTGCAGGCTAGGCAAAGATAAATCCATTTTATAAATTAAATATATATCCAGAGTGGAGTTCAATTGATCTCTGAGACCAGCTGGCCTGCGACTCCTGATAGCCCTGTATAATATCTTCATTGTATTTCCTCTTCGCATTCCTTTGAAGCGATCTCATCCGATAGTAAACCGCCAACATTGCCCAACTTCCACTGATTAGTAGAACTAATTTATAAATATTATTATAATTTAATAACAATATGTTTATCATTAGCAAATTAGGCCTCCATTTAACTTTATCAAGGTATAGATAACGCTTTTACAATTAAAATAATACACCAATATCTTTCCCTTATCAGAAATTTCTGAGCTGTTATCCTTCCGTGAAATTAGTCGAGCGTGCATTTTAATTTTAGTGGTGATTGCACTAAATACTCCTGATTATGATATTTTTCTAATCACTAATTAGTAAGCTACTGATAGGTTAAAAATTAATGAAAAGAAATTATGAATTTACTCTCCTCATCCTAACGCATTAAAAATCAAACCTTGTTCAGTTATAATGTTTGTTGTTCTACTCAGATACATTACGAGTGATGTTAAGATCGGATAAACGCCGTTTGATTTTCGATCCAGACACTTGATATATATTGTTCTAAACAGAAAACGAGTTGCCCTACTCGGTCGTTTGTTGTTCCATTCGAATATTCTGTATTTGTTTGTCTACTTGCCTATAATATATGCTATGGTGTATACTACACTTCAATACATTAATGCTACGTTGCCTTACATTCTTACATCCTTACGTTCTCCAAATGCTATTTACTTCTATCTTAGTAGTGAAATTTAAATATACTTATTGGATTCTTGAGTCCTATAAAAGTTACAATACAAATTTTAATCAATTAATTTAACTTAAAATTAATCAATTAATAAACCAAAACCAATCAGATACCTACAAAATGCACATTAATATATAAAATTCCAATCGTTCATCACGGCATTACACAAAATCAGTTGGATTTCATGATTATTTCAACATCTTGCTCACACGTGAAAGATTACTGAAGAATATCTTGCCCCATGTGTTTATTAACATGAACTAAACCCGCGGTTTCTAGAAAAGAATTGTTTTTGTTTGTTATTTTCATTGGAAGATTCCGTTCAGAAATGAATATCACCTCTTTATCAGGTCACTTTTCTATGTTTTATTTACGTAACAAGCCATTTAATAACGTTAATTACCATTTGTAATGTGTTAACGCCAGACCAAACGTGCAAATACTTGAAGTAGGATGGTTTTCTTGATAATCGTGCTTACCTAATATTTTTCCTTCAATAGTTATATAATGCTAATATTATATATAATGCTAAAAGTAGAAGCAAGCCCCTTCTACTGTTTACCTGCTTCGTGACTTCATGGAAGACACTGATGGTTCCTGTTATTTTTTAAATAAGCGACCGCATCCTTCCAAGACCTCCCTCCCACTTCCCTGAACTACCCTTTTCTTATACATGTATGTCTCAGCTTGAGCCCCAGACCCCACTTGTTCCCACACATTCCACCTAGTATGTAGTAACGCATATAACGGTGTTTTGCTTATACTTCATAATAAAGCTTTTCTTTCTTTTCTTTTAAAAGACACTCCTCTTCAAAGATTATTTAACGTGCGATTAAAAGATGCGTTGGTGTAAACCTTTGTTGTCACTTTACTCTTAGCGCAACAAATAGGCTAGTTTTGGGCCTTATTTTTGCACTATCTTTATCAAGAATTGTTAATATTTCGGAGTTACAGGCATTTTCTTTATAAGAAACACTCAACATCCGTATTGGCAACTTATCCACTGTTAGAAGAGTCCCGGAGTATTCTGTAAATTCATTCCAACAGCTGCTCCTAAAATCAAAAATGAGTAACTCCTGTTAAGACTAACCCCCCCTTCATTTATTTAGAGTACACGAGGGTGTATAAGCCATAAATGCACCGCTATTACTGCAACGCTACTAAATCAAACCCCTCAAACACCAAGGAGGCTTAAAGAAAAACAAGAACTTAACAGACAAAATAATACTCTGATAGACATACAAGTGTATATATATGATGTGTCCCACGCAGTTATGCAACAGCCTTGTATCGGCATGCTCAGTACATTTGCAATAGTAATTGACCTCCGATCTCAATAATTTTATCTATAAATTGGGTTCGTTCCCGCTCCGCTCTAAAATCAAAAAAAAAAAATCAAAGCAATTGGCTAATCTGACCAGTTAATGACATTTATGTAGTAAAATAATGGCGCAATAGCCTATCATGAAGGAAGTGACGTGATCAAATCGCTACGTCTTACACGTCGCTTAGGTTACATCTTTCTTATCAGGCTACTTTCTTTTTAGTCTTGCTCGTGTGTTTGTGGGGAAATTTACTGAAGAAAGAGTGTGTCATCGAGGTAAGTTGTGGAATCCTTATAGTACCTGTATATCAACCATGGGATGACATCATTGCAAAGTTTGTATCTCTTTGGAGCTGACCACATAATTACAGTCCGTAATTTCATTCTGATGATTGATGATTGTGTGTGCTGCATATGGTCTATTTGAATATGTTGAGGGGGGGAGGTAAACGTAATTGCTATTAGTCCAGCCAGGCGTCGTTTTATTTCTTGACATTTCATTCTGTGTAATTGTTATTATACTTTCTTTTTTTTTTAAAGGCAAATTAACTACTTATGCTTATATTTTTTTTCTTTAACATTGTTAAATCAGTGTTGCAACAACTCATGAATAGATAAGCCGCACCGAGGCTGGTTGGTGACGCTATTACCTGTAGCGACCGCTAACTACATAAGAGAAATCACCCTATACTCTATTGTATATATATTGTAAACAAATTTAAATAACATGACCGAAATATAAATCATTGTAAATGTGTTAAACAATAAAAAATACATGAGCTGGGGCACCAGCTGTCAGGTAGGCAATAGAACCAACCGCCGGGAGACCCTCCAGCCTCTGCCAGGGAACAAAGGAACCGCACATCATTGGCTACAACAATGACGATGCTTATTGGCTATTGGCAAAGCCAGGTGGGTATTTAAGACCGGCGGTTTGGGTCCTGTATATCATTCTCCTGTCAACTACCGGCTCGTGGCTGCCCTGCTTGAAACTCTGAAACTGCTGCTTCTTTATGAAAAATCTCTACATCTCTTTCTCTCCTCGCCTCGCTACGTTTTCGTCCGGCGTTGTCAGACCCCAGCAGCTCCTTGGGAGAGACCTCTCCCTAGTGGACAACGGTTGTCGCGGCCCTGCAAACTTACCAAGCAGTGTCTCCCGCGATAATTCAGTCTGCCTCTCTCCGGTTCACACTCACCTTTGGGATCCGGACGGATTTCGCCTACGCTCAGATACCGAGTGTGAATTCGTGGTCATTCCAAGACCACAAAAACTACCTACCTACCTACCCTATACCTCTTCTCCTGAACATAGTGTACTGTCGGGGCACATACCTATCATAAAATGGTTTCAGATAGTAAAGCCGTCACGAAACGATTGTCCAGGTTGTAAACTTAAACAACCCTCACTTTATCACCAGGGCTAGGGTAACCAGGCACTCCCCTAGACCCGACATTACCTCTTAATTTTTATTTATGTTTTCTAACTAGGAGTCACTATTTCATTATTTATACAGTAGCTCATTTTTCCTGTCTAATTATAATCCTCGCTTGATATTTGGTAGCCAAAAATTTAATACATTTTCCGGTTTTGGGAAAATAAGTAAATAAGTTTTTTTCCAATTTAACGTAGTGATATGTAGTTTCTTATAAATCTGAAAGAAAAGAAAACTTGCTGCAACGTGTTTTCCAAACCCAATATGAAGCGAGATGTAGATCATCAAATTCGCGCGATAATTTCTCTACATACCCCGATCTGCACGTGTATGAAAAACAGGTAAAGGTATAACAGCATTGGTTATGAAATTCCAAAAAAATTATTTTCAAATAAAAAGAGACAGCTTGTAATAAATGTTACAACAGCAAATAACAACAATCCTAATAAATTTTACATGTTGAAACAATAGTAATTATACAGCAAACTAATAAAAAAAAAAACCAATTCAAAAACGAATAGGAATTATTTCATAACAGTTTTTGGCATTTTGAAAGAAAACTAATAATAATAAAATAACGTGAATATATGTAAATTTAGCATGTTTAAATAATAGAAAACTAATACAATACTATTCAAAAACTACTTTAAAAAAACGAATACACTTTTGTTATATTTGCATTTCTAAGGTCTTGGCTTATGATAACTGTTTTCTGTGTAGGATGATCCAGCTTGTGGCCATTTAAATAATCTTGTAGAGGAGAGTCTTTTAAAAAACTTTATTATGAATAACAATCAAACCACTGGTATATATACAAATATTAATCAGTTACAGCACTAGAACATACTTTAGCGAAGGCTAAAGCACATGTGTTGGTGTCTTCACCCTAAGCAGGTCAGAAACAGGTATTCAAAGGGTTAGGATTTTATGGGAGGTAGGAGTTCATTACAAAAAAAAGGGGACCATAAGTCTCAACTGTGGCACACGTTTCTACTGAAAATGTAAGATCTAATGAGCATTACATAACTCCTCCATTCTTTAAGATTCTTGTTGCATCAAGAATTAGGCGCACAGGGAGCGTTCAAGTTGAGTGTGGTAAAATCTGTTGTTGGAAGATATTGTGTGGACGCTAAGGTAGGGTTATATGTGATAGTGGGAGGTGGAATACAGGTGTCTTTAAGATTACAAAATTTTGTTTTTATATAATACAATAAGGTTAGTATTCTTATAGTACCTATAATGGTATAAATTATATAATGTATTGATCTATTGTTAATGTTAGAAGTTGTGTTTAACATAATTTGAGTTATATTCTATTAATCTATTAATAATAATAATTGGATCTATTAATTCGGAATTATTATACATTGTTATTTTATAAGGATCTTGGTACATTGTTTTATATTCAGAGTCAACAATATGCATGGTTATCTTAGGATGTTCTTAAAAACATTTGTTATTAGATATATTTACAAAGGATATAAGAGGTAAGTAAATAGTATTATTTTTGTTGCAATTGTCTAACTTCCGATTGTTAATAATAATATATGAATTTATATCGTCAATATAATTAATATTGGATAGTTTAGGTTGAGTATAATTAAATTGAACTGTAGAACCTAATAATATAATATTTTGTTTATACATTCATTAAGCAGTAAAGTAGGGTTAGTACAATAATAGTTATTCATAATATAGATACAATTATTGTTATAAAGATTATTAACTTTTTTTTTCTTAGTGCTAGTGTTTTTGGAATATCAATAGAATAATAAAGATTAGTTTTATTTACAGGAATTGGTATGAGCAAAGAGGTTCTTACATTTGGTTCTGCTAGTGGCAGGTCTACAAATACACGGAATATTTCCTCATGTGTAATACAATATATTTTGCTCATAAGCCATAATATTTCTGATTTTCTTGGAGCTTATTTACATTTTGGTGTATGTCTTAGCGTTGAGTCATTTAGTTTGTTACTTAAGTGTGTTAAAGTTATATAAATATCTTGAAAAGCTACTTCTCTGTCAATGCTTATCATATTGCCTCTACCCTTATTAAAATTGTCATTATATCCGTCTTAAAGTCTCTATAATTTTTTATTCGTGTTACTATCTTCGGTATTACAGTTGTTACGTTCAACTTGACTTATGACATTGTCATAATGTTGTTTGTCCGTAGCGTCCATTGTACCAGTTAGGCACCTAATAGCCGTTCCTAGTCCATTTATTAATACACGTCTTTGTCTTCTATTATGATTTCTCAGTAAGTCAATTTTATTCTTGGTTCCATGTATCATATCTACTATCAAAGGGTAGGTTGTTATTATAGAGTAGAGTATGTTTTTGTACATTGGTTAGTTCTGAGTCTAATAGGCATATGTTATAAAAGTGGTATGTTTTGAAGTATTTTTCAATTACTTTTACATTGTTTAATGTGTAGTGTACCATTCCGTTAATGTTAGTCAGGTCAGTTACTTTCAGAGAAGTTTTTACAGTCCATAAAATTGTCCGAATCAGCGCAAGTGTCTTTATTGTTATGTGAAACATATTTCCGGTGTATCAGATGTTTCTTACGAGGTTGTTTAATATTGTTAGCATGCGATTTCTTTATTTTATTTTTATCTCTATATTTTACTACTGGTTTATAAGAATTATCATGCTTTCGATGGGTAGTAGTTTTTATCATTAATTGTTCATCAGAAATTGTCGGAATGTCTTCCCGATTTTGGTTTAGTTTTCCTATTCGATCAGTCTTTTCTTTTATTATTTTTGTCTTTACTAAGTCATTTATTAGGCTTTTTTCATCATGATATTTTGGAAAAATTGATTTCTTTTGTTGGTTATTTTGTTTAGTTATTCCAAACGTTATCTCGTCAGGAGTCCTACTTAGTTTTTCATTTAAGGTATTGTTATATGCAATAGTTGCTAAAGAAAGTTTGTTAGTTAGCATCTTATCGTATAATTTTTCATTATTTAATTTCCTTAATAATTTGATTAATGTCTTGGGTGCACAATTCAAAAGCCCTAAAGGATTTGAGTTATTAGGCGTTACATAAATTGGTTCTATTCCATTGGTTTCAAGGAAGTCAGTAATTAAGTTATTGTTATACTCTCTTCTAATGTCCATTAGTATAGAATTTGGTGTCGGGTAATGTTCTAAGTATTGTTTTATAACGTCACAAGTTAGTACGAATTCACGTTGATACGGGGCAAGATGGACCGCTATGTGGTTGGAAATAGAAGGAAGAAGAGTTAGGGTGGGCACGGAAGTAACGTACCTGGGGGTGAGACTGGGGAAAAGATTAAGCCTCTCTCCCCACATCAAATACCTCGGAGACAGAATCGTTAAAGTGAGTAACTCCTTCGCGAGGATAGGGGGGGCGATGTGGGGAGTCAAGTTCCCAGTCTCAAGAACCCTCTACCAGGCAGTCATCTTGGGAATTATCAGGTACGCCTCGCGGTCATGGTCGGCGCACCTTAACAAGGGCCGGACGCACGCCCTGAAGAGGATTCAGAGAGCGGCTTTGATAAGGGTCACGAGGTCCTATAGGACGGTGTCTCAGGACGCAGTGGAGGTATTGGCAGCGGCGGCACCAGTAGACCTGGTCCTTCTGGAGCAGCGCCTCAGGTCGAAGATGAAGAGAGGGCACATTGAAGATCTTCCACCTCCCCTATGGAGAAGAATTGAGGAAGAGGCCGGGAGGTGGAAGGCCCTCATAGGCGAATGGACAATAGAGGCCTGGGGCGCCAGGTGGACTGGCACGACCAAGGGGAGCACTCTGAGGAAGTACTTCCCCTCAGTCCAGGACATTCTGAGGGCAAGTTGGGTCTACCCGGATTACTGGGTGACACAAGTGCTCACAGGACACGGCGGATTTCGTGCCAGGCTGTACGAATACAAGAGAGCAGAAAACAGGTCCTGTCCCCATTGCGGAGAGAGCGATACTGCGGAGCACGTCGTGCTCTCTTGTCATGCACTGGAACCGGCTAGAGCACGGCTGCTCCGCACGATAGGAGAGTACAGCCTGGGCGAGTCCGACCTGCCGTCACTGGTGAGTGACGAAGCAAGATACACCGCGTTCTGCAGATTCGTCGGGGAGTGGAAAAGGGTTCAAGGCTCAGGGCACTTCACTATATCCAGGGGGGTGGCGCGGGGTGAGCAGCCGTGTCTTCGGGAAGGCTCACCCGAAGCCAACGATGTATCGCCGGTTCCAGAGGAGTCACTGTAAATATGTATATATAGATATAAGGTAGGACTGAGAAGTATATGGTATAGACATAAGTTTAGTTATAGGGGGATGGAGGATGCACACCCCATGTAAATATAGTTTTAAGTATAGGTATAGGTAGAACACGGATCCAAAATTGTAAATAGTATTAAGATAACTAGCTATAGGGAAAAAAAAAAAAAATGATTCCATAAGTGGTTTTCGGTTGTAGAATTTGTTCAAACACATCTTGTATGTCTTGTTGGTTTTGTATAGTCAGTTTATGTCTTTGTTTCCCAAATGGTTTTGAAAAGTTAATAGCTTTTTTATATAATACTGGATTGTACAAAGTTTCTTAATTCGGGTACAAATTGTTTTATACAGTTCTTGGTTATTAGTTTGTCGTATACATTCATTTCGTATGTTTTCTGTAATTCTTCTTTTGAATCGTCCAAGATAATTCGTCTCGTAGGTTTATTAGTTTGTTTGTAAATGTTAATGGATGTTCGTTTCTATGCATTGTCATTTCTAATATTTCCGTTTTTGATCGTTCTATTGTTTTGTTGTCCCGGAAATATCTCTTTAATTCTGTTATTAATTCGTCAATTGAGTCATAATTTCTTAGCCACAAAATTTTGCTTGGTCTGTGAGTTTGTTTGATTTAGTGTAGCTCAGTAGTTGTCTTGAATTATATTATCTGGGTCGGTTGTTCAATGCTCCTACTGTAGAGGCAACATATAACAACTGGTTTAAAAAGATCACTAAGTCGCTTGGGTTTCCATTAAATTCGGGGATTTGTTGAAAGTCAGTGCCTTTAATTACATAATTAGTTCCTTCCATTTCTTCAGTTACTGATGTCATAAAGTCAGAATGAGTATAATAATTGTATTTACCAAGTGAATGATGTCTTCAGTGAAGTCCAGTTTTCTTTCTTCCTTCAACTTCCTCAGATATATAACGATTTCTTGAGGTGGTTCCCTGGTGAAAATTGAATGAAATTGAAATAGATCAGTACCCAATATCGGTGAAGTCCTGTCCTGTTGGGTATCTTTCCAGAGGTATTTGCATCGGTCTTCTCACACTATTGGAGTGGTCTCACTGTCCGTAGCCAAATGAGGTGGACTACCGTGAAGTTACTGAGTATACTGCCAGGTGCCTGTTCGGGATGCCAGTTAAATAATCTTTGTTGAGGAGAGTCTTTTAAAAAACTTTATTATGAATAACAATCAAAACACTGGAATATATACAAATATTAATCAGTTACAGCACTAGAACATACTTTAGCGAAGGCTAAGGCACAAGTGTGGGTGTCTTCACCCTAAGCAGGTCAGAAACAGGTATTCAAAGGGTTAGGATTTTATGGGAGGTAGGAGTTCATTACAAAAAAAAGGGGGCCATAAGTCTCAACTGTGGCACACGTTTCTACTGAAAATGTAAGATCTAATAAGCATTACATAACTGGCCTTCTAGATTTTGAATCACGTCAACAAATCATCGAGTTGTCAAAAAGATCTCCTGTCTCCTAGCTAAAACCTCTGTAACACTCTTGCAATAAGTACCACTACAGTGTTTGCATATTAAGGAGCAATGCAGATCTGATTTCCGGAAGCTACAAGCTCCACTGCTTGTACAACTGTAGCATCGACTGCAGGTGCGAGGTGCAGCGTCTTTAGTCATCATAATTGGACTTAGACCAGAAGAGCTGTGTTCCCATCAGGGATTTTGTTGAAAGACAACAAAGCCAGGAAGAGGCAATAAAGCAGGTTCATGGTACTCAACAAAAACATTCAAGTACGACCCTGCGCAAGTACTTTTGATTCGTCCATTTACTAGTTATGACAATATGTCGGTCTTTTCCGGCCATAGGAATTCGAAATTCTTCTAAAAAAAGCCGCCACATTTGAAGGACTATCCTACCAAATTCATAAACCGTCAAGACTCTGAAGAATCCATAGCTCAGGCTGGAAAATACCTTATCCTTGAATTTTGTGTCGGTTAAATGGAAACAAACGAATCACTGGACGAATTTAAATACTTGATGTTCACAAAATCTGCCTTAAAAAGTAAATTTGATCTTGCGAGACCGCCACCGACAGAAGATGCAGCTGAGTGTGCAATTCGAAGTCATCGCCAGATTCAAAGTTGGTTGGTTGAGGTTGCAATCATAGTTTTGTGAAATTTTATCACGCTTAATGTTTGGTTGAAAAATAATGTTTCAAACAAGCATTGCAGCGAAATTAGCTTTCTTTCAAAGTAATAAGAAACTAATTATCACTACGATTAACTATAAAAAATTTATTTTCCAAAAACTAAAAAAAGTCTGAATTTTTCGTGGTTTTTTCACTACCAAATATCAGGCTTTATTAAAGCCTGGAGGGGGGGAGTTCGAAAACTCATATTCTTCTTACTACTTCTCATATCTAAAAGATAAACAAATACTTCTACTTGACCTTTTGCATACATATGCCCATTTTAGGTCCCTGGTGACTAGACTAAAGTGTTGGATGACTATATTTACTCAAAAGGATACTGCACGCCAACCATATCGACCATCTCATCCTAAGCTCTCGACACTAATCAACTCTGACTATTTGACTAAGTGTTAGATCATATAGACGTTCATCTGCCTAAGACAGAAGGAGGGAGATCAGATGTACAGGAAAACTACTATTTTATGCTTGAAAAATTACTTTGAGTACTGCAAGAGAGGCTTATGATACACGATACGAAAGCTGTATCGATATCTAGCAGAATTTATGACTTACTGATCAACAACTGACTGAATATTTCAAATGAAAACAATCCTGGATAAATGTGCAGAATACTAAACAGTCGCCCCCTTGTAGATTTCAAATCAACGTACTATAGCGTTAAATTTTAGAGCTGTACAAAGTTTTGAAAAAAATTAAGATCCCCATTAAGCTAATTAGCCTATTGTTAGCTAATGTTCACATTTATTACAGTTATTCAAAGCATTATTAAATGTAAACCTTATACATAGACCGTCGAATCATACACTCACATGTATTAATCATAGCCTTGATAACAGAACAATAGAACCGCGTCACAAAGTCTGTATGACTACACCTCAATCCATAGTTCAATCTGTTTCACACTATCTGGACATGTGACAATCTGTAAAAACATTCCTTCGATGGTCTTATTATAAAGTCGAATAAAGAATACAGATAAGGAAGCTATAAAAAAAACACTTTATCGGATCAAAGATTCTTCCACGGGTGAATAAACAACACACATGGATAATAATCAAATCGAGTCTTTTGATGATAATCATGTTTTCTACAATTAGAACAATATAGCGTTCAAATCGATCAACGCATGCAAAGCCTAGTAGCTTAGCTAATTCTCACTATACTCTCCACTAAGGTCAGCCTTCCGGATCCAGCCTTTTTGCTGCATCACACACTAAATATTGGATCTCCTGTGTTTCTGCGCATACTGGGGGTCAAGGGAAACTAGAGAGAAGACAGCGGCATTCCATCAAAGTCAAGTGCTGCTTAGAAAAAAATTGTATCATCATATATCAAAAGCAGTGTAATATGATAACTGAAAACACACTGAGGGATGTCAAGAAATCTGTTAAACCTTTGGATACTTCTAACCGTCCTAGAAGACAAGATGTTATCATCAATAAGGTGCTTATTTTACACTCCAAGCTCACCCACGTCATCTTGACAGCTTGCAAACGACGACTGGACTATTAACAATAGGTATGTAGCTTCAACACGAAATCGATAAAAAATGACTCCGCGTTATTTGCGCTCATTAAAAGCACCTTGGCCGTGATATAAGTAATGGTAAACAAGTGTTTCAGAGTTCTATATAGATAATTCCTCATTCATCGAATTTATTAACTTCCTACGATTATTTAAGTTAAAATGGATTTCGGCGATTTGTGACTAAGTATGGATTTAAAGAAGGGAAACAATAAAGTCTCTTTTTTATCACTTGCTCTTTGGATATTGTTTCTGAGTTTTTTAACAGTAAACTATTTTTCCTAAGCGATTGAATAATTTGGTTTTTTCAAAACCGTGCAGTTTTCGTTAATAGGTCTCTCCCCCTCCCCGACTGAATAAGATTAGTAGCAATAGTAATCATCCATTTGATAATTAAGAAAAACTCATATAAGATGAACTCTTGAATCTTAAAGTTCTAATCAAAAAAATGTATTGTTTTTTTTGGATCTTTACCTCGTTATAGTTACAAAAAGTTGTAGAACCCTGATTTTTTTATCATTATTAATTTGACAAGCCACAACAAAAGTATTCACAATTTAAGTTTATATTATTTCAATCAAAAGCGCTTGCACCAAATCTGTTCTATATATGAGATTTTTTTTTAATATGTGTTCAACATTATAGGTTTTTGTCAGTCAGAAATTCCGTTACTGGGTCGTAACTATTACAATTTTTGATAGTTAGAATTAATAGATAGAATGTAAATAAAAGTTAATCAGTCAATGGTGTAGCATTTGGACATCTTGTTTTGTAAAGAGTCAATTGTGTTTGTCCTAATACTTGTCTGGTTAGTACAATTTCGTCACGACTGCTATTCCTGAATTGGTATTTGACAAATGTAAAAATACTTAAGTATGTAAAAATAATTAAGCCTCATGCTTGAATATTTAACTGATAAATATCCCTCATTCATTTTAATTTTTGTATAATACTAAGTGAATATATTCAAGGTTAATTACTCAAGGGTTAGTCGTTTTAGAGGTGTAGTAAGATTCTACATCATTTTTTCAAACCAAATCAATTATATTTAATATTTACATCTAGTTTAAAACTAAACAAAAACTAACATCATCGCTTTTTGTTATAAATAAAATCTTCATTGAATTACACATAAATTTTATTTTAGTGAAAAACATAAATGAAACGCCTAACATCAAAAAATAATTAAAAAACTAGATGGTAATAAAAAAACATTCGTTCGTAATACATTATGCCCTAAGCCCTTAAGTTTGCGTAATTTATCTATGTTATCTATTTGAGGTCTTTTTTTTTTCATATCCCCTTGTTATTATAAATTATGGAAATAAGTATAGACTACATAAATGAATCTCTTTACAATAGGCCATTTATGTCCTGTAGCCTGGGTATATATCATACAATTTTTAATAATTTTACGTTGCGATTTGTGTTTGTTACAAACGTATAATGTATATTATTTGTCTAAACATGTTTAAAAATAATGGGGTTCATCTTATGAATCATAGATGAAGTAATGTGTTCTACCAGTCCTTACATTTATCTATAAATTCCCTGGTTATTTCTGTTAAAATATCTACAATATAACCAGTTTTGGATACGTCGTGCAACATAACCTATACCATTCTTACCATACGTACTGATAACGTAATAAAGTGATATTATTGATTAATGGTTTAATAATTAAGCCATTTTAATAATTAATTTTGAAGAAAAAAAAACTTTAGAACCTTTCTTCAGCAAAAGGAACAAACTATAATATATTCATCGATAATTACAGGGAAAAAAAGCAACTAATAAAAAACCTGTGCAAGGTTTTTCTAGGATATTGTGATGTAAAATTAGCTGAAGGATTTTTGCCACTAATCATCTAGAGATGCAATTAAGAAGTTCTCGCGCGAAGCCAGTCCCTAATTATCTCCCCAGCAGTTACCGTCATGCAGTAGATGATGTATGATGTCCTTGTATAGAAGAGGATTTGTGCTGAGCAATGCTTGTAAATTATAGCTCAGTCGTAGGTATGTAGGGTTTCATTGAATTTTTCAAAACCAGAAACTCTTATGTTTTCATCCATGTGTCTGCATTTCTGTCTGTTGTAGGCATTGTCACTCCCCTGTTAGACCATACGTTTTTATATGGAGGTCTCATTTGATGTTGCAACTTCATAAATAATGCTCCATGAAACATGATTAGGTGTCTTTAATTAATAATTTTGTATAATAAAAAATATTTGTCTAGCCTTTGGAGTAAGGTATCGAATCATCAACATTATCAAATTCAAGAAGAAATAGTCCTGATTAATAATGTGTACTATGATGGCCTAAATTACAAAACGTTATTACACATTTTCAACCTTGATTGTATGTTGTGTCAGAATGGACTTGGTATATTACATTGACTTGAATTGTTTTATAAGCAGCCACTGACTACTTGGGGCTGCTTTGGATTGCATTGTAGTAGCTATGGAATGGAGCTGAGGATATTGCACAAAAGAACGTGGTTCGATTGATCTGTTATTGAGGTAGTGATAGATTCCAAAGGCACTGGATTCAATAGAACTGTTTATCTTATATTTTATGAAACCCTTGATTTCTGGTTTCTGAACATATTTAACAATTTAAATGAATCCCCTAAACCGGGCTTAAAAATGACCCGAACGAAAATCCGAGACCGAAAAGAGAGGTTCTTTCATCTCTTATTTTCATTCAGGTGCCGAGCGTCTCGTCTTTCGTATGTATGAATGAATGTTCTACGATATATTTCATAATACCTTGAAATATATTGATTAATCTTTGGCTAGAATATAACAACGGGAAGACGGGTAAGATGGGACCCGTCCTATTTTCCAGTTTTCCTAGTTTAGCGTGGCCCGCCTGTCTAATGGGTGTCTACATTTAGAGTGGGTTCCCTTTGAATAGACCAAAGATGAAATACCAAAAAGAAATTTAATGGAAAAAAAAGGAAGTAAGGGACAAAAAGTAATAAACGTGAAAAAAGTTAAGTCCGTTTATAACTGAAGCATGTACCAAGCTCATATAGGTCTCAAGTTATAATTAGGGTAACATTAAAGACTGTTGATGGAGTGGAGTGAGTATATTAAAAAAATAAATCACCTTATGACTCTCCAATGCTTTTTTTTTTTTTTTTTTGCTGTCGGACTACAGTAGACTGATGGGTCTCATCTTACCCTACTTCCCGTTTTTTTACTCTAACTAACTAATCAGCATATTTCAAGGTGTTGAATATATCATAAAGCATACATTCAGACAGACGAAATACGATCGTCCCGTGCTTGAATGTAAGTGGACAGGCGAGACATGTTTAAAAAATAGAGGAAAAATAGGGAGGGGAATCGGGTTTGATTAACCTTTATCTCAAGTCCCAGTTCAGAAGGTATTTAAGATTTTGTCCCAGTGGTCAAAGACAGTAAAGCAAAACGATAAGTAAGAATGAGAACTAATAAGAAGAAGAAAATTAAACAATACCGAGGAGTGGTCACAGGACATAAATAATTATTGTGGAAAAGCTACTTGGAAATTTCAATCAAAAATACTACTTTTTATTTGTTAAGGCAGCTTGTCGCTAAAAATCGCATTTTTGACAAATAAAAATAATTCTATACTACTAAAGCAATAATATAAAAAAAAAATTTAATCGGTTGGGGCCTTTTAAGCACCTGCTTTCTTTCTTTTTCTCTCCCCTCATTCTATCTTCATTTTTTTTTTCATTACTGTCTTTTACCATTGAGGAAAAAATTAGAACTTAAGTCTTGAATAGTTTCTGAGCTGGACCTTGCGAAATTGTAAAAATTAGCAAAACGGACCAGACTTCTTCCCCTAATTGTATTTTAAACAAAAACTAATCAGCATATTTCAAAGTTTTGATGAATTCTCACACGTTTAAAATTTCAGTTTGATTGAATCAGTTTTACAACCACTACCAAAGAACATACAATCTTACAGACAAAAATAAAAGTAGCTGATGAAGAATAGGCTCGGCAAGACAAAAAAAAATGGCGCCAATATGCTTGCAATAAATCCTATAACCCTCTCCTATTGGTTATTGGAAAAGGTCCAATGATTGCCAGTGATCCGTTAAATCGTGAAAATATGTAATGATCGACGGGAATAGCACGTTTTTGTAAAAGTCCTATGCAATATTTCTCCGATTGTGTCACATATTTGAAACCTTATCTGAACCAGTCAAAGGGTCAACTCCCTCCCCACTCCGACATGAGTGGTTTTCCGCTTTGACTGACAGTTAGTTGTCGAGTTCGATTTGAGAACTAACGACGGTCCGTCATCCTGTCTCTTGCGCAATAAGTAAGTATTATTGGTGAATAGTTATCCATTAAATAGTAATTGTAAACGGGTTACCAGTTTTGGTGGCCCAACTTACAAAGGTTCAGATACTGTCATCGCTTATACTGAGGTATACAAATGACTTCATGATTCATGGCATAGTATAGTAAAAATTTCTCCAATGTTAAATAGCAATCAAAGTTAATAAAGAAGAGACATCTTTGAAAGTATTCCTGAAAGTTGTTTGAGGTGATTTTTTTGTTAATACTTTAGTAACTAAAACATAATGAAAAAAATTGTTCAGTGACAGAAGAATACTATTGAAATAATATGGTTGGTGACAAAGTATTTTTCATCCATTACTACGATAATTATTTAAAAAAAAAAAAAAACTATTTAAAAATCTTTACTCTTGTATATTTGTATTTTAGGTGGTTAGAGCTTCAGTCTCTGTAAAAGATTCTTTTACTGACAATACATACAGGCGTCATCGGGACTACAATTTAGAGCAAGATATGACAATGATGATGGCTTATTAGGCAATACGTTGACTGTAGATGATGTATTGTCAATATAAAGAATGTTTTGGAGTAATTGAAGTTTTACCAAATATACATACGTAAATATCTCTTTTTAAGTAATAGTACTCAAGGAAACAAGATTATTTTTACACCATTTGTGAGCTAAATTGTCTGTCTTTGATTCGTTTATATGACCTAAAGTCCAAAACCTTGTAACTGACATGAACTTTTCAGGAGAAGGATAAGAATTATTTTCATTGAAAGTAAACTAATGTTATGATTTTTTTTAAATGTATAAACAAAAAAAGATTGTTTGTTTGAAAGAGAGTAATTGTTTTTAAAGAAACAAGAACCTTGCAAGAAAAACAGCCAAAATTCCAGTTACAAGGTTTTATACTTTCGGTCATATAAACGAATCAAAGAACGCAAAAAGCAAATGAACAATATTCAGAGATGGAGAATACGGACTAAATAGCTTCTTAATTACATATTAAATGATTTTGGAGAGAATAGTCGGTATATTTTATCAAAACTACTTGGTGCCATTTATTAAAAGTATTTTGATCATTAAAAATATCGATCAAATAAACCTATTCAAATCGGCTCAAACGACAATAAACACCTGATTTACATTTTTGGCTCCCAAAGCTTTATTTTTTGACTCGCCTTTGAAATTATTTTAAACAATTTTAACTGTGGGCCCAAATAATTTTAAGTCTTAAATAGCTTCTCTGGCATAACTTGAGAAATCATAAAAGTTAGCGAAATGGGCAGGACATTTCTCTCGTTTAATTTTAGTGTCCATACTTCCCCCAATTTTTCTTTAACCGAGAAACTAATAAGCCTGTTTGCGACTTTGTGGAATAAGCCTTTAATATTTCGAATCGACAGAATCATTATTGTGATTTCTGTCGGAGGGCAGGCATACAATCAGATAGGCAGGCAGAAGACGTGAGTAGAAATAAAAATTTGTTTAATTGATATTTTAAATATTTACCCACACCAATATTCCGGGCTCAGAATGCGGTTGTTTTCCATTTTTCGTGGCAATTATTTCCACCGCCAAAAATACATTATCTTCAAGGCAAAACCAACAGATTTTTAGCGTTGTCTCCAATTCGAATCCTGGTGTGGAAATGCAAGTTTTTCGAAACCCTATTCCGCTAATTTAAATAACACAGACCCACAGTTTCTTGTGTGTATTTTAAACATTTTATATGAAATCATAAAGTTGTCAAGAGTATATCAATAAACTTTTCAAGCGAGTTTGCTCCATGTCCCACCTCTAAAGGTTTTGACAGAGATCGAGCACTTCGTCCATGCTAATATTGGCAATACATCATATTTGACCAACGAAATTAAATTTGGTGTATTGGTGATTCCGGAAGTTACATTTTTTTTAAAATGACTTTTTTACTTGTTATTTAACGTATTATTTGCACCATTTTACGTAAGCCGATTTATAATCACTACTTACGAAGTTATTTGAGTTTTTTTTAATAATTAATTTAGGGAACTTACTCAAAATACATTTTTCAAGATGTTTTATTATAAACCGCGCTGTTATGTGTTAAACGGATATATCATAAATAAATTTAAAAAAAAAGAGCTTTTTTCTCCCTAATAAGAAACAAAACTGTATATACTAAAGTTCTAAGCAATACATAAAATGTATCCTACTGATCGAATATCTTCATTCAAGTATAGAAATAAAAAAAATGTTAAGTCAGGTGACAAACCAGCAAAAATTAACAAGCCTGTTCAACAAAAATTTTTTTTTTGATTTTTTGGAGTCTTGAAGAAGAAATTAAAGATCTTTGGCTAATTCAGTAAGATTACAAGAAATATATAAAAGTTAATTATTATTATTATTTTTTTATAGAAGTAAATAAAAAATGCATTGCGCAACACTTCTGAAGAAACATGTTCGACCATGTTGCGGCTTTGTTGGAAGATGACACTGAGAATATCAGTCAGGGGCACTATCCTATTGCTTTTCACTTTAGAATTTTCTTCAACCTCACTTTCCTTTGAGAGGATAAGTGGACCACAACCAGCTCCGCCTACGCATTTATGTACTAAATAGTTTAACTTAGAATATGTTTAATGTCAGGTGTTAAATAAAAAGACAGTACTGGCACCGACTCATAGAACCGTCCCATAAGCAGTACATAATTAAATTTTGTAGTGATTAATTAACAAAAATGCTATCCGAAGTTTTTTCAAGAGCAAAAAACGTGATTGTTTTTCATTCTTTGCTTCCTGGTTTCTCAAAGGAAAGAGCTTCAATTTTCCTTTGCATATCTTTTGCAGTGGGATGAAGCCTCCAATATTTTTTACACTCCAGCGGTTATGTTGATAAAAGACTCAGAAATCAAAAGTCATGAAATCTTCGAAAGTTTGGATTAAAATATCTCAACAACTAACCTCTTTTATAAAATAGAATTAATTATCTAGACCAATGACCAGGTAATTCTGGTAGCTGAAAATAATTCCATGAAAAATCTTATTATTACGTTTTAGGTAATGAATAATAATACATTTTTAGTGTGAGCTATCAATTAAATATGAATTGTATTGTACTGGCCAAATTTATTTTTGTTCTTCCTCTACCTAGTACCCCTACAAAAAAAGGGAATTTTTTTTTTTGCCACATGATTCTATTATACGATTACATTCCTTTTAGGATTTAAAATTTGTAAATGTAACAAATACGACAAGGTATGATCGGAGGTTGTAGATCATACCTGTATACTTGAGTTTTTTTGGGTGTTATTTTTCATTTTTCATTTTTCATATCTTTTAGAGTAATTAAATATGAGATGGCTTGGCAATGATATTTTATATCCAACTAAATCAATATAGGTACTTAAATTCAAGTCTATTAACATCAAAAAAGGGAACTCTATTCAATAAATTTCATTTTAAAATAATTTATGCTTATGCCAGTGATATTTAAATTAAGCAAGGAGAATATTAATTTATTATCGTGACATTATATTTCTTTTTTAACTTATAGAATATTTACTTATTATTAACTGTTCATGTTTGGCATTATCCATGAAAATATAAGAGCAATAAATATGAGAGTATTAGATACTAATTCCTATATTAGGAAGTTGTGTGTAACAATTCCTAATATTTTTCTATAATATGATTTTAAAATATTAAATAAGCCAGTCATTTAATTGCAAATTCTCTATTAATATTCATTCCATTTTATTATTATTTAATGGAAAATAAAATTATAATTATTTTTCCTTATGATACTCTTGATAATAACTCCAAACAGGCTCTTTTTTTATTATAAAATTTAGGAAAATAAATTTCTAATTAGGCTAATAATCTCACTATGTTTATTTATTTATTTATACAAATAACACCCAAGTTAATGCTTTACCCAGTTCGTCAGCTTCCAGACTAAAATTGGCCAATTATGGATGAAATTTCTTAAATGTCGAAAAATAAATTGAGAGAACATTGGCCTAGTCAGAAATATATTGTTGCTACACTGTAAATTAATTTGTCTTATTCCTATTAAATAAATAAAATATATTAATAATGGGAAAATTGTTTTAGTCAATGGTTGAATTTGAATTAGTGGCAAATTAAATTAATCTCAGTACCTCTATGGATTATCCAATCCACAGTTTGATCTAATAAGTAAAGAGGTAATGTAATAGGATATTTCTATGCTTTATAATTGGATCCTTTTTTCTTATATTGATCCATATCTAAGCTTTAAATGGCTACCCTTCTTAGATTTCCAAATATGATTTATGTCTAATGGGAATAGTTTATTAATCAACACATTTATTTATTTTCAGTCGATTATAGTGACTTATTGTATAAGATGACAGATAAAAGGAGGTTACCAGAACTGGAATCTGTACGTCGTATTTCTAAAATACCTGTGGTAGAAACCAGTTATAACATTGCTACGGGATTGTATGGTAAAATAAAGGTAAGCTTATGTTTTTATTTTTTTATTTTTCAATCATCTCCCAGCTAAGCTTTCTAGTCAAATCATCATAGCTGAAACCAAGGAATTAAACTCAGAAAAGCTAAATTAGCACATACGTTTTTATAATAGTCCTCTGAATTTCAGAGACATGTTGGTATTAGTAACCAGCTTATTTTGAAAGTAGCATAAATTAGAATAAGTTTATTTTTTTAATTTCAAAATCAATATGGAATAAATTTGGAGATTTTTATAACTTGCAAAATAAAAAGTGTTATCCCACTATAACTACAATATCCAGGAATACAAAAACTTATTCACTTTATACAAAAAGTTTTCTTGTTATAGTTTGACAGTTTCACATAAACATTTTTTTAAATACAAGATAAGTGTTAAAAGCAGACACTTTTTTATGTGGCCTCCAGCAGATTGATGGATGCCCCTTATTACCCTTCTAGCAGCCATAGCTTTACATCACAAGGTGAGCAGTCGCTCACCAAGTACTGACCAACCTTTTGTTTAACTTGGATTATCTAATATAATGCTCCTTGGCCCATTGGCTCCGCGATTCTCTACATTTCATCGTAACTAAAGAAATATAAAGTCAATGTTATGAAATAACTAATGTATATAATTTTAAAATTTGTGTACTGCACCACAGTTTGATATTAACTGATAACTGAAATAAAACAGCAGGTATAAATTTCCATGCAACTCAAACTGTTTTTACATTTGGACCTCACTCTTCCAGTAAATAATATCACATGATGCTAAAAATTGAGAAAATTATAGGCAGAATATGGTTATTTAAAAATTTAACATTGGGCCACAAAGTATTACAGCCATATATGACAGGATTAATTATACATAAAATAAAAGCACTAGTGCATATTCATAGATAAGTCCTTGAAAATAAGTCATGATATATTGTAAATAAAAAATTACATAATTATCGAATGCCTTTTATTAACAAATGATAATAAATTCTACAGACTTTCACACTAAATATTAATGCATTACTCATTCTAAAAAGAATTTTATCATTAGCATTCAAACCGACTGATGCAGTGGGGATTCGGAAGAGTTGAAGAAGTAACCAATTATGCAATAGACACTTCCCTCATTGTATTACCTCTGTTGGAACTTCCTTTAGCAGTTGTGGACAATGTTGTTTGCAAAGGATTGGAAAAAGTACAGATATGTGTTCCGGCGATAAATTATCCACCAGAAAAGGTAATTTCATAATCTGTTTTATGATGTGACACTGTTAATATTTCCTAATATAAGATATCAATAGTGTTAGTAGTGATTAATATGCTTAATACTAATATAGATTTAATTATGTGTATTAAAGTAGTCCGATCATCCGCAGTAACTGGGGTTGGATAACCTAGAATGGGAGATATTGAGATTTTGAAATATAAAACAAGAAAGATCAACATCTTTAAGACAAACGATTTATTTCCTAGCTAATTTTCAACATAAATATTTTTAATTATTAAAAAATTCATCATAAAATAAATATTTACTACATTTATTATTTTAAAAAATACTGTTGAAATATTTGATAATTTTCTGAACATCTGTTTTGGAAACTAAGCAAACTAATAAATCAACGTATTTAACTGATTTTCATACTTAATATGAAGGTGTTCCGTATTAATGTCCAGATGTCCCCTAGATGAACAGTAAATCAGTTCATTTTTATAAGTAGAAATGATTTTTTTTTAATCATCATTCCAAAGTATTTTTTTTTTTTAATAAACTTTATAACATCAATTATATACTATATTATATTTTTTGTAATGTATATAAACAAAATTAAGGCTGTGAAAATCCAAAAAAATGATATTGAGATGTAATTATGAGACTTCATCAGAGTTTCTTCAATGAATGTGAAAAAATACTCAGTATTTTTGCTCAGAAGTACTTCATTTGATTTGTGAAACCACATTGACCTATCAAAATCTCCTTTTCAACAAATCAAAAACATTTAAATAGCTAAAATATTAATATAAACCTATTAAAGCCATCTCAGAAGATATTAAATACACAATTTCTATTCTTGGCTCTGAAAACTTTATTTTTTGGGATATGTTGAAAATTCTTTTGACATTATAGCTTTAATGTTACCTTAACCTTAGGAATAATCCATAATTTTAAATCTTAAATATTTTTTGAGTTGTGAGAAAAATTTTGAAAGTTAGAAGAACAGGATCAATTTTTTTAACTTTTTATTTTATTTTTTGTACTTACAATCATTACATTTTAACCAGCACATAATAAGGTGTTATCTGAGGTATTGTATTGTATGTTATCTTCTGAATTTCCACAACTCATCATTTAATGTACAAACAGAGAGAAGTAAGAAGATTCCCCCCAATTGTTTGAAAATATACTCTCCTCTTGGGCTCGGCAATTAAAAAGAATAAATAATTAAGTAAATTAGGCCACTTGTTCCTTGTGGGGAAATTTGCATGGATTGCGTTTTTAAGAGTCCATAAAATGGAATAGCAAGGTAGGCATTATTATAGAGTAATGAGTGATTAGAGAGTATCTAAGTGCTGTCTGCTAATATGTGAGTATTGCCATTACTTATTAATGCTTATAGATAATAGTAAAGAGCACTAGAGGAAATATGAGGGAGAGAGAGAGAGAGATAAAGGTTTAAAAAAAATTTAATTACATTAAAAAAAAAAAAATAACTTGTTCTAGTTACAATTATAAAGGAGTATTCATATTATTAGTTTTCTAATGCATAGCTCATACAATTAATTCATACATTTAGGTATGTTATTTTCAACTATACAGTTAAGGCTATAAGAGTATTGATAATAATCCAATATTAAACTACTATTTGCCGAGCCTGAAAGGAGAGGTGGAAAAAAAACATTTACAAACACTTTTAACAATAATTTATTGGAAAAAAAAGTCATTAAATTAAATTCAATTACAATTTCATATTTTCAAGGAGGAGATATTTTTTGAACCTTTATTAATTTGAGTAAAGTTTTGATTGGATACTAACTCTTACAATCAATCTTGTCTATAGTATTTAGGTATTCATTAAGTGCAGTATGTTTCAGTCAGATTAAACATTTTTGCAAGCAAATAAAAATTTTTATTCAAGCAATTACACTTTTTTTTGTAATGATTACTGAGATAAAATTACTACCGCAAAGAGAATTATGACTGAGAGCCAAAAGATTCAAACCTGGGACCTTCTTGTTTGCCTTCAGCCGTTCTTCCTTGATATTTCCGTTGTCTCACGGCCATAAATAGGTGCTATAGTTCCTCTTAATGGATCCCGGAGTGGCGGCATGGAAATCAGAAAGTCGTCAGTTTGAATCAAGGCTGTGCCACATTTTATTTCTTTCATTGATAATTTTTAAATTTTACATACCATAAATATTAATTAGTAATTATGAAATTTTTCCAATCAAATTAAATTGTTTCCTTTTGCTAGACCTAAATATATTTTAAATTTTTTAGATTTACCAGAACAAAAAAGAGTTTACTTTGATTGAAAAAAGTTTAACCTGACTCAAAATACTATGTTTAAAAATAACACACAAAAATAGCTTCTAAATTTAATTAATTTGACTCAATAAGAAAATTGATTAAGCTCAAAAATCAACCCTTAAATTTAATAATATGATTGATACATTTGATTCCTTGATTGTTCACATTATCATGATGACTTTATATCTGTGGGGGTCGTGTAAAACCAGATAAGTTGAAACCATTGGCTTTTCAGGAGAGCACTTTTAAGTTTTATAACAATTCCAAAATACTGGAATGACATAATAAATTATTTTCAAGCTCAGATTTTTTAGTGTATAGTATACTGGGAAAATATAAACTGATTGTGTGAAGAATTTATTATTTTATAACATTTTTTAATTTAACATAATGAGTTAACCATTTTTGATCATGACTTGGCATATTTTGCGCAACATGTTTTTTTTTTAATTTCGCTGGTTTTTTTTTACTTATGCTAATAATAATAAGTAATAATTATCTTTTACTGAATAAAAACTCTTTGGACAATATTAGTAAATTTTTAGTTTTAATCTATAAAAGTTTGGACGGTATATGTGTAATACAAAAACACTGGTCATCAATTTAAAGTATAAAGTTGTTTTATTGAAAATAAATTGTATTATAATATTATTTAAAATTATTTTTATTGTGTATTTTAGCCACACTGATCGGGATTGGTATTTCTGAAATAGTCTTTAGTTCATGATTGAGATGCATGCATTTTCCTCGACGACGAAAGAAAAAGTTTGAAATTCTTCTTCATTGCTTAAACTCGCCTTAAAAAAAAGTTCTTATGGAGATTCAAGTTTGTACTGGAGGCATTGTACTTTTCTAAACAAAAACTTATTCTTTAAATTAAAAGGTCCACTTTCCTTGGCCAAGGCTCCAAAATCATAATAATCCTCTTTAACCATCGGTGTAAAAAAAAAGAAAGGATTTTTCTGTTTTTATCACCCTTATTAGTTAAATCCAGTCATTTAAACGACTTATTTTCATCTTTGTTTTTTTTTTTTGTTTTTTTTCAATTAGGGTGTGGTCTAAGTGTGACCACTAACCAGATATTTGTGATTTATTATTTTCACAGCAGACAAATTCTGAATCGAAAATAAAAACATAATTGCTACATTATAAGTTTTATTTTGTCCTCAGTATCCGAATAAAAAGTCATCTCCCTAATACTCGATGGGATATCCGGTAGCAATTAGTAAATACACAAGCCTATTTGATTCAATTCTCTACCTCACATTGTTTCATCCCATAGAAAACAAGTTGCTAGGTCATTATCAAGATTATAAACTGTCAGATTGATAGAGAAGGATGTTTTCAAATAAGGGGTTGGTGGGCATTGTTGTACGTCAATGGTGAACTCCATTGTTTTTGTGTCATTTTTTAATCAGGTTTTGTCTTGCCTTTTCAATTCATATGTTCTGCTAATGATGAGGAGCTCCTTATCTATGAAACAGTTTTTAGCATCTACATTTTCACAAGTTATTTGCATCTGAAAAACATCACATTTTTGACATGTATCAGTTTTTTGTAGTTTGAATGCAAGATTTAAACTATGAAAAATCCTTAAATAAATTGATAATTAGGGTTACCCAAATTTTGTTCTTTGTACAATGAGTACATTTTTGAAATGGTCAAATCTGAGTTTAAATATTTTTTTATGTACTTTTTCGACAATTATGGCTTTAATGTGCTGTGAATAGCTTTATATGAGCCTCAACCTGTTCTGTTTGACCTCAATATATTTATTTGTTACTACTACTATTTATAAACATGTAAATATCAATCTTGTTAGTTTTAAAAATTATTATCTCAACAAGTTGTGTTTTTTTAGATTCTCAATAAAACAAAAAGTTATGTTTTGGAAATCATTGTTCAGCCTGTACTAAAGAGAGCAGATTCTGTCAAACAATTCAGCTATAGTGGAGCAGAGCTAGCTGCAACACGTATAGACACTGCACTCAATGTTGCAGACCAATACGTCGACAAATATTTGCCAGATGCGAGTGACGTAGATAAAAAAGGTATGAACTTTTGAGACTTTCATAAGATTTTGATCCAAAAGTATAAAAATCATATTTATATTGGTAAATCTTTTCAAAAAATCAAGTTTCAGACAACACCGGAGAGAGTAAAGCGAAACAAACTATTGAGCATGTCAACCGCCTTTCAAAGAAGCTTCAGAGGCGTTTGACAAAAAGAACAATAGCAGAGGCTAAGGCTCTTCGAAAGCAGGGGATGGATACTGCTCAAATTTTATTAAAGTTGGCTGAAATGGTGATAATTTTTCTTTTTAAAAAATCTTAAGAACCAATAACTAGTAGATATCTTTCTATCTTTCAATTTAAAAGCAAATTAGGAGTTTTTAGTTAAGAGCTAGTAATCTTTTAACATTGATCATTGTTCTTAAGCCAAATGTTAATAAATATGTTGTTAAAAGTAATACAAATTAGTCCCTGTTCAGTATAGAGCAAGTCACTCAATGTTCTGTTCTTCTTTTCTTTGTAGAATGTTTATAAGATTTTTTTCTATTACTTGGATATTTTCAGATATCATAAAATAAAGATATATTATCTTTTATTATGTGTAGATTATTATTTCTTGGTAGGTAAATTGCATATTTAATCAAAATATTAATGATACAGTATTATTATTATATAAAAAATATATTTTAAAAAAGTTTTGCAATCAGTTTCACTTTCTTTCCTATAAGGAATATCAGAAAATCAATCTATTTTATTTTCTTCAAATACGTAAACTTCCAACTGTGATGCAGTATTTTGATCTTTGGCAAACCCCTGCCCAACCTATTTTTCCTTATAACGATCAAGGAACTCGTTTTTTTCCCTGCTTCTGGTTCCCAACCAATACAGAGTCTCATCAATCTCACTACACCATTTTCCCATCTTCCAATGGTTAAATAAAGAACTAAGGGAAACAAATGTTGACTTGAGTTACTTCTATAGTCACTAATGGAAATTTTACTTTATTTCAGATGGTGAAGGATCCAAAGCAATTTGCCGCTAATATGAAGGCTTTGTGGGCACATTTAAGTGAAGATGAACCTGAAAATCAGATACCTCCTGCCAATTTGGAACAGCTCATCACCATGCTTACTAGGGAAACTGCTCGCAGATTTGTTCATCTCACAAACTTTTCAGTTACCACTGCTTATAAGCTGCCGGGCTACACTGCTCACACTGTTCAATTTGTTGCTCATGAGACAAACAAACTTATTGACCAGTTGCTTAAGGTAATATTATAAATTAAACATGCTAAAAATAAATTATTACTATTGGAGCAGTAAGTATTTTCATTTTTAGACAGTCCATCTCGAAGGAGCTAAGGCATATGCACTCGCAAGAACTCAAATACAGCTACAAAATCTGAACTCAACCATCAGGGATGTTCAACGCATGATTGAGAATCTCCTGGTAATTATTGACTTTCATTCTGTGAATTTATGAATCTCAACGTAACAAAAAAACGATCTTTCTGTCACATTTCAATTCACATTCATACTGCTAAAAATTAGATGTTTGTTTTAAATCAGTCATTTCATTTCTGATATTAATGGAAAGTAATATATTATAAATAATATTCTAAAAAATAATAGAAGATTTTCATACTTTACCACTGTGCAGCCGTCACATTCACTGATGAACTTCAATGATGTTCTCAAAATAAATCAGTCGATAATATGCAGGCTCATTTGTTTCTTAAATTTAAAGTTTCCTTAGTTACCCATCACATAAGTGTTGCAATCTACGACAAAAGTTATACACACCGCAGTCCAATAATTAAAGAAGTTTTTTTCTCAAATATTATCTGAAATAGATGGCAAATTTCTGCCAAAGTTTCAGCATTGATCCTACATAATAGAAAGAAATTGAGCATAAAGGTTCTTCTTTTTTCACTCTAATGTTAATTTAATTTTTCCAATCCTCTGATAAGAGAATTGGAATTTTTGTTGATGTACTAGAAGAAGTCATTCAATATTATTGTTGATAATGATGATATTTTACATAAACTTTATTCTAAAGCAGATAAAATGTCATAAAAAATTAAGTGCAGGCTTCTCAATCAAAGAGTTGTTGTTTTTTTTCCTTTGATTCAATAACTATTAAAAGAATGTATGAATATCCCTCTATACATATACTTTTTCTTTTTTTTTTTTTCAGTCCTCACTTCAGCATAGAAGAGACACCAAAACCAGATTTCAAGATCGTTCAATACCACTCCACACATTATCACCTGTAGCTCAGAGTCCTGAACGCACACCAGAACCTAAACCTGAAATAAATGATAAAAAAAAAAATAATACAGCAAGACCAAAACAGGATTCCATATCAAGACACAACCAAAATGAAAATGTAAATCAGCCTAACAACAACCACAGTCAGAAAATACCTTCTCCAAAAAAACAAAGAAGATCAAAAACCAATAGCTTATCATCCACTGAAAACAGTGATTTAAATAGCAATCAACCAATTATAAACGGCGAACTCAAAAATAATACTGAGTAGATTAAGTGAATCAATATCAATTCTTTTGGATTTAGATGTTCAAAAATTAATGTGAGACTGATACTTATTAATTTTTAATTCATTTTATAATTTTAGTTGTCTTAGATATGTAACATGTAGAAATGAAATACATAATTATATGTAAAGAAAAAAAAGGGGGGAGAGAACAGCTTGAAATAAATATTATTAAACTTTTGTTTTATAATTTTTTTTTATTCTATATTGAATTACAAAGTTATATTAGTATTAGTAGTGCCTAATTAAAACCCTGAAAATGTACTGAGATGTGTAAGGCCAATAGACCCACCAAATCTTTAAAAATAAATATGGTACCCAAGATGTGGACTACTTAAGTTAAATCCATGCCATGCCATGCCATGTTTGAACCAAGATTAGGTCTAGTGAGGTAGTAGTTATAAGGTAAGCCTGCTTGTTCTAAAATATTTTGTTCAGTTTTATAAATATTTCTGAATATTTTTATGGAAGTTTGATTATAATTTATTTGACCTTTAAAAATTTCCCCCTCCCCAAATATCAAAATCTCCAAAAAAATCCATATATTAACATTTCTAATACTTGGATGACCAAGGAAACCAATGGTGAATCTCTCTTCAAAACGATTAAGAACCTCACTAAGTCCAACATCTATTGTGTCCAATCACAATTTATCCTTAACTCCTTTTTCTCAGGTAGCTCCTGCATAAAAAGGAACCATTTCCACAAACCTCTAATCCTATCTGACTTCTCTCCATTCTGCTATATGTCTCAATGACTTAATTATTCCCATTTTCTATCCTTGTTTACTGTGTCATCACCATTCCCCACAATATCTCCCAAATGAAATCAAAATCAAAATCTGTTAGTCTAATGACATTTGAGCAAAATCTCTCCATTCAAATTCCTAATATCTTTTCTGAATAATATCCATAACTTATCTCAAAAGTCCATACTTTCACCTTACTGAAAAGGATATCTTCTTTGCTTGAACAAAGTATCTAACCCAGACTCTACGAACAACTATCAACATCATTCAGCCTAAATACATTCTCTCTGATCTTTCAACCAACCGCACTTGTCAAAATAACTCAGAATCTTATTAATTAACACTTGAATGAAAATGTCTAAAAATAAACTGTGGAATAAGTTAAAAAATTATAAGCACAAACCTATATTTTACTAAGTGTTTTTGTGCGAAATTTCCTGGCTTACATGTAAAATACTGCTAAATGAGCATCCATTATTGATTATTTTAATTGTAGTATCTAATTTAAGTAATACCAATAGTGAAATAGAATATTAATAATAATTGTAGTAAATCCTAGGAAATATCGCAATTTGCAATATTCTGAGAATTACCAAAGGAGAGACATCCTAGGGAAAAGTCAGAACTACTATTTGGTTGTAAGCTCAGTTAGCATGATACTGGATAATGAAAACTACAACTAAAAATAGATGAAAAACTTATGTAATAACCTAAAATCTATTTTTTTAAATATAATTTCTTATTACATGATAATTGTTTAATGAGAAGTATATTATCAACATGTGCCAGATGAATTCATATATTAAGAATGTATATTAGTAAAGTTAAGATAGATATGGTATGGATATTATTATGCCATTATTACTAGTTGAGTCCATTGACAGGAGGTACATATGTGCTCTCAAATGGGCCTATTTTCCTGTTACTAAACATCCAAACTAGCCCCAGACCTGTTACCCATAGTAAATAAAAGCATATATAACAGTTTTATCTCGTCAACATTGTTTTTTAACTTATTCAGTGCAGATATAACCCAGGAAAATTTCTTGCAATCCCATTACACGATAATACGTAATACGTAATTTTTAAAGCTGTTAAACCTTGACCAGATACCTAAAACCTCTGATGAAGGCTTTATTAAAAAATAATTACTATTTAACAGACTAAAAAAGTAATCAATCTATCTGCAAAGTTATTAAAAAAAAACCCTGAATAGTATGAAGATTTCGTAATCTAGGGCAGGGGCTCTTCTGTGCCAAGGGAGTATGATTGAGAGAGGAAGTATAGTCAGGCCAAAAGAAAGCATAAATGATGTAACTAGGCGGAACACTAAACAATAATATTACATGTAACCTTCTAATGTTTGTCAAATCCCATCTGATTTATCGATCTACATCGGATTTTACGTAATTAAATTCCATATTTTATCAATCACGAGGAGGACGAGATCTTTGATTTGTTACCCAACACAATATGATAGAAAGTATTAAATTATTTTACAAAATAAGAATTTAATTCGGGGCATCATGGGGTCACTATATCACGTTCAAGCGACACGAAGCGAGTAAACGATTCAGACTATTTCTTCACCATATGGACAAATGTTGTAAAATAACATAATAGAAAACAAGAGGCAGATCTACACTAGGGAATAGATACTCCAACTTACCTGATCCTACGGAATAGAAATCTGGGGGAGTGCCGAACCCTCCAATGTTATTCGTATCCAGTTCCTCCATAAGATAGCCAATGAGAGCTCCCCTCATCCTGATCTCAGTATTCCATTCATTCAAGAACTAGCCACCCCCCATCCACTATCAGAATTCCATCCCTGACTCCCTGACCACCATAATCCGTATGCTAATACATTTTCCTCCGATATCTGCGCAGTTCCTAAAGTTTATCATTCAGACATAACTAGTGATAAACTGAGCAGTAAAACTGGAAGTTATTTTTAAACCATTCAATTCCAACTCCTCCTTACCACTCATTTTAATTTACGGGAAACCGAGCACCAGGGCACGACGGGATACAAACGGTTTTGCTGGAAAAGAAGAGTAGAGGGATAGTACAACTCGCAAACCTGTGCTATTCTAGAACCAGATTGCGGTACTTTCCTGACAACTGGAATCAAGCCATCTTGTTCCCAATACTGAAGCAAGACAGGAGGAGCCGATACCACTCTGCCCACTACCGCCCGATCAGCTTATAACACCAATGGGGAAGATTCTGGAGAAATTTCTTTTGAATGATCTTAAAGAACGTACGGACAAGAACATCATTCCGCCAGAGCAGACTAGATTTATATCCTTCTAAGTTACAGTCAGAAGCTTGCCTAAACTTGAACAGAAAAATATCCATGGCAATGATTTCACTAAACTTCACGCAGGCCTTCGACTCAGGGTCCCACAGTACATGTACCAAATGTTTTGCAACAGGAAATGCTCGGAGCAGATGTATACAATGCTGGCTAGCTTCCTGAATAACCGATCACTGTGGGTGCGGGTAGGTGATAGCTTCTCCGAGGCTGTACCTCTGACCTGTGGAGTCCCTCAAGGAGCCGTGCTCTCCCCAGTACTTTTCAACGTGTATATGTCTGAAATTATCGGAGCCCGGTACTAAAATACTACTGTTGCTGCTTTCACCAACGACTTCGCGGTGTACAGTGTAAGTTGCAGCATGAGGGCCAAGTGAGCTCTTCGACAGACAGAATCACCTTGTAACGATATCAGTGATATATCATGGAAACTAGTCGTAATATTCTCCTTTCAGAAGGGAGACAAGCCATGCCTACCTCATACACTGAAGGAACACATATCTATTTGGGGATAAAATAGACCGACGCCTCCGTTTTTGTGGCCATTTTGCGAGGAAGTCAAAACAAACATGCACGAAATCTTACCGACTCATACACCTTCTTACTTCCCCTAATCTATCTCTGCGCTTCAAGCTCATGATTTACAAGAGCATACTCAGGCCGGCTCTGCTGCACGGTACCCCGAAGTGATAGCAAAGCGAATCCAACAATTTCAAAACGGGATACTTATGAAAGTGGTCCGATTATACTTCATTCCAGCAGCGGAGGGACAGTGAGCTACTCGAAGATTTTAAGCTGCCTACGGTGGATGAGTTCATCTGCTCACTAGACAGAGTTTGACGTATCAAATTCTTTGATTCGTTGCAATATTTAACAAACCCCGTGTTTAAAAGGATTTTTCCCCTCTCCCTTTCGTCATCGATGGCAGCAGGCAGTCGGGGTGGGAACATTCTGGGATTAAGTTAGTTTTAAGTCCCCGTAATCCGAGGGTGAGCCCCATCCCCTAGCCCCCATTTACAGTGTATAGTTTTTAACCTTTATCAGTAATTTTTTTGTAAACAGAAACTGTCTAAAAGTCCAATTATACGGTATAATGAGCCAATATCAGCTCATTACTATATTGCCTTTGTAATGATGCCAAGACACCACCTATATAACATAAAAACTAGGAATTTCTGCCTTATATAGGTAGGTCGACTTCTGCGCGAAGGAATTGAGAAGCCGGCTTATTCCAACCAATCAGGAAGGCTTTTCACCAATCAGGGTAGATCCCGTAAGTTTATTGATCTACAAATATGGAAAAGTAGGTGGATGTTTTCTGGTCTGTGAATAGGGCAACTGTAGAGGGTAGTTGGCACAACAATATTAAGTTTGAACAAAAGTACCATTGTCAAAGAAAGACAAATTTGTTCTATGTTAGAGCTTTGTTGAAAAGTACATTTTTTTTAAAGAAGCGCATTTGCTATGGATTTTGAAAAGCTCTTGTAATTTTTCGCAAAGGTTCTTTACAATGACCGATATTTTTTAAACAATTTTCTTGCACGTCCATAAGTTAATAATCACAAGTAGAAAACAAAATTTCATTTTCCCTTCTATTTGTTGAGACTGGGGCTCTCTGTTGATTGCAAATATTCAAGGGAAATAACATTAGAATTTAAAATGTTAAATTTTACAAAAATAGAGGAATAAATCAAAAAAAAGATAAAAACAGACGCAAAGCTGAGTTTCAGCTGAAATACCAGGAGATAACGCCTGTGATTCCAAAGAGGCAGTAGTACAAGGTTATGCAGACGTTAGGATAGTATTTAATATGTATACCATTGAATATACAAAGTTTAAAAAACTATTTGTAATAAAAATAATTTTATGTCTAACCACCAACTAAAATAAGGCATCAACGCGAAAAAATATACTTTACCACATAATTCAGTAACCTAAAATGAAATCTAAACACCACTGACTCCTAACCGTCAACTGCTAGTTCCCTCCATTTCAATTCAAGTTGCCTTTTGCTTTATTCGACTCGTTCTGATTTCGAATACTTCATAATGTCTCACAAGCAAATATACTATTCTGATAGGTACAGTGATGATAATTTTGAGTACAGGCATGTAGTGCTGCCAAAAGATATGGTTAATCTCATCCCCAAAAACAGATTGATGACAGAAAAAGAGTGGCGAAGTATCGGTGTGACACAAAGTCCAGGTTGGGTGCATTATATGACTCATTCTCCAGAACCTCATATACTCCTGTTTAAAAGGCCCATCACAAATCCACCGAAATAGTGATATGGAAAATTATTCATTGTGATTTTATTGTAAGTTTTCTTGTATAGTGTTATATTAAAACAAATCGTTTTTGTTCTGTTGCTCATCTGATATTTATGTGAACTAGTTTTAGATTCTTTTAGACACACTGTTACATTTGGATTTGGTACTGAATGATTTGTATATAAAATGTATTTAATTTTTAGCCATCTGTTATTGACTTCATTTATACATCACTTTAAGATAGATTTCACTATTCAAATAAATGCTATTTTACCTCCCTGCACTTAACCATCATTGAAAGGTCTATAACTTATTTTAACATGCATTTATTAACAGTCTTTTAAATAGTGCTGTCTTTACCTTTAAACCAAGCTGTCAACTGTTATTAATTACATATTTCAGTGCTGTAAATACTAAACCTTTTGGACTTTAAAATTAGTTTATTTGTTACTATGTTTTTTTTTTAATTTTAGCTTAGTGATTGATAGTTCTTATGTATTTACTAATTTTCGTTTGTATTCATTCAAAATTAGCATTTAATAATTCATCTATAAAAAAAAATGCATTAAGGTTTTTTTTCAATTTCAGGTATTCTATGTTAAACAACAGAGTTTATTAATATGTGCATTTTATAAAATATTCAGTTTGGATGACAAACCTTTATGGACATAGTTTGTATTTATTTTTCAGTCGTAAATGTGCCTTATCATTGCGTTTTTATTAACGAAGTTTAGAATAAAATTATAAAAAATTGGACCTTGGTGTTATCCAATTTGTTTCACTATGTAAATAAATATGATTTGGTTAATTGATTTATTTATTTTTATACAGAATTGTATATGTAACATTCCGTCTTTGGCATATTTTAATGAAAGCAAACCAAATCATCATGGAAAATTAAATGTTTATGTAACGTAGAGCTTTAAGGATAAATTAGATTCTTATTTTATTTGTGGTTATAGAGCTATAGATTTATATGTAAATGTATTGGAATAAATAATTAAGTACTGTGTTAATTAATTTCTTGTAAATTTAGTGATGATATTAAACTCTTTATTTTGCAACATGATTTTATAATGTTTTACAAAACTATGAGTTAGTGTAGGAATCAATTGTCAAATTATTATAAATATATACCTGTGGGGCAGCTTTAATTTGTAGGCAATCTAATATGGTAAATTAAAGATGAAATATTATCTATCACTGTTTGTTAAGTGGTAAGTCAGACTTGTATGTACAGATCGATCTTAGTATTTATGGTGACCTTGGTTTAGATTGTTTGCTATCTTAATACATTGAAATGAGTTTTTTAAAAAAATAGTATGTAAAAGTTATTGATACTAGTAGATTTTTCTTTTATTGATTAGTAAGAAAAATTGTGGTTATCACACAATTAATGGTGACCTGTGGTTCTAAAATTTGTAATCAGGATAAGTGACAATGATGTTAAAAAAAAACCGTGGAGATGGGTAGGTGCAGGTTACTGGTGACTATAACTGTAACAGTTGTTTGATTTTAACCTTGTTGGTAGTCCCAAGAAATAATTGCAGCATTCTCATTCTAGTCTTGAAAAGGGTTATTTGCAGATAACTTGCCTTTCCTATCCTAAGATCTGATTTTTCAAAATCAGAATGTTAATAATATTGGGTCTATGTATATTTGAGGAGAATTAAAAAGAACCAGCTGCAATATATTAAGCAATCAAACTACACCAGTCATTAATGGTAGATATCGTTAGTTAATAATAGGAACCAGGAATACGAGGTAAAATATAAATTATTACTGGGGGAAAAGGTGAGAGAAAGATTGGATTAATAGGGAAAGAATAAAGAAAATTTTACTGTTTAAAAATTATAACCCGTGTCTTTCTGACTCCTGTTTTAAGCTGGGTACAGCAATTTTACTAGTAGGTCCTATTTTTTATGCGTAAGTCATGGAAAATGTAGCAACCTCCATTAAACATTAGTGTGTCATTAATTATTTAAATGTCAGTAGTTGGTAACAATTTAAAAAAAAAAAATTTCTTTATAATTTTGAGTTTTAAATTGAACATATTGACATTCTCGTTAACAAAACGGAAGTTTTGTTAATTTTTTCAGACTATAGGTGCTGTCATTAACATAATTTTTGCAACTTAAACTCAACCAGTATGGTAATCACGATGATGATAATGAAGCCAGACCCAGAAAAAGTAATGAAAGGTCATTAATGAATTAGTTTGTTACAAAAAATAAATATTTTCCTATCATATTGAATTTACTGTCAAATTAAAGATCTCTTAAGCCCTGATTATTAATATGCATTGGGCTTGAGTATTATCACATATGAGTGGTTAATTTTTTGGAATATCAGATTAGGCTGTTCAAAGAGAGACGTTAGATTTATTATTATAAGACATTGGCGTTTATAAATAAATTTTTGACACTGCCATCAGCTGGTAAAAATCATTCATCTTCCTTCTCCCAGATCAACCTCCATCCCAACCCCTTCTGGTGTCATGCATGTATCCTCCATTTCTTTTCTGTTCCTACGTCAATGATCTCTAATCACCTATCCAATGGAGAAATCTAAGGCACTTAGATCATGACCCCTCTTCAAAACCTAAAATAATATACCTATCTGTCAAGTTGATTATTATCGACTCTTGTCCTATCCACTTCTCCACCTGTTAGGTCTTTGACCAAATTCTATCCTTAAAAGACAACCTACATAACCCGTTAATCCATGTCATATAGTATTTGTTATTCATCTCTCTTTCTAGATGCGCCAACTCCTAGTCACCTTTCATCTTCCCCATTTTGACAATGGTTGTGTGGTAATCTCTGAGGATCTCAAGGCCCAGTTAATAAAGTACCTGATGCAGTTTTCTAAGATTTATACTAAAGATCTCTAGAGACTTTCACATTTCACAGGGCTTTACACCAAGGTGGGATGACTATTCTCTTCTGCTTGTTGTTAATACTTCCTTGGATCCCTCCTCTGTTGTACCACAGTTCTAAAAGATCTTACCCTTCAATTTAAATCTTGTAACACTTGATTCCACCCATAAACCTCTTTCCTTCTATGCACCACATTCCCGTGAAACTCAATTCCCTTCAATATTGGTCTCTCCTAATTTCAAGATCTAGATTTTACCAATACTTGTACCACCTCCCTTAAATGTAATTAGTGTACCCTCTGTAATTCTTCACTTGTATTATTACTTTTTTTTCTTCATTACTATCGTATTCACTCTCATTCCCCCCCAATAATAATTATTACATTTTAACTATCTCGCCTTCTTGGTTACAATTGTTAGTGAACTTTATTTACCAATATTCATTTATGTATTTTGTTCGTTTAATATTTTGAAGCAGGTTCTTATTAATTCTGCTAGATAAGTAGGTTCAATATTACTTATAGTCTAACCACAACAGAGAAATTCATTTTATTATTTTTGTCAGTTAGATAAATTTATTTGTTGGTATTTTTTTTCTTGTTCTTAGGAGAAAATATCCCAAAATAAAGACTTTTATCAATTCATAGTCATTCAATTTTTTGTTGCAACTCCAGTTTCATACAAATACAGATGGATAATATTTTGTATGAAAATTTTACTCAATACCCCAGAGATATTAAAATAAAATCAACCTTATACAATAATGAAGGATCAATTACTTACAATTAAAATATTTTCCAATCATATTGGTAGCGTACCAAATAAAATATTTCGACCTCTAGTATTTTTATTTTTTCCAAAATGCTCACCCTTTTCTGGTTGGCCCATGGCTTTGGGCTATATGGCTGAAGAAAACATAAACTAGAAGCAACCAGTATTTCAACTAATCCATCGCAACAAATGTAAATATTCTTTATTATCCACTAATAACAAAACCAGAAGTTTAAAACAAATAAGCTAGAAATCTATATTCAATGAAAATACACATTTATTTAATCAACATAAAAAATAAATAAAGGAAAAAAAGAAAAGGAGAATAAAGAGCCTGATTTATTTTTTTGATAGTGCAAATAACAGGATAGAAATAAATATTCTGACAATACTAGAATTTAGATTTAAAGCTAGCTCATTGCACAAATGTTAAATGAATTAAAAACACTTCAGAAATTTGTATAATATGATAAAAATTTAAGTCACATTTAAAAAAAAATCAGTAATCGTGCATCAAGCAGCAGAACAACCCTGTTAGTTGTTTTTTTTAGGTAAGTAGGAGTAATTTAACTTTAAAAGAAAATTATACATCTTTTTATAAATTATTAATAAATCCTATACAATATTTAAAATGTAAGTAATTTTTATACTCGCCATTTATTGGATAAACGAGCATCTTAGCATACACATGTAAATCTATGGATTGAAAGAGGTGTGAGGCAATACAAGAGCCGTTTATTTTGAAAGCGGCCGAAAAATTAAGCTAACTGTTTTAATATTTAAATTTCTTGTAGCTTTTCTTTTTTAAACAAATTATAACTAATATAAGATAATAGGTATTGCTGCCAAAGTAACATTAGTTAAAATTTGTTTAAAAATGTAAACATAAAAAAACAGTTAGCTTGTTTTTTTTTTTAGAAAATGAACTTAGACCACCTTAAAAATAAACCTATCATATTTTAATGTAATGAAAATGCCTAATCTGTATAAAAATACAAAATACATGATACGACTAAACTAAAAGAACACATTCCATAAATGTGATCTTTTCTTTCTATTATCATATTATGATAAACATTAACTGCCTTGAAAATCAGAAATAAATTTGACAAACATCATCATGGAGAACTCAATGTCAATTTTGTTTCGTTTTTTTTAAATAAAGACTGTTTCTTGTATTACAGGATCAACAGTAAAACTAATTCAACCAGCCACATCAGTCTAATAATGTGGCTTTATTCTAGCTATACATAGTAAGTGTCCAATCTTAATTTTCCATCGTTTTCGGTAAGGTATAAAATATCGGCCATCGTTTGCTCGCAAATAGCTTCTTCCGATTTTAAGTGCATCTAAAAAATAAAAATGACTTAAGTTATGATACAAACATAATTAAATAATAGATGATTGCAATTTAACTTACTCCTTTATAAGAAAATTCTTCTTCATTAGGTGGAAATTTAAAATTCGGTCCAAAATTGATGGTAGCTGTGGCATTTTTATGGAGTGAAATAGCAGGATAGTAAGTACCACCATAAAGATCAATGAAAGCCTCTCCTTGACAGACACCATTTTTGAAAAATATTATTTTGCTACCAGGCAAAACTTGTAAGCTTTTCAGGAACTCTGACACTCTATCCTTTTCTTCGTAGTACAGATGACTTTTGAATTTTACAAGAGGCTGGAAATTGGAACAAAGGTAAATAAAATATAGACTTATCTAAATATTAGACATAAATTAATATTGTTAACCAGTGGTTGTCTGTCTCCATAGACTAATAGTTAGCAAGCTGACTTCTAACCGTGGAGACCCCAAGGACTTTTTATATGAGGGATGGGCCTGGTCGAGATTAATTCAGCTTCATTGGGATAAATGAGTAGCTACTTGAATAAACAAGTAGCGATTATGAATAACAAATTTAAGGTTAAAAGTAACAGGTAACACCTAGTGCTAGCCACACTAGCACCTAAAATCATTTATGGCAACAACCTAAATGCAGCACTATCTATTCATGAAGAGTAATGGATTTATCAGTTGATTATTATTATCAGTGTTATTCAGTCAATGTTATTAAAATTATTTCAATGGTTTTCATTAAAAGATAAGTTTTTTCACATGATTGATTGTTTTTATAGCTTATTCTAAAATGGATAGAGTTTGACTGTTATACTGATTTTTAGTCTAGACTAATCTGAAAAAGTCAATTTTAGCCAAAGTGTTCAGGTAAACATATATAAAGAAATATTGAGTCTGTAGAATCTAACACTGGTTGAATAATAAAGAATGAAAAAAATTATAAGTATTAAAAACTTAACTCTCAGATCAGCCATGACTATCGCATTAAATATCGGTAAGTTAAAGAAAATAGCTTTGCCGGAAAATTTCTGATAACAATTATTTGCCATATTTTGTAATAGGATAAAGTATTAAAATATCTGTCATTCAGAACCACCACCTCCAAGCCATTTTAGTGAGGAAAAGGGATAATGTAAGACAGCTCAAGAAAATAAGTTTAAATGTTACTAACAAGAATATTAATGCCTGTATAGGATTCCCTTAGAAATTATCAAATGCTAATGCAAATAAATATGTAGTTTTATTTTAAGCTTAATTTTTTAAACAGTGGTTATTAGAGTGAAAATATCCATCCTTTAAGTATCAACTATAAGAAGCAGAAGACATTTAACAACTCTAGCTTCTTTCAACAGAAAAATTAATCAGCATGTGGTATTGAAAAAGGAAGCCAAGCCATCCATCAAGAAGAAATAATGTAATTAAAGTGTATGTTATTTTATAAACAAAACTTTTCAAATAAGAGTTAACTATTGTGTTAATAATAACACTTGAGACGTAAAATTAACTGTAGAAATTTAAATCAGCTATCAAATCTCATACCAGATCCTATCATTAGACCTCAATTCTTTCATTCTTCCCACAGATCTGCTTCCTTTGAGCATTCTTTTCTAATCTGTACCACAAACTTGGGGAACTCCATTCTCATTGTCGCTCACCTTCCAATCATTAAAACCAAATTTTAACAATACCTTATTTTCCTTCAATTTAATTATTCATTATTTTTATAGATAGACCACATATATATCTTTATTCCTTTAATTTAATCTATCCATGCACCCTTTTTACTATCAATCTCCCCAGGTATTAGTACCTACATTTTATCTAATGCTCCTTTGTTACAATTGTCAGAGAAGGGTTATTCACTTTTATGTATTTTGTTTGTTTAATACTATGCTATTGGATCATATTAATTAACCAAATATGTAAGTAGTCCTAATATTACTACAGGTGAACTACACACATAACGAGACAAATTGCTCTACACCAATTTTATGTCAGCAACAAAAATTTCTTTGTATCATTTGGTTATTCTTGGGGGCAATATTACAGATTTAAGACTTTTTTTTTAATTTCATAATAACAAATTACATCATCATATAATTGACTAAGGTAATAAATATCATTCATCTCAGTTCATAGGGTCCAATGTACTCTATATATTCAAAAAGTACCATAGAGAAGATAGCTATGGTTACCAACAAAAGGCAAAATAAAGGTAATGAAAACTAGTTATTACATAAAATTTCATATTTTACAAAGTTGTTGAATTAATAAAACAAAATCTTCATTATAAATTACCTTATCCTTATAGGTGACAGGGATGTAAGGTTTATTTGAATCTTGTGGTAAGTGAATGAGAAAACCTAGAGTATCTCCTTCACCATAACCATCACTGTAATGCTTTCCTCTTGACTCATGAAATCTCGTGCCTTTCCTAGAAATCCACCCACATTACATTTTTAAAATACAAAAATAAATTCAACTTACATGTTTGACCAGAAGCTGAAATAGGCCAAAAAAAGTACTTACTTGGGCAGTACCACACAATTAATGGTTTTGATAATCTACCTAATAACTCCCTCTTCATTGATATCCCATGTTTTATTGAATTATTTCTACTAACATACGCGTTCAAAAGCAGTTTAACTAACATACCCTATTGTTTGATATTATATTTGGTAATTTGTGACCACAGTTTTAATTAAATATTTAGAAAAAAAAAATGTGATTTATCTGATTTCATGTTCACTTATATTCTACAAAATCCTCAAAATATTATACATATTCTTAATAAGCACAACAAGATCGTTAATTTGATGCCCTAAACACAACATAATACATAAAAAAAATGTTTTCGTTATGCAGTAATTAACTGATTAATGACACTTCTTATTTTTTACAAGTTTACTTTTATTTTTAGCATCAGGGCATCAAATGCCAGGATGGGATCTACCATGCAAAATATCAGGTCTCTAAAAAAATTCCTGGTTGAGTTAAAGTTACTAACACAATTTTAATGGCAGTTTTGGTGATTTTGTGCCATTAATTGAAAACAAAGCTTAGTAAAAAGCCAACTTTAGTCCCAACGCATATTAGATATTATTGATCAGGATGGCGAGATCTTCAATTTGATACTCTACTAAATATGAGCAGAAAAATATTTATCTTTGCAATCAAGTAATTAATGAATGACCCTTAATCATGTTTTATGGAGCTGAAAATATTTTACATGTTATCAGGTAATTAAATGGAATCTCGATATAAAATTCCATGTTTATAGGTCGAACAGGGGACTGACTCACAATCACCAGGACTGACAGACATGTGAAAACATGACATTTCTGATTTTGAAACTTCACAATACAGCTGTTAGTTTGACACCTAACAAAGATTTTTAAATCTAGGATGAACCCACCTTGATCTCCAAGCATAGCCAAATTTGTCATATCCAAGAGGGGCTTGAAGATTAGCATATTCTTGACACCAGCCCAACCTAGAGGCAGACCCATCTTTCATGTCATCAACGGTTACTTCATAGTACCAAGACCCTTTACTGACACCTGAATATAAAAAACAAATACAACTTTAAATAAATATTAAATTTAAATGATAAGCAAACAAATATCTACAACATACAATAATCAAGAAGAACCTACTTTATTTAAAGTTCTGTTTTTTCCTGACATTTAAACACTTTGGCCACAGAAACAAAAAAAAATGATTTAAAATATATTCCAACATATTTAGTTTTTGGAACCAATGACAAAAATGGCGTAAATAATGTCAATCAATTTTTTTTGTCAATATTTTAGCTATTTATAAATTTTTTTAATTTGTTGAAAAGGCGATTTCAGACTAACCACGTGAGCTCGCTCCTCAGTACCTACCAACTAGCTCCTTCAATTCCCTTACCAACCACAATGTCAACCATGAGGTGTTATGCAAAGGATTTAATTTAATTTTAAAAAATATTAATAAGAAGAATTCTTTATAAGAAGAAAGCTTCTTGCGAGCAGGTGGTAATTTTAGAAAGTGGTGGAACGGCAGCAATTCTGTGGAAAGGAGTAAAAAGATCAGAATGAGAGGATCTTGTGTTCAGGGTGTAGTCTGAGGATTTTAACTGTAAAATATTGTAAATGCAGGAAGGATGATGAGAATTATTGGTTTTGAAAAAGGTATGAGAAAATATTGTCAACAGAAAGAGGGAAGGAGCCATTTCAACTCATCAAATTCTCATCCCTTTTTTGTCAAACTTCGTACAACAACAAGACATGGTGATGCAGTTAGAATAATGCACTGAAACAGACTACTGCTATATACCAACTCCAACTTATCTTCACTTAATGAAATCCTTAACAATGACAAGCACATCCACATTCTCAGAACAAAACAAACATAAAATTTTATCTTTACTGTGTGTAGCTCGAACCATACAGTAGCCCTTTTCACCAGTGACTGAAAGCCTATCTTCTGAAACCCGCAGTTGCGGGGCCCTGTCATGAAGGGCTAGCAGAACAGTTCCAGGTACCAAAGTTCTGTAGAGCCACCCAGGAATAGGTTTTCCAGCCCAATCACTGCTTTCATCGAATTCCTGAAACCAACCAATTAGTATTATGGTCTGTTGAGAGAAATCTTTCTTAGATAAAAGAGTATTCAAATCAGGCTCTGTAACTATCTTTTTTTTTGTCAATAATTATTAAGCCAGTGGGATCACAATTGATAATTACCCATGTCTAGTCGGTATTTTATTATGAACATATAATGCGATAAAAAGCATCGTTGAAACTTTGTCATTCTGGTGATTATTTGGAGGTAAGACTAAAGAGAACATATATTACTTTAAAACACCTAAATAAGATTTTTGCCAGAGAAAGGAAATAAAAGGTTTATGGAATGATGTGTAGTGTTCATACAAATCTCAAGATTTTGTAATGTTATTTTTCAGAAATAATTTGGAAGAAAGAAAATAAATTATAATAAGTTGAATTACAACCAAGTGAATGAAACAGTTGGGAATGTGTAGTTAATGGAACAGCTGAGAGAAGCCGGGAGTTCAGTTGTTTGAAAGATGCTTTAAAGGAGCAGTTGTCAGTTGTTTAGAATTACTTGAGAAGAGAGGGATTGATGACGGATGGTGGAGCTTTTTTAGGTTTGTGGCAGTTTGCAGAATTCAAAGATATTTGTTGTGAGTACCCTCTTATATCAGTCCTTCATATTTCCTAATATCCTAGTATTTAATTAAACTTATCTGTAAAAGAATACTTGTCAGATTGGCAGAATATACAGGAGGCCATTCAGGCAGCAATATAGTTGGAGCATCGGGATCAACAAACTACTTGGGCTGTGGAGCAAGACAAGTAAAGACATTCTCTCAAGAAACTCAAAAACAATATATGTCTTATCTTTTATTTATTTTATGTTAAATGTTTAAAAACAGCTCTTTTGTCTTTCCACAACTGACAATTTATTTTAATTTTTTGAAACAAGCGCTTTTGACAGCTCTAAGCTGCTATCTTCACTTATCTCTAAAATAAAAGAAAAAGTTAAATGATAAAAAACTTTTACCTTTGCTTATGGAGATAAACAAAATTCCATTACTATAAACAACAATGGCCACAGTCATTAAGTAAAATATATTCCAACTAACGCTGCTGAACTGTACTTAGTTTGAAATTGTCTTTTTATTCTACTAAAATTAAAAATTCTAAAATTTTTTTACAATTATTTTTAAATTCAAAAATACACTTATGTAAATAATTAAAATTAAAAAATAAAATTAAGAACTATTAAATAACCATTAAAATCATAAAAAATTGTCAACAAATTATTAAAACTATACATCATTCTCATGGGTACTCGCCCAATTGATTATGTGGGATATTTAAATCATGTAAAACAGTAATATCTTTTTCAACTTTTAACAATGTCTGCTAGATCCACCCTCATCACTCTAGGACTAGCTTTCTCCAGGAGATAGGGAGGGGGTGGGTTTCTTAGCATACGAGTGTTTGCTGTTTCTTCATTTATATTTATATTATCCAATATTAGGGAATCTAATTTTATTTCAATATTTACAAGGCTATTAATTGATAGTTTGTATTTGTATATTGTAAATGATAGTTGATCATTTGTATGGTGGTAACGCAACTTTATCGGGTGCCTCAGGGTGTCCTTCTTCCTGTAGGTGTTGGTGGAATTGCCTAGTCTTTTAATAAAATATAAGTTTAAACTATTTCGTTTATTATTAGTAAATTATACCAATGTATAATATATTTTTTTTAAGGCCTTAAATAAAATATTAAAATTACCAAAAACAAATTAAGTAAACTAGCTAGAGTGCATTGTAATAATCTTTTTGGATCAGCAATAAATAGATAATTGTATACACTATGCATTCCTGTGCGTTAAAAGGAGTACGATGGGTTAAGTTAACGAATAGATAGAGCCACTATTTCACCAAAAGTAATGTAACACGAAGAAATCATTCTAGCCTTGAAGTTTTACTCTCAAGGAAGCCATGGTGAGTGGATAGACCATGGTTGTTCTAGGAAGAAAGGTAGGCAGTCTGTTGGGTGTTAGCTGTTGGCGAGACAGTGCACACTTGTTATTCAGGAAGTGGGAGGAGACAGTCAAGTTGCTTGTAAGTATCAGAATAGTAGTTTGCATCCTTTGTATTGTAAAAGACATCCTTGAAGAGACAGTTGTTAAGAAATAAAACTCGAACAATTATGGTGATGCAACTTTATTATTAATTAAATGGTACCAAAGATAGAAGCCTTTCAACAAGAAGAATGAGAGTAATATAACACTCAATTAACTGACCTCTGAAATTTTTCAAATAGCAGTTGAATCCTGAGTTTAAATTTGAATATATAGTTTTGATATCTTTTAAATTGGCAACAATACACATTTATTTTATTTCTCAATATCATTAAGACCCTTTCCTCATTATAGTTTTTAAAATAAACACTATAGTTTTACTACAAGATATGAAACATATATTAATAAATGGGCTACAATTTTTGGTTAGACTAACAGCTCTGAGTATTTATTAATTTTGGTATGATTGGAAATAGACTAAACAATAATACTAACACATTGCCCAGGTATAGCCATTTTTATGAGTCATACAGTAAGCCTTCCTCGCCCATAAATAACATAGAAAAAATATTTATGAAATGTTAACATTCAAGATGATTTCTCAATCCTGAAAATTATGGCATTTTGAAGCCCTAAATGTAAAATTATTGATTACTACTGTCCATTCGCCAAGAGAATGCCTCTGAGTAGTGGGGCACTATCAGTAAAATCTTACTACCACCCACCATGTCAGATGTCTAAATCACAATGAAGAATGAAGCAGCAAAGGGAGTCATGAGGAAACAGACTCATATGTGAACAGTATGTGTGTGTGTGTGTGTAGAAGGGGTCAAGTGAGATTGGCTTCTTTTAGGTTTCTCAATGGCATTCTCTTAGCGAATGAACTGTAGATAAACAGTACCTGCCTGAAAGGAGCATGTGGATCTGGTTCCGCAAGTATGTAACGATAACCGTCTTTGTTGTATGGATGTTCCATCGGGTACCCGTGAGCAGGGAGCTTCGGCAGGGACACATCACCTCGTGACTTCTTGCCAGGCCCTTGACCAGACTCAGGCACTTTTCTTTTAGCATTTCTCCTCATAGTGCCACCACCACTTGCTGAATAAAATAATGAATAAAAATAAAATGTTAGTTAGTTTTAATTAACTCTATTTATATTACATATTCATAAACACAATGCTTGCATACATTCCACCTACATACTTCATTCAAACATCTTTTAACAAAAATATACTAAATTTAAAAACTACTAACTTTACGTATTTATTATGAGTTTTTATCAAATCTGAATTATACTTAACCAAACATTAAAAAATAACTGCAGTTTATAAAATTTACTATTTCAGCAGTGTCTCCCAATGAACAGATTTAAAGAACTTATTTTTCTTTCAAACTAAACTACCATTATAATATTAAAAAAATGAGATTAACACCCATGACAAAATCATCAAAATATTAAATTATAGTTGTGATTTAGGGATCAGGTGCAAACGAGATGTAAGTGAAAAATTTGAGAAAATTCAGCCATTTTTGAATTTTGAGTTAAATGGTATTAAATTTGAACATTCTTCAAAATGCAATGTTGTTAGGATTTCTCTGGTTATATAAACAGAAAGATTTAGCTTAACTATTTAAATTACATTCAAGAAAATTTTGGATAAAGGATCATAAAAAAGAAAACAATTCCAACAAGCATCGGACGCTGAATGTTTCATAAAAAAGTTATTGACAAAAAAAACAGTTTATTGAGCATTCAGTAATGCATGTTAAACAATGATCTTGCTAATGAATCAATAACTAAAATTGGATAGTTGCAATAAAAACAATAATAGTTATTCCTTACAATAAACTTAAGAGTAACCATTCATTTTCATCATGCACATGTTTCATTGACTGAAAAGCAGGAACACGAGCATAGTTGATTCCAAACTAAAGCCCTCAGTTTGCTTTTATCCGAGGGAAGCTATACTAGCTAGTTTTGGACCTAGGGATGCTTTCAACGATAGATAACCAATGAAAAACTACTTGCTTACTTCTTCTTATAAATAAAAAAATCATAGGAATCTTCACCATGCATAACAGAAACAGTGCTTAGTAAAATAAAAATGTGATACAGTCCTCCTTCAGAATAAAGTAAACGGGCATTTAAATATAAAAAACAAAGCAGCTATAATGGTCGAAATCATCACAGATGAGAAAAAAAACGTGGAAGCAAAAAAAAACAAGACAATTTCAAAAACCTAAACTATAGATTATAGAGATTATATAGAGAAATTACATATTGAATTCTATAAAAGAAAAACATATGAAGGTAAACAATTTCTTGAACTTTAACTTATTCATTTAGCACATTTAAAATAATAAATAGAAGCATACTCTATAATCTTTTTAAAACTAAAGGTTATTGGAAACTAAATTTGGTACTTATGTGCGTTACCCAGATGCACAGATATGGAGTCTGATTATTATCTCATTGGGTCGAGGAAGCAAATATTAATTTCATTATTGTTATATTTAACAGTGTTAATGATGTTATGTTCAATGTTTAAATTAATAAAATGAACCTCACCTCCTTAACCAAGAAAAACTAACTAAATTTACTTAGAAAAACGTCCTCCATCATTTGGGGTCATGTATTTAAAAAATCCTTCTATTTGCCAAATTACTGAGAAAAATTGTTGTCTTTTGGCTTCAACAACTACAGGAAATGTCAGTTTCCTCTATAATAGTTGATCAATGGATCAGTAGCATCATGACGTAGTTTTTACTATCATTAACATTTTTTTAACAAACTAAAATGTTTTAAAATCAATTATGAACCAAACTGTATTTTATAAACAAAACAAATGAAAGTGATGAGTCTTGTGAGTGACTCAGTAAAAACCTCTTGATATTTTTTATGAAAAATACTTCATTTTATTTATTAAACCATCTTGGTCATTGAATATTGTCTATTCAACAAATAAATAATTTTATATAACTAAAACATTGGAAAATATTGGCTTATTTAGTATAAAATAAGTGATTTCTATTGTTGGCTTCTTTCACTATATTTTCTACAATGTCTTTGAAATTTGTTTAACTCTAACTTCTCTATTGTGTCCTTAACCATATAAAATAGATCATAATTTCAAATCTTAAATATCTACTGAGTTATAACTTGAGAAAATCTAAAGGTTAGCCAAATGAGCTTTGATTTTTTTCATATTAACCAAAAACTAAGCAGATTTCAAGGTATACTGTGGACTATATATTTAAAACCTTAAATTGATGGAGTCATTTTTACAACTGCTATTGTAGTACATACAGAAATGTGAAATACAGCAGCACCTTTGAAAAGTAGAGTCTCTCCCTTTGAGATCTACTATTCTCCTATTATAATGAAAAAAAAATGTGTGCATCCAGATAAAACAATAACCTAAATTTACATATTCTTATTTAATTCTCTTAAAAACTAAAACTTAATAAAAAGCACGAAGAAAGTTCGGCATATAATAGTTTTCAAAATAAACTTGACTTAAAACATATCAAGCAACTATAAGACAAATATACAGAAAATAAATTGTTACAACACTTATTTTCTCAGTGATTCTCTGCAGTTTGAATTTTCTTTAAATGTACCCAAATAAAACTCGCAAAAAAAAAAAAAAAAAAAATTACCATGCTTAAGCCCTTGTTTACCATGTTGCACACCCATATCGGTGACTTTGAGTTGACCCTGTTTAATCATTGCTTCGTAATTAGGTTTTATTAGAGTTAAATCTTGCTGGATAAGAGAATACACAGTGCCTTCTTCAGGATGTTCTTCACAAATGAACGAAACGTTTGTATCTTTCACTAGGGCCCTCAAAACCTTAAACAATACAATGAAACTTTTGTTCGAACCTAAAAGTTAATGTATGGCTTAGAAAAATAAAAATTACCAACTGTTTAAACAACCTTGAATATCAACAAAAGATTAGTCATTCTTGTACATTTCCTTCTTGTGTAATAGTAATAAGTTTCCCAACCCAAATAATGATTCAGTTGTATGAAAATATTTTAATTGCTCTATTTAGTCAACAAATTCTTTTCATTTATAAAATATGAAGTTCTGGTTAGTCATTAAATCAAATATAATTGAGCATTTTTTTAGAGAAATCGGCTTAGATTGTTGATAAAAATGTTGGATTTTCCTCACATTTATTAATGGACTATGTTCTGACATACCACGTATTTTTTGATCAGATCCTGATAACAATAATATGTGTGTCCTTACTACATCATCTGTGAATACTTCTTTCTTCTTTTTTCAATAAGCTAGCTAAACTTTTTTCTCTTATCTATTTAGTTTTCATATTTTCGCTAAATTACTCTTTGTTTAAGCTTTAAACTGATCAACAAGATTTATTCATTATTACTTTCACAAATTATAAAATGTTTATTTTTATCCACTTATTCATATTAATTATTATAGATGACAATTTGTTCACTCTTTATAACATTTCATTTTTATTTCTTATCATCAGGATGTGATACACACATTATTAGTATTTATCTTGTTTTAGGCTAGGATAAGCAAATTATATTTAGCCCTTGTTTTTGTTGACACCTGAAATTTTGAATATCAACAATTCTATAACATATATTGTTTTTAAATAAATAAAATCACTCTAACACTATCATCATGGGTATGATGGGACCCGTCAGCCTATAGAAGGGAAGCAAGGGTGGTGTGAATTATGTTCTCAATGTGCAAATGGAGCACACTTCTGTCCCTCAGATATATCCCGAAGACATAAAACCAAAAGGGTAGACACTGGGGGGGGGGGAGAGAGAGAGAATAGTGTAATTTCATGAGAAATTATTTTTTAATAAACAATTAAAAAAATTAAAAATTGATGGAAATCAAAATTATCACAAAAGTAGAAAAATTGTTTTATAGCATCATCTTAAACTTTCTGAAGTTTGAAGGAATCACCCACTGTCACGTACAAGACATTATACAAGTATTTAAACTTTAGTAATACTTTATAACAAGAGCATCATTCAAAACAGAATCCAGCAAAATAATTTCAATAAATATACAGAATAACAATTCACTAATGTATGTGCTAGGGTAAGAGTTTTATTTGTCAGTACTTTGGTTGTTTTCCAATTAATGTTCATTGGAAAGGTGATTTATTACCACTGATGATTTTTAAACTCATTCAGAGTCTCTGGCAATCTCTCAATATATACCAAGTATTTTCAATATTCTTTATTCACGTTTTGGTCCTTTGTAAGCCATTTATTGTTTTAGAAAATACAATTTAATTCAGTATTGATAAATAATTTTCTCATCATTAAAAATTAAAACTACGGATCAACTGGTTAATAGACATATTTTTATTTTAAAAGTATTATTAATTTTTTTCTTGTTAGTTATTAGGGCCTGATTCAGACATGCATAGAATGTCTAAAAATTGTTGTCAAATAAATAATAAATCTGATGAAAATTCAACATATTTTTTTTTTTCATCAATCCAGGCTGATTCTCTAAAAATATTATCATTCATCAAATTCCTCAACTATGAACTCTTATTTGAAAAACTCATATTTATCAAATTTTGTAATCAGAAGCAAGTTATAACAATTACTACAGCTGATAATTTATTTATAATTTTAATCTAAGTATCTAATGATACAATTGAATAAAAGAATATTCATCTTATTTATGTTTTTGTAACACGAATAAGCACTACATTTTACCTTTTTATTGAAAAAAATGAAATTCTTCCTGGTAATAATGATGATTGTCAGGAAGCTAGTCTATAATTTATATACAATTATTCTTGGAGCTTGGAAAAAAAAGTGCTATCATCACAAAAAATATGGTACCTACCTGTATACAAACAATAGATAAAAAAAAAGATAAAATTATCACTGAGATTAAACTAATGTTTGATAAGATTATTTTTAAATTACAAAGAAATAGCAGTAGCTATTTAGCTAGAAAATAAAACAAAAAAAAATTACATTTAGAATTAAATTTTTTTTTTCCAAACTGAAATAATTTATTCATTAAATTTAAAATAACAGCAAAACTTTATGTAAATTTACTTACAGAGGAGTACATAGACTGTTTTACTCTTTTAGCAAAAGTTGTAATACCTTCCCAGTGTGATTCAATAAAAGGTATAATGTCCTTATCTTTGCTAAACTGGGTTTTAGGGCTACCTTCTTTGATACTTGTTTGCATCAAGTTTGCAATGGCAGTTGTACATATTTGAGGGAAAACTAGGGGGGGAAACACACACAATTAGTACTATGTATTGACAAAGTAAATCAATCTGTTATCAACAGCAGTGATAAGACTTCAAGCCGTTAAAAAAATTTCATGAGTACTTACGAGGAGGATTTTTTTTAAAACTCTCCAGCCCAGTATTTGAACAGTTTTTGCAGACAAAGACATAATTTAACATGAAAGGCACCAACTTTCCAAGCTGATAACCTATGCATGATTCATGAAACCATCGGTTGCAATTCGCACATAAAAGTTCTATAATGTTCAAATTCCGCTCCTTACCGCTATAACATAAGTAACAATATAAAAAAACAATTATTCATTACTGTGTTAAATTGCTTAAAAATTAATAAATACATAATTGAAAAGAGTAATAATAATTAATAAAGAATGATTTCAAGCAATCATGATAAAATCTTTCATGACCCGAACAATTTTAATGTGCAAAAATAATGCATATATGTGAAAAAATAAAAAATGAAATAGAGGTTTTCAGTAACCACAAGATAGTTTAACAAATATAATGAAGTATTTTTAGTAAAAAAAATACTGAGTAATGTTTACTTAAAAAATACTAAAATAAGTGCATTAATAATTAGATAACGTTTATTCATTTTCCTATAATTAGTTCATATTCATTTTATGTATGAAATTTAGTTGATAATTTATTTAAAAGAAAATTTAAGGTGTAGACTAAAAAATAACAATATTGAGCGAGTCCCATTGTCCTGATTATGCGGCTGGAGTCTCCACATCTGCTACTGACAATTTTTTAAGTGATTGATAAACCATCCATGTCATCAAAAACTACTTTTTCAACAAATTAAAAAATATGGTAAAAAATTACAATATTAACATAAAACCCCCAATTAAAACCAGCCTGGAACATATTAAATACACAATTTCTATTGTTGGCTCTCAAAAATCCATTTTTTAGAATATCTTTGAAATTCTTTATTCATTACCCTCTTTAATGTGTCCTACATGTGTGTGCATAGATGTACAACATACATAGACCACTATCATTTTCAATGTGCAAATCCTTTAATCCCAGAATTTTTACTTAATTTTATTTAAAATCTGTTTCGAATTGTTTCAAGTTGGCCAAAAAGTCCGTTCGGTTTTTGTCGTCACAAAACTTCAAGCAGTCTAAAATGTAGTTAACTTCAGTCCGTCCCTTGCGAGTGCGCTCTCATCAGATACTAGACAGTTCAACGTAGTTTGACACGAAATTCCGATGAGACTGATTTTGTGCGTTGAGGATCATCCTGAAAATAAAAAACCAAAACGAACATTATCGACACCTCATGCTTTTTTATTTTAAAAAAGGCAAAAAAGCAGTGGAAACTTGCAGGAAGATATGTGCTGTATACGGAGAGGATGCTGTTACAGAACGTGTGTGCCAGAAGTGGTTTTCAAGATTTCGATCGGAAAATTTTTCGCTTCAAGCCGCACCTCGCTCTGGCCAGCCAACTGAGATTAACAGCGACAAAGTGAAGGAATTAGTCGACACCAATCCCCGTTATACAACTAGGGAGATCGCAGTTATCCTTAAAATATCAAAATCGAGTGTTGAAAACCTCATCAACTTGGCTACGTGAGCAGGCTCGATGTTTGGGTTCCCCATCAACTTAGTGAGGCTAACGTCGCCCAAAGGATTTCCATCTGCGATTCGTTGCGGAAACGTGAAGAATACGATCCTTTTTTGAAGAGAATGATGACAGTGGACGAAAAGTGGATCGTCTATAACAATGTGGAGCACAAACGCTCATGGGGGAAGCACGGCGAATTACCACAAACAACCCCCAAAGCAGGACTTCACCCAAAGAAAGTTATGCTCTCGATTTGGTGGGATTGGAGGGGTGTTGTCTTTTAAGAACTTCTTCCCACGAACAGGACCATCAATTCGGATGTGTACTGTAACCAGCTGGACAAATTAAATGCAGCGATCCACCAGAAGAGTCCAGAACTAGCCAACCGTAAGGGGATTGTCTTCCATCACTTCTTTGCAGACGCGGCAGAAGTTACTGGAGCTTGGCTGGGAAGTTTTGCCGCACCCTCCATATTCACCCGACCTTGCACCTTCAGATTTCCACCTGTTTCGGTCTCTTCAAAATTCATTGAATGATCAGACCTTCAATTATTTTCTGAATTCAAGGAAAGTTATTCTAATATCGAAATAATAAAGATGGAGCATTCAGAAGACCAGAATCTAAATAAGTGTTCATTGTGTCAAGATATGTTTTAGAAAGAGATTCCACCTGGAAGTAAAAGATTCCTGGCTACGGCTCTAAATAAAAATTATTATAATTTCTTGATTTATACTACTCCTATTATAATTATCATTGAATAATTTAAAACATACCAATAGCAGTTACTGTCATCCCTCTCTGCTTTATCGTTCGCTGGATCTGTCTCCATTTTCTCGTTTTCTACACTCTTTTCTTCGCACTTATTGCTCTCCGCAGGTTGGGAGTCAGCATCTGTTAATGGGCTTGGCGGTTGTGATACCTTTACTTCTTTACCGGCAGGTACTGATTGTTCCTCTGTATTGGCCCTTAAAAAGAAAAGGAGATTAAGGTCATGCTATGCTGAATAAAATTAAATAATTAGACCTTTATTAAAAACAAATGAGAATATTATACTGTGAGGTGTAAATCAATAATTTTTAAAGGGAAAAATAATTGTAATTACTTCCCCAGCTAGAATGATATTAAATAGGACCTGCCCCTATTGAAGAAATCACTTATGACAATGAATATTGTCCTTTAATATATTAGATCCTCTAAAGCGATCTTATTAATAATTTTACAATTTAAGTTGGGATGTTTCGGTTTAAAATATTTTTAAGGTATGGTTCATTAGATATAAATCCTATGAATGCGAATATGACAGCAAAAAATTGCAAAAACCATTGAGATGACATACCTCATTTAACACATACTTATATGACATTTTATTAAATATATTTTGACACTTAATATCATTTGAAAATGGTTATTTGGCACAGCCAAAAGTGCTTCTGCCATCGTTTAACTTTTTTTACTGACAGGCAATGTTTTTAATTTATTAGATAATTGATCCACAGTGAGCACCTAAAATATGATGTGAGAAAGGATAGATAACCAAGATAAAGAGCAAAGTCAATTTCAGTTTATATTTCGAAAAGACAAGACTAGCTTGAAAATATCTTAAGATTAATATGCCAGGAGCAGGAAAAACACTGCACAACAAACTTCTTTCCCCCTTTTGGTGAATTACTTATACTCTCTAAAATTCATGAAGAAAGACTAATGTCTCATAAAAGGTTTCCTTTGATTGATCTTTGGAACCCTAGAATGGGTAGTTAATTCTTCAAAGAAAACAATACTTTCTCAGGAGTTTCCTAAAAGGAATAGTTTCACAAAAACTCATGACAATGCAAGAGCTCCCCTACCATATCTCCTTTCTCGTTCACCCCTCTAGAATTCAATACTCGCCATTACTATCCGTCATTCCCCTATTCTACAAGCTTTCACTCTCCTTTTGAGCCTGTTGTGTTCTGTTTTATCAACTACATTAGCATACTATAACCCTATAATTGTTATCCCTAGGGGGATTAGCTCCCAGAATGTTTATTTTAGCATTTGCATTTGTTTTATGCGATTTATGAAAGACTTGTATTACTCAGCTAAGCTAAAAATCAAGGACCCCAATGACGTTGCAGGCAATTAATTAAAAAGAAGCCTAAAACATGCAACATGAAAGATAGGAAGATTCAGCAGAATATTATGAAAAATAACATTAATATTACTTCTTGGAAATATGCTGCATACCTTATCACTGCATTTACAACAGTTAGTCACTACTACATTAACTAGCTATCATAAGGGTATAACTCAAAAGAACTAAACCGACTTACATCTCTTTCATTTGAGAGATCCAAAATTCATAACACAACCTATTCCCACCTTTTTAATAACTACTGTTTATATTTGCAAAGTTGAGGTTAGTGCCAACTGGATCAACGAGTTCTCGTCGATTTCGGACAATAAACCATTAATGACGGTTCAAATAAAAATACGAAATCTATATTAAATTATTTTTAGCTTAGTTATCGAGTCCGAGTGCACTATTGCCCCCAAATTAGGCCAAATCTATCATCTGACCGAGAAACATATTTACAAAATAGTTGACTAATAGAATACATCGCATTCATATCACTTACCCTAGTGAAGTAAATACTTCACAGTTCTGTCTTTGTGATGTTAATTTACAAAAGTTCTATTCATGTCTTCGTCCGCCAGTAATATGCAGCGGTCAATTTTCCAATCTACGTTTGGCTAACAAATTTTATTAGCGCCATGAAACGTATTTCGTTTATAAATGGTCTGCATTCAAGATTAAATTCTTTCACTTATTAACTCAAGAACATTAATGATGGGAACTATAGCAAAAGAAGAGGAAGAGCTTATGAAAGACTCGAAATACCGACTGTAAGTCTATTAGAGCAAATTCAATAGCTCATGACAATGGCAAATTTTTTTTTTTTTTAGATTACTAGTTAAGTCATCTAGTTTTATTTTCCATTGCTTGTTTCCTTTAAAGAAAGAAGAGAAAAATCTTATTTATTTTTGAAATATTTATTTAAAATTTTAACAAACCCTCATATCTTAACTTCAGATCAAACTATATTTGATCTAAAATATAAAATTTGCATCTTAGCTCCTTAGTCATCTGTGACCGATCATTATATTTTAACTTTTAACATTTTCTACCAGGCTGGATAAGTTCAACCTTAAATTAGATTTTATACTGCGGCCACTAGATAAAAGCTGACTGCTTTGATCTGTCAAGTTCAAAGAGATAACTGGTTATGAGTGATGATGCTTTTTGTAATCTTTTGAAACTAATAGTTTTGCACAACTATTGCTCGATATCTATTACTTAAAAATAGTGATAAGGTTTTATTCAACTGATTTTATCTTCTTTTTGTTTGTCAGGTATGTCAGTCAGATTGATAAGTCTTTAAGAAATTTTGAATACAGCAGTGAATGGGCTGATTTAATCTCTGCACTCGGAAAGCTCAACAAGGTATGACATTAATTTTCTAGTTTTTATGTTAATTACATAATATTTATTTCATTATTCTTTGTTCCACAATGTAGTATGTGGCTTTATGATGCCTGGCAATTAATCTTATCACCAGATTTCTGGTAGTTAAGTAGAGTAAAGACCTCTTAATGTGTACTATCATTATCAAATATATTGCCCTGGAATGCATAATGAAAATAAATAAATAATTCAACTTATTTAAAATACTATATTTTTTGTTCAATTTTTAATACATTTTTCTAACTACAGTGATGTACTTTAAGAGTCAAATGTAATGTAATTTTCAAATTTAAGGTAATTGGTTCTGGGTTGAGGGTTTTAAAACCGTAGTCCGAGGTTTATTCATTTTTATTTTAAGTGCTGCAATATTGTATAATACTATGGAAATAATAAAAATGTATCTATCTAACAAATCTTACTGTATTTAATTATTTATCTATCCCAACCATTTATTTTCTGAGCAGATATATTTTACTAAATGATGTATTCAAAATTTTTAATATTCCAATTAAAATGGAAAATTATGTCAAACTAACATCAGATCATTTTAATTTGTCTTTTGAATTTACAATACTCAGGTAATGCCCAAGGTTAAATTTTGACAAAATGTATTTTATATTAAATATTTTATACAAACAATTCACTTGCCAATTTTATTTTATGTTTAGGTCATAAACAACTACACAAAATATCCAGTTATTCCGAGACGGATAAAAATCAGCAAGAGGCTTGCGCAATGTATGCACCCTGCTCTTCCATTTGGTGTTCATTTAAAAGCTTTAGAAACTTATGACCTCATATTTAAGTCTATGGGTACTAACAGGCTTAGCCATGAGCTCTTTATTTATAGCGCAGGTAATTCTATTATTGGTTATTATTATCTGTTAATAATATCGGAATTGTTGAAAAAAATTCAAACTTTCAGTAAAGTATGATAATTTGTTTATTAATAACTATAAACCTTGGATTGACTAAAGATTTCATACTTTATCTTTCATTTATAAATGGTACTAAACCTAAATACAAAAAAAAATGAATTATAGTTCTATGAAAGAATATTTCTTAAGAATTTTATGGTAAATTTCAGTTGAGTTGCATTAAATTGTTTTGCCTATTTTCCATTTTGAAAAATATTATTTTAAGAGTTTCAAGGGCAAAGAAAAAATGTAAATGTTTATCAGTTTTGAAATGCAGTCTTCAACATGTTGAGTAGTTGGACTCTTATGTACTATTCAACTACGAAGAAAGAAAATACCTTTATATTTAGGATATAATAAATAATAATAACGTTTTTATTTATCTCTTCTGTATCCATGTGCTCTACCCATTGTAAAAAATTAATTTTAAACCTCAGCTTAAAATTGTCATTCAAAAATAAAGTAAATTACACTAGAGCGATTGATATCATACCATAACTAATAATTATTAATATATATCATATATAGCTTATAACAATACAAATAGGTATATAATACCAATTAGCGTTACAAATTGCACAGACCCCTCAGTGATAGTTAATCAAGTATTCTATTTTTTTTTTGTTAGTTTCATTTATATATTAAATTAATATGTAGCTACATAAGAATGTAATATATGTATGCAAAAAATAAATATAGCTGCTGTTCGCCAAAATGTTTCTTGCTCAAACGGGTTGTTCACTGTTAAGTTCTTTAAAAAAACTTGATGTGGCCTACTTGTGTATGTTGAAAAAAACAATTATGTGTATAATTCACAAATGATATTTAAAATTCTGAATTATAATCTAGATTATGGTACCCTGTTTCTCCAAAAGAACCATAAATTGCTGAGCTGAATATTCTCTCTTAACCCTCTTGCTACTACTCTTTGTTTTACATCATATCCCCAACGTTACCTTATTTCTTTGGGAGTGCTATTGTGTATTTTCTTCAGCTAGCGTTCTTAGCCCAACTTCATTGAGTACCTATGCCATTTCAACCTGTTGCTCTCTACACTGAAGTATCGCTGTACTGTACCTACAATTGTTCTGACTCGCTGCTTTCGATATCAAACAACACCTCAAAAAATCTATTTCCTGGGTAAACCATGTTATAGATATGGCGACTCAGTTTTCAGATATATATGTAGTACATTTACCTACTTGTAATAACCGGCAATGTTATAAATTAATTTTTTTTTTTTTGCAGGATTATTTCCTTTATATGGGCGAGCAGCCATGAAAGTGAGACCCGATCTATTGAAAGTTTATGAAACTCACTTTGTTCCACTCCGTGCTAGGCTAAGGCCTGCATTGCCTGGATTTTTAAGTGGTATTCTTCCTGGGTTAGAAGAAACTTCTGATCACTTTAGTAGGTAATAAACTAATTTTTTTTTTTATATAGTGCAACTACATATTAATGGATGTTAAAAAATGGACCAATATGACCATCTGTATTGAGTTCTAAAAGAAATCAAGTCACTAAATTTAAGGTGTCAATCATATTTTATTAACTCCTTACATGTACTTAGGTAATTAAATCCTACACATTTTATAGTGTTTGTTACATTTCATAGGTAGTAAGTATGTTTAATTACATGACACATTTTAAAAATGTTTAACCATTTTTCCCAAAAACTTTTGATATTTATAAGCATTTTTTTTTATTGCTCTGTATACTATCTGTCACCTATAAATTTGTGATGACACCCATGAATTCTGAATCCATATTTTTTGTTTTAAAATTCAGGACAAATGCACTTTTGGAGAACGTTTGTGAAGGAGTAGGTGCTAGCCATTTTTATGGGTGTATTTGGGATTGCTTGGCTTCAAATTCATGCGTCAGACTTCCTGCTATTTCGTATATATTAGCACACTTTGATAAAAGGCTTCCGACTGAAGACCAAGCGCATATTATGGGAAATAATATAGAAGTTATGGTAAAGTAATATTTTTTATTTTATACTGACTATAATTGTTGGGGTTCACTAACCCCAGTTTCATTTTTTGCAATGCTAATTAAACCATTCATTGTGCAATAAATGATTTTGCATAGGTTTGTGGATTGATTGGGTGCATTGAGGATTCAAACATCCTTGTTCAAAGGTGCGCTTTAGACCTATTAATAATTGGTTTCCCAATGCATAGCTGTCATATGACCAATGATGACATGATACGCTTGGTAACTGCTGCTCTTGGTACAATTCTAAGAAGGGATATGTCTTTGAATAGGTAAAGTATTAGAAATATTCATTTTTATCTAAATTTTTTCACTAATAACTTCTGAAATAATGATGCAAAATTTTATTTTTAAGGCGGTTGTATGGTTGGCTTTTGGGATCCGATGTGAATATGACTTTACTCTCACATCACCCTCTGATGAGAAAAGCCAAGTCTGAAAAAAGGAATGCTAATTACTTTGACGTTTTCTCTAAAGAAATGCTCGTTAAAGTAAGTTTTTATAATATTGCTTTGTTATTTACATTTATTTCTTCGTAGAAGATTGCGATTCAGGTGAAGTTATAATTTTTATTATTGCACCTTCATAAAAATACCTCGATTATAATTGGGATACTGGCTCTATATAATATTGTTATGATATTCAAGAGAGGGTATGAACATAAAATTCAACTATACATTAAGAAGCCGGAGTTGTTACAAATAAAATTTTCTACTAATGTGTTAATAAAATAATTTAATTATTTAACTACATTTGTAAGGATTAACTGAAATATAATACAATACTAAAATACTGAACTCAAAAATGAAACAAATCTATACATATATATAAATAATACAATTTTAAACAGATATAAAAGTGCAATATTAAAGTAAAATAGGATGACTTCAGAAAATAAAAAAAATAGTTCCTCAAAAAACAATTAATCTAAGTAAAGCTGTAAATATTTTTATGCATGTATTAAAAATTTAGACAATTTAAGTTTTTCTATCATTTATTTTAAAATATGAATTTATGATATACAATTGTTTTATTTTAAAAATAATATATGCATGCTAAAAATAATGTAAACCTACTAATATATATGTTACAAATAATTGTTTTATTTTAAAAATAATATATGCATGCTAAAAATAATGTAAACCTACTAATATATATGTTACAAATAATTGTTCTCTATGGTAAAATAAAATTAAAAAATAAAGAGAATATGTATTTAAATAACAGCAAAAGCAGGCATGGCTACAGAAGATGTTTGTGGGTTTATTCACGTATTATATTTGTATTAATTTTAAAATTTGTTTTTTATGGTAGCAACAGCAAAGTCAAATCATGTTTAAAACATCTTTTGTTCAACTAATTTTCTATTGATAGGTATATTATAATTACAAATTTACATTTTTAATGATTGTATTTTTCTTGTAATTCACAACACAAAACTTGTTGAATACAAAAATAAACAGTTTTTAAAACAAAAAACAATTAATCTAAGTAAAGCTGTAAATTTTTTTATGTATGTATTAAAAATTTAGATGATTTAACTTTTTCTATCATTTATTTTAAAATATGAATTTATGATATACAATTGTGTTATTTTAAAAATAATATATGCATGCTAAAAATAATGTAAACCTACTATAAGTTTATTAATTACGTTTTATTTATAGAAAATCAATAATTAGTTTGGAAATATGAATGGAAAATATTTTGTTATAAATATAATATAACAAACATAAGTCAGTTTAGATTATATCACCATATACTACAATCCAGAAATTGTGAATGTCACTTAAGCATTGGCAAGTTTATAAGTCAAGAGAAAAAAAAATCATTAACTTAAACAATCAGAAGAGAAAACAATCAATTAGTGCTGTAATCGGTTAGGTTCTATGATTGTTTTCTTGTTTCGTTTGAACACTGATTAGACTAAACCTATATGGTCATTGTGTAATACCCTACTACATAACCAGAATATAAAGTTCTTCATTAGTTCATATTGGCTCAGGCAAATAAAAAAATAAAATTATTGTCTCATTTTTTTCATTGTCATCCATTTTTGTTATTCATGTTGAATATATTTGGTCATAAATCTTATTATTTAGTTATAATTTAATTTAGAAAAAAATTGTTTCTACATATTTTCAGCCATATGATGGCTCTTAATGAAAATTGCCTTTTATTTCACACAAAAATACGAATTTGGAATTAAAAATAGTTGTGCTTATCGAGGCCCCACTATTGTGCGAGCTTAGGCATCCAAATTTATCTTATAGCACCAATGTTGGGTACAGTTTTAGGTAGTATAGACCAGTGGCCTGCTCGCTCGCACATGCCTGCTCGGAAAACATACCTGCTAACTACACTCCTTACAATACTTGGACTATCTATCTAAATCCTAAAACATTGACCAGCTCTTCAGCACCTCCTAGCGGCTATAGCCTTTCCTCTTCATGGGGTGTTAAGTTGTGTATATTTAATTTTAAAGGAAGTAGTCATCTCTGTGACTCCCATGGCTACTGGTCGCTGTACTTAGCCTTTGAGGGAAAATGATAAGCTTCTTTATCAAAATAGTAGCAAATCCTGCTTAGAAAACGGAAATGAAGGTTGAGATGTGATAACACAGAGGTAGTGTGGATGTACTGTGCAAGGTCTCAGTCACGGTAAACCTACTTCAGGGACCGAGTGACACTGCCCACATGAGTTCTTGATTTCTCTACCTCCTGTATTAAGGGAGAATCCTGTATATACTCTTGATTACATCCAATCTCACTTTATCCCTATTGAAACTGTAATCCAATCCTTGGGGCAGGTATGGGCAACCTTTGACATGTTATGGGCCAAACTTTAGTGTGCAAATACGTTCGCGGGCCGCGTTTAAAAGTAGTGCATTTTAAAGTAGTGTTCATAATTTTTAGCGATAGATATCAGTCAGCCATGAAATAATACGACAATGTTATTACAACACAATTTATTAAAATAACAAAATGAAATGAAAAAATAGGTACCTACAGCATTAAATTAAATCGTTAAATTTAGAATTGTTACAAACTACGAAAGTTAAATAGCGACACCGAAATCAATGAGACACTTGAGCTTGAATTTGGGAAACTAATTCATCGATGTTTGGATTAATTCCACTGGTACAAAGACGTAAAGAATTTTCCAAATTATCGTCAGTCAGCCTTGTACGATGTTTTGATTTATTAACTTTCATCAATGAAAAGAACTGTTCGCATTTATAAGTACTGCCAAACGCACAAATCAATCTTCTTGCAAATTTTCTAAGCTGCGGAAAATGGTCTTCTTCGAGGTATTTTTTGTAGAAATCGCACAACTCCACGTCTTCAAATTTAGATTTTAGGAGTGAGTTTTCTTGAATCTCGATCAACTCCATTTGCAAGTGTATTGGAGCATTTTGTACATTACTTTTTGTTGGAGTAGCAAATAAATTGAAACAGTCTTCCATGTGTTTGAAATCGCTAAATCTGATCGAAAATTGCTCCGACAGTAACTTGAGTTCTTCAGCATATTGAGCGTAAGCAATATTTTCATACGCAGAGAGCGTGGTGAAATGGTAACTGTTACCAGACAGCATATGTGCCTCCCACAAGCGGATTTTGTTCTGAAACGCTTTCAAATGGCTGTACAAATCATTTACTAACTGTCCTTGTTTTTGAAGTTTCAAATTTAAATCATTCAAATGGCTTGTAAGGTCGACAAGAAATGCTAAGTCACATATCCATTTTGCGTCACTCAATTCAGATAGTGGTTTATCTTTTATTTGCATAAATTCTGCTATCTCATTTCTAAGCTCGTAAAACCGTTTCAGCATTTTCCCTTTGCTTAGCCATCTGACTTCACAATAATATGTTACGTCGTCATACTCGGCTGATATTTCATCCAAAAACGCCTTGAACTGACGATGGTTAAGCCCTCGGGATCGAATAAAATTGATGGTTTTTACTACCACATTCATAACATTCTGGAGTCGAATGGACTTAGAACACAAGTTCTGTTGGTGGATAATGCAATGAAGGACTATCAAACCATCTTTTTGCACATTTAATTCAGTTGCTTTTTCATTCAAAATTCCGATGAAACCTTTACGTAAGCCGACCATAGAAGGTGCACCATCTGTGCATACTCCAACTAATTTCGACCATGGCAAGCCAAAACTTGTGAATACCTTTTGAACTTCATTAAAAATGTCCTCTCCTGTAGTGGTTCCTTTTAGCGGCTGTAAAGCAAGCAATTCCTCAGTAATAGTGAATTCTTTATCAACACCTCGAATAAATATAGCCAGTTGAGCTATGTCAGACAAATCGGTGCTCTCGTCTAATGCTATGGAAAATGATTCAATACCAGTCATACGGCCAGTCAATGTTGTTTTTATATCATTAGCCATCATTTCTATACGTCGTACAACGGTTCGTCTTGACAAACTAATTTTTTCAAATTCATTTTTCTTTTCAGGACACAAAACACTGCAAACTTCTGACATACACTCCTTGATAAATTCTCCTTCGGCAAATGGTTTCAATGACTTTGCCAATTTTGAACTAACTATAAAACTAGCTTTCACAACATTATCAAGTTGTGTTCTTTGTCTATGAAATATTTGCTGCTGTTTTTCCAAATTTGCGGTAAGTTTCTGGATTTTGTCTTTTCTTATTTGTCCTGTCAGTGAGAGCAGCGTAGGATGCTTAGTTGAGTAATGCCTCTTTATATTGAATTCTTTCATCACCGAAATGGATTCATTACACATCAAACAAATAGGCTTACCATTGTGCAAGATAAAGAAGAATTCTTCAGTCCATTTTTCTTGAAACTGGCGACCCTCTGCATCTACTTTTCGTTTCCTTCCACCAGACATCATTTTCATTTACTTATCGTTCGATAAACTTAATAAGAAAATAGGTATAATTAGTAAGCACTCAAGATGCACACAAAGTCACAAAGCAAACTTATCACCACGGTAGCTCGAATAGGACTGAACTAAGTTCCGGCCATCCACCCGCTTATATAGGCAAAATGAAGGAATGATCTAGAATCGTCTAGTGTAGAACAATACAATTGCGAAGCAATAATCCTTTGTTGCGCCGCCAGTGTGGCGGCAAACATCAATGGCTTTGAACTTTGATGTTTGCCGCCTCACTCTTTGATGATCACCGCCACTCGGCTTGCTCGCTCACTTGATTCCATGAGTATGAGTAAGTAGTGTATTTTTTTTTTTTAAATTGGGTTTTTCAAAATGTCTCGCGGGCCGGATCAAATCTTACAGCGGGCCGGATCCGGCCCGCGGGCCGGCTGTTGCCCACATACGCCTTGGGGTGTAGAGACAGAGTTGTCATGAGATGATGAGGTCTCCAGCACTGGGCTTATCATCTCTATAGAGTAACATAGATTCAGTAGAAATTTATCATCCCGGCCCTTGTCTGAGACTGATGTTTCACACTAAACAACAACTTAGGGGCAGTTTTCACAAAGAAGAAGAAATTAATTATATATTTTTCTACTATCCAGTTTCAATTATATATTTAACATATACATTTTTTAACTGATATTTATTGCATATTATATTTTAGGCAATCAAAATTATTTTGGATAATGCTATCGGGAAATTACCTCATGATCTGAAGCCATATAAATTATTGGTGTCTTTAGTTGATAAGGATGATATTGGAACAGCCATTATAGATGATATCCTGTTCGAAGTGTTCAGGTATATAAAACATTAAATATAAGTTATAGTATTATATTTATCCGGTTCAGCTATCCCACTAATAAATAATTATTGTGACAGAGTTCTTGGTATTTTTCTCTTCATAGATCCCAAAATGTATCCCTTTACTTGCTGCCAAGAAAAATTATCAAAATAATAATTATATAATAATATAATATATAATAATTTCACAAGTCTATTAACTTATATTCCACAAAATTGATTTTAAATTGCCCTACATGTTTTGGGAGGTTTACTGTAGCTGGATCTCTAACAATCCTGATTCCATTTATTTTTTGTGTCCAACTTATCAAATTATGTTTCCAAATACTTAAAACAATTTTTATCATATTTTTATTTTTTAATGGAAAATAAAATAAAACAAAACTTTCCAATAATTATTAAAATCAAGGAATTATCATTTGATAGGCTATACAATCGTATGCGGATCGCTACTAGTTCAAAATATTATCTGGACTTCCCATAACTCGGGATGAAGAACTTACCATCTAAGTTAGCTTTCTCTTATAAAGTTATTTTATCTATCTACTTATTGCTTATGTTAAAATTAAATTTTAATTTTGTGGATAAATCATTAATTTTGCCTCTTCAATACCTGATTTTTTGTGGATTAACAAAATTATTGAATTATCAAATTTTAATTTTGGTCCTATTTTTATTTGTAGATTATTATATCTTTGCTATAATATGGATTCAAAACCAAATACAAGTGATCTTCTGAAAAATGCTAATTTGCTGTTTGGTGCTCTTGTTCCCCGATACTTGTGGGAGTATGTAGGGCAGCTGTTTTCAGTGGCATGTTCTCAATACCATGGAACAGGTATATCTGATAAGGAAGAGAACCCGGTCAAGCGAGTAGCTAGTGGAAGTCCAAGTATAATTGAGGTATGAAACGTTCTTCCCCACAAATACTGATTATCAATGAAAATATGTCACTTTAAAATGGGGCATTACATTTTTTTTTTAATGGTAACACTATTTACCATTAGTTCTTCATTGTTTTCTAAAACTAATCTTAAGACATTTAGAAGTTATGGTTCTTAATTATATAGTTTGTTTTTAATGTGTTAATAATCATTTATACTTTCCACTTCCATCCGACCCATGTTTTTTCTCAACCATCACTTAAATTAGCAGCTATTGTGTTTTACTGCATTTTTATTAAGTATTTTGATTATTTTTTTAAAAATATTTTCACTGTAAATAATGCATGTATTGCCATTTGTATAAATCCGAAATTCCCTACTAGAATTTCTACCACTGTTTAATTTGTAGCTCACTATTTCACAAACTAAAATAAACATAAACTAAAATGAAATTATTTTACAGGTTTGTTCGCTTGCTGAATTTTTATTGGATATTGTCTCTCTAGAAACTTATACTGAAACTTCAAGTGAGCATTTACCATCGTTGTTTCATCATTTGGTCTTGCAGCTAACTGAACACTGTGATAGTTTATCAGCTAAGCAGATAGCCAGGGGTTTGAAACTGTGCGCTAAAATCCTCACCAGAGTGCAGCCATCACTTGTTGGAAGCCATGCAAACGGTAACACAATAATGAATGAGGAATCCGAAAGTCCCCAAACTACGGCAGATAGTACAAGTTTAGACGAAGAGGTACCTTCGGAGGAGACTCATGAGAAATCAGATTCCGTTTTCGAACAATGCTTAAGACAGTATGAACGTTTTTATGTTACTTTCATTTATGGAACGAGGCTTAAGGTTGGCGAAACCAGAAGTATTTCCCTTATATTAGAATCTCTCCGTGTCAAATCATTTCAGCCAAACTGGGAAGAAGATGTCAAACAAATAGATGTTACACTTTCCATAGAAAGTGTAAATAATAATGATCAGTCATTTAGTGGTGCTGGTGATGAGCTGCATCGGGTCAAAATTCCTGGTGAAGAATGGGTCATACCGATGAGGGTAGCTTCAAGACTTCTTGTGGATCTTTCTACTTTGCAAACATTTTTTCAGTCACCTCATTCAAAAAAAATATTTGAAAGTAATGTTTCAGGTATGATATAAATAATTTTATAATAATATTGATATTTTAAATAATATTAGATCCAAGGTCCATAAGCTTTGCAATTTTTTTTTCATTTTATTAATAGTTTATTTTAAGGAAAAAAAACTTTTTTTTTTCAAAAACTAAAGAAACTTAAGCTATGGCACAATATTTAAATAATACCTGCCGTATTTTATAATATGAGATCATACCTGCATGTTTCTATAAATAAGGAAAAAGTGGGAAAAGTTTTTTTTTTTACTAAATAAAGCTAATTAAATCTCTCCATTTGCTTGGCAGTAATATGGAATTAGCTAATTAGAATTATTTTTCTTACAGTTTAAACATGACAATAAAATTCTCACATTTACAGGCCTAAAATGAATTAACTTATATGAAATAATATTGTTATGTTGGAAGGCTAGTTGTGCGCTATTCCTATTAAGAAATAAAGTCATCTGGCTTGTTTGCCTACAAATTTTCTTTTCTTTATTACACAGTGGCTACACTATCGTTACCAAGTATCTAAAACGCATTTCAAATCCATTATAACAGATACATGGTGGAAGTGTTTTGCAATATAACAAGTAATAAATAATATATGAACTTTAACAGCTCACGATTAAAAAATATATTTACAAATTTACACTTTATCAGGCTGTATCCATTTTGTGAAATAAGGTCTGGTAATGTTGGACATGTTTCTTTCACCCAGTAGAAATATGCCCACATAAATTTACATAAAATTCTTTTGAATTGTAGACACCATTAAGGTCCTGTTTTGTGTCCTCTATGAAGAAATTTTTGATGTAATAAAATGTTTTACTTTTTGTTTTTTTATATACATTTATTTTTTACTATAATTCTTTGAAGAACTTTCATTTAACCTTTGAGAGCTTGATCACAATTCTTAACTCTATCTGTTAATCAGGCGATGAAAGCAACTACACCGAGTTTCTGCCCGAGTGGCTTAGAGTTTTGATAGCATGTGCTTGCTGGCTGCCTTCAGCCGTCCCCCTTCAATTTGTGGCTATTTCAACTCTCCTTGATCTCATAGAGTTGTGCAGAACGGCCCAATCATTGGTCCAAACCAGTTCAGAAGATGGACTAACACCAGTATTAATACTTCCTTTACTTTCTCCTCCACATCTGAGATTCATTGAGAAACATACTTATATATTTCAGGTAAGACAGAGCCCACTTTCAATGAATTTTAAGTCATGGTTTTAATAGATTATTCTTATATTCTCCTCACAGATTTGTATTGAAATTTGAAGCCTTCGGTGACTTACAAAACTTATCATCATCTAGGCTAGTCTGAAATTGACTACACACCTATATTAACCCACTTACAATTAAATTACAACTTAATTATCACAGTCCTCTACTCTTAATTCGAATACAACCAACTCGTTATCATTTTTAAAATGAGTAAAATCATTACAATATATTATAAGCAGCCGTTAAAAGTTATTATTATAATTACTAGGTGATCCATGGATCATTAGCCTCACAGAAATGATTTCATTATTTAAAAGATTTATTTTAGTCAACTAATTTTTCTAATATAATATAAACTACGTACTAAATTGTACTTTTTAAAAAATGAAATTAGGATGCCATGTCAAAAGGTGACTTCTGGGATTTTTTATGAGTTTTTTTTTAATATTTATTAAATGCTTGTGAAAATATTGGTGTTATTTTAAAATAAAAATTTGGTTTTATTTGTTAAATCAGCCCATTCACTGAAAATTGTCTTTTCAGCAAACAATTTAAAATTGCTAAAATATTGATTAAAAAAACTATTGAAATCGAGTGGCATTAAACATGTGTTTTCCATTTTTTTGAGTTCTACCTTCAACCATGTGGAAAAATCTAATCAAATTGCTTGTGATAAGTTACTTGAGAAAGCTCAAAAATCATAGAGAAGTGGGTCAGATGATAGATAAGGAGCCAACTTTTTTTTTTTACCTTAATTTCTGTTATAACTTATACTGTGTAAACAAAAGTATTGTTGAAAATATGTCTAATATTTTAGATCGATTGTAATATTTTCCAGCCGCTAATGTAGAACAAGCACACAAATGAAAGGCAATCGCCCATACTTTGCAAGTAGAGGCTTCTCTTCTGGCTCAACAATTATATTTATTTGAAATATTAGGTTTCTTTGGAAAAATATTTTCAGTAATATTTTTATTATTACTGGAGAGTATCAAAAGCAATTTGTCCAGTGCCCTGATAAAGAGTTGCCCGAAACATAGTGATTATTAAGTCATGACTAATGAATAATGTTCAGTCATTTGTAAATCAGTTTACTAACCATTAGTCATCAACAGAATTATGTACTTATTTTAGTTACTAAATTTTGTCAATATCTGTAAAGTATTAGGACGTGATACTGATGATACTGAAATACTTTTTTAAAAGGCCTCTTTTTTTCCATTTCAGATAATTGCCAGGTGGCTGTGGCATCACTTAGCAAGTGTCGAATACAAACTTAGGTGTGTGGAATTATTATACCAGCTTCATAGTATGCTGCCGAACAATGATGTTGTAGAGAATTGCATTTGCAGCTCCCTCAAGGGAATGGGCATGACTCCCGAAGAGCGGCTAGAAGCTTTCCGAAGATTTGCTGCTCTCTGGCACATAGGTCGTGAAATAAATGCTAAACAAGGCAATTCTTTGAGGATCACTGATATATTTTACAGGTTTAGAGAAAATCTTATTATAATTATAGCTTTTTGGCCATGGCTGATCATTATTTTAATTTGAATATAAACAAAACCCATGTGTACTTTCACTTTCCATTGAGTAAACTCTTATTAAAGTATTTTGTTTAAATATGAAAAAATAAATGATGAGTTAATTTAAATCGTTTGAATATTTAAAATAAGTCATTTTTTGAGTTGTTTTTGTGCTAATATGTTATTATTAGACATTCTAGTTGAGGAAGTACCCAACTTCAATTATACGTAAATAATAATAAAAATATGGAAGCATTAAATATGATTTATAAAAGATAATGACAGCATGATTTATCTAATCCCGACTAATGAAGTGTCTACTTTTGAATGAGCCATAACCAATCTTATATCATGCAAAAAACCACTCACTCAAATTAATTTTTTTTTTTTTTTTTTTTTAAACAGGTCAATGTTAAAGATGTTGGATAATTTAAAACTTCCTGAAAGTGATTGTTTGAAAGTGGAATCCCAGAACTGGCTTTTTCATTCCTTAATCCGGAATGATCTTCCAAGAATACTTGATCCCATATTTTATATGCTACTGGACCACCCGACTGCTCGCCTAAGCGTTCTCCATATCAGAGCGAAAACCACTGACGACATTAATACAAATAGTACTCATGAAGATCATAAAAATGTTTACGCTATAAGCTCTGTAAATGGAAATTTAGTCTACCATTCAGATTCTAAAAAGATATCTAAGAATAAAAAAGGAAAGCATATAACTGCTGTAACATCTATGACCAGCCAAAGCTCCAAACTTAACCCTAAATATGTAACTGAAAAAAATGAAGAAAACATCCAAACTCCCGACAACATTAAAGATAAAAATGTTAACCAAAATATGTCTGTTTATGTTAATCCTTTATCCGCTAACCAACCTGAGATAAATACCGATTTTGATGAATATTTTGAAGAATCGAATGGCAATGAATATCCTGCTGAGAATGAAGCTGTCACCAAGTCAGATCCAGCTAGCAATGACAACAGAGCAAGCATGAAAGTTAAACCGAATGAACAGGATCCAGGGAAAGTCGGCTTTGGAATTAACACTGCCCTCAAGCTATCATCACTTGATTTGTTAAATATATCTGATACAATATTCACTAAAGTCAGTGACGGTGAGATCAGTAGAATACACCATGGATCTTTTTCCAGTGAAGGGATCTCAACTATCATAACGGATGAAAATGAGTCTTCTTTCGTTAATGTTGAAAACAATGGAATGGTTAGAAGTTGGTCTTTCCCAGGCAAGGATTTGGACAATAATAGTGATCTTGAAGAGTCAACTGCTGCTGATGAGTATTTCAGTGGACAGCATGATGAATCAACAGTAGTTGTAGAAGATATTCTCTCAGATCTGTTGGATAGAGTGGTGTTTCTCTCGGGTGACCTCGTTGAAGTTACTAAGGTAATTAAATAATTATGAATTGTTAATTAATCTTGTCCCTCTATAAAGTTGTTTATTAATAAAATCTATTTATAACCTCTCACATTTAGTTTTACTGTACATATATAATATATTTGTTTTGTCAAATTCAAGAACTTTCATGACTTCACAAGTGACAACAAATTCCATTAGAAGCATTAAATGCTATTAATCTGGCAATTAATCAAACCCTTTAATTAGTAACTTTTAATATCTAATTCAGTGGGAAAATTTTATTGAGTATTATGTATTTAGATACATGGACTTTGGTCTTGAACATTCCTCAATGCAGTCTTACCACCTTAGTATTTTTTCCAGATTGTAAGTGAAATGTGTATCTGTGTAGGATTGGTGTATATTGCTCCAAGCATTCCAGTTTACATGATCTCATTCATGCTTGCCTCTCAAACATCCCTACCGCCTCTGAACATCTTACAGCTAATCAACAACTGACTCCTCAATAAATTAATGACTCATTTGTTTTTATTATTTTTAATAAATAAATTTAATTTAATCATAAAAATATTGTTATAATGCATTCTACCTATACATAGCTATCGGAAATATTATTTTATTTATGCTCTGTGGTTGTGATTTTTTTTACAGCCTGTAAAACCGCAGATAAAACCTAAACCGCAGTCTCGAAAATTACAGTATCAACCAACAATCACTTCTCATGGAAGTTGTACTGATCAATTACATTCCCATATATTATTGTATCAGAAAAAGTATGAAGCAGATAAAGTTCTATATGCTTTAGAAACATTAAGAAATATAATAGTCAACAACCCAAGGCCTTTCCTCCATTATGCGTCTACAACTGTTCTCGTTACGAGGTATAAATATTTTGATTACTTTTAACTGTAATAACTTAATCTGCAGTTTATTATAGACTAAGCAATTAAAAAAAACAAGCTTTTTTAATGACCTTGGATTTTTAATGATTTTCCTGCTCAGTGATGCTGAGCTGGACTAGCTATAGTGGTTCTGTTAAGTTTAAGCCAAAACATTTTAATGTGTAAGGAAATATTCCTTAATTATATCATGAACTATTAAGAAAAACAGACTAACAACCTGTCAGCAATATAAAATATAATGTTAGTGTTAAGTACAACCATACCTTTATCAAAACTAAGCTGTATTAATTTTGGTTCAGTATCATAAACCACATTTTCTCTTGTGTGTTATTATTAATATGCTTCTTTTTTTTAGGTCTCCAATTTTAAAGTCACTTGCAAGACATAGAAAATCATTATTCGGTCGAGGATATTTTGGAGAATTGGATGGGGGAAACATACGTACTGCTATGTACCTTGAAGTTATAATGAAGACTTGTTTATATTTCATCCGAAGTTATTACCATCTCGAGCAGCATAATATAACCCAGAAAGACATTGAAGGCAACAAAAAAGTAAGTCTTATAAGCCTAAAAGAAGTGTTCTAATGCAAATGTCTTTTCTTTCTGACTAAAATCTGAAAGGCCCCTGAGAATCCCCCCAGAGTTCATAAGAATCAATAGATATATTTATTTTGACCAATATGTAATTATTTTAAATAAGAAGTAAAATAAAAGAAAAGAGATTGAAAAACTAGAGATTGTAGGTGTTGTTATATTCTTGCTTCAAGCCTCTGCAGAATAGGTTAGCCTAGTTGAAAAGAGAAGAAAATTGACAGTCGTAATACCTCTGCAGTATCCCTGTCGGGTCATCCACTCTCTTGAGATTGAATAGCTTGGATCAAATTCTGTTGTGTCCTCAACACATGCGAGCTACTAAAGTCAGGGGGACCCACCGTGCACCCAGCTGTCGCTGACTGAAACCACTGGGCCAGTACTTTCATAGAATGCTTTCCTTTGCTAAGTTAGTCCTTCTGGTGTTCCACACCTCGTTAGTTCATTGCTAGGACCTTTTATCTTCTTGGATATTTGTCAATTCTTCTGTGGAGAGGAAGTAGAAGCTTGAAGACTACCCTATGTTGAATTCTGAGGTGCATTTCCATGAGGACCAAGTTCACTGGAACGCTAGCTGCCAATAGGAGATCCTGTAGGCCCTTGTGACCCAAAGCAGCCCCGCATCCTCAAGACTGGGAATTCACCCCCCCCCCCACATCGCGCCCCCTAATCTAGTGAAGGTTTCAGCTTCTTTCCCAGTCTCACTCCTAGGTAAGTCCCTTCAATATGCCCCAAGACCTTCATATGTCGTCCTCCTGTGTCCACCTCTTTGAAAGCTTTTCTATTCATTGTGATATTGGGTAATTCAAAGTTATAAATAATTTGGGATGAATCAGCACACTCCAGGGCTAGGCAGAGTATTTTGTTCTGTTCTATTTGCAGTTTTGCCTTTTGCAGTGCTTGATTGACTGAATCCTGAATATATGTGATGGAAGTGTCTCTCTGGGCCATAGAATTAAAACATCATCAGCACACATGGTGATGTTTGTATAATGAGTTCCTGAACAATACTGAATAAATTAAAAACTAGAGGACTATTTTGAGGAATGCCTGGCTGGGTTCAGCGTTAATCAAACTATCTTATTAAAGTAGCAAATCTTTTCATACCTTCAAGCTTTCAAGCCTTGATTGATGTATTTGAAAAAGAAGATAGGTTCAGGAATTAGTTTGTAGGGCAAATATTTTTCCAAATACAGATATAGTCATGAAATAAGACAACTTTCTGTCTCTCTACTGCACTACACCAATAATATGAATTCCAGTTGAGCAAGCCATGGAAAAACAGAAATTGGTTTTTTTTTCATAACTAGCTTTTTGCTCTACTGGAAATTGTTAAAAAATAAGACTATTTTCATTGTGCCAATATTCCAGTTAAAGTTCACTACCTAACCCCTTAAAGAATTATTAATCAATTTTCAAAATGTGTTCTGCAGTCCTGAAATTATCTCATACAAACAAAGTAACATTCCTTATCCAGTGTATTTATTTATTTCAATCTTTTATTTGACAGGAAATGAAATAATTCTTCGAAGCAATTTTATTTACAGGTAATTAAAAGTACAAGCACAGTACACAAGTTATAAAGTAAAAACATTTACAAATTCACTATAATTTCCTAAATTAAAATTTGTATGTTGTAAAATGAAGAGCAATGATGTTAGGTTTTGTTATGTTTTAGACTAGCTACGTTGAATATAATAATAATTTTTATTATATAAATATTGGAGATAAATTGATATACTGATAAAAGTCACTATAATATTAATTTCTCAAAAATTGATTTAAAAAAATATTTTTACTTTCACATCCAGAAGCAAGAATAAATAACTTTTTGGATGATCCACCTTTGACCAAGCAACATAAAGTAGTCCATGGGTGAAATATGGCGATCTTAAATCTACTCCACACTTCATAATAGATTGATTGCAAATGTGACTTGTTGATCATGTTCAAGTATGTAATTCTTATTGGAAATTACAAGCCCTTAAAAGTTAAAAGGGAGATCTATCCCAGTGAGTTGTGCCTCTATGGAATAGTCTTTTCCTGTTAAGATAGTCGCTTCTATTACATTATAATACCATCTTCTCTACAAACAGCCTTGTGACATCTCAAAGTATTGGCTGGTCGAGGTTCTGTAGTTAACTAATTGGAGATCCCACTTCAAGCTAAATACATGGTGGTGACAATCCAGAATATCTCCAGATGGTTATAGACCATATACCATAGAGCTCTATTAGGTTTATACATTTTCTAGAAGGTCCTACTGACTTCTGTTCAACAAAACATGGGCTTAAATGTCATCGAGAGTGTCCCTATTCATCTCAGAAATTCTGGTAGCTATGGATTCAACATTAATTAATATTGATTATTTTCACCAGTCTCCTCTTAACCCCCTCCTAGAGATGCTAAGATATCTTTACCCAAGTATTATTTTCCAGATTATAAGTCTTATAGGTACCAGGTTTTGGGTAAATTACTCCTGGCATTCCAGACTTACACTGAAATACACACATCCACTTTTAGATATATATATTATACATTATACACTCATCAATACAAATTTAGTCTCCCCCAATTTATTTTTTTTAACCTAAAGGCCCTAGTTGTTAGAAGAGACAATAGCCTTATTCGTAACCATGTTTGCTTATTTCTTTAATAATCCAGATCATACCAATTAAGATTGAATTGTCTAATGAGTCCTCCAGCCATATTGTTACCTACAAATTAATCTTTCAAAAAAAGCTGAATTGGATTATATAATAATAATATTATTTTTTTTGAAATAGGTAAAAAAAAATCTTATTAAAGCTCCCATTATTTTTATAGGTTCAGATCTGTGCAACTGATATCTTGAGATTAGTATGCAGTGAAATGATAACTTTTGTGCAAGCGAGTGGGCGTAGTCTATCATATTATCTTGCTGATATGTTTTCTCGTTTGAAATTGTACAAAATTGTCTTACATTGTGTATTGACCAGTCTCGCACCAGTGAGAACAGAAAGTGGTCAGCTGTCTCATCAGGTTCTCAAGTTTAATGATTGGTTTGACATCAATGCTCAAAGGCTTCCAATGCACTCCGAGACACTTCAAATACAATTGATGAGGTAGTACTATTCTGATGTTAATATAAATAATTTCATATTTATTCTTATTTATGGCCTTAATCAAGTGTTGAATATTATTCTAATAAATAATTATTTCAATGGGAATAACAGTAGAAAGTTTTATTCACTTATTCCATATTGTTTTATTACTTAACTGTAAGCATTTATGAAAAAGGTCTTGCACAATTTTATCGATTCAATTTGACTAGAGGTAAGGATGTTAGAAGATTGACATAAAACCATTCATTATATACACTCTGCACAAGAAAGGAAATCAGAAAGTTTGGAAGTTATGAGATCTCACTTCTTTCTAGTACTTATAAGATCCTGTGAAACAAATTCTTTGAAACTGTTTAAAGAAAGAAAGAAAGAAAGCCTTTTCAAGAAACAGAACTATGTAATTATCAGACTTGGTTCAGAAAAGACCGAATCAACAATGGATCGCATCACTTTGATACAAACGATGATGGAAAAAGGAATTGAATACAAACTAGGCATTCATTATATATTTTTTGAGTTGAAAGCATCAAATGAAAGTATAGAGCTCAACAATTATACATAACAATATAGAGTAATCTGGAGGACTGTTATCTGGTATGCTTGGCAGGCTGACTTGCCTTGTGAAGATGACAATGTGCAATATAAGATGCTTGTTTCTAATTAATTGACGTTATTAAACGCCTATACTCCACCTGTTTGAGTTTTATGTAAACAGGATTGATTAAAATCAAATCCTTTTCTGGATTACAGACTCAGGCATACAATTTTTCATGCTTCTTCAATAAAATTATTTAATGCCGTTTTCCCATTATTTATAGGTTTCTATTATCATTAGTGATTTTGGAGAGGGAGATAAGCTTTCATCGGACAGATTCTTCTTCAACTAGTGACAGGAGTATCGAATCTCTATCCGATCTACGGTACATTAACGGAAGACTCATCCCTGAGCAACCTATGTTTTTAGCTATCGTAAGGAATATTAGATATCTGCTATTTTTCACTGTTCATTAAAAAAAAAAATAGCACTGATAAATTATATTTTTTTAGGTATCTAAAGCTTTGGAAATGCAGCCTTATGCCAGGCATACCCATTCCTTTTGGACTTCCTTCGTGGCGACTTCATTACCCTGTTTAGGAAATGCTTTGACCAAAGTTGTAACAACTGTACTCAAACTGATATGCAGCAATATAGAAGAACTTTCTCAATGCTATGCTGGAAGAATTAGTGTTAGGTAAACCCATTACTTTTCTTATTTTTCATTTAACTACCCGTTATTTTAATAATATCTAAATTGATGCATTACCTTCATTTTTTCAGTTTCCCACCTGATTATGGCATAACTCAAGTTGAGGCAATGACTGTTTTGTGTCACTTTTGTCTTCTTGATTCAGCTTTTAAAAACCAACCTCTGGTATCATTTACTGGATCATGTTCATCCCAGCTATTTAACAACTTGACGAATCTTATTGTACCTAGTCCTGTTGTCAGCTTGAGTGTAAGTTTCATAAATTTTTTAGTTGATTTTATTCAATCAATATTCTGATAGGTTGGCCTGGATTATACTTAAATATTCTAATTTCATAAATATAGAATTGATAGATAATTAAATAAGAATATGGAGTTAACAGATAAATTCATAATGGCATTAAGTCCAAATGCTATTTTTGGTATAAAATTAATAATTTGAAGTTAAGATTTCTTTCTTTTTATATTCTTAATTAATTGGTTTAAGACTTTCTTTTTTTGTGTGTATTTCAGACTGAGCTGAATGACGAGTCATTAATAATGGCTAGGAAATCAGTATTGGGCCATTTGCCCAGAGTGATAGCAAGTTCTGCAGTACTCTGGCAAGCACTGACAAATCGTAAAGATATGTGAGTTAACTTGAAATATTTTGTTACTTTCACTATGATGGTTATTTGATTTGAACATGTAATCTGTTTAGGGCCATTCCAGGTCGAATCAAAAAAAAAAAAAAAGTACTCCAGACCTCAAAAAAATCATCTCATATTCTCATGAATAGGATCAAATACCACTGATTCGATTCTAAGAATTTATTTCCATACCATATATTTCCTTCTATCCCTCAGAGCTCTAAACAGCTTCTCTTAAAACCCAAAAGGATCTTAATTAAATCATTTCATAGGCCAATAAGAAAGTAAGCGCACATATTAAGTCCAAAACAATCATTATATGCTCTACTTCCAAATATTCCATACTCACTTTGAAATAGTTAAAGCAGACCTGTCATCTCCTTCCTTAACAAACTGGCAAACTTCTTGTTTGCTTCCTCATCTTTTAGTTTTCACCGCAACTCCATTGCTTATCATTGGTCTCTATCGGAATTTTGAACAGACTTCTTCGAAATATTTGATCTATTATTAATAATTATTATGAAATTAGATTTACCTTCTATATTTTTTTTGGAAGGGGGAGAGTTTTGTAGCATATAAAATTATTTTTATATATGTTTATAAGCTAAAGAGTTATAAAAATGCTAAGTTAAAAAAATTGGAAGAAAAAACATTTGGGCAACTGATCCAATTTACATGGAATCTCCTATAGATATCAGTACTCCATCCTGAGTATTTCATTTTAATTAACTATTTAGTATTGAGTTATAATCAACTAATTAAAATAATATAATCAAGACATTATTATCTTTCTTTTTTTTTTAAACCAATATATTAAGTTTCCAAGTTATATAATATAAGTTATATAATATCCATAAAACAGTTTAATTTCCTCTGGTTTTATGAATTCAATCATGTTAACAGGGATGGTGAAAACTGTGAAGTTGGAAGTGGACGAGTAGTAAAACAGCAAGTTCTGGATTTCTTAAGTCCTATCGCTGTACACCACTCAACGAGTTTTCTTGCTGCTATGGCTGTTGTTTGGAGAGAAAGAAGAGCTCCAATCTCATTGAGTACTTATACTGTAAGATCTTTTTGGTTTTTTTAATTACTATTGACACTTTTCAAACAATTCTAATTTTTCTTTAATTCTTTTAGGTCATACCAAAGGCAAGTGAAGATCAGAAAGTCCTAGTCCAGTTATTAATTGGTATTAAAGCAATGCCAATCGATATTATAGTTCAGACTTTGAGTCAGATTGTAAAGCAACCTGCCATGGACCAGGTGTGGATAATATCTACTTTACGTTCCATGCATCTATAACATGTCAATCTTTTGTTTGCTTATCTGCTAATTTTATTGTTAGGAGATAGCTGTAAGTGTTGAAGTGAGTGCTTTAGAACTATTTGTCAACTACACTCAGTATGTCGCGGCAGGAAGCTTGTTTGACAGCTGGCCTAGCTTTTTGCAGCTGTTGAAGGAATCTCCTAACTTGAGTCCACCTGCACAATTCCTCTTACTTGGTGCTCTTAGTCAGTTTGTAGAAAAATGCCCGTCTTTCACTGATAAGAAAGATCTTAAAGATATTCAGGATATTACTGTCAAAGTATGAAGCTGATCACTTTACTTATATTAGTCCCTTTTTTATTTTTTGTATTGCTAATATTATTGCTACATGCAGATGGTCGAGTCAAGCATAACTATTGCTGGTGCTTGCTTGGAGCAAACAAATTGGCTCAGAAGAAATTTAGCTGTACGTGAAGAGGAACCTCCAGTCACCCCAGACAAGGAAGATAAATGTGAGTATTAATTATTTTTTCTGTAATGATATGATGTATTTTTTTCATTGAATTATTGCCTGTTACATATAAATAGAAATAAAATAACAATCATATCTTTTGATGATATAAGCATATTATAATATACTTTTTGTTAAACTAAACCAATTGTTGATTTTGATCTTAGCTAATTTACATTTTTGAAACTATTTGAGTACATATTAATGTGTATTTATTTTATCATACTTATAAAAGTAAATGAAAAATGGTATTTAATGTTTTATCCAGACCCAGATATATGATTAATGATGTTTTATAATATTAAGGGAACGTTATATTAATATTAACCCTATCACTACGGTATGCCTTGCCGCGGAGTCCCATGTGTAGAACGGAGCACCATGCCAAAAGTGGGAGCATGCACAGTCTTCAGCATTCAGGGCTAAGTCTTTGTCTCAAAAATGCTGTTGTGACACTCCTCTAAGAAGCAGAATGATTTGTGTCCATAACTATGTGCTCACAATTTGGATGTGTTTTTAATTTAAAAAACTCCATGGATGTTTTTTTAATTTAACAATAAAATTAATATTTTTATATTCTATGACAAAATAGTAACTATAATCATAACATTATATTCAGCAATAACTTTTTTATAATAATATTCTGCATGAAACTTCTCTAAACACAGATAGACACATAATCCAACATCACGGTTCTCACATTGATATCATGTTTGACTGTGTTTGTTGCTTTGCGCATACTACACAGTTAGTGGGTTTTTTTCTTTTCGTCTTGTTATTTACATAATTGATGGAAAATACCTTGCAATAAAATGTGTTGGATCAATATGACCAGATTTATTTCAATTTTTCGTGGTTTTTGATAGATGATTGTATTTAAAACTTATCGAATTAGTTTGAGGTAGAATTTTGCCTGAGGAAACAGTTGGCATTTCATATGCATAGATCCAATAAATGAAAAAAATATTTAAACCAATTCAAATGTTTTCTTCAGGAATGAAAAGTGCCTATCATTTATCAGTTTTATCTACAGCTTCCATATTACAATTATAATTCATGACATACTTTGATTTTTGTGATCATTTCCTTTGTGCGATAATGAATTTTTGTGTTAAAAAATTCTTCATTGTGGATAGTCGGCAGCATCCACTTTTGTCATACCAAATATTTGGACGACCAGAAACTCACCTCTCCTTTTTTTCAATTATTTATCTATTCTTGGCATACCTTAGATTCTTTTTCTCACTGTACCACAATGGTGTAAAAAAAATAAACAGTGCTGAACTCATGTGCTAGTTGTCATCATGTACTGTATGCCCTTTATCTAAATAAGGTCTTAGTAGCAATATTCCCAGATTTTCCAATATTTTCACTTGCGTTGGTAATATTGGAGAGAGATCATTCGTAAATAATAAAGTCCTGAACAAATCAAGACTGCTTGTCACATAACACAAAGGATTTAATCCCAAATCTACTCCTTTTTGAGGAAATAATTTTTTAAAAAGACAATCTGCCTTTACATAACAGCAAACTTTTATTGACGCATAAATCTTCGAAAGGATATAATGAATTCCTAAAAACTTCTCTAAGCAAGTCACAGATTTCCTGAATTTTATATAATCTATCACCATTTGCTTGCTATATCATTAGTATTGAAATGTAACATTTTTAGTAAATATAAAAATCAGTCCCTTGACAAAATTTTGACTTTTCAAAAGCTCATTACTTGACCAATACTGAGAATGAGATTGTTTTTTGGTCCACAACATCAATAAGTTTATTCAAAGGAAATGGTACATTTCAGCTAGAGGAGTCCCTCGTGACTGTTTTGGGGTGTTATTATTATCTAAGTGTTTCTCATAATTATTTGTTGTTTTGACAATGAATTCCACAAAGTCCTCAGAGAAGAATAAAACTGGAAATAGTCAAGAATTGATGCAGAGTAACTAAATGGTACTCTTTCTTATTCCAGAATTTCATCTCAAAAATTTATGAACTTTGGGTCGGGTCAGTTGGGTAGTCCATGTAATATCTAATATATCATTTTCCGCGTTTTTGTTCTCTGAATTCTGAGGTGCTCAATATATTCCTTCGATATATCCTTTTGTATGTAATTCTTTCATCTTCTGATTGTGATTCATTATGCTGCTTTCTTTTATAATTTTTATTGTTTCTCACAATGTTCTGGTTTGGATTAAATCTTTAAAAATATTTAACAATTGGAGTAAAATATGAAACTTAGAAAAATAATCAGTTAAACCTTTGTGTTCATGGACATCTTGATATATCATTTATATAAATCTAATGTAATTATATTACAATTCACTATATTTATATGAATTAACTATAATTTTATCACTTATCCTCTGATACTTGCAATTCGCGACTAACTGAGTATGATTATACATTTAGATCCCAGGGGTCAATGTAAAAAAAAAGTTGAACATCTTAATACCGCTTGGAATTGTTTGCAAACAGAGGTAAGCGAAGGGATAACACCTGTCTTAACTTTTGACCCCATTTTTGTGGTGGGTGACCATAGTCACCCGTAGTAGAATAAGGGCTAACCAAAATTAACACTTTTAAATAAACCTCAATTAAGAAAACAGTAGAAGTATAACCATCCCAAAAATATAATGCTCACACTATAAATGTCCCCGGAAGATGTCTTTTTTTTATTAATAGCTAAAAACATCGACCATTTGAAATAATGAAACTCAACCACAAAATTATTTTGTAAATAAAATCATAGATCTAATTATACAAAGTGCAAATAATTTTGGCCTGCTTCTACATTTTCTACAAAAGTATTTTCTTTTTACGATTTTATAACCATCGCAGGACTTTCATTAGTTGAGGTAAAACTTAATTATATCAAGTATTTCTTTCATTCAAATATTCAACATTTTGATTATGATTTTGAGTAAGCAATCATATTAACTATAATATGATATATAATGCTACATAATAAACCTGCTCCTAGTGTGCACCCATTATTAAGAGTTTACTTGTCTTATAAATTGTGTCCCTAACTTAAAAAAAGTTACTAAGAAAATTAATTGGTATTTAATTTATTATTTTCTGAATTAAAAGGTTTTTTTAATTAATGAGAAATTAATTATTTATAATTATAATGCTTCCCCATCAAACTTAACACATATTATGTAAGGTTTGTTTTATCCTAAGTATTTATAACGTATTTTTTTTTTTATCTATTTGTTTAGTTCTAATCGGTAGAATCATAAATTTTTGAAGTAATTCAGCCTCTACAATTATAATTTGGTTTAGTAGTCAATTGCATGTTATTATTTGCTTAATTGTTGTAATGAAACTACTATATTTATATCCCTCTTCTAGTAAGTAATAAGAGTGTATTTTTTTATTGCAGTATTTCCATTCAAAGATTAATATGCATGGAATTTGCTTTTCATAGAACATTAATTGTCTTTGTCTAAAGTATATTATGTCGCATGTGAATGCAAAAATTAATTGTGTACATGGTGACATGCCTTTAAATTGATCTGTTTTCCGGTACGCAGATAAGTAAAAGTATGTTTTTAATTTATTAGTGGTTCTTGGACAGGATATATATGTACTTTTCATTTTAAAATTTTGATTCCATGAATTTTCCAACCTAATAAATTCTATTTATGATACATTTTTTAGTGATTATTAGGTTTTTTTGCTTCATAGTTTGTTGTTCTTAATTATCCAATGAAGAGTTTTCATCCGGATTTATGTATTTTCTCGAATTACTACCAGCTATGATTCCCGATGTTGGCAGAAATATGAAAGAGAGGCTGCCAGTAAAGTGAAAAACATTTTTTAGCCTAATAAACCCCTGACTAATGCACAGAGTCATGAACAGCACCTTATGACCCCTTGATTTAAGCAACCGAGAGCTAGTGTGCCTGTATTTTTAGGACATTATATAAAAAATATAAGATAATTTATCATTGTCAATTTTTGTTGTGGTGTGGACCCCACCATTATTAATAATTATTAGCCAAAAAAAAAATTGATAGGATCAGGACTTGAAGAACCTTGGGACCTCCCCAATGTCTGGTTGGGTACTGTGCTAGTCCCGTACCAGTTGAGGACCTTGCCAATATGAATTCTCTTGGCAAAAATTCTTGCTGATACTGTAAGCATCGCACCATAGTGAGCACAACCCCTGACACCTGGGTCATGTAATAACCCCTTAATTTAAGTAAACAAGATCTAGATTGTCTGTGTTACAGCAAGATTTGAATTTGCCGCCATTTGTGCAGTAAAGTGCTGGCAACCCTAAAAAAAATAATTTGACAGCTGACAGTTTAGGGTTAGTAAAAATGGAGCGTTACGCGATAGAACAATGTGTCTTTATTGATTTGATGAATATATCTCAAAAATAATGAAAGTTTGGCGGCCGCAGTTCGAAAATTTCATATAAAATATGGTCGGAATAGTGTTTTAACTTCATCAAATGTGAAGAGATTAATTGAAAAATTTAGGGAGATTGGATCAGTTGGAGACACTAAACACACTGGTCGTCCAAAAAAAGCCGTTCAAATGTCAATATCGAAGCAGTGCGTGAGTGTTGTTGAAAATCCAGGAACATCAATTCGGCGTGTACATGAGAGTAGAGCGAGCCTATTATTTACTGGTGGTTTCTGTACTTCTGGTTCTATTTGCAGTCTAGTAGTCCTTTAAATAAGTGGATTATCTATTGTAGTCTGATGCAATAGGACGACAGTAAACAAGTTCTCGAGCTTTTTTTTTTTTTTTTTTTTTTGCATCTACTGGCCCAATTTACAGATGCAGTTTTATTTTGCCATTTTCAAATAGTGTGGTAACAGGCAAATAAATAAGAGCTTGACCTACAAATCAATTATTCAATCATTTATTCTTAGTCCAAGAGAAAAATGAAGTTTGGATCAAATGTTTTTAATTAAGAGGCAAATTGACAATATTTATTAGGTCATATCATGTAAGCACTTATAAGATAGGTTAATTTTGAATTATTATCCAAATTGTTTACCATTTTACTCAACACTTGTAAACATATTTCTGATAATAATAGCCTTAATCATAACCAGGCCAAAGAAGCAGTCAACATTTCTTTACTTTTTTTAGATGATATTTTGGTGCTAGAATATTTAAATTTGCTTTAATAATGTTTGGTTGTGAGAAGGACGCCCGCCGCAGGCTAGGGTTTCTACGACCCGGCCGCTGTCCAACAAGCGTCAAGAAATAGATAAAATGGGTAAACCTGTGGTCTTTCACCTTTACTGGTATCCTAGTTGTATTGGTCTGACTCGATAAGATCTTAGAAGGTGTGCCCTGACAGTGCACTATGTTCAGGAGAAGAGGTACAGGGTAGGTATTATAGGTAGTTTATGTGGTCTTGGAATGACCACAAATTCACACTCGGTATCTAAGGGTAGGCGATAACTGTCCGAATCCCAAAGGCGAGAGTGAACCGGTGAACAGAGAGACTGAATCGCTGGAGGAGACGCTACTAGGTAAAGTTTTTTGGGCCCTGTCCTCAAGGAAGAGATCTCTTCCTAGGATGTGCCAGCTTTAGCGAGATAAATGCAGATAATCCCACTAGGAAGGTGTGGGGTCTGACAATGCTGGACTAAAACATAGCGAGGTTAGGAAAGAGAGGTGCAGAGGTAGTCGAATAAGAAAGCCATGGTTCTGAATGAAATAGAGAATTTCATGCTCCCAAGTTTACAAAATTTTGACGAGGATAGTTAGATTCTTCCTCTTCAGGTCTTGAATGTCACTGGACTCAAATTATCTGATTTTTTTGCTAGTTAGTAGCCTCTGCTGGCAACGCTTCATCCTTTAGTATTGGCACACACTCTGTTGTCAAGATCTTTTAATCTAGAATTTTATTTAATTAACTTGGCTATATGAGCCCATCATTTTTGGAAGTTACCACACGTAAGTTGTCCTTTTCAACTTAGTTGGGAGATGCTAAACACTGTTATTATTTTTAACAATTTGTTAGCGAATATTATAGTTTTTTCTTATCTATTCATATAGTAAACTTCTACTGAAATGAGTGTTGTGATTTTATGAGGTTTTGCTCTGAACCCTTGGTCTTGTGATGCTTCCATTGTATTGTTTTTAATGGTTACTTCTTTTGTCAAATATAAGTGTACTCTACTGGGCGTAATATAAACTAATCATTTTCAATCGAATATACTCAAGTAACAAGTAACAACCTTTGCTCCGTCTACAGTGAAATTGTGATTTTTTTTGTTTACATAATGCTATGTGCACCATCAATGTTTGTCTACTTGTTTATAATATTCTAGTATAGAACAACTCAAAGCTCAGTTTAAGTAAATGATACCATCCCTTTATAATTATAGTGTAAATTACTTAAAATTCATAAAGTTTTGTAATATAGCAATACAATTTATTTTAATGTGACTAATAAGTTTAGTATACCATTAAAATTCACCATCGTTATAATTTCTTAATGTCGTAAACATGCTTAAGAACCCGATTAATCTGTAGATTATGATGATCTGGAGTCGACAGAAATTGAATCTTTAATAGCTGACGAATCATTAATGGAAGAGAAACCCAAGAAAAATCGTAAATCTAAACTGAAAAGGGTGACCAAAAAAATCCGTCACGATGCTGAAAAACTTCAAATCAGTGCTATGCATGAGTGGTTCATGAAGGCTATCGGAAACGAAACCAATCTATCCTTTGAGAACACAGAGAGATCAAAAAGTAAGTATTTTTGAGTAAAAAAACAAATGGTGTTATGGGATTTGTCAGGTTAATTAATTACTTCAACACATTTTTAGCCCCCATAACTGGACAAAACCAGTGGAGCCCTTGTAACATAACACTATTATTGTTTTATATTGGAGGCTTACTAACTATTTTTTTTTTAAATAATTTTTACATTAAATCAGGGATTAATTTTAAGAGTCAAAATTATCTCTATTTCACTTCTTTGTGTCTTGTTATGTTGTTGACTTATTGCACTATAATTAAAACCACTACCAATTTTCCATTTGTTCTTGTGCATTTTACCCTTTTGTGCAACCTCATCTGTTCTTTCAATTGTGCATATTTGCATGGTTTTCATTTATTTATTTATTTTTTTTTTTTTTGTGCATGAAATGTCCATTTTAAATGTTTGGAATTCAATAACACTTCGTTAATTTATGTGATCATTAATTGTTGTTATATGGTGAAGTGATTTGACTGTCTCATGCTAGAAAAATCTTTAATTGGATAAAGCAGTTGCTTATCATTCTTATTTATCAAACTAGAAGTGATTGTAAGATTTATATTTATTTGAGTTCAGTTGAGGGTCCCATTCTTCAATGAAACAACTATTAAATTTAAAAAAAAAAAGACGATTATATATATAATTATGTTCTTATAATTTCTACATTCTAGCATGTCACATATAACAGGGTTTGTTCTCGAATTCTTCATTTCTATAAATAGACAATTCCTAGTATGCAAGTTTATTTTGCTTCGATAGAATTTATTATCATGGTATCTTGAAATTTCAGAGTGGATTTAGTTGTCTACTATTGTCTTTGAATTTTCCAAAATCTCCCTCAACTCTTTCTTAATGGAGGTGATATAATATAGTTTATTTTACATTATATTGTTTTTGAAAAAATCTTTTTTCTTAACTGTCACTATCTTTTTTTTGGGACTCCTATTTTTTTCTTGAACTGAGCATATCCATGAATCCAACCAGAAGCATCTACATAGTACTGTTCTTCTCCTAGTGAGCCTAAATAATGAAACAATGTTAAATGTGAGAGAATCATCCAGTTCTACAGTATATTGAGAAAAATTAAGATTTGCTGCCAGTTCTGTAATAAGGTTGACTTCCCTGGAAGTGACACTATTACCTGTTTATTAACAATTAGATCCACTACTTTTCTGTACCTACATAAATGACTTCTTAACATCAATATGCCCATGACTCCTAGATTTACATCCTTTCCTCCTAGTAAATTGCAATCCTCCTCAATATCCATTTAGGAAGACCTGAACTGAATGGGCCTTTCTCCATAAACTTCAATTGAATGGGAAGAAATCCAAGGCGATGGCCATTGTCTCCTCAAAACCCTAAACAATATTCCTATATCAATGCTCAACTTCTTCTAGTTGCTATTCTTCTAATTTCCACAGTTCTATCAACCCTTTGGTCCTAGACCAAACCTTATCCTGGAAAGTCCGAATCTCCTCCAATTCTAATTCCACCCTCAAACGAGCCAACTAATTCTCACCTCTCTTGTCTTCCCTTATTTTGACTTTGGTTGTGTGGTTGCCTCTGAAAATCTCAAGGCTCAATTAAAATCCCTGATGAATTGTTTCCTGAGATTTATAACTCAGGACCCCCCGGAGACTGTCACAGTATGCAGTGCTACCCACCCCTTTTGGTTAATGCCTAAATGAGAAAAAAAAATTCAATTTAAATACCCATTTGATGGGCTGGCTGGTCTCTTCATTCTGATAAATTGTCTCCTTTATCCATTTTATTCTTTTTCCCCACGAGGGTAAGTTCATCTGTTCTTTCCAGGCCGATTGCTTAACACTTATTAACTACTGCTCAAAGCTCTGCTTTTATATATTTACTAACATTTACCTTATTCTAAAAGGGGTGATAATTAATGTATCATAAAATAATATATGTAATGGCTGTTGTTATTTAATTAGGAGCATACTTTGAATTAATTAACCTTAGCTGAACATAAAATTCCCATGTAGTCTATGAGTTTATGACTTAGGCTGGATAATTATTAATTAAAGAGAGAAAATAGTGACAAAGTGTGACTCAAATTTAGAACCTTTTGATTTCTTTCTCCCCCAGAACTTTTTTCAGAAGGGTCCAGGTTCAAATCGTGGAATTTTTACTATTTTTTCTCTTTTGCCAATAATTATAATACAGTATTAATTAATTGTGATTTAGCCTAGCCTAGAGTAAATAAAGTATGCAGTAATTATGTATATAATATATTATTAACAGTTTGCAGGTTGCATTTATTCTCAGTTACCCTTATCAGTAACCAGAATTGTTTGGTAAAAAAATTATTAATTGAAATTATTGTAGCACTTGATATATTAATTTCATATTTGGATATGTGTTAATAAATTTTGGCTAAACAGGGGAATGAGAAAACAATACTGACATATTAAGAATCTAAGTTTATTTTTCAAATTTGCAATATTTCTAGCTCTATACATTTATTTTGCACTATTATCCTCTATTTCGGTAGCCATTATCCTTAGGATATAATGGCTAAATGGGTAGTTAAATCCATTTCCAATTCAGTATTATTTGAGTGTAGAAAATAAATTTGAAGTGTGAGTTATTCTGAATGTCACAATCATTTTGAAATCAAAAACTGTCTTGGTTTATAGAGATAGAGAAATAAACATCACCAATATAAATTTTCTAGGTAACAGCAAATTGAGGTGAAAATGATGATGTGATCTATTTACCGCATATAATTTTTTATGGAGTATTTTACTAGATTTATAAAGCATTTATCAGAATTTTTTTTTATTTTGTTTATTTTATTTTGAAGGTGGTGGAAATTCAGTTACTCAGTACAGTGTCGGGGCTTTAACCGTGCTAGCCCAATTATTAGCCCAGTTACTTGATGTGGCATTCGGAAATGTAGAAAAAGAAAGAGTTGTCACACTTCTTATTAATTTGATGTACAATGTAACACCCTATCTTAAAAACCACACGTAAGTATGCTCCAATCAATGTTTCATAGCTACATTTCTTCATAACTATTCTTATGATTTTTCATCAAACATATATGTACTTGAAGTAATAACAATATAGAGTATATTTGCATCATTAAAAAAAATTAAATAAAAATAAAACAAGCAAAATTTATATTAAATTAAATCTTTATTTTAATGATGATATGAGAAATAACAATTTCAGAATCTGTACGCATGAATCACTTTGGTTGAGCCTCCCTCCCTTCCCATATTTTCCACTTAACCCTGTCCATCAACTAATTTTTTATCTTTGGGATCCAGAGATACGCACTTATTGCATACAGTTAGTATAGCTTTTTTTCTGCTTTTTGCGGTAATATTTTCTGACAATCTTTCTTTACTTCACCACATGTGAGGTGTTGAGAGTGAAAGTGGTGTAATCCAAACTGTTTCACAAAATTAATTTTTAATGTAATAATCTTCGATGATAAATAAGCCAATACTGCTGCCCTTGTTCATTAACAGCAGCACAAGCTTTGTCTACATACCAAACACCAGTTCTGTTAAGAATATTCTTAGATAAGCATTGCATAGTTTAAAAACCTGGTGGTTAGTATGAAAAAAATAAGTTACTAAATAAAAGTTATTTTAATCTACAATAATTTAATAAATTAGATTAATTAGTTTAACAATGTCTACAATATACCACTTAGAAAACATTGCTGTTTTTCAAAATCACTTATAAAATAAATATAACAATTTTTTTAGACCTAGAAATTCTGGGAGTTACTATGCATGCTCTCAGTTGTTGGCTAGTCTAAGCTCTTACCAATATACAAGAAAAGCATGGAAGAAGGACGCAATGGAACTATTTTTTGATCCTGCTTTTTTTCAAACTGAGTTAAGATCCTTACAGCACTGGAGGGTTATTGTGGATAACTTAATGTCCCAGGAAGATTCTACATTTAGGGAACTCATGAGTAATTAGATTTTATTACTTTTCTATCTTGACAGTTTTACTATGATCATTTAAAAATTAAACTATTTCAACCATTTATATCTTTTTTATTATTTTGTAGACCGAGTATCAGTCGCTCCAGCAAATTCCCTTAATATATTCTCTAGCAAAGATCAAGAAAATGAACAAAGAGCACAGTTGTTAAAACGCTTAGCATTTGTAATTTACTGCAGTGAAAATGATCAATTTTGTACCCACATTAAGGAAATTCAAGGTAATTAAAAAGGGAATTGATTCCCATATTTAATGTTTGTATTCAATAATCTTGGTCAAATGTTATATTGGTTGAGGTACTGAATCTTGATATCAAAAACTTTATTTTAAATTTTGAGGTCTCAATAAGTTAAAGCTATTGTAACCCAGGTGATTAAAATTTCTTTGCACTTTTACAATATAAACTAGTTTGTTTAAAACATCTAGTATTGTCCTATCTTTAATATCTGGCACTAAATGCATATTTTGCAAATTTTCAGCCTTTCACTATTCTGGAGTAATTCACTCTTTGAATTAATTTGCTTAGGCATGTATAGATAATTGTTTTTTAAGTACATTTTTAAAATAAGTGTGATCTTACTGTAAAAAAGTATAATGTTATTTAGTCCAAAAAATGTTTAAAAATTTTATTCTGAAGAATGAAATGAATTATTAATCAGTGATTCTAAGTTTCTATTTTATAAACTTTGAAAATATCTTATAATACTCATGATAAACTAAATATTAACTTATTGCTAATAATTTGAATCCATTTAAAAATGGTATAAGCCTTACAACATTCACCTTCTATGTTCTGGACCAATGCTTAATTGCTTCTCCTATTTTTTTTTCACTATAAACTATTACTGCTCTATAAAATTCATTGTTCTGACCAGTCAGATCATAACATAAGATTATCCTGGTATATACTCTACCACAAGGGATCTTCATACAGCAAGTTGTCATTATGTATTGGGGTTTTCTGAAGCATAGAATCAGTTTACATTTCAGATGTATTCATTGTCTTATCTTCTAAATTATATACCCGTCTTATTTAGAGAAAAAAAATTACTTTTATCTAGTGCAATGTTTATTTATTCTTTCCAGTTATAACTTTTAATCCTTAAATATATAGAACTGTTTGAAAAGGCTATGAATTGACATTGATCCCCCTCCCCTTTTTTTAATACGATCAGAAAAATGGATCACATGTATTATGAGATAAAAAATACCTTAGAAAAAAACATTTTAAATCATATAATTGCTCCATTTTGTTTGTTCAATTATGTGATACATTTCTTTATTTAATCTAGAGAGGCTGTCAGATTGCATAAAGATGCCTCAAATTGTACCAGGGCTGGAAGCCCAAGTTTTCCTTTGCCTCAGGGTCCTTCTTATGAGAATGACGCCGACTCACATCATCCCATTGTGGCCAACAATAATTAGCGAATTAGTGCAAGTGTTAATGAACATAGAGGAAGAGTTGTTAATCGACAACGAGGAAATTCGGTTTGTATTTATCAATTTTTTCATTAATTATTATATTAATTCACCATCTCCGTTTCTTGGATTTTTTATTCTTAATTACTGTCCTGTTTTTCTATATACAAGAGGTTTTTTAATGCATGAACTAATCAACAAAACAAGGCTCTCCCCATGACCTATTCCTTATTGATCAGTTAGTTAGTATCTTGACTAATATTTACCTATATTTTATGGAGTCTGTTTGCAGGCTGGGTTAGATTCTTGACTCCTTCAAGAGGTTTTTCTGAGACCAATGACTATAAAATTAATCACACTGCTGCCTTTTTTTCTTTTCATTTGTTCTTCAGGTGATAGAAGTAATAAACACTTATGCATTATATATATATATATATTAACAAACTAGTCATTGTTACATCATAAATTAGTGCTGCCAGTGTTTAGGGTTTCATTGGTTTTTTATTTTTTTAGTGTTTTATTATTAAATTAATACTTTAAAATATGTAAGTTATATAAACATGCATGATGATGATGTTCCATCTATAGTTTCATTGTAAATAATTGGGCTCTTTATCTATAATTAGTTTATATTTTTCATTATATATTAATTTGTTTCACTGCTTACAACGGATTGTGAACAATTTTTTCTTCTCTATACAGAAGGAACTACAGGTAAAATATATAAATTTTGTTTTACTATAGACATTTTAATTATATTTCATTGTTCCTTTTTTTTCTTATGCTGATTTTCATCTCTTACATTTTCAGTAAAGAATTTGAAGGTAGTAATGGATTACTTTCTCTGGGATGGCTTCAACTCCAGCTTGCTGCAGCTAATCTTCTTTTCCTTGCTGTTCAGCTCCCAGCTGATAGGCTGCCACAGTTTCAAATGTATGTTAATTTAATTAATTAATTTTCTTCAAATTTTAATTTTTTTAATATATTTATTTTTATCTATTTACCTTCTACTAATAAGTTTGCAAATTTTACAATTTACAACTTCAAATATTTAAGTCATTTAAGTATGACAATTACATTATGTATTTAAATTAAGAATAATTAATTACAAAATTTGTATTATGAATGATTTCCTCATTCATCACTACCTCCACTTTGATTGTTTTCAACATAGGTATTATAATTAACAACCATATGCATTTAAAAATTTACTCCATGAAACTAAATTCTTTATCAGATAATTAATTTATTTTGATATGTTCATCCATCTGGAATTTTCTTTCACAGGGGAAGAAAACTCACAATTTTGTTTCTTGCACAACACAAAACAATTTTGATCAAAATGAAGACTTGGTTTTTTTGGCATGGTTCTTTATTGTTTCTATTCAAGAGTTAAACTCAGCTGAAAAATGATTCTGGGAAGGTGGAACACCCTTCATTCAGAATTTTCCACTAAGCACTTCCATTGTAAACAAAAACAGTTAGTACCTACATAAAATCCAACATACTTTATTGTGCAATCTAATATTGCTTTTACTTTATTTAAATTCAAAAACATTTTTAATTTAATATTAATAATAGATCATTTAAAATGAACATTAACTTAAAAAAAATTAAATCAAATTATTTAAAATATGCAAAATGTAGCTGCTCATTATTTTATATTGTAAATAACAATGGAGCCTTTTTCATCAGCACACAATGTCGACCATGGGCAAGCAGTCCTGTAAAGGTAGTTTATTATTATTTAGTATAGAGATAGTAACATAACTGATTGTATCGCTTCGTTGTTCACATTTTTACTAGTTGTCAGCACACCCCACTTCATTCTCAAAAATAACTGCTCACTTTCTGAACATATCCCAAGAGACTTTGCAATGTCACACAAGTACCTTGCTGGTATTTATTTGTGAGGACTTATAAGCAGGTGAGTAAACATATGTGACCTACTATTTATCAATTATAGTACAAACCAGAGAGGTAGGAACTACAATCGATACAGCCTGTCATCTCCATTATAAACAAGAAACTTTCAACAGCAATTTACTGTTGAAAGTTGTGTAAAATTCCTCAACTGGAGATGATTTTATTGTAGTTATTGTTAATGAAAATGTATTGATTTATGGCTATTATGAGGAATATATTAGTTGTTTTTCTCGAACAGTGATTTTTCTTATTGGTTGAGAGCAGCAACATCTTATATATCCCTTTTATACCTTTCAACCTTAATATATAAATTTTAAGCACAAAAGACAAATTTTGGCCAAATATGCAAGATTAGAATTTAATAATAGGTTCAGAATGAATAAGTACTTATGTTATTTAATTAATTATACAAAAAGTATATGTATTTGCATACAAATCTGGGCCTTAGTTATAAAATACATTAGTTTTTATAACTTCTTTCCCCCTTCTTAGATGATATTTATGTAATTAATGTATCACAATTTAAAGACATAATGTAATTTTCATACTTAAATATTTCAAGTTGTAAACTGTAAAATTTGCAAACTTATTAGTAGAAGGTAAATAGATAAAAATAAATATATTCAAAAAATTAACATTTGAAGAAAAAAATTGTCGTTTTCTGCTCACATCCAACTGAATAATGTCTTAACTGCAATGGATGAGTTCTCATGTTTATACTAAGTAACATTATTTTTTTAGGTATCGTTGGGCATTTGTTGGAGGCGATATTAGTTCAGCTAACAATACAAACGCAAGCCCTGATTTTGTACCCCATGTGACAAGGATAGCTCAGTTAATGGATAAAAAGGTATATTAATTTATTAAGTATAATTTCCTCCTTATCTCTAGATTGTTTTGCAATAATTTATTTTAACCAACTATGACAAACTTATGTTTTAGCTTAACCAAACTGTAAACAGTTTCACATTTAATCTGGCACAGTATTATTTTTATAAAATTGTTTATTAACTCTTCATTAAAGGCATTTGGCTATTTAAATATTTCATAAAAATGTAATAGCTATACATATCTTCGATAGTTGAAAAAATATTTATTTAATTTTAGTATTGCAAACAATGACGTTTAATTAAGTGGATATATTCTTGACTGGTGCTAGATGGATCTCATCAACTCCCTCTTCCCATCTCTACCGCACCCCCTTTATTTTGATATATTTGTTAGGATTAACAATACTTAGAATCTACATAGACTACAATTGCTCTTAGTGCTTAATTTTACTATAGCTAACCTAAATTATATATAATTTATGAGGGTATACAATATTGTTTAACTAATTCTAATGTATTGATATATTAAAAGGTTTGTAATTTGACGGAGATGGGGCTCAACCTCAGGATGCTCTACGCTATTTCCTCTTTTCTACCCTTCTATTTGTTAACTCAGGTGGGAGGTCAAACCATCCCTACCTTATACCTAAGAACATAGACTAGAAAGTTTGACACCTTCAGGTCTATTATAAATGACTAGATAACTTCCGAAGACCAAACCAAAATTATCATATTTCTAATAAATTTTAATTGATCATAAAAGTATTATTACTATATTTTTTTTAGTATGGAAAAAAACTAGAAGCTTTGCCTACTCCATTGCTGCCTACATGCACAAAAGTGAAAAGTCTCGAAGATTTATATCCATTCTTCACAGCATTAAGCACGGGGAAATATACACCATTGTCAGTTTCACAGTTGGAGCACAATTTGGAACTTGATTTTCTTGACACAATGCCTACCATTCGATAGCTGGACAATCTGTTGTAGGTAATGAGAAATTAGTACTAATTAATAATATTTGTGCGTTATTATCTTTCTCTTCCCTTATTTGTATGTTACCTAAATATCATAATTTTTGTACTTGTGATTTATTTCAAAGTAATTCTTTAAAACATACAAAAGAAAATGAATTTGCGTATCGGCACAGTTTTGATTTATTTTTGTAGCAAGAGTATTATTTATAGGGAGTACTATGATAATTTCATGAAAAAAACCGCTTTCACAGTTGAAATTATGGTTATTAAAATATTATTAGCATGTGGAAATGTTAAGGCAAATTATATGAATCATTCCCTGGATATCAATCAAATTGCTTATGTGCAGAATAAATTTCTTTGTACCAACTACTTAATCTTTGGCCTAAATTTCAAGTTAGCTTTTGATAAATGTTAACTACAGGATTGTTCCCGCCTTAAAGTAGCATATTTGAATATATGGCATAATCATATCAGCAAGTTAACTCTAAATTTTATGAAGGCTGTAGAACCTAAAAGTAGACCCATGGGAAGCATAAATTTCCCATTAGTTCTGTGGAAACAAAATTCATGTTTAAGTATTTTTAGTTTTCATTTTTAGTTCCTGATCGATTAGTGAAAAATTTTAAATGTGAATTTGCCTTACTTATAATAAAAGGATTGTTATATTTTATTGTATTAGTTAAACAAATGTATATAGTGTAAATGTTAAAATTTTAAGGACATATAAGTGCCTATATAAAACACATGTATATAGCTTTATAATACATTCCTGAAGAATATTATTTTGTACATAACCATTTGTACATTAGTTTATTCTTGTGATTTCTGTTATTTATTCTTACTTACAATAAGACTTGTTTTGTATTCTCTACCAGTGATAAATTATAATTGAAATTTCTCAAGCATTAAGTTGATATTCTTGTTATTGTTTCTGTTTAGTTGTCATCCACAAATCTTCCATGTTGTTACCATCACTTTTATTTCACTAATGTATGTTTTTATTTGTATGGAAACTGTTACAGGTTTAATATTTCGTAAGATGTTTTAGGATGGGTGCAGTGATTAAATCAATTTTCCGACTTTTTATATGTAAATATATTGACAATTTTTAGTTGATTTCAAAATGAGGATAAACTTTTTAACTATCGTTCATTTTGAATGAATGGTTTGCCTGTTAGGTGTAATAAAGTGCATTGACATTGAAGGTACCCTCTCATTTTATTATTTGTAAATTGAACTATTTTGTAATTAAATCAACTGGTCTACTTGGTAATAATATATTGAAATTATTTAAGAATATATTTTTGCATACTAATTGTGATATTTAAAAAAAAAACTCTCAGTTTATTTAAATTGTTATAATATTCATCTTTGATATTGTAATTTTATTTGTACAAAAAATTGTTACAATTTACTTGTTAAAAATCAATAAATGATTAGTTCAATACTATATTTGTCTTAATTGCATTGGCTTATATTTTTTAATGCAATATCATTTTAGTTATTGTCTGTTTATACATATAAACTATCTGTGGTTCCAGGGATTAAGTAGGTTATTCCAAAAATAAATATTTTCAGGACAATGTTTTTTAACAAGTTGACTGCCATGGGGGTCACCGATGACTGGCACTTGACTACAGCGCGGTGGGGGCCACCGGTGACGCAGCAAATAATCAAAATACATAATTAGAGTAAATATTCATACTGTTAAATTTTTCAATAATGCCATTGTTACTATAATGGTTTGAAGAAATTATGCAATATAGAACATACAAAAATAATTTTATTAGTACGTGAAAAATATACATATTATCAGTGCATATTGCGATGAGTCAGATTGAAACACTTAAGGCAAAGAAAAGGTGAATCAATGCAATCGGAACAATATGTCACCACTTTTTAAGTAGAACTCTTTGCTCCAGTTCTTCCTAGCTGCTTTGAATTTTTTTTTATAGTACACCTTACAAAATTGCCTTACATTTCGTGCATTTCCCAGCATTTTTTAAAATTCATGATGAGATCTTCTCCGTATGCAATTTATTGGAGAAATACAATCATTATCGGAGCATTTCATTAGGTACATTGCTACGCTTATGTCATCCTAAAATCAGGAATTGCAATATTTTTCCGGGTTACTTGTTTGAATAACACTATTGAATTTACAATGCAAGCATTTAGTAAAAGCTCTATTGTTTTACGCAGTGGTGAGCTATAAGCAATCATTTGATCAGATAAGTCGACTGTATACTTCCTTAAATTATATTTAACTACCATTTTTGGCTTTTCTTTAGTGTATAGTAGTCATTTCTGCTGAATGGTTTGTAGATAGCATCAACACATGGCTATCCATTTTTATTTTCTCGAGCGATAACATCTCCATGTTTTAATTTTTGGGCCACTACTTCTTTTTTTCATTGGGTACCCCATAAATGTGTATGCATATCAATTGGTTTTACGCCTTACATTATCTGTGCAGATAGTGTGGCCTTGGCCTAAAATATCTTGACAAAGAGCCATTACAATCTCAGTCAACTTATTTCCAGATATCATTTGTACTTTCGCCTTCGCGCGTGTAGATTTAAAATGAATAAGTATGCCCAGGCTCAGCCCACTACATAATTTAAAAACTTTGATTCCATCTCTGTGACGTTTTTGTTTTATATATTGACAAATAAATATGCGGCCTCGAAATGGCACTAAGGATTCATCCACCCATAGTATCTCATCTGGATTATATTTCTTAAAATTACTGTTCAGATGATATGAGCAACTTTAGATAATATATTTTGAGGATCATTTTCTTCATTATTGCTGAAATGAAGAAACCGCAATAACAATTTGAATTGATTTCTTGGCATAATTGTGGGTGGAAGTGTCAGGTTATATCCTACATATTTACTCCAATACAGCTCAATTTTTGGAAATCACACTAATCCCATCCATATAATGAAACAAAGTAACGTTTTATTTCATTAGCATTTGTTTCTGACCATTGGTCTAAATGATGCGATTGCAGTTCTGATTTTCTTTGCATAGCATAGATGTTCATTTGCATTGCAATAATTTCAAATATTTCATCAGTAACAAAAAGGAAATAAAAATCATGTGGTTCGGTACAAGCAAAAATTTCTGATTGATATGCGTTGATACCTGACGAATCCGGATCACTCTTCTAGTATATAATGTAAAGATGTATATAACTATCTTCATTGTTATCGCTATCTGAAGCTTCAGCTCATATCAGATGAACTACCTGACAAACTTTCTCAACTGTCTGATAGCAGTCAGATATTTTTGAGGGTCTTTGTAAAACTGCTCCATCAGATGATGTACTTGGCGAATAATCTTAATTTGAAGCCACCAGTGACCCCCAGCACGAAAAATGCTTCAACATAATATACATCTCATAATGAAAAATCCACGTTGGCGCCTTGGGCCAACCGTGGAAAATGCGCCTGGCAGTCAACGTGTTGACATGGCATCGTCCAGTAAATTGTGGGTTTAACGATTTATGACCAACAGTACTCAAAATTAATAATTCTAATTTTGTCTCAGCCCACTTGTCTATTTATTCCTGGATATTTTAATCTACCCCTATACAAAGGGATGCGATCCAATTCCTGTTTTTCTATTACTTATTTTAGTCTCCACCAGGTGAAATTATAAGATGCTGCTTCTTAACTACAATAATGTAATTACTACAACATAAATTGTTGTAAAATTTTTAATTCAAAAACTAAATTCTTGCATTAATATTGAACCCTGGCAGAAACTTGGACATTACAGAGTTTTTAAGACAAGTCAACAATCTCTTAAATGAGAATCTAAGGCCTCCTACTATGTTGGTGATTTACAGGAAAGTTTTTTTTCCCAGATTACTCATGGATATTAGACAGTTAATGTTCCTAGACCTCCCATCTTGATTATATTTATACAATCATATTTGTGTTGGTGGCAGGCAAAAACAGCTGGTGTTGCAGAGTACCCTGGAACTATCTGAAGGGCCTTTATCTAGATCAATCTATGGCAGCGAATTGTCAAAACCCACTTCCTTGCTCATGTACTCTTAATATCACCTAGTATGTTATTGTATGATCTAGATCTACCTATCTCTAGTATTATACCTCCTAGATATAAAATTACTATATTAAAGCCAAACAAAAACATCTAGACCAACTTTCAAAGCATTACATAGAGCTAACTGATCCTGTTATAATTTATCACAAATTAAGTGGGGACATAAGAATACTGATGATTATTATTGAATCGAGTATTTCTTTTATAGTAAATCTGGCTATTTAGTTTCAACTTTTGGAGTACTACTCATCAACAATTTTAATATAATCCTTTATTGTTAATAACTTAGGCGAGTCGGTCTAACCCTGTCCGAATTATGAAGCTTGAAATACTTACATTTGCAAGTGAAAAATGTTTACTTGTTAGTTTAATCCAGTCCCATTATAGGTTCAATCTTTATTTTACTATAAGCTCATTTAAGAAACTATACCTATAAGTCCATACCTGTTGAGCATTAATATCAATGATAATGCAACATGTCTGAAATGATTCCATTTAGGTGTATATAAACAATGAAATATTATAACACACCTGTTCCCATAATCTACCATTCTATGACTATTTGTTTAAATATTACTCAAGTTATAATTCAGTTTGAGCACTAATAGTTTTTAAGGCATTAACCCTTTTTACAATGTGCATTCCTTAAAGTTTATTACCCAACCCTTAAGTAAGAAATGTCAATGGGGCTGAACCTTTAAAACAAAGGTAAGGGGAAGAATTAGTCACATATATTAGCTCACAACCTTTTTAAATTAACCCCTTGAGAAGTGATTTATTTGTTTTATTGGCCCATGAAAAAAAAAAGTGAAGTCAAATTTTTTTTAAATTAATGATACGAAGTAATGCCACCACTTACCTTAAGCAAAAAGTTTATCCTTGATGATATGCGAGCTTCTGATAACCAATAAATAAAATTTTTTTCTTATTAATATTTTTTCTTGGAACTAACAATAATTTGATGAAAGGCAACAAAAGGACACATACTGTACAAAATGTTTTTTATTATTATTTAAATATCAAGTGACCGATAAAAAATACCTTACAGGAAAAAAAAATAAGCTACCAATTAAATACAAAGGGAGACACATATAAATTAAATCGCCAAGCTTTTAAACATATTCCTTAGGAAAGGGATATTACTTTGACACTACGATTATACTTTTAAGACACTTATTAAATCTTTATTCAGGAAGTACAATAATAATACAATTTATTAAAATTGTATAGTTGAATTGTCCCTAACATATAATCAATTCAATTTCGATGTCTAACTCAGATACTGTCTACTGGATTAAAATACTTACATTTGAAAATTAAAGTTACTAATGTTAAATTGCAGGTCATAAATAAAACTTATCAAAATTAAAAAAAAAAAAAAAAATTGAAGAGTATAACAGGGTATTTCTTGAATGCTAACTTCGGAGTAAAACCATACAGAGCATGTTCGAAGTTTCTCGAACATAGCCGGAGAGTAAATGAAGCTTTTAGCAAAAGTAAAGCTTCAATGGTGCGTAGTGGTTTCACTTTTAAGACGTCCTAACATGTGAGATCTGAGGACGACTGAAAACAGACAATCAAACATATTTTGTTCTAAAAAATCTGTAATATATTTGGTTCAGTATTCTGTAGCCATGGAAACGAAGATAATTGATGTCGCCGTATGAACTTTTTATAAAGCTATTCGATGTAAACAAAAAAATATCTTTTCACTTTTAAAAGTGATTTGTCATTAAAGGAGAGAAAAGATACGTTCGATGCGTAGACTCTTTTTCTATACAGTTTACATGGCTATCGTAGAATAACGCTGAAATAATGTAGATAAATAACATGCTTTCATATTGTAGTGTTATTTTCGAAGATTGGAGATTTGTTACAGAATCAAGTTGTGAAATTGGAAGTGACACTGTTGTAAAAGTACGCTTTGGATAATAACTATTCATAACATAATGGAATGATCGCTGAAAATAAAAAGTATACAACCTTCAGAAAGAAAGAAATGGAACAAAAATTATTGAGCTAGACTTATCACACCCATAGGAATGATAATATTGTGTAGATTTTCAAATTTTAACTCATCACATTCCATATTTCTCTTATTTTTAACAACTTAAATCCATTGAAAATAACACAAACAAGTCGTAAATGTATATGCAATGAGATCATTCTAAATAAACAAATAGTGAAGACGAAAAATATTTTCATGCTGTTTAGTCCATTTAAATGTATTAAATAATTAACTAACTTAAAATACAACCAGTGAACTGGGGTATTAACAATTTTCCACTGCATTAATATTAAATAGTGAATGAGTTGAGAATTAGGGAATGTCAGATAAAAGATATTTTCTAACGTTATGTTAACAGACCTGCAATACACACAATTTCTGTAGAAACGATGGCGACAAAAATAGTAGGACATAAGTACAGAACATATCTTCATTATCACTTTAATCAGACTCTCGACAAATTCACTATTAAAAAACACTAACTCGATATTATTTAATTAACATCAGTAAGAATTGTTTTACCTCCACTACTGATGAGCAGAAAACTGATTATTTATTTGCACAGAATATGGCAAAATGTAAATGATGCAAAGAAGTACTAATTATATGAGTAAACATAAAAGGTTTAAATAAAATTGAAGATTCATATCAATGATCGATCTTAAGATTCAATGAGAATTCAGAAACAGAGGTAGCGAAAGATAGGAAAAGGAGACATGTTAAGGTGTAATGAATGAGAAAATCAAGACATTAACACTACTTTTTTTCAGGCAAATTTGATACCAATAACACAGAATAGAGGTAGTCTATAATGACAAAAAATGAGGGAATGAACTCCTATACTTTATGTCAGTATTTGTGAGAAACTTGGTGCATAAATCAGATGACAAGATCAAAATAAAGGGGTCAATTTACTTATTAGTGGGTTACCACAACCAAGATGAAAGAAATAGATACAATAAGAAGTTATATCATGGATCAAAGAGGAATTAATTTTTCAGAAAGAGTAAGTATTTTTTTTTTCTCAATACATTATTGGAAAATTCTCACAAATATTGGGAGAGTGGAAATAATCAACAGTTAATAATCATAATGGCCAGGACTCATGAATTTAAGTTAATACTAATTGAAGCTTATTTCTTTCAAGTTAACATTACTAGTAGGTTGTAAGATTGTATATTAATACACATCTTAAAGAATAATTAAAATAAATTGGGCAACAACTTAAGAGAATGGAATAACAAGGGGAATTAATATACTATAAAAGGGCAAAAACTAAGGATAGCAAAAAAAAACCTATATTTTTTGTTAACTTATTTGTAATAGTTAAGGGAACACGAGGGGTAGATAAACTAATGGAAGATGTAGACAAGTTAAGGCAAAATAGAAGGAAGATGATAAAATGAAATAAGTAACAGAAGAAATCACGCTATGAAATGTATCAAACATAATATATAAATTTTTTTTTTAATTAAGTATATAATGTGAAATATAAGTTTCTGAAATATAAATTCGTAGAAATTTTGTACCTTTTGTGGCTAAGATGGCTAATATCCGCCACCACCACCAGCAGAGTAAGAATTTCGTTGGAACCCTCCTCTTCCGTAGCTATCCCCGCCTGCTCCAAAATCCCTTCTACCACCACCGCCGCTGCCGCCACCTCCGCTGTAATCATATCCATCCAATATACACACACCTCGCCGACCAACCGTTTCCAAACAGAAATATACCACCTCAACCATTCTCCAAAACCATACTCGTAACCACGGTCAGTGAAGACCAAGTACAGTACAGATCAATATCAATGCACCAATAAAAAATATATGCAAAGATTTAAGGAGGTACTACAGTATAATAAGCAACAATCATACATTAAAAAAATAATAATTAAGTGAATGCTGTTCAAATATCTAAGAATTTATACTTAACTAAAAACAATTATGAACTGATATGAATTTTAGTCTGAATAGAACTAATATGGTTTGTAAAACATAAAAAGTCTGTCATAATTAGCTGGACTCACCACGCAAGATATTCTAATGACGCATGCAATATACTTTCAAACATTTATTACAGAAATCTTTAAAATGATTTAAGTTCAGAATTTAACTAAAAAAATAAAAAGAATGGATGCATTTCTAAATTTGGCCAGTATCTCTTGCTCCTCCCATACTTTAATAGGCTGAGTAAAATAGAAATAATACAAAAAGTAAACCTCTTAAATAGAATTTTAATTTATACTGCTGTTATAGTCATTATCAGTGTACAAGAGTGCCCAGGACAGGACTTTTTTTTTTTAAAGGAAAATAAGGAACAATGGATTTTCTATATGCAGTGGACTGAATCATTCATAGCCAGATATATGTCGAGGAATAAAACATTATCTTAGGACCTGTGAACTGAAATTTCATGGAATCTGCTAATATACATCAGCACTCTTTAGTAAGACTTTCATTATTAAGGCATAACTGGAAATGAAAATAATGGCTAGTATCGACAACCAAACAAACAATTCAGTAATATTCTGATAGATTATAGCATTTACAATAATCTTCACCATATTTATCTTTAAATTTATTAAATTACAAAAATATTTTAATAAAAAAAAACTAATTTGATATTTTAGAGGTATTAACTGCAAGATCAAAATTTTAACTTGGTTATTTCGGAAAGGAAGTAAAAATAAATAAACACGTCTCGTACACTGATAAATAAGCAAGTATTTTAATTAATATGCTTAAAATATTAAGTTAGAGGTATTACACTTAAGTACTGCAACAGATTAACTGTATCGAGCTATACTTCCAAGAAAAAATCTTATTAGTTTATTGCATGCAATAGTTCTCACTCTCAAACCCTAACAATAAACCATCAGCCCTTCCAATAAAAAAAACAACCACATAATATAACAGAGCCATTATTAAACTTAGTAAATTTAATGTGATGCAACAATGAGAAAATATCAACAAGGTACTAATGCAAAAACACATCTGCCTGATATCTGGGACAAACAATGAAACTTATTACACGAGAGACACTTGCTTCAATGAACTTATCGTCGATGGATCATGTTGCGCAGCGAACTGTCTGTTTTCAGGTTGTCCTCATTTCTCACATGAAATGTATTATATAATATGTAGTGTGATTTGCTATTTGCTATGAACTGCATTAGTCATTCAAGGATAAGCTAAATCCACTGGACTGGATATTAGAATGATAGTTTTGTTAGTATGATTAGAAATACTCTACATAAATGCCTTATTAATGAATATTTAATAAGGAAAAGATTGTGACTAGATCTTTATATCAGAATGTAACAGACGAAGTAAAATATTAAAAATTTAGAGCACAAATAAAGTACTTCTTATAGTCTTTAGTATGAAGTACTTCAATACAGATAATTCATTGTAGACAATTTTATTGCGATGCAATGTAGTAAGGACAATAATCAAGTGAGGTCATCGTCAAAGCACTAAATAATGTTTCAGTTGATTATAGAAAGCAGTAAGAAGCTAATCAACTTTGAACAAATAGGAATGTGTGACGCAGGCCTTCATTCAGATAAAAAACATGATTCTTAAAGACCTTTCTATTGTTAAATCGATAACAATCCTAAATCAGTCTTAAAAATATTCAAAATGAACTAAGTATGGAGAAGAATTATAGAGATTATGATTGATCATCAACTATTCATTACAAACTCTCACTATAGTCATCTACGAATTTGGTGACCAATTTTAGTATAGTACAAAATGTATTGAGCGAATGGTGACAACAAAACGGAAGATCAAATGGAAGATGACTAAGAGATCCGAGATAAAAATGTGTTTCCACGTATTTTTTTGGGGGGGGGGGAACAATGCCAATTCCACACATTAACAGATTAAAATTTTTAAAGCTTACACAAAACTAAAAACCCTTCATCCAGGACACCATTGGATAATGGTTACTTTCACCAAAAATGTTATTAAATATATTTTTTTTACGTCATTTAGTCAAACTTAAAATGAATATAGGATATAAAGAACACTGAACTGTTGTAACCTCGCAATTGAACACATTTAACCTGGAAAGGGACAAATTAAGGAAACTAAGTCGACTGTAGTACCTATCATTCTACACAAAATAATATCTGAACCATCGATGTTTTTGAAGAGATAATTGAAGATTAATGCCATACTCATATCAATGACCTATGAAACAGTGTTAGTAGATTTATTGAATGAAGCCTCCTTGCTATTTAATTTCTTATCTCAACGTTTTACAAGAGATGTTTATCAAATGCAAGAATTATAAGAACAGATCTAAGAAGGGTCCAAAATAAATGAATTTATAAGGCAATAGATGGTTGGAGTTTTTTTGAAGGAAATAATGTATTTACTATTGGACTATTTATTGATCTTAACCATAATTATTTTAGAAAATTACAGGATGAAAATGAAATTACATGTAACAGATAAATTTATAAGAGATTCGACGGAGTAACATTCTAGCTTCATTCTTTTCACCTCATGGATGTCAACTAATACTGATGATCATTGGAGTTAGGCTTAATGTTCTTCATTGTGATACAAAAATATCAGTAGTTGAAACTGTCAGGTCACCAACCCATTAATCAACCCCACAAAAAATACTATAAAAAGTAAAAAAAAAATCGAACAAATTACGTATGCCAGCCAAAATTGTTAAGTCCTTTTCACTATACGTATAAAAAAAAAAAATGATCGGTAGAAACATGCAGAAAAGAAACTATTCCACAACTATTTATCAAGTTATGGAAAGTCCTGAAAGGAGAACTGAGTCTAAAATAATAGTGATTTGGCACATCTTATTCCAACAGTATCACACTGAATACGAATTCATGATCAATTTATATTACCTGAACCTGTGAGGTGATCTGCTGCGGAATCGAGGCTCCCTGCTACCAGAGTAGCCATTACCCTGGCCACCGTAACGGCCACCACCACCACCTCCATCCTTGCTTCCGAATCTGTCGCCCCCTCTGTCACCGCCTCCAAAACCACCTCCCCTGCCGCCACTGCCTCTAAATCCACCACCGCCTCCACGACCTCTTCCTCCACCACCTCTGCCACGGCTACCGCCTCGGAATGATCCGGACCTTCCTTCATCCCTCATTCCAAACCCACCTCGGCCACCGCCTCCCCTGCCACCACCTCTACCACGTCCTCCACGACCCCTACCCCTAGATATCTCAACTCTCAACTGGGCTCCTAACAACATAGAATTGTTCATGGAATCACAAGCAGCTTCGGCATCTTGGAGTTCTGCAAACTCAACAAATGCAAAACCAGGTGGGTTGTATGCCACCCAGACATTGTTAAGTTTTCCAAATTTTTCAAATTCGTATTCCAGGTCTTCTTTCTTAATTTCCCCATCAAGGCCTCCAACATAAACTCTGGTTCCTCCGCTACGGCCACCACCGCCTTCACCATCACTAAAATCTCTCATCTGAAATATAAGGGCTTATATTAGCAGACAATTAAATGGAAAAGCTAATGGTTATAATTGATATTAAAAAAATTTCAAACCAAGTGTTGCTTCACATAATCAAGGTCGAGGAGGAAAAACATGACTTAATGAACTTCTAAATAATTAAAACAAAAAGTTCATCAATTTTTAAATGGAGCTTTATAAAATTACAAGCGGCCTAAACTTCCATATCCAGTCACATTAAATACAAAACATGTATTGAGACAATAACTGACAATCAACACAAATAATAGATTAGTGTTGGTTTAGAGATTTGTAAGGTCATAGATCGCTGGTTAACTAGTCATGCAAAATTAAAAATTAGAGCTAGACAGGAACAGCTTTCATATGAAATTATGTTAGCTGGTGTGTATTTTTAGTCATAACATCATATATCCAAATTTTAGATTATACACAGGATTGTAAGCTAGCTAGGATTTATAGATGACTCGATCATTAACAATACAAAATTTAGACAGAACCACAAATGATTTTAGCTGACTCAGAACAAAAAACAAGTTTTCATCTTTACTAAACATGCATGGTGCTGTATAATATGCATTGGCGTGTGCTGAAGCAGCCAAAACTATTTATGTCTAGCCCTCAAATAATGTTATTCAAGGAATATAGGTAACACAGACCTACAAGAAAAAAATCAGCTTTTTAAAACTTACAACCCCAGCCATAAGTTATCAAACACTCGTCTATTTTAATAGCTCGATTCACTGTTCATTACCACGATAAAACGCTTAAAGATTCAACCACACAAACTGATCCAGTAAGATAATTGGTTAAAAAAATATTAAATTGAAAACATTGTCATTAACTCTGAAAAACATGAGATAATGACAAAACTTCAGACAAGATATTATTTTTGTGTAACAAAAACCAATAAGCCATATCAGTATGTTTGTCACTCTAATTATATTTGTGGTAGCACTCATGGTATATTATCTATCTCAATGAAATTATTATTTTAATAAAATGATTGATAAGTATATATATTATTTCAAATTAGCAAACAAATTAATAGTAAAAAGATTTTAAAACAGAGAATTTGTTAACAACAATAGACAAGTGTTTATACAACTTTTAAACAGGAATATAACAATTACAGGATCAGGTGCTTACATTAACTAATTAAAACGATAGAACTTTCTAATGTCAATTGATCCTTGACATAACTTCGATAAATGCATATGAAAAAATGACACCCCGCCCATTCTTCTTTAAACTTAAAACTTATTAGCGAACATATTCATCATTGTATTTTTTGTTTTATATTACCTCTTTTTCCCCTTCCATATTAATATATATTTGCCGGTAACCAGCAAAGATGACACCCCTGTAAAATAATTTTCATAAGTTTACAATTAATAATCCGTTACAAAATATAAATACATGATTAAGACATATGGAAAACACATTTCCGATTAAATTATTACTGTAAAGCTTAAAATAATCAAATCATTGCATTGGGATAAAGAATCATCTTGACAAACCAAACAATTCTCAAGAATTAATCTGTCGTATCTTTGCCTAATTACTTTGATGCTTGTTTTACTTTAATATAATTTGAATGCTTCGAGGATCTGCAAAATTACCCCCACATAGATAGACCTGAATATGTCAAACTGCAGATATTTAAGATGCTCGACAGAGTAGTGGTTGACAAATAATACTTGAACGACTATATTAATAAATTATTAGAATAAACACGCAAGTACAACCAACTAATAATATATATCATTTAAAGTATAGGAAATGATGGCAAGATAAACAGACCTATAACTTAATAAATATATAGTAACTGACATCAGTCCTAGCAAATACTTAACATGCCAGACACGATCATTTAGTCAATACTTACATTAATACATATTTATAAATTAAATAATTTATTTCAGAATTGAAATAAGATTATTGATTCTTAAATGCTTGAAAGGACAAATAAAAGATAATCGGATTACACAGCAACCTTCTCTGTTCTCACATTAAGTTTAAATCAAGATAGAAAAAAGGAAGGATCCTAAAAATATTAATTTTAATGAATATTAAGCTCATCCCTAACAAAAGACTTGGCTTACCCACAATATTATATTAAAAAAAACAAAACTATTAAGACCAATCAATAAGAAAAATAATCACTTGAATTTCAAGCAATTTATAAATTGTCAAATAACTAATAAGAATTCCAGAAATGTTTTTAAAATTTAAAAAATCAGAAACTTGAGCTAATTTGTCTGAGGGCACATAGGCCATCTTGCAAAGCAAAAAAACGACTTCAGTAAGCTGCATCACTTAAACTCTTTGCAATAGTTTTCTTGTAATACCCAAGGGCATGCAAATAATTTAAAAACAATTCAACATGGAGGATACATAAAAAAGTACCAATAATGAACAACAAACAAATTAACAATTTGTTAGTTAAAACGGAGAGGCAGTAAACAACTTCATGCTTTGTGTACACAAAATATGTCTACAACAGACAGAAAAGCTAATACCCACATAAAATTAATAAAATATTAGATATTAATGAAAATTTAACACGAGCATATAATATTAACTATTACTTTAAACCCTAAATCACATTATAAGCTTATATAAAAAACTTAGCATTGTGAAACGTGAAAGTACCGCCAGACCCGGCATAATGCCGAAAGATGCGTCATCTCAAAACGTGCAAATTGAGGTAATTATTCCTTTGCTAATATTAAAACCACCACGTAAAATAATGTCTCCAGAATTGCCTTAAATTTAAAGTTAAAAATTAAGCTTTGCCCTGTGGACGACGTAGAAAATTTTCTCGTGGCCCACGCTATTAGCAAAAAACCTACTAAATAACGTTGCTAGGTCAAATGGCTTACTTAATTGAGTTAATAATATATTTATCGGTTAAATATACATGAATTAATCACAATTTGAGAGGAGTTACCTTGGATGAATGAAGAAATGAGCTGTTACTCCGTCTGACGAATGCAACTGTATGGGCGTCTAGTCGCGAAAGAGATCGATTCAAGATGTCCGCTGCACAAGTTGTTTGTGCCAAGGCCTTCAGGATATAATGCTTTTAGACGCAATAACATTTAAAGGTAATTGTGATGAAAATAATCAATAAATACAAAATAAAATTTAACTTCAAAATTTTTAATGGTATACATACTCTTATAATGCAAAAAATTTAGTTAATTAAAAAAAAGCAGCCGGGGAATGGAAAATTCTCTATAGGGGTCTCCCCTTAGTGAAAGGCACTTTCCAGCCAAAAATAATTTTCCTTATTTTTCCCACATTCCTATTTTTTATAATTTTGAGAGCTTTGAGAAAAAAAAAAAAAAAAAAAAAAAAAAAAAAAAAATGGAAAATTCTCGTGTCTATTTTTGATTGGGAGTTAACTTACTCTTTTACTAGTTGCTTCTTCTAGTAATTAGTACAAAGCTGAGCAAAGTGGATTATTTAAAAGAATTCATTTAAAATGTGCGAAACCGGTTTGTTTCCAGGTTTAATTTCATTTTAATTCCCCCCCGTCATTATATCTTAACCAAAACATTTACAGCGTAATCCAAGATGTTTTAAATCTTTCTTACGATCCCTGTTATAAAGGCGGGTACTTATAACGATTCCAACTGAATCCACTACCTGCTAAATCTCGCACTTAGTAATGAAAAAGGTACTGACTCCTAAAAATTTATATTATTATAAGTCATGCTATATTTTCCCATTATTTTACTCATATATGGAAATTGATTTAATCTAACCTATAATTTATAAAAGTATGCATATAACCAATAGATGTCCGGCGAAGGAGGGCAAGCTTTGTCACAGTGAAGATAACTGGTCTTGGTGGATGCAGCCCCAAATTCATGGAGGTCAGCAGTTTCTCTGATAGTATAATGCAACTATTTTTTTCCCTTAACCCTAAAGTTTAAATATCTTTAAAACATTAATCTATATACAATACTCATATAAGTATCCCGTTTTGAAATTGTTGGAGTGGCTTAGCTGTCGCTTCTGTGCACCAAACAGCAGAGCCGGCCTGAGTATGTTTTTATAAATCATCAGCTTGAGGCGCAAAGATAGATTGGGGCAAGTCAGCAGGTCGGTAAGCCGGCGCGTATTTCTTTTAACTTTCTCGAAAATTACCACAAAAATGGAGATGTCAGTCCATTATTATGCCCAAATATACGAGGCTGTTAGCTGGTGAGCTCTTTTGTGTTCCTACAGCGAATGTAGCAGGCGCTGGCTTCTTTCCTTTTTGAAAGGAGTCAGTCTTACCTGCGTTTACAGTGTTGTTGAGTTTCCTAATTTATTGCTTATCTCGTTACAATCTGATTCTGCCGGCCAAAGAGCTCTCACATACATATTCTTTCGTTTTGTTTCTATCTGCACATTACATATATATTATATTAGAGTATTACGGTATTCTTTGAGATAATTCAAAAGAATTTTCTCCGAAATCTTCCCCCTTGCGGTAGTAAGCTGATCGGGTGGTAGTGGGCAGGGTGGTCTCAGCTCCTGGCTGTCTTGAGTAGTGGGAGCAAGATGGCTTGTTCCATTTGTCAGGAAAATATCGCTATCTTATAACAGAACTGTACAAGTTGCGTATTGTACTATCCCTCTCTTCGGCATTTGTTTCCACAGAATCGTTTGTATCTCCTCGTGCCCTGGTGTTCGGTTTCCCTGACACCGGCGAAGAATCGAAAGAATCGAAGAGCTGCTTTGGAGATGCAAATATGTTGTTCTATTCCGTTTCTTGCAGAAGAGGTGCGTGGTAGTCGCCTGTCCTAGCCATGATGTCCCCAACGTAGTGATCGGCCAGTTTCTTTGATTGTTGCTCAGCAGTAAGAAACGTGTTTTCTCCGTGAATATGGACAGTAGCTGTCTTACTTTTTGTGGTATAAAACAGCTTCCAGAAATTTCTGTGATCACCATACGTGCTGCGAAGTCACTCATGCCACTTTGCCGTCTTCCAAATTTGAACCAAGCTTCGGGTTTGCGTTGTGAGAGAATTCACCTTGGCTTGACGGTGTCTGGTCCTATACCATTTATTGCACAAGGCAATAAGTTTTAGAAAGTGGTTTGGAGGTGGTTGAAGAGGCATTGGCTTTTATTAATGAAAGACAATTGACGGTCCACATCTAAGTTTGTACGGAGAACTGGCACTGTATGCAGATTATGGTAAACTTGCGACCGATACAGCTCCAGTTCGGCAAGACAGTAGTCGTACTTTGTGGGGCGAGGGGTCACCACTTTGCCATCCACTGCGTAGACAGTACTAGCAAAGAAGTAGACAGTACTGGCCTGTGGTCTGACATAATAAATGTGGCTACCTGGTCACAAGATCTGTGTTAGAGGTGGCCTGCGTTTTACCTATATGTATGACCGTGAAATTACCGGTACCGCTCCAGTGACAGTGACTAAACTCTGAAACCTGCCTTTCTCTTTTCTTGTTTGCTTTTATTCAATTTTTATGTCATTTGTCATATTTCACATACATATTCTTTCGTTTTATTTCTATCTGCACATTACATATATATTAAGTTTTATATTATGTTAATTATTACATATTATATTAAATTATTATGCTTGTTCCAATGTAAATTAATTAATTGATATGTTAACTGTTTTATATCTAACTAGGTTTATCACTTATAAATAAATTAATTAATTTTGACATTTATTTTTGCCTGATTTTTATGTCAATTTTTTATTTTTAGAGTAAACAAATATGTATATAAATATTGTCGTTTTCATTTCGTCATATAAGAACATCCCCACACGTAAATTAACATGTGAACAGTGAACAGGGTTGAGCTCTTAACAGCACCTGCTCCGGGCTCGTGTCTGTGACAGAGACCGGTACGTTTAGAGAAGAGTAACCTCTAGGGGTTCTGACTGTCACAGTACCGGCAAAGTTCAAGAGAGAGGAACAGGTCGCAACTGCGTAGTGGCAATAGGTAGTCACATGTGTGCACCGGGCCTAAGGTCTATCAGAACGGAAAGCACTCGTGGCTTGGTGACAGTGAAGAAATTACGCCTAGGGAAAGCACTTAAGAAAGATAATAAAACTCCTTGTTAAGGATTGGACGTGAACATAGCAGCCCTAGTTAGAATCAATAATTAAGCGATACGTAACACCAAGAAAGCCTCCGAAACAGTCATAATGGAAGGCCTCTGCATGTTAAGGACTTATTTCTAACCACTTAGACGTCCGTTACGTACTTACGAAACGTACGGGGTACAATACTAAAAATACATAAAATTTAAACGCAAGGGTAGTATTTAATCATAGTTGTCGAAGTCTCTGATATGTATAGTGACACTCCTAATGCCTTTTAAGTCCGACCAGAAAGGAAATAGTGAAAAAAAAACAACAACTACAGATATTCAACCTTTAAGTGGAGGTTGAAGATCTGTGTGCCTAGTGTGCCCACAACCCACCACCTAACTAACACTTTATCTTGGTTTCTCTCTTAAGGAACAAAAGGAACTACAAAAAGAAAAATGGATAATACTCCTACAAATGGTACAAGGTGTACGTATGTATACAATACCAAATTTGGCTCCGTTCAGAAGCGAGGACACTCCAACTCACTCATGGCCTGAACCCTCCACCCTGGTGGGAGTTTTAACTGTTCGACGTGGACGGTCCTCCGTTTCGTCGGAGGTCTTGTACTCTCGATGGTAGACCCTTGTCCACATGATACACCCGCAGGTGGTCACCCAAGTTCTGTGCAGCCTTTCGATGCCTCCGCGACTCTTAGAATGTCCTGAGGTGTTGAGATGTCATACGGGCGGGCATTCCTGGATAAATTGTCTGAGATCCCCGGACGTTTCCCCCTCCTCGACTGCATTTACGGTAATCGCTCGGGATAGCCAGTCCGCCACTACATTGTTCTTCCCTGGTTAGTATCTGATTGTTTGGTAACTCAGATTTTTAGTTATCTTTTCTTTTATTAATAACACACATAAAAAATATGCGTTTCATACACACCTAAGCATTTAATAATTTTGTTGCAATAGTGAACAATGAACACTTATACCCAACCACTAGGTTTGTTTTGTTAGAGATATTATGGGGTTATTACTTTTTTGTTATTTTTCATTAAAGTTGTTTAGTAGATCGATTTCCTTGAGGAATGTATAACCATTTCTTCTATAGTAAAGTAATTGGTTCTTTCTAAAATACTTGAAATAGTACCTACAGTTGATCATATTTTGTGTAAAATTCGAAGAGAAGTCTCACTAAAACCTAGACAATTGATGCCAACCACTTTTTATATTACAGAATAGATATAAAATCAACATAAAGTGCAACAGTCAATTATGTTGGAACCATTGGAACAACAATTGTAACCTACATAAAAAAATTCAAGTCTCTGAGTCAAACTACCTAGCTACCAAAATGTTTTGAACACAATAATATTGATAGCTTTGTAACAATATTCTGTTGAAATTCCAACATATATTACATATGCTAATCATTACATTGAATTCTTTAATTTAATGTAATATTGATGATACCCTACTGAACAGGGATATAAAAAAATTTTTTTATTACTATCAAATAATTTTGGTATCAATCATTTCCCCATGTTCCCCCCTTCACAACCGAGCAAATGGGCAGACGTTACCAAATACTTGATGGTGAAATACCAATAAAGCCCTAAAAATAAAGCAACTATATGCAAAGATGGGAATTTTTCAAAATTTATGTCTGAACATTCAGTGATGTGATCATAATCGCTAAACTTTTCCTAAGGACTGTAATAAATCTGTCTCCAGAAAGTGTTTTTATAACTGGAATGGCTTTTTGCTTCTGCAATATTTCCAAACTCAGATTTAAATGAAATATGGGGGGGGGGACTAGATTGAAAAATTCCCCTCTCCAAAAAATTTGATATAAAACAAATGTTTTCCAAAAGTTGTTCAGGAAGGTAAGAGCTGCAACAAGATGGAAATTTTGGTCCTTAGAATAATTATAATGAGAATATTATTCGGTCTTACTCAAGAATTTAAAATAATAAAAAAAATTCTTTTAGAGAAAAACATGTTTACTAAATAGTGTCTGTCTCAAGGTCAAATATGCAGGGTTTGAAATTAAGAAGTGAAGGAGCACCAAATATGGAAATAGGGGGGGATTTTAGAGATTTTAGGTTCAGGGAATAAAGGACCTTTTGGACAATGCAGTCTTATGGAAAGAAATTTAATAGTCAGTGGTGTTAAATGAGAGGTTGAAGGATTTAAATTGTAGGAAGTGGGATGGATTTTTGGAATTTATATGATTTGAAACAGAAATGAGCAGAAGAAATATTGTCCATGGGCAGCTGGATAAAGCCAATTAAGTCAGGAGTACAAACTGGTGAGATGGGGATTCTTGTGAGACCTCAAGACAAATCTAACAAAATGTAAGACATAAATAGCAGGCAAAAGCTACTGTTGTATAATCTTTTTTCTTTTCCCACCCCTCCCTTTGAATTTCTATTCATTGTTAGATTCATAGCGAATTTGGCATGGAATCTATTTTTTACCTTTCCAAAAATTCTGAACAAGTCCCATTACCAAAATGCGTTTCCTTCCTCTGCCACTCTCTATTCCCATCTGCTTACAATATGCTCATATCCTATGGCTGCACTCTTGCTTATTTTGGGTCAAATACTATTTTGTACCTTAGAAATATAACAATGAGGTTTAAGACCAAAACCTTAGTTCTTCAACTCCTGTAATCCTATTTAACTCCTATATTTTTGTAAGGTTCGGTTCATATTCAGCAACATTAATGTTTAGTGTCTTAAAAAAAAAAAGAAATATTGTGGAGTTCAAGAATTTTTGTAGACTCTAAATTTCACACAGGTACTAGTTTATAATTATTTTTAAATCAACATTGTGTGTATGTTAGTTGCCTATATAAAGGGCCCCATTCACATTCATAAGGCTCGTAACACCAGTCCGTAGACTTGGTTAGATCATAGTAGTATGAAAGTGTATGGGGGTTGTTTGAGTCATAGTGTGCGGTGGAGGGGGGGGGGGTCTGGTGTGAGGTTCACTGTGCAATCCTTCATATTTGTTCTTCTCACCAGGTCGAAGTATGAAAATGTGTGGGGAACTTACGACCCGACTCTCACCACATTTGGTTCATCATAAAGCTACGTATAAATTAAAAATATTTTATACAGTAAGTACTTGAGTATCAACTATTTTTACTATTGAAACACTCATTGATTTGTTGAAATATTCTGAAATTTAGTTACAATTATAAAAATAAAATAGTTATAATTATAAAAGTTACTAAGCAAATTCACTTTTAGTTTTTATTAATTAAAGTCATTTCCTCAAATTTCTTATTATGTTCTTGAAATCTGTGGTGATGTTATGCAACTAAACTTCAGATCTTTGTACCTCCTCCCTGTTGCAAGGAACCCTAATGGTTTAACTAGCGTTTCTTCAGCACTTATAGTTTCTCTGAACCAAGTTTCCTCTTTCTCGATTTTAGGGTGAATTAATTCTAGTAGCTTTGAAAAATTATCACAAGTCATTCTGAGGAAATTCTTGAAATCATTTGGTTCTTGCTGTTTCAATATGTTCAGAAAATTTATAAGTGAAATAGTCGATTTATTCATCAGCCATTGTTTCGTCCACATCCGTTTTTTTTTCTTTATCTTTTCATCATTACACAATATTGAAAGTGGACAAGCGACGGCAACCTTCGAGTTATTGGGTGCCATGATGCAAACTTACATATAGCAAGTGAAAGGGCCCCACACAATAAGGTATGTGGGTATAGTAACATCACATACAGTATGAACAGCCACCCCTCGTGACAAGCCGTTAACTTTCATAAGAGGGGTGAAGAACTCAAGGAGTACACAAGTGACTTTTTAAAAAAATAGAGTTAAGTACGGTAATGGATAATTAATAAATTTCAATGATCATTTCAAAAGCATACTGATCAATATTCAAGGGATATACATTAGAATCATAATATAAGCATTATACAGACCTAAGAGTTTCAGGGGAATTTATCAAAATGATTTTACTTTAAACTGTGTTTTCACAAAATGATGAAATTGTCACTTGTTGCTCTTGGCTTCTCACCCACTTATATAAGAAACTAATTTCAATTTCTTCTTCAATAAAATGAATGAAAATGTTTCAGAAATATATTTATTTGTATTTCCTTAAGTTGCATAAGAAATATTTGTTTGAGTTAAGTCTCAGAAACAAGTTACACATAGGAATTTTAAACGTTTTAGATAGCTAGACAGGGTACATAATTATAGCTAAAAACAGTTTTTTTTAATTATTGATTACAAAACTAAACTATTTTTTTAGGCTCTCTTATAAAATTTAACTATACTGCTAGTCTAGAAGAAGGGAATCATTGCTGACATTGATCCATCCTATGTGTTACCATAGTGAGGTTTATTTTTGATTGGGCCAAGGAGTTGTCATCACATTATATGGGGCAGAATAAATTAGGAATGTCTAAGACAACTGCAATAATTCGGAGAAACCTTATGAAAGGTTTAAGAAATAACCAAATGAACTGTAACATCTACATAACACCTCACAAAGGGGTTGTTGCAGTAGTTGATAGGTTGCACAGATAAACTAGTGTGATTCTTACTAGATTGCTACCTCTCTACCGTACTTTTGGTTTCTTTAATTCTCTAATTCTTTACTTAATTAGCTAATATTTTTTCCTCACAATGAGTGAACCCTGGGGAGGGTTGTAATGGTCGATGTATGTGGTGCTTTTTATAATGTTGGTCATCAGATTTCTGCAAGCTAAGGGGTATCAACATACTTAGAAAATGCTACAGATGCACTCCTTTCAAAAATCGTAAAGACAAAGTCAATATATGCGTGAATAAATCTTAATCTATCAACTTGCTGAGAGAATTTACTTAGGAAGGACTGCTTTAACCTGCCAATTGATCACATGTAAAGGAAGGGGCTATGGGAAAAACAGTACAACTCAATTTGTTTATATTTTGTGATTTTAGCAGCATATTGTTGGCCCTAAGACAGATAAAGTGAATAGTGTGTACTATTCAGGAGAAAAACAATCTATACGCCCTGTTTGCAAACAAAAAAGGGTAGGTTTTCGAAGAAAAAAAATATAATTGCCACGAGTTTGGGGAGTAACTGTCTAAGTCCTTATTTAGTGTAGGTTAACAAATCCCTTTCATTTATTCTGTATATTGTGTATGATTTTTTTTTTTTTATTCTTTTACCTCAAAATAATGTTTACAAATTATAGGTGAATCTTACTTTTGTTCTGAAAATTTTTGAAAAATGGAGTTATACTGTTTTTCTCCAGACCCTTCATGTACAATATAAAATATGTAACCCAAAATTTTGGGAATGAGCATGGTTGTAAATTAGGTAAGAACATGACTGGAAAAAAATAGTATTAACATAGTTTGCAGATGAGCAGGCTATATCAGTTTGCAATAGAAAAGTAGTGGTCAAAGATCATTTAAAAAAATAGTTCTCTCAATAACCCTGGAAAAAAAGTACCTCAATAAATATTGTCAAATGCAGATTAGACAAAGCAAGATTATGTTTGGAAAAGAAATAAGTCATTCAATTATCGAAGAAAGTAACTATCAAGTATCTGGACAGGTGTTTCTCAGATACAGTTTACTTAAACGACATTGATGTAAGCATAGTGTGTTCCATAATCTCAAAACCTGGTTATCTCCATTCTGCTTAACCCGAACTAAAAACCCAATGTCATAAATATTAATGTAAATTACATCTCTCCTTCACTTACACATCCATTGCAATTGGGGCCACTGACAAAACTTGGTTTATTTTTTTATTATATCTAAAATTTACTAACAATGAAGAAATAGTGAATTCCCTTCCGTATGTTGAGAGGCACCCTCCATTCCTCCCAAATATAGCCTCTTAAGTCAGTAGAACTAAGTGGGGTAGCATCCAAATGTTAAATGGGTCTTTTGATGAGAGTATTAATGACAACATAATTATAGTCAACTTAAACCCAAACACTCATTGCATGTAGCTTGGAAGTGCTACTCTACGCAATGTGATCAAAAAATATTTGTTTTATTAGCCATTAGTTTATTAAGACCCTTCATTACTTTTAATTGGGATAATTTCATTTTTAGCATCATCAGGTCATTAAATGTAAGCTATTCTTAAATATAGCATGCCCTAAAAAAAACGCTGGTCATGTTCAAGTTGTAAACATGAATGTTAGTTCCAGTTAATGAGTTTATGTAATTATAGTTTAAAGCAATTATTTAAATTAGAAAAAAAATTACATAAAGTCAAAAACGACATTAAGATAAATCTTCAAGTTTATACCCTCAAATTTATAGTTTTGTTTTTTCAGTTACTAATTAATTAATTAATTAATGACACTTGGAGATGGTTATATTTCCTATTTATATATAATATCAAGCAGGACCTCCTTGTAAAATTTAACGAAGAAGTTGAAGCATACTCGCACGAAGTCTTACCGGCTTACAAAATTATTGACTTCCCCCAATCTATCACTGCGTCTCAAGCTATATCTACAAAAGCATACTCAGGCCTACTCTGCTGTATGGTGCACCGCTTTTTCGTTATCTGACGTATACTACAGCTCGGCGACTCCAACAATTCCAAAACGGTATACTGATGAAAGTGGTCAGAGGTACTTCATTCGAGCAGTGAAGCAACAGTGAGCTTCACAAGATATTTGAGCTGCCTACGGTGGATGAATTCATCCAACGTAGAGGTATCAAATTTTTCGACTCCTTGCAATACCTGACAAACCCGGTGTTTAACACTATAACCCCCGCTCCGTTCCCCCATCGATGGTAGGACGTTGTCGCGGCTGGAACACTTTAGTCTTAGGTTCTAGGTTTAGGTTTTAGTTTGTAAGTTTTTCTCCCACATTTTCAAACTGAAGGTGAGCCCCATCACCTAGCATTATATTCACTTCATTGTATTTTTAACCACAACCTGTAGTGTTAAGTAACCCAACCTCTGTCAAATGCTTCTGCGCATAGCAGAATGAGGAGAAAATTTGTCAATTATTTTGTTCATATTTTTACATATTGTAAAAAGAGGTTAAGGGGGGGGGGAACCTTGTAAAATTTTGTTTCTAACTTAAACAGGGGACTCACAAAAAACCTACACAGGCAGACAAACAGCTTTGAAAAAACTTATGAAACCATAAAAAAAATTGATACCCTATTTAATGTAAACTGTAAAATGCTGATTGAATGTAACATTGCTCAACCAAATTGACACATCTGTAAAAAATTAATTTTGCCTATTATTACACTAATAGGTCTGTCATTATTGTAGAAATTGCATAATTGTAGTTATAGAAGACTTTTCGACCACAGAAAATGCGAATTGATCGATCAAGAAAAAAAAATTTCTTTTTCCTCAGTGTCACTGTTCCTGCATGTAAACAATACATGACATGAAAAAATACTAATAATTAGAAGAGCCACAATTCCAAATTGCAAATGAAATGTTCCTTAACTATTATCATTGCAACTCATTTACATTTTATTTTTTAACCTATGCTCATTGAAAGTTACACTTTATTTTTATCCTATGCTCAGTTTGTAAATGTGACAATATCTAGCAGTCCAACTATTACAAAAAATCATTAATGTTGATTTGGTAACTTTTTCATAAACCCTGTGTTTGACATATTGTATTGTAGATGGTATTGATATTGCATGGACGTTTTAATTGATTCTGCATTGTCACAAAAACATTCCCATGAAATGAATCTTTTATCATTTTGAGTAAGGTATCAAATTAAAGATCTCTTCTGATTCACAATATGTAACCTACGCATGATGTGTATTGAGTGTAATATAATTACAAAGTCATTAACATCATGTTCATGAAATTCAACATATCGACACATGATATTTTGTTTGGTTGTTCCACTTGATGCCTTGATCATGCTAATAATAAAAAAAATTGTAATACTTGGGAATATAGAAAAATTCTATCATATTAAGGATGATCTCAAATTAATTAATTGTTTAATCATCATCTTAAACAATAATATAAATATCGCATGTTGGTACTAACTACTAAAATTCAATAGTACTTTGCTTAAAATTGTATTTGAAACATTAGGTCAACTCATCTTTTTACAGAAGCATGGTGTTTTATGTGATATTTCCATTTGATGTTACGATGATGTAAAAAATAACAGCATAAAATATAATTAATTATCATTTAATAATTAATTTCCTCGTTATTAAAAAATAAATAGTTTCCTATCATACTGTGTAAGGTAAGCATATGATTGAAGATCCTTTGCTGTACTATTATTACAATTTATTATTAAAAGCTCATATATGACATTGTATTATAAAATTATTTTAAGCCAAAAAAATATATAATACAATTATAAATGAAATAAAGTATATAATACAATTTTTGCCAGATTAATCACCATTATCATATATGTCAAGTATCAATTAATAAGGCTTGATGGAAAGATTGCTATTGCATTTTTTTTTCGACGAATTTTAGATGGTTCACAATAATAAATTTGTCTGTAATCAATTAAAAAAAAGTTAACAGTTGGCTAATTGCTTTTCTAATATACTAAAATGTCAATCAAATTAATGGAACAACTTCATCAATGTTTGCATTATTTATTATAAATATTAACCAAAGGGGAGATATTATAATAAGTTCAACTAAACCATTTATTGCGTGAAATCTATTGCACATTGAACAATTTTTTTTGTATGGAATTGGGAGTTTTTGAATCTGGGCGGTTCCGAGGAGCTGTGAGGGGAAGGTTGGGAGAGGCTGGGACAGGTTGCGCTGCACTTCGAGAGTAGGGTGGGCAATTTCATTCATTTCAGTGACCCGTTCACTCTAATGATCAGCTCATTTCGTTAGCTGCTGTTAAGAGAAAAGAAAAAAACCAAGTGTGATGTATCACACAATTAAGGGTTTCATTACGACTTACTAAACTATTTTACTGACGGTTTTGTATTAACAGTCCTCTAAAGCCCCAAAATACAATAAATATCAATGATCAGGATATAAAGATCTTTAATTTGATTTCCTACTTGATACGATAAGAAAATATTTCTTTTGTAATTAGAAACAATTGATTAATTATTCACTCATCACTATTTTTCATAAGGTAGCTTTTATTTTACTTTCTCAGTGGCATCAGATAAAATTTTCACGCAAAATACCATCCTTCTGTCTGAACCGGGGCTGAAAAAAAATTGCCCTTTAACTATTGTTGACAGTTATAATGACTTTACTTAATTATTCGTGCTTTTGGGTATTTTTCATGGGCTGGTTTTATTTTTAGCATCGCAGCTGGAAGTACTATGTAAAGTTTCACTAAAAAATAATTGTTGGACATGTTACTCCGCGAACACGATGTTAATGACAGCTTCAATGAATTCTTGTTATATTTTCAAAAACCAACACCAAAATTACATTTTGTTCGATCAAACAGAATTCTAAGAAAGCACACTCATTTTTCCTACTCAAAATTATTGATTTTTTTTAATACCAATCCATTAATTAATAACACTTATGTTTTATGGATATGAGTACATTATTCAGTCAAATGGCACCTCCAAGTAAAATTTCTTAATTTCATGTCTTTAACTTGAAGAGACAGACACAAAAGTGAAAACATAAGGGCTGCTGATTTTTAAAAAAGTCAACAAATCCCTAGAAAGTAGGATGTGTTTCGATATAATAATAATTGTGCATTCACGCTTATTTGGGAATTTCGGGGTAGTTAAATAATTTTCTATTCCTTCTTCTTAGGGTCATAAAAAATTTACTGAGTATTTTTTTCACAAAAGTTGATGTAAAAAATTTTTAGTCAGTGAAAATTAAAACAAAAAATGATTCATTTCCTCCTTTATTTTAATAAAAACCATTGGTGAGGCTGCTGATCCTGGTATCCATTAATTAGACTGTAATGTGTACGTCAGTTATTTAAATAGGATATTTAAAAATTGCAGTTGAAAGTTAAGGAGTTCGAGGAACTGAACACGTTTGCAATCTAGGGGAGAATCGTTACACCTACCCCATGACCCGAACGTTCGTTCTTCTAGGTGAACGGGTCTTCGTTCACGGCCGAATCATCTCTCCATTGGAGAGTGGCCCATCGACTGAGCCAGTACTCTCCGTGTAGTCGCGGGTGCGCTTCGCTCCTGCGTCCTCTCTCTGTTCGGCATGAGCTAACGTCATCGTATCGTATCCGGCACATTCATACATACAATAGACTATTTCCTGAACTGTCAGAACATTCTACGAGATGCGAAGAAACGTCAAGATCATACTCTTCCTGTCTGTTGTCTGGGTTTTAGCTGTCCTTTGTTATTTACATTCGTCCCAAGAAATAATGGTAAGTCCATTGGTGTTTTGCTTACCTCACATTCATGTGATTTGTCGTTTTCACCCGCCCGGTTATAAATTCACGGTTAACAGTGAACTCCGATTAGTTTTTGTAGTATGCTCATTATTGATTTATCCAGGTATTTTGAGACATTAAAATTGGAAAATGAAATTGTCCAATTAAAAGTAAGACACATTCGTTAGTGTTATAAATTAATTATTGACGCGAACCTGGCAACAAAGGTTCAAAAGTTTGCCATTACTAATTTGTGCTTTTCTGAATGTCAGATTAAATTTAAATGTATTCATTACAAGTGTACTATTATTAGTAGGTAAGATAAATGAAGTTGGCATGAATAGTTGACAGTTGGGCGTTTCCGAAAGATCGAATATTGCAACCTCCCGTACAGGTTATGCTGCCCGTATTCTGTTTACTACTCAAGTTAGCCGGTTGTAGTTCGTTCGTTCTATTTATGATAACATTTTAACGGCTCTGTTTTGTTGCTACAAAAGTATTTAGACTAAGTACTAAGCCTGAAAAGCTCCCTAAGAACTAATTGTATGTCATATTTTTATTAATTTCTCGCATTTTAAAACTGCTTTTAGTTTTTCATTATTCAAAGCTCAATTTCCTGCTACATTCTAGCTTAGTATAATTAAATTTACCTTTGCCTTAGCAAATGCTAAAAGAGAAGTTTCTAGTTATTATAATTGCTTTTTATATTTAATCGGTTCTCTCCAATTAAACACGATTCCGATTTTTTCCGCGAATCCCCTACTAAATTCTGATTTCTGTTTTTGTCCAGTTTATTTTTTATTTAATTAGAGTCGGGCGTTATCAGTCAGTTTTTTCTAGAAAAAAAAAAATAGAAAAAAGGTTCTTAAATAACTAGACGATTCACGATTCGAAAAAAAAGAAGCAGAAGACCCCACTAGAAAAAATATTTGTCTAAGGATAATTTAGGGAACTATTAAAAAAATGTCCTTTTTTTTTTTAACGAATTAAACTAATATTTTTTTAAGCTGCACCAAATATCTAATCAAATTAAATCTTAACCAACCATTCCTTTTTTAGACATTAAAAGTGTCTAATTTCAAAAAATACTAAATTAAGATAAATAATTCGTAACAATGAACGAATACAAAAGTAATTATGATTATTTATTATTTAGAACCAATTGAAGATAAGTTGTTATTCGTAAATTTAATTTTTACCCTACTCAGAACATCGTTTTCCCAATCGTTTTGAACCAATAACACTTCAGTTACAATTTAATGAAAATAAGATACAACAAAGTTTGTTTTAGTTGTCGAGGTGTGGTTAAATGAGCATAAGCTTTATATAAATAATTTATAAAATTAAATATATGCCGATAAATTTGTTCAATTATTGACATATTTGTTTGTCACTTGTATCTTTATGTTAGTAAGTAATGTAAGTGTATTTGGTATAACCTCTAATATACCCTCGGGGGTAATTAGGTATTGGTAGGTAAGTAGGTAATTTTGTATTTAGTGTATCGTTGGTTAATGTGTGATTTGTGAAAATGACGCTTTACTTGCATCCATAAATGGTTCCAATGGGATCTGAAAAGTGATAGTTAGCATAATATGGATGCCTTGCAAAGGGAAATCACAAAATAAGTATCTCTATTTCTTGCGAGGATCTTGTAATAGACCATAGTTGGCTCAAGTAGTGTTTCATGTCAATGCATCTCAATGGCTCTCCTGAATAAAAACGTATTTTTTAGTTGTGTCATTCTTTATGCTGTTTTAGCACACATTTGGGAGTGTACACTATGTGAATTTAACATCCGGCAATGGGTTTGGGGATTAAAAAATGAAAAAAAAAAACGAAATGTACTTTGTCACATCGATTCTAGGGGGTACGGTATTCTACAACGAATTTACAAAAACTGTATCATTAAGAAACACGAATTAGGTTTGAAAGTGTGTCAGTACATACACATAAAACCGAGTCTTTGTACACAAATGATACGATAGAAAATATGTATAAACATCAGGTTATAAAAACTGCAGCTGAGTCGAGCACAAATGAAAGAAAACGCTCGTGATACGAAGAACTTCCGGTTGGACACTGCTGTCGACTTTCTTTTGAAATTTAATAATACTTAATAAATTGGCCGCATGATTAATGACATGATTATAAATTCACCATAAGTTCGGGCTAATTCCTTACCTTCCGCGTAACATACTTTTCATGTATCCGCTTTGTTATGTATTCGATGTTAGAGCCCTTCCTCCTAGGTTTTTAAGTTTCATCATTTTAGATTCACATTAAATTTGTACATAAAAACTGTTTAGTTCAATATGCAAAATGCAAGTACAGTATTGGCATATTGCCCATTATCTTCTCCCTAATCGATACAACTGACGGATGTTTGAAGTAAACGTTGAGTGAATGGATTGACTCGGTATCTGCTCAACCCACTAATTCAGCACATTTAATACTAACGTTGGACAAATACATAGATAAAGTGTTTCAAACCCATGTGTACAATACAAACCGTCATACAATGTGTGTAACGTGCGTTTGTCCAACGTATGGTTTGGCTTATATCTTTAAAACATCAACGGTGATACAATTATAGGTTGGAACCATTTGGTGTTATCAGCATTATCAAATATTAGTACGTAATTGTGATAATGTCTGGAAATAACTTGTATATGTGGTATTATAAGTTTATTTTTGATATTAACCAGTGTCCGATTCCCAGGCACTTCCCACTTTTTTTTGTGGTTAGGTTTTTTAATTACATCTTTCCCTAAAATTTAAATGTACTTTAATGAAGACTTTATTCATAATCAAGAGTGACGAAGTTATTATTTTGTTTAAGACTACTTGCATTGCACTTTACCATAAGATATTTTTTATTGTGTACATTATTTAAATGTATAACCTTTCTGATGATTTGTATTCTTGCTATTTATTTATTTATTCCATTTTATACACATGGACTCGTTACATGTAGTTGCCAGATACCAGTGTACATCTTTACTAAAACTAAAATACAATTAATAGGTAAAAACTAAAATATCCACTTATTTTTATGTAGGAAAACATAAACAAGAGAACTGCAGCTAAATTATTGTGGTTGTTTTTGTGAAAACCAATGAAATTGTGCGCAAATAAATCTCGAATTCCTTAGCTAACTAAGGATATTCCATATAACTAACGTCTTGTGACGTCGGTGCTTAAAATATTCCATAACTGCGTCATATTAAATTTTGAATTGAATTGTGTTGAGATTAACCCCAACTTTTTTTTTGTGGTTAGGTTTTTTAATTACATTTTTTCTCAAATTGAAATTTACAAGTACTTTCATGAGAACTTAATTCATAATCAAGAGCGATGATGTTAGTCTTTTGTTTTTAGACAATATCCATCGCACATTACCATAAGATAATTTGTATTATGAAAATATGAAATAAATTGATTTGAAACCAATACACCGCACAGTTTGCATTCATCACTCCTCTGTAAAGTTTTATTTTGAATCCATTGATTACAAATGATATATTTACTGGATGTATGGTTAATTTCAGAGTTATATTTTAAACCTTTTGGTCAGTCTGATTCTTGTTCTTTAATGAGCTCTCCTGTCGTCCCGATTTTACGTCATGTATATGAAATATGATCATAAAGTATTTTTCTATTATATTGAGTAGGGTATAAAATAAAAGATCTCGACGATCTTATTAATAATATGTGATTTGAGATTTTATATGATTGGAAATTGGATAAGAGTCCATATAGCCATGTAGCAATTACGTAAACCAATACCCTATGGACCCACGGTAGTGTTATTTACATTAATAAGATAATTACATATTATTAACTGGGGTAATTGTAAATAGAGCTAATTTTTTGGGATATGTTTTCCATATTGTTGGTTTGAGTGCATCCTCGACCAGTTTTTTTTGCCGGTCCCTTGTTTTAACTTTCAAGTTGAATATTTTTCAGTATGAACATTTCCTCATTTATAAATATGTTATAAGAGACGATGGTCGCTTAGCATCCGCAACCAAGCTGACCTTCTCGGATCGTTGGCGAGAAAAAACCACTAGTCGAGATTGAACACGTTCGGTGACTAAGTGATGATCACGTTTAGCTGGCCAGATACGGCCAAATCGTTAATGGGCCTGTAAACGTGAGCGATCCGGCGAGACCGATTGCTCTTTCCGCGACTACGGGGCACGGACGGGACCGCTGGATGAGTTGGTTCCCATTTCGCAAGAAGCTACCGTGTGGAATGTACATAGCATAAATTGATTAGAGATACACCGGCTATAACTAATAGAAAAAAAATAAGCCTACTATAATGTCACACGCAATTACTTCGTTCTGGTAGTATCTAATTAAGCAATACAACTTAACCATGTTTTATGGAAATGACAGTGATTTGTACAAACGGAATTGACCTTTCGGGATCAGCCTCCAAATACACCGCAGAATGAATGTACAAAATACAGCGACGTAGGCAATCCACACTGACGTACAATTACCGTAAGCGCGAGACGATTTAAAACATAAATGCTCCACATGCCATAGCAGACTACGCTGACAATATCAACAACACAGAAATCGACAGAATGTCATCAAACGCCCTTCCCTGAAACCTCCATCGGAAGATGGCATGGTGGTGAGATTCGCTCGGTGACTAAACCACATTCAGCTATCCGTGACATATTCCAGCGGAACAGCCAGGTCAGATCGCCAAAGTCTAGATGTTTAGTTGACGTTGGGTAATTGTTTGAAAAAAAAAAAATAGATTTTCATAAAATGTACTTATATAAATATGACGTTTGATATTATTTGTCATCAAAGCTAATTTTATTGTGAAACTTGGCTACAGTACTCTGCTTCAAAACGATAATTTCTCTTTTTTAAAAATGATGAAAGTTCCTGTTTTGTGTCCTCATTTATCAAAAGTAGATAATATACATACATACGTTTGTGCTTGTGAGTATAAAAAATGCCAATCAGTTCAAATATTTTATGATAATTAATAATTGCCTTCATAATTAGTTCACAATACCACAATTACCCGGGCAGAGGGCACTTCAATTCTAGATCCTAACTTTTATTCAGGTTATAATAAATGTATTTTTGAGTAAGACTAAGTAAGTAAGAGTAAGTAAGACAAAAGGGAAAATTGACTGAAAAGGATATGTGGAATACTTGACATACCGTTTCGCAATGGCGTTCCTCGAGAAACCAGTAGCTTAATGGTTTAAGACTTCTATACAAATTATATACATGAGTATTTTCCCGCTTCCAGCTCTTCGAGCCAAGATGGATTGTTTAGGCACTTGTAAACTCCTTAAATGGAAGTAAATTCTCTCCCAATTAATATCCGCCATGCTTCATCCTTATGAACCCTCAAAACTATCTTATTCTAACACCTCCTCACCTTCCAGACAGTCGCTAGGTACTTTGAGAGCTCTTCATTTATTAAGGATAGCTCAGTCGACCGGGTTTGTCACTGTCATTTTTCTTTCACTATAATATATTTTTTTCATCAGGAAGACGATAATAAGGAATATTGACACGAGATCATTGAAGACAGGGACAAATACTTCCTTCTGAAACTAAAAAAAAGGAAAGGGACTCAGCCGGCCGTAATTTTGAATTAATCGTCTGTGAATGATCCCACAACTTTCATTTCTTGCCTTCTCTAACAGTTCCCATGACGGCCACTAAGTGTGTTTTTCTACCACTTTGCTATTAGACCCGGTGGACTCATGCGACTTTTGCCGCTGCGTGGCAGTAGGATTTCAATGCACACTCCATCAAACGAGTGACGATGCGGTACCGATGGACGTCTATTAGAGCAAACGTGTCACTTTTGCTTAACTTTGGTAGATAGCGTACATTTGCAAACTAAATAGATGTTGTTGGGTACACCCAATTTTTCCAATTACTGCTGGATGACTGTTGAATCATTTGACGAACTTGCAGTAAAAATCGCAGACAAAATCAAGTCTTAAGATACTTGGATGAGGCACTCCATACCGCCTCAATTGCCTCATATTCAATAGTGAACCATGAACTGAGAGATCGCACCGCACTTGCGGCATCGTAGTGGAGAGTGCTAGCAAAAACGACCGCATAAAGGGTTCCGATGCACCCTAACCTAGGCTCCTTTGTACTTCAAGCCATAATCACTAACAAGCAGCGGCCAAAGTCGCATGTGCGTACCGGGCCATATACCTCTTATTTCAGAGTACGAGAGAGACGTTCCTGGACAATTCACATAAATAAATGATTCGGCAAGATAACTGGGGTTAGCTTAAGTCTGAGCCCTCCTGTATCATTGTTGTGATCGGTGTTGCCATATCTAGGCTAAAGACAGGATGGGTTCATGATGGGGTGCAGACTCTTGCAATCCGTGCTTTGCGGCCTTCTAAAGCGTTGAATCTTGATTTAATGAATATAAGGTTTTATGTGCTGAGGTAATCCCTGGACTGGAAGTGATTTTATTTCACTTCCGCAAATAGACGTGTGTGTTGGTAGGTTATCCCGCTTTTCTGCCTTTAATAGAAGGAGTAAATGAGGCGTAATTAAATAAACATAACTGCCCTATTAACTGCGTCTGGCTTACCAAGGTGTCTACTAATCAACGAGAGAATTATTCACTTCATTCCTCATTGCTGTAAATCGTGGAGGAATAGCTAATACCTCAAAATGACAAACTTCCTATGAATCAGTTATACTACAGCAGTGCAACCCTGTTATGTCCAGAAATAACTGCTCCCCTGAGGTGGGATACGGTCAGTAGCGGAGCCAGAGGGAGGGAGTGGAGGATAAAAAACAACTTCTCTCCTCAAAATAAAATTTTGGGAAAATACCCTAAAAAAGTTGATTGAGCCCTTATATTGTTTTATAAATACGACATACATAAGTATAGATGATTATTTATAAATTATTTATTTTTTCTACGATATTTTCCTAAAAATATTCATATTCCCCTGAAACTTGAAATCCTTCCTCTCAAAAGTTACTAGGTACGGTATTGAGTACGTCCTTCATGAGCTGATGGTGTCAGCTTAGGGAAATGATTCTTCATAGCATGGTGTGGAGATATCAAGAGCCCGTGCAGGCAGGGTTGCTTGGGGTATACAACGGGATTGTGAAGGTCACCTACCCTACCACGCGTATAAAAGTATTTAGATTTAAACAAGAACAAATCATGTTCTGAATATTTCTTACTGAAAATATAGGAGTCCGTTACTCCTATCCCATGGAAGGGAACCTAAAACTCCCCTTCAGTTAATATCGGATTTGCACCTGCGTTTCTCTGCTCAACAAAATTCATCCAAGTGCGCTCAAAGCTTGTGGGGACCGATAGTCGATAGTACTTATTGGTGTATAGATAGTTTTTATTTACATAGTTCCTTTTTCGCGCTGGTTTAATTCCTAGGACTGTTGACTGAAGTATTTTCAATCATAAATTCATTCTTCTAGTTAAAACATAATGGTAAAAGAAATTCGTTGTGCATTACGTTCAAAAACCCTTCTTAAAACAACATTTTTTTCATTGTACCTCTTGTTCATGGCTCAAAGGAAAAATTAAAACTTGTTCAGAGAGATTTGATATGAGCTCGGGGAAGAAGTGCTGCAATTGATGACATTGATGTTCGCTGATGTATGACTCCTATGCGACTAGGACATTTACTGTATTGCTAACAAACTCATATAGAAAACAAAGGCATCAAATCAAGCAACAATGCTGATAATGCTCATGTGAAGCTCCAAAGAGCTGTAACGTTTTTAATATTTTAAGAAAACCACCCAAGTACATCAAATTTAAATGATTTGATTTAGCAGTGTGAGGGAAAGAAAAATGAATTGATTTTGTGTTTTCTTCATTGGACAACAAAATTAAGGGAACATACAATGCAGTGAAACAGTTAGGCAATATTTAGAAGAAGAAATAGATACTCTCTTATGGAAATGATTGATTTAACTTTGGAAAGTGTGAAGAAATGTCAGAAAAATTCGGTCCCTTGCATATGGTTGCAAATATCTTTGAATGCTCTTTCATTCTGTATTATTGAAAAAAATTACGTGGCTTATAATTATATTCAACCCTATAAATTTACTAAATAATAGAATCATAAAATAGAATAAATGACGGACTATCAATCATAAAAATATAATAAATAACAGAAGATCAATCATAAAAATGAAATGAGTATATACCGTATGTAAAATTTCCCCCTAAAATTATTTTCAATATATGTGTATATATTACATATGCACATGTACGTGTCTCCTCCGAATACACGATAAATATTGACACGTCGAAAGTGCCGTCAGAACGTGTGATTTCCAGTGCAGGAACAATCATTAATTAACAACGAAAGAATCTGAGGCCAAGGATGGCAGAAATGCTTGTTTATTTTTGTCAGCCAACATGTGGGGGGCTAAAAGAAGAGAGTAGGTAGGCAGTTATTTTTTTAATCAAAGTTTAATAATAATTTCTGTCACTTTCGTTATATTGATTGTAGAATCCCCCCCCAATCTACCCCCTGGGTACTGATAGTCAAAATAATTTGTTTGTGTTTACTCTCTTACGCCAACACTCCAATAAAGGAAACCTCATGACGCAAGCTTTGCCACACTACCTCATATGAGATATCAGCATAGCCTTAGGTTGCAAGCTTATATCCTGAAATAAGTAACTGGTTTTCAAAATTACACTGAGGATTCTGACAATTTTCAGACAGCAATTTTGAAATATTATTAGATAATATGAGGTAGAACTTAAGTGAATCCACCCCGCCATTTTGCGGAAAGGGGTGATGACCACACCCAAGGTTTCGTTTGCAAAACTAGTCTCAAGGAGAGATGTTTTGGGTGCCTTTGAAAAAGCTTGTTTTTTATTTTGCGAAGCATTGTATGTTGCCGTTAACTCTTACAGTTCTTAATTATAAAGTTCTTGATTAATTACATAGTGCTTTGTCTTAAACCATAAGCTGCATTTATTTTTAATTCATATCGGTTCTATCATCGTTGTTTGTTAGTTCAGCTTATGTTTGTTTACGGTTGATGTAGGATTGTTAATAATATAGTTTTAAGTAATAGGGTATCTCTTACTCCGTTACTAATTATTCCTTTGTAGAAAAGTGCTTGTGTATATAATTTAATTCACTGCAGATGTTCATTTGTTTTCCATACTGTTTCATTAATGATAATTTATTTATGGCGTGTTTCGGTTACCATTATTCTGTGTTGTATCATTGCCCAGTGCATGGGAGTATACACACGTATTGAATGTTTCATGGTTTAATCGTATTCTAAGTGTTCCATACGTTTTGTGATTCAGCATAAGGCTTTGATGATCAATACGCTGTGAATTTAAGTTGACGTATTGAGTTCAGTTCCTTCTCTCAATCCCATCAGTGGAATCAGAACCGTTACCTGTACCTGTGTTACCTTTATAGTTTTATTTTGTAGATACTTACCAGCTCGAAATTCACTTTATTTCATTAAACTTGTTGGTTTTACCCTACTTAAGCTTTTAAGTAATTGAATTGTTAACAATTGAGTTTTTACTAATTGTTTTTTAGTGTTTGCCATAATCTTATTGTGTTTTTATCTTACAAAAAAATACTGACAAATAATCATGAATTACTTATTTTAATAAATAATTTATAACAGTGATAATAAAGTTTTTAATGAATTATTTATTAATTACATTTTTTTACCTGTCGTATTTGTCTAATTACCCTTAATTCCTTTGTAAAATAATGTTTTTCTCTTTGACATGACAATTATTAACCATCAATACTGTCGACAGTATCGGTATATACATAGAGTCCCCCCCCCTACCTCAAGTCATATCGGCCTCCACTCTTCTTATCTTCCGTAAATTTATCGATTCAATCATACTTATGATATGGTGGTGATTTAGTTTAGAAAGCGATATAATGAAATGGTGAGCTTTAATACAACCTCCATAAAATGATCAGTATTTAATTAAAAAAATACCTAATTTCAATAAAATAAATAATATGTTGAGCGCCAAGATTTAATCCAATGAGGGGAAAAAAGAGAAAAAAACACAGACCCTTATATGGGGATACAAAAAAAATAGAAATAGAAGGGCTGGATGAAGTTATAAAGCAGCAAGCTGAATATTTTCATTCAAATATATTTACAGAAGAATTATTTACAAGGAAATTGAACTATATAAAAAGAAAATTAATAATAACAAGAAATTGAAACTTAATGCTAATATATACAAATTTGATAATGCTAAAATAAAAATAAAGGCATAGCAAAAATCTTAAAGATAAAATACAGTAACATTAAGGTAGAATAACAGAAAAGATAATGGGAGATTTTTGCAAAGCAAATATTCTCAAGATACTGTCTTGATATTTCCATGGTAAGCTACTGTGTTCTGAAGTGGAATTACTATTAACATCTACTATCAAATCTACTGTAAGCAAACTACAGTTAATCTTAGTCTTAGCTATGCTAAGTCATTCCTTAAAATAAAATTTCCCCAATTTGATGTTTCCTAGCAATGCTTCCAAACTTGGTTACAAAATGTTCACGACAATCCATGGATTAAGCACTTGGTACATGTTATGACTATAGCTCGTTATAACTTCATAGAATCATAAAACATAGGTTAAAAAAAAGAAAGTAACTCGAATCCAATATGAAACGGATTAGCTAGTTGTTTTTCTTATTAGAATAGTGGTAAGTAACTTTTAGAAATGTAACAGAAATGACTAAATAATGACCATGCGAGCGTTAATTGAAACTAATGGAACACTAAGCAGAGCAGCCACCGTAACAAGAGTGTAATGTCATCCATTTATTGCAGCACACTGGCTGTCTCTTAGATAAGGCGGTCTACTTGTTAAGTGGCCGGCATCCGGAGAGATAGGCTGGACCAACGAACGAACGCTATCTCAGATTTCCGTTACTAGAGCTGAAGTTTTCGTTATTTCCCTAGCCCGAGGGGTTTACATTAAAACAGCTACGCGGAATCGTACTTTTGTACCAAAGATGACGAAATCTGTATGAAATTTTGAACGTATAATTGAAAAACAAAATATGAAGCCATCAAGCTACAATACAAACATCAAATATTATCCGTAAAAAAAACGACGCGGTTGCAGGAGTAACGTGTGGGATTTCCCTAACCCTTGCCTTATCCATACCCGGGAATGTGGACAATGCTGCTGGCAAACTGGGGGATTCCTGAGCTATGCGTATATATATTGTAAATACGGTACGAATGAAAGTGTAAATATGGTATGAATGCGATGCTTTATCGCCATTATCTAGGAATTGGATTTTTCTTCAAATAAAGATTTTTGAATGAAATCCAGTGAAAAAAAAAAGTCCCATTCTTCTATTTCAGATGTTTTTTCATCACTTTGAGATAAAACGTTGCTCTGATGAATTTTAAGTCAAAGTTTTATGTTAAGTCAAGTATGAAGTTTTATTCGAAACTGTTATGACGAATTAGTGGTGCGCATGGAGGTTGATATTCCCTGTAGGGAACGAGATGGTCAAAATAGTTCTGCATGATAGCAAACATTCAAAAACTGCCTTCCAAGGGGAATGAGATCGTACAAGACTGCAAACTGTATCATATGGGAACTTGGTAGCTTCCATAGACCTAGTCTCTCTCCAACGAAATAAAAAAAGAGAACCGAACAACTCCAGAAGTGGAAGACGCTCATTGCTCCTCCCGATGGACAAACCATGACAACAAAGGGAAGGATCTTGACCAAATTTCTTTCTACGTTTAGTGATTTAGTGGCCCAATCTCTAGACTAAGACATGAAGGTGATAGGAAATGAATAAAGGTGATATGTGACAAGTTTTGAAAAATCGTCTTTTCATCATGGGTGAAGGAGTTATGTACTACTCTATCATGCCACTTCCTGAAAACATATAATTTCCCCAAAATTTACATGATAAAAGTGTCTTGTAACACTATAACAGTTTAGACGAGTTTTTCTCAGTTTATATATTAATAACTTGTTTCTGTAATAAATTAAAACTTGTTTTGTGCAACCAACACGTTTTGTTACGTTCCGTACTAGTAAAATCAAAACTAAAAAAAAAAGCCCAGAAAAGTTTAATAAAAACTTTCAAAGCCACCTACCGAGTTCTCTTGATCCTATCGATCAAAATTCATCCACTTTTAAACTCTTCGGTAACTTCACTTATTTGAGCCCGATCGACCCCAAGTTTCATCTTAAATGTCCTAAAAGTACGCGCTGGATAAAACTTGACAGAACTTCAAAAGACTGCTCTTGCAAAGGTGATGAGATCTTACTAGACTGTATCATACGGCGATATCCAAGAACTTGCTGCTATCTCCCATAGACTCCGAAGAAATATGAGAAGAGAAATGATCAATCCCTGAAGTGGAAGGCTATGATTGCTGTATGGCTTGAGGGGAAATAGAACTCCTGATGGGCCGATTGAGACTATGGCTGGGTTGTATTGACGACTTAAGCTATCTTCAAGCTCAACTCACAAGAGTAGAATATTAATACATTTTTTGAAAATATAGAAAACGAAAATATTATCCCTTGCGCAAATGAAAAATATAAAAAAAAACATTGGCAATCAGTCAAGTGCTCTGGTATTTATTAAGTACTGGAGTGGTTCCCGATTACCTCCTCCCGCACTCTAGTGTTCCTTATTCTATCCAATCTAGTTTTCCCAATTACTTTTCGGAGAAAATTCATCTCGATTGCCCACAATCCTTCCTCTCCGGTAGATTTCTATTCATTCAACCACTTTTCCTCAATTATTCTATTTGACAATTAGAAGTACAACAGACAAGATGTTAGTCTACTAGTTTTTTGTTAGTAAGTGCTCAGTTGATTTGGCAAAGTTCAAAAGAACCTGCTTTATGAAGAACGAAATTTCTGAATGGTTAGGTTCTTCCCCCATCTCCAAGGTCAGATCGAATGAAGTGTCTAGTGTCAGCTTTCGGAAGTCAAGTCAACTTAACATGGATGTCGAAAGTCTCATTCCTAGAGCTTGTTTGGGATTTCAGTAAGGTGTATGATTTTGATCTCTGGTGAGAATCGGCACTGGGTAGTAGTTTTGACTTGTTTTTCCCTCCCTGTAGACTGTTGTGAAGGAGGTGGTAAGCGTGCAGAAATGGGACATGAAGAAGATAAGCCGTTAAAAAGGTGGTCGATGGAGGGAGCACGCAATAACTGCTACGTGCGCCGCGGACTAGGACAGGTAATATCAGGCCTCTCCAGGCATAGCCCTCCCCGTGTTTCATAGTCAGACTCCTTTATTTTCATCTCTTATATCTCTGCTAGGCCGCTACATTTTTCAACATATTGTCTTTATGCGCTCTCTCTCTCTCTCCCTTCATCTCTCTCCCTCCCTCCATCTCTCTCCCCCCCCTCTCTCAGTGTGACTGGATGATCTTACCTATCATCACGGCCTCATCAGCCCTAGTTTTTGCTGATAAATGAGAAAAAACAGTTCGGATTCGATACCCCAACTCGCTATGCTGTATAAAGCTATCGACGCAAGTTAATTATGTCACTAAATAAGAGTGCGAATAGCACGGTGGAGAGAAAGTACGGCGTTTCAGGTTGATTATACGGTACGCATTAGAAACAGTTTGAAAATAGGCTCCACCGATGATTCTCTACACAGAACCTTCTGTTCTTATGAATTACATTTAACCATCAATATTCAAGAGTAATATATCACCATGCAAATTGTGTCATCTTTTCTACTTAATTACTATTTTGAAAACATTAAAACATTAAATTAAATTTACTATTATTATTATAAAGGATAGAAAGGTAATACAAGTTTTGAACTGGTTTTAAGCTTCTTCGGTTGGGAAATTTGTTTTGCAAATAAATTCGGCAGTGACATTGGTGACAAATGAAAAGACAAATCGGGAATAACACACTAATGATAAGTGTTATAATTCCTCATTGAACCAATCAAAGCTTCGTAAATCTAATAAAAATTAAGTTAGTAAATACATGACTTTAATCTGCTCCCTATATATATAAAAAGAATAGCAAAAATGTGTCATGGTTTTGTGAAATATAGTATGCCCTATGCATTACGTATTATGGATTTATTCTAAATTTGACGTATTTGTGTCTTGTGTTATCCTTTTCAGAATTTATCTATCTCTATTGTACTTCTGTTGGTATCACAAATTTGTATTCAGTTTTAAACTATTAAGCTATAAGCATCACCGAAGTCACTTGTAAGTTATTAATTTAATTTAATTCAGTTTATTATCGTATACCAGACCTTTTTTATATATTTGTTTCGCATAATTCTTTTAAAATGCATCCAAGTTTAACTTACTACTGTTTGAATTTCAAATTTTTATTGAGTTTTAAATTTACGAACTAAAAATGGACCGGAGCATAATTATCATTTCTTTCTTTTAATTACATAATTTTATAGCTGACGCAGTTGTCCTTTTACAAATTAAATCACTTTAAGGAAATTCAAATTAGTAAGTAATATTTTTACCAAATAAATTTTTATCAACATTATATTTTATATTGCAATAAACAGTGGCCTATCAACGCCAGATTTGTGTTTGATTGAAATCCTCTTAATTGATGGCTTTTATTTATTGAATAATGTTGTTTTTTATGAATCTTTATTTGATGAAAATTACATTCTGCCCTAAACGTTTGATAGATAATTGTGATAAAAGATCGCATTCAAACCATTTTCAAAACTTTTCATTTACTCTTTCATTCATGCTGTATTCACAATATACATTCACACAACATTGCAATAAATATATGTAGCCCAGGGATCCCCCATTTATATATTCACCTGAGGATCTATAATTCTATATAATTATCTGGAAATTTAAAGGGGCTATGGAGGAAAAAAAAAATCCCCCATTTCGTCCGCAGATTTGTCCAGCTTCCCGACTACGGAGGATGCAAGGATTAGGGAGTTCCCTAGGCTACTCCTGCAGCCGCATCACTGTTTAAATAATGGAATATTGAACGTACGGACGCTATAGAAACAACCTATTTGAATCAGGTTATTACTAAAACCCAGGGAGTTGATAAAACGGACGAATATCTGCTATTAGAATATTAGATTGAATATTAAAATTCATTAAACTTTTCAGGATTTCTTGGAGAGAGCTTTTTATTTTGGCCAATCAGGAGCTACTACGCCCGCGCCCCTAAGTGAGCTCTTGCCGTGTTGGGATCGTGAAATAGTCACCTCTCTCTATACCTACACTGAAGATTTATTGATAAAATATGGATGGGTGTCAGAGAAGAGGGTAAATAACATTTATTCGTGGTGAAGAAGTGGCCACAACAGTTGTTTTAAACCACTGGATGCAGGCTACTATCTAAACAGTAGATGACAGTTAAACATTAAACATAATTAGTTCTGAAAGTATTTTAATGAAAAGATAGGGGGAAGAACATGTCGAAACTCGCTTGTTGGAGAGCCCCTCGTTATTGATAAAAAATATATTATAACTGATATGAAAAATATGCGGCTACGTTTTATATATATTGGATCTGAATCCATCCGAAAAATAATCTGCCTACAATGCTTACAGGGCTTAGATATTCGAATGTTGAAAATGCAGATGTATATAGCAGTTACTAAACGAAAAATTACAACTAAATGAAAGTCACCTTCTTAGTAATATCGATTAATAACATTTGAATATTATTAGACATTTGTGACAATTGTTTCACAACATAAACTCTTGTAGTACTAGTAACTATTTAATTTAATAACGATTTCGATTTTAAGTAACATAAACTAAACTTGAATTACAACGTCAATAAAACCCGATGATGTTGAGGATTTGCTGTTTATGAATTGTGTCGTGGAGAACGAATAGAGCATCCGAAGTTCATCAATGCTTGAACTTACTTCTTTTGGTCCAATAGTAAATTGATGTATAAAGGTAGACCGTAAATATTGCAGACATAACAAAGAAAGCGAATGGAAAATGCTATAAACTATGCTACTCGGTACTAGGAACGAAATTGCTCTTCTATAAAGCAGTTTATGCTCCAAGACAATATCGCAGCCGTGTTACGGATGAAATCTTCCGCAGATTTGATGGCTCGAAAAGAAAATATTGTGAGACGAATGAGCGATTCGCATTCGACTTCCGCAATTTTGTGTCAAAAGCTGAAAGGCTCCTTTCACTTACGAAAGAAAAACTCAGTGAGAATTTCAATGTTCATTTGTTTAATGTTGTGTAGTGCTTATCGAAGTTAAGTCTTAGGAATACTTCTTTGCTTGGGAAGAGATACAAAAGGAGCAAAAAAAAAGGGAATAGAAATGAAAAGGAAAAAAAAACTTTATTCTGGGGCATTGTCCCTTAAAAACAACAACAACGAACATAACAGGAATGTTTGGCTTGAAAAAAAAATACATCACATTAAACAGATTTGATAAGCTTATGAATAATACTATGTATAATACGATGTCCTTTCATAGCCGTAGCTCATATGAAATTACTATAACGAACCAACACCAAAAAATTGAAACAAAAAACAAAAATGAACAGAAATGAGTACGGTAGGATACTGGGATGAATGAAAAATAAATAATCAGAAGTGTACTACAACGCATTATAATATTACTAGCAATCGTAATTTCAAGTATATAAGGATTGTCTTATAATTCGAACAAAGGGATATTAAGTAGTTGATAGAACTTAGTACAGGATCTGTTACTGTGGAATGAAGATAACGAGGAAAATAATTAGGATGGTACCCTCGTCTTGGAAGTTTTATCTTGCTTCTTTAGCTTTTGGAGACAATCTTCTCATCCAAAGCTAGATTTGAGAAAGAGAAACTCATTCCAAGAAGAACCTACAGAAATTAATAGCTTAAACCGATTGTAAAAGCGATATGATTCCTTACTCACGTACAACTACATTTAAGTGGCCGCTATATAAGATGGTCGCTTTTTTTGTTCGGTTTGAAAACTTACTAATCAGAGTTAAATGACAATTAGAATTAATCGGGGTTCAATGGCAGTTTTTGCGAAATGTTGTCGAATTTCGACCATTGTGCCGCCAGTGCAATTGTTGATTGTCAATGGTTCCCTGATTGGATGGTGAAGTAGCGTTGATTTCGATATCAATTAGTGTGCCAATTAGTTTGAAACGAACCGTCCACGTAGTCTAATTGTTAGCTTGCTGAATTTTAGCCGAGGAGACCATGATTTGATTACCCGCTCCCGTATGGTCTGGTATGGTAAGATCTTATGGAGTCAGATCAAAGCGAATTAAGCTGCCCGCCGACTAGGCCACCATCAAGGTAAAAGACCACAGGTCCACCTCATATTATCTCTTTCTTGGCGCTCGCCGTCCGGCGGTTAGAGGTTGTAGCGACCCTAGCCCGCGGCGGGCGTCTCCTCCCCACCTTGGGGATCCTGACATCTGATAACTCCCGATACATTCGTTTCAGGCTCGCTGTACAAGAAGAGGTGGGATATGTAGCATCATTTGCACGGTGCGTTAGAGTCCTGAGGTATTGTGCTTGAGTGATGATTCGCTCCGCGGCTACGTCGAGTGAGGCTATCCAATTATTCCTAGAATCTTATTATCCTTCTCAACCTTTTTGCTTTACAATTTGTATTTTATCTTTTAGCTTTTACTCGGCTATAATTATATTATGTTATATTATAATATAATCGAGCCGAAGGGAGACGCTCTACTTTAAAAGGGCGGGTGTGTGTTTGTATTTATGAAGTATGTTCTTCGGTAGCAATCGAATCACGATGTTCACGGGCTAGTTATAAAGTACATAAGAGGTAAACTAAGGTTATCTACAAAAACGTGTGCTGAACTTTTGTGTGAACAAGATTTTACGAGTCGCAGATCAGAAGCTAGTTAAAACTTAACTAGATGAACTGATTTTTTCCTATTGTTAAAATTATAAATTTGGCGAAAAAGAACCACAAGAAAAAACTTACACATTAAGACCCCGAGAAAAGAATTTGAAGGATATTTTAACAAATGTTCTGTCGAGCCGTTTCCAATGGATTTATTTTTGTCAATATTTTACAAGATTACAGTTTTTTAAGTACATTCCAAAGCAATTTTATATCCAAAACGTTTATTCATCTCCCGATTGCGTTTACTCGTGATGCTACTGATCCTTGGATCAACTAAAATTAATAGTTTCCATTGGACTTTTATGCACTGTCTTTTGTAACAACTCATTTGATTCGAGCAGTCCAACGTTTGTGATTTGTAAAATTACATTTGATATCGAATTAGGCTTTGAATGTAGTATGCAGTTCTTACAGTCTATGAGACATCAAATATTAAAGACATTGAGCCATCTCGTTTATTTCTATTAAATGTACCTATTTCTACTATTACTATATCATTTATATTGTATTGTTTGTAAAATAAATAAATGGGTTAACTTATTAGAGGACCCCTGAAAGCGGGGACCTAACGACTTTCAACTCTTATTTTAATTTTTTATCTTACTGTAATTTTAAGTCAATGCGAATAAGTTATTTACCATATTTTCTTATTTTGTTACCGAAGAGGCTTGCCTTACAAATAAATATTAACGAAAACCAAAAAACTGGTTTCTCTGAGGTCCACCTTATAAGGTTTCTCAATATTAGTTATGGTGTTTAACTGGATTCGCTATTTCTTCATTTAAGTAGTTACTCTTAAATCCTCCCGAGGGTCAGTGAACCTCGTACGAACTCTTCCCCCAAAGAAAAATTCTTAATATGCTGTCGCTAGTAAATTTGTATATTAAAAAAAAATTTTTTTGAGTGTCTTTTTTTTACTTTTGAAATTGTCGACCGTTGGAATAAAATAATAACATTTAACCTTAGCTAACATTTCAGTGTTGCTTTCAAGGAATCGTTAAGGCTGTAGGACTGACTTGTAAGTTTTTTGTCTCATACTTTCAGTTAATAACCAAATCCTACATACATGATCTGCGTTATCTGCGCAATGGAGTTGTAGTGGATTATAATTGTAAAATTTTGTATGGATTCCATAATCTTCTCTGACGTTATATTAGTAAAAACAGAATGGCGGATAGACAGACGGAAGGGGATTCCCAGTACCATATTTCTTCGATCTCGGAAAATGAACTTCTCACTGTCTGATTCGAGAGGTTCTTTACTTTCTAAATATAAGCGCTTGGATATCTGAGGTGGGAGCATTTGTGGAGGGAAGATGATGGGGTTCTTGCCGCTCCATTAGCACATAATGGTTTCAGATGTCGAAAGATTAAATGGCGCCATTTATGCCACTGTCATTTCGATTCAAAACCTCGCCGCATCCTAATCGCGAGAAATCTTTCTTAGCATATCGTAAAGATTGCTAAGAATGAATGAAGCAAAAATAAAAGCACCTGAAATCATTTCATGATATCCTTTTAGATTCTATCTTATAAATTATTTCCGTGTTACCATCTTTAATGAGTCCTTAAGCTTGGTGAGACAATATCATTAAATGCGTTCTGAGGTATGAACTTAAAAATTTTAAAAGTTGACGAAGTAGGACTAAATTTGTTCATGTTAACTTTCTTTTCTGTGGTATGCCAGTTGTGGGTTCTGGATTATAGATGGATAATAAAATGATTTATCTACCCAACGATTAAATTTTGTGTGTTATTCGATTAGTTTGGTTATTGAATTTCAACCAAAATATAATTTGCATTTAGGTATTTATGACTTATCAATTGAATGTTTTTTATGACCGCTATTATAGAACACATATAAAGTGGAAATACGATCACCCGACGATTAAAAGTAGAGCCTCTCTCTTCAGCCTCGCCAATTTGATATGACGATCCCCCCTCCCAAATTACCATCCCCTGAACAATGAAATGAGAGAGGTATGATATTGCCCTCCCGTTGAGAACTACTCGCATGGTCTAAATGACGATGGCCGGTGGGCACTGAGGCAGTTCGGCAAGAGAAGCAGGGGTCAACCGTGTCCAACGTCCAGTTAGTTCCGCTACTGTCAGTCTGCTTATTTCTTTTTATCTCGCAAGGAATAATGGGACGGGGTTTTAGCGATCCCCTCTGGCCACAGTCCTGGAGCAGCAAGCTGTCTCATCTTGCCCAACAGATTTGTACGCTCCGTAACCTATCACGGCCAACTTGATTCACTTCTGCGTTACTGCAGAAGAAATTGTACCGAAATCCATTGTATTGTGATCTTAGATATGAGGCACAGAAAATAAGGAGATACAAGAGTCTTATTTACTCATTTCTCAATACGGTTGTAGAGTACTGGTCGTGCTCTGATCCCCCCCCCCCCAGGCGAAAGTTTGATCCTAATTTGTGATTGGCAGTAGACTCGTGGACAGCGTCAAGAAACATTTGAACAAAAAAGGTTTGGTATCACATAGAGTGTTGGAATCCTCTATTTGTATCTGCAATAATGTCGAAATTAGAACTAAAGGAGTCTGAAATGAACGTCTTTTATCAACCATGGGAGGAAGGGGGTGGAGCATGATAGCCTCCCGAAAGTGTGCTAATAAACTTTAAGAGTCGTTCTATGTTTACAGACAACATAAGCATAAGTATATAAGACGATCGATGAAGAATTTGGTTGAGAAAAACGATAAGCTTGGAAATCTGTTAATTTAAAGATTGTTATGCAAAATGATTTCAAAAATATTCCAATCAAATGATTATATGATGGGTCCCAGTTGATTTTAAAATCAAATAACACCCTTTTCTTGCCTTCTCACAAGTTATTTATTCCTTACCACTGTCAAGTGCTGAGTTGTACTGACATGGCAAGTCAGACACCGCTATCATTACAACATTCTTTGCACTTATGAATATGACAGTATTGGCTCCTGAAAGCGCGTGTGGACAAGAAGAAATTAGTTTTAAGAAAAGAAAAACAGGGCGGTATTTACTAAATCTGAACCCACAGCCAGTAACTTAACCATACGAATTTCACTAGGCGCTGTTAATTTTATCGTTTAAGGTATTTTTGTAGTTTGTTATTTGTTAAAAAAACCTAATGGCCAAGATGATTTTAGATTAATAATTTAATTGGAAAAAAAAATATTTCTTTCTCACATGCTTTTAAGAAATGCCCACGTGAAATGGAGTGAAACGCTTCCAGGGCACAGTCACCATCAACACGTGTAAATGCATGGGTTAAAAGGTAAACCTACTGTACTTTGGTATTAATCGAGAAAATATCACAAGAAGCATCTTGGACACATCCAGTTTCCTAAATTGGTGCTTGGGTAGTTAAACAAAATATTCAAAAACTTTATTATTATAAAATTACAATCTGCCTTATTGGGCAATAAGTAATTGTGATAAATGTCCTCATTCATAGCATATTTACAATTTTCATTCTCACGCTCATTCATACAGTATTTACAAACAGCCCATAGACCTCCCAAATCCACATGGTTGTCACCTCCCGCGCATGCTAAAGAGGAAGTGGAGTCTTGGGAAGTCACCCACGCTCCTCTGTCAGCCGCGTTACCGGATACGAGCCAGTGGAGGCTGACCAAGAGCACGAGAGCTAAATATGCTCCGGACATGATTGGAGAAACTGGCCATTGCCAGGACTCCCACTGTCACGTATTTACAGCAGGCCACGACGGCAGTGCCCTTTTAGTCTCTGAGGAGGATTTATCACAGTGTGATGTCTGTAGGGATTTGATCGTTATGAAGGGTTTTGTTGCTGACGTAATTAGGGGCATTTACTATTGTTCTCAGGACTTTTGATTGAAATGATTGGTGTTAGACTTTTTGCTGTCCCCCATAACTCTATTCCGTATGTCCAGATTGTATTTCCAATATAACTGTAGATTAGTAATTTATTTTCTATTGATAGATGGGATGTCCTTCGAAGTAATCTGTACAGTTGTCCAAAGCGTCTGTTTAGTTCTTGTCATTTTAGCCTGGTGTGTGGGCTCCAAGTAAGTCTGTTGTCGAGGCGAAAGCCTTAATACCGCACCGGACTTTTTGGATAGTTAAGGAAAATTTACATACACGGTTATCGGGTTAAGGGAATTTATGGGGTTTGTCGTGGATATAAATATCTGTTGGGTTTTCGATAAAGTAATTAACACAGTTACTGAGTACACTTTTATTCAACATCATCACATAGCTTCACCTTCAACGCTAACTGATACACAACAGGAGTAGGTTACAAGAGTGGTTACAAATCAGGGTTACAACAATATCCCACTGTGGATACTCAATCAGCTGTGGTAGTCTCTGCCACGCTGTTTCTGTCTGTTTTCTAAGACCCAATGCCTTGCACAATCTGTAATTTTATGGGTGTGATGCTCCTAAGTTCCGAACGAACTCACGTGTCGTTTGATTTTAAGTATAAATCCGCAGTTTTGTCTGTAGTATAGGACGGACATACCAATGCACTTTCAAGAGTGAGTGAGTTTACAGGAGCGCAATGCGGAAGAGAGCCATTTAAACATTTACTAGTAATCCCTAGTGGTCTCTTTTAATTTGAAATCCAATTTCATCTGAATTGGCCAATTGGAAGCGGTACTATACTCCTGATTTATTTCCTATGGTTCGGCCGGACATTTATGTAATTGCTGTAAAGTACATAATTAAGTGCTTTAGATCCCCCTTACTAATTTAAGCTTAATTCCAGCTCGACCGTCCAACCATTAGCTCAGTTTTTCAGTAGGGTTTTTATTAATCATAGTTTCCAAAAATAGCATACTTACCTTTCTGACTGGTGGGTGAGCGAAACAGTACTGAATAATTCAGTAGACAGGTCAAAAATGTTAGGGTTCCATTTTAAATTTAATTAGCCAATGGTGTGGACAATGGACATAAACATGGGGGGGGGTATTTCAGGTTAGTCATTGTGCCAGTATCCCCACTAGAAAAGCTTGGTTATTTTATCGAGGTACATAAGATCGTCAACCTGTGTATTAATCTCCATATGGTGTTTTTTCCTGCTATTACTTTTTTAAGATATAACCATCCAGTGACGAGTTCAATAAAGTGTTAAACTATAGAAATTAACTGTTTTCCCACAACACTACTGCAAAAGTTATGGTCAAACTGGTGGAAAATCGTGTAGATTTATTAATTTTTGATTATGAATATTAATTGATTTGGTAATGTTAGTTTAGACAGCTGTAAAATAATAATTATCTTTTTCTTTTAATTTGTGGATAGAAACATTAACCTTTTATAATTCAAATATAATTTTTTTTTTTTCATCCTGCTCATTATTATAAAAATCAATATTATAGTTTCTTACAAAAGTAAAGTAGAATAAGAGCTCAGATGGGAGAGCAAATTGAAGATCAAAAAGTCCAGGTTTGAATCCTGCCTGTACAGTTTTTCTTATTCTAATATTTATTAAAGCTGTGGGAATACATATTATATACATACCCTACGCTACTAGTAATACATATGTACTTGGATGAATAAATTAGTATAATGTCGGTATAAGTTTATAAAATTATTTTAAGAACAAATCGTAGTCTCCATTGAAAGAGTTTCGCGCTGACAGATCAGCTAAAGAGGATAGAAATCGACTAGGCCTGCAACACTTGGCAGAGCGGCTGACCCGAGACCAGAAGACTTGTGGACTGCAAGCTTAAATGTTATTTATTATTCCAATTGATTCCCTATCTCAACTTACTAACTACAACAAATAACATTTCTATTGAATAAACCATGGATCACAAACACGATAGGACTAGTTACATTTTGGTTTGGGTATTGGTGGGCGATGGTCTATAATTAACCAGCTGGTTTCTGTAAACGTAAAGCAATGGCTTTATCCTGTCCATCTGCGTAGGATTTTTGTATTACATTCACACCAGTGTTTAACAATTGGTTAATTAATAAATCTCAATCCATAATTGCATATATTTTTATTAGTATTGTACCAAGCCACAACTAAATTAACATTTTCAAGCTGTCATTTCGTATCACTGCTTATCACAATACTGCTATCAGATTTGTTTTTTCAAAGTATATCGTTCAGATAAGGTTTTTTTAAAAATATATTTGCTATCGTGAGACATTAATTCCGTTAAACTGTTAAGAAGCCTAAGATAATTAATCACCTATATATATATTTTTTTCTTCCTCTTTACTGTGAACTCTGTAAATAGGTAATTTATTATAAGTACACACTTCACTGTTATTCATAGCTTATTGCATTTACGTTTTAATTGATTAATGATGCAAACTACAAACTTTTCGCTTTAGTGATTTAGTTAAGTGATAAAGAAGAAGGATAGAAATAAAAGAAAATAATTAATAAGAAATATGTACTAACAAAATTAATATAAGAATTTGTGAAAAAAATTTATATATAAATAAATATGTAATATGAATAGAAGCAACGGTTATCAACTACAAAGTAGGTCATCCAATGTTCCTATTGTTTATTATGTGATTACTAATCGTCAAAATCAATATTTGGGAGAGGTTATAGGGATTTAATATGTTATATGGAGTTTTGTAATGTTTATTATATATGATAAAAATTTCAAGACTTTAGGTGAGACAGAAAACAGGCTCTCATACATAGCAATATTTAAACCGTTATATTTTATAATATGAAGTTGTAAAAATTGATTATTATGACTTAGCTTAAACTGAATGTGCCAGCAATAACACGAGTACAGTTGCTTCATTTTTAATGAGGTGGTTTTCGTTGACTTATCAGTGAGGCATTTTACAAAATGTCTTTGTAGTTTTCCTCGGTCGTAAAACACAAGGCGTCCATCCCATTTGTATTAACGGTCATATACCTCATGATTATAATAATCAGTTACTAAATAAATAGACATTTGTTTTCATTTATAATGCGTGGCCATTACACTTATAATTGGCATTATATAAAAAAACTATTTTGTGTGCCATTAGAATGCGTAGTAGTAAAATATAAATAGTAAAAATATAAGTAGCAAAAGAGTAGTAGAATGCCATTAGATAAAAATAATGCGTGGCCATTAGAAATTACACTTACCATAGAGGTCAGGTATGGTTCGATATTGAAATATTGAAATTATTTCGATAACGTAACCACCCACTTTCGTTCTGAATGTTTGGAGCATAGTCAATGGTTTGGCATTATCCAATGATTTCACAAAAGTAAGTAAATATGGCCATGTTTCATGAGTTTTAGTTTACTGATTCAGGATCCACATCTGGTTCCAGGTGCTCGCTTGATTTTCAGAATCGTTTAGTTCAATAAACAATTCATTTTATTTTTAAGCACTTTGCCACTCAAAATAGTTTTTTATATAATATTAAAATATGATATAATATTACAATTAAATATTAAAAATGTAAAGTGGCAAACGCTGATATATATTATTTATTAATATGTTTAAGTTTTTTTTTTCGTCGCTTTTAACCTTGAGAGAAGACGTAATAAATAACTTGAATATAAATGCTATAATAGTCTTGAGAACGCTAGTTTTTTGGTTGAAGACGGGTGTTAAATTTTAATCAACATAATTACGATAGATTAGATCGTAGAAAACAAAGATGAGATTGTTTTGCCTCCGCTTAGAGCTGCTGTTTTGGGGTCTCAAATATTATTAGAGAATCTTTGGTTAACTTTTTATTAGCGTTTAAAATTTCAATTTGTATCTTCAATAAGTAATTTGATCTAGGACTGATAGATATTATGATATAATATAATAGATTCTAAAATAAAAAGACCTAAACCAAACCATCGCAATCCAGGATATTTCCTAAATTACAAGTGGATTGTATCATTTTTGAGATAACTTTTCTAATAAGACCTACTGACGAAAGACAGACATGATTCAAGTAATGCCCCCCCTCTCACCGCTTTGGTATTGGCAATCATGTTTATCTGATTGAAGATGATAATTTGGATTAGCGAATGGTCTTTGGTTTTAAAAGATACAAAATACCAGTTGAGTATGGTGGTCCGCCCGGGCAGCATTTTTAAAATATTTTTGTCTAAATTATATGTTGTAAACAATAGAATAAATGATTATAATAAGCTCGACTTTTTTTAAAGCTAAATCACTGAAAAAAGAAAGCACTTACAGCGCACGTGTTTTTGGAATTGGCAATGGCCACATAATAACCTGGCAGTAAAATTGAGATCTAGCTTTCGTACAAGAACGTGATATGAATTTCGACAAAGTTAATAAAAAAGCAAGAAAATAAGTATAAAAACACGCTTACATTTTATCAGTGTGTCTACCATGTTTTTAAAGAAAATAAATAATTTTATTTATGTTTAGTAATTGTTAATAACCGCTCTTGATTTTTATTGACTTGAAAGAGCGGGAAATTGGGTACAGTCCCGGGTGGCAATAGCTCTAGGTACGCCACTGCAATAACAAGTATATATTAAAGCTGTTATGGAATTAGGGAAGTCAACGGGACCTTACGAGGGACAAGGATCTTACGTCGAACAGACATCACAAGTTTAAGCGAACCGAGATGGCTAATTAACAAGGAACTTGAACATGGGAATGCGTGTCTTGGGCACGCTTGGAGAAAGTTTTGACTTATCTCATAGTGCCGTCAGTGGAGGTTACTGTGTCCCCGCTTATTCGCCTTGTCATGTCCTTTCGACTGCTTCTGAAATCACTTGACATCTGGCGAACAAATTGTGTTCAACTCACTAGGCTGGGTATTTCGTCCAAGGATTTTGGTCAGGATTAAGGAACAGTATTTCTAAGGATGCGTGGGCGAACGTATGGCAGAAATATGAATTAAGCCAGGTTTGGATGTAAAAAATAATCTACTTGTTGACCCCCAAGAACCCGAGAAGGAACTTTCTAGTTATTCCTGATTTTTTTTTCTAAATCATTTGAACCTCAAATATGTATCTCTATAGCACCTTGGTAAGTTTTTTACGGTTAAACCCTTACGTGTTCATCCATGCATCCTTGAGATCGTCGATCTCATTTTCAACCTACAAAAATGATTTATTTATTTATTTTTTGTTACTCAGCGTAATATTGCATAATATAGCGTTAAACATATCGTTGCCATTCGCCGGAGCGTCGAAATTGCTTATCACCAGCTGGATATCAAACGAACAACCGTGCAAAATATCATGACTCTAAACCAAACACGGATTTAGTTAAATGAGTTTTAATGGTGGTCATACCATACAATCACGAAGTGGACAATGACATGAACTTGAAGTCCTAAATTTAAACCAGCTAGCTCTTGATTTCCCCTCTCCTACATTAAGGGGATCTTGCAGAACAGTTCCTTGCCCTACTCCCATCTACTCCTACTTTATCGTTAACATACTTTTACATTCTACCTCACTTATTGGAAACCTCATGTCGGTAGCTGTCCCGTAGAACGGGGACTATTTATATAGTCACAGTTTCAAAGGAAATTTCCTACCCTGGGCTGTAGGTTCAATATAATATCTACTAGTACCGGGCCTTCGCGTTTTATGAACCCTTCAATGGTAGCCTATGAACGGGACGACTTTCTGTGTTGTATTAGTCATATAGAGAACTACTTTACATATTCATCCCTAGAATACCTTCTTGTCAAAGCCTGCAGATGGCATTCCTTGATTCCCTTTTATCCTAACTAAGAAAATTAAAGCGAAAAGAAGCCTCATAGACCAAAGGTTACCACTCGCGTTACTTAGTTTCATCATGAACCCCTCTTCGAAAAAAGGTTTCAAATTAAATTGACAAGAAGATCTAAGACTTGGTTCATCAACTTCTTCAACAAGAATGTTTGGAAGGTGAAATCGAATCTGAAAGTGATGACGAAAAAACGGATCCCAATTTTCACATGGTTAGTGATCATGATTCGGAAAGTGAAGAAGTGTTGGATGAAACAATTCATCTCTTTCTTCACAAGGAAGAGCATAATTATATGCTAGAAAGAGCGAGAATAAAATATATTCCTAGGGGAACTAGGTGGCTCGCTCAGAAATATTCAAGGGCTATGGCAGAATCTGGGGATAAATAAGCGTTCCTAGATGTGCATTTTGTAAGGACTCAAAATCAAATTATCGTGTACAGTGTTCAGTTTGTGTCTGCATAATATGCATCAATGATCTGTCAAAATTTCAGTTCCAATATTTGGTTTTATTAGCTTCTATCAAATATATGTTTATATCCTTTATTTATTAAAATGTAATTAGTTTTTAATATGTAAAAAACTTAAACTTAAAAAAAAATGAAATCGATTTATTTTGTTTCAGACTTAGTAGGCTTTATTTGATGTTCAACTTTCCCATTTTCAATCTTGGATTAGCATTTATCTATTTTTTATTTTAGTTCATTTTAGTTCTTGTGTTAGAGTGGCCCGGGGGTACCTGTGGTATTGGATCATTTTCAGGTCACCACTGGAGGGTTAAAATGTTCTGTTGTAATTGCATAAGTGGTGGGACGAATCGTTTCAGAGATGAGGACTACACGAGCTGATTTAGTGAGCAATAATTGCTAAAATCTTTACCAATGAATGATACGATCAACTAGGTGTAGTAATTGATTCTTATAGAGGGAACCATGACTAAGCTGATATTACCGAATTTCGTAGGGCAGAGTTACTTAATCTTTTCATGGACTACCGAACGGTATTCTACAACAAAAGATACCAGAGAAAGTGAAAATCTCTGTCACGTAATAATACTCTTATTAAGGGCAGGGAATGAGAGCAATCCTATCAGGAGTCATCTGCTACTATTTACGGAACTCCAAGTAAAAGAGGAAAAGGAGAAAAGAATACGTTTATTGTAATGCGTATAATAATTATCAGTTTCACAAACTATTTTTCGTAGTTATATTCTAACGAGCCAACACTAAAAAGAGACACCTGCATGACGAAATAACACTATATGAAAAAACAAATTTTTCACAAGAAACCTTTACACTCTCCCCAAATTTTTCTTTTTACATTTGTCACCGTTTCGCTAATTCAGGCATCCTCAGGGCTGTGGATGATTTAATGATTTTCAACACTCATCGTTCTCAGTACATCGAATTGGTACAATCTCAATTACTACATTAATTGATTTTATGATGGAAGGAACTACACGAGCTTATCATACTTATAATTAACCTAATTTAGTGAGCAACAACGCACTACTAAGTATGGATAATAATGATAGAATCTTGGTTTCGAAAACAATCTACCAGTATATCATTAACAAATAAAAGTTACTGAATACATACAGATAAAATTGCTTAAATTACATATATATATATTGAAACCTACCTCATTTTTTACCATTTCTCTTTCTACTTTATTTGATCAATTTAACTTAACTAATTTGGCAGGTCCGTCATGAGATCTTTAATTCAAATTGTTTTATGTCTTTGACATAGGAATTTATCCCGATTGAATAGCCCGATCTCAAGGCTAATGTTGTAGTTATTAATAAATTGAGAAACTAGGAATTGTGAAATATATTCAAATAAAATGGTTATAACAAATAATTATAATTAATATAGATTACTGACAAAAGTATAAAAAAAATATTCAATTCCTTTTAAATTAGGATAATTACTACTAATTACAAACATGAATTTGAGCTCAATTTCTTTTAATGGATCCATAATAAAAACAATATAATATCACCCAATCGATGATCTTCCTGTAATCCAATCAACGTTACTTTCTGCTGTTGGTTCTTCTCCTCTCTTCCTGTATGGTAACCGCCAATTCGGGAGCTTGCTAAGTCCGTTCTTCTCGACGGTTGTGCTAAGACTGCTGGTTTATCTCATCCCCACTCCTAGGAGCATAAGGGAAAATGCTTACCAGATGTGAGGGTTCCTGGTCTTTATTGTCAAATATCATGAATGTTACAATATATATATATATATTATATATATATATATTGTTTATATATATGATTTTGACAATATCATGATATTTGACAATATATATATACTATTAAAAAAGGAATATATATTAGCAGAAGTAAGAAATACGAATATTTTAAATTATCGGAGAACACACTTAACAACATATGCTCCCCTCACTGTTTCAGCCATAGCTCTCTCGTTCCCTCACCAGATGGTGGAAGGGGATTTGGCCTACGTTTTACCTCCTTGGTGCATTGGTAACTTGGAAAGACCTTAGCACATTGATAAGTTCACTTACTGATTTAAACAATAATTAACAAAGATAAGTAATAATAACTATTGGTAAGTGCTTCACAATGGATACCTGAGCGAAGGGGGGAAAAGTGACCCAGCCATTCTCCAAGAAGTTTATGTATTGTGTTTTCAGTGCTTTATTTATTTATTATCTAAGGCGTGAAAAAAAACAAGCTATTTTTGATCCTTGAAATAACGGGATTATAACTGTTACGGGCTATTATAAATAATTTTCTTTTATATTTGTTACTAACTCCTAGAAAAGGGCATTTCACTTGTCAAATATGGACTTTTCTCTCGTTGACTTTGGCGTTTAAACTGTAGAAAACGATAATTGATGATTTGATTCGAATGTTTTGACACGAGTCAGAAAACTTCGACCCAGAGGTTGAATTTACTAACTTGTCCTCAGTGTAAACAAATAAGAAAATTGTGGTAATTTTTTTACTGCTATGTTAACTTAACGCTTTTATAATGAAATGAGCTTGTCAAATATTTCACAGCATGTATGTCTTACAATGAAGAACCAGGTGCACAGCTGTGACATGTCAGTTATCCATTTTTTCGATAATGAACAATATTTTAACAGTCATATTCTTTATAGTGTTATTAATAAATTACTTCAGAAACAGTCTTCAGGACTAATGGGGTGTCTTTCAGGTGACGTCACTGGAATCGATATGTGAGTTTTGTTAATTATTGTTGTCAAGATCTTGACTTTTGGAACCTTGAGGCCTCTTCTTTGGAGTTTTTATTGGAACAACTGCTTTGAAGAAGTTTACAAACGAACAGATTGCTCTTCGAATTGTAAACATTACATTTATTTATTATGTAGACTTAGCTTTTAACCTTCAGTCTGAAACCATGTCCTAACGAGAATAGAGGATATCATGATGAAATCTGAGGCACGCGATGATGAGTCTTTGTCAGAGAACAATGTTGCAATATTATCAGCAAAGTAATAAAGGAAAGTATGTGGAACAGAGTAATACGTAAATAAACTTACTAATGGTGGACTGACTTATATTTCAGTTGTAAATATTTCTTAAATCATTAGGGAATACTTGCTGGAAGAGGGAGGAGAAACTAATATATTTGATGGTAAATATTTGTTTTTTTCCCAAGTTCCTTGTGAGCAGATTTTAAATATCAATTCAACAATTTTTTAACACTTTACAATAAAGTCTAAAAAAGGTCCTATTGCTCAAAATAAAAACGTTAGTTGCAAAATATCTTACAATTGAGAGTGTTGAAGTTATGAGAAATAACTTTATTTTTACTAACTTTCAGATTCTAAATCAGGCCCTCTAATCTGCCCCAATGATTGGTACTTTAAAAGTGCATTTCGCCACATTTAGAGACATTTTATTTAAACATTAAAAAAAAATCTAAAAAAACACTAATCTCATTATAATGATTTTTGTAATCATAATCCACTAAACCCCAGCACATAATACCTGTTGTTAATCAGCGTATCGAGATCTTTAATTCGATACCTACTCAATAAGATAGGATAACAATTATTTTTTATTATGCAGTAAATAATGAAACTTGTATTTTTTTTCATGAGCTTGCTTTTATTTTTGGAAGTGTCGGCACAAAAAATAGAAGTACCTTGTACAATATCTTGCCACTATGTCAAACACAGATCGACTTAGCGTAGCGAAATTGTTTAAATGCTAGTTTTAATGACTTTACGTAATTACAGTTCACTAAAGTCCTACCGTATTTCAGAACTATTTTCTTAAGACTAATTAAAAATTTACCTAGCCACACCTTGACTTGATTTATAACGTAGTAAAAGAAAGTACTCACAGGTTTGTTGAAAATTGTGAGAGTAGCGAAGTTAATTCACAGTAAAAAGGGTTGTAAATAATATTTCATCTGACTGTTTAAACTTGGAAGAAGATACATTAAGACATTCATTTTTTCCTTAAGGAGCAATAAAAAATAGTCTTTTAGTTGCGGGGTTTGTTTCGGTTTTCCTACATATAAATAAGTAGATATTTTCGTTTTACGTACTAGTTGTATTTTAGTTTTAGTTTAGGAGCACTTTGTTGTCTGGAAACTGTATGTAATGCTTTCATTCTTAAAATTTTCTGGGCATAACATGGGATCACCATCCAAAAATCATACCTCTAAAAAATATACACGGTTTCGCTACGGCTGCAAAAATGTTCGGAACACAATTTTATTGACTTCTTGTCAATTTCAAACCACAAGTGCCCCAACATATAATACACTAAGATGTTTTCCTTGAATTAGATATTTCAATCACTAGGCAATTCATTTTTTAGTACACTATTATTTTTATTAGTAGGCTTTTATTTTTAGCATTATCCAGGACATCTAGTAAAAAATTCTTTTTTTTCAAACACGGACTGAACCCAAGGTTGAGAGCTCACCTGCAGCTAGAAAGCTAGAAACCTGGTGGAAGAGATACATTTTATTTTGCGGGACTCTCCTGTTTATGGCGAACATAAGACTAATGGTCCGTAGGGCCTTGAGGCATCGCTGGTCAGCGCTGAAACTTTCGCGCTGTCCCCTCTCATACATGTATCAATGTCATAGGTTAATAACGGATACTTATCCAACCAGGTTTCTCCCTCGTGCTTAGTTTGTAAGCTTGTTTTCTCCAACGGTCCGATGATTTTGAACATTATGTTTATGAACGAATGTACGTTTTGTTCTCATTAAATATCTGTGGATACCACTTGAGGTTACTATGGACGTTTTCCATTTGTCTGTCTGTATATTCTGCAGTTGTAGGACAAAGGCTCTGTAGCCCGACAATGGTTGGCTTGGGATAAAGTGCCTACTATACACCATTGCCTTGTGCTGTTGCAATTTGTGTTAATTACCTAGTACAGGTATCATCTTGATCTTCAGTGTTCAAAGAGATGACAAAAAAGCCGACCCGTGCTAAAAGGCCTAGCCTGCGGAGGCTAGAAGCAAGGCCTTTGTCCAGGTCCAATAACCAGAGTTAAATGCTTGTGGGCGAATAGCTGCTAAGGAACCAACAAAATTCACTTTGATACTTCGCCCTGTTCTTCAGGTACAATGAAAAGACCCTATATAAACACTGTGCACGTGTCATCAACTGGTGCTATTTCACACCTCACCCAGCCTATACTTGTCTCTGCCCATCTTTCGGAGTCACCGTTCTTGCATTAATAGTCTTTACTCTAGATTATACCATTACTGTTTTGTTTTTTTATTGAAGTAGTTTTTAATTAAGTAAAGGCCTATTGTTGTGGGATCTTTGATTCTGCGGTCGTGTAAATGATTCACTCAATCTGAAATTTTAAAGGTATATAAAAAAACACTTACTTAATATACTCATTAATATTTATTACAATTATGGAGAGTATAGAAAAAAATTCATGGACAATGTTGGACCAGTTTCTTAATGTTTATCAAGTCCTAGCTCAAATGCTCAAGTTCTTATTCCTCCCGAAGGTTAAGGACACATGGTAAAGCCTAAATAATTACTATGGTATTGAAAAAAACAAAAACTTTTGAGAGCAAAGCATAAAAATCGTGTATTTAATGTGCCCTTATATAGTACACATAATGATAATTTTATACATTAATAATTAGTAGACAAAGCAAAATGACAATATAATGGCTTCTGGCCCCAAAATGGCTTCTGGGCTAAAATTAGAGGTTGCATTGTGTCCAGGATTCTTTGTCCATTGTCCAGCCATTGTGGTTGGCAGTTTGTGCTCTTGCCGCCTTCAAGAAAATGGCCTAAAAGAATTCATATTGGGAAAATACTCGCTCTTGATTGGTATTAATTACCTCGACTGAACACTATCTTTTCCTAAGGCTTCCTCTATTAAGTTGTATGTTTTTCAGGGAGAATAGTATAAGCATTTTGTTCATGATTTAATATTTAATAATTTACTTCTGTTTTCTCTGATGTAATTAAATTTAGTTATAACAATTGCTATTTTTTATTAAATTAAAGTTATGACAGTTCGTATCTCATAAAGTGCAGATATGGGAAAATTACAGTTTACATCATGACTCTCCCAAGTGTTATATTGTCCCAAGACATGACCATCATGTCTTTAACAAGTGTTATATTGTGATAGTAATGTTTTTATTCTTTATTGACAAAGGTTGACTTGGAAATCGGTTCATTACGCATTACATATATATTATTATGGCATTATATATATGTACTGGTACCCAGTAGTATATAGTATCAGGCTAGAGGACTATCTGTTTGAATAAAACGCACCTAGTTTTTTATTCCCAACATAGGTATATTTTATGTATAAGGTTTGGAGAGTCAGTAAGTTGGAAGCGTAGTCTTTGATAATAGTTGACGTGGGGTGCCCAAAGCGCTCCGATATAAGTACATATATGTATTGCTGAAAATCCATTTAATTAAGGTGACCTGTTTTAAGTATACAACACACGCATTAGCATGTATAAAAAATTTTTATGTTTCAAAGAAAGCGACGAATAAAAGTTAATTTAAAAAAAAAGTTTTATAACTCCCAAAGGAATACATAACAAAATATTCAATTTAACTAAAATATATCATATATGTAAAATAAAATTAACCTAAATTTACTTAAAATGAATTAGAAAGTATAATAATCGTTGGTATTTAGCTTTGGGGAAAATATTTAAGTAAATAATAATTCCGTTGTCTAGTAGTAGCAATCTTCAATAAATAAGATCAACCTCCTAACTGCCGAAACCGTTAAGCTTTGTTTTTATACCCGGATTTTCATTCCTGTTTTTTTTATTTTCTTCATATTGTCTTTGTGTACAATTATTTCAGTTTATTTTTCATTTAATTTTTTTATCTTTTCTTATTTCATATTTATTCTTTGCACATTGTAAATATGACCGTGGACTGATGATACTGTCAAAGATTCCAATTTGGGTTAATTTTTTTTCTTAAAAGGACATGGCTCCAGGATAATAAATGTAATAGTATTATCATTTTTACGAATGTTTCTGTCCATTTATACCAATCGGCTTTTCTATACTATTGGCACGTCAAATCCTTCTCTCCTCACGCCTATTGCCGCTTTAAAGGAAACTGGCCGATTCCGCTTGATCTGACACATAGAACTTGTCAGCACAGCTTGTTGTTTTCAGAAGCACTAGACCGAGGATCGACAAGAGAACCCAATAGGGCACCTCTCAGTAACTTTTAAGCGGTGGTTCTTCCCTTGTGAAGAGAACACAACGTAAGTTCTGTCCGTCAAGGAAGAGCAGAATCCAACAACGAGGAGTATTATACAGCAGCTAGAGCAATAAAATCTCAAGCAATCTGACGCGAAGTCCTTCCGCTTCTTATTTATTACTGATAAATTATCGTTATGTCGCCTCGTTATGTAGGCGAACGGGAGAGAATGTACAGGGGTAAAGAGTTTGCCAAAGATGTACAAAACGCCCTGTCTTAAAGGAAAGTTTTCATTCAAGTAAACGTATTATACATCCATTGTTATTTTGAATAAAACCTTATTGCAGTATTTTCATCCTGTTTTTGAAAGGGTAGCCTTTGAATTACATAGACGCATTATGTTCCATCGCGCCATCGTAGGAGTAGGTGCTATCAGCTATTGAAAAATGTACACACCCATCAAATCATTATCTTATGATAACAGATTTTCAAAGCGATGATGCAACCAAGATTCCTATTAGAATTTATTTCTGACTGATTCTTATGCCCGTTCCTCTGGTCAGTTTAAGTTACTGCCGAATGTCTCCTTCGTAACCTTTCATGATCATTATAATGACATTAATATTGTAATATTTTTTTCTGGGAGTAACACTGCAAAAGGAGAAAACTTCTGACCACTAGGTATTATTGAAGACATTTTTTTTTGCGATATTTATTTCTCAATTATCTACACTTGGCATAATAATTAGTGAAAAACTCATAAAATCCATAAATTAATTTAAATAGTCAATTGTTGATTGTAGATAATTAGAATAGTCTATTGTTTGAAATCTTTTAACTATTGTCCGAATGATGGGTTCAAATCGATCCTTGAATGTAGGATTGATATTGATTGAGTGAAAAAAAAAAAACATCTTTCTTTTCCCTTCAAACAACGGCTCTATACAAATTAAAAAAAAAAAGTTATGTATTTCCAAGAAGAAAACAAAAGTTTTACTAGGAAACTTCCTTGAATTATGAAATTTTGTAAAACGACTGTTTCCTGAAGTTAAGAACAATAAGGAAAGTATCTTCTCTTGAGTGGGCGATAAGAGTTCTCAATCACTTATTTTATTATTACATATTATCCAATAAGGTGTTTTATATTTATTTACTTTATGTAGTCGAGATAATCTTATTAGTTACTATTTTTAAAAATAGAAATTATGGTTTATTTTGTGATGATTACTATTATTTTTTTCTTTTAAGGTATTCTACAGCAATAATTGGTTTGTTGTGTTTTCATTTAAGTACGGGTCTTTGTTTTATATTTCTATAGTGCAGTATATTAACCCGTCAACATCAGCCAAAATATTTTGTCTATCTATCATCGCTTTATTTAATCTCATTTAGACCTGAAAGTTGTTTAAATCAGAGCTAGTACTTGTTAAATATAATTTACCATTTTATCACGGTTGTTTACTGTGAAAATATTTTTATTGAGTTAAAAACTATTAGTCCGTTTTTTAGTGCCAATTTAGGTTATTTATTGAAGACGGTCCTTCAAGGAGGGCGAAACGCTAAATCACGGAGAAAAGAATAGTAGTGATATTAAAAGCGTGATAAAATTGATTAAATTTAAATTACATAATTATCTCAGTTAATCTAAAAGAATATACAACAAAGTTTTAGATCTGTTCTGTATGATTTGATTATATATTTCCGGACATTTATTTTTGTAATAATTATCTTTCTACTGATTTTTTTTATTTGTTTGTTTACTATATGTAAATAAATATTGGCTGACAGTTTATATCTATCTTTCTTGTTTTCTTTTGTGTTAATTTTATTGCGTTTCCTCAAATGTCTTACTGTACAGACTTCTGCATATTGTAGTTGTTGTTTTGTTTTTTTAGTTAAACAATTTTTATTTTTAGTTCATAATTATTATTATCATTCCTATAGAAGTTTATACTTTATTTTACGACGTTATTACTAGTTTGTTTTCTTTTTTTTATTATGATGTTATAGTTTATTTTATTTGCCAGATGTGAATTTGTCATCTAAATATTTATGTTATTCATAGGGGACTTAGTCGTGAAATAATTATTTTTTGTCTATTCTATACTATAAGAACATGTTATGAGTGAAGTAACATAATAAGCAACAAAAGAACTCTACATAAGTATTCCAAGAATTAAAATTCAATACACTATATAATTAACAAAATAAAATAACAAAATCCAATCCAATAATCCATTAATAATAAAATATAAAATAAACTCCTTAAGAACTTGAATGACAGAAAAACATTATAGCCAAATGTGTCGACCAGAGACTGTTACCGAGATAATTCTTATGAGGGCTTCCCGCAATGACGCACTGACATACTTCAGGATAATTTGCTTTGCAAGCAATAAGAAATATTTCTTAACTGTCCGATATTTGAACTTTTTGCCGACTGCCCTACAGAAGAGTATGGTCTCCAATGGCGATCCTAGCTTCAGACATATTTTTGAAAGATTCGGGAACTTGAGTGTCCAGGTGTTAAGAGCTAAGCAGTTTCTAAGTTTCCTATCGGTCTGTCTTATGTACATGTTAGTTCTGGACAACTGAATGGCTGACTGGAAGAACGTGGTATGTTAATTTCATCTTCACCAAGTTCAACAATAAAAAGGCGTCCTTCTGTAACTTAACAGTTGTAGTAGCACTCGTGCATTCTAAAGGCTAATATTGAAAAAGTTGTTTAGATGTATTCGTGGACATTGGTACCTACCTCGTCATTCCAAAAAAAAAAAAAATCTAAATAATTGACATACAGCGTTCTTCCAGCCGGCCATTCAACTATGCCCGAATCTGGTTTGAAATTTTTTTAATCTCGAAATAGAGACGTTAACTAAATTTGATTAACTATTGAGTTTTTATATTCATAGTTATGTTTGGGATGGTAATAAGTTTTATTATATACTACCTGTATTCCGTGCCTGTTTTAGGTTCCGTTAAAAATGGCTAAATAATTTGTTTTATATTATGTTATAAGTGTGTTCGCAACACAATATTGAGGAGATATAGAAAATTATTATATGTCAATTAAAACCGACAAGGTTTGATAATACGCTCATTGTTTGAACTGTTATTTTGAAGTTATTCTGGCTGACTCTGTTACTTTGACACATCGCATCTTGACTAAGTATATTCTTCGTACCATTGCGACCGGTTATAGTCAAACCTTATGACGAGAAGGTAGGCTGGTATTAGTGAATGTCCTGAGTTGAAAGTATTGAATAGGAAATGGTTACTTTGAGGGTGAATAATCGCTAATAACTTTTATAGTAAATTATTTTATTGTACATTACATAACTTAGAAGGGATTACCTATGGAACAGTCCTACCAATCACTAGAGACATGCTTCCACTTCTCTGTTGGATTTTTTTTTCTTTCTGTAAAAGTGAACATAAGGCGGAAGGATCCGAAAAGGCCAATAAAGAGGGTATTGTATAGGAAGTGAATGTCGCCATATCAATCCCGGGACTGAATCTACTTTTCAATATACGTGACCTGCTCGATTTCTCCAGTAGTCGGCAGTTCTTCTTTTTAGCTTCAAGACGGGGAGAGACGTCAATATCCCCCGAGTCGTTGCTTCTTGCAAGATTGTTTCTTGTATAGCAACGATAATCTAAGAGGAAAGTTTAGGAATAAAACGAGAATATTCTTGTCGACCGGTAGCCGGACGAATACAAAAATAATTCTAAGGCTATGACAAATCAACATTACTCAAACAAATTGATTATATTACATATTGTATAGAGTTGTTGGCTAAATGAGATCTCTCACATATCGTTATTCAAAAATGACTTTCGGCGTTAAAGTACATACAAGTTTTGATCAAAAAGTTACGAGACTATTTGTTAATTTTAAAATTTGTTTAATTATTCATCGATAGCAATTTTGCACCCTTCAAAGTAATCCTCTAGATATAATACACTTGTGCCAGTGCTTTTTCCAATCTTCGAAGTACTTTTCAAACTCACTTTTCGATATAGCTCTTAGCTCCTCCAGCGATTCTTCTTTTATCTCAATCAATGGTGTCAAAACGTCGTCCTTTCAAGGTTTTTTTCCTCTGCCGGAACAGAAAGAAGTCGCAGGAAGCCATGTCCGGCGAATACGGTGACTGAGGTAACACAACAGTGTTGTTTTTACTAAAAAATCAGTGAGGTGTGAGTGTGAGCGTTATCGTGATGCAATTTCCACGAACTGTTTTGCCACAATTCCGGTCGTTTTCATCGGATCGCTTCACGTAAATGGCGCATTACTTTCAAGTAATATACTTTATTGACCCTACGACTCGTATATTCTCTCTCAAAGAGGTGTCACATCTCTGTGACTCACAAATCTATTAAAAATTATGAATGGGGGAGGGGATCCATCATTTATAGCATTGCTAAGTTTTGTAGCACTGATAAGGAAGGGAAGGAAGGGAGGGTCAAAGAAAGCAGATTTGTAAGTATGGAAATGCAGGTCGGATAGACGGTATCTTATATAGGGAGATTTGATAGCTGATTATAAACGTAAGGAGGATTTGTGGCATTGAGTTTGTTAATGGCGCGAAGAGATGTTTGTTAGATTTACGTAACTGTACTGGCCATGTAGTGTTACTCAGCCGTTCATCTCTGATTATGCGATAATATCTATTCCTGCCATTATCGTCGGCTATAAATCTAAATCACATTAACTAATGGTCCCTTTACAGTTGACTGCCCTGGTATCTATTGTGTCATATCATACCCCGCGCGTCCATCCTGGAATACATCCGTGTTTAGAGTTTACTCTTCATCTTCCAATTCTTGATGTCTTGTTGTGTATTTTCCCTTTCCATTATTATAAAATCTTATTAGTTTTGTACATAGCATTCCCAAATCAAATTTAGAATTTTCCAAATCAAATTAAGAATTTTTAAGAAATTCAAATTTTTTAGTGCTCTAACAATTGTTCTGTAAAAAATAGATTGACACACATATATGTATACACATAAATACGTTCTCCCTCAACACCCTCCTGGATTTTTCCACGGTAATAGTAGCGTACACCTTCCCCCACAATTTCCCCAGCTCCTCGATGTTGGTGGTGAGTTGTGCGGATGTCTCGTCTCCCACCACCGTTCTACTTGTATCCCGGCGACGCCCACGAAGCCCGAAAAGGATTTCAAAGGGTGAAAACCCGGTGGTCGTGTGAACAAAATGGTTATACGCAATGACCGCTCTAGGCATTTCCTCTGCCGGCTCCAACCCTTTGTCGGCATTGTAGACGCGGAGATGATCGGGTCTCACTCCCTCCTTAGAGATCGTATGCCCCAAAAAAATGATAACCTTTTGGCCTAGACGGGACTTTTCGTCTGACAATTTCAAGCCAAATTGCCTCACGCGATCCGCATGTGATCCGCATGTTGTGCCTCGGTCGCACTGAATATCAAGAGGTCATCGATATATATTTGGCATACGGACTCGTTTATCCCTCGTAGAAACTCATCCATGAGCCGCTGGAACGTAATGGGTGCATTCTTCAGGCCAAATGGCATCCTCGTAAACTCATAGTGGCCTCTCTCAAACGTGAATGCCGTCTTGTGTCGGTCTCTAGGGTGCAGTTGACTCTGGTGATATCCCGCTTTAAGATCCAGAGTGCTAAATATCTTCGCCCCGCTCAGCCTGTCCAAAATGTCGTTGATCCTGGGAATTGGATATTTTTCGTTCACCATATTCTCGTTAAGTTTTCTGTAGTCCACTACAACTCTAGTCTGGGCCCCCATCTTCCTCATTCTTTTTCTTGACCGCCCACAGGGGGCTGTTATATGGCGATGTACTACTGTCCACTATAATCCCCTGCTTCTTTAGGTTGTCCAGCTCCTCACGAATGTGGTGCCTCAGAGCCTGCGGATACCTGGGCTCCTTCACATAACTAGCAAGACAGGGTTGCTTGAGCGGAATCTCGTGTACAGTTCTACCTGTGAGCCCCAATCGCTTGCCTTCCTTGAAGAAAAGATCTATGTATTTTCTCTTAAGCTCCCCTTTCCTATCTTCCGCTTGCCTTAGCGCACCTACTCGCGCCCCCCCATCTCGCCCTACATCTCTCCCTAATCCCAGGCACCTATACCTTACCTTACCTATTCGAATGTCCCATCGCCTCTTTTCATTCCTAACCTTTGATCCTAATTTACCTAGCAAATCGCACCCTATGATCCCTCCATATTCCCGGGGCATCGTTTCTACGACATAAATTCTTAAAATCTCCACATCGCGTTCCCATCTATTTAGCCCTATTACTGTCTCCCCTTCGACCTTACAGCCCCCCCCCCCCAGGGTGATCAAGTTACAAGAGCATCCTCCTTATTCCTTATTCATTATTTTTTCTTGATCGTCTACAGCCGGGAGACGATAACTTATATATATGACTGCAGTTGCATTATATTGTATTACATTTTATAATTTATTAATTAATACATAATTTAAAAAATAATTCTAATGTCATTGTTGATTTTTAATGCTAGTTGTTAAAGCCGAGTGGCTTAAGTGAAACTATAGTAATGAAATTTTTATATTCACTTCTCGACAATATGTCAACTAGTTGCCAAGAACGAGTGTGACTGTAAATACTCAAAGGATAAAAAGAACATTTATCTGGTTTTGCTTACGGAAGGCCATTCTCTAAATCTAGTATAAAATTGAAAACAGCATACTGCATTACCAAAAAATACAGGTCTGATGGTCAATTTATCGAAAGTAGAAGGGGCGGGCCATGCCGAAAATTATTAACTCAAGATGTTCTTGATTTTAATAGTATTCTATTTAAAGTAAGTTGACAATTTTAATGGAAAATAGCCTGAAAAAATTAAAAATAGTTCTGCTGAAAAATCTAAAATGTAATGAATTTGATGACTGAGAATCCGTTCGTAATCCTGAAGTGAATTATTTGATGAGAAGAATATTGGAGGGCTTGGCAATTCCCTAAATTTTATTACAATACATACTTAAAGACAGCTAACCATCAGTATTTTATAATTTCTTATTCGTGTATAATTTATAAAGTTATTTTAAAAAAACTGCAGTTTTATCATTCCATCACCTCTACCTCCCAAAGAATATCTTCCTTATCCCTTGAAGGGTAGAATGATTATGCGACCATTAAATTGCTTAAAATGTCTTCTGCAATAGAAGAAGTTTTAATTCACTGTGACTGTTCCAAAAAATATACTATTTATACTATACTATTTACTAACAATTGCTTAAAATTAGACAATTGTTTTTCAGATTGTATTGTTTGTTTTAAAAAAATATAACAAAGTTTGATAACTTAACAGTCCATCTGTTATCTCGATTCAATTGTCATTCCCTCCATCCTTTTCCAAGTAATGTGTACAATCCCCCATGGAAGACGTTTCTTTTAAAAAATTTTCTTTTTTAAAAAATAACGCAAAGGAGCACTTTGATTGCTTTTTGGAAGAATAACTATCAATATCACTCCATAATTATGACTCAATTAGATAAAAGGTCACAATATATAATACCTGCAAATCCCTTTCAACAACACATGCTATTATTTTTACTTGATTTAGGTGAAAAAAAACGTTTCTTGCTCATTGGCTAACGTTATTCCTTCTTGCTGTGTAGACTACGGTTCGATTGCTCCTCCAAAAATCTCTTTGAACGTCGGGTCTGGTCGTGGCCTTCTCAGGCTTAAGGGGCTCATTGAGAGGTTACTTGGATAAAGAAGTAGCGAATCCTGCTAAGAAATATTTAATTAAAGTTGATGTGCTACCAACCGCGCTTAATCCTCAGCGCTACCTATCAACTGACTGCTTAAATATGAGACTTTCTCTTCTAAGACTAATGCAACTTATTTTTTGACAGGAGGAGCTGCCAGAGAACCGGGGCCTGAGGTTAAAGGGACTGCTGGAGGCGGCTGAGACGGAGGCGATTGCTTCGGCACCCTCCACCTTGGACGAACGCTCCTATGTTGCTGGGGCTGGCCTGCGGGCAGGCGAGGACCCCTACCTCAGGAACAGGTTCAACCAGGAGGCTTCTGACAAGCTCTCAAGTAACAGGCCGGTTCCTGACACCAGAGCGCAACAGTAAGTACTATAGAGTGTGATATTTAATTGGCTATACAACTTGTAAAGAATCTACGCTCTGAAGAGCGTCATGGTGCCGGCTGACCACTCGGTATAGCCACCAGCGTCAAAACACATTCAACTCTTGTAATATTTTTATTACGGCTGAAATAAATAATATGTATATGTTTGATGGGGATCGATAATTTTGTTCTCATTTCGTTCACCATAGGTACATCGAGTAAACGCATTTATTCAATACCCTTAATTATTAATTATAACTGTAATGATACCTTTCATTACTATCCATGGCAGGCCCCAGGCCAGCTTACATCATCGATAATCCAGCGCCATCCACATTCACCTAACAGGCGTTATCGTCTCATCCTCGTCAGGCCAGCAAACGCCGCGTTGTTTTCCAGCTTGAAAGCCGTAAAAGGTGGGAGCATAGTTCCTATTTATTTGCCATATACCAGCCTTAATTACACATATAAAAAGACATTTGAACTACATCAAGATTCTTTTTTCCCCTAACCCCTTTAAATTTATAGATAATTATATACAATTATAGATTCTCAGGTGAATCTATTTACATATTTTCTGTAGCATCGCTACATTATATACAGGTTTTGTTAAAATTATATAATGAATAAACAAGTATAATGATACACATTATACGTGACTGGACTGAACTCAAAGTAATAAATAAAGGTGATAGGGCTTAGAATATTTTTCTCCTTCTAGAGATATATTACATCACATCAATTATTAACGAAACTACAAATTCAACATTAACATAAAATTTAAATCTTCGTTAATTCTTCATAAGATATGGGGACACATATTTTACCATATCGTAAGATAATCTGCCTTTAGCCTTTATGTTAGTATTAGGTAGTTAATGATTATTATTGTACATATTGTTGGTTTACAAGTGAAGCCCACAAAGTCAAAATTATCGATTTAGGGGTTTTCAGCTTTTCTTATCCTAAAAAAGGTGATATTTTACAGAGGTAGCTATATATTAAAGAAGGTTTTCAATTTATTTTTTTCAACGTGTTATAATTTAGTGCGATTATCATCGTGTACCGACCTACCGACGTCTCCAATTTTTCGATTTTTTCTTCTTCCAAATTTCAACGGGAGTTAAATAACAGCGGCATTCTCTTAGCGAACGAACTGTATTAGTTATATTAATTGTTCTTTTGACCCACCGGAAATAGATTTTTAGGATTGTAAATTTCCAAACGTTTTAGGTTTTTTTTTCTAAACAAATGCCATTAATAAAAATAAGGGAAGTGTTTTGACCGTGCTGGAATATACGTAGATAGACCTTAATTTCACCTATGGCATTGTCAATACTTCGGCTGAAAATTTCATATTCATAAAAATTCATTGTTCTGAAATTATTAAAATATTTTCAGTAAATAGGTTTTTTTATCTAAACTTTTTTTAAAGATATGGTTTCTTTATCAAACGTTTTCTTAAAGAATAAAAAATGGAGAAACCCTAAATATCCAATTAACAAGTCATCAAGTTTCGAGTCATTTCAGTTGGAGGACAATTGGCCGGAATTCGGGGGGAATCCCAAATATTTACTTAAATATGATGTAAAAGTATGGTTTACTATCGATTTTACTTAAAATTGACCTTATCTGAAAGTGATATTCAGAGAAATTAATCAATTTTATTTACTTTTTAATCTTACTTTTGAAAGGCAAGACCTTTAAAATAATGACCTGCCTACTTTTTCACTTAATAAAATTTACTGTTTCACTTTAAATTTACAGATAATTATATACAATTATAGATTCTCAGGCGAATCTATTTACAAATTATTTTTGTATTTCTTGTAGCATCGCTACATTATATACAGTTTTTTTATTTTTTCCTTAGCTCTCTAATTATAAGATTAAGGATGAGGGAAAAATAAAGGAATATTTGGGTTGACCGGATCCTTGTACTAGGAGTACCTGCTTGAAGGTGGTGTGAGGGAATTAAGGAGTGTGGGAAGCCTCGGTAGAGGACTTTTATTTACGTGACTGGACTTTTATATTTATATCTTATTAACTGAAGTGTGATATATTTTTTTTAATGAATAAATATTTTCCATATTATAAACTAATATATTTCAACAAACAGTCAAATAATGATACAGAATAAGAAAACTTTATTTATAGTTTGATTTACAACTTACTTATACTTGATTGTTATTACATGTTCCAGTATCCTTCCCATGTTAAATTATATTGGTTATAAAATGAACAGTCAAAAAATTCACTGGGAAAAGGCCAAAAAGTTGCATTTTTAGACCTTCTGAAATAGTCGCTAAATCTGGTTTTTGTTTTGGAGGTTGTAAAATTACGGTGCTTTCCACCTCAGAGTGTCTCAAAGAGTCTTCCGGTGTTAATTATGCTCTCAAAGAATCTCTTGTTTCTTGTTTTCTTAAAAGTGGTGTAACTGGAGGAAAGTCAATAGTATGAGGTGTCACAAGCCTGGCATTTTCATTTCGCGGCGATATAATGCCATATCCATTTTTGTACTTTTAAACAAAATGAAATTCTCGTGAAATCGAAGAGACTATACAAAATATCTTAACGGTTTACAATCCATTGCTGAAGTCACCATTGCGTAAAATATCTGTTTTTCAAAATAAAGTGATTAACTGTGTTTCTTCAACGCTTAATAAAATAGTCCCTATCTTGCAATTTTCAGTGACAATTATATTTTTTTGAATATATGGACGATTTTTCATTTTCCATCTAATTTTTTATTCTACTCTGGAATTAATTAAAATATATAACATCAAAAGTTCTCAATAACTAACGTAAATGTTAGTATGTTAGTACATTTATTTCAGCTGGACTTCGTTTTTTGGAGGTTCACCACTCTCTCAGGTCTCACATTCTTGACCATGTGAATCATTATATTATGATAGGAATGGGCTTGGTTGAAAAAAAAAAAAAATGAATCTAAATTCGATTTAAGCCTTATTAACATTTTTAGAACAATTCGAAAAATATAAATAGTTTTTGTAATATTTATTGTTTTTATGTAAAAATAAATTGATTAGATTTTGGTAACAACTATTTATTGGTACATAGTTTTATTGTATCATTTTTCTAGTCTATCCTCATCAAAAGTGGGAAACCCCATATAGTATATGGTCATTGGTCAGTTGGTAATCCCGCGAAACTAAGTATCACATTGAAAAATTTCAAGTTCTGTCAATGACAACGAAATAACTTGAAGATACTTAATATTAATAACAATAACTTTTAAAACAAATTAGGCTGTTAAGTAGCGGGGGGATTAATGCAGCCTTATTCGGTTGCAGCTAAATGCAAATAAATATAAAGTGTAGTTAAGTTCTTTTATGTAGTGAGAAATGGTTTACACTTCATTTAACTATTTTGTTGAACACTGGCAATAAATTATTCACACATTTCTTCTTAACACGAAGTTCGATTATCGTACATAACTACCTACGTAAACATTCTATGTTATTTTTACATTATATAAAACTATTAGAAACGGTTGAATTCTAAAGAATCTCGAATTGCGATTCCATTGGACGTGGAGTATTAGGAATTTAGGTTCACTCATCCATTCATAAAGCATCCGCTCAGTTTAAATTATTCTTTTACATAATATTATTAACATGCATGCGATCATTTGCACTATTTATTATATCTTATGTCGTATATTCCCCCACCTTATGAGAGAAATCGCCCATTTGGTTCCATTTATTTGAAACATCAGTTTGAAGTAGGGCGAATGTGGTATATAATTTCCAATTACACAAAGTGAACATACATACCCGCTATATTCATCCCTATACGTACAAGGAAATTCATTTTGCCGACTTCAAACTAAAATACAATACAATCTATTTCCTCAATTAAATAAGGTTTGTCGTGTGGAAAAAAATGTATTCATGGAAGTACTTAATGTATTGACGAACTAGATTGTATTTTTTGAAATACATATAAACGAAATAAAATACTTACAATATAAAGCAACAATGTCGACAGGACTCAGCGTAGGTTTCTATACAAATAAAATGATTATGAAAGCAATAATACTGGTGTTTTTTTAAAATAAAAATTGGTTCATTTTATGTAATTAACAAAAAAAAATTGGATCGCTAAAATGTTGACAAAAAAAAAAACTTAAAACAATATTAGTCACTTGATACGTGTTACGTTCCCGAAACTTTATTTTAGGAGTGTTTTAGAGATTAATTTTTCAGCGAAATTCTAGGTGAATTTCCCACTCGTCCGGGGGATTAAATTTCTGACCCGACCGTTTCTCTCTCTCTCTTCTCTGACGATTTCCCTGTTTCTGGTAGAAAGAAGGCTGTTTACTGCAATCGGTGACGGTCATACAGGTCGTTGTCGCAGTCATGGATGATTCGGTCAAAGTGCAAGTGGTCTGACCGATTGAATCGTATTGTTTTCTAGTGCGCGACTGGTTGTTTTACACCTCGAGGCCGAGGAGCTCCTGGTTCGATGCTGACGATATCATTTTTTTGGCTACGCCTGTGGTGGAAATGAAGCACTTTTTATCAGGGAGATTCATTCCTAGCAGAAAAGTTAAGTAACGAATCATTCTAGTAAATTCTTGTCCACCTTACCTTGTTCCCTTCTTTGTTGCATTTATGCTTTGACAGTCTGTGGCCGTAATAGTAAGATTCGTTTTATGAAGTCCATTTTAGCTTTACCTGTTCTCATCAGGTATTTTCCATTTATGTATTTAATTTGTTTTTTGAGTATGACCTGCTGTATGTTGTTGGTTAATGTATTAATTGCCGTTTATCTTGCTATTTGAATTTTAAGTTTGTCTTCCCAACCTAAACTACTATTTGAGTTTGACTAAATATTTGTTATTGCCAGTAAGTAGTATCAGTATCATTAATCCACTTATGCTTTTCGCGTGTACAGTTTCAATTAGGACAAGGGAATAAATGCTCATCTCTGTTCACATTCCTCTTCTTCTTTCCAAGCTATGCCTGGACCGAAGGGGGGAGGTGAGGACTCTTCAACACGGCTGTCATCTAAGGATTGCAACCACTTCGGCTGAGGAAAATGGCGAGTCAGCCTCGCCAGTTGTGTTGCTGACAATGCTGTTGCTCGGACCGTGAAGCATCGGGAGGACGGCGACCGTGACGTCTAGGAGTGCACGACGTAATAGGAATGGAGAGAACGCTTCCTTGATAGCCTGGATTACTCAACTGGCTGACCCGGGCTACTGTGAGTGGCCGCAAGCACATCTGTGGAGGATAGTTAACCTCTCTCTTTCTAATGAACACCTCATCTCGTGCCGCTCTCCGTAACCGCCATTCCATCATATCGCTTCATCTCTAAAGTCATCAGCCGATCTGAAGCAATACTTCCCGTATAAGGAGTACAACGGATGTTGAAATGGAATGAAATGTATGTTACGCGTATTGGGAATACATTGACTCGCTGTTAGACAAGGGTATGGAGTGGAATATACAAGTTGAGATTGCATTGAGGACGTAAAGAGGATTCTTGAGGTCTTAGGTCGTGGGTTGCTGACTAAGTAAATAACGTCCTATTTTGTTTTCCCACAAGATTTTTATTCTTTATTCACAATTGCTTTCACCATATGCGTATATTGCCATTTTCAAGTGCTCAAAATGTTGTTTATGAACGTGGTGTCTGACTTGCTACTCTTTAGGAAATAACACAATTAGACGCATGTTGGATCTTGAAAATGGAAAATACATGTTTATTCTGTTCAATATTCGTAACGTAAGTAAAGGCAATGAAACAACGAAATATTTAATGAAATAATTAGCGGATGTTGGTTAGTGGTTGAGCTCTCAAAGTGTTTCAGATTGAATAGCTTTTGTCAGTATAATTTAGTTATTTCTTAAGGACTCTTAAGGACTTTTCAGACCTCAAGATGTTGCATTATACTTAAGCTATTGAAGGAATGAATGGATGAATAGAGCTTTTTTTTTTAATGATATTTACGGAAAGAGCTTTTTTTCGTTTTTGTTCAGATTCTAGTACCTGACTTTTTATAATAATGTTTTATAGCTCTTAACGGATAGATTCTAGCTATACTGTCCAATGCAGCCCTCAAGCCGAAAACCATCTATTTTTATTGAATTTATGGGTTTAAATTATTATTGTATCACACTAGAATATCGTGTCCTCCGATCTGAATTACGCTCCTTTAATAATATTGCCGATTTGGAAGAAGAGAAAAATCATATTTTTCAAGATCGACAATTAAAATAAAGGCACTTGATGACACTTAAAGCATACAATTTTGTTGGGTCACCTTAATACATTGCACATTGTACCCTTATTCAGGTTTTTATTACCCCCTTTATCGTTAATTTTTGTGATGTGGTAGTCTTCTTCTGGATCGACGATAGATAGTTGTGTAGTCTATTTTATTATTCGCTCCATAGAGATAATCTGCAATAAATTCCTCCATTTCATTTTGAAGCCTGTTCTACGTTTTGCCTGTAATCTTCTCTTCTGTCTCTCCATCCTTTGATTCCTATTAAGGAAGGTTCTTTTAGGACACCACTCAGCCGTCTTGTCCTAGGCCGACCCCTCATTCCTTTCTTTTCCTTACATACATCTTCTTAGTCGTCCTGAAGTCCTCCATTCTTCTTAAATTTCCCAACTACAGCAGTATTTGTGCGTAGAAGAACTGTGGAGCTTCTTAATATCTGGTCCTTAATATCTGGGCTCTACCACCTATGCTGTTCTGGCTAGATATTGGGGAGGTCCCGCGTTCGTGTCCCGTCCATGCTATTTACCTTTTCTTTGCCTGTTATTTATTAATAACTATAATTATGACAAATTCTAAAAATTGTCACTAACCTCGTCTTCATAGCTTGTACTCAGCCAGCAATGTTTTATAGGCATAATATATTCTTATGCGCCTGCATATAAGTTAAGAAAGAAATATAAGTTATTCCGTGAGATGTAAGTAAGGCTCTTTTTATATATTTTCTCGTATCATTAAGTAGGGTACCATTAGTATAGTAGCAGAAATGGTAAAAAAACCGATTTTGTGATATGTCACATTTTTTTTTGCTTTTATGTCGTAATATATTTTCTGCGTGGTGGCTGCTACAGCCACAAGAAGCATCCAGGACTTTCCCTAGGGAAAGGCATTAGGAGCGATGACATAAGAGACGCGGGGCAGGAGTAAGTTACCATGTCAAGGACGGGGCTGCTGCCCTGTCTGGTTTTATATTCTCTACTCTAGGCCAGGTCATTATCTCTCACTTACGTAGCATGTTCTTTATGGCTAGTCTATTTATTGCCTAGCCCGAAGGGAGCTGTTTTTCTTTCATTCCGGTAAGGGATGAGCATCTTTCGCCTTTCTGTTTGAATGGTATATGATAATGGTCAGAAGAATGGTGTAAGCAATCTGATAGGAATGTTTCAAAACTAATATTCCGAATTTGATGTTAATTAAAACGCAATTACGAGAAGTCCAAGGAGAGATGCTATTTTAATTTGAATGCTTGGACAAGTGCTTAATATACATGTTGTATGCACTTGTTGAGGAGTTGATTGTGCAATACATATCATAAAAATGCAACAATAATGCAGTTAGAGATTGTAAAATTAATTAGCTTACCCCAGTGTCCCAGGACACTGATCATCCATTAACCTACCCTGGCAATCATGTGTGAGTCTAATTCAATACGGACCTATTTATTTATATTTCTTAACGCCATGGATTGGGACCAGGATATTTGGCACTTCATGTTTAATAAGAAACGGTAAGTAAATATCTTATCAGGATACACACATTTCTTGCTCAACGAAGCATAAGCGAAAAGAACACTTAAATGTGGGTATTAAATAGAATAAAACGCTCTAGGTATTAGAACCTGGAACTTTCAACCATGAAGCAATTATGTAATTGACTTATGTGAGCTCCGGTTAATGCATTCGATATAAAAATTAAAACTACATGTATAATATAACACTTGCCCACAAATATATGAAGTTTTAGTGGTTAAATCCTATACTATAGGAGGGCAACAGAACTCCCCGGGTTTCTCCATGTACTATCCGTTAAGTGGATAGGCATCTTTTTCAGCACCTTTTATAGCATCCATTTCACTCCCTATTTTAGGAAGAAGATAGGAAAAATCTTACCCGCATTTGCACTTATTGACTTGCCCCCAGCTTTGTCTCAAACTCATGATATATAAACATGTCCTCCGGCCAGCTCAGCTGTACGGTGCCCCGCTATATACTAACTTTACTGACAATACATGAGAAAAGTTGTCAGGGATATCTCCCTGTCCACCGGCGACACGTCAAGTTTTTTGACTAGTTGCAGCATCTAACAAACCCAGTGTTGAACACTATAACCTCACCACTATTCTTGCATCGATGGCAACAGACTGTTGTGGAAAATTAGGTAAAGTTAGTTTATCGAGTTTTAACACCACATGTTCATAAAGTGAACCCTATCACTTTTTATTTTGGCCTGCCTTGCATTCCGTACATCAGCCTACCTTAGCTCAATTATTGTTAACCTCACACAATATGTACAATCTAGCTACGCTACAGCATATATAATGAGCACAATGTGCATTTATGTAAAGATTCCGTATTGTGAAATCTCCAGTGATGCCAAATAAATGTATATTCAATAAATAAAGGGATTTGAAAAAAAAAACAAAAAAATTGTTTATTAAATTTATTACAATCATTCTGGGCACGTGGTTTCACTGGTCATTTTTGTGGTGTGGTGTATTTTTTGTATCTAAGCGTTGACAGATGTTATAGATAGGAAAATGTTACCTGCATCTTACTGGCATATTAATGAGTTAATACACCGATTAGAGGAAATCGTTGCACACTCGTTTGAAAATGTAGTTCGATCGCAGTAAATACTAAAAGCTCACACTGAACAGACACTTTACCTAATTACATATTCAGCGATTTTAATTTTTAGATAATTACATATGAATTGTATCATATCATTACTCTGATATGATCGAAGATAATGTTGATCGATTCTGAAATGTGCTCACGATCCGCTGGGTGACTTCTTTCCTCAGCGTTAGCGGGGAATTAGCTAGATAGAAAGGTCTGGACGATCTCACGCGGAAACCGCACGTAACTAAAAAACCATTCTCGAAGTAGGTTAATATGCAGTGGTTAGTTGTACATAAAGGAAAGTTAAAAACGCAAAATTTAATTTAGAATGAATTTAAAACTAATTGATTTGTGGATTAAAAAAAAATGAACAAAAAACAGTGTATTTAGCTGACAAAAAAAACATGACATTACAATGATGTAATTGCGCTACAAATATTAAAGGCCCCTCGTACATTTGTGCAGACTACAACGAACCAACAGCGCAAGATTAAAAAAAAAACAAAGAAATAGAAATATATAGGTATTACAACAAGGAGAAAAGGAGTGTGAAAGGTTGTTAGGGTGTATTCAAATTAGAAATGATTAAAATAATAATAATTGTGAATTGTGGTTTGTGGATGGGATGTTGTATTTATTTGTATATATAATCCATTATATATATGTGATATGATATTTCCTGATATTAATTAAAGTTCAGGTCCCTATTTAAGACCGATTTGATTTTGTACTGGATACGCTCACTATCAAATATTATAAATGTGAGTCTACTTAATTATCCCCGGAAGTAACAGGCATATCGAATAATAATTGATAATTAAAGATAAATGATAATTAGTATTCGATTCTATAAAGTAATTAACTGCAGTAATAGTTATTGGCTATATAAGTTAATGCTTCCTGGCGATGCGTTCTATATTGGCCTACTGGCCACCTTTCAATGTTCACTTCTCCAGACGACTTCCGGGGCAGATATCAAGCCAAGAAAATTGTTCCCATTGTTCTGCCGACTTTGTTTGAGAGATACTAACACAGAAATACATTTTTTTTATTTTATATTTTCAAAAATCCTTATCTTACCTTCCAATTTTTGATATATTTGTTAGGATTTGCACTGTTTAGAATCTACAATGTGTCTTTATGTACTAAAATTTCACTTGGTGCTTCTTATACATTTTAAATAGTTTTTGAGGGTATACAATATTGTTTAACTAATTCTAATGCATTTATATATTAGAAGGTTTGAAGTTTAAAGATGGGGCTCAACCTCTGGATTACTAGAGGGATCTAAATTGTCTGTCTAAATTAATATAAGTTGCCCCCCCCTTTTCCTTTTGACGAAAGTTTTTTCAATGACTGGCTGCTTTATTACTCCTGCCGACTAACGGGCACCCATTTATTCATTAAGGTTTGGCACTTCCCGCTGATTTTAGGTATGAAAGAAGGAGTGCCTCTTTCGGGGATTTTATGGTCCATTCTGGTTTTATTGCGGTGGTCGGTCCCCCCCTCTTTATTCGGACTTTCTCGGGTCGCTTATTCCTTCCGTGTAGAGCTGTGCAATTAGTTAGATCGATACTCCATCCCACTAAGAGCCAGCACTTATCGGTAATTCTAGGTACGGAAGTACGGGTTTCTTTCTCAAGGGTTTTATTATTTAGACCAAGTCGACCTTTGTTAAAATTAATAAAAAATTGGCTTTTGAACTATTACTTTTAAGATATTAGAGATAGTGGCAGTATGTGTCTATAAACAAAATAAAGTACGTTGACTTTAAAGAACCAATATCGAAAGAAATTTCGGGACAGTTCGAACATTTCTTAAAATCTATTAAATGAGTATCTAAATACTTTTGGTCCACTACGGAGAACTGTAGAAGATAATTACAGAAAATCAATAAATAACTTGTTCGGTATTTAATTATGACAATATAACTCTTATTTTTAAACTATATATTTTCGTTCGCCTCTCTAGCTGCATAAACACTAGCTTAACAAGAGAATGAACTGGTAAAGGGGTTAAGGCCATAGGAATTTTTTCTTCCTCCATCTATCAAGTGATAGAATAATCAACGTGCAAAATTTCAGCTTCATAGATTGAGCTACTGTGATGATTGTGGTATTTTATTTTATATGCATAATTGTTAAAGAAACTGTGAAAATCGCTTTTAAAACATATAAATAAACAATGTAAGTAACTAAATTATTGACCTAAAAATACCTATGGAAATTAACTGAAATAACATTACATACACAATTAATGTCGTAGGGATCTCTCTAAAATTCTCTTTGCGTTACCACTTTAAATGTATCCTTAACCAAATTGTAAAATTTAGGACCTAATATCATAATACATAGCTTGTGAAATCTTAAAGTTAGCTAATAGGGCCAGATTTTTTTTCACCCCCCCCCCCCCAATTATTGATTGAAAATTAATCAGGATATTTTGTGGTGTTGTGGAATACACCGTTAAAATATAAATTCGATTAAATAAATTTTACGATTGCTATCGTAGGATATACATACAGACGAACAGACGAAATATGATTTCCCCTAATGTAGATCCCTTTCCTTTTAGCTTGACATCTTTCACAAGTGGGAAGTACTAACTAAATAGTGTTCTTCCTATAATATAATGAATATAATTAACAGCAACAGAATTTCTGTGAACTGGGGGGGGGGGGAGGTTAGGTTTGAAGTTGAGATTTTCTCTCTGGTATGTTTTTTGATATCGTCATTCTCGACGGCTCGAAGGACAAACAAGATTGCTCGCTATCGATCCAAATCATCTCATTTCAGAGAATGATTAATGAAAAAAGTTTTCTCATAGCTCTCCAAGTTTTTAAGTTGGGCACTTCAAGTCGCGAAGGAGAATGACAAAGAAAAATGTCGCCAATAACAAGGGAATTTATTTATCTAATGTCAGTAATTGGACTTATTTCTATTATAAAGGATTTGTTTATAACGTTGACCACCAACCGTAAGTTTGGGAAAATAGTATAGCGTGTCTCATTTGTAGTTGGAATTGTTTTCACCTCGTCATGGGCTCTCATATTGCGTATAAACATATATCTATAATTAAATAAATTAATTAAAAAAAAGTGACGGGGTCACGAACCTTTTCAAGCCATTAATTAATACATTATTTTAATTAATCAATTAAAGACTTGAATATGTGTAGTTTGCTTTATACAGGCCGCTCCTAGAGGTATTGCTATTCCAGGTCTACCCGCGACAGAGGTGGAGCAAGCCCCTAGCAATCCGTCATCCCCCCCTAAAAAAAAATTCATTTACCCACTATTCCGGTGGCTAAGATTGAATTTACATGTAACCGATTAATGGTCACCTGTAAATTATAATCGTCATATAGCCATTCATCACATCGATACAGAGATGAATTGTCTGTAAAATTTCATGCTGTAGATCAAACTGGAACAGGTGTAAAATACATTGGGAACGGGCTCAAAGTTATTGACAACTTTGAAGAATATATTTAATGCGTTTAAGCTCCAACAAACAGCATCCTAATGAACCTATAATGGTATAAATACACAAAAAAAAAACGTTAAAACTGGCAAATTATTGGGTTGGCAAGAAAGTGATTTCGGTTTGCACCAGTAGATAGCGTTATGTTTGTTTCGATATTTATTTGTCAATGTTAGAATTATTTTCTTTTGGGATTTGGTAGTCGATACCTTTAGGTTTCTATAGAACGAAATTCCGTGTAATTTTGTAGATCATTAGTAATTTTGTAGTAAATTTGTTGTAATTTTTTGGTCAGTTTTAACTTGGAGTGCAAAAATAAGCATTTTCGACACATTTTACTTTTTTGTTTTGATAAAGGCAAGAAAGCGGCTGAGGCCCACAAAGAAATGTACGAAGTTAATGGCGTTGATTGTTTAACAGAACTCACGTGTCAGAATTGGTTTAAAAAAATTTCGTTCTGGAGATTTTTCACTGAAAGATGACCAATTTTCTGGTTGACCTTCTGAAGTTGATGACAAAATGAAAGCCATAATTGACTCGAATCGTCATATAACTGTACGAGAGATTGCAAAACAGTTAAATGTATCACAGACAATTGAAAATCATATAAGACGTCTTGGACTTATTAAGAAGCTCGATATTTGGGTTACGCCACGACAATGCGAGGCCTCAGACATCTTTAGCAACATGTACGAAACTATTGGATCTTGGTTGGGAAGTGATGTCGTATCCTCCATACAGCCCCGACCTTGCACCATCGGATTATTATTTATTTCGAAGTTTACAAAACTTCTTAAATGTTAAAAATTTCTGTAATAACGATGACCTCAAATCGCACTTGGTTGAGTGTTTTGCTGATAAGGACCAGAAGTTCTAAAAGCGCGGGATCATGAAGTTACTAGAAAGATGGCAAAATGTAATCAAACAGAATGGAAGATATTCGACTGTTTAAAGTTCATTTTTTGTATAGAAAAAATTGAGTTTTATTTCACACTAAAAAACCGAAATTACTTTCTTGCCGACCTCAATATTTTTGGTATGGCTAACAATTATATAGAGCTACAAAAACGAAATAATAAAAATAATATAATGAAATTTTTCACATAAATGAAACAGTTGAAAATAGTACCTATTTTGTATCTGAATTAAATTTAACTAATTTCTTGTTAAGTAGGCCAATAGGTCGCCGACAGTGTGGGCATTCAGTAGAGCTGGTGAAAAACCTCCTGGCTTTCCATTGTTTTTATTGAGTTTTCTCGGCTTGAAGAGATCTCAAAATCGCAGTTGTTTTCACTAAATTAATATCGTTTCAAGTGATCAGTGATTAATTGGCTGATATCTCTATGGGTGGATTGTTTGTCGAGATATCGGCGTATGTTGATGAAAACAAAATTGTTATGCTTTCATCACCTTTATCAATCGACAGTGTTAAGTACGTCTGAATGTTGTCCTGATATATCGATACGTTGTCCATTAATACATTTGATGAAATCTAAACATCTTTCGTTCATTAAAGTGAACCAAAAAACATTACACTGAATGTAAATTCACAGTTAACGATTAATTCTCAGTTTGAGGTCCTAATGATTGCCTTTAATGTAAAGGCGAGAAGACCCTTCCTACCATTAATTATTGAATTGCTTTTGGTCACTGATTGGTTACTGAGGCTTTTGATAAGGCTCAATGGGGATCTGGCGGTATATTTGCACTTAGCACTGTTTCCTTTCCTAGCAGCTCAGAGCTGTCATTTACAAATCCAAATTTTACAATTGCCACATATTTTAACCTTGCTAAATAAACATCAATTCTTGAGTCTCTCTGCTCCCATATATGTGAGAGAAACATATATGTTTCTATTTTTGTCCCTTGTTTTACCTTCAGATATGAAATTTTGCACCAAGGCTCATTTGAATCATCCATTGTAGTCATAAATAGGTCTATTGAATCATTTTTCCGAAGGCTATCAATTACTGGCAGGCAGACAGATGTCTCCGCACTTGAAATTAGAAGCACACATTTCAGTCTCGGCAGTAATCAAATGCTATCAATTTCTGCGACAATCATATTTATTTTTTTATTTTGTACATACTTCATCTACGATAGTTAATTTTCCCCTGGAATTATCTATTGCTAGCCATTTTTCGTACGAATTGAGTTTTCCTCTGGCGAGGCGAAACTACAGAAAGCTTAGAAGTTGCTTTTTAGCTTACGTGTGGATTGATTAATCCTCCAGTACGTTTACCGCCATTCGTAATTGGAAAACAGGATTAGGCCTCTAGTAGGTTTCTCATCTACATCTCCATTACTAAATCCTATTTTAATTCTGGTCTTGTTAACAGCGACAGGTTAAATCACATTCCTCCGACTAATTCGCTATCGGGCCCAAATGGCCCCAGCGAAAAAAAAAAAACATCTGATGAGATTAAAGATTTGTTGTCCCGAACCGGTTTTATTCGCAAACCTTTTAGATTTACTGTTTAAGCTACCTGGGCCTAATTAGTCATTGCTCACATGTCACTAGATACCTAATTGCTTTGTTATATTTAGTTGATTAAATTTATTGGTTTCTACTATTAGGTTGGTGCGTATGAAATGTCGGATTTTCTTTAAATGTGAACGTTTGTCTCCCTGTTTTTGTTATGCTTTTGTTTTTGACATAACCTGGTTTATAGTTGTACTGTCCATTGCCAGAGTCACATTTTAGCAAAGATTTTCTCAAAAGTGTTCCCTTTTGTTATTTGCTTTGAATTTTGCACCGATATGAATTCAACCGATATTCGTGTAATTTTCTTATATGAGTATAAACTTGGTAATAATGCTGCAAAGATGCACGCAATATAAACCAGGCGTTTGGGGAGAATACTGTGAACGATCGAAAAGTGCAGCGTTGTTTAAAAAATTTCGGTCTGGTGATTTTTCCCTGCAAAATGAACCGCGTGGAAGACCCGAAACGTCTGTGAAAAATGATGCTCTGAAAGCATTGGTGGAAACGAATCCAACTGTTTCTTCAAGGGAACTTGCTGCCAGAATGGCCATACAACAATATTGCGACATCTTTCTGAAATTGGCAAGGTGAAAAAAATGGATAAGTGGATACCGCACGATCTAACCGAGCGAAATAAGCTGGATCGCTTGAACGTATGCTCATCATTGCTAACCCGATTTAATCGATTTAACGCTCGGCCACATACATCGTACAAAACAATTGCGCAATTAAATGAATTAAAATATGAATTTTGCAGCACCCACCTTATTCACCGGATCTTTCGCCAACCGACTTTCATTTATTTAAACATTTAGAACTGTTTTTACGGGCTAAACAGTACGAAAATGAAGACAGTCTGAAAAATGCCATATCAGAGTTCATTGATTCTAAAGATCAGAATTTCTTCAAGACAGGCATCTATGCATTAAAAGCTCGTTGGGAAAAGTGTATTGAAGTAAATGGAGCATATTTTGATTAAATAAACAGCTTTTGGAAAAAGATATGCAGGTTAATATATTCACTTAAGAATCCGACATTTCATTCGCGCCAACCTAATAGTTTTTAGTGAATGTTAAAATGTAACAAGAAATAAGTTTTGATATTCCATAATCCTTCCGTTGTAATAAGTATCAACTAAAAACAAAAGATAGTGGCGGGCTGGGATTGGAACTAGAACGGCCCAAACTGAGCCATCCCATGTCGAAACGAAAACTGTGAAATATCTAATTCCTTTAGTTCTTGCCCACACTCTCTGAGAACATCGTCATAGCTATACTACTAAGATAGCGAGTATAATGCAATCTATTTAAATGTTTGCTTTCTTTATTTATTTATTTCTATTACATATTTATATCTACAATTTTTTTTAAATATTTTTCCTGACGAATGGCTGACACATTTCTTATTTTTATATTTTTTTATAAATACAGATAAATTAAAAATTTTCTCCATTCGCGACGTGTTAAAAGAATTTTTCAAAAGTATACCTTTCGAGTATAATAACGTGTTGTACAACATAAAGTAAATAATAAACACAATTATTTCTGTATGAATTTGTATGTTTTTTTTTTTCTTTCTTCGAAGATAAGCACTGACGATTTGTCACTAACGCCTTCCTTCATAACGATTTGTTTTGTTCCTACCTTCAACAAAACTACACCATTAAGTTCATTACGAATCAATCGTCATAGTGAAACGCATGAAATGCAAAGCTAGTATATAAATACGACTAGGGGGAACAAAAAAAGTTATATATATATCATTTCACTTTTGGATGACGTGTCACATCTCAACGTTACGTATCCATTGAAAACAATGAAAACAAGTGAATTATCTTAGGTTTACCTGAGGCACTTGTTTGTACATTACTTAAATTAGTGGCTTTTCGTAGCTTATTAGTTCATGCAAATATACACTAATATTTTGTAGTAGTGACTATAAAAATAAATCGTACAATTAACTTTTACTCTCGATTCTTATATTCTTGGTAAGTGGGGAGTAACTTTGCTTACATTGTATAAATACGCGTGTTTACGACAGAAGAGAATCATCTGATTGTTTTTTCTTTCTTTTTACTCTCAAAAGCAAGCAATCACATGTACTAATACTTCCCAATCTCTCCCATGCTTACTCTCAATTCGTTTGCTAAGAAGCAGTTACTTGTGTCAATAAAAAAAAACACATAATATAGTCAATATATTTTCTTTGTACTATTTTATTGCTAAGCAGCAGAAATCATTTTTTGTTTCTCTGAAAACTCTCATCAATTCAGTGGCCCTTGTGCTTGCTCCTTATTTTGAAAAGTCACAATTTCAAAATCGAATTTTAATTAATTAAACTCGGTGTCAAATCATTCTAGTCCAGAAGATGCCTGAATGGTCGAAACGTTGTCGAATATTGTTTAAAAAGAATAAAAAAAATGATTCAGTAGAGACTATATTTCGAAAAACTATTTTGCAGAACTCTTTTTATTATTGCTCTCAAAATATTGATTAAAGTATTATAATGAGTTTAATTATAAAATTTGGATTTTTATACTTTAAACAACTTTAAGACAACAAAGTTTAAAAGTTAAAGAGGGTGAAAAATATATTTTTTAAGTAAGACTAAAGCTGAAAAAGAGGGAACTGGCCGTTTGTATTGGGAAAAAGGGATTTTCATTTTTGCAAAAGAAAAAAAAAACAACACGCGAAATCTTCAAAAGACTTGGTGGAAGCACAGTTGTTAAGCGGAGAAATTGAAAGCTCGGACTAATTGGACACTTGAGAACTGAACAGGGCCCCCTCTCAGCGGTCAAACTCATTTAGTAGTTATTCATTATAATGCCGATAAAACGTTACAGTTTCATTATTGAATTTGATGTCCAGCCAACTATGTCATTCGATGACGATTGCATTTGGTAAGGTTTTTTGTTATTACGAAGCCATAAGTTTAGTAACTTATACCTAGTGGTAGGGCTATGCAGATACGGAGATTCTATCAACTGTTACATTGTTGATGTCTATTAGTTCTGGATAGTTACGTTGACAGGAGGTGGGTCACACCACTTAACTAGTTTGTGGGATCCTACTCACCAATCTCCATATCCGTATCGAGCTGACTTCTAACTGCTGAGACCCAAATTTTTTTTGGGGGGATGGGAGAGGTGGGTCTTGTTGGAGTTCACTCACCCTTGAGAGTTGCTTGAATAAAAAATTAACGAATCTAGTATAGACCAACAGACAAGATTTATGGTTGAGAGGTAATGCCTGACTAGTGCTAACCACACTAGACCCTAACGCCAATTACTATTTTTTTGCACTAAGTGAGCCCCTGGCCTCTTCCGCGTGGGGATTTGGTCACACCTATCCAGGCAACCTCCAAAGCAAGATATTGTCTTCTCAGCATAAGTTAGACTTTAGTGTTTATTTTAGAGTAGTTTTCGTACATCAAAAGCGTCAAGTACTCCTTTAGTATTCAGTTCGTTGCTTCCTTAAAGCCTTTGTGAGCGAGCTGTTATGGCATAGTTTTATTATTTGTGACTAAAAAAAAAAAACTACCGATCGTTTTCGGGTCAAAATAACATTTAGTACTAAGTAAATTTTGTTTCGCCTTTTTAAATGTAACTACAAACGTGTCAAAAGTAATTTTTTTATACATGCCATAAAAATAACATAGATATGATATTGTGCCTTATTTCCCCAAAGATACTAAAAAAACTAGCAACCCTACGATATATAATGGAAGATCATTAGTAAATTAATTGATTGAAAAAAAAAACCTTTCATATTATATTGAGGGTTAAATCAGACATTTCAATGTCCAGAGTTATATGCTTTGTGCCTTAGGACTTCGAAGGACCCTGATTAGAAATAATCAATGGAATCGTGGTCCCAACTCATCGCTTTTAACGAAATCCTCGATTGCGAGATGAGCCTTGTCGATATACATTTTTTATTTTGATTACCAATATTTATCATCTACCATTCGTTCATTTATAATGCATTTATGATTTAGAATCGTGATCCAGTGTGGAAACATTCGGTTCGAAGAACGGCTTGTATAAGACTAATATTGTCTAGCAGTATTGTATTATTGTGTGCATTATACAACCGTTGCTGTCATTGTACAATCGAACTACCTAAACCGCAGGTTGGGTAATTCGTGACTCCTATTGTCTGCGAATATCCATCTAGTGAAGCAATTAAGGCCTGCTTCTAAAATAAATAAACCGAAAATAGAACTGGAGCGAGGATGAAAATAAAGCTCCGCGTTCCAAAACAACTAACTCCGCATTTATGCCGAAGTTTACTTTACACCTAATGCCGGATTCCATTGATTGTTAAGAATTTCGTTATTAATTAATATTTATTATTGTCAACTAGTCTTAACAAAAAGGAGAGTCGAGAGTTTTGTAAATAACAATTACAAAGGATTTTCTTGGTAACGTTGTATTTCTCATTAACTGCCATTTGTCCAAACCCGCTTATGTATTTCAAGAAACCGTTGATTAAGGAACCTCATCTATCCTTTGACGAACCCAAAGGGAGAGGCTTTACTTTTTTTCAGGTAGTGTTTGTATGCTCTACGATAGCGGTCTTAAGAATGACTCGAGTCGATCCGGAATATTACTCTTATATTCCCCAACACCTGGAAATATGATGAAGCCACCAGACGAACGAAACGCTAGAAACAAAAAAACACAGTAAAAAAAATAAAATAAAATAAATGTCAACAATATAATTCGAGTTTGCGGCCCAACCCGATTTTAATTTGTTTTGTTTTTACATGATTTTTTTTCTCGTAATTTAAAATTTTTTATTTCTTGAAAAAGTGCTGTTTAGTGGCCAAGGTGGTTAGCAAGTAAAAGTAGGCATTTTTATTAATTATTATAGTTTTTTTCACGATCATTTGAATGGTTTTTAAGATACACGCCGAGTAGTAACTCTCGATATTGTTTTTCATGTTCAACATTATTATTCATAATTATATATTTATTTAAAAATACATCTTTAGTAAAAGGCGAAAGATTTATTCGCTTTGAAGGGAGACCAGAGGATCTATAATTATCTGTAAATTTAAAGGGGCTATGAAAAAAAAAAATCCTTATCGCAGAACTTCCTATTAATAAAAGTTTTTATGCCATTTTGAAATTATAATACGCATATTATATATTATTAATCACAGGATGCAAGATCATTAATTCGATCCACTACTTAATGTGATAAGATAATGTTTATTTTTTAATTACTAGTTGCAGGTTAATTATGGAATTTTCATTATTGTTAATGGGGTTGATTTTATGTTTAGCATCAAATGAAACTACCGGGAAAAAAATTGTTGATATCTCTATATAAACCTTGAGTTGAGTTAAAAGTTGCGATCACTATTTTAATGACTGTCTAAAGACCTTTTATGACTTTAGTCTATTAATGTCCCAATACATATCGCATATTATTAATCAAGTAGTTAAGGTCTTTAACTTAATAATCTACGTAGTATGATAGGAAAATATGTACTTTTAATGGTTTGAAACATTTGTTGGGAGCACGGATTTGTGGACAACGTTTCGACATTGTCTGCATTAGGTCCTTATTTTATTAAAATAATGTCGGCCTTAAACATGATTGGGATTGATTATTGACAACAGCTGGGTAAAATAGAAACTAAACAAATAGAAGGTGTATATAGGTGCAATGTGGGTAGTTGTTGAATTGGTATCAATAAGTAATAGTTGGCATGTTGGACGTACAATAATATATAGATCATAGACGAAAACCAGTATGTGTATGTAAAAGACATGGACAAAACAAACTATAAAATTAGATCACATCTGCCCATTTGAAAGTCGGTACTGATTTAAAGATAGTACTGATAATGGTATAAAAAGTTTTTTTTTCTCGATGTGTTATGTTGTGAATAGAGTAGGAGGTGGAATAAGACCTGAAAGAAAATTTTGAAGATTTATTTATATAAGAACTGATATAATTTGAGGAAAGTGTGAGTGTGTCAAATATCTAGTGTCAGTGAACACTGAGTGACATTATGATTGGAATTGCATACCTAATGAGAAGACCGATGGTGTCGACTGTACTAATACACAGGCCCATGCGTGAAAAATAGTGAACAGTATTTTCTCATATGAATCTTCTATTTTTTTTTTTTTTTTTTTTTTTTTTCTTCATAGCCCCTTCAAATTCACAGATAATTATATATCCTCAGGCGAATCTATTTACAAATTATGTATGTATTTCCTGTAGCATCGCTACATTATATACAGGTTTTGTTATTTTATAAAAATTATATAATGAATAAACAAGTATAATGATATACATTATACGTGACTGGACTAATCTGACTAATAAAGGTGATCAACCTTTTTGATCAACCTTAAAACTAGCTTACATACTAATTCTTAACCTAATTTTTCCCCGACAGTCTGTTGCCATCGATGCGGGAGGGGTGGTGGGGTCATAGTGTTAAACACTGGGTTTGTCAGGTGCTGCAACGAGTCAAAAAACTTAATGTGTTTCCGGCGGATGAACTCACCCACCGACGGCACACCAAGCAACGGGTGCAGGTCAGCGTTCTTCAACCTCTCGAAAGAGGTATGTCGGACCACTTTTGAATCTTCTATTACCTGTGACAAAAATGTTATCCCAATAGTTGATGGCATGTGCTGCTTTCCGGTTTTCTAATTGACGGGACTGAGTTCCAGATTGGCGTGTAGCGTTTCATGCAACCATACGAATGTAGTTGCCATCTATAACTTAGGGTAACTCACTATCGTACATCATGACCCGGAAGTATTTTGGCCGGACCTTCTCCAATTAAGCGAATGCTATGCTAAGCGAGCCGGAATTGAACGTATTATCCGCTCGTGAAAGTTCCCATAAAATTAGTGAGTTGGTTGAAAGTGAATTCTTTTTTTTTTACCGAGCGGTAATGAAAGTTGTCTTCTCCGCCCCCCCCCCAAGTAAACAAAACATCGCCTAATTGCTTAAGTTAGTTCAGGTCAGTTTGGGATGTTGGTTGTCAACGGGGGGGGGGGGGTTTGTTTTTAGGAACCTTTCTCAATTCGCCCATTAAACTATGTGTAGTAAAAATTATATGACTTCGAAATAATTTGGCTTGTATTGAACTTTTGAGCACCGAGTTCCGTTTGTTAGATTCCTGATGCTAACAAATATCTGATCTGCGTATTTTGCGTCACGGGGTTTAAGATACTAGAATCTTGGTACTGTGAGTATGTTAGTTTATTTAAAAAAAAAAATAAATAAAATCTTTTTGTTTTTATTTACCCCTTTATGTAATCCAATATAGATCTTTCAGGAAGGTATATTTATGAAAATGAAATACATTCAATGTCAATCCAGGGTTTTGAACCCAGAAACTCCATATCATGAATCTATTGCGCTAACAGCAACACCTTCTGATAAATGATCTTTGATATTTTGCTAAGAGGTATAAGTTGATTAGACAACAATGGCCAGGTAACTATTGTTCAAAAACTCACGATATAGCTACAATAAAAATTCAGCAATTTGCGATTTATCACCCGATTGATGGTTTCCTGGATAAAAATTTCCATTTCCAATCATTAATTAATAAATGACAATAAAATATTATTTATGAGCTTGTTTATATTATTGTTTTTACTGCTATTGGCTCATCAGATACTACTTCTATAGAAAATTGGTTGGATCTATATAACAATGGTTTCGACAAAGAAGAACTAAAAACACAAGTGAATATTGATACTTCTGCCGCAGTTGTTTGATACATGGGTAGACCATACTCTTATCAGGTAATAGAACACATGAGGGAGAGATCATATCAGCCTTGAAAGGGTAAATTTGAACAGTTTTTGTGAGCGTTTGAATAATTAATCCGACACGCAGTGACAGGACGATATTTAACTTTTTTCAGTCACCCATCGATTGCAACATCAAACAAGAAGTCTTTTTTTTTGTCAATTGTATAAATCGTTTACCAGTTTTTTTTTTTGTTTTTTTTTTCTGCAACGTTCAACAATACTGTTGGAAAATATTTAGTTTTTCTATAGACTTTGAATAAATGTAATTTAATTTTCAGATTCCCTAGTTCATTGTGCTAATGTCACCTCGTACCTCCATCAAGGGAACATTTTGTAAAAGAGCATTTTAACTTTATTATTTAAGATTAATATTTACAGATCACAAACACATAATTATAGTAAACAACATCAAAACTTACTAATTTTTTCCTTACCTATAACCAAAAGTTTTACCCCAGAATAAGTTCATGCTGACCCGAATTTCCTAAGTTAATTTAGTTAGCTGAGTTTGATTAATTAATTTCAGTTAATTAACTAGTCCGATGATCCCGCGTGGAGTGTGTTGTGTATATTTAGGAAATAATACGCAATTTTTACGTTTACATCAAGTTTTTATTGATTTAGTCGTGTAGTTATTCCACAGTCAAATCCTTTCATGAAATGACCCTCGTTCAATACATTTGGCTCAGGTAAGTGTGTGTATGTGTTTGCTTTTGCTATTTAAATAGTTTTGTTTTGACTAAAATCTCATTTACTCATTGCTGCTTGGTAGTTATTACCCTTGTACTTGGAATTATAAGTATGATGTAAATTGTTTTTTATTCCCGTAATTTTTTATCCCCCCACCCGCCTCCTTTAGGCACTCAACCCTATATCCTTCAAATGGGGGACTCCCCTTAGTGAAAGGCACTCATTAGCCCAAAATAATTTTCCTTTATTTTTCCCACATCCAATTTTTATAAGTTTGAGAGCTAAGGGGAAAAAAAAAGAAAAAAAAAAGAATGCAAATTAGTCCCTTAAATGATATGCCCTTGTCGTCATGTGAATTTCGGTAGACAAACCCGCCTTAAATCGATACCGGTTCATACTTATATATTGATGGCTTTCTCGCTATGGTATCAATTTCACACTTCTTGCTATCGCTTCAACAGTTATCTAGGGTTGGCAGATCATGCAAACCATTTTCTCCTGTCGCCTGTCGGTTCATCATCCCCGTGCTGTTATTTTGTCTCTTTTTTTTATATTTTTGATAAGTTGACTTTTTTATTGAAACTCCTAAGCGCTCAGTTCCTCTTAAGTTCCTAAACTCCTACGTTCTGGACATTTGAGATGTTTTTTCGACCAAGAATCAGTGTTAGATAAGGAAGTTTATAGATTTTACTGCGGAGGAAAATCCCCCCCCCCAGGAAGGAGCCCCCCCTTCGCCATTTCAATTATCCAATTTAAGGATACCTTGAAAGATACACTAATTTTTGGTTATTAAAGTTAAATTAAATTGGAAATGACATCTAAATGGAATGAGAACAAAAACAGTAAAATTTAAACTATTAAAAGGTCTGAAATTCATTTCTTTCTTTTTTTATAATAAAATGAAATTATGCGAGACTCTTATAATTTTATTTAATATCTATAATATATAGACACGCATAATTTTCAAGTAAATAGTTCTCGATAAACCACAAAAAATTACAGGGAAGTGGGACAGCGAAACAGCTACGAAACCTTCACTGGGCTTTCACCACGAATGAGGGGTTTTAGTATCGTTTAGGCGATCTAAATTTTACCCAAAAAAGAAAACAAAAAAGAAAACAAAAAAGAGTAACAATGGCAGTAAAATATTCGGAAAATCATAAACAATAAAATGATCTTTATACATTTTTTTTTTTTTTTTTAAATAATGAATGAGCGAGTGAATGATGAATTGTAAATATGGTATGAATGATAACATTTATCTCAATTACTTATTGCCTAGTAAAAGGCAGATTGTAATTTTATCTTAATAAAAATTGTTGTTGATCTCTCAATCAAATAATTTGAATGGTGAACAAAATCAAATACAAATGTGTCATTTATCTGACCCTTGGCTGCATTCTGATAATATTTCAAACAACATTCGAGGATGTATGGATTTAGATGTTTTTTGTTTTTGCAAAAATTTATTTTTCATTCATACAAATTACTTTTAAGTCCTTAACTGACAAATAAAGTCTTTAATGTATATCATTTTTAGGTGTGAAATCTGAACATCAATTATATAGAAATATAAATAAAACATTAATTACCAATCCTTTGCATTGGAGGGGCAGTATTTTCTTGATGCCGGTTGTGGATTTGTTCAATCAAATAAATAGCTCGCATTGCCGATATGATGGGCTAAAATCATAAATCATCATGGTGGCACAAAACAAAATTAGATCATACTCATGAACATAAATATATATCAATATATAGTTACATATAATTGGTAAAAGAGGTGATATATATTCTCGGAATAGAAATAAAATACTAAAATGTGAAGGAAATAAAATATACACAATATATAATATTTTCTTAAAAAAGTTTAAAAAAAAATTAAAACTATACGGGTCCAGAATACAAATTAATTTCCCAAAACTACTACTCTCCACTTCTCTTCGTCAGATATATTTTATCAATTATTCCCAGCAGTTCCTGCCTCTCAAGACGTTGAACCAGCTTCAGCACCACATTCCAAGACGGAACGGGAAAGGCAAATGAGAAAGAGTGAACATATTACAATATTGAACGAATATATGTGGTGCTTGATAAAGAACCGAAAGCATGGAATTTGTGGGTAGACACGTTTAAGTGACTATTCCGTTAAAGCCTTTGAAGAACAGCCAAAGTGGCCATTGCTAAAATTCCAAAATATAAGTAGTAGAAAACCTTGAATAATTGGCTCCATCCCAGATATGAGAGAATTGAAGCCATCCTCAGTAATTGGATTATTGCCACATTAAAAAAAAAACAAAAAACAATCACTACAGCTGAACTGGATTAAACAATTCTAAACTATTTTTTGGGCAGTTTGGGAATCGATATTTTTCTTTACGGTAATCGCTCTTTGACATATTCAATTAGAAACTGTTGATTGATTGTCTATGTTACACAATGCGAAAATTGAGTCGATTGAAGTTAGAGAGAGCTGACGAGTTTGCGAGGCCGCTAAAAAATGTCGGAAAAAGGCTCGACCAAGGAAAGTGCCGCGTGTGTTGATCCCTCTTCGTCTTTGAAAATCGCTCAATTTAGCGTGGTTCCTCTGAAAAAAAAGGCGAACTTATTCCGCTGCTAACAGGTACCATTTTGACAGGTGGGGAAACCAATTTTGTTATTTTCATGCAAAATTAGAAGTGATTATAAATTATGGAAGAAATGGTCTGCTCATTTTGAAGTCTCCAAGTCTGTTAATGTGAACAAAAGACGTTAAATTACAAGTTAAAGTACTAGTTACATCAACTCGTCGATCGCTTTCTTTAGTCTGTCTGCATTCCTAGTAAACATGCTGTGAACACCACGATAGCAGTCGTAAAAATTATTCTATTGGTCTGAAAATATTACACAACATCTCGAACAAATGTCAGCTAAATTACAATAGCGGAAAGGATTAAAATAAAAAAATGTGTTTAAGGCATATTGTACAAAAAAGTCGGTACATTTTGTTAATTTTTTTTCTTATTCTTGTGTGGGCTCAAAAGCTGAACGAATAAGATTTAAAGCTCTGATTTTTTTTTTCATGGACACAGCTAAACAAAATAATTTAAAAGCTACTCGATGCGAAGACTCGATGAGAGATTGGCGATTGCCAGGACTTCCTCTGTCACGTATTTAAAGCAGATCACGAGTCCACAGCTGCCTTAGTCTCCGAGTATTATAGGGATGTGGCTAAAAAACTACTTGCGGCAGCTGGTAAAGGAAATGCGGTCACATTTTGCATCATTAACATTGATCCGCCATTGGTTGAAACAATATCACTCATCAAGGTGTCTTTGAAGGATATGGGATGATGTATCTATGGGTGGGATGACAGGACTGCAGTGTTATCAGCAAATGTCAATAAGTTATTCGGTGTGAACGGGACATCAGGGGTGTTTAGGTTGTAGCCGATTGGATTTATGGCTTTTGGAGGAAGTTGTTGGAGAATTTGAGGAGTAAGAAGACCATATGCAGGAAGATTATCAATTCGGTACATACAATTAAATTTTAAGATATCATTCACTTGTGTGTCGTTTTATTATTTTTATTGTTGCCAGTCCTATTATTTATAAAATTAAGTATCTTATACATAAACGTAAATTTATTTTTCTTGACCAAATTTGATTCATGTAGAAACTTTGACTGCATATCAATAATAAAACTCTTTTTGGGCGACATCAAGCTTGTTATTGAAAAAATATCATTAACAGAATACAAGCAATTAAAATTTGTTAAAAAAGTTTTCCAGTGACCGAGTTGACTCTGAAAAATAATGAATTAATTTTGATCACAAATACATAGTAGTTATTGTTTTCTTTTCATTAAATTTAATAGTTTTTATTTTTTTAATCAACTCAAGAAGAGTTATGCGAGTATCTCTCGATATAACCATTCATACTGTTTGTACCATTTATACGGCTTTTATTTCGATTATATTTAGCTTATATTTATTAAAAAAAAATTAATTTAGTTCATTATTGAGTGGAAAAGGAATACCGTCGGTGAAAATGAAAGAATATTGCTTTTTAAATGATGAAAAAATATCACTAGGACAGAATAAAAATATCAGCGGAGGTAGACCGTTGTTAGGATTCAAAATAACTTATTCATCAAATGGTTGTTTGCATATTTTAATGTTGATTATTTATTCTTTCTTTTTTTTTTTTTATCTTTTTGTGTACTTCTGTGTTGAATAAAAAAATTTGGTTTGTACAATGAGTATTTTACATTGTACTCTTGGATAAAAACAGAAAATAGTTTAAGTAAAAAAATAATATAAAATAAAGTAGCTCAGTTTCTTAAATTGAAATGAGCTGGTTGGTGCGTTAGTGTTTCAATTCTGTAGGTAGGTGGCTCAGGAAACGAATGAAGCCACATTCATACTGAATGAATACCTGAGAGGCTTACAAAACCTTTTCAACATGAATGATTGCAAGGTCGTCGCTTCGGGGGCAGGAACTCGCGGCTTTACAAAGCTTTGTGCCTAAGCTTCCAGAGAATTTCTCATGCTGATTGCCTAATAGAATATCTTGTTGACTGATAGCATATCGTAGAGGTTTTTCCGCAGCGTTGTAGAAGAATTTAAAGTTAAGAATGCTAAAATATATTTAATTTAATATTTTATCATCAATACCAGTAGATATTTTTAACTGTCTCATTATCTTGTTGGCAGTATTTAGGGCACAACCTTATGCTATTTTGATGATAAAAATTAAATTTATTTTTTAGAAATGGGATGATTTCAAAGGAGTGAGTTTTAGACCTGGTCAGGTACCCTTGGTTCTTTTCGAAAAAATACTTTTATTATGAGTGGAGCGTCTGTGGCTCTCGCGCTCTTGGTCAGTCTCCACTGGCTAGTATCCGGTGACGCGGCTGACGGAGGAGCGTGGGGGACTTCCCAAGACTCCGCTTCTCTTCGCATGTGGACTTGGGAGGCCTCTGGGCTGTCTGTAAATATTGCATGAATGAGCGAGTGAATGATGAAATGTAAATATGGTATGAATGATAGTATATCTTAATTACTTATTGCCTAGCAAGGCAGATTGTAATTTTAGCACAATAAAGGAATTAAATTAAAAAAATTATTATGAGTGGGGGGGGGGGTTGCAACTAAATAACATATTGGTGAACCAAAGACAGGGCTGATCCTTGATTCTGTCTTCACGTCGCGTAGTGTTAGAGTTTTGTTTTCCATTATCAGAAGTTTCTAATCCTCTTTAATACTCACCTCCTTGCTTCCTAAAATATCTGTACTACCCAAATATCCAAAGATTGTTCCTATCATAGGTCATAGATTAAGCTATAGCATCAGACATTGAGGTTAGCCAATTAATTCTAATTGGCAAAAGTCTAAATGTTTTATTGTAAATTGCAAATTAGCTCCTCAACTACCGTTAGGTTTTCATTGTTTGTTTTTCTGAAGCAAAACATTCTTTTTTGTGTTATCTCCTATTGATTGCGAGCCCCTTATATTTTCACCTCTAAATCTGCCCGACTGCGCCACAAGACTGCCAATTCTATACAACATTAATGATTATTTAGCAATACCAAAATGAACGTTTCCCGTATTGAGTGGGGTATAATAGGTAAAATTAAAAATCCAACGCCCGGGTTAGTGTAATGTTTGGACTTCTGAAGTTATTGAAATATTGCATGCAACTTTTTCGCATATAAGCGAATTAATTAATTAATTGAAATTACAGCAATTACTTTAAAATAATAAGGGTTAATTATTAATGAACTACTTGTTATTATAAAGCAATTATAATCTATTTGATCGAGTGGGTAATCAAAGCAATGATCTAGACGTTCTGATGAATAATATCTAACATGAGTCTGTACTTTAATGGATTGCAAATACACGATCGTGTTCGCAGCCGTAGCGAAACACTTAATTGTGTGATTACAATTGATCTCTGATACGGAGCCTGGATCCCTCCTAAATGGGAGAATTGAAGTGGATACAGATCAGTAGAGCACATCGTTCAAGTCTGTCCAAAATTCAGACAAGCTCATGAACATGATTGACTAAAGACCTTGAAATATTAGGAGATTTTTCAAAATGTGTATCTACCTTAATTAATTCCTAAAATCGCTAGAGCTGTACAAAAGATAGACACGCACATCCGTTAAATAAATCAATAAGTAACTATAATAATAATATGTTTTTTTATTCTGGGACTTTATAGCTTAAGAACAAACATTTATTTAACATAAAGTCGAATCTTTGACAGTATCGGTTCCCGCGGAAATTTAATATGTATAGCTAATATATATTATAAGTTATGGCTAGTGGTACGCCAATGTTAAGCGTAATACCACATAGCCTAAGGTAAATAAACCTGTAATGTTGATATAGAGGATCAGGAGGAGAATAAAGCCAGTTATAAACCAAACCATTGCGTTGTATTCTTAACCTTTTTATTCATTATTTTTTTTGATCGTTTACAGCCGGGAGACGATAACTTATATATATATATATATATATATATATATATATATATATATATATATATATATTGTATATATGCATATTGTCAAGAATTAACTATATGAACAATATAAATCAAGAGGTTGCTTGAAACATAATAATGACTACATAAACGCAAACACACTAATAATTGGTTGTTCATTTATAAATATATACGTCATATAAATTTACATACCCTGAGTAGATGTGTACAAAGGCACAAAGTAGCCTATATAAAACAATATGAATATAATAAAAGTCAACATTAGCAAGAACTTTAATTAATTAACTACTCATTTGTTAAAATATCAAATATATAAACAATCTTGTTTTGAACCCTTTAATGATAAAGAGTGGCGAATGGAGAGGGAACAGAGTTGCGATTATGTTGATGGAATTGTGTAGTATTATAGTTTTATGGGAGTAGGGACAAATGTCGGATTGTTGGCAAATGATTAGAACGCCTGCTTTGGTGTCAAACATGAAAAAGTATGTAGGAGAAGATACCAGACCAGGAGAAGATGAAAAATTGTTGGTGAGGATACCTAGGAAGTATTTGTGACGACGGTATGGAGCAAGCCATTTCTAATGAGAATAAAAGCGGACCCCCCCCCCGGTTACAGACACTAATCCATAAAACAAATAAATACATGTGCAAAGTTTATTGTTAGAGTGCGGCCTTGGTCGTGGGTAGGCCAGGTGAGGTGAGTCAGGTACCGGTGAGATAACAGACCGCAAATGTGCACTAATCCGCTAATTTATTGTCCCGGTCTCGGCGAAGTAAAGCCACTTAGCTTCTTCTTCACGACCCCGGCCTATCTAGGGCCGCTCCTGACTTATGTAATGCTGAGCAGGTTTTATGTGCTTTATCTACCGATGGTATAAATAATGATTAATCAGAAATGTAGTCGAGACCGTCCTGGGGGTGGTATCGTTTGTTTTATCGTTCTTAATCTTTGCATTCTCTTACACTCGCATTATGAACACATACGACTATACTCATAATAGTCATCTTATAAATTTATCGGAGGAGAAATGGCTACTTATTTGCTTTATCCCCGGTTATGATACCTCGATGACTAGATTGCGGGGCAGTAGGAATGGCGCTGCTTCTACAGAGCATCTAAAAGTTGCAAATCTGGCTACATTAAGCATCACAGTGGTACTACCGATCGCTGTCGACACGTGAATACTATAGGTCACATGTAGAAGGGAGGAATGCAGATGAAGAGGGGAACAGTGTAGCTTCTACGCCAAGACCGGCCGTAGGTACCTTAGGCTTTGGTCACTCTTCGATGATGACTGAGTAGAGAATATTTGGTAACCAGCAGGACCTTGGACCAAGGACAATGGTATCGAAGAAAGAACAGCCTAGAAGGTGAAGAAGGGCTGACCAGCACCAATCGACCACTTACATCACTATCAAACGCAGATAAGATAATTTTTTTTTTGGCTCACCAGAATTTTAGTTTGTGTCTCTTTCGTTACCTATCTTTAACTTGAGTTAGATTTCATTTAAAGTATTATTTGATTCAGTTAATGTTTTATGTCAATTTTTAATATCAAGCCCATAACTTGTATTTTGTTTTATTAACCCAAAGCATAGCCAATTTTCATAAACCTGCCTCCAGCCTAATAGACTTCCACAAATTTCTTGAAATATTGTCTTATGTTTATTTATAAGTATGTGTTCCACTTACGACTTACTATTTACGACATTTCAGACATATATTACAAAAATTAAACATTGATAAAACAGTTATTTACACAATTTTTCTTGTTGAAACAACCTCAAGTCATCCATAGAACACAAGAATAAGTCTTCGTCAGTCTTATGGTTGTGTCTCCATATAAATTCAGGTGCGTATGAACATAAAAACACCCTTCTCTACGTTTTTATTTCCTCACTTAGCTTGACCCCACAATCCTTCGGTCTACTGCGTGTTCGTTATTGTTACTTCGTGCACAAAATTATATTGGTCGTAAAATGTAATCTTCCCTGTGTAGTTGCTTGCACCCCAACAGGTTGATATTATAATTGAATGTGGTGAATTAATTAACATTGTTCATAACAAAATAATTATCCTTGTTAAAAGTAAAATAATTAACCTTGTTAATAATATATTAATTAACCTGAACTTAAACAAAAAATTCTTCATTTCAAATAGTAAAAAACAACTGCCAACATATCCGCCAATTTCGAAAGGATAGGTTTTTACTTTAAAATAAATATCGGTTATTGTATTTACCAATTCACTAATATTTATTAGTTTTAAGATACAGACGCATTTCTTTCCAAGTGCAGAAAGAACGTTATAGTCGTGAACCAGCTAATTTCGACACATCGGTTTCAACTGCATTATGTATATTTGCTAGATTATTTATGACAATGTATTCGTAACTGTCTGATTATATTTCGGGATGAGTTAAGCGTGTTGTGGGTTTTGTAACACGCTATAATTCAGAAAAGCTTTGAAAGTCTGTTTATTATGCGGTTGCGTCGTCACAATGTTGGTAACATGCATTGTTGGAGGTGAAAAAATCAAATATTTAGATTGATCTTTCGTGTACAAATATATACTGATTTATTTCGTCATAATTACCAAACCCAAAGGGCGAGCCTTTATTTTTAAAACTAGCGGATTCTTATTTCGCCTGTCTGTTCATTGTTGATAATCAATCTGAAATTATAATAAGTATTTCAAGCTACATGTTGTTTGAGTTATTTCTCTAAATGTTAAGCTTTCAAATCTACAATTTAGTGAGATCTAGTCAATCCCTCTCAAATACTTTTGAATCCATTTAAAATTAACTAATTCTCTCAATTTTGTATAGCGAATCCTTTTATGGTCGAATGCAGTTCAAGTTGGTATTAAAGCCTGATCAGGTCACATGATCCTGAAAATTCACTTTTAGGTTCTGTGCGGTGTATTTTTGGTCGAAATCGACGTCAAGGGGTGATATGATCAACCAATAATGATCAGATCATGTTTTGTAGCCATGACCAGCCTTACCATAAATTAATATTTGCCCCTAAAAACATATTTTTTTTCTCTTATAGCTGTCCAATCCTTTCTTTATTTAAATAGTTTTTATCCAGTTCAGTTCTGCCTGTTCTTTACTGTTTCGTTACTAAAGCAGTGTTTACTAAAACATTACATTTATCACTGCTTCGAACGATACTATTCGCACGTGCAAACAACTTTGATGACCAGTGGCCATAACCTAAACACAGTCACAGCTCGAATCAAATACGCTAACACTAAAAAGTATTTAACACTCTGACTGTCAACAGCGAATCAACTCGTAGTTTGAGTTGTTGCCTAGGACGCCCAACTACGAGTTACCTGGTAATACTCAGCTGTAGCGAAGTGACAGGTCGAAGCGTGTCTGTGCACGAAACAACTCGTAGTTGGCTTCCCCTAAGAGTTACATAAGCCAACTACGAGATAATTCGCAACATGCTATAATAGGCTTTTTGATGATTACTATGTACCATAATTAGAGTTGTTAACAATATAATATGATTGGCCTTTTACACCGGAATCCTTGAAAGTACTGTGGCAGTCAAAGTGTTAAATTATATAAAAATAATGTTTTAAAAGTTTAAAGAAGTAACTTTTAAAGCATAATTATATTCTTCAGCCGAATTCGATATGTTTTTTTTTTGTACTAATTATCAAGTTATTAAACAAAACTTTTTGTTAAAAAGCTGGTTTTTAGTCACCGAGATGGTTTAGCAAATAAAATAAGTTTCTTTTTGATCAGTAATACCTATTGACTTGATAATGACTATATTAACATGAAGCTCAATAGTCTCAAGAGGACCTCTGGATTCCATTTCTTTTCATTCAAGTCATTGACTCCGTTCGCATATATTTAAAAACACAATTTTTCTTATAATTGATGTAAACAAATTTTATTCTGGAAGAATGACAAGAAAAATCTATAAAAAAAAAGAAAAAAAAGGGAGATGTTGAATACTAGTTTATTTATTATTTTTTTTATTGTCGTCCTATTGTAACTTGTAATTAGAACATCAATGTCCATAGTGGTTGAACTGGCCTTAAAGCCTGGCCTTTAATTTGACAAGTTCGCATTAGTTCGGACATGTTTGTATTCGGGGACAATTGAGAGAGTTGCCAGCCTGAGTCACGGCATCCCCATAGGAAGCCTCCAGTTGTTTAAATTACAAGTTTACCTGCGCGTTCACTTTCTCCAGTCTGGGGAAAACTATTCTCTGCCTCAGATTAAACAATCCATCGAAAGTGTAACTTTCTTATTCTGAAACCCTAAAGTTTCTGCTCTACCGCACGGCGTGTCCTTAAATTCACGTGAAAGTACTGTCGTGAGTTTTTTTTTTTTTTTAATTGAAATTTTGACAACGTTTGTCAGTCTGCTAACGCAATTGTGGTTTGTTTTCTTATTTAGTCCATAAAATGAGCGTTTTAGTGTCAAATAAAACTGGTTTTCCTACGTTTAAGTAAGTAGGTATTTTAGTTTTGTGGGGTTTGATGGCTCACGTCTATACAAGTATTTGTAATGGGCCGATGGAACATAAAATGAAATAAAGATATTGTCTCTCTCTCTAAAAAAACAAAAAAAAAAATACCTGGTTAATTCACGAATCAGCAGCAAAAGGGAGGAGTTCTCTGGTAATTATTTAAACTTTTTATATTAATTTTATAAATAAATAAATAATTAAATTTTATAAATTATTATTAAATGGTTTTTAAAACAGGGACGAGAACCTCCCAGAAAGAATGAAAAATATTTTATTTGCTAACGGCTCTCGCTTTGGTATTTCTTAAAAAATTGTAATAGCTAAAATATTGAAAAAAAAATCGCAGCCGGTTTTAAAGTCGTTAAACCTACTATTTCTCTTGTTGGCCCTCAATTTTCAATTTTTTTAAATATCTTTGAAATAAGTTTTGTGTTACCGTCTGCCGTAGAGAAAAAGGAGAACTTTTCATCTCGAAAGGTTTCTAAGCCTTGAGAAATCACGTAGATAATATGGATTCGACTTATTTCATGTTTACTTGTTTCCCCATAATGTCTTTTTTTTTTTTAATCAAAACTAATCTGCATATTTTGCAGTGTTAGAAGTAGAGCCTCTTCCTTTGGTCTAGGCAATAACTCTACTTATCGATATGGACATCTTCCCAATAAAAAGAAATCTGCCTTTTTATTTTTTAAGACAGATTTCCTGACTTTTCATAACAGTTCTTGCCTAATGTGTGACAGAAGGTGATGAATAATGTGTGGCACAGTGACTTAGCGAAGTCCACCTCGCTCTTTTTCTACCAGTCACGAACGGTCTACGTCTCGGAACGGTTCCATTATAGTACTTGTAGCCCGCGCAAGGAGTAGGCAATTTTTTACAACTATCGTCTTTTCAAATAAGCAATGTTTAAATGTACATTCTTTATGTCAACGGTTAGTGACTAAAAACTGCAATTCGCTGCAGTATCACTGGCAATCACGGAATATTTAAAAAAAGTTACTAAATTTAAAAGATATACTTACTCTTTGATCGTTGACTCCCAGTTTATACTACAAAGCATAGTTACAACTTTCTGTAACAGTATTTGGGTATTTAATGGAATTTCTTATAGTTCACTTATTCCATAATAAAATTTTTATGCGAAATTTGAAATTGATGCCCAAAAAAACTCGAAATATTAAGCTGCCTAATATTGAAGTACATTTTTTGCTCATGAAACGCAAGGTTACCAAGGAAACGATAGATCTGCGTGGATTTTCATAAATCTCATTTGATTCGGGGTTATTTTTCCAAAAAAGCGAATGAACGGATATAGTAGAACAGATTACTACGCATAATCTTAGCAATTGAGCGTGTATAGACAGATCGATTATATAATCTATAATAATGTATTTACTTAATAATTAAAAACCACAGCTGACTTTTGCTAGAAAAAGTATTACTGTCTTGTTATTGCTGAGCCCGAAGGTAGACGAGCTTACATCCGTTACAGATAACGTGGTCATCGTATTTTGTTCGATAGTAAGTTCTATTTACAATAGTAATAGTAAAAATGATTCAATCTAATTCAATTAACCTAAAATTGTAACTTTTTTGTGGATATCATCATGAAATTTACTAAATAGGTTTTAATTAAAAAACAAGTTTGGGAATTATTGAAAAATAAAAATAAATATGAAAAGTCTTAGTTGATGTTAGTGTTTTAAAGTTATGGCTTTTCTTATATTTTATTTTTTTTAAATATTCCTTTTTCTTAACAAAACAAATATTTGGTGATCAAAAAATGTTTAACTGAATGAAATAATTATTTTGACCTATGAAAATGCGGAGTTGTTGTTTCCTAATCAATAAAAAGTACCTATCTAAAAAAAAAAAATCATGCCGCATCCCGTCAATATTCTTTATATTGTTTATTCACTTTTAATTCTTTTTATTTCGTTTAAATACATTTGAAAAGTAGATTTGCATAATAATTTATGTGAATGCATTTAATTGGAAAAATTAAGTTTTAAATAAATATATTATATATTATTATATTATATTGCCAGGTTTTTTTTTTTTTTTTTTTTGATTTTTTCCCAATCCCCTTAAAAAAAGAAAAAAAAACTTTTATTGACTATAAGTTCTTAGGCAAATGTATTTACATACTACATTTTATATGTCCTGTACCATCGGTATCGGTATCGGTGAAATTAAGTAACAAGGTTGTTCTTTGGGTTAACTAGAACATATATCGAGGAGTGGTTAAATATTCATTTAACAATAAACTTCACATCTAGTATTAAATCTATAGTATAAAAATTGATTCGCAACCTTACGCAACGCTTGGGTTAATTATCACTGGCTGCAATTTGTGATCGTAGCAATAGCATTCATTAGCGAATGCATTGAGAAAATGTAATGAATGAACGGATTATAACTCTATTACCTTTTGTGAAACATGGCACTTATTATCTTTATCTAAGCGTGGTATAAGACATTATTTCAATCAATGTAGTAAGTACTAGCGTGAAAGCGTGAAACTTCTTGCTATAACCTTCAGTTGAGCAAGTTTTCGTATAGTACTCACAAATTGGCTGTAAATGAATAAATATTAATGCAGTACTATTTTCTTTTCAATTAAACTATTTCATACGTTGTTTATAATTTTTATAAAAGGGTGTAAGCTCAAGTTGAGGAGTTAATTTTGCAACATATAATTATACGATGGAACGCTAAAACTGTTAGACATTGTAATATTATTTCGCTTCCCCCCAGTATTTGATTATCTACCTAGACAAGTCTTACTATTCATAATACTACCCTCCCACAGCCGGCCGGCATCCCAAAATGAAATATAAATTCTATCATTTCAAGTACGATATTAAATTAATTATCAAGTAATCGTGATCAGTAATACGTAAGGTTAGGATTTGTATGTAATAAGAAAGCAAAATGTCTACACATGTATATGTATTTATTTTTGCGGAAATATGTAACAATATAAATGGTGGTTAAAATTTTATAAAAATAATATATAGTTTCTTTGTTGTTTACAACATTTGTATACTTTGTAAATAGTTTTTACTTAAAGTAATATACTTTGTTCAGTTATTTTATGAATGAGTATATCAGCCCGTACTAAATCACGGAATACTGTATTATAAATTGGTGGCTCAACTGATCTGGAAAACCTTGACTGTTTTCCAGTATACTGAACAATATGAAAACGGTGGGTAATCGAATCAGATTAGTCCCAGCACGATTAATATAAAATTCTCGCATCACTGCTTCGTCATATGCTTCGTCGTCAGGAAAATAACCAATGTACTTAATTGGATACTACAGTTGTCGTCACGAAGTTAGAGGCTTGAGATAGGCAAGATACATGGCAATACAAATAGATACATGGCAAGCCCTGTTGCCGAATGTGCATTACTATTCTATCCACGTGTTCCCTTTACTTTGATAATGTGAATCATTAAGCAATAAGCAAATTAGTGATTATTAATTTACCCCCGCCCGCCCGAATATGGCAATACCACGCCAAGTAGCCCTTTCATCCCGAGCATCTAATTTCATGACGGCGATTACAGGTATCTTGGTTCACAGGCACATTTGCCCTTGTTAAACAAACCACTTGTTCTCGCTCACTGCATAAAATCATCACAAGTTGAACTGAAGAGGCAGTTCAACAGAAATTATTTGAGTGAAGGTAAGGGAATGAGAGATTCTGTGAATTTAAAAAAGTAAACAATTCTCAGTCTAATTATACAAATAAATAAGGCCACCTGTTCCGAAAATCCAACACGTCCATTGTTTTCATGAAATTCTCATCTTTCAATTAAATTAATTTTAATTAAAAAAAGTATAATTCCCAAATAAATATTTAGGAAAACTTGAAATATGTAAAAAAAAGTAATATCTAGAAGTATTTATTATATATAAAATAAAATTACCTTAAATTTACTTACAATAATATGGTACAACGAATATTTTGCTTAGCGGAAATAAATACATATAAACTTCAGCCTTAGCTATAGTCAATTTTCGTTGTGCTTTAACGGACGTAAATCACCTATGTAATGACCACTTAACTACATCAGATAAATTACCCTTTACTCTATCGAAGCGAGTTGGCCATCTATATTCATTATTTATATTTATAATCATTTAAATACACAAATGTAAATAACCAAATCACACAATTCCCAAAGGTACATCAGCGTAATTATTGTTAAACAATAAATGACGTAGTTGCAGACGAGTTTATATTCCCTACGAGATAGGTAGTAGCGAGTCCCCGGGCCAAGCAGCAGGTACCTCCTGCAGTACCTCGGCAGCGAGCCGATTGGCCAAAATAAAAAGTATGCTGGTTGGCCGAAATAAAACGCTTGCTCATTGGCTGCTTCGGGTCATATATACCCCACCCCCTGGTGCAGAACATTACTTCGTAGGGTTATCGTTTACATCGTAGGTGCTGTAGGGTTTGATATTTTATTGGTTAACTGGGTGGCCCGACAGAGAGAGGAATGAAGAATAAAAATTCTCTGGACGAAGCTGATTGTTTGGTCGGAAGTGCTACGATGTGATCGTTATCTGGCCGGTAGCTCGATCTCAGACAATGCACAGTTCCCTGCTACACTTTCTCCCTCTTCTGTTCTACGTCACACAATATCCGGGCCGGAAGAAGACATCACTGGCATTTCGGCGGTCTGTTTACTTTCATCCCGACATTTAGATGTGTTCTATTTCAGGCAGTTTCTACACGGGAAATATCTACACAGTGGATTTTTCGACTTAATGTTTTCCGGGGACAATTCGTCCATTAGTCTACTTTTGCATCAGTTTTTAAATAAAGTTTAAGAATATTTAAGATTGCTCATTTTCTTATTTGGACCAATCCATATCAAGGATCCACAACCTTGAATAATTTCGATGTACAATTCCACACTTACATACCTACATATCTGCACAACGATATGCTCCTTAGGCCCCAGCATTATATGGAGTGGAGGAAAGATGATTTCCTCTCGTTCAAATAAGAAGTCGTTAATGCCATTCTTTTCCCCAACGTCCATGTTTTGTCTCTTAGGCTACTCTATTCTAATCCAGTGATGAGTTTTGTCTCTGCTATCCCAGAGGTACAAGAAGCAAGGATATTTGTTGTGGTCACTTTGCTGTCCAAGCAGAAAGTTTACCCACAGTTAAAATTTACCATTGCCACCTAAAGTTACCATTGCTTGTTGAAAAGTTGTTCAACTTTTTGTTTTTTGTATATATTGTAATTATTCTTAGTGTATAATAATTCCAGAATAAATAAAACAAAATATTACTGTGATCAGACTCATATAATTTCACCAGGGGGAAATTGTAGCAGTTCAGTTTGATCACTTTTCAAGTAAATATGAGTTTGCTTAGCAGCTACTAACCAGTGGTTGCTTTCTAGCCTATCTTGGGGTTCCGCTAACCAATAATTAAAAAAATTATATGAAGGGTAAGTTCACAGTAAGGGTTGGTCTAGTAGACACAGTGATACCTACATGTAGAGAGTTCTGGCAATACTTCTGCTTTGTTTTATGTCGACCAGACCGTTTTTTAATCTAGGGAAATGTTATGGTCGGAGCTCTCCCTGTACAGGCGATTCCATCGAAAACTTTAGAAACCATCGAAAACGTAATCCTGACTAGCAACACAAGACTTACATGACACGCGACGATAACTCAGGAGGAAGTGGTGTAGGGATTAATTAATTTAAATTAACTGTCATTAGCAAAATCCTTCATATGGTGAAGCATCACTGGTTCTTTCCCCGAAGCTATTCTTGCCTATTTGTTACTATTATTCACTCACCATCACATTTACTGCTTGTATTATTTATTATTGTTTTATTATATACAGTTGCTAATAAATCAATATGACGAAAAACAAATCTTCATCGGACCACTGAGCAATCAGAAGTCGGAGCGTTGTTGTTCTTTCCGAGGAATCTATAACTGAAATATTTTTTTACTTTGCCAGTTTTACTGCATGGAATGTATCAAATATTTAACATATATCGACTAAATATCATTAATTACTAATTGCAGTTATAGTAACCATTATGTTCGCTGAAATATCAGGTCTTTTTACTATTCCTCTCGCAACCAGGCTGGGCCGAGATTTTGAAACGATGTGAAAAGGAAGACATGATATTGACTAGGCTAGCGTGATCGTGCTCTGTCAGGATTGTACCAATTTTAATTCCTACCACATGAACTTACTTTATTAGGAAAAAAAATGATCTGATTCCTACCAAATTAAAGGCCTTCAAATATGACCTTTCCTTTAGATAACCTACATCGCTGAAGGGAGAGAAAATTAGATTAAGGAAGAGGATAACTAAAGAGGTCTGTTGTGAAAACGATCATATTTGAACAATACCTAAATAATTTGAATAATCATAACTTAATGCTTAGTTTAAAGATGCCTTTTTTGCACCACCTCTGATATAATGCCATTCTACATAAGTTCTACATTACGTCCCAACAATTTGAAAAATACTTAGCACATTAGAATGATAGTGCAAGATGCCGTAATAAAATGCCGATGTTATAGATACACTTATCATTTTTGTTTTTATTTCATCTCCATAGAGCTATGGGGGACAGCAAAAAAGTCGAACATCAAGCGTAGCCAATCCTTTCAATCAAAAGTCCTGAGAACAATAGTTAATGCCCCTTATTACGTCAGCAACAAAACCCTTCATAACGATCTTAATATACCCTACATTCTTAAACTCATCCCTTCCAAGTTCATAGTAACCTATCCAACCACCGTAATGTCTAGTACAGTCATTGCATTGTGCCACTCTTCCCCATAATCCTCCTTTGGAGACCTGCATGGAGTGTCCTCGTGACCTGCAATAAACACGTGACAGTGGGAGTTCTGGCAATTGCCAGTTTCTCCAATCATGTCCTGAGCATCTGTGGCTCTCGAGCTCTTGGTATACGGCTGGTGGCCGTATTCGGTGGGGCGGCTGACGGACGAATGTACTTCCCAAGACTCCGCTTGCTCTTTCTCTTGAAGGAGAGGTGACAACTATGTGGTTTTGGGAGGTCTCTGGGCTGTTTGTAAATACTGTATGAATGATCGAGTGAATGAAAATTGTAAATATGGTATGAGTGAGAATATTTATCACAATTACTTATTGCCCAATAAGGCAGGCTATAATTTTATCACAATAAAAAAGTTTTAATATAACTAATTCATCCCTAAAAATAATTGAAGTTTATTCATACAATGTTACGGATACTTTAATTGCGTGTCACACTTCGTTAATCTGCCAGATAGAAGAGCCACAAGAAGTGAAATCTCAAAATTCTAATTTTCATAGAACGATAAAGATAACTACGGAACTATCTCTCTACTTTCTTTGACCGCATGGACAAAAAAGAATTGGTTTACTGCTCTTGTAACGAGTGAAAGGTCCCTTAAATTCTACCGCGCTTCTTATATACTACATTTCCATTTTTTTTTATTAATATAATTGTTGGTTGTGATACACTTTCTAAATACAAGTTGTACAGATTTAACAGTCTCCATTTCATTGTTTTCTGGTTCCAGTTATGAGGGAAAATAATTATGCTATCGGCTAAGCTACACAACTGCTGACTATTACAGATTATTTCATAATATCCAGATTGCAATTACAGCCCCATCCACACTTCGCTTTTGTCCATCAATATCATTTCGCAAGTCCATAAACTTCAATAGATCAACCAATTCCTACTTTTGAAATTCTCGATCCTAATAAAGAGTTGACAATGGGTCATATTTATTTCTATGAGACGGATTAGTCTGTTAAGGAATTTTACACATAGTTATTGATTCTTGAATTTAATTTACGTGCGCATTTTAAGCATGCTTTTATTGTAGGGATTAGTATTAATTTTTTTTTTATTTTGACAAAAATATTACATAATATAATGTAGATAAAACTTATACTTTTAGTTTTAAAAATAAAAGTTTTATTAAAGTGTGAGTAGAATTAAGTTTTTTTACAATAACAAACATTCATCCAAAGGTTTACTATTATACAAAGAAGTTTACATACAAAAATTATAAATAAATTTCGTATAAAAATAAATTTAAACTTTTCGTATAAACTGTTTTATATATGGCAGTGCTGTTTCATTATTATGTTTAGGCCCGAGTCGTGTTAATTTTAACTCCTGATTATAAACATACATATCTTAAAAATATATATATTTATATATATTAAAAAAAAAAACACTTGTCTTGAGCATAGTATGTTTTTTTATCCGTTAGTTTCATTTATCTTCTATCAAGACCTTCTTACTTATCTTCTAACCGGGCCTTAAGCTGAATGCTGGTATAAAATGTATACACTCAATTATTGATTATACTCTTTATTGGGCTATAATTACAATCTACCCTTTATAAGGCAATCAGTAATTGCGATAAACGCTCTCATTCATACCATATTTACAATTCATCATTCACTCACTCATTCATACAATATTTACAGACAGCCCAGAGACCTCCCAAATCCACATGCGAAGAGAAAGCGGAGCCTTGGGAAGTCCCCCACGCTCCTCCGTCAGCCGCGTCACCGGATACTAGCCAATGGAGGCTAACGCTGTCACGCGTTTATAGCAGGTCACGAGGCCACTGCCGTTTTAGTCTCCGAGGAGGATTATAGGGATGAGTGGTGCAGTGCAATGACTGTGCTACAGGATTAGGGTGGTTGGAAAGGCTACTGTGGAATTTCATAAACTTAGAAGGGATGAGTTCTAGAATGTAGGGTATATTAAGGTCGTTATGAAGGGTTTTGTTGCTGACATAATAAGGGGCATTTACTATTGTTCTCAGGAGTTTTGATTGAAAGGATTGGATACGCTTGATGTTCGACTTTTTTGCTGTCCCCCATAGCTCTATTCCGTATGTCCAGATTGGCTTAAGTATAACTTTGTAGATTAGTAGTTTATTTTCTATTGAGAGATGGGATGTCCTTTGAAGTAGTCTGTACAGTTGTCCAAAGCGCCTGTTTAGTTCTTGTCTTTTTAGTCTCGTATTTGGGTTCCAGGTCAGTCGTTTGTCGAGATGGAAGCCTAAGTATCGTACTGTCTCGGTTACAGGGAGAGGAATAGAATTAAAATAAACTAGTGGACAAGTCTTGCGACAAAGGGTGAAGGTAATGTGGGAACATTTTGCTTCATTAACTTTGATCCGCCATTGATTACACCAATACTCGATCTCGTCAAGGTGTTTTTGAAGGTTATGGGATGCTATGTCGGGGTCTGGGTGGGATGACAAGACTGCAGTGTCATCTGCAAATGTGGCCAAGAAGGTATTGGGAGTAGAGGGGACATCAGCGGTGTATAGGTTATAGAGGATGGGGCCTAGGACACTGCCCTGTGGAACTCCTGCATTTATGGGATAGTAGTTAGAGTATTCTAAACCACAGCTACACTCAATTAATCTAGAGTAATCCGAGTACTTTTACATAAAACTTTGTCACTAAAATCTACCATTTCAACTACTATCCTTAAACAAAGGTTAGTTTTTCCAATGGTATAATTTTCTAATTAATCTATTTAATATAAGCGCAACTAAACGAGTGTAAGTTACCCCATTGCTGAAGCTGTGCAATAAGCAATCTTGATTTCAGGTTTCTACTGATGGGCTTGTCTATACTGTATAATAACCAAAGGGTGCCCTGAGTGCAATAACTGTACAGTTCACTATTAACTAGTCTAATTATTAACTGTGAATAATAGAAGAGCGTTGTAATTATATAGGAAAATAAATACGAATTTCATGAAGCATACAAATCTGTTTCAGCAGATGAGAAAGATGGGGGAATCGTTTCGAAATTAATTGGAATATTAAATAAAAAATGAAATAAAAATTGTATCTTCTTTTTTTTATCACTAGTTGCTCCATTTATATTTATAGTGTTGAAAGTTTTTTTTTACACAGTTTATAAACTAAATTGTTCATTTTACAGAAATATGTCTATGAAGTAAAATTCGAATATGAATTTCTAAACATAGTATTAACTGATAGTAAAATACCTACTTGGTATTTTTTTTTTTTATCAAAGACAGGGAAATTTATTTGCAAAATCTTCTAAAAAAAATTAAACCCATCGTGTAACACTCTATGAAGAGGAAAGGGCCTACCGATGGTTTTCACTCGAGTTGGTTGGTAGTGGTGAGTTGCTGATGTGACCAGCACTAGACGTCTACTCACAATTTTAAAATCGGGTTTCTTAATTAAATTCTAATAATAAATTAAATTCTTCTTCTTTATTTAAGTAGCTCCTTTTGTTGTCGTCACGAGGCTAAGTCGATCCCTACCAGATCTACACCCCAAAGAAAAAAATCTTGGGCAAACCATGAATCGAACTCGGGTCTCCACAGTTGAAAGTGATTACAGTTAAAAGCATGGTAACGGCTATGTAGCGATTGACAACCACATATGTAAATTATCCTATACTCTGGTGCATAATGTATTATAATATAAATGCAAATCTTTGTAAACTTCTTGTAATAAATCATAGAGAGGTCGGTAGTCGTGAAACAAGTAACAGAGGGTCGAAGGTCCTGCAATAAAACCTGAGAGGGTAAGCTACCTGCCCCTAATAAAACCAACACGGTAGACCTCTGGTGGTCATAAAATCATGCCAGAAACAGTCTTTTAGGGGACGAGCGATCACGTACCTCGGTAGGTGTGACATTATAAAACACACCCTTTTAGGCCAACAGTCGTAAACTTAAGGGGTATTGGCCACCTGGGCATCATAAAACATACCCCGTTCAGCCGTCTCCACCTTCCACTAGGAAGGGGGTACAGTATTTAAACCAAGGAGTTTCGCCCTGTAAAAAACACTCTTCTCCAGTCTCTGCATCTAAACAGTCGCGATACTCCGTGGCCCTGGAATCTTCTACTAGTCTACTCTCTCTCTGCCACACCTCTGCGCCGGCACCTTGTCTCACAGCCTCTAGCAGACCCTCTGACGACTTGTACTATTACGCTGCCGATCTCTCGCCCGAACTCTGAAAACTGGTCTCATTCTTTATGAACCTCTGAACCTCTTCTCCTGAACACAGTGTATTGTTGGGACACATCCCTATCAATAAATGGAGTCAGATATTAACGCCGACATGGAACATGGTACATGTTATTAACTACAACAATCCGCACTTGTCACCAGGGCTAGAGTGATTAGGCACTCCCCTAGTGACGCCCCCCGACAGGCTATTTAGCCATATAGGTTACTAAACATCGCCATAATGTCCCTTATAAAAATCTGTTATAATCGGAGGTTTTTGTTATTAAAAATCTATTGCTTGGCCTCAAAATATTTTTGGAATATCATTAGATTCTTTTTGCGTTTTTTAAACATTAGTTTTACCAATGGGAAAAGATTAGAAGTTTATCTTAACGAAATATTAAATAGCTTCTGAGCTGCTACATAACATACCTGAATAAAAGTTGAAAATCCCCCTTCGGGCTCGGCATATAAATTATTTTTTTACGGAAAATGTATGCACTTAACCATTATTATTAACCATGACATATGTCCACTTTGAATAAGGATGTATTTTTTTTTTAATTACAATCTGCCTTGCTAGGCAATAAGTAATTAAGATATACAATCATTCATACCATATTTACAATTATTCATTCACTCGCTCATTCATACAATATTTACAGACAGCCCAGAGGTCTCCCAAGTCCACATGCGAAGAAAAAGCGGAGTCTTAGGAAGTCCCCCACGCTCATCCGTCAGCCACGTCACCGGATACTAGCCAGTGGAGACTGACCAAGAGCGCGAGAGCCACAGACGCTCAGTTCATGATTGGAGAAACTGGCCATTGCCAGGACTCCCACTGTCACGCAATTATAGCAGGTCACGAGGCCACTGCCGTTTCAGTCTCCGAGGAGGTATTAGGGATGAGTGGCGCAGTGCAATGACTGTGCTACAGGATTAGGGTGGTTGGAAAGGCTACTGTGGAATTTCATAAACTTGGAAGGGATGAGTTCTAGAATGTAGGGTATATTAAGGTCGTTATGAAGGGTTTTGTTGCTGACATAATAAGGGGCATTTACTATTGTTCTCAGGACTTTTGATTGAAAGGATTGGATACGCTTGATGTTCGACTTTTTGGCTGTCCCCCATAACTCTATTCCGTATGTCCAGATTGGTTTAAGTATAACTTTGTAGATTAGTAGTTTATTTTCTATTGAGAGATGGGATGTCCTTTGAAGTAGTCTGTACAGTTGTCCAAAGCGTCTGTTTAGTTCTTGTCTTTTTAGTCTCGTATGTGGGTTCCAGGTCAATCGTTTGTCGAGATGGAAGCCTAAGTACCGAACTGTCTCGGATACAGGGAGAGGAATATAATTAAAATAAACTAGTGGACAAGTCTTGCGACAAAGGGTGAATGTAATGTGGGAACATTTTGCTTCATTAGCTTTGATCCACCATTGGTTCCACCAATACTCGATCTCGTCAGGGTGTTTTTGAAGGTTATGGGATGCTATGTCGGGGTCTGGGTTAGATGACTAGACTGCAGTGTCATCTGCAAATGTGGCCAATAAGGAATATTTTTTTAAAGAATCATTTTGAGTATTATTTTGCACTTAATATTGTGCATAGGAAACCGAGCTCTTTGACAATTGCAACTTAGATGAACGATTTTTATACGATAAGGCGGTTTCTCGCTTGAATTGTACACACTGCAGTTTGTTGTTCGACAAGGTAGGAGTCGGAGGGGAACGGGGCAGATATTGTGCCTTGTGGGAACCCTGATGGAGCAAAGTCGTCCCATAGCCACGTCTTATTCGACCTCAAATCGAATTAACTATTCATTTATGCCAGCCAGCAAAATTGCACACTTACACATTGCAATCTTAAAATAATAAATAATAAGATTGGTGACAATCCAATGAATAGACAACACTCCTGACAATGTTAAAATGTATATAAGTAACTAAAATAGAGCGGAGAAGGAGAAAAAACAGTATTGAGCGGTATAGGTGTGGTAATTGTGGGATGTGTTTTTGATGGAAAATTCTTCATGTTATTTATTGAACTTATCAATCTCGATAATTGGAAAACACTTTCAAGAAGTAAAAATAAATGATGCTGTATAGCTAGCTCAATGCAAATAAAACAACTATTAAAAACGGCTGTAAATACGCGATTTCCTTTGCTCGCTGTCCCTACTTTCATACTTAATTGTTTGAAATGTCTATGGATTATTTTTATATACATATATATATATTTACATATATAGTATGTGCCTATGCGAAATAAATCAGAAATATCAAAAGTTTGCCAAATGGGATCGACTTCTATACCGTTTAATTTTTGCCTATGCTCCATATTATTGCATTTTAACTAAAAACTACTAAGGGTATTTCGAGGTGTGAGTGGAGTTATACTTTTTGAAATTCTAGACTGTTTGAATCTTCTTTGGGACCGTTATCTTAGAACATTTAAATAATTAACGCCAGACCCATGTTCATATTCAGCATATCCGTACTGTACTTACTTGTATTTGTATTGAAATATTACCCTTACTTATCATAAAAATATTTGGAAGGGTCGATTTCAAGTACTCTCTCTTAGTGTTTGGCGAATAAGACAAAATCAGGATTCAGACCTGATTTTAGATTTGTTTTGAAGATATTAAAAATGCATATGGAATGACAATTCCTAAAAATATAGGTTAGCGAAAAATGTAGAAGTAAAAGAAAATGAAGAAAACCGAAAGCAGAATGGAATGTATCTTTCTTTCCATAGAAAGGCAGTATGGCAGGTCGTGGGAACATGGAAGAACAAGTATTTTGCATACAAATATGCGGCGATTACTGTTATAGTATGAAAAAAAGTAGCGTAAATTATTTTTCTAGGAAACTTGATAATCATTTTTATATCTCCAAAGTAACGCTATTTTAAATTACAAAAATATATTATAAATTCATATTTTGATATTAGTAATAAGCTAATGGAAAAATTATCGGCAACATTGGGACATGAACCCCATCGATCATGATAAATAAATAGTTGTTGGGTAGGTTCCGGGTTCGAGTAACAACGTGGCCAGTAATATTTTCTTTAGATAATAATTAGAATTATATTAATATATGTTCATTAATATATATAATAGTAATAAAAGCTAAACCTCTTTGTTTTTTTTCAGGTAAGTGTTTTAGAAGTTATTTTCTCTGCTAACAGAAGAATAAATCCTTTATGGTATGTACAGAAAAACAATAGTATATGTCGTCGGGAATATTTTAAATATATTTTCATATAGAATAAATGATGTAAGGACAATGTATATATGGAATATATTTTCAACAATTTAATAAAAACGATTTAAATATAGAAAATCAAACAATGTTTATGACCTACTAACGTCATTTCTTTCTGTAAAATTCAACAGCTTTTTTGTTGTTCAATTTGTTTCTCATTATTCATTAGTGTCTATCTATTTTCTCATTATTGAGAGTCTTCAGTCGAGGTATAAAATTGTAGGTAAAAAAACATTTTGAATTTCATTACGAAATACTCTTTAACAAACAAGTATAAAATTAGACGTTATTTTGAAAGCAAGAGAATACTAAAAAGTTTGGTCTGCTCTGCGGGCTTGATCTATACGCCATGCCATGAAACATGTAACCTATTCGTGGATTTCCTTAACATTATTGAACTAATTAAAATTTCTCTGGGCCAAAATAATGTTTTTTAAATAATTCATTCAGTCCCTGTGGTTATTAGTTAATTAAAGATAATACATCCCTTATTGATACATTTGATTATTTATTAATAACCTAATTAAACTGATGAAAATAATTTATTGAGGCACAATTTTATTTGATTATAGCATAGATTCCCGCAACTTGAAATATCATCAACTTTTTTTACATCGTTGAATTATTATTCTGATTAATGCAAGCATCTCATCAAGACCGAGTTGCCCACAATCACGCCCCTGAGACACACTTGGGACATAGATTACGCTATCTATCAGCTACAGGACGTCATCGATCGAGCTGCCGATGCATCGATCCCGAAATTTTCTCCGAAGCCCCCTTCTCTGAGAAAACCTCCGGATCACATCCTACAACTGATTAGACAGCGTAATAACATCAAGAACAGGTGGTTTAGGACCAAAAACAGGGACTTAAAACCGGTTTTAAATGCTCTCACAAACCAAGTTAAGTCCCTGATGGCCCAGTGGAAAAATTCGATTTGGGAAGATCGCCTCACCAGTCTCCACGGTGACCACAAGCAATTGTGGAAGCTTGTGAAGACCTGCAGGTCCAAAAAGAACGGTGTAAGGCTGGCCGTAAACGGGCAGTTCATTCCCACCACCGAGCAAGCGGACATCTTGGCGGCCCATTATGAGGAAGTCAGTCGTGGCCAGGGACAGCCAATAGGAGCCCTCGACCCCCCCTCCCCCACCCTCCCCACCACTACCGAAATCAACACCTCACACCGGCAATGCGCTGCATTCATTCGAAGAACGACCGGCAAGAAGGCCCCAGGTCAGGATTCCATCCAGAACATCCTACTCAAGCAGCTGCCGAGGAAAGGAATCTCATTCATAACGAATGTGTTGAACTCCTGCTTCAGGCTGCACTATTTCCCCCACAACTGGAAGCACGCTGTAGTGGTCCCCCTTCTGAAACCAGCAAAAAGCGGTTATGAGCCATCTCATTACCGCCCCATCAGTCTGCTGACTCAACTCTCGAAGCTGTTCGAGAGAATCATCCACGTACATCTCTCCGGGCACTGCGAGTCACAAGAAGTCATCCCACCAGAGCAGACTGGTTTCAGCACAGGCTTAAGCGCGAACAACAACCTGGTGAGATTGCAACACCACGTCGCATCAAACGTCCGGAGCAACAGAGCTGCCGCTATGATTTCTCTGGACTGTTCGAAAGCTTTCGACTCTGTGGACCACTACATCCTACTCCAACGTCTGAGGGAATACGAATTCTCGGATCAGCTGCAGAACCTGATAAGATCCTACCTTACAGGCAGAACTTTTTCGGTTCGTATAGGCACTACGTCTACGACCCGAAGAAACTACACTGCCGGTGTCCCCCAAGGATCGGTGCTAGGCCCCCTGCTGTTCAACATTTACACCGCCCACATCGTAGGAGCCTCGTACCCCAACTGCGAGGTATCCGCGTATGCAGACGATATAGGTGTTTACAGCACAAGCATTAATCCCTCCAGAGCCCTGAAATTCGCTGAGAGCGCTAGTCAACGGATCTCCGAGAAACTCGATGCCGTCCACATTCAAGTCAACCCGGCCAAGACGCAAGGAATTATATTCAGTTACAAATCCGGAAAAAAGAAGCTCCCGAAATCCTTCGTCTTAGGCGGCAAAGAGTGCCCTGTAAGCAACAAGCTGTGCTACCTCGGGATTACCCTCGGTAGGCACTTGTCGTTCACAACGCATCTCGGCAAGAAATTAAAGAGTGTTAGGAAGAAATTCTTCAGCCTCGGACACCTACTTCACAGCCCGGCTTTATCGGTACGCCTCAAGCTGCTGATATACCAGAGCGTCCTAAGACCTGCCTTGATGTATGGGACCCCTCTCTTCAAGTATCTGACTCCTAACACTCTCCAAACGCTCCAGCAATTTCAGAACAGAGTTCTCCGCACCTCCCTCAAACATACCCCGTTCGACCGAATGAAGGCAGACGAGATGCATAAAAAATTTGAAGTGCTCACCATTCAAGATTTTATCAAGAGAAGGCACATCAAATTTTTTGACTCACTCAGACATAGCCACAACCCACTATTCTCCGACCTTCAACCACCACCAATGCCCGTCAGATGGAAGCACTGCTGGACCGCCGAAGCCTGGAGGATGATCGACGTCATTGAACCCGATGACTGAACGAACTACACCCAGCCGAGATATCGAGGCCGATCTCCCGGCCGACTCAACCGAAGCTACAAGACCCCATCTACCTGTTTAAGCAGGGCAGACCTTCCGGCCGAGTGGCCGACTTATTTCAGCCCCCTGCCGGGGCGGGCCAGGCTTGACCTGGCCGACTACAAACCATTGCCTAGGGTACCCCTAGGCTCCACCCTCGGTAGACTCTCACTACCTTCCCGAATCCACCCGCCTCCTTCAGGCATTCCACACCCTATATCCTTCTCATACACCCTTCAAATGGGGGACTCCCCTTAGTGAAAGGCACTCATTAGCCCAAAATAATTTTCCTTTATTTTTCCCACATCCTATTTTATAAGTTTGAGAGCTAAGTGAAAAAAAAGAAAAAAAAATCTGATTAATGTACGCGCACACACAACGCTTTGTGTGTTTTTTGCTTACAGACAGCTTTAAAAATGGTTTTTACATAAATTTCTCCCTCAATGCTTTTTTACCTTTTTACAGAAATCTACGGCTCTGATTTTTAAATATTATGCTGTTATTTTTTATTGTTATATGCAATTATAAATTTTATCCTTGATGACATCGAAGTGCCTTTTTATTTCATTTAGCTAATTCATTTGAGGTCAGATGAAACTGTGATAATCCTGGTACTAGTACTATTACAAACGAAGTCGGAACATAGTGATTGTTGGGCCGGGGTGATTCGGCTTTGTTCGCTAAAATAAAACTGAGGGAATGCTCATTAGCCAAAAAACAATATATTGTGTAAAAGTTCTATTGCTGTGTTCTGGACTCTATTGGTATCCTTAAGATATTTTCTACATTCCAATTGGGACGGTTGGCTTTCGCCCTTCGTTGTTCTTTTGCAAGCAGATGAGTCAGTTATTTTTTTCGAATGTTGCTGGCCCTGACCTATGAGAGCCGTACGACTTGAGTATGAAAGTTCGTGGCCTTGACTTGCGGAATAAAGATTCACAGTTTTCTCACACACTTCTTGATCACTGGTTTAGATTTGAGTCTTAATTGATGAATAGGTTAAAGGTGCGATATCATATAATGTTAAAATTTGTTCAAACATACAATATGTTGTGTGGCTATGCAGAATAAGTTTGTAAGTCGAATTGAAGTCACATTTTACGTACATGTCATATTTGCTATGTCGAAGGACATATATATAATTATATAAAACATTAAAATTTTCTGATTTACAATATTTAAATTTTGCCCTTCAAATCTCTAAATACTTGTTTTAAAACCACAAAGCATCACATGGTTTATCTTAGAAACTACTTTACTTTAGTAAGACAGAGTAAAAGCTGTCTTGAGCCGATAGTAGCATACATTAAAGACCCTATACATGACACACAGTTTTTCTTTATCAGGATTATTTACAAAATTTTCTCTTATTCTGAAATTGTTATCCATGGGGGTTTCAACCAATTAATATTCTTACATATTAATTTTTTTCAAAACACAATTAAATAATCACCTTTATCAATGTACAAATTGTCATTTACTTATTCACAAATATTAATATATATATATTTCATCCCCTTATCTAGCTTTATTATACCAAATAAAAACGATGGAACGAATCTACTAGAATATAGCATCCCTTAAAACGTTCCGAAACATGAATGTTATATCAAAACGACTTTCCAACATGTCTATTTCTCTAGATAAATACTTTTAAAATCACTTTGGAGCGTGTATGCTATAATGTATGTATATATGCAATAATTTTCAAAAATTGTGGATAATATCCTTTGACTTAAATAGTCCATTTCATATGCAACCAGTAGAAAATATTACATATATATTATTATAATTATTATTTATACTATTTTATTATATTATATTTATGTGAGTATTAAACATTGTTGTTTTAGTATGAAAATAAGTTGTACCTTATGGAGATTATATTCAGATTTTTCTTTTGGTTGTATAGGGGTTGGCTGAAAATGGACTATTCTAATTTGAAACGTCGCGACAAAAGATGAATACTAAATAAAGATATTTTATACAGATGGAAATTATGCACAATTAGTGAAAACTACTATGTCATTTCCCCATAAAAACATCAGTACTATTGATTATCGGGTGACATTTGAAGGTTTTTTTCGACAAAATAAGTTTCACACAGCATAGATATCAGTATACCTACCTCTTAAGAATAGTATTAGTATGTATATATATTTTTAAACTGAGTAAAATTAGATATTAATAATGGAACCCGAGTTCGTAAAACTTCGTTTTTTTTAGTGTTCCGTTCAGTTTTTAAACTTCTCCATCTGTCTGCCTGTTCTGGTCGCTGTGAGCCCACTGTTCTATCTATAAACATGAAATTTCTCGTTTCATTCGTTCGGAATAATATTCCCTTTTATTACCCAAAGTCATAAAAAACTTTCAATTACAACAGAAATAAGGGCTAGTCATAAATTAATTAATTACTCGGTAATAAAACTAAATATATAGTTTCCCTGATTAACAATATGTATTTTTTTATTGAACTATAAAAAAAGTTCTTTTAATAGAATTTAATACTATTAATTGATCATATTGAACTAGCTGACGAAGCTATGGAAAAATTGTTCCTATTCGATGTCAAAGAGTTTTTGATTGAGTATGATATTAAAAATACCTAATAAATCCAATGGGCAGTGAGTAATTAGTAAGATCATCTAAACATAGGTACTGCACTCTTGGCTAAATCGTTTTTCGTCTGTTCATCCGCTCAACCATTCTCCAGCATTAAACTTTGACATCCATGAGCCGTAAGTGGACAGGATCTCTTCTCTGGAGCGTCTTTACATTAAACTGTTGATTTTTAAAGACCATTTGAACAAAAAAAAACTCCATAAGAAAATGTAAAATGGCGGAACTACTCATTTGTAAGCGGATGAAGCCTGGCGGCCTTGACAGGGGAACGGTCACTTTCTACTTCTACATGGAAAGTGACCTAACGACTTCTCTATGGCGGGAATCGTTTTAGTTGCGACCTTCTTTTACTGCATACAATCTTTTGAGGGTTGGATTTTTTTTTTTTTTGCGGGACAGGTGACCAAGAAGTGCTCCAGATCGAGTTTCAGATAGCGGAATCGTATCGTTTCTTATTGTCCAGCCGAAAGGGAAGTAGTTTACTTTGAGAAATGTATGAGAAATCGTTTTTCTTATGTCTGTCCGGATGCACTACTGGACCATTTGTCACCTGGGGCAACCTCCAATCTCTTGGAGCTCAGTTCTATCAAAATATTGAGTGGTTATTAAGTCACAGTTACTTAAAAACAAATCTTTTCTCTGTGGTTTGTTAAATATTAAGATTAAGTCTCTCCGTAATACTTATATGGACGTCTATATTATAAACACTGTGAACATTTCGCCTATTCAGGCTTCGTCAAGGACTATAGCTAACTTTAATTCATTAACTAACGACAGTGAAATAAAGTGAATGTCTCTAATCAAACAAGAAGAACAAGAAAATAAACAAACGGAAGAGCTGAATTTCCCACATTCAATGGACAAATTATACAAACATTTTATTTACAAATTAAGGTTAGTTAATATTGCCTGATTAGGGGAAACGTTGACAGTTTTTATGATACAATTGTCAATAAAAGAATTACGATGAGGCTCAAGCTTTATTTCACAAATAGTGAAAATACGCACATTTAAGTATCTCTTGTCAAACAAGAACAAGAAATTAAACAGACGGAAGAGCCGAATTTCCCACATTCAAGAACATCAGGGACAAATTATACAAAAATTTTATTTGCTAATTAAAGTTAAGTAATGATGCCTGAATAGGAGAAACGTTAAGGGTTTTCGTATCATAATTGTCAATTAAGTTTTACAGTGAAACTCAAGCTTTATTTCACACAATAGTAACAGTATGGACATGTAAATGTCTCTTATTAAACATCAACTTAATATTATCTGTTTTGTTCAAAAAAATTGTACTCATAATATTTATAATTATTATTTTTCATGCTTTACGTTTACTATTTAGTTCTGTATGTGTATCTATCATTCAGCCAGCTTTTATGCTGTAAGCTCATAATTCATTAGCCTAACGGGTCATTTCAGTACTAGGTCTTATTTTATTTTTTCAAAGCTCTCAATTTGAAAAAGGGGCGGAATGGGGAAAAATAAAATGGAAATTATTGGAGTGAAAGGGAGCCTCTTACTAGGAGGGACCTATTTGAAGGTTGGGTGAAGGAATTGAGGAGTGTGGGAGACCTCGGCACAGTGGTGAGAGTCCACTGAAAGTTGTGCTTAGCCCACAATTTTTTTTTTCTCTCATAGCCCCTTTATTTTATTATTTTATAAAAATTATATAATGAATAAACTAGTATAATGATACACATTATACGTTACTGGACTAACCTGACTAATAAAGGTGAATGGGCTCACCTTTTTGATCAAACTTAAAACTAACTTGCGTACTAATTCTTAACTTTATTTTTTTCCCCCGACAGTCTGTTGCTATCGATGCGAGAGGGGTGGTGGGGCCATAGTGTTAAACACTATTGACTCGTTGCAGCACCTAACCCACACTGGAAAATACTACAAATTTATAGTCATCAGTTGGTTTTAAGACATTAAAATCGGGAATGTGAATACAAGAAGCCCATTATGTTTTGTTTTGCAACACGCATGGCGATCTATCTAGCAGGTAGGGCTGGGTAATGTGATTACAATTTAATGTATTTACTTTTGTTTTGCATTTTGAAGTAAATATGAAATCTAGAGAATATTGATTTACGAGCGTCCGCATAACAGAGCACGTTTAATAACAGAACGTCATAGAAAAGACCACGAATGAATTGAAAGAATAACATCATTTTGAACATCAATAATCCTATGGATTAACATGCACGATTACGATCCTAATAAGTAAATATATGTAATAATAATTTAAGTTAGTCAACCCTTAGAGTAGATTTACAAAACTTATAGTGTAAAGTATAGGTTGCAGTGCCTGTTTCTTTGGATATATTTTAAATGTTATAAGCCTGATAGTGAAGTCTGAAGTATACTATAAAAGTTACCCAACCCATAAAGTAGACAATATTTTTATGGCCAGCTTGCAGTACCTACTTCATAAACATATATATATTTAAACGTCCAACTCTTCAGTTTGTCTTTTCTGTTCTTTTATGTACTGCCCAATATTGTGGGGTTTCCCCCGCGTCCTGACTAATTCTGCGAAATCGAACTGTTACGTAATGTATGTACGGGTGAAAATATCGCTCCATGCTGTTAAATTTTATTTGCTCCGTTGTTTAGGCATGGTTTAAAAACAAATACGATATTTAGTAAAAATGGGGGGGATTTTCGTTTTTAGGACTGACTACCATTCTGTAATTCCGTTTATTAGCTTTTCCAAAGGTCAGTAGCGTGGTGCATTACCGAAGTGGCTATTACCATCTACCAACAACTGGCATGCCCTTTAATTTTGGGCCCTACTCTGCCTTATAAGGAAAAATATTTATGCGATACTATGCGAATTGGCATAGCTTGGTGTAAGATGTTAAATTTTCGTCAATCTTAACTGATATCCCTCCCATCAAAGATATCCGATCATATAACTGATAGTTTAATTACGATACAACAAATACGCTTATTTGTGTTTTATTGGTTTAGCACAATTTTCTAAGCCTTCGAGCCATCAAGTTGACTTTCCATTGAAAATTGCATATCAGGTCCCTCCCCTCCCTACTTGGGTCTTCGCCAGTAGGGACTGACAGGTGAGTGAGATTGAAAAAAAAAAGATCCCTAGAAATAATAAATAATGGCATTCCGAATTCGTGTTTTGGTCAGTTGTTGAGTTCTGTATTTATCTATTCATCGTGACTAATCTGCACGATGTCTAATTAAATGCGTTACATCATCATTTTATCAAGACGGTCAATAATAAACAATTTAGATGCAATTGCTGCATTAATATTCTTACTTTGTTTTTCTACCAAAAAAATAAAATAAGATAAAGAAAAACCGGATCCGAGGTGGGTGGGGAAAGTTTAAGAAATATTAGGGGCCATTTATTAATATCCTCGGGTGTTTGAAACATCCTGACAGTTTATGTGAAGGTAAGTGAAAAGTCTGCATTGTAAGTGTCCTTGCTGTATTTATAAACTATAAATCCACCAAAGTGCATTGCGACAACAGCTACTGATTATATCGAAATAATAATATAAATATTAGTTAAAATAATTAAATTAAATTGAAAGCATATAGTTCATTCTACCCAGCAAACATTTATTATAGATAGCAAATGGCAAAGGATTGTATGCCCTACCGGCGAGATATGTATGCTACATGCTACAGCAGAAGGTGGACAGAGAACGTTACCTGAACAAATTCTGGCCCTAGCTCGACAAGCCTAGTTGGGACATTACTTGATGGATCAGTCGCTACAATTGTGTTGGCTTATCCGGCTCGAATCTTTCTCCGGGAGTGACAAAAGTACCAAGCTGATGTATTGATTTTAGCACACGGTGAAGTCAGATGCCTTCCAGTGTAGGGAATTCCTCCCAGTTCAGAAGACACTTCACAAGCGTGAACTTGAATGAGAAATAACAAAGAATAAATGTTTCAATTTTTTTCCATACAGAGGCCACCCTTAACTGAGTTTTATTGTTTGAGCCTTAAAAGAACTGGGCATTTAGGCCATTTAGGTGAACCGCGTAACCAGGTCACATCTGCAGGTTTTTCAAAGACAGAAATGCTTATATTTTCACTCGTGTATGTATGCACTACGATAACATTGTAAATGTCTATGATAGTTCTGTAAGATAAAAAATCCCTAGCTGTCTAAATGTTAATTGAGAATTAGTTAATTAATGGTGAATGAGACGATTATTAAAACAATGGGATGGGTTGCTGCTAGTTCAAGCTAGATACTTGAAATTTAACATAGAGGCCCCATTTGATTTTAGCAAGGCAAACATAGCCAGCTTAAAAAACCAACCGTCATTAATTAATTATTTTGTAGTTTTAAGTGTAAAATTAAAGATCTCGATGTTTTGATCAAAAATAAGTAATTTTTTTAATATCGTGTTCGCTACTTAACTCATTAACTTTTTGAAGGTAAGATATTTTAAAGGACAGTTCTAATTGATGCCCCGATGATTGTGTTGAAGGTCTAGTTGACTACAAGTGTGTCAAGTTTTTAAAAGTGTCATCAAAGGTACATTAATTATTTTTTGTAGACCCTATTTCATATGAAAGGATGATATTTGGATGATATGTAAGCTTTGTTTGATTTAAGAGATGTGAAAAATCAATGTCCTCGATGTCCCGAGTACGCAGTAAGTGTAAGTGAACATAATTCCAATGCCGAAATCATTTTAACTTTTGTAATTGCAAAGGTATAAAGAAGATTTTTTTTCTCACGCGGGATTTGAAAATACATACTATATTTGCGCACAGTTTATAAGGAAATTTATATGAATCAGAATGAAAACGTTGTCTGATGCGCACAATGCAAGTAAATGCAGGTTGAAAGGAAAGAAATACAAAGGAAGGGAATTCGTGGAGAGTATTTGATGAATGCAATTGTATGAAGTAAGTTAAAAAAAAATCATTTATTATAAGCGTAATAAAAACGCTTTCGCGACCGTAGCGATATCCATTAATTATGTGTTGCAGCACACATGGCTTGATTTTTCCAAATTTCGGGAAAAATAAAAAATAAAAAAAACAATCATTTGTAATTATAATTAAAACAGTTTAAAATATGGATGATGATCTTTTAATGAAGTACTTTAATTAAAAATAATTCTGTAGAATTTTAGTTGTTGTTCGTGACACCTATCAGATAAGGATGACCTCTTTTTGTCTCAACTACTAAGTACATTCCGTTGTTGCAATAGGCCTGCATTCTATTTCTATCTCTCCGAACATTGTTTGTAATACTTCATAAAGTAGTTGTTATATACGAATTATGCAATTATTCTTTAAGTTTGAACTATCGAATATTCTAGGCACTAGAAGGTGATGTCAATTGTTAGAATTTAAAATTTATTTTTCTCATTTCTCCAATGTTTAAAATGTGCTGTAATAAGTCGTTTTAAAATCATCTAAGGGATTCATTTTTTATATATCTGTCCGAATACAATTTTGCATTAACTGAAATAAATAAAAAAAGGACAAACATGGAGGATCATACACTTTGTCAGGAGTTATTTTTACAAATCATTTTACACAAAAAAACGCTAAATCAATTAATTCACATATTACCGACCCTTGGCTTTTCATGTTCTCTGTAATATTTGAAAATATCATCTAAAAATCAAACCTAATTATTCCTACATTCTAATAATTATGTACTTGTGACTGATATCCGTCAAGAGTTTCGTTTGTCGTTCGTGTCACCCATCAGATAAGGATGACCTCCTTTTTGTCTCAACTACTAAGTACATTCCGTTGTTGTTGCAATAGGCCTACATTCTATTTCTATCTTTCCGAACAATGTACGTTTCTATTACAAACGCTGATCTATGACACCGATCATTGTCACCGAACGTCCTTGCACTTACAGCGACTCAAAACACTTTTTTCGAGTCCTTGCCTAGTGGCGAACAAGAGTTCTGCATTCTGCTTTGTTATGTTGGCTGAAAGACGGGCGTATCTCAGGGTTTATCACTTTTCCCTCTTTCACTTCCAAAAACCTCAGTGTGATACATCATTCTTAGGGATTTCGGCTGTGAAAGCGTTTTAATTACTAAAAATATGTTTGTAATTGCAGTTCATAGAAGTCTCAATGCAAGTTACATATTAATAATCGAATGTGCCGAATTTGATGACCTGACCAATATGAATTTCTCCCTCCCACCGGCCGAGTCAAACTTATTTCCCCCCTCGTCTTCCATTACATAGACTATTGCTTCCTTGTGATAGACGATGGACTCACCATAGAAACAAAGCATCATGCATTAGATTCGCACTGGGTGGTCTAACAGATTTTAGACCGACTATCTTTTATTCGCGGATGAAATGGCTGCTCCATAATATCGTCGCAAATACATCATTGGTACCTTCCTCTAGAAACTCTTCCGTACCCAACAACAATCCTAGTTCTTCTCCATATTTAACAACAAATAAGACGTTCGATTTCACCAAATTCTCTGGTGACAATCGATCCTGTGTCTTACCCCCTAGAACTACAATACCACGTAACTCCTTCATCATAATCGCTATATCCTTCTGGGACACCCTTCCCTTAATCCAATATGTTTAAAACAAGATTACTCAGTCATTTGTTATCTCAAACCAATGAGTAGTTTCATAAAGTGCTTCATTTTTATTGCATTCTAATTAAAATAACGTTGGTTACTTTTGTGGAGTAGTACATATTATTATAAAAAGCAATATCAATATAAGGGTATTTATATTTTTAATGTGTAAATTTAGGCATATCGTGTGTATGTCTGTATTTTGTTTTTATTATTATTTTATTCATATTGGTTTACAGTTATTCATTTAATATTTTTAAATTTTGATAGAAATTTGTGTTTGTAAATTTTGTATTGTCTTATTTCTTATTTTGTTTATATTTTATTTGTAAATTTTCTGTATTGTTAAATAATCTAGCTAATAATAAAAAAAAATTTGTACTCGAGGGACATAAAGTAGTACCAGGATGAAAAAGATATAATTATCATCATGGTAGGAAAATATTTATTTTTAATTACAAGTAATTAATTCTCTAAAAAGATCCGGGTTGGCTTAAATTTGTGGTACGTATTTTAATTTCACCCTTATTAACCTTAATTATAGTTAAAAAAAAAAAAAATCAAGAAGGCGAGCTCATCAATTTGATACTCTAGTCAGTCTGCTCACAGAAAAATATTTGTTTTTTTGATTAATTGTTTAATGACATCAATTTCACTATCGGTTGAATATTGCGATCATGATAAAATTTTATGCTGTTGGGAGTATTGTGATATTAGGTGCTAAAGTCCCAGTAAACATTATTATTAAACATTTTATTATTTTTAATCAGTATGACGAATTTAAATAGATCTGACCAGCCTCGTTTTTTTTTTTTTGTAATTTTGCCAACTCATTGTAAGAACTAAAAAAACAAACAATCATTATTGTAAGAATTATGAAATAGATTATATTTTAGAAACTTAACAAAATACTATTTGGTCACGTCGCGAGTTTTTGAGAAACTGAAATGATGATCTTGGCTGCTAAGCATCAGGTTTTTAGCAAACAAAATTAAGACAAAATCTTAAATAACTAATACATTAATATAAAAATACCTGCAAATATTTTTGCACTTATATACATGATATCAATTGTTGGTTCTCAAAACCATTATTTTTTGGAATATACCCGAAATCCTTTGAGCGTTACCAACTTTTACGTGTTTTTAACCGCGAGAAAAAAGTCAGAATTTTAATTCAGACTCAGTTTCTGAGTTGTCATTTTACCGAAATCGGTCGAATTTTGTTCATGTTGAATTTTTTTTTTTAATATTTATTGTAATTGTAACCAAAAACTATTCATCGTATATCGAGGCGATTTGTATGAACTTTTAAAATTAGAGTTATTTAACACTTTTACGACCGCTGTCGAAGAACATTCCATATATGGACACAGAAAGAGGGAACTAACATTATCTCTCCGTGTCAGAATGAGAGTAGAAATAATGTGCTCGACAACGGTTCGGAAAGGTGAGTAAAATCGGTTATTAACAATCTGTAAGGAAATCCTTTTCGTTTCTATACGGGTATCAGTAATACAAATGTAAGTTCAACATTTTCTTGAGCGGTTGGATATTTTCCGATGCCAATAAATGAAACCTAATATTCCGAGATTGTTCAGACCTTATTTACCGCCTCCGAAGCTGAAAATAATATTGCGTTTGTAAGTCAATCCTTCTGTCAAGTATTGTATTTAAACAGATTACAATACCAAGGAAAGTTTCTCGAAAACGATCCTGGGACAATAAACTACCTTCTAATCCATTGTTTAGTAGCTCTGTTATTTATTTGTCTGTGCTTAAAATGTAATCACTCGTTGCATTTCCCTGTGAAAGATATGCACTTATCTTTTCAAGAAGAAGACAGTTGAAAAAAAAAACTGTTTTCTTACGTAATATTTTATCGATCGGTTATCACATAAGTGGGCTGCCGTAAGAAGCTATCGAGACGAAACTGATCATCCGAGCTAGGGACATTAGTTGGGATGTTTTCGTAATATGTTCCTTCTCGAACACAACGTGGCTTTTCCTCCTATGAGCCACAGGAAATATTATGAACTAGCCATGTTATGACATATAATTATTATTGTATTATTTTGAACGTAGTATTTTAACTGTATATTTGTTATTTATTCATCCAGAATCTGAGATCTACCGAATCTATGAAGTAATAATTATTATGAGCATGCCAAAGAAAAATAAAATCATGATTTTTCAATATACTGGACTCCATCTAACAAGTTGATTCATTAGGCTTATCCTGCGTATACTAGCGTAAGAGCAACGGGCTTTAAATTACCTTTTTAATAAATACAGCTTACATCAATGATCTCCTTTAATTACTATCAAATTTACTCTCTTTTGTGTTCTTACTGTCTTGTTTTATTGATACAAACCCTGATACCTGTACTTGGTACTTAACTGACGTCTAATGCATCATGCATGCATTTTAGTGTATATAACAATAAACTGAAAACATAGTATGATTGAAAAATAATAACGTCACCCGCATTTTTTTTTGTTTTTTGGTGTGATTGCCCCCTAAATAAATTAATTAAATAAATCCTCCATTAGTCCGATTTCACGAATAACCACGTCATCGGCAACCTCAATCCGACAAATTTTCTGTGCTTATTAGATTCAGAAACCCCAGATATTCCGCTACCACAAAATTACCCTAAACTGTGATATGTACGCCAAAATATACATACCCCATACCTCGTCAAATGCTGTGACAATCTTCCTTTCTCGGACAATTCGGATCACTCCCCAGTACTTTAGTTATTTCACTCCTCAGACCTCAACTAACAAAATTTAGGTATTCGTAGGAAAATAGGATAATGTTTCAACTATTAATGTATAATTGAACACCTCATCTTCCTCCTAATAACCCTGTTGTGTCAACCTCTTAATTACGAATAATTAGAAGTTCCCCTCTTCTCGGTCCAGAAAATATCTACTTATGTTTGCATATTTTAATAATAAAAGCTTATGACGTCAGTAAGAGAGGGGGAGAAGCTAGTGGGGGAAACAGCCCCAGGTGGGGGAACTTCCTCAACACGGCTGGCCTGCCTATCTAAGCAGCGAGACTGGCGGTAGTCGGGAAAAAAGAGAAAACAAAAACAAAAAACAAAAAACAAAAAGAAGGTGAGCCTCATCACCTAGTGTGAATATAAGACTGAGTACTATTAACAGCATCAAAAAATTTATTGTATTATGCATTCCTCCAAATGCATTTAAATGCAGGAAGAGGAGAAATTTGTAAGTCGATTATTATTTTGTTATTTTTCTTTTGTGCATTGTATTTGAGGTTTTGGGGGGTGGGAAAAAAAAAATAAATAAATAAAATAAAAATAAAAAGTAGTCGGGAATCTCACTACCTTCCTAATTCCACCCGCCTCCTTTAGGCACTCCACACCCTATATCCTTCTCATACATCCTTCAAATGGGGGATTCCCCTTAGCGAAAGGCACTTATTAGCCCAAAATAATTTTCCTTTATTTTTCCCACATCCTATTTTTATAAGTTTTAGAGCTAAGGGAAAAAAAAAAAAAAAAAAAAGTCGGGGAATCTTGTCTCGGTATATTATATACAAGCCGGAGGACCATAGTTATGGAAACAAGCCATCTTGTTTTCATTACTAAAGCCAGCAAAGAGCGGAGATCACCCCCCAAAAAATCAACTCCGACTAACATCTTAACTTACCAAATAGCCAATTTAATTTAATTTTTCAAAAACCGCTTCTTTTCCTACAAAACAACGAATCGGAGTGCAATATTTGCACAGGACGGTTCAGATTTGCAGCCAAGATCTCCTCATGCTCAAATAATGGCTTACAAATACGACATAGCCCTTTTTGTGTCATTTACTTAGTACGGGATCGGCACTCACTAACACACAATAAGACCTACAAACATTTGTTAACAAAATCGAAGACATTGGTATATAACAAATTAAAATATTAATCTGCAAAGCCATGTTACGTGCTAAGCTTATTTACGCTTTTGCTCTCCTTTAGTACCTTTGGATTGAACTGCAAACTGCTCAGTTAACCATGAAGAAAGTCAAAATCACTGCTTAATTAGTATGAACAAAGTTTATAAACACTCCAATGATTAAATATCGAAACCCCAGTCGATTATATATCCCAACAACAGGTAAACATTTGGTACGCTATTTAACATCTAAATAACCCAATTCTAGTGCTTTTGGCCTACCTCCACTGGGTCGTATTCGGTGATGTGACTGACGGAGCATGTGAGAGGTGAAAACCATGTGGATTCGGGACGTCTCTGGGAAGTTTCTAAATACTGCATGAATGAATGAGTGAATGAAAATTGTAAATATGGTATGAATGGGTATATTTATCACAATTACGTATTGCCCAATAAGTAAGAGATTGTAATTTTATCACAATCTTTCATTCTACTACCATTTAGTTACATTGTGCTCATTACCCAATGCGTTGTTATCATACTAATTATACTTACTTAAGCTCTGTACAATGATATTGTGTGTTAGCCCATGCCAGACAAAAACGACTTTTTCTTTTGTCTTTATGTGATAGAGATACATAAAATAAAGAGGCTTTTGAAATTGGAATCGATCGACAGTTAGTGATTTAACGGGAGCTATTCCTTTGTGTCATTTGTGAGGTGGAAATTACTTTTATGTTGAACCAATAAAGCCTTCTTCTGTTAGTCCCTTTTCCCCTGTTAGGGCCTGTGATGAGGAGCCTTCTCTTCTCTAAGGGATGCTATCTCTTTGTTCTCAAGTACTTTAACTGTTCTTGCCCTTATTAATGAAGATCCTTGTGGATCAAGCGGATCCGGTACCAACCAATGCGGAGTGGTTTCCGTCAATTAATTTCCTTTTGTCATTTCTTTAATTTAATTCTAATGCCTGAACGGAGAGTATATATATAGCTGTCGTAAAGGCGCCTGGGACTACGAAGATGAGCATTTCTAAAAGAAAAAAAAACTGGGCAGCGATAAATAACAGAAACAGCACCAAAAAAAACCCGCAGTATCAACGAACCGTCGAATCAAAATATTATATAACTTAAAATTTGTATCGCGATACTCTTCCTCCTAATTGTTCAGTTCACTTTCCGGTTCCTTCAAGTTTTTTATTTATACGTACCCTTGTCAACTTACAACTATATAGTTTGAACCGTACAATGACCACGATTCCGGTCTGAAGATAGCAACGTAAAAAGAATTTTGGAGATATTTCCAAAAAATATGTTTAGAGAGTCAACAATAAATAGAAACAGCTTGAAGAGAAAATAGTATTTTTATTTTATTAGTTTGGATGTCGGCTTTTTTATGATGAATGTTGAAACGTTATTTGTTAATAAATTTGATGAACATCGTACATCATCTAATGTCAATGTTCCACTAATCCTTTCATCCCTAAATTCATGGCTAGCAATGTACTCCGGCTTATTTAATACGCTTCAAGGTGAGCCCCATTACCTAGTCCTGTTTTAGTTCATATAATCTTTAACAATAAAAAGATAACGTTAGTATGCTATTTACTCCTTAAAATGCATATATTATGCAGTAAAAGGAGCCCCCAACAGCCAATTTATATTGCAGTTTATAAATTCATAATTTTAAAAATAATATTAAATAGATCTAAGGAAAAAAAAAAATAAAAGTTTATTAACTCGTTGAAGCGCCTAACAGACCAAGTGTTTCACACTATGACTCCCCCACCTTTCGATGGTATGAGACTGTCGGGGAAAATTAGGTTTGTAGGGTGTCCATGAAGTTTTTCGTAAATGTTTGTATACAAGGTTTTAACCTAGTCGTAAACTTAAAGAATTTTGAGATCATAGCGAAGTATGTTAATTTGCCCGTAATAAATTTCACTTGAGTTAAATCTTGCAGTTTTTCTGAAAAGTCAGCGTGTTCTTGGTTTTAGTCTTCTTAGCTTATCGGCTTCAATAGGAGTTTATATTAATAGTTAATTGATGTTTTGAACGTTACTGCAGTAATCGTTTTATAGTAGTAGTCGGTGATTTAATATCTGTCAATATTTTTGTAGAAAATAAAGTAATAAAACAAAAAAAAGGCGATAAATACATTTAACTCCCCCCCCCCCCTTCCTGAGGTCTGAACCTCAAACGGGGTTTAAAATAAATTTAACTATAAGCTGAAAAAAAAAATGTAGATACATATAAAGTTAAAAAGCTTGAAATCTTCTAGTGATTTTTTCCCATCAAAAACCACCCTTATTTCTACATTCTATTTTTGTGAACCCCATAGAAAAAAACCACCCTCTCAATGGATGGCTGTTGCGGATGTGAAGTAGGGCAAGATACTGCTACAGCACTAATAAAAAGTGTGATTTATTGTTGTTGTCGTGATCCACGTCTGTGAAATTCTTGGAAAGGGAGTTTTTGCCTTGTGTTTTCTTCGTAGTTATTGGTTTTTTTTTTTATTTCCCAGTTAGATATGTTTCCTACAGATCAAGTCGAGAGAATCTTAATAAACTGATGACAATTCATGGGAGTCGCTACTAATACCCAGAGAAAAAAAAGTAAGCAAAAGAAATTAGAAGATCTGTTAATGCTTGATCATAATTTTAAAAGAGTTTACCCTTTTGGGAAGCAACAACCATTATTTTGTTTTAAAACATTGTTTTAAATTTGATGGTATTGTACCGTAAACATTTTCCTTAGAGGAGCCAATTTTTTTGGCAATTAAAATTTATAACTGAACAAAGTTTAACCAGAACATAATTTCGTGACCGTTGCGGTCGGAGGCATTGTTGTAAACGAAAACTTACTGAAAAAAATTCTCTAACAATGGAATGAAATGAATTGATATCGGGACGTGTGTGATGAATTGCTTATTGGAAACCTCTTGTGTTCGCCTTGGGTACTGTTACCCAATCTTTCTCTCACCACTTTTCTCCATCAATCTTATATTTGAAATTTGAGGTGAACATATTCTATGAATAAATTTGTCTAGAGACGAAATGGCGTTAATAGCTAAGGGTAGTACGTTGCTGGAGACACCACCTTTATCTTTTTCTGAACCAGTTTCTAAACTAATAATATGATGAGGGATGCAAAAGTTTATTGTGATTTAAAAATGTTCATAACACCCATACAAAATTTTTATTGATTATTAGTTCGTCGCTACGCTTGGGACTGAAAACAGTACTTCCTCAGGACATCTCACAACAAAAAAAATACTTTTAATTAAAAACATTTATCACTAGTATTATTCATTAGTTTTCAATTTCATTTCTCTTCCTGTATCCGAGATAGTACGGTACTTAGCCTTCAATCTCGACAAACGGCTGACATGGAACCCACATACGAGGCTAAAAAGACAAGAACCAAACCAGAAGATTTGGACAACTGTACAGACTACTTAGAGTACTGTAGAAGAAATCCCATCTCACAATAGAAAATGAATTACTAATCTACATAGTTATACTTAAGCCAATCTGAACATACGGAACTAAGGCAGGAGCGGAGAGGGACAGCAATAAATTTGAACATCAAGCCTTTCAATCAAAAGTCCTGAGAACAATACTAAATACTGCTTATTACATCAGCAACAAAACTCTTCATAACCATCTTAATATACCTTACATTCTCGAATTCATCCCTTCCAAGTTCATGAAATTCCATAGTAACCTATCCAACCACCCTAATCCCGTAGCACAGTCATTAAACTGCGCCACTCATCCCTACAATCCTCCTTGGAGACTAAAACGGCAGTGGCCTCGTGACCTGCTAAAAATAAATACATCAAGTTTTTTGTTAACAGTTGTTGTTGGGTCATTAAGAAAAAAAATAAAAAATGAATCAGTCAAAGTTTGACAATTAGCTGAATTATGTTATCTTTTTTGAATAGATATTGTGCACATATTTTAAATATAGTTATATAATTTTACCATTTTTTTCGTAACTAGCGAACACAAAAGCTAGGTTAAATGCAATATGTCTCAACCAAATTTTACGCTGAAGGTGTCAAGTGCCCAAATTCAAGTTTAATGTCTTAATGTCCAGAGCGAGTATATGTTTGTAATAATTTTTTATTTTGTCCAAAAATTTTGAGCATTTTTGAATAAATAAACAGTATCAATCAGATGATGTAGTGCGCGTTCCACTGTTGGTATGTGGACCGGTGCAAGGCACTTTCGAAACCGATATAGATCACTTTCGCCGGTTTCGGTAACTGACCGCGCATCTAAAACCGTCGTCGTCTGTTGCAGCTCTCACTTTTTTTGGGTTATTGTTTTAGTTATTTCAACTGTTTTATTACTTGAAAAGCCATTTTTAGTGGTCGGAAAGGTAATAGTATTTTTCATCAATAATATCCAAGTTTTTTCTACAGTCATATTAATATTTATCATCATTGGTGTTGTGGCCACCTCTTGATTATAAATAATTATAAGTCGCTCACTTCTCGATCAGATCATATCATATCTATCATCTTTTTCCATATGTTTAATAAATTAAGCCTGTGACGCCAGTCGGAGAGTGGGGGATAAGTAGTGGGGATACAGTCGTAGGTGGGGATATCCCCACCCTACTGGCTGGCCTCCTATATAAGCCCGAGCTCCTGAGTCAGAGACCAGATATCAAGCAACCGGGACCTTCAACACTTCTCTCTCTTTGCACTGGCGCCTGCCGCTCTACTAAAACCATGGACTTCTCATTCAACTACCTCTGCATCTCTCTTTCCTAACCTGCTATGTTGTAGTCCGGCGTTTGGCAGACCCACGCCATCCTAGTGGGAATCTCTGCCTTCGTCTCGCTAAAACTAGCTCCTCCTTGGGAGAGACCTCTCCCTCGCGGACGTCGGTTGCCGTGGCCCTGCAAATGCAGTGTCTCCCATGGCAATCCAGTCTGCCTCTCTCCGGTTCCCACTCGCCTTTGGAATCCGGACGGTTTTCGCCTACCCTTAGATACCGAGTGTGAAATCGTGGTCATTCCAAGACCACATAAACTACCTATAAACCTACCCTGTACCTCTTCTCCTGAACACAGTGCTTTGTCGGGGCACACAGACCTTCTAAACATCTTATGGAGTCAGATCAAGGTGAATTAGGCTGCCCTGCCGACTAGGCCGGCAGCCAGGTTGAAAGACCATAGGTCCACCCGCCTTATATCTTTCTGGGCGCTCGCCGGACGTAAGAGGTTGTAGGGATCCTTGCCCGCGGTGGGCGTCTCCTCGCCACTTGGAGGATAATTAGGTATAAACTGAGCCCCCTAGTGACGATCCGACGATTGGTCATGGTGTTGTTTCTTAACGGTCCTAGACCTTTTATTTAAAAAAATATGATTATTTAATTTAATAGGTAACAAAACTTTAAAAATCTAATAATAACAATAAAATAGTGGGGCTAGTGTTCCTAGGATCCTTAGTATAAACTTTCTTCCGTTGAATAATTTTTAATGTAGGAAAAAATCTATCATCTTCGTCATTTTATGTTTATTTGCATTGGACGCTATTAAGTATAGCAGGGAATGTGAGCATTCAGGATCTACTCAATTCTATTTAAAATAGCATATTTTTGTCTATCCATATCGTTATTTTTATCGTCTTGAGAGATCTCGACAAATATCATATTCAGAGGATGAGCTATACATCAGGAATGTGGTTAGTTGGCATTCGGTGGCTTGGATCTGGACTACAAAAATAGCATTGTGAGTAGAGAAAAATAATGCGTTTACAAAAAAATTAAATTTAACGACCTTCGTCTGCGCCCCAGTCGGTATCAGGGGTGTCTCTGTTCATGCTATGGTGCTCGCTCGGGTCCATAAGATAAAGACATTTTTTTAACATTAGGTATGTTCCAACGAGAGTTCAAACTATCATTAATCTAGCCGGAGAATGCTCAGGACAGTTGTGCCGTTCCAAAAACAAATCTCGAACTGTCAGAGATCTGTTCCAACATTCTCAAAACCTAGTTTAAAAACGGTTTTGGATTGCCAAAACGATCCAAGGATTAGAGTATGATCTAAAAATTAGAGACATGCGCAGTCATTATCCCCTCTTTCCTTGCTCGGGGTAATATAGCAAGGTTATAAATATCATTAGAATTAATTGAAGTTATGTAACTTTTCCAGGATTCAATTGAAAATTATTAATCGTGAAATGAATAGACATTAAATTTTATTTTGTCTATTAATAATTGAGCAATAACTTTTAAATTATTTTATAAACCTTTATTAGTAGAGTTTATTTTTAACGTCTTTAATTTACAAATGATTTTTTTCTTAATTAACAAATTATTAATGATTAAAAGTGGCCCGAATACTAATTGTTGTAGGAAGAAAATATTAGTTCGACTGCATTATACATTGTACAACCTACATGTTTGATATAGTTTACACATTGCATTAAAATTAAAACCAAAAGCCTCTATAATAAAAACAAAAGCCTCTATAATAAAAACAAATAATAATCCGAGTTTTTCCAGTCAAACAAGCCTGTTCATAAACAAGTAAGTTAATTTGGTAAAGTAACCACCACCTTCTTCCAGAAGGAAGACCTAACAGTTAGAGATTGGAAAAAGTGTTCCAATATGTTCTAAATCCGTGATCAGGTAACGTTCGCGCATGCTCAGTAAATAATCAAAAACCAGTTTTAAACTGGTCCTCGATTCTGCGCTGGAACCAACCTATTATAAACACGTAAACAAATCCCTTTCAAGGGCAATGCACTGTAAAATAATAATGAAAGTAAAACTCGCTGATGTAAAACCAAAATCTAGAAAATGATCATAGATGATCAATGACCCTGGTGGTTGACATGCCTGTTCTTGGTGGTGTTAGCATGGTGGTACAGCATTGGTAGTAATACACCATCATTCGTGTTGGTTTTTTAAATCACTCTTTGCTCAATAGCCGCAGTTGTTTTTACATCGTTATATCGTTAATCGCTATGGAACGAGGAGTTAATGGCTGTTCGCTGTAGCGATTGTCTCGATCCGTTCCGACACTTGGATACTACAAGGTATTCTAATTAAAAACGGCGCTAATGTCAGACCTATTACGGTGTGAACCTATAGCGGATAGATTCATTAGTGGTTATAATTTTTTCCGTGCCATTTTAAATTGATGACGGCTATAAATGATTATCATTATTCCATTAAGGCGTATCGCAAGCATACCTAGCACTGTAATATTACTGACTGATTATCTAATTCTATAATTAGTATTATTCCACGAGGAACAGAACGGTGTTAGTTCAATTCTCAAATAGGAGGGGCTATATTTTATTATACATACCTGTATAATATGGCTAGAAAAAAGGTAGTGATCAGGAGATAGCAAATCATTCATCCCCTAATTTTCATAATCTGAGTTCCTTGAACACAACCGTAAACTGTCGTTAAAATCATAACAAAAAGAACCGATGAGGGAGTATTTGAGCGGTATAAATTCATTAAATTTATTGAATATAAAGGTACATTAATTAAAACAAAAACCATTTTATGAATTTTTTTATACATCAGATTCATTCTTACTTCGATAATTTAGAAAGGGGATTTGCATGTTTTCAAGTAAACAAACCATTACTGTGCTGGAGGAAGTTATGGAACGACTGAAGCTTAAACTCTACTTATTATTATTTTAATTTTTTTTTTAATTTCTACAACCCTTTATTCAATATACACAGAATGTGTTACAGATTCGACAATATGAAATCTTTACATAAATGCACAACATGATTATATTTATTGTAGCTACACTTTATATAACGTGTGAGGTTTAAAGATTTTTTTCCGTGGTAAGCTGATGTACAGAATAAAAGGGCTGTGAGCATAGAAATGTTTATTAATCCTATTTGTGAACTAGTTCTCTAAAGATACGTACAAAACATTTGGCGAGAATGGGACCTTACCAATCCTCTCTCGCACCAGATTCGATTCTTCTCCTTTGAAGATGAATGTGTACCTATGAAAAAGTGATACTTAGACGTAGTTTCATAACTTATAGAAGCATTTTCTTTTGAGATAGCTGCAGTTATCTGCTATTCAAGTTTCAGTAAATTTATTCAATGGTGAGTCTTGATTTATTTTCGGGTTTGGATTCATACAGAACTCTTGTTTTTTCATGAGGTAAAGGTGTCGACACGCAGAAGAAATATAAATTTAAAGAAATTATACACTTATGTTCCTGAGTGGAGTGGCGATTAATTAAATTTACATCACCTGACCTTATGAAAGCGGGCGGAATTGCAATCAAGGGCTCCTTAATCTTGTACAATTTATAGGGGCAAAATAACTTTGCTCTGTTCTAACTAAACTCTCATAACTTCATTGCTTTGGGTTCGCGTAAATTTTCGTTTACTGGATCTGTTTTCTTTTTCTTTTTTTTAATTTAGCAGCCGCTGAAAGAGCAGCATCTTGGAAACGCTTGCTGTAAGCAACAATTATTAAGTAAGATGTGTGGTGTATTTCTTCTGTCTGTCTGCAAGTTCTACGATAAAACTCGCATATATTTTCCATGTTTATTCCACATCGCTTCGAAATATGCTTATTAATTTTTCGTCAAAATCCATTCCGAATTAAACGAGACAAAAATGTATGACCCCTTTTTTATAATTTGTGAAGACATCCGTAGTCCGATCTCAATGGCTATTTATAAATTAAAGTTGTGATTTTCTCCTCTGGTTGAATTTATTCTAACGACTAAACGATTTTCAAAGAATAATGTTTAAAAAAATATACGATTCTTTTGCACATCCATGAAATGCATAGGAAAATGATACAATTGGCGTAGGACAACCAAGGAATTTTAATCTTCAATATTACTCGTTGAATCACAAAATTATAAGAAGTATCTGATATTTTACATATTTTTGCCATTTTTCCAAGTTTACCTGAACGTTTAAATCATTGGCTTGGCAGTACAGTACACTTCGGAGTTTCTCAACACGTTTAATTTAAAGCTTGAGTATACCATTATGTATGTATCCTTAGATAATTTAGGCTTTTGTTTCTCAATGTGAGAACGATTGTCCTGTCCTTTCGTGGTTTTCAGTATTTATTTTATTCTATATTTTAGTTGGTTCATTTATTTTTGTCAATACCTATGTATTTATGTTAATGTCAAGTAACTTAACTTGTTATTTTTATTGAACATTTATAAATTTGAATGTTTTGGGTCTATATACATCGAATTTAACAGTTTCTGATTGGCTGCTTGCTCCCCCGGTTTTCGCAACGCATCTGTTATTAATATTAAACATATTACTGTTTGTGAGTTGTTTATTGGGTTTGCCAACAGTTTACAAGCGGTTCGTATGAAGCCAAACCCCCTTGATTTCTTTATTTCTTTCCAAAACCTGCATTTTAATTTTTTATTGTCAGCTTTATCAGATACATCAAGTCAGGCTTTATTATTTTATTGATTTGCTTTCCTTATCTGAGTCTACCAGAAAACAATTTTCCCATTTTCTTATTTATATAGAACTACCTTTCAATTATGTAGATTTTCTTTGGAATGAAGGCAGGCACCTCTGTCGACTGATGACCGACACGCTCAAATTCAAATGCTTTTCATTCCTAAATATTGAATTTGGTTCTTAGTTCAGGAATGAAAAAAATAATGTAGTATTATTATTAGTGTCTAAAATATCTCTAAAGATGAAAATTTCTCTGCTAACCGCAGCTGCGCCACCCGGTTTACTTACATTATCAGGGAAAGTAGTGAATGTAAAGAAGCTGTGGCGTATCGGGGTTCGGAGCCATCTAGCAACGAGCTGCATGTCAAGCACGTAGGCCTTTACGTTTTGATAACTTTCTCCGATTCATCTTGCATGAAGGCATAATTTTTTTTGTCTTTTGTACTTGGCAATAAACAGTGATGCTGAATAATACCTAACCTGACTACTTTCATTCAGTACTTTATCGTCAGTATGTCCGTCAGTCTGCCTATGCCTGTAAACCTACGATGTATGATAGCGTTCAGGATACTTAATTCGTCCGCAAATTAGTATCGAAAAGATTACTAATTCAGCTTGAATTATATATAGCAAATTGATGTCCTTCCCGGAATAATAAATTAAAATTTTAAATTATTATTGCATTATCGAATGACAAAACCCCTATTTGATATTTGAATTTAGTGTGTTTCCCAATTGTAGTCCCGAGAATGCCTGAATAGGCGAAACTTCAGCTGTTGGTGTAATAATAATAAAAAAAGATATATTGGGAGAGACTTCAAGTTCACAACATAAAAGTGCCTCTGTTTGAGTACTGCTACGCTGAAGAATAACCTTACTATTATTATTTATTTTGATGAGTAAAATGATTACTGCACCAATATTTTTACGAAAGCGGAGAGTTCAACCCAAACTGGACTTAATCCACAATTAACATTTCGTTACATGTAAATGATATGTATGTGAGCTCAGAATTGCCCATAAATACCTCGTTTGTGATTCCGATCGTAACTACAGGGCGTAAATCTCTATAAGTGGTTTTAAACCATTTTACGACCTCGTAAAGGCACGTCTAACTGATGCTCGGAACAATTTTTATGCGTAGCTGTATAAAATCATTTCGTTCACGGCCCTGGATCAAACGGCAACGGTGGAATGAGAAGTATTCTCTAGAGCTTCCATGGCTTTCGAAGAATGCAACATCACAGATTTTTCTGGCGAACCGTGTAATCTTGGCTGTTAGGGGCCGACGTTTCAGATGACATGGTGACAGCTTCTCCAAGGTAACTGTTCGCTCCGCCTCACTAACGACGTCGATCGCTCCCGAATAAACAGCAGCTGCACCAAATAGAATGAAACAAAACTAATATTTCATTCACACATGAGATTTTTGTTGTTTACAAATTGAATATTTAAAATTATATAATATTACGTACACGTTAATATTTATTTATCATACTACGCATTGAACTAAAGCTATGAAACTATAACGACGGATTCTCTTATGGTCTATCAGTTTTTATGGTTTTGTTATTATTTCCATTATCAGAAACTCTGTACCTTTTCACCTGTGTATCTGCCCCCCTCTTTTCTTTGTGAACCCATCACTAAAGTTAGACACATGAACATTTACATGTAGGTAACATTTCATATTGGTAGGAAAAAAAAAACACATGAAAACTATACATTTACAATTATTACAATTAAATCTACAAAATACGATGGTAGTGTCATTTATTATTTGCTTAGTATTAAAATCATATGCATTTTTTTATAATTTGAATTAGGTTTCATATTAACGATATGGACCTCCTGATTAACAATACGTAATTTGTCTTATGTTTTTTAAAACCATAATTGGAAAAGATTATTAAAAGTATTTTTTTTTTAGATCTTTATTTTATCTGGCCAAATAGAGATGATTGTGATTGATGATCTCATTTATACCGTATTTACAATGTGACATTCACTCTTATTCATAAAGTGTTTATAACATACATAGTCCGGGGACCCCCCTCCCCTTCATCTGAAGTACTGTCACCTTCCCAGCTATGGAGATGTAATCGGCGAGATCTTGCAAGCTACTCCTTCTGCCGCACCACTTCCACGAATTCTACAATTAAAATTGAGTTTGCATCCCTAATCTCGCATAGAGAGGCGTTATTAATTTGATATTATTAAGAGCATGCTGCTGACTAATAAAGGGTGTCCCTGAATTCACGCAAGATTTAAATTTGCCACCATTTGTGCAGTAAAGTGCTGGCAACCAAAAAAAAAATAACAATTTGACAGCTGACAGTTTAGGATTAGTAAAAATGGAGAGTTACACGATAGAACAAAGTTTCGTTATTGTTGAACATTATCTCCAAAATAATGAAAGTTTAGCGGCCGTAGTTCGAAAATTTCATACAAAATATGGTCGGAATAGTGTTTTGACTTCATCAACTGTGAAGAGATTAATTGAAAAATTTAGGAAGACTGGATCAGTTGGACACACTAAACACACTGGTCGTCCAAAAATAAGCCTTAATAACGAAGCAGTAGGTGAGAGTGTTTTTGAAAATCCAGGAACATCAATTCGGCGACGTAAACACAGTTATGTGGTTTCAACAAGATGGTGCCACATGCCATACAGCCCATGAAACAATTCAAATACTGCATGAGACATTTCCAGGTCGTGTACTCTCTCGTTTCGGTGATCAGAATTGGCCCCCTAGATCGTGTGATTTAACACCTTTAGATTTCTTTTTATGGGGTTATTTGAAGTCAAAGGTGTATGTCAACAAGCCCACATCCACCGGTGAATTAAAAGAGGAAATTCAACGTTGCATCAACGAAATTCAACCACATTTATCCCAAATGGTCATGGAAAATTTCGACAAGAGTGCGTATGTGCCAGCAAAGTCGTGGAGGCCATTTGCCCGATGTGTTATTCCATAAATAACCCTATCCTATTTACTATATAATTCAATAAACAAATAACAACCAAAGTACTAAAAACTGTGTTTTCTATTTAAATAAATCTTGCGTTAATTTTGGGACACCCTTTAATAGTTGCATGTAATAGCGCAAAAATCTTTCTAGGCAATTTGTTTTGTATAGCTATATATTCAATAAATAAAATTAACCCATCACAAAGTACACATTACACAAAGTTGGCTACATTGCATCACAGGCTTTAAGTACCTTCTCATCCTACGCTAAAATATATCACGTGATACTAAGTGGGGTGCTTAGTCCATGGTAAGATCCCGAAGGGACGCTGTCACGTGGTTTAATCATATACTCGTAAATCACTAACATACATAAATTTAGAATAGAAAAGGAATCATCCATACTAATGATAATACTTTAGTGTCCTTGATTCTACAATAATAAATTCGTATTAATGAGTATGAAAATAAGTCAGTTGTGGCGTTGTTAAGAAAAATGCCATTATCATTCTTATTTTTACGACTAATCATTTAAGCTATTGTAATTTATTGATCAGAACAGTCTTTGAATGTAAATGGTTCTCTAAACCATCTGTCTAATAACCAGGAAAACTAACCATCAATTTCTAAAGTCTTTTTAGTGGACTGTGGCACATGTAACGTATCTTTAATTTATGTTAGATTTTCTAATTTCGTATGACATTTTAAATATAAACAACAATTTTACTCTTCATATCAGTTTTTTTTAACAGATGGATTTGTACGCACATGTGCTTCTCGGATTGTAGTATCTGAGTATGATGGTATAAACCAATCAAAACCATTTTTTATTGTGAAGAATAAATTATGGGCAGACTCAAATCAATACATTTAATAATGAAACAGTATCCAAATTTTTGCTTTATATAAATAACATTTAATAATACATATACATATATATTCAATCTACGGCTGCATTCCTCTTACGAAATTAAAATCCATTCAAGCAATAATAATGGATACATCTCGTTATATCCAATAAATTGCACGGTCAAACATTCAAAAGGTATGCCTTTAAAATTTGCTTTTTGTTATTCGTACGAAATAATAAAAAATGAAATTTCGATGAAGATGATATCAGATATCAATTTCTGGAATGCCACTCTTCCAACTTCAGGTTCGCCAACCTTGATGACTAAAATTTCCCTTTTTTTAAGGAGTTGTAATAAGTTTACTGTTTGTAGCGTATTCACTGGTAATTTTTTGTTTCTGGAACAGCTGCGTCGTCAATGGCAGAAATAAAAAACTTAACAAGGCAAGTTCAAGGATATTATTAATGTCAAGTATGACTTAAATCAGTTCTGGAGAAATCTATGTAACTGCTAAGTATACTACGAGTGTTATGTCAGATATTATAAGGCCGTGATTTCTCCTTACCTGTTTGAAAGTAAAAACCCTCTCTACTCGGGAATTAAATATAAAAATAAAAATATTAGAAAGTAAAAGTAAATATAGGAGATCGGCTAATGGCGACTGCCTGGGCTAGGATTGGCCATGCTGGTCAGAAGGGGAAAGGCATCTTGACCCGTGACCCCGGAGCCACTTTCATAGAACGAAACGTGTTCCAGCCAGCGATAACTAAATCAAATTCGCTTTCTGTCTCGTCGATATAGCTTTTACTTTTCTCTTCCCCGCCTCCTCTGCGTCTCGCTGCGAGAAAAGCCTCTCGTCGCATCAATTAACGTCATCAATCAACGAACATCGAGTGGTGCTTACGAAAATCCGGAAGGATATTGTCACATTGCAGGAATAAGAGGAACAAAAAAAGAAATTAATTTATAATACAACTTAAGATATTAGCCAAAAATTTTTCTGCATCAATTCAAAACTCAATTCCAATTTTTGAAATATGTCCTTTATGAATAATAGCTATGCACAATTAAATAAATACATCACTGGCACACAAAAAATAAACAATATATCACATAGGAAGGTTTGATATGGCAGGGAGGTAAGATATTAATAAAAAACTAAAAGACACACCTCAAATAAAAAAAATGACGTTCTACAGTTTGTTTAAACCTAAAATAAGAAAAAAAGTACAATACAAATCAAATTAAAAGAAATAAAAAATGAAGATGATAAAAGTAATCGGAATAAAATTAAATATTACGTACATATTTGTGTTTACTATTTTAAAAGGTTGCTGCACTGGGTTAAACGGTATTAGTTTTATAGTTACAAAATACAATAACATAAAATGATAATAATAGTGAAAAGTACACAAAGACCCTAGGTTAGCTACCGCCTGTCGTAATGGTATGGATGCGTTGGAATTGGAGAGCTTTAAAAAAACGTTAGGATAAAGCACGGCGGATATTAAGAGTGAGAGAATTCCACAGAATGGATATGTACTCGTACATTTAGGCTTACATCTAAAACCTTGTAAGTCCATAAAATAACATTTTACACAGGAAACAAAAAACTATATTTCTATAGAGGAAAAGTAAAAATTGTGATTATTTTTTTCCTGTTGTATTCGAAATATAAGAGCTGAAAACTGAATGAGCTTTATATACTTAAAAGATTTTGCGGAGGAAGTGTATTGGACTTACTTACTTAGGTTTTAGAAGTTAGGTATCGATATATACATCAAATCAGTGACAAACTGGCGTTATCACCGTTTAAAACATACAATACGTACTGACCTGCAGGTCTCTAGCAGCCATGGGACCCAACACAGCAATCACACTGTCCTCCCGTAAACACACGTGATTGATGTGATGCCAGTGAATCAGCTCATTGAGTACACTTAACCTGTAGGTTGTACCCCATCAGTACAGCCAGGTTCCACCTGAATTAAGAAACGATAGAGTAGGTCGATGGCCAATTAACTAAATATATAATATAAATTAATCACATGTAGGAACTAACATAGAGCTCAGTTATCGGCGCAACCGCTTTATCCCAACAATGGCTTGGCATAAAGCAAAGAAGTGAACATTGGACACTAAGCTCGCTACAGGCAGCTCCTATGCCTAGACATTTATGTATATACAATATATGGATAATCATGCGAAAAAAAAAAAAAAGGAAGATTTCTGCAGGAAAAAATGTCTTCATGCTAAACAAATTTCAGTTTTCATGGCGGATTGTTAAAGTTTCAGAACATAACCGGTACCCCAGAATTAACGCAAAATTTGATTTAAATAGAAAACACAGTTTTTAGTATTTTTGTTGTTATTTTTTTATTGAATTATAAAGTAACTAGGTTAGGGTTATTTATGGAATAACAGATCGGGCAAATGACCTCCACGACTTTGTTGGCACATACGCAGTCTTGTCGAAATTTTCCGTGACCATTTGGGATAAATGTGGTTGAATATCGTTGATGCAGCGTTGAATTTCCTCTTTTAATGCACGGGTGGATTTGGGCTTCTTGACATACACCTTTGACTTGAAATAACCCCATAAAAAGAAATCTAAAGGTGTTAAATCACACGATCTAGGGGGCCGATTCTGATCACCGAAACGAGAGAGTACACGACCTGGAAATGTCTCCTGCAGTATTTGAATTGTTTCATGGGCTGTATGGCATGTGGCACCATCTTGTTGAAACCACATAACTATGTTTACGTCGCCGAATTGATGTTCCTGGATTTTCAAAAACACTCTCACCTACTGCTTCGATATTGAGATTTGAACGGCTTGCTTTTGGACGACCAGTGTGTTTAGTGTCTCCAACTGATCCAGTCTCCCTAAATTTTTCAATTAATCTCTTCATAGTTGATGAAATCAAAATACTATCCCGACCATATTTTGTATGAAATTTTCGAACTACGGCCGCTAAACTTTCATTACTTTGGAGATAATGTTCAACAATAAAGACACGTTGTTCTATCGTGTAACGTTCCACTTTTTAGTAACCCTAAACTGTCAGCTGTCAAATTGTTTTTTTAGGATTGCCAGCACTTTTACTGTACAAATGGTGGCAAATTCAAATCTTGCGTTAATTCTGGGATACCCTTTATTTCAAATATAATCAGTACATTAAGATCTTTAATATGATACCCCATATAGAAAATATTTATGTTTTTAATACTGTGATTGATTAATGACACATAATCATGTTTTATGGAGATTACCAAGGTTATTTTCTCAATATTAAATTGGCAAACTTCATAAAAGTTCATGTCTCTAGAGCAAATATGGGAATCACTGTGGCAAGGATAGGTCCGTGTTTTTCACTTGACGCTGATTGAGGCTTAGATGAACAAAGGAACTACCGAAGAAATACCTGAGGATGAGAACGTGGAGCTGTCGAAAGCCCATGTAAAATAAAAAATATTTTTTGGAGGGTGGAAACTACCACACTGAACCTATAAAAGTTTCTCTTTCCGGAAAAAAAAAATCCTCAAACCTAACACCAGCACATTTTAATTAAAATTAGATTGCCAGCAACGATTTAAAACAATGCTTAAGGCTTTCATATGGTGTAGTGTCCTTTTTGATATAGGTTCTTTGATCAAATTTCAAGTATATGGAAGTGAATTGTCTTGATAGGATAATCTTTCTATCCTACTCTCGATAATTACAGAATAGAAGTTAACAACAAAGAAAGAATTTGATTCTGAAATTTAGATACCAAGATGTCCTTCCTGTTCTGATAATTATTGATTTCAGAGATTCTACCTTATTACTTATGAAATGAAATAGATAAATTATTGGGAAAGGAGTTCTGAGCTTTTAATAAATCTTATCAATTATATAGAGTGCCTCAACTTCTAAAGTTACCCTCAACCGAACTCTTCCATTAAACTCTCTTTCCTTTTGGCTCTATCAATCGTATCATCTGCTAGTATAATTTTATATTTAGTGCCCGACTGTGTTAAATATTTCATGCGTATAAAATGGGTGCCTATAATAATGTTTAATTTTGTTTTTCAAAACCCTTGAGGCTTGAAATTTTGACGGGTATCCCACTTGAAGTCCTTCCTCATGATGCTTTGAAAAGAACTAATTATTTTATTAAGTTTATTAATTATTTTTTTGGAATTTACTACGCTTTATAATGTGGCAAAATTCAATGTTACGAATGAAATCATAAGTTGTATGATACAATTTTTTATCTAATATAATCTAAATATTTATACAATATTTTCTAATGTTTAAACTGCATTAATATTTTCAGGTTAACTTTCCTGAAAAACCACTATATTGTTATATATTTGGCCTGTTTTTGAGTATTAACTCTCTGGTAAATAATTTTATTTATCTATTGGAATAAGTGAAAAACTTCCGAGCAACTCAGAAATCAATCTTTTCAGAAATTTATTTTTGATATGCAAATTCTTTCTGGAGGTTTGCCACTTTAGCCAACCCACTGGTTAGCACGCTTCTACCTGCGAGACCTGACTTAGATCCCCGAAATTTGAAAAGATTTTTTCTATGGGTGTTGGGTATAGTCTGGGAAGATAACCTCGTTTCAACTTAAATAAAGAAGTAACGAATCGGGTTAAGGATACCAAAACAAAGGTCGAGAGTACACTAACCACGTTGGTTCCTCTAGGCTGAGACATACAGTAATAATACTTAATTATCAACAAATATAACTTGATAATAATAAATGAGTTAAGACAAATAAACGACAATGCGTTTTATAAAAGTGGTTAAAATACGACACACTTAAATAACTGTTCAATCACTACTAGCTTAAATAGTAAAGGCCTCAAGACCTCTGAGATCTGAGGCAAATACTTCAATTGTTTGAAATACTGGGGGAGTGGAGTTATCTCCTAATTTATTTATTATTATGAACCAGTTTATATTTAATGTTATGCCGCGTAGAAAAATATGATAATTATTGTTTTATTATCTCACATAATGACCCTTAACATAGCAGACACCCATGGTTGAAATATCTGCGTAAAAAAATATTTTTTGTCGCGCTTTAAAAAATATTATTGTATAGGATCCTGGGAAATTTTGTTAGGCGCTCAGAGATTACATAGGGTAAGTCCCTATTGGATTTTTACAAAATTAAGTCGGTTATACGGTGTATTCAGCAAGAAAATATATTCACGTTGGTCTTCGTACACATGTATATTTATTTATATATAATGCTTGATATAGAGAGATAAATAAACAATAATTATTCCGGGACAAAGTTTACTCAAACTAATTAATTATAATTTAATTAACTAAAAAGAATTCTGTAACCCAGTTCTGGAAAACAAAAGCAACTATTACATTATGTAAAAACAAAACAAAAAGTCAAAGTGAAAAACTCCGTAGCAGAAAAAAAAAAAAAATATTGAAATGAAATAAAAGATTGCTGCACTCCACTCAGTCAAAGTGATGAACCGTCATATATGAAGCAAACAAAGGGAACAAAATAGTATGCAGACGTCAGTAAACATAACGTTGCAACAAACATACAAAATTATAATATAAATACAATGAATAAAAGTAATATGTAATGAACAATTCGTTCCCAAGCTAGCGTAAGTTTGGATATTGATGATATGTTGGGATATGTGGGCTTTGAAGATGGTTTTGAGGGATGACGCATGGTGGATAGAGGTTCCAGATAGTACAGTAGAGAAGATGGAACCATAGTACGCAGGTATTAGTCAGAAACTGAGGATTTGAACAGTAGAATATTGAATATTTAGCGTGAGTGATGAGATTTGATCGTTTGAAAATATTGTGTATGGAAGAAGGAGAAAATAATTACCTTGATTACAATATTTTTTGAACATAATTCAAATGACAATATGTAAGTGTCTCTGTATGTACATTACTTTAATGAATAATAGTATATATATACCTGTGTTTGAACAGACTGTTTGCGCCAGAAGTCAAAGCAACGGTTCTGCTCTGTTAACTCCACGGCCTTTATTATGCACGGAATGACTTCATTTTGGATATGGATGCAATGGCCAACCTCATTAACCACTGTTCAGTAAATGTTTACTCAGTGAGCGAGTTTTTTTTCTTCTTGTTTTTCTTTTATGTTCCCCCTCGCGATCCGCTTCGGTATTCTTCGCTAATATTCTTGTAATTCTTCTTCTTCACTGTATACAAAGTTTATAAGACCGCACTTGGCTGGAAGGGGGACTTCATTATTTACTAAGTGCACGTGCAGAGAGTTCTTGATTAAAATTATGGCCTTTCCATCCCGTTCTGCTATTTTAATGAAATGCTTCATTAACATTTCTTTCATGAACCCCTAGACATTTTTATCATTTAATTTTTAATTAAATTGTGTGAAATTATTTATTTCCAACAAAGATTAGACCCATGAAACAAATCAGGTATCATGGATGCGATACAGAGCTCTAACCGTACATTAGAAAACAGGTTTTAGGGTTTACAAATCTGGCAATGTCTCATGGTTGGAGTTCACATACCCTCTGCCTTTTATGTTAATATTTGTTTTTCTTGTTCGATTTGATAATTAAGTATGGCGGGAAAACTAATGAAAAAAACTGCGTTTATAAGGAAACCCTTCCGTGTACGTTATATCATTATATATCATATTATCTAGCGTTTCGTTGTTCTTTTCACTCTGTACTAGAGTCTGTGCTGAATGCTATCTTTGTACGATCGTGAATTCAAATTTAAAAAAATCATTTTAGATTCTGTGATACAAAACTTCGGGCATCATATTGCCAGCTGACCATTTCCTAGCCCCCATCATTATGATGCATTCAGCTCTTAATACAATTTGGTAATAGATCAGAAGTTAAGTCAAAATAAAATATATCTGAGGTTGATAATTAATTCCACCTTCGTTTACCAAAGGTATTTCGGGTGAGATGGATAAAAAAATGTAGGTAGTAAACATCCACAATTAGGAATCAAAACTTTAATCTTACCTTCAAGGCGTTATTAGTTTTAATACTTATGCTTGACCATGAAGCATAAGCAACTACAAGTGACTAATACGAATTGTAGTTAACCATGACATTTTATTAAAGATAAGAAGAATAAACTAACTTACCAAAAACTGCATCTTTTAATTAAACCATTCCAAACCTAACTATCCAAATGAATAAGGCTATCTGTTCCAAGAATACAAGATGGATATTATCATTTCCATAACCCATGCCGTCGGTCAAATTCAGCCTGATTTATGGGCCAGAGCCATGAAAAATTGGACATTTCGGATGCGCGCCACCCAACGAAGCCGCAGTGAACATTTGCACGATGTTATATTCCATACATAATGGCATTGATAGGCCTTTCAAACGAATAAAAAATTTCGATGATATCTCGCACACACTTTGTTTTATTTACATTTAAAGATAAGAAGCGCTTAATGAAAGACCCGTTAGATCTTTAAAACTGCATCTTTTGAGTACACAATTCTAAACCTAACTATCTAAATAAATAATGCTATCTGTTCCCAAATACAACATGAATATTATCATTTCTCCTTTCAATTTTTAAATTAAAAACTTCAAAATTTGATTTATTCTGCAACGACAAAAACTAAAATCGTTTATAAATAAACCTACCTTGAGGAATCACTTTGGCGTACATTTCGGCTAATGTCGTTTTTTTAGAGGTTCAGAACATGCGATTGATTGATAGGATCTGTATTATCAACCGTGCCATTGGCAAAATGGACGAGCCGCTGGGAGAAATATGGGAGTTACATTCAAGACAAACTTAAAAGTTATGCTGGGAAAAAAACTGGGGTTAGAAGAACATATTGCTAATTTCATAAGTACGCCTTGGAATGATCAGAAAATCTGGAAGTCGAATTGTTTTAAATATGCTTCAATAAGTTTGGTAAATGTGAAACGGGCATTCAGCCGATATAAATTGAACTTAAATGATAGGTGCAGGTTTTTAATAAAAAAATTGAAAATCCATTTAGTTTAATCAACTTTTAATAAGTGAGCTGTAGTATGCATTCATTTTATTTTTCTTTCATTTTTTTATTAGTGCGTTTATTCTTATCAAGTTTCTTTTGAACATTTTTTGTATCCTAAGTTTTGAAAATATTTGTTGTGTTTACACAATTTTTAACTCTATACTTACAGTAATTGTATTTACGTATTTGTATATTTTTCATTTTTAGTCACACATTTCTTTGAAGATTAATACACATACCTATTTCCGTGTTTTTTATTTCATATATAGCCGTTTTCCCGGCTGTTGTTTTCTCGCCGAGGTGGCTGAAGGGAGGTCTAAATAGCACAAATGTGAACTGATGCAGCCCTAGATACCAGAGGCCCGTAAGCGCTATAAGTTGCCTGCGCTAGCGCCCACATACTAATCAGCAGCTCTCCGAACATCGCATACGGTCGTAGAGATATACAGGCACTGATAAGGCTGTTGCTACCTTTCTCCATTAGCAACTCTGTTACTTTGAAAGTTGCATAAGTTGCAAGGCCGGCCTACTCCTATCTTCTTCGCCTCTTGCGCAACCAATGACAGAGTCCCCTCGTTAGTGCCCCTTAACCATTAGCCTACCTAGCCAGTCTCCTCTCACCATCGGACAGATTCCTACTGTCCTAACATCTTTACCCAACCGACCTGAGATACACCAATTCTAGTATAAATGTTGCAGCATTCGTGTCTTACACCACACAGTTTTAATCATCCATGGATTATTTACCCTATATTTGGTGCCAAAGGACATCCATTATAAGGCGAGAAAAGACAAAACCCAAATCTCACCTTCCAATAAGTATTTTTTATTTAACAAGATAAAAAACTGTTTGCTTCTAAAATTAATGAAATCCATAGTTCATATAACATAGAAATATCCAAATCAATTATGTATCTATTTATATGAAATCAAAAACGGTGAACAATTACTTAGATGATCCAAATTCGATTAAATTAATTGTTAATAATTAACAACCTAATTTTAAAAAATAAATAAAATTATTTTTGAATTAAAATTAATCTATTTACAAGTAAATTTACTATTAACTTTTTGTGTAAATTTCTCAATATTTTGAATTTAGAATGAAGATGGAATTTGTCTATAGAAGTGAAAATAAATAATTGTGTAGGAATACAATGTAAAAGTCTGGTGTGTAGTTGTCGACTAGATTTTAACCAGCTATTTTTTGTCTTTGTAGAACATTCTTCTACTTTGGCCGTCTACCAGTTTTCTTGGAAGCTAAAGATGATTAGACGCACAAGTTTTCAGCTATGTAGTCCGGGAAAACGAGAGGCACATTAAGAAAATTTGCATACCATCCTGTGATAGTTCTCCCATCTTTTTGTTACATCGACACACCAGAGCTCACAAAACTGTTCAATGGGAGTTCGAACCTCATCAGAGCCCCCAGCTAATTTAAAACAGTTCACTATTAAGTGTAAAATCTATTCACTTCTATCACTGGATGGGGTGACTCGCCTGACTCGGAAAACATCCCCATTGGTTGTGGCGTGTTCTTAATAATAATAAAAAAAAATCGCTGCCACTAAAGTTGCAAATAATTGCAATATTTTTCAAACGAATCCCGCAAGGGACTTCCATAGCAGCTCTGTTGTGCTGAGGCCTCGGGTGGTGGGCTACCGACCGGAGCTCTGGGTTACCTCTTGAGTGTTTGATTAAGCACCTCAACCATACTCCTCATCTTTAGAGAAGCTATCGAATAGAATTATTTAAATTTGTTAGTTAAGCTAGTTCCCTCTCTTTACCCATATCATGTAGATTCAATAATAGATAATATTTTTCAGTAAAAGATTTTTAAAACATACGTAATAAAATGTAGTGTACAAATTTATATTTTATATAAACGAATCCCTTCCATTTTGATCACCATGTTAATCTTAAGTTAAGTCACTTTGTGTTATGATTCAAATTGGGACAATAGAAAATTATTTTAATAAAGTATAATTTAAAGTATAAATTCACACGAATTCAATTCGCTCATGATTTGATAGATAAATGAAATCGGTCAGTAGTTGAAATGTTAGAGCGCATCCCCAAAATGTTAATATTCTATTTATTCAACTAGAGCGTAACAGTGAGGAGTTTGTGAGCAAGTCAGGTAAATATATAAACGGCCATATGTATCCTTAGAAAAGATAGATCATTAATATATTGCCTTACAGTTTTATGTAATTCGGATTTCATATATCTATCTATTTGGATAATTTCATGTATTCGGATGCAGTTGTATATCAGATAGATAATTTTTTCGAAAACGCGTGGGAGTATCCGTATATACTCAAAGAAAAACCCGCAGTTCGCATTATGTAGCAATTTTTTGATTAAGAAGTTATTAAACCAGCAGGACCCGAAGAGTGAGGTTAGAATGAGCGCCAGTAGGTCTGATGGCCTAAAAGTGGGATTAATGGGGTATGGATAAGGGTTGTAGGCAGGAAGAACAGGAGTCCAAGTTGTTTTTTTTATTATTATAGTTACTTCTTTCTTTATTGTGATAAAATTACAATCTGCCTTATTGGGCAAGAAGTAATTGTGATGGTATGTTCTCATTCGTACCACATTTACAGTTTTCATTCACTTTCTCATTCATACAGTACTTACAAACAGCCCAGAGACCTCCCAAATCCACATGGTTGTCTCCTCCGGAAGCGGAGTATTGGGAAGTCCCCCACGCACCTCCGCCAGCCGTGTGACTTAATACGCCTGTAAATAGTGATATCACTTCCTGAGACAATTGGTGCTGGATGGCATCGATAATAGGGTTACTGTTCCCTTAACAAGATTTTCTTCGTGACTTTGGAGATACTCCTTGGCCGCCAGAACTTTTCAGACCGAAGTTGTGTGCTGCTGTATAGATTCCATCATACTACTAAACAAGTCACAGATATCTTCCCCACAAATGTGATTATGATTTTTCTTCTACTAACGACAAAAAAAAAACACAGGACATGTTAAGTATAGCTTATAGCTTCTATACTGCATTTTATATTTAAGTTTTTTCACCCTGTACTCTAGAGGTTGGGCCATAATACGAGCCACTTCGTTCCCACGATTTAAACAGCTTCAATAAAATAAAAAACTAAACTGCCTTATAAAAAGTTTAATTAAGAATCATCATATGAAGCTGCTTCATTAACTACTAAACCTGAAGAGAACCCCTATTTCAACTTTGAATTAATCATGACTTATAGTTCCATGGGCATCAAGGAATTTCCGCTACGACTCGTGGATGTCAGCCGTTTACTGCTGTTTCACTGTGATTTGCATACTCGTAAAAACTAACGACTGGTAAATCTCATCACAGCACAGTTACGTATAACTGTCCCCACATTTCTTTCCTATTCTGTGATTTTTTCCCCCCTCAATATCCAACATTACCAAAACACCGATTACGTGGGTAACTTATGGACAGATCGGCCATAAGAGTAATATCATGTTATATCTTTTTTTTATTTCTGGTTATATGACCTCTTGTCCTTCCATTGATGGCCGTAGGGTGGAACATCATATCCATGGCTGACACCATACACTATTCACCGAAGTGGAGTACTGTTTTTGTCTAGCAAACCAATAAGGTTGTGGGATCACCGACGTTTTTGAATTTTTTTCGTGGAAATAAGTTGAAAAATATTTGAAATGTGTCTGAGAGTTCTTCCCAACGCGCCCTAGAAATCGAGAAACGAATTTCAGTAAGAAAACTACAATTTTGAACATCCCCTGTTGTAAAATGAGGTTATCATACATCAACAATCAATTTTGCGTTGAATAACAAAAACAATTAGCGTATTGTATAAATGAGCAAAGCTCATTGACAAGTTACGAAGCGAGGAGACACTTCTAGTAAAGTAAGTAAAGTAAAATGTTAAGGAAAAAAACAAGTTCTCAGCACTCCTAAGAACTTTGTGACAATCAACAATCAAATTGATCACTGCCGGATTGTGGAATGGTATAATTATAAAGAAAAAATTATCAGTTGTGTAAAGACAATAAAGTAATGAAATTTGTTTTTGATGTTTTGGTTAACGTCTTTTGTTCCACACCTCGATAACTCCTCTCCATTTTGTGAAAATCCAACGTTCTTACCAGCTTTGGAAAGCTTCATTTCTAATATTTCTCTATAAACTATCAGCGGAAGTTGGGCAACTCGCTATGAGGTGCAGGAAGTGTATACGGCGCTTTTGTAATTCCCCTAATTTTAATTATTTAACCATTGTATTTATATTTTTTTAATAGGTGCTTCTAATATATTTGTATTTTAATCTATTACATTTTAACTGCTTGAATTTTGACGTTTTTAATATTTTTCGTAATGTAATTGTTATGGAAATGAACAATGGTTTTAATTAAAACCTATCTTTAGATTTTAGGACAGATTATTTTAATTGTATAGAAATGATCAATTTAATAAAATACTAGAAACTTTTGTCATTACTCTGTATTATCAAATTGAACTATATCTTAAAAAAACATAGCATACTCTGAAACATGTGGATATTAATGGTAGCTGTACATTCTCATCGTGATCCCGTTGGAGTCAAACCGACTTCAGGGAACTAGTGACCCAGCTCACTTTCCCTCCTATCCTTCTATATTAAGGGAGAAATATTCTCATTCCAGTCGCTTTAGCTCTATTTTTATCCTATCCCTACATCCTACCCGCCATTAGGTCAGTAATCCCAAAGTAATGGAACTACACATTACCGTATGGAGTACCAACAACTAATTGATCAATTAAGTAAATTAAGAGTATAAAGTAAGAGAGTAAATTGAAAGATGACATAGAAATATAGTAAATAACCTCGTAAATTGTCATCCCAAAAGTTTTTTTTTCCTTATTCACAAGAGCTTTTGGTGGCCTACATTCCTGTTCCCGAGCGCACAGAATATTGTTCTCAATGGTAGCAAGTCAGACACCGTTGTCATTAGTAGCTTCTTAGCACTGAAAATGGCAGTATAGGCTACCAGAAGTGTTTGTGAGTAAAAATGAAAAAATCCCGGAGGGTAGAGAAAAAATAAGACATTATTTACATAATTAAACCCCCTACCAGCAATTAAACCATATAATAGAAATTGCGTATTTATTGCAATGTATTATTAGGCTGAGACAATTAGTGTTCATATGTTATTTTATTTTGTTCAATAATTCCGTTTGTGGGTAGCATTTGTGATTTTAAAGATGTGTCTGCCCAAAGTTTTTGCTTGCTCTGGGATATGTTCTCTGTAGGTTTATAGTTTACAGGTTACTGTACACGTTACAGTATGTACAGGTCGAGTTGAGTAGCTAATTTAATAATCTCGTTTTCTTATTGCATTGATTGATACGTTAAGTTCATTAAAATTGTCCATAATTAAAATCGTTTAACTAAACAAAAAAAAAAACGCTTAAAAGATACATTGCACTTGACTTGGGTACAACCGAAGCCATGGTAAATGATTTAATCTTTTCCCTTTATTATCCAGTTATTATAAAGGAGCTTGATAATTATATTTATGAAAATAAGTTTTCTCTAAAAATGCTTGAAGTCTCTCCCCCCAAAAATGTCTGTCATCGGTACTACACCAACAGTTGACGTTTCGCCTATTCAGGCATCCTAAGGATTGCGATGATAGTATATTTAAATCCATAGCTATTTATTGTTCTATACCGAATTGGTAACTTATATGTTAACACCTTTATCTTACAAATGTATAATTTATCCATTTTGTTCGTAATTGTGGAAAAATCAGCCTTTCCGTTGCTTTAACCTCAAAAAAATGGACACCTGTGTATTGATATATATTACTGTTTAAAAATAGGGTTTTCAAAAAAGCTTGAAGTCATTCCCAATACACCGAAATAAATAAATATGAATCACTATCATTCACAGGTTTGTGGTCTTTGGATTGATGTGAATCTTATTAAGTTTAAGTATTTTGTGTGTAATTGTTTTCTATATCTGTAAATTTTATTGCTTTGTATAGTTTTTGTCTTAATTGTAGTTCTAAGGATGGATCCCTGAATAGGAGAAACGTGGAGTGTTGATGTACTTTGAATTAGATATGGAAATAATTTAGGAGAGACTTCAAGCTTTTTTTGAAAAAAATAATTATTTTCACACAATATAAATATTCACTTGTCTCTTTGTTAGTGTTTCTCTTAAAAGAAATTGCCTATTAGTTGAGTTGACATACGCTTCAAGCTCAACTAATGGGCGGTGCGTCTCTCAGACTAGACAGCTCTTCGACCTGAGCTCCCCGCAATACCCAGACGACAGAAGGATTTTCTGTAATGAAACATGTCTGTCAGACCTTTCTCTGACAAAAGTTCCATCTCCTCAACTTTTGGGTCCTTCTCCTCCTCTTGTCACATCGGATCTATAGATGTTTTACCTGTAGATCTAAGCCCGTATCATACCTTCTAACGATCGTTCTATCCATCTCGGCACGGATCAACGAGTTCCTATTTCAAGGGAGTAGACTCATTTTTGTTGATGTAAATGTTATTTTAGTACATTTGTTGATAAATGGTCCAGCGCTCTGTGTTGCCAACAAACAAAAACTATGTAACAATAATTACTAATGGCGTGGTGCTCCAAGTGTGGAGTGTGCATATTAAGAAAAAAAAAACACCTTCTGTCTTTCCATAGCTTTATCGATTTCTACCCGAACGTTTTCGACTATGGGAACATTCTCCATGGTTCGAGCTGTAACATTCATGAGATACGTAAAAAATTTGTTTTCCGTCCAGGACAGAATGTCACGCCACATGTTAATAAAACAGCCATAACAATTATAAACATAATATATAAATAGAACCATACAACAATAAAAATTAATATACAGAGGGGTCCAAAAAAATGTATCCACTGTTTAAAAGTCCATAACTTGCAAACTAGTTGACGGAGTGGTCTCATTTTTGGTAGTGTAATAGTTTGTAGTTCCGGCAATCGCCATACAAGCGTTGTATTGCGTTGGTTTGTTTTGTCAGATGACAGTCGCCAGATAGTTAGTGTTTTATTGTTAGTTGTACCTTGTTACTCGAGTAAACATGGCTGGCGTAAGGCTTACAATTGATGAAAAGAAGTCTGTTTTAAAGTGGTATTTTAAGTACGAAAAGATTAATGAGGTTCAACGGCAATGTCGAAATGTGTATCAAACAAAGCCACCGCACGTTTAACGATTCGTCGCATTCGAGACAAATTTGAAGCCGAAGGCTGTTAAAGATGTACACAAACAACGATCTGGACGACCTGCAACAGTAACAAGTCCATTTAACTCACATTTTGTGTTACAACAATTCACTCGCTCACCACAGAAGTCTGTGAGACAGTGTGCCCGTGAGACTGGAGTGAGTCGCTCAAGTGTTCGGCGTATTTTGAAGGCAGCAAAGTCAAGCGCAAAGACAAAAGCCACGCACATTGGATGAACTTCGAGAATCCATCGTACATTCATGTGCAAATATCCAACTGAACACGTTGCAGTCATTAGTTCGTGCTGCAGTTCGCTGGCATCATTTGTGTGTGGATTTCGAACACCTACAGTCATATCTTGGACTTTAAGCTACACTTTCACCAAAAATGAGACAACTCCGTCAATTAGTTTGCAAGTTATTGACTGTTAACAAGTGGATACATTTTTTTGGACCCCTCTGTATGTAGACAAATCAATTATATCAAATATAAATTGTAAAAATTATAAAAATGTAAAAACCGGAACAAAAAAATTCAACGCTAAAATGTCATGACTAAACTCAGAATGGTTGAAACAGTTTAAAATCAAATCTCTAAATAAAATATTATGATATTGACTAAAATTATCCAAATATACCGGTCTGTTCTTGATTAAAATGCAAGAATAAATCAACAGGCAAACTCGGTAATGCCACAGTAAAAAAACTCATCAAAACTATCTTTACTTTATAAATGTTTCCAAAGTGGTATATTGTCGTCCTCACAGTCGCCGCGATTGACCCCGACATAGATCAATGAGAAATCACAAACAATTACATGTGAGTAATGTGAGTGATACCTATACCCGATGATAACTCAATTGCGGGTAGGAAATCAAACGGAGTCTGGTAGCTTAATCATTAAAGCCGTGCAGAGTCAAAAGGTGTTTTACTTCTAGGCAACAATAATTGGTAAAAACTTACGCTCGTTTAGATTGGCTGATGAATTCGAATGTGATGTTTATTTCATTGAGAAAAAATCCGTGGAGTAGATTAATACCAATTTTGGTGATAATTTGAAAATAATTTTTTTTTTTCAAGTTTTCCACAACAGCTTTGTATAGAAATCTGGTTTAGGTTGTTAAAATTTCGTAACCACCATTTTGGCCATGTTTTTGGTAAATTATATCTTAATTGTTGTTAATCCTCTCCTAAAATTAGTAGTTTCACAACGCAAGAATTTTTAGTTTCTTCGCAACCTAGACAGAGTCCAAACCCCTTTCAAGCTAAATCCAAATCTGACTCTTGTTTTTTCTGTGAGTTTTTTCTTTGGTTCAAAATTTACAGCTGTTCGTAACGATTTCGGTGTATTTAACTGAGGAGTAGAGGGCACGATTATATCTGCAGCGAATATCGTTGATATTTATTAATATTTTCGACGCTAATGTTAGATTTGAAACTATTTTTATTTTAACGTCTGGTTATTCAGAAATTTAATTTTTATCATTTTAAAAGGTTTAGGAACAAACGTTAGAAAAATGGAGTGTGAGTGACTGATCCATATTTTAAGTAGTTTTTTTGTCCACTACGTACTCATAAATGCTTACGATCCTCCTTCATAAAAAAATCCCCGGCTTGTTTTCCAGCATGACAAAAGGAAAATCTACAAAATACGTCACGATGTTGTACACGGTACAGAGCCTACAACTGCTTCTGCAACTGACAGCCGAGTGAACTATTAATCTCTAGCCCACTGTACACGACAACCTTCGTGCACATCTTTTCAGAAGGGATTATTTCGTCAGTGATGTCTTGCTCTGTTCAAATATATCCGTACCTCACTTTATTTTTCAACCGTTTCTGCCTATTGCTATTTGCAACTACTAAGAACCAAGGATGGAACTTGGTATTTTTACAATCAAATGCCGTTCTTACTAGGCAGCTGAGTTCTCAACTTATTTTTGTAATCTAAAAAAATTGGTTCAGTTTCCATTTGTAGTTTCCTTTTATTTTCAAGTGCTTCTTTCTACAACCAAACTATAAGCATAGCATGGATTGATGTAAATATAAAGTTAACAACTAATTAGATCCATGTTAAAGGTCATACAGATTTAGTCAGAGGTAATTTGGACGTATATTCTATACCTCGGGTTTTATCTGTTTATGTATAATGAAAATAAAAACCTTAGGATTATGTAATATTTAAGCTGTCTTAACTCGTAAGACATTTATAAATAAGACTGGGATTTATATATTTATATATTGTCATCAATGGAGCATATACGGCATCGGTAATTCTCAGCGAAGCCCCTTGATCTGCAGCTAAGATGGTTCAGCTCTACGGAAGATTCAGATCAAAGTAGATTCAATTGTAAGACCGTATATTCATACATTTCTTTCAGTTGTGTTGTACATTTTTGTTTGAGGCAAGAACAGATGTTTTGAGATGCATTCTTAGTAAAAAGGTAGGATGGTGTTAAGCTTTTATGTATTTGCGGTATCATGCTTCTGTTCATTATTGTAAGTTAGGATATTAATAAAAATGTTATCGTCATGGTTTACTGCTATTATTTATTTATCAAGCATAAATATTTAAACTAATAAAGCATAAAAGGTAAGATCAAAGTTTTGATTCCTCATTGTGGCTATTTACTAACAATTTTTTTTTCTATCTGACACGAATTATCTTTTGTGAACGAAGGTGGGCTAAATTACCGACCCCAGACATATTTGTTTTTGATCTATTACTAAATTTTATCAAGGGGTGAATGCATCATAATGCCGGTGGGTAAGTAAGGGTCAGCCGGCAATATGATGCTCTTGTGAGCTTCAGTAGAGCTGATGACCCGAAGTTTTATATAACAATATACATATTGTAGTATTTAACATTCGATATACGATTTTTTGGTTGAAAATCGCGAATTACTTATTTAATTGTTAAATTAGTATCTAGGGAAATATCGTAGCTACCCAAGTCGACACGTAGAACTGGACGGTCTAAGTTTGCATTGAAACAATTCGTTTCATTTTTTTAAATTATGCTCTTGATTCCACACTAGCTGGTATAGATTGTTTAGTAGGAAAGTGTGGGCAGCATATTTGGTAGTATTGTTACTTCGTTTCCATATCATAAGGAAAATTCAACACTTCTGGGCTCAAGAAAGCATTAGAAGAAGAGTTTCTGCTTCATTATTTGTAACTAGTCAGGCTCAGGGAAGGAAATTACAATTTTTAAAACTTACAAAGACAGATCGCTAATGCTTACGTTGAAGTCTTATGTGCCAAACACCAAATGTCACTTATAGTCAAGAAATGTAGTTTCGGTTAATTTCAAAACCTGTTACAAAAGTTTCGGCTAGCCCCTTCAAAATGTGAAACGCCTGTTCTGAAATGGCTCGGTATAGCATTTATGTTTAATGTATTAATAAAGTTAATCATATTTTGAAAATGTTTTGAATGTGATGTTCACGAACAATCTTTTCTTTGTTTGTCCTTATTTACTCCCGTTTAGGGCTGAAAGGATTTGTATAGGTTCAAGAGCCATAAAATTTTATTATCAGATAAAACTTAGACCCAGAACTTACACGTACTAAATCAGTTATGCTAACTACCACAAACAACAAGAGCCTCAATCTTTTAAATAATGACTGATTTACAAATCTACTAGTTCCATTTATTTTGGGGGTTATATGAATGTTTATGTATAATTAATATGAGTTAGAACCCCAGTAAAACTTGATAGTTCACTAACACATTATGTTATGCTTGCGGCAGAAATATTAGATGGATACGAGATACTGGTCCAAGGGGTAGGCGTACAGTTGCTGGGTGATTACCAGGCTCATGGAAGAATGCAGGTAATTTCACAGATTCTTACGGACTAACTTAAATTGCTTGGGAATGCTGCTTGTGTCACGAGCCGTGATGTGCTATGCCATCACCGGAGTCACCATTTGAAAACTTTGAGTTCTTGATAGAAACAAAATGGGTTAAAGAGGTGTTTGGATGCCTTTTGGAAATATAAAGCAATTAAATGTCATTCTTTAACTTGTTGATATGAGGATCATTTTCTCCCATTAGATCAAGGCTTTTTTTCATAAACCTAATTTTATTATTGGAATATAATCATAGTTAAAAACGAAGAAATTGGAAGAGCAATATCGAGCGATGTGAAAGTTCAGGCTGGAGCCTTCTTGTCATTTTCTTTGATACTAATGTTATAGGATTCTAAAAAAAAATTTCTGGCCAAAAATATTTTGTTGTATTTGTTAATCTATCTTAAAGGTCACTTAAAATCAGCTTTAAGAAAATTGCATATCTAAACAGCTAAAATACACGATCCCATTGTCGGCTTACAAAGGAATTATTTTTTGGAATGCTTTTGAAATAGTTTTTGTGTTTCCGTTATAATAAGTGTTTAACCGTGAAGAAAAAATTAGAACTTTAAATCCTGAATGGTTTCACTTTTTCTCTATCGTTTTTCCCATCAAAAACTAACCAGCGTATTTCGAAGTGTGTATTATAACTTAAACATTTTAAACCACATAAATAATTTTATCGTTGAACTACAAACCAAAATACAGACAGACAAAAGGTGATGTAGTTTTTTTTTCTTCATAGCCCCTTTAAATTTACAGATAATTATAGATCCTCAGGTGAATCTATTTACAAATTATTTTGTATTTCCTGTAGCATCACTACATTATATACAGGTTTTGTTATTTTTTAGAAATTATATAATCGAATAAACAAGCATAATGATATGCATTATACGTGACTAGACTAAACTGACTAATAAGGTGATGGGGCTCACCTTTTTGATCAACCTTAAAACTAACTTACATACTAATTCTTATCCTAATTTTTCCCCGACAGTCTGTTTCCATCGATGCGGGAGGGGTGGTGGGGTCATAGTGTTAAACACTGGATTTGTCAGGTGCTGCAATGAGTCAAAAAACTTAATGTGTCTCCGGCGGATGAACTCACCTACCGACGGCACACCAAGCAACGGGTGCAGGTCAGCGTTCTTCAACCTCTCGAAAGAGGTATGTCGGACCACTTTTCGCATGATTCCATTCTGGATGTAGGTGATGTAGTCCCATTCCTCCAAATATTTATGTGAAGGAACAATATATTTCCACACCCTACTAAAAGTAAAGCCTGCCCATTCGTACTCGGCAATAAATATATTAAAATAAGACATATATATTCTAGATCTAGAAATACTTCTCGGCATTTTTTGAATCTGAACACGGCATTTCATTTGTTAAAACATCTAGTATACTAATAAATACCATAACTAAAACATTAGTATAAGAAAACATATATATACATATTAAATTCCTTATTTATGTTATTGGTGTTCAAAATTTATTTTTTAATTATTGGGTCACCATCACTAATGTGTGCCTTAACTATGAGGAAAACTCAGAACTTTAATTGTGTAATGTCGTTAAAACTTTAATTGTTGACCTTGTACTTTTTTCACCTTAATTTTTTAATTTATATTTTAACTAAAGACCATTCACCAACTTTCGGTGTGTTTCGGAAAATAACTAGATTTGAATCATTTTGATGGCGTTTGATGGCAAAAACGATCGTTGACATGTTCAGTGTACCTTTATGAAATATAGCCAGGTAATTCATTTAAAACAATAGTATTATATATTTTTTGCTATTTATTTAACCAGAGCTGCTACATCCACGCTCCTCATTTTTGGCTGGCTTAGTCCAGGAGGGAGTGGGGGTTTTCTATCACACTCCAGTTCGCTATTTCTTCCTTTTTGTTAACATTATCCGACATTAGGGAATATAATTTTATTTCAATATTTTCCAGGCTATTAATTAATCTTTTATCGTTTGCAGGGCGTTGCAAATTTTATGTGGCGCCTTATGGTGCTCTTCTTTCTTAGGTGTTGGTAAAATTGTCACGTTACTAAATTGATAATAAAAAAAAAGGTATTTTAGGTGAGTTTTATATATCCCACTTAACCAATTGGGTGAATAGCCATAAAGCTGATTTATAGCTTTGTTTTAAGTACGTTATCATAATTTTATGATATAAAATTTTCTTATAATTTTTTTATGGTTTTAATGGTTATTAATTAAAAACTTTTAATTAATTTAATATTCATTAGTTTTGTTGTTTGGATTTTATTTATTTACTTTATCAGTATTGTATTTTTGAATTTTTAATTGTAGTAGATTAGAAAAACAATTTCAAAATATGTACATTTCAGCACTGTTAGTGGAATATAATTTATATTTTACTTAATGACCATTGTTTGGTATAATAATAGTGATTGGTTTGTCTCTATATCCGCCGGTAAAATTTTTTATCATTTGCGTTTTTATTTTATTGTAGAAATAACTGAAGAAGGCAGCTTTACGGCTATTAAAATACAGAAGAGGTTATCGGTCGTAGAAAGACAATAAAACTGTTCTGTAATTTTACTATTCAACAATCCGTCAGTCATTTTTTGTTGTTTATTCTTTTGTCGAGTCATGATTAATCTGCTAAGTGGCATTAAAATGAGTTCGCCGAAGTACAAAAAAAAAACGGGGGCTTTCAAGATAGAACGGTGCTGCTTATACAAAGATAATTAGGTCTGATACTCTATAATGCCCTTTGTTTAAAACTTTTGATTATTCTAATTTGCTTTTAAATGTAATCCTCCTTGGGCTTTTACTATGACTAAAACGGAGTGTACTCAATTAAACAAAGATTAGGTTCCCTTTAAATTTGATATCAGGGAGGCTATTATCATATTGCTATTAATTTTGATATTTTGATTAGTGACCGCCGCTACCCGATCAGAACTGTTGACCTAAGTGTCAGGTCCGGCTTGTACCTGACTCTATACTTATATACTAGGCGAGATATGGGTAAATTAAAGTACGAAATTGCATATATATATTCAAATTAATTGTACATAGTTGTCAAGGAAGGTAAAATTGAGCTATCTTACAAGGGTATATTGATTAAATGCTAGATAAATACTTCGATGCTTACTAACTAAAAAAAAAAAAAAACTTTATTGGTAAAAAGTTACAAATGAATAATTGTTAAGAAGGTGTAAATGGTTACAATATATCGGGATGACTTGTTAGGAGAGGAGATTTCGGGGAGTTCTCTCTGCTGATGTCTGAAGCCTACTGAAGTCGGCTTGTGGTTGAGTCTAGAGCAATAGTTTCAGGAGGCGATTTGTTGCATAGACTTGAGGTTTTACTATGGTTTATAGATATAAAATTAAAATGAAAAATATAAAACTATAAACAAAATATATAATATACAATTGTTATAATATGTAGGATCTTATAGTTCCTAATCCTCAAATTGAGAAATAGAGGTAGATGGCAATAGTAAAGATTCGAAAGATATATCATACAACTTTTATAGGATATAATAAATAAAGTATATTATTTGTCGGTAATATACTGTCTGTGCCAATAATTATTTGTTTTGGAGGATTAAATCCTAACAGAGATTCAATTAATGATAATTTAAGTAATTTTAATTTTCGTGCCAGGAAGGTGTAAAAGGAATGAGGTATTAGCTTTAACGACTGTAGCTTGAAACTTTATTGTAACCTCACAAATATACATTAGTGGATGTAACATACAAGAGGTTTGAGTGTTTAATATTGCAGAATTAATACATTTGTTAGAGAGTGATACAATATTAGTTCTTTTAAGCATATGTACTATTTCCAGTGTATATTGGATTATTGTCGTTAAGTAGTAGGGTGTTAATTTTGTTACAATATTGTCTTAGTGCTATGTTGGAACCAAGAGTAAATATAATGCACTCATTTTTGTGCGGAAACGGGGTATCATTGATAAAGGATTATTTTAATTAATTAAGGTTTTTTTACATCTTGTTTGTCTTCTAACGTAAGGTTGTTTTTATGTGACAGGTTATTCTCATTTTTAATTATTTTTTCCTTTTTCTTTGCTTATGTTAATGTTTATATGTTCTTATCCAAGGATATTTTTGACTCCAAAGGTTATTTCATTTGGTGTCAGTTTTAGTGTTTGATTGATTTTTCGGTTGATTAGTTCTATGGAGTTGGGATGACTAGGAGCAGTATAACGATGGGCTTCTATTCCTTGCGTTTTATGTAAATTTTGAACTAAAATGTTTTTGTATTCAGGTCCACAGTCCATAGTAATAACTTTAGGGGTCGGGAATATCTTAAGATATTTTATTGTCACTTGTGAAACTTGTACTGCATTACAGGCTCCGATTATTTATGCATAAAGCCTCTTTGAGGAAATGTCGATCGTGTTGTCAATATTGGTTTTTGCTTGTAGTGTACTGTGTCAGTCATGAGTTCTTCAAATGGTGCGTCCGTTGTGTTAGTGGTAGAATATTTTGTTTTAATCGATCTGTCATTTTTCGATTTCTACATGTGGGGCACGAGTTGATATTATTTGTTATAATGTCTTTCATATGGGGAAAGTAGTATGGGCATTTAAGTCTGTTGTAAGTTTCCATTATTCCCCTGTGAAATGTTTTTCCTATTTGATAATTTTCTATTAGTTCTTCCTGTTTGTCCTTCTGAGCTATGTGCAGGCAATGTTTTTTGTAGCCCTTTAATTTAATGGTGGGGAATTTTTCTTCCTTCTTATTATCCTTAATGTTACTTCGAATATGTCACGTACTGTGCCTATAGATGGTTCGAAGTAAATTCCGTATATAACGTTATATCTGTATATTTCTGACAGTATTTCCTCCAAGTCGTCATTCCAGGGATGAGCTGTTTCTAAACTATATTTATTTTTACTGAAGGTTTTTTGAAATTTATTTTGTTGGGCCTCTCTGTACGAAGATTTGTTTTTATTTTTATGTTAATCGGCATATTTTCATTTACTACTCTGACTTGCTGGTACCAGGATTCTTAGGAATGAACGGTCACTAAGCTGTCATTGTCTGCGTCTACCAAGGCTTGCTCCTGTATGGGTTCTTAAGAATGTATGGTCTGTGTGTCGTTATCGTCCAGTCTCTTTCATGGTTGTGTAGTCCCTTGTAGTAGTTCATTGAACCATTCTATTCCGTTCCTGGTGCTTGAATCTTTCTCCTAGTGCCTGATCTAACTGTTCCATGATTTCCATTTCCATTTCATTTACTGATTTTCTATATATTTCACTTTCTTCGATGTTTACGTAACTTAAGGTGCCTGTAATTTGTTTTTCCTTCAATATGTTTATGTCAAATTCGAATTCTAATAAGTAAAAATTCTATTTCATCAGATGTGTGTTTGCTTTTTTTCATTGTAATAGTTTGTAGTTTGTCTGTATTGTAAATCTTTTTCCGTAAAGGTAAGGTTAAAAATTTGTGCAGGCATAAACAATGGCTAGTTCTTTTTCGATAGTGGTGTAGCGTTGTTCTGTAGCAGGAAGTGTTTGTGAGGCAAGTATGATTTGATGGTCTATTCCTTCAGAAATTTGGGATTGCGCTGCTTTCAAAGCTACTGAACTCCCATCGGTTGTCAAAATAAATGGCAGATTCGAACAAGGAAGTTGAATAGTGGTGGGCTAAGCATGTGGGATTTTAATGGTCTTGGGGATGGATTCGGGATCCATTGCGGTTTGGAGAAATCCTTCTGTTAGGTCTATAGTCGAGAATATTTTGGATCCATTCAATTCAGTTCAGGGCTGGGAAGCGGTAATTTGTCAGGTAAGGTATCTTGGTTTAGTTTGTGTGGTAGTCTATGACGATCCGAATTTTCCTCTTGTTACTGGCATTTAACTATTTGAGGTCCACCCGCACTGGCAATTTATAGGGCGAGTTACTATCCCTGATAATTTTGGCTTTTAATAATTTTATAATGTCTGAAAATTTTATTTTAATTAAAACGTTTGATTAGATTTGTTGCTTCAAGAGTGCCTGCCTCTTCTTTGATCATCGAAGGGTATTGTCCAATTAATTGTATAAGTCTGGTCTTTCATGTGGCCATGTCTTAATAATTGTTTCATTTTCTCTGTTTCGTTCCCGTATTGTTACAGTGTAGCATGAAGTGAGCTCCTGTTTTTTTGTAATTTATTTGACAATTCAGGCATTTTATAGATTCGAAGCCTAATAAGCAATCGTATTTCGTGATGAAGAAAAAGGCATGAAAGTTCAAGTTTGTCATTTAACCCCAATTATTGAGCAAGGTCTAGTATCGTGCTACTGTTGACTCTTTCGCTTCCTGTCGGAGTTTTAACGATAAACTATTCCGATTTAATTTTAATTCCTTCTGTTAGGAATTTGGGCTTGCGTAGTTTTTTGTGGGTCCAGTGTCAATAGCCTATTGTCTGTGTTCGATGTCCTTGAATGGTCGTAATTCTTCTGTCAATTTCAAGGAATATTCGGGACTTCTTCTGGCTGGCCTGGTCCTAAAAAAAGTCTTTTCTGTAAATTGTTTGACCTGTTTCTTCTATTTGATCAACATGATGGCCTTTTTCAGTCCTAACAGTTCTCATCGAAAATTTTGTGAGTTAGGATTATAAGGTTTCGAAGGGAAATGTTCTTTCGTTTTGCCTCTCTTTGGTCTTCCTGTTGTGGTCTTGAGTAATAAAATCGTTTTTCCTTGTGACTTATGTAATATGATCTGTTTTATCAGTTATAATCTTTTGAACAATTGTTATAGTCTCTGAGTCCGTTATCTTTATATCTCTTGTTTTCTCTAAATTTCGTTTCGTTGCGTTTTATGTCGTTTCTTCCTCTGTTACTGTGGCTGTGTCTCTCTATTATGTGAAAGCAGTCGTTATGAATTGCGTAGCGAATGTGCGATAAGAAGTCTGCTAGTTGTGGGTGAAGATTAACTAGTATATGGTCGTTAATCTCAAGGTCCTGATAGTTCATTAGTAAAAATGAATGCTTAAGAATATTAAGGATCTTAGTTCAGAAGGGTGGTTAATGAAGTCCATAGGGAACTCATTACCGTACGCTTGAGTTCGCGTTTTAATTATTCTGCTGTCCTATGGTCATTGAATATTTGTGTTAAGTTACCTAGTAAGTCATGTATTTTATTAAAAGAGTTAGTTAATAGACAGTCACGGGCTTGGTCTATTAATTTTGGTTTTATTTTTATTTATTTAACTATCGTTAATAGTCTCGCGAAGGCAACTTTTTTTAACAATGTTGACAAAAAAATATTAAGTCCTTAGGATTTCCATCATGTTATGATAGATATAACATAATCTTCCTTAGTTAGATTCTATGTTCGTGACATCGTATGTGTTTGATTATTTACTTATAATAAATTACAAAAATTTGTGGTTATAGTTACAGTCTTTAAGTCTAGATTAGAGATAAAAGTTGTACATTAAAATTAAAGTAAAAATAAAATAAATTTAATTAAAAGCTACTTTTGCCTCATGTCTATTGGCTCAATGTGAGCAGCACAGAGATCGATGAATGATGCAATTGTCTAAAGTGTTCAAACACAAGTGCAAAGAAAATTCCAGATCCTGTTGATATTTCCTCGGATCCTCGTGACTTCGCTGAGAATTCGTACACATAATTTATCATAAGTTTGGGTGCCAGATAAGTACTTCGATGCTCACAAACTAAAAAAAAAAAACTTTATCGGTAAGAAGTTACAACTGAATAATTTATAAAAAGATGTGAATGGTTACAACATACCGGGATGATTGATTAGAAAACGAGATCTCGGGGGTATATATACTAGTGAGATATATAGGTTGTCGAGTCAGCTTGATGTGGTGAGGTTAATGATTAACCTCAAATTAACAATTAACGACTTGAATGATGAAGAAAAAAATCAGCCCTGAGGTAAAAACATTACCAGAACTTAATTGTTAAGTCTGAAGGGAGAGGTTCTACTTTCACACAAGGACTTAATATTATATAGATATAGATATATCATAATAATAATTCATATATAGATAGAAATCACCTTTTTGCGTTTACATGTTTAATGTTACTTTAACCGTTTGATTGAATAGGAATTTAATTAGCTTTATTTTTAACTAGCTACTGAACCGAAAGTTTGATAATCGGGCCTGGCTTTTTTTACGTTATTTTTTATTTCCACATGATTCCTGTTGTTGTATTGTGCTCAAAACTAATCGGTACACTTTCAGTAGTAATGGATAATATTTTTAATTTTCAAATCGATTGGATCATTTCAGCATACATTCAGTTTGACCAACAGACGTACCGTCAGACGAAAGACGAGAGTTCCTGAAAGTAAAGCCTACCCATTGGGCTCAGCAATAATGTGATAAATACATACAAAAAAAAAAGTTTATTCTAAATCTAGAAAAATGTCTTTCTATAACTTTCTTCAAGTGCTCAACCGGTTCGGGTTCTTTAATTACTCGAATAGAATACTTTCTAATAACTATTAAAGAAATAATCCATTAGAAAACACGTGTGATTTACGTCGCTTCAGAGCTTATTACTGAATTAATAGTTTCTTTAATAAAAAAAATTAAATATCTCCATCGCTTATCGTCAGCTCATCGTTATGACCTCGAATGGAATATCATCCTTAACCCCGTAGCTTCCACATTCCTGACTTTCAACGCGACCTGTCTGATCTTTTGAATCCTTCTGCCAACTCAAATTAAGAAAAGATCCTCCTAACTAAAACAGTGAAGATGATTTCGGAGGTTATACGTACATATAAAGTTAAACACAAGCACTTAAAAAGTTACGTATGTTTAATAAGATGCTTAAATTGGTCTCTTACCTATTATATCTAGAACATGTTTTTAATTACGAAGTTATTACTTATATTTTTGTACTTCAGATTATAAGATGCTATGTAAATTACACGATTAAATGCTTCTTGGTAAGAGTAAGCGGCCCGGTGATCTTTATAATAATGTGATAAAATTACATTCTAAATTACAACTAATGTTCAGAGATAGTGAACAAATGATAAATTGTACACCTTTGACTTCATTTTTTTAAATAATATGCAGTCTATTCATAGAGTCAGCTTTTTGATATTTGAACTGAATTCATTAAATGCCACTGTTGATATGTAGATTATTTTATTTAATAGATCATAGACTAGTATCATTTTTCTGAACCTGTTACTTTTGTGAGAATTCAACACAATTCAGAGAAAGCTGGGGGAACGGCCGAAAGTGAAGCTCCCCAGTCTCAACTTGACAGCTTAGATTGATTTAACTTGATGTGTTGTCTCCACTTAAACGTAATAATAAATAACGAACGCAAAAGTAGGTAAATCCAAATATTTCCTAAGCCTCTCTCTCCCACTCTCTCCCTCTCCCTCCCCCCTCACTCTCACTCTCACTCTCTCTCTCTCTCTCTCTCTCTCTCTCTCTCTCTCTCTCTCTCTCTCTCTCTCTCTCTCTCTCTCTCTCTCTCTCTCTCTCTCTCTCTCTCTCTCTCTCTCTCTCTCTCCCCGACCGTCTCGCGATACGTCGAAGACCTGACGAAGGACATAGCTGTGTTTTAGGCGACTGGAGTACAAGTGTACTGGAGTAACAGTCTTACCGGATAAGGGATTAGCAACTCGATTGGGATGAGAAGATGGGCTTTCGTGGAATTTGAAAAATCTTGAAGGTATAAGGTCAAGGACAGTTCACACATGTAGACCACTGTGAAGGGATGAGTTTGTAATGTAGAAGGTTAGTTGACTACACTTCTGGGGAGTTTGGATTGGAATGTTTCTTAATTGGTATAAGAATAACCAATAAAAATATAGAAATTTAGTTTTAAAAGACATTGTTAGTTCGATACTGTTGACTGCGAGCCTTTAGAAAAAATTTTTTTTTTTTATCTTTACCCTGAAAAATAAAAAATAATCTCTTCTCCCCACTCGCAATGGACAACAAGAAATGTTTCATTAATTATTTTCAAGTTTGGCCTTGAAACACAAAAGGCCGGGTCCTGACAGCTACTTTAATTGGACAACTTTTTCCAGCAAGAGTTGTCGCTGTATTTTCAGGCTCAGAAAACTGTACAAATATGGAATACCTATTATACCTAGTAATGTGTTTGTATTACAACCGTATCTATTTGTAGTAATTTATTTATTTGTTTCTAGCCAGTACAATTACAATTAAAGAAATGGTAGCAAACGATTGAATATGAATGCAAAATAATGAATAAATAAAGCTGAAATATAAATACACAGTAATTATAAAACTTTTATAATGCAACAAGTAAAATAAATTTTCTTTCGCATTATGAGCTTATGATATTGTGCCAAATAGTCAACTTTGTCGTTTCTTTTATTATAAGAACTTTCATGGAGTGAATTTTTTTTTTTTTTTTCCGTTTCCTGCTTGAGCACTTAAAAACTAAGTGAATTCCGCAATGTTATTGAATTGGCATAACATTAAAACTCAAATGCAAATCTTTTGTTTTGTGGAATTTTAGCTGAGCGTGACAAGAATTCGTATCGGCCCCATATTCGGGGTCTGTAAGAATTGTTGCAATGCTTGTAAAAAAATATAAATAATAATAAAAGTGATGTACGACTTAGAGTTTTCCTGATGAAGACATATGATTGGAATTTCCTCGTTATTAGACAACAAAGAGACTCCCTCAGAGACCTGATTGGATCTGTACATAAAAGTAATTGCTTTCTTCAATGGAGTAGTTTCATTTATCCACTCAGGATAATACCTTCTCTAATTACAACAGTTAGTTGTATTACTTTGCGGTCACTCCTGGTAGATGAAGAAAAAACGTCTTCTCTGACTGACCAACGTGTTTTCGAATTAATTTATTGCCTGTGTTCTTACGAGGTTTGTTCAAAAAGTAACGTGAATTTTTGTTTATTTATTCATCGATATCAATTGTGTACCCTTCAAAGTGATTCCCCTCAGATATATTACACTTGTGCCAGCGCTTTTCAAACTTATCGACATAGCTCTTAGCTCCTTCAGTGATTCTTCTTTTATCTCATCGATGGTGTCAAAACGTCGTCCTTTCGAGGTTTGTTTCAACTTCGGGAACAAAAAGAAATTGCAGGGAGGCATGTGCGGCGAATAGGGTGGCTGAGTTAACACAACAGTATTGTTTTTTAATAAAAAAATACGAACAATCAGTGAGGTGTGAGCGGGAGCGTTATCGTGATGCAATTACCACGATTGTTTTGCTACAATTCCGGTAGTTTTAGTCGGGTCGCTTTACGACTACTTGAGTGCAACGCTGTTCACAAAACCTACGCCGTGCCTCTCACCAGCACACAATGACATTGCGGACTTGAGGCGAGTCGTGCTAGCTGATACAGCTTATGATGCGCTTCACTTCCTCGGAGAGTACTAAATTGATGTGTGCGGGTCGTGCGCTTTGGAGAAAGCGCAGTTGTTCTCATCCGTGACCAATGCCCGATAACAGGGACGATAAACTTTGTAGTTACGTTCTTAAACTACTTTATCTTCGTTAACTATATAGCTGATTTATGAAAAATGTCTTCGGTATTTGTACTGGGTACAGGCTGATTAGTTGTAAAAAAGGATTTTGCTTTAAGGTAACTTAAAACCATGGATTTCTACTTCCAGGAAGAGATAAATACTTTTTTGTAATGCTGACTAACTTTGTTGGATTACTCTTTACTCAGCGTACTCTACTTCAAGCTTTGGAAGAGATTATTTTTTTTTTCCACCATTTTTCTTCTGCTTCCTCATCCTTCCAGCAAGGTAAAAAGCGTTTGAAATTTATCATATCATTGATCAATAATATTAACAAGACTTTGGTGCATTGTTGCTCGTATAATTAACCTTGGTTTTTATTATTGGTGGTCTGTTGCCGGAGTGGATTGTGTGTATTACCATCGATATATAAAATTAAAACAATTATTAATTTCGCGCCGACTGTTTTCGACGGACTATGCCTTAATTCTCTAGGGCTTCGAGTTGGCAGTAACTACATCGCTTGGCTAACAGGAATAGCCAACTTTCTTTATTTCGATACATTAAATACTTTTATACTGTATTATATTAATATTATGTCTGTATGTTCGATCGAAACAATGGAAAGACTCATTTAACTTTTAATAAATTATTAATAATTAACAGGCTAAGAAAAATAGTACTGGCTATATGGGCGCAAGAACACGGTTCTTGAAAACACAATATTCCCCAGGGGCTCTTCCACCTGAACTACCCCTGCTTCGAGTGACGACTTAACCTACTCGTCTGGTCATCACTCGAGCCGAAGCCGGCAAGTGGTATAGTCTGCTCGAAATATCTGCTATCTGAACTATCTGCTCGAACTCTTGAGAAGGGCGCCATAGCCCGTCAAAAACGTTCGATGATCCTTGTCTTTGACATCCCTTTAAAAAAAAGAGAAGAAGAAAAAAAAGGAGTTTGGCTATAAATCAATAAAGCTGTCGAGAAATAGAAGGGGTTTTATTTCTTGGTTTTTGTTTGCCGTATATTTGATTATTAATATTTCTTAGTGAGTCACTAGTATTAATGATTCGGCCAGCGTTGGCAAATGATAGACATGTTTTTAGTACATACCAACCCTCTTCATTTATTCATGATACGAATAGTAGGATTCATATCCCAATTTATTTAACCCAAATACTGCTTATTTATATTTCATAATCGATTAAGAAAATAGTTTCTTTCACCATCCAAAACAACTTGGAATCCTAATTAATTAATGAATTTTATATTTATTTGGCATGCTGTGTAATTTGCTACTCATCTTCTTACTCTCCTAAAGATAATATGCCAGCCGACTCTTTGGCCATGGCGCCATATATTTCTTCTGTATACCCTGAATTAGTTCATTTAATTATTAGTAATTTTAATGGTATAATTTTAGAGAATACTCGTTTCAGCCATGGCTGTCCTCAAACACCTTTATATAAATAACTGGAGATGAAGTTTCTATTCTCTGCCATCAAATGAAATTTTGCTTTGATTATTTAAATACCAATATTCAAAGCTTCACGTCCTAAAAATGCAGGTATATAATTTATATTTATGGAGATGGATAAATAACAACTTTATTTTCATTTCCTTTCATGATTATGTATTTTATTATATGTTTCAGTATTCTTTTTCATTTTATATTTTGTATAGCTTTGATATAGTTATATTTACAAACATTTTCCAATAGCTGAAAAAAAGAAATAAAAGCCAACTCAATTACAAGATAAAATTATAATAAAATGAATAAATAGATGAGATGTTTAGAAATTAGTAAAAACACTTTCACAAAATAAAAATAAACCATTCTTTAAAGCACTTGTAAAAACTATGTTGCGAATAATTCATCTAAAAAAAAACCAAAAATGTAGTGGTATAAGTTTCAAAAATATTAGTGTGAAGCTCAGTGAAGTAATATATGTTTAGTTCGCTTGTATCTCCTTAGTAAGAGTTTGAATAATTTTCTATTCCCTGTATTTAAGAGATGGTCTGATATTTAACTAAAGAATTTTTCTGTTTGAGTGTATATATGGTGTTATCATGTTAGTAATTGAAGGTCAAATAACACTTAAGATATTGATGTGTAACGTGGGTATCGATACTGGGGGGGGGGGTGCATTTGTCAGGAATGGAACAGGTTACTGATTTCTATAGAAGTATATTTTTGAGAGAAAATTTTCTTGATAAGTTTTTCCACACTGATCATTTTATTGTTAAAGCGTTCTGTTGGTCTTTCATCTAATTTCAAACCAAGGTACTTGACTACGGTATAAAAGTATTATTAATATTGCTACAATAATATAATATTGGCGTTAGTAATATTGTTGTTGATTTGGGGTCTTCTTTTTTATTTCTTCTTGAGTTCTGATTATTATTATATATGCATAAATTAAAAAATGTGGGAGAAAGAAGAGAACCTTATTGTGCACAACTTGTGCATAACTATGGTACAGATTGGATGAAATATTCATGTATGGGTTATGTTGTTGTAACGGGGTTCTGAGATTTAGGCCGCCCATTCGGGTTGACCCCTTTTTGACTTGACTCTCTGCAGTTTTTTTTGTTTTCCAAAAATAAAATCATAACCCTTCGCTTTGCGACATCCATTGCAAACTGGGTCAGAAAGAAAATTCGATTACTGTAAGTGGCACAGACGGAATTTCAAACAGTCACCTTTGCCCTAGGCATCATTTGTATTCAGTAGTACCGTGTTTTCAGGATTTCCCTGTCCGCTGATAACGTCGTCTGCTGAACCTCATAGAATACAGGCCTCAACAAATGCCTCAAAAGACCTGGGTTTTGATTGAATAGAATTCATAAAATAACTGCTTACCTCAAAATAAAAAATTAAAAGTCAGGGATTAAGAGGTTTTGAAGAATTTCAAAGAGGCATTAAAGACTGCAACGCTGAAGTTATAACCCCCTAAAAATGAAATATTTATAAAGAACAATAGAAAGCGAATTTAAATTTTACTATCATTGTTTCTAAGTTATTTTCAGTCACCCAGATTGGTGTATTTTGGGCCAAAAATCCCATGATTATATGTGTGCATTATTTCTACTATTTTTACATTCATTTGTATTTGTTTAAAAATATTTATATAATTATTTATAGAATCAAATTTAGATAGTTAAACAATCAATTTAAATTAAGAATTCATTACTGAAAAAATAAAAGGGAAATCTTTTAAAGAAACTAATGTCATTCATTTACTTTATTTGTTGATTATACCTCTTAAATATACACTCTTGTAAAAATGGTATGAATGAGATCATTTATGACCATTAATTATTACTCTTTTAAGGCAAATTGCAATGATAAAACCATGAGTTTTATGCTTGTACATTGTTAAATCAACTGCACCATTGATTATTATTAGCGCTCTAACAATTTCAGTGTTTATGATATTCAAGAGTATTGCTTTAAAAACAGTGATTTTAATGTCAACTTTGGGCACCAATACTTTGAGACATCCCCGTCTTAAACGACACTTTGTTTATTTCGATACATGAAATACTATCACTACTATATAGTATTAATATTATGTCTGTATATTCGAACGAAGCAATGAAATGACGTATTTAACTTTTAAAAAAATATTAATAATTAACAGCCTAAGAAAAATTATACTGGCTGCATCGGTGCAAGGTTCTTTAACCCTCCATGTCCACCAGGAGCTTCACTAACTGAGCTACCCTGCCTCAAGTGACGACTTAGCCTACTCGTCTTGTCGTTATAATTTTGCTGAAATTATTCAACAAGTGGCCATTTTAAACGATTTATATCAATGATTTGTAGTCGTCTTACTTTCTTCGGTAAACGAGGGCGGTTTATGGTTAAAATTATCAACTTGGCCACCAATATTTTGAAACATCCCCGTTTTAAACGACACCTTGTTTATTTCGATACTTTAAATACTTGTAATATCATATCATAGACTGAACACGTTATCCAAAATAAGTGACCTTAGTTCAAAACCTATTATTCATTTATGAAATGATAAAGTTAAAAAAAAATTTGATTTACCCCGAAGGGCTAAACTCTATTTTCATTCAGGTTTGTCTGTGTGTCTTTATATTTGTTGGCAGTAGTGAAAATGATCCAATCTATATGAAATTTAAAAAAATATATTTTTCAACACCCTCAAAATATGCTGATGAGTTTTTGGATAATGGACAATTACGGAGAAAAAAAAAGTCAACTTATAAAATTTCTCAAGTCACAACTCAGAATTTATGATTTAAAGTTCTATAATTCAGGTCGCACTCAAGACTGTAACCTAGAAAGGATCCCGGAGATGTTCTTGAAAAGAAGGTTCGGAGCCAACGATAGAAATTGGGTATTTTCAGTCGTTTCGACCGAAACTTGATTTTGTTTGTTTGCGTTAATGTTTTAGTTATTTAAAATTATTTAGTGATCAGGACGGATTAACAAATAATATTAATAAATATACTCTCCTTTTGGTCTACCCAAAATTTATTTAAAAATTATATAAGTGCTTTCTGTGGCCAAGCCACCGTTCTTAAGTATCTCATATATTAAATGATCTAACAGGATGAAAGTATAAAAATAAAAACTGAAAAGTTAAATTATTTCTCCAATTCTAACACAATCGGACCTGATACAGGATTTTACCCTATTCGATCATTTAATCTATGATATACTTGAGAATGGTGGCACACCTACCACGAGTGTATAGTAATTGGGGGAGTGTTAATTAATATGAATAACATCCAACCACCCTTTCAATATAAAATAATTTAGAGTACTTTTGCTCAAAAGTACCCAGCATTTTATTCCCGGTCATTTGATTGTATATCTCGATACAGTTTGTACACTTTCTGCACCTTTTATTTTCACTATATAAATCATAAAGAACGCAAATGAGTTCTTAACCAATGTGCTCAAGAAACAAACATGTTAAAAGATGATGCTTTGTATAGTGTACATGAGTTAAGTGCCATTAGAAACCCGAGTGTTGGTCAACGGACCAACCAAGTCCTGCTTGTTAGCTGACTGCCTACCAGCTAACATTGGACACATATAGACAGAATATACAAGTGCTAAGACCTTCTCACAGTCCATAGATCAACTGATCTAGTTGACTTAGTTCAAAAACTATTCCACAACAATATGTTTAAAGTGTTCTTTTTTATATATTTTTTTCTGCTTATAGAACCTTTTTATTTTTGCCGTCTAATCAATAATTTAATCAAAAGTAGGTTGTATATATCAAACAATAGGATTTTCTTTTGTGAAATAACTTAATTTTAAGATTAATTAAAGGCCTTTAGGTATAATATCTTTCTTTTAAAATTCGTTTTTATATTACTGATAAACCAAACTAAACTTAACACAGTGAAAAAAATAAATCATTCAAATGATACAAATAAAAATGCGGAGGCTACTGGTCTATGGATCAACTAGTTTAACTGTTCGTGTACTTAATGATGTGTCGTTACATATTACTTTGTATTATTTGGAAAGGGTGGTCACCAGTAGAAAAGAGGGGGCGATACATGTCGTTGCTAAGCGACCGACTTTCTGCCCTCCTAGCTCTGTCGTTATACCCGCCACCCTTCCTGACTGTGGACACAATCACGCTCCGTCGGTTTCCTGCTGTCTGCTGTATTGGCTGGCCTTCTGTGTGCAGTACGCCTGAGGTCCGCGGCTTCAAAACGATGATATTGAAAAGTATAAGTTTGCAGACGGATTTCTGAGACAGGAGTAGCCTGTAAAATAAATCAATAAATTAGCTCATCCAAAGAATCAATTTTGGTCACTGAAAATAGTCTGATTGCCATCTTAAATTAGTGAACTATTGACATTAAAAGTCCTAATTACAGTGATTTGGATGATATTGAGTATGCCATTTATATTTTTGGCTACCCCTTTGCTATTTTTGGAAAATATCTCAATTTGTTTCAGTGTTAATTTTTTTAATGCGCCTTACAGTGGTGGCAAATATCCGAAAAGTCCATTGCTTTCGACCTATCGTCCTATCGACTTTTTTGGTCTCATACGACTCAGCAAACAAAAATACGTTAGTTTATAAATAAATGTTTTTTTCCAACTGAAAGTAGGGCAACGGGCAGTATTTAAGTACCAAGAGTTGTACAGGGTGATGCCGAAATTAGTAAAAATCTTTCGGGACCTTATAGGAAATTTGACGATGACAAACAAAGCCCTATAACCATACATATAAAGGTTTTCAGTTAAGCGCTAGGATGAAAAAAACAAATATTGTTTTTACCTTTTTTTCTGAATAGCTGAAAATATTCATCCAATCAAAAACATTTATTGGCAAGATTATTTAAAACATAGTTCTAATGTTTTAGGCTTGGAAATTTATTTGAAGTGGTCGTGAATTGAGTCTGAAGTCGGATTTACAGTTATTTTTAGTCTTCAATTATACTTAGATCTTTATAATGATATTCACAAATTTCTTCTCTCGTATTTCCAAAAGTGTTAGTGTTTAAGTTTATTTTTCATCAATGATAGTTATTAGTATTGTTACAGTTTTCAACAAAATAAATAAACAATTTCTTTCAGAAAAATAATGCTAAAAAAGATCAATCAATTATAAAATCAAACTCTTAGTGGCTTCACTGAGTTCAAGATGTTTCACCCTTAGATCCGGAGTTAATTTTGTCACGTAAGGCTCTGAAGACACCTAGGTAAATATGAAAATCATCTTCGTTTGTGGCATTCCGAGATATTTTTCTGAGGCCTGTAGCGTTTATAATATGTGCGTATAATGTGTTCCGGCTTTCTTGTGGTTCTTCAAACAGGGTACCACTCGGCTAAACACCATTCCCTATTATCAATTGACCACATATCCGGATTTTTTGCACACTTGCTGGGAGGTTATGCCACTTGTATAAAGATGTGTCTAATTTTGCCGTTCCCCGGGCATATACGAGGTTTGATCAAAAAGTAATGAGAATTTTTTTTTTATTTATTCATCGGTAGCAATTTTGCGCCTCAAATAACCACCCTCAAATACGATACACTTGTGTCAGCGCTTTTTCCAATCTTCGAAGCACTTTTTAAACTCACTTTTCGATATAGCTCTTAGCTCCTTCAGCGATTCTTCTTTTATCTCGCCAATGGTGTCAAAACGTCGTCCTTTCAAGGTTTTTTTCAACTTCGGGAACAAACAGAAGAAGCAGGGAGCCATGCCCGATGAATACGGTAGCTGAGGTAACACAACAGTGTTGTTTTTGCTAAAACATTACGAACAATCAGTGAGGTGTAAGCGGGAGCGTTATCGTGATGCAATCACCACGAATTGTTTTGCCACAATTTCGGTCGTTTTCGTCAGATCGCTTCACGTAGACGGCGCATTACTTCCAAGTAATATACTTTATTGACCGTACGAGCTTCCGGCAGGAACTCATGATGCACTACGCCACCCAAATCGAAAAAAGCGAAATTATAAAATTCTCGTTACTTTTTGATCAAACCTCGTATGTCTAATTCGACAGGGTCGATGGCTGAGTTGCAGAAACACCACACACAATATTTTCATTGAATTCTCGTTGATTCCAGCAATTTTATCTGTCACTGATAAATAGGACAAAAAAAGTCTCAAAACACAGGTGCGAAAGATGGCTGTAGAATATGAAATGACCGGCCAACTTTTCTGTTACTTGTAGGCCTTTAATTTCAATATAACTAATCGTGCATGGATCTGCAGCTGAAATTGTAGAAATTCTTTCTTACACTACCCCCCGAACGATAAAATCAATGCCACCAGACCTTAGGACATTGTAGCTCTTTTTGAAAGATTGCAATATGAAAGAAAACGTGAAAATTCAATGACTATATTTATTATATATGAGACTATATATTACTAGACCGTTCGTTAAGACATAAGCCGATTGCACTGGGGTAAAAAAAACAACCAAAAAACCCCAAAAAGCACTTAGATACTAAACAAATATGCATTTCAATTTTTTAAGTGTTTAAAAATAATTTCAGGAAAAATAATTATTTCTTAAAAACTTCAATTTTCAATAAAGCTACAAAAGCTCATATTTCAATAGGTGCCTTGTACTACTAAAGAAGTTTTCCAAAATATTCTGTGGTTAATATGCTACCGAAAATTAATAGTTTTCGTCCAAAAAAAAAAATTATGCCTCTGCTGCTTTAGCTCATTTTTTTTCACGTAAGGTGGTTATTGAAGCTGTCTTTCATTGATTTGTTAAAAAAAAAGAAATGATTTTCGTACGACTAGATGGTTTAAGAAATAAAACCTGATTCGGTACTTTGCCATTTACAGTTTAAGTTTGTTGTGTTAGGGTGTGAAGCAAAAAACATGAGCTTATTCACGCCGAGAAAGACTGGTTTAATGAAATTGTGACAGCTGGTTAATTGTAATTGTAATTGGATTGTAATTATAAATAAAATGTATTCGAATGATTAACATGAATATTAAACATTGTGCTTGTTCACTAATATGTCCACCTTATTTACATACTTTTTATTTAGGTGCACATTTAATCACAGTAAAATGTTTTCAATAAGTCCAGCTTAATTTCCTATCTTTGAGTTTGAGAGAGCTTGGTGCAGTACAAGGTTATAGTGATTGCCAATATAATGCGATTCGTTTAGTTATTGGAAACAACACGTCAGCCATGACCACTTTTCACTGACAATACCTTTTTGTTTTTCTTTCGATCGGTGTCGTATTGAGTTTTTTTTTTTTACATGGTTTATTATATACACAAATTATTAAAATTTTTATAATTTCATCATAATTATGATGATAATTGATATTTTAGTCTGAAATGAAAATACTATATACTATACTATTGCTGTGTATTATTTTGTTACTACACTATAAAAAAACTATCGAGGCCTCTAATTTTTGGTCTACTAACCGACTCATTACAAATTGTTAAAGATTTTAAACTAATTTGTTTTTTTAACAAATGCATATAAGTTGAGGATGTGCAGTATAAAAAAAGACAAGTGACACGTGTAGACAGGATATGTATTATCTGTGTGATTCTATGCTATCATGCTGTTACTTTCTACTCAGTTAAAAACGGCCAAAGTACATACTTATAGACTTTCAAAAGAAACGTATGAAGGGAAGGAATGAGGGGCAAGGACGATCCGACTCCGAAACTAATGTGATCGACAGGCGGTGGTCTTCTTTGCCCTTAATATTTTTTGTACCGCTTTGAGATAGCTAAAGACTTTTCGGTAAAACTAACATATCATCTGTAAATAGACAAACCTATGAATAAGTAAATTCAAGTCGGGTGTTACATACAGGACACAATTAGGCACTTTGTTAAAAATGCAGAAATGGTTTTTTAATGATATTTTGTCATTGTAGTCCACTAAAGTCCCTAACAAGTATAGAGTATTATTTATGAAGACGTCAAGATCATTAATTGAATAGCCTAATCACCCTACTTTGTTAAAGTGGGGTTGAGAAAAATTAAAAACATAAGTTTGATGGCAGTTTTAATAACTTATTATAATTTTAGTCCATTATATCCCCAGAACACTGTACGTATTATTAATCATTATCACTAATTTGATATCCTGATAAATATCATTTCAAAATATATAGTTTTTAACAGTTAATTTTTTGATTAGTGACCGTTTGCTATAATGCAGTTTTTTTTTAAAGGATATTTTCGCAGTGCTGTCGAAAACGTTTTTGTTAATAGAGGCAGGGATGCGAAAAGAATTTAACGGGAACATATTCATTACCGTTTCTATTAATTAAATTTTAAGTTCTCTTACCTGAGAGGTTTTTTTTACATTTTAAGTTTGTTTGTTTTTGAGGCTTTTTAAAGACAATGCAGCAAAAAGAAAGCCCTAACGAATCTCAGTAGGAGTTTTATGGTTTTGATTAATTTGTTGAAAAGGCATGACCAAAATAAACAAATAAAATTAAGTATTTTTCGGCAATAATACTGAAAAGTGTAGTTGATGTTTTCACACCATTTGATTTAAGAAACAGGTAAGTATTATGAAGCTTGTGATGTGTCCGAATCACAGACCACCTTGTTAAAAACTGGATAACCTTAATTGTGATGCATTACTTTAACGCTTCACATAAACAATTTAGTTCGCAATTGATTTAATTAACTTTTAATTGGTTAAAAAAATGTTTCATATAACGATAAAATGGTGAATCCACCGGCCCATGGATCAACAAGTTTATTTATAATTTAGCGTAATTTATTTTGGGCTAAGCCAAAATTTTGTGTAACTGAAAAAGCAAAAAATCAACTACAGAGAAAATTCTTTTTACATGTCTCTGTCAAAGACTCTCTCTAAAAGTCTCTATCAATTCGGAATAGCGTTACATACTTAAAGAAACCCGATTTAAAAGGCTCAAGGGATGAATGACCAATCCTCAGATGAATAAATGGAAGTAATAGGAGTTGTTTGGAGAATTCAGAGTGGCAGGATCTGTTTAGCAACGATTTGGAGATTACTAAGAAATTGGGATGAAGACTAAGAAAAGGGGACGGCACTGAGTGGCAGATGCAAGACTTCTCACAACCTGATAAATATAATAAATGATATGTGCAGGCCTAATTGGCGTAAAATATTTTTTATTGTACTAGTGGCTAAGTACAGATGTTAAATAATAATTTATTTATATTTTTATAATCTCGCCCCAATAAGAGTCAACATTTTCATTTTACAGAATGAAAAAAAAATGTTCTCTTTTTTTTTTACATTATATGCCGTTCTTAGAAGCCTATATTAGGCAAAACGTAGACATACAGTAAAAAAGATAGATAAACAACTTAATTATGATAAAATCACAATCTGGCTTATTAGAAAATAAGTAATTGAGATAAATGTTCTCATTCATACTAATCAGTACAGTAAAAAAAAGAAGGTTTTTTCGTACAGTTGTTATTTATAAATATTATTGTTAAATCAGTTTATTGTTGTAAAAATACATTTCCGAGCCTTCTGCTCCAGTGGACCGACAAGAGTAATTTTGAGTTCAAGTAATCACCAGATTGGAGAGGAAAGGATATGGTGGCGTAGGTGGGCGCCCGCTGGCTCAGCCAAATGAAAACGGACTGCGCTGTGTTATTGAGTTTTATGTTGATCTGAAAACCTCTCCACCCCCCTCTCCCTCTCGAGCATTTCTTTATTACTTTTGCCCCCTCCTCCACCGTCCAGTTTGGGTGAAAGCTGGGATAGTTAATGGGGTGAGCTATAGAGAGAGGGATAGTTAATGGTACAGTTACTTCATCGTCCAAAACTACCGGAAGAAAATCAACTCGAGTGTGATGAGTAACACAAGCGTTTCGTTACTGCTGCCATTCCAGTGTTAGTTTTAATGATTTTTTTGTATTTTTAGTCGACTGAAGTATATATTACAAGTTCTTTATCAAGGACTTCGAGATATTTAATTTAATACCCTACTCGTGATATAATAGGAAAATATTTACTTTTTATTATTATAAATAATGATTATATTATCATCCCGGGACTATGTCCCTTAAGAATACAGATTTATTTAGCATAAAGCCAGTATTTTGCTCAGTACTAATTAAAATTTACAATGTACAATTTTTTTTTTCCTTCATGTCCCCTTGTTATTATAAATTAGTAGTATTCTAAATAAATCAGTATAGACTACATAAATGAATCTATTCACAATAGGTCCTGTAACTTGGTTACATTTTATACAATTTTTAATAATTTTACATTTGTGGTCGTTACAAAAGTATAATGCACATTATACATTTATTGTCTAAACTTGTTTAAAAGTGATGGGGCTCACCTAATGAATCATTGACATTTTTTTTTTCTTTTTTAGAAATTAAACTGCAAAGTGGAATGAATGTACGAATAAAATATTAAAATAACAAAAATAAAATATATATAATAAAACATACTTATCAGAAATAAAAAATATAAAAGGAAATAATTGTAAACCAAAACAATATGCATAAAAAATATGAAATTTGTAGAAACATTTAAGTAAAATACCTACACAAATATGCACAAACCCACACACTAATGCTTGTATGAGGTATTCTCTCATAAATATGTACCTAGATTAACACATTAACAATAAAAATACCCTATGTAGATATATATTACATCATAATTGTTACCTAGATATATAATAATCATGTTATAAAAATTAACAGTCTTTCATTAGTTACCACTTGAGCTACTCATTTGTTTGAGATAACAAATAACTTAGTGTTCTTGTTTTGAAGACGTTTAAAGAATCGTTATTTTTCATGGGATTGCCATTTATTTTTAGCATCTCTCTGGGATTTCAAACTGGCCTTACACGAAAAATTACCTCTCAACGTGAAACGAGGGTAGTAAAATATGTTAACGCAATATAGATGGAAGTTGATCATAAAGGATTTTTATTTATGGTCCATTACGTCGGAACACGTAATACACATGATTAATGAGGACTTCAGGATCTTTGATTCGATACCCTCTATATTGCTTTTTTTTTATTTACCCTCTATATTGATGTTTTGACCAAGAATACTTGGATTTATTTCTGAAACAATCTTGGTGACTGAAAATCGCTGAAAACTAAAACTATATTTAAATATAATCGACAGGATGTAAGTAAAGGTAAATTCACTTTTTCTAATATTGGCTCTTGTATATATAGGCTATACCTAAATATAAATAAAATTGGATATATTATATTTATTAGTATTATAATATGCTAATAAAAATATAGTATTACTTTATTGTAGATAAGCTGTATATATACCTTCTCGCTAACCAAGCAAATTTATATCTAACATATTGAATTCTTTATATTTACAAGATTATTAAAACTAATCAGCAAAAGTGAGTGAAGTTTCATTAATTTTTCGAAGTTCCTTATTTACATTACACTATACGGTTTGGTTAGTATTGAGCAATATTCTCAAAACTTTATCATGTTTAATATATTTGTAACGATTGAATTGTTTTGACTTTAAATCTTAAATAGCTTCTTAGCAGTGCATTGGCCTGAAAAAATTTAAAATTTAGCCGCACCATTGATAGCGAGGCAACTGGTCCTCGTCGATCCTTCAACAATTTAAATCACTAGAGAACAACACTTACTTTAGTAAGTGAAGGTCCTTTTCGGAGAAAATGCAAGGCTGTGTTTGTTTCGTAAATTGCATGTGTTTATACAATAAAGAATCATCGTTATGTATTTTATATATATTCGACGTAATGTTTCAGGAAGTTAGAATGATGGCCATTGGCTACGAAATTAGGAGAAAGTACGGAAAGAGAGTGAAGTATCAAATATCTCATTTATCATTGAAAGTTTGGTCTTTTTGCTTTTTGCCGAGTACGAAATGTTCAATTGAGGCCTTTCAAACTGTCTGTATGGATTAAATACAAAATATCGTTAAAACCATCTTACCAAAATGTTCACCGTATTTTTTTACAATTTGGCGGCCTTCGATTGTTTTTGACATACATTGACGTTAACAAATTACTTTTTTTTTTTGATGAAGTGGAGATATAGTTTAAAAAAATCAGCGCAATCATGAACGTTTGAGTTACAGCATGTATAGAACAGCCGGGCTATTTCACTGTTTGAATCAGTTATGATTTTTCCTCATGTCTATTGGCACACTGAAGGCAGTAAAATAAAAAATACTTTGAAAATATTCCAAAAAACTTAGTTTGTTCAGAAAAATATTGATTGATATAGTTTAACTAATAATAATCAAAAATACCTATCAATTTTTCCTTCAATGGCATGAAACTGCGGCTAAAATCTCTCGTTATTGTTCCATTAGGTTCTACGATCTTAAATTCGTTTATATATTTTTCCAAAATTTTTGAGTTTATGCCTGACGGATACATATTTCGTTTAATAGTAATTTCAATAGTTAATTTGACTAATAATACTTTGAAATATACAAGTAATCCAATATAATCAAAATTCTGTACCGGTTTTTTTTTTTTTAATTCTTTTCTCTTTTATAACCTCTTATGTAAGAATTTTGTTGGAATGCTTTTAAATATTTTTTTATCCCTTAATCGAGGTTCCTTTTGTTTTTTGTAATTTTTAGCTAGAATTTAGTTTTGTTTATCCTTATTCTGTTTGTATTCATAGAAGACTTGGTCCTGGAATAAAATTTTTATTCCATCTATCCAGTAGGAGACTAAATAGCGAGATAACTGATTCTCGGGTCTTTTTTCATTTCTTGAAACAATTTATTTCATGGAACTTGTTATACTCGTACATTGGACAGTAGACTGTAATCTACTTGGAGCGCAGGTAGAAGCAACAACTGTTGCAGGTTCAATTAAGGTTCAATGGCTTGGACTCGCGATTTGATATGACTTCCTGTGGCTTCCAGGTCACGGTCAGAGATAGTCGATCTTTTATTCATCTACCAGGTCTCGGGATGTGGACCATAACGTTAGTCCCAGCTCGATTCTCATATTCCAGAACAGATTTTGTATTAATTCGTCAAAATAAATTCATTATCCTCATTGTGGCTAAGGTTAAAGGATTGAATTTAAACAGGAGTTTAAATCTGCTTGAAAACTAGGCAATCCTAGTATATTTCTATATTTGTACTGACAATAATTTTTTTCAAATTTACAATTAGGAACTGAATTACATTTTGAAATACAACTAAACGCACTATAGGGGGGGGGGGTGAAGGAAACAATACTTGCCTGTGGTTGGCGTGATTTGGCTAACCTATGAAAAACCAAAAAGCAAATCGGAATTTTCGATTGAATATACTTAATTTTATTTGTCATTCCATTTGATTGCGAAACTGCCGTCCCATTTATAATAATTAGTTTAAATTACTAAAATTTTAATAGAAGGAAACTTGATAAAATTGGCTGGATGGCATTAAAGGTTCTATTGCTGGCTCTCAAAGTACATTTTTTGAAATCTCTTTGAGATTATTTTTATTTTGGTCAACTATAGAGAAAAAATTAGAAAATAAAACCTTAATTAGCTTCTGAGCTGGTAGCGCTCAACTGCCATGAATTTACAGCGGGTCATGAGGTCACTGCCGATTTAATCTTAGAGAAGGATTATATGGATGTGCGATGATTATTGACTCTGCAAGGGGATTAGGACGATCGGCTAACCCTGAGAACAACAGTTATTACCCCTTATTACGCCAGCAACAGAACCCTTCCTTACGATCTTAATATACCATAAATCCTTGATATCACCTCTTCAAAGTTCACGAAATTCTAACTGTAACATAAGACAGCAAATTAAAATTGGCTCACATGAACGTAGAAATTCAGATTCGCGTTCCTCATCCTACTTTAGAAAAATCGTATGATCTATTCGAACCTATACGAAGAACACGTGTAATCTTAGTGTAACTGACCACGATGTACGATTACTACCTTATATAACTAAACGCTTGATGATATCGTACAATTTTCACAATTATCAAGCCGTGGCCACTCACCGAAGTCGCTAAATATAGCCATTTCCACATCGTCTATCGCCCCTACATTCTTCTTACTGCATTTCCCTCTGGGAAGATTCCGCAAGAGGTGCCATCGGTTTCCCCAGTATGAATCGCGCGTACCTCCAGGTAGTCCCAGCTACCCCGTACTTTTTGGTGAACTTAGAAAGCACCGCTTAGAAAGTGATTAAAGTCAACTCTTCCTTACCCAACATCCTTGATGCCCCTTCTTCATAACGAGCTCCCGGCAGTCCATTCTATCACCCCTATAGATACAATGCCCCACAGTGCCTTTGTCATAATCGCAATATCCATCTGGAACTACATTCGCCACGCTCCTTCATGTGTTCAAAACAAGTTGGTTTAGTTATTTGCTACCACAAACAAATGTTATAGTTGCATAAAGTTCTAACTAATGTTAGGGTCTTGACTTTTTGATTCTTATTGTAATAGGCAGGGTTCTGTTATGCATTTTACATTTACTTGTACTGCCTTTGTTGTTCGATTTTCACCTTATATAACTAAACACTTTGCTTTAATTGCCAACTATAGCCAATTCTATCTAACATCGCCGTTTGTCCGTTCTTCTCGGTGTATTTCTCTCCGGGAAAATCCCGTAAGTAATGTCATCTCCTCAGTATCTATCACGCGCATCTCCAGGTAGTCCCAGCTTCCCCGTACTTTTTGGTGCACTTGTTAGAAAGCACCGCTTAGAAAGTACTTCGGCACGGCTGATCGCTTCGTTTGCCCTGTTCGGCTTTCTCCATCTCTTGTGCAGTAGCGCTCTCCCTGTTCTTTGCCAATTTTGCACACTGACTGACCTGCAACAGAAGCTTTCTTTACATAATGCAACTTTCCTCTTCCTCGAAAATAAAGTAATGTTGTCCCCTGGAGAAGTTCAAACTTAAGAATACACCTTCGCCATCCAGAAAAGTACCGTTCTTTGTCTGAAAAACACTCGGGAGATGGGGATTTCGGGAGTGCAATTGAGAGGAGATTTTGTTAAGAGTTCTGCTCAGTTTTAAATATTACTTATTTTTTGTTTGTTGTTCTGTTCAGCAAATATTAATTGTAGAATTTGTGAGGTAAATTACCTAATGTATATAGTTTATGAAAGGTAAGTGTTTGTATGAGGGGGGGTTCTGTTATTGTTTATTAGACCATCCAGTTTATGTTTAAGGTAGTACTGTTAATAATTTTCCGTATTAGGGTTATAAGCATACCATGTTATTATGTGTTATATAAACATACCCAGTATAGGGTTATAAACAGAACGTCTACTTAAAGTATTTTCCGGAGTTTGTAAGTTTATATTAGTACTTTTATTTATACTATTACATCTTTCATTGTAATAACATTGAACTCATTTTAACTGCTTATATTCCATACCTTCTATTTTGTTAAGGGCGTATAATTATAGATTGTATCCGGAACCCAGTTTTAGTTGTTACTATTCCACCTTGTATCTTTAGTGCATCGAGATAAACATATATTGAATATTGTTTAATGATAGGCTAAGTGCATCTTAGGACTTGTGCTTCAGTAGAACGGTTTTGATATAATCACCACCCTGTTAATTAAGTACTTATTATATTATTAACGTTAGTAGGATCAGGTGCCTGTTACTCTTTAGCTATTAATCAATTAATTTTATTGTGTTGGTTTGTTCACTTAATTGGTACTACGTATATACGTTATATGCGTGACCCGACCTAGGATCTACTTAATTCGACGAATATCTTCCATTTCCCTGACTATGTGAAAGTCAGCGCTTCTTATTAGGGTTTCATTTGTAATTGTAATTTACGTCGCAGTAAAAGTTTAACGAAACTCTTTCCTTGGTCAAAATTCGGCTCTTCATTGCCTCCCAAATTAAGTATGCTAATATTATTTCAATAGATTTTGCTGGGTTTCCACTCCATGCTTTTGCATTGAATACATTATTGTCGGTAAAATTTAAAACTCTCGTTTTATTGCTTGGACGATGTTCTTGTAATTCTTCTTCAAGAATCTGATGAATTATACTTTTACATTAAAATTTTATTATGGTTAAGTAGAAAGAAAAAAAAAATCCTCTAATTTGGACTTTACGCACGTTTATGTCATAAACTTTTTTTTCGAACATCTAAATCAACATATACTTATGTAGCACAAAGGCAGGGGGGAAGGCGGAGTTTTAAAAGTTACTTGGAGAACTGAGTAACATGGGAAATAATGTCTTCTAAAAAGTTGTTACGGTATCCAGTTCACTTAAAGATAAAGAATATTCTGTTTGCAGACAGACGGAGTGCTTTAAAAAGAGAATACAATTAAAAGAGAATACAAGTCTAATCTTTTATTATTATGTATATAATAGAAATTGATGACAGTAAAAGGGTGCTCCCAAACGGTAACCATACAAGTATACCAGATGACTATAAAGATATTGCCATAGACAAAAATGCACTTAACTTAAGTAATAAAATAATAGTATTTAGGCTGCTCATATATGTTGATCCCCTGGGAATTATTAAGCGTCTACTTGTATTCTAAGAGGTGTTGGAATCGGAGCGTTTGAAGTTGTGTTAGGATGAAGTTTGGAGTATATAAGGAGGGTGAGAAATCTAGAGAGTAGTGGAGTGAGCTGGGAAGGAACGGAATGTTGAAATTCTGTGGGAAGGGGGGTGGGGTCAGAAAAACGGGATCTTTATTCCAGGAGTAGAGTTTTTAACTATAGGATACTATTAATATTTATATAGTAGTATGATGAAAATGAATGGTGTGGAAAAAGCATGGACCGAGGAAAGTTCATGACTCGTCACTATCTCACCCACGCACACCATTTATCAAACGATTCTTCAACTAGAAAGATGGAGTCAGGATGGGTAAATAATTATCTGGGAATGTATATGGTTGGAACATATGAAATGTCAGTTCCTAGGGTATGATGAAAGAAAAAATAAAGTTCCGTTAGGTTCAATGCATTTCTCCCAACGCCCAACAAGGTTTTTTTTTATCCCTTGTTCTGATAAAAACAGCTTTATTATGATAAAATTACAATCTGTCTCATTGGCAGATTGGGTAATAAGTAATTGTGATAAATGTTTTCGTTCACGCAATATTTACAATTTTCATTCACTCGCTCATTCATACAATATTTACCAACAGTTCAGAGACCTCCCAAATCCACATGGTTGTCACCTCCCTCGCATGCGAAAGAGGAAGCGGAGTCTTGGGAAGTCCCCCACGCTCCTCCGTCAGCCACGTCACCGGATACGAGCCAGTGGATTATCCCTTGTTCATAGAAACTTTTTGGCTTTGAATGCCAATAAATTCGAGGAAAGAAAATTTTACCTTTTATTTTTGGAATATTTTGTAAATGCGTCAAACACTCTGAAAGAAATGATAGTTTGTTGGCGACAAGTTAGGTGAATATTGTGGATGTAAAACTTGTATTTTCAGATCACGTAATTGTTTTAATCTTAACTCTCAAACATGTAGTCAGGCACTGTTGACGAGGGCTGAAACGTTTTCTTTTAATTTTTTATAAAATTGTCTATTTCAATGGTTCGAAACAATGGAATGGAGTACCACATGGTTGCGTTCTTAGAACTGCACTGTTTGGGTTAACAATCAGTGAGATACCAACCCCACAAGAGACGTTTTTCTAAACATTGGTGCAGAAAGTGATAGGATAATCTATATGTTGTCTATCTTCACACACTGGATGGTCTTACAGTGTGGAGTATCGGATTGTATTTTTTGAAACTCAGCAGTTGTTTCCTGGTCAACACCTACGCTAACCACTACACGGTGTTAACCTTGTGAACCGTTTCAATGGCCTATTACGCAACAGGAAATTTAAGCTCCGCTCACACTGTGTCGATTAGTGAAGGCATCTAAGCCACTGGATGGAGTGTGGAGGCTTAAGCTTAGTGGATAAACTCCCAACTGCACCCCGTGGAAGCATTAGATATTCCGACGGCGGGTTTAAGGTCATGGCTCTACCCAGGGAGCCCACCGAATCTGGGTCGCCATTTTCTCCGAATAAGCAGGCTCACATATATTGCCTTATTCAGCTTGTACAATGCAAATTAACAATCTTTTTGAGTTTATACTGGCGAATCAGAGGAAATAGGTTGCGTAAATATATATCTGTTTCTCAAATATTAATCAAATAATCGTAAAAAAAAAAAACCTATTTGATATATTTTTATACTTGGCTTTAAAAATGATTGTAAATCCCTATATTATCGACAAATACAATATGCAATAGCCGACAAAGCTGTTTTTATTGGTACCTCCCAAAACTTTTTTGTAATTTTGATCAACACACATTTAATGTGTTTTCACAGGTTGGGGGTCTAAAAGTAAACTCGATAATCGCTATCCTGCGCAATGAAATTTGACACGACGACATAAAACATTTAAATAAAATATTATTAAACCTTACTAAAAAAACAATGTAAACAATTAAACAGCCCTCAACTGTACATTGGAAAAGCCATTATACGTTCACAATCAACCCACGGTGAGGTTGCGAGTTGTTTTTATTAATAAAATGTTTTTAATTCTGGTTCTGGCTGGTTCTTGGGTTCTTAAGGATCTCGTGAAGGGAGGGAGGGAGGGAATGACCTGAGCGTCTGTGGCTCTCTTAACCTCTCTCAGGTATTCGACGTATCGCGAGACAGTCGGGGAGAGAGAGAGAGAGAGAGAGAGAGAGAGAGAGAGAGAGAGAGAGAGAGAGAGAGAGAGAGAGAGAGAGAGAGAGAGAGAGAGAGAGAGAGAGAGAGAGAGAGAGAGAGAGAGAGAGAGAGAGAGAGAGAGAGAGAGAGAGAGAGAGAGAGAGAGAAAATATTAAAAAAACCTTGATATTACATTATTTTATGTTATGGTCTCATTGCATATTGTTGCCATACTCCTGGGCGCCTAACATTCGTAAATTGTCCTTGTGTCAATATTTTTACTTAATTATTGGTGTTATTCTTACAATTTTTGAAAATCTTTTATTGTTTTTTCTGTTTTTTCCCCTCTACTGTGCATAACGTACATAATTGTATACAACTATCCATAGTAAAAATAGCTGAATATATGTGTTTCTTTTTGTTTATCAGGTGTAAGCTGAGGAGCTACAAAAGAGACTTGCCTCCAACCAGCGTTATCATCACCTTTCACAACGAGGCAAGGTCGACCCTTCTCAGAACGGTTGTCAGGTAATAGTTCGTTTTATTGACTATGTTACTTACCGATGCCCACCATGCGCATTAGTAGAATGGCATAAAGTGTAAAACACCCACAATCTTGAGGTCGAGTCCCATTCTTGCAAGTCATATTTTCTGTCGCTGTTAATTATTGATAATAATATATATCATGCATTATATCTGTTATTGTGTGAGTTAAATTTCTGGTCGTAGCTATGAAGATGGAAATTTATTTTTTACAGAAAATGTCTAGTTTCACGTGATCAGTTAATCAGATAAAAATTATAGCTCTTTAAACCTTTAAAATATTCTGATAATTACAAAAAAACAACATAAACGGCAAAAAAAATAAACAAATTTTGTTATTAATTATGCCATTCACATCAAATAAAACTAAACTGCAAAATATCACATCTCTGGATCTCTCTTAAGTTAAAATTACCATTTTAATGGCTATGTATAGTTACATCTAAAAAACAAAAATTAGATATTATTAATTTGATTCCCTTCTCAATGTGGTAAATAGTCCAATAATGAGCTATTAATTAATTAATAACCGTTAATTATGTTTTATGGAGTTAAAATAGTTTTCATGTCGTCTGGTAATTAAATGGAATTACAATACAAAATTTCATGTTTATACGACAAACGGTGAGCTCACATTTGCCAGGACCGTCAGACATATGCACAAGTGAAAACAAGAGTTTTATGAGTTTTATGAAAACAAAACAATCAGATTAATGAAACGTTTTCTTAAATATTTTAATAAAATATCAGTAGCCACGGTGACAAATTCCCATGCACAGTGTCCATTGTTTTTTAATGTTCGTTCTAGTAAAAATAATCCTATTTCTATTAAGCATAGGAAATTAATCAGCACTATAAACACTTACTACGGCTTGGTTTTAATGTATCCTAGAACTGTTTTATCTACGAAAATTCTCGGGAAATGGGCTGTTTTTAATCTGGAAATTGGAAAACACGTCAATTTAATGATGTGGTAAAAAGATATGATCAACCCTATGTTTACCAGTTAAATCCTAAAATAATTTGATAAAAAAAATCGAAAAAAATATACCCCATAACAATATTGGGCTGTGAGGCAAAACATCCACTCCCAACTTTGTCAAAATAACGTGAGTACGAACATTTATCAACAACCAGCTGATTTCCACTCAATTGTTCAATAAATATCAGTATTTATTAACCAACTAATTCAAAAATGAAAAATAAGCTGGTTGTTAATACCCTCGTTATGTTGGCATGTTGGGAGTGACACAAGGCCCATTTTTTTTATCAAATTATCTTACGATTCAATTGGACAGCAAAGGGATGATCAAACCTTTTCAATGCATCATTAATTAGACGTGTTTTCCGATATACAGATTGAAAACAGCCCATTTTCAATGATTTTCTTAGATAAACATGTAGGCTATGTTCAAATGACGCCACTCAGGAAGTTATAAACACTGTAGTAGTATCCCCTACAACTCAAGCTACTAGTCTGCAATTTCATCATCGATTTGAGCCTTACACCGGTGAAAGTATATGGGTATAAGCCTTCCTCAATCATAGGTAAATTCACTTTTCAACTAGACTGCATGATAATATTCGAGCTTAATATTTTTCTAATCACTTGTCACTGTACAAAGTTGCAGTTCTTTAGTTCTTCTTATATTTCCCTGTGCTGCCTGGAGTTGAACCTGTCCTACGGACTATTCCAAACTTCAGATACAACATTTGTAAATTATTTCTCTCGGTATACCGAAACCGGTTGATAACTTGAGGATGTCACGTTTGATTTTATAAGAGAAAATAGTCAATATTTTGTTAGTTCTTGTCAATGAAGTACAACTTACCTTATTGGTAGTATTTCAACTTACACTGTATAGATTTTAAAATATAAACTTTATAAATTTGAGTACTAGATGCTAAGTTTAATGTAAATATAAATTAGTCAGAAATATATTTTTTAATATAGTTTGATTTAATTTGGGCAGGTGTTGGGTATTTATTTTAAAAATTTGTCCCTACTTACTTTTTATTAGGTTAGCTTTAACAAAATTTGGTCGCAGAAGATAAAGTTTATTTGTAACGGTGCCTTTTATTTTATCACACTGTCCTTGTATATAACTTTAAAATAAAATTGTATTCTTTCTATCTAATGAGCTTAATATTTAAAGGAAAATAGAAACAGTTTTCATTAAATTATCAAACTTGGATGGAAAACTATGATTATAAAAGCTCCATTCGTAATTACAACAGAAACACGAACGACCGTTTCTTAGCTTACCTACCACCCTATTTTTACAGCGTATTAAAAAAAAAATCTTTGGTTTTAAAATGCTCCCAACTCAAGAGCGTATTAGTACTTTCATTCATACCATATTTCTGAAAAGTGTATTCTGTTTACTTATTTATTGGGATAGATTAGGGGAAAAGTTTCCGACCTAACAAAGCTTTTATTTATTTAATTATCGTCTTCATGTTGAGGTCGGAAACTTTTCAGCCCACCTGTGTAGCTGATAGTGTCACAAAATGGTTAGTCGTAATTTAACTTGAACGATAAAAGGTGTCACTAACCGATAGTGTTTAAGGGATGACTACTGCCGCACCCTCTTCACCCCTCCGAGATTAACCCAACCGGTTTACATAATGCTTCTAAGCTACAACACCCCCATAATCTCGAAGATGTAGTTATATGCATATACTGTTTACGATTCAAAATATTTCTTCACCTCATGGACAAACGTTCTAAAATAACAATGGAAAGCAAGAGGCAGATCTACACAACGCTACTCCGACCTACCTGGTCCTACGGAGTAGAAGTCGGGGGGGGGGGGGTCAAACCTTCCCCCTCCAATATTCTTGGTATCCAGAATCATCCGCAAGATACGCAATGCTCCCTTCCAAATCAACATCTGGAATATCTCCGTGAACAATAAACCGTGAGTGGTTTGTTAGGGTTGTCCTTATTATTACAAGTAATATAGTACAGAAGTGAGTACTGGAACTAGAGCTACGAACGATTTTGTATACATTTAAAAAATAAACCCGCATAAGAAACATTATTCTAGTCCACCGATTTGGATTTAGGATATGATGTCACATTCTACTATTCATCAAGTACACACAATTGCTGACTCAATATCAAGCAGGCTTTACTGCTTGAATGTTTTCCTTGACTTTGTCAGAGCCTTTGACTACGTTACCTTTACAGGATAAAGAAAATTTTCCCTCATGTTTGATTACATTTTTTGCACGCCTAACATGGTTCTTCATTTTCTTTTATATTTCCGCAATAACGGGTCTTTCGCCAAGAACGATTATCTGTCATCTCTTGTGTGTTGTATACATTGATGGTATCTCCTCCTCGACCTCAACCTACATTAAATAAAACTTCTACTTTTGCCTTGCTTGATTTCTGGACGTGTTAATCTACATATTTTGTCTCTATCATCTTTTGATATCCTCGACAATTCAGAGTGACGCCTGTTGAAATGAGATGTTCTCGGGGAATTGCCATATATAATCCCTTTTTTAAACTTTAGCAGAAGTGTCAACTCACGTTCTTTTTCATTCTTTCGCAGTTTCGTAGGATTACCTTTTTAATAATTTCAATTGATACAAACTACACCAAGAGGTGATGGGTTCACAAAATGTAACATGTACCACTCTACCACTAGGGTTGGAATTAACAAAAAAATCGGATTCTCACACGACTGTATTTCAGGTAATCATCATTAAAATTGTAGACCTTTTGGTTGAGAAAATTAGCCACTTTCCCTCCATCCTCCCTCATCCAATACAGAAGCCCTGACTTCACATCCTGATTGTGAAATTTATCAAAAAAAAAAAAACTGGCATATCTGTCAAATCAGGAGACCAATCTCCGGGAAATACCCAACTATGGTAAACGCTGGAAGGGACATTGTTACAATAGAAATAACAGCACAATTTCCGCATGCTTTTTTTCCCCCTCATGGTGAAGAATTGGCAAGCGATCTATTTCTTAAGGCTGTATGTAATAGAAAAAGAGCCCAGACGGATCAAAGTCTATTATGAGGCGTATAACGGGTAGGCGTAACCTTATCTTCCTACTGCCCGACGACCACGTACCATTTCTTTCATTCCCTAACTACAGTTGGAGAATTAACTTGAAACGGGATAACTCCACGAGAATCTGAGAGTCTTGTAAAAACCAGAAGCAGTGGCCATGAAAGGCCAAATGTTTACTACTAATTCAGTACCTTTCCATTCAGAGAATTTTTCAAAATTTTGTCTTTTTAGCTTAATCTGATTATATGATCTTTATTTGCTTTTACAGCAATATTAATTGGAATGTCATTAATTCATTCATACTTATGTACAGTTTTCATTCATACCAACATTCATGCAATATATATATACCTATTCTGACCAGACCCCCCCCCCAAAGTGATTTTCACAGCGAGCTGGTAGAAACGCCGGAAGAAGTGGAATTCCCCCACCTCTCCGACCACATGGTCATCAAGTGAAGACCAAAGAGAGTGGGCAAGAGAACCACAGACGCTCAGGACGTGAGTGCGGTTGATTACCATTAGATAACGAGACCACTGCCGTTTAAGGCCCTGAGTAGGATTGTACGGATGAACGTTTTTTTTATTTTTGTAACTTTAATTACGAAAATATATTAAAAAAACTTTTCTAACCTTACTGTTTTATCTCACATTCAAATATTTGTAAACATAAATGAAAATATTTATACAGAAAATATTTTATGAATTTGATGTACATAAACTTTCTTCGATAATTTAGAAAAAATATATGAGTGTTTTACGGTAAACAAACCATTATTGTGTTGGAGGAGGTTATGTAACCTGGAGAAGCAGTAGGGCTATCTACATAAAAATTATCGATATTGATTAGTGATCTTCGCATGCCAACAGTCTTTGACCTTAAACGCTCAAGATTTTCCAAATTCCGCAAAAACCTATCTGCTCATTTAAATCCGAGGATAATGTTTAATCCAGAGTTTATGTTTGATTCTTTACTCCACATGATCAGAAAGTGTTTATTGGTTTTACCAAGTAATTTATTTGAGCACCATATGATGAAAAAAAATATGTTCTTGCCGCTAAGCCAAAATCTGGTTACAGTTAAAGTTGCAAACACGATTTGAACAAGTTTTTATGATTGCCAGTTTGTTTAAAAAACAAAACACATATTTCATATTATTTATCAAGATGTTAAGGTCTTCCACCCTACTTTCTAAGATAACTAATTAATTATCGGTACAACAATCTTTTAGGGAATCGGTATACCTTACCATGGTGTTGGAACTTGAAAATTCCATATCGAACGAAAAGGTAGGTTACCATCTCTCGGCATGTGGCTTGGCAAGCCTTGTCTGAAGTTTGTCATACATCGCACTGTAGGAATACTTGTTATTTCTCGAGGTGATTCGGGCTGGCTTATCCTTTACAGTGAAATGTTAGTAGATGCTTCGGATATCAAAGTCTGGATGACCGCCAGATGACAAGCAAGTACGGCTCGTGTGCCCGTTTTCTCAGCCTGTTTAATTTTGTAGAAGTAATTTTCAATTGGTTCATAGTGGACTAGAATAATGAAGTTTTAATGGAATTTTAGGATTTGCACAAAGGGGATCCTATTATATGGAATCCACATCATCAACATAGGAACCAGGTGTATGATGCTAGGAAATCTATTCAATAGAGCGGGGAAAGAACTTTGAAAAAATAAAGAACATCTTATGGACTACTGTCACGAACAAATTATAAAAATCGAAATGGCAGGCAGGAATGTCTGGGCAATGGCGTATTGACGAGTAGGAGGCCCCTTTAGATTTGCCAAACCACGCGCCGTGGGAACGATCGGGATTTAACTGGTCACAAACCTGCAAGTACGAACTTCGAGCAACTCGAGGTTCGTCATGCCACACGCGTAGAACCATACTCATCTAACCAACGAAGCCCCTAAAATCGTGAATGTCAAATTGCTATTTAATTTCTTTTTTTATGTAAATTACTTACAAAATAAATGAGCTTAATTTACCGAGAGAGGAATCCATACATATTCTAAAAGACTAAGCCTTGTACCCCTATTGATCACAGAGAGGCATTAAAATATAAGGTTCCAGAGGGATGTAGCAGTAAAAGCACCAGTGTGTTTAATAATCAAAGGCTTAAATATTTTACATGTAAAAAGGTACACGCATCGCACAGAGAAATTGTATTATTTTGTTGAGTATTAAACCTATTGAATGCCTTAAAGAGAAAGAAAGTTCCATATAAAAACGACGATGCATTGTGTTTACTAGGGCGTTGTTGGACTACAATTTCATAAAATCATTTAAAAAAATTGAATAACAGATTTTTTTCTAACATAAAATCTGTATAAAACAGCAATGGCCGTGTTGACAAACGCACTGTAAAGTATGACGCTTGTTAGAGAAACTCCTTTTAGATATAAATGCTAATAGAAATAATTCCATGAACAATAGGGAGAGGGTATTAGTAAGTGTCGGAAAGCTTCTTGTGCACGTCGAGGGTCACCAATTGTCGGTAAAGGGTGAACAATTGTCGGAGGTCAACAATTTTCGGGGGGCGTCACTAGGGGAATGCCTGATCACTCTAGCCCTGGTGACAAGTGCGGATTGTTGTAGTTAATAACATGGACCATGTTCCATGTAGGCGTTAATATCTAACTCCATTTATTGATAGGGATGTGTCCCGACAAGACACTGTGTTCAGGATGAGGTTCAGAGGCTCATAAAGAATAATACCAGTTTTCAGAGTTCGAGCGAGAGATCAGCAGCGTAATAGGTACAAGTCGTCAGAGGTCTGCTAGAGGCTGTGAGGTGACTGCCCAGAGGTGTGGCAGAGAGAGAGTAGACTAGTAGAAGATTCCGGGGCCCTGGAGTATCGTGACTTTCGAGATGCTGAGACTGGAGAAGAGTGAAGAGTGAGCCTACCAGGGCCAGGTGGCCCTGGTGTAAAGTGACCAAGTAGTGTGGCTGTGGAGACTAAGAAACAGAGTGTCTCTCAGGGTGAAAACCCCTTGATATAAATATTGCACCCCCCTTCCTCGTGGAAGGCGGAGTCTGTCTGCAGGTGGTCTGTTTTATTATCCCGTTGGTCCAAAAGGGTGTGTTTTATGATGTAACACCTACCGAGCGATCGTGACCGCTCGTCCCCAAAAGGACTGTTTATTGCATGGCTTTTAGATTTTATGACTGCCGGAAGTGACTGAAGGTCTGCCCGGTCTATTTATGGCAGTCAGGTGGCAAGTCCTCTTAGGTTTATTGCCGTACCCTCGATCCTCTGTTACTTGTCTACATCTGCCGACCTCTCTATGATTTATTACAAGAAGTTTACACAGATTTGCATTTCTATTATAATACATTATGAACCAGAGTGTAGGATAATTTACATATATTTAGCACTTCGCTACAGTAAGCTTAACGAAACTTTTAATTGTGTAGTCCTTCACGCTTAACTAACTTTTTATCAACAGTGATGACAAACAGTCATCAACACCGTGTTATTTTTAGTGACACTGGTTCCATTTGTTAACCCAGTGATGGTAAAAATAAACTATTTCACACGAAAAATGAAGAATAGTACTTAATCATATAGTTAGTAATTAAAAGATAAATTAAACACAATTTTGATTTGGTTGTTAACATAAGCCTTAAGGGAACTTAAACCGTTTTCTATGCCGAATTATTACAAATTTAGACAAATCTGAGGTTTTTTTCTTGAATTGTGGCTTTTACTGTTCAGATGTGTGCAAGTTATGTTTAGGGATTTAGTTGTTTTGTCAAAAAAATATTTCTAATAATCAATAATTCGTCTAGTTTTAAGTGAGCTAGGGATTAATGGTTTTTCCCAAGTTAAATAATCTCATCCAAAGCAGGAAATATTATGTTTTTTTATATACCTTAGGTTTGTAAAAAAATTTGTAACCATTAACATATCATTTTTAGCAAATTCAGTATATATAGCAATGACCTAATAAAAAATAAAAGGTAATTTCATTCATCCAGTTGTTTTAATCTCTCTTTTTATTCTTATTATTTATTAATTGTTTTAAATGTAATTGTTATCTATCTATGTAAATTTGTATTTCTTGTTATGAATTGTTTTCCTAAGTAAGCATAAATAGGTGAAACGTTGACAGAGGATGTCATATCAAAGAAAAAAAGATATATTGGGAGAGACATTAAAAATTTCATTTTCCTAGCATAATATAAATAAAGGGTTTCCTACCATACTAAGTAGGTCATCAGACCAAAGATCTTACTGATTACTAATATTATTAGTTGTGTTGGTACTTAATTGTCCTGTGTTTAAAAAAAGTGATTTAAATTGTTTCTTATAAAACAGTTTTATTGTCATTGCATGACTTATAATTTCTTCTTTAATGTAGCGCTTTCGACAGCTCAAAGCCGTCCGTCATCTTCAGTCATTTCCTATTGGTTATGTGGGACATATAATATTGAAGTCGGAAAGTGAGGAGCGTGGAATTAACCTTAGTTAAATAGATAAAAAAAATGGACTAGTGTTTTAGATGAGTTATACGAGGTTTGATCAAAAAGTCACGTGTAATAAAGTATATTACATGGAAGTAATGCGCCGTAAAGCGATCCGACCAAAACTACCGGCATTGTGGCAAAACAATGCGTGGAACTTGCATCACGTTAACGCTCCCGCTCACACCTCACTGATCGGTAGTAATTTTTTTAACAAAAAACAACACTGTTGTGGTACCTCAGCTACCGTATTCACCGGACATGGCTCCCTGCTTCTTCTGTTTGTTCCCGAAGTTGAAAAAAACCTTGAAAGGACGTCGTTTTTACACCATTGATGAGATAACAGAAGAATCACTAAGAGCTAAGAGCTACATCGAAAAGTGAGTTAGAAAAGTACTTCGAAAATTGGAAAAAGCGCTGGCACAAGTTTATTATATCTCAGGGGGATTACTTTAAACGAGACAAAGTTGCTATCGATGAATAAATAAAAACATTTTAAGATAAACAAAAATTCTCGTTACTTTTTTTATCAAACCTCGCATATCCCACATAACCGATTAGAAATAACTGAAGATGACAGCTTAGAATTGTCGAAAAACATATTAAATTAAAGAAGAAGTTATAAGTTGTGGAAAGACAATAAAACTATTTTATAATTATACCATTCCACAATCCGGCAGTAAATTGTATGATAAATTGTTTCTGCTACCGTACCGAAACAGTTGATTGTGGGATGCACGTTATGAAGGTTTCTCCGTAGGATAAATCCGATATGTGCACGTAGGACCTGTGATGTTGGATCGAGCTGTGCATTAGCCGCCTTCACTGACCGTACTTGTTAGCCTGCTATTGAAGACCACTCCGATACCGCCTGACGTTCAACCCTTGCCCCATTAGCATAATGGTAGGAAGGGGTTGATCGCAGCCCCGAGGCACACCCTTACACATAACTGTCGTGTTCCATAAATGATATTTCAGGGCTTCGATTGTATAGTAGTGGCACTTCGGCCTGCTCAGGTTATTGATACTTTGCTAATAATTAATTCCTGCTTGATAGTGCTCTATCGAACCGATGTATAGTGGTCTGTTTGTACTTCGCATTAATCACTTCAACACTAACTAATTCTAAACTTTTTTTTAAATTTGATTTATTGAACTGTCTATAAAAATCACAGTTTCAAGCACAATTTTATTTTATAACCTCTAAATACAATTTGCTTGTTCAACATTATTAGTTTGGATTTAAGAATTCATTCATACTTATTTACAATTTCCATTCATACCAACCAACGTTCATAAGATGTATACATAATACAGTCTTAAAACCAATGGTCATTAACGCCTTGTAGTCTTGGTATAAGTAGTCTACGAGCGCTTAACTCAAACTTGTTCATTCTGTTACTGTACAGTAGTTGGCTAAATAGGATCTATCACATATCTTAACTCAAAAATGCCTCTAAATTATTTTAAGTAAATGAAAATTGGATTATTGTAGTTGGCCTAGAATCTTAAATTGGGACTCCAAATCGGGACCTCCCGATCTACGAACGTGCGCTTTTCCAACTGAGCTATTCTATATCGAACAGCTCTAGTCGTGCAACTACGAAAATATCTTCAGATAAGCATTTAGCAGAAGGACATTCAAAAATGTATCGTAATCCGGTTATTTCATCCTAACCAACAGGCATTATCACTGGGGCAAAGGCTTTGGCTAAAGGCGATTCGTAAAGACTATAAAAGCCTAACGTTTTTTATTTAGTTTGGAAAAAAATGTAGTAAGTCTGGAGTCTCCTTACAGTAAGTACATATTATGGTCCTATAAGGATGGTCCCCACCATAAAAATAATCCCAAAAAAGTTTACTATTTCATTGCTCTTGCAACAAAAAAATAAAGTTTGAGAATATTTAGAACAAAAAAAAAACTACCAAATGTAAAAAATACTAATAAAAATAAGTAATTTAAGTACACCTAATTTATTTTTCAATATAATTTCACATGGGACTAGAGAAATCCAGAACCCTTCCCTTTTAGCTGCGTCCTTGATTATCATAAGCGTAGTACAAAATGCTGCTTTTAATAGTTCAAATTTCATTTTTACGACCGCTTTAAGTACTTTGTATCAATAATGAGTGTGGTGCACAGTGATTATATATTCCATGAATCCAACGGTTTTCAATTGTTAATAATTTGTAGGTGAGAAAATATTATACTTAACAGGAGGATCGTGCAATGTCAGTGATTACTGGCAAAAAAAAAACATTTTCTAAGGTCCGAGGATCTGCTTGGCAGCTCTACCTGCACGGGTGGCTAACTGTTCATTAAATTATTTTAAGAGGATTAACAACACTTGGTAAAACATTTTAGAGGTTGTCTGTAGCTCGGTCATAGGCCTGGGGCCAAAGTTGTGGGAGTGAAATCTTGATAAGCCAACCATGTTTTCTGTATGAAATAGGTGTAAAAAAATTGTAAAAATATATTGTGAAAATCCTTTGCCTTTTATTTTCTAGTTATCGTCTATAAATAGGTTTTGTATTTGAAAAACTATCCTAGAAAACTTTCTTTTGATAAAACTATCAAATTTAAATTCACCGTCCCAAAAAACGCGAGTGTGCCAAATTTTAGATTATTGAAGGATTCGGCCGAGTAACGGTTACATTTTAAGTTACGGCAATTAAGTACCTACAAGAATCAACAGATCCCATAGCTATGACACTTCACACAGCTGGTGAGTACTACAGTTGTAACCACGGTCTTTGTCGCAGTTCCGTAAGGAACATTTAACGGAAGCTACGTACTCAGAAACCCGATTTCGCAAAAATGTAACATAGAACCTTATTCGACCGAACCCTTCAGTTATTCCGGAGGTTTTTTTCATTGTTCTGTTTAGGAATACTTTGCGGCGTCAGTTCCTCTAAACCTAGACGACAGGGCTGCACTAAACGGTAGTGAGTCTTCAACTATCACGGCGCACACTTGCTTGTTCGCAGTTGTTCTCTCGAGTTTTACGCTTTTAATTCTCAACCCGAGGGGGAGGCTTTACTTTCATTCATACGTGGCCTGATAATATGGTTAATACTAATAACAACTAATAATAATAAACTTGATACATAAAACTAAAATTTTCACTTATTAGCATGTAAGAAAACAGAAACAAAAACCTACAACTAAAAGACTGATTTCCAGTGGTCCTTAAGGAATATGAATGTCTTTATGTATTTTCTTTCAAGTTTAAAAATTATTTTTAATACACTTTTCACTAATTTGTAGTTTCAGTGGTATCATGTAGTCGGGAGATGCTAGTACGCCTAGTTGATGTTACTTTTCTTAGGAATATATTCTTTATTGTCTGGAGTTTAAGGAAGTTACTGGTACAGGTCCATACTCCAGGATGGGAACGCATAATGCATTTCATAAACTATTGCTTTGTATTTTATGGCAGTTTAGATGTTTTGCAAATGAGATGGAAGCCTTGCCTTATGCTCTAATAAAATCTATATTAGGTGTTAAGGTTAAGCTTTTATCGAAAATTAAACCTTAACAGTATTGTACCATTATTCCCTCCCATGGCTATTAAAGACGGTAACACAAAAAATAATAGCAAAGACATTACAAAAGATGTTCTGAGAGTCATCAATCAAAATCTGAAGTGGTAATAAGTCATATTATTGGTAGCAATTGGTAACTAGAGTAATTGTTAGTAAGTCATAAATGCAAAATTACACTCTAACTTTAACATAATGATTATAATTACCTAAAATTACTAATATCTTAGTTGTTTTTTTTAGACATAAACTGATTGGACAAAAAAAATGCCGATTTTTTTTAGACCTGTTTGACTAATCTTAGTTTGACAAATTTTTGACTTATACTCGTCGTTTACCAAAGACTGCAGAAATTAAGTATTCAATATGTTCTACGGCGGTTTTAATAAGTTTTTTTTTAATGTCTTGATCTTATAGTTATTCACAGTTTTTTTTGGGAGGGGGGGGGCGTGGATATTTTTCGGCGGCTGTTATGGTTACGAATACAGAGGTAAAATAATTAATTATTTTTTGTAAAACGTAATGTATTAAATTATCTCCAACTCGCTTGGATCTCCGAGTGGATTGCCCGATATTATTTCTTCACTCGCTGTTTATGAGTATTATATTTAAAAATTACAATTTAGAAATAATCTATGTAAAAGCCAACTTTGACCCTGACGATTTCTGCTTGGTACTTGTTTCCTAATACTCCTTTCACACTATACGGTTTTGACTGCACGGCTAGATGTTTATGTTCAGGTGACGTACGTACATCCTGCGGTCTTTTTTGTTCTCATTTTCTGTCTTGAAACAATAATAATGTACCCGATATCGTCTATCGTTTTAAAATATATTTTTTGTACATTTGTTGTGCAAAACACCTACAAAGTACACATCGCAGCTGCGGGTCCGTAACTATTCAATACCCACATGGCCGTGAATTTACGCATCGCCACATCCATTGACTGGTTCAATGCTGAAAGTAGTTACAAAAAGGTTCGCAGGTCGCCGCAAAGGGACATGTGTGCACTACTAGTCATGTTCCTACAGCCGTGCGGTTAAAACCGTATAGTGTGAAAGGAGCCTTCCCAACCAGCCACGATTGCTAATTACATACAGTATTAACACCACTACAAGTTGCTTTTCCAACATCGATCCGTTTCTTGCTAGTAGTCGGCAGGTGTACCACTAACGGTTGACCAATGGCTTTTGGAACGAGTCAGTATAATGCGTAATAACTAGTTGATCCGTGGATCAGTAGCTCTCTATTTTGTTTTTTAGAAAAAATGCAATCTTGTTCATAATCGATGAAATAATAAATGATGGGTACAGTTGAATTGAACTCCCTGTTAACTTTCTCTTTTAACTGCCTCCAGAATTAATAGACTCCTATCAGTTATTATTAAGCCATTAAATTCTTCGTAATTTCATTTATTATTGGTTTATTTCTTTATTCCTAAATTCGACCGTTAATGAAATTTTTATGCAACTAATTAATTTTTCTGTTATAGGCTGATATTTATTGTGTTTTTTTTTTACAGCGTCTTGAACCGAAGTCCAGAACACCTCATAAAAGAAATAATTCTCGTAGATGACTTTAGTGATAATCGTAAGTATATATTTATTACTTAATTAAAAAATATTTTCTAATTATGTATTATCCCTTCATTAAACTATAATTAAGCCTATTATTTATTTGTCATTACTTTAATAATAAAAAAAAAACCTAACATTTTGTCTGTTTTTTCCCGTCTATTAATTTAAAGTAAATTAACTATGTAACTAGCTTTATTATTTAAGCAAATATTAATTAAAGATAATATGAATAATTAGTGTTTTTTTTCCAATGTAGCTCTAGATGGAGAAGAGCTATCAAAAATTCAAAAAGTCAGAATAATCCGAAACGACAAAAGAGAAGGTAAGTAATTTATTAACATTTGACCTAACATACCTCAAAGTTATTTCATTATATATTAGTTACAATGGTCACATTATAATCATAACATTAGTGTTACATTTGATATTTTTATAAAATTCTGAACGTTATTGCCCAATTACTCGTTCAATAAAATAATCTAGCTTAAGTTATTCCTGTAGATTTAAGGCTAACATCTATAATATCTATAATTTACTTCTATCAATGGTTGTAACCATTTTAGTGGGCACCCAATGCATAGTTTAATTATAAATGTTGATTTGAATCTAATGGTTAAATTATTTTTTGCGTTTGTATTTAAAATAAAAAAAAAGTAAATTTACAAGGAAATACCATAAATTTGTCTGAAAGGGTATGTTTTGCTGTTCAGCTGAGTCGCCTCATCTTTAGAAAACGCCTCTGAGTTAAAGCCAAGCCAAAAGAGTGATCTAGTAGGGGGTGGGATATACAGGAAAACGAATAAGACAGACCTGCTGTTTGAATAGTGCCTAGAAAAAACCCATGGGTTGTAGATTACGTGGTGTTATGAGCCAGCTAGTCAATAGTGAATTATATTTAGAAAAGTTAGAAGAATTAAATCAGAGCAAACATGACTTATATAAAAGAAACTGTTTTTAAAGGATTAAAATCACTATTGTATTTACATATTTAGTTTTCATAATAGGTGACATTTTGGGCTGTTCAAAAAACCACTGAAGAGGACCTGAAAACCCCGAACAAAATATTTTTTGTTCTTAACGATTTGTAACAAAATATAAACTTTTTTCTTTGAATTGCAACCATTTTGGATTCTGATTGGGACCATTGCTGAGAAAAACTAAAAATGAAACTAAAGCATGCTGCTTAAGTAAACCTTAACTAAAATTAAAAATTGAAATACCAAAATAAAATTAAGCTTAAACTAAAGCAATGGGTTATAATAAACTAAAAAATGTAAGTTAGAGTAAAATTAAAATTAATTAATTAAAATGATTTAAGTGAACTACGTATTTTTTGAACTGAATTAAAGAAAGTAGATTGAGATTGAGACTAAAAATTAAAAAAAATTCCATTTGGATACAAAAAAGTTTTTATTAAAAGCTAACTTAAAATCAAGTATTAACTGTTAAGCGGAGGTGAAAGTTCCACTCAGTGTTGCGGTATTAGAGCTATATTTTATTTTGTAATAAGAATATTATTATTATTATTATTATATTGTAAGAAGAACATAGAAATGTAATACTGTTATCACATTGTTAGCCGTGAGTGTATAAATGGGCAGAAGCATTTGTTGCAAGATCGGCTTAGGCTGTTGTCTTTTTAAATTTTGTAAACTTTATACTATTTTTTGTTTTAAATAATAGTTCATTTTTTTAACTTTTTATGTTCTGTATTTTCAAAATAATTTTTTCCTCCAAACAAAATATCATTACATAAAAAAAATATATTTTATTTTTTAATTCAAAAGTATTTTTATATCAATAAAATATTAAAAAAAGCATTTAATTTGAAAATAAATAACTTTGTTGAGGCCTAGGTTTAGGGCTAGCAAACTAACAACAAACAAACTAAAATCATGAGCCAACAACTGAAAATCAAATAAAAAAAATAAAAAATGAGTTTTACTATTGATCAATTTAAGAATAAATAAATCAAAACTAAAATTTAAACAACAGAAAAAAAAAAATCATTTGTTTTAGGCATCACCGGCATAGCTGAGGTTCATGAAGACCTATCATCTCTCTTTCATCAACCTCCGTTTATATTCAAATAAATATGTTCATTCAAATCTTACAATAACCTCAATTTATTTAACAGTTTAATGATTTTTATGTTTATTTCCTTTCATATTAAAATTCCGTTGAATGTATTAATGTTTATAACTTAAAGGGCTCATGCGTTCTCGAGTGAAAGGATCGGAAGCCGCTATTGCACCTGTCCTTACCTTTTTGGATAGCCATGTTGAATGTAACAAGGATTGGTTGGAACCACTTCTTGAGAGGATCGATGAAGTAAGCAGTTGAACATTAATACAGAAATGATTTTTTAAAATTATAAATAATTGATTAATAGAAATCACATCATCTTCTAAAAATTATTAATTTTCAGAAGGCATGCACGATGATCAATCTGTTGTACTTAACAATATTTTTCTATTACTAAAGTGTTAGTTTTGTGTAAATGGTTGGGGAAATTATCATTCACTAACCAGTTATATTAACATTCCCAAGTTAAGACTAATTTTCACTGATTCTATATATATTCCAATAAAAGTTTTTCAGAAAGAAATGTGACTGGACATAAAATGATCAATCTCATTTCATTCTGTGAAGATTAATTTTAATTTTATTAATTTATATTTTTTATAGGATAAAACACGTGTGGTTTGTCCAATTATTGATGTTATATCAATGGATACTTTCCATTACATCGGTGCATCCTCAGATCTTCGAGGCGGATTCGATTGGAATCTTGTTTTTAAGTGGGAATATCTTAGCCCTGATGAGAGATCGAAAAGAGCAAGGGATCCAACCCAGCCTATAAGGTAAGTATTTAATTTAACCTCATTATAAGAGTATTTAATTTATTTTGTATATTGCTAATTTTTGTTGTGATAAAGACTTCACCAATAAGTTATATTATAAAAATACCGGCAGTAGGGGTTCGGGGAAGTCGTAGGTTCGATCGACATCCATGCTATCCAGTAGGGCGCTCTATTGGAAAAGCAGAGGTCTCAGGTTCGAGTCCCAATCCTACCATTATATTTTCTCTTTGGCTAATAATTATTTAATGTAATTATCGAGATAATTTTAATTAATTAATGTAGGTGATTTAGATACAACACATACAATAAAAATTAATCTTTAGCTTGTACAGATCAGATCATAAAAGAAAATAATCAGTGTTTTAAAGTGATTTTGGGGGAATCAACTTGGAAGAAAAAAAATTATAATTCCTTTATCTGCATTGTAGTTATGTATCTAGTTCAAATCAGAACATGGCCCAAAACTGTAAAGTAACTATATATTTTTTTTCTAGCAAACTGATTCCAAAAAAATCTACTATAATATATTTCATAAGCTAGTCAGCTTTTGTTTCTTTGATCTTCTATGAAATAGTAGGTTTAATTAAGTTAACAACTCGTAAAACACCAACAAGCCTATTTTTGAACACAGCACAATTTCGGTAATTTGGAGGTTTACCAGTCCCACAAGTCCAGTAATATGGCGGTTTTCTATACCCTGAACAACATGCAAGCAGTACTAAAGCCTATTTCTGTCTTCACGGTCTTGTGATATAAACAAAATTATGAAGTTAATCAACAAACAGATTCCAGTTAATCTTTTTCCATTGTTATGGAATGTATCTGTAACAGCAGTACTGCCTTGATAATTATGTCCTTTTAAAATGTTTTTATTATGCTTTCGATTGTTGTCTTTTTCTTAATGTTTTCATTTTGAAATTTGGTTGAGACCAAATGTTATGTTTACATTTTCCCTGAGAAAAATAAAGAAAAAAGAAAAGTTCTAAAAGAATTATGATGTAATTTGCTAACAAGTGCGTTTCAAGAATTGGACAGCAATTGTAGAATTAACATAGACCTATAGTAATATGACAAGTTGCCCAATGGTAATATCAATGCCTAGCCTTCATTGTTTATTTTAAAATGCACAAGATTTAACAGGATATTCAAAGGCAGGCAAATCAAGTGATATGCCATAACATCAAAATGGTGTGTATTATTTTAGATTAATTTCTTTTTATTCTTTAATTATTTTTTAAAATTTTAGATCTTTGAGAGAGAAAACAACAATTTATTAAGATAAAATTACAATCTGCCTTTTATTAGGCAATGAGTAATTGAGATAAGTGTCATCATTCATACCATATTTACAATTCATCATTCACTCGCTCATTCATACAATATTTACAAACAGCCCAGAGGCCCCCCAAGTCCACATGGTTGTCACCTCCCTCGCATGCGAAGGAGGAAGCGGAGTCTTGGGGAGTCCCCCACGCCCCTACCTCAGCCGCATCACTGGATAAGAGCCAGCGGAGGCTGACCAAGAGCGCGAGAGCCACAGACGCTCAGGACATGATTGGAGATACTGGCCATTGCCAGGACTCCCACTGTCACTTATTTATAGCAGGTCACGAGGCCACTGCCGTTTAAGTCTCCGAGGAGGATTATAGGGATGAGTGGTGCAGTGCAATGACTGTGCTAGGGAATTAGGGTGGTTGGATAGGTTACCATGGAATTTAATGAACTTGGAAGGGATGAGTTCAAGAATATAGGGTATATTCAGATCATTGTGAAGGGTTTTGTTGCTGACGTAATAAGGGGCATTTACTATTGTTCTTAGGACTTTTGATTGAAAGGATTGGATGCGCTTGATGTTCGACTTTTTTGCTGTCCCCCATAACTCTATTCCGTAAGTCCAGATTGGCTTAAGTATAACCTTGTAGATAAGTAGTTTGTTTTCTATTGAGAGGTGGGATGTCCTTCGAAGTAGTCTGTACAGTTGTCCAAAGCGTCGGTTTAGTTCTTGTCTTTTTAGTCTCATGTGTGGGTTCCATGTCAGTCTCTTGTCGAGATGGAAGCCTAAATACCGTACTGTCTCAGACACAGGGAGAGGAATTGAATTTAAAAAGACTGGCGGACAGGACTTGCGGCAGAGGGTAAAGGTTATGTGGGAACATTTTCCTTCGTTGACTTTGATTCGCCATTGGTTGCACCAATACTCGATCTCGTCAAGGTGTTTTTGAAGGTTTTGGGATGCTATATCAGGGTCTGGATGGGTTGACAGGACTGCAGTGTCGTCTGCGAATGTTGCCAAGAAGGTATTGGTAGTAGAGGGGACATCAGCAGTGTATAGATTATAGAGGATGGGACCCAGGACACTGCCCTGTGGAACTCCTGCTTTAATGGGATAGTAGTTAGAATATTCCAAACCACAGCGGACTTGGAAGAAACGGTTTGAAAGGTAGGATTGTAGGATTAGGAATAGGGTTTGCGGTAAATTTCCTTTGAGTTTGTAAAGCAAACCTGCGTGCCAGACCCTGTCAAAAGCTTGAGCTATGTCCAGAAAGGCAGCAGTGCAATACTGTTTGGTTTCAAGGGCTGAGGATATGTGATCTACAACGCGAAGGCCTTGTTGAGCTGTGGAATGTCGTTGGCGGAAACCAAACTGGTGAGTAGGGTAAAGATTTTTGGATTCAACGATTGGAAGTAGGCGTTTTAATAGGAGTTTTTCAAAAATTTTTGAGAGGATAGGGAGTAGACTAATTGGACGGTAAGATGAGGCGTCATTGGGTGGTTTGCCGGGTTTGGCGAATAGGACAATAATGGAATGTTTCCAGAGGAGAGGAAAGTGCGTCGTTCGGATAATGCAATTATATATATAGGTTAAGAAGATTATGGCTTTAAGAGGAAGTTGTTGGAGGATTCGAGGAGTAAGGAGATCATATCCTGGAGATTTTCGGTAAGGTAATTTTTTCAGAAGATATTTAACCTCAGAGGGGTTAACGGCTTTTGGTGGTAGTGAGAGAGGGATAGGGGAAGTGAGAAAATCTTCGACAGTTGGACGGTGATTACTGTTTTGAGGGGTAAGATGAGGAGTGAAAGTACGGGAAAGATGCAGTGCAAATTCCTCCGATCTATCCCCATCCGAAGCCGCCCAGGACCCGTCATCACGACGGAGTGGGTGTGAAACAGGATGATATTTTAGGATTTTTTTTGTTACATTCCACAGGGAGTTGTCCCTGGTAGACAGGGAGGAGAGATAGGAATTGAAAGAATCGGAACGGAAGGATGCCAATTGCCGCTTTACAAGCCTGCAGTACTGATTGTATAAGCGACGATCAGCAGGATGTCGGGATCTTTGCCACACTGTTCTGGAGTGGCGTTTGGATTTGATTAGGTCTTTGAGATACTGAGGTAAAGGATTTTGATTGTGAATTTTTAGGTGACGATGGGGTGACGATGCCTCCCAGGCCGACCTCTGGATCAGAGTAGTGAAGGAATGCACTGCATCATCTAGGTCTTGGGATGTTTTCAGTGGTACTTTGAGGTCTACAGAGTCTGTAAGAATCTGACGGAAGTGGTCCCAGTCAACTGGGCCCCTAATAAATGAAGGAGTAGGCAGTTTGTGAATTGGATTTAGGGAAATGGTTAATAATAAGGGACTATGGTCGGAGGAGAGGTCATCGAGGCGCTTGAGTGAATAGTTTAGTGTTCCTAAACTATTGCAGAAGAAGAAGTCAAGGAGATCTGGATTTCGGTTGGGGTCTGATGGCCAATAGGTAGCTGTGTCAGGAGAGATAGTGGAGCAATGTCTCCGTGTGAGTGCAGACAGCAAAGCACGTCCTCGTGTATTTGTGGATTTTAGATCTTTAATTAATATTTTTAAACAATTTATTTTAGAATGATTTATGTTTTATAAAATGTATGTGTAGTACTAATTTGAAATGTATGTAGATTTACTGATTTTTTTTGAAATTCTCTTTAAGTTGGTTTTTAAACTTCTTCCCTTTGTTGCCATTAACATACGTTTTCTTCTGGTCACTCCAAGGGCATGTTATGTTATCCTTGTTTTATTTCGTCCGGAGGAGGATTCTTGAAGTCCTCTGTAATTATAAGAAGAAAGTGGACACCTTATGGAGAAGAGGACAGAAGAAAACATAACATAACTCTATTTAAATTAATAATTATTATTTTATTAGTAGTAACAGCCTATGTATTTGGCATTTCCAGGACACCAATGATAGCTGGTGGTTTGTTTTCTATTGACAAGGAATATTTCTATCATCTTGGAAAATATGATATGGCAATGGATGTCTGGGGTGGTGAAAACTTAGGTGAGAATTTTGAAATTGTATTGAAATAATAATTAATTGGATTTCATAATATGTTATTGAAGTATTATTTTTGACAATGGTGGGCTAAGATCAGCTAGACAAGAATTTTCAAATTGTTAACTACATATGATCCATAATGTAATCTTGTACCTTTAGGTGAGTAAAGTAATAATACTTTTTTTTAAAGATATATTATATACATTATTGCTAGATGCACAATTAAAATTACACATGCTTGGTCAATGAATCCGTATGCTTATACCAGTAATGTAAATAATTGGTTCTCAATTGCTACAATTGATTTTGGGGGGGGGATGACGGAAAACAGTGAGTAAAAATTAAAATTAAAGTAAAATTGGATACAAATAATACTAATAACAGTAGTTAAGTAAACAGAACAAAAATTTAGGGAGGTACCAACCAAGAAAAAACAGGATATCATCTAATCACCGCGGCAAATCAACAATTATTTCAAAATGGAAGAAGGTGGAGGAGGAGGGGGTAATAGGGTGTCAGACCACCTAGAGGGGTGATAGCTAGACAGAGTATGTTCAAGTGGGTGATGGCCCAAAAAAAAACTTTGGTTAAATGATCATTTAAACTTTAAAAATACCTCTTACTTATGGAATCTTCTCTGCTAAAAATCTCTGCAACTCTATTCTCGTAAGTGACCTGCAGTCTCCTTCACTTCTTATGTTGAAATCTTGACTGCTCTGGTTCAACCTCTCCTCTCAATCAGACAAAATGTAGTATCTTTATTTTATATATATTTATTATTACACTATTGTTATTGTTATTTTTCTTTGTTCCCATTATTAATTAATATATCTTTGTTTTAGCAAGATATTACATTTATCTATTTACAGTATGATATAACTTTTAATTTAGATATTAAAGACACAAGAATAAATATATTTTTTCCTTTCAAACATTTATTACCTTACAATAAACAGTAGCTATATCCACTTATTATGAGTTTGTTTATTGAAAAATTATTTTTCTAAGCTTCACAGAATTTTCTTTGAAAAGTTGTGATTTATAATGAATACATTTTTCTGGTGAAGCGGCCTCCTACAAAGTTATATCACTAGTTGTTTTTTTTTAACACAGCATGTGTACCAAAAACTATGACCTGTAATTTCCTGGTTGTAGTCAAACCAGTCTATATTTTTTAGTTTTGTTTATTATTTTTGACAGAAATATCATTTCGAGTATGGCAGTGTGGCGGTAGCCTAGAAATCATCCCTTGCTCTCGAGTTGGACATGTCTTCCGTAAGAGACATCCTTACACCTTCCCTGGAGGAAGCGGAAATGTATTTGCTCGAAACACCCGGCGTGCTGCTGAAGTTTGGATGGATGAGTACAAATCTTATTACTACACAGCTGTACCTCTCGCAAAAGCTGTGCCATATGGAAAGTTAGTATAATTTTATCTTTTTTTTTATATAATATGTTGAACTATCAATATTCTCTGGCAAGCAGTTTCTCTCAAATATTTGTTGAGTTCCTTGATCTTTACATCACATCTTACTCTCCTAACCACCATACTACCTGCTCCTGCTGATACTTATTGTCAATAGAGCCTCTTGATCAATTGTCCTGTCAATTTTGAGCTCATGTAATTTATTAATCGATTGACAATTGAATATTTTATAAAAACCAAAATTCTATTTCAATACTTCACATTCAATACAGAAAACCACACGTTTTTCCTAAAATATAGTGCCCATTACACTGTTATAAAGTTACAGATATGATACATAGTAATAGCCGTATAATATTTAAAATTAAAACATAGTTGAAACATTTTAACAAATTAAAAAGGAAAAATTCTATACAGTGGTGTGAAAAGCACAATAATAATATAAACAAGAAATAATGATAATTGAAACAGCATTGCTAAAAAAAAAATAGAAAAAGGTAAAAAAGGGTTTTTGTGATTGATTGAATTAAAATTTTGACAATCGGTTACCTGTCCTGTCACCTAGTTCTTCTATACACTGACATCTGTTTAATGTTTTTTTAGTTATATAGCTGTATTAGTAGCCTGAGCTATAATTTGATCATGTATATTGAAAACACAACTAAAAAATTATCATCAAATAATTATAATTTTAAAATTCATCATAAATGGTATTAGTCACATTTTATTTTGTGAAGATACAACCATTTATAAAAAATACTAATTTAGTCAGGTTTAATATCTATCACAGCTTTGTTACTTGTTAACCTCAATAATTAAATCAGTCATATCAATCATTACTCTGAAAAGTATTGTCATGAAGACTGTAGCAACATTTTTTTCTCAATTAAAATTTTAATAATTATTTACTATATATGTGTTGTGTTGTCTGTTGTAGTATTGATGAGAGACTTGCGTTGAAGGAAAAGCTCAGCTGTAAACCTTTCTCGTGGTATCTTTCACATGTGTACCCAGAACTGAAGATCCCTTCGCTGAGCAGTTCGACCCCATCTGGCACTATCAGGCAGGGCCCTCTGTGTCTGGATTCGATGGGGCGTGGCACGGGTGCTATGCCAGGGTTGTACCCTTGCCATGATACTGGTGGCAACCAAGACTGGTCACTGATATCAAGTGCCATAAAACATCATGAGTTTTGTCTTAGCCTTTCTTCAGACGTTGAAGGTCGCCCGTTATTGATGACTCCCTGCGAGAACACCCCACATCAGGTTAATATTATCAAAGCTTTTGTAACAAAATTCAAATGATTTAAAAAATATAATTTCAAATAGTAGAACCAATAATAAAAAGCAATTAATAGGGAGACCGGAAAGTAATGTAGGTTTTTTTTACAATAAAGTCAAAAAATAAATTTTTAGCAAGTTTTTGTTTTTAATCAATGATGTAATCACATTCATTATCAACAACCTTTTGCCATCTAGTGTGCAAATTTTCAATGCCGAATCGATAAAAATCAATTGGTTTTTGTGAAAAATATCTGGAGATGCCATTTTAGACATTATCCGAATTTTCAAATTTTTAGCGATCGGAATTAATGGAAATTCGATAGAGCAATATCGGGCGAGTATGGTGGGTGAGGCTGGAGATGAAAAATGGGTCCTCTATAATAATCCAAAAATCTCTCTCCGCATGAATCGGCACGAAGTACAGCTAAGCCAGGTTTACACTCCAAAAAGGCGCTTTTGTGTGTTTGGTGGAATATTTGAGGGGTCGTTCATCGCTGATAGCTGGAAAAACTGTGAATACAGATCTTTACAGTGAACAATTGGATCGAGTAAATCAATCTTTAATTGAAAATTGCCCAGCGATTGTCATTAAAAAAGGCGTTATTCTGCAACACAATAATGCAAGACCCCACTGCTCCTATTTTTTCCTCAAGAACCCTGGAAAAAATTAATGAATTGGGGTAGGAGGTATTGCTTGAACCACCATACTCGCCCGATATCGGATTTCCATTTATTCTGATCGCTACATTTTCTGAGTGGCAAAAAATTTCAAAATTTGGATGATGCCCTAAATGCCATTTTCAGATGTTTTGCTCAAAAACCAATTGATTTTGATCGATCAGGCATTGAAAATTTGCACACTAGATGGAAAAAGGTTGCTGATAACGAGGGTGATTACATCATTGATCAAAAACAAAAACTTGTTAAAAATTTATCTGTTTGAATTTAATGTAAAAAAAACGACATTACTTTCCGGTCCCCCTAATATTTATGTATAAAATAATTCAGTATTATTAATTACTGGCTGTGGTAAAGTTTTAATGAGACTGGACTGGAGTGTAGCTGAAGACATTTGATATTGGATAGGCTCATGCTTTGGGATAGCTAGATAGAAGAACACCTGCCCAGAGACCTGGAATCTGGGGCTCGAATTCTGATCCTGTCATTGTCTTTTGGTTTTAGCTAAGAAGTGCTTTCTTATTCTATTATAGTCCTTTTAACCATGGCCACAGGTTTGATCCCCAGTTCCTTTAAGGATTTTTTCTTTGTTTTATGTTCCTGACCTGGTTGTGAGAATAAATGAATATCTACTTGAATAAAGAAGTATAAAACCTGGTTATGAAAACCAAATTTAAGGTTGAGAGGTAATAAGCCATAGTGTCAACCACACCCCCTCCTCAGTGCCCTATACCAACTATGTTGTTGTTTCTTTCGGCCAGCTCTCCTTCTTTATTAAGTATTGCTCCATGGATTTCTTTTTAATCTCTTGTAAAATAACTCCTATGATTTGCCAAATCCTGCTAGATCCTCTAACACAGTATTCTAGAACTTCTTCTTCTCACTTTTAGACTCCAACCTATAATTATTTTTAGAAACTTAATTATTCAAGAAAAATTACAATCTGCTCTAATAAGGCAAAGAGTAATTGTGGAAAGTGATCTTATTTATACCATATTTTCATTCACTCTCTCATGCATGCTGGACTTATAATATACATCCAATGTAAACATTTATGTATATCCTAGGAAAGTCTAGGGTTAAATACTTCTTGTCTAGTGTCAACCATAGTAGCTCTTCTTGGGTATCTACCAACTGCAAGTACGTTTGGTATTATCTCATTGGAAGTGTAGCACCATGAATTTTTTTTGTGAAAACTGTAATCAGCGAATCTTTTCAGAAGTTTTCCAAAGATCTGAATTTATTAGTATAATATGTATATATTAGGTGTTTAAGCTAATCAATGTTTGAATAGAAAGAAAATAATGAGGTGCATAGAGTCATTCCTTGTCAAACACATCATCAAAGTTCTTTTTCTGTTTATTTGATGTTTAATGACCCTGTAATTACAATGGTATTTAATATTATATAATTTCTAGTTTCTAAAAACTTAATGATTTATTATTTTAATCAATTATAGGAATGGCGGAGAGTTGAGGATGATGCTGATAACGGAAGCATGTTAAAACATTCCCGGCTGTCATTATGTGTAGACAGTAGACATTCAGAAGTCGGGCTAACTGCAGAGAGATGTGACTCTTCCGTACAGTCTCAGCGCTGGGTTTTTGGAACCAACTAAATTGTCCAGTTTAACATATCTTCATTATCTTCTGTTAGACCCCAAGAAATATTGAACAATTTAAATAGTGCAAGTGTTTTTTGACAGCTCCTGATCACTTATTGTGTTATTAACATGATGATGACTGACAATATATGTTATTCCACAAAATTATATTTCAGGCATGAAAATTTGACAGTGATTGATGCCTTTGTGTTGTTGAAGTATTCTGTTTTGTGTTTAATTAAAACAAACAAAAATATGCAAAGAATATTCCTTAAAACATTTCTAATATTTAAGAACACGAAAAACAGTCAAATGGTGCTCTGATTTGAGAAATTTATAATGTTCAAACAGCCCCAATCGTTAATCAGGTTAACCTAGAATGAACCAAGAAAATTGTCACACCTGAACATTCCTTTTAGCAATAGTGGGTAATGACTTATTTGTTTACTGGTGAAATGTCTTGGTTTTTCCTAATTGTCCTGTCATATTCTGATTTTATTGAGGGGCATGAATTTATGAAAATGAGGAGAGAGGCATAAAGTATATAGAAAAATATATATCTTTGTAACCTGAAGAAATTTTGTCGTAACCCATTGACATTTTAAGCCCTACCTAATTTGTGTTTCATATTGCCATAAATAATAAAAGAGTCAAATATTCTTTATTTAGTATTTTTTTGAGGTTAGGAGTGTGTTACTCCCTTTTATACAAATTCAAAACCTTAATACATAATTGGCATCTCGGAATGAATATGCTATTTATGCTCTAAATAAATGTGATTTCCTATGCTATTAGATTATTAATATTTTGATAGGGGTACACTGGGTGCCTGATCACTGACATCTTGAATGGGGTAATATTAGTCTAGTGCTGAATGATGTACTATTTGTGCAAATACGTAATTTATCAGTCTTTATAAAAGTTGATAAGACAAAAAATATGTCTTTTGGTACTTTCATTTGATTCTTGGTAACCTTATAGAGCTTAGGAAAAGCTTACCTAAAGCCTAGGATGAAGGTTCAGAATGTACCCATCTTTTTAAGTATAAAATTTCTTTCGCATTGTTATAAAACAGTTTTTGTTTTGTTTTTTTCTGTGTACTGAAGCTGTAGTAATGAATGCTTACAGTAGCATTTAATTTATGCTTTCGCTTTGAGTGACTATGTGAATTTAATGGAGTATGATTGGTTGGGAAATGTGACAGTGTAGTGTGTATTATTATGTTTTTTAATCAATTTAAAATTCATTGTTTTGATTTTACCACTCTAATCTTATAACTATAACTATGTAATCTTAAAACTAGCCTACTCCTTCAGCCCGCTAAAGAATATGGTCCATCATTTTATGCTTAACTCCACGGCAAATAAAAATGATTCAAAGATGTTGAAGTATCGTATTTATTGGTATATTAGACACTGTTTTCTTCCAGCAAAATGAGGGTGTATATATATAGGGTATGTATACACACACACACATATATATATATATATATATATAAAAATAATTCAATTTCTTATTAATAAGTAAATTATTTTCAATTTTTTTTTATAATTTTCTTTGAAAAAGAGGATTTGATACACATATAAATATATTGTACATACATTATAGTCTTATACATCAATAAATACGATAGCCTGTATAGCTGTAAGTGATAAAACTTTACTTCTTTATAAATTAAGAGACTATTTAGTTATTGGTGGTTCCAAACATTGCAGTAATTGGGAATCCCTAATACTTGGGCTTTTAAAATTGTTACCTATTGATAATTAACTGGAGTACCGTAAATAAAATGATACTTAAGTGATAGTTTATCATAATATAATAATTTTAATGTTTACTATAGAGTAATTTGCCCTTTATTGTATTGATAAATGAAATAACAAATTCCCATGTGTTTGAATAGTGTTTCAAAGAAATTATTGAATATCATATCTGTTTTGCTGTTTTTAGAAAAATTCTTTATTGAAAGTAATCAATTTTTTTTATAAATTTGAGTGGTAACATTAAAAACCAAGTTCAAACCAGTTCATTAGGATGTGTTTTATTGATTGCTCAGCTACAGTATAGTTGATGTTTCCTTTACTGATAGTTGAGACATTTCTATTGCTGGGCTGAAAATTTTAACCATTGATATGCATCTATTTTTGTGATATTTTTTTAATAAATTGTGTGCAAGTGGGCATTATATATATAAATGTAATTTATTTGTAAATTTTCATCATATTTCTTACTCCCTAAGAAATATGAAAATGCAAACTGTAGTTGCCAGAAAGAGTTCCTTTAAACAACGATGTTAGTAATTTTCGTACAGAGCACCAACTAATATAGTGTATGTTTCTGTATTAATTTCACATCATTACCATAATAATTTATAATAATTACTATCTGTAGTAAATATCATATTTTAATTCAGATATTACATATTCTTTTAACTTAAATTTTTTTAGGTGCGATTTGTGTATTAAGTGTTAGTTAGTTCATGAGTCCATGTTAAAAAAATTTGCAATGGGACGTAAATGTACTTTTTATACTACTTAGACATAATTCAAGCTCAAATTAGTAATTAATACATTTTATATATAGTAAATTAATGATGATAAAAAAAATCAGGATGAGTTGGTCAACTTAAAAAAAGTTCTTTATTTTTAAGATTTTATCTGAACTAAAATTTCATAATTCACTTCCATGTAATTGATAAAGGTATAACTGTATTTTTTATATATTTAAATTTAAGGGTGCTTGCATTTGTTGAACATTTTCAATGAATCTCTTACATCTTAAATTGTAAGTTGAACCAAAATTAAGAATTCAATACTAAAAAAACAGTAAGTTTTGAAGTAGTGCATTTTCAAAAAAAATTCAATATGTAAGAGAAAATAGTTTCATGAGCAGGAGTTGAATTTAGGACAAAGTGTTCATGTGTCCAGTCCGGGGTTATTTTTTTTCTAGGTTTAAAATTCCAGTCAATAATATTGACCTAACCTCCGGAGCTCTTACCTAAATATTGTTCATAATAAAAACAAAAAAAAGTATGCTTCATATTAAATATGATAGTAATACTCAGTGAGTAAAAGACATAAAATTTTTGGCAAAATTTCTTCTTTTATCTTGACCACAGGAAACTTAGAAAAATTTGGTTTTAACATTGTCATAATACATCAAGTAATGATTATATTCAATTGCATAATAGTATTTTATTTATAACAAGTTGATTTATATGGAAATCAATTATAAGGCTGAGGTGACACTAGAAACTAGAAAAGTGAATTATAAGGTTCAATTATACTTCCATTAAATTTAAATTTATTAGCATTGTTGTATTAGTTGTTCTGAAGCTTCACAAAAGTTGATAACAGGTAAGATTTCTCCATATTAAAAGCGACAAGCATTCATATATTTTATATCAATAATTTTTAACATTTCATTTCATGTACTTAATTAAGTTAGCAAGTTGCAAAATGGGAAGGAAAACTGTCAGGAAAGGTATGATTTCTCAGAAAGTTTTCTTCTTTCAGGGAATGTTTGTTGTATTTCATTTTCAAGATGGCCCGTTATTCCAATGTATCTGCTTGACATTGAAGTGTGATTATTTGTGTCCATACCTAATACTGATAATTTTTACTGTTTGGCAGTAAATAGTTTTAGAAGAAAACAAGTTGATATCTTACCATTACTGGATCTTTTTTTTTAGGGATAATCATTTAATGTTTCATGTATTTTACACACGTATCTTCTTTTAATTTTTTCAAAATTATTTTAAAGATAGCTATTATAAGATAACTTTACATTTTGGGACCACCAAAACCAGTACAAAGACAATATTTTAAACTTAAATTAGTTTAAGAGCATCTTGGTTGCTTGGCACATTCCAGAATTATCTTGCATCATCTCTCATTCTATGTGGAGTTATTTTGTTTGTCAATAACAGTACTAAACTACCCACTGAGAAAAAAAAACTCATGTAACATGTAACCTTTTTGTAGATTCTGCTCTTCCTAAATTACATGCCGATTTTTTAGATGAATTTGCAGCATTGAATATTTAGCACCACCGTTGGTCCTCTGGTCCACCATTTTTGAATTCTGCTTCTAACTCTGAATATCTAATTCTCAGATAATGAAGAAGAAAACTTTTTGCTCTAGCAATATGCTGATTTCAAAATTTGTTTAAGTTAATTTTTTTAAATATACATCCATTATTCTTATTATTACAAAGGAGATATTCAATACATTGTAGCATCTAACTTGAAATGTTGGAATTTAAAAATACGACCCCATGTTACTTAGTTTATTTGCTTCATGGTTTTCTCGCAATATAAATTGAACCTGAATGACTGTATAATTGAAGTGTTTTTTACAATGTGCACAGTTCATATTGTTTCATTTAATATTGTACTTTGTGATATTTAATGTCATTGTACTGGTTTTAAATGCCCTGAAAGTTTGGTGTGTCCATTGTTATATTGAATTAATATTGTATAACAATTATAAACTGGTAAACTACTTTTATGAAGTGTTTTCATAAACTGTAATATAAAAAGTTTTAAGGTACTTAAATAGATTAAAATTTAAATGAATTGTTTAAAGTAATTATTTATAGTAATTTGGTAATAGAATCGAGGCTGATGTTAATATTGGACTGTATGTAAAGATTTATTAACATAGCATTAAACTGTTGATGTTATTTATTTATGAATAATGTATATAAAATGTCCTTATGATTATTGCTGTATAATAATATAAATATATATATATATAGAGAGAGAGAGAATAAAATGTAAATTGAATATATATCAATGTTATGTTATTGTATTATAATTTTTATCTAATTTGTTTTACCTAAATTCTTTTATATTTTATTTTATTTTTATTTTTTTTTATGATTTTTTTGTAATGATTAATAAAAAGATTACATTAAAAATTTTGTTTCTTTTAGGTTAATTGTACCTTTTTCAACCCCTATATTTTATAAATTCCCATTCCAATTGCCATTTTATGATCACACCAGGTGTTTGTAAATGGATTAATGCCAGGGGGGGTGGTGAATTCATTTTTCTATTTACAAAATAAGTAGCTGTTGAAACTCTGGTAACATACTTATAGAACCTAGATGATACAGACTGAGATTTTACAGATACTTAATCTTTATAAATTAATTTAAAGAATAAAAAAAAAATTATAGTGTTATAAGAAAGAATTTATTTTATGTAATTGTTATCTCTTATATACATATAATTATGTGTATTTTAAGTGAAAATAAATAATTAAAAAAAATTGAGGTTACTTTCATATCAGCCAATTACTTGTGGTAATTAACCAGGGTAAGTTTCCCACCCTATTTTATATTGGGTAAGTTTTCCCCCCAGGATCTGCTGTATTATGCTTTGATATAGTTCTTCTTTTCAGGTAGGTTATTGCCAGTGGCATGGCAAATTTAGCACTGTGGGAGCACCTGTTTAGCTCTCAAGATCAGAACATATATTTAAGAGATGTCTGAAGGGTGTTTAGTAAATAATGATTTCTAAAACAAATGGAGTGAAACAGTTAATTTTATTATATTTAGACCTAAAAATATCAGATTTTAAAATTTAATGTTAAAAATTGGAAAGTATGTATAAGTCTGTAACCTAATTCAACAATCAACTTAAACTTTTTTTTGAAGTGTATCTAGACCTATAAAAGAAGTGAAGTACATATTAAATTCCTTCTGTGTATCTATAATTAAATGGCAAAAAAATATTACAGCTACAATTATTTTTAACACATGAAGTACATTTGCAAATTTACAGCAAGTCAGAAAAAATATTCTCTTCTTTAAGAATTGGTTTGTGGTTCTTTGCCAATCTCATTCTCATGCCATCAACTGATCTGTGTGAACACAACCTTGTCTTCACATAAGGCTCAGGGTTCCTAGGTAGTTAGAGAAGGGACATGAAGTTGAATGAATAGCAATGATGCTACCTGTTTCACTTACAAGTTTGCTTTTGTTGGTGTTATTATTGTATTCATTAGGTTAAATCCTCTTTCAAACTCAGCTGAACTGCACAATATAAGTTTTGTTCAGTTGTAAAGTTCTTTCAAGTTAACATACAGACAGTTGTCCAAGCAGTTAGTCCCTTAGCCCATTAACAGCTTTTCTTGCACTTACATGAAAATGTTTACTAAGACATTCTACATCTGTCTTTCATATCTGATTGGAATATTTGTTGGCCAGTCAGGTTTGAGAATTTTTAAGTATCCTTCTAAAGCATATTATATTATTCTTCTAGAAGAAGACAAATAACCATGAGTTTAGATTATTAGCCACACTTGAAAGCAATGGCTGTTCATTAATGCTAACCATTCTTGTGTTGTCAATCAAAGTTACTGAATTAAACATACCTTCTTCAATAGATATATTACTTTCCAAGACACTGGTATCAGCATTTTTCTTTAAGAATTGTATAAATCGTATAGAACTCCTAGTTAGTTTGTCAGCAAAAACAATTGAAGTGTTGTAAACAGAGAGGTTTGTAAACTCTCCGACATAATTGGCGATTCTGCTAGAATATCATATATTAGTCTTAAGTCTAGCAAGAATTGGCAGGCAGTAAATCTTTTTAGCAGGCAATATCTTGTGAAGCCTTTTCGAAGTGGATCGCTAATGCTTGATAAAAACCACATGGCATAAACTGTCCCAAATGATCTTGCTACTCTACTCGTTCTAATTTAAGTAACTTTGAAGAGTGGAACGTTGAACCATTGTGGAACCTCTGCTCACCCCACAAAATCAGTGTGGGAGCGTCGCTCCTACCTGCTCCCCCCCGCTCCCCTACACCCCTTGTAATTGCCACTATGAATTGCCTACATTCAACCCTGGCATATTTCACCGATTGTGTGAGCACTTGTATTCAGATTTATAAAGTTGATTAAGTGAATTGGTCTAAGTGAAAATAAAAGATAATAATGTAAATTGAGAGACAAAACATGTGGTGTAAACCTAACAGGAACAATCTAAATTATTTGTTGGGTTTATTCTAAAACGAGAAACCGTAAGTTTTCTGTCCTGCGTACATCTGTTTTTCCTAAATATTGTTAGTCCCCTGTTTGACCTGTAGTGATTGAATAACAAATGAAATTCTACCTAAAATGGAGGTTTTATTTAATGAATCCATAATGTGAAAATCCAACTTCATTAATCATAATTAAGGGTTATTAATTAATTAACTACTAGGTATTTAATGGTACCTGACAGGTTGAGTAGATTATGAAATTAAATATCTTTACATCATGATTAACACTATGCAAATTTTTCTGACTTTAAGTACAAAAAGACAGATCTATCATCATAATCATGTTTGGAACTTAAGCTCTAGCTGTGTTTAATATAGAACCACAATATTTTGTGTGTTGGATCCATTTGCTGATGTTACGAATGATACTAGAAATAAAAAAAGCTCCATGAAAAAGAATGACTGCACATACATTAATTATTTGGGAATAAAAACAAAAAACATTTGTTTTGTTTGTTTGTTGAGTAGAGTATCAAATCAAAGATTTTAATGTCATGACTAAAAATATGTGCTGCATGGCTTTAATGGACTATCATTACAAAATGTCATTATAATCATGTTCAACAACTTAAATTTGACCTATGTTGTATTTAGAGGCATAATATTTTGTGTGGGAGATCTATTTGAAGCCCCAATGATGCTAAAAATACAAGTGGACCATGAAACATGAATACTCATTACTTATTTAATTTGTTGATAATTCCAATTTCAATTAAAAGTGCTGCAGCCAAATGAAGTGGTTCTGGTCTGCTCAACTCACTATTTCAGGTTTATATCAATTACAATGCATATCCTAATCGTCTTCAAATCCTAGTGGATTCCATCCCACCAGCTCCTCTTCGGTCTTACAGGTAGTTTGATATCATCTGGGGTCCTACAGTAAATTTTCTTTGCTATTCTAGAAATGTGCACTAGGCACGTGCATTGTTTTATGGAAATTAATATATAATTTCTTGTTATTCCAAATGCCGGAGTATCTATTATTTTTTTCTGGACCAATGCATGCCTCAGGATTCCCCTCTCAAATCTCGGCAATCTGTATTTTCTCCGAAATCACTAGACTAGAGGCTGTTACCTTGTTCATCGGGGAAAGTGTTTAGCAAGTCACAAATCTGATGCCCAGATCGTATCATTTCGATGTTAAATCGTTAAATGTTAAATTGAATCGAGATTGAAAGCTCATTGGTAATGGAGATGTGGTGAATGGGTGTCGTGTGTGTGGGGGGGGGGTGCGGTAAAATACCTCATGTCCAGGACTCACAAGGGACACAAATAACAGTTATTGGATGTCATGAGTCCCGTAAAGTACAAAAAAAATTGAAGGATCATAACTGTCATTTACTAAACGCGTTTTACCGACAATGGTGGCTTTATCTTTGTCGTTTTCGTTCAGTTTAGTTTAATATGAAGTGGTACTAGTTAGTTCTGTGGGCACAAGTATACTTAAGTCAAGTTATCATCTGCCAAACGAATCATTTGAGTGATTCGTTCGTACATTTATCTATGCTCGACTTTTGAGGAAAACTCGGATAAGTAGGCTTGCAGCGATTTATAACGTCTCGGTTTGTTATGGAAATTGAAAATGCCTAACTACTCACAGCTAAGTAAGCCACCGACTAATCTCTGTGGTAACATTGTTTGTAACAGTGGCTGAACCTCCAGGAATAAAAGTGACTGTGTTGTTACGCTTGTAAACTTGGTTATATTTAATAAAGTTGTATTAATGTGAGGTGACTTAATTTATAAACCATAAATACAACACAAAATCCTCATGAGAAAATGTTACAAATCTGGACAAGATTTCAATTTAGGATTAATGGAGTATAGAAACTGCCCAATCACAGGATTGTCAGTAAGCCCAGCACAAGTACTGATGAACAGACAGCTAAGAACAGTCATCCCAACTACTGAAGAAACCTTCTGCCAAATGTCGTTGGGGTGAAGGAGGATAAGTAGCTTAAAGAGCAAATTTCTCAGCTATATTATGATAAAACATCACAGCAGAGAAGAGGTTCCATTGATAGTGAAAGTGTAGTCCATAGAAGAGGAAGGAGAGGGGAGCCAGCCCGGATTATTAAATCTAACAATGCGCCTAGATCCTACATAATAAGAACTGAGGATGGTCAAACATTAGTTAGGAATTCAGTCCATCTACGGAAATCAGGAAATCCTTTCGCTATTAATGGAGAACAAAATAATTATCCCACTTTGGAAAATAACATTACTGAAAGTAATGAATTGAATACTGAGACTCTCACTGGTCCCAGCTCAATCACCTCAACATCCAGAAGAGAGTCCTGAGGTCACCTCCGAAACCCATAACCTCTACCTCAAGCTGTGTCTAGATATGGAAGACGAATTATTAAACCTAGACGATTAGTGGAAGAAAGAACTTTAATAGTTAAATTGGTATTATTTTGACAATTTATTTTATTTTGTTGTACATAATTGTTAATCTGGAATTTAAATAAAAAGGGAGACTTGGCAACACTGTTTGTAACATCGGTTGAACCTACAGGAATAAAAAACAAGTGACTGTGTTGTTCAATGAGAGGAGACTTAATTTATAAACCATAAATACAACAATCTCCATATTAAATAGGTGGATTGTTGACAGGTCCACCACTGCTTCAAATTGAAGTTAATCGTGATTCTTGCGTTAATCATCTTGAGAACTAAACACCACGCTGAAGCGATTGGTATCTAATCTTGGTAAATAATAACTGAAAATCATCAAGTTTATTACTGGGGTCATTCTGATTGGTTATAACCCCAATAATTGAGGTCTGTAGTTTATCCAGTTAATATATAGATCAGATAATGTACAAATCTACGTAGCGGTCGGTGCTTTCACTGATCAGTGATAGTATAACCTGATACATGAGGCCATAATTAACTAATTATTTACCTAACGTATAATTTTTGTCGTAATAGTGCCAACATATGTTGCGTATAGATATTAAATATTTATTAATTAAAGTTAAAATGTTCAGTTTATCAGAGAATAAAAATAACTATTTTATTAAAAACAACCTACTGAGTTTTTTAAAGTGTTCAATTTGTCTTAAGACACCGAAACGTTTAGGACGGGTTTGTGAAGATGGCCACTTCCATTGTGAATCCTGCGCCTTAATGCATATTAGTGGACGCATGCAGAAGTGTTGCTATAGGCCATGCAAGAAAGCATTAACCAGAATGAGGAGATTGACTGTATTCAATTCAATGCTAGATGTTGTACTGAGTACTCCCATCGACTCTTTCAAGTTTATTAAAAACATAGAAGAAGTTTGGGAGTGTCCTGTCTGCTTTGAAGAAGTAGGTAATTTCATAGTTTATAGTTTATAGTGTGTATGTTAAAAAGTTGTAAAAAATCCTGTTCTTTTTATCTGCCTCTACACGCATCTTAGGTTACTTTGTACTAATGGTGGAAAACTATCGCTACCTTATGTCGTGTCCCTTATTAATTATAATAATAAAATAAACGAGACTAAGAACTGAACTGTGTGTTTATTTTACATCCACTCTGCTCTGCCCGTAACCTTCTCAGGTTGTAACATGCAATATAATACATCTATTGTTGTAAGATCGACATCTACAACACGCTATCATGGATAGTTATTAGCTGACTATCGGTAGTTTGTTGTAATTGGTGGAGCTGGAATGCAGAGTGAGCCCAGTACGTAGGTACATTTCACTCACCGAACAGTATTTCCATACTCCGTACAGAAAAGGGGGGGAGGCATTAGATAACCGGACAATGCCAGGAGTTTAGGTTGGAGTGCAAAAGGTTGATAGAGGTTAATTAGCAGAAAATGAGATAAATCTTGTATGGGTGACACACCCCTTGGGGCACTCTCTGTGGTCTCCTGGGTAAAATGAGATCTCCCTAACCATCAGGGTAGTCTGGCCCGTAGATTAGGAGATTTAATGGATGATCAATTATGGGTTTTCCACATTTCCGCTTCTTGAAATTTTGAAGAAAAGAAGGTTAAAAAAATTCAACAGGTACTTGAGATTGTGATGGTGCCATCTAAAAGTCGGGTGACTTGAATTTGTTTGTAGTTTTCCAAAACCATGCTGACTATCGATAGTTTTCCATAAGTACTCAATGCAATGACCCCTATGATTGTTGACTGCATTGTTCCCTCTTATTAAAACTGAAAGTGGCTCCAGTAAGCAGCTTGAACGGCTGCCTGCAACTAACTCAAAAACTGCTTTGTCATTAAATTTGCCACAGATAATCTTCAGAACGAAGTGAAAAATACAAAGGTTGTCGCGAGCTCAACACTTTAATCCTCCCCCCCCCCAATTTTTAGCAAATTACATGCATTTATGACTTTTTACAGTGTGTCACATTCTTACCAAAATTTATAGGTATACTATTTAGAACTTAGCCAAGACTACTGCAAGTTGCGACCTACTAGGCTTTATTGTTATAATATTTTTTTCACTGATGGAATGGCTAATCTCTGACTGTCCAGGACAACAACGAGCTACAAACGTAAGATGATGACTAAAGAGGTATGGCGTAACTTGGAGTAAGGTTGGTAGGGGGGGGGGTTCTATCCTATAATCCTACATACATATAAATGACTACATTTCTAGAATTCACAACCTTTTATTTTACTGTAGAATATTTTTTCCCCCATTAATTATAATGACTACATATTTGTGTGATTGGTATGTTAACAGACGGTGACCAGCCCTAACATTTGCAGCAGTGGGCACAGCATGTGTAGTAGATGTTTAACATTTACAAAAAGATGCCCATTATGCAAGGGTTTGTTTGAACCTAGCTACCGTATTGTTGGAATAATAAGGAAGTTAAATGACGCATTATCAAGCATCCCCTGCTGCAATCATAGTTGCGACGTCATCAAGAACTATAGTTGTTTAACTAACCACAACGACAAATGCAGGTATCATTTTTCATACTGTAGACTTTTCATTTCTAACTTTCTTGGATACTATCTTTGTTTTTTACCTACTCGTACTATTAGTAGCATACTAACTTATTTAGGCACTAGCAGTTCTATCATCAAAGCTTCATTCCTATATGCAGAACTACAGGGGTGGGGAAAGGGTTAGTTAACCCAGGAAGTTAGACGCTCGACCTAGAAAACATTTCAAGTACTGCCAATGATTAAGTGTAACAGGGGTAATTTCAATTCCTGGGCAAGATATTCTCGTCAGATGTGGTCTGACTCCTAGGTTTATAAATTGATAAATATTAAGCAAATCAGCATGCTATGCATGTGTGTCCAAAATCACATACCCAGGGATCTAGATGTCAAAATGTTCATTGGTATATGTTCTGAGAGACGCTTATGCTTTTTCGGTAACAATGGCCAGAATATGCCATTCAATTGATGACAAATTTCAGTTATCTAAGCGCCTGTCTTAACCAGTATGAATTTATAGATGCGGAACCATCGGGTAGTAGGGGGGTGCCCGCCACTGGCTAGGGTCTCTTCGCCATCGGTCTTTGCCCGGTGGGTGTCAAGAAAGAGATAAAATGGTTAAACCTGTGTTCTTTGACCTTTGCTGGTGGCTTAGTCTGCGGGCATCTTTTCGTATATTTGTTTGTTGTTCTGACTCCTTAGATCTTAGAAGGTGTGCCCCGACAGTGCACTGTGTTCAGGAGAAGAGGTACAGGGTAGGTATTATAGGTAGTTTATGTGGTCTTGGAATGACCACGAATTTACACTCGGTATCTAAGGGTAGGCGAAAACCGTTCGGATTCATCCCAAAGGCCAGTGTGAACCGGAGATAGGCAGACTGGATCGCTAGGAGAGACGCTACTAGGTACAAGTTGCAGGGCCCCAGAGACCGTATTCCGCATGGAAGGGATCCCTTCCGAGGACGTGTTAGCTATAGCGAGACGAAGGCAGATAATCCCATTAGGAAGGTGTGGGGTCTGCAATGTCGGACTAAAATATAGCGAGGTTAGGAAAGAGAGGTGCAGAGGTAGTTGAATAAGAAAGCCATGGTTCGAGTAGAGCAGCAAGCTTCAGTGAAGAGAGAGGAAGGAGTGTTCAGTTTAGGTGCCGGGTTCCGAATGAATAGAAAAAGCTCAGAATTTCGGCCTTATATAGGCAGGTCAGCGTCCGTAGTGAGGAGGTATGCCCGCGCACTCTAGTGAGCTGCCCGTGTCACGAACCAGTTCCCCCTCTCTAACTGACGCCTAAGGTTTTTATTAGTAAAATATGGAGACGTAGAAAGGTATTTTCTGGTCCGAGAAGAGGATAACTTCTATTTATTCGTGGCAAAGAACTAGGTTCAACACGACCTATATATCTAATGTCATTAGTATTCTTTTTCTATGATTCTAATAAAAATTTGATAAAACATAACAATTTATGTATAAGTTATATTCATATCTTGTTATTTTTAGATTTGTTTCTTGGAATTGTGGAGATAAATATTGCTCATGGGCTGGAAACATTACAAAAACTTCTATGCATGCAAATGTATTTCACTCAACAAGCATTCTGAAAGGTAGAAAAGCAAATATGACTTTACGACTGGACAATAATATCCACCTACAATTATGGAATAGGAATAAAGATCTGTACTATAAAATTATATATAAAATGACAGCTCAAGGACTGAGACTCGGTATTTACTGTCATAAAATATACTCAAGGCGTGAAGTCATAATGCTTTATTTTAATTATGGTAAGAAGTCTCACCAGTATGTCGTTCCTTATGTTGAGTCAGATAAGAACCCATCATATTTGTTTGCGCATGAAAGTCCAAAGCTAGTTCTGGTTAACGACATAGTAGCAGCAAACAAACCATTTCTAGAGTGTCATCTTCAGGTGGAACAAATCAGAAGTCAAACAATAATGTTTTTCATTATTAAAGCTGCTTTGCTGATGATTAAATTTCTACTCTTATAATCCTTAGTAGTTTTCTCTTAACTTAATATGAAACAGTTTGCAGGAAATCAAAAAGAGACAACAATAATCGAAATGTTATTCATGACAATTTATTTTCGAAGTGTATTGTTAGATCCAACAAAGAAAAATCATTTGTTATTATGTCAAAGGTATGCCACAGATAACAGCGTCCCATGATTCATAAATACATTTTTGAAGTAGGGAAATAAATAAAAACATTTAAACAAAATAGGTCAAACAAATAAGATTTAAAGAACGCCAGAAAATATAAATAATAATACATGGTACTAAACTAAACGACCTGGACAATTGGTTCATGACAGGTCTTACTACTGTACTATCCACTACTGACTCCATGCCTATCAGGTATGTTGCCCGACAGTACACTATGTTCAGGAGAAGAGGTATAGGGTAGGTATTGTAGGTAGTTTATGTGGTCTTGGAATGACCACGAATTCACACTCGGTATCTGACCATCCGGATCCCAAAGGCCAGTGTGAGCCGGAGAGAGGCAGTCTGGATCACTGGGGGAGACACTACTATGTAAAGTTCGTAGGGCCCCAGGTGACCGTCGTCCGCAAGGAAGAAATCTTTCCAAGGAGGTACTAGTTTAAACGAGAGGACGGCAGAGAATCCCACTAGAAAAGTGTGGGGTCTGGCAAGGCCGGACTAAAACATAGTGAGGTTAGGAAAGAGAGATACAGAGGTTTTTCATAAATGAGAAGGCCAAATCTAGAAACATCATTGCAGCTGCAAGTATCAGTCCAGAGAGCCGTAGTTGGAATGACTTATCGGCTAAAACTAGGGGTTATATCAAAGATGTGCCACAGATAACAGCGTTCTTCCATGATTCATAAATACATTTTTGAAGTAGGAGAATAAATAAAAACAAGTAGTCAACGGGCTGGGGTTGGCATCGCAGGGTTGGCTGACGTTCGAATGATTTAGACCAGGACCCACCCAGCTACCTGACTCCTGCAAGGGCCTCTGAACTAGCTTTTTGCAGCTGTGTCTTTTATTGTTTACAATATTTACACTGATATGACTTATGGTTTGGTAGTATTATTTACATTTGTTTAAATTAATTTACAACATATTATAACCAATTCACAATATATATACAATAGATTATAGGGTGATCTTATGTAGTTAGCGGTCGCTACAGATTTGTAAGAGACAAATATTTTCCTGTATCGAAATTGCTGGTAGTGTTAATCGATCTAGGGGAAGGTGCGATGAAGCAATGGAAGGGGGGGAAATGAGAACTGAGGTTATAACAAACAGGAACTGTGTTTGATGTAATGAGAGAAAATGTTTGGAGAAAGTCCCGTTTGGTGGAATAGTCAGGCGCTGAAGAAATGGATTTGGTATTGGGTAAGACGGATTTTGAAATTGGAGCGGTTATGTGGGTTTATGAGAGATTCATGTTCAGAGGGATCAAAAGAAGATAGCTAACTCCCCATATAAACACTCTCTAACTTTTCCAAACCACCCAAAAAAGTTCACTCCCAAAATTCCTTCTTCCTAGAAACATGGCCCATGCAGACGTGCCAGGGTTTTTGGCCTCAAAGGATCACGTCCTCTCCTCAAATCCCTTTGCTATCGATCTCGAAGATCTACCCATCACTTGTTCATTTTAGTCACAAACCTCGCTTTGGTCCTCGACCAAGATTTATCTTTAAAAGGCCAAATATCCCATGTCACCTGCTATTCCATTTCCATCCTTCTCATCTTTTCTTCCATTACTAGTGGGCAAACTTCTGGTCTCTTCTCTTCTATTCTCTTTCCCCACTTTGACTATGGCTGATATATAGGCTGTAAAACTGTGCTGTTTTTCCAATCTTCCATTCACTCCCTTTTTGAAGTAATTAACATTCACATAAAAAATAGAATTCCTTCGACATGGTTAAGGATTCTAAAGCGTCTGCAGGTAAACGTACGTCTCAAGCTCACTTTTTAGCAAATCCGAAGGTACCCAGCTGGATTTAAAAAAAAAACGATACAAGAAGTTTTCAGGAAACAAGTAATACGTTGCATAACATATATTAGTTGAGTGCCATCAGAATCGTGAGTATTGGGTCTGTGCTCTGATGGCAACCCTGTTTCCTCCTCTCTATCGTCACTTGGCAGTGAGTCAGGAAATGAACAACATTATTGTCTTTTAATTGGAACAAACAATAAGTGGAACAACTCCACCATAGTTGTCTTCAACCAGACAACCTGAAAGTTCATGGCAACCATCGTATCAACGGTAGTCCTGCAGACTGCCGACCGGCTTAAATTGGGATCAGATTGACCATTTTTGTTGTAAAATAATGTAATTATATTATTAACTAACCTTCAAAAACACCTTGACGAGATCGAGTATTGGTGCAATCAATGGCGGATCAAAGTTAATGAAGCAAAATGCTCCCAGATTACCTTCACCCTTTGTCGCAAGTCTTGTCCACTAGTTTATTTTAATTCTATTCCTCTCCCTGTATCCGAGACAGTACGGTACTTAGGCTTCCATCTTGACAAACGACTGACCTGGAACCCACATACGAGACTAAAAAGACAAGAACTAAACACACGCTTTGGACAACGGTACAGACTACTTCAAAGGACATCCCATCTCTCAATAGAAAATAAACTACTAATCTACAAAGTTATACTTAAACCAATCTGGACATACGGAATAGAGCTATGGGGGACAGCAAAAAAGTGGAACATCAAGCGTATCCAATCCTTTCAATCAAAAGTCCTGAGAACAATAGTAAATGCCCCTTATTATGTCAGCAACAAAACCCTTCATAACGACCTTAATATACCCTACATTCTAGAACTCATCCCTTCCAAGTTTACGAAATTCCACAGTAGCCTTTCCAACCACCCTAATCCTGTAGCACAGTCATTGCACTGCGCCACTCATCCCTATAATCCTCCTCGGAGACTGAAACGGCAGTGGCCTCGTGACCTGCTATAAACGCGTGACAGTGGGAGTCCTGGCAATGGCCAGTTTCTCCAATCTTGTCCTGAGCGTCTGTGGCTCTCGCACTCTTGGTCAGCCTCCACTGGCTAGTATACGGTGACGCGGCTGACGGAGGAGCGTGGGGGACTTCCCAAGACTCCGCTTTCTCTTCTCGGTGGATTTGGGGGATCTCTGGGCTGTCTGTAAATATTGTATGAATGAGCGAGTGAATGATGAACTGTAAATATTGTATGAATGAGGTCATTTATCTTAATTACTTATTGCCTTATAAAAGGCAAATTGTAATTATAGCACAATAAAGGAATTTAACTAATTAAAAAATACTATTAACTAATGGCCTTTAGGAATAATATGTTTGTTAGAAATGAGATTTGTAAATACAGTCTATTCAAATCATTATGAACCTTTTATCTCTAAAAAAATTGAGAGCGTCTACATGAAGTTCAATTTCATCGTGGAGTCAAAAAGAAAAAGACAATCTGAATTCTTCATTTTTCAAGGGCTTCTCATATCTAGAAATGTTGTGAGAACGTTTGGCGACCACTTTCAGCCATAAGTTTTGTCGTTGAATGGTTTCAACCCAAATTTTAAAATTAGGTCGTTTGGCAAATTGCAAATCAACATCGTCAGTATACTCGAATTCTGTTCTGGGGTGGGTTAATACAAATTTTCAGTCTAGTTTCAACAGTAAGTTTTTCACTAAATGCGCTGCACAAATTTGACGACCTTGACTTGCCGTCAGTTTTTCAAACTCAACCAGGTACGCGCTCAGTTAAAACAATCCCTCTTCTAGGAACGTATACTAAACGTCGCATCAAAAGTTCAACTGTAAGTTTTCTCGTTAAATGAAACGCCGAATTTCGCAATTTCAATTTAAATTTTCATCTATAAAGCAACGGCTTTTGAACAACTGACCAGAGTTGTGTATTCAGATTAGGATTATCGCTTCTTAGTGATTATAATGCATCGCTTCTTAATGAAGTAATTATTGAGAATGTTGCTTCACACAAATAAATTGAACCGCACACAATGTTATGGCTAAAGCTTTTAGTTCTTGACACGTTTTACTGACATTTTAATCCAAAATCGGTCACTTCCAAAAGTTTTTCTAAACTTGAGCATAAAATTCCTTTAATATAACATCTCTTTGGAACTTGATTACTTGCGACTATATGGCTGCTTTATTGCTCTTAAAAACATCTGCATCTATGCACCGATAGGTATAAGTGAAAGACTGTTATTGATCAACTACCTGAAGAAGAGGATAATGAAATGCGTCGAATAGCGCCAACGATATCCTTTTCATATTGAAATCTAGCATTGAGGTTCATGATTTGTAATTTGAAGATAAACTATGAATTTTACATTTCTCCTTGTTATATCCACTAAAACCTATGGAATATAAAATGAATTTTAATGGACATACAAATGTGACAAATTTTTAGATTACAGTAAATCATTTGGATTGTCAGCAAGAAGCTGTAATAAATGAACTGATTGATAAATGAAATTCAATTTTTGCAAATCAGAAATATGGTATAGGTACAGTTGAAGATTATGAAGCCTGAATTAATATATTAATTGATAAATAATGCAGTAAAATACCTTATTAATAATGAAAGATCTTATTAATATTGAAGATAAAAAAGAAATAAAAGAGCAAGTTTCAAAACTATTGAAGGAAATTCTGATAGAGAAATCATATAGCCGATTTGCTGCCCCTAAAATCCCTGGCATACAAAAAAGAAGATAATAAAAAATCCAGGTTATGTATAGATTTAAACGAAATTGCGTCCACAAGCACAACCTTTCTCGTTAATTGAAGACCCAATGGTGAGAACAAGGAATTGCAAGTTTTTTTTTCACAAGACGGACATTTTCAATTGACATGTACACCACTTGGATTGAAAACCTTACCAGAAATTTTGCAAAGTATATAAAGTTATATATAAAGTTATATAAAAAAACCCATAAAATAACAAACTTTATGGTTAACTATATGGATGATGTTCTAATTTTTTCAAATCTTTTCCTGAACATATTATTCACTTAAAGCAATTATTAGAAGCAATAATTAAAGGATATTCACAAGATTCAGTAAAATATTTAGGCCAAATGATAAAATATAATTCAATATATCCAGTAAAAATTAATTTAATTTCGATTAAAAATTTCCCAGTTCCAAAAACACAAAAACTGTCAGACAGTTTTTATGGAAAATAAATTTTTATGATAAAAATACGTGCCAAACAATGCAATAACACTAGATCTACTATATAATCCATTGAGAAAAGGGCAAAACTTTACTGGGATGGAAAAATGTCAAGAATCATTTGAAAAAATTATGAATTACTTACTGTATTCTCAACCTGTTTTGGAAATATTTGATCTAGATTTGACAGTATATTTAAACCGCTGTAAGTTTACAAGGCATAGGAGCTGTGTTTAAACAACAACCAAGTTATTCACAGATAGAAAGTTTGCTCTGAAAAATTACAAGAAAAAACTGTTTGATGAGAACAGGAAGGATTTTGAGTTCAATGTTGGATACCTGGTATACGTTGAAAATGGAAACAGGCTAAAGAGAAAAAAAAATGAATTGAGAATTGGATCATACAGAATTTTGGGGAAATTAATATCAACAAAATAAATACCGGACACAAAACATCGAAGTAAAATATTTTTTACATAGCAAAATTTATTTCAACTCCTGTGATCACTGATACAGGAAATAGTGAATAATAATTGTTTTGAAAAAAGAAAAAATGGACATATTTTTCCACCCGGGGGGGGGGAATGTAAAGAAAAATTACAGACATTTTGTTTTTAAGTTTCTTCTTGTAGCGTAGACGGTAGAAGGTAAACAAATAACAATGTTTATTTCGGTGCCACTTGTATACCTTCTCTAATACCTTCTCTTGCGGGATGAGATTGAGGTTGAGTTTTTTGGAGATTTATTTTACATAATACCATAAAGCAATTATTGTGAAGTCATTTTGTCGGTACGATCCCGTACATTTTTTTAATAGGTGAATTTGTGAAAATTTATTGACATGAAAAATGTAAATCCGGAATTGAATTACCCAATAATTTTGATTATCCGAAAATGTTTTTTATGGCTTGAAGCCCTTCTAGAAATATCGTAATTATTATATATTATTTAGAAGAGAAGATCAACACCATTATAATTTAGTAACAAAATATTTAATACATCTTATGTTCGCGTCATATTATTTAAAGAGCCCAACTGTTGAACAGATTTATTAAACTGTTTTCATTAAAACCATTTGGAATCACTCGCTAACTGACTATGATATACTTCAAAACCAAAAGAACAAGTTTGTAAACATTTTAAAGTCGTTATAGAAATTTTAAATTTTGGTCAATGTTGTGGAATTTTCGATACTCTGTAATCTAGTGTGCACCGCACTGAGGAATGAGTACACAATCTAGTGGGACAAATGTCAATGAAAATAAATGAACAAATGCATTAATTGTTGTTTTTAGGTCAAAATGCTTTGTAGATAGTTGGAAAAAGGGCCATTTTGATTCAGAAATGTTTAAAAAAAAAAAGAATCAATATGGTCCATTTCGTTCACTAACTCCTATTCACTTTCTTTAATAAATCGAAACCTAATTGGTCTGCAAAATATTGTAAATGGTATTCGCAGGTTTCGCCACACAATTTCCATCCCACTTTCTCATGAAGCCAAGAAAGTGGTAAACTCTCTTTCAACACAAATTCGTGGCTTGATGTGGAATTGGAAGATGGTGACATGACTTGTTGAACGGATTCATGGCTTAACGATGATCACCGAAAGTTTTGGAAGGTCCTGGAGACCATTACCAAGAAGGACTAAGGCGCCCGTTTTCATTATGGCGACACAGTGGACGAACAGGCAAAAATACTGGTCGACAAGTACAGCACAGAAAACACTGCTAGGACAGGTAACTGTAGGTCAGTAAGGTTAGTAACCACGAACCTCAGCAGCTGGAGACAAGACAGAACTAAATGTTTGTCTCTCCGAAGCAGCTGAAGGCTATTCTTCGCCAATGTCAGGGAAATCAAGCACCAGGTCGCGACGGGGTGCAAACTGTACTGCTGAAGCAGCTACCGAGGAGAGGGATTGCCCAACTCATTAACCTGTACAATTCATGTATCATGATGTGATATTTCCTGACAACATGGAAACAAGCTATCTTGTTCCTGCTGTGGAATCCCACAAAAAGAGTCGACCACCCAGCCCGCTATCGCCCGATCAGTCCTCCCCACATGGGGAAGATTCTCGAAAAGATTATACTAAACTATCTGAGTTCTGTTCGGAAAATTCTATCATTCCGTACGAGCAAGTAGGCTTTCTTACTCATCTGAGTACAGAACATCCGCTAATGAAGGTATAGACGGAAGCCACCTTCGGTATCAACATGAACATATCAACTCCTATGATCTAGTCGGACTGCACGCAGGCTTTCGACTCAGTATCCCACGGGATACTGTGCCGACAGCTTTGTGACTGGGAATGCCCAGAGCAGTTATATACCATATTGGTTTCCTCCCTAAAGGATAGTACGGTGAGGGTATGGGTTGGAGATTGCCTCTCGAACCCATTCCTTTGACTTGTGTAGTTCCTCAAGGTTTTGTCTCTCAAGCATGTACACATCTGACATTGTTGGGAAAAACTAAAGGAAAGCTACGGTGATCGCTTTCGCCGACGACATTGCAGTTTACAGCTGCATGAGTGTACAAAGAGCTCTTACACAGGTCGAGTCAGTTGTAACGTAATCAGTTACCACCTGGGTAGGCTAAACATCAGTGTGAACGCACGAAGAACAACTGCGTAATCTTCCACCGGAGACACATAAAGTTTTTTGACTCGTTGCAGTATCTAACAAACCCAGTATCTAACACTATGACCCAACTACCCGTCGCCCATCAGTGGCAACAGACTAGACTGTCAAGAAAAAAAATTAGGTTAAGATTTAGTTTAATATTTTCTTGTTAGATGTAAGTTAGTTTTAAGTCTATGATGCATAAGGTGAGCCCCATCACTTTTAAGGATGTTCAGAAAATTAATGCATAATGCATATCTATATATTTTTGTTACCAACGCAAATCGCAATATGAAATAATTAGAAATTGTATAAAATGTAGCCAGGACATATAATGACCTATTGTAAATAGATTCGTTTATGTAGAATTCTTTAATATTTTGATAACAAGAGGCTATGGGCAAAAAAACTGAATTTTTGGGTAGCTTAACTTTTTACTTTGGGCTACCATGTTATATGATGGGTAAAGATTCATGTTTTTCTAAGACTCCTTGTCGGTGTGTAATATATTGATTTTTTGTGAGATTAGAGGATACCACCAAAACCAAACCTTCCTCAGCTTACGTTTTATAACCATAAACTACTTTTTTTCCCCAATAACAATACCTTTTATTTTCATTACTTTCCTGAGCGCGTTAGTGTTTTTTTTTGGTTTTTTTTACGTGGCTGAACCATTTTGGGGAAGTCAAAATGGACTTCATCCTCAAAGCACCATCCCTCTTTCCTGAATGTTTTAACAGAGTTCACTTGTTGACTACTGTCCCAGTAGAGGCTCCACTTTTTTGCATTTGACTTAGACCGCCTTAGATCGTAACCTTTTGAAGGCCAGCCAAAAGAGGTTGAAGGAAAATTGAGAGCAGATAAAGCAACGTTTGAAATTTCAATTTCATCATCCAACCAGTTTATATGCTTCCAATGTAAGTTGGTAAAGCTACTATTGCACTGAAACTAGTTTTGCTTTAAAACTCTACAAATTAGAAGTAAAGAATGAAGTAGTTCTTCTCTTACAGATTTAGTAGGGTCCTGTAGGTTGAATTTATTCCGAGCATAATCATAAAAGATATCACGGCATTCCTGATTGGGGCTAATTTTTTTTTTTTTGGACCCTTAGATAAATACCAAGTTTGCTCTTTTTAATCATTTATTTCGCCACTGAGATTAACAATATCTCATAAATGATTAATATGCAAAATTATGCAATTGAACTTGGTGTATATTTAAAACACGTGATTAGTATAAACAAGATAAACAACTATATAGATTATGACGTTCTCAGAAGGTCCATGAGCGTTATAGCTTTTTAAGATTTGTATTTTAGTGATCATCATTTCAATTTCTAAAAATCATCACTAATTGACTAGAACTTTTTATAAATTCAGTCCAAAAATTTTAAAAAAAGCTTACCTCTAAGGTTAGAATTTATGTTTTTAAAAAAACCTTAACTTAAAGGTGTTAAATCTATAATTTGTTCACTCTGGCAATCAAACCGTTACCTGTTAACACGGCCTTCCAGGAGTTAGGCATTGGATCATTGTTGTTCGTATTAATTTGTTTACTTAGAACTCGGTTAGTGCGGTTTTTTTTTATATATTCACTTTAGATCTAGACTTCTCACTTTAGAATCAAATTTTATAACAAATATATTCCATATTTGTTTTTAGTCTTGACCCGATAGATTAATAGACAGCCCACTGTGCGCCGGGGTCAACTCAAATTTTTAACTGATTATTATAATCATTGATTACAACATGCCATCCCAAAACATGTGCCACAAAGGGCCGACCGCCCCTCTCCCCAGGTACGCTTCTGATGTGGAAAATACACCGGGATAAACATATCTATTGGGAAAAGCAATGTTTCTACAATATATATGTAAAATGGTGACCTCTTTATGGCAAGCTTAGTCGTATTGGAGAAAAGGAAAATATTTTTATTATTTCTCCTTTAAAAGTTTAAGTTGAGGTTACAACTACTGTGGGGAGGTGTCACATGTGTTGTTTCTCTCGACACTCCTGAAAACTACCGTATTTGCCTCTCGGATGCTGCGTTATTTTCACAAGTATTTACTGCTTACTTATTCACTACACAAACAGCATTTTTTTTTTCACTTAGCCATATAAGTAAGCATATGAGCAGCTCAAAGGGATTTATGTTGTTTCTCAAATTGAAGACTGTTTTTCGAAAACATGTTTGTTCACATTTCTTTATAGAGGAATATTTAACGATATTAAGGTTCGTTAGTTTTATTATATTTTTTTGATATATGATTATTAACAATTGAGCTATGACGTAAAATCTTAATTAAGTTTGTATTATTTGTTCATACGATTTTTTTAAATGCATTAACTTAACGGTGAGCCGCCGGAGGCGGGACATATTTTGAAGTGGCATTTTTTGATATTTTAATCGTAATTATACAAAAATAAAAATTGGAAATATAATAATGTTTTAACCAACAGAATTAATGATTATAATAAGTATGCAATTCAAGAAACATGCGTGCAGACTCCGGTGACCGAAATCGACGTAGATATTTTAACGCTTAATCAGTAAAAAGAGAAAAGGGGGTGACGTTAATTTGGAACTGGCGATAATCACATAAATATTTTCCCAGGCTAATATTTGTTGCATTTGGAGAATTCAAGTGATACCTTCCATAGAAAAACTAATGACGTGAAAAGTAGATGATGTAAATTTGGACAACGTCATTCATGGCTTTTCTGATAAAAAAATAAATAATAAAAACACTTCAAATTGTATCATTATACATTGTACAATCTGTTTTAACAAAAGAAATAAAATTTATTTTTGTTCGGTAGTTAATAACCACTTTTGATTTTGATTGACTTGGAAAAGGTGTCGAAATGGGGACCGCCCCAAGTGGCCAAAGCACAAGGTGGTGTACACAATCTATGCTGTGATAAAATTACAACCTGCCTTCTTTATATTTATATTTACAGTTCTTCATTCAATCGCTCATTCATACAGTATTTACGAACATCAAAATAGCGATCACTATACAATACGAACAAGCGTAATTATTAATTGGTATAAAAAAAAAATCTAGCATTTCGAGAAAGGCATCAAATAAAACATATCGACTTCTTAATTATTTTTTTTTTCAAAATAAGTAGCAAAAAGTTATTAAAACTGCCATTAACTGGTGTGCTATTCCTCGGAGTGGTTCAATTTGGTGATCCAATTATGCTGAAACTGAAAATAGCTACATGAAAATAATTACAGGTCATTAAAAAATAATTAATAGTAAAAAATAAATAAGTTTCTATCATATTTAGTAGAGTGAAATTAAAGATTTCGACAACCTGCGTAGTAGCATGAAACATTTGTTGGGGCTAAAGTGAACAATTACTACTCAAAGACATTAAAATTGTCGGGTCGTCACTAGGGGGGTGCCTGGTTACCCTAGCCTGGGTGATAAAGTAAGGGTGGTTTGAGTTTACAACCTGGACAATCGTTTCGTGACGGCTTTACTATCTGACTCCATATTTGATAGGTATGTGCCCCGACAGTGCGCTATGTTCAGGAGAAGAGGCATAGGGTAGGTAGTATAGGTAGTTTGTGTGGTCTTGGAATGACCACGTATTCACACTCAGTATCTGAGGGTAGGCGAAATCCGTCCGGATCCCAAAGGCGAGTGTGAACCGGAGAGAGGCAGACTGAATTGTCGCGGGAGACAGACACTGCTTGGTAAGTTTGCAGGCCCACGACAACCGTTGTCCACTAGGGAGAGGTCTCTCCCAAGGAGGTGCTAGATTTAACGAGACGAAAGCAGAGATTTCCACTAGGAAGATGTGGGGCCTGACAACGCCCGACTAAAACGTAGCAAAGCGAGGAGAAGAAGAGATGTAGAGGTTTTCCATAAAGAAGCAGTCAAGTTTCAGAGTTTCAAGCTGGAGCCACGGGCCGGTAGTTGTCAGGAGAATGATTTACAGGATTTAAATTTTAAATTTCAAAACCTCTTTATTGATATTTTTTACAATGAACAAACAATTTTTAATTTACAATTTTCTCCTCTTTTTGCGATGCGCTGATGCATTCGAAGGAGGGTATAAATATAATACAATTTCAGATTGAAGTTAAAAAGTCAACACATACACAACACTAGGTGATGAGGCTCACCTTCAGCTTACAAACTAAAAAACTAAAACCTATACCTAGAACCTAAGACTTAAGCGTTCCAGCCGCGACAGCGTCCTGCCATCGATGGAGGAACGAAGCGAGGGTTATAGTGTTAAACACCGGGTTTGTGATTTACAGGACTCAAATCACCGGCTTAAATACCCAGCTAGCCTTGCCCGTAACCAATAAGCATCGCCATTGTTGTGGCTTTCCTTTGTTCCCTGGCAGAGCCTGGAAGGTTCTGCCGGCGGTTTGGGCCTCTATATACCTGGCTACTGACAGCTGGTGTCCCAGCCCATATAACTAATTGGCTCCCCGCATTTTGTATTGTTTAACGCATTTACAATGATTTATATTTTGGTCTTTTAGTGAGTATAGGGTGAGTTCTCTTATGTAGTTAGCGGTCGCTACAGTCATCAATTTCCCTTATGAAAATTTTGAAATTGAATATGAATTACCGTCTTAAATGAGCCCTTAAGTATGGAAAAAATTCAGAACGGTAAATCTTTAATAGATGGTAAGCAGGGGCTCGAGAAATGTTCTGGGGGCCCGACGTTTTACATGTTTATTTAAACAAAAAGTAATATGTCGAGTGTTGGGGAATAACCTTTAAAATTGGATTTAATTATTTTTACGACCATCGAGGAACGGGTAGAAAGAAAAAATGTGAGAATGAGAATGAAAGTAGAGCCCATACCTTCGGGATCGGCATTAAACTGGATCTGCAAAAAATAGAAGAAAACCTAGTTATTGGACTTTCAAGGGGTACTATTACCGGCTACTATCCCCACTTATGTCATGAGGGTTTGTGACTCTCTTGCACTTTTACCGGTCTTCGCAGTCGGAGGGAGAGGCAGGGGAATTGCCCCCAATTTCTCACCAGCTTCACTGATAGGAATCCTCGGGGGAACGGTGGGGGGCCTCATATATAGGTTTTGTATGCGTATAATTGCATGAATGTTGGCATTCTATGTTGCGACATATATCTCTATATGCGATCCCCTCCCCCTCCCCCCCCCAAAAAAAAATATTAAAGTAAATTTATTGTGCGAAATAGGTGCACGATTCATACTATTAAATATTCTGAACATTATTCCGGGACGTCTCCGTCATTTACCGGAAAAGGAAACAAGATATCCATGGGAACAAAAATGTTGATAACTCTTGCTGTATAGACGTATTCATTTTTTTTTTCACACGCTACGTTGTATTCGAGGTATTTAAGTAAACCATTAGTATTAAGCGAAGAATATTCCGTAGCAGTTTGGATATTTTTTTTAAGCACATTTTTATTTCTTGAGCTGTAATAGTTTCGAACAGTTATTGATTTAAATATTCCCATAGATCTCAAATTAAACCCACACCGTTCACCAAACCTCCGAAATACTGACCATATTATAGATAAAATATATTGGCAAAAACAAAAAAAAAATAATCATCCCCACCCGAGTTGGGGACCCCAAAGAACACTATAGACAATTTGTTAGATACATAACATAGACTGTGCTAAAAACAAGTTGAACGTAAAGTAGGCCCTGTAGCCCTTAAACTAACCCATTTTCTTATTTCTTCTGATCAACGATATCAGAAGTTTAATATTTTGATTATCGATAATTAACAGCAAAGAAAAAATACTGACAAGATTGAGACTCGGGACCTTCCAATATCTACTCAGTGCTCTACCAACTGAGGTACACTGACTTTAGTGTCGACCTGCACAATATGAACGCTCTTTGGCCGAACTCTCGCAAAGACTGAACCCAATGTACCTGATTTATGACCTCAGGACTGCGAAGTTTTAAAAATACTCTAGTAATATAAAAAAAAATCGCATTAAGGGCATATTGACAGTCAAGATTTTATAGAGGAAGGGTGAAGAGGGAACGCGGATAGAGACGAATATGTACTGCAGGCCTTGAGAGCTTGAGGGAAGAGCTCCAGATCATTGTACTGACGAATTTAAATTGTCCTGCTTGATTCCAGCTGAGGTACAGAGAGTAGGGCCCAATGTTACACGTTTTGAAGTTTACTCCGGTTGGCTACCAAGGGACAGAGTGTGTTGATGGAATACTAAGGCAAATCCTCGAGCAGAAATTGCCATCTACGGTTAACTCATGGTACATATCTAAAATCATTTCCAAAAATCAAGGAATGCTCGATCTGATGAACATTTGGATTAAAATATCCCAAAACTAAAAATCCTAGATTCGCACAGTAAGGAAGGGAAATTTCCTAATTCCTAATAAGCCAAAATGAAAAGTTGTACGTTGATGCGGCGCCAAGTTTGAGAGGTGAGAACTATGATTTCCCGGATGGATTTTTTCGTTAGAGCCTCTTTTCGTTCCTCGGTCACCGTTCCACTGCACCACTATATTGAAAACTAAATATCGTAGATGCATTCTGTAAGCAAGGGAAATGTTTAGCATTTCATCTTATTTTTAATGAGATATAGTTCAAAATTGTACGTCGATACAGTACCAAGTTAGGTAGACTAAAAGTAATTTCCAAAAATCAAGGAATGCTCGAAGTTCTGATAATTTTCTGATTCCTAATAAGCCAAGAGGTGAGAACTACGAGTTCTAATGCTGGGAACGATTGGTTCACGGTATGGATTTTTCCATTGTAACCTTGTTTTGTTCCCCGGTCTTTGTTCTGTTTGCCACTATCAAATACCAAGAGTTTTCGTCATATGGGGCAGTCCCCCATTTGCCGCTCTTTCTCAGTTCATCAAAATCAATAGAGGTTATTAACAATTACTTATAATAAATATATTTATTTGATATTATTTGATATCACCATATGATAAGTATCACTAGATCTCGATTTTACCACCAGGGGACGTATGTTTATGTGGTCATCGCCAATTCTAAATTTACGTCGCACGTATCACTGATTAAGCGTAAAATGTTGACGTTGAGTTATCACACATTTTTGACGAATTACGTCCTTATTATAATCATTGATCCTGTTGATTAGAACATTGTTTTATTATTTATTTTTATTTTAACATAATTTTGACAAAAATATAAAATTATGTGTGACAACTGGTACGCTACGGAGTTTATCGAATATTTCCCAATAAACCGTAGTACTATATTAAATGCTTCTGCAGTGCTATATTATATCGGTCACCAGTAACTGTTTGGAGATTGAAGTGGAAATGGCCTCAGATTTCTATCCTCATCATCACACCATATCAGCCCATATACGTTTTGTGACACGTAAACCTTTTCTGTTTAAAATTTTCATTGTAGTAGACATACCCAATTAATATTTGAAATACTATATATAATTAGAATTTAAATAAAAGAGCAACCATACAATAAAAGTAAATAAATAAGAAGTTCTTAAATTAAGACTACGATTAGAGCTCTCAATTTCAATATAATTTTTTATGGTGCGTGGTTTCACCTGTTTTTAAAATGTTCGTAATGACCTCTATACAATTAAAAAGGACACATGTGATTTCCAGAATTTGCAGAATAAAGGAGTATATAATGGCCAATTAATCTAACTATTTATGGAGATGAATACATATTTAATTTATTACATACTTGTAAAATGTATTGATTTTAAGCAAAACTTTTTATACAATTAAGCTAACTACAGTACGATATGAGAGCTCCCAAAATAGTTAAGCTAACATTACTCGTGCTGTTGTTTTAAATGGTTTTCGAGGTTTGGGTAATTCCAAGCTAAATTAAGTTAACATAGGTATATTTTGATTAATACATGTTGCATAAGTATAATTACATGCATGTATGAACAAGCATAATATATATTAATAGTGTTTCATACTACTATGGCGTTACACATATTTAGTAAAGAAGAAGAGATGTACACAAAAAAATATTAGCAAATATAAATACAACCGATTATAATAACATGAACAGGAAATGTAAACATTGCTTGGAGATCTTTGACATGTGTTTAACATATTATTCAGTGCTGCTTATTCTTGATGACATAGACAATGTTGCCGTGTGTGAACTCGATGGCGAGCCTCCTGGAACGTTCCCCGATCATTATGGAAATGATGTTTGGTCGATTTTCTACGATTGAACAGTTCACTGTTGTTGTTATGATTGAATCAACACCGTGTTGTTGACAAGATGATGGGAGTTGTTGGCCGACTTAACACCCCCCGGCAGCCCCACTCCAACGCTGGCCTACCCTCGACGAGTCAGTAGTGCCCCAGAGCTCTCCTCTGCTCCATCAGTGCTTAAGTGCTACGCAACAACATGCCGGTCGGCGTCGACATCGACTTCCAAGATCTCAGCTACACAGCAGGTGAGTGCATGCATGCTCTTCGAGTTCAAATGTGGCAGGATTTAAAAAAAAAAAATTAATGAAGTTAAAAAAATAAAATACGTATAGAATTCAATCACATATCCGATTTATTATTTAAAATTTCAAAATGCAAACGTTCGTAACAAAATTTCAAAATGATAAATACAGTATTTTTAAAGATTAAATAGTTTATCCTTCTTTCCAGTTGGCTGTTAAAATATAAAAGTCATAAACCTTTCTATTGTATTTAAATATAATAAACAATGTTATATATATATTTTTTTTACTATCCTTCAATTTTTAGACATCAAATTATCGGTGGTCCTACAAATATATCATTCAAAATTATCGGGATTCCTTTTTGTAATTAATAAATCTACACGCATTAAAAAAACAAAAACAAAAAATGTTGTTACCTAGAACCTTTTTTTGCGGGAGTTTTAAAACTTATTTTTAAATTTGGTCGAAAATAAACATTATATCATGTTAATGGCTCATTTGGCGATAAAAATAATCATATTACTACTAAAATGCATTGCCAGCAATATATGTTTTTATTATTTTATTCTTAAAAATAAAACATTATAACTTAGTGTGTACGTACTATAAACGAGAAATATTTCGGAATAACTAACCTTCTACCCCATAACTTGAAAAAGTTGGGTTTGCCGAGCTCTCTGTTGGTATTGTCATGTTGAAAAAAATATATATATTTGTCACGAGTGATGCTTTTAATTAAACAAATTAGGCTTTTTGTTACAGTTTCTCTCGATCTCTATTTGATGACAGTGTTTTTTAATGTTTTTTTGTAATCGTAGTCTGGTAAAGTTGATTAAATTTCATCAATCAAAACGTAGAGATCTTGAGTTTAATAACCTAATCGGTGTAATAGAAAAATATTTATTTAGTGATTACTAAGTAATTGGATAATTAATGACACAGCATTATATTTCATGGAATTCTTTTGATGGTTAGCATCATTGGTGCGTCAAGTGAAACCTCGCTAATCATAAAAGGTATGATGAAACAGCAATTGCTACAAAAAATTGTGAGCACGACCTTAATTACTGGTTTAATGACTAAAATGACATTGCAATTACTTAGTAATCAGAAAACAGAAATCGTTTATTTGATTCTCTAAACATACGGTAGAAATGCCCAATGTAAACCGAATGCAATCTATTCGGTAATCACTACCGTCATGACAACAAATTTTTAATTAAACTGCACGCAAAGTTGAGTAGTCCATTTTTTTATTCAATCGATTACTTGTAAGGTTATTGGGTTACGAGAAAGAACCTTGAACGTGTGATTTATGCACCACTCATCCCTATAACCCTCGGAGACTAAAACGGCAGTGGCCTCGTGACCTGCTATACATAAGTGACAGTGGGAGTCCTGACAATGGCCAGTTTCTTTAATCATGTCCTGAGCGTCTGGGGCTCTCGCGCTCTTGGTCAGCCTCCGCTGGCTTTTATTCAGTGACGCGGCTGACGTAGGAGCGTGGGGGAGTTCCCAAGACTCCGCTTCCTCCTCCGCACTCGAGGGAGGTGACAACCATTGGACTTGGGGGGCCTCTGGGCTGTTTGTATATATAGTATGAATGAGCGAGTGAATGAAAATTAGTATGAATGAGATCATATAGCACAATTACTTATTGCCCAATCAGGCAGATTGTAATTTTATCATAATAAAGATAATTAAGAAAAAATCAAATTTAATATATTACAATTTAAAAAAAAAGGCATCGTGTTTTATTTAGTCCTTAGTTGGGTTTTGGGCCTCCTTTGCTTCGAATTAAAGATTCACATCGTTGTTTCATACGCCTTATAAGACTGAAAATGTATTGTATGGCCAAAGAAGCTCATTCCTCAATTAATGCATTTCCAAGTCCATCATAATTGGCGTGGGTATTTATCTCAATATTCATTCAGATTAATGTTTGGTGAACAAGCGGGGCAGTTCATACGCATGATTTCTTGTTCCTCTAAATAAAGTTTAACCAGCTTTTCTCTATGAGGTCAAGGTCAAGGTCAACATGAATGAAGTTTTCCCTGATTCTTGCGATAAAGGGAAAATAACAGGGTAAATAATGTTTATTCCTGAACAATATCAGCTGAGTTTTTCGATTACTCGATGTCTCTTCCCAGAATATTGTTGAACCTCCTCTGTAAGACCGTACTGCCTCAATTAAATCGCTGGTTTGTGTTCCTCCACTCTCTAAAATGTCAACCATGAAGATAAAGAACAAATTTCGATTCGTCAGTAAATAATAATGGTCCCAGTTCTCATCAGCCCAATCGACATGTCCCCGAGCCCTTGAAGACGCGCTCCTCTCTGTTGTCTAGTTAAAAAAAAACCTCTGTACTGGTCTTCTTACTCTCAAAGCGACTACGTGGAGGTGGTCTAGCTGTTTGAGTTTAAAGGATCCCTGTTGCGTCCTCAAAAGCAGTTGTTAAGCTGTTAAATCTCGTTGCCTGATGGTCTAGATTTTCAAATATCGGTCCTGCTGATGGTTGTTCCAACTCGACCATCTCCATGTGTGTACTGAGCATTACCTGTTCCCTGGTATCGTGATCAGGCTCTTCCGATAACTGTGTGAGAGCAACCAAGTCTACGGCCAACATCACACAATGGCCTGACTTTAAAATAGCCAAAGCCCTCCCTAGTTCTTCAACAGTCTTCATAAATGCATTTTAAATTGCTGTTTATTGCCCCGGCTAAATGAGTACTGGTAGTGAAAGATGAATATTGTTTCTTTTATGTAATTAAATTCAGATTAAATCCAGATTGCGTAAAAAAAATAATTTGTGTTTGTTTATTTATAATTCTAATCGAGATTAAGCTTGTTGATAAGTTGAAAAAATAGTTTATTATAAACTGGAAAAAATTTCAAATCATCCTGGTAAAACAATATTAAAAATATCTACATTTTTGTAAGTGGTCCACTTCAATTTGTGAGCAGTTTAGTTTGTTGAACTCATCCGTTGGTTGTAAACCTGTTAAAGGTGTGAATTTTGGAATAAAGATACGAACAAAAAAAAAAAAGTAAATGTACCTCATCTATTTAAGCTAAAAGCAATTTAAGTACTTGACAATTTTTTAGGGTTTGGTTAGTTTTTCAAAACCAGCAAACCTATTACGGTATCAAGCGTGAGTCTGTGTTTTTGCTCAGAGACATAATATTCTGCACCGATTGTGATGGTAAAGCAACGCTAAAATCTTTACAATGAATGTTCCTTAATAAATAACTTAATTGTTAAAACATAAATATTTCCCACCACACTGAGTAGCATTTAGAAGCAAAGATCTTCATTAATACCATGTATCACGTATTAGGACTTTAGTAGCATTAGTAAAAGAAGTGATTAAAATTACCATCGAAATTGTCTTAGCAGTTTTATCGCAGTCCCAGTTTTAATTGAGTCACCAAAGAAATTAAAAATTAGAACAAACCCATGAAAAATAACGATGAGCCATTAATTGATCAATTTATTTATAAGTAAAAAAATAATTGTTTACTTATAATATACAGCAGACCATCATTAAAATCTCAAAGGCCTGACTAATAAAGTAATAAAATGTCCTTAAAATCACTTTCACAGCCGTCACGAAACCTTTAATTGTTTGCTGCATAGAAATGTATATGATTTTTTAAAAATATTATTGGCAAACACACCAAAAATACTGACTGGAGGCTTTACTCTTTCCCTTGTAAAAAGTTTTCTACTTGAATGAAACGAATATTTTTTTAAAGTATTTGATAATAGTTTCGGAAGCCCTAGGGACAACGGATTTATTGTTTAAATGTCCAAAACTCATGAAAGAAAAATAAATTAGTTTTGTGGCTTCACGTCCATTTAAAAGGGGGATTTTATTTCCTTCATTTTTTTTTTACATTCCCCACCCCTTTTTAGGTATTGTACACCGAATTGAAAAAAAGTTTTGGAAAAAAACTGTTTTTTGGAATAGTTTTAAAGTTGATTAACATTGGAATAATCGATGTGTTTATTTGTTACAACTCTTTTATTCCTGTAAAGCAAGTAATTCTGCAAAAATTTGGAAAAAGAAGAAATTGTATTCTGTATTTTCAAAATCTAAAAATGATTCTTGACAAAAACATTTTTGTTTTTTGAATGAATAAATTATTTCATCGAATAGATATTTAATATATTATACAATTTTAAATTTATGCATGTAGTATTTAAAAGTCCCCATGTTATTCGATAATATTTGTTACTTTGAAGAATGTTTATGTACATATATTAAATATTACAATGGTGCACAATATTCTTCGATTTATTTTTATTATTTTATTTACATAATCTTATTGAATTAGGAGTTCCTCAAGGCAGCGTTCTCGGTCCAATCCATACATATCATATACATAACTGACATTCTTATGAGTCCTAGCACCTTCCTACCTTCCTAGCAACTTTTCCTGGTGACACACCAATCCGTTGGGTACTTCATGATCCAGTAACCTCCAAAATCATCTTACAAAATTAGAGTGCTGGTGTAACTATTGACCAATAAAGGCGCTTTCACCCTTCGGCGAGGAACCTGTTGATTTCATAAAGACAGGGAAAAAAATTAGTTGCATATATTTATACGTATTTCAACCTTGAAGGGTTTATTAACGCTCCAGCTAAACCCTGGACCCCTTCTGAAATCGTGAAAGAATTGGTCAGCGAACGATCCAAAAGTTATTTATTTTATCAATAAGATTACATTTAAAAAAAGTGCCGAGGCGAACTCGTTTGAGAAGTGCTAATGAATGTATTTAAAAACACGTACAAGCACCCCTAAGTTGTTATTCGTCCCACAGCCTCCTGACGTTGACAAAATGATCCCTTGATCTTTGCAGCTTACGGGTAAGGTTCGGTCTGCGAACTGGGTCAGTACCTCTTACCAACTGTTGTCAGACCTTTTCCAGTCCTAGTTTACTGAGGCCAATTTTTAAATCCTTTCGACATTTATTGGCAGTTTGAGGTCGCGCGAAATTCTGATATATGACTAGGTGATGTGTGAAAATTTCCACTTGGACGGCTGACTCACAAAGATCAGAAACCACACCCAGATCTGAATGGATGAAGATTTCTGGTTTTAAATAAACCAACAGCACTCCCGAATAGAATAAATCCTTCGAATGACAGAAAATGCCATTATTCCGTGGTTCTAGAAAACAGCTGAATCCTATTTCATAGTGGATTACCGGAGGATAGCACAGGGTGAAAAACATTTGAGTAAAACATTAAAAAACGTCACTCCAGAAGTAAGCAAGTAAATTTATTAAGAGGTAGATTGAGAAACTGGGAAAAAGTTGGTCGGTCAAGAAATCTCTTATAACGCACATCTCTACCTTTATGTTTGATAATTAGGAAGATTTTCACATTAATAATGATAAATTACTAGTCATGAGTTATTATATGTCTTATCATATTCCTTGTTATCATATACCATGTTCCTTTCACTTGTTTCTCCCCCCCCCCCTCTTACCGGCCTACTTTCACTACATATTACAAATCTTCTCACGCTGGGTGGATAATGTTCCTTGTTATTCACAGATATACTTCATGTATGCTCTGAAAATGATTTACGGGTCGTGACTAACTGACTCGTTCAGTGAGCTAAAATATTTGTTAAACATTGTACAATTTAAATTGCACTTAGTGTATTTTTTTCTACGATCTAGATTTCCGAGATTTATTGTGCCTATTTGTTTTCCAAGTTTACAATAGTAAAATAAATTAAAACTTTGATGTAGCTATAGTTCACAAAACCAACGACATGCTTTACATTTTCTCAATCACCTCATCGATACTCACATTAATTTTAGGCCTGCAAAATATGCAAGAAAAAATTACTTTTTCATTACACAGTAATTAACTGATTTCAGTGAATTGAACCGAATTAACATGTAAAATATCGTCCCTCTTAGCGAAATACGGAATGAGTTTTGTACACGGTTTCAATGACATTTGTAACAAATTTGTGCAATTACAGTTCAAAAGGAAAACAATACATATTATTATTCAAGATGACGAGGTCTTTTATTTAATACCCTACTCAATATGATAGGGAAGTATAATTTTTTAAAGTAATTATTACACGCTGTAATTTACTATGGGCTCCTGATATAATTTATAGCACGATAACGACATTAAATGCAATTAGCATGCAAAATATTATCTCTCTTTATAAACCAGGGAATGAGTTTAAATTACTAACACGATTAAACTGTGTAATTACAGTCTTAAAATAAAAAAAAATAAAACAATAATTGTATATACATATAAACTATGAATTGTAAACATATATAAACAAAAATATTTATTTTTCTATTCCCATTAATGACTTGAAAATACTTTCATGTCATCGAGTGGTCCGGGGAGGGGGGGGGTCCCTTGACCCCTTCGTCCTTCCCGTGAAATGTACGTAGATGCTCCCCACATCTTGTGATCAGCAGATGTCAAGCAAGTACAGCTCGTGTATCCATTACCTCGAATTGTTTAATTTTGTAGAAGTGATTTTCAAGTAGTTCATAATGAAGTTATTATGGAGTTTTTGGATTTGTACGAGGGAGAACTTGTTATTATCGAATCCATTACACCAAGTACCACAAGGAACCAGGTGTACGACACTTGGAAAAGTATTCAAAATAATATTAGTATTGAGTGTTCTTTAAAAGAACATAAAAAGACGACCAATTTAACAAGTCCATGGTCATTTCATCCCTGAGGTTTCAGTTCTATACTAAATTGTAGAAAAACCATTGACACGATATTTCGGATTTTGAATGAGGTCTATTCAAGTCCGATATTGATAATTCATAAAATGTAATGAATATATTCTAAAAACCTATGAGGTTTTAATCTTGTGTCTGCCTTTTTTGAGTTTTTTTCCACTTTTTTGTGATATGGGAACCCTGTGCGCCCTGGGGACCAGACATGCTGAAATAAAAGAGCATCTGATTTTTCGAGATATGTCAACGAAACCCATACTGGCGTATCAAACCACAACCTCTCGGCAATGCCATATAATATGTTAAGTATTTGTTTGAACATCTTTACAACCGTAAAACCGCATAGTTTCTGGTTTTATTACTCTTAGTGAGTTCACCAGCAGCAAGTAGCTGTAATAAATCAGAGCAAGCCTACTGTGACATTGTTGGTCATTTCGATGTGAAGGCTGCATATTGTTATATAATACAACCTCAGATTGTTAAGTGTAGGAATGCGGACTAGCGAGCTGTTAGCGAGATAAATGGGGGGTTGTGAGTTTTCGTACCCAACTGGGGTCGATATCCCAGCAACTGACCTACACCAAAAATAACTTTCAAGATCGGCCAAATAGTCCTTGGCAAGAAATTGATGTTTCTTTAACTAGTTTTGGTACATTAATATGATTTTTTTTTTTTTAAATGTTTCAAAAACTCGAAAAAATGACACCCTGTAACAAGAACCTTCTGTCTCTAGTTTAAATAAAATTAATTATTTTATCTTGTACGAATACCTTCCATCAGTTTTTATGTTATGAATTTTCTTAACCTGGCTATTTAGTTTGATAAGTGGCCTACATATATTTACAAGGTTTATTAGATTGCAAACAAATAATAGAAATTCTGTGACCCGTAGGTATAATAGTTACATAACTTACTTATTTCTTACGTACTATTCCGATAGTATTTTCTCTCACTTTAAAAGCTTTCTAAATCGAGTTAAACAAACGGCCTTTTTGTTCGGCTGATAATCGAATCCTAAAAAGGGCATCCCCAACCCAGGACCGAGTCTTTCACTTGGAATAACTGTAAATGGAACTTGTTTTGTTAAATTCTTTCCTTCGCTAGATGGTCTACTGTTAAAGATGCTTTGGATTTACCAAAAACTCCAAGTACTTTTAAACTTTCAAACAGAGAGTAATCATATCTAGAGGTCTCTTTTAAATTAATCATAAAATTACGCTAATCAACTACAAAATAGACCTATATTTACTAACTAATTTGAATGAATTAAATGATTAATATAAACATGAACAAAAGAACTGCAATCAACACAAATAAAAAAAAAAATGTCGATAAAACGCGTCCTTGAACAGGGATAGTCTTGATAACAACATGAGTAATTGACTGACCTCTGAATTCGTAGCGGGTGTTACTGTTTGTAAATATAGTCGGCCCTGCTTACTAATCGGTTATTTTCAGGGTCCCTTTTCAGCTGGTGAGTATTAACGGTTTGCTGTAAGGAAACAAACTATTATTTGGATACCGGTTCGCAATAAACTTGACGCTTACTGCTTTTAGCACTGATTAATTGCTACTTCAGAAAGGGTCGAAATGATACCGTTGGAGCTTTTCTCTTGGTGGAGTTCACTCAATAATGGATTGACTGGTAACCGTGTTTATACCATCCGAAGTCTGGGCGAAGACTCTCAGCCTATGGCAAGAGGGAAGAAGGGTTCAAGTACCAACATCACACCAACCCACAATACATTTTCCCATAAATTAATGCCTCATAAAACTAATTTTATTTTATTTTTAATTGTGTTTCCTGAACATCTACTATTCAGCTCCATACCATTTTGTCCGGATTAACCAAATGAATGCTTACTGTAAGAAGGGAGAGGTTTCTTTGAAACAGGTACGGGTTAATCTCTCTCTACGTTCCATGATAAGGTCGTTACAATAAATCAATTATTAAAACACGTTTGTGAAGTTAAAAAAAATAAATTCATAGCGAAAAGCCTCTGAAGAGATAAAAGCGGATCGAGGTTGCCAGAATACTTGGTGTCTTTGGTTCCAGTGGAGTTTGGAGGTATTCTTCACTGTCACGAGGCTGATTGAACCTTGACTGCTCGAAAAAATAAATACGAAAAGGCAGGCTTCATTGTACTATTAAACTATTAGTTAAAAATTATTATTTTCTCAAAATTTGGGCCAAATGAACTCAAAGACAGCTCAAACAACTTTTAGAGCAAATAATATTAATCGCCAGTACGGAGATTTATAATTAGTACAGCACATTAATATTGTGATAAAAGTTTTTAATTGTTCACTAGCACTTTTTATTAACTAGTATTTTCTTAGAAATGACATTTTCCTTAAAAAGTCACGATAATTAATGATTTAGGATAAGGTCGAATGGAATTAAATTGGTATTTATGCCCAAATGTTGTTCTAATAATTGGTAATAAATGAAATGATCAAAAGTAGGTTAATAATCAACTATTTAAAAAGTCAAAAGTTTAGTACTATACTGCAGTTATGGTATGAAAGAATGGTTATGGTGTAATCCGTCGAAGCGTGATACAGAACTTTCCAGAATCAGCACGCATTTTAGATTGATGTAGAATCGATCATTTCCAATATTAAGGAGAAGAATTGTCTCTACTTTGGAGCATATCTAGGCAAACGACAAAGCCAGAGACAAAACACCATGCTCAAAAAGCCAATAGTTGTCCACAACTACTGACCTTACATCATACATTATTTTTAATTAATCTTTATTAGACGTCGCATGAGTTTCAATGACTATGAGACACCCCACATCATCGTCATACTATTTAGATCTGGTTGATGCCGATTCGCTCAAGAGAGTTCAGTGTATTTTCATGGGATTTCTTTAGCTTTATTATTTCGAGTCGTTCAGCTTGTTTGGCATTGTCCAAGCTTTGTCGAACAGCTTGGAATTCACATTGATGGTGTTATAAACAGTTAATGGTGCATTATTGTAGTCCACACAGGCCGCCGAGGTCGAGAAGATGGCATATATGGGCCAGTCCAGTTTGTACTAATCTCAGACGGGCATCACTTGCGGTAACTTTGGTATGATTCCATTCGGTGATGCCCGACCCCTGTTTTCTTCTTTTGATGGCTGTTAAGTGAATATTTCTTGGCCGGTACTTATAAACATTGCTTCTCTGATATTGACTCCATTCGACTGTTGACTTTTTTGGATTGATTGTAATTAGTGAGTGAATATTCTGCAGGTTTCCGATAGTATTCTTATTGGCTACTAGACAATGACCAAACAAGTCCAAGTGTGCAACAAACATTTTTCCTTAGTATCAAGAAGAAGACTTAAGTTCTATAGAGAATGATCGTGAAGCAATTAATTGGAGCAGTAATGAATAGACTGTTCAAAACCTTGAAGTATATCTAGACACGTGACTCACACTGTACGAACTCATCAATAGAAAGGCATCAACAATTTGCAAGACAATACTTTACAAGGCATTAATATTACCGGTACTTACTTATGCACCTCCTGAATAGTACTTCACTATCTCTAGGACCAGACTACTCATAAAACACTAAGTCTTGATCTAGGAATGCCTGTTTCGTCAGGAATTCTCAAATTCGCCAAGAATGGAGAATGCTGACAATATCACAACAAACAGCAGTGCTTACAAAAAGATGCTAAAAACCCCTTTAATTTAGTGACAGTTTTCATTCAACTAGGACAACTTTTATTATCAATCAAAAAATAAAGTTTAAGCCGTTGGAGAAGAAAATGAGTTGGCTCCTTTTGCTTTATGGTCCGGGAGCGAGCTGTTTTTTAACTATGTTATGATCAGCAGAAGGTTTGACTAACGGATATGAAAGATCTCATTATTTAGCTTAAAGAAAAATTTTGCCTGGTAGTTTCTCAGGGCGGCTTTGGCGTGTAGAATTTTTCAAAATAACTTAAATTGCGTTATAAGCGGCAAGCTTGTGAAATAGTTTATTTCAGTTTTGAGACTATCCTGAAGGGTCTCGTGTTCAATCTGACAAAATATTTTGATAGGTTGCACAAACCAGAAACCTTTTAAATTAAAAAAAAAAAATTTGGTCATAAAAAGCACTAGAAAGTTTGATGAAAATGTTGTACCGGTGGAGATGATGCCTCGCCAGACGAATATTATTATAGATAGAACATTGGCAAACATTTCGGCTTAAGCGATAGGGTTGAGAAACGGCTTGTATCAATCTTGGGACTGGACATTTCGTGCATAAAATGTATCAAAATATCTTGGTGGGACCAACCAGACGAATTCAAAATTCATAAAATTAGGACAACATCATGACATAAACAACACGAGAAATTTGCCATCAATATTTTATCATGAACGAGATAAATCAGAAAGCCCCCCCCCCAGACAAATATTTTGGATTATTCACCTCTATCAAACACCAAAATTTAGATGCTTTTTCGTGAGCAGGACAAGAAATTTTTAAATCAAAATAAATGCTCCTGTAGTATTATATTACATACTTATGTGTTGTTCCTATAGTAAATTTAAATATTAAACATACTGTTATCTAATTAAATCTATTTCAATTTCTTCGTAATATTTTACATTGGTTTGTAATTAATTTTTTTCTCGGAAGGTTGTGATTGACCACACTTTTCCAGTTATTCTTAAAATAAAAGTATCTTAATACTTATTACAATCCTTGAATTTTATGCTAACATAGTTCTCCAAGTATTGTTCTGAGTTGATGAAGACCGCTAGAGGTAGGTTTTTTTTTCAGAATCAGTTTTATACAATTGCCCATCAAGTGAGTAATATATTGTTATAATTGTTTATTCAGTGTACACTTGGTTTTTGTGTTTACACGTCGAATATGTGAGTATTTCCTTAAATTTATTTTCTATCGTCACGTGATATGACGTTTGGCTTCCGTGCGTTGTTTTGGCTCTCTGCGGATTCTAGTATACCTCTGACACTTCTGAAACTTCGACAGTATTTACTGTTCAGAGTAATCTGGAACGCAGGCAAAGGGAATGTAATCTGAAACAAAGAACGTAGGAAGTAACAGTACAATCGACAATTGGTTCGGGTGCGTTTTTTATATTTAAATAATTTTAAAAACAAATGCTCAGTCTTTTTGGCCGAAAATATTTTTTTTGTTAAATCCTTTCGATCCGCCAGGGACTTTTGATTTGTAGTAGCCAGAAAGCCGGAGACCATATAAACATTTAGATAAAATGTTAGTATAACGAGCGTGGTTCCGGAAACTTCATATCCCTAGAGTAACAATATTTGGCCCTTCAAGGGATGTATTAGTAAAGCCCTTTTCATTTGTAGCTATTAGAGCACGAACATTGTTTTTTTTTTTTTTTCGGAGGTCATCGGCAGGACGAGTTTAATCTCTATTCAATGGTGATGATTTGCATAAGTAGTTGTTGATTATGCAAATTCCACACTAAATGCTGAATCAAAGCTATATCAAACCATCAATCACTTTATTATCAGTTGTATTCATTCGTTTCTTTATTTGTTATTTGTCACGGTTATACAATCATTCTACATTTTTTTGGCACCAAATACAGTACCTTGAACCAAAGCCATTCACCACTCACCATACTCTCCGATTGAACTCCGGGGCCAACGAATGAACTAATAAGTAAAGCCAATTAAACGCAACCACTACACCCTCTCTCACTTTCTCTCTCTCTCTCTCTCTCTCTCTCTCTCTCTCTCTCTCTCTCTCTCTCTCTCTCTCTCTCTCTCTCTCTCTCTCTCTCTCTCTCTCTCTCTCTCTTTTTAACAATCCAACATGCTCACGCGACCCTCTCTCAAAATGAAACAATAAATAATCGTGGAGCTTGACCGGAGCTGTGTGGTTGTACGTTCCACAATAGTGATTGAACGATTGAATAGATCCGAAATGTTAAAAGGTACAATGAAATAAATTTTCATGTTGTCAATTCCAATATTTACGTAATAGAAACAATCTTATGCTTAATTGGAATACATCTAGTCTAGAAAACGAAAAACCAGAATTATCGCTTTTGGTTATGAATAAAATCTCACAGATTTTTGTTTTGTTTCACCCTTCCCCCCCCCCTTTTCTTTCTTTCAAAACACTTCTTTCCAACGACTTTTCTGGTTGATGACTCTCTTTTCAATCTGTTGTTTGTATTTTTCTCTTCCGAAGAAAGAGATGGAAACAGAGAAGGGGGAAATTCAGTGAGAGGGGATAAATTCAACATGTGAAATTTTTCCGAGGTCGGGAGTGTAACTCATATTCAGGAAATATAGACTGCATTTCCTCATATTAAGTTGTTACGTCTATACAACAATGGAATGTAAGGCCTTACAATAAATTTCCACAATACATTCTACTTTCTGAATGAGGTGTTATTAATATATATTGCACTCTATGCTGCAACGATAATAATTATACATTCTTTCCGGTTAAATCAACAATAATAATTAAACCGTTATTAGTAAAAATTATAGCTATTTGTTGCTACAATATGATGTTGTATGACATGTGATGTTATGTGCTATATCCATGAACCAGTTCTTTTGCATTACAATAAAGCTTAATCTAAACATCAACTATGAACTAAAATGTATTTAAAATGTTATGAGTGAAGGCCAGGGATTCCTCACGATTTTCTTGAATATTTATTCAATAATTGTGGGAAAAATACTTCGTATTTACAGTTACACAGCTTTATCTTTTAAACCGCACTGTTCACTGTGAATTCCTTTCAAACGAATATAATAGCTAAAATATTATTAAATTAAAAAAGAAATATTAAAAAAAAAATCAAGCTCAGCGAGATATATCAAACAATTATTCGATGTTTCCTGTTTCGCATGCGAGGGAGGTGACAACCATTTGGTTTTGGGAGGTCTCTGGGCTGTTTGCAAATACTCTATGAATGAGCTAGCGAATAAAAATTGTAAATATGGTATGAATGAGAACATTTATCACAATTACTTTTTGACTAATAAGACAGATTGTAATTTTAGCACAATAAAGAAGTTTTCAATTATTCGATATGGTTTTGAAAATGGTTTAAATGTATTCTCTTGATATTTTTACATCATTTAAGTCTAAATACTAAATTTTATTAATTAGTACTCTTATGATCTTTAATTTTATATCCCACTCAAAATAATAGGATAATATTTATTTTCTAATTACCAAGTAATTGATTAATTTTTGGCTCTTTATCATTTTGTATAGGGACACTTTAGCACCTTTAAGATAAATTTTTCTTGTAAAGCTAAATATCACCCTTTTATCTGAAACTGAGTTACGAAAAAATGAACGAAATCTTGATTTGTTGAAATCGTTTTTGCTTTATTTTCTTCCAACTATTAGATCCTTTGAAATTTATAATACATATTTTGAAGTGCAAAAGGGTATAAGCTGCAAATTTGTTAGAAACACAGTAACAATTTTACACCGTTTTGAAAAATTCATTGGAGCCGTCACCTTGGTATGGGTTAATATTAGTTTCTTCGTTGACCCAGTTTCCTTGGGATACTTCCTGAGTTGTATGGTTACTGTTCAGGTTCGTTCAGTACTCTAATCAAGGCATATCAAATCCGGTCTATAAACCAGGAACGAAGGTTGAGATGTTATAAGTTGTAAGCCACCATTGACCCTATCATGAGGATACTCTCTTCCGTTTCAAGTACGTTTGATATAACATGGGATGAACAACGGTGTAGAGACCTAGTGAAAGTGAAGCAGCAATGACTAGAGAAAGTAACTGATTATTCCCCTCTCTCGGCAAGGATTTTCTCTTCTTCGATGCCTGGGACATTAAAGGCGACCGCAATCCGACCATTTTTCTTATTTTCTTCTAGAAAGTTATAATGTTATCATTCTTCTTTATTTTTTGCCAAGTTCGAAGAGGTTTATATTGTCTAATATTTACGTTGAGTTTCCGGTTAAATTGGGCTTGAGCTCGTCTAAACAGACAGGTATGCTCTTCGAAAGGGGTTGTAAAATCAAATTGAAATATCCACATCTCGAAATATCCTGATTAGTTTTTGTTTAAAATGAAACGACGAGAATGGCTAAAAGCTGTGGATAATGTCCTTTTAAATTTTATCAATTGTTATTTTGCCGCGAATTCAGTTAAAACGCCTGCCAACAACTAATAATGAATACAAATTAGAAGGTTATTATTCACATCATTTAAATATTATCAACTTGGTAATTTTAAATATTCGCGAACAGTTTATGATGTTATTGATATTTGGTGGTTTGAGCCTAAAATGGAAGTGTCTTTGTTTGCTTGGAAGGGGGTTACTGGTTGTACGGTTTTGTCTTTATTCAGGTATCCATAGCATGTTTCAATGGAGGGATTTTTGGAGAAAGTTTTAAAAATCTTTATGAGTTTGGTGGTTTCTATCTACATCCTCCGATGCTCATGTCCTATAAAACGATATCTGTAGAGTTACCCGGCTGGGGCTGTAGCTCCTCTCGTCACACTAGCCTCTCAGGTGCATCGGTGGGCTACCTACAAGAGGTTAAATCTACAAGCAATGACATTTACGACCAAAATAACCCTCCTCAAAAAAAAAACTAGTAGTAAGTTTTTTCAAGATATCGAATTAGGTTATATTATTTCCACTGTGTGTACGAAATAGATAATGACAAAAATGGTATTGAGTCGGTAGGATCTAGTTTTTTATTTCCAATCTTTAGAGTAGTACTCAAACGCTTAATAAGCCGGTCATTCCGACATTGGTATTGAGATGTGACTAGGTTTTGTACTGTAGCAACCACATTCTGCTGATAGTGATTAGGCATTTAGCAGACTAAACAATGAAACAATAGCTTGATGAATCCATAATTAATTAGATACGTAAGAACTGAAAATTATTTATCAGGAACAGTTGTATTTCCAATAGAGTTACTTTTATCTCTGTTATACTCTCAATTTTTTTAAGTCTTTTTTAAAGTAGCATTGACACCAATGGGCTTAAAAGAGAGAGGCTTTATTTTGAAATGGGTCCGATAAATCGTATTTTGGTTTTCTATGAGCTCTATAATGAAAATGATCCAGTATATCTGTTATCATGCGCGTACTTTTTGTTTTTCTTCTTATACCCTTGTTTATTATAAATTATGGAAATAAGTATAGACTACATAAATGAATTTATTTACAATAGGTCATTATATATCCTGTAGCTTGGCTACATTTTGTACTATTTTTAATAATTTTACATTGCGATTTGTGATTGTTACAAAAGTTATTACATTATACGTTGATTGTCCAAACACGTTTAAAATTGATGGGCCTCACTTTATGAAGTAGATAGATGGATTAAATATTCGACGAAATTCAATAACACGAAATATAATGAAAGTAATTAAAAATTACTCAGGAAACCTGTTATTCATAAAATGTTATTACTTTTCCTTCTAATGTTCAAAACTCAAGACTGAAAAGAAAAACGTATAATATTTTTTGAATAAACGTTGATTGGGTGATATACCTACTGAAGGAGTTCAAGAGAAGGGGATAATGAACAAATAAGCAAAATAAAAGAAAATATGGAAAAATTTAAGATAAACATGAAACATGACAAAATTAAGGGTTTCATTTTCTGAAAACATTAGAATCGTTTTCTAACTGTTTTACTATCTGACTGTTTTAACGATTGTAATTGTAGCCCGTTAAAGATGCTTATTTTTAATTAGGACATCGTTATCTTTAATTAGATATAATTGGGAACTTATTCATTTTTATTTATATATTTCTCAAGTCTTACCACTATCTCATGTGTTAGATGGAAATGTCTTGAGTCTCTAATCTTAAAAAGAGGAATAACAAACTTTCATTTCTGGTATTAAATAAATATAATAAAAATATAAAAAAAGTTATGTTAGTTGATACAGAGTTTCACAAACTGCTATTATTAAGACAATAACTCCTTCATGGAAAAGGTATAGAATTGAATTCACTATCACCTTCATTAATTGCGAATAGCAAAAACAATTTCCTGGTGCCATTCGGGCGTGGAGAATTAAAAACGATCTATTTAATATAAGTACAAGTTATTATAATTATAAACTCATTAGTTTTTTCCTTTATTAATCAATGTATTTTACTTGCCTCAATTCAATGCCTTCGTTAATTGTTAATAACTTTCCCCCCACCTCGGAATGGTATCTCCCACCCGCTGCAATTATAACGAATCGGCCTTGTGCATGATATTTAATTGCGGTGTCAGTTGTTCTTCAGGATAAATGTCATGTTAACTGCAACTGAAAGCAGCCCTTAGGCCTTCGATACAAAAGTGCTTCGAAATAGCATTTGGGACACATACATGCAATTCATAATGCACACCTCATTCCGGTCTACTCACAACTTATTTTTTACTGATACCAGTGCTTTCAGCGGCTGCACCACCATTTTCAAGTATTTTATAATATATATATATATGTGTAAAGCTTTTTTATTCTGATAAAATTACAATCTGCCTTATTGGGCTATAAGTACTTGTGATAAATGTTCTCATTCATACCACATTTACAATTTTCATTCACTCGCTCATTCATACAGTATTTACAGACAGCCTAGAGACCTCTCAAATACACATGATTGTCGCCTTCCAAGTATGCGAAAGAAGAAGCGGAGTCTTGGGAAGTCCCCCACGCTCCTCCGTCAGCCGAGGCACCGGATACGAGCCAGTTGCGGCTGACCAAGAGCGTGAGAGCTCAAAACATGATTGGATAAAATGGTCATTTCCAGGACTACTGCTGTCACATTTTTATAGCAGGTCACGAGGCCACTGCCGCTTTAGTCTCCGAGGAGGATTATAGGGATGAGTGGCATAGTAATGACTGTGCTAGAGGATTAGGGTGGTTGGTTAGGCTACTATGGAATTTCATGAACTTGGAAGGGATGAGTTTAAGAATGTATGGTATATTAAGATCGTTATAAAGGGTTTGCTGCTGTCGTAATAGGAGGCATTTACTATTGTTTTCAAGACTTTAATTTTATAAGTAAATTGATGGAATGGAAAATAAAAAAATAATGTTCGAATAATGTCTTTTATGCTTACGAAGTCCAACCAGTTACTCCTTCTTAGCTCTATAATAATTGGAGACATTATTTTGACTGATTTATATTTAAGTCTGATCATGTTAAATCTGTAATGACATTCATTAACCCTAATGTTTTTTTCCATGAGGTTATAACATGGTCTTCTGCCTTACTCAATACTCACCAAATATTCATACTGCTCAAAATTAATAACGCTTTACTTTCAACGTGATAATATGTTATGATTGTATAACCTCACTTCTTAGATGGATCAGCTGTCGTTAGTGAAAAGGGAAGGTTGGCACTAAACTTCTCCTCCAACGGGTCTCCCACTCACCGTTCTCACTGTAAAGTGGGACTTCTGTCCGTGCGTAACAGTAGATGACTTTAAATAGGGTTAAGTATTCTCTTGTATGTAAATTTGATTGTTACCTAAGAATGTAATTTTCTAAGCACATAGCCCATTTCGGCCAAAAACTGGACTAACAGCATTAGTTAACTGTACCCTCATTTTAATTTATGATGTAATCTGAATGGTAGTAATTTAAATTTCGAAAAATTTATTGGCAAAATAAAAATATTAGCGCCGGAAACTTTGTTATGAAAGTTTAAATTTGCAGTTTTGGGCAACTTACCTATCCACTTCCAAGAAACAATATCCCAAAAATAAGTTGCAAGCCTTTAGTTGGTAAGAGGCGCTGAGGTGATGGTGTGGTTAGCACTAGGCGTTTCCTCTAAAAACCTTGAATTTGCATTACCCCATTCGCTATTTATTTATTTTTATTAAATAATCACGAGGCAGAGTTAGCTTATTTTTTTTAATATAGCTCGAACTTTACAGGTCATTAATAATCTGTCTGTTCTTGTTATAATAAATACTTTAATAACTTTAGCAATGTAAAACTTATTTTATTGCAGCTTAACTGTGTTATATGGTGAAACTTTAGTTCTGATATATTTGAATATGAAATAGTTCGAATTGTTTACTATAATTAGTTACTTCCTTCTATTCTTGGCCGCAGGTAAATTTAAAATCTTGCCACGATTGAAATCGATACAATAGAATCAGATCATCAAGATATGCATTTGTGAAACTAGGATTACTAAGATAAGAGGGGTTATTATGATTGATTGTCTCCGGGCTATCATCATATTTAATTATATCGATGATTGTGAAATAAATGTATCACGTTGGAATTAAACTCTAAGAGTACGGATCAATGCGATGACCCTTGACTTCCTAAGAGTAATTGTAAGAAAACGCAATAAATTTAACACCATAGAAATTGCAGTCGATCAGTTGCATCACTTCGGTCAAATAGCCAGTCATAGCACGTCCTAGAATCAGACGGTCCGGTCACATATACCACATTGGTCGTGAAGGTGGCACGTATTATGGAGGAAAATGAATTGAATCAATAATTAGTTCTCCCACCGCAAAATTTTTTATTCTCCGTAAGGAATTTGTCATTTCTCTGCTTGTATCACTCCTTTGCCACACTTGGAGAATATGTTTCTAAACAGTCCTTCTAATATTATGATTAAAACGCTATATTTCCCATTTAAATATAAGATAAGATATGAGAATGGGATAGTAATTGAAACGATACAATTATACTTATTGGCTTATATACTTATATCTATTATTAATACAAGTTTTCAAGTAATATACATCATTAATTCTTAGATTACTTTTAATTAATATGAAATTAATATTAGGTAGGTTGCTAAAAAACGTTTGTTTGCAAAATTATGTACGATGACAGTAACAGTCTTCTGCAGCCTCCTGTTTCTATTTAGGCAAAAGAAAAATTTTCAAAAACCCAGCACCTGCCTAATCTTAATAAAACCTATATTAACAGATTTAATGTCTATAATTAATTTATGCTTATCTTAAACTTAAAATCTAACGTAACTAAAATGAATTATACAATTAGGCAGAAAAGTTATTTGAAAAACTATGCACAGTAAAAGAAAGTGTGACAAAATTATTATTAGTACCTAGTACGGCGGTGGCTAGAAATATCATTTTCTGTCTCACGTATGTTGGACGCCTAGTTTAATGGGAAACCCGATGGTTGTAGGGTTGGGTTGACCTCTAGACTTTCCTAGGACCATTAGGCAAAAAACCAGTCACTTGGGTCTTTAGGTGGCACTTCAGATCCCACTGAGAGTGTTTGGATTTATGTTTTCCTATGAATGTGTGCAGCAAATGTTGTAAAGTTCTGTGAGCATTACTATGAAATATTAGTAGGCAACATGGGTTTTTCCCACATCCTCTGATCGGACCTCGTGTCCTTAAAATGATAGTGCGTGTCCTGCCTACCAGACAGGTGGGACTGGGGTGACGTCTGGCCCAGTCCGACCTCTGAGGTATTGTGTTCGATTCTGGTGGTCCCTCCGTTTAACAAGGTAAATGGTGATAATATGATTATAAAATCACAAAGGTAATTTTGTATGAACGGGCTTGTGAGCTAGGGGGGACCGACAGCCGATAGTTCTGTTAAGATATCGACAGTTTTATTCCATCAACATCTCAATCGATAGTTACTTGGACTAACGATATTTTTATTTTCGTGCTGTTTTAGCTCCTAGGATTGTTCACTGAAGCCTTTTCACGTACGAAATTCATTCTTGTGATTGTACCATAATGGCCCGAGACATTCGTAGTACCTTTGGTTCAAACGCAATGCTTTAACAAAACCATGCCCAAACCAGATGTATAGAATTTTTCTCACGAAGCATAGCAATAGGGATTTAAATGAAGATATACGTTGTGCGGATATGCCATTTCGAAAGTGAAAACACCTAATAATCCTTATCTCACATCTGAAGAGGTTAAATAAAGTTCTGGGTGTGTCGTCGATGTTATGGGAAATTTTCAGGAAATCATGGAAGGAATTCCTGAAAGGATTATGTTTCTCTCTTCATACCTTTTGTTCATGGCTTAGTGGATAAATTAAAATGGTATCAGAAAGATTTGAACACAAGTTCGAGGAAAGAATTCGCTAGTCCTAGCATTCCTAGCAATGATGTTCGCCTTTACTCCTATTAAACTAGAGAACGTACTGGATTAGCAACAACAACATAGATTCGCCTGAGGATCTATAATTATATATAATTATGTGTTATAATTATATAATTACTCAACAACGAAGGGATCTGAGCCCAAGGATGGCAGAAATGCTTGTTTATTTTTGTCATTCTACTTGTCACAGTCCAATAAAAGATTAGGTAGATGGTTATTTTTTCAAATTTTACTAATAATTATTAATTAGTACTTACCTGCTCGAAACTCATTTTTCTTCATTAAACTTGCAATTCAAGCCTTTACAATAATTAAATATTAAACGATTGTATTATCAATAATTTTTATTTAGTGATTCCTGTATTCTCTCAATATTGTGTTTGATTTCACTAAAGCGTGAGAATTTTTCTGAATGAGTTTGTAACAAACAACTACAAACAAAAATAAATTTCTCCATATCCTGCTTTGATTGCTCCCTTTTATCTTACAATGAAATTCTGACAGATAATAATAAATAATTTTTTTTATTAATAAACAATTTACAATTGCAATAATGAATTCAGAAATAAATTATTTAATATGAACATCTTCTGATATCCATCATATTTTTTTTCTTATCCCTTATTCCCGAGTAAAATAATGTTCTTCTCTTTTCGGGATGTCAATAGTGCCCAACTATAGTAACTTTTGCCCCCCCCCCCATAAAAAAGTGAATTAATGAGGTTTTAAGAAATATGAACTTAATTATCAATAATTATCATATTCATCAATCAATAAGCTACTTACCCCAGTCATTTACGCCGTGAGTGATCGGGTCTTAATTACATTTAGAGGTTTTGTTTGAAAATTTGCTTGTTGTAAGCCAATTGGCTTAGAATTTGTTCCTGTTTTGTTTGAGATTACAAAGATATAAAGATTAGTCCTCCATCCTTTATTATCCATTATATCCATATTTATGGATATCAGAAGAAAGCAGTATACATAAATAGTTAATAGGCCCAGGTAACTGTATTGTGAATTAATTTGTATTTTAATAAATTTAAATTTCTTTTGTTTTGTTTTTTTCAGGTGAGCTAGTCTCTCAGTAGATGAATATATTTTTAGTCACTGATAACTGTAAGTATTTTATATTTCTCAATCGTGAATACTACTGAAATATAATTTTAAAATATCATTAATAGTTTTGCTGGTATGAAAACATTTGAATTATACTGATGGGTCGTCACGAGGGGGTGCCTAGTTACCCTAGCCTTAGTGACGAAGTTAGGGTTGCTTAGACTATGACCTGGACAATTGCTTCATGACGGGTCTTACTACTGTACTATCTGACTCCATATCTCATAGGTATGTTCCCCGACAGTACACTATGTTCAGGAGAATAGGGTAGGTATTGTAGATAGTTTATGTGGTCTTGGAATGACCACGAATTCCCACTAGGTATCTGAGGGTAGGCGAAAACCATCCGGATCCCAAAGGCCAGTGTGAGCCGGAGAGAGGCAGTCTGGGTCACTTGGGGAGACACTACTATGTAAAGTTCGTAGGGCCCCAGGTGACCGTCGTCCGCAAGGAAGAAATCTTTCCAAGGAGGTACTAGTTTGAGTGAGACGAGGCATTTTAATTAGGTTATAAAAATACTTTTTTTAAATATTAACTTCAAACGTTTTGGCCTAGAGACATGCGAGCTTACATAGTAGTTCCACTCAATGCTCATTTAATAAGTGAAAAATAGTATATTCGTTAAAATAAACGAGTAATCTATTAATCAATTTTTTTTTTTACGTCATTCGCTCTCCTCATGTTACAAAAATCACTTGTAAGAACTAAGTCAAAATATTGTTTATAATGGAACAAAATAGTTTTTGTACCTTATTATGGAACAAAAGTTACACCTGAACAAGGCTGTATTAGACTTATAATTACAAATCATTAATCACAATATACATAAAGTTTATCAGTAGAACATTTTACCTATGAAGAAAATATTAAAAATGGCCCACCAGAAGACTTGCAGAAAACATAATTTGCTGGCTGGAGGAACAATAGTTCGACGTCACTCCTGAAGATATTAGCTGGGGCAGAACCCACGTGATCCCGAAGCACTCAAGTCGGCAATGCAAAAACTGATTACAAATAGAATAAGGATCTACTTCAAAGTTTGCTATAAAGAGGATTATTTGATGCGGAAATGCTATCGCTTCAACCACGTAGCGAAGTACTGCAATAGTGAAATGATATCACGCTCGAAATCACAGAGAAGGCACCAAGCACAATAGCCAACACATACTTTGGAATCTGGCCGACTACTATAAGGACTCAAAACCTCACTGTAATAATAAACATTTGGATTTTGGTACTGGTTTGAAAATGCTACAATTAAACGAAGATCGTTCTTGAGTAACAACAATACTCCTTGACGAATATGAAGGTGGGAAACACCCTTGAAAAAGTAACAGAAAACAATCACTTGTTATAACTAAGTCATTTTTTTCATTTCATTCCATGTTAGTTATTAAATTAATTTTTATTTAATATTATTCTATGAAGTAGTAGCACTCAACCAGACATTTGTATGTTGCTTTTTATATTATGTTAGGAAAAAAGCTTGAAAGAAAATCCCAATGTAAATTTTTTATTGTCAAATCATCCTAAGTCGAGATTTTGCATTTTCAAGAATCTTTAGGGCTTGATATATTGGTATCTCGGTTTCTGGATATCTCGATAAAAGATTAAGCTCTTATGAGAAGATTTATAATTTAATAAAAATTAAGTTCTAATATTAACCAGTCGAGCGAATAAAAACTCCCAAGTTAAAACGTCCTGAATTGGTTAATTATTCATTTAATATGCAATAAAAGCCTTGTAATAAAACAAAATTGACTTCCAAAGATCCATTTATAAATAATGGTAACTTATATCCAATAGCGTTACTTTTTAATGATTTTAGATCTCATTCACTTGATGCTTTATGAGATAAGATGGTTACATGGGACTCAACTGGACAAGACGATAAATAAGATTATCCTGAAGAGGTCCGAAAATGGTAAAATAGTGATTAGTTTAGCCTGAGTTGCAATGGATACTGCAAGAGGACGCCAGCAGTAAGGAGACTTAAAAGAGTTTGTTAGTTTGTTAAGTGAAGAGGTCGACCAAAGAGGAGATGTCTGGAAGAGGTTTAGTCGAACGATTGGGCGGACAGGGACATCTGAGTGATATACGGCTTGAAAAGGTGAAAGGTCATCCCTTTGTCCAATCTACATGAATATATATGTACATAAAATCCAAATGCCACTCGCTGACTCATCGCAGAATCTCAAAAAGAACAAGGCATAAGAAGATTTTTATTTGGTGATATAGTAGCGGTGGACTAAGCAAGATTTATTTAAAATTTGTCTCCTGTGCAGTCTAAAAAGAACCTAAGAACTAAACCCATTTAACAGTTTATTTACGGGATAACAAGGCATGAAGCATTTTGATTCACCCGGGGTGAGCAAAAGAAGTACAAATAAAGTTACAAGTTACAAATAAGTTTCATAAAAAATCTTTAGCCAAACTAATCAATATTGAACAATTCATCACTATTAAAACGCAATTTTCTGTAATAATGTTAAATAGTACAGTTAAACAATGGTATTCAGCTAGTAGATAAAATAAAGTATAACTAATACTAAATAGTTACAGTTAGTTATAGACTAGCTTCATAGCTGCAGTTAAAAGTAGCTGAGTGCATAGATACTTGGATTTCTTAGATGGCCGTATGAACTACTTGTACTTAACTTGCACGCCAAAATAGAAATAAAATGAAAATGAGCCCCGGTGAATCCATGAAAATGTTGGTTAATAGCAGATACATAATACTGTATCAGCAAGCATTCTACCTACTTAAACCGGTTTAAAAGTCGACTTATAACATAACAGAAATTTTATGTTTGGCTCTGAACCTTGAAAGTGATATTAAATGAACATTCCTGAACAGTGGTATCTGCAATACCTTAAGAATTTGGTAGCCTGGTACGATTAGAATCTTGCGGATCGAAGGACTAGTTGACATCGCATCATGAAACGGAAGTTGAGATGGCTGGGTGACTCACTTGTTATTTTGGTTTGGACTCAACGAGGAAGCGAACTGACGAGGAAGAAATAGGGTTCAGAGCATCCGAGTGAAAATCATTCCATCAAACACGGCCCCTGGAATGCAATGCGAATAAAATCGCACCAGACCTGCAGATAAGATCTGCAGGCCAAGGAGGGTCACTGGGAAGAAGGGTGCTTAAGAAGAACAGTTTGGATGGGTTTAAAGGAAGATAAGGACTTAGTTCAGGAGTATCTAACCTTTTTGTATATAAGAGTACCTTCTAGAATACCGATGTGTGGCGGGCTAAATTTATTATTTCAAGGCAAATTTACAGTTGGACATAGGTAATAATACACGTATTTACAACAAGTATTTAACTCCAAAAGCATACAATTTTAACATATAAACTTATTCTTTATGTTCTTAAGTAAAAGAAATAATTATTTAATAATTCCTACAAAAGTTTAGATGGTAAGAAATGCTATTAAAAAAACATGAACCTCAAAGTCAATGTGTTTTTTTAGCATTTTCATTGGTCATTGCTTTATAATAAGGAGAGTATGATGATGATGATATTTCCGCTAGTAAGTAACATCAAGATGTTCTTCTATAAGTCGAGATATGTACTTCCATACTATAATTTTCATAGTACAAAACAAGTATGCATAACTAAAAAACAAGTTTTTCTTGTGTGGGGTTTTTTTTTAAGAATGGAAATTTGATTCTGTGACTATATTCTTATTTGGTGCATTGAATTTTAGGGCAATGTTGATCTTGAAAGTCCAAAATGTATAACTTCAGTTCTTCTGTCCTTAATTAAGTAAACTCTGCTATGGACGCAGATATGTTGGTGGTATTTATTGAGTTGGAACATAATATACCCCAACCTGGAATAGTGTGACAACTCAAAAAAGTAGAATTGCGAGAAAACTCATTTGTAGTTTTGGATTCCAGTCTTTTTACTACTTCTCCCCTTAATTGACCAAATACGTAGGTAAAAATATTATTTTTCATTAATTGGGATATCTCCTTTGTTTCCTGTTAATTTTATTTTCTCGAATTTAAATGTATTAAATACGAGTACAATTTTTTAAGTGAGATTTTGAATTGTCACGTTATTTTTTTTTAAATTGTCTCAACAAAGAACAAAGTAATAGTCTATATAGAACATAAAATGACCCTTGAAAATGACCCTTGATTAAATTAAATAATTTGGCCCTACCCCCACCAGTGGAATAGTGCGCCATCTGCAATTACTCCCTTAAGGAGTGGACCAAACTTGTCGCTATTTTATCTGAATAAACTTTGCAAAGTTGCGAATTGAACTATGAGTTAAACTCATTTTTACTGATTTTGCAGTTACCACACTATTTCTGGATATGTGCGATATGAAATGTCAGTTCCTAGTGTATTCGAAATAAACTTTAAGGATATTATTTTTATTCCAAATAATCTCCATTAGCTTAAATACATTTCTCTCAACGCCTAACAAGGTTTTTTTTTATCCCTTTCTAAATTTTTGGGCTTGAATCTATAAATTCGAGAAATGAAAGTTTTACCGTTCTTTGGAATATTTTGTTTTATATAATTGCGTCCAAAGCCCTGAAAAAAAATGATAGTAATTTGGTGACATGTAAGGTGAATATGATGGATGTGGCCAAACGTATATTTTCAAAACATGTAATTTTTTAACAGTTAACTGACAAAGATTTTAACAAAGTTTCTGCCGATCAGTCAGATGGCGTCGCATAATAGAAGTATGGCTGACGTTTAAGTGCTTCGAATGTTCTCTACTTGTCTAATGTGGATTGGCCTTTAGTTCGTAACCATCCTGTTTTCTTTCTTGCCTTCCACGAGATTTATTCTTGAAACTTGTATTGACGGATTGAAACCTAGAGGACCACAGTTCTTTCACTCACTGCCACCAAAGCCATATGATATTTTGAAAGGCTTCGGAACCATTATCTCCAAGTTTAAATTCATAAAAGAATATAACTCGTAATTAATTAGATTCTATTAAAAGTGAAAAAAATACAGAAACACTTGAACAGTTCACAATAAACTGAAAGATATTGCATGGAATTGAAAGAGAAATAACTACTAATTAATTTAATACCCATTGTGTTAGCGTTTGTAAACAAGAGACGGTTTCTTGCTTTAATGATTTCATCAAAATAAATAAATATGACATTTGATCCCTTCCAACCAAATACTTGGGAAGTAAAATGATTAGTAACAAAGGGGACCATTAGCTCTATGATAGTGTAACTGATAATATAGTATAAATGATAGCATGAATAAAACTATCTATCTAATCGCTTTTCTATTATTAAATAAATAGACGTGTATTCATATAATTATTATTAATTATTAGATATGCTTAATTAGTTTTTATTGTGGTCTTACGAGTGACGGACCATGCCAAAATGGCTCTTTCGCAAGAATAGGATAAATAATTGATCCAATTATCTATATTATATATAGATAGAGGCTTCTATATTATTATTATTATTAGATCTTTTTTGTCAATAATTACCCTTAATGTTTTATTTACATCAATCATGATGTAAATTTGTTAATAACAGAGACGGTTTAATAAATGATAGGGAGGAAGGCCAATTATAAACTTATTATTAATATATTGGCAGTGGCCTCGTGACCTGCTATAAATAAGTGACAGTGGGAGTCCTGGAAATGGCCAGTTTCTCCAATCATGTCCTGAGCGACTGTGGCTCTCGCGCTCTTGGTCAGCCTCCGCTGGCTCTTATCCAGTGACGCGGCTGAAGTAGGGGACTCCCCAAGACTCCGCTTCCTCCTTCGCATGCGAGGGAGGTGACAACCATGTGACTTGGGGGGCCTCTGGGCTGTTTGTAAATATTGTATGAATGAGCGAGTGAATGATGAACTGTAAATATGGTATGAATGATGACACTTATCTCAATTACTCATTGCCTAATAAAAGGCAGATTGTAATTTTATTATTATTATTATTAAATAATAACAGGTACTTTATTAGTGAAAAAAAAAAAAAAAAAAATTGTTGTTCTCTCTCTCTCATTATTAATATATTATAGTAAGTAATACACTTATTCGTTTGGCTCTTTCCATTTGATCCTGTGAATTTATTTAGACGGGGAGCAGACATTTAAACATTTGGTCGACAAAGCGAAATTCTACATTCTACAATGTTGCGATTCTTCGGTTTCTTACAATTTTTCAGTGCTCCCTGGGATTCAACCTGTGTATATCCGCTTTAGGTTGTTCAAGCTTCATTCTCTCTAAAACATTATTTTTATTGACAATCACATACAGTTAACTTACAGGCATCATCAGCAGGGCTACATTTGGAAACATATATATAACAACATTTAAGAACAAGATGTATACAAACGTTATGTGATTAAAAGCAACAAAATATTAAATATAGATTTAAAGAACATAGTACAAATATTGGAATGTAACATAACACAACATTTTTATATATCTGTTTTCATTAATGGAACGATACAAATCTTGTTTCCGAATTGTAGTCCTGATGTATGAACAGGCACAACGCTCCTGTAGATGATATATTGTAAATAAAAAGGATGTCTTGGATAAATCGACGGGGGAACAACCCAAATTTAAAATATACCTATATAAACGTCTGCTATAGGTACTATAACACAGGTACTATACCAAGTATTAATACCTTGGCATATAATATCAAAACAAGTTCTTAAGATGAGTAACTAATTCACCGAAATCTGATTACATGAGGATGTACATTACAGGGCATGTTAAGTATAAGCGATTTGATAAATAAAAAAAGTCAACGTATTGCTGCCTAGAATATTGCTACTTGGATTAACTAGACTACCTTGACTTTGAATTGCGTGATCCCTATATTTAGGGATCACACAATCGTACCCCTACGGTACGAGTTTAGGCCGTTTCATACAATGACCGTTGTGTAGTATTTATAAATGTACTTTTAAGGAACTCATAAATTAGTTTGTGGAGGAAAATAGTTGAATGATGATTTTATTTAGGAGTTATTACAGCTAGATATTCAAACATCTGCTTATTTATCTACAAGTTCAAAGATAAATTATCCACTTTTGTGTGCACGTTCTAAGATAGTGGTCGTAATGATGCAAACAATTTGAAATATTATACTCCCAAACACTTCAAAATATGCTGATTAGTTTTTAGTTAAAATCAGACAGGGAAGTATGAGAAAAGAAATAATTCACGAAATTCCCAGCTCAATAAGATAAAATCATTAGAAATACTATTTAAGATTTCAAGTTCAGTTTTTCTTCGTTGTTAAGGTTACATTAAAGACTGTAACGCATAATATAATTTCAATGACGTCCCAAAAATTGAAGTTTTGAAAGCCAATAATAGAATTAGCGAATTTAATTTGTTCCGAACAGGTTTTAATAATTAGGGAAATTTCATGTAAGTAAATTTTTTTTATTTTTTAAAAGGTGATTTTCAACAAATAGAACCAATTATTTTTTGTGAACAATACAGTTTTTCCGCAACCATTCTGTAAGTTTTTTAAAAGAAAAATTTAAGTGCAGTCCCATCAATGTAACTCTTGACATTATTTCCTCACTTTCTTTAATTCTTGCACTGCGGGAATGAGTACTTGGGAATGAGCGAGATAAGCTTAATGCTTTACGATTTATAAATACGTTTTCAAGCATAAATTGTCAGCTTTTGACTGCTTGTGTCTACGTTTTAAGTCTAGTAATCATAACGGTGATGCAATCAATTCGAAATATTATACTCAAAAACGCTTCGAAATATGCTGATTAGTTTTTAGTTAAAATTAGACGGTGGGATGTATAAGAAAATAAATAAACAGTGAAAAATTCCCAGCTCAGAAAGATCAAAGCATTAGAGAAGCAATTTAAGATTACAATTTACGTTTTAATTAGGTAAGCACTGGCGTACCAAGAGGTTTCGTCTAGTGTCCTTAATTTGCCACCGTTTTTAATTCGATCGACATCAACAGTGATTATTAACATTTACGGACATATATAAATGAAATTATTTCTTTTGTTTAAACAGATTCTTCATATAATTTGTCTTTTATATAAACACAAATGTGGTAATATAGATTTATTATTATATAGTTTTTTTATTAGAAAATTCTTGAATGACGTCGTAGTAGTTATTTTTATTGCTGCTCTCGTTTTTACCACCGGGTGACAATCGCCAATTAGAGATTTACGATCCAAGTGTTTTCGTTTCCACTGATTAAGCGTAAAAATGTAGACGTTGAATCCGGCCGACGGAGTCAGCACTAAACTTGACAACCTCGTCTTTCTTCCGAGGGATACCAATATTTTCTGCCATGTGGACAAATGCTGATTTATTTCTTGAGAACTCGAAATTATTTCTGGTCTACCATGCGAGGTTCGAATTCAGGCCGTTTTATACACTGCTTTATGCGTCCAAAATGTTGTATTGTATTTATTAATAAGTATTGTTTACTGGTATATGCCGGGACGTGTGTGCATATGCGGGACCTCATAGTTGGCAGGAACATATCACAGTGATTTGTGTCTACTCAGCAATAATCGTTATTTAAGGTCTATTATGAGATAATAAACCCTAAATGTCGTGACAGCTGTAAGAGAACACCATTAGACCCTCCAAACTAATTAACAACCTTTACCTAATTTAAGCTTCGCTTATTTTGTTTTTCTCTAACTCGTTAGCCTTTTGGTTTAATTGTACTTTTATAGCTCGTAAGGTTTATGATACTTTATTCAGCTGGTACTTACGAAATGTCACTGAAACGTGCCTAACTTTTTTTATGTTTTTTTTTGTTTTTTTCCATTTCCCAGCCGCATTCTCCACCTTTAGTGACCTCCTGTGTTCTAATAATTGAATGTTTCCACATAATCATAATAAACCTTTATTGGCCTCCCCTGCAGTCTCTTTCCTGCTGGTATTTTTTTTAAATTCTACAAAACAATTTTTTTTTTAATTCTCTTGCGTCAGTGACATTCAGTACGCGCGCACTCAACTCTGTTGCTCTTTCTCAATATATTATTGTCTTACAGAGTATAATTCTCAGCTATCTCGTGTCGATTACTGTAATAATACTCTGGTGTTTCGAAACTTGTCCACCTTTTAAAGATTCGTATTAGTCTACAATCTTTCAGAAGGGCGTGCCACGTCACCTTCAAATTGTATAGATACATTAAATCAATCAGTTGCATGACTTAATGCACTATAGAGAAGTCTGGGGGGAAGTACGCCAATATTATTTGCATCCAATCCATGAATCCTCCGCAAAAGAGCCAATGCTCCCTTCTATATAACCTTCACACTGATCTCAAGAAGAAACTCAATGAACCCATTCATTCATTCATAATCGCTCGCTATCTCCCTGACCCATTATGTTTGCGGTAACACACGCAACTAACCTAGTCCACCCCACACTTCACCTTCTGGTCGATCTTCCCGTCTCTGCTTATTACCATTCTGATAAGTACTCCGGTATTCTTCGAACCCGATCTCTACAATCCGGGATCGTCCGTGAGATAGCAAATGATCCTTTCTATACAGCTGCAACCTTTTCGCTGATCTCAACATTCCATTCGTTCAAGATAGAGATCTTCATAACATAGAGATCATAACTACCACTCCCGCCTTCCTAAACATCCTAATCCGTATGCTATTGCCGTATAGTATACGATCTCATCCATCCCGGCATGCACCAGGTGCAATTTAAATGTATGCACTTCCATACAGGTTCTAGAGGTTGTAAATCCATTTGTTAAAACAAAGGGGTGTTTAAAAAAAAAAAAATTATTGGCATATAAAAGCATAGAAAGAAACAGTTTAAAATAGCATTGCTAATTTCTTGCTTTACTAATATGATGTTTGCTGTAATACACGATACTACATTGTCACTCCACACTTTACCTCCTGGTCGATCTTCCCATCTTTGCTTATTACCGTTACCAGGCGACCATATGAATCCAGAACATCATTATTGTAGGTTATTTACATACGTGTTTATTATGCCTCCCAAATGCACTCTTGTAACTGTTGTAAAAAAAAACAACAGGAGTCATTTGTACATACTGACCATAGTCATGGTATATGCATATTGTGTGTGTGTGACAAATCACCCTAAATCCCGTGACAGCTGCGAGAAAAGATGAGGGCCATTAGATTATACAACCAAATTAAGTACCATTACCTAATTTTAGCTTTCTCTTATTTTGTTTTTCCACAACTGGTTTCCCTTTCGGTTTGATGTTTGCTCATCAAATTATACTTATATAGCTCGTGAAATGTATAATACTTTTTTGTGCTGGCACTTTAACAACTTTACAGGAAATTTTTTACCCCATACTTTCCCCATACAAAGCATCATTTTCACAACTGCAATCGTAGAACATACAAACAGAATGGAACCCGTATCCGAATGAAAATAGATAAAGTAGACGATATGATGTTTACTAAGGGTTCTGTACTGTATACATCTGTATCTGCAGTTCTACTATATACAGAACGATATGGATAGAAATGTTATTTATAGATTTATAAACGGTATGTATGATTTATAGAAAATAACGTAACTAATTGGAGATACATTGTTTTTTTTTTTTAATTCTACTCATTATTATAGTTCATAATTTATCTCTCTTGCCTTCCATCAAATTTACCTAATCATGACACAAGCACATTTGGTGGCTACACCGCCAGTCTCAAGCAATTTTTTTCAATTAAATATAAAATCAAAAATGAAATATTGAATTCTTGTTTTCAATAATGTCTCCAATAAGCTTGGAGTCAGAACTGAAACTCTCTGATCTACTAAACATAAATATCTTAGTGCGTTGAGTACTGATATAAAGATCTGAATATCATAACTAGTAATAAGTAAGTTCTTTAATTGGTTATCACTAAGCAAAGTCATTAAAACTGTCACTAAACTCATAACAAAAATTGAAACTCAATGTTTGGCAAAGAGGATTTTAATTTGCATGATAGATCCATTCTATGCTCGATAGTGCTAAAAATAAAAGCAACCCTATGAAAAGTCATAAAGACTAATTAAATAATTACTGTTAAAACCTAATATGTTTTACCTATTGTATTGAGTAACGTATCAAATTGGAGATCTTATCGTCCTTTTCAACAATTTTCTTTATATTTCTAGGGTTTAGAAGATTAAATGTACGAAGCATCATTAAAATTATTATATTTTTTGTAATGTTTATACATTAAACGGATGTGACCATGGTGACAAGGCCCTGTGCAAATAAATTAGACATTTACGGGACTTATTAGAAAAATTAAGGTAAATCAGGAGATCAATCAAGTTAAACTTATTGGTAAGATATACGAAACTATAGACTGGATTTAACAAAATTTTATTTTCTATGGAATAAATGACACCTCCTTTAGTTTTCCGAAAGTAAGTATTTTTCTATTCACAAGCGCATTCCCCAATTCACTTTTAACTCGTTATTATGTAGTCAAACAGCCATTAATATATTTCATGTTTAATACACTGGCCATTAATAATGATTAATTTGTGTTTAAATTCCACTAAAATTATGCAATTATAACTGCATAGTATCGGCAAAACCTTTAATGTTTTCACAGAGTAATATAAATCATTCTATACTACTGCTTTGTTTTGTTTTTCGGTTACATACTACGAGTTAGAAAGACGTGATAGAGACATATTGCTCGAGGTACCGCCAGTAGATAATGGATGCACGAAGAAACTCATAAATAAATATGTACGTTTAGTCTGAGAAAGAAAATAATTGAATGATTATTAGATTTAGGAGTTATTACGTCTGGATATTCAAAAATTTGCTTATTTATCTACGCGTTCAAGCATAAATTGTCAGCTTTTGACTGCTTGTGTGCACGTTTTAAGCATAGTAATCATAATAATGGTGCAATCAATTTGAAATATTATACTCAAAAACGCTTCGAAATATGCTGATTAGTTTTTAGTTAAAATTAGACGGTGGGATGTATAAGAAAATAAATAAACAGTGAAAAATTCCCAGCTCAGAAAGATCAAAGCATTAGAGAAGCCATTTAAGATTACAATTTACGTTTAATTAGGTAAGCAGTGGCGTACCAAGAGCTTTGGTCTAGTGTCCTTAATTTTCCACCGTTTTTAATTCGATCTACATCAACAGTGATTATTAACATTTACGGACATATATAAATGAAATTATTTCTTTTGATTAAACAGATTTTTCACATAATTTGTCTTTTATATAAATATAAATGTGATAATATAAGTTTATTATTCTTGCTTTTTTATTAGAAAAGTCTTGAGTAACATTGTCGTTAGTTATTTTTTAATGATAAGCATCGCTCATCTCGATTTTGCCACCAAGTGACGCGTCTTTATGTGTCCATCACCAATCAGAAATTTACCTGGTGTTTTTTTTTTCACTGATTAAGTGTGAAAATGTCGAAAAAAGGATAGGCCCCGGAGTCAGCACGCACCCATTTTCTATATATTTATACTTATCATAATCATTGATTCTGTTTATAACCACATTATTGCATTGTTTGTTTTTATTTTCATATAATTAAGACAGAAATATTTTTAATAAATAACCCTCTGGGTGGACCACCCACGGTGGTTCTAGGGCATTTAAAAATTATGATATTTTGATAAAGTGGGTTGCAGTACGATTTAGCATCAGATGTATTTTGTTCATTTAATTGAGCGTAGCGTGCATGATTATGTAGAGCAACATTCACAACACTTCGTGTTCGCTTGTTAGTGTCAGCCTTGAAGAGGCATGAGGCATAACACATGGCCGCAATGAAAATTCAAATGGCGACTAAGTAACTCTGCACAATCTTAATTAACAACATCTGTCCTGTGGCAGGCGGAGTTTGAGGTGGTGACTCAATGTGAGTTTCAATTGGTTACTAACCAAAATATATTTTGATACATAAGAATATAAATGATGTATCAAATTAGAACAGAAAGTTGTTTCAAATATTAATAGAGTGATCCGGAAATTTTTTTTATGTTTAATTTTGTTTCTTGTTCTTCTCGTTATATTATATACACTTTTTTTTTTCCCATAGCCTTTTTAAACAGACAATTATATACAATTATAGATCCTCAAGTGAATCCACTATATAACTCTGGTCTCCCTTCAAAGCGAATAAATCTTTCGCCTTTTACCAAAGATTATATACACCAACATACAATCAGGGTTTTTGTATCACTTTATTTTTCAAGCACTTTTTTTTTATACAAAAAAAATTTGCGAATAGATTTGTCTGAGGATCTATAACTATCTGTAAATTTAAAGGTGCCATGAAAGAAAAAATTACGGTTTTTGAATGGTATCGCACACAGGCAAACAGTCAGAAGATTCTTTTATATTTGTTTAAAAGAAAAATGTCTACCTCCATGTTTGACAATTCAAAAGTAAAATTTGTGACCCAACCACCCAGACTAAAACAATAATTAGGAATAAAAAAATACTCCGTGACACATTGCGACGCTTTCCAGTGTCAATGTAACGTTTCAACCTTGGCTATTACTTTGCTGGTGTTTTTATTTAGTACGGTCGTTCATTGGGGTTTGAAAGACATTTGCAAATAGGCCAATGTTCGGAGCAAGGAAATGTCGATCAAATAATGAACTGCTGTTCGGAATGCTGTTAGTCTGAATTGCGGAACCTTATATCAGACAGGGGCCATGATTGTTCCGGAGACGATAAGTGCAAGGACGTAGAGTCCTTCGGCTGCACTTATGTGGAACAAGTGTCATATACAAGAAGTAGGCGACGCGATGCAAATGTCTAGCTCCCACTGCATATTCACGGGACAGTATCTGCACATGCCCTCAATATGGATCTGAATTATTGCAATCCGAAGAACGTACACATTTGTCTAGCGGACAGGTGGCCTCGCCTTGCTTTATCACGCCTACACGGCTGGCAGTTCCCTCACCTCACCATTGATTTCATCGAAGGCAATTTCTATAAACCATTGTACCAAATCACCAGAAATACAGGGCCGGTACTAGCCTTACTACCTCATAACCTTCATGAAGGTTTTCTTGATCCCGTAATGTACTTCTTTTTTAGATAGCGGCGATGCTGTACATGAGTAAAAGTCCACCGTCTAATCTATATAAAATCACTTGGATAATTTCATTATTATTTTTTGATTTTTTTAAAATATTCTTTACAGTTTTTGACAGATTTTGAATGACTGTTCCACTGCTGTTCACAGCATTATTTTTTTTATATTTTTTTATTTTTTATATTATACTCTTTATTGGGCTATAATTACAATCTGCGTTTTATAAGGCAATCAGTAAATGCGATAAACGCTCTCATTCATACCATATTTACAATTCATCATTCACTCACTCATTCATACAATATTTACAGACAGCCCAGAGACCTCCCAAATCCACATGCGAAGAGAAAGCGGAGTCTTGAGAAGTCCCCCACGCTCCTCCGTCAGCCGCGTCACCGGATACTAGCCAGTGGAGGCTGACCAAGAGCGCGAGAGCCACAGACGCTCAGGACATGATTGGAGTAACTGGCCATTGCCAGGACCCCCGCTGTCACGCGTTTATAGCAGTCCACGAGGCCACTGCCGTTTCAGTCTCCGAGGAGGATTATAGGGATGAGTGGCGCAGTGCAATGACTGTGCTACAGGTTTAGGGTGGATGTCCAGATTTGTTTAAGTATAACTTTGTAGATTAGTAGTTTATTTTCTATTGAGAGATGGGATGTCCTTTGAAGTAGTCTGTACAGTTGTCCAAAGCGTCTGTTTAGTTCTTGTCTTTTTAGTCTCGTATGTGGGTTCCAGGTCAGTCGTTTGTCAAGATGAAAGCCTAAGTACCGTACTGTCTCGGATACAGGGAGAGGAATAGAATTAAAATAAACTAGCAATGGGACTTTAAGTCCTAGAATTGTAATACTGACGTAAGTACCCGCTAATTTTCAATATTTTAAATCTAAAAGATAACTGGATTCCCAATCAATTCGAAGCAACTACTGACTAAGTTGAAAAGCCTGGTTCTCTGTATGGCAATGTTGTTCTCCAGTGGATACTGGACCACTGTGGAATAGGCGGTGACGAAAGACAAGATTAACCAGCTAGGGCGGGTGCCAATTCAACTCTACAAAGTAACATCTCTACATTGGAACATAGCAACTGTTAGGAGCAAAGCACTTACATTGAACATAGAATAGCAAGTAAGAACGTTGAACAGGCCCACTAGCCAAAAGAATTACAGTGGACCACCGACTTTCGGCAATAGAAAGTCTTGGAAGAACTTATGGATTGGTTACCTTCTTACTACTTGCTGATTTCAAATAATCATCATAATCATAAGTACGAGTCAAATTATGAATGATGAGAAGTACCCAACCTAGCACAGAAGCCATTATAAGGATACAACAATCAGAAACTATTTACGTCAAACAAAAGAGCCAGGCAACAATGGCAAGTAAGAGCGACCACATTCTGATCTAGTGCCAGGAGACAAATCCTCGTCAGTGCCGTGACTCGACAATTCACTGCTCATGTTTTTTGCATTTGTTGTTGTTATTCAACTCTGTTTAGCTGTGATTCGGCATGTGACTGTATTTGGGAACCATTATTCCGCATTAGCACCATTGAATGAAAAAAAAAAAAAACACACTAACAAAGTGCACAAAAAATAAAATATGAATATCTTAACAAAACTGATTAGTTAATTTTTAAATACATATTTTAATTATAATTTGCCAGCATAATAAATCAAGTGAAACTGAGTAGAAAGTAGTAGGGACTTCGCTGTTTTGTGATATAGAAGGAAAAATCCAAATGAGGGATGAAAAGGAGAAATCACGGCATACTATGCTTAGAAGATTGTGTCGCGGTGGTTTTCAGAATCCAAAACAGTTTGCAAGAAAAGTTTCCCGGTCAAAGTATGTTTGGCTCATCAGCCAAAGAAGCTCAAGAAGATAAGTTGTACCGGCCTACGAATTGTTCATACCTTGGTCATACCACATGTACCTTACCTGTATGACATATACATCCTTCTGTTGCCACTAACTGTTGCACATATCCCTGTAGAGTGTCAGGGTCTACAAAACCAGGGAATCTGTGCAGGACTCCAGAATTTTATAGAAAACACCCTCGCAGACCCCTGTCGGCAAGGTAGTACAGTTCCTCTATAAAACAGAAATGTAAGGCATTTCCTTATAAGATACCCGGTTAAAACACAATCAAACCAAGAATGTTGAAAACAATTTAATGTAGAAACCTGGCCGAAATGGGGCAGGGGTGGACCATAACAGTATAGAAACTGGACTCACTAATCAACTATGCTAAAAAAACTGACCCATTAAATCCAAATGGAGTAGAATTCAAGTATTCAAGAAAGATATTTGAAGATATACCTTGACGTAGTATTCACCCACCAACCTTCACTAACGATTAAAACCTCTATGGTTTCATTTGAACTAACAGAAAATGTGGAGAGCATGATTCCCTCTGGTCTTGTTAAGTTACTCATAATCAATTTCGTAATTTTCTGTACCCGGAACACAATATATAAACTACCCGCATATATTTTTGTTCCCTTTATAGATACAATTTACAAGGACATAGAGCATGCGGGTGGCTTTGGTTTATGATGACAGTCCGACTTGATAATTGTCTATTTTATTTATCTGTTTGTTATGCCTAGCATTACAATACATTGTACATAACACATAATGTAATACATTGTCATTTAGTTAAGCAGAACTAGAAAAAAATCAAAATAATATCTCAGTACAAGAAAGTCGTGAGCACGTATTATATCTAGTTGTATACACTTGGTATGCAATGGTGGATATACCTTTGGTCACCATTTTATGGAATTCTAACTATTGCCAATTCCATGATGAAAACTGTGGATTGAACGAACTCCTTTTTGCTGGTTTGCTGCATTGCTGGTTGAGGAATGCATTTAGGATATATTTTTTGATACAGTTATTGTATTAGGAAAGTGTTGTACTCCATTGGGCGATTTTGACAGACGTGAGAGTTTTAATGCGTATTTCCGGTGTATTCGCGACCTCCCCCTGCCATGTCACTTTTCTAACCTTGCAGCAATATCCGTCTAGATTTGAATAAAGGGGGACGGACCTCATCCAGCTCCGAGCTGCACGTCGCCATTCTTATCATGATCCACGAGGCGTATATTTGAAGCTGCACCAGAAGCTAAGAGATGGTCCCAGTATGGCACCTGGAGATTTAATTTTAGGATGGTCTACGTCCAGTGAGAAAAATTATTTCTTAACTACTAAAGTCACTTTCTTACTTCCAGTAAGTGAGCTCACTTCTTTAATTCATCTCCTTCACAAGACACATTTCTACCCAAAAAACATTTGCGTGCCTGGCTGGATGACGACTTTACTCCATCTGAATCTGGACTCAATATTAGTAAACATATGAATAATTTACTAACGATTTTCTTTATAGCATTCATTTTTATAACGTCTTAAGACTGGCGCATATTTTTTTTTTTACATCAATACTTCATGAAGATCTTTTTTTCTTTGCTGGTTTCTCAAATTTATTTCATGTTTAATGTTAAGATTTAAAAATTCATGTTATTAAATGATCATCTCGCCACTTAAATTTTATTTCTTTACGCCCTGTTGCAACCAGCACGTATTTACAGACTCCGGGTGAAGCCATCACTGCTGTCACAGAAGGAAAAACAACAATGTTTTGGACACAATAATTTCTTGTTCTCTAAATTTCTGCGATGCAAGATTACTTATTTAAATATAGCAGACCTTGTCCCTCCCGAAGTAGCTATTTCTGACTCGGCTTTTAAAGTGGATTTACAAGAGGAATTGTAATTTTCTTTAGTAAAAGGCGAAAATGACTCGTTGCAGCACCTGACAAACCCAGTGTTTAACACTATGACCCCACCACCCCTCCCGCATCGATGGCAACAGACTGTCGGGGAAAAATTAGGATAAGAATTAGTATGTAAGTTAGTTTTAGGGGTGATCAAAAAGGTGAGCCCCAACACCTTTATTAGTCAGTTTAGTCCAGTCACGTATAATGTATATCATTATACTTGTTTATTCATTATATAATTTTTATAAAATAATAAAACCTGTATATAATGTAGTGATGCTACAGGAAATACAAAAATAATTTGTAAATAGATTAGCCTGAGGATCTATAATTATATATAATCATCTGTGAATTTGAAGGGGCTATGAAGGAAAAAAAAAAATTGTTATTTTCGAAAATTTGTTTTTGAAAATATTAGCCATTGGTAACTTGCTGATGTTTTCATTAAATAATAATAGCATTAAAAAAAATCGTATTTAATAAATTATTTCTGAACATATAAAACCTTAAACGTCCCTTTATATATCGATAATGAGAAAACATAAAAAATATTTATTTCATTTAAGATTGGCGTTTGTCTGAAAATTATTATATTATAATTATAATTATTAGTCAGGAGAGGGTATCGCTTCCTAAGAATGAAAATAAGACGCTTTGAAAGTGAATAAGTCTCACAAACCCGATTGCGAAAGCTAAAAGGGGATTGTTTATCATGCCTCGAATAAACAGCCTTGACCGAATATTATGAATGGAAATTTATTTATTCGTTTCAGTTCCTGTCATTGTTCGTTACTATGTTCGTTGACAGTTCGCAAATTGGTGGATTATGGAAAACAGCTTAATAAATAAACACTAAAATGGAGTAAGGCCGGGTGGGTTTAAATAAATAACCTCTTATGTTCTTCTAATAGGAATTTCAATTTATCACGTCAATGCCTCAATGCTTTTTAATAAGCCTCTCACAACAATATTTTGTTGACGTTCAAAATTTATACATGTTTCAGCTAGCGGGATTTAAGTGCATAGTGGAATGATACAACAGTTCATGTAAGAACGATGAGGATTCACTGGATTTTGAATAAATCGGCAAAATTCTAGACGTAATGATCGATAATTGTCGAGCTCGTAAAGACAGAATATATTTTCGACGAGTTACAGTGCAGCCGCTATTCGTCTACCTTTATTACTCTAGTCACTGGATATTTTTACCTTGCAAAAGTTAAGGTAGAAGGTTGTTTTTTTATCATATAATATATAATAATAGTATACGTTTGAAAGAAAACATAAGTTGTTACATTTGTTTGAATCATATTTTGCTGAATCCAATATTAAGCGAGATACTGATCATCAATGTTACGCCACACTTTCTCTACTTCCGCCAATCTGCTCTTGTATGAAAAACAGGTGTAAAGGTATGAAAGCATTAGTTGTGAAATTTTTTTTTTAAATTAAAAAAAGACAACTTGTAATAAATGTTATTGCAGCAAATAGCAAGAATATAAATAAATTTTTCATGTTGAAATAATAGATATTATTTGAACTAATAGAAATTATTTCATTAACATTTTGTCCTTTTAGAAGAACTAAGAAAATAAAATACATTTTTATAATAAAATTATAAATTAAACAGGTCAAAATTATATTTTTTTTTTTTTAATAATAAAATACTATTCAAAAACTAATGGGACTTATTTAATTACAATTTTTGGCATTTTGGAATAAACTAATTATATAATATAAATTGTACAATAAAATAACAAATATACATAAATTGAACAAGTTGTAATAGTATAATAGTCAACTAATTCAACTAATAAAAAGCTATTCAAAAACTAAATAAAAAAAAACATACACATTTTGTATTCACTGTTTTTGGCATTCTGGAGGTCCTGTCCATGTAGAAATACAGTCATGCTCACTAGATGATCCAGTTTGTGGCACACCTCCTGGATTTTGAATTGCGCAATTAGTCGAAAATATCTACATCTGCATCTGTAACATTCTCACAATAAGTGCCAATGCAGTGCATTTTGAGGAGCAATTAAAACCTGCTTTTTCGCAGCTACAAGGTCCTCTCTCAACCTTCCTGCAACCGCAGGAAACTGAGTATACTGAATAATAGATTTTTCTGCAGATAATTGGACTTAGATCAAAAGAGCGTTAATCATATCCTCATTCAAGTGTATTACCTGTGGCTCAATTTACTTTGAATCTGGTGACGACTTCGAATTGCATACATCTTAGCTGCATCTTCTGTAGGTGGCAGTCTCGCAAGAATAAAGTGACGTTTAAGGCATAATTTGTCAACATCAGGAATTCTAATTTCTCCAGTTATTTGTTTGTATTTATTTCACCACCGTACTATTCAACGATAAGATATTTTGCAGCCTGTGTTATTGATTTTGAGAGCCTTGGGGGTTTTTGAATTTTGCAGAATAGTCCTTCAAATGTGGCTGCTTATTCATCACAACCTGTAAATGTAAATGTATGAATGAAAAGTACATGTGCAGTGTCGTACTAGAACGATTTGGGGTGGGGGGAGTACCATGAACCTGCTTCTTCCTATTATTGCTTCTTCCTGGTTTGTGGAAGAATATGTTCTTATGTTTGGTGGAATATGTTAAAATTAAACGCAACTTGTTGTTCTTATTCCTTAGGAATCTTTCTTGAGTATCTAAAGCATTTGTCTGTCAATCATATATTATGTCCAAGTGAATACATTGGAACGACAAATTCATTGCTCTTCCGGGATGTATTAAATAATCGTTTTGAAAATATGTGAACCAACTGGATGAATTTGATTTGCAAAAGGGTAAAATTAACTTGTAATGGGTGGTTTTGGAGTACTAAACGTGCACAATAACGGACATATGAAAACAAAATTAAATAAACAGGAAAAATGTATATGAGATTTCTGAATCAAAAACTGAAGGAAACACTTAAAGAAGTGTTTGAGGCTCCGTACCAGATACTTATTCGATTTTTTAGCAAAAATCCTTCATTATATTTGCTAAAATAACTCGGTCAGCCAAATAAGATTAGTTAATTACATACTATTATCGTCGTTTTTCAAATACTTTCCGTTCTTATATAATAACTAAACATGTGTGGCTTAGCCTGGTAGGATGTTGTTGAATATAGCTTTGTTATTCCATAACAATTAGATGAATCGCTAACGCTGACCCACATGGACCTGTTTCAATGTAGACCCTCTCATTTCGCGCTTTAAAATGACGGGGAAATATTAAAGTCAATCATGAGGTAATATAAATATTCTAGAGATGATTATGGTTGACCTCACACAGGAAAGATCGGGGTAAATACCGGTTCCCTTGAAAAAAAAAAGGAGATCTGTCTTCCGAGGTATTCTCCTTCGGCTTCGAAAAAAATTGCGAGGCCATGTTTGATCGTAGTATTTTACTAGTAATTTCAGCCATGATTGCATTTCAACATTTCCGACCGATCAAAGTCAAACAATAGATAGAAATCAGTATGGGTTCCTCATTCGTTGCACATAGTTAGCAAATCAAAAAAGGGCGTTGCTTCTGAAGCTCACGATTTTTAATAGTCTATTATAACTTTGCTAATCAATACTTCTAAAAAAAACTTTTATTTGTTATAAATCACAATATGTACAATTATATATATGGTTACAGCTGAGGGCTTACAGAACTACGTGAAGGGATCTACAAAGTTCCTAAGACTAGGGCAGTATATATTGAAACCTACCTCATTTTTTACCATCTCTCTTTTTATTTTACTTGATCAATTTAACTTAACTTACTTGGCAGGTCCGTCGTGAAATCTTTAATTCAAATTGTTTTATGTCTTTGACATAGGAATTTATCCCGATTGTATCGCCCGATCTCATAATGTTGTGGTTATTAATAAATTGAGAAACTAGGAATTGTGAAATATATTCAAATAAAATGGTTATGACAATAATTATAATTAACATAGAGTATTGACAAAATGTATAAAAAAATATTCAAATCCTTTTAAATTATCACAGTTACTACTAATTACAAAACATGAATTTGAGCTCATTTTTTATGAATGGATCCATAATAATAAACAATATTGCTAACACCCACCTACAACTTATCCGCCCATCTGTCTCAACACATTGTACTGCTTTTCTTTTCTTCTCTCAGTTCAATCGATAATCTTCCTATAATTCAACCAACGTTACTTTCTACTGTTGGTTCTTCAATAGTATGGCAACCGCCAATTCGGGAGCTTGCCGGCTGCGTTCTTCTTGACGCCTAGGCTAAGACTGCTTTTCAGCTGATCCCCACTCCTAGGAGTATAAGGGAAAATGACCCTTACCATATGTGACGGTTCATGATCTTTATTCTCAAATATCATGAATGTTACAATATACAATAATAGAAATGATAATAATACAGATATCACTGAAAGGTCGTGGGAGAAAAATATTCAGAATGATAATGGTAATGATAATAGTATAGATATTATTAAAAGGTCGTGGGGAAGGAAAATAGGTTATTAATAATTACAATAGAGCTGATAAGTTTAAGAGATACAGTTATTAGGATGTTATTGATAAATCATTTGTTAGTGATACGATTATATATATTACATAGCTGTTGATTCTCAATCCTAAAGCTGGTGAAGTTGAGAACGTACCTAAAAGAAACAAAACTATTTTTGTACAATGTAATTTATTTAATTTTTTTACAAAAACCTTTAATCTCCTTCAAATTACTCTCCATTGGAGTCAATACACTTATAATATTTTATTCCACTGTTCGGAATATTTTTAAATTCCACTTCTGTGATACCAGACAGCGCCTCTCTCGTTTTCATCTTTACTTCTTCAAAGTCCGCAAAATGCTTGCCTTTCATGTCCCTTTTCATTCGGGAGAATAAAAAGAAGTTGCAGAGGGCTAAATTGGGTGAATAGGGAGGATGGGGCACAGTGGTCATATCATTTTGAGTCAAAAATTGGCGCACAGAGAGGGCTGTGTGAGAGGGAACATTGACGTGGTCGAAAACCCAGCCCCATAACTGCTAAAAAATCAAGTCTTTTCTCTGCAAACTGTTGTCCAATCTTTTCAAAACATCCAGTTAAAACGTCTGGTTAACTGTCTCACCTGGGGGAACAAATTATGGATGGACGACTCCTCTCACAATAAAAAAAACAAATGGGTATCGTCTTAATGTTTGATCTCACCTGACAAGCTTTTTGGGGGCGATGCGAATTTGTAGTATCCATTGGCTTGATTTTTTGGTTTGCGTCGTTTCGGAACTCTTCCTCCAAAGCAGGGCAAGCTTCTGAGCCACCTTGTTTTTGCTGTGCAGTCAGAGCGGTCGGGAGACAAATTTTGCAGCCACCCTTCTCATGCACAAATATTCATTTAAAATTCGCTGTATTAACTCCAAGTTAAGATTTCTCCATAACTTTCGATTGTCCGTCGTAAATGTTCCAGGACGATTTTGCCAATTTTGATATTCTCGTTGGTTCGGGTCGTCCAGAGTAAGGTTGATCATTAATTGACATTACCTCACTTTAAAGCAGGAAAACTACTAAACAGTTGAGTTTCTCCTTCCCCCCCTCTTCCTTTATGCCGCTTATAACATTTGAAGAGTTTCTGTTCCAGCTTTCCCGTGCAGGAAGCAAAAATTCACTGGCACGCGCTGTTCACAAAAATCAGCCATCGCAAAAACGACGAACGCGCTAAACAAATGTCACAAGAAGAACGGAACGGTCTCAAGTGACGGCAATTGGCGTAATTACTGGTAAAAGGTTGTTTACACGGTCCTACCGGCGAAATCGGTACTACAAAAACTCCGCCACGTACAAACCAGTACAGTTTCTTTTGGGCACGCCCTCGTATATACTCATTTCAGAAGCTCTAACAGGTTTGTCTAGGGCAGACCTTTGCAGTATTTTTCAGAGGAAGGGAGCAAACTTGCTCTGCTTTGCAGTTGATATGGTAATTAATCAAGGAGTTAAGATCTTTAGTTCAAAATCCTAATCAAAATTATCAGAAAATAATGTTTTATTGATATATCCCGTCCCAAGACACCAAATGGGCCGTTCATGAGGAATCTCACGTTTGAAGAAAAACAGTGGATTTACAAGGACCAGAACAGAATGACAGGCACACATTCACTGGTGTAATGTAGACATATAAGGGTTCAGATATTGGGGGGGGGGGGGCATGGAAACACTATAAAACAGCTAATAACTGCAAGTATATTTTAAGAAATCCTCAGTCAAAATTAAAGACTGTAAAATAATTAAGAAGTTAAAGCAATGTATATAGTTTAAAAATAAGTTAGTTACGTGTGCGTTACCATACAATTAAGGGTGTCGCTAATGTAATAATAATTGAATGGCATTCTGGAAGAACGCAGCATGTTAATTTCACTACGTTTTCAGGATGCTTTTCTGTTCTTCCACTACTGAATAGGTGGTTTGGAACACCCCTGACCCTCTTGCACTCTAAAGACTATTATTACAACAATTGTTTTGGAGATAATCGCTGACATAGACCTTGTCATTCCAAGGAAGATAATCAAAATAATTGACATACTGTTCCTCCAGCAAACCATTCATTGATTTCTTTTTTCACTGAATTATTTCAATAGGCATTCTCACCCAAATGTGTATATTGGTTGATCTCAGGGGACTCATTGTCCATGGCACGATTGACATACACACATATGAGTGAAAACATAAGAAATTCTAGTTTAAAAAACAACAACAACGAATCCCCAAAAATACTTATTAATAATCGTGGAAGCTCTTCTATTAAATCCACCACTCTCTGGAATTCTCTTCCTCCTCCTAAGATACTTTAACTTAAAGTTCCTTCAAAATATTCCTATTTCATCACCTCATTACCTTCAAGAGATATACTTTATTTATTATTCTTTTATGTATACTTTAAATACAGATGTTTTCTAATTATTCATTCTCGCTTATTTATTCTTGCATATTTAAATGTCACTTATTTCTCTCCAAAAAAATCTATATATAGCAAACCTTTAGGTACCCCTAGGCTCCACTCTCGGTAGACTCTCACTACCTTCCCGATTCCACCCGCCTCCTTTAGGCATTCCACACCCTATATCCTTCTCATACATCCTTCAAATGGGGGACTCCCCTTAGTGAAAGGCACTCATTAGCCCAAAATAATTTTCCTTTATTTTTCCCACATCCAATTTTTATAAGTTTGAGAGCTAAGGAAAAAAAAAAAAATATATATATATGTATATATATATATATATATATAGCAAGAACCTTATAATGGACTAAATAATTGAAATACTTGTAAGATGTTCCTACTCCCAGAATCCTTTTAAAAAATGTTTTGGTCAAGATACATGTTTATACTTGTCGGGTAGAATTGAATTCATTTATTCAGTAGTGTCATAGTATTATTCATAAAAATAATTCTCCCAGGATATATTTTTTTCATATCCTTCTGTTGCTTAACAACAATACTTTAAGCGTTGTAATGGTGAAAACCGTTCGTAGTTAGATATAATGGGAAATAACCCGCCCTTAATGTTGGTATTAGTAACAAACACCACTCTCCAAAAGCGTGAAACAATATTTGTTTCGAAAATTTTCCGCCCATTTCTGTTGAATGTTTTCGCCCGATGTTTTGATGGAAATGTTACGTGTGTACAGCGATTAGCTCCTAAACGTTTGCGGAAAATTATGTTTGGCAAAAGCAATTTATTTCCGTGTGTCCTCTAATAGGTAGGATATTGAAAAACATAACTGGTCACCGAACCTTGATTTGGAACTATACTGACTCTCGTTACGGAAGGCGTAAAAAACTTAACGATAAATTATCTATAATTATTTATTAAACGAAGAAGAAAAGATTGTACTTTCTCGTTTTTAGGGGTTTGTTATGCTATCCATAACAAGTGCTATTAATAAATGTGTTTTGTTTTTTAAACTGCAATTAAATTATAAACGTCATTAATGTCTTGTTGGTAACCTTAACACGTATTTTTCTTAGAGGCGACCCTGCATTGAATCTATTGAAAACGGTGGTTTCAAATTATAAAATTATATTGACGTTCGGAATCATAAAAAATTATTTTCATTGAAACGAAAAATCATTAAAATACACTAATGGACAAAATATGAGGCGGAAACACCCATTGTTGAGAACGTTAAATATGTTTTCTTTTCCTCCTGAGTTAAGGAGAAAACCTTCGGTTATCTGGGTAAAATACAATTTCGTTTTCAAATGATTTATTTTTTCAACCAAAAAAATTTTTGAAGTCTGAAATTTTCACAAGTTGGAAATCTTTCAAAAAATAAAGGTATTGCGTTAATTTTGTCCATCACTGTAGTTTTTGAAGCCGTAATGAAACCCTTAGTTGTCTGATGCATAAGTGACTTATTTTTTTGGTAAATGGTTGATTGGGCCTATAAAATTACAACCTGCCTCATTAGGGAATAAGTAATTGCGATAAATGTTTTCATTCATACCATATTTACAATTTTCATTCACTCGCTCATTCATACAGTATTTGAAAACAGCCCAGAGACCTCCCAAATCCACATGGTTGCCACCTCCCTCACATGCGAAAGAGGAAGCGGAGTCTTGGGAAGTCCCCCACGCTCTTCCGTCAGCCGCATCACTGGATACGAGCCAGCGGAGGCTGGCCAAGAGCACGAGAGCCACATACGTTCAGGCCATGATTGGAGAAACTGGCCATTGCCCGGACTCCCACTGTCATTCATAGCAGGTCACGAGGCCACTGCCGTTTTAGTCTCCGAGGAGGATTATAGGGATGAGTGAGGAGTTCTCAGGACTTTAATCTTATAAGTAAATTAAGTAGCAAATCTGCATGCCAGACGCTGTCAAAATCTTGAGATATGCCCAGAAAGACAGCAGGGCAATACTGCTAGGCTCAACAACGCGAAAGCCTTGTTGAGTAGTCGAATGTCATAGACGGAAACCAAACTGGTGTCTAGGAAAAATGTTTTTGGATTGAACAATTGGAAATTGACGTTTTAATAGGACTTTTTCAAATATTTTTGAGAGGATAGGGAGTAGGCTAATTGGACGGTAAGATGAGGCGTCATTGGGTGGTTTACCGGGTTTGGCGAATAGGACAATAATGGAATTTTTCCAAAGGAGAGGAAAGTGCGTAGTTCGGATAATGCAATTATATATGTAGGTTAGGAACATTATGGCTTTAGGAGGGAGTTGTTTGAGAATTTGAGGAGTAAGGAAATCATATCCAGGCGATTTTCGGAAAGGTAAGTTTTTCAGAAGGTATATGACTTCAGAGGGGTAACGGCTTTTGGTGGAAGTGAGAGAGGGATAGGTGAAGTGAGGAAATCTTCAACAGTTGTGATATGATTATGGTTTTGAGGAGAAAGCTGAGGTATGAAAGGATGGAAAAGATGCAGAGCAAATTCCTCCGACCTATCCCCATTCGAAGCCGCCCAGGACCCATCATCACGAGGGAGCGGATGTGAAACAGGTTGATATTTTAGGATTTTTTTTGTTACATTCCACAGAGAGTTATCCGTGGTAGACAGAGAGGAGAGGTGGGAATAAAAAGAATTGGAACGGAAGGATGCCAATTGCCGCTGTACCAATCGGCAGTACTGATTGTACGAGCGACGATCAGCAGGATGTCGGGATCTTTGCCTCACTGTTCTGGAGCGGCGTTTGGATTGGATTAGGTCTTTGAGATGCTGAGATGAAGGATTTTAATTGTGAATTTTCGGATGACGGTGGGGTGGACGATGCCTCCCAAGCCGACTTCTGGACCAGAGCAGTTAAAGAATGCACTGCATCGTCTAGGTCTTTGGATGTTTTCAGGAACACTTTGAGATCTATGGAATCTGTAAGAGACTGGTGGGAGTGGTCCCAATGTCCACTATTAAGAATATTGTCAGCATTGTCATGGGGCATGGAAAAAAATTAATTTTTAAGGTCATATCATTTAATTAATCTTCTTAAATACACAAGATGAAAGATTTTTTTTCAAGAAAAGGTCTCATAATTGAAATTTTTCTTATCTTAGTTTTGACTACCATTGATATTACTGTGTATGACATGCAACGGTAATGTTGTTTTATATTTACCTATATTGCGTCCATACTTAACCACAAACGGTGACGGAATGGCTGTGTTTTGGCCTCTCTTTTTAAGAACTGATAAAAAGATTCTTTCACATGTAGCACAAGCATTTAGAGGTCTTAGTGATCCAAAAGAAAAAAAGGTTTTTTATTTCTACAGTTCCCATTAAACGATGTTCACCTTCCTTACATACATCACGACCTATTTGGTTTTTTTTTCAAATAAAAGCCACTTTAAAATTGTTTTTCCAAAAAAAAGTAACATTATTTTAAAAAATAAAAACTGTCGGTCTGTCTTAGATTCTCTACAAAATCAGATGTTTAAATTTCGGGCTTCATAAAGCTGTAAGAAAAAACTTAAATGGTATATTTTTTGAAATTTTGTTAGGTTTTGTTTTCGAGATACTAGATGTCCAAGGTGAGTGGCTCTGACATGACCGCTATTGTGAGAGTTTTCAAGATTTTGTTTATGATTTTATTTTTATAAAGTTAGAATATTCCACGTATCTCACTCAGTCACTGAAAGTTGTTTTTGTCTACTAATAAAGTATATGTCATTAGCTAAAATATTAAGTTGAAAAATATTTTAAATACGTGATCTCTACCGTTTCCTGTCATAAGTTTTTTTTTTTTAATGAAATCTAAAATAATTTTTTTAAATTCATTTTAATTAGCGTAATTTTGTTTGAACCAAAACAAAATTAGTAAATCTTGAGGTATGTACCAATACCTTTACAATTTCCGGTGGATTGAATCATTTTTAGTCATTCATAAAAAAAAAAAAGCAGACGTTCAGAAGAGGACTATGTAGCAGAAAAAAAGTCGATCCTCTCTCTTCGAGCTTAAATTAGGAACAAGGAATAAAGCATAATGTGGCGTGTGGCCAAGAAATCCTAAAACCGGTTATTATTTTTAATTAAAATTTTTAAAAGAAACGCTTTACTGCATTGTGGATCCGATTGTGGAGGTTTTTTTGCACATGTTCATAAACTAGTTCCTGAGATGTTACGTTATTTTGGAACTGGTTGTGCCAAAGATCAGAACGGTTACGGCACAGTTGGAACTTTCACTATTGCTCATTCCTAATCCTCCCGCCCGGAACTGACCCACGGCGAGGTTTCTCCGCGAGGGGGTCACTGACTTTATTCAACCCATCCTCCTTTATCTTCGTCAAGTCATTTGTCAAAGCCCAAAGGAGCATGTAGTGAATGAAAAAATTTTTATCTTGTTGACTCACAATTGTTTTTTTACATCGATTGTAAACTAAATTGAATGTTTTATACGGGAATGAAATACAGGACGTTTAGAGTGAAGAAACAATTTCAATGGTTACTAACAGAGCAAGTTACTTAAAAACGTAATAAATGATTAAGAAAAAAAAACTACTTGTTATTTTTTGACCAAACATACTTGATTTATATATTTTAGTTCGTTTGCTTCACACTCTCCAGGTCGTTTTATTAAGAAAGCACCTTTTAAAAGCAACAATCCGCATATTCAAGCCCTACAATTTAGACGAAAGTACTCGTACACAAAAACATGTATGTGTTTAAAAATAACAATAATATAATAGAAGAAATAGAATGCAATGAGAATTAGTTTAATAAATAAAATGATTTGAAAAACATTAAAAAGAGCCTGTGAACTACATGAGAACCTGTGAGAAATATTGTCTATTTCAATATTCTCAGATATATCTTTGCGTATACCGAATTGGCAACTTTAACTGTAAATCAAATTAAAATTATTAGATAGTAATAATATAAAAAAGACTATATCTGTGGTATATAAATATGTAAATTAGATAATTTAGAATGGAAATAGTCCCACATAGTTATATTATTGTATTATACTCCACCAAAAACTAATCAGCATATTTCGAGTTGTTATAGGATTGAAATATTTTTAAACTACCCTAACTTAGACCATACTAAGAAACATAAATATAAACTAAATATCTCAATGAAAGTAGGACCTCTCCCTCAGGAATGGCAACGGTCACTAACTAAACTTTTTGTTACTTTTTATATCGGTACTTAGGACGGAGGTTAACTGAAAATGAACATTAAGATTTACTTTGAGTTCTTTATTAGACATTTAAAACTTTAAATTCACATGATCTTAAATAGTACATGTAGCTAGCTGGAAATACTGCAACTCGAAATTGTCTCAAGATTAGCTCACTGTTGATAATTTGGTTAAACCTTACCTTTTTATTTTTAAAAGCTGCCTTATTAAATAAAATCATAATACGGTAAAAAATAAAAGGAACTTTTTTTGAAAAGAAATTACCTAACCTAACGAAATTACCATTTATTAAAGAACTGAAATAACCGTGACAAAACTTGAGTAAATACAACAATAAAAATTTTGATCTTTGTCACCGGGCGCCCTTCCGCCCCCCCCCCTTCCCCACCCTCTCGCTGGACCTGATCTCCCTTCGAGTTCCTGAAATCGTAAAACGTGAATGGACTATTTCGAGTGATAGTCTGGGGGCGGGCCAGTTTCTCAAATGCTATATAAATGCTAAATATGATATATTTCTGAGAAAATCTGCCTAGTATTTGTGTTTTTTCTTTTTTAACTGTCGGTAAAAACCGAGGAGTTACCGATCAAAATTTGTTTATATTTAGTGTACGAACGAATGGCGTACTGGAATATGAGACTACCAGGATATATTTAAGTTTTTTTTCAATTTAATTATCATTCCGTACGAAAAAAATCTCAGTTGCACTTCCTACAGTCCAAGGATTTCTTAAATTATAGGTGCCGGTCAGTTCCTGATCGAGTCAATTTCAGCCATATGATACAGTAATAAAAGTTAATTTGATCTTTATTTCAATTGTTTTATGTACTTTTAGTGTTTATGTACTTTTACTATTGGTTGGGTAGAAGTGAGCTCTAACTGGTAGGAAATCGTTTAAAAGGAAAAAGTCCTAGAAAATATTGAATGCTGATAACAAACTTATTGTTCCAATGCTTTGAAAAACGGTTTTATTTCTGTCTTTCAGCCAATGTGCGCCGCGCGTTGTTATTCATAGCACACTGAAGGGCAAGTTCAAGAGGCTCTGAGTACTGTCCTTGTGATTTCTTGTGATTCTACTTCTTATCATGACTAATACTGAATGCAATATGTATACTGTATACATGATCTGCATAATGAAAAAAAATTCAAGTCAAATGTGACTATAATTACAGTTATCGTTAAGCTATTGAAAAATACAACATACGATATTAATGATATTTTGGAACTATAGTTCATTAAAGCCTGAGCACGGTACGTAATTTAGGACTCCAAGATCTTTAATTTCATAATAATTTGATCCGTTCTCAGTAAGATAGGAAAATATTTATTTGTTAATTGCTGTCTAGTATGCTATGGGGTCCTCATACCATCCCCACTCATACTCTGAGTATCTGTAGCTCTCTGTCTTGTTTTCGCTTGAGGCGAAAAAGACGGAACGGGGGTTACGTTGCTTCCGGCACTTCCATCATTTTGCGGGGGGCATTACTTTAGAAGTGGTAGGGCTAATAATGCTTTACAAGCCAATTGTAATTTTTCAAATAAAAATCTTTATATAACTAATTTATTATCATTTATTGGTAATTTGGCTTCGTTATTTTTTATGGGGTTGCTCCGATGTTTAGCTTCAACGGAGCATCAAATGGAGAACCGATCGTGGACAATACCATGCCACTGAAAAAATCACAGGTTGAATTGAAGTAGCACAATGTTAACAACAGTTTTAATGCTTTTTTGGACTGAATTTAAGTATTTTAAAAAGATACGAGTACATATTGCCAATGGACGTCGAGATCACATAGACATGATTGATGCCCCATGCTTGATTGTTTGATGCGTATTATTCATTTCCCATTAGCAAATTGGACCCCCTCCATGTGAGATGATGAGGGGATGGGTGCAACTTTTGAACTGCTGTCTTGGGAACTGAGTATAAGTCTTTAATATAATCCAATCCAGCGTTTTTCAACATCTGAAGTATAAAGCAATACAATATGAAATATTTAAATCCAAACTCATCATTGCTGCATAGAGGATATGACAAATCCGTACCTGTATGTAGTCATCCTAAAATAAAATTGGATTCCTGGAACGAACTCCTATCGATTTTCTTATTTTAACATTAGAATGTACCTTAATAACCAACATCAAAAATTTTGGGGATTATGTCTCAATGACTTTATATTACTCAATTCTTTGGTAAAAACACGTGCGATGCACCACAATGGAAGTGAGACCCAGCACGCAATTAAGATTTTTCCTTAAAATATTATTTGTTTATGCTAGGTAATAAGCTCGCAGTCTCTCAAATTAATTTTTTTACTGATATATCATCCGCTCAGTCTACATTTCACCTATTCAGGTGTCAATAGAGCTGCATTTTAGAACAAGATATATAAATTCCCATGTTTTCATTGTATTTATTGTAGTCCTTCGAAATATGTAAAATTATTTCTCTCGTTCTAAACTGTAGTCATGAAGATGCTTGAACATGTAAGCCGTTCCCTAAGAGGATAATATGACAATAAAAATATTAATGTGAGAAACTAGAAGCTATAAAAATATCTACGTCCAATGCCTCTGCTTGAATAATAAAACATCTAAAAGTAATAATATTTTCTATTAATTACCAATCAATTCACTAATTTAGTATCTTAGAACCATGAAGTGAAACAATTGAATTAATAACTATTAATTATGACCTGGAGTTTGTTTATTTGATCTCAATATGAAACAATAAATATTTTTTTGTTTATCACCATGTAATTGATTAATTACTGATTTTTAGACGTTTTTTATGTAGGTGACAGTCATTTCTAACACATGTTGTGTCATATCATGAAACCTATTTCATGTCTCTGGGGTTGAACAAAAGACTCACATTGACCAAATCTGACAGTCAGACTCAGCGATGAAGGGTTTCTGATTTTGAAAAAAAATTGACGAAAACCTTTAAGTGATGTTGACATTTTAAACGACTTTCTTAAAAAAAATTTAAACATGCAGACTATTAATTTGTGAGATTCAGTAATAAGTGAGATCCCCTTAAAAAAGTGAAATTAAATCAGCAGAGCAGACAAATGAGGAATATCAGGTGTTTGATCGTGGAGTCACTTTAGGCCCCATTGTGAATACAACGTGGAAAATATAAAACCAAGACAGAATTTAATTAATAAAAATCAATAAAAACAAAACCAAGAAACCTTATAAAGTGTTCTTAATTAAAAAAAAAAAAAGTGTTCTTAAAATTTAAGGTTGATCAAAAAAGTGAGCCCCATTACCTTTATTAGTCAGTTTAGTCCAGTCACGTATAATCTATATCATTATACTAGTTTATTCATTATATAATTTTTATAAAATAACAAAACCTGTATATAATGTAGCGATGCTACAGGAAATACAAAAATAATTTGTAAATAGATTCGCCTGAGGATCTATAATTATAATTATCTGTAAATTTAAAGGGGCTATGAAAGGAAAAAAAAAAAAAAAAGTGTTCTTAATATAAAATATTTACGACCCGGCCTGGAGAACCAAAATGTAGGGGAAATGACAGTATTTAAATAAACTGCAATCCTTCTTACCTGATTAGATCTGATTCTTTCCTCATTTTGTTTTTGTGCTAATTGGTATAATCTGTAAATATTATTATATTAAGAGAGAAATTAGGGAATAATAATAAAATAATCTTACAGAATTTTATTGGTGCATACTTTAAAATTTGAATTCAAATGTATAATCTTTAAAGGAAAAATAATACTACAAATATGAAAATATTTGAGAACCCTTTTATATAATCGAAAAAAAAAACTTGTTCAATGTAGAAATTTCTTAGTGATATTATGTACCTACGTGAGATTATAAAATGAATAATTATTATAATTTTCTTGTTGCACTAATCTTAATCTAAACCATTAAACATGTTTACTTTGGCAACTTATAATGTACTCGTCATTGGCGTTTAGTACAAAAAAACTAAAAATGTTAAAAAATAATAAAAATGTAAATAAAAAAAACAAAATCAATCATCCCCATAAATTTCAATCGTCTTGAGCCAATGATTGAAAGCATGATTCGTTTCTGACTGCAATCCTTGAGCTGCAGCACCGTTAGCTGGAAATCAAAACGGTATTAATGAATAAATAGTTACTTGTCACACATGTCCTGACAGCTTAACTTCGTAATTAAATCCAACAATCGAGGGTTGAGTTATTGTGCGTAGTTACTGTCCAATTAGAAAAACCTCGCAAGAGATTTTCTCACAGCTAACTAAACGATAACGTGTGACCATATCCGAATTAATCATTCGTCAAGGCTTCATGTTGCTTTTAAATGGTTTCGTGGAATAAATGAAACATTAACAATTTGAAGAGTACTTCCTGCGGTGTTTACCCCATAGTTAACTACAGTGACCCCATAGGAAAATACCTTTGCGAAATGTGACACCTCTAAAAAACAACAAAGGTTGGGTAGTGAACATGATGTAAAAGTTGCGAGCATAAAATTAATGACAGTTGCAAAGAATTTTTGGTATCTCTCTATTGTATAAAAGTGTTTGTCATATAACGCTAAACTTTTGTGAGCATGTGTTTTTAATGATCAATCGAATTAAATAAAATATAAACTGTTAAATGTTATAATTGTTATTATAATGGTCCTAAATACAATACAAAAACTTGAACATTTTACACCTGCGCGAGTGCGAGTCGTGTATGAACGTACCCCAACAAGTGTAAAACTAGTTTTATTTTTTTTTTTCAGGCAAAATCTTCCCATCACAGGACTTATCTTCTTTAGGATCATTAACAAATATGATTCTGGAAGAACATTTAAATAAAAAAAATTACTCTTAAGGTTCAATGCAAAGCCTGAAACACATAATGGCCGAGCGAATTTCACAAAATGATTGTAATTATATTACATCAAATTGTAAGTCATGAGAAGCAAATAGATTTACGCCTAAGGGGACATCCTTGGATAAATTTAGAAATAACTAAATAACAACATAATTGGTCCGTCGTAATATCCAATTATGTCTCAATTTTCCTCTGCGGCTGAATTTTTAATTCTATTTTTCCTGCGGTTTAAGTGTATTATCTGGATTGCAATGAACTTGATCGCCATTTTTTTAGCGAGACGTTTTTTTTTATTATAGTTAAATGTATATATTTTTATACTGCCAATTTTTGTTGTGGTATAGGTTCCTCTATTGATAAGATAATATATATGTAAAATGTTAAAACCATGGATAATGTACATAAAATGTAATTTAAAATGATTACTCATTCCAATTTTTCTTTTCAGGTACTTACAAACACAAGATGTAATAAAAAATATATCAGAAATGTGGAAACGTAATTCAGGTAATTATAGAGGTAACTTAATTAATTCTGGTAAAAAAATTTGGGGCCTCTTACTTACTAAAATCGCAATGATTTATTCCCGAAGTGAGATGTACTACTTTAACAATCACAGGAAGTCAAGCTGGCAATATATAGACTTTCGCATAAATTTGAAGTTTAGGGTCATTACGGAAGGTGACTCACGTTTTAGGGTATTTGTATCAAAAATATTTGATTGGTTTTTCTCTAACGATAATAGGAATCGTCCCTTAAAATGGTTACTTAAATAAATAATAATAATTCATGACATAATGATAAATAACCAGTTATCCGATAGAAAGTGGAATGAGGTAAGTGTTGTGGAGATGTGACGTCAGAGCCCGACCAGTGAAAGTAATTCGTCATCGAACTCTTCCCTTCTCATTTTTCAAAGCATCAATCTATTAGAAAACTTTTTGGTAGATGTGGTTGTTTTTTACCAATGAGTAACGTTTTTAGCACTTTGTTTGTCAACTACGGTGAAAACGCTTGCTAAATCATTCTTATATCCAAATTTTATATTGCCTGAGGAAAACCGTAAACAGTCAAAGGTGTTGAAATCTACGCACATGTTCAAACAACCGACTTTGCTGAGACTACAGAAACATAGGAAATAGTTCAAGAATAGATATTATAAAATTGGCAAAGTGTCAAGAACTTGACTAATCATCGGGAGTTCGAAAAGATTTTCGATAAAAACCTAAAATTCAAACATATAGTGGTGATGGATACGTAAATAAATAAACAAAATGCGGACTTTACTTTTATTTCACCCCTAACGCTTTTGACAGTACAAATGTCCTCTTTACTTCGCTACCACAAAAACAACTTAAAAACCAAATTAATTATATAACAATTTGACATTGTTTTAAGTTACATAAGGGCGTTGTACTGGCTGTAAGTTAAGTTATTGCTCATTAACAACAATGTCAGCCCACAAATCAGCAATTTAATACCATTAAATATACTTGCAATTATATATGATATGCTAGTATATTTATTATTATAACAAACTGAAGTAAAACTAAATTTGATAAATACAATGACAAATATTAAAGTACTATATCACACACAATAAATATAATAAAATATTTAAATTATAATAAAAACCTAATGCATATAATAATTAGTGGTAATTTTTTTCCCATTTACCTGAAAAGTGATGAGGCGACCACAGAAGTTGAGGCAGCTCTGGGCTAGTAAATTCACCCATAAGGGTGGTTTCTTATTATTGTAGTTTTAGCTATTTTATTCAGGTTTTTAGTTTGTTTATATGAGTCAATTTTTATTTAAGTATTTTATTATTTATTGATCTTGTATTGGTTTAATGACTGGAGGCGTGTGACATTATGTTCTCCTTCAGTGTGTTATTCTTATTGAACTACTCTTAAGCCTTGTTCCCACGCCACCGCTTGGCTTGGCGGTCCTTGTCTGAGGTTTGTTATTCCTAGGGCTGTGGAAAGGTAAAGACTCGTTATGGCCTGAGGTGATTCGGGGTAGCTCGTTCTAAAATACCCGTGAAAAGTCGGTAAGTGCTTCCAAATGAAAAGTCGGTTGCGTTTCGGCGTTTTCTTCTTCATAACCAACTCTGGCACATGTCAAGTCCTCCTTATTGTCTGATTCATAAACTTCATTCATTTGAACAACAAAGCAAATGGAACTGAAGACGAAACGTCGGCCAATCGCTTGTTGAAGAGAAGGAGACCGATTTTCCAAGCCGAAGTCCAACCATAAGTCCGCAAGTACGAACATCGAACATCGCAAGGTTTCACACGCTTTGGGAACAAGGCTTTACATATTATTCTAATCAAGAACAATGGGTTTATATTCTTATCCACTTCAAAATAATGATTCATCTATACAGCGTCTTTAAGCGATTTAATTTATATTTTAATTACGGACAGGTTTCCCTTGAAAGCGGTCAAGTGAAACGGTAGTCCATTCACAATTAGTATCCGATTCCATTGGGTTGGACCTCGTTACAAAACAAACTTAATTACCAAAGTTAAGTACGGGTTTCCAGGTTATGAGCGTCTACCAAGAGTACACTAGTCGGTACGTACGATTATGGCTTATGTAAGCTGCGACTCCCGGAGAAAGTGCTCACTTGGAAATCCCCCAAGGTTCCTTCAAGTCACTTGATTTTATTTCCGTTTCCTCTTGGAGTTGGGCAGCCAAATTAGAGTTCAGTGGTAGTAACCGCATAAGACAAATTATGGTCTTTTTGCGCGATTACGCTAAAAAAAAATCGTATGAGATTATTCAAACGTGAAAGTTGAGGAATCATACGATTACATCGCCATCACATGCCCGACAATGAGCTCACGTTACATCGCCATCTTTATAATCTCTATTAACGACAGCGTTTGTTCCGGTTCGTTAGATAATGTCTAACTGTATTCACAACCGATCGTTTCCCGATAGGGGCATATTGTCTGTCTGTTTCTCAAAATCGTTTTACTAGTCCGATTTTTACAATAGCGTAAATTAGCTAGCTTTAAATAAAATTTTATTTTGAAATGTTGAAAAGAGTTGTGTAGTGCTCGAAGTAAGAAATTGTATGAAAGAATAGGACCGTATCGTTTCAGTGGTGTTCGTGTGTATAAAATAAGGTATAATTGCTATAGCCATGCGAAGACCAGTTGAAATTCGTAGTTGAAGTCCAATCTCTAGGCTAGTGGGTTTGTCCATTTTAAGTCCTGAGTATTTACGCTTCTTTCAATTTCGATCAGTGGGACGCACGTTTTTTCAGGATCTAGTCTTCCAAGTTATTAGCTCATTTGACTGGATAAGAACCATTGAATTGCGTTTATGACAGTTTAGTCTCGGAAGTTAATCTCTGAAAAGTATTGTTGGCATTTGGTTGCAAATGATCCGACAAGCTCTGAAACGTTTCTCGTGTGATAATGAAATGGGCTTTAAGCTAGTCCTTGCGATAATTTTCTGGTAATGTCTTGCAGTAGAGTGTACTTTAATTTCAAAATTACCGGTCCTGCACGAAGTAGTTGTGGATTAGAAAGAGAGATGATGAAGACTAGCTTCGTCTGTAACCATATCAACGACATCACTCTGCAATCACATAAGCCCAATTCTTCTATTCTCTGGAATACCTGACCAAACGAGTCTTAACACAATCTCCCCTGCAACAATCCCCTAGTGATGCTACTAGTCCAAGTTGTTTTATTTTGTAAGTTAGCCCGGTTTCATTGTATAGATTCGCCTTTCAGCAAACTCTTGCAAAAACTTAGCAAAGTCTAAAATTAATAAGCATTACATATAATATAGCTCACTTACAGCAAAAGGAAAAAGCACTTCTGTATTTATTGATGTATTCAATAAAATATTGCTCATGAGTGTAAGAAAAAGTGTTCATGCGTTCCCACGGCGCGAGGTATGACATACTTCAGACAAGGCTCACAAAGACATTATGCCACTTTAATGCACATTCAAGCAAAATAAGATAAACTGAATGCAACAGGTGAAAGGAGTTCTGACTTTCTATCGCGAGTCAGTGATGCTAGGCTGTGGAGTCAGTGGATTAGCGACTGTCAAGAGAAATTTTCGTAACCGGGATTTCTCCTCTCTTCTAGCAGTACCCGGAAATGTGGAAAAGCTCCCCTGAAATGTTTCCCTTGAAGGTTTATTATATTCTGCCAAGCCCAAAGGGAGAAACTCCATTTTCTTTCGTAAAGGGGGCCTGTTTCGTCTGTCTGTATTTATGCATTCTTATTAAATTTGGTTAAAATATGTAAACGATGTCTCCCTGGCTTCCTTGATTCATCCTGTCTTAGCTCAGGAACGATTTAATTAAGATATGAAGTTCAGATTATTTCTCTGTGGTTTAGCGCTCATAAAAGACGGTACCGAAAAAACAATTTTAAAGATATTAATAAAATAAAGGTTTAAAAACAATAGAAATGACATAAAAACACGCTCCAGGCAGAAAATAAAAATGCTGAACAATTTTACAAATAAATGTTAAGCATTGCGCTTGCTGTAATGAATTACTTTCAGGTACAATTATAAAATTTCATTTTAATAAAATTGTAAATTTTTGACAAAACCGCTGGCAACATGGGGAATCTGGACGTTACCTGAGCCTTTAGAAAATGGGTTTTCATATTTGTTAAATATTGTAATTGTATTTTCTTTCTTTTATATTTGGTTGATTATATCTAGTTGCATATGAGGTGTTTAGTTTCATAACCAGCTAGATACATTTTCAAAAATTTTACTGGACAGTCACTAAGCAATTCCAATCCAGGCTTTTTATCCATCCACTTTTTCATGGTGCTTTTGGAAAGAACTGAGGTATGTGATTTTTTTAAGATAATAAAAACAATATTTTAGTTTATGCGTAAATTGGGGTTGTTTTTTTTTCGGTCTCTCCTGCAAAATTCCTGAAAATGGATCTAGCTGGTTTTGAAACTAATCGCCTCATATACACTCTAGGATATCTTTAATTGGCTTTCCTTTCTAATCGCTGTTAATATTTTTTTTTAATATATCCATGCTACCTATTTTATTATTATCTTATTTTCCTGTAGCTTGAAGAAATAGCAGCTCCTTAATGTTTGCATGGAGCTTTATTTAACATAAATAAATGAAAACTTTATCTATAATATGGAATAATGTATCAACTGTGTTCCAGTACTAAGCGAAGGAGAAAGAAATCCTTTGAAAAAATCCTAAATATCCAAATTGACAAACAAAAATCCACTTTTTAGTGATTTAAACAATTAGGAAGAAAAAGGAAAGTCAGCAAGTGTCTCCAATGAAAACTTAATAATTAGATACTATTAGCCAAATCAAATCTCATTAGCATTTCCTTATTTTTTAATACAAACTAGTGCCGTACTGGAAGAGCTCTGAGGTACAGAGCCCGGCCGAAGACTGGATGTCTGACTTCGGACCCAGGCATTATCCTGTTTCTTCGGCTAATAATTATTTTAAAAAGTGGGATCTATGCCACTACTAATAATTATTAATGCAATTGCATATGTTTATATCATTAAAAGTAAAAGAGTCATGTCTCAATCTAATATCTTGAGAGTAGTAAAATGCCACCATAAAAAAATGCGTTATAAGTCGTTAGTGAGATCTGACTTCCTAGATTATGAAAATTATACTATACTTACGGGAGTAATTACATTACAAAAAAATTGCCACTTAAAACCTTGGCTCTTCTTAATTGTGAAATTTAGAAAATAAAATAAATAATTTAAATGGTAATTGATTCATGGTCAGAGCGAGGCATGCAGAGAGCTTTAAAAAAAAAAAGCACAGTGGGGCGGAAATTGTGTATAATTTATGTGTCTGCACGGTAGCGTTAGTAAACTATTTTGATCGACCTCAAAACCTAGAGGCTCACACCACTGCTTTTTTTTTAAAACACAGAAACGGGAGGCACGTTTAAAATTTATCAAGTCTCAACTCAGAAGCAATTTAAGATTAAGATTTTTCCCTACGGTCAAGGGTAAATATTTCAAAAAAGAGAAAATTCAAAGATTCGAAATTCAAGGTGTTTACATGCGATATTGTAGATACTACGTGAATGAGATATTCCATCAGAGAAAATTGTAATTTTTTAAAAACTTCAATCAATTTTAAAAGAGAAAATTACAATCTGCCTTTTATTAGGCAATGAGTAATGAGATAAATGTTATAATTCATACCATATTTACAATTTATCATTCACTCGCTCATTCATACAATATATACAAACAGCCCAGAGGCCCCCCAAGTCCACAAGGTTGTCACCTCCCTCGCATGCGAAGGAGGAAGTGGAGTTTTGGGGAGTCCCCCACGCTCCTACGTCAGCCGCGTCACTGGATAAGTTTTTAAAAACTATTAAAAATTTTTAGTTATTCCAAAAAAATAAGTTTTAAGAGGCAAAAAGTAGTTTAATATAGTTTCAGCTGGTTTCAATATGAATTTTGAATTAATGTTTTAGTCGTTTTTTTTTTTGTTGAGATGGAAATTTAGATACTTTTGAATACTTTAAAATTTTTAAAGTATTCAAAAAATAAAATCTTGATTATACACCGTTAAATGAGGTACCTACGAGTATGTGACAAGTTTATTATGTGACAAGAAATTTAAATTAGACATGCATTTAGGTTGTGGCTTAGTAAAGAAAGTAATTTACCGGTTATATAATAATATAATGTGTTTACATCGCTGTGGTATTCGATGATTGGGATAGTTATGAAATTGAATTAACGCATAAAACTACTAACCATTTTTTTTTTTATTTACACGATATTTACATATAACACTTAACAACAACAACAACAACAACAAGTTTTTTACAGTATTCATAATACTAGACTTACTAAGAGACTTAGTTTACTAAGAGACAAAACTGGGGAAATATTAACTAACTTAAAAAAAATTATTTTATAAAAATATTACTGCTGGATTGTGGAAACGTATAAATATTGTCTTTCCCCAACTGATAATTTATTCTTTATTGAAAAAGCCCTTTCGAAAGCTCTAAGAGGGAGTCGTTGAGTGAGGAGTTTCGATGTAGCAACCATAGTTAAATAGATAAAAATATACTATTATTTTAAATGAATTAAATATCCCATATAACCAATTGGACATAACTGAAGATGGCAGCTTAGAGCTGTCGAAAGCGCTCTTATAATAAAAAAAAAAAGAAACTATCAGTAGAGGAAAAATAATAAAGCTGTTTTATAAAATTATTCGATGTTCAGCACTAGGTAATTAAAATCTAATAGTTGCACAACTAGAAAAAAAACATTGTACATTTCCAGAATGCGTTCTAGAATCGGCCTTCGTTATAAGTGTAGGAACTATTTACAAAACACTTCATGCATAACATAACCAACATTGTTTGCCATTGGCAGTCTTTCCTCACTAAGATAGTAAGTAATGGATCGTCTCCTTGGTGACGTTTTTGACATCACTACATGGTGAGCTTGGTGTAATTACAATAATCTTTCAATATTCGGTTGTATATTTGTCACCAGTAATCTTAAATCGCATCGTTGCACTATTTCTTTTCATCTTTGTTAGTAAATTGCTGATAACTAGAGATCTTATATCTGCACATTTTGTTTGCTTGCGTTCAGCGTTTTCTAAACCATTTATCCATCCGTTTCATGACCTAAGGAAGCTTATTTCTAAATTTTATTTGCATAAAATTGCAGATTTTAAAATTTTTGAACTAAATTGCAAGAATCCTGTTTTAATTTCACAAAATTTCACAATTGATAATTTAATTTTAAAACAAAACTATTATGTTTTTATTAATTAGGTTTGTATTAATGTTACTCGATTTAACTTGGAATTTAAAACGTAGAGAAATGATCAACTGATCATAAAAGTAAAAAACATTCTTGTTCTTGTGCAAGAGTAACAGTGATTCCCATGTTGTTTTTTTCCTGTCACATCATTGGGATAACGAATTTGAGTGATTGTGACTCAGCTTTGTGTCACAAGCTATAACAAACTTTTAGAGGAGCCCAAACAGTACCTTGATGTCCTATTCTTAAATCAAATATGCATAATGTACCTTTGTGACGAAGTCCGTGTTATATTTCGTTGCTACTTCTTGATTGTAATTCACCACAGATGAAGCAGAAGTAGTCTGGACTCGTAACACAACGACAGTGAGACTTTTTTTTCAAAATGCACTTTTAAAACTCAAACTCAAAAAACATTTTTCATACACTTAGGTCACTAAAAATCACACAAGTAGATAAAATAGGTGAATGAATTCACTTCAAACTATGTGACTGGACTGAGGTAATATGAGCAGCAAAATGGGCAATAATTTATATGATATAACAAGTTCAAACCTGTTCACCGCAGAAGATGACTAATCAGATCTGGCTACGTACGTTCGTGTCTGAACAGGTTGTGCTGAGATCTGCATGCCCTACACCAACGACTGTGGGAGATTCCTGTTGGGAAACAATAAGTGTTTAGGATCATAGAAAACGTTTCAACTATTCCAGTTCATCAACTAACTAGATAAGAACATTACAAGTTTTGTACTACAAAATGGCATTATATATCAGGGATTTGCGAAAAAATCTGTAGGCAATAGAAGAAAACGGAGTTCATTTTCGGTTTCATCGCACCAAAATTATCAAAAGACATTTTTGTAGACCTGTGTGTGTTTCTGCTGTTCAATAAAGGTTCCAGTAGGCAAGCTAGAATGATCATGTTGAGGACATCCTGAAATCTATTTGTAAACTCGTCTATAAAACAGACCTACAAAAAATTTGTTTTAGTGCCGTACCTATGATTTTAGGACTAATTTCAGCTATATTTGGGGCACTCAATCAAAATACTAAATAAGTTTTTCCCAATCTCCTTTACGTTTTTAGATCAAAGTTTTTTATAAGTGAGCAGTTCTACAGAAAATGTACAGTTTTAACTCAGTTTTGTCTAGTTCTGAATATCATATACAAAGATTGCTTCCTGAAAATTTACTGGAACAAGGAACCAAAATTATTTTTTATTGTACGTGAGAAAAGGGTCGGCTACTCCCCTTCTTTCAAGAAGAAAATCTTTTATTTTGTCACGAAATTAGAATTACAAACATACACCAATTCACAAATCGGTAATGACACATAAATATGTATCTACCTAGAAATTAGGACTCCTGGAAAAAATGGCTCATCCTGACTATTTTCCATATAAATGGCGCCTATTTACTGACTGCTCAAAGCGAAGTTTGAAATGAGTCCTCCTACACAATAGTAATAGATATGGTTCAATACTAATTGTTCACTCAACGAAAACGAAAGAAGAATATAACACCACAGTTTTGGTCTTGAACAAGATAAAGTATCACGAACAACAATGGATGATTTGAGTGCACTTAAAAATGGTAAACTTTCTCCTTGGACCGCAAATTGGGCGCGCCAATTATCCTTGCTTCTTGTGCATCTGGGATAGCTAAGACAAAATACACCACTAGGTTAGAAAGAGTGACCTAAGAAACAAAACATGGACGTTGGGGAAAAGAATGTTACTAACGACCCCTTAGTTGAGTGAGAGAAAATCATCTTTCCTCCAGTGCATATATAAAACTGGGCCTTATGAAGCAGCTTGTAAAGGCTCTTGATATGAACGGATTCATATATAGGGGGGAAATGCCTCAGTTCAGTACGGACAAAATTAAAGCAGGAATATTTGTCGGCCCACAAATAAGACAACTCATTAAGAATCCTGCCTTCGTAAATTCGATAAATGTGACAGCGAAAAGCCTGGACTTCAGTTGAACTGGGAAACGAGATGCCTAACAGTTTTAAATCCCTTGGGTGTAACATGAGTATTAAGGTGCACTATTTACACAGCCACTGGGACCGTTTTCCAGAATATTTAGGAGACGCCAGTGAGGAAAAAGGTGAAAGATTTCACCAGGATATTAAAACTATGGAGACCCGTTACCATGGAAGATGGGATACGCAAATGATGATAGATTATAGATGATAGATAATGTCACAGAAAATAAGCTTCCCAAGTGTTCAGTTACTAGTTAGTTTCATCGATGAATTTTTCCTCTGTCTTTATAAATAATAATATTTGTATAATATAACAATAAAAATTCCGTGTTTAGTTTTTTTATTTGATCTATAAATAGTGCAACGTATATTTCACTTAAGTCTTATATCTTAGCTCCTAGGCAAAAACTAACGCTATATTTGAATTTAGGACATCAAATATATATGAAATCAGTACCAAATGCTCTGGCACCAAAGCACCTGTTGGTGTGTGTAATTGCTTCCAAATGCTGGCCAAGTGTCGTCATAATTTAGTAATTTTAATAATCGTCAATACGGTATGATCTCGCTTAAAAGACATGTAGAACTACTTGTTTGTTGATCTTTAATATTAGTCAAACTGTCCTTACGGTTGGTCCTCAATGCTCCCTAAAATTGCCTTGGTCCAAAGAAAGCCCCCTTAGATCTCATCAACGCTCACACACACCCGTTAGGGCCCGATGGTCTAAAATGTACTGGAAAACAGAAAATCGGTCGATCTGAAATCTGAATGAAATTTTACAATACCTAGAAATAATCTTTAACTCTGACAATTATGTACATACTATCTTTATCTCGTTTCTTCACTGTCTATGAGCTGAATTTTCTATATACTTATGTATTAAAAAAAAAAAAGGGTTCCCTTCCAAAGTGAGATATTTACATATACTAAAAATTTTGTTTTTTTAATTAAATTGCATTTTGTCATCATTCGGCATAATTTTGATTTTTAAACGTTTCCTAGAGTTCGACGCCACCTGAAATCTTGGTCAGTTCAACTTTTTCCTACTAAAAGTCATAATGGCTGAAACGGAACATCTGTAGATCGATATAGATGTTGTATTACAACTATCTAGCCAAAACATCTTATAGTCTCTCCAAAAAAATCTTTTATTATTAATTTAATCAACAGTCAACGTTTCGCCTATTCAGCCATCCTCAAGAGTGCAATTCTAGCAAAAAACGAAAGTTTACGTACGTAAAAGAGAATTACATACAAAATACTTATAAATAATAAAAAAATAAATAATAATATTGGCAACAATCAAAAGAATGTGTGTTGTTGTGAATCGTCTACTGTTGGTTTATTATCAAGTATGAAAGATATTTTTGGAGAGCATTTAAGCTTGTCAACAATACAAATATCAATAGAAGTTTGTTTACAATTTAAGTAAAAAAAATATATATCATCTAATTGGTAGGCAATTAATTTTCAATACGTTGTAGATGATGTATATATTTTTTTTGTCATGAAGAAGTATCACTTGCATATGTTATCCACAACATTATCAGCTACAAATAAATAATTCAAGTAAAACAGGTGCCCTTTGATATTAAGTGAGAGGTGGATAAATTAAAAATCAGGTCAGACACAAGGCGAATGACCTGAGAAGTAGAACGCCTAAATATGGGTACATGAAGACATGCTCAGCTCAAGTCTGGTCTTAAGCTGGATACTGACATTATTAATGTAATGATCAGCTGAAGCAGGGATATTTCTCCCGAAATAGCGATTTAGGCCGATTGTTCACTCGTATCACGTAGATCGTACAGGGCTGATCATTTGTTGACGGTGTTTCCTTATTCGTGAATCCGGATGTGATCTTTATCAAGACATTGATTGTTCAGCTTTAGATTTGAAAGAACCCTTAATTAGACAAACTACAACAGTTGCGACCTTCTAACTTCTAACTCATGGTTCCTTCCTCTATTAAGTGAGCCTTTAAATTAATAATAATATCTATATTATCCTGGTACTATGTCCCTTAAGGACAAACATTTACTTAACATAAAGAGGGATATTTAAAAGTATCAGTCCTCGCTAATATTTAAAAGTGCAGAGAAATAAAATATATATATATTAAAAAAAGAAAAAAGACGATGAAATAAGAAAAGATAAAATAAAAAAAAATATTGAAATAAAAATAAGACACACATCCTTCTAGAATTAAAAAAATAAACTGAAATAAACGTAAACAAAGGCAATAAATATGATGAAAATAAAACAAGAACTTTCTAGAAAAACAAAAAAAAGACATCCTCACAATTACAAACATACACCAATTCACAAATCGGTAATGACACATAAATATGTATCTACCTAGAAATACACACTAAAAAATATCCTAAGTAGTATGTAATACTGCATAATTGTAACCTACAATACATTAAGAATGTTATAAAAACCGACACTTTCATTATTTAGCAAAATATTTATTTATTTTCTGTTTATGCTATTACCACTCCATTCTATCGTCAATGTTTTTTACAATAATTATTAGAGCTCAACGTTTAAATAATGTATTTTAAAGCTAGATCCAAGTAGATTTTATTACAAAAATTTTTTATATATTTTATTACATATCAATATTTTTTTTTTATATTAAATACGAACAGTATTTTTTTGATTGTCAAGCATATATCTCAGAATAACTTGAAGATAGAATGACCTTTAAACGAACACAACAATTTTTTTTAAGAATTGGTGGCCAAAGCGACCTGTGATGGAACTTCCATACGACCTCTTACACAAGATGTACATGAGGTCAACGGAAGCTGTCTTCTAGTACAGTTGCGTCGTGCTCATTGTGTTCCTTTTCCTCTAAATCTTGAGATGTCTTATGCTCTCCCATGAGCCGGTCACTCTATTATCTTCCATTCGTGTACAAAGAGGAGAAATTCCCTGTCCTCGTCCACCAACGCAGGCAGGTCAGAATCCGAAGAGTCCTGTTTAACGCATGAATTTGGCCCTGGCCTGTACCAGTGCGGAAAATGTGAGCATGACGTGGTTCCGCAATGTCTTGTATCCACAGTGAGAACATTATGGGCTATCTTCTTTCCTAAACTTGTAAAATTTTCTAAAGTCATCCATTGGAAGTTCAATATCTCCTTGATTCACGTGTCCAGCAAAAACTGATCTAAAAGCAGTTACGCTTATTCATTGATGGCGGTGTCTCCTATGCAATCATAGACTTTATACGTGGTTCTGGGGGATTAGTGCCTAATTCTAAAATCGTATATTAGTATACTATGTTATTATACTCTACACAATCGGTACTAGCTAATATATTAGTGACATTCATGACGCTATTGATCAAGAAAAACTAACAGTACTTATTCTCCAAGATGTCTCCAAAGCGTTTGAACCAAAGACCACGTAGTCCTTCTTTCCAGATTAAAACCACAAACCTCCAATAGCTGTCTCAAGCCACTGAATTACATCATTTTTCTCCCACTGTTCACAAGTAGTAGCTATCCCTAATCAACCCGTATCTGCTTCGCTTTCTTTTTCCTCGGAATCATTCCAAGTATCGAGCATTTCTCCCCTTCTTTTTAGTTGCTATACAAACAATCTCCCTAAATCTATTATAATTATTGTTCCCACCATCTCTACGATGATGACTCTAAATATATCTATCCTCCCTTCCTATTTATTTGCTGCGTTTGCCAGGGTAGTGGGATATCTATACCGGATCAGTGCCTAGGCAAACCTGATTAAACTAAGGTTAAACGTGGTCTTAAACTATTCCATCGCTCTCACCACCTGCTACCTAGCCTACTCGTACAACTCCTTGTATCCTCCCTTATGTTCCTGCACTATTACCTGTTATATGTGTAACTCGCCGCATATATATAGTTTATACAATAATAGAAAGAAGGAATATAAAATGACTATAAACATCTCGGTAAATATGAGTGTCTTTGTTAGTTTCCGTCAAAAGGGGTTTGATAGATGAGTGATTAACATCCCTTTTTACACGAGGTTGAAAACAGGTCAAAGCTTCAGGCCCATGGAATTGAGAATGGGGCAATATCAGGTGATACCCGTCCAGGAAGGTATGAGGTTTTACTCCCTATTAAGTTCCCTGTGTTAAAAGTGGGGTAAAAAAAAATACAGCTTATTTAGACGTTGTCAGAAGACAGGTCAGTAAAAGGTGTACTAGGAGGAGAAGGTATAGAGTATAGTGAACGTTTTGGGAAGCGGGAGGACAAAGAGGACGCAGATTGAAGAAGTAGATGAGAAGAGTACGAGCGAAGGGCAGCTGCCTTGACGAACCTTGTTTCAATAAAGACACCGATCTATTTTGAGCAATATATATTATTATTTAGTTTATAAGTTTAATGTAATTATCCATCATTTCATTCATTCTATTTTTATTTTTTATTTTTTTGTCATGTAAATACAAATCTTATCTTATTGTAAATAACATTTTTCTACCTGATTTCTTTCCGTTAATTAACACGAGATTGACCTTTGGATTTGAATTAATTATGACAAAATCAAATCAAACCAATTTTATTTTAGTATACCTCTACGCCAATGCAGTGTTCTCAGAGTTTGATAGAGTAATCAAATCGAGAAGTTAGCATAATTAAATATCATCCAAAAAAAATCAGTTTAATTAAATATATTATTTTATTTTAATTATTCGACTTGTTTAGAGGCGTGGTTCTCCGGATAAGGTAGGTGAAGATATATATGTATCGATAGATAGATATTTTCATACATTTTATATATTTTTATATGTATCCAAAATAAATTTGCCCCCCGACCGAAAGTAGCAGACTAGGGCTATGTGGTGTATGATGGTCTCTTGAGAGGGCTCAAAGATAAGTTTAAAAGCTTCGCTAGATCTCCCATGTCTCCCATCTCTACGCCGAGTCAAGGTGGCTGTGCCCCTTTTGCCGTGTATAATATTTCCTTGGTTCATTCTTTTTTCAATCCATCAATTCTCATCAACTTCCTTATATATACTCGTACAATGTTTTCAGTTTAAAATCTCAGTCTACTTTCGGGACGCAAGATCCCATCTCTCTGACCTTCATGTTCCCTCCCTCAAAATGGCAGCATATTATCGATCCTTCGTGCTCACTCCCCTGTCCTCTGGAATTATCTACCTCCTAATATCCGCCATGCTTCGTTTCTACGAACCTTCAAAACCCTCCTTTCCAACACCACCTCACCATCCAAAGAGACGCTCGTTAGTCTGAGAACGATTTAGTTATATTATAATTATATTTTCTTACAGATGTCCATACCTTATTTTACATCGTGTTTTTTTCACAACGTTTAAATTTTATTTTTTATAATGTAATATTTCTTTTTATTCGTCAGACATAAATATGTTATTTGAACACTACGTATTTTTGGATTAATAGGGGACTTTGTCTCGGAATAAACATTTTTTTTCTACTCTATCTATTCGACTATTTTGATCTTATACTTTCAGGGCAACATTTTTTTTATATATTTGCAACAAACTATGAGTTCAATTAAAATGAACTCTTATTGTGCCATTAAAGACTAAATGTACTCAAAATTCATTTTTGTTAGCCAATTATCCCATTCCTACATGGGTTGGACCCGTATATAATACATGGAATGAAAATACGTATCATCATATATGTATCAATAATATCATCAATCATATGTACAATTGTCTCTTTATGTTGCTTATGACTTTAACGCTTATTCCCCGGAGTCAAAGATATGTCAAAACTTATTCCAGTATAACACTAATCAACTTCAGTTGTAATGATTATAATGATAATAATCAAAAGATTTATTTAATTATATTCATATATGAGTTCTTCCAGGATTCATGAAATATTCATGATTGCCAACGAATAATCGCCACAAGTTGCAAGCTGCATAAAGAATGAATGATAACATGGTATCTGACTGTATTCTGATGACTAGTCGTCTAGCTTAGACATTTTTACAAATTGGTCTGTTTACGCAGAAAAGTCAATATGTTTAATCACGAGTGTGGAGAAGTTATATACATTAATTTAGCTTGACGACTTATGAGTAACCGAGTTGGTTTATCTTGTAAAATATTTTGCAGACAATAATCATGACAAATACTAATAATCACTGGTTGTATTTTTAAAAAAATTAGCTTTATTTCTCCATAATTTGTACACATTTAGTTAGAATATTGTTTAGAAAAATTCACCGTTTCTCCAATATGAATATGGGCTAAAATTTAAATAAAAATAAATTGGTTGGTTGATATTTAACTTATCTACTTTTTGTCATTTGAAAATACATGCAAATGTTATGATTACATATTAACGTATTAATTTACGTACGGTGTGATTATCTCTAGATTAAATTCAATATTTGTTCAATAAATAATAACCATCAACTGGCAGATTTAAGACTCTCCAAAATCCAATGGGGGCTCTACAAACCGAACTAGCCTGTACGAGTGGACGTTCTTCCTAATATGAATTTTGAAGGACACAGAGGGTCGGAAAATTGTATTATATATTCTAGTTTAATGTAATGCCTTAATACTGGAAAACAAGTTCTGGGAATAAATTAGGTGTCAATTAATGCGTCCCTACTAGCTAACTACTGCGTGCAACCGGGCTAACAGGCTATGCGATAGGCTAATGAAATAAGATTCACTTTGAGAAAGTCCTGCAAGCTAGCTTACTCGTAATTTTTCCTATTCTTGGCGAAAGCTGATAAGGAGATGTCCTTTCTGTAAAATGATTGACTGGAAGAAATGAAGTAGGGATCGGGAAGAATTACTACTGTGAAATCATGCAGATTTCGAAATGAACTTTTTTATTTTAACTGAATCGCGATTAAACGAGGGGCTATAGATCAGATAACCTGTGATTATCAACCCTGATTACAGTAAACGCTAAATAATGGTTGAAAGTCCACTGTTTCACAGATCCTATTGATTTGATTCCTGTGATTTTAAGAAATTAATACTCATTCAGCTTGAAACTCATTTCATAATTTTGAATTGTTGAAACAGAAGAATCCACCAAGAAGAAATTCTTGTTCGTTTACTCAACAAACGATTATGTAATGATATATTTGACAAAAACATTTCATTTGAAAGCTCTTCATTGCTCAATAACAGAGGATTTCCCTCTAAACAGGGATGCATTTAAAAAAAAAATCCGGTTTTTTCAAGACAAATTACAGCCGCCAAGAAGGTTTTTCAAATAAAATAAAGTATATTTGCTTTAAAAAAACACATATTTATACCGTGATTACTTCTAGTTTTATCTCTAGAGTTGTCCATTTTAATGATTTAACAGATTTTTTATCAAAATTTCACTATTTTCGTTTAGTTCTATGTCTTTTAGCTATTCACTGGAACGAGCAAAATGTTTTCAGTTTACAGTGAAAACCCTGTGGTTCTGTGTGTGTTTCTGTGTGAAACTGTTTATGTGCTTTTGTAAACTGAAGTAGGAAACATTGAATTCAAATATATATACAAATATAACTGTTACAATTTTATCATACCGTTTATGATTTTATCATTTTTAAAATGATGTACTACAACACGGTCGCTTTACCAGTTATAACGTTATGGTGAAAAACAGGAAAACGTTCGGAAAAATATTCTAATTTTCGAGTTTCGAATAAACTATCCCGGGCTATGCCGAGTAAATTATACACCTGTATTATTTTTCTAAGCCTCTTTATTTTGAATAGATTTATTAAATTGGAAATAAATAAAATCCTGTTAGGAAACTAATACTTCACATTGTACTTCCTAAATATGTGTGTGGGGTGCTGCGACTTAATCTGTGTCCGGTGGATGAACACATCCACCGTCGTGGGTCGACATGCCAAGCAACGGGTGCAGGTCGGCGTTCTTTAGCCTCTCGAGATAGGTATGTCAGACCACTTTTCTCAGTACCGCTTTATGAAATGATTGGAGAGTTTTAGCTGTCAGTCAGGTGAGTAATAAAAACACAGTATAAATATGAATCATATGTCACCTTAGTTGGGATTGGGTGAGAAGACGGTACTTTTAAGTCGAGCGAACGCTTGGAGCTGAGTGAACAGTAATTCTGACAGGTCTCCACTCTACGTTCGTTAGTTTTAAACTGCTACATTACTAAAAATAACTTATGACATCACTCAATACATACATAAACATAACACATTACACATAATACATATATATTGAGGTTGGCAAGATAGTAATTTCGGTTTTTTAGTGTGAAATAAAACTCAATTTTTTGTATACAAAAAATGAACTTTAATCAGTCAAATATCTTCCATTCTGTGCTATGACCTTTTGCCATCTCTTGGTAACTTTATGGTACCGCGCTCATAGAACTTCTGGTCCTTATCAGCAAAAAACTCAAAAAAGCGATTTGAGGTCATCGTTGACTGAAATTTTTACCATTTAAGAAGTTCCATAAGCTTCGAAATAAATGACAATCCGATGGTGCAAGATCGGAGTTGTATGGGGGATGCGACATCACTTCCCAACCAAGCTCAAATAGTTTCGTACGAATTGCTAAATACGTGTGAGGCCTCGCTTTGTCGTGGCGGAACCCAAATATCGAGCTTTTTAACAAGTCCAAGACGTCTTATATGATTTTTAATTGTTGTGTGTAAATGCATTTAACTGTTTTGCAATCTCTCGCACAGATTCGATTCAATGATGGCTTTCAATTTGTCATCAACAACTTCAGAAGGTCGACTAGAACATTGGTCATCTTTCAGTGAAAAATCTCCAGAACGAAATATTTTAAACCAATTCTGACACGTGCGTTCTGTTAAACAATCAACACCATAAAATTCATATATCTCTTTGTGAGCCTCAGCCGCTTTTTTGCCTTTATGAAAATAAAAAAGTAAAATGTGTCGAAAGTGCTTATTTTTGCACTTCATGTTAAAACTGACCGTAAACTGACAGTTGTGAACAAAATTACACGAAATTTCTTTCTATAGCAAGGTATCGACTACCAAATCTCAAAAGAAAAGAATTCTAACATTGACAAAATAATAACGAAAAAACAACGCTATCTACTCGTGCAAACCGAAATCACATTCTTGCCAACCCAATATAATAAAACATATAACACATAATACTATAATCTGACATAGTGAGCATCCTAAACTCCTCACTGAGACTACACAATTTTCCACAGACGTGGAAGCACGCCGTAGTCGTCCCACTGTTGAAACCGGCCAAGAATGGGTATGAGCCAGCTCACTACAGGCCCATCAGTCTGCTGAACCAATTGTCAAAAATCTACCAGAGGATTCTCTATGACCATCTCACCAGACACTGTGACGCTCAATACATCATACCACCTCAACAGACCGGCTTCACTAAAGGACTCAGCTCTGACTGCAATCTCGTCAAACTGCAGCGGCACGTTGCAACGAATATGCGCCACAACAGAGTCACTGCGATGATCTCCCTTGACTGCACGAAGGCATTTGACTCCATAGATCATCGTACACTCCTGCGACGCCTGAACGAGCACGAATTTCCTGCACAACTCCAGAACATCATGTCCTCCTACCTAGCAGGCAGAACATTTTCTGTGCGAATAGGAGCCGTATTAACCACCAGAAGAGATTTTGTCGTCGGAGTTCCCCAAGGGTCTGTGCTGGGACCCCTCCTCTTCAACATATACACCGCGCACATAGTAGGAGCATCATACTCCAATTGTGAGGTAGCGGCATATGCGGACGATATAGGGGTCTACGGCACCAGCCTCAACCCAGCGAAAGCTCTAAAGACTGCAGAGGGTGCCAGTCAATTAATCGCTGACAGGTTGCGAGCTGTCCACATTCAAGTGAACCCAGCCAAGACTCAGGGTATCATCTTCTCTTTCCAGCATGGGAAAAGAAAGCGTCCACTCAGCTTCACCATAGACGGGACACAATGCAAACTTTCCAACAGCATCTGCTACCTAGGCATCAACCTAGATAGACACATGACGTTCAGCACACACTTGCAGAAGAAATTGAAACGCATTGAGTACGCAGAACTTACTACTCTCTCCAGCATCTCATCACAAGCCAGGCCATATCCCTTCGACTGAAACTCTTGATATACAAGAGCGTCCTGAGGCCAGCTCTACTGTTTGGGACACCACTCTTTAGATTCCTGCATGCCAGCACCATAACTCGACTCCAGAGCTTCCAGAACAACATCCTGCGAACGGCACTCTGGCATACCCCCTTTCGTGAAATGAAGGCTTCCGACATAAAGTTCGAGCTCCCCACCATCACCGACGTCTTCAGAAGAAGACACATCAAGTTCTTCGACTCGATGAAACACAGTCTAAACCCTTTATTCAAAGACATGACAACACCACCGCTACCGGCACGATGGCAACTCACAAGATCGAGTAAAGCAGAGGAAATGGTGGACATCACGGCACTAGGCCCGCCAACAACAAGCCTCTAAGGGGCACCCATCACTGAAATCAGACTAAATAAGAATGCACTACATGCCTAGAGAGACTCTAGGCCAAGCCACCAGTGGACTCTCACCACTGTACCGAAACAACCAGACCCCACCGAGCCTTCCCACACCCCTTAATCCTCTCACACCACCTTCAAGCAGGTACTCCTAGTACAAGGATCCGATTAACCTAAATATTCTATATTTTTCCCTGATCCAGAATTTCTAACTAGAGAGTTTAGAAAAAACAAAAAAAAAACTATAAACATGATTAGTAACAAATAGTGTCAATTTTCTTGAACATGTGAATAGAAAAAAACGTTACTATACGCACAAAAAGGTTGGACTAATTGGAGTAGTTTTGGAAAGCTTTGTTGCATGGTGGTCTTCCTCAATATCTGTATTATTTTGATCTTATTTTTATTGTATTAAATCAATTTTTTTAATCTTATATCAATTCTGAAACCTGATTATTTTTTTCAGTGAATGAAAATAAATGAGTTTTTTAGGCTTATTAATATACTTAAATAACATTACCTTTGTTTCAGGTCGAAGGAGGATAATAAAAAGTATCTCCGGGAGGTTTCGGGGAGGAGAGCTATCGGCCATCATGGGACCATCGGGGGCTGGCAAATCTTCACTCATGAACATACTTGTCGGCTATGTGTAAGTAACTCTCTTAACGCTTATTTATTTAGAAGTACAAAATTCCAAGTAGGATTGTCAAAGCAATGGGGTATAGTGAGTAACGTCATTCCCCATTGGTGTTAAAGCTGAAAATGTTCTTATGTGTTCAATGAATTTAAAGAAAACAATACAACAGCTTCCTTCCATGGTATAACCATATGTAGTTGACCGCAGGATCAACAGTCTCGCCCGTCGTATTTTTATAAATGGAAACTAAACCCCCAATAGTATTCACCAAGCATAGACAGGAAATAGGGAGTCAAATACAATTTATGCCACATGAGTGCATAATAAAAGGTTTAAAAAAAAATGCAAAATCAGAAATTAGCTTGATGAATGCAATAAAATTTCTGCTTATTGAAAGACGATGTATTTCGTTTGCTCCTGCAACCCAGTTTTCGTCATTTCACCAGTTACCTTTCCGATTTTTAGATGAAAAGTATGATAAAATAATATGTCTAAGTAAACTTTATTATTATTATTATTATTATTTTGTTCCGGCATTTGTGCACCGCGGCCTCAGTGAGACCTATTGTGCGCCGTCCATATCCCTGTCCTATATATGTGACAGGCCCACGGCCTTTGCAAATCTGATGATACTGAGTGGATCGATCAGTTCACATAGTTTGGGGTCTACAATGCGATCACTACCAAAGTGAAGGTATCGCCTTCTAGCTAGGTTATCACAGTCACATATTATATGACGTGCCGTTTCTCCCTCTTTCTTGCAGAATCTGCAGATTGGTGATCCCAATCTGTAAGTAAACTTTACTATGAGCTGAAAAATAGGCAATTAATTATGAGTCAAAAGAAAATTTTCCGCAGCTGAAAGACCTTTTAGGGATGCGTGCCGTGCTGCCGGACTATGATTTCAAGGTCTCCCCGTGATGATAGAGTGCGGAAATGATTAATCGCAGGTTTGTGAAGGCAGTTTCCATTGTCATAGCTGCAGACAGCACATGATCCATGTACTGATGTATGACACGCAGTATGCACAGTGGCAGGCCCAAGACTGCTACCTGTCATTAGTCAATTAGGGAAGGTGTCTTATTAGGGAGTCACCTGGGCCGGGCAAGGTCTTAGAGTCATACTCTAATCCTTCTCATTGTCACAATTGTCCAGGAAATGTGGTATTTTCCCATTGTCACTGTGTTGCTCATGGAAATGTGTGTGTTGTGGCCACCTCTTAATTATGAATAATTAAAAGTTCCCCTCTTCTCGAATCATAT